>CM060907.1:523039220-528039220 GCA_030737815.1 Allium fistulosum
GTAATATGAGCCGTCTAGGTATCACTAATGCCTTTGTAAAATCTCATGTCGAAAATGTGCATCATCTCTGCAACGCATGGGAAAGTAAATCGACTTTGCTAATATCACAGTGACGCATGTAGCGGCATTAAATGCGTGATTGACAGGCCTGCGCCCACATATGGGCACAAGCTTGAGGGCAAAATGTTGCTTAAATTTCTCGCAAGTTTGGGATGAGCTTGCATCATCTAACTGGCCTGTATGATTGTAGAGGTATGCGTTATAGCCCACATAATTCTAGACTCAACACTTTGGTTCACCACTAAAGGAACCATCCAATCAGAAGCGGGTTAAATGGGTGAAATTCAAAAAATTTCCTATTTTGGATCTTTGTTAAGTCTATGAAGTCTAAATTGATTTTAGATCCAATCTAAAATATTTTAAATAAAATCTTATTTTATTTAAATTGTTAAACCTGGGTTTTAAAATTAATTTGAATTTACTTATATATATTATAATGAATGTATCTAATACATTCATATGTGTAATGTGTAAGTGTAGCAAATAAACAACGTGTAAATGTGTAATAGTAACCTGCAAAAATAATATACAGAAAGAAATCTTTCGTTTCTCTTTCTCTATAATCAGATTAATTGATTTATTAAATGATATTTATAACTAAATTATTATATATATAAAACATGTGTATTTGATTGCAATTTCATACATGCATATATGAATAAAAAGTTGATAAATTTAAATCTAACTCTTAATTTATGAAATGAATAAATTAAATTAATATTTTACATAAAAGTCTACTTATGGTTTTTAAATTAAAATACCTCTTACACTTGTGTAAACAACAACTAAACAAAATTATTCAAACAAAAAATATGTAATACATGTTTTCATCTTAAAATAAGTTAAAGTAGTTAAAGTTGATTCCATCAGACATTGTTCTCAATCAAAAGTAAATGAAAGTTAATCAAAAATATTTTCAAGCAAAAATTCAAACACCCATGTAACATGCATATATCTAATTAAAGGTAATTCAATCAAATGATTTCAAAATAATAAACTAAATTAGATCTGGCAACTAAGGCACATATAAATTTATTATGAATGATTCAATACCAAACTATATGAATAATACGAATAAATAATCACAAGAGATGATGGATCTAAACTGTATTAACATATTTGTCATATAATTAGTTGAGGAACAACAAAAGGGTGGATCCAAATTATATTAACAATAATTAATTGAGATGTAAAAAGGAGATCTAAAATTATACTACAATATGAATATACAAACACTTGATGTGCAACATGTAAGGGATCCAAATCATAATAAAATAGTTAATATATAAATATATAGAATTGAGTTACCTTGGATGTTGCCCATAAATCACACCTTGAATGAAGATATCTCCTTAGATCTCCAAGATCCACACCCAATCCTTGCAAGAGATGTATGAACAACTTATGTTTCATTCTTTTTAAGTTTTCATTTGATCTAGAGTTGATAAAATTTTGGAAATCTTTATTTTGTTTTTCAACCATGGAAGGTTAGTGGAGAGAAGAGAAAAGTGAATGAAAATAAAATGAATGTGTATAGGAAATGAACTATTTGATTTGTTTTAATTGGAAGTATGAAACCTTTCACACTCTTTAACTTAAACTTCCCTAATCAATTCCCTTAACTATCTCTCTCTATAATCCTCTCTCTTTGTATGGTATGGATGAAATTACATACCATTAATTGGCATAAAATTTCCATGAGTCCCTTCATGCAATTACTTTTTATTTAAACCCGTTTAAAATTACATCGATATCGCATATCGATGCATGCAAACATAAAATTTAAAAATGCATTCAAATAATTATAAACAACTCCCAGACATCAACTAAATTAAATAATAATTAATATTTCTTAAATATTAATTAATTTATAACATTTTATGAACTAATTAAATCATGTTTTTTCAGAGAATTCATCGTTACGATTATACGACTCAAAGATGTAAATTCAGTCATCGATTAATATCGAACAATTCGAATATTAACGTTCACATATCACTTTAGGCAGTGGTTTCATATTTTGGCTGAGTTTATCACTTACACATCTTTGTGTAAAATCCAATTTTATTTTTTTATAAATGGTATATGATAGTAACGATTATTTACATCAATTCTCTTGGTCAAACTATATCACATTAGGACTAATGGAATTTTGTTATGGTCAAAACTCCAACATCGGTCACATTTAACTTTGTAATTCCAAATACAAAATCCTTGGTTCAATTATTATTGTTATTAACCGTACTACTCTGGCCAGAGATTTGATTTTGAGTTGATTATAGTTGCCTGTGATACTAATCCCATATAATAGAGGAGACAAATTCTCTATTGAATAATGTTTCACTTTCAATGCTTTAACTCAGACCCAACTGTAGTCATTTGATGAACACCATGCCACAATTTAACTATAATCATAGTTGATTGTCAACATTGAAGTTCCATGTAATTCTCAAGTCAAGGGAATTGTGTAACATTGTAACTTCGATGTCTGTTTGACCTTAGGTATATTAATCAATTGAGAACTCATGAGTGAGTCATTCCATAGTTATCCGATAACTATCAATACGTAACTCCTTGGTGCCCTCAATAATCATGAGAAATACACTGCCCAACATCTAGAGATAGTTATATACTCAAGTCTCAAAAGATGAATCGATATCCTTTCTCAAAACATATTGACTATGAATATCTAAAAAAGATATTATTTTCAGTGTGATAAAATTCTTACGATTACAATACTCTATAATTGCAATCAAATAATGTATCTTTTAAAGATTTTCCATCTATATACTTTAAATTAATTACTTAATTATTAAAATCACTATATAAAACATTTATAATAAAAAGAAAAAACATCTTTTATTTTGAATAAGATTAGTCATACAGTTTGATATATGTAATTATATAATTGCTCTTAGGGCATACCACTAACTCTATCAGCCATTGGCATGGTTGACCATGACTCAACCAGAAAGGCTTACTCCACAATTAGCCTGATAAGCTGACTCAACAACTCAACCATCTCGGTCACCAACCGAATGACCGCTCAGGCCCTTACAAGTCAAGGTAAAGCTCCTAAAGGTCCAAGAAGATGATTGTAATAGATGGAGGCTTAGTACACAACTAGCCTCTTACCTACTACATGGTCCAGCAATGACTCACTCCTTTGTAAAGTCCCACGCTTGCCCTCTTCATTGACCGCTCGCCCTCTTACCTACTACATGGCCTAACTAACGACTCACTCCTATGCAAAGTCCCTCACTTGCCCTCTTCATCGACCGCTCGCCTCCTTCCAAGGCATTCTTTTCTTATCTCAGCAGGCTTCCATACCAGCGTTTAACTACCACTACAAAATGAAGCTTCTTCTACATTGTTTCTCCGCAAAGACCAACACAAATGGTGACGTTCATCAAATAAAAGCACCACTGTACAGTAACTACCCTATGTCATTTATTGTCACTAAAGCACTTCTGCAACAACCACTCCTCTAACCATGCTGCTTGGCCCAACTTAGAGCATGCTAGAGATACGATCCACCGGCTAGTGTCATCTGAACCATACAATCCAGTTGGTCTTCTAGCTAGTATGCGCATTAATCCCACAGCAACATTAATGGCCCATAGTGATTCAGACATTCAACTGTAATTTCAAAAGCTATAAATACACTAAGACAATCTATAACGACTCGTATTTTACGTATTGGAGGATTGTTAAATATTAGTATTATTTTATATAGGGTTGTACGATTCTATAACTTTGGGAAATGACTACTTGAGACACTTTCCATCCTTAGAATTTTTATTGGATGACTTTGACCTTAGAAAAGTTTTATATGGCCTATAACTTTTAATAATAGTTTAATTGAGGTCTGAAACACTTCCATTAGATCAGGATGATTGTTTCCTTTTCCATAGAGTGGTCATAATAAAAAAATAGGCTTACCATTTGGAAGATAATGTTGTTTAAAGTTTCACTTGACCTTGAGCAGCTTAGTAGGTATTTAAGGGGATTACTGGTTACGCCCAAGGCCTATTTTGGGATTAGCACCCAAAGGAGGCTAATGGAACTTCTCCTTGTTATTACACACTTCCTAAAATATTTAGAGAAACCGTCATTAATATTCTCTAGCCTAAAAACCACTCTAAGCTTTACTTTTATTGGCCAAATCTTGTTATTAAAAGGAGATTAGCAAAATTAGCACTTGAACCGAAGGATTTGCTATTGGAGATACCTTAAAGCTATTGTTCATCTTGGGATTTAAGCTCTTTACTGCTTTGGATTATAGGTAAGTGGTTAGAACCTCTTACTTGCTAATTAGTCATTATATACCTTAAATTGATGTTTTAAAATGATTTTTGAACCTTAAAACGTGTTTTAAACCTTAACTAATTACTATTTCAAATGATTTTTTAAAGATTTATGATAATATTGTTCTTATAGATACCTTGTTCTTATAGTTCATCCTTCTTCTACCCTTAGATTTAGGCTATAATTTGATGTATGTGAATGTTTTCTTGCTTGAGTATAGTCTATAGGTTAAATGCTTGAATGTATGATGTTTGTTTGGTTGAAAACACCAATCGAATGGTGACTTAGAAATAGGAATAGTTTTACAAGACGTCGTCAATCCATGGAGGTACTAGTGGGGAAATTGGTGTGAACTGTGTGGTACGACTAGGAAGGCCTCACAAAGATATATTTCAAGTTTTAAGCAGGTTGGAGTTTGTTTGCTCGAGTTATGGGCAGAAGAAGTTGGGTCGACGAGAATATTCAAGTGTTGGTCGGTGGTGATTGCTCCGAGATATGATAAAGTCTTGTGGTGGTTTGCTTTGGTCTCTACTTTGGGCTTGCTTGGGGAACTAAATGGAAAAGAATTGGATCAGTAATGGAATTGGAGAGTGAGATTGGCAACGAGTTAGGCTTCGAGCCATGTGGGGAGCTACTTCGGGCCACTTTATATGTTTGCTTGGGGTTGCTCTTTGGAAGGCCAAATTTGTTCAAGTGTCAATTCGGTGGGAGCGTGGTTCGACGAAGTTAGTTCATTTGTGCTAGATCATTGGTCAAGGGTTGCATTCATGGTTCAGTGGTAGGAGCAAGGAAGCTACTTTGATTCATTTGCAAGGTTACTTTGGGCCATTCACAGTGTTGCTATGAGTCAATTTTCATCTGCTTTGAGTCTCGCTTATGTTCGTGCTTGCTTCGGGTTTTGGTCACTTCTATTTCAGGCTATGTCCTAGTTCAGTGCCAAGTTAAACTCGATGGAAAGCCATCGACCCCAACGATCTGTATCTTGGTACGACGACTCGAGATGGGAAGTGATGGCTTTGATAATGGGATGGCTATACTTTGGGATGTAGAGTATCGGACTATAAGTCGAATTTAAGGAACTGTTAAAGGATGCTTTTGGAATAAACGATGAAATTCTATGACTAATGATGCTTGTCAAGAATCTTCCCAACCGCAACAACTTTACATGAAAGTTGTAAGATCAGTGATAGAATGTGCGCTATTATGGATGACGTGTGCAAAAGGATCGTTAATACTCAGAGGATTTAATCTCATAAAGTAGGGAATGTGAGGACGCTCATTGGGTAAGCAATGGCCTAAGATCTTACGATGTTTTGATATGTCTTACCCTGGACAGCATATGATGGGCAGTCTAGGTCCTAGCTAACTGAGTGGCACAGATTCAAGTACCGAGGAACCGAGACGTTGAGTAGTCCTTGATTGAGACAATGTGGTTATACAAGTGTCATATATCCAATGCACTGAGTGAGTGAATGTGAGGATGGATGATGGATGCTATGTTTACTTTGGTTGCTTATTACCCTAGGGATGCCACATGTTGTAGAAATTTAGACACCCCTTGGTACTTTGATGCATAGTCCACAAATGTTGATTACTATTATCCAGCCTTTTGACCAGGCAGTATCAAGACTGACTGTGAGAAATGCGGATTAAGGATCTTAAGGCTAGAATTAACACTAGGGGGGGTGAATAGTGTTTTAAGAAATTTGTTAATCTTTTTGAGTTTATCTAACTTTATTAACAATGTATACACTAATCAGACACAGATATGAACACAGAATCAAACACAGATGCAAATATAAAGTAAAAGCAGTAAAGGAAAGAACACACCGGATTTTATACTGGTTCGGAGTTACCCTACATCCAGTCCCGCACAACCAAGTACGGATTTCCTTTCAAACTCAATTCAACAATTACAACCCTCGGTTTCAAGGCTACGAGGTACACCCTTCAGAATCACAATCCTCTAGGTATAGATACTTGATTTCCGGGGAAACAAGTTCACCCAATTGATTTCCAGGGCTACAATCACACCGTCTCTCGCTTGATTGATTTCCAAGGCTACAATCACACCTTTTCTCGCTCAATTGATTACAAAAAGTATATAACTCAGATTAGCACTTGGATCTTGTAGAGATAGTGGAGAGAATCAAAACCAGAAATAATCGAGTATGATTCGATGTTGATTTCGGCAGAGTAATGGTATGATTTTGTATTAAGAAATGTGGAAGAAGAAGAAGAGAAGTGAAAACCAGAAAAAAAAAAGTGATTAAAAATTCGTTAAAACTGACCCCTATTTATAGAAGATCAACAGCCATGACCATTCATGAAGAGTTATGGCGAATAGACACTTCTTTTGAAATTTTAATTTGAACTTCAACTGTCACCATGTCGACATAGTGCCTAAGGGCATGTCGACATCCCTCAGCCAAAATTGATGTTTTGAATTTCTATAAAAATAATATTTATCTTATATAAAAACTATTTAAAACTTTATAAATATACTTGAATATAGTTGAAATTCATAAGTAAATATAAAGAACAATATATATATTATTTAACTGTAATTTAAATCAAAGTATAAATAATTTAAAAGTGAAATATATTATTTGAAAACATAGTTTAAAATCAGAAGAAACTTTGACTCTGAAAATAAAGATGTTTTGAGGCTAAAATTATTTAAAATCAGGATAGAGAGTTTTGAATCTTTTAAAAGGAAAGTTTTGAAATCATTTTAAAAACAAGATAATTTTGTAAAATCATTTGAATTAAAATTAGTGGATACAAAACAATGTCCCACTAGATTTTCGTAGGTTCCATCCTACTTAGGGTTCCATCCCTTTAACGGGACTCGAAGTGGATTCCATTCCATGAATAAGTTGGATATTAAGATGCCAGTGCTTTTCTACGAGTTTTAACAAATATTCCTAATAAAACAAACTTAACCTTGAACTCTTGAACTCTTGATAATCTTGATAATCTTGATAATCATGAGTCTTCTATTTCTATATCTTGAATCTCTATACTGTACAGTCTTCATTCTTGATACCTGCATGGTTAGATCCTGCATATACATATATATCTAAACTTGTAATGTTAGTATTTATATTTTATAATATATTCTAAGGTTGTTGTCATCAAAACCATCATCTCATGGACTAACAATCTCCCCCTTTTTGATGATGACAACCTTTGTTTATAAAATATTCCTTCTATCCTAATAACTCCCCCTAAAACTAACAACTCCCCCTTAATCTATGCCTAACTACCCTATTTTATATTTCTCCCCCTTTGTCATCAACAAAAATTTACTCCCCCTTACTCTTGGACTTTAGTACCTGCATTGATAAACTATACAACGGAATATATAATATATAGATTAAAAAATAATGATACTTATGAGCATAATAACTTAATCAAAGACTATATTCATTTCAGTGTATATATATATGTTTCACACACCAATCTTCAAACCAAATAAAATCAATCCACATAAAGTATCAATTCAAACCATATTAAATCAAACAAATTAATTCAGACAAATCAAACAAAGAAAGAAAATTAAACGTTACGAGGAACATCAACCCATCCTTCTTCTCCAAAGATAGGGTCATGTTTGATGGCATCCCAATTCTCATTATCAACAGATAGAGAAACGGGAGGATGTGCTTCATTATCATCCTTGTGCAGGGAGGAGATCATCCATCATATTGCATCGAAGTGTCTCTCTTGTTCCTTGATTATCTGCATTTGACTCAATTCTAAGTGACGCTGATTACGGAGGATGATAGAGAGAATATTCTTGAATGAATTGAGTGTTTCTTCAAGATTTTCAGATAGATTGTGAATAGGATTGGCCATAATTGAATTAGGGAAAGAAATGAAGGATATAGAGAATGAAAAATAAATTTCAGTGAAGATTTCTGGAAGAAAAAGGTATATATAGGTGTAGAAATTCGTTTGAAATGAATAGACATTTGGTAGTTATTCAAATTTCAAATTCAAAATTAATTATCACTTCTGACCAGTATATGTCGACATGGTCAAGGGAGGTATGTCGACATACTTCAGTGAAAATTTATGACAACTTTGATTTTGTGAATAATTGTGTATATGTATATATTTATATAATATACTAACATTTATTCTAGAGATAAGATAAGATAGATAACAGAGAGGAAATTTCATTTCATTACGATAATACAAAGATTAAGCATAATGAACTACACGAACATACGAAATAAAACAAACTAAGACAAATACAATAAGATACTAAAAGATAAAACTAGTTAGAAGATGAAGATGATGAAGATAGTCCAAGTTTCTTGCTGACTTTTGAAAAGAACTTATTCATCTTCGAAGACATGTTATCCAACTTCTTACTAACGGATCGTTTTAAAATACGTTGATTCTCCACAATTATCTTTTGGTTTTTGAGAAGGGTTTTGTTGGATGGATTGGAAGGATATTCAATACTTTCTAAGGATGTTTCACCTTCTTCTTCTTCTTCTTCTATTTCCATTTCATCCATTTCTTCTTCTTCTTCCTCTTCCATTTCTTCATGAGCCAAACGCTCTTCCTTTTCGGTAAGAGTCTCATAAGGTTGAAAAACATATGGGATTTTCATGAGAGAAATGTTTGAGATATTAAAAACTTTTCTAGAGACAAATTTTTCACCTTTGAAATCCACTCCAAAATAGTTGAAAATCTGAGTAAGGTAAATTTCATGAGAGAAATGTTTGAGATATTAAAAACTTTTCTAGAGACAAATTTTTCACCTATGAAATCCACTCCAAAATAGTTGAAAATCTGAGTAAGGTAAATTTCATGGTATAAAGTGTTTTCTCCCATTTCAAAATTTTTAGGACGAAGTTCATCCAAAATAACTTGCGCCCAATTGATATCATAATTTCCGAAAGTAGCAAAAAGTGCTTTGTACACTTTTGAGGTAGGATTGTTAAAATTTCCCGATCTTGGGGTCAAAGTATGTTGTAAAAGAAGATTGACAATTCTTGCTTTAGGATGAAAGTTTCGATTTTTAAATTCAAAGTTTTCATCTCCTTCAAAAATATGATGAAATGTCTCATGATCATGTTCAACGATTTTAAAACTAGAAAGATCCATTCCCGTGCTTTTGCAATTAAGAATGGTACCCAAAAGATCACAATTCAAAACAATTTGAGTGCCTTTGACACTACTCCAAATTTCATTCTCATTTCCAATATAAAAACCACGGTTTAAATTAGCATAGAAGATTTTGACAAGATTAGGATAGCAAACAAAATCATTTTGAGAAGAGTCAATAAGACTTAAAACACCATTGTTTGCAAAAAGAGAATCAATTTCATAAGAATAAAAATCTTAAAAAATAGCAAATTTTCCGGGATGGACTTTGGCATAATTAGCATAATTGATGTATGCTTTAATTGCCTCTGGATCATTGAATAATTGCTCTTTGATTTTTTTGGAAATTCTCATGGTTGAGGGGTTGCTTGAAGAAGCCATTAGAGTAGAGAGTAGAGAGCTTGAAGATATGAAGAGAGAGTTTGAATTTTAATTTGAAAATGAAAATGAAAAGATATGATAAAAGATAGTGAATAAATAGACTTTCAAAGGACATATTCTCTGGTCAAAAGGTATCTTTTCAGAGAAATAAATGAAGTGAAAAGGTGGAGGAAAATTCAAACATTTGAATTCAAAATTTGAAATTCAAATTCAGGTAGGCATGTCGACATCGTGGTAGGGGCCATGTCAACATGTGCCTTTGAATTTTCATAACATGATTTATCCTAAGATATCTAATATACATATATATAAATATTATTATTAATGTCTATATTTCTGAAATATTATTGTACTTATAATATATTTTAGAATGTGTCAAAAATAATAAAAATAATAATAATAAAATAATAAAAAATAGAAAATAAATTTTAAAATTCAAACAACATACCAATTCAAAATCAATCAATCAAACAATCAAGCAACTAATTCTATGCAAGCAATTTCAACCAATTGTATTGTAAACGTGTACCATTTTCTAAGTCCATTTCTTTGAATTCGTCGGAGTCGTGAACTGCGGTGAAACACAAAGTCGAATTATCCGTCTTTTGATCATCATCACTTGAGGACGGGTCTGAGTCATCTAGAGTAGCAGTAAATGCACGCTTCCGTTTCTTTGCTGGTTCATTGTTCATAGGAGGATTCTGCTTATCTGGATGCGAACAGTCTCTTTTGGTATGACCTGGTTCGTCACAATTGAAGCATTTGATAAAGTTTGGTATTGTGGTCTGATTACCGGAATTCTTAAAGTTGTTTCTCTTGGAACTATTCAATTTTTTGTACTTCAGGAATTTCCTAAAATTCCTGGTCATAAATGCTATCTCTTCATCATTATCACTGTTTGAGTCTGATCCATCGGTCAATGCATTGAATGCCATTGATTTCTTTTCAGATGCTTTGCTTTCTCTTCTCCCGATCATTTGAACTTCAAACGACATTAGATTTCCAATCAATTCTTCTATCTTTAAAGTACTGATGTCATTTGCCTCTTCAATTGCAAGTGTCTTTTGATCTCATTCTGGAGTGAGAGAATTTAAAAATTTTCTAACTTGATCTTCTTCCAAAAATTCCTTTCCCAAAGATATTAAAGAATGCACAATATCTTGAAATCGACTATACATATCTGAAATAGACTCATTAGTATTCATTTTAAATAACTGAAACTGATTTGTGAGCATCGAAATTTTGGTCTGTTTAACTTTGCTTGTTCCTTCGTGAGTTACTTGCAAAGTTTTCAAGATTTCATATGCAGACTTACAAACTGACACTCTATTAAATTCATTTCTTTCAAGTGAACAAAATAGAATATTCATTGCTTTAGAATTATTTTGTGCAACAGTCTTTTGTTCAGTGGTCCACTGTGCAAAATTAGTTGTGGGTTCAGAATATTCAGTTTGTGTGATATTCCAAGTATCTAATCTTATAGATTATAAATATATTTTCATCCTACATGCCCAATATGCATAGTTACTGCCATTAAAAAGTGGTGGTCTGGCAGTAGACTGACCTTCTACAAATGAACTAGTGATGGTGGTAATAGCAGTACTAGTGTTAGTAGCATTTTGAAAGTTTTCAAAATTCAGATAATGAAACTTTTGAAAACCTAGCTCTGATACCAAATGTGAGAAATGCAGATTAAGGATCTTAAGGCTAGAATTAACACTAGAAGGGGGGTGAATAGTGTTTTAAGAAATTTGTTAATCTTTTTGAGTTTATCTAACTTTATTAACAATGTATACACTAATCATACACAGATATGAACACAGAATCAAACACAGATGCAAATATAAAGTAAAAGCAGTAAAGGAAAGAACACACCGGATTTTATACTGGTTCGGAGTTACCCTACATCCAGTCCCGCACAAACAAGTACGGATTTCCTTTCAAACTCAATTCAACAATTACAACCCTCGGTTTCAAGGCTACGAGATACACCCTCCAGAATCACAATCCTCTAGGTATAGATACTTGATTTCCGGGGCAACAAGTTCACCCAATTGATTTCCAGGGCTACAATCACACCGTTTCTCGCTTGATTGATTTCCAAGGCTACAATCACACCTTTTCTCGCTCAATTGATTACAAAAAGTATATAACTCAGATTAGCACTTGGATCTTGTAGAGAGAATCAAAACCAGAAATAATCGAGTATGATTCGATGTTGATTTCGGCAGAGTAATGGTATGATTTTGTATTAAGAAATGTGGAAGAAGAAGAGAAGTGAAAACAAGAAAAAAAGTGATTAAAAATTCGTTAAAACTGACCCCTATTTATAGAAGATCAACTGCCATGACCATTCATGAAGAGTTATGACGAATAAACACTTCTTTTGAAATTTGAATTTGAACTTCAACTGTCACCATGTCGACATAGTGCCTAGGGGCATGTCGACATCCCTCAGCCAAAATTGATGTTTTGAATTTCTATAAAAATAATATTTATCTTATATAAAAACTATTTAAAACTAGATAAATATACTTGAATATAGTTGAAATTCATAAGTAAATATAAAGAACAATATATATTATTTAACTGTAATTTAAATCAAAGTATAAATAATTTAAAAGTGAAATATATTATTTGAAAAGATAGGTTAAAATCAGAAGAAATTTTGACTTTGAAAATAAAGATGTTTTGAGGCTAAAATTATTTAAAATCAGGATAGAGAGTTTTGAATCTTTTAAAAGGAAAGTTTTGAAATCATTTTGAAAACGAGATAATTTTGTAAAATCATTTGAATTAAAATTAGTGGATACAAAACAATGTCTCACTAGATTTTCGTAGGTTCCATCCTACTTAGGGTTCCATCCCTTTAACGGGGCTCGAAGTGGATTCCATTCCATGAATAAATTGGATATTAAGATGCCAGTGCTTTTCTACGAGTCTTAACAAATATTCCTAATAAAACAAACTTAACCTTGAACTCTTGAACTCTTGATAATCTTGATACTCTTGATAATCTTGATACTCATGAGTCTTCTATCTCTATATCTTGAATCTCTATACTGTACAGTCTTCATTCTTGATACCTGCATGGTTAGATCCTGCATATACATATATATCTAAACTTGTAATGTTAGTATTTATATTTTATAATCTATTCTAAGGTTGTTGTCATCAAAACCATCATCTCATGGACTAACACTGACTTGACGAATAAAACTTGAAAGCTATCATTGTGGAAGGCCTAGAGAAATAGCCATAAAGTCTAGAAACTAAGCACAACCAAGATCACAAGACAAAAACATGACTAATCCAAAATTTCCAAAACTCGATCGATCGATCTGATGGGTCAGTGCCAATTTATGGTGATAGATCTGTACCGATCTATATTATCTCCTTAGAACCTCTCCATTTCCCTCCTACCATTTAGTCTTGATGCCAGAAGTCTATTCCAAGCTCTATAGATCGATCACCTATTGTTTGCTATCGAACGTCTCAAGCACTAGAAGTCAGTAACACTATTCTTCCACCGGTCCATTATTTGGACTCAGAAACAAGCTTATAGCAACATAAGCAAGTTGGAAATCTTGCAGTTAACGACAAATAATGAGTTTAAACTAATCCATAACGAATTTTCATGGATCAGTACCTTCCTATGGCTATAGATCGGTACTGATCCATCCAACTTGCTAAGCTGGCCACATTTCATCTTGTGCAACCACCGGGGATCATGGAGAACGTGGAGGAGGACGTGCTGGAGCTTTTCCCAACATCCAGCTATAAATAGGAATAGAGAGGCATCATTACGGAGATCCTTTTGCTCTCTTGCAATTTTGACATAATCTCTTGTAATTACCTGTGGAGTGGTACTGAACCACAAGAATGGCCCTTGCAAACAAGCGGTATTATAAATAAAAATCTCAAGTGGACACAGACAACGATCAGTCGAACTACCATAAATGTGTGTTATTCTGTTTTTACTCATTTTAATTTATGTTTCTTCAATTTCATTCTCTACATTATCTCTTGGGTGTTGGTGCCACATTTTGGTGTTTTCATTGAGAACTGATTCTCAAGCTGTTTCGATCCATCTTCTACTATTGGATTGCCTAAGTCCAAGGGATAGATCGAGTTTTCTCCGTTTTTGGAATTTTTAACTACCTGGATTTCCATAAAATCTACACAAGTGCTTTCTACCATGGCTTCTAGAAGGGATCGATCCACCACTTTACATGCTGCTTAGAACGTTGAGAATGTTGGTTCCAAACATGCTGAGGAAGTTGCACAACCAACCATTAATGAAGGTCAGAACCCAACAGATGTGATTACTAGGGTTGAGATGTAACGTATGGCGAATCAGTTCTTGCATTTCAAGAAGGCAAGTACTACCATCGGGAAGGCTGATGTCGGTCATTCGATCGAAGTGATGCTGAGTAATGTTGCTGTAAAATAGTCTGGAGGGAGTTTCGAAAGTGTTGATGTTACTGTGGAAAACCAAAGTGGTGGATAGGACAAGAGCAGCAGTGGAGCTCAAGACAAGAAGTCAGATTCAAGGAGACATCCGAGAATCCCGAAGTTTGACAATTACACTCCACTGAACAACTCGATTGAAAACATATACTTGGCTACTCAGGGTAAAGAGTAGTACAGGAAGCCAGCTCCTAGGGAGTCAACTGAAAAGGAGAAGAAGTCTAGCAAGTTCTGCAGATTTCACAAAACACATGGTCACAACACGAATGAATGCAGACATTTGCGGGATATGATCAAAGAGTTGATTCGTAAGAATAAATTACAGCAGTTTTTACAAACCCCATATAATGGAAGGTAAGGAACTTCAAACACCCAATAGGGGCAAGCTGGGCCGGTGTTGATGAGCTCAAGTGGCTTGAGAAACGTCTTTTGATAAATACTATTATCGGTGGACCGCATCCAGCTGAGAAAAGTTGGAACATGATGGAACTATATGTGGGAGCATTAAAGCATGCAGTGAATGAGAGCTGTTTAGCCGTTGAGGACAATGTTCTAGCAAAGCAACTAAGAACTATGACAGATGATATTGTGTTTTGAAATAGAGATGCTGACAAGGTAGAGGCCCCAACGATTGATCTGCTTGTGAAATCGAACATGATTGGCCATGTTGTTGTGAGCAAAGTGTTGGTTGACTGTGGAAGGTCAGTCAACATTCTATTCAAGAAAGCCTACGATCAGATGCTTCTGGAGGGTAAGGATTTAAAGTTGTGTAAACCTTGAATCCAGGGATTTAATAGGACTGCTACTAACCCTATGTGATGCGTGGATCTAACGGTGGTACTTGGAGAGGATGACCGCATGAGAGTGTAGGACATGCCTTTTGTTTTGTTGGACATCTATTCTACTTATAATAATTTTTAGGCCGACCACCCCTTGCTAAATTTAAAGCAACCATCGCTCTATAGTGCTTAACGATGAAGTTCCTGACCGAAAATGATGTAGGAATTGTTCAAGGAGATCAGGGGCTTGGCCGTGAGTGTTATGTCGCCGCACTGATAAAAGCAAGGCAAAGAGTTAAAGGAAAAGGTTTATAGAGGACTCTCTACATCAAGGCTCTAGACACATAGCAACCATCGCCTGAGCTTTGACTCGGGCAGCACAGTCGATTCCACAAGGATATGGATCCATGAAAAGAGCCGAAGGATATAAGAGCTGCTCGACCCAAATTGACAATCGACATCCCGATCAGCCAGGATGACCCTATGCGGGTCCTAAAGGTCAGATCGCAGCTTCGCATGAATAGTATGAAAGTGTTAGTTGGTTTTCTTCGGAGAACCTAGATGTGTTCATCTGGACTCACTCAAACATGTGTGGAATATCGCCTGAGATAGTGAGCCATGCATTCAATATAAATCCTAAATGCATTCATGTGAAATAGAAATGTCATAGCCTCAGTCTAGAGAGATCCACTATACTCAAAGAAGAAGTGGAGAACTTGAAAGATAACGGCTTCATCCGCGACGCCATATACCCGAATTGGATATCAAATTTAGTTTTGGTGAAAAAGTCGACTGGGAAGTGGAGAATATGCGTAGATTATTTTGACTTGAATAAGGCATCCATGAGGACATCTTCCCACTCTCGAGGATTGATCAGCTGGTGGATTCCACAACCTGACACCAATTACTATCACTCATGTATGCATATTCTAGATAAAATCAAATAACCATGCACGTACCAGACTAGGAACACACCAGCTTCATAACCGATGTGGGTTTCTACTGCTACCTTGTTATGCCCTTTGGATTAAAAAACGTTGGAACGACTTATCGGAGATTGGTTAAGATGTTTAAAGATCAGATCGGGTGGTTGATGGAAGTTTACATGGACTATATGATTGTGAAGTTGCAATCGAGGAACCACATCGATGATTTGGCAGAGATGCTCAGTGTTCTTCGAAAGTACGGTGTTGGGTAAATTTCTCACCCAGGGGATCTCAAGACCAAGAAGAGCTAGGCTTCATCCGGCATCCCTACCACTGCCGAACTAGACATCACCGGACCACAGAACTGCCGGACCAGAGCTCACCTCCCATGCTTCGCCGAACCAACTCACCTCCCATGCTTCGCCGAACCAGCTCACCTCCCATGCTTCGCCGAACCAGCTCACCTCCCATGCTTCGCCGAACCAGCTCACCTCCCATGCTTCGCCGAACCAGCTCACCTCCCATGCTTCGCCGAACCAGCTCACCTCCCATGCTTCGCCGAACCAGCTCACCTCCCATGCTTCGCCGAACCAACTCACCTCCTACCACCGGACCAAGACGTGCCAGGCCAGATCACATCAGCCCAGGCCCACCAGCAGCTATATACATCCAAGACCCCTACTCCCACCCTCACTCTATAAATAGAGGGGCAGGGGTACAACAATGGGGACAAGTTTTGAGAGCTCAAGCACGGAGAGAACTTTCAAACAACTTTCTTTTACTTGTATCAAAGCTTTGTACTTGTAATCAAAAGAAGAGAAGAGAAATAACATATAAAGTGGACGTAGGCACATTCTGGCTGAACCACTATAAATCTGCGTGTCTTTTTACAGTTTAGCCCCTGCTTTTCATATATTTGCATAAATCACCCAAATCACTAAGAACAACGTAAGATCTACTAAATCATACGACTTTGAGGTGTTTGTCCATTTTTTGTGCAAACATTTTTGGTGCTTTCACTGAGAGATAGAAACTCGAAGCTTCAGCTTCATCCACTTAACAGTTTTCCTAACGGCATCATTCGCCACTCAGAAAACATGCCTCCCAAACAGAGAAAAGATGTTAATAAAGGAAAAAACATCGCATCCAGCAGTCTTCCAGATCCAGCTGTCACGAATCAAGGAAATCATCCTCCTCCAGTAGCAGAACCAAATGTAGGACAGGCTAACCCAACCACTCCTACTACAGGACAGCCTGCAGCCATTACTAGGGCAGATCTAGACAGGGTTGTGGCTGAAGTAACTAACCGCTTCACATCCCAGCAAGAAGCTTTTGTGGACCATCTCATGTCACGCTTAAGGGACGCTGAAGAATCCAACCGCAACACTGAATCATGGGGCGAGTCCCAGTCTGGAGGATCTCAGAGACAACAAAGATTTCCCTTCTTCGAAGGAGCTAACGGAAGAAGCAGCCATGGTAGGAGCCGAGACCGAGCACAGCCCGAAGTTAGGCCTGAGGAAACGTTTGGTACCGAACCCAACGGGGGAGGTACCGGGCGAAGGCCAACTGTAGCTAAGCCTGTCATGCTGCCTAACCACAGAAACGCCAATGAACGGGGCCGAGCTAGAGCCCAGCCCGAAGTTGGACCCAAGGAGGTGCTTAGATCAGAACCCAGCAGGGGGAGATCAAGGCAAGGGCCAACTGTAGCTGACCCGAGCATGCTCCCAGAAGACCAAAGGCAGCCACTGGAAAATATGAGGAATGATAGACGATACCATCCCTACAGGTCATCTGGACGGAATCAATCCCACAGAACAGAGCCAAACTCATTTCTATCTGCTCCAAGTTCTGATGAAAGGATGGCATGCTTATTCAGAGAGTGTGTCCAACGGGAGCAAAGAGATCGAGGGATAGGCGCTAGGGTAACCAGCCCTTTCGCCCGCAATATCGAAATTGCTATCACCCCCCGAGAATGGAAGATGCCAACAATGGAACTCTACAAAGGAACCTCCGACCCCGTTGTACACTTACAGAAGTACACGCAACATATGCTCATGAGTGGAGCAACAAAGGGAGTACTGTGCAAATGCTTTCCGCTCTTCTTAGCAGATCTCGCTACCTCTTGGTTCTGTCATCTACCCCAGGGATCCATCAGCTCGTAGGAAATGTTGAAAGAAAAGTTTATCAGTCAGTTCCGCATCCATGTGGAACAACCTAAGGACGCTTATTCCTTATCCAGCGTCAAACAGAACTGGAGAAAAACTACAGCAATACCTAACCCGATTCAATGCCGCAGCAGCCGCAGTCCAAGATGCCGATGAGAAGCTTGTCTTAATGGCCCTCTATAGTGGTGTGCATCCGGATACTAAATTCGCTAGAAGACTAACAAAAGGAAAACCAACTACTTTACCCGATTTCTTCCATGAAGCCAGGAAATATATGAGGCTTGAAGACGCTGCCACTGAGGGGCAGTCAAGGTAACAAAATAAGGCAACTCACAGCAACACGCCCGCTGTAGCAAAGGACATTCGAAGAAATGACTCTAGAGATAATGCTGGGGGCAAGAAGGGAGAAAAAGCGCCTATATCGGCCAGGACCGAGAATCGACACTTACACTCCTTTGAATGAAACCGTCGAAAAACATCTTCCTTGCCACCCAAGGCGAAGTTAGATACGAACGCTCACCGTACAAGAAGGAATCCGATAACGCACAGAAGTCTGGAAAGTTCTGCCGCTTCCACGAATCTCATGAGCATGATACCGATGAATGCCATCATCTCCGGGACCTGATTGAAGAACACATCAGAAGGAAGAAACTACAACGCTTTCTTGGGAAGGCCAGCCCTGTCTGACTTCCAAATTGTCTTGGCTCCATAGTGCTTAAAGATGAAATTTCCAATGGACAAGTGCGTTCCCTTCTTCGAAGCTCTAAAGAAAGACAAAGGAAAGTTCGAATGGACTGACGAATGCTTAACCGCTTTCCTTAACTTAATCGAACACCTCCAGAAACCACCGGTACTCTCGACTCCAAGCGAAGGCGAAAAATTATACCTATACCTTGCTGTGTCATCTCACGCCCTAAGCGCTGCCTTGGTAAGGGAAGACAACCGCACACAGTGGCCAGTTTACTTCGTCAGCAAGAGGTTTACTGGGGCAAAAGTCAGATATCATAAACTTGAGAAGCTAGCATACTGTTTACTAATCACATCACGAAAACTGCATCACTACTTCCAGTCCCATTCCATCAAAGTTCTGACCGATCAACCACTGAGGCAGGTACTCCATCGTCCCGACACTTCTGGGCGACTACTTAAATGGTGCATTGAACTAAGTCGGTATGATATCACCTATCACCCTCACACCGCCATCAAGGGACAAGCCATGGCTAATTTCATTGCAGAATTCACTACCCAACGGGCGTAATGAAGTCAAGAAAATCTTGAGGAAAGCTTCCCGCTACACAATACAGGAGGACACCCTCTATCGGCGCGGATTCTCTAACCCCCTATTAGGGTGTGTCGCGGGAAGGGAAGCCAAGGAAATCTTATCCAACATTCATCAAGGGAGCTGCGGAGATCACATCGGAGGACAGACTTTGGCAAAAAAGATACTCCGATATGGATATTTCTGGACCACCTTAAGCAAGGACGCCTTAGATTTCGTCAAAAAATGTGACAGATGCCAGAAGTTTGCTAAGATTCCGCGACTACCAACAACTGAGATTACTCAAATGACTAGCCCATGGCCCTTTGCAGTATGGGGAATTGACTTAATCGGCAAACTATCGATGGGCAGAGGCGGGGCCAAATATGCTATAGTGACAGTCGACTATTTCACCAAATGGGTGGAAGGAGAACCCCTGAATAAAGTATCTTCAGCAAAATTTATTAATTTCTTGATCAAAAATGTTCTGTGCAGGTACAAAGTCCCATTCAAGATCATATCAAACAATGGACTTCAATTTGACAGGAGGAATTCGCCAACTGGTGCCAAGAGCACGGAATTCATAAAAGCTTCTCATCCGTAACGTATCCCCATGCAAACGGAAAAGTCGAAGCCGTCAACAAAATTCTCAAAACTCTAATAAAAAAGAAACTCGAAAAGTCAAAAGGCGAATGGGTGGATGAACCTCCTACGGCACTATGGGACAATCGCACGTCTTTCAGAACATCAACGGGGCATACTCTCTTTCTCTTTGGCATACGGATCGGATGCTATGCTTCCAGTTGAAACTATAGTGCCTTCCCACTGTAGGATCCACTACAACCCAGAAGAAAACGAAGAGTTCCTCCTCATGTCTTTGGATCTAATTGAGGAAAGAAGAAATGATGCAGCCCCCCAGGGCAGCAGCTCACAAGCAAAAAGTGGCAACGCAATACAACCCCAAAGTCAAGCATCGTACCTTACAAGAAGGGGATCTTGTCCTCAAGAGAATCTTCCCTCGTCCCGGAGCACTAGACCCAATCTGGGATGGATCATATGTAATTCATAAAGATCTCCACAACGGAGCCTATATTTTGTCAACAGTGGACAGAGAGGTGTTCCAGAGGGCATGGAACTTCCAACACCTTCGTCGATACTTTTCTTAACTCATACTGCCCATATGAAGTGAATTAACAAAGAGAATCAGTGGACGTAGGCATTTTCGTGCCGAACCACTTTAAAAAACTTGTCTCTTTTAACTTGTTCCTTCATATCTTGGCTGCTTGTTAACTGTATCCTTTTCTGTTGAACAAAATCCTGTGCAAATAGCATTTTCATTCAAGGCGCTCCACAGCGCAACTTCTCCTGGACAAGACCTAACAGGTACTATGCGAATCTATGCCCTCGCCAATGAGACACTTTCGCTCCGGCATCCCTCTGCTACGAGTTAACTCATTGCTCGCGACGGCCCTTAAAGCCAACTGTAATGAGCCGATTATAAGCCATCGAGAAGGCCGACTATAGCCGAGGCAGCTCATTACGGCGTTAGGCTCGCCGGCAACTGTGAACCGACTATAAGCCCCAACATAAGGTGTGGCCAGCCAGGGGCAGTTCACAGTTGACGATCGGCACCCATGCTAGCCGGCCACAGTAGATCGAATAATACCCACGATTACGGGCCATAATGGCCCGGGTAGTTACTGTGCGCGATCTCGGCTCCGATGTGTCTTAAGTGCGGCTGTGGTAAAAAAGAATTAACTCCCCGCGGAGGCGTAAGATGGGTGACAAATGTCTCCAAGACCCACAGCTAGGGAAAGTGACTACAAAACCCGTTTGCCACGAACTTAAGCACATCGAAGGCCTTCCGTGATTGGAAGTTTTACTATTTCACATATTTCAATTTTACTTAAGAAACTTTTCTCCTATCCTCTATAACAATCCCTGAAGTGCAGGACACAAAACAAGAGACACTCACTAATAGAAGCGGATACTCACAGCAAGACACTAGACCGCATCCCTTACTCGGTCACGCAGGATATTCAAAGCTGCCATCTACAAGCAAAATATAAAGGACGGTATTTCCTTCTTTCATATATACCTATAATTTGTTCACACCTCACGCTAACCCTGCAAGTCATGAAATTATGTTCTAAACAAGAACCTGACATCAAACACAATCTAATTACAAGAATATGCATAGCTATATTTCTTATGCAACATGTCAAAATAGCAAAAACATTCAAAAGACGACAAAATCAGCTTAAGTTAAAGAATTACACATCAAGAATAGAGCTATTTATTACAAGTAGCAAGAATTACAACCTAAAAGTTACTCTACTGTTTTAAGACTAACATATACAACCATGTCAAGTCCACAAAAAGAATTTTCCAGGCCTAATCAGGGAGCCGGCTGCGTCGGAGTCTTGTCCTTGCCCTATTGCCCACCTGTCCGGTCAGAAAAAGAATTCATTAGTGATAAGCAACCGCATGCCCTCCTTCACTGCCACCTTCTCCTCCTTGGTAAACTGGGCAGTAACCGCATCAATCCTGAGGGTCGTACCTATCTACTAGTGACCTCGGGGTGGGCCCATGACGTCCCAGTTCTAACTGAGCTGGGGGCACCTCGGAAGGATCTTCTCTGTCCTGGGATTTCTTCTTTTCTGATCGGGTTTCAACTCTGTGAGACATTATCTGCAACGAAAAAGAATACATCTTTAAAAAGGATGTAGAGATATGAAGAAGCGAGTGTGTGCAGTCTAGAATTTCACTCAAAGTGCTCAAATTCCTATTGTCATTCGGTATTCAGAGTCTCAAGGTTCATTCGGCATTCCCCGTGTAAAATTCATTCGGTAAGGTGAAGGTTAAAATTCATTTGGTATTCAGAGTCCCAAGGTTTATTCGGCGTTCCCCGTGTAGAATTCATTCGATGATCCAAATAAGAATACTCATTCGGTACACACGAGTTTCATTCGGCGAGGGGAAGTTAGGTACCTTATTCGGCAGGCTAAAGCAGCTCGGTAGATTGATTCGGCTATGCAACTGATTTGGCTCAAGTCCTTCATTCGGTAGGAAATAACAAGGGCCCTAGCTCCGTACTTATAGGCGAAGGTGGACCTCCGGACCAACCGGTTCAGTACTAGAAGTCGAAGGGGAAATTGGGTAACTTAAAACAAAGCACGCCATATACAGACATATGCCCTACTTTGGGGGGGCAAATGTTGGGTAAATTTCTCACCCAGGGGATCTCAAGACCAAGAAGAGCTAGGCTTCATCCGGCATCCCTACCACTGCCGAACTAGACATCACCGGACCACAGAACTGCCGGACCAGAGCTCACCTCCCATGCTTCGCCGAACCAACTCACCTCCCATGCTTCACCGAACCAGCTCACCTCCCATGCTTCGCCGAACCAGCTCACCTCCCATGCTTCGCCGAACCAGCTCACCTCCCATGCTTCGCCGAACCAGCTCACCTCCCATGCTTCGCCGAACCAGCTCACCTCCCATGCTTCGCCGAACCAGCTCACCTCCCATGCTTCGCCGAACCAGCTCACCTCCCATGCTTCGCCGAACCAGCTCACCTCCCATGCTTCGCCGAACCAGCTCACCTCCCATGCTTCGCCAAACCAACTCACCTCCCATGCTTCGCCGAACCAACTCACCTCCCATGCTTCGCCGAACCAACTCACCTCCTACCACCGGACCAAGACGTGCCAGGCCAGATCACATCAGCCCAGGCCCACCAGCAGCTATATACATCCAAGACCCCTACTCCCACCCTCACTCTATAAATAGAGGGGCAGGGGTACAACAATGGGGACAAGTTTTGAGAGCTCAAGCACGGAGAGAACTTTCAAACAACTTTCTTTTACTTGTATCAAAGCTTTGTACTTGTAATCAAAAGAAGAGAAGAGAAATAACATATAAAGTGGACGTAGGCACATTCTGGCTGAACCACTATAAATCTGCGTGTCTTTTTACAGTTTAGCCCCTGCTTTTCATATATTTGCATAAATCACCCAAATCACTAAGAACAACGTAAGATCTACTAAATCATACGACTTTGAGGTGTTTGTCCATTTTTTGTGCAAACATACGGGATGAAGCATAACCCTTTGAAATGCTCATTTGGCGTTGCGTCAGAGAAATTCATAGGCTTCATCATGAAATCCCATGGAATTGAAGCTAATTCGGAGAAAATTGAAGCATTGAGGAACATTAAAGCCCCGGACATGATCAAAGACGTTCAGAACTTGAATAGGAAGGTCGTTGGCCTTAGTCGATTCATCTCCAGAGGTACTAAAAAATGCATCCCATTCTTTGATGTGATCAAGAAGGGGAAGAGGAATTTCTCTTGGATGTAAGAATTTATTGACAAATTCTAGGCTTTGGTGAATCACCTAGAGAGACCACCATTCTATCACAGTCATTGGATGATGAGGACTTGATTATTTATCCGGTAGTGTCAGTCCACACTTTGAGTGCTGCACTCATACGTAAGGAGTCCCTAATTCAGAGATCGATGTACTACATCAGTAAGCAGTTGACAGAAGTAGAAAGAAATTACTCGAAGTTGGAAAAGCTCGCATATTTCCTATTGATCACTTCAAGGAAACTTCGCCCCTACTTCCAGGCTCATCCGATCAAAGTCCTGACCGACCAACCTTCGAGACAGGTCCTGCAACGACTTGAGACCTCTGGAAGGTTGTTGAAATAGAACGTTGAATTGAGCCATTACGACATAACTTATCATCCTCAAAGATTGATCTAGGGTCAAGCTTTGGTGGATTTAATCGCTAAATGAACTGCGCGAGATGACATTCTAAAAAGCAGTGGAAAGCAGAATGCCAGATGGAAGATGTATATGGATGGTTCGTCTAACAAACTTTGTTCTGATGCTGGAGTCGTGTTGGTGACTCCCGAGGAACATCTGATTTGTTACGCCCTAAAACTCAACTTTCCCGCAACAAACAATGAAGCAAAATATGTGGCCTTGATTATGGGACTCAAGATTGTTAAGGAGCTAGCAGTTAAGACTTTGCATATCTTTTGTGATTTCCAGTTGGTGGTATGTCAAGTACGGAAAGAGTTTTAGGCGATAGGAGCGAGACTAGCTCATTATTTAAACCGAGCCCATGAACTGCTAAGTGATATTGACACGATAACGCATATTCCTAGAGAGAAAATGTGAAGGCCGACTTGCTAGCTAAGTTGGCCAGGTTTGGAGATGTGCAGCTCATGGGTTTGGTTTCGGTTGAAGTGTTGTTAGCTCCAAGCATCAACGAGATGGATGTCAATTGGATCTTAGAGGCTGAATCTGAGAAGGAGTCTTAAATGACTCCGATAAAGAACTATCTACAGAAAGGAATATTTTTCTGATACGAAAAGCAAACGATGTCAACTCCTTCCGAACCGTAAGATTCATCATGTAAGAAGGGGTTCTTTATAGAAAAAGATTCTCAGTTCCTATGCTTCGGTGTGTTGTCAACAATGAGGCCAAGCGAGTCTTGAGAGTAGTTGATGAAGGGGCATGTGGCGACCACACCAAAGAGAAAACCCCAACGAAGAAGGTCCTTCGTTACGGGTATTTCTGGCCAACTATCAATCGAGGCGCAACTGATTACACCAGAAAGTGTGACAAGTGCTAGAGATTCACTAAGATACCAAGAGCCCCACCAACGGAGATTACTCAAATGATCAGTCTCTAGCCATTTACAGTCTAGGGAATCGATATCATTGGTGTGTTGCCAATATCTAAGGTTGTTGTGAAGTATGCCATCGTCGCGGTTGATTACTTCATCAAATAGGCTGAGGTAGAGCCGTTAGCGACAATCGCCATAAAAAGAGTGATCAACTTCATGGTCAGAAACATCATTTTTCATTTTGGGGTTCCACAAATGATTATCTTTGACAACGCGATTCAATTCGACAGTGCTGATTCAAAGATTTCTGCCACAGGCACTATATCGGGAAGAGGTTTGTTGTGGTGGCACATCCCTAGGTGAATGGACATGTAACAGCAGTTAACAAAATCATTAAGTCCATTCTCAAGAAGCGATTGGAGAAGGCTAAAGGTAAGTGAGTCGATGAACTTCCATTGGTACTTTGGGCTTATTGAATAACCCACAAGTCAGCGACTAGTCACTCTCCGTTTGCCCTAGTCTATGGACCAGAGGCTATGATCCCGATTGAACTTGAAGTACCTTCTCATCGAGTAACTTACTATAATCCATGAACGAATAAGAAACTCCTAATGGAGTCTCTTAATATGATCGATAAGAAGCATGATGAAGCAGACTTGACAGCAGCTGGGTATTGGAACCGAGTTGTTCGATACTACAACACCGAGGTCAGGATACAGACCTTCGAAATTGGCAATCTCGTTCTCAAAAAAAATCTTCCCTGACCCTCAAAACTTGGGCCCGACATGGGAAGGTTCATACGCAATTGAATATAAACTTGGAAATGGCACATTCAAGCTGGCAATGATGGACGGGATCTCACTACCACGGGCGTGGAATAACGAACATTTGCGACACTATTTCACTTGAATGTAAATTTGAACATACCTAATCAAAATTGTGTAATTAGACAGAATATGTCATTTCTAGTGTTTATAAAAGAAATGACTTCTGAAGCTTATTAATTTCTCTATGCTTGAATTTACACTGGGATCAGTAACATTTACTTAACTGAACTTGCATGTGCAAAATGCAAGTGTGTAGGTACCCAAAGATAGGTGCCAACCACGCTTCTGCGGTCCATGATCGGACACACGAAGCTCATCCACACTTGGCCTCTGGAGAGATACCAAACAACTCCTCTAAACCATGACTTGGGTCAGGAGTATAAACATTCGAAGGCTGAATGAGACAGTTAGCCTCTACTGCTCATGCCTAGAGTTTGATAGAGCATCCACACCTTGCTCGGAGTAGGCAGGACAAAAAATCTACACCCAGAGATAGGCAGGATCTTACTTACATCGATCAACGCCACACGATGAAGAAATATGTCTTGGAAAAGGATGTTTAAACACTATGATTAGGTGGTTAACTCAAACCGACGCCTGAAGATTGGCATGGTCAAGGCATGTATTTCAAAGAAGGATGTCTGGAGAGACATCCGAAGATGAATTACCTCAATTGACGCCTTGAGTTAGCTGTGATCGCACTCAAAACATCCTTGAATGGATATTCAAGTTAACTTTCTAACTAAGTGGAGTTTGACCAAGTTCTAGAGTCGAATATGGTCATACATGAGAAAACATTCTGGCGATCATCCTTTACTTGCAAATGATGGAACAGATCAGTAATTTAGTTAGATGATGATGATGAAAAGTGGACCGCAAACACAGTGAATATAAAGTGCATTTCTCGAACACTTGGACAAATTCACAAAAGATATGAAAAATAATAAGAAGTGTTTATTATTCACAACCAAAATAAGACTTGGAAGAAAAGTACAATTGTTATTGATAACTAGACTGAAAGCAAAAGCGGGGGCCGAACCCACACAAAACTAGCTTGAAAACTAAAGTCCGTTCCTAATATTAAACAACTAAAAGCATAAAGGAGATGGATGATCATTTCTTGGTCCTCTTCTTTTTCTCTTTCTTCTCTATAGAAGATGGCTCATCGGATCCCTCCGGTTTCTTCCTTATTCTTCCTCCACTTTTTTTTCCTTTCAAAGGCGAGATAAGTAACGAGGCGGCAGACATGCTTTGAATGATCTTAGTCATGAGCGGCGTGATCGAAGCGAAACTGGTCTCGCTAGGCAAAGCTATTGACAAAGGAGGAGGAAAAATGTCAGCCGGCTCTTGCTTAATTTCTACAGTGGACTTGAGATGTTGTTAGAGAAGTTGGCTCATTGAAAGCCCTTGAGCAGGACCAATCGACCAAGTGATCTGGACATCATTATCAACTTGCATACTTTGGAGATCACCAGACCTCTCTTCTTGAAAAGCATGAATCAATTGCACATCAGGGCTCAGAGTGTCGCCAACTGGAATGCTCGAAGCCATCCTTGAAATAATCACGACATTTGAATCAGTCGTTGTTGCTTGTTGTTCAGGTTAGGAGCCCTCCTTTGGGAGATTAGAAATCGCAGGCAGACCTGAAATTTGAGAAAGATGTAATGCAAGATTAGCTATATTGACTGATGTCATATGAGCTTTCTTAAATATGGGCGAGGTTAACGATATACCTCAACTCGATTGAGGCACATCTAGACCGTACTTGGAATCTGAAGGGGTGATGGAGGCAGTATGGGGCCCAGAGGTGAGACTGGTACCAATATCCCAAGGAGTAGTGCCAGAACCTTCAACTTGATTATTTTGAACTATAACAGCCAACTCCAGATGTAAAATAAGCTGATCTACTATGAGCGCCTGATTTTCTTTGGACTTAGAATCTCATTCTTCAGTTTTCCCAAGTCCACTTCATCTCCTTTTGAATGTTCTCGCTCTTCAAGTAGAATCTTCTCCCATGCCATCGCTAAGGCACAGGGATAACTTTTGCTAAGCCACGCCAACTCTCAGAACTTAGTAACATTGGCATTATAGTTGGTGATGAGCGAATTGAAACTATCTTTAACCCGCCTCTCTACAGCTACCACCAGCTCGTCAGTTTTCCTCTCAGCAGGTGCCACCAGCTCATCCATTGTTTTTGCCTTATCTAGCGCATTATCTCTTTCCTTGCGCATGTCGAACAATTCCTCCCAGTAATTATGAGCTCTTTGAAGTGCCTCATCTTTCTCTTTCTTTTATCTTTCAAGCTTTGACTTCAACTATTTCACTTCTTCTACTAGCTCGAAGTTCCGATGATGAACAGATTCGACTTGACTTAAGTGATCTTTCCTTTCCGACTCGATCACCGTATTCATGTCTTTAGTTTTTGGTCGGCGTCCTCCTTTGCTTTCTTCAACTCAGCAAATTATTCATCAAGATGGGCGATGGTCTCATCATTCTGACCTATTATAAGCTTTAGCATGCAATCTCAGTCTCCAAACCCTTGGTGTATTCCGAGAGCGTCTCAGCTAGCTTCCTCTAGGTAAATTACTAGTCATACACATCACTGAAATATGATATCGTTTGATCCTTAATAAATAAAGGAATATCTTTCATGTTCAAAACAAACTTGCAGGCCTTAAAACTGATTTTCGAAAAGCGATGCTGTTAGTCAGCTATTTTAGGTTTTGAAGCGATTTGCTGTTCTGTTTTGGTAAGAGCTGCTTCATCAACTCTATGTCGAGAATAATCGAAGGCAGCGAATTTCGATGGATAGTGAGAGTACTGAGGAGTATGGGACGGCACTAGCTGCTTGGTAGAGAGGGAAGCATGAGAGGGATCATCGCGAAGGATGTCAACATGGCAACTAGAGTGTTTTTCCAAACCTCTGGACAGGGAAACCTAGATCTAGATCGATGCCTAGATGATGAATCATGTGGCTTGTAGTCTTTCTATGTGACCCCTTGATAACGAATTGAGTGTCGGTTGGAATCACAATCATAGATGGGCTTATGGGGTCACGCGGTTAGTTTGTGCCTCAGGTGATATCTTATCTGATCCTAGATGTAACACCCCTAATTTTTGATAACATTATTCAGGAGATTTACTTTAATAAATTAAATAGAATAATGTAAATGTTAAGTGGTAAGAGGGTTGAGATTTGAATAAATATAATCAAGGCCATGCTCAATTAAATAATTAAATGGGCTTAAGAATGGGTAATGAGTTAATTAATTTACATAAGGATATACTGGGAATTTGCCGCACATCACCCTTACCCTTATATATATTCTCATTTCCCATTCACATTTCATTTTTCCCATTCATGATTTAAAAACAACGCAAACGTTAAGGGGAAGCCGTCCATTAACAAGGAAAAGTGAAGAGAAATCAAAGAAAGCTAAGGATTAAAGCTAGAGGAATAAATCTCAATCCAATCTCCTTATCTTAATAATGGTGAATAATAATTTATTCCAACTCTATTTTGTTTTATAATCATATGTTTTTGGATTTATGGGTAAATTCGTTTTTATAATGAATTGGATGATGATATGCTTGAATTATAATTTGTTTAATTTAAACAAAATTGTTTAAATAGGAATATACATGGTTTTAGGGCAAAACTGATTTATATTGATGTTAAAATGCCATGGAAAAATTTTATGTTATATAAAACACGATTTTAGAGTTGGGTTTTAATTTTGATAAAGCTATGGAAAGATTACTATGAATTTTCAAAGGAAAATATGGTTAATTAGGTTTATAAATTTATTTCAAAAATTATATTGAGAATTTGGATCTGAAATTTTGATATGTTAGATAACACGATTAAAGTGAATTTATGGAATTTTTGGGGATTTTTTTAAAGTAATTTGCTATGCAAATTAAATTATTTTAGAAGAAGGACTTATTTGCAATATTGGTTTTGCTTAATAGAAGGAATTTCTTGCTAACTTAACCATGGTTTAGATCTGAAATCAGCAGCAGTTATTTTAGTAAAGAATTTGAAAAGTTAAGGCAACCAATCATAAGTTTACACATGGCAGGTTAGTTAGAAAGTATTTGCCTTAATTGGCATTAATCAGCTTTTACCTAGAAAAGTTAGTTCCGCCTTCTTTAGAAGTACCTTTCGACTCAGAGCTTCCGCCTTCAATCAAGTCGAAACCCCACTAAGCTGAAACCAATACACAAAGTATCACTTAGATGGTACATAGTGGATTGGAGAAAGGCGGAAGGCATGGTGTTGAAAGCATGGCTTCTGATAGGGTCAATAACTTTTTGTTTGTTTTAAAAGTGAAGCGCCTGCCTTTGTTTTAATTAAAGCCTTCAAAGGAGTCGAAGCATATGTTTTTGAAAGAGGTTTTCTAAATGCTTTCGAAGGGGTTGCCATCAACTTATGTTTTAAAGAACAAGCTTTTGAATGGGTTCCTTTACTTATAAAATAATGCTTTCGAAAGAAGGGGTTCCGACCTAGTCGAAGCCCTACTGTCGTTCTTTAGCCTTTCGAGTGTATTCAAGTCATCAATGCTTTCGAAAGGTAGTGCTTGTTTTAAAGATGTTTTAAGCCACTTCCTAAATGCTTTCGAAGGGGTCCAATGGGTTCGAATGCAATGGGTTCGAAAGGGGGTTTCGATGCTATCCTTTAGTGTTTTGTTTAAATGGTTTGAAACTTTCGAAAGGGATGGTGCCAACGCCTTCAAGTTTTCTCTAATATTTTTACACGATAAAGGATGGTTTGAAAGAGATACTTTCGTTTATATTCACTTTGACCCAAGTAATATTTTAAGTATATACCCAATGGTTTCAAAGGGGGACTTTCAATGGTTTCGGAAGTGATACTTCCAAAGGTTTCGAAAAAGGTACTTTCAATGGTTTCGAAGCTATGCTTCTAAAAGATAATAAGTAAAACTTCATACATTCCCAAGGTTTCGAAAGTGAAGTTTTAAAGTGTTTCGAAAGGCAGGGACCTAATGTTTTGAAAGAGATTTATTTGCTTTCGAAGGAGGTCATCCAGTGAGGTCGAAAGCAAGGTTTTGAAGGTTTCGACAGCCTTAGTTTTCAAAACAAATAATCCATCTCATTTTTAAAGGTATACCATGGCATAAATATATAAAGTGTTTTGAAAAGGAGTTTTTGAAGAAGTTTTATTTGATTAAAAAGGGTTAAAGGGATTAACCAAGTTATTGTGTTTGCTTCTTCATATTTGTATATATTCACATTGCAATGGACCCATAACTGAGTTTTAAAGAAGGGCGGAATAACCAGCTAGGTTGACCCGGTAGTGAATATAAATTAAGTTAACTCCTGAATGAGTATAGTTGCATCCTGGAGGTCTGGAAGAATAGAATATAGGATGTTAAAACATTAGAGGGAAAGATATTAGATCGGGCCAATAGGTTCTCAGTAAGCCCTTGAAAACTGTGTATAGGAAAAGATATTGGCAGAGGCCAATAGGTTCATAGTTAGCCCATGAAAACTATGCATAAATGAAGATGTCAGGAAGACAGGTTTATAGTAATCCCATGAAAACTATGATTTGATACTGGCAGGGGCCAGAAGGTTTGTAGTTGCCCATGAAAACTATATCCGGATTAAGATATTGACAGATGTAATTAGGTTCCTAGTCGGCCCATGAAAACTAGGATAAGAAGGGAAGATATTGGAGGTACCAATAGGTTCCTAGTCAACTCATGAAAACTAGGATAAGTGTAAAGATATTGGATTTACCAATAGGTTCATAGTAATCCCATGAAAACTATGTATTTGGACAGGGTGTCCTTAATCATTTTACCGGTTATTAGTCAGCCCATGAAAACTATTAGGTTAATGGTAATCCTAGAAACTATAACTGAGACAGATAGTCAAAATGAATGAGGATGGGTAATCAAGAATTGATTCATTTGTTTTTCATATCATCATATCGTATTGTTTTGAATTGTTTTAACCATTATGGATACAGGAGCACGGTATATGGTTTTATAAAGTTTTTAAGATACTAGTAAGGGGAAAACCAATTCCGCAAAATGGCATGGTCTCAGTAGATATCTAAATGATTTGAGATGGTAGATTATTATTCATACCAGGCTTTATGTCTGACTCGAAGTTTATGTTTTTCCCTTAAACTCTTAGGTGCTCAATTGATTTTGAGAATTGAGGTTTTCAGGTACCTCATTGGACGAATAAAGCTTTCGAAGACGTGCAGAAGGCATGATAACTATCTAGAGTTCTCTTTTATTTTATTCTGTTATGTTTTTTATAATGGCAAAGTTGTTATATTGCCTATATATACTCTAATCATCCAAGGGGGCGTCTTCATATGTCGCTCTTGGTGTATCTTGTAATAAATATATTTTCTCTGAACATGGTTGATGATTGTGGGATTATGTAATGAATTGGAAATGTTTTGAAATGGAATGTGATTTTGTTTGATGTTTTAAAAATTTTCCATATTCATGTGTTTCTATATATCAATGTATCTAACACTGCCGTATTTGGTCGCCGAGGATTAATAACTATGGATGACTACAGCATCCGTAGCCGTTAGTTTTGAGCATCCAAGTAGGAGGATGTTACAAGTTGTATCAGAGCATAGGTTTATGAAACTTTAAAGGAAAATTAAACCTAAAATCTTTTTGAAAAATAATCCAATGAATCGGAATTATGATCGGGGTTGGGATAACGCTATAGTAACGTATTTGCATTTGATATATATATAAGTATGTATTCCCCTCTCTCTTAGACCGTTCTTCTATATCTTACTAAGGCTCGTATGCAGATTTATGAGAAAGAAGATATGGAAGCAGGAAACGAAAGAGGAAATCTCAATAGAGGAAGCACCACAACCAATGGAAATGCTCGACCTAATACTAGTAGGAACCAAGGTTGACAGGGTAATGCTAATCAAAATGATGATGCCAATGTGGGTGCTGGAAATCCACCAGTGGATATGGGGGCGATGTATCAGTTCTTCATCAATGTGATGCAAGTAGGAGATGCTACTGGAATTGCTGGGAATGTTTTAGGAGCAAATCCTGTGGCTCCGGTTGGGAATAACTATGCTAAGTTGAGCAGAAACTACACCAGTCTTGGTGGGAAACCGTTAATGGGAACGGAGGATACCATAGAAGTAGAGAATTGGTTGTTGCATTGTGAGCATATCTTTGCTGATTTGGGTTTAGATGATGAGCAAAAGATAAGGTTGGCCACTAAATAGTTGCAGGTGTTCCTGCCGGAGTTCTGGAGGAAGAGTTGACATGGGCTGAGTTCAGAAGGATATTTGAACAAAGGTTTTTATCTGAGGTTACTAAGTCAGCGTTGATGAGGACGTTTATGGATCTAGTTTTGGGAGAGATGTCGGTTATCGAGTATGCCACTAGATTTGATGAGCTGTCTCGATATGGGTATGCAATTGTTGACACTGACATCTGAAGGAATGAGAGGTTTATTCGAGGTTTGAGACCTGATCTTGCTAGGGCGACCATGAGAAATTATCTGTAATCCTTGTAATGTGGTTGTGGAGATGGCAATTTTCCATGAAGAGATGCTTGCTGTTTGTGCTAGAGAGAAGTCAGTTGGAACCCAGGGTTCTCAGGAAAAGAAAAGAAAGTTCTTTAAGAAGAAGGGGGCCTGGAAGAGAGATGTTGCCAAGAAGGAAAAGGCTAATTTAGTTTGCTATAAGTGTGACAAGAAGGATCATTACGCAAATGAGTACCGGTCAGGAAAAGGGAAGAAGGCTGTAGATAAGAAGAATGTAAAGTGCTTCAACTGTGACCAAGTTGGGCATTATAAGAACCAGTGTCTAGAGCCAGTTAGGACAGACAAGGGAAAGGTCTTTACTGTTGGATCATCAACTAAGCAACTGCAGTTGATAAAGGAAAGAATGTGATGGAAGGAACGTTTTTGATTCAGAGTATACCAGTTAGGATACTATTTGATACCAGTGCATCACATTCATTTATATCTCAGTGTTTGTTGGATAGGTTATGCTTAAAACCCACATACCTTGTTACTTCCTTAAGGGTTACGAATCTAATAGGAGGGTATGCAACTCTGGGGAGGAGAAGTGACTAGTTAGAACTTGATTTTTTAGGTCATAAGTTTGTGTGCAGTCTGTATGTTTTTAATTTCGTAGATTTCGGAATCATTTTGGGTATGGATTGGTTACGAAGGTATAAGGCCAGGATATTTTGCCAGGATGGGGAGATATCATTGAGACACCATAGTCATAACCAAATTATATTCTCAATGGAGAATTCCGACCGGAGTGGTTGTGCTTTGTTAAGTGCAATGGAAGTGGGAGAAGAGCTAAGTCAGGTTCGTGTAGCAAAAGGGTTTGTAGATGTCTTTGAGCCAGTCACAGGACTACCACTGAAATGAGCTATTGAGTTTTGGATAAATCTTGTGCCAAGAGCTGAACCTGTAAGTAGACAACCTAGCAGGATGACACCTACTGAGATGAAGGAATTGAAGGTGCAGCAAGTGGATCTAGTTTGAATGACTTTTTTTAGATGAAGAAGTTAGCCTTGGGGAGCGGCTGCGGTATTCGTAAAGAAACCAGATGGGTCATTGAGGATGTATATCGACTATCGTAAGCTGAACGAGAGGACGATAAAGAATAAGTATCCTTTGACAATAATTGATGATCTATTTGATCATTTGAGGTGGAGCTAGAGTGTTTTCCCAGTTGGATTTGGCGATGGGTTTTCATCGGTTAAGAGTGGTAGAGGATATCATTCCTTTGAAAGCGTTTCGAACTAGATATGGTTTGTATGAGTGGTTAGTAATGCCATTCGGGTTAATGAATGCACTTACTTTCTTCGTAGATTTGATGAATCGAGTCTTCCAAGAGTATTTGGTTAGATTCGTGTTGGTGTTTATAGATGACATTTTGTTATACTCTAAGGATGAAAGAGAGCATGAAGATCATCTTAGAGTTGTGCTTGAGATGTTGAGGTAGAATCAGCTAAAGGCGAAGTTTTCCAAGTGTCATTTTTGGAAGAAAGAGGTTAAGATTCTTAGTCACGTGGTTTCAAAGAAAGGTTTTTCAGTCGATCCAGATAAGATCGAAGCTGTTAATAATTGGAAAAGACCAGAAACAGTGACTGAAATTAGAAGTTTTCTTGGACTTGTTGGCTATTACCGAAGATTCATCAAAGATTTCTCGCGGATAGCAGCACCTTTGACTAAGCTAACGAGGAAAGTGGTGAAGTTTATTTGGTCCGACAAATGTGAGGAAGCATTTCTTAAATTAAAGCATTCGTTGACCAATGCACCAGTGTTAGTAGTTCCAGACGAAAACCAAGGGTTATTGGTGTATACTGATGCATGTAGGACTGGATAGGAAGCTGTGTTGATGCAGAAGGGTAAAATGATTACCTACGCTTCACGACAGCTTAGACTGTATGAAGTGAGATATCCTACTCATGATTTGGAGTTGGCTGTAGTGATCTTCACATTGAAGATTTGGAGGCATTATCTCTTAGGAGAAAGATTTGAGCTATACACAAATCATAAGTCTTTAAGATACTTATTCTCTCAAAAGGAGCTGATATGAGACAGCAGAGGTGGCTGGAGTTTTTGGCTGCTTATGATTTTGGTATAGAGTGTACGCCAGAGAAAGGTAACAAAATAGTGGATGCTCTTAGCAGAAGACACTAGAATGTGGTGTTGGCTATGTTGGAAAAATGGAAGGATCTAGAAGCTTTGGCCAGTTGTGGTGTGCAGTTAAGATCGACTGTTAGTTCTAGTCAGAGTACTGCCACATTGTCCTGTTTAGAAGTTCGATCGGTGTTGATCGAGAAAATTACTTCTAAGTAGAAGGAGGATCCATTAATAGCCGAGAAGATCAGAAGGCTTGAGATTGGAATTGAGATCAATGATTTGAAAGATTTTTTCCTTGACCGGAGAGAATGGTTGAGAAAGAAGGGGTGATTATGTGTTCCAGATGTTGAGAACTTAAGGAAAGAAGTTATTTGGGAATGTCATCGATTCAAGTTTACGATTCATCCTGGAAGGGCCAAGATATATCAAGATATGAAGAGAAGCTTCTATTGGGAAGGTATGAAGAGGGATGTTGTCTTGTAGGTTAGGTAGTATGCAAACTGTGAACTAGTGAAACCCGAACATCAGAAGTCGAGTGGATTACTTCAGCCTTTAGAGATTCTAGTTTGGAAATAGGATTCGATATCCATGGATTTTATAGATAGGTTGCCAAGGTCAAATTGAGGAAATGAAAGTATATTGGTTGTAGTGGACAGATTGACCAAGTGTGCCCATTTCATTCCAGTTAAGTCAACTAGGAAGGCACCTGTTTCAGCTAAGTTGTTCATGAAGAACGTAGTTAGAATACATGGAGTTCCTAGTAGCATGGTCAGTGACAGAGATGCTTTGTTCACTAGCAAATTCTGGAAGAGTCTACAGGATGTGTTAGGCACTAAGCTCAAAATGAGTACTACATATCACCCTCAGACGGATGGGTAGACAAAGAGAGTCAATAAGGTACTCGAAGATTTATTGAGAACTTGTGTATTGGACTTTGGTGGATCTTTGGAGGATCACCTACAATTGGTTGAGTTTTCCAATAATAATAGTTATCAGACTGGTATAGGAATGGCGCCTTTTGATGCTTTGTATCGAAGGCCATGCAAATCACCAATATGTTGGTGGGAGACTAGAGATAGATTGGTCTTAGGTCTAGATTTAGTTAGTGCAATGTCATAGAAGATTGAGTTGATCTGAGAAAGGATGAAGGAAGCTCAATCCAGGCAGAAGAGTTACGCAGATAAAAGGCGTAAAGACCTAGAGTTCTCAGCTGGAGAGGGGGTTTTCATTAAGGTATCACCGGTGAAGGGTATGGTACGGTTCGAAAAGTTGGGGAAATTGGCACCGAGATATGTTGGTCCATTCCAGATTATAGAGAGGATTGTAAAGCTCGCATACATAGTAGAGTTGCCGAGCAGTATGGCAGGTGTCCATAATGTATTTCATGTATCTCATCTTCGCACGTTTATGCATGATCCAGAGACTGCTATTCCTCCGACAGGGTTGGAAGACTTAGTAGTAGAGCCTAATTTGACTTTTGTTACACAACCAGTTCAGGTTGTAGCGAGAGATGGGAAAAGATTGAGGAACAAGACAGTCAAGTTGGTGAAAGTTCAATGGGGCTACAATGAGAAGGACTGTACTTGGGAGACAAAGGACAGGATTCGAGATACTTATCCTGATTTGCTTTGAGGGTATGTCTATATTAGATTTATATAAATATTAGCTAGTATGGTAGACTAGTATGGTTGTTAGGAGTCATTACAGATGATTGCTATGTTTAGTATTTAGTCCTTACTGAATTTCAAGGACGAAATTCTTTAAGGAAGGGAGCCTCTAACACCTCTAATTTTTGATAACATTATTCAGGAGATTTAATTAGATAAATTAAATAGAATAATGTAAATTTTAAGTGATAATGGGGTTGAGATTTGAATAAATATAATTAAGGCCATGCTCAATTAAATAATTAAATGGGCTTTAGAATGGGTTATAAGTTAATTAATTTATTTAAGGGTATATTGGGAATTTGCCGCACATAACCCTTACTCTTGTATATATTCTCGTTCCCAATTCATGTTTCATTTTTCCCATTCACGATTTAAAAAAAGGCAAACATTAATGGGGAGCCGGCCACTAACAAGGAAAAGAGAAGAGAAATCAAAGAAAGCTAAGGATTAAAGCTAGGGAAATAAATCTCAATCCAATCTCCTTATCTTAATTAAGGTGAATAATAATTTATTCCATCTTTATTTTATTTTATAATAATATGTTTTCAGATTTAAGGGTAAATTTGTTTTTATGATGAATTGGATGATGATATGCTTGAATTATAATTTTTTAATTTAAACAAGACTGTTTAAATAGGAATATACACTGTTTTTGGGCAAAACCGATTTGTATCGATGTTTAAATGCTATGGAAAATTTTTATGTTGTATAAAACATGACTTTGGAGTTGGGTTTTAATTTTGATAATTTTCTAAGCCATGGAAAGATTACTATGAATTTTCAAAGGAAAATATGGTTAATTAGGTTTATAAATTTATTTCAGAAATTATAATGAGAATATGGGTCTGAAATTTTGATATGCTAGATAACATGATTAAAGTGAATTTTTGGAATTTTTGGGGTCCTAAGTAATTTGCTATGCATATTAAATTATTTTAGAAGGACTTATTTGCAATATTGGTTTTGCTTAATGGAAGGGCTTATTTGCTAACTTAACCATGGTTTAGATCTGAAATAAGCGTCAGTTATTTTTGTAATGAATTTGAAAAGTTAAGGCAACCAATCATAAGTTTACATGTCGTAGGTTAGTCAGAAAGTATTTGCCTTAATTGGCGTTAATCAGTTTTTACCCAGAAAAGTTGGTTCCGCCTTCTTTAGAAGTACCTTTCGACTATGAGCTTCCGCCTTCAATCAAGTCGAAACCCACTAAGCCAAAACCAATACACAAGGTATGACTTAGATGGTACATAGTGGATTGGAGAAAGGTGGAAGGCATGGTGTCGAAAGCATAGCTTCCGTTGGGGTCGATACCTTTTTGTTTGTTTTAAAAGTGCACCTGCCTTTGTTTTAATTAAAGCCTTCGAAGGAGTCAAAACATATATTTTCGAGTGAGGTTTTCAAAATGCTTTTGAAGGAGTTTCCATCAACTTATGTTTTAGATAACAAACTTTCGAATGGGTTCCTTTACTTATAAAATAATGCTTTCGAAAGAAGGGATCCGACCTAGTCGAAGCCCTACTGTTGTTCTTTAGCCTTTCGAGTGTATTGAAGTCATCAATGCTTTCGAAAGGTAGTGCTTGTTTTAAAGATGTTTTAAGCCACTTCCTAAATGCTTTCGAAAGGGTCCAAGGGTTTCGAAGGCAATGGCTTCGAAAGGGGATTTCGATGCCATCCTTCGGTGTTTTGTTTAAATGGTTTGAAGCTTTCGAAAGGGATGGTGCCGACGCCATCAAGTTTTCCCCAATATTTTTATATAATAAAGGAAGGTTTCGAAAGAGATACTTTCATTTATATTCACTTTGACCCGAATAATATTTTAAGTATAAACCAAATGGTTTCAAAAGGGGGACTTTCAATGGTTTCGGAAGGGATACTTCCAAATGTTTTGAAAGGGGTACTTTCAATGGTTTCGAAGCTATGCTTCTAAAAGATAATAAGTAAAACTTTATTACATTCGAATGGTTTTATAAGTGAAGTTTTAAAATGTTCCAAAAGGCAGGGGCCTAATGTTTTGAAAGAGATTTATATGCTTTCGAAGGAGGTCATCCAGTGAGGTCGAAAGCAAGGTTGTGAAGGTTTCGACAGCTTTAGTTTTCTAAACAAGTAACCCAATCTCATTTTTAAAGGAATACCATGGCGTAAATATATAAAGTGTTTTAAAAAGGAGTTTTTGAAGAAGTTTTCTTTGACTAAAAAGGGTTAAGGGGATTAACCAAGTTATTGTGTTTGCTTCTTCATATATATATATATATATATATATATTCACATTATTATAGACCCGTAACTGATTTTTGGGGAAGGGCAGAATAAACAGCTAGGTTGACCTAGTAGTGAATATGAATTAAGTTAACTCTTGAATGAGTAGAATTGCATCCAGAAGATCAGGAAGACTAGAATATAGGGTGCTAAAACATTAAAGGAAAAGATATTGGCAGGGGTCAATAGGTTCTCGGTAAGCCCATGAAAACTGTGTATAGGAAAAGATATTGGCAAGGGCCAATAGGTTCATAGTTAGCCTATGAAAACAATGCATAAATGAAGATGTCAGGAAGTTAGATTTATAGTAAGTCTATGAAAACTATGATTTGATACTGGTAGGGGCTAGCAAGTTTGTAGTTAGCCCATGAAAACTATATCCAGATTAAGATATTAACAGATGTCAATAGGTTCCTAGTCAGCCCATGAAAACTATGATAAGAAAGGAAGATATTGGATTTACCAATAGGTTCCTAATCAACCCATGAAAACTAAGATAAGTGTAAAGATATTGGAGTTACCAATTGGTTCATAGTAATCCCATGAAAACTATGTATTTGGACGGGGAGTCTTTAATCATTTTACCATATATTAGTCAGCCTATGAAAACTATTAGGTTAATAGTAATCCTAGAAACTATAACTGAGACATATAGTCAAAATGAATGGGAATTGGTCATCCAGAATTGATTCATTTGTTTTGCATATCATCATATCCTATTGTTTTGAATTGTTTTAACCATTGTGGATGCAAGAGTACAATATATGGTTTTATAAAGGTTTTAAGATACCAATCACTACTACAAAACAGGCCATTTGCATCGGTTGTTTACCCCCCTTTTGCATCAGTTCAGCAACCGATGCATATGCAACCGATGCAACAGGCTTAACACTTTTGCATCAGTTCTGAAACCGATGCAAAAAGGTCCTTTTTGCATCGGTTGTTACTAACAACTGATGCAAAATATCATGGTTGGTTGCTTGGACACATCCCCCATGTTGCATCGGTTGTAATGAAAACCGATGCAACAAAGGAACTTGTTGCATAGGTTGTTGCTGAAAACCGATGCAAACTAATCCCTCTATTGCATCAGTTTTTTATAACAACCAATGCAAACTAATCCCTCTATTGCATCAGCTATTTATACCTGATGCAAAAAAGCCATTCTCAGAAACCATTATTACAGTACTCAAATAGACTATATATATATATATATATATATTATTGATTATAACAAACAATTATTGCATGCAATATTACAATCATTCAAAATTAAATTTGATGGCAAATACAAATTGAATAACATAATACCAAAATAAACATATATCATCAATTATAGTGTTAATAATCTATACAAAATAATGGTTCATACATTCATTTTAGCAGCATAATTCAGATCTTTAGTACAATCATTAAGTTGTACATTCATCTATCTCTTGTTGGCAACACATAATTATAGTGTTAATAATCTATACATACCAGCGCCATCTCCATTAACCAACCATCAATCATACCTCTTCAACTTGTTGCCATACTATATGACTGTCTTCCTCTCACTGACACAAACTGCAACTCAAACCACCACATCACTGCCTACTGTACTTCCAACCATCTACACTTCATCACTGAAATCATCACACTCCATTACTGCAGTACAACCTCCACTTTTCCTACTGACCATACAATCATCACAGTCATCACTGTTATTGCTGCTGCTGATATACCATCATCCCACTGCCACACATAACCAACTACAACTGCCATCCACAAAACTATGCAACACTTCTCTGACCATACCACTTCCATTACAACAATACCACCATAACCAAACTTCCTGTCGTCTACACTGTCCTCTACTACATTACTTCATCACTTCATTGCTTTATTGCTTGCTGTGCACAGTTTATTACTTCACTGTCCTCTACACTTCAAACTACTCAACCAAAATTGGAAAGCCACATCATAGCAGCAAGCAAACACTACCCACAATTACATCAAAACAACTCAATTACCACAGCCATTCAAACTGCCACTGTCAAACATCCCCTTGTCACCCCTACTTCAACCACCATCTGACATCAACTACTGCTGCAACCTCCTCCATCGACCACAACTACAAATACTTCATCATTCCTGTCACATACATCACTGCTGGTCACATCCTCAACTTCCATTCATATCAACAGCAACTGCCATGAACTTACTTCATCTCTGCCATTCCCACTACTACCATATTGCTGCTCCTCCTTCAATATCAAACCAAACATCCACTTATTCCTGTTCACCTAGCACCAACCCCTACCCAAACCACTACAGTACTTCCAACTGCCTCCTCCATCATCTTCCCCTTTGTTCAAACATCAACCATCTCAACACAGTTAACACCTACCACAACCTTACAGTTAACAACTATTCACAAACCATAAACAACCATTCATCATCACTTCAACCATAATCACTTGCACAAACATCCCCATACCATACCATTTGCCTTCTCTGGCCATCCATACTACAAACAACAGTCACCACCCCATACATCCTCATCACAAACAATCGAGCACAACTTGAGGATTAGTTCTATAGCAGAAACCACTTCATTTCTATAGTAGGCCAACTTGAGGATTAGTTCATACAAGTATGACTATCAACTATGAACTACACACAATATGAATATAAGGAAATATCTAAGAGCCTGGATCTTATCTATAAGACAAGGGTTTCTTTCAACAGATCACAGAGTGTCATGACAAGGTGTTTCTACTTTCTTTTTTTCCTTTAGAATACAAAAAAATTGCTTGACAAAGCAGACAACTCAATGCAATAGCTGGTAAAGAAATTACATCGGTCAACTATCTAATAACACAAATAGGTAAATGAATAAAAAGGAATTCATTTACCTTGCAATTTGATAGTATCTCTCAAATCCTGAAACCATCAACATTTGCTTAAATAGCTGTGGGCTTTGAGGTAAAGCGTAAAACGATCCTGGCTTCGAATGTCGAAGATGATCTATTAGAACCAAGACCTGAAGGAAGGCTAAACATGCACTTTGAGTGGATTACTAGTGGAGGGGTTAGAGCTGCTGCAAGGTGCTGTGCTCGGAAATGTATGAGCTTGTTATCGTTACAGGTGCTGTGCAAGGCGCTAAGTTGTGCTGCGAAGACACTGTGTTGAAAAGGGCTGAGGACATGAACCAGCCTAGAGAGCTTCTGCTGCATTGATATGCAAATGTAATTAGGTGCGTTTACAGTTTTTTATGAAATAATAAAACTGAAGATAAACTGAAGAAAGATTGTAAGTGTTTTTGAATAGCATGGACTTGATTTGCACTAACTACAATGAATAATAGTCCTAATAATACATAAAAGACGTTTGATTGAGCTCAAAGAACAAGTTTAATGCTATATTTTCTAATGTATGTTTGTATATCATCTAAACCAAATTTTAGAGTGAATTACAGTTTAGCAATGTACATAGCAGAAATGCAATTCAAAACTAATACTTTTTAATTACCAGCTCATCAAAAAAACAAATTACCAGGTGAAATCAAAGCATCACGTCCATTCTTGGCCCTATGAATCATCTCATCAACAACAACCTTATAAGAGGAAACCTGAAGGCATAATGGTCTTTGACCCGAATTGTTGAACCTCCTCTCAACAGAAAATAACTGCAGATTTAAACCAGGTGAACCCTTAGCCGCATACATACTCAAAATTTCATGAATCCTATCAGTACTAAAGTTGGTATCCTTGAGTACACTAAAGCCAGAATCATAGTGTAAATTAGTAGGATGAACACAGTTGTGATAAATCAGACATTAAAGAACAAGCATCCTGATCGAATCACTAACCATTCTATCATGTAAACCAGCTAAATTATTATCAACATCAAAGTTCAAATCAAATTTATGTTTAGAACTTTCATCCACAATTTCCTTTTATAAGGTGGTGAGATGTGGGAAGTGAGAGCGGAGCAAATTAAGAAATGTGATTTTCATTTCTTTTTTTTGTTGCCCCCTCACCGATGTTGCCCTAGTCAGTAGTCTCTCTCGCCTATGCTTTAGGCCGGGCCTGGTGGTACCTTTGTCATTCTATGGGGGAGGAAAGGTGCAATCGGTTTTGGAGGAGAAGGAAAGTAAGTAGAGCTTATATAGTAATAAAAATACGGGAATGGTTTCAGTTAGTTTGATGTGGGGTGTTAAGTGGGCCATTTGATGGGGAGAAAAAAGGGGAGGTGGAAGTGGAAGGAGTTGAATTGGTTATATGTGAGGATAATTATACGGAAAGGGATTATAGTGTATCAACATGTAATAAACAATATTACAGTCTTTACATTTACGTTGGTTTGTTTCAAGTGAACTGTTAGTATTTTTATAAATTTTACATGTATATTATATCTGAAAATTGGTTTACCTATATAAATGTAGATGTTATGTTGTAGTTTTCACCAATAATTCTTATTTGTGACCGTAGTTATTTTGGTATGTTTACTTGCTTTGTCTATAAAAGGTTGTTTGGAGGTTATAGTTTTAGAATTGTGAAATTGAAACTAGAAAAATAGGTTGTCAGGTAGATACAAATTGTTACAGGAAGAGGCAGAGATGGAATAATATTTTGTATGATGTTGGGGTAAAAGCAAGAGACGTATATTTATACAATGGCAGAAACCAAATATATCAGCGTAATGCATTTAGTAGGGAAGTATGGAATATAAGCAACATGCTGATAATAATTTTGTAGGAGGACCAGACGTGCAAGCAAGTTGCAGCAAGCATTCAGTGGTGTAGTAAAGTAAGAAAAAATCATATTGTTTTACCTATAAAACGGTTTAAAAAATTATATTGGTGGGCCAAAGTTGTAAGGTAGTTGTACACAGCCTATTGCTGTAGAACTCTAGTGTAAAGTACATGTGTTAGCGTACGGGTAGGTGAAGTGGATTTTCCATCCACTAATGAAGAAGCACGTTGGCCTTATGTTGATTGAAATTTGAAAGCAATATAAATTGGGTGGTCAACTTAGTAGAGAAAGCAAATAAGCAATATATAACAACAATTCAGAAATATTAAAAGGTAGTGAAAACCGATCATTCATTCTGTGTAGGAAAGATACAACGTGGTAGTGAGTTTTGTGTGAATAAGAATAGGAAATAGTCTTAATTAAATGCACATACACGTACATGTGCGGACATAAGTTTGTGTATCACAAATGTATGTACTGTGTTGTAATATTAGTGTTGCAAAGTGGAGTATAAATTAATATCCATAAGTTGAACAATGCGGAATGGATAGTACTGCAACTGCTGTACATGAAAAAGGTAGTTGTATAAGTGGGAAATGGTAAACGGTGACAACTTAAAGTAAAATGTGGATAGAATTCGAAACATATATGGTACATATATAAGTTTTTTATTATTTGTGCAACCGTATGTTGTGATACTGCATACCGACAGGTATAGTACAGAGTTTGACTTACATGTATTACAAATGCATTCAGTAAAAATGAAAGATAGGAAGCAGGATAGATTATCAAACAGTTAAACGGTAGTCACTTGGTAAGTTGTTTGTGAAATTATCTGACCAACTTGAAGATCACATCCACGGAGTGCAGAAGTGTGTGAAAAGCAAATATTTTTGTCAATAGTAATTACATGCAACCAAATTTGCACTATGCATAATTTTTGAACTGTGTATATCCTCATGCACATTAACATCATTAGCAGTATCAACATCATGCACACTAACCTCATCCTTTTTCCTCTCCATGCCTGCATGATCATCCCTTGTATCGACTGCAATAATCTCATTACTGTCAAAACACATTGAATCATCAACATCTTTTCTTTCTCCATAACTGAACACTCTATCCCATGATACAACTCAGAGTATAAACTTTTGTCATCCAAACCAAGTAGACCCTCGAATCTATTTGAAGTGGTAATTACACAACTCGAATTACTGCAACTTCTAGTTATGCGTTTTCCATTCCTGATATAATCAAAACAATCAAAGTCGAGATTAATCCTCCGCACTTGGTTTCACACACAGCCTAAAACTGTCTCTTCTTCGTAACATTGAATATTTGATTTATAATTCATTACAATATCACTATCAGGGTCTTTACTGTTAATGGCATCTAACAATAACACAGTTGGGTTACATAACATTGGCAGCATACAATGTTTAGTCAATCAGGCAGCAGAATTAGAGTTAAACATCAGGCGGCGGCATATTATTTCAAAATTCAATAATCTATATGAAGATTAACTAGTTTACTCGATAACTTGTTAATCGCAGATTGATTTTGTCGGCTTTACATTCTACAACATGAAATATGTATTAAATCAAAGGCAAACATTGCAAATGCGGAATTTTACCAGAATAAGACTGCAAAAACACACTCGAAACAAATGGTTTAACTACAAATAAAAATATTACAGCATCAGTATATACCTACAGTCCGATCAGGTTTTGAGCTTGTTTGCCACAGCCTACACCCATCTCTGTTCAATAATAAACCACCAGAGCAACCACTGACCATCACTCTGCTACTATCCAAACTGCACATAAACTACTGTGCCTGCATTGCCTACCGCATTCACATCCTCTTATCCCTACTTGTCTTGCCCACTTCAAAATCCCCCTCGCCTAAACACCACCTATTACTTAAAACAGCCAGCATCACCTTCGGCAATCACAAGCATCACCAAACAAAAACGCTACCTCCTATTACCAAAAACCACGAAACCAATCGACTCACCTGAATCGCATATTCGAATTTTAGAATTACCTCACCTTGAACTCGAACTCGAACACTAGACTTCAATCACTTTACCAGCTCACTGCCTACTGTCCCTCGTCACTGCAGTTTTATCGCCTCCACCAACAACGATTTCCAAATCGCGAGTTCCTAAGCATCGATGCATATCTTAGATCTGAGAAACATCAGCAGTTGCAAACAAGCCAACCCAACAACAACTTCTACCAAAGGCAAATTTTTGTCAACATCACCTAATGATTCTGCAGTACACAAGCAAAAGAGAGATGACATCATCATCATTACTAGATCTCAACAGCAACTCAACTTCAACGTCAGACCCATATCCAACATCATAGTTCTGATCGGAAGCCTACTGTCAGCAATAAGCTCCAGATCTCATCGTCCAGTCATCAGCGAGCACAAATTCATCAGGTAATGGCTAGCTCGGATACGACGATGATACTCTTAGGAACAAGACTCAAATCCGAATCAATGGCGCTGTTAGATATTTGAGGCATAAAGGTCGATATTCCCAAGCATAGTCTATAGCAAGGCAGAAAATACAGATCATGGCATTACTATTCCGGATCTGATTCGATAGAAATCTCAAGACATCGAGAGCGAAGAACTCCAGGCACACGACAAACATTTTAGGCATCATCTCAAGACTTTGAGAATTTCTTTTGAATTCGAATCGAGATATGAGTTTATAAATTGACATTAGATTTCATTTGATTTAAAGTCGTTCAATTTGATTTGAAGTCGTTTAATTTGATTTCATTTGATTTGAAGTCGTTCAATTTAGAGGGATAAATGAAAGCTAAGCGGGAAATGAAAAGTTAAGGGGAGGGAAAATGAAAGTTGGAGTAGCAAACTGATGGAAAATGAATGCAAACTAATGTAGTTGCATCGGTTGAATTTAAAACCGATGCGACTAAAACTATTTGCACGTACCAATTGCATCGGTTGTTGGTGACAACTGATGCAAATTTGATTTTTTATTACCTATTGTTTTTCACGTACCAATTGCATCGGTTATTAAGATGGAACTGATGCAAATAGTTCTATTTGCATCAGTTTTTACTTCAACTGATGCAAATGAGGCGAAGCAATATGCACTTTTTGTACTAGTGAATGAGGGGAAAACGTGTTCCGCAAAGCGGCATGGTCTCACTAGATATCTGAATGATTTGAGATGGTAGATTATTATTCATACCAGGCTTTATGTCTGACTCGAAGTTTATGTTTTTCCCTTAAACTCTTGATTGCTCAACTGATTTTGAGTAGTTTGAGAGTTGAGGTTTTCACGTACCTCATTAGACGAATAAAATTTTCGAAGACGTGCAGGAGGCATGATAGCTATCTAGAGTTCTCTTTTATTTGATTCCGCTATGTTGTTTGTAATGGCAAAGTTGTTATATCACCTGTATATACTCTGATCATCCAAGGGGGCATCTTCATATGTCACTCTTGGCGTATGTTGTAATAAATATATTTTCTCTAAACGTGGTGGACGATTGTGGGATTATGTAATGAATTTGAAATATTTTGAAATGGAATGTGATTTGGTTTGATGTTTTAAATTTTTTCCCTATTCATGTGTTTCTATGTATCAATGTATCTAACACCACCATATTTGGTCACCGAAGATTAATAACTATGGATGACTACAACATCTATAGCCGTTAGTTTTGGGGCTCCAAGTAGGGGATGTTACACTAGAATTCCTTATATAATCCGTCATTCCATAGAACCTACAAATAAAACAAAGAGAAATCAGCTTTAACAAGATAGAAGCATGACATAAGTTGTGCAGAGTGTGGTGCATGCATGTATGCATGCAAGTGTCCTAGTGTCCCACCAACGGACCATGGGTTTGAATTTTGTTGACAGGGGTAATTTACCCTGTTGGGTGGAAGACACGTCTTCTTGGAAATGAATGGGGGACTCAACATCCCCAATAATCATATTAGCAAAGCCAAAGGAGTGGATTAAATCCAGGATTAGCCTAAAACCGGCAAAATGAACCTCTAAAGCCTGAACGGGGGTCTCCTATGTAGTTGTGATCGACGGAGGCGGAATCAGAGTCTTTTTTTTGCCAATTTTAATCTTAAGACTTCTTCTTTAAAGAGGTTGTTGGTCTTCGTCGTCTTCATCATCGGATGGATCACAGCCTATATCAGCACCCACATGGCCTACTCCTTCCTTATCACTACCTCTGATTTCAACTTCTTTCATGTGCTCTTGTATATCGCCAGTCTAGACTATTGGACTTCAGACTGGGGGTACCGATGAGTGGTCTCCGTTATTTCCAGATGAGGAATCATCCTTATCACTATCAGAAGCTACTGGAGCATGGCCAACACTACGACCGGGGTCTAACAAGTTGTAGGCTCGCAAGTTTACATCGCTTAGAAGCGTCTTAGCATCTCTCTTCCTCTGGAATTTGATGAAGTTGTCAAAGAAATTCCACTAAAGTCGCATTTCTAGGATTAGGCAGTACATTTGCAAAGAACAAAAAAGATGTTCAGCGATAGCAAAACTATGAACCTGAGCTTGTATGAAAAGAACAGGAACAGAACTTACAAGGAGACAGCCATCGCTCTGCAAATCCAAAAGGACAGCGAACGAAGAAGAATTCATTCTTGAAATAACTCTATTTATTCCAGATGCTTGAAGCTTGTACGAAGAGGGATTTCCTTTATGATGCTTAAAGCTGAATAGATATCAGATCTCTTGATTATTGAGGACTCGACCGAAATAACGAGCAAATATAATGAACAGGCTATGAAGGAATTCATAACTATTTGGATGACGTTGAGCTGGAGCCCGTCTCATAAAATGTAAAACTTGTAGGATGAGCTGATTAAATGGTGGATGCATCTTGCAAAGCACATATACTTGTTGCATGTTATATACCCATCTGGCGGATGATGTGCTCTCTGATGGCATATGGGAACTATAACGTCTTCGAATGGAATACCGTGCATATCGAAAATTCTCCTAAGAGATCCTTCCTTGATCTTTGAAGCAATGGAATCAGCTAGATCATCTAGTATAACGACATCATCAAGAAGGGGCAGGTTCAAATTCCACACCTTCTACGGCCTCGACTGAAGCATCCGAAAAAGGTTGTTCTACTTGTAGATTTTTGGGTTGGAGTGCAGGATGCACCAAAGTTTGTCGTAAGGGTGGAACCATAGTCAAGCTTGACTTGGTGTCTGATTCAACATATCTAGAATTTGATGGGCCTACAGCTTAAGCGGAGAGACGCTCAGAACATCTATGACCCGTAGCTATCAAAACTCAACACATAATTAATATCAGATTGATTAAAAATCGTGCATGTGCTATAGTGAAAGCCTAGTGCAGTGTTGTGAAGTGTCACACGGTGCCAATTTTTGATATTGTACAGCATTTCGTTCAAAAGTTTGGATTTTATGCGAAGTGACCGTCATTGCTGACTGTCCCGACGGGCTTTTACTCATCGAATAAGCATTAAAAATGCTTGGGAATCTAGGAGAAAGTGTTTGGCAATAGTCTGAACATTGATTGACAAAGCAACTCTTATTAGAGGTTTGAAGACCAAAAATCTGCAAGGGTAGGATCGATACTGATCCATGTGGTGGATTTTCGTCTCTTTTCCATTTTCTCCAAACTAGAGCACCACTGTTCACACCATGTCCATCCACTTACTTATTGAACATTCAAATCAAGCTCTATGCTAGAATGCAAGTATGAAGCACGGATCTAGAAACAAGTTTAGGGGTGATGTGATGGTTCGGGTATGAACGATGGCTCGAGTTCATCCTAGGCATGGTGAGCAATGTCATGTTCAGGTAAGAAGGTGACGGTGGTTCAAACATCAAAGGGCAGTAGTGTGGAGTTCGAATTCAAAAGCAAATTTCTTTAATAGCAACCAAAAGCTCGATCTCAATTAGCAAATAGAGTAAAGAGAAAGTGAGAGGGATCAGGTCTTATAGACCATGAACCAGAAAATTAGGCAACTAACTCACCTTGAAAACAGGCAGTATTTCCTCAAATACATGTTCGGTATCGATCCATAGCTATGAATCGGTACTAATCCATAAAATAGAGGTGAACATGCACATGTGTATATGTATACATGTGCAAACATGCATACCATTTCATATGAATGAATGAGTACATAGAATCAAAACATGCCAAAGAATTCAAATGTGCGCACGTACAAACTCAACGTTCAACAATTAGAATCGATAGAAGATAGAATTCAACATGAAAATCTAGAAAAGGAACCAGTTTAAAATTACCAAGCTTGGAATGACGGATCATGAGAACACACTCCATTTTTATAGTCGCAGATGCTAACGAGGCATCGTAACGAATGGCTATAGAAAAAACACTATTATATTTAGCTGTTATTGCTTATCGTTCTCGTGTGCAGCACTATAGAGCTTGATAGTGCTTTTATCTACTTAGAGATGGTTATCTATTTGAGTTTATTATCAGCTGTATAAACTCCATCACTTATGTTGTACAGTTGTATGGATCTGTATACTCTGATTTATATGGTTCATTCAGTTGTTACTATCTCGCCTATGTTATTCTGTGATGAATATTATATTCTATTTGATATGTTGTGAGATATACGACAAGTTCTGTGATGTTTATTTATTTTACTACCACCTTGATAATCGTCCTACATCCGTCAGGCACCGTTACAGAACACTCTATAGTTATTACATTATTAGGTGTCGGTCGTGTATGGCGGTCGTCACATTTGGTATCAGAGCTTAGGTTGTATAGTTTAACCTAAGGGATACCATGGTCTAGTAGAGATAGGGTAAGAGTTATCACCTGAGACTGGATCGAGAGTATAAATATATATGTGAAAGCGTACTTGTTATATATTTTGGTGTTCAAAATTATGTAGTAGTGTATATATAGTGTAAAGTCACACTGCACACACGAGTACTACTTAAGCTAACTTCCTTTTAAAGAGACTGACTGTCCTTATTATAGCTTGAAGGATGAGTCATCACACAAGGACTACTGCTAGGAACTCTATCTCTGGAGTTGAAGAAGGAGATGGCTTGGGAGTCACTAGTCCTGACCTACAGGCGATGTTCAATTCCCTGATGTTCAACATGCTGCAAAAAGCTCAAGTAGCCGCTCCAAATGTTGCTGTTGATGGTGGTATTCTGGTGCAGGCACCCAAAGCCGATTTCGTTAAGCTTAACAAGACTTTGCTAGTCTGGGTGGCAAATTGTTCCAAGGAATGGAGTTGACGATGAAAGTGCAGGATTGGCTTGATAACCACATGACGACTTAGAGCTGAACGATGCTATAAGAAGATGATTCGCTTCTCGACGGCTTCAAGAGCGAGCATGGAATGTAATAAGGGTTGCTACTCCTGAGGATCGGTTTACTTGGAAGCAGTTATTTAATGACCCATGTTTTTACGTATCAAAGGATTATAAAATATTATTATTTAATTCATATAAGGTCGTATGACTCTAAAACTTTGGGAAATGACCAGTAGGGTGATTTTCCATACTTAAATTTTATCGGATAGTTTTGTCCTGAAAATTCTTATAGGACATATAACTTATTATAGGGATTGAATTAGGGACTAAAAGCGCCTCCATTAGACTAGGATGATGGTTTCTCATTCAGTATAGTGGTCATAATAGGAAAATGGAATTACCGTTTAGGAGATATGACTATTTTAAGTTCTATTTGCTATTGGACAGATTAGTGGGCTATTAAACTAAGCTCATACCTAGGCCCACTAACTAATTTTGGTAATTTTGCATAAATAGGGGTGATAGGACAGAGATAAATCGTTTCCCACTTCCCAAAAACAATTCCAAACGTCCATTAACCCTAATTTCATCAAAAAGCTCACCATTTCTTACTAATTTTAGCCTAATCCATCATTAAAAGAGTAATTATAAAGGAAATTGAAGGTCCATCATATTTGTTGCTTGGGATTCGTGTTCTTGGCTATTTACTTTAGATTTAGGCATCTAAATTGGTATTTTGGGTATTAGGTGAGTGATTATTGATCTCTCACTATTCTATGATTGTCCATATAGTTAAAAGTGATGTTTTTAATATGATTTACGTGTTAAAGAACTTTAATTTAACCCTTAAAAATGTTTATGGTCGAATTTAAATGATTAAAATATATTAAAATGAATTTAAAAGATCTAGGCTAAATCTTGTATGTTAATCATATGGGGATGGATTGTATATCTTAAATGAATGCTTATGGATGGTACTCATGTTCGAATGTATTGCTTTGATATGGTTTGTTAGTACTTTTAGATTACTTAGGAATCGATTGTCAATTAGGGAAAAATGAAGTTAAATTTGCTCAAAATGGGATGAAACTTGAAGGAGGGGCTCTGGAGGATGGGAGAGTCTATACAACAGGTCGTAGGTTAGTTGGAGTTGATATAGGAACTCAAATTCATATCGATATCGAGTAGTAGCACTAGTCAGTGAGAGTCTTCAATTCAGTTTGGTGGAAAAAGCACTTCAGATTAAAGGCTATGGAACTTCGAGGCACACTTTGAGTTAAGGCTAAGGGGAGTTCCAAGTTAGAGCTTCAAAAATTGGCTGAGTATGGAAGTCGGTACCGACCACTTTAGGTCATGTGTCGATCTCTTTTCTCGACAGATAGTGGACCATTGGACTAGGGGAGTTGAGAGTGATAGAGGGAAGCTCTATGCAAGTGAAAGATGGCTATAGATTGACATGAAAGGCTTAGCCAAAATCGTCTAAGTATTGGTTAAGGGATTCATACCGGTACCGGCCTTTTTTGGTCAGTATCAACATGAATTGAATAAGCCAAATTTCCAATGGGTGCTTCAGGGTTACTATTGGTCATGCTGAAGGTCTTCGCTTGTTTGTTCGACGTTTGGTTGTGATGCGATGGCAGGATGAAGGATAATAGCTTGGAAAATTCGATGATGGTAACTTGATGGTAATGGAGTCATGTTCTGATGAGGGCTGCTCAATGTTGAATGGAGTCGTAAGGATGATTACCACAAGGGCATGTTCTAGGAAGGGTGTACGGTTGATAAAATGTTGAATGGTTCCTTAAGAATGAATGAAAACTAGATGGAGCAAGGAAAGGGCTCAGATACATGTGCTAGGGATCCTGATACCCGAGTGTTTTCGATTGCACTCGTAAGTAAGGGTGTTATGAGGACGCTCGTTGGGTACTTGGAATGGATACTCCAGATCGATGGAGTGGATCTGGTGTCAACTTCGGGTGTGAGCGAGTACACTAGAAACTAGGATTTTTCAATCAATCCCTAGCAAAGGACTGGTCATACAAGTTATCATATATCCAAGGCACATTAAGCGACAGTGAGGATTGTTTGATGGATGCTATGTTTATTATGGTTGTTTATCCAATAGTCTATCACTCTAGGGATGTCACATGATATAGATACTACGGATGGAGATACCTAAACACTCGATCTTGTACTTAGGATGTAGTACACTTGATGATGATAGTAGAGTTGCATATTATGTTTATTATATGCTAAATCTTTGGTTGCAGAAACATATCGGGTATAATTCGTATACCCTTATTCCTTACTATATTGACTTTTATAGTATTTTGGGATTGCTTGTCATTCATACGAGACTATTGCCCAACCTGAGGTTTTATGCTTTTTTTCTTATTATCTCGAGTACTCTTAAATGATTGGACTAAATAGCAGGTCTAGGTAGTATGTTGTGGTAGTGCAGAGGATGAGCAGGGTGGAGTTTTCTCATATCATGTATGGATTTATTATTGCTTACTCCACTATGCGACATTATGGAACCAGGACAGTGTCTATTATTATGATTAGAGACAGTGTGAGTTTATTATCACTTGTACAAACTCTATTACTATCTTATATGACTTTTTGAACCTGTGTACTCCGATGTTATGGTTTATTTTAGTTATTACTTCTCACCTATATTATATTTGTGATGTTATTATATTTTATTCGATGTGCTATGAGATATACATGATGCTCTATGATTGTTTCTCTTCTTTTCACCCTTGATTATCTTCCTACATCGACCAGGCACCACAGCAACGCACTATTTAATCATATTGGATGTTCGATGTGTAAGGCGATCGTCACATTTGGTATCAGAGCTTAGATTATGCAATTAACCCGAGTTGATACCGTGATCTAGTAGAGATAGAGAAGAAGTTATCACCTTAGACTAGATCGGGAATATATATATATATATATATTTACATATACATATGAGAGCGTACTTGTTATATATTTTGGTTTTTAGAACTATATAGTAGTATATATAGTATATAAGTCGTATGCACATGTGAGCACCACTGACGCAGTTTTCTTTATGAGAGACCTATCATTTTTGTTACAGATCAAGAATGAGCCAGCATATATGAAATGCTGCATGAAAATCCAACATTGAAGTCGAGGAAGGAGAGAGCTGGGAGATGTTAACCCTAACTTGCAAGTTGACGCAGCGGATATTACAAAACAAATGTAGATCGATGAAAGTAGCAATCGGTGAGTTGATGAATACTGAAATGCCCAAATTCGTTGATCCGAAGATACCGAATTCTAGCTATCTCTGACACGTTGATCGCGCACGATACCGTGAGAAGAGATCTTCAATTCTTCAAGCGTTGATCAAGCGCACTTGATTCCGCGAATCGGCTTCTGCAATCGTTGAATCGAGCGCACTCGATTAACCGAAAGAGGAGATAGGAGATTACACTCAACTACTAATTGGAATGAAAGCGCAAAGCTAACAAAAGAGAATTTTATTCAAAAATCAACAACCTTACAAATGAGAGACTCGGCCTATTTATAGGCGTTCAACTTTACAACAGAAATTTCATCAACTCTTAGGTCGGTTCCGACTTAGCACGACTCTCCGACTTACGACTCAAAGGAAAACAGACAACATACGACTTATAACAGATGCGACTCAACATATATGTATATTACAAACGACTCACGACTTATAAAAGTTGCGACCTACGACTTAATATGAGTCGGTAACGACTTATCAACAGCTCCAGCTTCCATCAGCGGCAGAGATTAACTCGGTAGAAGAATCAACGGTAATAAGCTTCAGCGACTTAAAAACATGCGGCATCCCAGATCAGTGACCTAAAGAAATCAACGGTAGAGATTAACTCGGAAGAAGAATCCACGCTCCAGTCTTCAGCGACTTAACTCCTGACTCGTTAGGTCGTTCACGACCTAATACTTCACCAATTTGCTCTGCCTTTCCTCTGTGTGACTCGATAGGTCGGTTAGATGACTTAACTAAGTCGTAACTCGGTATCGATTTATCATCTGTTCCGTTAAGTCATACATCAACTAAAACACTACCCTTGAGTCGTTGCCGACTTAAGCCTTCGCATTTTTCAACTTGTGTTGCTCCTATAGCTTTAGGTCGTAACCCAGCACTTCCCATAGGTCGTAACCCAGCAATTGCTCATATAGTTTTAGGTCGTAACCCGGCACCTCCTTTAGGTCGGACACGAGTTAACTCGGTAGGTTGCTTGAATGTTTTAAACTTCCCCTCGTTAGGTCGTGAGCGACCTAGGACTTCTTCCCTAAGTCGTGAACGACCTAAACCTTGTGAATTCGTAGCTCGCACTGCATCATCCTCCCCAGGTTGAGAGAAATTCGTCCTCGAATTTGTAAATTCTCCCACATCCAATTGTTCATTTCCATAATATGGTACGAGATGCTTAACATTGAATACGTCAGACGTGTACACATCCTCCGGCAGCTTCAACTTATAAGCATTTTCATTAATCCGTTTTATGATTTCGACAGGACCAATTTTTCTGGCTTTCAACTTGTTATAAGCGCCCACTGGAAAACGATCCTTTGTTAAAACTGCATAAACCATATCACCCTCATTAAATTCAACATTCCTTCGCTTCATATCTGCAGAACGTTTATACTTCTCATTCGCTTTCTCCAATCGTTCCTGAACGATTTTATGACATTCCGCCAATCCATCAACAAAATCAGATGCTTTCTTAACTGTCTTCTTTGATTGTGGCACTACCGTTAAATCCAACGGCCCCTTTGGTAAGCTCGAATAAACAATCTGGAATGGACTGAACCCAGTACTTCGATTTACAGCATGATTATGGGCAAACTCTGCCTGGCATAACTTTACATCCCAACTCTTCAGATTATCTTGCACAAAACACCTCAGCAAATTTCCCAATGATCTGTTCACAACCTCGGTCTGTCCATCCGTTTGCGGATGATAAGCACTACTAAACTTCAGCTTCGTTCCCACCATTTTCCACAAACTCAACCAAAAGTGACTCAGAAATCGAGTATCTCTATCCGACACAATAGATTCTGGCAATCCATGAAGTCGATAGATCTCCTTGAAAAACAATTGAGCAACATGAACAGCATCCGCCGTCTTCTTACAAGCAATAAAATGTGCCATTTTCGAAAATCGATCCTCTACCACATAAATGGAATCGTTTCCCCGCTGTGTTCTTGGCAACCCCAACACAAAGTCCATACTCACATCAACCCATGGTTTAGTTGGTACCGGTAACGGCATATATAAACCAGCATTAGTCGCAGTTCCTTTCGAAACCTGACAAATATGACAACGCTCCACAAACCTCTCCACCTCTTTCCTCATCGATGGCCAAAAGTAAGATTGCGAAATTAATTGCAATGTATGGTCTCTCCCAACATGTCCTTCTTCATGTAGCTCTTTAACAATTTTCATTCTCAAACTACAATCAGGTATGCACAATCGATTGCCCTTGAACAGAAAACCATCTACCATCACGAACTCATCCGTCTCCCCATTCTTGACTTTATCAACAAACTTTATAAAGTAAGGATCTTCAACAAATAATTCTGGTAGTTCTTCAAATCCCGTCACTTCAACCTTCAGTGTAGTCAACAAATGACTCCTCCTACTCAAAGCATCAGCCACTCGATTCGTCACCCCTAACTTGTGTTTAACAACAAAAGTAAACTGTTGCAGATATGCAATCCACGATGCATGTCTCACTGAAATCTTGTCTTGCCCTTGTAAATGCTTTAACGCCTCATGATCAGTGTAAAGAACAAACTCTTTCTGAAATAGATAGTGTCTCCAGTGTTTAATAGATTGCACAACAGCATAAAATTCTACATCATATGTACTGTATCTCATCTTTGCTCCTGATAACTTCTCGCTAAAGTATGCAATCGGACGTCCCCTCTGACTCAATACTCCTCCAATCCCAACCTTGGATGCATCAGTATGTAGTTCAAACACTAACTGAAAATCTGGTAATATTAGAATTGGTGCAGATGTCAAGAGTTCTTTGATCCGATCAAAAGCAACTCCGGCTTCCCCCGTCCATGCAAACTGTTTACCCTTCATACAATCAGTCACAGGTGCCATCACACTACTAAAGTGTGGAATAAACCTTCGATAAAATGAAGCCAACCTGTGAAAACTCCGAACCTCTGTTATCGTCTTGGGCTGTGGCCAATCTCTGATAGCTTCGACTTTACTTTGGTCAACCTGTATTCCTTCTTCCGACACAACATACCCCAGAAATAAAACACTCCTCGCCATAAAAACACACTTCTTTGTGGCAGCATAGAATTGTTCTTCACGAAGAATAATTAACACTTTCTTCAAATGTTGAACATGTTCTTCTGTACTAGCACTGTAGATCAGAATATCATCAAAGTAAACCACCACAAATTTTCCAATGTACGGTCTGAAAATTTGATTCATCACCCTCATGAATGTACTCGGTGCATTCGATAGACCAAACGGCATTACCAGCCATTCATACAATCCTTCCCTCGTCTTGAATGCTGTCTTCCATTCATCCCCTGGTCTAATGCGAATCTGATGATAACCGCTCTTCAAGTCAATCTTAGAAAAGATTACGGACCCACTGATTTGATCCAATAGATCATCAAGTCTTGGCATCGGAAATCTGTATCTGACTGTGATCTTATTCAATGCTCTTCTATCTGTGCACATCCTCCACGTTCCATCCTTTTTGGGTACCAATAAAACTGGTACAGCACAAGGACTTAAACTCTCCTGCACACGCCCCTGTTCAAGTAATTCTTCTACCTGCCTCCGCAACTCTTCATGTTCCTTCGGACTCATTCGATAATGTGGTCTGTGTGGCAACATAGTACCTGGAACAAGATCTATCTGGTGTTGTATATCCCTCAACGGTGGCAACTCCGTTGGTAACTCCCCTGGAAATACATCGTCAAATTCTTTCAAAACTGGTTTAACTTCTTCTGGAATTTCAACTTCTTCACTGCTCTCTCTCCCTATCAACAAAAACACTTCAGGCTCCTCCTCTACTTCCTTCACAAACTCCTTCAAAGATAACAAAGTTTTAAGCTCTTCAATCTCCTCCAACTTGTTTTCCTCCTGTTGTCGCTTCTTTGGAACTAGAGTAATCTTTGTGCCTTCAAACATGAAACTGTAAATGTTGGTACGCCCATCATGTTGCACCGCCCTATCATACTGCCACGGTCTCCCCAGCAACAAATGACAAACGTCCATATCTACCACATCGCACCAGATTTCATCTTTATATTTCTTCCCAATTGAAAACTTCACACAAGCCCTTCATCCAACCTTCACCTCCCCGCCTTTCCCCAACCAAGCTAGCTTGTACGGTTTTGGATGTTTCTCAGTCTTCAATGCCAATTTCCTCACAGCTTCTGAAGAAATTATATTATCACAGCTTCCAGCATCAATAACAAATTTGCAAACCTTCCCCAGAATGGTACATGTTGACTGAAAAATATTGCTCCTCAACCAACTACAATCCTCCTCTTGCTTTGGTGTTAAACAGGACCTCTTCATCATTAGATTATAACCTTCGTCTCCCGACACTTTTTCTTCCTCCTCTTCAGGTGGTGAATTGGAACATTCAGCTTCTTCATCCTCATCCTCAACCTCTGCTATCATAGCTCTCTTCTTCGGCTTTGGACATTCGCTACTTTTGTGACCAACTTCCTGACAATTGTAACATTTGAAACCGTTGTTAACCTTTGTCTTCTCAGCCTCCTTCACTACTGGTCTACTGATAGGTTTAGAAACATTAGAACTCCCACCAACACCCTTCACTTGATTGTTAGAATTAGTAAACACACCACTTCCTCGTCGTCCCTGTTTCTCCCAAGCCAACGCTTTCTGATGTGCTTCCGCTACAGATCTGGGATCAAACATGTTAACCATATCCTGAATCTGCATTCGCAATCCCCCAATGAATCTAGATGTCAGCTGCTCTTCCGTTTCCATAATATCATTCCTTGCAATAAGCTGATAAAATTCATCTGCGTAATCATTAACATTCTTTGAGCCCTGCCTCAAATTCTGCAAACGTTGATACATCAAAGATTGATAATTGTATGGTAAGAACGTTGCTTTCATCAATTTCTTCATCTTCTCCCAAGATTCAACTTTTGACTTTCCCATCCGTTCACGTGTAAGTTTGGTTTGCTGCCACCATGCCAAAGCTCTACCCCTCAACCTCGTAGCAACCAACTTCACTCTACGATGTTCTGGAACTTCTTTGAAGTCAAAAATCTCTTCAACATTAGCCACCCAATCTAGAAACTCCTCCGCTTGCATACCACCTTTGAATTCAGGAATTTCAGTCTTCATCCCCGACTCCCACTTGTGATCATACTCAGAGTGATTTCTTCCTTGTCCTCGTCCTTGTCCTCGAACACTACCACCATCATACTCTTCTTCAAAATCAGATGTATATCGTTGTCTATCTCGTCCACCCACATCTCTACTACCATCACGTCTACCACCATCATCCCTTCTATCTACATTCCTCCGTTCACGATCATCCACGTTCCTCCCACGCCTTTGATCATTGTCAACACTTCTTTCTCGATTGGATTATGGTGAGACTCTACTTCCTCCATGGTTAGATTCAGGTGAAACCCTTCTCCGATTTTTATTCATCTCTAACATCATCTTCTCTAACCGACCAATTCCTTCATTAAGCTTTTCACTAAAGTTTTCATTGATTCTTTGCTCCATCTCATCAGCTTCTTCTCTTCGATACAAAGCTTCCACCTTTTGGTGACGATTAGCTCTTCTTGGCGGCATGATTTGAAAACTTCACAAAACTCTTCAACAATTCATAATTCAAACACAATTCGAACTTAGATCCAAAATGAAATGGATCAAAAACTCCCACTTTGTTGCAATTCGTGATGAACACGATGAACACAAACTCCTCAAAACACAAATCCGATCTCTAAACTTCAATACAAAGTCGAACAACTTCAACTTGCTCTCGGCCGTGATAAACAAAACTCAAATCTTCAAAATGATTAAGCACCAAGTCTCGATCTAGCTATGATTGGCTAGAACAAGCTCTGATACCAAAACTGACGCAGCGGTTATTACAAAACAAATGTAGATCGATGAAAGTAGCAATCGGTGAGTTGATGAATACTGAAATGCCCAAATTCGTTGATCCGAAGATACCGAATTCTAGCTATCTCTGACACGTTGATCGCGCACGATACCGTGAGAAGAGATCTTCAATTCTTCAAGCGTTGATCAAGCGCACTTGATTCCGCGAATCGGCTTCTGCAATCGTTGAATCGAGCGCACTCGATTAACCGAAAGAGGAGATAGGAGATTACACTCAACTACCAATTGGAATGAAAGCACAAAGCTAACAAAAGAGAATTTTATTCAAAAATCAACAACCTTACAAATGAGAGACTCGGCCTATTTATAGGCGTTCAACTTTACAACAGAAATTTCATCAACTCTTAGGTCGGTTCCGACTTAGCACGACTCTCCGACTTACGACTCAAAGGAAAACAGACAACATACGACTTATAACAGATGCGACTCAACATATATGTATATTACAAACGACTCACGACTTATAAAAGTTGCGACCTACGACTTAATATGAGTCCATAACGACTTATCAACAGCTCCAGCTTCCATCAGCGGCAGAGATTAACTCGGCAGGCATCCCAGATCAGCGACCTAAAGAAATCAACAGTAGAGATTAACTCGGAAGAAGAATCCACGCTCCAGTCTTCAGCGACTTAACTCCTGACTCGTTAGGTCGTTCACGACCTAATACTTCACCAATTTGCTCTGCCTTTCCTCTGTGTGACTCGATAGGTCGGTTAGACGACTTAACTAAGTCGTAACTTGATATCGATTTATCATCTGTTCCGTTAAGTCGTACATCAACTAAAACACTACCCTTGAGTCGTTGCTGACTTAAGCCTTCGCATTTTTCAACTTGTGTTGCTCCTATAGCTTTAGGTCGTAACCCAGCACTTCCCATAGGTCGTAACCCAGCAATTGCTCCTATAGTTTTAGGTTGTAACCCGGCACCTCCTTTAGGTTGGACACGAGTTAACTCGGTAGGTTGCTTGAATGTTTTAAACTTCCCCTCGTTAGGTCGTGAGCGACCTAGGACTTCTTCCCTAAGTCATGAACGACCTAAACCTTGTGAATTCGTAGCTCGCACTGCATCACAAGTTATATTCAATATAATGATTGCGAACATGTTACAAACTGCCCAAGCAACTGCTCCTAATGTTGTTGTTGGTGGTGATGCTCAAATGTAGGCATCCAAAGTCAATTTCGTGAAGTTGAATAAGGATTTTTCTAGCCTTGGTAGCAAACCATTCCAAATAACCGAATCGACTATGGAAGCACATGATTAGTTAGACACCCGCGAAAGGAATTTTGATGATCTTGAATTGGATGATGCTATGAAGAGGAGATTGGCTTTTCAACGCTTCAAGGGAAAGCCATGAATTGGTGGAATGCCATTAAGGTTGCCACACCCAAGGATCACTTTACTTAGGACCGGTTCAAAACCAAAATTCGAGGAGTAGTTCATTTTGATATCTTAGAAGTTGGTGCTGTTTAGGAAATTCATTGATTTAAAGCAAGAAGACATGTCTATCTCTGAATATATTGCTAAATTCAATGCCTTGTTGAAATATGGGATGTCTTTCATCGACACTCCCTTAAAGAAGAATGAGAAGCTTATTATAGATTAGACGACTACTTAAGTAAGAAGCTTGTAGGACACATTGATGAGCCTTTTGAGAAGGTTGTTGAGAAAGCCCTTCGACTTTGGAGTTTGTACCCTAAACCCAAGTCTATTGGCAGCAAGGTGGTGGAGGCAAGAACAAAGGAAATGGGAAAAGGAAGCAGTTTCAACGAAAGAATGCTTAAAAGAAGGCAAAGTGAGATCCTATCTGGTATGGTTGTGGGGATAAGGGCCACTTGATTAGGGATTGTTGGCTAATCAGAAGAAGAAGTGCTATAATTGTGGAAAGTTCAAACATATGCAGAAGAACAGCCCAGAAGAAGTGCAACAAAAGCAGGGGTGAAGGCATATGCTTTGGATGTTGTCCCAACTTTGTCGAGTGCTCCCTCGATGAAGGAGAAGGGGAAGAGTACCACTATTTAACAAATGATTTCTATTTATGGTGTTTTCATATATGCTTTGTTCGATTCTAGGGCTTCACATTCTTTTGCATGTAGTGATCTACTAGATAAATTGGGATTGAGACTTGAAATAGTTAACTGACCTTTAGTAGTGATGAACCTTGTTGGAGGTATTACTGGTCTTTGTATAGTTTGTCATGGTTTGGTCTTATTAAGTAATGGATGCTCTTTTGTTTTTGATTTTTTTGTTTTATATTTTGTTGGGTTCGGGATTATCTTGGGAATGGACCGGCTGAGGAAGTATGCGGTAGTGGTGGATTACGAGAAGCTGTTGGTGGCAATTGGGACCAAGGAAGGGAGGAAGGTGGTGATTGGCTGCTTTTCAAAGGATGTTGTTATGGTTAACTTTATATATTCACTCAAGGTCCCATAGGATGAGTTATCATTTTTTCCTATCGTCGGAAAATATCCAAATATATTAGAGGAGATGACTAGATTACCGCCACAATGAGAGATTGAGTTCCACGTAGACTTAGTGAAGGATGATAGACCGATAGTTATGCCTTTAAGGCATATGGTACCCTGAGAGTAGAAAGAGTTAGAAGTGCAGGTGAATGGCCAGTTGATGTGATGGTTCATTCATAGGAGCATATCTGAATGAGGCTCACATGTAATATTCTCCATTAAGGCGGATGACTCTCTAAGGTAGTGTGTAAATTACCGAGAGCTGAATAGGGTGATGAGGAAGAACAAGTATCCACTCTTGCGTATTAATGACTTATTCGATCAGCTCCACATCACGAAGATGTTCTCTCAGTTGGATCTTGCGATAAGGTTTCACAAGTTGAGAGTGGCGAAGGAGAGTGTGTTGATCACTATGTTTCATACATCATCTGGTTTCTATGAGCGATTAGTTATGCTGTTCAGGCTAACCAATGCTCTGGCATATTTTGTTGATCATATGAACTGTATCTTCAAGAATCAGCTAAACAAGTTCATGCTTGTGTTTATGGATAATATTCTGGTCTATTCTAGGATGGAGGAGGAATACAATATGCACCTCAGGATTGTTTCAAGTGTTAAGAAGGTACAGGTTAGGAGAAAAGTTTTTGAAGTGTCGCTTTTGGAGGAGGAAAGTGAGATTCATGGGTCATGTTGTCTCTGAGCAGGGCATCGCAGTAGATCCTGCAAAGGTGACAACGGTTCAAGATTGGAACCAACCCAAGAATACTACTAATGTTAGAAGCTTGGTAGGACTGGTAAGATACCATGGACATTTTATTAAAGGCTTCTCTAAAGTAGTGGCACCGTTGACCAAATTGACAATGAAGAATCGTACTTTTATTTGGAATGTAAGGTATAAGCTAAGTCAGAAAGAGAGGTTGATGAGTGCACCAATGTTGACTATTCCGAGTGGGAATGAGAAGATGACAGTATGCACTGATGCTTATGGTACTGGATTCAGTGCATTACTAATGCAAGGAGGTAAGGTTATTACTTATGCTAGTCGATAGTTGAAGTCGCATAAGAGGAAGTACTCGACCAACAATTTGGAGTTGGCGATGATAGTTTTTGCTTTGAAGGTTTGGAGGCACTATCTATTAGGAGAGGTTCAAGCTATTCATAGACCACAAATCCTTGAAATACCTTTTCTCCCAGAAGGACCATAACCTTCCATAACAGCAATGGTTATGAGAGGAATGCGGATTACGGATCTTAAGGTTAGGAATAACACTAGAGGGGGGTGAATAGTGTTTATAATAAATTACTAAATCTTTTTGAGTTTATGTTAATTTGAAAACAAATGTATGTAATATTCAGACACAGATATAATCACAGAAACAAACACAGATGCAGAAATAAAGTAAATGCAGTAAAGGAAAGAACACACCGGATTTTATACTGGTTCAGAGTTACCCTACATCCAGTCCTGCACAACTAAGTACGGATTTCCTTTCAAAATCAATTCAACAATTACAACCCTCGGTTTCAAGGCTACGAGGTACACCCTCCAAAATCACAATCCTCTGGGTAGAGATACTTGATTTCCGGGGCAACAAGTTCACCCAATTGATTTCCAAGGCTACATTCACACCTTTTCTCGCTTGATTGATTTCCAAGGCTACAATCACACCTTTTCTCACTAGATAGATTACAAAGAAGCCTATAACTCTGAATAACACTTAGATCTTGTTGAGATAGTGATAGAGAATCAAACCAGAGATGATATAGTTAGATTCAATGTTAATTTCGGCAGAGTAATGATAGGATTTTGAATAAGAAAATGTGGAAGAAGAAGAGAAATGAAAAACCAGAAAATCTGATTAAAAATTCGTTGAAACTAACCCCTATTTATAGAAGAACAACAGTCATGTCCATTCGTGAAAGGTTATGACGAATAGACACTTCTTTTGAAATTCAAATTTTTGGTTCTAACTGACACTATGTCGACATAGGGTACTAGGGAATGTCGACATCCCAAAGGAAATTTTGATGTTTTGTTTTTCTTTGAAAATAACCTTTATCTTATATTAAAACTATTTTAAACTTTATAAAAATACTTGAATATAGATAAAATACATAGATCAATGTAGAGAATAATAAATATAAAATTTTACTATAATTTTATATTTAAATCTAAGTAAAAATATTATAACTAAAATATAGTTTAAAATAGACGAAGTTTAAAAGCGAGAATATTTTAATGCTAAAACATCTTTTTGAAAATCATTTGAAAAGATAATTTTTAAGGCTAAAACATTTTGAAAAACAATTTTGAAAATCATTTCGAAGTAGTTTTGAAAATCATTTTGAAGTAGTTTTGCAAGCTTCTTCCTGCAGAATATCTCATCATGTCAGGACTCGAGAACTTGTACAAAACCAGGATGTTTGTGGGTTTGTAAGCCACTTGTCGTAGGTTTGTAAGCTACATGTCGTGGGTTTATAAACCACTAAAAAGGTATAAATGGGTTCCATCCCAAAAGAAAAATGGAGTGAAGATTTCAGTGCTATTGTAAAGTTTTAACATAATTCTAGACTCAATACTTATCTTGAAATCTTGAACTCTTGATAATCTTGATATTCTTGATACCCATAGGTCTTCAATCTTGATATCTTGAATCTCTATACTGTACGGTCTTCATTCCTAGTACCTGCATGGTTAAATCCTGCATATACATATATATCTAAACTATATTGTTAGTATTTATATTTTATAATCTTATTCTAAGGCTGTTGTCATCAAAACCATCAACTCATGGACTAACAGGTTAAAGTTCTTAGCCTCTTACGACTTTATCAGTTCTTTACACCTAGTAAGGAAAAATGAAATTATCGATGCACTGAGTAGAAGACATGCCAGTTTGGGGATTATGTTCTTAGAGAGGAAGCGGTTGGAGTATATCTTAGGTTATGACTTCAGACCTCATTGCGAGTTAGAGCCAGAGATGTTGGCTCTTTTGGCTGTCGGACATACTTTGATCGAGCAGATATGTACTTGTCAAAGGTGAGATGGTAGACTATCAAAGATCATGGTAAAGGTAGCGGAAGGAGTAAAGTCTGAGGAGATGAAGCGGTACGGACTCAACCGAGATGGTTTCCTCCACAAGGATGGGAGATTTTTTATTCTCGATGTTGATGGATTACGGGAAGAGGTGCTATGAGAGTGCCATCATTCCGGGTTAACTATACATTTTGGGGTAACAAGATGTACCATGATATGAAGCAAACATTTTATTAGGGGAAAATGAAGAAGGATGTTAAGACATTCATCTCTAAATGTATGAACTACCAGTTAGTAAAGGTAGAGAAGAAGAAGCCGAGTGGATTAAAGAAACCACTTGAAGTTCCCGAGTGGAAATGGGAACAAGTATGGACTGTCGATGACCAAAGGAAGGTACGATAGCATTTTGGTAATAGTCGATAGATTGACAATGAGTGCTTGATTCATACCCATTAAGTCTAGTATAACATCATCCAAATTGGCTAAGTTGTATATGAAATGGGTGGTGCGATTCCATAGTATGTCGAAGAGCATTGTGAGTGACTAAGATCCTTTATTCACTATTAGGATTTGGAAGAGCTTATAAGAGGCATTGGGGACTGAGCTGCATCTCACTACAGCTTGTCACCCATAAATAGATGGGCATACCGAGAGAATGAATCATATATTGGAGGATCTCTTGTGAGCTTGAATACTCGATTTCAAAGGCTCATGGAATGATCATTTGCATTTGGTAGAGTTCACATATAGTAATAGTTATCAGTCTAGTATCATTATGGTACCATTCAAAGCATTGTATAGCCAACCATGTGGCGTTCCATCATGTTGGTGGAAAGTAGGTGAAAAAAGGGTATCCGGGCCAGCTAAAATCAGAGAGACCTCGAAGAACATTGAAATCATTCGGCAATAAATGAAAAACGCTCAAGATAGGCAGAAGAGTTGCGCTGATAAAAGATATAGAGATTTGAAGATCATGTTGGTGATTTGGTGTTTGTGAAGATTTCTCCATTGAAAAATGTTATTTGATTTGGTAGTAAGAGGAAGTTGGCGTCGAGATTCATAGGTCCTTTTGCGATAGTAGAGATGATTAGGAATCTAGCATATAGAGTGGATTTACCTCAAAGGATGGCAGGCGTGCACAATGTATTCCATGTCTCTCATTTGCGGAAGTTTGTGCATGGCTCAGGTGTGATGATTACATTGGGTCAACTTGATGATATCAAGATTAAGCTAGAAGCTTCGATACCTCATAAGCCTATTCGTATTGTCAAACATGATATGAAAAAGCTTACGAGGAAGACAGTGGAGTTGGTTAAGGTTCAATTGGGCAAAAGTGAAGGCGATTGCACGTGGAAACCGAAGAGAGCATAAGGGCTGCATATTCGGAGCTCTTTGCATGGTAAGGCCTATTGTTTATCGCATTTACTTTCACATTTGATATTGTATAGGATAGTTCAGTATCTCACATGCAAGGATAGGTTTATCTATACTACTGATTATGTGGCTGCCTCTTTGATATGTTTGATGGTTGATATGATTATTAGGCAAGCAAGGTAACTATGATTGACTATTTTTTGATTTATTTAGGAATTTCAAGGGCGAAATTCCTAAAGGGTGAGAGTGTTGTAACATCCCCTATTATGAGGCCCGAAGCTAAGCGCTACAGATGTTGCAGTCATATATAGTATTAACTTCCGGTGACAAAATACAGTAATGCTAATGGTATCCATAATATCATAGGCACGTGAATATGAAATAAAATCAACACATATTTCAAAATAGATTTTCTGATTACAATTCAAATCAATATTTCATATTCAATTACATAATCCCCAAAACGATTCCCAGGTTTTGATCAAATACAATTATTAAAAATTACACCAAGAGCGACATATGAAGATACCCACTTCGATGATCAGAGTACTAGATAGATAGACATATTAGTCATAAATTCATCACTGCAGAAATAATACTAAATAACTTCTACATAGCTAGCTTTTCCCCCTGCACGTTTTCGGAAGCTTATTTGAAAAGTCCTTAACTCTCAGTCTACTCAAATTAAATTTTGAGCACCCGAGTCTTTAAGTGGGAAACATAAAATTCGAGTCTGACATAAAGCCTGGTTTGAATAATTCTATTACATCTCGGTTTATGGATATTAAGTGAGACCACGCCTCTTAACGGAACGAGTTTTCCCTCACTAATATCCTTTTAAAATTATATCTTTTGCAAACCAAAATCCTGCAATCAAACTTATTATAAAAATAATAGCAACAACATATATGCATATAAATCAGGTATTCAATGGACTATCTATCCAAACAATATGGTTTTGTTAGGCTGGCTATTCCACTGGGTGACTCGGGCCTACCAGACATAATAAATATTCTAACTTCTGTTAGATACAATACTGGATGATCTGTCCTTAACTTACTTCTCCTAGAGTCAACATATCCTAATGGTTTTGCAGGCTCACCAATAACCTATTTTTACTTTGTATACTCCTTTCTGTGTGTAACAACATTTTAGACTTACCAGTGACAAAGCCCTACACACTAGAATTTTGGACTTATATTAGCTAGGGGCTACCTGCTAAAGTATAGGGTGCAACCTCATACCAATCCCATCTAGTCTTCTAATATCCGAGTCATTTGCTTAGGGTTTACATTCCGTGGATGAACTTCACATTACTTTCGATAATCCGTGGATGAACTTCACATTCCTTTCGATAACTGTATCAACCATAACATATCCGTATGTCGATAATTCCTCAAATCTAGTAGCATACTCAAGCACTGTCATGTCTCCCTGCACCAACTCAGCAAACTTCCTGAGCAGAGTTGACTTAGCTATCTTCGACATGAATCTTTCCTCAAACCTCCTTCTAAATTCTACCCAAGTCATAGCCACTTTAGCTACTCCTATAGTAACACTGTTCCACCAGTATAGTGATGCTCCTTGCAACTGTCTAGATGTCAATCTCCATTTCTGCTCATTGTTGAGTCCCAAATCAGCAAAAATTCTTTTATAATGAAGCAACCAATTCTCCACTTCAATTGCGTCCATGGTGTCGATAAACGGCTTCCCTCCAAGCCTAGCATTTTTTTGCTTAGCACTGCATAGTTATTGACCACTGAGCTCTTTGATTTCCTTCTTCGGCATTACCTCCGACTAATCCTGCAGTAGCTCCAGATTACATCATGTTGACGAAGAACTAATACATAGCTCCCATATCAACTTGCGGTGCTCCAGCGCCCATATTAGCAGCTTCTGCCCGACCTAGACTAGTGCTTGGTCTGGTGTTTCCATTAGTTGTGCTACTTCCTCCACCAAGGTTAACTCTTCCATTCTTAGCATCCATATCTTACTTCATTAAAATCTACATTCGAGCCTTTGTAAGATATAGAGGAATAGCTAAGAGAGATGGGAGAATAGAGATAAAGCGTATACTAATATATAGCAAATACAAGTACGTTACTATAGCATTATCCCATGCCCTAATCTTTTCTTTAATTTCTTAGGATTATGTATTTTTTCAAAATCATTTTAAGCTTAAAATTTCGTTTAAGTTTTCATAAACCTATGCTCTGATATCAAGTTTTAACATCTCCTCTTTTGAGGCCCTAAGCTAAGCGCTACAGATGTTGCAGTCATCTATAGTATTAACTTCCGGTGACAAAATACGAGAATGTTAATGGTATCCATAATATCAAAGGCACGTGAATATGAAATAAAATCAACACATATTTCAAAACAGCTTTTCTAGTTATAGTTCAAATCAATATTTCATATTCAATTACTTAATCCCCAAAACGATTTCCATTTTTTGGTCAAATATAATTATTACAAATTATGTCAAGAGCGACATATGAAGATGCCTCCATGGATGATCAAAGTACTAGATAGGTAGACATATCAGTCATAAATACATCACAGCGGAAATAATACTAAATAACTCCTACATAGCTAGCTTTGCCTCCTACATTCTTTGGAAGCTTACTCGTCCAACCTATTAAACCTGAAAAGTCCTTATCTCTCAGTCTACTCAAATTAACTTTTGAGCACCCGAGATTTTATCAAAACTGAATTTTTGCCTTCCAAAGTAATTCCTTTTTACCTAACTTGCATAATTTATCAAAATATGATTTATTGCCAATTCTTTATCAAAATTTTTTTCTAAAAAGGCTGCCGAACTCAATAATAAAAATCATTTGAACAAATACACCCTTCCCCTTAACAAAACATTTAAGTCCTCTAACTTAAATAATTTAATAACCATAGTAAAACACTTAGGAAAAATCACCAAAAATCATTGTAATTCTAAATATGCTTTTTAACATATATAAATTTCAGACCCAAAAACAATGTTTAATTGCCTTAAATAATTTAAATCCAACATTAACTATTTTCTCTCATAGAAAATTCATAATAAATCCACAACCACTTAGAAAATTATGAAACTTGAATCCCACTTCTATAATAATGTTCTTAACCATATGTCAAAAACGCAACTCATTTGGATGTCATTTAATAGGTTTTCTAATCTAAACATATCATAAAATCCATATGAAACCCTATAAATCGTCAACTAAAGCATTTAGTCATTAAATCACTATAACATGGTATATACTTGCAAATGAAAACAAGTTTACTCTTTAAACCGGAACCATTTATCAAAAATAGAGATGTAAACTAATTACTCACCTTGGCTTTGTGTTATGAAGGTTGAGGTTTGCCCTTAGATTGATTTGCTTAAGCTTTCCACTTGAATCCTAGCTTTTCATCTCCTTGAATCCCCTTAATGGTGGCTAGACGAGTTTTCTTAGGGTTTTAATTTTGTTTTTTGAAAGTTAATATGAATAAGGAATGGAGAATGGAAGGGTTTGAGCAATTGGAATAAAAAAAGATTCCTATTATATCCTTGCCATATTCCTCCTTCTTACTTATTTTTTATTCTCCTTTGCTAATACATTCATTAAGGCACAACTCCTTCTTAATTAACAAATCCCAATCTCTTAACTATCTACATTATTTTATTTATCTAATTAAATATTCTAGATAATGTTACTCAAAGATAGAGTTATTACAACTGTAAGGACCCATTTTTTTACGTATCGAATGATCGTAAAATATCATTATTTAATTCACATGAGGTTGTACGACTCTAAAACTTTAAGGAATGACCACTATGGTCATTTTTCATACTAAAAATCTTATCAGATGGTTTGGACCTAAAAATTCTTGTAAGTCCTACACCTTTTGATAGGGATTGAATTAGGGTCTGAAACCACTTGCAATAGATCTGGATGATATTTCTCTTTTTATAGAGTGGTCAAAATAGGAAAATAGACTTATTGTTAAGGTGATATGACTGTTTTAAGTTCGGTTTGCCATTGGACTGATTAGTGGGTGATTAAACTAAGCCGATACTTAGGATCACTAACTAATTTCGGGAACTGTACATAATTGGGGGTGATGGGTCAGAGATAGATCAATTTCCACTTCCCAAAAATAAATCCAAACCTTCAATAACCTTAATTTCATCAAAAATCTCACATTTTCTTACTAATTTTAGCCTAATCCATCATTAGAAGGGTAACTAGTAAAGGAGAATGAAGACCCAGCATTTGGTTGCATGGGATTCGTGTTCTTGATTGTTCACTTTAGATTTAGGCACCTAAATTGGTATTTTTGGTATTAGGTGAGTGATTATTGATCTCGCCATTCTATGCTTGTACATATAGTCAGAAGTGGTGTTTTTAATATGATTTACATGTTAAAATGATTTTGAACTTTAATTTAACCCTTAAAAATGTTTATGACCGAATTTAAATGTTTTCAATGGATTTTAAATGATTTTGCAACCCTTTTGGATTGTATTGTCATTTTATTGCAAAACTAGATCTAGACTAGATATTTTATGCTAATCATGTGTAGATGTATTGTATATGTTAAATGAATGCTTATGGATGATATGTATGTTTGAATGTATTGCTTTGATATGGTTTGTTAGTGCTTTAAGATTACATAGGAATCTGTTGTCGATTTTTCCAAAACAAAGTTAAAATTGCTCAACATAAGATGAAACTTAGAGGAGGATGGAAGGAGTCTATACCTTAGGTCCATAGTTAGTTGGAGTTGATTTGGGCACTTAAATTCATATTGTAGCAAGTAGTACCACTGGTTGGTAAGAATCTTTAATTCAGTTCGATGAAAGGAGAACTTCGGGTTTAAGGCTATGGAACTTTAGGGCACACTTTTAATTGAGGCTAAGGGGGAGTTCCAGAAGTTAGAGCTATTTTGCTAAGTATGAAATTCGGTACCAACCATTTTAGTTTTGTACCGATCTCTTTTCCCGGCAGTAGAGTGGACCAAAGGACTTGGGGAGTTAAGAAGTCATAAAGGGGAGCTCTAGGCAAGTGAAAGATGGTAGAGATTGGCGTGAAATACTTAGCCAAAATTGACTAAGTTTGGTTAAGGGATTCACACCGGCACCGACCACTTTTGGTCGGTACTAACATGAGTTGGAGAAGCCAAACTTGGCCAAACTTCCAAGGGATGCTTCAGGGTTCATATAGGTCGTGTTGAAAGTGTTTGGTTGTTCGTTCGACATTCGGTTGCGACGTGATAGCATGATGAAAAATGATAGCTTCAGGACTTTGATGATGATAAATCGATGGTGATGGAATTAGTTCCAATGAGGGGCGGCTCGATGTTGAATGGAGTCAAGAGGATGATTATCCACAAGGGCGAGTTCCAGGAAGTGTGACCTATGAATAGAATGTTGAATGGTTCTACCATGGAAAGAAAGTAATGTGGATTGGCTCCTTGAGGATGAATGGAAACTAGGAGCAAGGAAAGGGCTCGAATACGCATCTTAAGGGATCATTGATGCTTAGAGTATTTTATGTTGTGCTGATAAGCAAGGGTATTGTGAGAATGCTCATTGGGTACTTGGATCTGTACACCCTGGATCGATGGAATGGATCTAGTGTCAACTATGGGCTATGGGTGAGTATACTGAAAACCGATATTTTTTCCATTAATCTCTAGCAGAGGAAAGGTCATATGAGTTATCATATATCCAAGGCACATTGAGTGATAATAGGATTACTTAATGGATGCTATTTTTGTTATGATTGCTTTTCCCGTAGTATTTAAGGATGTCACATGGTGTAGTACTATGGATAGAGATGCCTATACACCCAATCTTATACTTAGGATGTAGTACACTTGATGATGATAATAGAGTAGCATTATATTTGTTGTGTACTAAATCTTTGGTTTTAAGGACATGTCAGGTATGGTTCGTATACCCTTATTCCTTACTACATCAACTTGTAGAGTATTTTGAGAATTCTTTTCACTCACACCAGACTGTCATCTGACTTAAGGTTTTATGCTTTGCTTCTTATTATCTCAGGTACTTTAAATGAGTATACTAGACAGTAGGTCTAGGTGGTATGCAGTGATAGTGTAGAGGATGAGTAGAGTGAAGCTTTCTTGTATTATATATGGATTTGTTATTACTTAATCCGTAGTGCGATACTGTGGAACTTGGATAGTGTCTGTTACTATGATTAGAGATGGTCTGAGTTTATTATCACTTGTATAAACTCTATTACCCACTTGTATAATTTTGTAAACTTATGTACTCTGATATTGTGGTTAATTTAGTTATTACTATCTCACATGTTCTATATCTATAATTTTATTACATTTTATTCAACGCGCTGTGAGATATATGATAAGTTCTATGTTTGTTTCCCTTTTGTTCACCCTTCGCTATTGTCCTACATCGGTCGGCCACTAGAGCAGCATACTATTTAGTCATATTGGGTGCTAGAGGTGTAAGGCAGTCGTTACAAGTTCAAAGCTAAATTTGCAGAGAAATTTATTGTAGGATCGATTTCACCCTAAAGGGGGGTGAATAGAGTGATACTATCAATTATAAAAATTTAATGCGGAAGTATATAGAATAATTGCAACACAGATATAGCAGAGTAATCGCAACACAGATATAGCAGAGTAATCGCAACACAGATAATAACAGAATAATAAAAATATAGAAATAGAACAACACAGATTTACCCAACTTCGGCAAAACCCTGCCTACGTGCTACCCCCAAGGTTTCTACTAGAAATTAAGTAGTCATACGCTTACACACGTAAGCTCACGACACCCGCTATCGACTAACCTAACTCTACGCTCAAAACCCTCCTACAACTTAACCACTGAGTTGCGAATTCTCGAACTACACCACCGTAGTTCGTCCCCTAGTCACACGACTAGTAAATTACAAAAGTTTAAAAGTAAATACAAAATTTAAAAATAATTTAAAAAACAAAACCCTATATAATATACTAAGCCCAAAAAGAGAAGACCGGCCCAATAAATATTAAAAAGAAAACCCCTTTTCGTTTTATCCTATTGTATATCCTTGGCCCGTATCCTCTGCATTTGTGATAATGGCTGTCACGTTTCTCTTAACTTGTTCGTTCCTCTTCCTTCAAAAATTAGGGCTTTGTGATTTCAAAGCAACCGCTTGGATGGTTGATTGATTTATGTTCTCGCGTTGCTCTATTGATCGATCATTCATTGCTTAGCTTTGGTTGATTCTCGATCGAGTTCGATTTTAATGGTATGTGATTTATGCTTTTTGCTTTACTGGTTAGCTTGCTTGAACTTGATAATTTTTTAGGCCGATGATGATTGGGTTAAATAGGGATTGATTCCCTTTATTTTCATTCGAATATTTTTTTTTGAATTCCTCTGTTACTTTTTCTCGGCCATTCGATTATGCTTGAATGCTTGTGATTTCGTTAGACTAGTTCAATTTGTATTTTTCGTTGCTTGATTATCACGGCTCGATCTGACTTGTTTGATTCCTTGCCTACCACGGCTTGATGTTTTGGCATTTAAACTTGAATTTGGTTCTGTGAATTTCTGATGACTTTGGCCATTTTGATTTTGTTAAAATGCTAGTGATTTGTACTGACTGTTACACTCACTTGTATATCATGACACTGTTCCAATTTTTGCTGGCTTCGATTATGATATTTCCTGACTTTTACTCTGACTAGTTCGAACTCCACCTTGGTCACTATTGATCCTGCTTTGTTGTTTTGATACATGTCCTAATGCATATGTATATTGCATCACTATATCCTGCATACATGTATATATGTATGTTTTCATATTGCCTACTGCATATATATATATATATACACACACGTGTGTGTTTGTGCACATATATATGTATACTTGTGAAGCATTACTCGACCTGATACTCTGTTGCTTGACCTTATGCATTTTGCTGTTGAACTTGGTGGCCTTGCATTTGTTATATTGTACCGTTCATTGAGCTAGCTGTTAGAAACAGTGCACATACACACATCTATATATATATATATATGTATATGTATGATTATTGTGCCTCTTTCTCTTTCGTTTAGTCCTTGTGCTCTTAAGTTTGTCTGGTTGTTTTGTTTGTCCATTAGCTTGGTTGCAATCCTCTGGTCTTCATTGTATTCTTGTATACTGTTTTGGTTTTTCATGTACTGTATGTGGTCATTGAAGGTTGCTGTTTTATTCTTGTTTGCTGCCTGGTCGACACTTGCTGTATCACCGTATATGTATGATTCTTGATGTCTTCATGTTTATTTGAGTGTGGTCTGTGCCTTTGTGCCATGCTGTACATTTGAACTGGACTGGGTTGTGGCCTCTGTTGCATCTCACCATGTGTACACATGCATATGCATGTGTGTGTGTATGTTGTTGAGACTTTTCCATGATCTAGTTGTCTTTGATTTTGTTCCAGAGCTTTACTGTTGAGGCTTTGTTCATTCTTGTGTGGTATACAAGTCTGGTTGCTCCTAACCATTTTATTGCATTGATGTTGTTGAGCTTCTATTTTACTATTGATCTTTATTGTAACCTCTTTTCTTCTTCGATCTATGTTTTTGTGACCCTTTGAGTTACATAGCTTCGGGTTGCACTGAGCTCTGGGTTGCATCATGGTTTCTCTGACCACATGTGCTAGTTCTGGTTGAAGTTGTTGGTTCATGTGTATACTTGTTTGCCTCCTTTATGTACTGTTCGCTACTTTTTGTACTTGTTCATTTTTTATTTTGGACTGGTCGAGTTGTTTTAGCTGTCTTGACCATTTTATTGAACTTGTAAAATTTGGATTGCACCTGTGTTGGATCCAGCTTATAGCTCGGGTTTGACCTTGTGCTCGTGTCGTGACTTTATTTGTATTGCACTTGAGTTGAACCCGGCTTTTGATTGGGTTTGACCTTGTGCCCACCTGTCCATGTAATTTTATCAAGTGTATATCGGTGTGCATAGCCTTGTGGCCTGTACAGTGATACACTGTGCATGTCACAAGTTGTTCGTGTTTGATGAATTCAAAAATGATGACAAAAACCCAAATAACTGAGGCATATAGTTTTTTCAAACCACATTTTATTTATCACTGCAAAAAAATATTTTTTTTTCAATTTTACTACATCAGTGTTTATTTTGCAGATAACTCAATTGCTGGATTCAATATGGAATTGAGTTGAAGATTAAATACGAGTGAATGAGTGATATGTAGTGAGGTGCTAATGTAAATGATAAATTATGATGTAATTGAATTTGTATTGTAATTGAAATTGTGTATATATATATATAGTGAGAGCTCAAATCTATACTATTCAAAATGTAATAAAATATTTGTTTGAATAAAATATTTGTTTGAATTTAAATTCTGTGTTATTTATTTTATTCAGCAAATATTTATTTAATTCTATGAAAATAAAATAGTATATTAACAAATACATTTAAATGAATATATATATATATATATGTTTATTATCATCAAACAAAAATCATATACTTGCATATTCAACATTTATTCCGGCAGCTCAGAATTCAATTTTGTTCTGTAAGTTCACGGACCTGAAGCAAGGAGATATGACTATCTCCAAGTATGTTGCTGAGTTCGATGCGCTATCGAAATATGTGATGTCCTTAATTGACATTCCATTAAAGAAGAATGAGAAATTTATCATTAGCTTAGACGACTACTTGAGGGAGCGACTCTTGGGCCACATTAACGAGACTTTTGAGATGATAGTCAAGAAGGCTGTAAGGCATGAGAGTTTATATTTGAAATAGAAGACTATTATTCCTAAAGAAGGGCCAAAGCCACAATCGGGCTGGGGAGGCAAGAAAAAATGGAACAACAATAACAAGAGGAAGATGTCTTAGAACAAAGATGGTTAGAAGATCAAGTATGGACCAACATGCTACAACATCTTAGGGAAGGGTCACTATAGTAAAGACTGCGAAGCTGAGGCGAAGAAGTGTTTCATCTGTAATTGATTTGGGCATATAAAAAAGGACTATCCAGAACTGCCTAAGTAGAAACAGATGGTGAAAGTATATGTTCTTAATGTCATCCTGACTTTGTTGGGTTCTCCCTCAGCGAAAGAGAATGGGAAGAATGTCGTTATTCAAGGTATGCTTTCTATTTATGGCATTCCTATATGTGTTTTGTTTGATATTAGGACTTCATATTCCTTTATATCTAGTGACCTAATAGATAAGTTAGGATTGGAACTTGAAATTGTTGACCGACCTTTGATTGTGGCAAACCTTGTTGGAGGCTCCATTTGTGTATGGTTTATAGTGGTTTGGTCTTGTCGAGTCATGGATGTTCTTTTGATTGTGATTGCTTAATTTTGGGTTTTGTGGGATTTGGTCTGCGTATGGACTAGGTTCATATATATGGAGTGATGGCATATTGTAAGAAGTTATTGGTGACAATATGGGTAGATGATGGGTGGATGGTAGTGTTAGGCTATCTACTAGATAATAAGGTGATGGTTAGCTTTTTATATTCACCCGATATCACACACGATGATTTTTTATTAGTGCCTATTACTAGGGGAATCCAGACATATTCAACGAGGTGATCTTACTTCCGCTATACAGAGATATCGAGGTCCTATTGATTAGTAAAAGATGTCAGATCAATAGTAATGCCTTTGACGATGATGGTATGTAGAGAGCAGAGAGAGCTCAAGGTGCAAGTAAATGGCCTTTTGAAGAGAGGGTTCGTTCATAGTAGTATTTTTGAGCGGGGAGTGCTCATAGTATTCTCCATGAAGGCGGATGGTTCCCTTAGATTGTGTGTCGATTATCGTGAGTTGAATAAAGTAACAAGGAAGAACAAGTACCCACTCCCACGTATTGATGACCTGTTCAATCAGCTTCGTGGTGCTAAAGCATTATCTTAGTTAGATCTTGCGACGAGATTTCCAGAGTAGTGATAAAGTGTGTGTCGATTAAAACTTTTCATATATAATCTGGATTCTATTAGTGGTTGGTTATGTTGTTCGAGCTAACTATTGTGCTGACATACTTTGTTAATCTCATGAACCGTGTATTCAGGGGTCAGCTAAATAAATTTGTGCATGTGTTCGTCGATGATATTCTTATCTACTCATGGATGGAGGAGCACAAGACACATTTGAGGATTGTACTCAAGGTGTTAAGAGAGCAGTGACTAAAAGTGAAGTTTTCTAGGTGTCACCTCTGGTGAAGGAAAGTGCGATTCTTGGGTTATGTTGTTTTTGAGCAGGGCATTGTTGTAGATCCTACAAAAGTTGCAGCAGTTAAAGATTGGACTAGACCCAAAAATGCCATAGACGTGAGAAGTTTCTTGCGGTTAACTGGATATTATAGGCAATTCATCCCGAGCTTCACTATGATAGCTGCACCGTGAACTCAGTTGACGAAGAAGAATCATACTTTTACTTAGGATACAAGATATGAACATGCATTCATGAGTTTGAAAGAAAATTTAACGATTTCACCGGTATTGACTATTCCAAGTGGAACTGAAGAGGTGACGGTATATACCGATGCTTGTGGTACTAGGTTGGGTGCAGTATTGATGCAGAAGGTGAAGGTTATTACATATACTAGTCAAAAACTGAAGCCACTTAAGAAGAAATACCTGGCCCATGATTTGGAGTTAGCAGGGATTGCGTTGCACTAAATATTTGGAGGCACTTTCTCTTAGGAGAGAGGTTCGAGCTATTCATAAACCATAAATCATTGAAGTACCTCTTTTTGTAGAAAGATCTTAATCTATGCCAATAGCGATGGTTAGAGTTCCTATCCTCCTATGACAATGATATTGCATATACATTGGGGAAAAGGAATGCAATTTCTTATGCATCGCGTGGGAGAAATGCCAGCTTACGAGCTATGTTCCTAAAGTGGACATGGTTAGAGTATATTGTTGGCTACGATTTTCGACTAAGTGTGAGCTAGAGCTAAAGATATTAGCGAGCTTGACTATCAAACTAATTGAGCGGTCTGTACTACTCTAAAGTGTGATGCCATATTAGCTGAGATTATTACTAAGATTGAAGCTGGAGTAGAGTCTAAAGGGATGAGACTGTGCAGACTCGGTCGAGATGGTTAGCTCCGTATAGATGAGAGATTGTTTTTTTTATGTTGATGGGTTGAGGGATGAGGTGTTATGATAGTGCTATCATTCGAAATTGACTATCCATCCTGGTGGTAAAAGATGTACAGTGATAAGAAGTAGACATATTATTGGAAAGAGATGAAGAAAGAGGTTGGAACATTTATCTCCAAGTGCATGAATTGCCAGCTAGTAAAGGTAGAAGAAGCCTATTGTTTAATGCAACCACTAGAAGTTCCCCAATGGAAGTGGGCATAAGTATCGAGGAATTCATCGATAGACTACTATGTACTAGAGGAGGGTACGATAACATCTAAGTTACAGTCGATCGATTAAATAAAAGCACCAGATTTATATCCATCAAGTTAAGTGAAACAACACCCAAACTAGCTGAATTATATGATAAATGGATAGTATGATTCCATGATGTGTCGAAGAGCATTATGAGCGACCGAGACCCGTTGTTCACTAGTGAGTTTTGAAAGAGCTTACAAGAGGCATTAGGAACAGAGCTGCATTTGAGTATAGCTTATCACCCTCAAAGTAATGGCCAAACTGAGAAAGTGAATCGTATCTTAGAGGATCTCTTGTGGGCTTGTATACTTGACATTGAAGGCTCGTTGGATTAGCACTTACATCTCGTTGAATTTGCATACAACAACAACTATTAAGCTAGCATTAGTATGGCACCATTCGAGGCACTATATGGCCGACTGTGCAACACTGCTTCGTTTTGGTGGGAGCGGGATAAGCTAATACCTGGGGTGGATATGACTAGAGAAAATTCAAAGAGGATTGAGATTATTCGAAAATGGATGAAATCCGCTTAAGGTAGAAATAATAGCTACGCTGATAAGTGATGTACGGATTTGGAGTTCTCTGTCAATGATATGGTATTTGTCAATGTAACGACCCAGAATTTCGAACGCTTCATATTTTAATATTCGAATTGTTTAAATATTTGAATCTTGGTTTAATGTGATTAAATTGATTTAAAAATCTTGTTAACCCCCTTTTAATCAATAACTTATGAAGGTAAACTTGTTTTCGAAAAATGTTTACAAAAATTAACAGTTCGAAGAAATATCGATAATGTGATCGAAAATTGTTTTATCAATATATGGTTTTTTACTCAATAGAAGTTGTTCGAACTTGTTGTGTTTGTCTAATTAATCAATATATAACTAATTAGCAACTAAAAATATTTTGTGCAAAAATTAATTAAAAGCTTATAGAAGGTTTAGAAAGAGATATTTTGGAGAGGATGGTTTAGGAATTTGCTTAAGGAAGGTAAGAAGAAACTTTGGTTTAGTGAGGTATAAAGTAAATCACATAGGAGGATTGAATGGCTGGCCACTAAGGGGTAGTTATTTATGTCTTTTTAAATCTATGCAACATGCTTCTATGTGTTCATGATATTATTTGCTAAATTTTGTAAAAAATCCAAAATATTCATGCTCTTTTCTCCTCTTCAATCTTCATGTTCCTATACAAATCAACTCCATTTCCACTCAAACTTTAACCAAGGCCTTATAACATCATAGGGCTAGGAAAAGCCACTCAAAGTTTAAGAAATGGGGAAACCTTATTTGGGTCGTGAGCTATTTTGGGTGAAGGGAGTGTGGCCTTGTGTTGTGAAGGCTAAAGGCCGGATCTTTCGGGTTTTGGTGATGGTAGGAAGTGTTCATGTGTTTTTGAAGGCTTATGTTTGTGTTAGCTTGGCTATGAAGTGAGTTAAGGCACCCTTTGATTGTATATACTGTGTACATATATGTGCTTGAATATAATATAAAATATTAAACTAATAAAGTTATAACTTTGGATTTTACTTGCTTTTGAAAGCAAACAACAACTTTATATTGTATATCATCACTTCTATGATCTTCTATAACATGTGGCGTGGCCTTGATATTGGGTATATATGGTTGTTTGGATTGCATGTAAAATTTGGAATGGGTATAGAATGGTCCATACAGTGATAGTCGCTATGAAAACACTTTGAATCCCTTGTATTTACAATTATTCAAATTATTTGAATGTTAATATATTGTGATATAATATATTTTAAATGTTCTCTACACATATATAACTATATGGGATAGTAAGGAATTGGTTTTCAAAGTTATATAACTTGTGAAAGTTAGAAGCAAAATGGTCGTTGTGGATGCACCTTGAAAATGCCCTGTGTTCAACGATTTTTAAAGTTAATTTTGGAAGATATCCTTAGGGGTTTCTTTGTTGTTTTAATAAGTAAAATTTGTGTAATTACTACTGTAAAAATATCAAGGTATAAAAACCTATAGAAGCGGTTGAATGAAGTGGCAAAAGTTATAGCAAAAAAGTCGCTATATGAGGACTTTAAAAATACCTTGTTTTGGGAAAGTTTATTATAATTTTATAAGGCATCCTTAGGGGCTTCTTGGTTTTAATGTAGTCTAAGTATACTACTTATTGTAAAAAAATTGGATTTTAAATCATTTATTTAAGTGGTGAAAACTAGCCATAAATTTCATGCTTTTTCTATATTGTTCTCTGTCCAGGACTTTTAATAGCTCTTATAAATGCTGTCCTTGAGCTACAGCAACACTTATGGCCTTTTACTGGTGTACTGTTGTTATGAGCAAGTTTTGATATTTTAAATGTGCTTAAATGGTAGTTAGATTAGTTATTTTTCTATAATCTCTTTAGGGAAGTTTAATAACATTAATTAAAGCATTTTAACAGTTGTTTGAAGTTTAAATATATTTTTAATAATTATATATGAATTTTTAAAGTAATGGGTTTTAAAATATAAGACAAACTTTTTATTGATTTTTGTTAAATTTGAAATTAGTTATGTTTAGGTAATATTTTATATAGATATTTAAAACCTATTTATAACTATTTTTAAAGTATTTTTATATGTAAGTTTGCAAAAGTAGGTTAAGTATTTTATAAAAGGATAAGTGGTTTTGGTTATAACACTTAATTATATCGAATTGTTTTGCTATATTACTTTGTTAAACAAGTGTAGATATACTTAGATCTTTAAAAATAATATTTTAAAGGTAGTGTTAAGTATAAATTGGCTCTTGGTTTATAGTAGATAATGTTTTAGCAGCATTTATTTTCAACCCTTAAACTATACTTATGAATGTAATTAGATCTTTAAAAGGAATATTCTAAATATAATGTTAAGTGTAAAATGGTTTTGGGTTTATAATAATAATGTTTTAATAACATTTGTTTTTATCCCATTTAATTATACTCTTTGAAATGTGAAATCTTCTTTAAGATTTGTGAATATTCTTATACCATTTAGGTTAAGAATATGAATATTTTTCTAAGTATTAAAAAAAGTAGAGATGAATAGTGAAATAAAAGTGTACATATATATCTTTTGTAAAGGTATTTTAAATATATATACAAGTATTTACAAAGAAGTTTTAATTATAAAAGAATTAATTAAATAAAAGGGGATTAGAAGTTGCTTATGTAGCTTAATCGTGCTTTATGTGTTTATTTGTTTATGGAAAGTATTTAATCCTATACTTGACACTAAAAGCCAACAAAGTGGATTTATTCTATCTTTAAGAGTTAAGAATGATGTTTGAGTAGGGTTTAGAAGCAAACAATGCTCTAATTTGATGGCTTTACCCTTAGCCGAGGGATAGCATAAGCTGAGAAGGTCGAAAACGTGATGTTAACCTGCCTTTTGGCAAGGCAGCATACAGGCGGATTTAACCCAATCGACTACACGGTTATCGAGGCTGAGATATTATGGATTTTGATTCGGATGAATAGATGGAAAATCAATTACGGATAGTAAACATGAATATGAAGTCAGGATTCGGCACAGTCGATGGATAAACGATGTTGGGTATTTGGAGTATGGATTTCGGGAAAGTTCGAGTTGCTTTGGGTTAGCCAAAAGGTTGCTTCGAGTCACCATGTGGTTTGCTTCGGGTCATAACAGGATATACTTCGTTTAGGTTGGTATTGGTATTACTTCGAGTCAGCACTCAGGTCAGCATTGGTATTGCTTCAGGATCTACTTCGGGTCGGTATAGGCTTGACTTCAGGCTTCACTTTGGATCAGCATTGAGCTGGGGGTCGGCATTTACTTGGGGTCGGCATAGCCCATGCTTTGGGTCGGCATCAGGAAAACTTTGGGTCGGCATAGCTTTGGCTTGGGGTTGGCATTGGACTTGGGGTCGGCATTCATGTTACTTCGGGTCAGAAGCAAGATTACTTCGGGTCAGTACTCAGGTCGGCATTAGATTCTGGGATCGGCATACTTGGAGGGGTTGGCATACTTTGAGGGATCGACATCACTTCGGGTTAGCTATAGTTTAGCTTCGGGTTGGTGTTGGAGCTTCAGGTCAGCAAGGATATGGGGTCGGCATATGGCAATGACTAGGGATCGGCTATGGGTGTTCCTTCAGGACTCACTTCGGGTCGGTGTGCATGTGCTTCGAGTCAGCACTCAGGTTGGTAGAGGAGAGTTCATCTGCGGTTGACGTACATGTTACTTGGAGTTGGCATTCATTTTACTTTGGGTCATTAGGGACTTTGCTTCGGGTCAGAACACTACTTACTTCGGGTCAGCAAACGAACTACCTCAGGTCGGCGTAGATTTACGAGTTGGGCTCGACGGTCGCTATGATGGGCCCATGTAGGTGAGTAGGCCCTGTAGCCGGGATTTCTCCTATAAATACAGCAGGTGTGGCTTCAGAAAAAGGGATCTCCATTCTGTTTCTCTTCATCTTCTTCGACAAAAATCTACTCCACCATTTTTGTTTCAAAAATTCCGGATTGTAACTGTAATCAATTCTCTGATAATAAAAAGGAAATTTCTAGAGTGGAGGTAGACCTGAGTCAACTGAACCACTATAAATCTTGTCTTTCTTACTGCTTTCATTTTAATTTTGATTCTTCTTCATATTATACTCTCTACATATACTCTATTTGTGGCCTGTGACTGGAGATTGGTGCTTTCACTTGCAATTGGGTGTTTATGACCAATTTTGATGCAAACACGTGATAAGTATACGAGACTTGGTTTCAATATGCAATCCTTTCTATTTTCTACTTGATAGTCGATTAGTCTACTATTGAATTTGACCAAATTAACTTTGGAAGTCTATGTAAGCATCATGTATTGATACAGTTTGAGATCCCTCAGGGTGGACTCATTCATATGAATCGTCTCTAGCTTTAAGAATGTATATATATGAGATCCCCTGGGGAGGAATCCTTTATAATATCTGTTTACTTCTTAAAGAACTGTAATTGAGTTTATAAAAAATTCACCAATTTTTTTGAAGAGTCTGGAATCTGATAAGTGTATTATTTACCAAAAACTGCTTTAAAATTGATATATGAGTTCTATGTTTTGGAAATGATTATGGAGCAGAAATGCTATGGAGTTGAATTGTCTATCCTAAGGTTAAATCCAAGGGAGAGGTCAGAGTTATCATTTAGCAGACAACTTATTTTGGGATCCATAGAGAGATTCATGAACTATTCGAGATGTTGGACTCCAGAGAGAGATTCGAGACCTGTTCAAGCAACAAAGACTTGTGTGTTGAGATGCTTTCACCATTGGTAATTGCTGAAAATAGAGTAGGCGCGCAACCAAGCAGTTTGGCTAACCCAAGAGGGTACATTAACTCCATATATCTAGAGATGCTTTCGGTTAAGGCGCGCGGGAGTCAATGGTATTCGATATCATGTGTTCGGTTGTGGACTGGCCATGTTTACCTTTATGACATATTTTATCTAGAGATACGCATGGTTTTAGAAGGTACTTTCTGACCCTTATGCAGGAGGTCGGCTTCTTTTACCGAGGAGGGCTCTATAGAAATCCTTATGCGAATGTACCTTAGCAGTTTTAGTTGTACTTTTAATATTGTTGTGTTGTGAGATGTAAGGAGCATGGCCATTTTCTTATTTATATTCTACGCCCTAAACATTATCCATTATATCGCCATATGTACTTATTATGTGGTTTTGGTTCTTTTGATAGGAAAACCATTACGGTGATTCGAACGGTCTTAAAAGATACTGTTATGTGGTGCATCATATTTCTTGAGTTTCTTACATCAGGTTTATGTTTGACTCGTGGTTTTATCTTTCTCTTAATTCCTTGAGTGCTCTTTCAAGCAGTTTGAGAAATGCAACTTTTCGTTGATATTCTTTGAAGCTTAGGGAGATGAGCTGGATGCTTCCATTTTTCTAGCAGTGGTATTTTATTTCCGTTATACTATTATTATGTATATATCAATAATTGTGAGGATAGGATCTTATAACTGTCTTGATAGTACTTGGGATTGTAACTCTGAAATGCTATATATCTTAGAGTTATAGTTTGTACTGTCCTTTTGATATTATATGTTATCGTTCCATTGTGAGATTCAGATGTTTCGTTCTATTCTTTCTTGTTCTTTTTTTACCTTTTCTTTTTATTCTTAGAAATCTGTCTTTCCAACACTTGGATGCTCAACACATGAGTACCATGGATGTATTAGTATTGAAATTTGAGGATCGAAAAGGTGGGTCATTATAGCTAGTATCAGAGCTAAAGGTTAAGTGAGAATCTTAGCTTTGGTTGGTTATAACTCATTAGAGATGGGGTAAGTGATGCCTTAGAATGAGTTGTGTATATTATACATATGAGAGCATATTTGTATTTTTTTATAAGCGTATGCCTTAAAGGTATTCAAACTATGAAAAATAGAGTTCTTATATAAGGTAACTTATACAAATATGAATTATCAAATATGTAGTTTAATTAATGCAGAAATTAATGATGTTCATTCGCCACCCCTCATTAATTAGTTTAGACATGCTTGGCCAGTTTATGAGCATTGCTATCCTTTGTGGAATGATTTGACATGCTCGACCAGTTTGTGAGCATTATTATCATTTGTAGGTTTATTAGCTTAGTCTTACTCAGGTAGTTTATGAGCATTGTTATTATATATTGATTGGATTAATCATGCTCGACCAGTTGGTGAGCATTGTTATCATGTGTAGATTGATTAGTAATGCTCGACTAATTATGAGCGTGCAGTATTGTTTATTTATTATTGATTTATGCTCGACCAGTTTATGAGCATTTATTTTCATATATTGATTATTGATTAGTGCTTGACCATTTTGTGAGCAATTTTCCATTTTAATGCATGGGTTGGATAGACAATAAATTTTGGGTGCATTGAAACGAACACCTTGCAAATTAAGTTTCATAGTTTGGCTATAAGGCATTCGGTGAAAATGTTGGGTTATAATTTTATTCTAATAAAAGAAGTTTAGAATAAATTTTCTAAGAAAATGATTTTATATAAATATGGTTTATAAATGGAGAGGATTTAAACCGGCATTTTGAGACTTAAATCCTGGTGTCTTTGAAAATATTTTTCAAGATTTTCAAAAATAATAGTAGTATTATTTAAAGTATTTATGAATAGTAATATTTGAAAAGAGTTTTAATATTTGTTTGAATTCATGGTTGCTCTTGGAATCGACAAATCGATTCGAGAACAAAGTATTTTTATGTTATCTAGTACGAATAGCTCAAAAATAGCTAAAAATGGATAGAAGATGTATTCGGTTGGTAAGCACTTCCCATGGGCATTACCCTTCTTAATAAGGGAATATAGGGAATGACTTGATAGGACCCATTTCCATTGTATCACTTTTGTGTTATTCGATCTATATGTATATTTTCTATAGATTTTAAAGTATTGGAAAATTAGTTTATGAAATTGAGATCATGATACTCAGTACTATTATATGAAGTATTTTATACCACTTGGAAAAGACTTTTAGTTAAGTCCCAACAGTATGATTTGAGTGCACTGAACTCACTTATGTCACTTGAAAATAATGCCGGTGGTGACTAAAGCATTAAGGGCGTTCATTTTCGGGTTTCTAACTAGGGGACGAACTACAAAAATAGTTTGTTGCGGAGTAGTTTCGGTAAACCAGGTTTTGATTTAACCCCAAAGATATGCTTTGACATACAAAAGATATATTTATATATTATTATGTCAAATGATTTGACGTAAAACTCGGAGTTTAGTTCTAAATTTTTATTTAAAGAAATTTTGTATAACTTATAGATAATTTAATAAAGAGTCATTTTAGTTAGTATAGATTTTGATATAAATTTTCCGTAGAACAGATTTGTTTGTATGCTATGTAGGGTGTCCGAGTGGTAGTGGCATAACCCAAATAATTAAGAAACTTTTTTCTGTTTTCTCTTTGTAGTAAAGTGTGTCTAATAAATAAATGAAACTTTGATAAGTTGTTTTATTGACGCATGTATCATATGCATTAGGATAGTGTGATATGTTCATCTTGTTATGATATGATTATTTGATAGTTTTCATCTGTTAGAATGAAATAGATTTTTTAGCAATTTTGAACAGTCTAAAACTTTCAAATCGTTATAGAACTTAAAGTTAAGTGCTTTTGAAAATATAACGATGAACATTCATGTTAAGTAAACCATTCGATGTTATTGGACCAACTAATAAACGTCTTTACCTTAGGGTTATCTTAGAAAAATAGATTCTACTCTTGGATTCGGGTACTAGTGTCCTACTATTCCTAGCTACTTGCCTAACTCGATGGTTAAAGAATCTAAAAGTTTGACTTGGTTATAAGACCCATATTTTTTTTAACCTTCGTCGGAATTTTAGAATGTAAAATGATTTTTTTGTGTGTCTATACTCTTAGGATGTAGTAGAATATTATATAAGTAATAACCTGGAGTAAGTTTATATGAAATGCTTTATAAGTTGAAGTTATATATTTATAAAATGTTTATAAACTTGAGTTATGTTTTATGAAATGTTTCATAAATGATTTTAATATTGAATATGATATACTAATTGTGTAAACGAATGTTATTAAAAAAAGTAACTGGTGTAGTTAAGAAACCAATAGGATAAAATACATAAGTTGTATATAGACCATTTTATTCGCATGATAGTTCTTGATCCACAATTCAAGTACATGATTTCTAGGTGATTTACACCAGTCCGAACAATGCTATTTCACTCGATTCTCGATGGCGAATTGTTGAAATGGATTCTTGGTATGATCCCGAGGTTTTCTATTATAGTATATGGCTACGTAAGGAGAACAAAAGTCTTCAATCAAGGAACCTAATCTTTGCTAAATAGATAAAGTGATTTATACTAGTTTGAAAGTGAAATTTATGTGATCGAGAAAGTGATCATATCAGACTTTGTATACGGATGATCCATGCACATCGTATGGGCTAAAGTATATGCATGCTATATTTTGTTAGCTTATGAGGAGTTTAGGGAATGACTACTCGATTTGTTCTATATGGCATGGATAATCGTCTAAGTAATAACCTGAGACTGTTAAGCGTAAGGTACGCTTAATAGGTTATTTATTGTCCTTGTCCGATGAGATGGATTTTGAACCCAAGCAAACTGTAAGCTTTGTTTGCTAGTTAAATTTGCATGCTGTTAAGTATTGTTTTGTGCTTACTTCTTTTTCTATAATTAGCTTGTTTGAATTTTGAGGGTGAAATGTTTTAGTGGAGGAGAATGCAACGACCTAGAATTTCGAACACTCTGTATTTAAATATCTGATTTATTTAAATATTTGAATCTTGGTTTAATGTGATTAAATTGATTTAAAAACCTTGTTAACCATTTTTAATTTATAACTTATAAAGGTAAACTTGTTTTTGAAATTTTTTTACAAAAATAAATAGTTCAAAGAAATATCGATAATCTGATCAAAAATCGTTGTATCGATAAATAGCTTTTTACTCAATAGAAGTTGTTCGAACTTATTATGCTTATCTAATTAATTGATATTTAGCTAATTAAAAACTACAAATATTTGGTGTTAAAATAAATTAATAGCTTTTAGAAGGTTTAGAAAGAGATACTTTGGAGAGGGGCAGTTTAGGAATTTACTAAAGGAAGATATGAAGAAACTTTGGTTGGTTTAGTGAGGTGTACAGTAAATCACATGGGGGGGTTGAATTACTAGGCATTAGAGGGTAAGGTTGGTCATTTACCTCTTATTAAATCTACATAACATGCTCTTATGTGTTCATAATATTATTTGCTAAGTTTTAGGAAAAAAGCCTAAGCATTCATGCTCTTTTCTCCTCTTCAATCTTTATTTTACAACTCAACTCTGATCCCTCTCAAACTTTAACCAAGGCCTTAGAACATCATAAGGGCTAGGAAAAGCAACTCAAATTTGAAGAAAGATGAAGAAATGCGGCAACCTTATTTGGGCCGTGAGCTATTTTGGGTGAAGGAAGTGTGGCATTGTGTTGTAAAGGCTAAAGGTGGAATCTTTTGGCTTTTGGAGATGGTAGGAAGTGTTCATGTGTTTGAGAAGACATGCACTTGTGTTTGCTTGGTTATGAAGTGAGTTAACTCATCATTTGATTGCATATGTTGTGTATATATGTCTGCTTGAATATAATGCAAAGTATTGAACTAATAAAGTTATAACTTTGGACCTTACTTACTTTTGAAAGCAAATGACAACTCTATATTATATATCATCACTTCTGTGACCTTCTACAACATGTGGCATGGCATTGATATTGTGTATATATGGTTGTTTGGATTGCATGTTGAATTTGAAATGGATATGGAATGGTTCATATAGTGATAGTTGCTATGAAAACGCTTTGATTCCCCTTGTATTTAAACTTGTTCAAATTTGTTGTATGTTAATATATTTTGATATAATATATTTTGGTTGTGCTTTATACATATATAAGTCTATGGGACATCAAGGAATTGGGTTGTAGTGGTATAGAACTTGTGAAACAAAGTTGTGATAGTTAAAAGCAAAAAAGGTCGCTATGGATGTACTTTGAAAATGCCTTGTGTTCGACGATTTTTAATGTTAATTTTGGAAGGCATCCTTAGGGGTTTCTTTACTATTTTAATAAGTAAGTATGCATACTTACTACTATAATAATATCAAGGTTTAAAAATTTATAGAACTGGTTAAATGAAATGAAAAATTTATAGCAAAATGGTCGCTATATGAGCACTTTGAAAATACCTTGTTTTAGAAAATTTGTAATACAAGTTAAGGTATCCTTAGAGGTTTCATTTCATGGTTTTTAAGTAGTCTAAGTATACTACTTATTTTAAAAAAAATGGATCGTAAATCATTTGTTTAAATGGTGAAAACTAGCCACAAAGTTCATGCTTTTTCTATATTGTTCCCTATCCTGACCTTTTAACAACACTTATAAATTCTGTCTTTTAGATATAGCAGCACATCTGGCCTTCTATTGGTGTAATGATAATTACAGTAACTATTTTTCTGCGATCTTTTCAGACATTAATTATAGTATTTTAAAAGTGGTTTGAAGTTTATATATATTTTTAATAATTATTTATGAATTTTTAAAGTGAAGGGTTTTAAAATATAAAACATGATTTTTATTGATTTTTCTTAAATATGAAATTAGTTATTTTTAAGTAATATTTTATTTAAATATTTAAAACCTATTCTTTAAACTATACTTATGAATGTAATTTTTTTTAAAAGGAATGTTTTGAAGATAATGTTAAGTGTAAAATCGTTTTGGGTTTATAGTAACAATGTTTTAATAACATTTGTTTTTAACCCATTTAATTATACTTTTGAAAATGTAAAATCTTGTTTAAGATTTGTGAATATTCTTATACCATTTGGGATAAATATGAATACATTTCTAAGTATTGAAAAGAGTAGAAATGAATAGTGAAATAGTAGTATAGATGTATATATCTTTTGTAAAGGTATTTTAAATATATATATATATACAAGTATTTACAAAAAAGTTTTAATTGATAAAAGAATTAATTAAATAAAAAGGTATTAGAAGTCGCTTATGTGGCTTAGTCGTGCTTTGTGTGTTTATGGAAAGTATTTATTCCTACACTTGGTACTAAAAGCCGATAAACTAGATTTATTATATATATGAGAGATAAGAATGACGTTCTAGTAGGATTTAGAAGCAAACGGTGCTCTAACTTAGCTTGACTCTTGATGGAGGGATAACATAAGTTGAGAAGGTCAGAAACATGATAAGTATATGAGACTTGGTTTCCATATGCGTTTGTTTTTATTTTGTACTTGATAGTCAATTAGTCGACGATCGAATTTGACCAAATTAACTTTGAAAGTCAAGTAAGCATCATATATTGATACCGTTTGAGATCCCCCGAGGAGGACCCATTCATATGAATTGCCTCTTGCTCTTAGAATGTATATATATGAGATCCCCCAGGGAGGACTCCATTATATTGTTTGTTTACTTCTTAAAGAACCAAAATTGAGTTAACCGAAATTCAATGATTAAGTTTTGAAGAGTCCAAGATTGGATAAGAGTATTACTTACCAAGAACCACCTCAAAACTGATATACGAGTTCTCAATTTTGGAAGCGGTTGTAGAGGAATGCTATAGAGTTGAACTATCCATCCTAAGGTTAAGTCCAAGGTAAAGGTTAATGTTAGCATTCGTCGAACAACTTATATTGGGATCTGTGGAGAGATTCATGATTGTTTGAGATGTTGGAATCTAAAGAGAGACACGAGATATGTTCGAGTGATGAAGACTTGTGTGCTAAGATGCTGAACGTGACTTCATGATCGGTAATTCCAAAAAACAAAGTAGGCGCATAACCAAGGGTTTTAGCTAACCTAAGAGGGTACATTAACCTTATATATCTAGAGATGATTTCGGTTGAGGCATGCGGGAGTTGATGGTATTCTGTATCACGTGTTCGAGCATGAACTAGCTATGTTTACCTTTGTGACATATTTTATCTAGAGATATGAGTGGTTTCGAAAGGTACTTTCTGACCCTTGTGCAGGAGGCTAGCTTTGGTTTACTGAGAAGACCTTTATGGAAATCCTTATGTGAACGTACCTAAGTAGTTTTAGTTGCACTTCTAATATTGTTATGTTATGAGGTGCAAGCAGCATAGCTATTCTCTGATTTATATTCTACACCCTTGACACTGTCTACTATATTGCCGTATGTACTTATTAGATGGTTTTGGTTCTTTTGAGGGGAAAACCGCTATGGTGATTTGAATGATCTCAAAAGATATCGTTATATGGTGTATCATACTCCTTGAGTTTCTCACACAAGGTTTATGTTTGACTCGAGGTTTTATCTTTCCACTAATCCCTCGAGTGTTCTTTCGAGTGGTTTGAGAAATGCACATTTTTGTAGATATTCTTTGGAGCTTCAAGAGACGAGCTGGATGCTTCAGTTCTTCTACAGTTGTAATTTATTTCCACTGACTACTATTATGTATATATCAGTAACTGTGAGGATATGCTGTTAGAACTGTCAGGTTGATGATAGTACTTAGAATTGTAACTCTGAAATATTATGTATCTTAGAGTGATAGTTTGTAATGTCCTTTTGATGTTATATGTTATCGTTCCATTATGAGATTCAGATGTTTTTGTTCTCTTCTTTCTTGTTCATTTTCTTTTTGATTTTTCTTTTCACCTTAATAATCTATCTTTCCGACACTTGGATGCTTGGTATGTGAATATCATGGATGTACTAGTATCGACATTTGAGAGTCGAAAAGGCGGGTCACTACAATCAAGATCTCTCCATTGAAGAAAGTACTTTGGTTCAGTGGTAAAGGGAAGTTAGCATCGAGGTTCGTCGGTCCTTTTTCGATACTGAGAGGATTGGAAACCTTGCTTATAGAGTCGACTTACCTCAAAGAATGGTGGAAGTGCATAATGTGTTCCACATTTCTCACATATGGAAGTTTTTACATGACCCGGGCATGGCTATCACACTAGATCAACTAGATGATATTAAGGTTTAACCAGAAGCTTCGAGAACTCGTGGCATGTTCATGACCCGGGCATGTGCATGGCTATCACACTAGATCATTGGACATGATACAAACCAGCTTAGGAGGAAGACAGTGAAGTTGATGAAAATTTAGTGGAGTGAAAACGAAGCGATTGCACTTGGGAGACCAAGAAGAGCGTGAGGATAGCTTAGCCAGAGCTCTTTACTTGGTAAGAATTTTTGTTAATCGCTTTTATTTACATTTATGATATCACAAGGTATACCGTACTGTAGTTTCTTGCATGTTAGGATATGCTTAGATGTTATTTTTTATATTAGTTATTATGTATGCATGTTTGATGTATGATGGTTTCCTATGCTTTTATATAGTTGTTAGGCATACGGGATAACCCTATTGATTTTGTTTGGGATTTCCAAGGCGAAATTCCTAAAGGAGGAAATTCCTAAAGGAGGGGAGTGAGAAGAATGTAACGACCTGTATTTTACGTATCGGAGGATCGTAAAACATTAAGTATTATTATGTAGGGTTGTACGATTTTATAACTTTGGGAAATGACTACTAGAGACATTTCCCATTCTTTGGATATTTATTGGACGATTTTGACCCTAAAACTCTTGTATGGCCTAAAACTTTTGATAAGTGCTGAATTGGTGTCTGAAACTACTTCTATTAGATCAGAATGATGGTTTCCCTTTCCGTGGAGTGGACATAATAGAAAAATGGACTTACTGTGTAGAAGCTATGGTTGTTTGAAGTTTCACTTGATTTTGAATAGGTTATTAGGTAATTAAGGGGATTAGTGCTAAGCCCAAGGACCAATTCAGGATTAGCACCCAAAAGGGTCTAATGGAGCTTCTCCTTGTCATTGCACACTTCCAAAAATAGTTAGGGAAACCACCATTAATATTCTTTAGCCTAAAAGCCACTCTAAACCTTACTTTAATTAGTCAAATCTTGTCATTAGAAGGAGATTAGCAAAATGAGCACTTGGATTGGAGGACTTGTTGTTGGAGATACCTTGAAACTACTGTTCATTTTGTGATTTGAGCTCTTTTGGATTGCTTTGAATTATAGGTAAGTGGTTAGAACTCTCAATTGCTAATTAGTCATTATACACCTTAACTTGATGTTTTAAAATGATTTTTAAACCCTAAAAAGTGTTTTAAACCTTAACTAATCACATATGTTAATTTCAAATGATTTGTAAAGATATATGAAAATGGCTTTTTTATGGATCCCTTGTTCTTGTAGTTCATCCTTCATCTATGCTTAGATTTAGGCTTTAATTTGATGTATGTGAATGTTTGCTTGTTTGAATATAGTCTATAGGTTAAATGCTTGAATGTATGATGTTTTTTTAGTTGAAAACACCGATCGAATCGCGATTTAGAAATATGAATAGTTTTACAACTCGTCGTCGATCTATGGAGGTGACAATGGCGAAACTTGGTGCAAGTTGTGTAGAGGCGACAAGGAAGGCCTCACAAAGCTAGATTTCAAGTTTCAAGTCGTTTAGAGTTCGTTTGCTCGAGTCATGGGTAAAAGAAGTTGGATTGACGAGAATATTCAACTGTTAGATCGATGTTGATTACTCCATGTTGTGCTCGAGTCACATGGAGGTTTGCTTTGGTCTTAAACTTCGGGCTTGCTTGGAGTTTGCTTGGGGAACTGATGGTGGCATAGGCGAGTGAGATCAGCACTGAGTTGTGCTTCGAGTCATGTAGAGAGCTACTTTGGGACACTTGTATGTTTGCTTAGGGTTGCACTTTTGAAGGCCAAAATTGTTCAAGTGTAAGTTTGATGGGAGAATGGTTCGGCGAAGTCAGTTCGGTGGCTGCAGGTCGGTGGTGCTTGATCGATGGTCAAGGGTCGGTGTTCGTGGTTCGATGGTAGGAGCAAGGAAACTACTACGAGTCATTTACAAGGTTGCTTCGGGCCATTTATGGGGTTGTTTCAAGTTGAGCTTCATCTACTTCGAGTCTCGCTTACGTTCGTGTTTGCTTCGGGTTTTGGTCGCTTTAACTTCATGCTATGTCCTAGTTCGGTGCTGATTTATGAACTCGGTGGCGAGCTATCAAATTCGACGATGCGTATCTTGGTGACGATGACTCATGATAGGAAGTGATGGCTTCGATGATGGGATGGTTGTACTTCAGGACGTAGAGCACATGACTACAAGTTAAATTTAAGGAACCGTTAGAGGATGCTTTCGGGACAAACGATGATATTCTACGACCAACGGTGATTGTCGAGAATCGTCCCAACTACAACATCTTCAGACAGGAGTTGTAAGATCAGTTACAAGATGTCCTCTGCTATGGATAACGTGTACAAAGGGATCGTTGGTAATCGAAAGTTTTGATGTGTACTCATAAAGCCGAGGTATGTGACGACGCTCACCTACGCATATGATGGGCCGTAGATCACCCGATGTTTAGATATGAACTACCCTGGACAACATACGATGGGTAGTCTAGGTTCTAGCCTACTGAGTGGAATGGATTCGAATACCGAGGAACCGAGACATTGAGTAGTCCTTGACCGAGACGATGTGGTCATACGAGTGTCATATATCTAATGCACTATGTGAGTGATTGTGAGGATGGAAGATGGATGCTATGTTTGCTTTGATTGCTTATTACCCTAGGGTGTCACACAATATAGATATTATTGATGTAGATATCTAGATATCCCTTAGTACTTTGATGTATAGTACACCCATAGTGACTACATCATAGAGTATGATATAGCCTATGTTATGTGCTAACTCTATGGATGCATGGACATATAAGGTATGATTCTCCATACTCATTTGTCTTAGTATATTGGCTTTATAGTATTTGAGATTTTCTACTGCTTATACCAGATGATTGTCGAACTTAGGATTTTATGCTTTTCTTCCTATTAGTTCGAGTGCTCTTAAATGAGTAGATTAGGGATATCGGTTCTAGTGAGCATGTGAAGATGGAAAGGTGATGAGCAGGAGACTCACTCTCATGTATTATTATATTTAGCTTGCTTATCATTCTACTATGCAGCACTATAGAGTTTACTAGTGCTTTTATCTATTTAGACACAGTTATCTATTTGAGTTTATTATTAGTTGTATAAACTCTATCACTTGTGTTGTATAGCTGTATGGATCTGTGTACTCTGATTTGTATAGTTCATTCAGTTATTACCGTCTCACCTATTTTATATCTATGATGGATATCATATTTTATTCGATGCGCTATGATATATACGACATGTTCTATGATGTTTGTTTGCTTAATTACAACCTTGACAACCATCCTGCATCAATCGAGCAACATTATACCACACTCCACAGTTTATTAGTATAAAACAATTATCACAATCATTCTTACAAGCATTGGACAATCTAAACTCTCAAGCATTGTCATTTCGTTTTGTCTCTTGTGATCACATTTATTGTAAGAGAAGCAAAGTAATAAGAGATTCTTCATTTTCCATTCAACTAAGTTATTAGTTAATAACCTTTGCTAGTATCACCTCATAACCATAATGCCGAGGTTGGCTAAATCTTTAGTCAACAAGCACAATCGTCATCACCATCACCATCACCAACACCACCACCTCCATCATCATCACTAATACCATCGGTATTATCATTTTTCCCAGTATAATCTTCTTCTTGTTTATCATCATCACCATAACCATCGTCTTCATCATCATATTATTCTCCTTTTTAATACGCTTCATTTTCTTCTTCTTCAAAATTTCATTCTCTTCATTTCTTTTTTTCTTCAAAATGTCATTCTCTTTTCTTAGATTTTCATTTTCTATTTTAAGAATTTGTATTTCCTTTTACGAATTCCTCTAATTTTTTGGATATTTTTTCCGTTTCCTTTTCTTTTGACAGAGTTATTTTTTACTTGTTTTTGCTTTTGTCTCCTTTGTTTTCTTTGTTCCGCTCTTTTCTGCATATTAGTACGGTTTTATTTCAATTTAGTTTTAATATTATTAATTTAGATGTACTTTTTAGCGTTAATGCGACAAATAATTGCCATGTATTACTCGAGCAAGTATTTTCCATGAATTACTATAGCAAATATATGACAGATATTTGTTTGGCAAATATCATCCAAATATTACTTTGGAAAATATTTGCCATTCACTAATCAAGATAATATTTTCTAAAAATTAACATGGCAAATATTTACCAAGCATCGCTATTATAAATTTTTACCATGAATTACCATGGCAAATACTTGGCATGTATTTGTTTGACAGATGTTTATAAGAAATTACTTTGGAAAATATCCATGCATTAGTTAGAATAATATTTGCTTAATTTTATTCTAGCAAATATTTGTCAAACATTTGTCTAACAAACATCACCAGACATTACTTTAGCAAATATTTGCCAAGCATTATTAGTCTAGCAAATATTTGCCAGATAAACATTCTCGAATAGATATGATCAATTCTTATTTATATGTACTTTCTTATTGATGTATTATTTCATTTCGTCTGGTGTTACTTGCCGGAGAGACGATTTTCTACTAGTAGCAGATTTTCTTCGTAATTTCTTTTTGGAGCTATGATGTTGGCCATGTCACAAAATCAATACTGAATACATATATAACATTTGAATTTCATTCAATATGATAGAAATTATAATATATATTAAATAAGTAATAATGACGTAGCAGTAAGATTGTTACGTAAGAGTCCATTTTCTTGGATTCTCTTTATTTTTTCGTACCTGTTCCATAAGATGTTATCCTATTGTCACTGGCCATGAAACTGATTTCATTTGTCTCAGCTTATATACGTGTGGCAGCAGCACTGGTGGGATGTAGAGTGGGCATTTGAAAACAAACATGTTGCAGGTAAGTACATTTTTATTAATCTTGCTGCATCTATATCATCACCAACCCTTTTAAAACATCATAAATTCCCGACTCAATATCCTTTTCCTTTATCATTTTTTAGTCTACAGAGTATTTTTGCTTGAATATTTTCATATCAGCCATCATTTCAGAATCTTTTAGGTGGAAAACTATATTGATGGTCACTTCCTAGTTTTTTCCATCCAATATTTTTCCAATATCATTTTCTTTTAAAAGTGCTTTCACATCTCTAAAATGGAAGCGGTTTTATTCAATCGAAAACTTTGTCATGCTTTAACAGGTTGATTGCAGAATTCTCCATCGGTAGTAATTTCATTACAAGCTTCTACTTCATGAACGAATTTGCAAGTTGTTGCCATTGCTATTGTTTCGACTTAGATTTTTGAGATATACTGGGCTTCGATTTTGAATCTAGTCAATGAACTACTGCATAATTTGGTGTAATTAAGGTAGACGAATTCAATTTAGGTTTTAACGAAATTATTTTGCTACAATGCACTTTTTTGAAACGATTTTGGTATAAGGAGATGAACGTTTTTTTTTCTTTTTTTCTTATATGATGGAAACTGTATTTTGAGGGCTAAAATGGAATTTTATAAAATAATTTTAAAGATATGGATTTGCATTCGAATATGCTAAAAGGTCCGAATTGAAACAGGTCTGATTGTCTGAATAAGTGTGGCAATGATCCGAGCCACACAAGTTTATGCTCCCCTGAATTCCACCAGATTACATTTCACACATTTCCGCATCTCTATTTTCAGGTCTTATTCGTTTTGGAGGGACGTTAGCTTAATGCTTTTAGGCCAAAATTTCCCAAAATAAAAAATCGGTGGGCTAACAGAATTGAGCAGACGTAATTTTGTTCTCTTTTGTCATCCTACAACACGAAGATGTTTTGAAATATCTTCTTGGCAAAACTTTTACGAATGAAAATTCCTCTACTAAATTTCCAAGAGTTTGAAAATCAAATCATCCTCTTTCTGAAAAAATGCACCTACTTCGAACATTTGAAAATGATTCACTGTCAGATAACAGCATCTTCCCTATCACAAAGCACTTATCTTGCTACTCAAATGATTAATACATGCAATTCTATTGGCAAAGCAAGCTATGCTGCTTTAATTTTTGATAAAATAGCCGAACCAAATATATTTTTATATAATGCGATGATTAGAACTTACACTCAAAATCGCCATTATTTTGACACTATTGCTCTTTATAAACAAATGTTGAGGATGAGATATTCACAAGCTATTTTTGCAGACAGTTTTACTTACCCTTTTGTAATTAAAGCCTGTTCTGGTCTTTTGCTTGTATGTCTAGGAAAGCAGATCCATTCCCATGTTTTAAAATGTGGGTTAGCTTCAATTTCTATTGTTCAGAACTCTTTTGTAGAAATGTACAGTAAATGTGAAGACTTAAGTAACGTGCAGCAGCTATTTGATGAAATGGCTGAAAGAGATATTCTTTCTTACAACACTCTTATTTCTGCTTATGCTAGATTGGGTCATATGAAGAAAGCAAGAATGATATTTGATTCAATGCCATATAGAACAATTGTGTCTTGGACTGCAATAATTTGCGGATACATTTCCTGTGGTAGTTATTCAAAAGCAATCGATGCTTTTCATCGAATGCAGTCGGAAGGATTTGAACCAGACGATATCAGCATTGTTTCTGTTTTACCAGCCTGTTCTCAACTTGGAGTGCTTGAGCTTGGTAAATGGCTACATGCATATTCTAATAAACATGGCTTTATGACGAAGACTTATGTTTGTAATGCACTTATTGAAATGTACTCAAAATGTGGTAATATGGATGAAGCAAAGCAAATATTCTACAATATGAAGGAAAAAGATGTCATATCTTGGAGCTCGGTAATTGTAGGTCTAGCAATTCATGGAAGAGCCCATGAAGCAATTGAACTGTTTAAGAAAATGGGGAATGAGAAGAAAGTATGTCCAAATATTGTTACATTTGTTGGAGTGCTAACTGCCTGTGCTCATGCTGGCTTGATAGATGAAGGGTTGCACTATTTTAATTCAATGATACTTGACTATGGCTTTGAGCCTGAAATACAGCATTATGGTTGTCTCATTGATCTTCTTGGTCGATCTGGATGTATTGCACGTGCACTGGAGGTTGCAGAATACATGCCAATGGAGGCTGATGCAGCTATATGGGGTTCTTTACTTGGTGCAAGCAGAACACATGGTGATATTGGTACTGCTGTTAAAGCAATGGAGAAGCTTGTTGAACTTGAACCAGATGACTCAGGTAATTATGTATTGCTTTCTAATGCATATGCTTCGATAGGAGACTGGGATGGAGTGGCTAAACTGAGAAGAATTATGAGGGTTAAAAATTTGAACAGGATACCAGGCTGTAGTTCGATTGAGGTGAATAACATAGTTAAAGAATTCATTGCTGGGGATTGTCAAAATTTGTGTTTGGTTGAGGTACAGGATATGTTGAATATGTTGGCCTTGAATATTGGAGAATCTAAGGAGCATGTAAGCTTCTTGAATTCTATTTATTTATGTAATAATATCATTGAATGTTGAATTTGATGAATAAAAACATGTTAGAACCTAAAACATAATTTGATCTGTTTATGTCTTCAAAAATCATCAATGAAAAATACACTCATAGTCATAGGCGGATTCAAGGTAGGACCAGCAGATGGCTTAACGTGCTTTTTCTAGAAATTTATAGTTTACACTTGCTTTTTCTAGAAATTACATCTTAGCACTAGTAACCGTTTACCTAAAAAATGGATAAACACCGAAAAATCAGATGAAAGCACGAGTTTTTTAATAATAGATGTATAAGCAATAAAAAATCCCAGATCAAGCAAATAAGAATAGCAGAAAAGTAAAGAACACATAAGAATTTTTATAGTGGTTCGACGTAATCTTCGGTCTTCGTCCACTTTAATCTTTTATTAGTTGTTTTCTCTCTGGATTATAACTAGTTTTATCAGATCTGATCACAATCTAGCGGATCTCAGATTTACAACAGAGTTTCTAAGTTGTTTATGAGTCACTAGTACTAAGAATTTGTTGATCTAAATCCTAAAATAGCAAATAGTTGTTTCCTAGGTGATTCTAATGGAGGAGAGATTAAATATAAGAAGCATCAGAGTCTCTACCGTTAGAGAATCCTGATCCTATTTTAGTTGCTCTATGATTTGTATTTATAGGAAAAACAGTCGTGTTAGGTCAGAAGTTCAGTTGGAGTAGAGTTCAGATGTCGGCCAAGGGTTGTACAAGAAGAATTAAAAATCGAAATCACCCGAGTTGAATAAATTACTCGGTACCGAGTCAAATGGCTCGGTACCGAGTCATTTCCTTAAGTGTAAATGACTCCTCCCCTTTTGCACCTCCTTTCTATCTTCGAGTAGATGTGTTCCATGCGTTTTCTCTAGTCATTTGGTTGGTTCTGATGATATTCATTCATCATCTGGATTGCTTTGCTATTGAGTTGTTCTCTCTTCAAACTTGATAATAGGTTGTCAAAATCTCATGAAAACACTTGGGCACACTCTGTGGAAGTAGAAAATAGGTCGTATGAAGTTGGTGAGTCGATTCGGGGTGAAAAAATGAGTTGGCACCGAGTGAAATGAGTCGGTGCCGAGGATTTCCTTAGGCAATCTTGGATTGAAACTTTCCAAGATCTCTTCTTTCCCTCTTCTAAGCATGTATGCCATGTTTCAAGCCGTTTCGTTCTCGTTTGAATCTTCTAAGTTCAGTTGAAATTTGCTTTGATTCAAAAGCGGGTTGACATTTGTCCCCCAAAGTACGTCTTTCAAATGTAAGGTGTGTTTTGCTCAAGAACAAGTTCCAGTAATTAGTCTTCGATAGTTGAGCTTTTCGGCTATCTGTTGATCTTAACCTTGGTGAATCATCCAATTCCTCGGATTATCTAACAAGTCAGAGGTCTCTCCAGACTTGGTTTGGCTAAGAACTCCAGCTCTTGCTTAAATGTTCCTTGTACATCATTATCATTCAGATTTCACTCGGAGTTATTACATCACAAATCAAAAATTGTTCCATGTCCATCCAGGATTTTATCCGTTTGATTCTAATTACAAGACTTGAAAATCTATATCCGTTCTAAGGTTCGATCTCTTTGGATCGTTTTATATTTAATCTGAGGCTTCGATCTCTCCGGATCGTTTATCGTCCAATCTAAAATTTTGATCTCTTCGGATCATTGCTGAGTTTACATACTCTCCGACAAAGGAACTCAACGACCAAACAAGCCCATCTGCTGACCCTCCGATGAGGGGACTTACTTTTCGTACATGCCCACCCACTCGTCTCCAACAAGGGGGCTTGCATCCCGCACTTTGGTCCTGTCTCTCCGGACGAAACTTAAAGCGATTAATGTCGGTATTCACATTCAATGTGGATTTTTCAAAATTCAAATATTCAAATCAAATCAAAGTAAATAAGCAGAAATCCTAAGCGTTCATTTCAGACATTCGACTCAGGGCGTGTCTATAAACCAATCTAGGTCACGTACACGTGTAAGCGGTCCGAGGTTATTATGTCCTAAGTAGTCATCTCAGACATTCGACTCAGAGCGCGTCTAGGGAGCGTTCGAGATCCCGTACACGTATGAGCGGTTTGAGATTATTATTGTCTTTATTGCTTAATACGAAAAGTAAAATGCAAAAAAGAAACAAAAAGGCAAACCGTGGGAATCATATTCGACTCCCGTTCATCTCGATCATGGGATTTCGAATTTCGGACCAGATCCCTTATTGTTTCTTGATGCGTTTGCCGTGGATGATGGTTGCTCCAGCCACACCATTGCAGTTCGGTTTCTCTCATACTGTTGCAGCTGGTTGCTCCGAACCAGTTCTTCTATCAGATCACGAAAGTATCGACACTTATTCGTTTCATGTCCATCCAGCTAATGGAAGATGCAAAATTTTCCATATCTTTTTTCCCGATCGATAGGTTCTCTTCTTGCAGACTTCCGATAGAGGATTTACCCTCTAGTGTCTAGATATATCATCTCCGAGGTCTCATTTAGATCAGTGTAGGAAGAGAATTTTGGCTTCCTCCTCTGTCTTTTTGGTTCTCCAAAGTCATTATCAACTCTTCTTTTTTCGTTTGTCCTTTTCGTCTCTTGCTCCGAACAGTCCTCTGTCATCCACAACATCAATTTCAGCATCCTCGGCTTCGACGCCCTCTTTACGCAAATATGTCTCAGCTTCACGGTAGAATTTTGCAAGATTCATCGGTGGATCATTTTCCAGTGCACCTTTGACTCGTGACAACAGATACTGGCGCCATTAAGATTAATGATGGATCCGGCTTGTCGACTGCAGCTGCTGCTGCATTGAATCTTGTCAAATAGTTTCTCAAGATCTCTTCGGGCATTTGTTTCACGTTTGATAGCGTCATTGCATTCTTCGATTGCGAGACGCGGACTTTGAACGGTCTTGTTCACCAATTCGGTTCATGGGCTAATGAACCCATTCTCTGGCCATCTGAACCACATCGTCGTCAAGTCCGTTAAGCATAATGGATAGCGTTGCCCCTATTACCTCCTCAGAAGCATTCAACATCTTCATATGTCAGAAGTATCTCATCAGATGAACCGTCAAATCTGTCTTTTCGACATACATTTCCAGTGTTGAAAGCTTGAAATTGGAAAGATTTCTTGCGTTCTGGATAATAGAAGTGAATGATTCATGTTCACATTCTCCAAACTCTGATCTGGAGGTCCTCCTCTAATTATTCTTCTTATCAACTCAGCAATTCGGTTTTCGCCGTCCAATGAAGGTCTTCGTCCAAAAGCGATACTCTATCCTCTGCTTCTACAGGGGAATTCTTGCAAATACTCTGACACGTACTCCTGCGGTCGTTGCTCATTCATATTCTGATTTACATTTCCAAATCCAGCGTACTCCATTTTCGACAGTCCAGCAGTCACATCAACATTGCCCCATAGTGTAATTCTCTCGGTACAGAGTTGATTTATGTTGGTACCAAATTGTTCTGTCTGTGGGGGCATTGTTCCAGTTTGCTCCGTTCTAACTCTAAATGCTTCTTCATTGGTTCATTGTTCTTGGTTCTGTATTCTTATAGCTCTAGCTATTCTTTGTTGTCTCATCCTTTAAAAAATATTTCAAGCACTTCATGTTGTCTAGTTATCACTTCATCCTTCATCTCCTTCATCATTCTATCCCTCTCTTCTCTGGTCACATAGATAGTTGATGAGAATTTGAGAACACCTCCTGACTGCCCCCATGCTCTGGTTGACTTGCTTCGATTTTTGTCTAGTATTCGGTTTCTTCATCTTTCCCAAATCTCATATTCAAGCTTCAAGTCTTTAGATCTAACTCTTATCTCAGTGAAAGTACGAAAATGTTAACTTAAAAAATATCAACACCTAGAATCAGATGAAAGCACAAGTTCTTTTATAATAGATGTATAAGCACAGATCAAGCAAGTAAGAATAGCAGAAAAGTAAAGAACACAAGAATTTTAATAGAGGTTCGGCGTAATCTTCGGTCTACGTCCACTTCAATATTTTATTAGTTGTTTTCTCATTGTTTTACAACTAGTTATCTCATATCTGACTACAATCTAGTGAATCTCAGATTTACTATAGAGTTTCTAGGTTGTTTGCGAGTCACTAGTACTAATAATTTGTTGATCTAAGTCTTAAAACAACAAATAGCTATTTTCTAGGCGACTCTAATGGAGCAGAGGTTAGATGTGAAGAAGTAGCAGAGTCTTCACAGTTAGAGAATCCTGATCTTGTTTTGGTTGCTCTATGAAATTGTATTTATAAGGGAAACAATCGTGTTGGACCAGAAGTTCATTTGAAGCAGAGTACAGATGTCGGTCCAGGGTTGTACAAGAAGACTCAAAGTCACACGAGTTGAATAAATCACTCAGTACCGAGTCAAGTGACTCGGTATCGAGTCATTTCCTTAAGTGGAAATGGCTCCTCCCCTTTTGCACATTTTTTTCTATCTTCGAGTAGACGTGTTTCATGCATTTTCTCTAGTTATTTGGTTGGTGCTGATGATAGTTTCTTTATCATTTGGATTGCTTTGCTATTGAGTTGTTCTTTCTTCAAACTTGATGATAGGTTGTCAAAATCTCATGGAAACACTTGGGCACACTCTAGGGAAGTAGAAAATAGGTCGCATGAAGTTGGTGAGTCGATTCGAGGTGAAAAAATGAGTCGGCACCAAGTGAAATGAGTCGGTGCCGAGTGATTTCCTCAGGCAATCTTGGGTTGAAACTTTACAGGATCTCTTCTTTCCCTCTTCTAAGCATGTCTGCTATGTTTCAAGTCGTTTCGTCCTCGTTTGAATCTTTTAAGTTCAGTCGAAATTTGTTTTAGCCCAAAAACTGGTTAACATTAAGTATGAACAAACATCAGCAATTTGGTAACTAAATGCCATTTTGCCTTTACACCCAACCCTCTGTTATACAATTCCCAAACTGTAACCTAAATGTTGCAGAGCTGCCATAATCAGTTCTTCTTTCATCGTCAGCACTGCCACATATTCTTTTTCCTTGCTCCAATCATATTTTTCGCTTTAAATTAATTTATCGACCTTCAGTGTTTTTATATACATCTCTACTTTGAGCACAAGCTAAGGAAACTATTTTGTTGAAACTTAACTGCATATCCTTTTGACCTTTTGTAAATTTGACATGAATTAAATTATTTACAAATAAATTTCAGTAAGCAAGAGTTGGCCTATCTAATCTTTCTTTTTTTAACTATGATGAAATTAATATATAAATTAAAATAACAATAATAATGTAAATTTTGATGTTAATCAGTTTGAGAAATGTTGCGATTAGTATGCTAGTATATGGATTATTATTTCGATTTTCAGTATAATGTCCAAATATTTTCAAAAGAAAAAGAAACACTTGTAAAAAAATTGTATAAGGAACGTCTTCGATAAGCTGTGGAACAGGTTAATGCACTTTCTGAAGAAGAAGAAAAAAAGACATTGAGCTTTCAGAAAATGATGCATGATAACATTGTTGATGTATTCAACTATTTGTCAAGTTAAGTTATTATATGTTACTACCAAAACTAGAAGAGGAAAATTGTAACTCATAATTGAAATTAGTAACAATAATCAACTTTTGTCTTCTTTTATCGCTAGATTTTTTTTTTCCTTTTCTTTTTACTTATATTAGGTGAAATTTCTGGATCCGTCACTGCTCTTAGTTACTCTTCAACTCTAACTATAACCAGCTTTGATTAGCACATTTATGATAATTGTAAAGAACGATATCCGATTCTATGTAAAAAAAAGAAAAAGAAATTTTTGCAAGAAATAGAGGAAAGAAGCAGAAGTTAAGCATAATGCTAAATCAAACACATAAATTATATTAGTCTAGAAACATGAACCGAACACAAACTTTTGCTTAGACAATCTAGTCTCTTTGACTTTTCGCTTCATGCCACTCTATCAAGCGTTAGTTTCTTAAAAGTGCATGAAGGAAAATAGAAGAGAACATTATTCATTTAGAAATATGCCAGCTATGTAAACTAAGTACGACTTCCTTCTGGTATAATAATGATGCTTTCCAGTTATATTCTTCAAACTCCCATTAGTTATGATGTGAATTATGGAGCGGAAGGTGGTACCTTGTAGACAGGCGGTGGCCATTTATAATTGTTGTCAGGAGGTTGGAATTTATGTTTATACTTTGGAGGAGGTGGGGATTTGTACTCATAATTTGTTGGGGGAGGTGATTTGTACTCATATTTTGGAGGTGGAGGGGATTTGTAATCGTATTTTGGAGGTGATTTATACTCAGACTTTGGTGGTGATTTATACTCATATTTTGGAGGTGGAGGTGATTTGAACTTGTATTTTGGAGGTGGTTTATGCTCGTATTTTGGTGGTGGAGGTGATTTGTACTTGTATTTTGGATGTGGTTTGTGCTCATATTTTGGAGGTGGTTTGTACTCATATTTTGGTGGTGGAGGTGATTTGTACTTGTATTTTGGATGCGGTTTGTGCTCATATATTGGAGGTGATTTGTGCTCATATTTTGGTGGTGGAGGTGATTTGTACTTGTATTTTGGATGCGGTTTGTGCTCATATTTTGGATGCGGTTTGTGCTCATATTTTGGTGGTAGAGGTGATTTGTACTTGTATTTTGGATGCGGTTTGTGCTCATATTTTGGTGGTGGAGGCGGTTTGTGCTCATATTTTGGATGCGGTTTGTGCTCATATTTTGGTGGTGAAGGTGATTTGTACTTGTATTTTGGAGGTGGTTTGTGCTCATATTTTGGAGGTGATTTGTGCTCATATTTTGGAGGTGGGGGCGACTTGTGCTTGTACTTTGGAGGTGGGGGTGATTTGTACTTGTATTTTGTAGGTGGGGGCGATCTGTACTTGTATTTCGTAGGTGGTGATGGTGGAGATTTATAATTGTATTTTGGAGGTGGAGGAGGAGGTGGTTTGTACTTGTATTTTGGAGGTGGAGGTGATTTGTAATCATATTTTGGAGGTGGTGATGATTTGTACTCTGTATTTTGAAGGTGGAGATGGTTTGTAGTAGTAGTAAGGAGCTGAATCAGCCTTAGTCTCATGAAGTGGTATACTGATACAAATAAATGCAACTATCAGAACACTTGAGAATAAGGAAGCCATAGGTGGTTTCTTCCTATATTCACTGCCCATTGTGTTGTGGTTGGAAACACTGCAATATCAACCTCATTATATAGCAGTGTGAGTTACCACCAACTTAGTTACTATCAGCATATTTACAGTATTTAATAGGAATCTTTGTCTGAAACTTTGACTGAGTTTTCAACTACTAACTATCAATTAAAAGAGATATGCTAGACCTAATCCTTCACTGTATGGATTGGGGTAGATGATGCTGTGAATCAACCATTTCTATCTATGGGATATTTCCATACTAGCTGTAATATTATCCCTTCTTTTTTCTCTAAACATAACTGCATGTCATAGTTCATATGCTGTTTAGCAAGTATTTGTTGTCAAATTTTATGTATCTTTCCAGTTTCATGGAAAATGACCAAACGGTGATTATAGTGCTACCATGTCCACAAGAAACAATTACCAGTTACCTAGTATATACATCTAAAAGCTGCTAATCAAATTTGAAAACAATCTTGATATAGTTCAGACTTCAAAGTTATCTAAGTGAATTACATATTAAGGTTAACTGGACACAAAACTATTAGTACATTAGTAAATTCGATCATAGTATGACAAATGGCATCTAACATTTGATTTGCATGATCCTTCTACATAAAATGCATTCATAAGTACATACAAGAAATTATATCAGAAGTAGTAGTAGATGGTTGCTACATTACAAATCAAATCCTTTATTTTCTTTGTCCACATTTCTGGTAGGTCTGTGATTGTAACATGTAGATAAAAGAAACAAAAGGAAAGAAGATCTTGATTATTATTCACTACCAGCAGATTATAGCAAGGGGTAAAACTTAATGAAATTATAAACATTTGCTGAAATCTCAGGTATTCTTCAGTCTTCTGAAAATTTAACCATCTATATCTAACAGGAAACTGTTTAGATGTTCTCATGAAGCATTATTGGTCGCTCTGTAAGGTAACAATTTCTATGAACACTAACTACATTTTAGGCCAGTTTTCTCGCATTATTTCATTTTTTATCATTTTAAGCCTTATACACCATTTTACTTTTAATGTGTATGTTTTATGTCACCTTTGCACGTTATATCTATTTGGAGGAAATTGGCTTGTGAATAAGTTTAGCTACCCATCTTTAGTAGCTAGCTAATGATAAATAGATTTTGATCAATGCATTAAGTGAATAATCTGTGCTACTTTCAGTACTAATGAGAAAGTAAAAAAAAATTTCAGTGCAGAAACTAGAGAAAAAGTTTCTCCCAGGGTGGAATTTAGAAAGACAAAATAAATAGGTCTTGTAATCTCTATATTTTAACTACTTTAGAAAATTATTACAAAGAACAGATTAGAAATAAAATCGGTCTGTTATCATAATATTTTATCTACCATAGAAAATCATTACAAATAACAAATTAGACCCACAAAGTAGGAAGTGACAAGCAGCAACAAGATATCTGAACAGCTTTTTTTTCTTTGCCATTTTGGGATGTTAGTTTTTCTGTATGGCTTGGTTCATTTGTCTTCTATAGTACTCATAACACTCTGATGTTTTTTAGTTGAATCTTCACTTGAGTATCATTTCATTAGCTACTTTTTACCATGCTAGTTGTGTGACTCGTACTATTATATTTCTCAGGTCTTATGAACAATAAAGAAATAATCGAATAAACAACCAAGAAATTTGATCCCATGTCATCTTATAAAATAATTTCCACTATAGTTCTATAATCATATTTCCTAGCTGAAGAAAAGTTATATAGAAAATCAAATAAAACTTTGTTTCTTATGGTGATTATAAAATTTAATTTACTAGAGATGTTCATCATGATGACTGCAATAACTTCATACACAAATAAATAAATAGAATCAGGTTGAGTTATTTTGGACGTTTTAGAGATTGGTGAAACTTCAAATGCCATTTTGCAATAATAAGCAAATCAGTATTCTGCAGAAATCAGCTTAATAATTAACTTTCTAACCTTAATTAAAAATCAAAAGATTGCAATAAGATAATCATATCACTGTTAATCAGGTCAAGGTGTACTTCTCTTATCTTACTTAATGAAAGAAAACTTTGTCGATTATTTTTATTTTTAATCCAAAGCTAGATTATATTTATGTGATAGGTATTGACCGTGGAGGAAATTTTTGTCGATCATTTTTACTTCTAGTCTATGTGTATGCGATAAGCATTGATTGTGGTTTTAGGAGTGAAAAATGGAATAGAGGTATAAAGATATTGGTTTTTGTCTAGAAATTTTGTTTATAATTGTTCATGTCAAATATCAACTTTTATTTTATTATTCTTCTAAATCTAAAAGTTCATGAATTTGTGTTATAACTTTTTTTGTTCTTTTATAATTTATTTCTTGTTTATTCTACGCGTTGAGATTAGAGGGAGGAGAATACTAGGATAAAATGACTTTGCATTTTTATTATTTGATTTCACATCATTATTTGTGCATTAGCTTTGAACGTAATATGAAAATTTTTAAACAAACAATCGTTAAAATGATAATTAAATGCAGTAAATTCACTGCTTAATTGTACTGTCTTTTTGTCGAAAGGGCCTATTCTATAATCTACTTTTTAAGCCCTGCATTATAAATTTATAAGTTGAGGCCTTCCATTTAATAAAAGCACCCTTTAAATAATTTGATAATTGTGACAATGCTTAATTTGAAGTACATCCACTTAATTTGGTAAGAAAATATTTTTTTATATTTCAAAAATAGCAAAAAATTCCTCCATCATTCAAAAAAAAAACTCTGATTTTAATTAATTATATATTAAAATTGAGAAATATATGTATCATAATAGCTATATACATATATAAAAGTCGTTATATACATGTAAAACTAACACACATGCTCACATAAACATATATGTGTGTGTGTATATATATGTATGTGTGTGTGTATATCTGTGTAGTTTAAGCGCTTAGCAGTTACATAGTGGTGGAGGCGCAAAAAATTATAGCGGGAATAAAATAGGGTTATAGCGGAAAATAGTGAAGGTGCAAAAAGTTTCATTAGATATAAAACTAAATATGTAAAGTTAATTTATCCTCATTCACACATCATTTATTTAGGAAAAAGAAATATTGTTTAATCTTATGTAACAAAACTGAAGAATATAATGATTTATGCGGTCCAAATTTGATGGCTATAATAGATTTTGAACTTATATTGAATAATTATGCCTTAAAAGTAGTCTTTATCTTAATTTTGTTAATTTGGTTTAAAAGAGAATTAGTCGAATCAACATTTTTATGGTAATATCGCTAAAGCGGGTACTTAGAAGCCTTGATTTAGCGGGTGTAGCAGAAAATAACAGGGTTTAAAGCGGATCTATCGCTTAATAACGCTATATTGAAAAAGCATAGCGTAGAAGAGCTCTATGTGCTATAGCGGAGATATTATGGAGCTTTTAGCAAGGTTTTAACTGCGCGTACACACATATATAATAATCAACTACACCTCATTTTTGCTCTACATCAAATCCCTCTGATTTCAATTACATGTTCCCAATTAAATAATTATATTTTCTCTTCCTTGTCACACTTCATTCTGTTATTTTTAATTCGGAACATGTGGTTGAAATCAGAGAATTTGAGGTGTAGCAAAAATGCGGTATAACCGATCCTTGCCATATATATATATAATGTGTGTGTATGTACACACATGTGTTTCAAGTTTAAATCTATATCATAAATGAAAATTCCGTTTAATGTAGCAGAAGTCATTTTAAAGCTAAGCGTAGTTTTATATTCAAATCGGAATTTCTATATACATTTATTGTATTATATATGTGTGTGTATCGAAATTGATATACACGCACACATATATACACGTACATACATTAAAGCCGATAAATATCAGTATTATATAAAAGAATTTGAGTTCAATGTCTCAAAAGTTATTGTGTAACTAAGTTTAATCTAACATTCGAGTTAGAAATGCTTGCATGTGTATCGGAACTAATATGTGTGTGTATGTATGTATGTATGTACCCGTGTGTGTAAGCATGTATCAATGCTGGTAAATATCAATATCATAAATGAAAAATTGGTTTAATGTAAAAGAAATCATTTTAAACGAAATCTAATTTCTAACTTTAATAAGCTAAACCTTGTAACGATATTTTGTGTAGTTTTTATTTCGTCAATAATATATCATTAAAATATCCATGGTTTGGTCAATGGTCAAAAACTCTAATAATATACATAGTTGACTGCATAGATCGCTTCAAAGTCCTTGGTTCAATCCGGTAACATTAACCGTTTTACTTTGATTGGAGATTTTGATATTAAGTTGACTGTCAGTTACGGTGATACCAACCTTCTATAACAAATGATATGAATCATCTCTTGAGTTGTGTTTCACTTCAAGAAGTTCAACGCATAGTGAATTGTGGTCGTAACGTGGTCGTGATGTCACGTGATTGTCCATAACCAAAGTATAGTCTAATTAATTAAGATCCACGGTACTCTCAAGTCTGAAAAGTATTTTAACTTAGTTGTATTAACCTATAGAAGATCGAATACTAGTTCGATCGTTCTGTAATTGTTACAAACTAACAAAAAATATGTAATTTTTTGGTGTCCCCAATGGTCATGAGTAATTCACTGTCTATCGTATGGAGAGCTTTATGTATACCAGTCTCAACAGATGTATCGATATTCTATTCTTGGTATATTTTGACCACTAGAAACATTTAAAAGTTAAATGTTTAAATATCAATTTAAAACTCATGGTTACAAAAAACATACATAACAACAATTAATAAAATACTTTTCCTAAGCAGTTTCTACTTATATATGTTTAATGTATTATTATCATTAATCATATCACAATATAACAACACATATGAAAGGAAATAAAACCAAAAGAACTTTATTACTAAAGTTAAGTTACATAACTATTTATATAATTGACTCTAGGTTACACCCTTAACACTATCAATTTTTAGTGTTTTACCCTCGAAAACAGCTAGTGGGTAGCAATAGCTAGCTACTTGGTAGACCGGTAGTGAAAACTTTCCCAAACTTTAGAAACTCAAATAACTATTTACCCCGGTCTCTGTAACTCGAGTAAGTCAATCATATTTTTATTATTTTATTTTAGTTTAAATTTAAAGTTGAATTGACATATATTTAAACTAAATTTGATTTAAACTAAAGTGAACAAATATGACTTAAATTCATTGCATAATCACAAAATTATAATTTCAACACTCGGAAAATTTATTGGTCAATATTTGAGATTAACAAAAGATAAAATATAAAATACACGATCCCACTCTCTACTCTGTGATGACGATGACGATTATTTGCTCTACCGCTACCATCCACTAAACCTCAAGAATTATGATGGCTAGGGCCACCTCTTGGTTTATAGAGTCCATTGCTTGACTTAAGCTATCTGACTGTGTATGCATCCATCCTGCATATTGGATCACTTGTTCAACAGCTGAATACGCTACATGAGACATACCCAACGTCATATCATATAGCTCTAGCGAAGTTGCATCAGGTAGAAGTTCCAAAGCTGATGTTCTCTAGTGGAAAGGTTTGGTAGGGTCATTTACCCATATAGAGTAGAGGTCTCTGGAATGTTATATGTGTATAGGATGAATGAGAAGGATTGTAATGAAAAGGAATGTTAACTCTCCATCCGAAGGTGCTAAGACCGGACAAATCGATGTTAACGTCCCCCTGTACATCAAGTACCGCCAGTTCAACAAACGAACTTTTCTCAATCCATTACATACAAATTTGTTTCAAAAAAGAAGAGGTTTCCATTCCACCATGAATGTAGTTTAGTGTTTTGCAGTTCTTCATCATCATATACCGAAAACAAATTATTATTTAGTTAAACTGTTTAACGCCTGACGGATACTTCTTTGAAAATAAATTAATACCTTTTGAAGAAGGTATCAAGATAAGGATCATAGGGAATCACATCTCTTTCAACTTGTTGGTGGTAGACACTCTCTCTAAGTTTTTGCACTCTAAGGACAGAGGTGTTGATCTAAGATGTGTTTGTTTGGTGCTCAGTGCCAAAATGTAATTATAGTTTAGTTTTGCCACTTAAAGATGGCAGTTTCTTTGTGAATATGGTCCACTTAATCTAAATTCTACTCAATGGAAGTTCAGTTTGATTCTTCGCAATACTAAAGACATGATGAACTTCCCCTCTCGTAGGAACTCTAGAAAGTTTGGCCCAAGCTCCTTCTGGGGAGAAAACTCAATAATTGCTCCGATGTGCGAATAAGTACAGCCCGTGTGTTTACTCGAAAAACTAATGTTTCGTTTGTTTTGTCATTTTTAGTTTTTGTATTTTTGTCCAAACAAAAAATCGCATGACGCGTATTTTTGTGGAAAACAATCGATTTTAAAAATGAAGTTAACATACAAAATAGAAATCAAATTTATTTTATTTTTCCTGTTTTTGGAAATAATAAAATCACGGGAAATGATCCAATCCCTCCACCGTCCCTCTATCCCGTCCCTCTATCCCTTTCGTCGTCCTCTGCCGTCCCTCCGTCTCTCCGTCGTTCCTTCATCATCGTCATAATGACTTAAAATTTTAAATATTTTCCTTGGCTCTTTCCGTATTTTGTAATGAATTTTGAAAATGCAAAACACAAAACTTAAATTGAAACCAAATGGGCCCTAAAACCCTAACACCTCTCAAATTCCTATAATTCAAAAATGATTATCATAAAACTGTGAAATTGTTTTTGTAATAAACAAATCCGTACTTGACAGTGATGTCGATCCAAGTGTATCCCGTTTGGACACATTGTTCGTCCAACAAATCGTACAGGTAAGCCATGATCAACTCGCCCAAGTCGTACCTCGCATTGAAATCCGCCAACACATTAATGTACCCAACATCTAAATCATTGTTGGCGTTGGCAAAATAACATGTGCCGGTTATACATAAAACAAGTAGTCGGACATGCTGCTCTATATGGTCTTCGCACCAATCGATGAGTAGAAAATTTGTTGTTGTTTAGAGTTTAGAAACTTTAATGGCCATGTTGCTAACCAAAAGATGGTCTGTTTTTGGAAAAAATGGAGAGATTCGACTATTTTAAAAAAAGGTAAGATTTACTTGACATTGTAAACAGAAACTTGTAATGTATTGTTAAATATTAATAAAAAAATCTGTCCAAATATAATTTTTTTTCCAAAATGTTATCATTTGATGTTTAACTAAAATTAGTGAAAAACATTAAATATATTTTTTCGGAATTAGATAGTCTAACGGTCGGTTTTCCACCGTTGTGCGGTTGTGCTGCTGTAGTGTAGAACATATAGAGTAGTATGTCATACAATTTGAAATACAAAACAGAGTATTACTGTCCTTTACTATTATAATAATTTATGGGTATGAAAAACATATTTTGTTCTTCTTTTGTCTTCTAGGAAATAAAGAAGTTTTGGAACATCTTATTGGCAAAACTTGTACCAATGAAAACTCCTCTACTAAATTTTCAAGAGTTTGAAAATCAAATCATCCTCTTTCTGAAGAAATGCACCAACTTCAAACATTTGAAAATGATTCACTGTCAGATAACAGTATATTCATTCTTCCCTATCACAAAGCACTTATCTTGCTACTCAAATGATTAATACACGCAATTCTATTGGCAAAGCAAACTGCGCTGCTTTAATTTTTGATCAAATACTCAAACCAAATATGTTTTTATATAATGTGATGATTTGAACTTACATTCAAAATCGCCATTATTTTGAAAGCATTACTCTTTATAAACAAATGTTGAGGATGAGATATTAACAAACTATTTTTGCAGATAGTTTTACTTACCCTTTTGTATTAAAGCTTGTTCTGGTCTTTTGCTTGTAAGCTTAGGAAAGCGGATCCATTTCCATGTTTTAAAATGTGGGTTAGCTTCAATTTCCATTGTTCAGAATTCTTTTGCAGAACAGTACAGTAAATGTGATGACTCAACTAATGTACGGCAGCTGTTTGATGAAATGGCTGATAGAGATGTCATTTCTTACAACATTCTTATTTCCGCTTATACTAGATTGGGTCATATGAAGAAAGCAAGAGAGATATTTGATTCCATGCCAAATAGAACAATTGTGTCTTGGACTGCAATAATTTGCAGATACATTTCATGTGCTAGTTATTCAAAAGCAATCGATGTTTTCATCTAATGCAATCAGAAGGCTTCTGTCCCCGCTCAAGCCGTGGAAATCGTTGACGTTTGAGCCAGACGATATCAGTATTGTTTCTGTTTTACCAGCTTGTTCTCTACTTGGAGCGCTTGGGCTTGGTAAATGGCTGCATGCATATTCTAATAAACATGGCTTTATGACGGAGACTTATGTTTGTAATGCACTTACTGAAATGTACTCAAAATGTGGTAATATGGATGAAGCAAAGCAAATATTCTACAATATGAAGGAAAAAGATGTCATATCTTGGAGCTTGGTAATTGTAGGTCTAGCAATTCATGGAAGAGCCCTTGGAGCAATTGAACTGTTTAAGAAAATGGGGAATGAGAAGAAAGTATGTCCAAATATTGTTACATTTGTTGGAGTGCTAACTGCCTGTGCTCATGCTGGCTTGATAGATGAAGGGTTGCACTATTTTAATTCAATGATACTTGACTATGGCTTTGAGCCTGAAATACAGCATTATTGTTGCCTCATTGATCTTCTTGGTCGATCTGGATGTATTGCACGTGCACTGGAGGTTGCAGAATCCATGCCAATGGAAGCTGATGCAGCTATATGGGGTTCTTTACTTGGTGCAAGCAGAACACATGGTGATATTGGTACAGCTGTTAAAGCAATGGAGAAGCTTGTTGAACTTGAACCAGATGACTCAGGTAATTATGTATTGCTTTCTAATGCATATGCTTCGATAGGAGACTGGGATGGAGTGGCTAAACTGAGAAGAATTATGAGGGTTAAAAATTTGAACAGGATACCAGGCTGTAGTTCGATTGAGGTGAATAACATAGTTAAAGAATTCATTGCTGGGGATTGTCAAAATTTGTGTTTGGTTGAGGTACAGGATATGTTGAATATGTTGGCCTTGAATATTGGAGAATCTAAGGAGCATGTAAGCTTCTTGAATTCTATTTATTTATGTAATAATATCATTGAATGTTGAATTTGATGAATAAAAACACGTTAGAACCTAAAACATAATTTGACCCGTTTATGTCTTCAAAAATCATCAATGAAAAATACACTCATAGTCATAGGCGGATTCAAGGTAGGACCAGCAGATGGCTTAACGTGCTTTTTCTAGAAATTTATAGTTTACACTTGCTTTTTCTAGAAATTACATCTTAGCACTAGTAACCGTTTACCTAAAAAATGGATAAACACCGAAAAATCAGATGAAAGCACGAATTCTTTTATAATAGATGTATAAGCAATAAAAAATCCCAGATCAAGCAAGTAAGAATAGCAGAAAAGTAAAGAACACATAAGAATTTTTATAGTGGTTCGACGTAATCTTCGGTCTTCGTCCACTTCAATCTTTTATTAGTTATTTTCTCTCCGGATTATAACTAGTTTTATCAGATCTGATCACAATCTAGCAGATCTCAGATTTACAACAGAGTTTCTAGGTTGTTTATGAGTCACTAGCACTAAGAATTTGCTGATCTAAATCCTAAAATAGCAAATAGTTGTTTCCTAGGTGATTCTAATGGAGGAGAGATTAAATATAAGAAGCATCAGAGTCTCTACCGTTAGAGAATCCTGATCCTATTTTAGTTACTCTATTATTTGTATTTATAGGAAAAACAGTCGTGTTGGGTCAGAAGTTCAGTTGGAGTAGAGTTCAGATGTCGGCCAAGGGTTGTACAAGAAGACTTGAAAATCGAAATCACCCGAGTTGAATAAATTACTCGGTACCGAGTCAAGTGGCTCGGTACCGAGTCATTTCCTTAAGTATAAATGACTCCTCCCCTTTTGCACCTCCTTTCTATCTTCGAGTAGATGTGTTCCATGCGTTTTCTCTAGTCATTTGGTTGGTTCTGGTGATATTCATTCATCATCTGGATTGCTTTGCTATTGAGTTGTTCTCTCTTCAAACTTGATAATAGATTGTCAAAATCTCATGAAAACACTTGGGCATACTCTGTGGAAGTAGAAAATAGGTCGTATGAAGTTGGTGAGTCGATTCGGGGTGAAAAAATGAGTTGGCACCGAGTGAAATGAGTCGGTGCCGAGGATTTCCTTACCGAGGATTTCCTTAGGCAATCTTGGATTGAAACTTTCCAAGATCTCTTCTTTCCCTCTTCTAAGCATGTATGCCATGTTTCAAGCCGTTTCGTTCTCGTTTGAATTATCTAAGTTCAGTTGAAATTTGCTTTGATTCAAAAGCGGGTTGACATTTGTCCCCCAAAGTACGTCTTTCAAATGTAAGGTGTGTTTTACTCAAGAACAAGTTCCAGTAATTAGTCTTTGATAGTTGAGCTTTCCGGCTATCCGTTGATCTTAACCTTGGTGAATCATCCAGTTCCTCGGATTATCTAACAAGTCAGAGGTCTCTCCAGACTTGGTTTGGCTAAGAACTCCAGCTCTTGCTTAAATGTTCCTTGTACATCATTATCATTCAGATTTCACTCGGAGTTATTACATCACAAATCAAAAATTGTTCCATGTCTTTCCAGGATTTTATCCGTTTGATTCTAATTACAAGACTTGAAAATCTATATCCGTTCTAAGGTTCGATCTCTTCGGATCGTTTTATATTTAATCTGAGACTTCGATCTCTCCAGATCGTTTATCGTCCAATCTAAGATTTTGATCTCTCCGGATCATTGCTGAGTTCACATACTCTTCGACAAAGGAACTCAACGACCAAACAAGCCCATCTGCTGACCCTCCGATGAGGGGACTTAATTTTCGTACATGCCCACCCACTCGTCTCCAACAAGGGGGCTTGCATCCCGCACTTTGGTCCTGTCTCTCCAGACGGAACTTAAAGCGATTAATGTCGGTATTCACATTCAATGTGGATTTTTCAAAATTCAAATATTCAAATCAACTTAAAGAAAATAAGCAGAAATCCTAAGCGTTCATTTCGGACATTCGACTCAGGGCGTGTCTATAAACCAATCTAGGTCACGTACACGTGTAAGCGGTCCGAGGTTATTATGTCCTAAGTAGTCATATCAGACATTCGACTCAGAGCGCGTCTAGGGAACGTTCGAGATCCCGTACACGTATGAGCGGTTTGAGATTATTATTGTGTTTATTGCTTAATACGAAAAGTAAAATGCAAAAAAGAAACGAAAAGGAAAATCGTGGGAATCAGATTCGACTCCCGTTCATCCCGATCATGGGATTTCGAATTTCGGACCAGATCCCTTATTGTTTCTTGATGCGTTTGCCGTGGATGATGGTTGCTCCAGCCACACCATTGCAGCTCGGTTTCTCTCATACTGTTGCAGTTGGTTGCTCCGAACCAGTTCTTCTATCAGATCACGAAAGTATCGACACTCATTCGTTTCATGTCCATCCAGCTAATGGAATATGCAAAATTTTTCATATCTTTTTTCCCGATCGATAGGTTCTCTTCTTGCAGACTTCCGATAGAGGATTTGCCCTCTAGTGTCTAGATATATCATCTCCGAGGTCTCATTTAGATCAGTGTAGGAAGAGAATTTCGGCTTCCTCCTCTGTCTTTTTGGTTCTCCAAAGTCATTATCAACTCTTCTTTTTTCCTTTGTCCTTTCCGTCTCTTGCTCCGGACAGTCCTCTGTCATCCACAACATCAATTTCAGCATCCTCGGCTTCGACGCCCTCTTTACGCAAATATGTCTCAGCTTCACGGTAGAATTTTGCAAGATTCATCGGTGGATCATTTTTCAGCACACCTTTGACTCGTGACAACAGATACTGGCGCCATTAAGATTAATGATGGATCCGGCTTGTCGACTGCAGCTGCTGCTGCATTGAATCTTGTCAAATAGTTTCTCAAGGTCTCTTCGGGCATCTGTTTCACGTTTGATAGCGTCATTGCATTCTTCGATCGCGAGACGCGGACTTTGGACGGTCTTGTTCACCAATTCGGTTCATGGGCTAATGAACCCATTCTCTGGCCATCTGAACCACATCGTCGTCAAGTCCGTTAAGCATAATGGATAGCGTTGCCCCTATTACCTCCTCAGAAGCATTCAACACCTTCATATGTCGGAAGTATCTCATTAGATGAACCGTCAGATCTGTCTTTTCGTCATACATTTCCAGTGTTGGAAGCTTGAAATCGGGAGGATTTCTTACGTTCTGGATAATAGAAGTGAATGATTCATGTTCACATCCTCCAAACTCTGATCTGGAGGTCCTCCTCTAATTATTTTTCTTATCAACTCAGCAATTCGGTTTTCGCCGTCCAATGAAGGTCTTCGTCCAAAAGCGATACTCTACCCTCTGTTTCTGCAGGGGAATTCTTGCAAATACTCTGACACGTACTCCTGCGGTCTTTGCTCATTCATATTCTGATTTACATTTCCAAATCCAGCGTATTCCATTTTCGGCAGTCCAGCAGTCACATCAACATTGCCCCATAGTGTAGTTCTCTGGGTACAGAGTTGATTTATTGGTACCAAATTGTTCTGTCTGTGGGGGCATTGTTCCAGTTTGCTCCGTTCTAACTCTAGATGCTCCTGCATTGGTTCATTGTCCTTGGTTCTGTATTCTTATAGCTCTAGCTATTCTTTGTTGTCTCATTCTTTAAAAAATATTTCAAGCACTTCATGTTGTCTAGTTATCACTTCATCCTGCGTCTCCTTCATCATTCTATCCCTCTTTTCTCTGGTCACATAGATAGTTGATGAGAATTTGAGAACACCTCCTGACTGCCCCCATGCTTTGGTTGACTTGCTTCGATTTTTGATCTAGTATTCGGTTTCTTTATCTTTCCTAAATCTCATATTCAAGCTTCAAGTCTTTAGATCTAACTCTTGTCTCAGTAAAAGCACGAAAATGTTAACTTAAAAAATATCAACACCTAGAATCAGATGAAAGCACAAGTTCTTTTATAATAGATGTATAAGCAATAAAATCTCAGATCAAGCAAGTAAGAATAGCAGAAAAGCAAAGAACACAAGAATTTTTATAGAGGTTCGGCGTAATCTTCGGCCTACGTCCACTTCAATATTTTATTAGTTGTTTTCTCATTGTTTTACAACTAGTTATCTCATATCTGACCACAATCTAGTGAATCTCAGATTTACTATAGAGTTTCTAGGTTGTTTGCGAGTCACTAGTACTAATAATTTGTTGATCTAAGTCTTAAAACAACAAATAGCTGTTTTCTAGGTGACTCTAATGGAGCAGAGGTTAGATGTGAAGAAGTAGCAGAGTCTTCACAGTTAGAGAATCCTGATCTTGTTTTGGTTGCTCTATGAATTGTATTTATAAGGGAAACAATCGTGTTGGACCAGAAGTTCATTTGAAGCAGAGTACAGATGTCGGTCCAGGGTTGTACAAGAAGACTCGAAGTCACACGAGTTGAATAAATCACTCAGTACCGAGTCAAGTGACTCGGTATCGAGTCATTTCCTTAAGTGGAAATGGCTCCTCCCCTTTTGCACATTTTTTTTATCTTCGAGTAGACGTGTTTCATGCATTTTCTCTAGTTATTTGGTTGGTGCTGATGATAGTTCCTTTATCATTTGGATTGCTTTGCTATTGAGTTGTTCTTTCTTCAAACTTGATGATAGGTTGTCAAAATCTCATGGAAACACTTGGGCACACTCTAGGGAAGTAGAAAATAGGTCGCATGAAGTTGGTGAGTCGATTCGAGGTGAAAAAATGAGTCGGCACCAAGTGAATTGAGTCGGTGCCGAGTGATTTCCTCAGGCAATCTTGGGTTGAAACTTTCCAGGATCTCTTTTCCCTCTTCTAAGCATGTCTGCTATGTTTCAAGTCGTTTCGTCCTCGTTTGAATCTTTTAAGTTCGGTCGAAATTTGTTTTGGCCCAAAAACTGGTTAACATTAAGTATGAACAAACATCAGCAATTTGGTAACTAAATGCCATTTTGCCTTTACACCCAACCCTCTGTTATACAATTCCCAAACTGTAACCTAAATGTTGCAGAGCTGCCATAATCAGTTCTTCTTTCATCGTCAGCACTGCCACATATTCTTTTTCCTTGCTCCAATCATATTTTTCGCTTTAAATTGATTTATTGACCTTCAGTGTTTTTATATACATCTCTACTTTGAGCACAAGCTAAGGAAACTATTTTGTTGAAACTTAACTGCATATCCTTTTGACCTTTTGTAAATTTGACATGAATTAAATTATTTACAAATAAATTTCAGTAAGCAAGAGTTGGCCTATCTAATCTTTCTTTTTTTAACTATGATGAAATTAATATATAAATTAAAATAACAATAATAATGTAAATTTTGATGTTAATCAGTTTGAGAAATGTTGCGATTAGTATGCTAGTATATGGATTATCATTTTGATTTTCAGTATAATGTCCAAATATTTTCAAAAGAAAAAGAAACACTTGTAAAAAAATTGTATAAGGAACGTCTTCAATAAGCTGTGGAACAGGTTAATGCACTTTCTGAAGAAGAAGAAAAAAAGACATTGAGCTTTCAGAAAATGATGCATGATAACATTGTTGATGTATTCAACTATTTGTCAAGTTAAGTTATTATATGTTACTACCAAAACTAGAAGAGGAAAATTGTAACTCATAATTGAAATTAGTAACAATATTCAACTTTTGTCTTCTTTTATCGCTAGATTTTTTTTTTCCTTTTCTTTTTACTTATATTAGGTGAAATTTCTGGATCCGTCACTGCTCTTAGTTACTCTTCAACTCTAACTATAACCAGCTTTGATTAGCACATTTATGATAATTGTAAAGAACGATATCCGATTCTATGTAAAAAAAAGAAAAAGAAATTTTTGCAAGAAATAGAGGAAAGAAGCAGAAGTTAAGCATAATGCTAAATCAAACACATAAATTATATTAGTCTAGAAACATGAACAGACCACAAACTTTTGCTTAGACAATCTAGTCTCTTTGACTTTTCGCTTCATGCCACTCTATCAAGCGTTAGTTTCTTAAAAGTGCATGAAGGAAAATAGAAGAGAACATTATTCATTTAGAAATATGCCAGCTATGTAAACTAAGTACGACTTCCTTCTGGTATAATAATGATGCTTTCCAGTTATATTCTTCAAACTCCCACTAGTTATGATGTGAATTATGGAGTGGAAGGTGGTACCTTGTAGACAGGCGGTGGCCATTTATAATTGTTGTCAGGAGGTTGGAATTTATGTTTATACTTTGGAGGAGGTGGGGATTTGTACTCATAATTTGTTGGGGGAGGTGATTTGTACTCATATTTTGGAGGTGGAGGGGATTTGTACTCGTATTTTGGAGGTGATTTATACTCAGACTTTGGTGGTGATTTATACTCATATTTTGGAGGTGGAGGTGATTTGAACTTGTATTTTGGAGGTGGTTTATGCTCGTATTTTGGTGGTGGAGGTGATTTGTACTTGTATTTTGGATGCGGTTTGTGCTCATATTTTGGAGGTGGTTTGTGCTCATATTTTGGTGGTGGAGGTGATTTGTACTTGTATTTTGGATGCGGTTTGTGCTCATATATTGGAGGTGATTTGTACTCATATTTTGGTGGTGGAGGTGATTTGTACTTGTATTTTGGATGCGGTTTGTGCTCATATTTTGGTGGTGGAGGTGATTTGTACTTGTATTTTGGATGCGGTTTGTGCTCATATTTTGGTGGTGGAGGTGATTTGTACTTGTATTTTGGATGCGGTTTGTGCTCATATTTTGGATGCGGTTTGTGCTCATATTTTGGTGGTGGAGGTGATTTGTACTTGTATTTTGGATGCGGTTTGTGCTCATATTTTGATGGTGGAGGTGATTTGTACTTGTATTTTGGATGCGGTTTGTGCTCATATTTTGGATGCGGTTTGTGCTCATATTTTGGTGGTGGAGGTGATTTGTGCTCATATTTTGGAGGTGGTTTGTGCTCATATTTTGGAGGTGGGGGCGACTTGTGCTTGTACTTTGGAGGTGGGGGTGATTTGTACTTGTATTTTGTAGGTGGGGGCGATTTGTACTTGTATTTCGTAGGTGGTGATGGTGGAGGTTTATAATTGTATTTTGGAGGTGGAGGAGGAGGTGGTTTGTACTTGTATTTTGGAGGTGGAGGTGATTTGTAATCATATTTTGGAGGTGGTGATGATTTGTACTCGTATTTTGAAGGTGGAGATGGTTTGTAGTAGTAAGGAGCTGAATCAGCCTTAGTCTCATGAAGTGGTATACTGATACAAATAAATGCAACTATCAGAACACTTGAGAATAAGGAAGCCATAGGTGGTTTCTTCCTATATTCACTGCCCATTGTGTTGTGGTTGGAAACACTGCAATATCAACCTCATTATATAGCAGTGTGAGTTACCACCAACTTAGTTACTATCAGCATATTTACAGTATTTAATAGGAATCTTTGTCTGAAACTTTGACCGAGTTTTCAACTACTAACTATCAATTAAAAGAGATATGCTAGACCTAATCCATCACTGTATGGATTGGGGTAGATGATGCTGTGAATCAACCATTTCTATCTATGGGATATTTCCATACTAGCTGTAATATTATCCCTTCTTTTTTCTCTAAACATAACTGCATGTCATAGTTCATATGCTGTTTAGCAAATATTTGTTGTCAAATTTTATGTATCTTTCCAGTTTCATGGAAAATGACCAAACGGTGATTATAGTGATACCATCTCCACAAGAAACAATTACCAGTTACCTAGTATATACATCTAAAAGCTGCTAATCAAATTTGAAAACAATCTTGATATAGTTCAGACTTCAAAGTTATCTAAGTGAATTACATATTAAGGTTAACTGGACAGAAAACTATTAGTACATTAGTAAATTCGATCATAGTATGACAAATGGCATCTAACATTTGATTTGCATGATCCTTCTACATAAAAAGCATTCATAAGTACATACAAGAAATTATATCAGAAGTAGTAGTAGATGGTTGCTACATTACAAATCAAATCCTTTATTTTCTTTGTCCACATTTCTGGTAGGTCCGTGATTGTAACATGTAGATAAAAGAAACAAAAGGAAAGAAGATCTTGATTATTATTCACTACCAGCAGATTATAGCAAGGGGTAAAACTTAATGAAATTATAAACATTTGCTGAAATCTCAGGTATTCTTCAGTCTTCTGAAATTTAACCATCTATATCTAACAGGAAACTGTTTAGATGTTCTCATGAAGCATTATTGGTCGCTCTGTAAGGTAACAATTTCTATGAACACTAACTACATTTTAGGCCAGTTTTCTCGCATTATTTCATTTTTTATCATTTTAAGCCTTATACACCATTTTACTTTTAATGTGTATGTTTTATGTCACCTTTGCACGTTATATCTATTTGGAGGAAATTGGCTTGTGAATAAGTTTAGCTACCCATCTTTAGTAGCTAGCTAATGATAAATAGATTTTGATCAATGCATTAAGTGAATAATCTGTGCTACTTTCAGTACTAATGAGAAAGTAAAAAAAAAAATTCAGTGCAGAAACTAGAGAAAAAGTTTCTCCCAGGGTGGAATTTAGAAAGACAAAATAAATAGGTCTTGTGATCTCTATATTTTAACTACTTTAGAAAATTATTACAAAGAACAGATTAGAAATAAAATCGGTCTTGTTATCATAATATTTTATCTACCATAGAAAATCATTACAAATAACAAATTAGACCCACAAAGTAGGAAGTGACAAGCAGCAACAAGATATCTGAACAGCTTTTTTTTCTTTGCCATTTTGGGATGTTAGTTTTGCTGTATGGCTTGGTTCATTTGTCTTCTATAGTACTCATAACACTCTGATGTTTTTTAGTTGAATCTTCACTTGAGTATCATTTCATTAGCTACTTTTTACCATGCTAGTTGTGTGACTTTGATGCAGCAGCGGAATTACAAAATTGTGCGAATCTGTGAAAGTAGCAATCGATGGATTGAAGATGCTGAAATGCCCAAATTCGTTGATCCAAAGATACCGAATTCTAGCTATCTTCGTCACGTTGATCGCGCACGATACCGTGAAAGAAGATCTACAATTCTTCAAGCGTTGATCAAGCGCACTTGATACCGCGAATTGGCTTCTACGATCGTTGATTCGAGCGCACTCGAATTGCCGAAAGAGGAGATAGAAGATTACACTCAACTACCAATTTAAATGAAAGCACAAAGCTAACAAAACAAAAGTTTATTTCAAATTCAACTTACTCTTACAAATGACCCAATCGGCCTATTTATAGGCGTTACAATTCACACGACTCGAACTGACAACACTTAGGTCGTCCACGACTTACACAGGCACGACTTACGACCTACGACTTAGTATAGGTTGTTAACGACTTAACAGTTATTTACAACTCAATAACGACTCAACAGTAACACTTAGGTCGGCAACGACCTTACATAGACCAACGACTTAACAAAGTTCACGACCTACGACTTATATAAGAAAACACTTTACAACACATAGGTCGGTTACGACCTAAACATCACGACTTACGACTTATCATATGAACGACCTAAAAGCGGCGACTCAAGAAATTCAGGTGACATGGCTTCAGCTACTTAACTTAGGTCGGTAGCGACCTAAAACTTGAACGACATAATAACCTCCTTCACACGACTTAAGAAATCAACGGCTTAGGGCAGAAAGCTGCAACGACCTAAGATCTGAACGGCCTAAGATCTGAGCGACCTAAATAAGGCGGCATATGAGAGTTAGGTCGGTCGCGACCTAAACTCGACTTGTTTTCCCCGATAGGTCGTAGCTCGGTAGCTTGCTTAGGTCGTGACTCGGCACAGTTAGCTCGTTCTTCATTACCACTGATCTCATTAGCTCGGAAACGACCTTCACTAGGTCGGGAACGACCTAAAACTTCACTAGGTCGTGAGCGACCTAAAATACTGGAACGACTCAAATCTGAACTGTTGGCAGATCGCGCTGCATCATCCTCCTCCGGTTGACAAAAATTCGACCTCGAATTTGCACCTTCTTCTTCTACAACAAACTCGTCCCCATGATACGGAATCAAATATTTGATGTTGAAAACATCGGAAGTATGAACATCATCCGGCAATCTCAACTGATATGCATTCTCATTGATTTTCTTCAAAATCTCCACTGGACCGATTTTTCGGGCCTTCAACTTATTATACGTTCCTACTGAAAAACGATCTTTTGTCAACACGGCGTAAATCAAATCACCTTCTTTGAAATTCACACGCCTTCGTCTTCTATCTGCCAGTTGTTTATACTTCTCATTTGATGCAAGAAATCGTTTATGCACAGTTCTGTGGCACTCCTGCAATTCAGTCACAAAATCTCCAGCACGCTTAACAACTCCCTTCTGATATGGCACTGTTGCCAAATCCAACGGTCCCTTTGGCAAGCTCGAATATACCACCTGAAACGGACTGAAACCCGTACTACGGTTTACAGCATGATTATGAGCAAACTCTGCTTGGCATAACTTCATATCCCAACTCTTCAGGTTGTCCTTTACAAGACATCGTAACAAATTTCTCAATGATCTGTTTACAACTTCAGTTTGTCCGTCCGACTGCGGATGATAAGCACTACTAAAGTTCAGCTTTGTTCCCACCATCTTCCACAAACTTAGCCAAAAATGACTCAGAAATCTGGTATCCCTGTCGGAAACTATAGACTCTGGTAAACCATGCAAACGATATATCTCTCTAAAGAACAATTGTGCAACACGGACGACATCCGCTGTCTTCTTACATGCTATGAAATGTGCCATTTTCGAAAATCTATCCACCACAACGAATATAGAATCATTTCCCCTTTGAGTTCTAGGTAAACCCAAAACAAAATCCATGCTGATATCAATCCATGGTTTAATAGGTACGGGTAATGGCATATACAACCTCGCATTCGTCGCTGTTCCCTTCGAAACTTGACAGATATGACATCTCTCCACCAATCTTTCAACTTCTCTTCTTATAGTAGGCCAGAAATAAGATTGAGTAATCAATTGCAAGGTACGATCTCGGCCCACATGACCTTCCTCATGCAACTCCTTTACAATCTTCGTACGTAAGCTGCACTCCGGTATACATAATCGATTTCCTTTAAAAAGAAAACCATCCACCATTACAAACTCATCTGTCTTCCCCTCCTTGACTTCATCTACATACTTTGCAAAGTAAGGATCATCAACAAATAGTTCTGGCAACACATCAAACCCTGTCACCTCAATCTTCTTTGTAGTTAACACATGATTCCTTCTGCTTAATGCATCTGCAACTCGATTTGTAATTCCGGATTTATGCTTCACCACAAATGTAAATTGTTGTAAGTATGCAATCCATGAAGCATGCCTTGCTGCAATTTTGTCCTGCCCATGCATATGCTTCAATGCTTCATGATCAGTATATAAAACAAATTCTTTATGAAACAAATAATGTCTCCAATGTTTCACAGCTTGTACGATAGCATAAAACTCCACATCATAAGTATTATATCTCATCTTTGCTCCCGATAGTTTTTCACTGAAATAGGCAATAGGACGTCCTTTCTGACTCAACACCCCTCCAATTCCAACCTTCGATGCATCAGTGTGCAATTCAAACAACAACTGAAAATCTGGCAACACTAGAATTGGCGCTGTCGTCAAAAGTTCTTTGATTCGCTCAAAAGCAACCCCTGCTTCCTCCGATCATGCAAACTGCTTGCCCTTCATACAATCTGTAACCGGTGCCATCACACTACTAAAGTGTGGAATAAACCTCCGATAGAATGATGCTAAACCATGAAAGCTTCTAACTTCAGTTATCGTCTTATGTAGTGGCCAATTTCTGATTGCTTCAACTTTATTCTGATCCACCTATATACCTCCTCCCGATATAACATACCCCAAGAATAAAACACTATGCGTCATGAACACGCATTTCTTCGTTGCAACATAAAATTGTTCTTGTCGCAGTACCATCAACACTTCTCTCAAATGTTGCAGGTGTTCTTCTGCGCTTCCACTATAAATCAGTATATCATCAAAATACACCACCACAAACTTTCCAATGAATGGTCTAAAAATCTGATTCATCACCCGCATAAACGTACTCGGTGCATTCGAAAGACCAAACGGCATCACCAGCCGTTCATACAATCCTTCCCTAGTCTTGAATGCTGTCTTCCATTCGTCCCCTGGTCTGATTCGAATTTGATGATAATCACTTTTTAAATCAATTTTCGAAAATATAGTAGCTCTACTAAGTTGGTCCAACAAATCATCCAACCTAGGCATTGAAAATCTGTATCTCACCGTAATCTTATTCAACGCCCGACTATCAGTGCACATTCTCCACGTCTCATCCTTCTTTGGTACTAACAATGCTGGCACAACACATGGACTTAAGCTTTCCTGCACACGCCCTTGTTCAAGCAATTCTTCCACCTGGCTTCGCAACTCCTCGTGCTCCTTTGGACTCATTCTGTAGTGTGGTCTATGTGGCAATACAGCTCCTGGAACAAGATCAATCTGATGTTGAATGTCTCTCAACGGTGGTAACTCTGTTGGCAACTCCTCTGGAAATACATCTTCAAATTCCTCCAGCACTGGCTTTATTTCTTCAGGAATCTCAACCACTTCATGACTCTCACGTCCAATCAACAAGAATACTTCAGGTTCCTCTTCAACCTCCTTAACAAACTCCTTCAAGGATAATAAAGTTTTCAGCTCTTCAATCTCCTCCAGTTTGTTTTCTTCTTGTTGTCGCTTCTTTGGAACTAGAGTAATCTTCGTGCCTTCAAACATGAAACTGTAACTGTTGGTACGCGCATCATGTTGCACCGCCCTATCATGCTGCCACGGTCTTCCCAGCAACAAATGACAGACATCCATATCTACCACATCGCACCAAATTTCATCTTTATATTTCTTTTCAATTGAAAAATTAACACAAGCTCGACGTTCAACTTTCACCTCTCATCCTTTCCTCAACCAAGCTAACTTGTAAGGCTTCGGGTGTTTCTCAGTTTTCAATGACAATTTCTTCACAGCCTCTGTAGAGATAATATTATCGCAGCTTCCCGCATCAATGACAAACTTGCAAACCCTTCCCAAAATAGTACATGTTGATTGAAAGATGTTACTCCTCAACCAGCTAGTCTCTTCCTTCTGCTTCGGTGTCAAGCAATTCCTCCTCATCATTAATGTATATCCATCATCTCCTGACAACAACTCTTCCTCCTCAACCGATAATGAATTAGAACATTCAGCCTCTTCATTCTCATCCTCAACCTCAGCTATCATTGCTCGTTTCTTTGGCTTCAGACATTCATTACTTTTGTGACCAACTTCTTGACAATTGAAACATTTGATACCACTATTGATCCTGGTCTTAGCAACTTCATTAACAACCGGTTTTGTAACAACATTCGAAACATTCGCACTGCTACTAGCCCCTTTCATTGGATTGTTAGAATTTGTGAACACACCAACTCCTCGTCTCCCTTGTTTCTCCCAAGCAAGTGCTTTCTGATGTGCCTCTGCAACTGATCTGGGATCAAACATGTTCATCATATCTTGAATCTGCATTCTTTAACCTCCAACAAATCTCGCTGTCAGCTGTTCTTCCGTTTCCATAATATCATTCCGGGCAATAAGTTGGTAAAATTCATCAGCATAATCATTCACAGACTTCGTACCCTGTCTCAAGTTCTGCAATCGTTGATACATAAGCGATTGATAATTATATGGCAAGAATGTAGCTTTCATCAACTTCTTCATCTTCTCCCATGATTTAACCTTTGACTTCCCCATCCGTTCACGTGTAAGTTTGGTTTGCTGCCACCACGCCAAAGCTCTACCCCTCAACCTTGTAGCAACCAACTTCACTCTACGATGTTCTGGGACCTCCTTGAAGTCAAAAATCTCTTCAACATTAGCCATCCAATCTAAAAATTCCTCAGCTTGCATACCACCCTTGAATTCTGGAATTTCCGTTTTCATCCCCGACTCCCACTTGTGATCATATTCTGAGTAATTTCTACCTTGGCCTCGTCCTTGTCCTCGAACACTACCACCATCATACTCCTCTTCAAAATCTGATGTATATCGATGTCGATCCTGACCACCAACATTTCTACTACCATTATTTCTCCGTTCTCGACCATTCTCATTCCGATCATCAACATTTCTATAAGAATCTGGACCCGTACTTCTATGATTACTGTCGATACTCCTCTCTCGATTGGAATGTGGTGAAACTCTACTTCTCCCATGATGAGATTCAGGTGAAACCCTTCTTTGATTTTGATTCATTTCTAACATCATCTTCTCTATTCGACCAATCCCTTCATTAAGCTTCTCATTAAAATTTTCATTAATTCTTTGCTCCATCTCATCATCTTCTTCTCTTTTATACAATGCTTCAACGTTTTGATGACGATTAGCTCTTCTCAGTGGCATTGTTGAAAATTTCCCAAACACTTCACAAATTCAAACTTCGAAAAACTTCAAAAACTTCAACTCCCTTGGCTCGGATCAAAGTCAAACGACCTAACTTGGTTCGGCCTTGAACGACTTAACTCGTCTCGGCTCAATTCAAATGTGGCGCGCACAACAATTCCCGCGCAAATCCAAACAACTTTCGAACTTTGATTCAAAATCATACGGATCGAAATCTCCAAACTTGTTGCAATTTGTGATGAACACGATGAACAATCAACTCCTCAAAAATGCAAATCCGATCTCCAATACTTCAAAACAAAGATGAACACTTCAACTTGCTCTCGGCCTAGCTCAAGATCGTACAAATCAACACTTCAAACTTCAAATTCTCGGCTCCAAGACTCGATTTAGCTATGATTGGCTAAAACAAGCTCTGATACCAAATAATGCAGCAGCGGAATTACAAAATTGTGTGAATCTGTGAAAGTAGCAATCGATGGATTGAAGATGCTGAAATGCCCAAATTCGTTGATCCGAAGATACCGAATTCTAGCTATCTTCGTCACGTTGATCGCGCACGATACCGTGAAAGAAGATCTACAATTCTTCAAGCGTTGATCAAGCGCACTTGATACCGCGAATTGGCTTCTACGATCGTTGATTCGAGCGCACTCGAATTGTCGAAAGAGGAGATTACACTCAACTACCAATTTAAATGAAAGCACAAAGCTAACAAAACAAAAGTTTATTTCAAATTCAACTTACTCTTACAAATGACCCAATCGGCCTATTTATAGGCGTTACAATTCACACGACTCGAACTGACAACACTTAGGTCGTCCACGACTTACACAGGCACGACTTACGACCTACGACTTAGTATAGGTTGTTAACGACTTAACAGTTATTTACAACTCAATAACGACTCAACAGTAACACTTAGGTCGGCAACGACCTTACATAGACCAGCGACTTAACAAAGTTCACGACCTACGATTTATATAAGAAAACACTTTACAACACATAGGTCGGTTACGACCTAAACATCACGACTTACGACTTATCAAATGAACGACCTAAAAGCGGCGACTCAAGAAATTCAGGTGACATGGCTTCAGCGACTTAACTTAGGTCGGTAGCGACCTAACACTTGAACGACATAAGAACCTCCTTCACACGACTTAAGAAATCAACGGCTTAGGGCAGAAAGCGGCAGCGACCTAAGATCTGAACGGCCTAAGATCTGAACGACCTAAATAAGGCGGCATATGAGAGTTAGGTCGGTCGCGACCTAAACTCGACTTGTTTTCCCTGATAGGTCGTAGCTCGGTAGCTTGCTTAGGTCGTGACTCGGCACAGTTAACTCGTTCTTCATTACCACTGATCTCATTAGCTCGGAAACGACCTTCACTAGGTCGGGAATGACCTAAAACTTCACTAGGTCGGGAACGACCTAAAACTTCACTAGGTCGTGAGCGACCTAAAATACTGGAACGACTCAAATCTGAACTGTTGGCAGATCGCGCTGCATCAGACTTGTACTATTATATTTCTCAGGTCTTATGAACAATAAAGAAATAATCGAATAAACAACCAAGAAATTTGATCCCATGTCATCTTATAAAATAATTTCCACTATAGTTCTATAATCATATTTCCTAGCTGAAGAAAGGTTATATAGAAAATCAAATAAAACTTTGTTTCTTATGGTGATTATAAAATTTAATTTACTAGAGATGTTCATCATAATGACTGCAATAACTTCATACACAAATAAATAAATAGAATCAGGTTGAGTTATTTTGGACGTTTAGGAGATTGGTGAAACTTCAAATGCCATTTTGCAATAATAAGCAAATCAGTATTCTGCAGAAATCAGCTTAATAATTAACTTTCTAACCTTAATTAAAAATCAAAAGATTGCAATAAGATAATCATATCACTGTTAATCAGGTCAAGGTGTACTTCTCTTATCTTACTTAATGAAAGAAAACTTTGTCGATTATTTTTATTTTTAATCCAAAGCTAGATTATATTTATGTGATAGGTATTGACCGTGGAGGAAATTTTTGTCGATCATTTTTACTTCTAGTCTATGTGTATGCGATAAGCATTGATTGTGGTTTTAGGAGCGAAAAATGGAATAGAGGTATAAAGATATTGGTTTTTGTCTAGAAATTTTGTTTATAATTGTTCATGTCAAATATCAACTTTTATTTTATTATTCTTCTAAATCTAAAAGTTCATGAATTTGTGTTATAACTTTTTTTGTTCTTTTATAATTTATTTCTTGTTTATTCTACGCGTTGAGATTAGAGGGTGGAGAATACTAGGATAAATGACTTTGCATTTTTATTATTTGATTTCACATCATTATTTGTGCATTAGCTTTGAACGTAATATGAAAATTTTTAACAAACAATCGTTAAAATGATAATTAAATGCAGTAAATTCATTGCTTAATTGTACTGTCTTTTTGTCGAAGGGGCCTATTCTATAATCTACTTTTTAAGCCCTGGCATTATAAATTTATAAGTTGAGGCCTTCCATTTAATAAAAGCACCCTATAAATAATTTGATAATTGTGACAATGCTTAATTTGAATTACATCCACTTAATTTGGTAAGAAAATATTTTTTTATATTTCAAAAATAGCAAAAAATTCCTCCATCATTCAAAAAAACAACTTTGATTTTAATTAATTATATATCAAAATTGAGAAATATATGTATCATAATAGCTATATACATATATAAAAGTCGTTATATACATGTAAAACTAACACACACGCTCACATAAACATATATGTATATATATATATATATGTGTGTGTCTGTATCTGTGTAGTTAAAGCGCTTAGCAGTTACATAGTGGTGGAGGCGCAAAAAATTATAGCGGGAATGAAATAGGGTTATAGCGGAAAATAGTGAAGGTGCAAAAAGTTTCATTAGATATAAAACTAAATATGTAAAGTTAATTTATCCTCATTCGCACATCATTTATTTAGGAAAAAGAAATATTGTTTAATCTTATGTAACAAAACCGAAGAATATAATGATTTATGCGGTCCAAATTTGGTGGCTACAATAGATTTTGAACTTATATTGAATAATTATGCCTTAAAAGTAGTCTTTAGCTTAATTTGGTTTAAAAGAGAATTAGTCGAATCAACATTTTTATGGTATTATCGCTAAAGTGGGTACTTAGAAGCTTTGATTTAGCGGGTGTAGCAGAAAATAACGGGGTTTAAAGCGGATCTACCGCTTAATAACGCTATATTGAAAAAGCGTAGCGTAGAAGAGCTCTATGTGCTATAGCGGAGATATTATGGAGCTTTTAGCAAGGTTTTAACTGCGCGTACACACATATATAATAATCAGCTATACCTCATTTTTGCTCCACATCAAATCCCTCTGATTTCATTTACATGTTCCGAATTAAATAATTATATTTTCTCTTCCTTGTCACTTCATTCTGTTATTTAATTCGAAACAGGTGGTTGAAATCAGAGAATTTGAGGTGTAGCGAAAATACGGTATAACCGATCCTTGCCATATATATATATATATATAATGTGTGTGTATGTACACACGTGTTTCAAGTTTAAATCTATATCATAAATGAAAATTTCGTTTAATGTAGCAGAAGTCATTTTAAAGCTAAGCGTAGTTTTATATTCAAATCGGAATTTCTATATACATTTATTGTATTATATATGTGTGTGTATCGGAATTGATATACATGCACACATGTATACACGTACATACATTAAAGTCGATAAATATCAGTATTATATAAAAGAATTTGAGTTCAATGTCTCAAAAGTTATTGTGTAACTAAGTTTAATCTAACATTCGAGTTAGAAATGCTTGCATGTGTATCAGAACTAATATGTGTGTGTATGTATGTATGTATGTATCCGTGTGTGTAAGCATGTATCAATGCTGGTAAATATCAATATCATAAATGAAAAATTGGTTTAATGTAAAAGAAATCATTTTAAACGAAATCTAATTTCTAACTTTAATAAGCTAAACCTTGTAACGATATTTTGTGTAGTTTTTATTTTTGTCAATAATATATCATTAAAATATCCATGGTTTGGTCAATGGTCAAAAACTCTAATAATATACATAGTTGACTGCATAGATCGCTTCAAAGTCCTTGGTTCAATCCGTAACATTAACCGTTTTACTTTGATCGGAGATTTTGATATTAAGTTGACTGTCAGTTACGGTGATACCAACCTTCTATAACAAATGATATGAACCCTCTCTTGAGTTGTGTTTCACTTCAAGAAGTTCAACGCATAGTGAATTGTGGTCGTAACGTGGTCGTGATGTCACGTGATTGTCCATAACCAAAGTATAGTCTAATTAATTAAGATCCACGGTACTCTCAAGTCTGAAAAGTATTTTAACTTAGTTGTATTAACCTATAGAAGATCGAATACTAGTTCGATCGTTCTGTAATTGTTACAAACAAACAAAAAATATGTAATTTTTTGGTGTCCCCAACGGTCATGAGTAATTCACTGTCTATCGTATGGAGAGCTTTATGTATACCAGTCTCAACAGATGTATCGATATTCTATTCTTGGTTTATTTTGACCACTAGAAACATTTAAAGTTAAATGTTTAAATATCGATTTAAAACTCATGGTTACAAAAAACATACATAACAACAATTAATAAAATACTTTTCCTAAGCAGTTTCTACTTATATATGTTTAATGTATTATTATGATTAATCATATCACAATATAACAACACATATGAAAGGAAGTAAAACCAAAAGAACTTTATTTCTAAAGTTAAGTTACATAACTATTTATATAATTGACTCTAGGTTACACCCTTAACACTATCAATTTTTAGTGTTTTACCCTCGAAAACAGCTAGTGGGTAGCAATAGCTAGCTACTTGGTAGACCAGTAGTGAAAACTTTTCCAAACTTTAGAAACTCAAATAACTATTTACCCCAGTCTCTGTAACTCGAGTAAGTCAATCGTATTTTTATTATTTTATTTTAGTTTAAATTTAAAGTTGAATTGACATATATTTAAACTAAATTTGATTTAAACTAAAGTGAACAAATATGACTTAAATTCATTGCATAATCACAAAATTATAATTTCAACACTCGGAAAATTTATTGGTCAAAATTTGAGACTAACAAAAGATAAAATATAAAATACACGATCCCACTCTCTACTCTGTGATGACGATGACGATTATTTGCTCTACCGCTACCATCCACTAAACCTCAAGAATTATGATGGCTAGGGCCACCTCTTGGTTTATAGAGTCCATTGCTTGACTTAAGCTATCTGACTGTGTATGCATCCATCCTGCATATTGGATCACTTGTTCAACAGCTGAATACGCTACATGAGACATACCCAACGTCATATCATATAGCTCCAGCGAAGTTGCATCAGGTAGAAGTTCCAAAGCTGATGTTCTCTAGTGGAAAGGTTTGGTAGGGTCATTTACCCATATAGAGTAGAGGTCTCTGGAATGTTATATGTGTATAGGATGAATGAGAAGGATTGTAATGAAAAGGAATGTTAACTCTCCATCCGAAGGTGCTAAGACCGGACAAATCGATGTTAACGTCCCCCTGTACATCAAGTACCGCCAGTTCAACAAACGAACTTTTCTCAATCCATTACATACAAATTTGTTTCAAAAAAGAAGAGGTTTCCATTCCACCATGAATGTAGTTTAGTGTTTTGCAGTTCTTCATCATCATATACCGAAAACAAATTATTATTTAGTTAAACTGTTTAACGCCTGACGGATACTTCTTTGAAAATAAATTAATACCTTTTGAAGAAGGTATCAAGATAAGGATCATAGGGAATCACATCTCTTTCAACTTGTTGGTGGTAGACACTCTCTCTAAGTTTTTGCACTCTAAGGACAGAGGTGTTGATCTAAGATGTGTTTGTTTGGTGCTCAGTGCCAAAATGTAATTATAGTTTAGTTTTGCCACTTAAAGATGGCAGTTTCTTTGTGAATATGGTCCACTTAATCTAAATCCTACTCAATGGAAGTTCAGTTTGATTCTTCGCAATACTAAAGACATGATGAACTTCCCCTCTCGTAGGAACTCTAGAAAGTTTGGCCCAAGCTCCTTTTGGGGAGAAAACTCAATAATTGCTCCGATGTGCGAATAAGTACAGCCCATGTGTTTACTCGAAAAACTAATGTTTCGTTTGGTTTGTCATTTTTAGTTTTGTATTTTTGTCCAAACAAAAAATCGCATGACGCGTATTTTTGTGGAAAACAATCAATTTGAAAAATGAAGTTAACATACAAAATAGAAATTAAATTTATTTTATTTTTCCTGTTTTTGGAAATAATAAAATCACGGGAAATGATCCAATCCCTCCACCGTCCCTCTATCCCGTCCCTCTATCCTTTTCGTCGTCCTCTGCCGTCCCTCCGTCTCTCCGTCTCTCCGTCGTTCCTTCATCATCGTCATAATGACTTAAAATTTTAAATATTTTCCTTGGCTCTTCCCGTATTTTGTAATGAATTTTGAAAATGCAAAACACAAAACTTAAATTGAAACCAAATGGGCCCTAAAACCCTAACACCTCTCAAATTCCTATAATTCAAAAATGATTATCATAAAACTATGAAATTGTTTTTGTAATAAACAAAATCCGTACTTGACAGTGATGTCGATCCAAGTGTATCCCGTTTGGACACATTGTTCGTCCAACAAATCGTACAGGTAAGCCATGATCAACTCGCCCAAGTCGTACCTTGCATTGAAATCCGCCAACACATTAATGTACCCAACATCTAAATCATTGTTGGCGTTCGCAAAATAACATGTGCCGGTTATACATAAAACAAGTAGTCGGACATGCTGCTATGGTCTTCGCACCAATCGATGAGTAGAAAATTTGTTGTTGTTTAGAGTTTAGAAACTTTAATGGCCATGTTGCTAACCAAAAGATGGTCTGTTTTTGGAAAAAATGGAAAGATTCGACTATTTTAAAAGAAAGGTAAGATTTACTTGACATTGTAAACAGAAACTTGCAATGTATTGTTAAATATTAATAAAAAAATCTGTCCAAATATAATTTTTTTTCCAAAATGTTATCATTTGATGTTTAACTAAAATTAGTGAAAAACATTAAATATATTTTTTCGGAATTAGATAGTCTAACGGTCGGTTTTCCACCGTTGTGCGGTTGTGCTGCTGTAGTGTAGAACATATAGAGTAGTATGTCATACAATTTGAAATACAAAACAGAGTATTACTGTCCTTTACTATTATAATAATTTATGGGTATGAAAAACATATTTTGTTCTTCTTTTGTCTTCTAGGAAATAAAGAAGTTTTGGAACATCTTATTGGCAAAACTTGTACCAATGAAAACTCCTCTACTAAATTTTCAAGAGTTTGAAAATCAAATCATCCTCTTTCTGAAGAAATGCACCAACTTCAAACATTTGAAAATGATTCACTGTCAGATAACAGTATATTCATTCTTCCCTATCACAAAGCACTTATCTTGCTACTCAAATGATTAATACACGCAATTCTATTGGCAAAGCAAACTGTGCTGCTTTAATTTTTGATCAAATAGTCGAACCAAATATGTTTTTATATAATGTGATGATTTGAACTTACATTCAAAATCGCCATTATTTTGAAAGCATTACTCTTTATAAACAAATGTTGAGGATGAGATATTAACAAACTATTTTTGCAGATAGTTTTACTTACCCTTTTGTATTAAAGCTTGTTCTGGTCTTTTGCTTGTAAGCTTAGGAAAGCGGATCCATTTCCATGTTTTAAAATGTGGGTTAGCTTCAATTTCCATTGTTCAGAATTCTTTTGCAGAACAGTACAGTAAATGTGATGACTCAACTAATGTACGGCAGCTGTTTGATGAAATGGCTGATAGAGATGTCATTTCTTACAACATTCTTATTTCCGCTTATACTAGATTGGGTCATATGAAGAAAGCAAGAGAGATATTTGATTCCATGCCAAATAGAACAATTGTGTCTTGGACTGCAATAATTTGCAGATACATTTCATGTGCTAGTTATTCAAAAGCAATCGATGTTTTCATCTAATGCAATCAGAAGGCTTCTGTCCCCGCTCAAGCCGTGGAAATCGTTGACGTTTGAGCCAGACGATATCAGTATTGTTTCTGTTTTACCAGCTTGTTCTCTACTTGGAGCGCTTGGGCTTGGTAAATGGCTGCATGCATATTCTAATAAACATGGCTTTATGACGGAGACTTATGTTTGTAATGCACTTACTGAAATGTACTCAAAATGTGGTAATATGGATGAAGCAAAGCAAATATTCTACAATATGAAGGAAAAAGATGTCATATCTTGGAGCTTGGTAATTGTAGGTCTAGCAATTCATGGAAGAGCCCTTGGAGCAATTGAACTGTTTAAGAAAATGGGGAATGAGAAGAAAGTATGTCCAAATATTGTTACATTTGTTGGAGTGCTAACTGCCTGTGCTCATGCTGGCTTGATAGATGAAGGGTTGCACTATTTTAATTCAATGATACTTGACTATGGCTTTGAGCCTGAAATACAGCATTATTGTTGCCTCATTGATCTTCTTGGTCGATCTGGATGTATTGCACGTGCACTGGAGGTTGCAGAATCCATGCCAATGGAAGCTGATGCAGCTATATGGGGTTCTTTACTTGGTGCAAGCAGAACACATGGTGATATTGGTACAGCTGTTAAAGCAATGGAAAAGCTTGTTGAACTTGAACCAGATGGTTCAGGTAATTACGTATTGCTTTCTAATGCATATGCTTCGATAGGAGACTGGGATGGAGTGGCTAAACTGAGAAGAATTATGAGGGTTAAAATTTTGAACAGGATACCAGGCTTAGTTCGATTGAGGTGAATAACATAGTTAAAGAATTCATTGCTGGAGATTGTCAAAATTCGTGTTTGGTTGAGGTACAAGATATGTTGAATATGTTGGCCTTGAACATTGGAGAATCTAAGGAGCGTGTAAGCTTCTTGAATTCTATTTATTTATGTAATAATATAATTGAATGTTGAATTTAATGAATAAAAACATGTTAGAACCTAAAATAGAATTTTCCCAGCTTATGTCTTATCATTGAAAAATACACTCTTCATAGGCGGATTTAAGGTAGGACCAGCAGGGGCTTAACGTGCTTTTTCTAAAAATTTATAGTTTACACCTGCTTTTTCTAGAAATTACATCTTAGCACTAGTAAGTATGAACAAACATCAGCAATTTGGTAACTAAATGCGGTTGCCTTTACACCCAACCCTCTGTTATACAATTCCCAAACCGTAACCTAAATGTTGCAGTGCTGCCATAATCAGTTCTTTCATCGTCAGCACTGCCGCATATTCTTTTTCCTTGCTCCAATCATATGTTTCGCTTTAAGTTGATTTCTTGACCTTCACTGTTTTTATATACATCTCTACTTTGAACACAAGCTAAGGAAACTATTTTGTTGAAACTTAACTGCATATCCTTTGACCTTTTGTAATTTTGACATGAATTAGATTATTTACAAATAAATTTCAGTAAGCAAGAGTTAGCCAATCTAATCTTGCCTTTTTAACGATTATGAAATTAATATATAAATTAAAATAATTTAATAATAATGTGAATTCCGATGTTAATCAATTTGAGAAATGGTGCAATTAGTAAACTAGCATATGGATTATTATTTCGATTTTCAGTATAATGTCCAATATTTTCAAAAGAAAAAGGAACACTTGTAAAAAAAATTGTATAAGGAACGTCTTTGATAGGCTGTGGAACAGGTTAATGAACTTTCTGAAGAAGATAAAAAGACATTGAGCTTTCAGAAAATGATGCATGATAACATTGTTGATGTATTCAACTATTTGTCAAATTAAGTTATTATGAGTTACTTCCAAAAAAGTAAAAAACTATAAGAGGAAAATTGTAACTCATATTTGAAATTAGTAACAATATTCAACTTTTGTCTTCTTTTATAGGTAGATTTTTTTCCTTTTCTTTTTACTTATATTAGATGAAATTACTGGATCTGTCCCTGCTCTTAGTTACTCTTCAACTCTAACTATAACCAGCTTTGATGAGCACGTTTATGATAATTGTAAAGAACGATATCTGATTCTATGTAAAAGAAGAAAAGAAACTTTTGCAAGAAATTGAGGTAAGAAGCAGAAGTAAAGCATAATGCTAAATCAAACACATATATTATATTAGTCTAGAAACATGGACACAACACAAACTTTTGCTTAGACAATCTAGTCTCTTTGACTTTTCGCTTCATGCTACTCTATCAAGCGTTAGTTTCTTAAATGTGCATGAAGGAAAATAGAAGAGAACATTATTCATTTAGAAATATGCCATCTATGTAAACTAAGTACGACTTTCTTCTGGTATAATAATGATGCTTTCAAGTTACATTCTTCAAACTCCCCTTAGTTATGATGTGAATTATGGAGTGGAAGGTGGTACCTTGTAGACTGGCGGCGACCATTTATAATTGTTGTTAGGAGGTTGGAATTTATGTTTATACTTTGGAGGAGGTGGGGATTTGTACTCATATTTTGTTGGGGGAGGTGATTTGTACTCATATTTTGGAGGCGGAGGTGATTTGTACTCATATTTTGGTGGTGATTTATACTCAGATTTTGGTGGTGATTTATACTCATATTTTGGAGGTGGAGGTGATCTGAACTTGTATTTTGGAGGTGGTTTATGCTCATATTTTGGAGGTGGAGGTGATTTGAACTTGTATTTTGGAGGTGGTTTATGCTCATATTTTGGAGCTGGAGGTGATTTGTACTTGTATGTTGAAAGGTGGTTTGTACTCATATTTTGGAGGTGATTTGTAGTCATATTTTGGTGGTGATTTATACTCATATTTTGGAGGTGGAGGCGATTTGAACTTGTATTTTGGAGGTGGTTTATACTCGTATTTTGGAGCTGGAGGTGATTTGTCCTTGTACATCGGTGGTGGGTTGTACTCATATTTTGGAGGTGGTTTGTACTCATATTTTGGCGGTGGAGGTGATTTGTACTTGTATTTTGAATGCGGTTTGTGCTCATATTTAGGAGGTGGAGGCGATTTGTGCTCATATTTTGGTGGTGGGGACGACTTGTGCTCATATTTTGGTGGTGGGGACGACTTGTACTTGTATTTTGGAGGTGGGGGCGATTTGTACTTGTATTTTGTAGGTGGTGATGGTGGTGGTTTATACTCGTATTTAGGAGGTGGAGGAGGTGGTGGTTTGTACTTGTATTTCGGAGGCAGGGGTGATTTGTACTCATATTTTAGAGGTGGTGATGATTTGTGCTTGTATTTTGAAGGTGGTGATGGTGGTGGTTTATACTCGTATTTAGGAGGTGGAGGAGGTGGTGGTTTGTACTTGTATTTCGGAGGCAGGGGTGATTTGTACTCATATTTTGGAGGTGGTGATGATTTGTGCTTGTATTTTGAAGGTGGAGATGGTTTGTAGTAGTAAGGAGCTGAATCAGCATTAGTCTCATGAAGTGGTATACTGATACAAAAAAATGCAACTATCAGAACACTTGAGAATAAGGAAGCCATAGGTGGTTTCTTCATATATTCACTACCTATTGTGTTGTGGTTGGAAACACTGCAATATCACCCTCATTATATAGCAATGCGAGTTGCCACTAACTTGGTTATAATTTGCATATTTACAGTACTTAATAAGAATCTTTATCTGAAACTTTGACTGAGTTTTCAACTACTAACTATCAATTAAAAGAGATAAGCTAGACCTAATCCCTCACTGTATGGATTGGGGTAGGTGATGCTGTGAATCGACCATTTCTATCTATGGGATATTTCCATACTAGCTGAAATAGTATCCCTTCTTTTTTCTCTAAACATAATTGCATGTCATATTTCATATACTGTTTAGCAAGTATTTGATATTAACAAGGACTGGCTAACATATGTCCACAGTTAGTTGTCAAAATTTATATATCTTCCATGGAAAATGACTAAAAAATGATTATAGTGCTACCATGTTCCGAAGAATCGAATACCAGTTACATAGTATGTACATCTAAAAGCTGCTAGTCAAATTTGAAAGCAATCTTGATTTAGTTCAGACTTCAGAGTTATCTAAGTGAATTACACATTAAGGTTAACTGAACACAAACCTATTACTACAGTAGTAAGTTTGATCTTAGTATGATAAATGGACATCTGGGATTTGGTTTGCAATACCCTTCTACATAAAGAGCATTCATATGTACATACAAGAGATTTCTGTCAGCAGTTGTAGTACATAAAGAGCATTCATATGTGCATTCATATGCTACATTACAGATCAAATCCTTTACTTTCTGGATGTCCACAATTCTGGTAGGTCTGTGACTGTAGCATGTAGATAAAAGAAACAAAAGAAATGAAGATCTTGATTATTATTCAGTACTAGCAGATTATAGCAAGGGGTAAAACTTGATGAAATTTTAATTGTTTGCTCAAAACTCTGGTTTTTTCAGTCTTCTTAAATTTTATCCATCTATATCTAACAGGAAACTGTTAAGATGTTGTTCTCATGAAGCATAATCGGTCGCGCTGTAAGGTAACAATTTCTATGAACACAAACTACCTTTTAAACCAGTTTTCTTGCATTATATCATTTTTATCATTTTAAGCCTTACACACCATTTTACTTTGAATGTGCATGTTTCATGTCCCCTTGCACATTATTCTATTCGGAGAAAATTGGCTTATGAATAAGTTAGCTACCCCGTCTTCAGTAGCTAACTAATTATAAATAGATTTTGATTAATGCATAAAGTGGATAATCCGTGCTATTTTCAGTACTAATGAGGAAGTAAATAATTTTTCAGTGGAGAAACTAGAGAAAAAGTTGCTCCCATAATGGAATTTAGAAAGGCAAAAGAAATTGGTCTTGTGATCTCTATATTTTAACTACTCCAGAAAATCATTACAAAAAACAAATTAGACCGACAAAAATGGAAGTGAAAAGCAGCAGCAAGATATCTGAACAACTTTTTTCATTGCCATTTTGGGATGTTAGGTTCCGGTATGGCTTGGTTCATTTGTCATCTATAACACTCATAAAACTCTTTATGTTTTTTAGTTGAAATCTTCACTTGAGCATCATTTCCTTGTGTACTTTTTACAATGCTAGTTGTGTGATTTGTAACTTCGATTTATCCTATGTGAAACATGTATATATATATATATATATATTTTTTATATATATATTTTATTTTTTGGCAAATAGCATGCTACTTGTGTGACTTTTACCATATACAGTTTTCATGTTCAAGTTTTTATATCATAATAAATGCACTTATATTTTGTTAATGCATAGATGTTTTTCTTTTATTTTCATTGAATTTATTTGCCAAGAAAATGGCTTACATATATATAGCAACTGTTACAACTTTTCAGAAGAAGAAGACACAACACTAAAATTATTTGCAACCGCACCTCTTGATAAGGACATAACCATACACATAGCCAACAAAAGTGAATAGACACCTTTCTGTTTCTAGAATATTAAACTACTAATCCATACAAAATGCATTAGTTAATTTAACACTCCCTCTTAATGCATTTTGTCGGTCTTGCACATGCAGTTTCTCTCTAAAAAAAATAGAACCTTTTTCTAGGAAGAGCTTTAGTGAATATATCTGCGATTTGCTTCCTTATGTTGCAGAAATTCAACTTTATTTCTTGATCTTCAACTAACTTCCTGATAAAATGATGGCGAAGTTTAATGTGTTTTGACCTGCTATGAAAATTTTGATTTTTGGTCATTGCAATTGTTAACATGTTGTCACAATATAAGGCAGCTGGTGATTTTTGCTGCTAATCGAGGTCTGCCAAGATTCTTCTTATCCAAACTGCTTCACATGCTGCATTTGTGGCTGAAATATACTCCGCTTCTGCTGTAGATAATGCCACGGTACTTTGCTTCTTCTCATGATATAGCTTTGCTTCCCATGAAAAATACATGTCCATATGTGCTTCTTCTATCATCAGTTAGACCTGTCTAGTCATTGTTGGTGTATCCTTGCATTATTTTCTTTAGTATAACTGATTCCATAGCCAATGGTTCCTTGGATATACCTTAGTATTCTTTTAATTGCATCAAAATGTCAATTATTTGGATCACTTATGAACCAAGATACAGATACTATACTTACTACATGCACAATGTCTGGTCTCGTATTTGTAAGATGAATTAACGAGCCAACCGGACTTCTATATATTGATACATCAGCATTATATTCTCCATCGCTGCTTGAAAGTTTCAAATTTATAGTCATTGGAGAGTCCATTGCCTTGCAGTTTACATATTGAATTTTTTCGAAAGATTTTCAGCATACTTCTCTTTTGAAATAAAAATGCCTTTTTTCTGACTGGTAAACTTGTATACCAAGAAAGTACCTCATAATTTCCATATCTGTTGTGACGTCCCATCCCGAGATCCACATTAACAAAGAAAATTACATAGTAATTCTGTCCGCTAACGTGGAGAATATGGCTGGTTAAAGGCGGTCATCATAGTCTTGCAATAGATAAGAGCTAAGTATGTCGGTTTTGGCACTTTTTTTTTCATTTCATTTCGAGTATTCGACATACTTAATTCCTATCTAATACACTACTATGGTGGCTACAGGATCGATTCAGAAACAAAATATGATAACTACAGCAATCACAAGACATAGAACAGCATCACAGATAATATATACACACATACATCAAATGTAATAGAATCCGTCACAAGTGGTATTGAACCACAATATATACATACATCCCCATAAAAAAAATTATACATCATATGGTTCCCAAACAAAAGACTACTACATAAAGACTAAGCCATATCCAAAGCGATAGTGAAATCCAAAAGATAAAGCTAGCATAGGTCCAAAAGCTAACCTGCAACTTGGTCTGACCCGAGTAATAAATACACGGGTCAGGCTAACTAGAACTTGATATTAGCAAAAGATAAAGGAATACATGTGCATAAGGGAAACATTCCTTTAAAGATAAAGGAATGATATAAGAAAGTCTATTTATACAACTAAGAATAAGTATTCCATAAAGGCTCAAAGTTAATCATATGATAAGGTTTAACATGGCATAGATGTTTCACATTCAAGGGCTATACAATGTAAGTGAACATAAGCAACATATAAGCCATAAGTGAAATCATAAAAATCTCCAAATCAAAACTCATGAAACTCGATAAGAGTTCATAATCCCAATATCGAAATCGCCGTAAAACAACATATATATAAGTCTTTCTTTAACTCAAGGCTATAAGTAAATTCATCCTCCCAAATTGGTGAAATCGAAACCAAAACTCATAAATATTCTCTGGGTTGGCCAAATCCCATTTGCATGCCGAAGCGATGTTGCACGTGCCATCCCACCACTGCTGTATATATATATATATATATATATATATATATATATATATATTAGGTACCTCTCCTAGACGACCGAAGTCGTAAATCCCAGACGACCGAAGTCGTAAATCCCAGATGACCCGAGTGTCTATAAGACTGGCAATCCCAGAATGTGTCACAAACTCCCAGATAGGAACCCGAAAAGTGTTAACGTGCGTCTCATGCCACACGTTCGCACTGAATGGTTTACTAACCGCTAGTCAATGTCACATTAGAAAACAAAAATCATCATAAAATCTCAAAACTTGGAAAACTCAGACTCGTCTCATCTCATTGGCAAGTAAAACACTATAATGGGTTCTCATAGATCATACTCCTAGAGTAGGAGATCTCGAACCACAACTCGCTAAATATTGGCCTTCCCAGATAATTCCTAAAGATAGGAATTATAATCTCAAAACTCGCTATAAATTGGCTAAATAACTCAGAAATCAATAACCCAGATAGTTTCGATCGTACAAGTCCGGAATTAACCGATAAAGTAAACTCACGTGTCCCATACCATGTGTTTTACTAAACCGTTTAATTCTCTTTTTCATACGTCCGAAAAGTGTAAAAATAATGTATATTATTTATAAAATAATCTACTTGAGAAAACGGGATTTTAAAATAATTTTCTGAAATCATTTTGAAGACATTTTATTGAAAATTCTACTTGAATATATTTAAAATACTTTGAGATAATTTAATAATAATTTAAAAATAATTTGAAAATATTTTAGATTTCAAAAACCAAACTATTTAGAAATTTTCTCAAAATTTATTTGGAAGAAATAGTGCTTGAAATCGAAGAAATACAAGGGAAATACACTAAATTGATATTCCAATTCAAATCGAATTTAATTCAAAATTTTGAATTCCAAATTCCTCCAAATCTCGGCTAATCCATTGATGGATATCATAACCCATAGTCATCATCAAATCATCTCAAATTTTGCATTAGAAATGAGCCACGAAAACATAGAATAAGATAAGCATATAAGGCAAAAAGACTCGGATAAAAAGGCAATAGGCTCACGTACCTGGGCCAACATGGGTCGACCCAGACCAGTGGCCAGGTCGACCTGGAGACTGCTGGGTCGACCTACCTGTTGACCCAGGCTACGGAATTGTTTTCCTGGGTGTTTTCTGCTTCGTATTGAACATTGAACAGCAAATTAGAGTACCAAACAATCAATTTTTGCAACGAAAATTGGCATGCGTAGAGTTTGACAACTAAACTATAATCCGGAAAAGATCCGGCAGCAATTCGAGTGAAAATCAAAGAGTTATGGCCACTCAAAGTGGAAACCATAAACAAGAAATTCAATAAAACAACAACATAAAGAACTAAACATATACAGATCATTTCTTAGCAATTTCTTTGCAGCAAAGCAAGATTCTTGTTAGCAGTTGTGAGTTTTTAACTCACCTTGATGATTTAGCAGCGATTTAGAATGCAAGTAGTGAACTTTGGTGAAGATAGAAGCCCTAAGAACCTATAGAAGCTTGAAATAGACATGCAAAACAAACCAAAATAAATTACAGACAATTCATTTCAGGCTCTAAGAATTTTTTGATGAAATCTTTAAGTATTGGTGGTGATTACCTTGTATACTTTCTAGTTTGATGATTCTCTTCTTTAATTTGCAGCAGATTTGGTGAAATTTTGTTTTAGGTTAAAGAAGCCATGAATTTCTTTTCTTTTCTATTTTCTGTAAAATGTTTTTAGGAGGAAGAAGAGAAACTAACGTACTATAAGTTTCTTACTCACCAGAAGCCTCCAGATTATTCTCTAATGGACCAAACCCTAACCCAAAAAGCCCAAAAGAAAAATACATAGAGAAAACTATGAGGCTATGTTCAATTTTCACTTATTTTAACACTATATACATACAATACTACATTTTCAAGCCAAATAAAATGTATACAACTATTTGTATTGAAATAAAATAGTTATTGTGACAAAATAAAATTTATTTTAATTATAAAAAGTTATTTTTACAAATAAAACCTTATTTTCAACAATATTTTACAATTTACACTATTTTTTTTACAAAAACACTATTTTTAAACCAACAATTTGTACAAAAATTGTTTTCTTGTCAAATAAATTACCATAAATCATTTTAACTCTTTTTAATAATCAAAATATTATTTTCAAACAATATTTCATCTTTTATTTTAATAAACCACATATTATCTTCATATTTCTCATTTTAAATTCAATAAAAGATTAATATTGACAATGTTTTCCAATATTGTTGTATTTACCCAAATAAAATTGCAATTTTGATTATTTTCTACTCAAATTCTCAAAATAAAGTTTTTAAAACTTTATTTTCATTACTTTAGATTATTTCAACAATTTAACGTTGAAATACATCACCTAATTAATTTATTAGCTCCAAACTAATAAATACCCAATATTTCAATTTACTTAAACCAAATACTTATCTAATCAAAATTTAATCCCATATTTATTCCCAAATAAACAAAATAAAGTTCCAAACTTTATTTTTCCCATTTTATTTACAAAGGAATAAACAATTTAAAATTTCCAATAGTAAATTATAACTTCCGTTATAATTTAATATATACATGTAATCTCCAAACCAGGGTTGTTACATCAGTCATCTCAAATTCTTTTATCATAACCTTCTTGAAGCCTACTTTTAGTTTTTGATCGGTGCTAATTTATATATATATATATATATATATATATATATATATATATCAAATCATCGACATATAGACACAAGATGATAAAATGTGCACCTTCCTTGATATAGAGTAACGGCTCACTTGCACTTCTTGTAAATCTGCTTTCATGGAAATATTAATCAATTCTATGATTCCAGAGTCTTGGTGCTTGCTTTATACCATACAAAGCTTTTTTAAGTTGATAAACTTTATCCACTTGCCCTTTCACTATATATCCTTCTGGTTGTTGGACATAGAATTCCTCCTCAAACTCTCCATTTAAGAATGCAGGCTTTACATCTAATTGATAAACGTGTGTATTTTAATGTGCAACAAAAGCTAAAACAAGTCATATTGTTTCCATTCGAGCAACTGGAGCAAATGTCTCATTGAAATCTATCCCTGGTTGACCTTTTGCGACCAAGCGAGCCTTGTGCTTTTTTATTGAGCCATCTTCATTAAATTTTGTCTTGTATATGATAGAGTTAGGGGTATGCCCTAGGGGTAATTATGTAATATGTTACATATATCTAACTCATTGACCAATCTTGTTTGAAATAAAGGTATATTTCTACCTAACCTCCTGGATGCAAATCTATTCATTTAGGAGTTAACTCAATTTATATTCACTACTGGGTCAACCTAGCGGTTATTCTGCCCTTACTCCCCAAAATACAATTATGGGTTTAATTATAAAGTAAATATGTTTATAGGAGAAGCACCCATAATAAATGATCATAACATACAAAACATGGTTAATGCATTTAACCTATTGTTTTTATCAATAAAAGCTTCTTCAAAAACTCCAAAATTGAAATCCATTTCAAAGCTCTTTTATATTGCCATGGGTTTTCCTTTAAAAATGAGATTGGGTTCTTTGTTTTGAAAACTAAGGCTTTCGAAGCTTTAGACCTTTATTTTCGAAATCATTAGAATATATCATTCGAAAGCATTCAAGCCTTCTTTTCAAAACACTTAAACATATGCCTTTCGAAACACTTAAAATATCTCTTTCGAAAGCATCAAAACCTTCCTTTCGAAAGTATTAAAGCACATCTTTCCAACTTATAGAAGCATAGCTTCGAAACCATTTGAAAGTGCCTCTTTCGAAATCATTGGGTTTAATCTTTTGGGTCAAAGTGAACATAAGCGAAAGTAACCCTTCCGAAACCATTAACCTTCAAATAAAAGAGTTTGGGGGAAAACAGATGGCTTCGGAACCATCATTTCGAAAGCTTTAACCTTTTTAAGTAAAACAATTGGAAGGATAGCTTCGAAATACCTTTCGAAGCCATCACCTTCGAAACCTTTAGTTTAAAAGGCTACTGGAGCCCTTTCGAAAGCATTGGGAAGCGGCTTGTTATATTTATAAAACAAAAGCTTGCCTTTCGAACTCATTGAAAACTTTCAACCTATTCGAAAGGTATGAAGGCGGCAGCAAGGTTTCGACTTGGTTCAAAACTACCCTTTCGAAAGCTTCTCTTTAAAACATAATATACGTCAACTCATTCGAAAGCCACCCTTTAAACAAAAAGGCAGCAACCCCTTCGAAAGCTATATAAAAGTAATTCAACCCTTTCGAAAGCATCCATTAAAAGCTAGGCAAGCGACATCTCTTTTGAGAGCAAAATAAAAACCTTCGAAAGCTATTTGAAATGGCATCGACCCCTTCGAAAGCATGGTTTCGACTTTATACCTTCCGGCTTTCTCCAATCCACTACATACCAAAGCATTGATACCATGTGTATTGGTTTGGACTTGGTTGGGGGCGGAGGTATGGGGTTGAAAGGTAGCAAACGAAAGTGACGAAGCAGTAAATCTGTGCAAAACTATTTTGTTGCCTTTTTAAGTAAATGATTTTCAACTAACTTGCCTATTTGTAAAAATAGAATTGGTTGCCCTAGACTTTACCAAATCTTTTCTAAAAGACTGTCGAATTCATCCGGAATTAATTAAAAATAATTAACAAAGAAGCCCTTCCCTTTAACAAAACAATTAAGACATTTAAGTCCTCCAACTTAAATAATTTAATTTTCATAGTAAACTACTAAGGAAAAATCCCCAAAAATCATCATAATTCAATTTTAATATGCTATGTAACATATATGAATTTCAAATCCAAAATCCTTTATATAATTCCCGAAATAAATTTTTAAACCAAATTACTTATTTCTTCCTTCAAAAATTCATAATAAATTATCCATAGCTTGGATAATTATGAAAATTCAAACCCATCTTCAAAATAATTTTTTACATAATATATTAATCCTCGTGGCATTCAAAACCCAATATATACGATTTTAGCCTTAAAATCGAATAAAACATTTATCAAACATACTTGTTTGAATCAAACATCATGTAATCCAAGCATATCACCATTAAAATCATCACAAAGGTTTTAAACTTAAAACCCAAAATCAAATGTTCTTAAAAACGAAAATGAGACGATTTTGATTATTATTCACCTGCTTTGGATAAGAAACTTGAGATTTGATCTTGCTTAATCCTCATTTGTCCTAAGCATTAGTAAATTTTTAATCTCCTTTTCTCCTAGGTTGTGGCCGGCTTTGAGCACCCTTTTTCTTATGTTTTTGAGTTATGAACGTATGGAATGAAAATGGGAATAAGGGTTTAGGAGTTAAGGGTTATGGTGGATGGCTATTTCCCATAGTGCCCTTGTCTTATTCTCTTATTATTTAACTTATGAAACCATTTCCATAAACTCATTCTTTTAATTTTATTTAATTAAGCACGACCTCTATTTAATTTCCAAACCTCAATCTCCTTATCACTCAAATATTTACATTATTTTATTTAATTTATTTAATTAAATCTCCTGAATAATGTTATTTAAAATTAGGGGTGTTACATGATCTATACTTATACATTGCTTTGCTGCCTGAATGTTTGTGGCACTACCTTGTTTTAATTTGTGGCACTACCTTATTTTAATTTATGGCACTTGCTGTTTGTGGCACTACCTTGTTGCATTGTTGCATTGTTGGCCTTATCCATGTACTTGCACACTGCCTTGTTCAAGGTAGTCCACTACCTTGACATTGGTTGAATCCCTTTCATGTGCTTTGGTTTCTTGTTTGTACAGTTTGATACTTGCTTCTGCACTTGTTGTTTTGCCTGAGCTTGTTTATATGCACTGTGATTTCTTATTACACTTTCAATTGCAAATCTTGTTCTAATTCAGTTCTTGTATATATACTTGTATGTACTTGTATGTACTTGTACATACTTATGTACACTCGAGCTTGTATATACTTGTACATACTTATGTACACTCGAGCTTGTATATACTTGCTTCAGCACTATGATTTCTTGTTTTGTCTAAGCACTTGTTGTTTAATGCCTATGTATATGTATACATATATACATATATATATATGTGTGTGTATATAAATGCTCACTTTGATGATATATACTTGCTGCCTATAGCATAAAATGCTTTATGTGTGCATTTTCTGGTGTTCCTTGTTCATTCCTTTATATGAACCATTTTGAGTTTCTGAACCATTTTGGTTTGAACTTGTTTTGAATTGCCTTGAGTTGCTCCTATGTGCACTACAGTTTTGCCTGAGCTTGTTTATGTGCACTTGAATTCTTATTTATGTGCATTGCAGTTCTGAACATTATGTGCGCTGCAGTTTTGCCTTGAATTCTTACCTAGTTGTCTTGTTTGCATTTCTTGGATGTGCAAGTGTGCATTTTCATGTATATAAATACATACATATGTATGTATATATGTGCGAATGTGCAAGTATACATTTCCTGGTTTGAGTATTCTAGTTGTATTATCTCACACTTGAATTGCATATATTCCTAGTTTGAGTATTCTGGTGTTTCACCTGTTGGTGCAGTTGTTTCGAACTTGAATTGCTGAAACTTGTTTTGAACTTGAATTGTTGAAACTTGTTTTATGATATGTGCACCTGAGTTGAGTCCAAGGAGGCTTGGGCTTGACCTTATGCACATTTGCACTGTGTTAAGCCTTCAGGCTTGACCTTTGCAACAATTCGTGAGATTTAATCGATGCTCGACCTTGTGATATTCACTGTGATATACTATGCATATCATAAATTGTCCATGCATATATATATTTGTCCCTGTCTAAACATGAAGAGAAAATAAACCCATAAACTGAGGCAATATTAATATTCAATTCAATTTTATTTTTGCAATTTAGATTTGTTTCCTTTTCCATTTTACCGCGTTGTTTTTTTCATAGGTATCGGAGATGGCTGGACACACGCTGAGCATGCAAATCAAGATCAACATTAAAAACAAACTCATGTAAGTAAAAAAATATTATATATGAGAGTGTGGAGAAAAGTTGTATATATGAGAGTGATAGTGAAAGTTGTATTTGAAAATGTAAGTAGAGTGATAGTGAAAGTTGTTTTGTATTTGAATTTGATTTGAAATAAAATATTTTTTTAAATAAAATATTTTAATTTCATTCTATGAACAATTATTCATATTAGTCAATATTTATATGTTGTCTAATAGAAATTTCAAAAATGATACTATAACATCAGACAACGTTTGGTTTTTTTTGTTGTGCTAGTGCATATCAGGCGACGGGGCATCTTTATGGTCTGATGTGCAATGAGACAGCACATGAATTAATGACGGATAGGTATTCAATAAGACAACAGAGCATATCTGTCGTGCGATTCGTTTTTTCCCATAGTGTTGTTCTTCTTTCCACAAACTTCTGGGCATGTATGGGCCACATGAGTTGGGACATTGAGCCTAATAGTGTGGTATACGGTAGGCGTTAGATGCACTTCGGTAAGGCTAGTGATGTCCAACGACGACGACTTGGGAGTTCAAGCCATATAGCGTCGCGGTTGAAAGTACATGATTTGAGACCTTGAGCTCAATAGTCTACATATATTAGGCGATAACGAGTTGGGACTTTGGATTCATAGTGTCGTAGTTGGCGGCACATAAGCTGGGACTTTGAGCTCAATAGTGTGCATACATTTAGGTGACGATGAGTTGGGGGTTTGAGCCTAATGATATTGCAGTTATTACGACGTACAAGTTGAGAACTTGAGCACATAGGACTAGACTTGGGTAGATTATCATGAGACCTTAACATGTGGTGTCACTATAATATTATATTATTTTTTGCTGACTTGTTGGGTGCAAATGATACAGGTTAAGGTATAGTTTTCGAGCATAATGGTTGTTTTATTGGCTTATTAGTATTATATACTTGTATGATGCGTTTCACTCACCAGACGTATGTCTGAATCCCTCTATCTTTTCTTTTTTAGTTATACATTGGTAGGTTGATAAAGAGGACTGGTGGTGGCTTGAAGGCATAATGGTAGTACGAAGACATGCATTAAGTTTTCTATTAGCTATCTACTATTTTGTCTCAGTTATTCCTAGACATTGGACTAATTTTGTTACTAGTGTAGAGAAATGTTGTAAGTGAAATTTATTTGATACTATATTATTTTACTTGTCAAGGATTGTATTACTGATTATTATATATTATTCCTTCTGCTGTGAGATTAGAAAGTGTAGGATACTGTAGATAACGTAGCTACGTGTTTTGTATTTTACCTAAAAACAATCCCTTATTTGTGAGGTCCAGGATGTCGGCGTCTTTATATGTGTGAATCAGGGTTTCGTAGATAGCGGGTTGTTACATTTCCCTTTATTTTTTGTTTTCCTTCTCTTCTATTCTGACCTAATGAGGACAAGCTTTCCTCCTTATAATTTGAATATGATGAATCATCATTACTCGTCCTATGTGTTTATGACTACTGGGTCAGCAAAGGGAAGCTTTCTTCTATCTTATCAAAGATAGCTTTCTAACTATCAAGCACTCTCTGATTTATCTTAACCATCATCCTATCAAGTTAAACTTTGGTAGCTATATTATGCGTGGAAGAAGGTCTTTGCAAAGTGTTTTTTGGTTGAGTGGCTTCTTCATTGTTGTAAGAAGCTTCATCTTCTCTTCCTCCAACATCTCTGAATCTAGTAGAAGTTCTCTTCGAGGCTATTATATTCAGATCTGGTACATAATCCTTTTTAGATCTCAGTAGCTTCAAATCTACAACTGTAATAAACCCGCACTTTAATGGATCCAAATTGACCTAAGTCCATCGAGCACAGATCGTTAGATTTGGTACATGCAAATAAACATGTGAAAATTATCAAAGATTGATAAAATATAAACTCATAGCAGAAACAATAATAGGATATAAATACCGACTATGCTTACTACCTTAGAATTAATGGTATTCCTTGGATATCAGATTGCCAAATCAGCATTGAGCATGAGAGAAAAGAAGACTTCTCCAATGACTAATCACGTCCAGCTCCAGTGACCCTTTCCTCTAAATCTATCATGTGGGTTGTAATGAGGAAGGGGTCAGAACAACGTTCTAATGACTGGAAAATCTATACAGTGTCCATAACATAAATTTATGTCGATTGGTTTCCATTTAACTGTTATGTCTACTATTCTAAGGTTAACTAAATTAACCTAATATTGCACATACGATATTCCTACCTCGCACAATTCATCTACCTACCCTTCCTAAGGTACAAAATACTGACGTAAGTCTGTCGGTCACTTAGTACTTCAACATATGAAGTGGGCTCCTAGCATCGCTATCATTGGTCTATTAGTCCTAGCTACAGAGACCTTTGACCACTATTTACAACTTTATAATACATAGTAGTCATACTACTAATGCATCTATCGTCATTAAAGTTTTAGCTATGTAAGAGACAGTACCCAAGCCACTTAATACCTTATTAATAAGGACTAGGCAGACCCTTGACCATTTAGTACCTATATTCTAGGTAAGCCTTTGTCATTTAATACTTAACCCCAAGGCGGACTCCTTACTACTAATATCTAGGTGACATTGCTAGGAATCTCACTGGGACACTTAATACTTCTTTATGGAAGAAAAGTGGACCCTAGATCAGTCACTTAATACCTCAAACCCAAAGCGGCCCACTACAAGAAAACATGTTATTGGGTGCATTGAATGACAGCGTTTCAAAGTTAAGTGCAACTAATGCTTATTTAGAGGAAAATAAATAAATAAACAAACGCTGCCAGTCTTTCCCTCCTAAATTTTTGGTAAAATTTCTATTCCCCCGCTCGGTTTCTTTCTTCAACATAAACATTTGTATTAAAAAAGCCTGATGATGTCTAATTTTCAACCACCACCCCTCGTCTTCTCATTTACCTTCTTCTCTACTCTGACCTTGCCTCTCAACCTTTCCCTCTCATCCAACCCTCCTCCATCTCAACCGCTCCTTTAATCATTGATTCCCTTCCAAATTTGCAAACCCTAGATCTTCCTTGCTTATCACAACTCGCATCACGGCCTACCAGCGTCGATGATTTCTGGTTGCCCTCTCTCAGTCTCGGCATAAGTCTATTTAATGAGATAACTGATAGTGGCATGCTGCATCTACGATCTCAACTTTAAACACCTTCATGGATTCTGAAATCAAAATATGAGGTGAGTTTGAATTTTTCAATTATGATAAATATTTTTAAAATTTGAGGCAGTAACATTAATGTAACAAGAAGCTTACTATCAATTAGCTAGATACTAATTGTTAAATACTTTATATGCTGAATTTGTGAATTGTTTAGTTATTCCGAAAATTGAGTTGTTTAATGCAAACCAATTTGACAAATAAATTATATGATGAATCAAGTGGCTTAATATTGATTTATGTTCATGTCAATTCTATATCTTTTGAGTCCACGACAAGCCTATATCATTTGAGTTCGTGCCAAGTCTATATTAAGATGGGTAAAATTTCTACTGCTAATGGATTCTTTTGTTGATGACTAGAACTGTGTTGCTGATAAGTTTATACTAATATGTGCATGCATTAAGATGCTAGATTTTCTATTGATGCCTGTGTTGATCTAGTGAGCTCTGTTGTATAAATTATCTATGTTGCATAGTAGATAGTATATGATATCGGAGGAAAATTGTTCACTTACGTATATGGCTCGCTACTTATTTTGCATAATTTATTCTTTATCATTTGTTTCAATGTATGATAGGAGACTCATATTTTGGGGATGCGAATTCTTCATCACATGCTGGAGCAATGCATGTATAGTGTTTTGAAAACCCATTGGGGGTACATATTGGTCCTATTATGTGGTATTCAACCATCTTTATAGCAATGGGCAGTCACTATACCCTTGCTTTGCTGTCTTTGAATACTTTGAATGGTCATCCTTAGTACAAAATGAAGCTCAGAGTCATCGGACATCATTTCACAATTATCAGAGGTATGTCTATTTTTGCATCATTCTGTGTTCTTCATTGAGATAGATGTGTACTTTTCACAAGTAGATCATCTACATATTTTTTGTTGTTTGGATATTTTAGTTTCTAAAATAGCAGAAGGGAAGAAAAGAAACATATTTCCTTGAAAAACAACATGTATGTTGGTCATTAACCTTGGTTGAGCCTATAAATTTTATGGGCTGTTTCTTGCAGCTTGTTCTTAGAAGATAGGTGTCCTCAAAAGGATGTCTACGGTGGCTTCGTTGTAGAAACTACAGATGTAGTTGTACGATGTACAAGAGTTTTTGATGTGACAGGGTTTTTGGTGCAATAAAATTTTGAATTTTAGATTTACATCGTTTTACAACTTGAAACCTGATCTGGCACTGATTGAACCTCCTGTAAAATGAACTAGGATGCTGAGCATTCTACTATATGTATTACTTTTGTCACTAAATAACAATTTGTGATTCCTGACATTATTAATAAATACCAATTCCAGATGATTGAAGTATAAAATCTTTGGTTGGATTTAACAAAATGAGCAATAATTCACAAACATATGGCTATATGTGCTTGGTACTTGCATCATTTTCATTTTCTTGTTTTGTGTATATTTGGCGACGTGATGATTTCTATGGTTTCAGATATTTGATTAATATTGTTGTATATGAATTTGAATGAATATTTAAAAATAAATATGAGTTATAATTTTAAAAGTAAGCTTTTATTTTTTTTAAAAGCAAGGTAATTACATATGAAAATGATAATACTTAATTGCATGGTATAGAGTGGTCTGTCATGAATAAATATGATATTTTTGTGAGTATATTCCAATTTGAGAAAATCTGCCAACATTGAACAAAATACATGTTTATTCAGAACTAGTCATTTGCTGCAATCCTGATCTAGATAACTGTTAGAGGCTTGATGATCGTTTATGATTTAAGCATCTATTTTAATTTTTTGTAGATATCTGAGTTGGGTATATACCCTGCTATGGACCCACTTGACTCCACATCTAGAATGCTTTCCCCTCATGTTTTGGGAGAAGATCACTACAACACTGCTCGTGGTGTCCAGAAGGTTCTCCAAAACTACAAGAATCTTCAAGATATCATTGCATTTTGGGAATGGATGAACCCGGTGAAGATGACAAATTGACTGTTGCAATTGCCCGAAAGATTCAGCGTTTCTTAAGCCAGCCTTTCCATGTTGCTGAAGTCTTCGCTGGTGCTTCTGGAAAATACGCTGAGCTGAAAGAAAGTGTAAGCAGCTTTCAGGTAAATCACCCTTTGTACCACTGATTATTATTATGTTTGTTAGTTGTTAGTTTTTCAATTGAAACTTCTTTCTGCATTATTTTCAAAAGCCACACCACATTTTAATTTTACTTCTACCGTTTCTCTCTCAAATACTTTTAGTTGTGATATTCCAATTTGGAAATATGTAACAACCTCATTCTCTATTTGTATTTATAAATCGAATATCAACATATATTATAGTTAAAGTTTGTAATGCTTCATATACATAAGACCATAGCGGAACAAAAATTGACTTATACCAAAATAATGCGTATATAGGGCACACAAAAGAAATCTTTAGCAGTCATATGCTATATTTATAACGATTGTTTAGAAAAAAGAAAATGCATAAATTTTTAGAATAAAAGTAACAGCATATTCCTCTCCTTTTCAATTTCGTCCATATCAAAAGTGGAGAGAATAAAAGAGAAAATAAAGAAGCTTTTGAAGAATAAACCATAGATCACTTTCTTTTCTCCAACAAATATAAAGACAATATATAGTGGGGTATAATGCAGCCCAGAGCATTTCAATTACTTATTAAACATGTTGCGTACATTAAAAATAAAAATAAAATTCACCACTGTAATAGTTTTTTATATAAATGTCAGAGTGTAAATTGACATAAGAGACATGAAATTGTCGCATGAGAAACTTGTCTTGTTCTTTCAATGCTTCCAATGTATAAGTGCTGCCTACATAGATCTTGAGTTTTAAGAGCATGGGCATTAAATAGGTCTAAAAAGTATTCAATTGCTTCTTGAGAAATGTTTTCTGATGCTGATTGAAGATTGCCATTAGAATCTAGAATGTAATTCCCTCTATTATTTGATTTTGGAATAGACATTTTGCTGTAATTTTTTTTTGAGTTCTTATCACCTTGAGCAAGCCACTTGAGTTTCATTCTTTAAGTATTTTCTATTGCAATTATCCTCATGAGGTTAGATAGATGATCACTTTTTGAGCATACAGAAAAACAATATTATCATCAAGGGATTTGTTAACTAGCTGCTCATAAAGGTCATTTGATTCATTTCTAAGTTATTTATATAATTTGTGGTAGCTTCCTATATTTTTCTACCATGACCTTAAGGTTAGTTTAGTAGCTTTTAATTTTCTTATGAGCACAAGTAGAGGATTGCCTTGGACATTAGTGTTTAGAGATTATTGGATTATGTCCTTATACTCCTTATTCAAACACCAGGAATTATTCGCAAAATACCATAACTTATCTCGCTACTCAACACTTAATCATTGAAACTTAAAAAAAATTCACAAATTAAAGTCGATATGCTATGTGGAAGTGAGTATTGTCGTGCGTGTGTTTCTGAACTTGTATGTGTGCATTTGAATGTGTGCGTATTTGTGTTATGAGTGCTGCATGTTGGTGTGCGAGCAAGACCATGCATGTATGTATTTCTATAATGAGTTGTGTGGGTGGGTTTTTACTAAGTGTTGTGTGTGTGAACACAAAGTGCGTTATGCGTGTGTAATAGTAGAGTGCTGTGTGTTTGCTGTGTGCGTGCTATGTGTTTGCAATTTCGAGTAAATGTGAGCACCTTTAAACTCTACAATGAAGTGAAAATAATTATTTTAAACCTTATATATATTTGCCTGTGGAACTGAAATGATAAAAGCAGAGTTACTTTGTAATTTTTGCAATTCTTAGAAGAGTGAATGTGGAAGCAAAATTTTATACATGAGGGATTACGTGAATTAGCAGCATATATACATAAATATGCAAGTGGGTTGTACGTGTTAAGTGGAGTCAAGTGCATGCGTGTTGTTGTGTAAAGCCTAGTGTGTGTTTTGTGTAACGACAGTGTTTGAGTTATGCGAGTCTGTGTTATGTGTGTTCTTGAGTGTATATATAGGTTTCTATGTACAGGTTGTGTAGGTAGGTGCATGGGAACATGTGTTCATAGTTGTGTGATGAGTTATTGCACTAAGTTCAGCTGTATATTGAGTTTACTGGTGCACTATGGTACTATGTTTTTGCATGTCTTGGTGTAACATATGTTAGCAGGCTATGTTTATTGTTAAGTAAGTGAAGGTAGCAACTGTTAGTGCATGAGTGGCATGAGTGTTCCAACTTATACTTGAAAGAGCCTGATTATGAAAATTGTAAACCAAATGTGTATGTCTTTTATTTACAGACATATTTACAATTTCTAACTAATTTTATTATCTATCCTTGAGTTTGATTTGTAGATGGCTTGATGAAGTAACTTTGAGAATTATATTTGGGCTAAACAATTTGGAATCCAAGTTATTAATGTACTGACCACTAGAGATCACAGTCATTTAGCCCTTACAAGTAAGATATGTTTTTTATGTTCATTCTATTGCACGAAGCAACAAATATTTGGTGATTTGAGTATCGCAAGGAAGCCCGAAGAAAAATTTATAATTACGATTTAAAGTATGTATATACGTATATGCACCAAATATACTTCATGTTCAAGCAGTTTCTTATTCATTCTCTATCCATAACCCATTTTTGCTTACTACATATATCTTAACTTTAAGGTATATTTTCAGTTCATATAATATCTTTTTTTTTCTTTTTTGAAAGCAAAATCCACTCCACTACTAGAGGTCGGATACATGGAGCTTGATATCACATTAATGCATGAATTTGCATTTTGGTTTGAAAATCATAGAACTCCATCCAAATTGTAAATTTTGGTTGGAATTTGCAACCAGAAAAATTCACCACTGATTTTCTTTTCTTTTCTTTGTTGGAATTATCAATCAAGAGGATATTCCATCACAGATAGTCATGGTTCCAAAAGATGTTCTATGGTGGACTTGCACCAACAAATAAATGGAAGTAACTGACACTATAGTTGTTGCCTAATACAGTTACGGTAATGTGAATTTAGGGAATATTTTTGTTTTAGAGAACCCAATTGATAGAAAACGACAAGGGTAAAGAAAATTGTACATTTCAATTAGTGGATGGATGCATCATCGATGGATTACGGACGTTCCAGATACTTTTTCATATTTTATAAGATTTAACTTGACCATAGTACTAAATACACAATCTGCCCATAGTACTGATACACAATCTGCACATAAAATGAAATCCAGTCAGACTTCTAACCTAGTTTTGATCTGAATATCTGTGTAAATTGAAAATTGTGTATTCGTTGGGGAACTATATAGGATGCATATAAAAATAGAACAATTTTTGTTAATATGTGTTAATATAGAATATCGAGTTATAGATTACATGATTTTCATATATACATATACATATACATATATATATACATATATATATATACATATATATATATATATATTGTTGATTGTTAAACTCGTTTGCAGGTAATTAGCTATTTCGAAGAAAAGACTGTCGACAACAAAGAACTATTGGTAATCAAGCAACGAAAATGAATTTAATTGTTATATATGTTGTCGTATTTTGTTAGTACCATTTGTGGAAACTTGTCTGTGAATGCTTGTAGTATGTGATTTATTTTGTTGAAAAACTACTATCTAATTGATTATGGATATTATATTTGATTGTGAGATTAGCATGTTTTTGCAATTATTTGAATATGATGATCATATGATTGATTGTTTGTATATGCTAATTATGTGATTTAATTGTTTGTTTGAATATATGAAAATTATGCGATTGATCGTTCGTTTTAATATGAATAGTATATAAGCGATTGCTGGAAATGGTATAAACCATCAACCGTAAATCAAAAAAAGCATATAAACAAAAAATGCAACCAAAAAATGAAGACTTATGGTAGCGTTTTTTTAACCCTACAGAAAAAACCTATAGCTGCATTTAAAAGTGACTTTTGGTAGCATTTTTTAAATCCTACAGAAAATACCTATAGTTGCATTTAAAAGTGACTTTTGGTAGCGTTTACTACAACGCAACCAAAAGTTTTAGACTTTTAGTTGCATGTCGTATAGCAGCGTTCTCTAAAACGCTACCATAAGTTATGGTAGCGTTTTTTCAACGCTACCAAAAGTCTTTTCTGGTGTAGTGCGGACCCTTCCTGGGATATCCACTGCTGCTCTTAATCGATAATTCGGGCCTTTTAATACATTTTAATTTGGAAAGAGGTAGCCCCTCAAACAACCACTTAATACCTCTAACCCCTAAGCAGATCCTATTATTCCCATAATCAATTCCCATGGGTCCTATGAATGATGACGCCCCATATTAGCAGTAAGTGAACAAAACTGCTGGTAGCCTCTGAGTGAAGGGCAGACTTCCGTTGTGTCACTTTACTAACCTCGCATCCCGATCCTCTAAGCCCGATTAATTATTCTATGGGTCTAATGGTCAATGATGTCTCACAACAGCAGGAAGTGTACGCAACTGCTAGTAGCCTCAAATTGAAGGGTAGACTTTTGTTGTGTAACTCTATCGTCCTCGTATCCCAACCCACTAAGTCAAATTAATTATTCTAGGCTTTACTAACTTAAGCCATAATATCCTAGGCTTTATTATTACTAAGCTTTATTATCTTAAATTGGATATTGGACTTAGCTCACTAACTTCCTTTTATTTATTTAAGGCTATATGAATTACCTTAAATTTTCAATCACCCATAAATTCCCTTTATTTGCTTCTTCCATAAATGTCAATTTTTTCATGACAAAGGATATCATCCTAACGGACATTTTCTAAGACATTTATGCATATTTACTAATTTCCAATTAGTAATCTCTTTCTAACTATTCCATGGTTATTAATCTTACTTCTTTATTTATCAGTCCCATTAATCCATTTACCTTATTAATGATTTGTAACTCCCAAATTCATTTCACATCTATTACCTATTAATTGGAGCTACAACCTTTTCCCATTTTCCTTCCTAATTCCTATCCACAAATCAACGTTGTTACTATGTATGTATAACTAATATCCTAAGCAAGCGTTATGAATAAATTGTCATATTCATTAGCACGTATAAATTTGTATAAATACCTACTTTTGCCAAATATATTCTGAAATGACCCGCAGTTCCGTACCCCTTGAATTGACATTAATCTCCATCAAATCAACTCAAGAAGAACGGAAATACGAACCATTTGGGTTAAAGAAGAAAGAGGTAGAAGAAGAAAATAGAAAACAACATCAGAATCTCACAATCGCACCGGGACAATATATAATAGATAACAACAGATCTTTATACAAAAAGAACTATTACTGTTTTATACATCACATCATCAGAGTACATACCGACAGCAGCACAAAATAGGACAGTTACAATAATTTGTCCTCACAAAGCTGACTATACACAATGGAATACATCAAATATGTGAGATACGTCTTGCCATATAGCTCGTCTCCTGAGCTCCACAGCATCCTATCCTGTATCTGTAATACTCGGTCTGACCCGAGCATTATAATAAAATAACACCCGAGTCAGTCTGGAAAACCAACGTGAGAAAACACACTCAATTGGATTATTAAAGTTTTCCAAACCCTTTGAAATCAAAAGCATCTCGTAAGACCATGCCACAAATAAATATGTCGGGTTTTTACCTTACGATAGCCAAAACACTTTTTATCAAATCCGTCTGATATTATAATAGTGTCTATTGAAAGTAAAATAGAATCTAGTTGAAATGCTTGCATCTCACGTTTCAGCAATAGTTGGGCACAATCAAAACCGTACAGGCGCTTATTGGAGATTGGATTCCATACAATGACTAGGCACTGGGGTACCACCTGTCACAGTACCTGGTCTAGATCAATGTACCGAGGACCACGCCCGATCCCCTGCAACACAAGGCCGGAACTACCCCTTACTGGATAATTCCGAGTAAGATCACCCCACGGTTGGGATCAGCAACTGCACCACTAAGCTGAATAAAAAGGAACATCTAGACAGGGATGACCTCACCCTAATGGGTGCTACCCACATAGCCTTGCTGCATAACCCCTGATTTTCAGTCATTCCCAGTTGATGAGGCTAGAGGCTAAGCGTTACCTTTTTAGAACACATCTCTTAGAATGCCCACCGTCCACCTGACGATGTTCCGAAAGCATTCATCCATATAAGTCCGTCCCGGGTTCGAACAGAACCGAAGGCACTATTCCTACTACATCCATTTTGGAATCATCCTCAGGATTAGTAGCGATTAGCCCTTGCACTTCACTGCTCCATCTTCGATTCCAAACTCGTTTTCCCCATGAAAATGTACAAACCGAGTCGAAGTAGTTTTCGAGAAATTAATCCCGATCCCGGTCTCTTCGAAACGATCAGCGCATTGGCCAATATTGATAGTCGGTTATTTTTTTTTGAGATCATGGGGAACGTTAAGGTCATGGTATTCATTGATACTCATGATAGGCAGTTATTTAACTATCAAATAACATTCACAAACAACCATCAAACATAAATAATTTTCCAAATTATTTATTGACCTCAAAATATCTTCACAAGATATATTTCCACTTTCAAACCTTTTTGAAAACAATTTCCAAACCACTCTTCTCATGGAATAAATTCCCAAATATTTATTTCCACTGAAAACACCAAGTACAATTACTTTAGTTTTTTAAAATAATAAAAAAAAACACTTTATTATAAAATACACTTTAAAAAATTTAAATTAAAAACTACTTTATTACTTTATTCAAAAATATATACTTTAAGAAATTTAAAATAAAGCTATTTTATAAAATATAAAACTAAATTTTCCTCTTTTCAAAACATAATACAAAGTCACCTCTAAATAATTACTACTAAAATAAATTTTGAAAATAATACTTACTTTAACCTTAAACATTTAAAAATAATAAATTTTCTAAAACATACCTTTAAAACAACTTTAAAACTTTTAACTTATACTTAAAAATTTGCTTTGAAAACGTACTTGGCTATCCAGGGAAATACGCTTCTCTTTCACATCTTTAAAAACAAATCACTATTTATTTTTAAACAACTTTACCCATTCCTTTAATAAATTCCCACCGTGAATTTATCCTTCCAAATATCCACTGATATATTACTTCACTTTTATAAAACCCAGTTTATAAATTTGATGGTCTCATCCATCTTTTAAACACAGTTTTAAACACTTTATCAAATTTCAAATCGATTTCCAAATCAACTCCATTTTTAAAATAAATTCTTTTATTTACCCAATTTATTTTAAAATCCCATTAATTCCATTAATTCCAGATTTGACTTCTTATTATGATTTAAAATCTTATTTAAACTAAAATAAAATTTTCTTTTATTTCTTTCAAATTCCTTCTTTATCCTTTCAAATAAATTTAACCCTTGAATTTTAGAATAAATTCTTTATTCCTTTAAATAATATCACCTAATTTTTAAAATTCATTATTTTCCCTTTTATTCAAATCTGTTTTCCTATACTCGGAATTTATTTAATAGAATTTAAAATCACTTTTCCTTTCCTAATTCATTCTTTAGATTATTTAAATTCTCTATACTTATTCTACTTAAAAATTCCCTCTTTTATTTTCTCATCAAAAATCTCATCTATATATTTTTGGTATCTCAGTATACCCAAATATATTCAACCAAACATAGCACCCAACATTTCCAATTACCAATGTAATCTATCATAGATCATCAAATAAATCATATCACAGAATATTAAACAATCTAAATATTTTGAGGAATCCAGTTGGATCCCTCCAACCTGTTTCCCTACATCCACAGACGTTAGCACAATACTAATTTCACTTCAAGGTGGAATATCGCGGTATATGGGTTTATAAAATATCATCTGCTATTATGCGGCGCATAGGGTCTCATCCGCTATATAATGCGGGAAATCAATCACTCCAATATATATATATATATATATATATACTACTATATATAATATCACATCCAATCAATTCAATCATTCAACCAGTTATTTAAATTTAACCATTTAAATTTAAATAATAATCCAGATGAGTGAGATTAACTCACCTTTAATTTTATTGTTTGCAATCCGATCCACACCGGCTTGTTACCTTCAAGATTTCAGACCTTGTATAACATTATAAGGTTTATTAACATTTTGAACTATCGAACAATTAATTACCATTTAATTAACTAACAATTTAATCCATACTAATTTCTTTCAATGAAATATTTTAATTCCAAATAAAATCCATATAAAATTTTAAAATCTAATTTTTAATTAAAATCTTTTTTTTACATAAGCTTCAACATGTTAAAATTCCTATTTTACCAAACTTTATCTATATAATCTCTGTGTATTACTGTCTGTCTATATAAATCAGGATATATATATATATATATTGGACAACATTTATATATAAATATATTTTTACTGTCTGTCCAGTTTATTGGCTCTTTAAACTTTAAACTACTATACTGTTAATTCCAGTTAAAAGAAATAAAAATTAAAAAATTAATTTAAGGGTTTTAAACTTTAAGTACTATAAATTTAAAAATGCTTAAAATTTAAATTACCTCAAACCGACTGGAAACAAAATCAACGGCTTAGCTCAAAGCTCCATACGAGACTGCTGACCTCGACACTCAACCCCTACTGCGTCCACGGCTTCCACCTTAATCAATCGCAGCCTGAACCGTAGAACAGAGATCGCCTTCGATTCGTCACCCTAACTCCTTGACGACTCCACCATCACACTGCCGCAATGCCATTCACACGCTCGAGCACCCCCCCTTCTAAGCTTCGTTCGACAATCGCTGCTGAACCATCCCCTTCATGAGATCGCGATTTCAATCGCGAGCCTAAAATAGCCCGGCTTGAATCGATTTGAGACCGATCTCGACTAGATCGAGAAAGATGAAGGCCACGTCTGACCCCTACAGCTGCTCGTTCTTCCCTCCCCGATTGATCGCTTACGAATCAGAAGGTCTCGATTGAGAGAAAAAAAGCACGATTCGTGAATGAACTTTTAAAGGAGGATGAAGACGCGATTTTGTTCGGCCATTATTTTTTCTCTGGCTTCGATTTGAAGGAATGAAAAGAAAAGGGAAAAGAGACGTGATTTAAAAGTGATGGTAGCGTATTAAAGAAAAAGGGCTACAGTGTCGTGATGGAAAGGAAAAGTAACTAATGGGAAAAAGTTGACATGAAGGGAATTTTGACTGGTCAAACAATGTATATTATATTTAAATTTTAAATTTAAATCGCTCGAATTACGCAACTCAAAATCTCGATCCCCTGTCGAGGCGTGCTACTAGGCATTCATAATGTTATCCCCCTATTCCGAACGAAATGAAAAAGGTTTCAAGTCCTAATTCGATCGTATGGAGAAGATAGCTTTTTGAACCCAGTTGTTATATTAAATTTCGATATAAATTTCAGCGCGTTTATCTATCGTACGATCACACGCCAACTCCAAACGCTTCAAAATTTGAAATCCGATAATAATACAATATTACGGATCCAATGGAACTGGTTTCGTCGAATTCCGAGACTGTGCCCCAGAAGGCTATTTTTAAATTCAATTTAAACGATAAAATTTTAAAACTTAACAAAACACTTCCAAATTCAATTTTAGCACTTTTACTATCTACAGTATTATCAATATAGATTTTACAAGCCTTCAAATTAATTTTAACAAGCTTAAAACTCAAGATTTAATATTTTACCCAATCTCTAATTATTAAATTCAATAATTTAATTGCAAAATAATAATGATATTTGAAATTCAAGTTAAAAATTAACTTTTAAATATTTAAAATCAATTAAATATACTTATTTCAAATGTCCAAAATTCCGGGTCGTCACATTCCTCCCCCCTTAAAAGAATTTCGTCCCCGAAATTTCTAGTTAAGAAGAATGGTTCAATACCCGTTAACCTTTCTCCCAAAACCAAACGGTTTTAACAACTTTCCAAAGCAATCTTTTATTAAGACACACTAACCCTCTTTCTAACTTTCTAACTTATCCATAAGTTCCAACCAATATCACTTATTCAACCATTTCAATTTTTAATTTAAAATCAAATTTAAATTATCCAAATTTTCTTAAAATTTTCTAACTTTCTAAATTTTCGAAAATTTTCGCCAGCGTCTCCTTTGCGCGGCTAGCTCGGTACAACTACAAAATGCCTCTACGGGCCCCCAAATTTCAAAAGAAAACAAAAAGCCAAGTGTCTAGATCAGAAAATCATCAAATTTCATACAGAAATTTAAATACATACCCTTAAGTCGAGTAATTCAAATTTTTATCTTCTGAATCATAAACACCAATTTTCTTTTGCTTTTTAAAACACCTGTGTCCTACTAAGCAATAATATCCAATCACAGAATCCAAAATCATTTTATTCACTTCTTTACAAAATTTCAATATTTGCTTTACTTAAGCCCGTACGATGTACATATATCATCCGTACGCAATATCAAATCCGATCGCTTACTTGATCACACAATTTCACTTCCGAACTAGTATCGTCCACCCGACTTCCTAGTGCGGACTCAGATCTGGTTTCCTGATCAGAAACCGTCATTCTCCTTGCATAGCCACAAACTATGATAGAGAATATCCAGAATCAATCAAAATCCATATCCAGGGTTCGCCGTCGAAAATCGAGTGAAAAATCCTAACTCGGATCGGTATAATTACCTCGAAATTCTGTGCTCGAATCCGGATCAAATCACTATGCGAATAAAATAATATACGTACATCCTACGTATTTATATCCATTGATTATCAACTATATCAATTTTCTCTTTTATTCACATTTATTTGATTTCTATTTACTTATTCACAATTTCCCTTTTTACAACTTTCAGTTTAATCTTCATTCAATTATTCACTCAGTATATTCCCAATACCAATTTACTTAAGAATTTCATTCTTCATTTCTTAAGTTCAATATAAATATTTCTTATATTTATTTTACTTCACTACTGAAGTTATATACACTTCCATTCACTTTGCCTTTACAATTCCATTTGAATTCAATTTACCTTCATTTTAGATATTGAATTATATTTACCTTTATCTCAACCCATATTCAAATAATCATTTCTTTAATTAGTCTCACTACAAATTTATTTAAAATCTCAAATAAAGTTTATTTGCAAACTTTTTCTTCCTTTAGTTTCTTCGAACAATTTCTTCGATTTCACCTTACTTTACATACACAATTTTAAATTAGATTTCAATATTCAGTTTCAATTCTATTTGCTTACAAATTTTAAATCATTTGTCGTTTGTGAAAAATTTGAAAAATTTTATAACTCCCAAAATTTTCAGAAAATTTTGGCAGAGTCTCCTTTGTACGGAGGAGCTTTTGCAATTTGACAAGAGATATAAATATATATACATCAACCCACACGGTCGGAAAAATAAAAAAAACAAACAGTTCATATATCCTATCTTTTTATTGCATAGGCGTACCTTTATTTAGCATTTTTAAGCAAGCGGCTTATTTATTTAGCATTTTGCACGATCAAATCCAGCTAAACGGCTTCCAAAAACCTGTACTTACTCAATTTAAACATGTAAGTGCCAAATATATGCAATTTACATTATTTCACTTGTGTTTACAAAGCTATACATGAATTCTATACACAATGCATGTTATATAGTTTTCATAAGCACATATAAGATTTTGACACCTATTTCAATTGCATATCTGCATAATTTTCATCCAAAACCATTTTATTTAGGCTCGACAACATTCCTTGCTTGTATATTAATAACCATTTCCAAATTAATTCAACTCAAACTTTATTTAATGGACTTTTATTTTCACTGAAGTCAAGCTTCCATAAATTTAAACTTAAGTTAATTTACTCCAAATCATTCCAATTTCATAACTTAAGTTCATTCTCATTATCCATTTTAAATTTTAATTCATATTCTCAATTTATTTCTAAACTTATTTTATTAATAACAAGACCAATTAAATTTTATTTAAGTCACCATTTTACCCAATTTACTAACATTTTCCAAATTCACTTTCATTTAACTATTCTCCAAGTTAAATTTTTATTCTAAACAAATTTCAAATTTTTATAAGTTTTTCAAACCCATTTATTATTCCATAAACATTTTATATAAGCTTCCAGAGTTTAAACAATTTATTAAACATTCCAAAACATTTAAACCAACTCCAGAGTTTTCAACAATCTCTTAAGTATTTCAAAAATCAAAGCGGTTGTACCAAACCAAAGTTTCAACATTTCGAAATCACCTTTGAAATCAATTATATCCAAAATCCTTTGCATTCCTAAAATCAAACCCGACTTTTGAAAACAAACACCAATCCAAAACATCCAGATAGCAATCCCTCTCTTGGAAATTCGAAAATGAACACCGATGATGTCGCGATCATCATCAGAATTATTTTCCAGCGACTGAAGAGAGTTTAGTGCTTTTACCTCTTAATATATTTCCAAATATTCTTAATTTCAAATCCAATTCAAAATATTTCTCAACTACTATCACCATTATTACTCCAAATATTTAAAAACCATTTTCAAACCCAAAGGAATTAAAACCTTTCCCAAAATTCCAAATTCGAAATCCATCCAATTCAGATTCAAACATTACTCTGGAATTTTATTTCAATTTCAATTATAAATCACATTTATAATTCACATTTACAAATTCCATTCTATTATCTGAATTTATTTCCTTATCATTGGTTATATTTCAATTTCTTATTCAATTTTACATTTAAATGATAATAATTTAATATTATCACTTCCTAACAACCAAGCATCCATATAGAACTATAATAATTTCTGAAAATTATTTCTTTCATATACAAAAATAATTTGGGTAAAATTATTTCATTTACCCTACTTTTAAAATCATATTGTGTCGGTTTATCTTGTTTAAAAGTTTAGAAACCCCTATTGATGTCGTGGCATCCCACACATCGACCAGAATCCATAAACACTCAACCGATAAGTCAACACAATATAAAACCATTTTTATATTTACTAACAAATACGCGCTCATATCTATTATTACACTCAAACTCATTCTAGAGTACTATGGACCCTATTTCAATGAGTAATCCCCACCAGAGCCAAGGTTATCGCCAGTGAAATGAATTCCCAGTTTATAATCCCGCTGTGTTATTTTAAGAACTACTTTATTACTTTATTATAAAATACACTTTAAAACATTTAAATTAAAAACTACTTTATTACTTTATTCAAAAATATATACTTTAAGAATATTTAAAATAAAGCTATTTTATAAAATATAAAACTAAATTTTCCTCTTTTCAAAACATAATACCAAGTCACCTCTAAATAATTAGTACTAAAATAAATTTTGAAAATAATACGTACTTTAACCTTAAACATTTAAAAATAATAAATTTTCTAAAACATACCTTTAAAACAACTTTAAAACTTTTAACTTATACTTAAAAATTTGCTTTGAAAACGTACTTGGCTATCCAGGGAAATACGCTTCTCTTTCACATCTTTAAAAACAAATCACTATTTATTTTTAAACAACTTTACCCATTCCTTTAATAAATTCCCATCGTGAATTTATCCTTCCAAATATCCACTGATATATTACTTCACTTTTATAAAACCCAGTTTATAAATTTGATGGTCTCATCCATCTTTTAAACACAGTTTCAAACACTTTATCAAATTTCAAATTGATTTCCAAATCAACTCCATTTTTAAAATAAATTCTTTTATTTACCCAATTTATTTTAAAATCCCATTGATTCCATTAATTCCAGATTTGACTTCTTATTATGATTTAAAATCTTATTTAAACTGAAATAAAATTTTCTTTTATTTCTTTCAAATTCCTTCTTTATCCTTTCAAATAAATTTAACCCTTGAATTTTAGAATAAATTATTTATTCCTTTAAATAATATCACCTAAGTTTTAAAATTCATTATTTTCCCTTTTATTCAAATCTGTTTTCCCATACTCGGAATTTATTTAATAGAATTTAAAATCAATTTTTCTTTCCCAATTCATTCTTTAAATTATTTAAATTCTCTATACTTACTCTGCTTAAAAATTCCCTCTTTTATTTTCTCATCAAAAATCTCATCTATATATTTTTGGTATCTCAGTATACCCAAATATATTCAACCAAACACAGCACCCAACATTTCCAATTACCAATGTAATCTATCATAGATCATCAAATAAATCATGTCACAGAATATTAAACAATCTAAATATTTTGAGGAATCCAGTTGGATCCCTCCAACCTGTTTCCCAGCATCCACAAACGTTAGCACAATACCAATACCAATTCCACTTCGAGGTGGAATATCGCGGTATATGGGTTTATAAAATATCATCCGCTATTATGCGGCGCATACGGTCTCATCCGCTATATAATGCGGGAAATCAATCACTCCAATATATATATATATATATATACTACTATATATAATATCACATCCAATCAATTCAATCATTCGACCAGTTATTTAAATTTAACCATTTAAATTTAAATAATAATCTAGATGAGTGAGATTATGAAAAGACCCTCCTATTTCTACCCTAATTTCATAAGGATTTTTTTTTTCCATCAAAGGGAATTTAAATCACGTAGAAATCAAAATGCCATACAAGCTACTGACATAGCCACTTATTTCTTTTCTAAATAGGTAAATTAGGCAAAATCAGCAGTTCAGACGTCTAAATTCTTATGACAGGCGTCTAAACTTAATTACAGACGTCTATCTAATTATGACAGACGGCTCATAGATCAAAAATTGAAACAGAGAGAAAAAGACATTTTGAACTGAATTCAGACATCTAATTATTTTGTGACAGACGTCTATATTTAACCTTAGACGTCTAAATTATTTAGACTGTCGTCTAAGTTTAATCTCAGACGTCTAAATTATTTAGACTGTCGTCTAAATTCGATTTCTATGTACATGCATATGCACATTCAATTTATATGTGTCTGGATGTCCACCTACATTCATTTACACTTTTAAGTTCGATTTAAACTTCCTTAGAACTATCAGAGATGATATATAGATTGATCATTTATTACAATTATATTTTCCAGGGTCATTTTCTTTTTCCAATAAACCAAAATACATCCAGGATCAAAACAATTAACCAATATAAATATATCAGTACTTTCACAAAGTTAAGCACATACATGTGAGGATGTATATGCCTCTCTTGTTTAAATCAGAGTTCTGGAAAACAAGAGGAGATTGGATTGATTGAATTTAATCAATCCACACATAGTACAGTGTTATATGCAATAAAAATTTCATTCATGTTTGATTTTCTTCTTATAAAATCTGTCTGGAATTTAAAATGCATTTGGTTAAAATCTGAATAAAAATTCAGATTCCTATTACAGATACAAAGGAAAAGGGTGTATTAATATTTGCACAAAACATGTTTATGTGCATATATAACTGCAACTATTTGGATCTGGCTTTCAATTCCCTTATTACAGATCCTTCCTTTATTTAAAAATAAGACATGAAACATTTGTATGAAACAAGTTAGATTATGGGAACCTTGCAGTCATAAAAACATTCAACCTATGCCTATTATCTTTTGTATACACTTACCATGTTTGAAAGACAAAACCATTTAATTTTTCTGAGAATCAACTATCCAGATTTCCCAAAACTTAAATCCTTTATAAAGACTCAAAATTGACTAATACATTTATAAAATGTAATCATTCAGTCTTCAACATGGTGTTCTTACTAAATCCACTTACAATATTTTGATTAACTTCTTTAATATCAGATATTAACCAGATTCATAAATTCCAGATACAAGTCAATCTCTTAATAAAATACTTAACAAAATATCCATCCCATATTCAACACTTAATACAAGTAACAATTTAAATCATTAATACATGCGGATTTTATCATTTTGGCTCTTATCTAACTAAGTTTAGCATGCTATAATCCTCTTCTCAAAGCCTTGCTCCTACTCCTACTTAGTTGCTGCAATCCCTGAAAAAGCATTTGAAACTGCCTCATTTTTAAATGAGACACCCCAGATGCCATTAGCACACTAGGGTCAGACACATGTCTGGTATGAGAAAATTCACAAAAGCAACTAGTTAATTAGGTTAAAATCAAATTAAATACATATACATAAAGTTCTGCCCTTTGGAATTAGATCATACTTGTGTGTATGCTCTGTGTCATTGTGCATGTGCACACTTTAATTTTCCTTTCCAGAGAGTACATATATCAATATGACATATACATTCAAGCATACAATTCAGACATAATCAAACAATCATTCATACCAAACAGGAAAATAACCAATATGAGTTAAATCATTTATTCAATCCTCATATTTCAATTCTGGGAAAAACTCTAGTTTTCTCATCATCTCAAATATTATTCCCTTGGTATAATTATCTATCCTGGTCTCACCTGCAATATTTATGAATCAATGGACACACTGTAATGAACTAATTCACTCCATTACACAAAGATCTCAGGACTTAAACAAGCCATGTGTCAACTTGTGCTACTCAAGAACACAAGTCATTCCTGCAGTGTTCTTGACCCCAAATTTCCTAATCAGGTTTAAGTTAATAATAACTCTTTTGATTTTTCATGACTAAACCATTCAGTGATCCATTTCACTAACTAAAACATCCATATCATGGCATCTCATATTATTCAAAACCATACAGAGACAAGCAAGCAAACAACCATTGGTGACTAAATAAATAAGGTTCTGTGTGTATATGTATACATTCTGGTATTTTAAAAAGGGTGTAGGCAACTAACATTGGCTTATGGCTTTTGAGAGAGTTTTTCCTTTTTGCAAACATTTGTGCTTGAGTTAAACTCAGAATGACCTGGTTTCACTGAATCACAAAATTTTATTTGCTATGCATATGAACATATATATATTTTCATTGAATCAGGAGCATCAGCACATAGGCAACCCTATTGCACCCCTAATTCCTTTTTGTCTCAAGCCTCGGTACTTATACATAAGTATATTGCAGCTCAACATTATTTACATCTTTCTGGGTTGAGCCAAAACCAATACTACTTGCCTATTTTCAACATTTTATTTTCTGGGTATTTGTTTATGTTCCTCAACATTAACATATCATAGATCTGGATTTATAAAACATATATGTATACTAACAACACATAAAGCTTTCTTATAATAAAACAAGTGATCAACCAAAGAGAATCAAAACATTTTCAGTTTTAAAATCACAGATAAGCATTCTCATATGAAAGTATATTTTTAAGAAAATTACTTATAGCTGGCTGCCTACATTAGGACTTATTGCCTTAGATTTTTGAGTGAGTTTTCTCACCTAGCTCTCTTCTTTGCTTCCTTAATTAATTGATGAACTTCTGCCTTTAGCCTCAAGCTCTCTTCCTTTCCTTACCTTATGATTTCTATGGTGTTGTTTCTTTTTCTTTTTTCTCAAAGTTCTTTTCTGAGAAGGAGAGGAGGCTGCTGCATATACATGTATATATACAGGGTCTTCCTTAGGGTTTTGGGTATTGGCTAAAGCCATTTTTGCCCACCAGAAAAATCATGTTATCTGCATTTTATTTAAACCCAAAGTTCTACCCTTCCCGGCTTAATTTAGGTGAAGAGAAAAGTGGTTACATTCTTTTCAGAATTTTTGCTTTTCAGAAAATACTTTTTCCTTTGTCTACAATCATGCCAAAAATGTGACTTGATTTTATTATTTATCAAATACTCTTCCTAATTTTGCCTATAGCAAACATTTCCTTGTTTGTCTTATTTTTCCTATTTTTAGCTTTCATGTAAATGGTATGTACCTTCTTTATTTATTTACAAGAGGACTACTCCTTTTTATATATTCAGTTTTTCTTTCTTTCTTCCTATATACTAAAATATGTCTGTATATTTTATCTTACTAATTTGAACTCTAGTATTTTATTAACACATATATATATTTATATAAGTCTTACTGAAATAATTAGTACACCTATATATATATATTTATACATCATACTGTATTGACACACACATGCACATGTACACTCAAAATATTCAGTAGCATCCATGTATGCATATTTACTTATGCATTCAGCTTTTAAGGATTTAATTTATATATATATATATATATATTTCCATACATATCAATATGTATTTATTCTTAGAGTTTAGGGATTTTAGCTTTTGTTCATGTGCATTTCCTGTGCACACATGTACACACATACTGATACACTATCAAGCTATATCACTCCCCTTTCAAAATTAATTCAAAAATTATTTTGAATTCATTTATATTTTTCAGAATAGATTCCTAAAATCTTGGGTCATTACATACATCCCTCCTTTTAGAAATTGTGTCCCACAATTTTCCTAAGCTTAAAATAAATTTTAAACTTAATTTAGAGAACAAATACATTCTCAACCAAATAAATTTTTAGTTCTATGATAACTAAAAACATATGCATCTAACAAAAGAAAACAATCAAAAATCAGAATTACCTTTAATTTGAAAATAGCTTAGGATAATTTATCCTAACTTTATCTTCTAATTCCCATGTGCAATCATTAGGATCAAGACTCCACTGTACCTTCACAAGTTTCAGAGATTTATTTCTCAACTTCTTCACATCTTTTGCCAAAATTCCCACTGGATCCTTTTCATAAATCAAATTAGGATTTATCTGCACTTGGGTTGGGGTCTCAAGAATTTCTGCCTTGTCATGGACCCACCTTCTCAATTGTGATACATGAAAAACATCATGTATACCTTGCATGTTTTCTGGTAATTCCAACTTATATGCCAAGGGACCAATTCTCTCCAGAATTTTGTATGGTCCAATATATCTTGGGGTTAATTTGCCTTGTTTTCCAAACCTCAGCACATTTTTCATAGGTGAGATTTTGATGAAAACAAAATTTCCCACTTCATATTCTACCTGCCTTCTTCTCATGTCTGCAAATTTCTTTTGCCTATCTTGAGCTGCTGCCATTCTTCTTCTTATCAACTCAATTTTCTCCTTAGTTTCTTGTATGTACTCAGGTCCTAAAATAGACCTTTCTCCTGCTTCTACCCAACAAACAGGTGACAAACAGGGTTTACCATATAAGGCTTCAAATGGAGCCATTCCTATGGTACTTTGGTAGCTGTTGTTGTATGTAAATTCAACTAGATGAAGATAATCTTCCCAGTTGCCTCCAAAATCCAGTATACATGCCCTCAACATGTCCTCCAAAACTTTGTTTACTACCTCAGTCTGCCCATCTGATTGAGGATGGTAGGCAGTACTTAAACATAGTTCACTTCCCATTGCTTCTTGAAAGCTTCTCCAGAATTTTGAAGTGAAGATGGTATCCCTATCACTCACAATGGTTTTGGGAATGCCATGTAACTTTACCACTTCCTTTATAAAAATTTGAGCTAATTTTGGTGCTGTTCTTTCTGACTTGACTGGGATGAAGTGTGCTACCTTGGTTAGCCTATCAACTATCACCCATATACTTGTATTACCTCTCTTAGATCTAGGCAATCCATCTATGAAGTCCATAGATATGTCTTCCCACTTCCACTGTGGTACACTAAGAGACTGCATCAACCCTGATGGCCTTTGGGTTTCAGCCTTGACTTGTTGGCAAGTCATACATTTGGCAATGTATTTAGCTACATCAGATTTCATCCCCTTCCACCAGAAGTCTCTTTTCAAATTTTGGTACATTTTTGTGTTGCCTGGGTGTATGGAGTATTTACTTCTGTGATATTCATTCAATATCTCTTTCTTCAATTCTGTGTCCTCTGGTACACACATCCTATTTTGGTATCTCATATAACCATTTTTATCAATATGGTGATTCATCACTTCCTCCCCTCTTGAGAGGAGCACTTTCTTCTCTAACAAGTTGGCATCTTGTTCTTGCATCTTTCCTACCTTCAGAATTAAATCTGGTTGGAGTGTCATTAAGCTTAACTTCCCTTTATATTCTTGTGCACCATGCATCTGCTCATCCATGTGCACACAACCATTCTCCCCAATTTCTAACTCAGTTAGCAAAGACAAATCTTTAAATTCTTCTATCATCATCATAGCCAATTTAGCATGCTGTCTACTTAGAGCATCTGCAACTTTGTTTGCTTTGCCTGGTGTATAGAGTATGTCAAAGTCATAGGCAGCTAAGAACTCCACCCATCTATGTTGCCTCATGTTCAAATCTTTTTGTGAAAATAAATATTTCAGAGACTTGTGGTCAGTGTACAGTTCAAACTTTGTGCCTAACAAATAATGCCTCCAAAGTTTTAAAGCATAGATCACGGCTGCTAATTCGAGATCATGTGTGGCATACCTTACTTCATGGGGTTTAAGTTGTCTGGATGCATATGCAATGACTTGGCCTCGTTGCATCAACACTGCACCCAAGCCAAATCCACTAGCATCAGTGTATACCACTAGTTCTTCATTTCCATATGGTACCTTTAAAATTGGAGCATTCACCAATGCCTCCTTCAACTGTTCAAAAGACTTCTCACATTTTTCTGACCAAACAAAAGCTTGGTTCTTCCTGGTTAGGTTAGTGAGTGGTGTAGAGATTTTTGAAAAATCTTTTATAAACCTCCTATAATACCCTGCCATCCCTATAAATGACCTTACTTCACTCACAGTGCTTAGCCTCTTCCATGCTTGAATAGCCACTACTTTATTGGGGTTCACAGAAATTCCTTGAGCAGATATAACATGGCCAAGGAAATGTACTTCCTCTTTCCAAAATACACATTTTGAAAATTTTGCCTTTAAATCTTTTTCCCTTAACCTAGACAAAACCAGGTGCAAATGATGCTTATGTTCTTCCACTGTTTTGGAATAAATCAAAATGTCATCAATAAAAATAAGCACAAACTTGTCTAAATAATCTCTAAAGGTTCTGTTCATTAAATCTACAAAGTATGATGGTGCATTGGTCAAACCAAATGGCATAACCAAAAATTCATACAACCCATACCTAGTGTTAAAGGCAGTGTACTTGATGCTTGATTCTTCCACCTTCATTTGATGAAAACCAGATGCTAAGTCTAGTCTAGAAAATACTTTTGCCCCTGCTAATTGATCAAAAAGATCATCTATTCTTGGCAATGGGTATTTATTTTTAATAGTTACCTTGTTTAATTCTCTATAATCTATACAGAGTCTTAAGGAGCCATCTTGTTTCTTAATAAATACCACTGGTGCTCCCCAGCAAGAATTACTTGGTCTTATAAAACCCTTTTCTTCCAGTTCTTCTAACTGTTTCTTTAATTCCTTTAGTTCATTTGACCCCATTCTAGTTGGCTTTTTAATCACTGGGCTTGCTCCTGGAACTAGATTGATCTGGAACTCTACTGGTCTATGGTGTGGAACACCCTTGACCTCACCAAACACATCCAAATATTCATTGACTATGGGAATTTCTTCAATGGTTAGTTCAATAGAATTTTTTTCTGAGTCAACTAAGTGATATAGTTTTCCTTCCTTAGCTACTTCACATAAAACTGTGATTCTCTGACCTCTAGAATTTTGCAATGATATGGTGGATGAGTCTAAATTAATTATGGCTTTAAATTGCCTTAACCAGTCTACCCCCAAAATAACACCTATATTTGGGTAATTCAAAACATATAAATTGGAAATAAAAACATTTCCTCCTATGTTTAATTCCACATCCACACAAATCATATTTAAAACACTAGAACTCCCCAGTGGACTTTGTATATGCAATGGGGTTTCAACCAATATGCAATTCAGTTTTAGCATTTTAACTAGTTCATAAGAAATTAAAGAGTGAGTTGCCCCAGTATCATATACTACTGCTATAGGCATGGTACAAATAAGTAATGTACCTTCCACCTGGCTATGGTTTTCAGTGTTACTTTCCACTGTGGCTTTGCCTTTTCCTTCCAAATTTGCCAATTTTCCTTGTTGTTTGTACTCAGGACAATTCCTCTTCATATGCCCCTCTTTCCCACATAGATAGCACTTGAAAGCTCCTCCTTTCAATTCTGGACATCTTGGTTTGATATGTCCTTCTTTTCCACACTGATGGCACACAATTTTCTTCTTGGTTTCCTTAGCTTTGACATCTCCAGTGCCTTTGTTACTGGCCTCTTCCTTCTTCTTATCATAAGGGTGATACCTCCCCTTACTCTTCTTGGTATTATTGCTCTTAAAATTTCTGAACTTCTCCCTTTCCTTGCCATGCTGTTCCAACCTCAAAGCTAAGTCTATCACATGGTCAAAAGTCCTGTCTGCATAGGGTAACATGGCTCTGCTAAGTCCTGGGTTCAACCCTTTTATGTACCTATCATTTTTGGATGCCTCATCTGCCACAAGCATTGCTCCATATGTGGAAAGCCCCTCAAACTTTTGAGTGTATTCTGTGACAGTCATGGTTCCTTGTCTAAGTCTAATAAATTCTTCTAGCAAGGTAGTCTTTGCTGATGCTGGTACAAACCTTGCTTCCAACATCTCTTTGAATTGATTCCAAGTGATTTCATTCTCATTTCTTCCTGCAATAATAACTTCCCACCAGCCTAAAGCTACTCCTTTTAGCTGTCTTGAAGCCACTTGCCTCTTTCTTTGATCATCAAGTTGCATGTCATTGAAAATTCTTTCCAATGTTCTCAACCATGTTTGAATTTCCATGATACTCTCTGTCCCTTCAAAGCTTTTGCCTCCTAAATGAGTATATGTCTTAAGTAATTTTGAGAGTTCTTCATAGGGATTTTCTTGCCTTTGTCCTGCCCCATCCCTAAATGCTCTCACCAAGTCTTGCATATTGACCATTGGGGGTGCATGGGAAGATCCTGCTCCCTGATTTGGTGGTCTCCCTACCATAGTTTGCTAATAATAATTTACATAGCCGGTTAGTTTGATTGGTAATTTTATTATTTCAGTGGTTTTTTTTTCACACTGAAAACATTGATATATATATTTAGTTCCTTTAAATTTTATTTCTATCTAAGAACTTGATCTTTACTTCTACTATGTTGAATAACATAGCTCTGATACCAACTGAAAAGACCCTCCTATTTCTACCCTAATTTCATAAGGATTTTTTTTTCCATCAAAGGGAATTTAAATCACGTAGAAATCAAAATGCCATACAAGCTATTGACATAGCCACTTATTTCTTTTCTAAATAGGAAAATTAGGCAAAATCAGCAGTTCAGACGTCTAAATTCTTATGACAGGCGTCTAAACTTAATTACAAACGTCTATCTAATTATGACAGACGGCTCATAGATCAAAAATTGAAACAGAGAGAAAAAGACATTTTGAACTGAATTCAGACATCTAATTATTTTGTGACAGACGTCTATATTTAACCTTAGACGTCTAAATTATTTAGACCGTCGTCTAAGTTTAATCTCAGACGTCTAAATTATTTAGACTGTCGTCTAAATTCGATTTCTATGTACATGCATATGCACATTCAATTTATATGTGTCTGGATGTCCACCTACATTCATTTACACTTTTAAGTTCGATTTAAACTTCCTTAGAACTATCAGAGATGATATATAGATTGATCATTTATTACAATTATATTTTCCAGGGTCATTTTCTTTTTCCAATAAACCAAAATACATCCAGGATCAAAACAATTAACCAATATAAATATATCAGTACTTTCACAAAGTTAAGCACATACATGTGAGGATGTATATGCCTCTCTTGTTTAAATCAGAGTTCTGGAAAACAAGAGGAGATTGGATTGATTGAATTTAATCAATCCACACATAGTACAGTGTTATATGCAATAAAAATTTCATTCATGTTTGATTTTCTTCTTATAAAATCTGTCTGGAATTTAAAATGCATTTGGTTAAAATCTGAATAAAAATTCAGATTCCTATTACAGATACAAAGGAAAAGGGTGTATTAATATTTGCACAAAACATGTTTATGTGCATATATAACTGCAACTATTTGGATCTGGCTTTCAATTCCCTTATTACAGATCCTTCCTTTATTTAAAAATAAGACATGAAACATTTGTATGAAACAAGTTAGATTATGGGAACCTTGCAGTCATAAAAACATTCAACCTATGCCTATTATCTTTTGTATACACTTACCATGTTTGAAAGACAAAACCATTTAATTTTTCTGAGAATCAACTATCCAGATTTCCCAAAACTTAAATCCTTTATAAAGACTCAAAATTGACTAATACATTTATAAAATGTAATCATTCAGTCTTCAACATGGTGTTCTTACTAAATCCACTTACAATATTTTGATTAACTTTTTTAATATCAGATATTAACCAGATTCATAAATTCCAGATACAAGTCAATCTCTTAATAAAATACTTAACAAAATATCCATCCCATATTCAACACTTAATACAAGTAACAATTTAAATCATTAATACATGCGGATTTTATCATTTTGGCTCTTATCTAACTAAGTTTAGCATGCTATAATCCTCTTCTCAAAGCCTTGCTCCTACTCCTACTTAGTTGCTGCAATCCCTGAAAAAGCATTTGAAACTGCCTCATTTTTAAATGAGACACCCCAGATGCCATTAGCACACTAGGGTCAGACACATGTCTGGTATGAGAAAATTCACAAAAGCAACTAGTTAATTAGGTTAAAATCAAATTAAATACATATACATAAAGTTCTGCCCTTTGGAATTAGATCATACTTGTGTGTATGCTCTGTGTCATTGTGCATGTGCACACTTTAATTTTCCTTTCCAGAGAGTACATATATCAATATGACATATACATTCAAGCATACAATTCAGACATAATCAAACAATCATTCATACCAAACAGGAAAATAACCAATATGAGTTAAATCATTTATTCAATCCTCATATTTCAATTCTGGGAAAAACTCTAGTTTTCTCATCATCTCAAATATTATTCCCTTGGTATAATTATCTATCCTGGTCTCACCTGCAATATTTATGAATCAATGGACACATTGTAATGAACTAATTCACTCCATTACACAAAGATCTCAGGACTTAAACAAGCCATGTGTCAACTTGTGCTACTCAAGAACACAAGTCATTCCTGCAGTGTTCTTGACCCCAAATTTCCTAATCAGGTTTAAGTTAATAATAACTCTTTTGATTTTTCATGACTAAACCATTCAGTGATCCATTTCACTAACTAAAACATCCATATCATGGCATCTCATATTATTCAAAACCATACAGAGACAAGCAAGCAAACAACCATTGGTGACTAAATAAATAAGGTTCTGTGTGTATATGTATACATTCTGGTATTTTAAAAAGGGTGTAGGCAACTAACATTGGCTTATGGCTTTTGAGAGAGTTTTTCCTTTTTGCAAACATTTGTGCTTGAGTTAAACTCAGAATGACCTGGTTTCACTGAATCACAAAATTTTGTTTGCTATGCATATGAACATATATATATATATTTTCATTGAATCAGGAGCATCAGCACATAGGCAACCCTATTGCACCCCTAATTCCTTTTTGTCTCAAGCCTCAGCACTTATACATAAGTATATTGCAGCTCAACATTATTTACATCTTTCTGGGTTGAGCCAAAACCAATACTACTTGCCTATTTTCAACATTTTATTTTCTGGGTATTTGTTTATGTTCCTAAACATTAACATATCATAGATCTGGATTTATAAAACATATATGTATACTAACAACACATAAAGCTTTCTTATAATAAAACAAGTGATCAACCAAAGAGAATCAAAACATTTTCAGTTTTAAAATCACAGATAAGCATTCTCATATGAAAGTATATTTTTAAGAAAATTACTTATAGCTGGCTGCCTACATTAGGACTTATTGCCTTAGATTTTTGAGTGAGTTTTCTCACCTAGCTCTCTTCTTTGCTTCCTTAATTAATTGATGAACTTCTGCCTTTAGCCTCAAGCTCTCTTCCTTTCCTTACCTTATGATTTCTATGGTGTTGTTTCTTTTTCTTTCTCAAAGTTCTTTTCTGAGAAGGAGAGGAGGCTGCTGCATATACATGTATATATACAGGGTCTTCCTTAGGGTTTTGGGTATTGGCTAAAGCCATTTTTGCCCACCAGAAAAATCATGTTATCTGCATTTTATTTAAACCCAAAGTTCTACCCTTCCCGGCTTAATTTAGGTGAAGAGAAAAGTGGTTACATTCTTTTCAGAATTTTTGCTTTTCAGAAAATACTTTTTCCTTTGTCTACAATCATGCCAAAAATGTGACTTGATTTTATTATTTATCAAATACTCTTCCTAATTTTGCCTATAGCAAACATTTCCTTGTTTGTCTTATTTTTCCTATTTTTAGCTTTCATGTAAATGGTATGTACCTTCTTTATTTATTTACAAGAGGACTACTCCTTTTTATATATTCAGTTTTTCTTTCTTTCTTCCTATATACTAAAATATGTCTGTATATTTTATCTTACTAATTTGAACTCTAGTATTTTATTAACACATATATATATTTATATAAGTCTTACTGAAATAATTAGTACACCTATATATATATATATATTTATACATCATACTGTATTGACACACACATGCACATGTACACTCAAAATATTCAGTAGCATCCATATATGCATATTTACTTATGCATTCAGCTTTTAAGGATTTAATTTATATATATATATATATATATATTTCCATACATATCAATATGTATTTATTCTTAGAGTTCAGGGATTTTAGCTTTTGTTGATGTGCATTTCCTGTGCACACATGTACAATCATACTGATACACTATCAAGCTATATCACTCCCCTTTCAAAATTAATTCAAAAATTATTTTGAATTCATTTATATTTTTCATAATAGATTCCTAAAATCTTGGGTCATTACAGATTAACTCACCTTTAATTTTATTGTTTGCAATCCGATCCACACCGGCTTGTTACCTTCAAGCTTTCAGACCTTGTATAACATTATAAGGTTTATTAACATTTTGAACTAATCGAACAATTAATTACCATTTAATTAACTAACAATTTAATCCATTCTAATTTCTTTTAATGAAATATTTTAATTCCAAATAAAATCCATATAAACTTTTAAAATCTAATTTTTAATTAAAATCTTTTTTTACATAAGCTCAACATGTTAAAATTCCTATTTTACCAAACTTTATCTATATAATCTCTGTGTATTATTGTTTGTCTATATAAATCAGGATATATATATATATATATATATATATATATATTGGACAACATTTATATATAAATATATTTTTACCGTCTGTCCCATTTATTGGCTCTTTAAACTTTAAACTACTATACTATTAATTCTAGTTAAAAGAAATAAAAATTAACAAATTAATTTAAGGGTTTTAAACTTTAAGTACTATAAATTTAAAAATGCTTAAAATTTAAATTACCTCAAATCGACTGGAAACAAAATCAACGGCATAGCTCAAAGCTCCATACGAGACTGCTGACCTCGACACTCAACCCCTACCGCATCCATGGCTTCCACCTTAATCAATCGCATCATGAACCCTAGAACAGAGATCGCCTTCGATTCGTCGCCCCAACTCCTTGACGACTCCACCATCACACTGCCGCAATGCCATTCACGCGCTCGAGCACCCCCCTTCTAAGCTTCTGTGACGACCGCCCACGAACCCTGCACTGAACAAGGAGATAGTGCGCTGTAAAGTGTGCCAGGCAGCCATGGACGACCGTCAAGGTAAATTAAAAACAGCAGAATCTATCGTATTACTCACAGCGCATGGATAAAATACAATAGAGAATATATACAGTGAAGCATCTCAAAATAGAATCTCATCAATTAAGCTTCATAATAGTTGAATACAAACATCTGAATAGTCAATACATCAAGCCTCACTACATATCACTCAGAGAATTATACAAAGCAGCGGAACATCCAGTACGTATAGTAAGAAATTAATATGCAAGCTTCAAGCTCGTCTTCGTCATCAGCATCGTCGAAAACTAAGAACAGCACCTGTCACCTGCTACCTAGTCTGCCCATCCCAAATCGGATGAATAGCCCAAGGTAATAAGAGTTAAACATAAAGCCTTGAGTCAGACAACAGTCTTAGTGAGCGGTAAATTAACTAACAACATACCAAAAGAGCATAAAGGTAAAAAGGAATAGGAATCCAACCCTCCCACTCCACCTCTTTCTACAGTGATAGCCCCCAGACACACTAAACAGAAGTAAACATAGCAATCAGACAATTAAAGTAAAGCAATTAACACTCAAGTCAAGGTCAACATTTTCCAAGTACAAACCCCCAAGGCCTAAACCAAGATCAGATAAGCACCCAGAAAACATTGCTCTTGAGACCGAATGACGATACAACCAAACATCCATGACTCTGGCTATCACTGTTATCTTTGCTTCGATACCACCGTTAATTGAATGACCGGCACATTCTTTCAGCCGTCCGTCAAGGGTTAATGGCAACCCCGGTTCTAGATAGAACTCCGCACGTCGTTGCAGCCCGTGCCTAGGACTATCGAATCTGCCAGAGTACTTGACTACAATCATAGTCTTTAGGGACTATCAAATCTGCCCAGCATACTCTTGCTTTGAGCCTGCTAGAACCTTCAACAACGATGAAATCTCAGCCTTCTAGTCATCCTCCTCGACGACTATTCTCATACTAGCTCAAGCGCCTCTCGAGCAAACCATTATCCTCAAACCCGAACCATTTCACCGAGTTATCAACATGCTTGGAATGATCCCGCCTGGATTAAACCAAGGCTATCTCATACCATGCCTCGCTTCATTTCATCATAGCAAAGCCTCATCTCAACATCAACATCATCAAATCTATCCATATGAGCTTCATCATCCGCCACATATGCCACGAGCAGCTTTTCCAATTCAAGAGCCTTTCCCTTAGCTTTTGAATTATCTTCGACCATCTTGTCTAAATCAAATCATCAATCAACTAATTTATAACAATCAATCAAGTCAATCATTAATCCAAGTAATCAAGCATTCAAACATGATCTAATAAACAATTATAACAATAATGGCAATCTCGTAAATAAAGAGTCTAAATCTAACAAGCATGAATCATGAACAATATCTCTACAACTTGATGAATGAACTTGCATAGGTTAACATGTAGTAAAATGGATGTCAAATCATCATGAACAATAGATCTACACTTAAGTTTATGAAAATGCATGGAAATCACTATTTTAACACATAATCAAGCCACCAATCCGATATACTCCTTTGGATCCATGTGAGAGATAACCACCACTCACCAAATCTCCTAAACACCTCAAAAGCAACACACTTCAGATCTGGACAGCGAAGGATCTAACTCGATTCTCCAAAATTCCACTTCACACGATGAAATCTCTCTTCGATGGTTGAAGATCTTCAATCTAAGCTCTTGGATCTTCAATTTGATCTTCGATTTGGACGGAAGGAATCACAAGATTAGAGTGGAGAAAAGAAGTGAAGAAGTGTAGAACTCGAGCTCTCAAAATAGCAGCACTTCGTCGCTTCAAAATCCGGATCCCAAAAAGTAAGGCGAGGACGTGTATTTATAGGCAGATCCTTAAGTCGTTTGCTCGCTTTTAAGTCGTCCACGACTTAAGAAATCCCACGACCTATGACTCATAAAACTTACGACCAAAAACCCCACGACTTAACTGAGATGCAGCTTAGCGAGTTAACAAAAGTCGCGACCTAACACACACACGGTCTAGTAAACCCTATGACTTAATTAGGATGCCGACCTAATTATACTCACGATCTGGCGACTTAAATACCCATGCGACTCAACGACTTAATGACAACGCAAGTGCGCGACTTACGACTTAACAAAAATGTGGCCTAACGACTTAACTGGGTTTCGACTTAACGACTTTAACGACTCAGGCCTACTACAGAGATGTCCTAACGACTTAAGCACCCACGCGACCTAACATAAGTCGTCTACGACTTAACTAAACACGCCATAGCAAGCTCAACGACCTAACACCTTAACTCGTCCACGACTTAACTTCCTTAAGTCGTTAACTCACTCAACCCCTAGGTCGCTAACTGCTACTACCAACTTCCTTAGGTCGTTGCCGACCTATCCTCCTTAAGTCGCTAACTCGCCCAGTCCCCTAGGTTGCTACTCTTATGCCGCTGACCCTTAAGTCGCCTACTCTCATAAGTCGCCAACTTCATAAATCGGTCAATTCCTTAAGTCGTCTACCCTTCTTAAGTCGCAACTTCTTTAGGTCGCTCCACGACTTAAGCTACCACACGACTTAACTTCTAGACGTCTTAACCTCTGAACGACTTAACAACACTAACAACCTAATACAACAGTTTTACGATGTTTCGATCCGTAAAAATATGGGTCGTTACATTCTCTCCCCCTTAGGAATTTCACCCCCGAAATTCCAAACAAACAAGAGCAATCAAAACTATTCTGCATGCCTACCATCCATAGCAATCAACAAACCATGCATCCAATTCTAGCCTAGCATGCAGAATTCTAAAACTAGAACAAGTTACAATATCGTGAGATGACACGACACCTTATGGCCATACCTTGAAGAGTTCAGGATGAGCTGCCTTCATCCTCTTTTCCACCTCCCATGTACAGTCGTTAACATCATCACTCCATTGTACCTTGAGCAACCTAACTACCTTCCTCCTAAGCTGTTTCGTGTCAGTTTCCACAACACGAAGCGGCTTACGAGGTCTCGTCTCGACTGGATAAATCTCAAAATCTTCACAGCTATCTGCAGAAACCACTGTATCCGAGTCGTGCACATACTTCCGTAGATATGATACATGAAAAACATTGTGCACACCCGACATCTTTTCTGGTAATTCCAATTTATAGGCGAGCTTTCCAATTCACTCGATGATTGGGAATGGTCCAACAAATCTCGGAGTCAATTTTCCTTTCTTCCCGAATCGAATAACATTCTTCAGTGGAGAAATCTTCACAAAAACCATATCACCTACGTCGAATTCCAAATCCTTACGACGCTTATCGGCATAACTTTTCTGACGGTCCTGGGCTGCCTTCATTCGTTGCCGAATGATCTCTATGCAATCCGAAGTCTGTCGAATCATCTCTAGCCCAAGTATCAGCTTTTCTCCTGTTTCCAACCAACATGTCGGAGAGTTACACGGTCTTCCATACAATGCTTCATACGGTGCCATACCAATGCTTGACTGGTAACTGTTATTATACGAAAATTCCACCAAATGAAGGTGATCTTCCCATGATCCTCCGAAATCTAAAACACAAGCTCTAAGGAGATCTTCCAAAACTCGGTTGACTCTCTCAGTCTGACCATCTGTTTGGGGATGATAAGCTGTACTCAAACACAACTTGTAACGACCCGATATTTTGGACCATTCGCATCCATTATAAGTGTATAGGTAGACACTCATGCCGGAATTGAATTGCTCAAAATATCGCGTTGTTATTTAAATTTGGCAAAAGTGAACATATACAGTAAATAGATATCACAGATCACAGACACAGAGTAATAAATGCAGCGGAAATAAAGAGATAGTAGTTCATGAAGCTACTATATGAATATATAAAAATACATCAGAGTTTGCAACAGAAGAGTAATACGATACATCAGATACAAATCAGAATACATCACTGGAATCATCGAATACTGAAAGCAGAATAGATGGCTGGATCTTCAAGCAAAGCTCCAACTTCAAAGGTGAGTCTCGAAAGCTGAACCACTCAGTCTGACCCGAGCGTAAAGCAAAATACAAAACACTCGAGTCAGGATTAACATTCTTATATTAATAAATCCAACTCAAGTGAAATAGCAATTGAAATACAAGTAACTCAAAGGATGTTTGGAATAACCATCCTTTAAGGATCCGTTAAACTATCTACTAGGTAGTAATGTACGCTAAGTAGATAATGTCTATCAGTAATATAAAGATATCAAAGTAGGGTTAAGCAGGGCCCATACACCTCTTAACCTGTTTATTCCCAAAAGCATATACAAGACCGTAGTTTCCCCAAAACCGGAAGTCACCAAAGGGCAATCCATATACTAAAGGTACAAATCAAAATCGTAGTGGTCGCGAATAGGATAATCAGTATGACAAGGTACATGAGGCGATACCAACTAGGATACTAGTAGTTGCCTGATCCGGACTGATGTTGGGCATAGCAGCTACCACCCCAACACCGCGAAACAACACTCCCAAATCGAGGGGTGCACCCAAATCGAATCACAAAAGTAATAGATATGGTATCGAAGAAGTGTGTCCGCTAGAGATGGCGATCCTCAATGGCCCGGTGCGGCTCCTGTTTTAGTCATGTCAAGGGTCATCCAAAATCGTTCTCTTTCTTCAGTCAACGCGTACATCATTCCATCCACTTCGTTCTGGATCAACACTCCACGTATAGTTATTAAAGTGGTTTCGGTTCAGATAGAGAGTATATCCATTACCGATCCCGGTCTCTTTAATAACTTTCGTAATTATTATACCGATTGGTCGTTTGTTTATTTCAATACCAAATCAATTTCAATTTCAATTTCAATTCGTAAATCAACATTTCACTTGTCTTTCGAAAACCAATTTCCATACTTTATGTTTCAAACTTTCAAATTATCATTTCAAAATCTTATAATTCAAATTCAATTTCTATTTAAACAACCCAAATATTAACTCAAGTTCGAATATAAGTTCATTTCGAAAACATTTAAATTAATTTAATTTAACATTTAAATCAATTTAAATTCATTTATCAATTTCATTCAATATCGTTAAATTAATTTATCATTCAAAACAATTTCTATTAAATTTCCAAATCATTAAATCAATTTCTTAAATTCAACTTCATTAAATCAAAACTTACAAATTTAATTAAATTAAATTCATCAAATCAAATTCTTTACATTTCAAGTCTTACATTAATTCCAAAATACCACATTTTCATTTCTTGTTAAAGAAATTCCATTTCACTTATTTACTTACTTAAATAATTTTCCAAAACTTAATTAATAAAGAAACTCAATTTCAATTATTTACGAAGTAAGATTCACTTATTCAAAAGTTCAATTTTCTTATTAAAGAATTCAATTCAATTTAATCATTAAATAATTCAATCTTATTTAATTATTAAATAATTCACAACTTAATTATTAAATAATTTCAAAGTTTAATAATTTCAGACTTAATTATAATTTCAAACTTGATTATTAAATCATTTCAAAGTTTAGCAATTTCAAACTTAATTACACTTTCAAACTTTAATTATTAAATCATTTCAAAGTTTAGCAATTTCAAACTTAATTACACTTTCAAACTTTAATTATTAAATCATTTCAAAGTTTAATAATTACAAACTTAATTCAATAATTTCTCAAATTAAACAATATTCTTTCATCAATTACATCTTAAATATTTTATTTCAGATTATTAAATATTAACAATTTCCTTTCATTAAAAATTCAAATTTCAACTTCATTTCAAAACCATAATATTTATTCAAATAAAATCTTTGTTTTGTTTTAAATCAAATTATTGACCAATCGGTTTTTATTTAATTTTCTATCCTAGGTCAAAGTTCAATTTGGGTATTTATCATTTCAACCCGATTCCAATTCAATTCAAAATCAAAACATATCAAAGGGAACTTGCAGTGTGATAACTGGGATGGTGTCAAAGTAAATAAACAAGCAATAACAACAATCAATAACAATCCAACAATCAAATCAATAATCCCGAAATAATCGTATTAATTCGCATTGTTGTTGGTGCGAATTTATATAATTATTTCTAGAATCTACACTATCATTTCATGTAGATTAAAGATTATTATATTACGGTTTTCCACTTGTCATTCAATTTACAATTTCATATATCATTAATTTAACAACATACATTCAGTGGTTCGAAATGTAATTAAACCAATCCTATGTGTCAATAAATTCAACAGTTAAAGGGGTCATATTATACAAATGTCAGTTAATCAAATTTAACATTTAATTATCCTATATCAAGTTCAATTTCATACTATTTATCATTTAACATTAACAATTTAACGTCCAATATAAACATCAACAATCAATCAATTATCAGCCAAACTGTATTATCATCGCATAAATAATTAACAGATAATGGTGTCAGATGTCACAGGTGAACTGATACAGGTAATAGCATATATAACAGTGTAATTAACTAACAGCAGCATATTTCAATCGTCGTTTCAATTGAAATCAAATTTAATAAATAAAAGAACGTTAATCGTGAGTGAGTGCTCACCTTTCGAGGCTAGAGATATTTGACAAGGAAGCGAGCTACGAATTTCAAAGCAACACTGGATGGACACGATTCGGTGGAGGAAATAGACACGACAGACAAAGCTGATAATAAAAAAAAAATAGACGAAATCAAATCAAAATTGGATCGATGAAGATAAATGATGTAGGCGAACTTATATATTTCATATTCTACATTCAAACACTATTAAATTTACATATATACGTGTATTTCAAAATTGTTGTTTTCAATTTAAACACATATACTAAAATATATACATAATATATTCGAATTAAATACTTATGTAGATATTTGAAACATATCACTTTGTATATATATACACCAACAACAAACTTATGATTTAAAATCTATACATACATTACTAAGCCATGCACAACAAACAAACAACATTTTACATAAAACTGTATTAACAAACTTATACGGCAGCTTGCATATATATTTGTAGGCTATCATATACTTCTGGAAAAATAGAATCAATAAAGCACACATCAAATCAATACATATATATACGCCTGTTTAAAAGCAACCTACTTATATTTTGAAACTTTAACTACTGACCGTATAAATACAAATATACTATCCTATATAAACTTATATATTACGCAAATCTATATATAATATATAAAACCAATGATAAAATAGGTAACAGCTTTTTTTATATATATACTCATATATAACAACAAACTCATTTATAACTTGTTTTTTTTTTATACTACAGCACGTGCAAATTTTAAAATTTATATATATAAATAATATTCAACTTACATATATACGAAAGTAGACACAAGGAAAATAGCTATAAACATATGTCACTGTTTGGTTGCCACTGATATTGTTTGCAAATTATATAAAACAGACAAAATATATTAGAACAAATGTACATATATACTCCATTAAATAAGATAATAGAATATAGCTTATCTATATAAGTGTATTAATATACATAGATTATACATATATATATTCAACTTACAAGTAGAAAAGATGGAAAACAGTTTGGCCGAGATGAAGGCTGGCTTCGGCCTGATTGGAGATGATGAACTACAAGGTGGTGGGGTTCTCGGCGATGTCTGGGCTGCGTGCAGGCTAGGGGAAGTAAGCGGACATGGGTTGGATCTAGGCAGCGGGTGCTCAAACGGCGGTGAGGCGATGATGTGTGCATGGTCGTTTGTTGTATTGTGTAGGAGGCGATGATTGAATTGGGTTGTTCGGCCTTGGGGAGGAGGCGATGCGGTCAGTGACGTGGTGATTTGAGGGGGCTGGGCTGGAGGCGATCGTTGGAAGGTAAGGGGTTGGCGGCGGCTACAGGTGTTGGTGGCCGTGTTGGGTACTGTGCGCGCCGAGCGTGTGGGATCTCGTGCTGCAGGCGGTGGGTGAAAACGTGGGTAGGTGGCGGGTTAAGGTGAGGTGGAGGGAAGGAGAAGGGGTGGGTGAACATTGGTTGGCGGTGAGTGCAGGAGATGATGAGAGATTATCTTGCTGTTCACAAATATTGGTCACCACAAATTTTTTTTCTTTTCAACATGGCTATGAGAAATGAAGGGAGAGAAGAGAGGAAGCGTAGGTAGAAGGTGAAGTTTGGATTTGAGAGTAAATGAGCCTGTTCACATATATTTCTTTTTGAAAGAAGAACCGATAGAATAGGAATAGGAATAGCAACTGTTTCCCAAAAATTCATCTAATTAATTAAAGCAAATTATTATTGGTACAGACTGTATTTCAACTTTGAAATGCACGATGAGATTTGAATAGCTACAAGAACAAAAGGACACGAAACCGGTATCGACACGGTTGTCGTTTTCACGGATTTCGCAGCGAACTGGACTTCAAATCGCAGAAATAAATATACTGTGAAGATCAGCACGACGAGACGGTCAAAGCGGTATACAGATATCAGTGGTATGATTGAATTATAAAAATTCGAATTTTTCTACTGGCGGAAAAATGCAAGAAAAACGCTGAAAAATAAGATCGACGGAGCCAAAGATGTCCGAATTTGGAAAAACGACAAACTGACATCTTGCTCAGAAGATGGTTTAGAATTTTTCTATGTAAAAATATTTTGGTTTTGAAAACATTTTATTTTCATCGCTTTTAACTGATTAAATTGAAGTGAATTTACGTACGAAATAAACTTTCATATTTTCGGACGAAAATTTACCAGTTGCTATGTTTAACTAGACGTATTCCAAATATTAAATTTTTATTTCAAAATTTTATCATTTAAAATTTCACAAAATTTCAACTAATTACGTTATTAAAACAGTTGAAATTTACGGGTCGTTACACTCTCCCCCACTCAAAACTTTTCGTCCCCGAAAAGGAACGAGGTAGGAGAATAGAAACAACCAGAAAGAAAACAGATTTGAATACAAAATAACAATTAATTTAAACCATATAGATTCAAATTTAAATTAATTGATAATCAATAATTGATTTAATCCATTTGATTTCACTAAAATCAATCTCAACTATTTCTAAATTCATTATCTTATTATCCCATTTTCTTAAATTTAAAATTTCCAAAACCATAAATTTGAATAGTCTTTTATTATAATTATATTTTCTTCAACAATTTTAAATTCTTCTTTATTCCAAATTACTGTTAAATTTTCTACTTAATATATCTACTCACATATATTTAACCCATATAGATTAATTTAAACCATAAAAGTTTCGATTTAAATTAATTTATATTTACTAATTGCTTCTAAATTCAAGGCATTTTCATAAGTTGATCAAATTTCAATTTATTAATTTTTTTTTTCAAAACAAATTTATTAATTATTAACTGAGTTTTACTTATTATCCTATCTAACTCTATTAACATCTTTATAATCAAAATTCAGTGTATAACATTTATTATAACACTCAAATTTTATTTATAAATTCAATTTATCTTATACATTATCCAATTACATATTCAACTTCTGAACGATTTAGGTAAGTTGTATTAGAATGCAGTTGAAAAATATACAAGTAAAATTTTCCCAATTCAATTGTACAAGTTTAAATATTTATTCCAAATTTTGGTTTTATTTATAATTAAAATCATCCTTTAACAAAATTTAAGAATTAGATTTTCGATTAACTTTAAACAATTTAGAGATATATATAATATATTCATATCAAATCAAATTAAATTTTAAAATAAGATACTTATATATATATAAATCAAATTATACTGAAGAAATTCAAATCAAAATATATTTTTTCTTTTCTTTTCTCAAAACAAAACCGTAGCAAAGCTACATAATGGTTTCTTCACTTCGAAACTCGAAAATGAATGTCGATGATGCGGCCGCCATCACCGAAATTATTTTCCAGCGACAAAGAGAAGAGCACTGATTTCAATATTTTAAAATTCTTTGAAAACGATTTCTATTCGAAAATACTTTAAATACAATACACTTAAAACTTAAAAATCCAAATTGAAATCACCCAAAAATTTAAATTCTCAAGTTCTTGATTTAAAACATTTTAAAAATTTAAAAAAAAACAAAGCTTGAAATTTTAGGAATTTAAATTCACAAATTCTTACTTTAAATTCATTTAAATTTCAAATAAATCTATAACCAACTTTTATAATTCCATTTATTTTTATGTTGGAATAATCAATGATTTACAAAACAAAAAGTGAAAGTCAAATATTACCTTTTTGACAACCAATTCAGTTAACCATTCAATTTCAGAAAAATTTATACTTATATAATATAATTTACAAGATTATTTTATTTACCAAATTTTGAAAATAATATTGTGTCGATTTGTTCTGCTCAAGTGTTTTGGAAATCCTATCGATAACGTTGATCAGACGAATCGATCGGAGACCCAAATCAACATCAACAACTCAAACAACACAATATATAAAACATTTAATATAAATTTACAAATACACTCTTTGCTCGACGATACAGGAATGAATTTTCAAAATAAGGATAGAGATTCAAATTTTGAAGGACTCAAATCAAAGAGAAATTTGATTCGAAGATAAGTTCGGAACAGAAGATAAGATAATCTGATTTTCACAATCGGGAGATGGAGGAGTTTATTTAATTCACGGGCAACCTTAACCGGGTCGTCCGTAACTTCAAGAATAAGATCGATGCTGAATTCCGAGGTAAATCAATATCCAATCTCGAGAAATAGAATTCAGGTATAGCAGGAGATAGATAGCATCGTAAACCGAGGATACAGAAATCTCCGGTAAATCGATGCCTATTATAAAGGAGTTTACTCCTTTACGAATTATTCGAAGATTGGCGAGACCGCCGATCTATTATAGATATCATTCAAAATGGAGTTGTGGGGTGCTCCAGAATTGAAAGAAGACGAATTGTGAAGGACACGAATAAATTTCGGAACCGAGGGGAACGTTCCAAAATTCAAAGGAATCGAGTCAAAAGGAAGAGATTGAAACTCGAATGAGAGTGATTCCGTAAATACATTTACCCTATATGTTGAGTTTTGCCTAGAGCTACCAAAGCTCTGATACCAACTGTAACGACCCGATATTTTGGACCATTCGCATCCATTATAAGTGTATAGGTAGACACTCATGCCGGAATTGAATTGCTCAAAATATCGCGTTGTTATTTAAATTTGGCAAAAGTGAACATATACAGTAAATAGATATCACAGATCACAGACACAGAGTAATAAATGCAGCGGAAATAAAGAGATAGTAGTTCATGAAGCTACTATATGAATATATAAAAATACATCAGAGTTTGCAACAGAAGAGTAATACGATACATCAGATACAAATCAGAATACATCACTGGAATCATCGAATACTGAAAGCAGAATAGATGGCTGGATCTTCAAGCAAAGCTCCAACTTCAAAGGTGAGTCTCGAAAGCTGAACCACTCAGTCTGACCCGAGCGTAAAGCAAAATACAAAACACTCGAGTCAGGATTAACATTCTTATATTAATAAATCCAACTCAAGTGAAATAGCAATTGAAATACAAGTAACTCAAAGGATGTTTGGAATAACCATCCTTTAAGGATCCGTTAAACTATCTACTAGGTAGTAATGTACGCTAAGTAGATAATGTCTATCAGTAATATAAAGATATCAAAGTAGGGTTAAGCAGGGCCCATACACCTCTTAACCTGTTTATTCCCAAAAGCATATACAAGACCGTAGTTTCCCCAAAACCGGAAGTCACCAGAGGGCAATCCATATACTAAAGGTACAAATCAAAATCGTAGTGGTCGCGAATAGGATAATCAGTATGACAAGGTACATGAGGCGATACCAACTAGGATACTAGTAGTTGCCTGATCCGGACTGATGTTGGGCATAGCAGCTACCACCCCAACACCGCGAAACAACACTCCCAAATCGAGGGGTGCACCCAAATCGAATCACAAAAGTAATAGATATGGTATCGAAGAAGTGTGTCCGCTAGAGATGGCGATCCTCAATGGCCCGGCGCGGCTCCTGTTTTAGTCATGTCAAGGGTCATCCAAAATCGTTCTCTTTCTTCAGTCAACGCGTACATCATTCCATCCACTTCGTTCTGGATCAACACTCCACGTATAGTTATTAAAGTGGTTTCGGTTCAGATAGAGAGTATATCCATTACCGATCCCGGTCTCTTTAATAACTTTCGTAATTATTATACCGATTGGTCGTTTGTTTATTTCAATACCAAATCAATTTCAATTTCAATTTCAATTCGTAAATCAACATTTCACTTGTCTTTCGAAAACCAATTTCCATACTTTATGTTTCAAACTTTCAAATTATCATTTCAAAATCTTATAATTCAAATTCAATTTCTATTTAAACAACCCAAATATTAACTCAAGTTCGAATATAAGTTCATTTCGAAAACATTTAAATTAATTTAATTTAACATTTAAATCAATTTAAATTCATTTATCAATTTCATTCAATATCGTTAAATTAATTTATCATTCAAAACAATTTCTATTAAATTTCCAAATCATTAAATCAATTTCTTAAATTCAACTTCATTAAATCAAAACTTACAAATTTAATTAAATTAAATTCATCAAATCAAATTCTTTACATTTCAAGTCTTACATTAATTCCAAAATACCACATTTTCATTTCTTGTTAAAGAAATTCCATTTCACTTATTTACTTACTTAAATAATTTTCCAAAACTTAATTAATAAAGAAACTCAATTTCAATTATTTACGAAGTAAGATTCACTTATTCAAAAGTTCAATTTTCTTATTAAAGAATTCAATTCAATTTAATCATTAAATAATTCAATCTTATTTAATTATTAAATAATTCACAACTTAATTATTAAATAATTTCAAAGTTTAATAATTTCAGACTTAATTATAATTTCAAACTTGATTATTAAATCATTTCAAAGTTTAGCAATTTCAAACTTAATTACACTTTCAAACTTTAATTATTAAATCATTTCAAAGTTTAGCAATTTCAAACTTAATTACACTTTCAAACTTTAATTATTAAATCATTTCAAAGTTTAATAATTACAAACTTAATTCAATAATTTCTCAAATTAAACAATATTCTTTCATCAATTACATCTTAAATATTTTATTTCAGATTATTAAATATTAACAATTTCCTTTCATTAAAAATTCAAATTTCAACTTCATTTCAAAACCATAATATTTATTCAAATAAAATCTTTGTTTTGTTTTAAATCAAATTATTGACCAATCGGTTTTTATTTAATTTTCTATCCTAGGTCAAAGTTCAATTTGGGTATTTATCATTTCAACCCGATTCCAATTCAATTCAAAATCAAAACATATCAAAGGGAACTTGCAGTGTGATAACTGGGATGGTGTCAAAGTAAATAAACAAGCAATAACAACAATCAATAACAATCCAACAATCAAATCAATAATCCCGAAATAATCGTATTAATTCGCATTGTTGTTGGTGCGAATTTATATAATTATTTCTAGAATCTACACTATCATTTCATGTAGATTAAAGATTATTATATTACGGTTTTCCACTTGTCATTCAATTTACAATTTCATATATCATTAATTTAACAACATACATTCAGTGGTTCGAAATGTAATTAAACCAATCCTATGTGTCAATAAATTCAACAGTTAAAGGGGTCATATTATACAAATGTCAGTTAATCAAATTTAACATTTAATTATCCTATATCAAGTTCAATTTCATACTATTTATCATTTAACATTAACAATTTAACGTCCAATATAAACATCAACAATCAATCAATTATCAGCCAAACTGTATTATCATCGCATAAATAATTAACAGATAATGGTGTCAGATGTCACAGGTGAACTGATACAGGTAATAGCATATATAACAGTGTAATTAACTAACAGCAGCATATTTCAATCGTCGTTTCAATTGAAATCAAATTTAATAAATAAAAGAACGTTAATCGTGAGTGAGTGCTCACCTTTCGAGGCTAGAGATATTTGACAAGGAAGCGAGCTACGAATTTCAAAGCAACACTGGATGGACACGATTCGGTGGAGGAAATAGACACGACGGACAAAGCTGATAATAAAAAAAAATAGACGAAATCAAATCAAAATTGGATCGATGAAGATAAATGATGTAGGCGAACTTATATATTTCATATTCTACATTCAAACACTATTAAATTTACATATATACGTGTATTTCAAAATTGTTGTTTTCAATTTAAACACATATACTAAAATATATACATAATATATTCGAATTAAATACTTATGTAGATATTTGAAACATATCACTTTGTATATATATACACCAACAACAAACTTATGATTTAAAATCTATACATACATTACTAAGCCATGCACAACAAACAAACAACATTTTACATAAAACTGTATTAACAAACTTATACGGCAGCTTGCATATATATTTGTAGGCTATCATATACTTCTGGAAAAATAGAATCAATAAAGCACACATCAAATCAATACATATATATACGCCTGTTTAAAAGCAACCTACTTATATTTTGAAACTTTAACTACTGACCGTATAAATACAAATATACTATCCTATATAAACTTATATATTACGCAAATCTATATATAATATATAAAACCAATGATAAAATAGGTAACAGCTTTTTTTATATATATACTCATATATAACAACAAACTCATTTATAACTTGTTTTTTTTTTATACTACAGCACGTGCAAATTTTAAAATTTATATATATAAACAATATTCAACTTACATATATACGAAAGTAGACACAAGGAAAATAGCTATAAACATATGTCACTGTTTGGTTGCCACTGATATTGTTTGCAAATTATATAAAACAGACAAAATATATTAGAACAAATGTACATATATACTCCATTAAATAAGATAATAGAATATAGCTTATCTATATAAGTGTATTAATATACATAGATTATACATATATATATTCAACTTACAAGTAGAAAAGATGGAAAACAGTTTGGCCGAGATGAAGGCTGGCTTCGGCCTGATTGGAGATGATGAACTACAAGGTGGTGGGGTTCTCGGCGATGTCTGGGCTGCGTGCAGGCTAGGGGAAGTAAGCGGACATGGGTTGGATCTAGGCAGCGGGTGCTCAAACGGCGGTGAGGCGATGATGTGTGCATGGTCGTTTGTTGTATTGTGTAGGAGGCGATGATTGAATTGGGTTGTTCGGCCTTGGGGAGGAGGCGATGCGGTCAGTGACGTGGTGATTTGAGGGGGCTGGGCTGGAGGCGATCGTTGGAAGGTAAGGGGTTGGCGGCGGCTACAGGTGTTGGTGGCCGTGTTGGGTACTGTGCGCGCCGAGCGTGTGGGATCTCGTGCTGCAGGCGGTGGGTGAAAACGTGGGTAGGTGGCGGGTTAAGGTGAGGTGGAGGGAAGGAGAAGGGGTGGGTGAACATTGGTTGGCGGTGAGTGCAGGAGATGATGAGAGATTATCTTGCTGTTCACAAATATTGGTCACCACAAATTTTTTTTCTTTTCAACATGGCTATGAGAAATGAAGGGAGAGAAGAGAGGAAGCGTAGGTAGAAGGTGAAGTTTGGATTTGAGAGTAAATGAGCCTGTTCACATATATTTCTTTTTGAAAGAAGAACCGATAGAATAGGAATAGGAATAGCAACTGTTTCCCAAAAATTCATCTAATTAATTAAAGCAAATTATTATTGGTACAGACTGTATTTCAACTTTGAAATGCACGATGAGATTTGAATAGCTACAAGAACAAAAGGACACGAAACCGGTATCGACACGGTTGTCGTTTTCACGGATTTCGCAGCGAACTGGACTTCAAATCGCAGAAATAAATATACTGTGAAGATCAGCACGACGAGACGGTCAAAGCGGTATACAGATATCAGTGGTATGATTGAATTATAAAAATTCGAATTTTTCTACTGGCGGAAAAATGCAAGAAAAACGCTGAAAAATAAGATCGACGGAGCCAAAGATGTCCGAATTCGGAAAAACGACAAACTGACATCTTGCTCAGAAGATGGTTTAGAATTTTTCTATATAAAAATATTTTGGTTTTGAAAACATTTTATTTTCATCGCTTTTAACTGATTAAATTGAAGTGAATTTACGTACGAAATAAACTTTCATATTTTCGGACGAAAATTTACCAGTTGCTATGTTTAACTAGACGTATTCCAAATATTAAATTTTTATTTCAAAATTTTATCATTTAAAATTTCACAAAATTTCAACTAATTACGTTATTAAAACAGTTGAAATTTACGGGTCGTTACACAACTCGGTTCCCAAAACTTCCTGGAAGCTCTTCCAAAATCCACTAGTGAACAATGGGTCTCGATCACTCACTATACTCTTCGGAATACCATGGAATCGAACTATCCACTTAACATATAGCTCAGCCAACTTTGATGCAGTCCTGGTTGATCGAACAGGAATGAATTTTGCACTCTTAGTCAAACGATCTACGATGACCCAAATCCCTTCATTTCCCGCTCTGGTTCTAGGTAACCCATCGATAAAATCCATCGATATTTGCTCCCACTACCATGTAGGGACTTCTAATGGCTGAAGCAATCCACTTGGCTTCTTCTGTTCGGCTTTTACCAACTGGCAGTTCATGCACTTGGAAATAAAATTTCCAGCATCCTTCTTCATACCTTCCCAGTAATAGGTTCTCTTCATATCCCGATACATCTTATTTCCACCTAGATGAATTGTCAGCTTCGAGTGATGACTTTCCTTCAGAACTTCATTTCTCAATTCATCCATATCGGGAACAACTAGTCGTCCTTGCTTCCGAAGCCAACCCTCTCGATCGACCTCGAATCCTTTATCCTTTTCTGGATCCAATCCAGATTCCAAATCACGGATAATCTTGACAAGCTTATCGTCTCGCTTTTGGCTCTCGCCAATTCTTTCCACAAGAGTCGGTCTTATCGATAAGTTTGCCAACATCTCAGGTTCCAATTCACATTTGGGCCTGAAGTCAAATCCAGCTAAATACTCGAGATTCTTCCATTCTGAAAACATGGCTCCCAATCCTGCATGTCTTCGACTTAACGCATTTGCCACTGCGTTACCCTTTCCCGGAGTATAGGCTATACTAAAATCATATGATGCCAAAAACTCTAGCCATCGTTGCTGCCTAAGATTCAAATCCTTTTGGGAGAAAAGATACTTCAACGACTTATGATTTGTAAACAACTCGAATCGAACTCCCAATAGGTAATGTCTCCACATCTTCAGAGCAAAAACAATTGCCGCCAACTCCAAATCATGAGTCGGATAATTCCTTTCATACGGCTTCAGTTGCCGACTTGCATACGCAACAACTTTACCCTTCTACATCAGCACTGCTCCAAGTCCAGTACCACATGCGTCGGTGTAAACCACCATCTCATCATTTCCACTTGGAATAGTCAAAACATGAGCACTTGTCAGTCGCTCTTTCAGGATTCTGAAAGCTTGTTCACACTTAGCATCCCATCTGAATACTTAGTTCTTTTTCGTCAATCCTGTTAATGGTGCAGCCACCTTGGAAAAGTCTTTGATAAATCGACGATAATATCCGGCTAATCCAAGAAAACTTCTCACATCAGATGCATTCTTAGGTCTAACCCAATCCTGGATTGCTGCTATCTTGGCGGGATCAACCGCTATTCCACCTCCAGAGATAATATGGCCTAAGAACCTCACTTCACTCTTCCAGAAGTGACACTTCGAAAACTTAGCCTTCAGCTGATGTTTCCGTAAGATTTCCAAAACAATATGCAAGTGCATCTTGTGCTCTTCTTCAGTTCTGGAATAAATCAAAATATCATCCACGAACACTAGTACGAACTTGTTCAACTGATCTCTGAACACTCTATTCATAAGATCCACAAAATATGTTGGTGCATTGGTTAATCCAAACGGCATTACCAGCCACTCAAAGAAACCGGATGGTGTCCTGAAAGCAGTCTTCTGCACACTATCTTTTGCCACTCTTAACTGGTGAAATCCCGTTGCCAAATCCATCTGAGAAAACACCTTGGCTTCGTGAAGCTGATCAAACAAGTCATCTATTCTCGGCAATGGATACTTGTTCTTCTTAGTCACTTTATTCAGCTCACGATAATCCACACATAACCTTAACGATCCATCTGCTTTGGTTACAAACACAACTGGTGCACCCCATTCGGACACATTACGCCGAATGAATCCTTTCTGTAAAAGATCATCAACTTGCACCTTCAACTCTTGCTGTTCCCTAGGCGCCATCCGCCTAAGAGGCATCACAACAGGTCTGGCTCCTTCAACTAAATCGATACGAAACTCGATCTCTCTATGCGGCGGTAACCCTTTGACCTCATCAAAGACGTCCTCAAATCCATTAGCGATTGGCACCGATGACAGTCCATCCCATGGAACAACCAGCGAATACATGAAGCTCATGAAGATGCCTTCCTCATGCTTACATCATATCACAACCTTTCGCCCTCCCACATTCTCGACTGTCACCTCCAACCTTTCACAATCAACCTTTGCCGCATACTTTGATGCAGTCCTGGTTGATCGAACAGGAATGAATTTTGCACTCTTAGTCAAACGATCTACGATGACCCAAATCCCTTCATTTCCCGCTCTGGTTCTAGGTAACCCATCGATAAAATCCATCGATATTTGCTCCCACTACCATGTAGGGACTTCTAATGGCTGAAGCAATCCACTTGGCTTCTTCTGTTCGGCTTTTACCAACTGGCAGTTCATGCACTTGGAAATAAAATTTCCAGCATCCTTCTTCATACCTTCCCAGTAATAGGTTCTCTTCATATCCCGATACATCTTATTTCCACCTAGATGAATTGTCAGCTTCGAGTGATGACTTTCCTTCAGAACTTCATTTCTCAATTCATCCATATCGGGAACAACTAGTCGTCCTTGCTTCCGAAGCCAACCCTCTCGATCGACCTCGAATCCTTTATCCTTTTCTGGATCCAATCCAGATTCCAAATCACGGATAATCTTGACAAGCTTATCGTCTCGCTTTTGGCTCTCGCCAATTCTTTCCACAAGAGTCGGTCTTATCGATAAGTTTGCCAACATCTCAGGTTCCAATTCACATTTGGGCCTGAAGTCAAATCCAGCTAAATACTCGAGATTCTTCCATTCTGAAAACATGGCTCCCAATCCTGCATGTCTTCGACTTAACGCATTTGCCACTGCGTTACCCTTTCCCGGAGTATAGGCTATACTAAAATCATATGATGCCAAAAACTCTAGCCATCGTTGCTGCCTAAGATTCAAATCCTTTTGGGAGAAAAGATACTTCAACGACTTATGATTTGTAAACAACTCGAATCGAACTCCCAATAGGTAATGTCTCCACATCTTCAGAGCAAAAACAATTGCCGCCAACTCCAAATCATGAGTCGGATAATTCCTTTCATACGGCTTCAGTTGCCGACTTGCATACGCAACAACTTTACCCTTCTACATCAGCACTGCTCCAAGTCCAGTACCACATGCGTCGGTGTAAACCACCATCTCATCATTTCCACTTGGAATAGTCAAAACATGAGCACTTGTCAGTCGCTCTTTCAGGATTCTGAAAGCTTGTTCACACTTAGCATCCCATCTGAATACTTAGTTCTTTTTCGTCAATCCTGTTAATGGTGCAGCCACCTTGGAAAAGTCTTTGATAAATCGACGATAATATCCGGCTAATCCAAGAAAACTTCTCACATCAGATGCATTCTTAGGTCTAACCCAATCCTGGATTGCTGCTATCTTGGCGGGATCAACCGCTATTCCACCTCCAGAGATAATATGGCCTAAGAACCTCACTTCACTCTTCCAGAAGTGACACTTCGAAAACTTAGCCTTCAGCTGATGTTTCCGTAAGATTTCCAAAACAATATGCAAGTGCATCTTGTGCTCTTCTTCAGTTCTGGAATAAATCAAAATATCATCCACGAACACTAGTACGAACTTGTTCAACTGATCTCTGAACACTCTATTCATAAGATCCACAAAATATGTTGGTGCATTGGTTAATCCAAACGGCATTACCAGCCACTCAAAGAAACCGGATGGTGTCCTGAAAGCAGTCTTCTGCACACTATCTTTTGCCACTCTTAACTGGTGAAATCCCGTTGCCAAATCCATCTGAGAAAACACCTTGGCTTCGTGAAGCTGATCAAACAAGTCATCTATTCTCGGCAATGGATACTTGTTCTTCTTAGTCACTTTATTCAGCTCACGATAATCCACACATAACCTTAACGATCCATCTGCTTTGGTTACAAACACAACTGGTGCACCCCATTCGGACACATTACGCCGAATGAATCCTTTCTGTAAAAGATCATCAACTTGCACCTTCAACTCTTGCTGTTCCCTAGGCGCCATCCGCCTAAGAGGCATCACAACAGGTCTGGCTCCTTCAACTAAATCGATACGAAACTCGATCTCTCTATGCGGCGGTAACCCTTTGACCTCATCAAAGACGTCCTCAAATCCATTAGCGATTGGCACCGATGACAGTCCATCCCATGGAACAACCAGCGAATACATGAAGCTCATGAAGATGCCTTCCTCATGCTTACATCATATCACAACCTTTCGCCCTCCCACATTCTCGACTGTCACCTCCAACCTTTCACAATCAACCTTTGCCGCATACTTTGATGCAGTCCTGGTTGATCGAACAGGAATGAATTTTGCACTCTTAGTCAAACGATCTACGATGACCCAAATCCCTTCATTTCCCGCTCTGGTTCTAGGTAACCCATCGATAAAATCCATCGATATTTGCTCCCACTACCATGTAGGGACTTCTAATGGCTGAAGCAATCCACTTGGCTTCTTCTGTTCGGCTTTTACCAACTGGCAGTTCATGCACTTGGAAATAAAATTTCCAGCATCCTTCTTCATACCTTCCCAGTAATAGGTTCTCTTCATATCCCGATACATCTTATTTCCACCTAGATGAATTGTCAGCTTCGAGTGATGACTTTCCTTCAGAACTTCATTTCTCAATTCATCCATATCGGGAACAACTAGTCGTCCTTGCTTCCGAAGCCAACCCTCTCGATCGACCTCGAATCCTTTATCCTTTTCTGGATCCAATCCAGATTCCAAATCACGGATAATCTTGACAAGCTTATCGTCTCGCTTTTGGCTCTCGCCAATTCTTTCCACAAGAGTCGGTCTTATCGATAAGTTTGCCAACATCTCAGGTTCCAATTCACATTTGGGCCTGAAGTCAAATCCAGCTAAATACTCGAGATTCTTCCATTCTGAAAACATGGCTCCCAATCCTGCATGTCTTCGACTTAACGCATTTGCCACTGCGTTACCCTTTCCCGGAGTATAGGCTATACTAAAATCATATGATGCCAAAAACTCTAGCCATCGTTGCTGCCTAAGATTCAAATCCTTTTGGGAGAAAAGATACTTCAACGACTTATGATTTGTAAACAACTCGAATCGAACTCCCAATAGGTAATGTCTCCACATCTTCAGAGCAAAAACAATTGCCGCCAACTCCAAATCATGAGTCGGATAATTCCTTTCATACGGCTTCAGTTGCCGACTTGCATACGCAACAACTTTACCCTTCTACATCAGCACTGCTCCAAGTCCAGTACCACATGCGTCGGTGTAAACCACCATCTCATCATTTCCACTTGGAATAGTCAAAACATGAGCACTTGTCAGTCGCTCTTTCAGGATTCTGAAAGCTTGTTCACACTTAGCATCCCATCTGAATACTTAGTTCTTTTTCGTCAATCCTGTTAATGGTGCAGCCACCTTGGAAAAGTCTTTGATAAATCGACGATAATATCCGGCTAATCCAAGAAAACTTCTCACATCAGATGCATTCTTAGGTCTAACCCAATCCTGGATTGCTGCTATCTTGGCGGGATCAACCGCTATTCCACCTCCAGAGATAATATGGCCTAAGAACCTCACTTCACTCTTCCAGAAGTGACACTTCGAAAACTTAGCCTTCAGCTGATGTTTCCGTAAGATTTCCAAAACAATATGCAAGTGCATCTTGTGCTCTTCTTCAGTTCTGGAATAAATCAAAATATCATCCACGAACACTAGTACGAACTTGTTCAACTGATCTCTGAACACTCTATTCATAAGATCCACAAAATATGTTGGTGCATTGGTTAATCCAAACGGCATTACCAGCCACTCAAAGAAACCGGATGGTGTCCTGAAAGCAGTCTTCTGCACACTATCTTTTGCCACTCTTAACTGGTGAAATCCCGTTGCCAAATCCATCTGAGAAAACACCTTGGCTTCGTGAAGCTGATCAAACAAGTCATCTATTCTCGGCAATGGATACTTGTTCTTCTTAGTCACTTTATTCAGCTCACGATAATCCACACATAACCTTAACGATCCATCTGCTTTGGTTACAAACACAACTGGTGCACCCCATTCGGACACATTACGCCGAATGAATCCTTTCTGTAAAAGATCATCAACTTGCACCTTCAACTCTTGCTGTTCCCTAGGCGCCATCCGCCTAAGAGGCATCACAACAGGTCTGGCTCCTTCAACTAAATCGATACGAAACTCGATCTCTCTATGCGGCGGTAACCCTTTGACCTCATCAAAGACGTCCTCAAATCCATTAGCGATTGGCACCGATGACAGTCCATCCCATGGAACAACCAGCGAATACATGAAGCTCATGAAGATGCCTTCCTCATGCTTACATCATATCACAACCTTTCGCCCTCCCACATTCTCGACTGTCACCTCCAACCTTTCACAATCAACCTTTGCCGCATACTTCCTAAGCCATTCCATACCCAAAATAATTCCGAACCCCGCAAAGTTCAGAACAAAACAATCACAAACAAAAGAGCAATCATGACTCGATACAATCAGACCACGGCATAGCATACACAGACAAGACGAACCCCTAACTGGATTAGTCAAAACCAATGGCCTATCAACAATATCCGGTACTAAACCCAACCGGCCTACAAGTTCATTACAAACAAAAGAATGCGACGCCCCAGTATCAAATAACACTCTAATTGGAACACCACATATGGAAAGAGTACCTTGAACCACCACACTCTTTCCTTTCTCTTCAGCGGTAGGAGCTTTTGAAGATGATGGAACAGCCCCCAAAGCATAAGCTTGCACAATCTGCTTGTCCTTCCGCGGTTCTGGACAATTCTTCTTAATATGCCCCGGCTTGTCACAGTTGTGGCATTTCACCGGCACCTTAGGATTCTTGCAATCCCTGGAGAAATGGCCCTTCTGCTGACAATTGTAGCAGGTCACTTCGCCCTTCGGCTTCTTCTGACCATCCTTACCCTTATGCTGATGCTGCTTCCTCTTCTTGTTTCCACCCTACTGTGGTTTAGACTCCTCCTTGGTCACAACAACAGATTCTTCTTTAGGAAACAGATTCTCGTGCCTGAGAGCTTTCTCCACAAGCTTCTCAAATGGATCGTCCAAATGATCCACCAACCGCCTCCCAAGATAACTGTCCAAGCCCGTCATAAACTTCTCGTTCTTCTGATAAGGAGATTCAATATACGACCGGGCATACTTGGACAAAGCTTCAAACTCAGAAACATACTCAAGAACTGGCCTTCCACCTTGCTTGAGCTCCACAAACTTCTTGAACAGAACAGATTTCTGAGCTGTAGAAATGAACTTAGCTTCAAATCTGGCCTGGAATTGCTCCCAAGTAATTTCCTCCTCCGGAGTATCAATGGTGATAGAGTTCCACCAGTCAGAAGCTCTCCCCTGAAGCTGTCTTGATGCAAGCTTCCTTTTAGTTGCATCCTCGATTCCCAAATCACCAAAGATCCTTCTACAAGCATCTATCCATCTCTGGACTTCAATGGTTGGCTCTGTTCCCAAGAAAACTTTTCCTCCAAGAGCAGTATAGTCTTTACACAGCTTAGCAAAATCCACCGGTCTTGGAGTTTGAACTTGAACTCCAACATCAACTGCTGGCCCCGAAGCTGGCATCCTTCTCATGATCGAAGTCATCATGGCTTCGAACATAGCAGCATAATCAGCAGCACCCTCAGTAGCACGACCCTCCCTAGCAGCTGGTCTCCCTCTTCGACTCATCCTTAATATCTATATAAAGGAATGATTAATACACCTTGAGAAACAACTGCATAAAGAACTCAAATCCTTCTAAGCTACTATATTATATATAGTAATCATCCATCAAAATACAATTACGTCTCTCATACGTAGTTATGTCAGCGAGCGTTGGCTAAAATCGATTAACCAAAGCTCTGATACCAAATGTGACGACCGCCCACGACCCCTGCACTGAACATGGAGATAGTGCGCTGTAAAGTGTGCCAGGCAGCCATGGACGACCGTCAAGGTAAATTAAAAACAGCAGAATCTATCGTATTACTCACAGCGCATGGATAAAATACAATAGAGAATATATATAGTGAAGCATCTCAAAATAGAATCTCATCAATTAAGCTTTATAATAGTTGAATACAAACATCTGAATAGTCAATACATCAAGCCTCACTACATATCACTCAGAGAATTATACAAAGCAGCGGAACATCCAGTACATATAGTAAGAAAATAATATGCAAGCCTCCAGCTCGTCTTCGTCATCAGCATCGTCGGAAACTAAGAACAGCACCTGTCACCTGCTACCTAGTCTGCCTATCCCAAAACGGATGAACAGCCCAAGGCAATAAGAGTTAAACATAAAGCCTTGAGTCATACAACAGTCTTAGTGAGTAGTAAATTAACTAACAACATACCAAAAGAGCATAAAGGTAAAAAGGAATAGGAATCCAACCCTCCCACTCCACCTCTTTCTACAGTGATAGCCCCCAGACACACTAAACAGAAGTAAACATAGCAATCAGACAATTAAAGTAAAGCAATTATCACTCGAGTCAAGGTCAACATTTTCCAAGTACAAACCCCCAAGGCCTAAACCAAGATCAGATAAGCACCCAGAAAACATTGCTCTTGAGACCGAATGACGATACAACCAAACATCCATGACTTTGGCTATCACTGTTATCTTTGCTTCGATACCACCGTTAATTGAATGACCGACACATTCTTTTAGCCGTCCGTCAAGGGTTAATGGCAACCCCGGTTCTAGACAGATCGAATCTGCCCAGAGTACTCGACTACAATCATAGTCTTTAGGGACTATCGAATCTGCCCAGAGTACTCGACTACAATCATAGTCTTTAGGGACTATCGAATCTGCCCAGCGTACTCTTGGTTTGAGCCTGCTAGAACCTTCAACAACGATGAAATCTCAGCCTTCTAGTCATCCTCCTCGACGACTATTCTCATACTAGCTCAAGCGCCTCTCGAGCAAACCATTATCCTCAAACCCGAACCATTTCACCAAGTTATCAACATGCTTGGAATGATCCCGTCTGGATTAAACCAAGGCTATCTCATACCATGCCCCGCTTCATCTCATCATAGCAAAGCCTCATCTCAACATCAACATCATCAAATCTATCCATATGAGCTTCATCATCCGCCACATATGCCACGAGCAGCTTTTCCAATTCAAGAGCCTTTCCCTTAGCTTTTGAATTATCTTCGACCATCTTGTCTAAATCAAATCATCAATCAACTAATTTATAACAATCAATCAAGTCAATCATTAATCCAAGTAATCAAGCATTCAAACATGATCTAATAAACAATTATAACAATAATGGCAATCTCGTAAATAAAGAGTCTAAATCTAACAAGCATGAATCATGAACAATATCTCTACAACTTGATGAATGAACTTGCATAGGTTAACATGTAGTAAAATGGATTTCAAATCATCATGAACAATAGATCTACACTTAAGTTTATGAAAATGCATGGAAATCACTATTTTAACACATAATCAAGCCACCAATCCGATATACTCCTTTGGATCCATGTGAGAGATAACCACCACTCACCAAATCTCCTAAACACCTCAAAAGCAACACACTTCAGATCTGGACAGCGAAGGATCTAACTCGATTCTCCAAAATTCCGCTTCACACGATGAAATCTCTCTTCGATGGTTGAAGATCTTCAATCTAAGCTCTTGGATCTTCGATTTGATCTTCGATTTGGATGGAAGGAATCACAAGATTAGAGTGGAGAAAATAAGTGAAGAAGTGTAGAACTCGAGCTCTCAAAATAGCAGCACTTCGTCGCTTCAAAATCCGGATCCCAAAAAGTGAGGCGAGGATGTGTATTTATAGGCAGATCCTTAAGTCGTTTGCTCGCTTTTAAGTCGTCCACGACCTAAGAAATCCCACGACCTACGACTCATAAAACTTACGACCTAAAACCCCACGACTTAACTGAGATGCGGCTTAGCGACTTAACAAAAGTCGCGACCTAACACACACACGCTCTAGCAAACCCTACGACTTAACTGGGATGCCGACCTAATTATACTCACGATCTGGCGACTTAAATACCCATGCGACTCAACGACTTAATGACAACGCAAGTGCGCGACTTACGACTTAACAAAAATGTGGCCTAACGACTTAACTGGGTTTCGACTTAACGACTTTAACGACTCAGGCCTACTACAGAGATGTCCTAATGACTTAAGCACCCACGCGACCTAACATAAGTCGTCTACGACTTAACTAAACACGCCATAGCAAGCTCAACGACCTAACACCTTAACTCGTCCATGACTTAACTTCCTTAAGTCGTTAACTCACTCAACCCCTAGGTCGCTAACTGCTACTACCAACTTCCTTAGGTCGTTGCCGACCTATCCTCCTTAAGTCGCTAACTCACCCAGTCCCCTAGGTTGCTACTCTTATGCCGCTGACCCTTAAGTCGCCTACTCTCATAAGTCGCCAACTTCATAAATCGGTCAATTCCTTAAGTCATCTACCCTTCTTAAGTCGCAACTTCTTTAGGTCGCTCCACGACTTAAGCTACCACACGACTTAACTTCTAGACGTCTTAACCTCTGAACGACTTAACAACACTAACAACCTAATACAACAGTTTTACGATGTTTCGATCCGTAAAAATACGGGTCGTTACAGCTTCGTTTGACAATCGCTGCCGAACCATCCCCTTCACGAGATCGCGATTTCAATCACGAGCCTAAAACAGCCCGGCTTGAATCGATTTGAGACCGATCACGACTGGATCGAGAAAGACGAAGGCCACGTCTGACCCCTACAGTTGCTCGTTCTTCCCTCCCCGATTGATCACTTACGAATCAGAAGGTCTCGATTGAGAGAAAAAAAGCGCGATTTGTGAATGAACTTTTAAAGGAGGATGACGACGCAATTTTGTTCGGCCATTATTTTTTCTCTGGCTTCGATTTGAAGGAATGAAAAGAAAAGGGAAAAGAGACGTGATTTAAAAGTGATGGTAGTGTATTGGAGAAAAAGGGCTACAGTGTCGTGATGGAAAGGAAAAGTAACTGATGGGAAAAAGTTGACATGAAGGGAATTTTGACTGGTCAAACAATGTATATTATATTTAAATTTTAAATTTAAATCGCTCGAATTACGAAACTCAAAATCTCGATCCCCTGTCGAGGCGTGCTACTAGGCATTCATAATGTTATCCCCCTATTCCGAACAAAATGGAAAAGGTTTCAAGTCCTAATTCGATCGTATGGAGAAGATAGCTTTTTGAACCTAGTTGTTATATTAAATTTCGATATAAATTTCAGCACGTTTATCTATCATACGATCACACACCAACTCCAAATGCTTTGAATTTGAAATCCAATAATAATACAATATTACGGATCCAATGGAACTAGTTTCGTCGAATTCCGAGACTGTGCCCCGGAATGCTATTTTTAAATTCAATTTAAACGATAAAATTTCAAAACTTAACAAAACATTTCCAAATTCAAGTTTAGCACTTTTACTATCTTCAGTATTAGCAATATAGATTTTACAAGCCTTCAAATTATTTTTAACAAGCTTAAAACTCAAGATTTAATATTTTACCCAATCTCTAATTATTAAATTCAATAATTTAATTGCCAAATAATAATGATATTTGAAATTCAAGTTAAAAATTAACTTTTAAATATTTAAAATAAATTAAATATACTTATTTCAAATGTCCAAAATTCCGGGTCGTCGCATATTCTAGTCACAAATCTTTAACTAGAATTTTTTTCCATATTTAATTTGCTGAAATTATATTTCTTAGGAAGATTCTCCATTATTATTTCCATAAATTAGTTTAAAACAAATGATCAAGAACAAAAGGAAAGGTTTTCCTCATTTGAAATTATAAGGAATGATTATTTTCTTTTTATTGGAATAAACAATCTAAACTACAGAGAATAAATCTATACTTTACACATCTCTCCCTTTTCGTTTGCATATATTCCTTGTTAAATCAAACATTACATTTTCTATGCAGTTTGGAAACGTAAACAAATTTATAAAAATCAAACGGACATTCTTCCCACAAATTAAACTATGGAAAATCTCCAATTCAACATAATTAGGGTAATAATCAAAATCATACTAATAATCTATAACCCAATTTCAGATCTGGAATAAATTTCATATATAACCAATATTCATATCTATAACTTTTTGCACTGATTTTCAAATCAGAGTATAGCAATAATTCCTATGAGATCAAAAACAAGAATACGTAGGCAATAGTTTTTTACACTAATTTGGTCATACAATTCACAAATATTATTGACTTAGGCATAAAAATCAAACATATTCCAACGTAATAGATTCAAAATCATAAATAGTACATAAATTTCCCACTCACTTTCTAAAAGCATTCCAAATCTCCAGATCTGAAGTAGAACCTTTGATTTAACTCCATTTCCTTCTTATTCTAAGAAATATGTATAAAAAAGGTATATACGTATAATAGAATTATAGATCTAAGAAGATATTTGGGGTTGAAGGGTAATATATATATATATATATATATATATTACCTCATTATCGCGTAGTGTTGATTCGCTTCTCTTCTTCTCTTATTTGATTTCTATTCTTCTCCAATTTGTATCTATACAAATATAAATATTATATTTTATAATTTAGAAAATATTCGAGAAGAGCAAATGACAGAGCTTCACTTCTGCTTTTAGGAAAGTTTGAGAAGAGTAGAGAGGGTTAGGCCTGAATTTATAGGCAATCAATTCAACCACAGCCGTTAGATTAAATTATATAAAACTTTGGCCGTTTGACCAAGACAAACCCTTGTCACCACGGTCGGCGCCGGTCGACAGCTTTATGGACCGGTCGATCGCTACATGTCAACCGGTCGTAGTGAACATGTCGACCTGTGGGTCTTGGGAATTAATATATACATTAATTTTTCTAATCTAATTATTTCTGTTCCGAATTAGTTTTTCGTCCGTAACTTCTTCGTTTGGACTCCGATCGTAAAACTCCAAATATTATAGTTGCTAAGAATTTCGCCACGAATGCAATGGTGCAAGTTTCGTTGTCAAATTCCATTATTTGCACATTCAATTTTTGGAGCCTAATTAACTAATTAACTAAAGAACTAACATAAAATTTATGGAGTGTTACATCCTTCCCCCTTAAAAGAATTTCTTCTTGAAATTATACCCATGACCAAGTCATGGTTGTAGCTCACAATTATCCTAGACTACACAACCAATTAGTGTATAACCAATTTTGCAACCAACGTGCACAAGTGCATAGTGTATCACGACATAGAAAACATATGCAGAATCATTATAAATCAGGCCCTCGTATATGAGTGCTTTTCTTTTTAAAAACATTTTTAAAAATATGGTACAAAAAACCTATACATATATTGGCAGTTCTAAATATATGCAGATATTGATAAATCTTTTCACCAAAAATCTCCATACTCCAACGAATAGAATTAAGGTGCAACCAATTTGCATCCAATTCCTACCAACCAAAAATCTAACACGTTGAGATCTCGCTTTCTAAATGTGACTCCTATGCTGGAGAAAGGTATTTAGATGGAGATTTTTACATTCTTACCACTCTATAAGCTATTCGTTTCCCGTCGTACAATAGAAATTTCCTCACTGTCCTGGATTTACTCCAAATTTTCTATGCACAAAACGCATAAGAAAGCTTGTTTCTAAGCTCAAAAACCGAATTGAGTCCAAAAACAGACTTGCATGCGTTGTCGACAAAGTATGGAAATAGAAATTCCAAGGCTAAAACAGATTTTCCCTTATAGCCGGTTGCATTTTATCGCATCGTCGATCCTATGCACTGCTAAATTCACATTTCTAAATCTATTATCCTTCCCTACGCTTAGAATATGGTCTTCAAAATCAAAAGCTTCACAAAAAACTTTTTCCCTTTTCAAATTTGTACGTCGGTTGAAAAATAAATTTCCAAAATATTGGATGCAAAATTTTCCCTTGAAATAAAATTTGGGCAAAAATTCTAAAAATTATTTGAGTGCCAAAAATAATTTAAAAGTCATTTTTCAAGCGAAACTTTCTAAATCAAGAGAAACTTTTCAAAATAATTTCATTGTTAGAAATTTTGATAGCCACATTTTTAGCGTTAGTTGGGGGTCAGTTATGCACTGAACGCATAAGCTCAGTTCTAGCATTCTACAACGAATCTTAACCCATTAAACTTGACTTTTTGTTTAAAAATGTCGACATACTCAGTTATTCAAAAAATTTAGCCTTTAAGGAACAAGAACAATGACCGGTGATTTCAAAATAATTTAATATGTCCTTTGCTTACTAAAATTTCTATTTATTCAAAACTCCTAGTCTCACATCGCATTTTACTGCTAATTAAGTGTCATTATGAGATTTCATATTTATACTGTTTCCTCCAAAAATACATATAAGAGCATTGCATATATTTGGAAACGACAACACAATACATAAATAGAAATACATTTCATAATATCGTGCGCATCTTAAAAGGGACAACTAACAGTTACAACCTAATAACCTAAAACGGAAAGAAAAAATATTAAAAGAGAAAGATACAACAACACACTACAGATCCTAAACACTACCTACAGACTATGGGATAGTCCTGATCCTCGATGAGAACTCGAGCCGTTGCCACGACCTCAAAAAGGGTGAAGCATAGCGGCTAAGCACCAATCTCATGACTCTAGCGTTGTAGCTCGTCCTCGTCTTTTGTTGGTCGGCGCATATCCCCTAGAGCTCAGTTTGGACTTGTCGAATAGCGACTAGCTCGGGACTCTGATATCCCTCAACGCCTTATCCCTGCTTTGCTTCGTACTACGGTTGCCACTCTGTTGCTGGCTCGGTTGCTGCGATTTTGGAAAGGGAATTCCCATCTTCCTAAAGGAGGCTCTATCAATGGTAGGTGGGACCTTCGTCTGGGCAGTCTCCCTACTAAGATTCACCATGTATCGCCTGAAGATGAGAGTAAGTAGGTGACTGTGATGACCGGCCTTTTCGACCCTCAACAGTCGATACTAATACATCCACGGTATTCATATGCTGAGCATCCAAGTGCCAAAAATCAAATTGTTGGGGAAAAAGAAAAGATAAACAAAATCTCACAACGCAATGGAAAATCTATAATATAAAAAATGATCTTTACATAAGAAAAGTTTATATACACAATTAGAGTAAACTAACCTACAATCAGCATCGACAGTTATAACAGTCTGTCCTTACAAATGCTAAAAACAATAGCAAACAATGTAGTGGAAATAAAAAGGAATATATAAGAGATACCTCTTGGGCATCCAACTTGTCTTCTGAGCTCCAAAGCATCCAAAGCTAATCTGGAAACATGCTTGGTCTGACTTGAGCATTAAAACAAAATAATGCCGGGATTAGTCTAATAAAACCAGTGTGAGAAGCACAATCTAGTGGATTCTTAATGTTATAAAAACCTTTCAAAAATAAAGGCATCTCATAAGACCACGCCGCACATAAATATGGATGGGTTTTTAACTTACGATAGCCAAGACACTTTCTATAGAAAATCCAGTAATATTATAATATTATCTAGGGCTTAAAATAAATATTAAATATAATGGAAATGCTTGCGTCTCACATTTCAACATAGTTAGACACAACTAAGTCCGTAGGATGCTTATTGGATAATGGATTCCATCAATGACTGGGCTATTGGGGTATCGCCCGACACACTACACCTTTAGAAAAATGTACCAAGGTCAGCAAAAACATCTTGCACCCCTGCTACATAGAACCAGGCTACCCCTTTTTGGATAGTACCGAATATGTCATCACCTTGTTGCTTTGTATCCTTTTATCGTGAGCTCTATTGCAAAACCAAATTCATAAATATGATATATATCTAGAAAGGTGATGACATACCCTAATGGTTGCGACCCACCTAGCCCTACTGCATATCCCATATTTTAATCATTCCCGGTTGATGAGGCTTGAGGCTACGTTTTACCTTTTATATAGCAATCCCACTTGGAATACTAACACTGCCCCCCAAGCAGCAATGCAGTGTCAGCATTCATCCGTACAAGTTGTTCAGGATATGAACAAACTGAAGACACTACAACTACATCCATTTTGGAATCACCCTTAAGATCAGATGCAAGTAGCCCTTGCACTTCAAAGAGATCAGATCTTGGTTTCTCTCATCTTCAAGATGCTACCAATTTAAATGCTTGAGTTGGTTCGAAGTGGTTTTCAGATAATTTATACTCATTCGATCCCAATCTCTTCCAACTAACATTCAACGTTTTTTGTTAAAACTCAACTCCGGTTCTTTTGAAAATAAACAGACAAGATAAGAGCAGGGATCACCCCCTAACCGTTTAAGTGGACGGATCTCCTTATCATTTGTCCTAGAAGAACACAACGTATTTATACGTACAGTAGTATCATATAAGATAACTATACTCTCCAATCCTAGTGTTTCCTCTGGATATTTCCAAAGTTAAAAACTGGCCAAGGTCGGTTATTTAACTATCAAATAAACACACATAAATCACATATTTAGTTTCCCATGGAAATCACTAAGCTTCATTAAATTAATCTTTTATTAATTAAATCTCTTTAATTATTTACCCAAAATAATTCATATACATATCTCACCGGTATAAGTACATTCACAAACCAGTTGAAAAAGATTTCTTTTTTCAATTTATTCTAAACGGATCAAAACATATGTCTTTGAAAACGCAGTTTATTATGAATCCCAAACAACTAATCCTTCAGCATTAAGTAGGGAAATGCTTCCCTACCACCAAAATTAAAAAGGAGTACTTATTTATTTGATCCATAACTTGATTAATATACTTTATCCAATCAAAGCTTTATAAAGCTACCCTTTCTTTTCAAATCTAAGATGTCTTTCCAAAATATAACTTTATTACTTAGTTCTTTTGACTAAGTAAAACCCTTTTTTATAAAACAAACTTATTATCTTTAAACGCCTTTTGTAAAACAAACTATTATTATTTAAAGCATATTCTTAAGTTAATTAAATTAACTTAATCGCCAATGATAAATTAATTAATTAATTAGTTAATCTCAAAACACCATCATTAGATTAATTAATCAACTTAGATACCTATTTATAAAGTAATTAACCTTAACCCCTATAACTAAAAATAATTAATTAATTTAAATATTTATATTTAAATAATTAATTAACTTGTAAAAATCACTAATTATGGAATTAATTAACTTAAGACAAATCATTAATTAAAATGATAATTAGCTTAATCACTATTATTAAAATAATAATTAACTTAAACATAATTAATTAAAATAATTATTACTTAATCATTATTAATTAAAATAATAAATAACTTTAAAACATTGTTAATTTAAATTAACTTTAAACATTGTTAAAAAAATTAACAATTTAAACATTTTTAATAAATTTAACAATTTACTTAAATTGTTATAAAAACTTAAATTGATTTCACATCCATAACTTGTCCAATTTGGAAAGAGGCTTAGCAAATCTCAACGGTACTTAAATAAGCTACCATTGTATTCATATCGACATTCAGGTCATTACACACGTATTTACATAAACAACGGATATGTAAATGAAATCTATACGATCACTCAATGAATAAGAACTCAATATAAATCAACTGGCAGATAAATAAATATCCAAGCTCTCATAATAGCAGAACGACGATTTTATTCTGCTAAATAAATATCCAACAAAATCTATTCAGTTTAAATATATTAGAATGGTGTTTTATTCTGCTAACAGAAATATCAGGATTTATTGTAATTACTAAACAATGTAATTAAACACAACTAGCATTAATTTACTATTAAATTATACTACAACATACGGGTCAAGTGACTACGTGAGTGTGTTCTAAATGTCAATACGATTTCAATGCCGACAACCATGAGTCAAACGGATTTCGGATGAAGGAGTTATGCTTTTCTAAGTTTAAACTTAAATTTATTATTATTATTATTATTATTATTATTATTATTATACAAACCAAGTCTTAAGGCCCAAGGCCAACTAGACCAGTCAACTGCTCCATGCCTATTACCACTCCTTCTCCCTACATGTAAGATGAATGAACACAACAAAATTTCCCTTGTTTTAAACGAAATCTGCTCCCCCTCATGTACATGTGCACGCGTGCACGTGCATGACCACCCGTGACCATCGGCCACCCATCCAAGCTCACCCACCGTCGTTGGCGACACTCGACCTGGACCCCCACTCGCCCTCACCTCTGATGCCTTACATCAAAATCTCGCTTCTCATTCCCTCATAGTCGAGTTCTAGAACAGACCCAGACCACCTTCAATCGCCTATTACCAACACCTCGTCCCGCTGGAGCTTGCGCTAGTCCCCCTATTGCAACTGTGACACGTTCCCGCATCTCCAGCCAACTTCTGACCTAACTCAGTGGCCTTCCCTGCCATCACCGACGCAAAATCAAATACCAACAAACCCATGCCCTAAGCCCTAAATCGAACAAGGGCCCCCATCTCCGATCACCAAAGGTCATGCGACCTCTCTCGGCACCTCCACCATTGCTTGAGCCTACTCCCAGCCAAATCGGTCTACCCTCGATCATCCATGTCATCAAAAAACCCAACTTCACCCAAAAATGATCATCTCCTCCCTTCGCCTAAATCCCAAGCCTAAAAATCTATCGGAGAGCACTAAAAATCCTAATTTCCTGAAATGAACATGATCGTATCATCCATTCACCAAAATATGACCATTCAAAATTTCACCTTTCCCGACCCTTACTATAATTCGCCAATAACTAAAACCACACTCGTCGAAATGACGAGCAATAATTTTAAAATAAACTATGGGTTACAACTTACAAGTTTCCAGATGATGGCTTTTGTTGAATCACTATGGTTTCTGAGTTATGAATTTTTGAAACCAAGTAGTAGAATGATTTTTACATGTTTGGCAAGTAACAAAGAGCGAACGATGCTACTAAGTATGATACAGTGGATAAAACTACCCTTTTTCTCAAGCAAGAGTTGATTTTAAACTTTCAAATTACTTATATGAAACTTGTGCCAAATTCAAACAACCATGAGAAATCAAGTAATCTTTACCATATATTAAAAACACCTCCAATATCATGGAAAAGAGTGTTCTCACCTTTCCTATTAGATTGCAAATCCAAGTTAAACTTTTGCTTTTTAACATAAATTCCTAATAAGGTCTCAAATCAAACAAATTTCAAAACAAATATACACATGATTCATATTTAACAATAATATTCATAGATTTAGTAACTCACATTCTTTTCCATGCCTTTGAGATGTTAATCCAAACCTTTTAAGCTTTTAAAGTCTAATTCTTGAATGAATGAAGTTTTTGAACTAAAAAGATGAGATTTTTAAAATTTTAAATCCTAAAAAGAGGATGAGATGGAAAAAGAAGATTTAGAAAATGAAGTTTAAAGTGGAATGTAGAAACGAAAGATGTGTATATGTATATATGAAGATTTAAAAGAATAAAGTGATAAAAAAAATATTATTTTCAACTCATAAATCATTTCAAAACCTCTAAAGTACTAAACATCTTAAAACATAATGGATAATAGGAGTATTTGTGTACTTAATCCATTTCAACACTTAAGGCATCATTTCCATGTCAAATCCATCTTTTATTTGAATTTTGTATAAAATATCATTTTAAATACATATTTTTTTATTTTAACCTTATAAATAAAAGTGTTTTTAATATCTTAAATGTTGTTCAAAACAAAATCAAAATATTACAACTTAAAATAACTTATTATTCGATAAAAAGATGAAAATCCGAAAATTGCTTTTTGGTCACATTTCATGTTTTACATCGACTATCTATTTATGTAGACCAAATTTAAAAATAAACTTTCTACAGTTATAAATTGAAAGTGGGTTATTAAATTAATAAAATCCATTAACTGAATATTTAAATTAAATTATATATTCATAAGTTAAAACGATAAAATTCCAGGTCGTTATAGTGACTATAAGGAAAGTAACTCCGTGGGGTGACACCTTCCTGATCAGAGAAAATGAATCATAAGTGTGCGTGCCCAATTTATGGCTACACCACCCATAATTGTATAGGTGGCCTTGCACCCAAGGATAAATCTGATCATAGATTTCAGTCTTAGGAATGATATTATGCTGAATACTGTGCACAACAAGATAGGCAGTCGGACGCAGATTCTCCATCCATCAAACACCAACACCTTGAGAAAAGATACGTTGTAAGATCTCTGGGGTCAGTTATCTCAGTATCTTCATACGTGGAAATCTCTAAAATATCGCCAAGTCATCTCCAAACATCTAGATCCTGACTCCTTTAACCTCTGATTGAATGAAACTGTTGTCTTCATCGAAATTTGGTGCCAAATAAGTGTCGAAAAGGTGAACGCAGCACGAGTAGCATTCTCGCTCAAAAGTCTCGAAGCGTAGGATTGGTGCAAGTCCTGCCACCTCAAAAAGATCTCCTAACCCAAAAGCTACAAAGTCCCCAAACTTCACCGATCGCCGCTGAAATTGGCAGAGCTAGGAAAGATGGAGGTCTTCTGGTCATTCTGGTCCAACCACCTGATCTCTTGAGGAGTGACACCAGGTGGCGCAATGAGGAACCAGTAGTGCGGGGAGGTGTCATGGGCTAAGAGGAGGAGAAATAGGGTTTAGATCTAGATTGGAGGTGGGGCAAGATCTAACACGCAAAAATCAATGCAAGGGGGAGGCACGGCTGCTGCTCGTCGGAGAGGGGGAGAAGCGACATCACTTGGAGGTGGAATGAAGGAAGTGGAAGCTGATTTGGAGGAGGAGGACGTGATTTGGGTTCGGTTGAAATGGAAAGGGGGAGCTCGAGTGCGACTGGAAGAAATTTGGACGCGACTTTATAATCGCATTCCAAGTTCAGGTAGGGAAAAAACCCGTTGGCGGGTCGACGACTTTAGGGCTACCGATCGACCGCTAGGTGGTCGACCGCTCTATTGCATTTTTTCACTGGTTTAACCTGGAACCTATACGGGACAGTTAATTTATAACGTTAATAATAATAATAACAATAATTGTTTCGCGCCGTCTTCTTCGACTCGACTTGACACGATCCGAAAAATCCATGCCCTCTTCACGATGGTGCCCAAGCTTACGTTCTAGCTTTTCGAACCATTCCTCTGCTATTCCGTAGTACTTTAGACATATACTGCTTCAACCATCAACAATACCAAAAACCCAAAAAAATTCCAACTACCATTTCTCGCATACTTCGCACGGGAATATTTCTTCCAATAGCTGATGGGTATAAAACCACTTCTAACTACATATCCCAATTAAATTTAATGTCATTATTATTTTTCCATCCCTTAAAAGAGAGAAAACTTTTAAAAACTTTGATTTTTATAAATAGGAAAATTTTTAGTCTAAATATTCACCTTTTCAACTCATTTCCAAATTAAAAGACTATTTTCTTGCCAAAAACCAAAATCAAACATTTATAGATATATAAATCAAAATATTTAAGGATTTCAAAACTAACTCATTTTTAGACCAAAATTCCTTAACACGGCCAAACTTAGTAGTATATGTGTTTCTTGAAAATTAAAATTTCAAAACTTCGCAAAATTTTAAAATAAATATTTGGAAAAAGAAAATTCTAAAAACCCTTTTTTCAAAATCTAAGGCATTTCCAATATACTTTATCAAAATTCTCTCATGGGTTTAGACTAAGGAATTGACCTCAATTCTTCAAATAAAAATCCGATTTTCCATCTAAACATGGTTAATGGACATTCCCTTACCAAAACTGGTTTTCGGACGTTTGCGACATACAGAATTCTATTTCCCACTTATCTGGAATAATTGTGAATCTTTGACTACAAGTCTTCACCAAGATCCAAAAGTCACAAGGTAGCTAGTATATTAACCATCAAGTCAAACATCCTCCAGTATCCGGGATTCTGCCATATGTCATACTCATGCTCTTCCTTATTAGCACACTACGCATAGCCAACACATCGTGTGGTAATTTTGAGTCGGCGTGAAAATCTTAACTCTAAGATATTTCCAACCCATAAGTGCTTTTCCCATTCTTTTGGAGTGGAACTACAACTACTTATATAGTCAGATTTTTAGAGTCTAGCATAAAAATAATAATACATAGGAAATCAGAACACGTTCCCTCAATTTATCCTAATTCCTTTGATCAACTAACCAAGGCTCTGATACCAAATGCAACGACCCGCGGTTTAATGGGCCTAAATTTCAACAAAAATCGAAACCCAAATCCATCAGAGCATGGATCATTGGATTTGGTACCTACAAATAAACATAAGCGTTATCAGAGTTTGATAAAATTTAAACTCACAATGGAAACAATAATATGATATAAATACTGACTATGGTTACTATCTTAGAATTAATGGTATTCCTCGGATATCATATTGCCACATCAACATCGAGCATGAGAGAAAAGAAGACTTCTCCAACGACCAATCATGTCCAGCTCTAGAATCCTATTCCTCTAAATCTATCATGTGGGTTGTAATGAGGAGAAGGTCGGAATAATGTTTTGGTGATTGAAAAGTCTATACAGTGTCCGTAGCATAAATTTACGCCGATTGGTTTTCATTTAATTGTTATGTCTACTATTCTAAAGTTAACCAGACTAATCTAATACTGCACACACGATACTTCTACTGAGCACAATTCATCCACCTACCATTCCCAAGGTACAAAATATTGATGTAAGTCTATCAACTACTTAATACTTCCAAATATGAAGCGGGCTCTTAGCATCGTCATCGTTGGTCTATTGGTTCTAGCTACAGAGACCTTTGACCACTATTTATGGCTTTACAATGTATAATAGCTATACCAATAATGCATCTATCATCATTAAAGTTTTATTCATGTGAGAGACAATACCCAAGCCACTTAATACCCTATTAATAAGGACTAGGCAGACCCTTAACCATTTAATACCTATATTCTAGTTAGGCCTTTGTCAATTAATACCTAACCCCAAAGCGGACTCCTCACTAGTACTATATAGCTGACATTGCTTGGAATCTCACTGGAACACTTAATACTTCTTTATGGGAGAGAGGCGGACCTTAAATTAGTCACTTAATACCTCAAACCCGAAGCGGACCCTTTTGGAGATATCCACTACTACTCCTAATCGATAATTCAGACTACTTAATATTTTTTAATTAGGAAAGAGGCAGGCCCTCAAATAACCACTTAATACCTCTAATCCCTAAGCAGGTCCTATTATTCCCATAATTATTTCCCATGGGTCCAATGATTGGTGATGTCCCACATCAGTAATAAGTGTACACAACTGCTGGTAGCCTCTGAGTGAAGGTAGACTTCTGTTGTGTCACTTACTAACCTCTCATCTCAATCTTCAAAGCCCAATTAACTAATCTATGGGTCCTATGGTTAAAGATGTCTCACAGTAGTAGGAAGTGTACACAACTATTGGTAGCCTCAAAGTAAAGGGTAGACTTCCATTGTGCAATTCTACTGACCTAGCATCCCAACCTACTAAGTCCAATTAACTATTTGAGTCTTATTAAATTAAGCCATAATATCCTAGGCTTATTATTACCAAGCTTTATCATCCTAAATTGGATGTTGGACTTAGCTTACTAACCTTCTTTTATTTATATAAATCTATATAAATTACCTTAAATATTCAAACACCCATAAATTCCCTTTATTTGCTTCTTCCATAATTGCCAATTTGTCATGATAAAAAATATCATCCTAACAGACATTTTCTAAGATATTTATGTATATTTAGTAATTTCCAATTTGTAATCTCTTTCTTTCCATAGTTATTAATCAAACTTCTTTATTTATCGGTCTCATTAATCCATTTACTCTATTAATGATTCGTAACTCCCAAATTCATTTCACATTTACTACCCATTATTTGGAATTACAACTTTTCCCCACTTTCCTTCCTAATTCCTATCTGTAAATCAGCGTTATTACTAAGTACGTATAACTAATATCCTAAGCGAGCGTTACACATAAATCATCATATTTATTAGCACGTATAAATACATATAAATACCTGCTGTCAAGACCCGCAAATCCGTACTCCTTGATTAAACACTAATCTCCATTGATTAACTCAAGAGGCATGGAAATACGAACCCTGAGGGGTTTTAAGAACAAGAAAAAGTAGAAGAAGAAGAAAATAGAAGAAAAAGAAAGAGGAACAACAGAAAAACAACAGAAGCAGAAACAATATCAGAATCTCACATTCGCAGCGGAACAACATATAATAGATAAATGAATATCATTTAAAAACAAAAGAATTATATCTGTTATTACATTACATCGCATCATATCATCAGAGTTTACAACAATAGAATCAATACATCAATGGACAGTTATATAAACTTGTCCTCATACAGAATACACAGCGGAATAAATAATATCATATACAAGTGGTACGTCTCGTCATCCAGCTCGCCACTAAGCTCCACAGCAATCCGAATCCAGAATGACCTGATAACCTAACCCTAGACTGCCCGTGTGGAAATTTGTGGGCACCCAGAGTTTAGGAAGGGAAACAATAAACTCCAGGTCAGTCATGGTGACTGGTGTGAGAACTTAAAACAGTTTTTTCTTTAAAACACAACAGGAAAATTTTAAAGTCAATTCGAAATGCTTTTGGAAAATGAAACTACCATAAGACCTCCCGCCACACACACAATGCAAACGCAGAATTGGAGGAGATTTCTTCTTATGATAGTCAAAGATGCTTACTACGCAAAATCAAATCATTTTTGATATTATTATTAGTGCATAGTGTAGAAAACATTTCGAAAGTATAATATAAATCTTAGCCAGCATAGACATTCCGCACTTATGCCTACTATAGCTACTATGTTCAATAGCAGGTTACCGCCACATTCCATAGCAGGTAATACAACTAAAACCGTACACGTCGCGTATTGTTTCTTTGGATTTCCAACAAATGGTCAGGCTAAGGAACTTCCTTTTCCACGATGGGTACGTCCCTGGAATAGACGACCCGAGAACCTAACCGGATCTCTGCCAACACAAGGCTGGGTTACCTCTGCAAAAATAGGTAACTACTGACACGCGTATGCCATCCCCCGATCGTAACCGATCTTCCCGAGGATCCCCGATTTCCAACAAACCACATCAAAATAATAATGCAGCAACCACATAGGTTAAGTATCTGGGCTCCATACCATGATACCACCTCTATCCAGAAGGAATGACATACACTAAGGGGCGCTACTCCCTAGAACCTTGCCGCATCCTTCCTGTTTTGACCATTTCCGGGGTGTGAGGCTCGACGAAGTCTCGTCCACAAAGCTACGCTTTCTACAAAGCCCTGCTTCGGGTCAAACAAATGATCAACCTATGATCACAAAGATATAAGATCAAACAAATGATCATATCACAAATGATCAAACACTGATCATTTCACAGCAACACTTAGTATGCCACGTTACCAAATTGGGAATATATCGCTGATAAATTTCAACTACATAACCTTTGAGCTCGTACGTCTCAGAGAAGGGTGTTAAGCTAAGAGAATAAATTCTCCGCCACCAACAGAAATGTATTTGAAAGGAATCAGCTTTATATCTCAAATTGTAACGTCAGACATACAATCCATACAAGTCTGTTCCGGGATCGAACAGAACCGAAGGCACTTCTCACGAAGCCCTTGCATATCCGGATAATTTTCTAATCACGTCCGGACTTCCCGTCACTAATGGTGATAAAACCTCTAAATCGGAGATCAGCCGATGTAGAGTAACTCGACGGTAATCCTTCCGTTTTCAAAAATATTCGGTCTTCAACACCGGTCTTCGAATGCGATTCATAACGACGTATCACATATTCGGAATGGGTTATACGACCCCATGGTCCTTTCCCGGCTAACCCGAATAGTGAGCGATTAATTCAAAAATAAGTGTGGCATTCAAATTCATCCAATTCACAACAAATACCATTCAAGGTAATTATTGATAGTCGGTTATTTAACTATCAATAAAGATGCGCAACATCATCAGATTCCAAATAATTTTCCCAAATTATTTATCTTCAAAAATATCTTTACTAGATATAAAATTTCCACACTTCAAAAATAAATCAATAATTATTTTTCTAAACAGTTTCCCTTTCCTTTATAAATTCCATAGTGAATTTATATTTTCGAATATCTACTGATATTCGATTTTCAATTGATTTCAAAAATTCATTTTCGATTTATCTTTAAGAAGATAAATTCTCAAAACAGTTCATTTTATATTGGAAAAGCATTTCCATACTTATTTAATAATAAGTATTTCACAAATCTATTCATTTTCAACATTTGAAAAATATTCGATATACTTAAATCGAAATTAAGTATATATTCATTCTTTAAGGAAATCATTTACTTTGACAACATTTATTTGAGTCAAAACGAATGCTACGTAAAACATCGTTACGACGACTCAAAATCACTAGTATATGGATTCAGAATTAAGATAGATGTGTAAATCCCAATACTATATAAAACATTTCCTTCCGGAAATCATTTACTATAACAACAGTGTTATAGTCCACAATTTCCTTAAATTTCTCGAAAACGTCTATTTCAACAATAAATGTTGAAATCTATGTATTCGATACTTAACACGTTTTAAAACATCTTTTAAAACAATTAACTTCATTTTATAATATCGCTTTCCCAAAACCATATCCATTCTACTTAAAAATATATTCACTGTCCAAAATCGTGAATATACTTCACTAACCAAATTTCAATCTTTCCTACACATTTATTCCAAGAATTATCCACTATCCAAAATCGTGGATAAAATTCCCTTAATAACCTTCTATATTCAATTCATCAAATTTGATTTATTTTCGAATTTATAAAACAACGTTTATAAATTCATCTTCATAATTCATAACAACTTCGATTTAATAAATCTCCTTTATTAACAAATTCGATCAATATTCCATTTAAAGGCAAAAATCCAATTTATAAGTTAATTTCTTATAAATCTCCTATTTGACAGTTTCATCCATTTTATAACTTCACAATTTATAAATTTATAAATTTCATTTACTTACGAATTCCATAAATGTTTCATTTTTAACACTTATAAAAACTTGTTTTATAATTCCAATATTTGATTTATAAATATCAATTTTTATAAATCTTTTTATACAAATCGTTTATAGTTATTCAAAAAAAAATCCCAACTCAAATCATTTTATAAATAAATCGACTTTTATTTCAAAAACGACACTTTGGTTATATTTCACCAAAAATCTTAACTCTTATAACTTTAAAATTCTAGACGTTTATTTATTTGAAATAAGTCAATTCAAAAATTCAATAAAACGTCTACTTTCAAAAAATCACTTTAAAATCCTTTTAAAGTAAAGGTCGTTATTTTTAAACTTCAAAACTTGAATCTGATGATGCAACAGCACCAATTAGTCATCACAACATCAAACATCATATATCAACATATGATAACAGAATATACATCAATATCTATAAATAAATAACTACTGGTGAGGAATCCAGTTGGATCCCTCCAACCTGTTTCCCTGCATCCAAAGACGTTAGCACAATACCAATTCCACTTCGAGGTGGAATATCGCGGTATATGGGTTTTATAAAAATATCCGCTTACTAACGGCGCAATAGGGTCTCATCCGCTATACGAGGCGGGAAATCCATCAATCCAATATATACATATGCCAATATGTATATATTGCTATATATATAGATATAACCTACTATATCTAATACCACATCAAATAGCAACAATCAGTCGATAAACAACTGTCATACAAAATTTATTTTGAGTGAGAAAATAATCTCACCTTTGATTTTAATTTGCCATCCATTTCCATTCCGATCATTTCTTCATTGTATTCGACCTTGTATAAATATTATACAAATAAATTAACATTCCAACCAATTAAACAAATCAATTTTCGTTTTGATAGTTTTAATTAACCCATTTATTCTTTTAACAAATTCATTTAACTAAAATTTAAATTAAACAATTTAAATTTCCTTTTCTTAAATATCTATTGTTTACTGTAATTTCTTTTAACAAAATATTTTCTTTAATAAATTTCCTTTTAACAGTTAGATAGATTTAATAGGTTAATAAACAACATTTATTTTACTGTGTATATTTTCTGTTTAAACTTTACATATAATTATATATATATGTTAAAACTGGAATGTTTTTTTTTATACTTTACAGTGATCAATTTTTTTCTTTTTTTTTCTTCAAAAATATGGATAAATAAAATTTGTAAAAATATACCTTACTGCTGCAACTCATTCGAACAGGAAGACGACATCCTCCCCTACGAGTCGCACCCAGATCGATCGACTGTCCATGCCAAACTGAAATCGTCGCATCCCCAATCGAATCGCCTTCACCTGCGGTTGCCACGAGCTCGCGAGAAACTCCCCAAAATCGAAATTGCGATATCAATTGCGCTGCTTATCAACGCGGCAGTCGCCTAGATTTGCATTCGTCGCGAACACCTCCACTCCCCTTCGAGCATCGACTTCGAACGAGCCTTTGCGACTCGATAGATTCGCCTGCCGCCGAGTGCACGCGGCTACCTGCTGCGTCGCGATTAGGCTACGCGATGCCTTCCTTCCTCTGATTTGATTTCGAAAGTGAAAGGGGGAAGCGGTTTGATTTGTTTTGGAACGAGAGGGGGTTCGAAATGAAACTCGCGGCCATTTTTAAATTTTTTTTCTTTGAACGAGATTTGTTCTCGTTCGATTTGAAACTGAGGAATGAAGAAAGGAAGGGAGCAGATGTGATTAAAATAGAAGGAAGTGGCGAAACTTTAGGCGTGATTTCTGGCGCGTGTTTAAGGGAAGAAAAGTAATTGACGTGACCAATTTTAAAATTTAAATTTAAATTCGAATTCGAATAAATTTCGATGCGTTTACACGTCATGTGCTCACATATAAACACCGAAAAATACGATATTTGAAATTCGACAATAATACAATATTACGGACCCAATGGAACTGGTTTCGTCGAATTCTGAGACTGTGCCTCGGACGGCTATTTTTAAATTCTATTCGAACAATTAAATTCAAAACTGAGCAAAACAGTTTAAATTTCAATTCTGAAGCTGTTGTTATCTTCAGTGTTATCAATATGAATTTTAAAAGCTTTCGAAATATTTTTCTTCAACTTACAATTGAAGATTCAAATTTTTATTCGACATTCACTAGATTAAATTGTAAAATTCAATCGCCAATTTCAAAGTTATATCGGGGATTCAAATTAAATTATCATTCAAATATTTAAAATAAATTAAATATTCTCAATTTAATTTGTTCAAAATTCTGGGTCGTTACAAACTTCCCTCCTTAATAGAATTTCGTCCCGAAATTACAAGTTAGGAAAAAAAAGTCCTTAACTCGTATACTATTTTTTCACAATTTAATAGTTTTATCAATTTTTCACAACAAATCTTCTACTAAAGATTCGTTATCAATTCAACTAGCTTTCCAAACACTTTCATAGTTTTCAAATAACATTGTTTTACTTCTTAATTCCAATTTAAGTTTAAATTCAAATTTTAAACTTTCAAAATTTCTCAAAAATTTCCTAACACCCTAAATTTCCGAAATATTTCGCCAGCGTCTCCTTTGCGCGGCTAATACGGCACTACTACAAAACGTCCCTACGGACTCTCAGATTTCAAAAAGAAAAAGAAAAAGCCAAGCGGCTAGAGAAGAAATTAGCAAATCTCATATAGAAATTCAAATACTTACCTTTTTCGAGCAAATTCAAATTCATCTTTGAAAATCAAATCCAATTCCTTTATAATACCTGTATATCCTACTAGCCATAATATCTAGTTACATATCCAAACCATTTTGCAAATTCCATTACGAATTTTTCAATATAAACTGCTTATACATTTTTACTTCACTGTTGAAGTTATATCCATTATCATTCAATTTTGCATTTCAATTTTCATTTGAATTCAATTCACAATTTCAATTCAATTTGAATTCAGTTTACCTTCTGAATATTGAATTTTATCGATTATCTTTAGTTCACTTCAAACTAATCTTGAAACTTCATTTAATTTCGCACAATTCACATTTGTTTTCAACATTCAATTTCAATTCCAGTTTCATTCTTTTGTTCATTCCCAAAATGTATTTTCAATTCACTATTTTGGTTTATAATCACTTATATTAAACTGGATTTCCAATTCCATATGAATTTTAATTCATCTTTCATTTATAATCATTCAATTCAATTCACGGCTTACAAATTCGAAATGAATTTCAACTTTCAATTTCACTTTCATTTAATTGATTCACTTGTACTTATTTTAATTTAACTCCCTTCTTTAAGTTAAATTTATTCTATCAAAATTCAATTTGTATAAGTTATCAATTCAATAACATTTCATAAATATTTTTATATAGTATTTCAGAGTCTTACCAACATTTCAAAAATCATTTTGAAAACAATTCAAATTATCCTTTGGATTCCAAAAATCAAACCCAAATTTTTCAAACAACTTTCATTTAAAACAATTTGGCAGCAATTTCTCTTTTGGAAACCCGAAAATGGACATCAATAATGCTGCAGTCATTACCGAAGTTATTTTCCAGCGACCGAAAAGAGTTTAGAGCTTTTCATCTCTTCAAAATACTTTTCAAAACCTTCGAAATTCATTTTCAAATCAAAAAGAAATTAAACTTTCCAAATTTCCAAAAATTTCAAATTCCTTTCAAAATATTTCCAAAAACTTCTCTGGAATTCCGTTTTAAATTACAAATCACATTTATAATTTTCATTCTCAAATTTCATTTGTATATGAATTCATTTCTTAATTTTGGAGCTATAATTCCAATTTCTCATTTAATTTCAGTGATGATAATTTAATATTATTACTTCCTAACATCCATGCAACCATATACTATAGTACTTTATAGAAAACATTTCTTTTCTATACAAAAATAGTTTTGGGCAAAATTATCTCATTTACCCTATTTTAAAACAATACTGTGCCGAATTGTTCTATACAAGTGTTTAGAGATCCCTATCGATAGAGTTGTACGGACAATACCGACCAGAATCCATATACCACTCAACAAACCAATCATCACAATATAAAACAATTTTATATTAACTAACAAATACGCACTCATATCTATTATTACACTCAACTCATTCTAGAGCACTACTGACTCTATCTCTAATGAGTAACACCCAACAGAGCAGGGTTGTCGCTTAACCATATGCTCCGATACCAGCTGTCAAGACCCGCAAATCCGTACTCCTTGATTAAACACTAATCTCCATTGATTAACTCAAGAGGCATGGAAATACGAACCCTGAGGGGTTTTAAGAATAAGAAAAAGTAGAAGAAGAAGAAAATAGAAGAAAAAGAAAGAGGAACAACAGAAAAACAACAGAAGCAGAAACAATATCAGAATCTCACATTCGCAGCGGAACAACATATAATAGATAAATGAATATCATTTAAAAACAAAAGAATTATATCTGTTATTACATTACATCACATCATATCATCAGAGTTTACAACAACAGAATCAATACATCAATGGACAGTTATATAAACTTGTCCTCATACAGAATACACAGCGGAATAAATAATATCATATACAAGTGGTACGTCTCGTCATCCAGCTCGCCACTAAGCTCCACAGCAATCCGAATCCAGAATGACCTGATAACCTAACCCTAGACTGCCCGTGTGGAAATTTGTGGGCACCCAGAGTTTAGGAAGGGAAACAATAAACTCCAGGTCAGTCATGGTGACTGGTGTGAGAACTTAAAACAGTTTTTTCTTTAAAACACAACAGGAAAATTTTAAAGTCAATTCGAAATGCTTTTGGAAAATGAAACTACCATAAGACCTCCCGCCACACACACAATGCAAACGCAGAATTGGAGGAGATTTCTTCTTATGATAGTCAAAGATGCTTACTACGCAAAATCAAATCATTTTTGATATTATTATTAGTGCATAGTGTAGAAAACATTTCGAAAGTATAATATAAATCTTAGCCAGCATAGACATTCCGCACTTATGCCTACTATAGCTACTATGTTCAATAGCAGGTTACCGCCACATTCCATAGCAGGTAATACAACTAAAACCGTACACGTCGCGTATTGTTTCTTTGGATTTCCAACAAATGGTCAGGCTAAGGAACTTCCTTTTCCACGATGGGTACGTCCCTGGAATAGACGACCCGAGAACCTAACTGGATCTCTGCCAACACAAGGTCGGGTTACCTCTGCAAAAATAGGTAACTACTGACACGCGTATGCCATCCCCCGATCGTAACCGATCTTCCCGAGGATCCCCGATTTCCAACAAACCACATCAAAATAATAATGCAGCAACCACATAGGTTAAGTATCTGGGCTCCATACCATGATACCACCTCTATCCAGAAGGAATGACATACACTAAGGGGAGCTACTCCCTAGAACCTTGCCGCATCCTTCCTGTTTTGACCATTTCCGGGGTGTGAGGCTCGACGAAGTCTCGTCCACAAAGCTACGCTTTCTACAAAGCCCTGCTTCGGGTCAAACAAATGATCAACCTATGATCACAAAGATATAAGATCAAACAAATGATCATATCACAAATGATCAAACACTGATCATTTCACAGCAACACTTAGTATGCCACGTTACCAAATTGGGAATATATCGCTGATAAATTTCAACTACATAACCTCTGAGCTCGTACGTCTCAGAGAAGGGTGTTAAGCTAAGAGAATAAATTCTCCGCCACCAACAGAAATGTATTTGAAAGGAATCAGCTTTATATCTCAAATTGTAACGTCAGACATACAATCCATACAAGTCTGTTCCGGGATCGAACAGAACCGAAGGCACTTCTCACGAAGCCCTTGCATATCCGGATAATTTTCTAATCACGTCCGGACTTCCCGTCACTAAGGGTGATAAAACCTCTAAATCGGAGATCAGCCGATGTAGAGTAACTCGACGGTAATCCTTCCGTTTTCAAAAATATCCGGTCTTCAACACCGGTCTTCGAATGCGATTCATAACGACGTATCACATATTCGGAATGGGTTATACGACCCCATGGTCCTTTCTCGGCTAACCCAAATAGTGAGCGATTAATTCAAAAATAAGTGTGGCATTCAAATTCATCCAATTCACAACAAATACCATTCAAGGTAATTATTGATAGTCGGTTATTTAACTATCAATAAAGATGCGCAACATCATCAGATTCCAAATAATTTTCCCAAATTATTTATCTTCAAAAATATCTTTACTAGATATAAAATTTCCACACTTCAAAAATAAATCAATAATTATTTTTCTAAACAGTTTCCCTTTCCTTTATAAATTCCATAGTGAATTTATATTTTCGAATATCTACTGATATTCGATTTTCAATTGATTTCAAAAATTCATTTTTGATTTATCTTTAAGAAGATAAATTCTCAAAACAGTTCATTTCATATTGGAAAAGCATTTCCATACTTATTTAATAATAAGTATTTCACAAATCTATTCATTTTCAACATTTAAAAAATATTCGATATACTTAAATCGAAATTAAGTATATATTCATTCTTTAAGGAAATCATTTACTTTGACAACATTTATTTGAGTCAAAACGAATGCTACGTAAAACATCGTTACGACGACTCAAAATCACTAGTATAGGGATTCAGAATTAAGATAGATGTGTAAATCCCAATACTATATAAAACATTTCCTTCCGGAAATCATTTACTATAACAACAGTGTTATAGTCCACCATTTCCTTAAATTTCTCGAAAACGTCTATTTCAACAATAAATGTTGAAATCTATGTATTCGATACTTAACACGTTTTAAAACATCTTTTAAAACAATTAACTTCATTTTATAATATCGCTTTCCCAAAACCATATCCATTCTACTTAAAAATATATTCACTGTCCAAAATCGTGAATATACTTTACTAACCAAATTTCAATCTTTCCTACACATTTATTCCAAGAATTATCCACTATCCAAAATCGTGGATAAAATTCCCTTAATAACCTTCTATATTCAATTCATCAAATTTGATTTATTTTCGAATTTATAAAACAACGTTTATAAATTCATCTTCATAATTCATAACAACTTTGATTTAATAAATCTCCTTTATTAACAAATTCGATCAATATTCCATTTAAAGGCAAAAATCCAATTTATAAGTTAATTTCTTATAAATCTCCTATTTGACAGTTTCATCCATTTTATAACTTCACAATTTATAAATTTATAAATTTCATTTACTTACGAATTCCATAAATGTTTCATTTTTAACACTTATAAAAACTTGTTTTATAATTCCAATATTTGATTTATAAATATCAATTTTTATAAATCTTTTTATACAAATCGTTTATAGTTATTCAAAAAAAAATCCCAACTCAAATCATTTTATAAATAAATCGACTTTTATTTCAAAAACGACACTTTGGTTATATTTCACCAAAAATCTTAACTCTTATAACTTTAAAATTCTAGACGTTTATTTATTTGAAATAAATCAATTCAAAAATTCAATAAAACGTCTACTTTCAAAAAATCACTTTAAAATCCTTTTAAAGTAAAGGTCGTTATTTTTAAACTTCAAAACTTGAATCTGATGATGCAACAGCACCAATTAGTCATCACAACATCAAACATCATATATCAACATATGATTACAGAATATACATCAATATCTGTAAATAAATAAATACTGGTGAGGAATCCAGTTGGATCCCTCCAACCTGTTTCCCTGCATCCAAAGACGTTAGCACAATACCAATTCCACTTCGAGGTGGAATATCGCGGTATATGGGTTTTATAAAAATATCCGCTTACTAACGGCGCAATAGGGTCTCATCCGCTATACGAGGCGGGAAATCCATCAATCCAATATATACATATGCCAATATGTATATATTGCTATATATATAGATATAACCTACTATATCTAATACCACATCAAATAGCAACAATCAGTCGATAAACAACTGTCATACAAAATTTATTTTGAGTGAGAAAATAATCTCACCTTTGATTTTAATTTGCCATCCATTTCCATTCCAATCATTTCTTCATTGTATTCGACCTTGTATAAATATTATACAAATAAATTAACATTCCAACCAATTAAACAAATCAATTTTCGTTTTGATAGTTTTAATTAACCCATTTCTTCTTTTAACAAATTCATTTAACTAAAATTTAAATTAAACAATTTAAATTTCCTTTTCTTAAATATCTATTGTTTACTGTAATTTCTTTTAACAAAATATTTTCTTTAATAAATTTCCTTTTAACAGTTAGATAGATTTAATAGGTTAATAAACAACATTTATTTTACTGTGTATATTTTCTGTTTAAACTTTACATATAATTATATATATATTAAAACTGGAATGTTTTTTTTATACTTTACAGTGATCAATTTTTTTCTTTTTTTTTCTTCAAAAATATGGATAAATAAAATTTGTAAAAATATACCTTACTGCTGCAACTCATTCGAACAGGAAGACGACATCCTCCCCTACGAGTCGCACCCAGATCGATCGACTGTCCATGCCAAACTGAAATCGTCGCATCCCCAATCGAATCGCCTTCACCTGCGGTTGCCACGAGCTCGCGAGAAACTCCCCAAAATCGAAATTGCGATATCAATTGCGCTGCTTATCAACGCGGCAGTCGCCCAGATTTGCATTCGTCGCGAACACCTCCACTCCCCTTCGAGCACCGACTTCGAACGAGCCTTTGCGACTCGATAGATTTGCCTACCGCCGAGTGCACGCGGCTACCTGCTGCGTCGCGATTAGGCTACGCGATGCCTTCCTTCCTCTGATTTGATTTCGAAAGTGAAAGGGGGAAGCGGTTTGATTTGTTTTGGAACGAGAGGGGGTTCGAAATGAAACTCGCGGCCATTTTTAAAAATTTTTTTTCTTTGAACGAAATTTGTTCTCGTTCGATTTGAAACTGAGGAATGAAGAAAGGAAGGGAGCAGATGTGATTAAAATAGAAGGAAGTGGCAAAACTTTAGGCGTGATTTCTGGCGCGTGTTTAAGGGAAGAAAAGTAATTGACGTGACCAATTTTAAAATTTAAATTTAAATTCGAATTCGAATAAATTTCGATGCGTTTACACGTCATGTGCTCACATATAAACACCGAAAAATACGATATTTGAAATCCGACAATAATACAATATTACGGACCCAATGGAACTGGTTTCGTCGAATTCTGAGACTGTGCCTCGGACGGCTATTTTTAAATTCGATTCGAACAATTAAATTCAAAACTGAGCAAAATAGTTTAAATTTCAATTCTGAAGCTGCTGTTATCTTCAGTGTTATCAATATGAATTTTAAAAGCTTTCGAAATATTTTTCTTCAACTTACAATTGAAGATTCAAATTTTTATTCGACATTCACTAGATTAAATTGTAAAATTCAATCGCCAATTTCAAAGTTATATCGGGGATTCAAATTAAATTATCATTCAAATATTTAAAATAAATTAAATATTCTCAATTTAATTTGTTCAAAATTCTGGGTCGTTACACCTGCTTCTACTAAATATATTCTAGTAAAAAATCTTTGACTAGAATATTCTTTTCCATATTTAATTTGGTTAAATTACATTTTTTAGGAAGATTCTCCTTTATGATTTCCATAAATTAATTTAAAACAAAAGATCAAAAAGGAAAAAACAAGATTTTCTTCGTTTGAAATTACAAAGAATGATTATTTTCTTTTTATTCGAATGGACAATGTAAACTAATGAGAATAAATCTATACTTTATACATCTCTCCCTTTTCGTTTGCATATATTTCTTGTTAAATCAAACATCGCATTTTCTATGCAATTTAGAAATGCAAACAAATTTATAAAAATCAAACAAACGTTCTTTCCACAAATTAAACTATGAAAAATCTTAGCATAATTAGGGTAATGATCAAAATCATACTAATAATCTATTATCCAATTTCAGATCTAGAATAAATTTCATATCTAATCAATATTCATATATATAACTTTAGGATCGCTTTCTAGTTCAGGATTGTTACACCGGTTCTTACAACGAATCAGGACAGAAAGGAACACATGATACTTCCTAATGACAACAGAGCTACGCAAAGAACATGATTAAGGTTACAACATTTAACTAGATCCAAGCCCTCTCCATCAGAATCAAGGCTAAATGAAGAAGATGTTGTATGTAAGAGGACAGAGCAGAATGCATTGGTTGCATCTAGACGCGAAGGCCAAACAGGAACACTGAACTAAGGCATAAAGGCTGACAAATGAGGTTTTGAGCTAGTTATACTCACATTCTGTCAAACGTCCACAGTAACACATCTATACAAGCACGTACTGGGGCAACCTAGGCAGTGTTATACAAAGCTGAAAGCACTCCGTGGCTATGCAGTTAAAGCGCTCGGAAGATTCGATGCGGCGGAGGTGCAAAAAGTCATAGTGGGGATACATCGAGGATATAGCGGGATATAACGGATGACTTTAAAATAGCATATAAAACTCGTACTTAATGTTTTTACAAATATATAAATGGTAATTAAATAAAAAATTAACATTCAATTGAATTATAATTAATACATAAATAATTTAAAATAAAAACATGTGCGAATATATGTAAATAAACGTAAAACTGTTGTATAACAAAATTGAATTTAGTAGAATATTTGAGTATTTTCATTTTTGAAAATATATTAAAAATTCAACTAAATAAATTAATTTCATAATTTTTATAATGTATAAATATCATTTTTTCAATTCATTTCTTTTAAAGAAGATATAGCGGAAATAACGGGATATAGCGGGAATAACGGGATATTGCGGAAATAGTGGGGCTTAAAGCGGAAAGGCTATATTTGGGGCTATATGGAAATATCATAGCGGTAGAAATCCGCTATGAAATATAGTAGGGTTATAACGGGGTAATAGCAGGGCATTAACTGCACAGCTCCACGGAGCTGTATGCAGGGTCACCTAAGATATGCTTCAAACACAGACTCAATCCTACAATAAATGATAAATGTGAAGCTCTTCTCCTCTCAATCTCTCATCGGCAACATCTAATGAAACAATTCAAATAGCAAAAAAGCCCCAAATTTGTGTGGGCAGATTTTAGCACAGAATGGGAATAACTGCTCCATTCTTATCTGGCGCGATGAAAAATTAAACAAAGATAATAAAAGTAGCAACGAGGCAGTATGGTTTGAAAACCAGATAACGTCCACTATTGCACTTGGTCTCGCACGTCCGCAGTATAATAAAGCTTCATGGCAGTTTCCTACCATTCCTCTTAGAGCAGCTTGTTATTTCAAGAGAGAGGAGGCCGACCCATGCCGACCTGGGTTTCCCGCCCACCTTTTAGGAATCCCACTTCAAAATTCCATTGTCCCATCAATATTTGGATTTCCTGCCGAAAACACGTCAACAATCTAGGCACAAATTTCAAATGTCATGATAAGCAACAGGTGATAAAACCCAAGAGTGGAAACTGAAGGAAAATGCAAAAGACAATTGCAACCATCAACTATGCACTTTTCATACTATAAAAGGAAAAGCACGTGGATAGAGAAGGAGGCTTTTTTGGGATCATTTTTTCAGCTTCTGCTTCTTTCTAAAAATATTTATTGTACGCCTCAGGGCCATAAAAATCTCTTGTACAAAAATAGTCAAATATAGTGGATTACTCGTGGATGTAGGTTTAACAACAATCTGAACCACGTAAAAAATCTTTGTGTCTTTATGTTTCTGCAATTTAATTTCAATTGCATTTTTGTTTGCTAATCCATCTCGACATTAAAACAAACAGTTGAAGTATGACTACTCGGATGTGTAAGCATTAAGCAACACGGTCGCTTTTTAAAGGTGAACTCAACTAAGCTTAAATTCGTTGATTCCTAATCATGAGGATGGCAAATCGCAAGATTGCATCACGATCCAGTCGAGTATGGTGAAGAAGAAAAAATTCACCAACATTTCTAGCGCAAGAAGGAGGGCCCGAACCTTCGTCCCTCTTCCCTCCGTCCCTCTGGTCCTCCGACCCTCCATTATTCCATTCCTTCACTTATCGATCTCTAACAGGTTTCTACCTCCCCAACTTTACCTTCCATATTTCTATCACCCATGACTCACTGTAGACAAGCAGCCACGACACTCTCAACGGCGAGGATGATGAGACAAATAACTACTATTTGATAGACTGATTCAATCAACTTTCGACGGCGAGGAAGGAATAACCCTTATGGCAGGATGACTCAAGGGCACTTAATTGTTCCATCACCTTTAATCACTGCCCCTTCCTCTTCTAGCCCTCCTGCATTACCATCCAGTGCCCGCCCAAGAATTGGAGATGTGTTGGTTTTTGAGGGCGGTTCCGATGAAGGAACGAGGGGATCTAAAAGAAGGTTGCTGCAATCAGGTCGACATAAGCATCTGCTCATCCCCGAAGGCTAAAGGACCTAGCTATAGGACTTCACCTCCAACCAGAGCGGATAGCTCTACAAAAAAAACCAATGTATAAGCTGGACGTAGGGATATCAGAAAGCCAGAACCACTATATATAAAAAAGTTTTTGTATTATTTCTCTATAAAAAAAGTTATATATATGCACCTTCACAATTCACCGCCAGTAGTCACTGATTTGGAAAAATACTTTGACAGTAGGTAAACATAACAATCTCAACATTGAGAACAGTGATACTAGCCCTATACACTTGGACATGCATCAACGCGAGTCCGACTCTTCAGCCAAAACATTTAGCTGGACAGGATGACAATTTCCTTGCTCTGGCATAAATTTTTCTATGATTAACCATCATAAAGATTGGTCATGGGGATATTAGACTACCTGAACCTGTATAAAAAACACTTATTTTGGTTAATTCGACATACCATAAGGGACATACAGATATTACATTGTCCAAACCAGTAAAAAGACCATGTGCATGCGACCGTAGGTCGTATCACGACCTGACTTCTCAGTCAATCACTCCCTCAATTGGAAAGACCATGCCAAAAGCACAACAAATTAATCTTCCTGGCCCACCGCCATTGTTCCAAAGCCATAACTTCACCTATGAAAAATAACAGCAATCACAGAAATGAGAATGGTGACACTAGAAAAGAATACGGCTCAACATATGTATGACATTTTCCCCCAAAGGTTGGTCATACTAAGCTCACAGCTAAGGACATTTCGACCCAGAACTGGGGTAGGTCAAGAATTCAACCAAGAATTTGGCTAAGGACATTTCACTCCAGAACATGGGGAAGGTCAAAATAGTCATTTTGCCCTAGAATAGGGGTAGGTCTAAAATTCGGCTAAACATATGGCTAAGGTCATTTCGCCCAAAAACATGAGGTAGGTTAAAATAGACATTTCGCCCCAAAATAGGGGTAGGTCTAAAATTTGACCAAACATAAGGTTAAGGACATTTTGCCCTAGAACAAGGGTAGGTCAAACCAGGCGTTTTGCGCCCAAAACAGAGGGTAGGCCAAAACAAAGGTAGGTCAACCCAACATCCACCTATAAACACTCCATTCCGATTATAATGGGCAAGTCTTAGCATGCGCACCGTCAAAAATGGGATCAGGTCACACCCAACCTGTAGCTAAATAAGCAAAAGATCAGACCGTGTCTGCAATACAGGGAGGTTGTGACCTATCAAGCCATGATCAGGGATGCATACTCTACTCCCCAAAGCCAATCCTAGATGAAAGCAAACGAGTACACTATAGGGAATGTACTACCAATTAAGTACAAACCCGAACGCTACTCAAGTCTCGCCAGGTATACATCAAAAACTAGGCCATCAATACTTAGCCATGAATTTTACAATAATATTACTTCCTTTACAATTGTGCATAATCTTAAAAAAAGTTACCACCCAAGTCGTATTACGAAGGAAATACTCCATTTACAAAAGTTAAATTACAAATTTAGCCTAAGCTCTGAAAACGAGCTGAGTGTGACCACGCCATATCATTCTGATCTACAAAAATGCACCACAGTGACCTAAGATGAAAATTAGCTCTCCAGCTTTATAACGACCACTGATGATCGAAAACAAGAGACCCAGCCACGAGCCAATTTGTGATATGCCACGCATGAATCATAGTTTGCACTAGCCTAAATGTTTTCGTAATCTACAAATATGTATTCGTAGTCAGCCAGATTATACATAAAGGATAAATTAAGTCCAGGCCAAAAGTATTTGAAAATGTTAATCACACATTGGCGATCAATTTCTGCTATTTTGGTTTTCACTTTCTCTTTGTGAAGCTTATCTAAAAGGTTGCCTTCTCCGTCCTCCTTGGGAAACTACGATGGAACCCCATCGGGCCTCACATTCCAAACCATGCATTTTGTTTTCTAAAGCATTATGCGCCTCATAACCATTTTTCTAATTCTATCAATCTCACAAAATAGTTTTTCCTTTGACTTTTCAGCATCCCTCGAAAAGGGACCGAAGTATTCATCCTCCGTAGAAAAGAAATGGGAAAACACAAGTTTTGACATCCCCAACTCTCCTTTGAAGTGATTCTCTAGCTCTTTAGTCTTGGCCTTATAATGGGCATTCACATCATTCTTCCACTGAAGAATCTCAATCGGGTCAATTCAAATGGAAGCACATGGACTGCATTCGAACTAAGAGGGACGTGTGAAGCAAGGGCCACTGGAGAATTCTCCTCTGCATTCATATGCAATGCCATCTCTCTATCCATCTCCACAATCTTTCCTCTTAACTTTTTAATCTCATCCGTATACACTACTGTATATATGCTCTCAGCATTCATCAATAAATCTTCAAACTCTAGTATTCTGAGTTGAGCAGAGTTTAATTTCTTTCACAGAGCATCTACCTTTGAATCCTAAGTAAATGAGTTAACTAGAAAAGGTCGAATAATCTTACAATTGAATAGCAATGAAAAATAAATAAAATAAAATAAAATTACTAAAGGACTTGAAGGTTTCCGCATAAGAATATTAGCTAACAAATTGTAGTATTATAAAAGAAAACATTGTCAAATGGCAAAACATGTTCTCCATCGGTCCAAAGTCAAGTCAAATACTACAAAGATGTTTTCCTAATATCGAAGTCATGATACTATCACGCAAAGTTTGTGTTAGGAACTGAGATGTTGGTTTTGATGACAACAACCTTTTTAACTTATCTTATATAAAATATATACTAACACTAATGTCTAGATAAATAAGTATATGCAGGATATATATATATATATGCAGGTATTGATTATATGCAGGATATATATATATGCAGGTATTGATTACTGAAGACTGATCAGTATAAAGATTCAAGACTCAAGATTCAAAATGGAGATATCAAGATTGAAGACTATAGAGTATCAAGATCAAGATTTCAAGATATGTGTCTAGTTTATTGTTAAAACTTCATAATAGCACGGAAATATTCATTCCATATTTCATTTGGGATGGAACCCATTTCTACCTTCTTAGTGCCTTACAAACCCACGACAAGTAGCTTACAAACCTACGACAAGTGGCTTACAAACCCACGAACATCCTGGTTTTGTACAAGTTCTCGAGTCCTGATGTGATGAGATATTCTGCAGGAAGAAGCTTGCAAAACTACTTCAAAATGGTTTTTCAAAATGATTTTCAAAACTGCTTTTCAAAATGTTTTAGCCATAAAAATTATCTTTTTAAAATGATTTTAAAAACTGCTCTTCAAAATGTTTTAGCCTTAAAAATTATCTTTTCAAATGATTTTCAAAAAGATGTTTTAGCCTTAAAATGTTCTTTGTTTTTTTTTTAATAAACTCTTGTTTTAAACTTCACATTGTTTTTTTAACTAAGGGATGTCGACATCATGGGATACCCCATGTCGACATAGTGGCCGTTAAATTCAAAAGTTTCAATTTTCAAAAGAAGTGTCTATTCGTTTAAATCTCTTCACGAATGGTTATGACCGTTACTGGTCTATAAATAGCCTTCACAAATGAATTTTTTTAACTAACTATTTTCATATTTTCTTCACTCCTTCTTCTCCACAAATCCATATTCTAAAATATTCATATTTTTAAGATCGTGCCGAAATTCTGCCGAATTCTCAAGTGAATCAAATTAGAATCTCATTCTTGTTTGATTCTCTGCCCTCTCTTGAAGATCAAAGTGCTATTCAGAGTTATAAGATCAATTTGTAATCAAAATTTTATCGAGTCTCTCTATAAGGTGTGGTTGTGCCTGGAAATCAATTGGGTAATCTTGTGGCCCGTAAATCAAGAGAGTTTGCCCCGGAATCGTGAGACGGGAGGGTACCTCAAGGCCTTTAGAAATTGAGGATTGTAATCTCGACTTTGGTATAATAAAAATCTGTATGAGGTGTTCTGCCTTGGTACAGGACTGGATGTAGGGTAACTCCGAACCAGTATAAAATCCGGTGTGTTCTTTCCTTTTACTGCTTTTTATTTACTTTCTACATCTGTGTTTGATTCTGTTATTGTTCTATGATTAAGTTCTGCATTTGTTTGTGTCATAATTTTAATTTAGTCCATATAAGTCTTAGAATCCATTAAACACTATTCACCCCCTCTAGTGTTAAATTAGCCTTAAGATCCTTAATCTGCACTTCCTTTCAATTGGTATCAGAGCGAGGTTTTCATAGTTTTCATAATCTGAAACTTGAAAATTGTTATAATGGCTACCAACACTGGTAATGTCAACTCTGGCACTAGTTCTATTAACACTAACACTAGTTCATTAGTAGAAGATCAGTCTACTGTCAGACCACCATTTTTCAATGGTAGTAATTATGCATATTGGGCTTGTAGAATGAAAATTTATTTACAATCAGTAGGATTAGACACTTGGAATATCACACAATCTGAGTATGTTGAACCAACTACCGATTTTGTCCAGTGGACTACTGAGCAAAAGAATGTTGCACAAAATAACTCTAAGGCCATGAATATATTATTTTGTTCACTAGATAGGAATGAGTTTAATAGAGTGTCTATTTGTAAGTCTGCATTTGAAATCTGGAAAACTTTGCAAGTTACTCATAAAGGAACAAGAAAAGTTAAACAGACTAAAATTTCCATATTAACTAATCGGTTTCAACTGTTTAAAATGCATGCAAATGAGTCCATTTTCGACATGTATTGTCGATTTCAAGATATTGTCCATTCGCTAATTGCACTGGGAAAAAGCTTTTCGAAGGAAGACCAAGTCAGAAAAATTCTAAATTCACTCACTCCAAAAAGGTTTGAATGGTTTGAGTCTGACGTGTGTGGTTTATCGTCGATTTAAACCATCCAAAAAGGTGGGTCGTTACATTTGGTATCAGAGCTTTGGTTTAGCGATAACCTTAGCTTTGTGGGGTCTAACTCATTAGATATAGGGTAGTAATACCCTAGAATGAGTTGTCTGAGTGTATACATATATGATAGAGCGTACTAGTTAGCGTTATATAATGTTTTATATTGTGTAAATTTGTTCTGTTTAGTATTTATAAATTCCGGTCGGTACATAGGACGCTATGACATCGATAGGGATTCCTAAATACTTAATAGGGCAGATTGACACAATATTGTTTTGAAATACTTTTTCCTAGTATTATACTTTGTATCTAAAAGAATAACTTTTATAAATGATATAGTTGGATGTGATATGTTGTTTGTTAAGTAGAGAAATTTTATAAATATTGATTGTAAAATAGGACTTATAAGTAAAGTAAATATAAATTGGAAATTTGAGAACTTAAGTTTAGGGAATTGAAAATTTATTTTGAAAGATTTTGGAATATAATATTATTATTATTTGGAAGTATTTTCTGTTATAAATACTTCAATATGATTTGAAAGAAATGTTTTAAAGGAATTTTAAAAGGAAATAAGTTCTGTACTTCCCTCTACGTCATTGGAAAATAATTTCGGTGATGAGTGCACGCATCATCGACATTCATTTTCGAGTTTCAAACTAGGAAGTCCACCATAGTAGTTTTACTACACACTTGTTTTGATAACAAATCTTAATTTTAAATTTTTAAATATGATTGGATATATAAGTTATGAGTATATATATATATATTAAATTTAAATTATTTGAAATGTAACCGGGTATTTAGTTCTTAAGTTTCTGTAAATTAGTAGTTTCAATTATTGTAATGAATGAAATCTTAACTTTTTAATAATTGGAAACTTCCAAAATGGAAAAAATAAGAAATTGGATGTTAAGTTTTTAATGGAATATATAAGAAATTGAAAGTTTGTAACTTTGAGATATGAAAATTTAGTAGATGTAATTATCGAACATTTTGTTAATTAAAATGAATAAGATAAGCTTGTGTAACATTCACTTACATTCTAAAAGACACATATATAACTTGCCAAAATTTTTAAAAGTTGAAATGTTAAAAAGAATATGCAATAGAACATTATACAAGTAAAACTTTTGTAATGAAGGTGTTCAATGGAATTATGTCTATAAATAAAAACTCTGATGTTATAAAACATTATAAACTTAAGTTAATAATTGGAACTACTACTTATTAAATGAAATAGAAAAGTGAATACTGTAGTTAAATGATTATAAACTTAAGTAATGTTTGAAGCCAATTATAATTATAGTAGATAGCAAAAATGGATACTATATATGAAAAGAAAAGAATAAACTTCAGCAATATTTGAAATTATTGTTGCTTTGGCTTATGGATGTTTAGGAAAGGATACTTCTAACTATATAAAGATGTATAAATAATCTATTGAGTTTTATCTAAGACTGTTGAGCATATGGTATACTTAGTAGTTATTTATCATTCTATACAGTTAAAAGTTTCAGAACTCGAACAAACCATTCGTTTTGGTTGTTACGGATGGATGGTTGATTTCCTTGATAGTATGTGATGACTGTATGGTTTTGTTTGCAAGTGATTGTTGTTATGGTGTGTTGATTTGTTTTGTTATTAATTTAAAACAACTTAAATATTTATCTTTTTACATAATTATTAATTTATTTGGATTTTGTAAGTGAAATATAGGTTTATGGAAGCAATAGCTACTGCTTTTGGTTTCATAAATAAGCGTTGTTTGCCCGAAAAATAGGTACATTTTCAGATTACGGTTTTCTAGCGATATTATATTGTTTTCTCGTGGTTTGGGATATATTATTTTGAAATACGTGATATATATGATTATTGTTCATATTATTATTTCTATCGGACATCTCCGTACAAAGGAGACTCCACCGAAATTTTCCATGAAATTTGGACATAGAATTTTTTTTTGCGAAAGTAAAAAAATTGTTTTCAAGCTTTTATTAAACTTGAATATAAAAGGATTTAATTTTTTTAAATTGATATATTATATTTAAATTATTTAATGATGTAAATTTATTGTTTATAAATTGAATACTTTGAATAAGATATATTAATTTCTTAATTACTTCTTTTTCATTCTTCTTCCCTTTTCGAGGACGAAAAGTTTTGAGTGGAGGAGAATGTAACGACTCGTAATTTTCGATAATTAAAAATATTTTTTAAAAATATTTTGTAATTTAATATTGGAAGAAATAAAAAAAATTGATCTATTAATGAGAGAAATAACTAGGATGAGATGTAATAGTGTTAATATAAGGTAATTAATGACTACTTTTAATGTAATTCCAATTTATTGAAATGATTGAAAGGTTATAAGTGGTTATAAATTATAATTAAGAAAATAAATTAAATGTTATATTAATTGGCGAATTAATATGTAAATAATTGTAATTGGATAAAATCAGTGTTATGTAAGGGTTTATAACATTTGTTTGCAGATAATAGACTTATAAATGTGATTAAATTAAGTAAAAGGTGAAAATTGCTATTTGTTACCTATTTATTTAATCTATTGAATTGAATTGGAAATCAATTGCAATTAAATGTAATTAAATATTAAGTTAATGTAAATTAAGATGATAATTGTAGAATATTAGTGTAATAAGATATACAATGTTAACTATGTCCATAGAGTAATAATTGATTGAAAAAAAGATTGAAATCAAATTAAGTAAATTTATTGGAATTAAAATATAATTAATTGGATTTTTATTTACAATTGAAACTGAACACTGTAATTAGTGTAATATTTAACACTGAATTGATATGAAAATTTGTTTTAAATTATTGTAAATGTCTAAGTAATCAAAAATGATAAAAATTGTTAGTTATTAAATCTGAAATTAAAAAGTGATTTAATAAATTTAATAATAATTTATTTATTTAACGTGAAAATAGCCATTTTGGCCACTATCTCGGATTTCGACAAAACTAGTTTCATCGGATCTGTAACAGCGAATTATTGTAAGGTTTCAAGTTTCGTAGCGATCAGACTTGTCGTTTGATCGTGCGGGCTCGAAACGTGTAGAAATCAATTTATTGAAATCAATTTAAAATAAGCTGATTTTAAAAGCTAACTTCTTCATACAATGGAATTAGGACTTGAAACCTATTCCATTGAGTTTAAAAATATCAAAAACATCTATTTTGATATATGGGATGACCCATTTTCGTTTCGGAAGCGAAACAGACTTTTCGGGTCGTTATTGTCGTTCGAACCAATTTGATACGCGTTCGTTCTTTTTTATCGGGCTTTGTTAATATAAATAGTTCTATTGTAACCCTAGCAACCTTTTTATCTCTCACTACTGTACGTACAATTCTCTCTGGCTTCTCCTTCTTAATTTCAGAAACTCTATTTTTCCCTAATCCAAATTCAAATCAAAACCAATTTCAAAAATTCAAACTCCTCCAAACCCTATCATATTATATACCGATTCGAAGCTCTCAATGAGCGCAATCTTCTACGTGATTTGTTTTTCGATTCGAATCTTAGTTTAGCCATAAATGGTTGATTAATTTTCGGTCGTTCATATGTGGTCATTGAGATTCAACGGCGGATCTGCGACTATAAGTCGATCGGGTAGCGCCTTTAGGTAAAGGAGGAAGTGCAGCACCCATCCATGGTGTTTGTTCCACCCAGAGACGCTTGGAGATCGCAAGAAAATGCCTTGAATCGCGACGGCAACAGCAGCTCCGGGTTGGGCTAGAGGCCCGCGCGAGTATGGTGTTGGGGGCGGCACTGTGTGGCAGTTTCGGCGACTCCACTTGATCATGGTCACGAGGTGTCAGGCGGTGGCGATAATTGCAAATGGGTGATGTTGGATGGCGGCTACAGGCGATCGAGAGTGAGATTAGGGTTCGGAGTGGTTAACGCGTGATGATGATGTGTCTGCTCGTGAATGGTGATTCCCTTTTTTATTTTATTTAAATTTCAAAATTCAATTGTTCTGATTGTCATAACTTCTACATACATGCTCGGATTCACGCGCGATTTTCTCCGCTGCGATCGTATTGAAATTCTGGACATTATGAAAATGGTTTGGGTGAATTTTGAGACTATTTAAATTTGGGCCTTATTTTGGGTTTCAAATCGATTTGAAATCAAAGGTGTGTGTTTTGACCCACTCACAACTACTAAATTATCTTATGTTAGTTAAATTGAATTTATGATGCATTAGAAATTGATTGGTTGATGTTTGGTATATTTAATTTGTCATTCCAATTAAATATGACTTTTATTGCATTTCATCGTCATTTAATTTAATATTGAATTTAATTGCCAATTGAATACATGTTAATGAAAATCAGTTAATTGATGTTATTTATTGGTTGATTGAATGGTGATTGTGATGGATGTTTGATTTGTTGATATTGCATGATTGGATGTTATATTTGTATTGCTATAACACTGCAAGTTCCCCTAGTTTATTGTTAGAAAATCTCCATGGGTTGAAATGATACATACCCGAATGATCTATAGATTAGGGAAAAATCGTTATGGGTTGAAAAGATAAACCCGAGCGATTTTATGGATTTTATTTTAATTCGGGATTGCGTGTTGAAATGATATATAACCGTAAATTTAAATTATTGCGGGTTGAAATGATATACTTCCGTATCACTTGAACATAGGGTAGAAAATTATATACGGACAACGGATTGGTTAAATTAAATGATTTAAGTCCTAAAATTTTGAATTCGGTTAAATGATATTTCAAAATAAAATTTGAATTATATAAACTGAATTACTTTGAAAATCCAAGCTCTAAATGTTGAAATTGGAGTTGGTAATGAATTGTTTGAAGAATAAAAATTGAAATTTCAAAGTTGAATTTGAAATATAAATGAAATTTATCGAAATTGAATTATTGAAAATATTTGAATGTTTTAAACTTTGAAATCTATGAAATCGAAATGCTTTAAAATTTTAGTTCAACATGAGTTTGAAATCGATATAAATTGAAATGATTTTATAGGAATTTGAATTGAAAGAAAATTTAGTTTGTTGAAATCTGGATAATAGTCCAGATGTTATCCCGCCTTTTGGCAAGGCCGTGACACCAAAAAGTTGACTGGAAAACTAAAGACAGTTCGTCGTAAAAGTTCGTTATACACTGTTTTACTATGGATATCAATGAATTTTGTCCGAGTCCGGATCGAGCCAAAATTGATAGGACATGAAAAGCTAAGCCATGAGAGTCAACGTTCCAAATTTCAAGTCAATCCGAGTTTGTATGCTCAAGATATAGTCGATACAAGATGAGGACACAACCTTGTATTCGAATCCATAAAAGGGCCCTATGTTCGAATCGGTGAGGTAGGAATGCTGTTCGAACCCATCAAAGCAGAATCCATTCGAATCCATCAAGGTCGACTCCATCATCTTCGTATCCATCAGAGCAAGTTCCGTTCAAATCCAACGCGTCAAGCTCACGTGATCTACTTCGAATCGATGAGGTCTCAGTCGATTCTAGACCATCGGATTCCCCCAGCTTCGAATCCATCGAAACGGGCTACATTCGAGTGCAACGTTTCAGACCCTTCAGGCTTTCATCTGCTTCGAATCCATGCAATCAATGCACTTCGATTCCATCACATAAGTCACTTCGAAACTACACTCCGATCCAACTTTGAATCGATCAACCGTGTTATACCTAGATCGATTCGAACAAATGCGCCTTCGAATCCAAACCATGGATTCGACCCAGTCAAACCAGAGTAAAACACGGATCGATGCGAGAAGCACGCGCTACGTCACTATGAGCATCGAGTCGACCCTATCGATTCGAAGGGATCGATTCGAAGTATCCATGATTCACCAGAAATGCAACGTTGAATCGATCATATCTCGAGTTCTACAAGTCCAAATGCCATGAAATTTTCACAGAAGCTTAAGCACATGATGAAGAATGGCCACACCAAATTTCAGCTCGATTGGATGATTTCTTGATCGATTCGAACCAAGGGTCGAATCGATCCCAAAGTGGGCCCGGATCTCCAGATTTCGGCCATGTGGGCCCCCTGACGTACAAGAACTGGTCTCCCCTCATTTTAGGCGAAATATCAGCCTCCTACACCTATAAATAGAGCCCCTAGTCATTCAGAAAAGGGGTCGGAGAATTCTAAGTACTGAAGAGCACCCAGATTCTGCCAGATTTACTCCAGAACACCACCGCTACCTTAGATTGAGACTTAGAATATAATTTCAGTTGTACTACATTAGAAGAGATTGTAATCATCGAGTGAACATCAATAAAATCATCAACTTCAGAGTGGACGTAGGCAAGATCGCCGAACCACTATAAATCTCGTGTTTCTGTTCATTATTTTTGAATTGTGATACTCTGTTTGCTTAGATTTGAGATTTGTGTGTGAATATTGTTGATTTATATTCATATACTGGTGCTTTCACAACATTCGGGGTTTGTGACCAATTTTGGCGCAAACACTTTGGTGCTTTCACCGAGAATTGAACTCAGGAGTTCTATCATTTGAAAGTTGGATCAGAAGGCTAAGAGATTCAGATCCGAAGAATCATGACAAGACAAACAAGTAAAAGGCAGAGGCCAGAGCAAAGTCAGCACGAAGGGAGTCAAGAGGCTTCCTCAGGAGCAAACCAAGCTTCAGTTTTCATAACTAGGGAAGAGATGGAGACAATGATGAAGAGACAAGAGGAAATGATCCAGAATTTGCTTCAACAGATCGGACAACTTGGAGCACAAAATCAAGGAGCAACCAGAATCCAGAACGGAGCAGGACCATCCAACGCAGCGCCGGAGCTGGGGGGCACACACTTAGGACATGTTGATCCGAACACGGGAAGAGAGACAAGGACATCCGAGCAACCTGACAGCAATAGAGGGATGAACGCTCAATCAGGGGGGCAAACACCTAAAAGCTCACACGGACTCGGGGGGCAGATCGAAGGTAGTGAACGTGGACTACAGCTTGGAGACAATGATAGATTGGCAGAGATGGTCAGGCGAGCCATGAGAGGCGGATTGGTAAACAGAGATCTTGAAGATGTGAACAGGAGTCCCTTTTCTCCTGCGATTAGATTGGCTAGGAACCCACCAGAATTCAAACTGCCAACAGTAGAAGGGTATGATGGGAGGACGGACCCTGCGGTCCATCTAACGAGGTATATAAGGCACATGGAAGTGCTGGGGGCATCACAGGAAGTCATGGCCCGGTGCTTCCCATTGTATTTGACAGACATAGCAGCTTTATGGTTCAGACAGCTAGAGAGCGGCTCCATTGGGACATGGACCGATTTGATTGAGAAATTTATGAGGCAATTCAGAGTTCATATTTCGAGACCCAAGAATGTGATGAGTTTGGCGATGCTAAAGCAGAAAGCTGGGGAGTCTTTGAGGAATTTCTTGACGCGGTTCAATGCAGCAGCAGCATCGGTGTATCGGCCAGATCCATCCATGGTTATGATGGCAGCTGTGTCCGGAGTAGCTGATGGCACGGAATTCAAAAATTCATTAACTAAGGATCCGCCAATGGATCTAGGAGAATTCTATCACGAGGCAGAAAAGTTTTTACGATTGGAAGACGCTAATGCTGAAAGAGAAGAAGGAGAGGGAATAGAAGTTTATGCACTTAAAGACAAAAAGCCTCTCGAAAATGATTCAGGCAAGGATAAAGGAAAACGAAAGGCTAAGGACAATGGTGACAGGTCAAAGCAACTGCGGAGAGAGCCACGATTCACCACTTATTCAGAGCTGAATGAGAGTTTGGAGCGAATCTACCAAGATACACGAGAGCAAGTTCCCTACCGTAGGCCAATACGAAGGGATCCCACTGTTGACGAGAGGAAATCAGACAGATACTGCTTATTCCACGAACTGAATGGTCATAACACTAACGACTGTAGACATCTGAAGGATGAGGTGGAAGGGCACATCAGGAACGGTATGCTACTTCAGTATGTGAGGAGGCGAGCTCCAGCGGTGGAGCCAGAGCGACCACCGTCTACATCAGCCAGGGGTGCCCCCGAGCCAGGACATCGTATGATTATCAATTAGTTGAAATAACGATGGACAAGTTGTAAACCTCTCACCAACACGGGTAAGTCATTTACACATGTGCGAGATCACGAACGGTCCATAGGCATGTTGTGAATGACTACTAACCCTATCATTGTGGGAGTTTACACTTTGACATCCTTGCTTTGCTTTTGTTTCATCTTGATTTGAATATTTGAACTTGACTTTGTTTAACATTTCTGCTAAAGACTTATTTTCAATGAAAAAATGCTACTTGTGATTTCATAACGGCTAAGCCACTTACACATGTACGGGATCACGAACGGTCCCTGGGCATGCTCTGAGATGGCGATAAACCGTTGCAAGAAACAATCCGGGGATTCACCCGAACGTGAAACCCGGTATTGATGATACTAAGTCCCTCCCCGGGCACACTCAATTCGCCTCGAACGGCACCCGACCACGAACGGTCACAATTCGCCTCGAACGGCATCCGACCGCGAACGGTCACAATTCGATCGCGAACGATCACACTTCGCCACGAACGGCACCCGACCTCGAACGGTCACCATTAGCCTCGAACGGCACTCGACCACAACGGTCACAATTCACCTAATACGACATTCGATCGCGAACGATCACATTTTTGCCTCGTACGGCACACGATCGCGAACGATCACATTCCTCTTTCCACGTCACCCGACTGCGAACGGTCACAAATCGCAACGAAAGCACCCGACCTCGAACGGTCACCATTCGCCTCGAACGGCACCCGATCGCGAACGATCACAACTCGCCTCGAACGGCACCCCTCACCTCAAATGGCTTGATCGCGAACGGTCGTCATTTGGGGCCATATAGAAATGATAGATCGCGAACGGTCGAATTCCACCTCAAATGGCTTGATCGCGAACGGTCGTCATTTGAGGTCATATAAAACTATCAATTTCTTTGCAGGGCATCAACAGGATATGAACATCCAACTTATGGCATTACAAAACACACCTTCCTATCGCAAGGCATGTTTTGGGGGGCAAATGTTATCCCGCCTTTTGGCAAGGCCGTGACACCAAAAAGTTGACTGGAAAACTAAAGACAGTTCGTCGTAAAAGTTCGTTATACACTGTTTTACTATGGATATCAATGAATTTTGTCCGAGTCCGGATCGAGCCAAAATTGATAGGACATGAAAAGCTAAGCCATGAGAGTCAACGTTCCAAATTTCAAGTCAATCCGAGTTCGTATGCTCAAGATATAGTCGATACAAGATGAGGACACAACCTTGTATTCGAATCCATAAAAGGGCCCTATGTTCGAATCGGTGAGGTAGGAATGCTGTTCGAACCCATCAAAGCAGAATCCATTCGAATCCATCAAGGTCGACTCCATCATCTTCGTATCCATCAGAGCAAGTTCCGTTCAAATCCAACGCGTCAAGCTCACGTGATCTACTTCGAATCGATGAGGTCTCAGTCGATTCGAGACCATCGGATTCCCCCAGCTTCGAATCCATCGAAACGGGCTACATTCGAGTGCAACGTTTCAGACCCTTCAGGATTTCATCTGCTTTGAATCCATGCAATCAATGCACTTCGACTCCGTCACATAAGTCACTTCGAAACTACACTCCGCATCCAACTTCGAATCGATCAACCGTGTTATACCTAGATCGATTCGAACAAATGCGCCTTCGAATCCACTGCCTTGAATCCAAACCATGGATTCGACCCAGTCAAACCAGGGTAAAACACGGATCGATGCGAGAAGCACGCGCCACGTCACTATGAGCATCGAGTCGACCCTATCGATTCGAAGGGATCGATTCGAAGTATCCATGATTCACCAGAAATGCAACGTTGAATCGATCATATCTCGAGTTCTACAAGTCCAAATGCCATGAAATTTTCACAGAAGCTTAAGCACATGATGAAGAATGTCCACACCAAATTTCAGCTCGATTGGATGATTTCTTGATCGATTCGAACCAAGGGTCGAATCGATCCCAAAGTGGGCCCGGATCTCCAGATTTCGGCCATGTGGGCCCCCTGACGTACAAGAACTGGTCTCCCCTCATTTTAGGCGAAATATCAGCCTCCTACACCTATAAATAGAGCCCCTAGTCATTCAGAAAAGGGGTCGGAGAATTCTAAGTACTGAAGAGCGCCCAGATTCTGCCAGATTTACTCCAGAACACCACCGCTACCTTAGATTGAGACTTAGAATATAATTTCAGTTGTACTACAATAGAAGAGATTGTAATCATCGAGTGAACATCAATAAAATCATCAACTTCAGAGTGGACGTAGGCAAGATCGCCGAACCACTATAAATCTCGTGTTTCTGTTCATTATTTCTGAATTGTGATACTCTGTTTGCTTAGATTTGAGATTTGTGTGTGAATATTGTTGATTTATATTCATATACTGGTGCTTTCACAACATTCGGGGTTTGTGACCAATTTTGGCGCAAACACCAGATTTGTTGAAATGAAAGAAATAGCTTAACTTTGATATCAATTTTAAATTAATTATTTTAATATAAACTGTTTAAAAATTTATTATTTTAAAAATCCTGATTATTAAGATTTTCAAACTATTAAACTAATTTAATCTATTTTAAACTATTTTAAACTATTCTAATCAATTTAAACTATTTTAACTTGTTTTAATCTATTATAATCTATTTAATCCAATTTAATCTATTTTAAACTAATTAACCCATTCTTATCTATTTTAAATCTATTTAATCTAATTTAAATCTACTTAATCTATTTTAAATCTATTTAATCTATATTAAATCTATTTAATCTATTTTAAATCTATTTAAACTATCTTAAATCTATTTAAACTATTTTAATCTATTTTAAAACTATTTAGAGTATTTTAACTATTTAAAAATTTATTTTAAACTATTTATGACTATTTAAACTATATTTCTAAATTTTTAGTTTATATTTAAATCCTTGATTTAAAAGCAAATATGGTTGAATGATGTTATAACATAAGTTGGGATTTGAAATACTAATTACTAGTGAAATGACATAATTGAGTAAATATGATTATTTTGAAATGAGGATTTTACCTATTTTGTGAATATAATTTCTAAAGTGAATTTGATTTTGAAAGTGATATAGTTTTTAATTGAATATGATATTTTGATATCAATTATGAATTGGTTTTGGGAATGTAAAAGAACCATCCGATGTGAAATAAGCGTTTGGTTGTTAAAGAGATCGGGATCGAATATTGTCATACTCTCTGCCAATACCAAAAACCACTTTAACAACTGTGTACGTGGTGGAGATTCCAGAATGAAGTAGGATGATTTGGCAAACGATTCTATATGAGGTATTAACGTAGCCCTGACTCCCATGAGTCAGCTTGATGTGGCTAAAAAAGGAGCCATGCCGGGCCAAGTGAGGTCGCACCTCCGATCAAACACATTTCTTCGATACCATATTATGACTTTGTGATTGATTTAGTGGCCACCCCAAGATTTTGATTATGGGAGTGTGTTCCGAGGTGGGCAGTAGTAGCTGCTATGCGTTACCACCAGGCCGGATCCGCAAAATGATAGTATCCTACCCTGGGCATTGCCTCGCATGCCTTATCACATGCCGTATCGCGCCTTCTACAAGTTTTTTTTGTATCGTACCTATGGAGTGCCCTCTGGGTAAACCACCGGTTTGGTGGAGCTTACGGTACTGTATAAACTACATGAATATATAAAATGTGTTAAGGGGGATATGGGTAACGCCTTAATGCTACTTTAATAATTTACTTTACTGTAGACACTATTTTAATAGTGTATTGTACTATGTATGTAGATAGTTTAACGAATCCTTAGGAGATGAAAATCCCGAACATCTCTTAAGTTATTGCACTCATGTTGACACTGGATAGGAGATGTCAAACCCCGTAAACATCTCTAAAGCCGTTACACTCATATTTATTTATTGTTGATTTAACTTACGTAAGACCTTTTAGTTCTGACTCGAGTGTTTTGTCTTTTCAATTCGCTCGGGTCAGTTTGAGCTTTTCAGTGTATCAAAGACTGCTTTTCTGGAGGAAGAGGATGAAGATTTAGTACTGTTATTATTTATTATATTATTTCCACTGCATCATGTTGCTGCATCATATTGTTCCATTGCATTATTTATTTGTTATTGCTGTATGTACTCTGATCTGTATTGTAAAAGTGTAATCAAATGTTATTTGTAAAATAGCTTCATGAACTGTTTATTTGATTATTATATTTTGTCATTCCGCTGTGAGATTCTGTGTTTGTTTTCTTTCTTTCTCTGCTTTCCTTATTTACCCCACAACATTCCTCCTTTTTGAATGGTTTGAGTCTGAAGTGTGTGGTTTATCGTCGATTTAAACCGTCCAAAAAGATGGGTCGTTACAGAAGCTGTTTATACTATACATTTGATTATAATATATACAACATTAATCAGAGTTATATATACATCGATAAATAAATAATGCAGCAGACAACATGATGCATGAATACTAATAGTAATAATATACCAAACCTTTGTCTTCGTCCTCCAAATTCAATCTTAAGTTGAAAAACTCAAGATTGACCCGAGCGTAATGAAAAGACAAAACACTCGAGTCAGGACTAAAATATCCTTATGTAAGTCAAATCAATATCGCATATAACATGAGTGCAATAGCGTTAGAGATGTTTACGGGATTTCACATCTCCTATCCAGTGTATAACGTGCATGCAATAACTCAAGAGATGTTACGAGATTTTCCATCTCTTAAGGATCCGTCAAAATATTTATATATTGTAGAAAACGCTATATATAATGTCTAATCAGTAAAATAAATATTTTTCTTAGCGTTAAGGCTTTAGATTAATCCCCCTTAACGTGTTTTTAAGCATTGTCGTATAGTTTGCATTTGACACCTCCAATAGCACGTCGGTAGTCAGTGATGGGCTGTGATACGATAATACTAGACCAAAATCGCAGGGGTCTCGTATAGGGATAAAAGTATGACTCGCACGTGAGGCAATGCCCAAGGTAAGATACTACCAGTTTACCCTTCCCGCTGGTAGTAACCCTAACGGCACACCGCGTCCAACACTCCCAAAATCAGAGGGTGCGCACCAATCAATCACAATGTCATGATGGTAATATGAAGAAGTATGTCCGATAGAGGTAGCTAGCCTCATTGGCCGGTACGGCTCCTAATTTAGTCATTTCAAATTGACACAAGTGTCAGGCCAATCCATCATCATTCTCTTTCTTCAAACCCAGCAAACGACGCCAAATCCAACCACTTCGTTCTGGAGTCTCCTTCGCGTACATAGTTGTCAAAGTGGTTCCAATATTGACAGAGAGTATGCCAATAAGAGGCCCCGGCCTCTTTAACAACCAAACGTCGTTTTACACATCGGTTGGTACTTTTACATTTCGAAAACAATTCATACTTGATATCAAAATAACATATACGCTTCAAAACCAAATTCATTTTGAAATCATCATATTTACTCAAAATATACTATTTCAACTCAAAATCATGTTCGTCTTAATATCTCGATTTCGATTCCAAAATTGTTTCGAATTTCAATTTTGGTTAAAACTTCATTTTAACCCAATTCGTATTTAAATCCAAGATTTAAATATAAACATTCCACCCTTTGACCAGTTTGAATTTTAGAAAAATAGTTTGAAAATTTAAATTGTTTAAAAATAGTTTAAATTATTAAACTAGTTTGATATAAAATGATTTAAGTATTTAAAATGTTTTATAAGGTAAAATAGTTTGGAAAATCAAAATAAATTGAATATTTAAAAAGATAGATTTTTAATAGTTTATACTAAAATAATTTATTTGAAAATAGTTTCAAAGTCAAACCGATTCAATTCCAAATTTCCCAATTTAAATCACTTTAAATTTCCATTTCGATTTAATCGATTCAATTCTGATTTCAAGTCGAAGTTTACTTCGATTCCAAATTAATTTCACTTCCAATTCCATATCAATTTCAATTTCAATTCCAAATTAATTTCAATTTCAATTCCAAATTAATTTCAATTCCAATTCCAAATTCAAACCATTTCGATTTATATCAATTCCAAGTTCGATTTCTAAAATATCGATTCAAAACATCTGAAATCAAATTTATCTTCCATACCCAATTTAAAATCCAAATTTTCAAATATAATTCAATGTCGAGCTCAATTTCGAAATATCATTTTATATCACTTTTACTTAGTTATATTCAAAGTTCGAATAAAAGTCCAATCCTTTAAATCAAATCAATTACTGAAATTTAAATCATATTTCGATTATAACTTAAAAATCTAAACTTTAATTATTTTTAACAATTTCTGTTACCAAATTTAAATTTCAACATTCCGAGCTCAAGTTCGAAAATAATTTAATTTTCATAAATTCGATTTTCATTTCTTTAAATCAAAATCATTTAAATAATTTCAAATCAAAATTTTAAAGTCATTTAATTTAACCAATCCGGTGTCCGTATATAATTTTTTATTCTATGACCAAGTGAATCAGTTATTTCAATTTAATTCAGGGATGGATATATATCATTTCAATCCAAAATGAATGTCAAAGGTATATATCATTTTAAGCTATTTCTTAATTTATTCGAAATAATTCGATTTACAATTTTATATACTGTAAATAATATACGGAATGATGGCATGATATATCAAAATAAGTAAACATCCAAATCATCCAAAACATCAATCAATAGCATCCATCACAATCAACATCCAAATCAGCCAATAATTCACAACAATTACATGGTTATCAATATTAGGTAATTTACTGGCAATTAAATTCCAATTTCAAATTTAACTATAAATTTTAATACTACAGTCAATTCATATGTCAATTTCATTTTCAAATAATAGTCAATAAATTAGATAATTTCACGATTCAATTTTAACGAACATAAAAATATTATATTACGTCGTAAGCTTTAGAAACACTCACCTTTTATTTGAAACTAAAAAATATTTCAGCTTCAAACAAATGCCACTTCGATTCCACCCAAAGCCTTCGTCGATACGATTCCAACGCCGCTTGTTTCGTCCAATTTCGACCTCGTATGTGAAAAATACACATTTTATAAGATTTCTATTTATAATATAATCAATTTACAAATTTTTTTATATTAAAATACCCATATATAATTAGTCCGTTCGTTTTCCCTAGGACCAAATCTGGCCTCACACTCTATCTTCCTCATCATCGTTTGCGTGTCCCAGGTCGAGAACCACTCGCCGCCGTTCATCCACTGCTTGTTGCGACCTCCACGTTCGCCTAGGAGTTGATCGACGACCATCGTTCAAACTGTGTGACCCCCCTCCTCCTTCGACCCAAGCCATGCCATGCTCGATCGCCTATAGCCACCAGAAAATGGCGAAACGCGCATGCCGTTCGAGCTTGGATCCATGACGATCCACTACTTAGATTCAGATCATCTCCGTTGATCTTAAAGATCTCGTCGCCCTCCACAATTCTCTAGTTGAACGATTTATGTAAAAGTGGAAGGATTGAGTAGAAATCAAGAAGGAAAATTCAAACATTTCTGGCCATTGTTTTGTAAACGGCGACTGGAGATAATAGCTAGGGTTAGGGCGTATGTATGCGTGTGTGTGTGTGTATATATATATATCTATGTGTGTGTGTATATATATATATACGTGTGTGTGTATATATATGCGTGTATATATATATGTGAATATATGTGTGTGTATATATATATGTGTGTGTATATATATATACGTGAATATATAATTTTATTATTATTTCGACTATTCACGTACGTATCCTGACGAACTCCAAACGAAGCGTGCCGCCTGGCGTTTATAATGTTTTACCCCTATTCCGAACACATTGGAACATGTTTCGAGGCCTAATTCGGTTGTATGTGGAAGATAGTCTTTCGAATCGAATTATAATATTAGATTTTCGATATTAATTTCAGCGCATTTCTATCCCGTAACCAAACGATAACTCCAAATGCTACGAAATCTGAAATTCGATAATAATACATTATTACAGACCCAATGGAACTAGTTTCGTCGAAATCCGAGACTGTGGCTAGAAGGCTATTTTAATGTGTTGATTAAATTGACGATTTCAAAAATTGGCAAATTTACTTGAAAATTTCGGTTTTAAAATTTATTAACCCAATTCTAATTCAAATAGAATTTATATCAATATTAGAAATCGTTTTGATTCCTTTTCAACTCGAATTTCAATTATTCTCCATTTCTATATTATGATAAATCTTTATATTTGAAATTTAAATTCATTCTATAATTTCAACCAAAATCTTCAAATTTAATAACTACACTCAAAATCATTAAATTTTATTTTAAACCATTTTTATCCAATAATTATATCAAATTCTATAATTTAAAATAGCTAAAAATACGGGTCGTTACATTCTCCCCCACTCAAAACTTTTCGTCCTCGAAAAGGCATTAAGTAAAGAATTTAACACTTGATATATTTTATTCAAAATTATCAACTTATAAAACATTAAATCTCATTTATAAAACCATTGCTACGTTTCTACTATGCTACTCCGATCAGCTTACGGAATTTACAAGTTAGTTATCAAAACAAGTTATAAAATTTTTAAAACTTCAAAATATTTCTATCTCCCGGACTTACGAAAAATTTCGGCTGAGTCTCCTTTGTGCGACTCGATCGAAAAAAAATTCAATTCAATATATAACCCAAATATACCAAATAGATATCAAATATACATCCCATCTTAATGATGAGGCATCTCGTAGGGAAAAATATAAAAGCGCGGTATGTAATCCGAGATGTGTACCTTACTATTATTAATACGAGCGTGTTCGCTCATATTAAGCAAGCAAAAGCATATAAAATCCGCGTATATGTCTAAACTGTCTTCGTATGTACCTATCTCAACTTAATTTAGAATATTAGTCACTTATGAAGATATAGAAAGCATATACGAGTTAAATAGAATCACATGGAATGGATTCTGAATCCGAACCATACACATTAGCACCAATACACAACAAAACAATCATATGCAGCCAAAACAATAAAATCGATGATTTGCAACCAAAAACCATTCACAATTGCTAATATTCATCCAATTAATCCAAACTATCACCATTTACATTTCCCATGTCAATATTTCAATTTATACACTTCATTTCTTATTAACATCCAAATTTCATCAACATTTAATTGATTTACTTTCAATTTATTCAAATCTATTTCATTTACATTCCATTTTATTCAATTCAATTTGTTAAATTTCAGTGTTTTCGTTTTACGTTTAGCAACATCTCATATCAATTCATTTATCCACATTCATTATTAATTGATTTACACACCGGTTGGTACTTTTACATTTTGAAAACAATTCATACTTGATATCAAAATATCATATACGCTTCAAAACCAAATTCATTTTGAAATCATCATATTTACTCAAAATATACTATTTCAACTCAAAATCATGTTCGTCTTAATATCTCGATTTCGATTCCAAAATTGTTTCGAATTTCAATTTAGGTTAAAACTTCATTTTAACCCAATTCGTATTTAAATCCAAGATTTAAATATAAACATTCCACCCTTTGACCTGTTTGAATTTTAGAAAAATAGTTTGAAAATTTAAATTGTTTAAAAATAGTTTAAATTATTAAACTAGTTTGATATAAAATGATTTAAGTATTTAAAATGTTTTATAAGGTAAAATAGTTTGGAAAATCAAAATAAATTGAATATTTAAAAAGATAGATTTTTAATAGTTTATACTAAAATAATTTATTTGAAAATAGTTTCAAAGTCAAACCGATTCAATTCCAAATTTCCCAATTTAAATCACTTTAAATTTCCATTTCGATTTAATCGATTCAATTCTGATTTCAAGTCGAAGTTTACTTCAATTCCAAATTAATTTCACTTCAAATTCCAAATTAATTTCAATTTCAATTCCAAATTAATTTCAATTCCAAATTAATTTCCATTCCAATTCCAAATTCAAACTATTTCGATTTATATCAATTCCAAGTTCGATTTCCAAAATATCGATTCAAAAATTTAAAATCAAATTTACCTTCCATACCCAATTTAAAATCCAAATTTTTAAATATAATTCAATTTCGAGCTCAATTTCGAAATATCTTTTTATATCACTTTTACTTAGTTATATTCAAAGTTCGAATAAAAGTCCAATCCTTTAAATCAAATCAATTACTGAAATTTAATTCATATTTCGATTATAACTTAAAAATCTAAACTTCAATTATTTTAAACAATTTCTATTACCAAATTTAAATTTCAACATTCCGAGCTCAAGTTCGAAAATAATTCAATTTTCATAAATTCGATTTTCATTTCTTTAAATCAAAATCATTTAAATAATTTCAAATCAAAATTTTAAAGTCATTTAATTTAACCAATCCGGTGTCCGTATATAATTTTTTATTCTATGGCCAAGTGAATCAGTTATTTCAATTTAATTCAGGGATGGATATATCATTTCAATCCAAAATGAATGTCAAAGTTATATATTATTTCAAGCTATTTCTTAATTTATTCGAAATAATTCGATTTACAGTTTTATATACGGTAAATAATATACGGAATGATGGCAAGATATATCAAAATAAATAAACATCCAAATCATCCAAAACATAAACAATAGCATCCATCACAATCAACATCCAAGTCAACCAATAATTCACAACAATTTCATGGTTATCAATATCAGGTAATTTACTGCCAATTAAATTCCAATTTTAAATTTAACTGTAAATTTTAATATCTACAGTCGATTTATATGTCAATTTCATTTTCAAATAATAGTCAACAAAATTAGATAAATTCACGATTCAATTTCAACGAACATAAAAATATTATAGTACGTCGTCAGCGTTAGTAACACTCACCTTTTATTTGAAACTAAAAAATATTTTAGCTTCAAATAAATGCCACTTTGATTCCATGCCAAAGCCTTTGTTGATACGATTCCAACGCCGCTTGTTTCGTCCGATTTCGACCTCGTATGTGAAAGATACACATTTTATAAGATTTCGATTTATAATATAATCAATTTACAAAAAAAAAATTATTAGTAAAATACCTCGATATAATCATGCCGTTCATTTTCCCTAGGACCAAATCTGGCTACACACTCTATCTTCCTCATCTTCGTTCGCATGTCCCAGGTCGAGAACCACTCGCCGCCATTCATCCACTGCTTGTCGCAGCCTCCACGTTCGCCTAGGAGTTGATCGACGACCATCGTTCGAACGGTGCGACCCCCTCCACCTTCAACCCAAGCCATGCCATGCTCGATCGCCTACAGCCACCAGAAAATGGTGAAACGCACGCGCCGTTCGAGCTTGGTTCCACGATGATCCACTGCTTAGATTCTGATCATCTTCGTTGATCTTAAAGATCTTGTCGCCCTACACAATTCTCTAGTTGAACGATTTATGTAAAAGTGGAAGGATTGAGTAGAAATCGAGCAGGAAAATTTGAACATTTCTGGCCATTGTTTTGTAAACGACGGCTGGAAGATAATAGCTAGGGTTAGGGCGTATGTATGCGTATATATATACGTGAATATATTATTTTATTATTATTTTGACTATTCACGTACTTATCCTGACGAACTCCAAACGAAGCATATCGCCTAGCATTTATAATGTTATACCACTATTCCGAACACACTAGAACATGTTTCGAGGCCTAATTTGATCATATGTGGAAGATAGCCTTTCGAATCGAATTATAATATTAAATTTTCGATATTAATTTCAGCGCGTTTCTATCCCGTATGACCAAATGATAACTCCAAACGCTATGGAATTTGAAATCCGATAATAATACATTATTATGGACCCAATGAAACTAGTTTCGTCGAAATTCGAGACTGTGGCCCGGAAGGCTATTTTAACATGTCGATTAAATTGACGATTTCAAAAATTGGCAAATTTACTTCAAATTTCAGTTTTAAAATTTATTAACTCAATTCTAATTCAAATAGAATTTATATTAACATTAAAAATTGTTTTGATTCCTATTCAACTCAAATTTCAATTATTCTCTATTTCTGTATTATGATAAATCATTATATTTGAAATTTAAATTCATTTTATAATTTCAACCAAAATCTTCATACTCAATAACTACATTCAAAATCATTAAATTTTATTTTTAACCATTTTTATCCAATAATTATATCAAATTCTATAATTTAAAATAGCTAAAAATACGGGTCGTTGCATTCACCTAAGTTCAACTCTTGATGAAAGCACAAAAAATGATGGGTCAAAAAGTGACACAACATCACAATTGATAAAAAAATGAGAATAGGCCAATCATAAGCAAGTAAGAAAATGGTAAGATCACACATGTTTTTATAGTGGTTCAGCAAAATCAAGTACTACGTCCACTTAATTCTATTACTTTTAGATTATCGCAAGTACAAGTGATTTTATAGAGTTTTCAGATCTGGAAAACAAGGTAATCTTGATATGAAGCAATTCATGGAAATGGTTGAATTTGAGATGAGAGAGTGAAAAATATGAGCAAAAAGATCCAAAAGTCCTTTCTACATTGCTCTAACTCATCTATTTATGGCTGAAATCATCCGCCATAGTTGCTAAATCACGGAAGACCGGGTAAGAGTTTAAATCTATAAGGATAGGGAGGAAAAATGAGTCAGATTGTACAATAAAATCATGTCAGTACTTATCAAAATATGGTCGGTACCGAGCTTATTTTCTTATAATCAGCATGCATGCTATTCTAAACTTATATACAACACATGCTTCTAAACTCAAAAATAGGCCCCACTATTGCAATCAACTCGGTACCGTCCATAGTTATGGTCGGTACCGACCATATTCGACATGCTCAAAATCACTCTAAACTTTTTATGTTACCGCATTCCATCATCCCAAGCAACCCTCCAAGTTCTTGATCCATTTTATCTTTGTTTTAAAGTCTAGATTCACTCATAAGTTGCTCGGTTCAAATGCTATATAACATTTATATAACTGTCAACATTACAAAAGCATATGCAATTATCAACATCTTTGTGATAACTTTGAAAATTTTTAATACAAAAAGTAGGTGTTTAAATGGCACCAAAAATTGCCGATGCATTTCTGATGCTATTCTGACATCATAGTCATTTCATGACAACTAAAACTAACTTGACTAACTAAATTCTTTTCCATTTTCATTCATTTTTTTCCTAATCTCTCTCGACCTAAAATCCAATTGTAACCAAAACAGCTACACACAAGCTTTTCCATTGCCATAATTGACCACCGTTCTATGCCATACAACACATCATCAACTGCCTTCGACTGCCACTGCCAAAGCTCTACCATAATCGAGGCCTCCTCTCTAGAAAATTTAAGGTATATTTAATATTATTTTCCATTTTATATTCATTAGTAATTCAGATTTTAGACTTGAATCTAAGGTGAAATGGGTAAAATAATAAATAAAGTATAAAAAGCAGTTTAAGCAAATGTTAGGATTAAACACAGTGAAACCTTAAAGAACTAAGAAGAATGTTGATGATGAATTACAACTATGAATGGATGTACATATCCACCTGCATCTAGACAATAGTTATTCGATACAAATAATGGCTTTTTATTCTTAGTTTATCAGTATAATGAATGGTTAATTTGGATAAAAATATGTTGTTATAACACTATTTTTTATTTACAGTTATGATAACCTAGAATTAAAAATGTGGCATTAGTGTCTATGAAATCCCTTAGTTGCTTTGGTCCATTTAATAAGTATTGTATATGATCATTTTATTGATATTCTTTTTTACTAAAAAGGAATCAATATTCTTTTTTGTTCCACATGCATTCTATTTTGTGTAAGATATGGGAAATAAATGGAAGTGATGCTAAAAATTTATTGAATCGTTTGAGTTGAAACAATTTTACGAGATGTGAATATCATTATGTTTGATTGGAAGTAGTTCTCCTACCGTTAAAAATGTGTAACATTACCATGGTCACTTTTATTGTGTAATCTCTATCGTTTGGAAATTATTTGTAATGTACATCATTATGAAATGGTAGTGTCATCCGCTGTTATCAAATTACTCATTTTGAAATATTAAAACATATAGTGTTACGAATAGAAAACAATATATATGGTACTAATCATAATGCAAGCAAAACATCAATATTGAACATCATAATCACCATCGGATCAGAGGGTGTTTCACACTTAGTAGAGCACCGGCAACATCTCATGTCTTTTGTCATTGAGCATGGTGCCAATCTACTTGATTTTGATGTTGTTGTTCCATCAATCTCATGCATGACCAAATCTAACAATATGTCATGGGTTAGTGTCTTTAATAAACCTAAATGGTGGATATGTAATGATAATAATATAACAGATGCATACATGTAACTAGTATTATTGGCGTTGAACATTCTATGTTTACAAAGTATGGTTATTTGGAATTTTTACAGTTCAAATCAATTATCGCACCAAAATGTTAAATTAGAAATACAAACACGCATACATTATTTTCCGCGGACACACACAAATTGGTATATACACAATTTATGCATATATGCATTCAATATGTTCTCTGAAGTAATTATATTAACACAGCGTATGCATACGCATATATGACTTCACTTCTAATGCTACGGATTTTGTCATTCGTGTTGGCATTTTAGAATGGGCTAAAAAATTTTGACCCACACTCATATAAGCATCTGGTAATATTAAAAAGGTAATAATAAAGGAGTTTCTAATAAAATAGTTTCATTACATAATATATATATAGCATATTTTTTTATTGATAGGTATTTTATTGCATGAACAAATTTCTTTTCAAGGGCAAGACAACATTTCACCTACGATTGTGAAGAAGTTATGATAGGTGAAAGCAAGCATTAAATATCGGCAATAGTTGTACAATATGAAAACTAGTGGGAAGAAGCACCTAACACTCGCTTAGGAGATATATGAGCTATATATGGAATATTAGGAGCTCTCTAGATTAAAGAGCATGGAAAAAATATTGTTTCTCCAAGAACAAATCCAAAGCTACATTGTGCTCATTCGATATCTTACACTGATTATCAAACGATACAATATGTGCTTCTAAATTTCATTAAATGTTTAAATCGAATTATAATATGTTGATGATATTATTATTTTATTTTAAGGTTGGTTAAACTCATAGATAGCCAACCTATTAGGAGGTGTATAGTAGGACTCATAAGGTGGGATCGGTGGAGGGATTGACTACTAGTGAATGGACGGATGATGCTTCCATGGAATGTGCAATAAGTCATCTATATGATTTGATTTATATAAATACATATATAAATAAGTAATTCTTAAAATTTCAAAAAATACAAAACTAACAAAGTATCAAGCTAAAATTGAAGACTTGAAATGTCAAGGTATGGAGGTGACCTTTGCAGTCAAGGAAGAAGTATTTCAAGCGCTTACTAGATCGAAAGCCTAACTATAGAAAAATTCCAATGATAAGTATTTAAAAATTTAGTTGAATTCAAAATAATATGATATACAATGTAATATAACATAAAATATGTTAGATTTAGAATAACATAAAGTTTGACCAACATACATATGATGTTTATTTGCTAATATACATAAAATGTTTAACAAAAAATTATTATCTAATCAAAAGAACAATCCTACATCAGCTTTATCTTCTAAAGTTGTTGGTACATATGTGTGTTTAAATTGTAGCTAATTCCAAAAAAGTTATACTCTAAATATTACCATTATCGACGTATGTTTACATTGTAGCTAATTCCTTAAAAAAATATTAGCCAATAGAAAATAAAAATACATATATAGAGTATGATGGCAATAATATCTGGAGCAAATATGATATAGGATGCAAAAAAATTATTTATTTAAGTTTATTTACATAATTATAGATATTATAGAGATATTGAGATGTAACCTACAACGTCGTCCAAGCATAGACTAAACCTAAAATGGAGGAGAAAGTGGAGAGTCAACAAGAAGATATTTAGAAGCAATATCAATAGCTAAAAGAGATGCTTTAGAAGTGCTTTCCTAAAGGGTTAATAGGGATATGACTAAGGTTATTTGTTTATATTTATATGGATAATGTTATGCGTTTATGAACATAATGTACTATTTGTTAGGACATGTTAGAACTTGAAAGTATACTATCTGCATTGGGTAATGTGTTTATTAATGACAATATGTTATTTGGACATGTCTGATGTTGATGATTGGTCTGATTTTGTGTTCTATGTTGGAATTCATTTGTGTTCATATGTATATGTGTGATATATTTTTGTTATTTCATATTTGACATTGCCAGAATGACTATAATGTGATATTGTGTTGGATTTTGTGGCTAAGGGAAAGAAATGCAATAGTAATATACAAAAAGCTATATAAAAGTCATTGCAATAGCACTAGAAAATCTGGTTTTTGCAATAGTTAAAAGTCTTCAGAATGAGGTCGGTATGAATTCGGAAAAAATGTAGCGTCGTATGGCGTCAGAAGCATGATAATGGAATGACATCAATGATTAATTTGTATTGGTCATTGAGTCCTTTAACAACCTAATCAATAAGTTCCTCATCATCCACTATCTTCCTTAAAAGAGAAAGTTCAAGGGTACGAGGTTCTAGCACCTACATTCATGTGCCCTTGTTACACTGCTTTAATTGTTCCTTTAGTTATTTGATGTGACCACATAATGGTTTGGCATTGTATTACCTAGGATTAGTCATGAATCGGAGAAAGTGGTTATGCCAAAATAAGCGATTAAGCGCTAAAGGTAAGACGGTCTTCACATTTTCTGGTTACGTATGCAGAATCTGGGGAGGTGATGTTATTGACTACACCAGTGAGTGTGGTGGAGTATGAGTGTCATGAATGAAATAATGAACATGGTATAACCTTCAAGAAGAGATTGGCTTTGAAGGATTAGTGTGAGATGATTGGCGGATGCCAATTTGACGATATTGGAAAGATTGGCTATAGTGAGAGGATGTTGAGCAACCCTAGAATTTTTTATGGTGATAGGATTAGTGGTGGAAGGGTGGTCTTATCTAAAGTCGTTAAAGGGAGAGAGGAAGAATATTGGATCGATGAAAAATAATTAGAATTTTCTTCGTTACCACGTTGAGATTAGAATGAGAAGAATATTATGGAAAGATAACTTACCTTTTTTATTTGCATCTTTATTCGTACACGAGTTTTGAAAGTAGACTAAAATTTGAAAACAACTAATTATTACAATCATGATTTGACTCGATTTTTTCATTTTCGGTATTTATTTTAGTTAACAAATATATGCAAATTTTAAATGAAATGCCTTCTTCATGTATTTTTAAGGTATTTATTTACACAAACATCTCAAAGTATCAATAGTTTATTATTGCCTTGGCCCCAATGGCCTACTCGTACTCCTAGGGTCGGTGAGTTTCCCGGTGGACATGGTTAATAATTTTAATGAACATTTGCTAGAATAAAGAAACTCATAATAGTATATGCGTTTGCGCTAAAAATGGTCACAAACACCCAATAAAGTTTGTGTAGAGAAATAAATGAAGAATAATAAATGTAAACAGAGAGAATATAGCAATAAAGCAGTAAGAAATAAAGAAATAACAGAGACACGACAATTTATAGTGGTTCAACGTTGTTTGCCTACGTCCACTTTGAAGAGATGACTTTATTAATCACTTTGTAAACTGAGTACAATAGGGATCGGATGAAGATCCTTAGTGATAAAAGAATACAAAGCAACAAGCCGTGTAGAGGTCCCAAAAATAAACAAGCAAGTATGTATTAATAAGGGAAGACAATGAAATATCTCCCTGAAAATTCGGCATAAGGCTCTCCAAATACATAGGGGCCCACAAGTGGGATCGCATGGTCCAAATCCTAAGGAATAGGGATCGGGGCCGATCCCTATTTTGGTGGATTTAGGGCTACAATCGCTATGAGGGGTTCTTGATTTTGTATTGTGTTCAGCCTCCAAGTTTCATGCTAATTGGATTAGTAGAACTTGAGTTATTGATCAAACTTTGTTGCAACATGTGATGCTGCCTGATTTATGCTGATCCCTCTAGAGGGAAGAGGGTCGATACCTCTTACTTTTTCACTTAGGGTATGATCCATAGGGTGGACTCTCTATGGTCCCCTCTTCTTGTTCCCAAAGTTTCAAGTGTATTAGACTTTTGGATTTTGAGATATCGATCGTTTTCCGTTAAGTTGCATTGTTGGACGGAATACGATCTGATCCCGTTTATACGATCCCTTTGATACGATCCTTTTTATACAATCCTTTTACACGATCCCCTTTTATACGATCCTTTTTAAACGATCCCTTTTGTACGATCCCTTTTATACGATCCCTTTCTTAGGTGAAGTAATTTGCCCATAACTTGAGCATACAAACTCCAAACGACTTAAGATTGAAATGTAGCCTCATAGGGCATTCCTTGTCACTCTACATCGATCTCACCCAGTTTGGAACAAAAATTTAGTATGTGTACCAATCCCCTAGGGGAAGGGATAGGTACCGATCCCCTACCAAGGGGAGGTACTAATCCGTACTTAGAATATTTTGAAGAGTCTATCTCTTGGTCTCAGTTGATCGTCGCTTCATATCATTGCCTGCACTTGATTTATGGACCTCACAATCATCGCTCTGGGCTACTGGCCTTGATGATACTCGAGTCTAATTTGTCCAGTCAGTTCGGATATAGCTAGGTCAAAATGCTGGATAACACTTGCCCTCCAAAGTACGTCTTGTGTCGAACATGACGTGCTTTGAATCGAAGTAAGTTAGAGTCACCAGAATGAAATCTATTCAGTTTTCTGAATAATCCCCATCCTTCCATTGAATTATTTTTCCAAAGTGTCGTATCTCTCTTTAATCGTCATGACGCTTGGTCGATTTCCAATAATATAAATTCAGGAATGTATTCCATTAGTTGCTATCTGTGTCCGGTTCTACGGGGCTAGTAAGCTTTGGCTACCCGATTCAGTTTCGTTTTTGAAAGCTTCAGGTCAAAATTCAACTTCTATCGATTTAAAAAATTGAATTTTTAGAATATATACGTGCACATTCAGATACATGTCTTTGTCATTGGCTCCCAGATGCGTTTGTATGTTTATGGGTCGTCGCCAATTCCTTATATTTTACTTGCAATTGGATTGTAATTCCTTATGTATATTTTTTATATAATGAAATAGGGGTTGTAATAAGTCACTCAATGAGAAGGGACTTCAAGTTCTACAGGGATGACGACCTCGGAGCCGTAAGCAAGAGCGAATGGAGTATGGCTACTCGCGGACTAGTGGGTGGTTCTGTATGCCCATAATGTTGATGGGAGTTCATCGACCCACCCGCCTTTAGCCTTTTCCAAACGCTTCTTCAGAATGGACTTTATTATTTTGTTAACAGCTTCAACTTGTTCATTAGCTTGAGGGTGAACAAATGTTGTGAATCTTTTCTCAATATGATGCCGACGACAGAAGTCTTTGAATTCAGCACTATCGAATTAGGCCCCGCTATCAGTTACGATTGTTCGGGGAAGACCAAAATGACAGATGTTGTTTTGAACAACAAAGTTTATTACTTTTTTCGTTGTGATCATGGCTAAAGGTTCAGCTTCAGCCCATTTGGTGAAGTAATCAATTGTTACGATGGCGTATTTCGCACCACTTTTAGAAATCGACAAGGAGCCGATGATGTCAATACCACAAGTGGCAAACAGCTATAGACTGACCATTTGAGTAATTTCCATCGGCGAGGCTCTCGAAATTTTTGCAAACATCTAGCACTCATCGCATTGTCTAGCGTGATCAACTGCATCTCGATTGACAGTTGGCCAGTAATATCCGTAGCATAGTATTTTCTTTGTCAGGATTTGCCCGCCGGTGTGATCACCACATTCTCCTTCATGGACTTCTCTTAAGACTCATTTAATTTCATCATGGGTGATACACCAAAGCAAGGGAATGGAGAAACCCTTTCTATACGTGGCTCCCTCTTGGATGATGTAGCATGAAGCTTTAAGGAGGATCTGCCATTTTTCATTCCTCCATCTAGGAAGGTTCCCTTGTTGTAGATAACCTTTGATAGGAGTCATCCACGACTTATTTTCCTGCTTCATCTTCATAACCCAATCAGTCTCCATCTGGTTGTTTCTCAAAGCATTTAGCACTTCAACCGGACCAAGCCCATTTGTTGTGCATCCTCAGAACTGGCCAACTTGGCCAGTGAGTTGGCTTTCTCATTTTATTCCCTAGGGGTGTGTGTAATGGTGTAATACTTAAAGTCTACCAGTAGCTCTTGGAGCCGGCCGAGATAAGGAGTAAGTTGTTGCCTCAAAGCCTGATAACCTCCCCTGACTTGGCATACTACTAACTGGAAATCACAAAATATTTGTAAAGTTTTCACTTCCATTTCTCTGGCAAGTTTGAGCCCGACGATCAAGGCTTCATACTCAACTTCGTTATTTGTTGTAGGGAAGTCCAGTTTTAGGATGTGGCAGATCGATCGTTCTTCAGGTGTCACTAACAACTAACTATGGCATCAAAACATCGATCGTTGGATACTCCACCATGTACATTTTCCATCGATTGGTCAATTCTCCACTACTCTTCGGAGAGTCGTCCGGTGCAGTGAATTCAGCTACGAAGTTCGTCAATGTCTATCCCTAGATAGCTCTCTAAGGGAGACAAGTGATATAGAATTGGCTTAGCTCGATATTCCATTTGAGCAACCTTCTAGACATCTCAGGTTGCTTTAGGACCCTTCGTAACGGCTAGTCGGTGTAGACATTGGTGGACTGAGCCTGGAAGTAAGGGTAAAGATTTCGTTATGCAATCAACAGGCAGTACATGAGCTTTTCCATCTTTAGGTAGTTTCTCTCGGCACTTGTCAATTGCTTGCTAACATAATATACTGGGCTCTGGATCCGATCCTCTTCGCATAATAGTGCGACACTTATGGGTTAACATATTGCTATAGCTCAATACTACAACTCAACTGGCATCTTCCCCGAACCATAGCGGCGAGTTCGACATCGATCGTCACTATCAACTATCGCCATTTTCTGCTCCTCTAGGCCACCAACGACCGATCTGAAATGACCGACGCACTCAGCTATGCAATACGATCCTACCGATATCTTCCGTGCCAACCATAATGCACCCATTTACAATACGGTCATGGACATGACGGTGTCATTTCTGATCACCACGGGGTCCGATGATCCGGTGAAAGCTAGTCGTTTTGTTCGTCTCACTTTTCTCTATGTATTACCTTTTGGTTGCATGCTTCTAGATGACTATACCAACTAAATAGATGTACTAGTCTTCATGATCTAGTGGCTTGGATAGGATGGGATGTCTCTCTAAGTGATCTACCAGAGCTTGAAATGCATCTATGCAATACTTCGTCCATTCAAAGTTCCTCTTCCCTCTCCTAATCAAATCTAAGAAGGGAATACACTTGTTGGTGGCCCTGGGGATGAAAAGGCAATGACCTTCCCATTAAGGCTCTGCACCTGCTTAATCATCTTCATCGCTTGGATGTTTCAAATTGCTTAAATCTTCTTGGGATTTGCTTCGATTCCGTGATAGTTAACAATGAAACGCAGAAATTTCCTGATGTAGCCCCGAAAGAGCATTTCAAGGGATTAAGTTTCATTCCATAATTTTGGAGAACACTGAACATCTCCGCCAAGTCATCGATGTGGTCGTTTGATCACTATGACTTCACGAGCATATCATCCACATATACTTTCATCGATCGCCCGATCTGATCTTTGAACATCTAGTTAACTAGTCTCTGGTAAGTAGCTTCAGCATTATTTAGTTAAACGGCATCATAACATAACAATATAGCCCTAGATCAATAATGAAGCTGGTGTGCTCCTGGTTGGAAACATGCATCGGGATCTAGTTGTATCCGCAGTACGCATCCATAAATGAAAGTAGTTCATATCCAACGGTTGAGTCTACCAGCTGGTCGATCCTCAGAAGTGGAAAGCTGTCTTTCAGGCATGTCTTGTTCAAGTCTGAGTAGTCGACACATGCTTGCCACTTTCAATTAGCTTTTCTCACAAGAACTAGATTGGATATCCATTTCGGGTAGAGGGTATCGTGGATAAACCCATTATTTTTGAGTTTATCCACCTCCTCTTTATGTGTAGCAGATCTCTCTGGATCCATGCTGCGTTGCTTTTGTTTCACCGGGACATGCCTCGGTTCGATATTCAATGCATGGCTCACAATATTCGATGAGATCACACACATGTCAGAATGGGTCAAAGCGAACACATCAAGATTCTCTTGGAGAAAGCTAGCTAGTTCCTTCATCATCGATGCACTAAGCTGTGATCTGATCTTTAAGACCCGTGATGGGTCATCATGGCTGACCATAATGTCGATCGTTAGCTCAGTGGGTGCAGCCTTGAATTCTTTGGGCTCCTCTTCTTCATCTCTCGGGTCTATATCTTTATAGAACCGACTGTGGTGGTGTTGCTTGATATTGGCCTTATGTTGTGAGCTAAAAAAAGCTTAAGTGGATTTGCCCAAGCAATGGGATTGGTTCCATCCCTTGTATTAGTGGGACTTAAGCAGTTTTTGGTTTGACACGAACATATTAGAACATGTAAACTCAAAATCGAACAATGGGACATGCCATATATGACATGCATACTTGAACTAGAATGTGGCCTTGAATTGGATGTTTACCACTTCAAACTTGAATAGATTCGCATATTTGTACTTGTATGGATTGTAACACATGCCTTGAATGAACTTGAATATCAAAGTCAGATTCTTATACACCTATAGTCGATTCCTAAATTTGAACGTAACTGTTTCGCGTAACCATCGACGTGAAATTCGGTTGGAATGGTCAGCGATGACGATCACTCCGGTCGAACTCCTGAGTTTCGCCATAACTGTCATATAGTATTGAATTGTATTACACTGCACAACACCGCACTAAACTACACTTAGCACGAGGGATGTCTGAATTGGGTTTGCAAAGTCGCATAGGCGATGGGATCAGTGCCGGCTTCTTGCCTAGACAAGTCTTGTAACTTTAACAATTTGGTGGTGTATGTAGGCATGGAGAACAGCGGTTGGATTTGATTTCGATCCCATGTTCAAGAATTTCTCTAATGCATAATCAGTGGCATGAAAACTGGTCAGAATGACATGTGATGATGGTAGCTCCGGTCGAACTCCTAGATCTCGTCATGAGCTTACGAGTCTAATAGTGAAGGGTTGTAGATGCTTTGAGGGATTATATGCAAATGGCCGAAGATCAGGCTTAAAAGCACGTCGAATCAAATGTCGAGTAGGGTTCAGCCTCGTGTTGCACACAGCTGCATAGCCGGCTCTTCTTTGAGTTTGAATCCACTTGTGTCTTCCAGTAACGCGCTTTCTATTCAATGTACTTGCGATCTGTTGCTCGTCGTTTAGGTTGGAATAATAGTCAGTTGCCCATGAGCCTGGGCATTAATCCAGTGATTCTATCTCTAAGAATTCTTTTGGTCGCACCTCGAGTCGTTGTAAACACTAGGTATGAGTCAAGAGTATTAAGCTATCTCAGTCAGTCTTTGGGTTATCACACTTCTACCCCAGTCTCGGGTTGATAAATGTACTGCATGGACGGTTGAGTCTCGTTCTAGTCGTGTTTATACTCCCACCTAAGCTCCAAAGACTTAGAGTTGATCGATGAATAGTTGGTTCGCATTCATCTTCTTTCTCACTCGTGCTCCCAAGTCTGAGGCATATGTCGATAAGTAGGAAGGCAAGTCATGTCTACTTTAGCTTTATACTCTTTCCCGTTGAATCGTGGGATCGAGTTAGTTGATGGAAGGCCGAGTCTCATCTATCCTGGATTGTGTTCTAGTTTTTCCTTCCAGGGGGAATACTTTGATGCTCTATCGGATTTCGGGCATGAGTTGGATACTGGACGGTCAATCACGTCCACTTTTGGCGCAAATGTCACCATACTCTGAGCGAGGACCTAAAGAATAGATGGTCAAGTCACATCCAATCAGTGATTGATGCTCTCCTTGTCGGACCAAGGGCAAGGATCGGTCTGCAAATGGTCGAGTCATGTCCATTTCGTATTGCTCTTTTAGTTGGATCATGGTAAGAGCTAGTGAATGAACAGTCGTGTCGCTTTTATTCGGAGTTGGACGGTCAGTCACGTCTATTTTTATTTATGTTCTCCTGTCGGACTAAGGGATAGAATTAGCTCAGGAGCGGTCGAGTCAAGCCCATCTGGTTGCATACTCCTCCTGATGGATCAAAAGAAGGTGATGGAGAATGAACGGTCAAGTCACACTCAATCGTGGTTTATTATCCTATCCACGCACTGGTGACCTGAGCTATTCGATGGACGTTCGAGTCATATCCATTTATGGTTGGTGTGAATCGATACCGACCTTCGATCGATCGGCGTGATATAAAACGTTTGGATCGATATTTCATGTCGACCCGATGGCATGATAAAGCCGATTACCCGTAACTTTGGATGTCATTGTGATTGGTTTTGTATTAAGGCCTTCCCATGGTTGTTGCCTTGAGTCATAAAGAACACAAAGCCGGAGCTATGATGAGCTGTCGTATTCAGCATTTGGTAGTTTGTACTCCTAGCCTCACTCTTGGGTTAGCGTAGTTAGTTCGTGGATGGTCGAATTCTATCCATAGCGAATTTATACTTTTCTGTCGAGTTTAGGTTGGAGTTTATGAAATATTGAGTGGTCAAACCGTACTCATCTATTTGTTTATACTCATATCCACACTCTGGGGATAAGAGTTTGTTGGCAGGTGGTCGAATTGCACCCAATTTGTGTTTATACTCAAGTCCACACTTTGGGGACTTAGAGTTATTTTGGAAAACGGTCGAACCATAATTCCTTAGTCATTTCTTCTGCCCCCAAGTTAGAGGTAGAATTCAAAGAGTTGTCGGTCGTATTACGTTCACTCTCGCTTGGAGTTGTTCACGTCGAATCATGGGAAGAAGCCGATTAATGGATGGCTAAGTCACATCCGTTCTATGTTTCATACTTAGCCTGTCGGTTTATAGGAAAGAGTTAATGGATGAACAGTCGAACCACATCCATTTTCTACCTATACTCTTATCTACACTCCAGGGACCAAAGTTTGTTGTTGGGTGGTCAGTCGCACCCATTTGATGTTAATACTCCAATATGCACTGGGGGACCAGAGTTATTCGATGGGTAGTTAGTCACACCTGTTTGATGTTTATACTCTAGTCCATGCTCTGGCACCAAAGTTGGTTGGTGGACGGTCGAACCGGGTCCATCATATTGTGTTTATACTCTGATCTAAGATTTGATGACTAGATTTTTATAATGGGTGCTCAGTCACACCCATTTTTGATTTATACTCCACCTGTTAGGTCAAAGTAAGAGTAATCAAATGAAAATTCTAGTCATGTTCATTTGCGGGAAGGAATTCCGCATCCAGTGTCGAGGACAAAAGTTAACGAGTGGACAGTTGATTCACATCCACTTGGTGATTAAGCGGTTGATGGTCGGACTACATCTATGGTCCATGCTTGGGTTGGATAGTTAGGTCTTATCCAATTTTCTTCGTACTCCTTCCGGAAAGTCAAGGGAGAGAGTTGTTGGGTGGACGATCAAATCACATCCAACCCACGTTGTAGTCGTGTCCTCGTGTCGAGGGTGGCGGTTGATGAGTAAATGGTCAATCATGCCTACTTTAAGTCGAGCTCCCGGACGACCTCCAGTGGCCAGGGCAGGAGTTAATGTATGGACGGTCAAATCAAGTCCACTTTAGTTGGACCTCGGTCTTGCTGAGCTTCGAAAAAGGTATAAGTATTTTGGCGAACTTCAAGCATGAGCTAGGGGTAGATGATCGGGTTGCCACTCCAAGTGTTTCTCCGGTCTTCAAGTCAAGCGTGGAGGTTGATGAGTGGACGGTTAGTTGTGTCCACTTTGTATTGGATTCTGACCTTGTTGGGCTCTGAATAAGGTATAGATGTTCTGTCAGAATTGAAGCAAAGAGTAAGAAGTGGATGGTCGAGTCATACCCACTTTCCATTTCGAGTCATTGCCCCCAAGTCAGAGGTATATGGTAGCTGATGAGTGGTTGAATCACGCTCGTCCTGATGATCCTTCAAAGGTCCAATCATGGTTCGTGGAGGTTGGTTTCGTGGAGGTTGGTTGGCCCCCAACTCTAAGTACTTGGTCACCTACATTGTTTGGAAGTATCACTTCAAGTTGGTCATAGTTCACAACATAATTGAAATTGAAATAAATCTTATTGATAAGTAAAGCAACGTCGTATGCTCACTATTCCACTTTGCCCCAGACCTTCTCAGTTGGAAGTCGACCGTAGGTGGTCCAATTGATAATCAAAGGTCATTATTGGTAAGGGTCGGATGTTCCCTGCCCACCATCCTGTGAGACTTACACATATTTTTAAAACTTTCCATTCCGGATCAGCTCTCTGATTACATCACAGATGTGTCTGTAAGCGTCAATGTTATGGCCGTATGTATCGTGAAATATACAATACTTCCCAATCTTCCTCTAGGTCTCGATGGACTCACTCGAGCTGGTTTCGTACACTGCTTCGAGTCGTGAGTCACCAAGTAGACGCTTTCAATTGAATCATTCAATGGAGTGTAGGTGTGAATCTCGGGATTGGCTCGCCTTTTAGAATCTGAGTCCTCATCTAAGGCCTCAAGGCTGCCCTCACTTTGAATTCCTTCAGCCAACAAACATGCATCGTTCTTTCTCCTAGTCCGCTCTAACTCCTCCTTGCTAAGGTTCTGGTTCACTTTGTAATAGAAACGATTCAAGGTCGTAGGAGGCTCTCCAGCTTAGCAGTCGCAAAGGTTTGTCTTGTGGTCGATTCCCCTTGTCAACGCCATCAATACGATATTCTCGCTGTGATTTCTCACTTTTGTGACAATGACGTTGAATCTCTATAGAAAATCTTTGAGCAGCTCGCTTGGTGCTTGGAATAAATTGGATAATGACATCACATTCTTAGGGTGATTTGCATGCATCTTGAATGGCTGGACAAACTTCTGAACCAGTTGATCGAATGAGGAGATGGACCCTGGTGGTAATCGTATAAACCACATGATCACTACCCCTTTGAGGAATATAGGAAAGCATCTGCCTTCGATGGCATCCGTCGCTCTGGTGGAATCCATGTGCCACTCGTACTTCATGAGATGTTGTCGGGTGTCTATATTCACAGAATATGTTGGCATGGTCGGCACATTGAATCTCCTTGGATATTCTTCATGCTGAACTGCTTCGATGTATAGGTTTCGACTAGGAGGATGCTTCAATCATCGTCAGTCTGGTCCATTTTAAAGTTACAGCTACTTGTAATGCTTATGAATGTTGTATGCATGATTGTCCAACGTTTGATGGTTGAGAACGCTGATCAAATGGCGAATCGGTTAGGATGGGGTTGTATATCAGTGATGATCCCTAAACTTTCACCCAAATGGGATTCAATCCATATAAGGCAGTAAGTAAGGCCTATTGCGGTTGCACACCAAGTTTCAAGTTATTTGGAGTCCGTATGACCGAGTTATGACCAAAACAAGTTCGACCGCTATTGACGGATTAGTGATAATTTACTTGGAGTCCGACCCGAGAAAATTTGTTATTTGCTTAGAGAAAATCTTGGTTATACCTATGTTTGACCTTGGACCTGAATTTCCTAGGTTTGCTTCGGGACGAATGGGTAATTACCCAAGTTCGACTTTGCGTAGGGACATATAGAGTCTTGAAGGGAGTTTTTCGACAAATGTTTCGACGATTTTTGATGGCTTTTGACGACTACCGCTCGCGACTCGACGATGGAGGTTCCATAATGCTAAGCGATGACTTTGATGATGGATAGCTATACTTTGAGATGGCATAATAAGCGGCGTAGGTCGATCGTCACACAAGTTGTCATACCATAGCCGCCAAATCAGGCGTTTAGAAGTTGGTCAACTAAGAGCAATCGTAATCTACCCTGGAAATATGATCCGGTAACTGATCCCAGTTCGTGTCATAGCACCTTGATTCTCCAGCCTTTGGGAGTATCGTTTGAATAGCAATTCCTTGTCCATTCCTTGGTTGTAATTCAGCAGCTGCCACTTGATCCCCTATGCCTTGGTCTGTCACAGGATGTAAGGGAAGTGGATAGAATGCACCGTCCTTAAGTTGAGTTCCGAATCCCGAATCCGGGGGCACTGCGCTGCGGCATGGGTTCAGGTACTTCACCCAAAAAAAATTTAAAGCTCCTTTTTTTAATTTTTTTTTGCTTTTGCATACATTTTTCATTTTTGCAACTGATCTGATCCCTCCTTCTCATATGTTTTTACCAATCCCTTTCCCACATTTCTTATTCGTGCGCACTCGTTCCTTCTAGCAATGTTGCAGCAGATTGGAAGTGATGAAGAGGAGAAGCAGTTCAAGAATGGGATCGGCTATGGCATGGGGAAGTGTATGGAGGGATCGGTCATGATGGGTATGGAGGGATCGATTATTTTAGAGCATGGAGGGATCGACCATTTTGGAGTATGGAGGGATCGGTCACTTTGGAGCATGGAGGGATCGGTCGTTGCATTTGGAGTCTGAAACTTGATAAGGCTTGTCTATATAGGTGAGGGATCGAGTGCGATCCCTTACCTTATGGGGGACTTAACTATTTTTTGGCTCTGCTAACTTGAATGGGAACTTCAGCATCAGATCCCAAGGACTTGCATACATGGGTGAATCTGATCCCTTCTAAATGGACATGAACACATGAACAACTCCAAACAAGAACACTAGCATCATCATTTCCTTCAACTCCGCGGGAAGTTGATTTAATTCTACTAACCATGGCTATCGGCTTCTTTTAGATTTCCTTCAAATATGAGTAGAATAGGAAGTTTGTCGATAGAAAGCTGGATCTATCTCACGAAATTAGGGAATCTACAAGTACTTTATGAGATCCAATCAAGCTGAGAATTCAATTCTCATTGAAAGCACCAAAATGTTTTCTCCAAAAATTATTACAAATACCCAACAAAGTTTGTGTAGAGAAATAAATAAAGAATAATAAATGTAAACAGAGAGAATATAACAATAATGCAATAAGAAATAAGCAAATAACATAGACACAACAATTTATAGTGGTTCGACGTCGTTTTCCTACGTCCACTTTGAAGAGATAGCTTTGTTAATCGCTTTGTAAACTGAGTACAATAGGGAATGGATGAAGATCCTTAGTTACAAAAGAATACAAAGCAACAAGCCGCGTAAAGACCCCGAAAATGAACAATCAAGTCGGTATTTATAAGGGAAGACGGTGAAATATCTTCCTGAAAATTCAGCAGAAGGCTCTCCAGATACATGGGGGCCCACGAGAGGGATCGCATGGCCCAAATCCCAAGGAATAGGGATCCGGGACGATCCCTATTTTGGTGGATTTAGGGTCTACGATCACTGTGAGGGGTTCTTCATGTTGTATTATGCTTAGCCTATAAGTTTCATGCCAATTGGATTAGTAGAACTTGAAAATTGCTCAATCTTTGTTGCAACATGTGATGTTGTCTTATTTAGGCTGATCCCTCTTACTTCTTCATCTTGTGGTGCGATCCCTAGGGTGGACTCCTTAAGGTCCCTCTTCTTGTTCCCAAAGTTTCAAAAGTATTGGACTTTTGGATTTTGAGATATCGATCGTTTTCCGTTGAGTTGCATTGTTGGGCTGAATACGATCTGATCCCTTTTATACGATCCCTTTTACACGATCCCTTTTGAACAACTCTGTTTATACGATCCTTTTCTTAGGTGAAGTAATTTACCCATAACTTGATCATATAAACTTCAAACAACTTGAGATTTGAAATGTAGCCTCATGGGGCCTTCCTTGTCACTCTATATCGATCTTATCCAGTTTGAGACAAAAATTAAGTATATATACCGATCCCCTAGGGGAAGGGATAGGCACTGATCCCCTGCCTGGGGGAGGTACTAATCCGTACTTAGAATATTTTGGAGAATCTCTCTTGGTCTTGGTTGATCGTTGCTTCACATCATTGCCTGCACTTGATTTCTGGGCCTCACAATCATCGCTCTAGACTACTGGCCTTGATGACAGTCGAGTCTAACTTGTCCAATCGGTTCAGATATAGCCGAATCAAAATGTCGGATAACAATATATATGATTTAGATATTTATAATAATTCAATATTTATTTCATAAAACAAAAAATGTAGCAAAGCTCATAAGTTTATAGTTTTATAGAAATATTAGCAAACTAAACGTTTTATGGATCGACGACCACTAGTATAGTGGCAAGACGTCTAAAAGTGCAGAATCAAAGGTCTTGCTTTCAGAATAAACCAACAGTTATCGTTATTAGGAATTAATGTAATGGAAAATCCTGAGATGGATTTTAGCTTTAATGACACAAGTTTTGAAATTTAGTCTGAAGGACATTGGATGTTATATTAAAATAGTATCAGATAAAACATAATGATATATTAAACTAACACAAAAAAATAGAATGATATATTAAATTAGCATTAAATAAATAGAATAATAAATTAAACTAACAACGGATGAGCTACACTACATGAACAGAAATAACATTTACTTTCACAATTAAAGAATTTCCAAATTAACACATCATTACATATATAATGCTTTGTTTATACAGCATTCGGTGTCCTTCATTCAAAAATGTGCCTAAAGGTTTTCCTTCTTCCAGTTTTCTTTTGTCGTTATTAATGATCATTTAGAGAAGACATTTTATTAGAGCATCTGCCCAATTATTTTTCAACTTTTACCCTATTTTCAATCACATTTTTTCTCATGTTTCCACTTTTGTTAAAGTATCTAGTTCTGCTTTATGCCTCTAAGCTTAAAATGTCATGTAACAAGTAACTAATACTACTATGAAATTGCATTATATAATGTTGTAATTTCATACAGTATGTTGCAATTTACGGAGATATTTTTAATAATGTTTCAAAAAAATGCTTGTTTCAACCATATATTCTTTTTCAAACTTATTACAAAAATTATGGTATAGGACAACCCTTCTCTTTAAGTAATACCTGAACCTATTTTGTATTTAACTTTGTTGGAACACATCTTTAACATGTGTTTCTGAAGAAAAAAATTCATTCTGAAAGCTAGGTAAAATTTAGTTTAAACGTTGTTAACAAGAAAACTTGTCAACACCCCAAAGTAGTATTTTAGATATAGATGTTCCAATTAAACCACCTTTCAACTAGATAATAGTAGTTTGCACCTTTCTATTTCTTTTGGTTTACCTTTCGAAGGGGTTGTAGCAGTTGGAATTTCTTAATGGTGACCTTTCGACTTGGTTGAAACATCTCAACCCTCTTTTCGACGCCTTTCGATGTAGGTGAACTGAATTAGGGTCTTACCGAAACCTCCCTTCCGAACTGGTTGTGGTAACTTAAATGTTAGCTCTAATGTTTAAGGATATGGGCTGAATGGATGGGTTTCGACTTTATCGAATAACTTAATTCTTTGATAACTTTGGCTTGGATTGTTAAGCCTGAGGATTTTGGCCAAGTTTATAGTTTCAACACACTTGGAAGATAAGCTTTTGGAGATTTGTGGTTTGGAGCTAGATCCTAAGTGTTTTGGGCTAAGTATAGGGTTTTGACCTAGTTAGAATGGATCTTTCGTCGAAGTCGGCACAGGCAGAACATAGTCAAATCCAGTAGAAATCTCTAAATAGTAGCATAATCAAAAATCATGAGAATCTCTTTTCTTTATCTAACGATGTACACGATGATCAATTATCCCAATTATATTCTCAAATTAGGGTTACAAGTTTACAATTGTAAGAAATTATAAGAGTAGAGTGAATGAAATTCAGATCCCATAAACCAGATCCCTAAGGTCTAATTTATAGATGCGGGTTAGCATCTTTCGACTTAGTGCTTTCGACCTGCTCGAAAGGTGGCTTTATATACCTTCCGTATACTTTGACACTTGCGCATCCCTCTGCAATGCTTTTGAATGGGTTTGAATGCCTCCGTCTTCATCGAAAGGGGGGTTGCGCCTTTTCTCTTTGTGTTGCTTTGTTGTCACAAAAAGTATAGGTATGAGCTTTCGACTCTGTCGATAGGTTGTTCCCTGGGGTTTCAAAGTTGTTGAAGTGTTGATGGTTTCAACGCGGTAGGTAGCTTTCGAATGCATGCTTACGAATTGATGTGAAACCTTCCCTAGATGTTAAAGGCTTTGACCGGTTCAAAAGGCTTGATTATACTTTCGAAAGGGTTGTTCTGATCAAGGTGTCTTTCTAAGTAGTTTGAATGAAGGCGAAACCTTTGGTTTCGAAAGGTTTGGCACGCATGCTGCCTTCGAAAGGTACTCCTCCTCTTATTCGAAACTCCTTCAAATAGGCGAAAGCATCTGTTTCGAACGGTAGACATTGACGCGAAAGGGAGCTTTCGACCACATTGACCCCTTCGAAAGCTTGTAATACATCTGGCTTTTGGCTGTAGCATCCCTTCGACTCCTGCGAAAGGTTTTGTTGGTGCTGCCATTTCTTATTCCTTTTTTCCTTTTAACTATTTCGGTTTCGACAAGGTTGAAGTAGGAATTGGTGGTAACATTTGCCCCCACCCCTTGCGAAGGGATGCTCTTGACTTTCCATGTCAACTCTTTCGAAACCTATTACACTTCCCGCCTTTTCATATTCAACCGCAAATCCTGGCCATCCGTTCAAATTTGATCGTACGGTTTGCCGTCCATGTTAACTTTTCTTATAAAGCACGTTCTCTTCATCCCCTCTTTCACTTATCTGAAATTAAAGAAATTTATAGCAAGAATCAAAGTTTTCAAACTCTCGGATAATTCCTATTTCCAACAGCAGAAATTCAAATCCAAAGTAAGTTTTAATTATCTTGCTTTTCGAATTTACTTTTCATGGCGAATTTCGATTTCTAAAATTCATCGTGTTTGGATCTAAACTACTGCTCTGATTTAATAAAATCATCTAAGTTTTTATTTACCTGAAAGCATTCTATAATTTATTTTCATGACTTTCTTCGATCCATTTCTCGTTAATCTTCATTTTAAGCTTATCTGATTTGGATTTTATTGTTAGTATCATTTTTAAAGAGTTCAGATTTTTTATCTTAAAGACTATAATTTTGAATGGTAAATTCGCGCTTAAATCCATTTTGTTATTGATTTTTGATTGATTTTTATTTTGAATTTCTAGATTAAAAATTGAATTTGGGGAAGTTGGGGACTTCCAATTACTTCGTGGAGAAGTTTTGAGCTGTACGAATTAAAATTTGATGCTACAATTTTACCTTTCTACCCCTTCGAAAGAAACTGAGGCGGAAACTTTTATTTCGCTTTCTCAACCTCTTTCGATAGGGTCGAAAGGTAGTCTAGCACCTCATTTAATTAATCTCGTCGAAGGTTGTATAGTTAATATGAGCTGGACCTCTTTGAAAGCAGAATTGTACTTTAATGTATCATGATACCTTTCAAAGAAGTTGACTAATGTGTCTTACTAAATAATTATTTAATACATACTTTCAAAAGCATAGTCTTTGTTTTATAGGCTTCGAAACCTTTAGTACATGCTTACTTTCAACCTATTTTAGGAAACGTTTGAACTTAGGGATACATATATTTTATAAATTGGACTAAAGAAATCATACTTTGTATAAGTTGTAAATCAAATCAAACGATTCGACTTAGTCGAAATCTACTGTATTGATTTAGATTTTGTTGTTGGTGTGCTTTCGAAACCATGTTCCCTTTTTCGACTCTGTCGAAACCTTTTGTAACTATTTAAGATTCGATCATCTTTTATCAACATTGTCAAAACGTCCCAAGTCCTTTTTTTTTTATCAATATGATTTAAACTCAAAACCTTTCGATTTAGTTAGCATGTAAGATTTCGACAGCATTCATATTCCCTTAGAAAAATTAAATCCATGGCTTTCGACACCGTCGAAAGGTCCTTTTGCCTTGTTTATTAAATGTTGGTAGCGTATATTTTATTAAAATTTGTTGTGTAGGTTTCAACTACTTCTTTCAATAACCAAATTTTCCCTTGAGCTTTCGACGTTGTTGAAGGGAACTTGTTGGGAGTCAACTTCTATTTTTCCTTTTGACTCTGTCGAAAGCTCAATAAATTTCATTTTTCTAACTTTAGCATTCTTTCAAGAATATGTAATTTCTTGTTTTTGTTTGATATTCTAATTGTTGTAATAGGTTTCCAATATCTTTGAAAGAATGCCAATTTCATAACAAACTATAATTTCTAACTGAAATGATTTCACCTGGCAGAATCATGGGTTCACCCAAGAAGATTGAAGCCACCTCCAAACATTCCTTAATATCCACCCAGGATGAGGTGGATGCAATTCTCAATGACTTTGGCATTACAAGGGTGGAAGCCATTCCCCCTAGTGATAACGACACCATCCACAGCCCTCCTGAAGGGTACTTTGCATACACAACAATCCATATTTGGCATGGAGGATTCCTTCCCTTCCCGGACTTCTTATCCAAGTTCCTGACCTATCTGGGTGTTTCTCATAAACAACTATCACCCAATGTGTATACCTATCCATGGAGTTCATGGCATTGGAGTCCGGCATTCCCTCTCTTAATGCTGAAGTGGTGAATTATCTTGTTCGATTGGTTAAGCTTAGCAACTTGAACAACCAAATCTTCAAAGCCAATCCCCCCAAGAAGCTAATATCTGAGGGGGTGAACAAATTCAAGGACTGGTAAACAATTTCTTCTTTGTTAAGTGCTTTACCAACATTAGTGGGGTTTTCTCTTCTCCCCGTAAGTTGATCTTAGACTTAATTTTCCATATAACTATTTTCCTTCGCTAATCTATGCTTCTTCGTCAGGTGCTTCTGTTAAAGAACTAAATGAAGAAAATATGGAAACATTAAAGTCACTGATCGCCGCTTCAAGCAAGATTGGAAACAAATTAACTCTGTTGAACCCCTCCAATTTACAAAAGCATTCCCTTCTACCAGCTGGTCAGAGGGTAATTGGCCAACCTTTTCTCGTCCAACATACATCTCGGAGCAAGCACTTCCTTTCTTTGGGTGATCCAAAGAACTTCTCCCCGATGTCTTCAAATTACTTTACTGACTTATAATTTATTTGAATTTCTACAGCTGCTCCTCAGGTTGAACAACCTACAAGTGATCCGGCTCTCCCTACTTCTACTTCTCGTGCGTCATCTTTATCTTAGGCTATTGCTAGGTCGATGATGGCCGCCAAAAGAAAACTAGAAAAAGCGGCTGTGGCGGAACCATCCCCCAAGAAAGCCAAGATTGTAGAAGTTCATGATTCTCCGCCATGAGAAGAGGGGGAGTTTGTAGACATTGATAAATCCTTGGAGAGTCCAACTATCGAAATTCCTCTTAATCAATCTAAGAAGACTCCCTCAAGCGCGCATTGTCATCTCAAGCTCTCCTAGTGTGATTGAGCAGATGTAGAAGGATATGGGGACTTCAACCCCTTCCCTAGAGCTTATTCCTTCTAGGCCATCATCTTTTACGCCCTCAAGCGATTTTGAAAAGATAGTCCAATCTATCTTGCATTATTCATCTTTTTCCTCTATTCATCCGCCCTCCTCTATTTCTAATCCGACGGGTCATTACCGGTCCCTTATAGAACAATAACTCTTGGTACGTTTCACTTTGCTTAACTTTATTGTTACTATTTTTTCTTAAGCTTTTGACTTATGTTGTACTTTTTCTTTCGGATTTCCAAGAATTGGCTCTCACTACATGAAAACACAACAAAATCTTGCGCTGAATCGTCTAAACTCCAAGGAGAATTTCACATTTAAATAGTCAAGTTTCCTCCCTGTCTTAGGAGAAAAATGAGGATAGAGTTAGAGCGACTGAGGGATTCTCTTGCCCAATCAGAATCTATTATTTCTGAGGAGAGGAAAGCACATCAACTCCTCGCTGACGAGAATTTGGCCTTGAAAATGGCCCTTAAAGAATCCGAAGACGAAAAAGCTTGGAAGGCAGTAAAACAATCGTCTTTAAAGAAAAATTTGAAGAAGAATAAAGATTCTCTAAAATTGGCTGTCGAATATTTCTAATGCAAAGCAACGGGTGTCTCGATTCCTCGATACTTCTCTTGAAGACATCATTGTCGATTCTTTTGAAGACGCTATGATGCTCGCTTATGCCGACAACGTCAATAAATGCCCTGAATTGAGCTTTCACTCACTTGACCCTGCTCTCGTCAATAGGGTCATGGAAAAAATTAAAAAGATGGAGCAGCGGATTGAAGTCGTTGAAAGAGAGGAAATCATTGCCTCAAAAATTCTAACTTTCCAAGTCCTTTCCTTCGAAGTAGACTCCGACTCCAAAGATGAAGGGGACAAAGATGAAGTTGTTGAGGAAGAGGGCGGCAACGACGATGATGATAATGATGACGATGATGACAATGACAATGACAATGAAGATGGAGGTCAAGGATAAAGTAGCGACGGGGGTGGTCACATTGATGTTCCTAAAAAAGATGGCGATGACAACACAAGGACTTTTGAAAAGGTCAATCCTTATCCATCTTTTCATGAAGCAAGCCCATCTGAACCCATGCGCCTTCTAACACTCAAGAGGAGCTTGCTCACATTAATGTGGAAGAACCAAGAGAGAAAGAGCAGGTTTCTCAGGCGCCAATTCTCGTCTCTTAGGTATGAGATTCTTTGTTTAAACAGCATTCACTTCCAAGATAGTAATAGTTTAAATCCTTTATTTAGATAAGGAGGAAACCCGTTCGCCCCTATAAAACCAAGCTTGAAAGAAAACATGCGGAAATAAATAGTTTGTATAGGGAGTTAGATAAAAAGCTGAAAGAACACAACATTCTTTCGGATAAATATCATAGGCTTAACAGGAGTGCAGCAACGTTAGCATCCTTCAAACATCAAGAAGCTTCCCCACGACTCAGGAGGGCGCGCCTTCGATATGATGGTCTTCTAAAAGAGAATCGGGAGTTGATCACGCTCTTTTGGATGTTGGTTGAGGTGGGACATTTTGGTAGACTTCCTATACAAGGCTTATTGTAGACACCCAACTGTAGATTTCTCATACTTAGGTGATTTTAGTGGAGGTCTACTTAGGCGTTTACACAAGAGATACTTGGACAAATTTGGATCTGACCCGCATCCTGGAGCATGTTGGAACTTGCCACGAGTAAAATCGATTCCCCAAGAACTACCTCCTGATAAACTCAAATACTATAAAGACAAGTTTATTTCAGAATTATTTACAAAGTCAATTTTGTATGAACCAGATGAACGGTCATAATTATGTAATAATATTGATTTGTGAATTTTTGCTTTTATCTTTCCTTTATACTTAGTTGTATTTTACTACGTTATCACAGAATGAATGCCCCCCGGTAGTTTTGTTTCTAAAGATTATCTAAACAAGTATGTTAAACTGAGAAGAGATTATCTTGAAAAGGCGTTAATTTTGAAATCTTCGAAATTAGCCAGATATTGCTTTTTTTAGAGATTTGCAAAAACTTCATATGGAACATCCTCAACTCCATTTCGATTTTCTCGGTGAAGAAAAAGAAAAACTACTTAAGGAAATACAGACATATCATACCAAGTTAATATGTGGTCGTGATAGTCCTCCTACCAGGGAATGAGACTATAGCAAATATCCTCTGGTTATTACTTCGAAAGGACTTAATGTTCCTTTTGACTCAATGGTTATACTTTCTACTAATTCATTGAATAAAGTTAGAAATGCGGTTTCTCAACTTTAGATGTAAAACAAATGTCTAATTGTACTTTTTAGTTTCATTTTTACTTAAGTTGTAATCTTCCATTGTTATAATAAAGAGATGGATTACTCAAGTCTTGACTTTATTTTCTTTGTTTGTTTAAATAGGAGTTACAGCTATCTACAACGTCGCTCTCTTTAGATTTAGCATCATGCTTTATCAATATTAAAGATAGGTTGTTAGCAGATCTTAAAAAGAGGAAGCTCCTTGACGATGCTTTATCTGCTCGTTTCTAGGGCAACACTGAAGCACTAAGATGGCATAAGAGATATTTGCTTCAGAAAATAATTGTTAGAAACCTTAACGATCAGATCGCTAATCTAGAGGTAGACGTTAAGGGCAAAAAAGAAATAATTTCATTATTAATGCGTCAAATTAAATCAAATCCATCAATCGATTTTGGTGTTAAGATGTCTAAACTCTTTCAACAAATAAGCGATTTGAAGATGAAATTAAAGGATAGTCAAGCTCAATGTGAATCGTTAGAATTCATTATGGGGAATAATATATAACGATCCAGAATTTGACCACTTTAAAATATACTATTTAAAGTGATTTTAAATATAAAATAAGTAAAGTTATATGATTCAAATAATATCAGATAGGATTTGGAAAGAAAAGTACACACAAAAATAGTAACATTTGCCTATAACGACAAAAGTAAAAAATGCTGATTTTAGAAAAGTAAGTTTCAGTGGTTAAATAAATTATTTTAATTTATTTATGAGTTTTTATATTTTTAAATAGCATTATAAAATTTATTTTTAAATTTGGTTTACATAAATAAATAGTTTAACTAAAACGTCAAAAAGTGACCGTGAAATATTTTATTGAAAAACAACGTTTGTCGATTAAAAGTTGTCGCAACGTCGTTGCACCTTTATTTTCTTATATAGGAACATATATACAAATAGTATAAGTATTAATTAATTCACTAATCAAGTTTACTTTTACTAAACATGCTTAGAAAATTCTAGAATATAATTAAGAAAAAGTAAGCACAAAAAGACAAAAATGTCATTTCAAAGCAAAACGTAAAACATCAAATCAAAGAAACATAACTATTACTTTCTTTACTTAATATCTAAGTGAAAATGACATAAAGTAAAGATTTGAAATATGATGTTAAGTGTTGAAAAAAAAAAGATTACTTTATAAGTAAGTAAGAGTATTTTGGTCTTTTTACAAAATAATATTTTAATCCAAAATTTTTCTATAAATAAGACCACCATTCTTCTACTTTCTTTCACACATTTTTACATCTTCTTCTTCTTCCTTTCTCATGCTCTTCTCCACTTCTCTAATGGCTTCTTCTCTTCCATTTCCTTACTAACTTTTTCAAAACCATATCAAATCAACTCCAAACACAACCAAACTTTGCCAAAGACCTTAAAATACCATTAAAACATGGTTTAGCATCTAAGAAGTGAAGAAATAAGGAAGAAAGGGAAAGATCAAGGTATGGCCGAACCTATCAAGAAGGAGAAGCAAGTTCGTGAGCTCTGGAGCGAGAAAAAGAGAAGGAGGTGATGGCCGAGCACTAGAAAGTGAGGTGAAGTTGTTTACGTGATGGTTTAGTGTAGTTAAGAAGATTTAGTAAAGCGTTGTTGCATATGAATGTTGGTAGGAAGTTAAACAATTTGGTAAAAGGTGAGTACTCAATGTTTATTTAAAGTTAAATCATCCTTATAACTATTTTAATATGTCCATTAAACCCCTTGAATAAAATATTTGAATGTTTGATAACTTGGATGCAAAATTGGTTGATTTTATGATTGTTTATGTGGTTGATAACTTGTTTGATAAATTATAAGAGAAATGGTTAGTAAGCATAGTTAATTAAATGAGAACTAAATCCATATAAATGTGTGTATGGAAATTATTTAGCCTCTTAATGATTTCAAAATATCTAAAAAAGATTAAAAATGATATTATAATAATGAAATATTATAATATGAAATGAAAAATAAGTTTGAAATGATGAAAATATTGTTTTAAATGAGTTAAAATAGTTTAAATATGGTTTAAAACAAATTTGAAGTGTTTCGGACAAGTTCCAATGCAATTCCCAAAATTGTTCAAAATCGAGCTCGTCGCATAGCGGTAGTTCGTAAATTTCGACCCGTAACTTCAAATTAACGTAGAGAATGATTTATAAGTCGGATTTCTTCGAAATAAAAATTCATTCATTCACAATGATAATAGTTTTCCAACGAAGAAAGAAAATCAAGATTTCATTAAGTAGATTTTGAAATATGTCCAAAACAATTTTCTAAAAACATCGCGGTTTTGTAGTTCGGAATCCAAAAATGGATTTCTTTAAAAATGATATTTTTAAATGATTAAAAATATGAAATAAATTTGATAAATCTATTAAATTGGTTTAAAAGAGATTTGTAATGGAAAATATGAATTTTCAAATATTAAAAAGTTGTTTAAATCAAATAAGCTTATATAGCACTTTCCGCATCACTTTTATGCTGCGAATTCTATACCCTTTTGAATATGAGTTTAAACTTAACAATTCTTTCCTAAATCTTTTATGAATGATGTTAAAAGAATAATTAAGTAATTTAAAGATGATTTGGAAGTTTTAATAAGAGTTTGAATAAATGGTTAAGAGAAATTGTTTATACTACTTAAACAAAAAGTGAAGAATATTGAATGTAATAATAAACAGAGTATGCGAAAACGACTAGTACATTTGTCCCACCTGTGAGATCTGGGAAGATAAAAACAAGGTGTTTAACTAAGTTTAGGGATGGAGCAACCAGTGCCCTGAACTTACCTGGCCTATGTTTTCTATTTTTTGGCGAGGGGTGGAACATATCGAAAGGAAAGCCCGGATGCTCTAAAAGATCGTATTTAAGTTTTTCCAAAATAAAATAAAAGAAACAGATTCTTTGAATGTTATTTAACCACTTAACATCTTTTATTCGATGATTGGTACGAAGGAACCGAGATCAGATTTGGGTAATTCCTATCCGAAAATTCACTCGAACTAATTTTCGAAACCCTATATGAAATTAACATCCTTTTATCAATGATTAGGACGAAGGAACCGGGATCAGATCTAGGTGATTCCTATCTGAAAAACCGGGATCGGATTTGGGTGATTCCTATCCGAAAACCCGTTCAAACTAATTTTCGAAATAAAATATATTAATGACAAAGATCTTCATGATGTATGATTACTTGCCATTAGTCCCTGGAGGTGAAATTTACCATATTTAAGGTGGCAGTAGTACTCTGTTATGAAAATCTTCGATTTGCAAGAATACGATTTGAAGTTAAGAAGGAAATCTATGATTAAGATATAATAAATGATTCCTAAGTTAAAAGTTATAGCTTGAATATAAGAAATCTTTGATTAAGATTTAATGAATGATTTGGAAAGGTTTTCCTAAGTAAAAGAGAAAATGATTTGTAATTATTCCAAGATTTAAGAAAGGTTTAAATAAACCAAATGATTTGATAAATGAGGCTTAATGATTCCATATACTCTTGAAAAGAAAATGGAATAACTTGAAAAGAATATATCTAAGAAAGATATTATATAAAAGATGAAGTAATTGATTGATGATTGATATCCACATATGAACTTAACATCTTTTAAATCGAAAATTGACTTTGAAGCAACCGGGATCAGATTTGGGTGATTCCTATCTGAAAACCACTTCGAGCCAATGTATGCGTTCGAAAGTGAAGACATGTTGAAGAAGATGATTATTGAAGACCGTGGATCTTCATAGTGTGAGGACTGCTTGTTGAACATGCTCTGGGTAGCTCCCATTATAGAGTTATTTATAGCAGTGGTCTTCCCATTGTGGAGATTTTTCGGATTGCAAGGGCTTCTCGCCTAGTAATGGCCAAGGAAAGTGCCTTCGGTTTCGTTCATTCCTAGAACGAACTTGTATGGACGAATGTCCGACATTGCATTTCTGAGACACAACGTTTGACTTTTACAAATGTACATCTGCTTGGTGGCGGAGAAGGCAACTTCTCTTAGCTTAACACCTTTCTCTGAGACATACGAGCTCAGAGGTTGTATGCTTGTGGGAGTCAAATAGTGATCAAAGGAATGGCAGTGTGGCATTCAGAGATGTGATATGTGATATGTGAAAGGTAATCGTAGCCTCGCGAGCCTCACACCCCGATTATGATGGGATTCTATGTGGTCAGATGTATGCTCGAATTTCGGATAGTAGTGATTTGGGTTATCAGATGTTCTGAGCCCTAGGTACTAGATACGTCTGGGCCTCATGGCAGGGATGCGCGAAGTCCAAGTCCTTGGATGTTATTTGCAGATTGTATCCACTTTTAGCCATTTGTGTTGTTGTATATCGGCGTTTGAGTCTTGGACATAAGCCATGGATACAGATTGATCTTTCGACTAGTTTCCTATCATGTTGGAATCCAATCCCAATACGAGATTTACGATTTTGATTGTATTCCCAAAATAGCTGTAATGACTTGCAAACATTTCAGCTACCCCTTTCTGGTATCATATATTATCTTTGGTATATTCCGTTGACCCAGTCCGGATATATTCAATTAGACTTTGTCCAGATATTGATACCTTATTTGAATAAGTTTATTTGAAAAGTGTTTTCAAAAGAATGTCATTAAAAATAATATCGAGTGTATTTTGGTATAAAGTGTTTTAGTTATCATAAGGTAAAAAATCGTCTGTGTTTATGTGTGGGCGTGGTCTTATGAGATACCCTTCTTTTTAAAGGTTTTGATAATATAGTCATTTTAAATTTCGAGTATCTCATGCTGGTTTATCAAGCCTGATCCGGGTATTTTTAATACTCGGGTCAGATCTGAATAGTTTCAGGTTTAGTTGAAGACGTTGGAGTTTCCAGAGGAGAGTTGGAGATCTTCATCATTGTATGGACGTATTCTATTATCCGCTGCATCTATTGCATTTGTTTTGTTGTTTTTCAGCATTTGTAAGGGAAGGTGTTATAACTGTCCAAGCTGAATCTAGGTTAGACTCTGATATTGTATTTAAAATTTTCTGCCGTAAAGATTATTATTGAAGTAATATATGTTATTCCATTCGTGTGAGATTCTATTCTGTCTTTATTTTCTTCCTACCCTTGATGATCCGCTTATTCGTGCAATTTGAGTTGGACATGTGTGGTTTATTGTCGATTCATAGGGTATGGAAAAATGGGCCATTACATTTGGTATTAGAGCTGAAGGTTAAGCGAGAACCTTGGCTTTGGTTGGGTAAAGACGCATTAGAGATAGGGTTAGTAACACCCTAGAATGAGTTTGAGTGTATTATATATACGAGTGTGTATTTGTTGTTGGATATATATTGTTTTGTGTTGATTTATCTGTTGAGTGTTTTATGGATTCTAATCTATGCGCCTGATCATCGTTGTGGATGAGGGTTACTAAACATTTAAACAAGGCGAACGGACACACTAATTTTGAAAAAATTGGTAAATGAAATAATTTTACTTAGGATTATATTTTAAATATAAAGTATATATTTTGAAAAGTTGTATAGTTAGAAATCAGGATTAGTGAAATTTAGATTTGAACATCTTGTGATTAGAATTTCATAGTTTGAGTATAAGATGTTTTATAAAGATAATCGATAAGTAAGAAATTTGATAAGGAAATTAAGATCTTTAATACTTATTCCAAAATAATAAATTAAGAAATGATAATGTTAAGTTACTATCATAAATTGATTAATTGTTTGGTTTAAAAGTTTAAGTACAAATACCTTGTGAATTAAGTTTCACAATTTGACTATAAGGTGTTTGATAATAAGATTTGTTTAAGGAATGAACACATAAGATAAAAATGTATTTAAATGATTGTGTAAAAAGATAAATATAGAAGGAATGGGAATTTAAATTCGAGTAAAAGAATTGTGGAAATTTAAATGAAGTTAATTAATATAAGATAAAATGAATTTATAAAATAGGTTTTATAAAGTAATCTCTAAAGGATTTTGAAAATGGTATTATTTCAAATAAAAAGGGATATTTTATGATAACTAATTCGATTGGCTCGAAAATAAACTAAAATGGACAAGTGATGTGTTCGGATGTTAAACACTTCTCTTAAGTATTACTCTTCTTGTTAAGAGGATATCTGATACTATTGGTAGTACCCAGTTCCTTGGATTGTTTTAAAGTTACTCGATCTATATAATTTTCTTAAGTTAAAGAAATAATGTGAATCATTGATTAGTAATCTTTATAAAAGTGTTTAAACTAAAGGTAAATTTGCAATCGCTAATTGATAAGATAAAGCGAGATTCTCGACGATTTTGGACAGTCGAATATTTCTGGATCATACCTGCCTCGGAGCTAAGAAATTGGTAAAAGACTGTGAAATACTTTGAGAAAATGAAATAAGATAAGGATAATTTATAAATCTGATTTATAAAGAAAAGAAAAAAAGAGAAATTTAAGAGTTAAGAGTTTGAGGATTTAAAAATGGGTGGTTTTAAAGTTTGTTTTTTTTCAAAGCTAGAAAATTAATAATAGTATTAAATAAGAAATAAGTTTTATGACTTATGAATTTGAGATAATAGTAAATTACAACAAATTCTAAATTTGTTAGACAACCGGATTTAAGTAAAACTAATTTGAAACTTGGGATTTTTATATACTCCTAGGATATAAAGGTATATCATACAAATATAGATTTAAGTCATGAACTATTAAAATAATGACTCCTTAAAAAGGTAATTATAACCTGAAAAATGTGTTATTGATGAATTTCAGCATTAATTAAGGATTTGGACTTAAGTTTTTAAAAGTAAAGAATTTACATAGTTGTGTTTATAAGATGAAATAAACTTAAGTAATAGTTTTACGAAATGATTCATAAATAATATTAGAGTTAAAAGAAATATACTGAGTTAAAGGATTGTGGGAATTATAATATAGATAAATCATCTTTTGAGTGAAAAATGGTTTCTTTAGAATATTTTCCTTTAATAAAAATATTTGAAAATAAATAATTAAAGGGATTATATAAAGAAGCACCTTTATAAAATGTTTGAGCTTAAGATAAAGTTTATAAAAAGTTTTTGAAAGTTAATAAATACATATATTATATATAGATCATTTCGTCACACAAATGTTGATCTAATATCCGAGTACGGAACTTTGAAGCGTTTACACCGATTCAAAAAAGGATTTATCACTTGATTCTTGACGACAGACATTGAATAGGGTTTATGGTTGGATACTTGAGTTTTCTATCATAGTTGAGGGCTATGCAAGGAAAGCAAAGGTTTTTGAGCAAAGAGCCTGATTAAAGTCCAGACTAGAGGATCGATGGATCGATACTAGTTCGGAAATAAAGTTGTGTATTCGAATAGGAGATCGAATAAAATATTTTATGCGGATGATCTGTGTATATTATATGGAATTAAGTTTAAAGATAAATGTTTTAGGCAAACTTTTGTTTGGGTAATTTCGAGGACGAAATTCTTTTAAGTAAAGGAGAATGTAACGACCCAGAATTTGACCACTTTAAAATATACTATTTAAAGTGATTTTAAATATAAAATAAGTAAAGTTATATGATTCACATAATATCAGATAGGATTTGGAAAGAAAAGTATACACAAAAATAGTAACATTTGCCTATAACGACAAAAGTTAAAAATGCTGATTTTAGAAAAGTAAGTTTCAGTGGTTAAATAAATTATTTTAATTTATTTATGAGTGTTTATATTTTTAAATAGCATTATACAAATTTATTTTAAAATTTGGTTTACATAAATAAATAGTTTAACTAAAACGTCCAAATGTGACCGTGAAACATTTTGTCGAAAAACAACGTTTTGTCGATTAAAAGTTGTCGCAATGTCGTTACACCTTTATTTTCTTATATAGGAACATATATACAAATAGTATAAGTATTAATTAATTCACTAATCAAGTTTACTTTTACTAAACATACTTAGAAAATTCTAGAATATAATTAAGAAAAAGTAAGCACAAAAAGACAAAAATGTCATTTCAAAGAAAAAAGTAAAACATCAAATCAAAGAAACATAATTATTACTTTCTTTACTTAATATCTAAGTGAAAATAACATAAAGTAAAGATTTGGAATGTGATGTTAAGTGTTGAAAAAAAATAAGATTACTTTATAAGTAAGTAAGGATATTTTGGTCTTTTTACAAAATATTATTTTAATCCAAAACTTTTCTATAAATAAGACCACCATTCTTCCACTTTCTTTCACATATTTTTACATCTTCTTCTTCCTTTCTCAAGCTCTTCTCCACTTCTCTAATGGCTTCTTCTCTTCCATTTCCTTACTAACTTTTTCAAAACCATATCAAATCAACTCCAAACACAACCAAACTTTGCCAAAGACCTTAGAATACCATTAAACATGGTTTAGCATCTAAGAAGTGAAGAAATAATGGAGAAAGGGAAAGATCAAGGTATGGCCGAACCTATCAAGAAGGAGGAGCAAGTTCGTGAAGCTCTGGAGCGAGAAAAAGAGAAGGAGGTGATGGCCAAGCACAAGAAAGTGAGGTGAAGTTGTTTACGTGATGGTTTAGTGTAGTTAAGAGAATTTAGTGAAGCGTTGTTGCATATGAATGTTGGTAGGAAGTAAAACAATTTGGTAAAAGGTGAGTACTCAATGTTTATTTAAAGTTAAATCATCCTTATAACTATTTTAATATGTCCATTAAAACCCTTGAATAAAATATTTGAATGTTTGATAACTTGGATGCAAAATTGGTTGATTATATGATTGTTTATGTGGTTGATAACTTGTTTGATAAATTATAAGAGAAATGGTTAGTAAGCATAGTTAATTAAATAAGAATTAAATCCATATAAATGTGTGTATGGAAATTATTTAGCCTCTTAATGATTTCAAAATATCTAAAAAAGATTAAAAATGATATTATAATAATGAAATATTATAATATGAAATGAAATGAAAAATAAGTTTGAAATGATGAAAATATTGTTTTGAATGAGTTAAAATAGTTTAAATATGGTTTAAAACAAATTTGAAGTGTTTCGGACAAGTTCCGATGCAATTCATAAAATTGGTCAAAATCGAGCTCGTCGCGTAGCGGCAGTTCGTAAATTTCGACCCGTAACTTCAAATTAACGTAGAGAATGATTTATAAGTCGGATTTCTTCGAAATAAAAATTCTTTCGTTCACAATGATAATAGTTTTCCAACGAAGAAAGAAAATCAAGATTTCATTAAGTAGATTTTGAAATATGTCCAAAACAATTTTCTAAAAACATCGCGGTTTTGTAGTTCGGAATCCAAAAAGGGATTTCTCTAAAAATGATATTTTTAAATGACTAAAAATATGAAATAAATTTGATAAATCTATTAAATTGGTTTAAAAGAGATTTGGAATGGAAAATATGAATTTTCAAATATTAAACAGTTGTTTAAATCAAATAAGCTTATATAGCACTTTCCGCAGCACTTTTATGCTGCGAATTCTATAACCTTTTGAATATGAGTTTAAACTTAACAATTCTTTCCTAAATCTTTTGTGAATGATTTTAAAAGAATAATTACGTAATTTAAAAATGATTTGGAAGTTTTAATAAAATTTTGAATAAATGGTTAAGAGAAATTGTTTATACGACATAAACAAAAAGTGAAGAATATTGAATGTAATAACAAACTAAGTATGCGGAAACGACTAGTACATTTGTCCCACCTGTGAGATCTAAGAAGATAAAAACAAAGTGTTTAACTAAGGTTAGGGATGGAGCAACCAGTGCCCTGAACTTACCTGGCCTATGTTTTCTCATTTTAGGCGAGGGGTGGAACAGATCGAAAGGAAAGCCCGGATGCTCTAAAAGATCGTATTTAAGTTTTCCTAAAATAAAAGAAAAGAAATAGATTCTTTGAATGTTATTTAACCACTTAACATCTTTTATTCGATGATTGGTATGAAGGAACCGGGATCGGATTTGGGTGATTCCTATCCAAAAATTCACTCGAACTAATTTTCGAAACCCTATATGAAATTAACATCTTTTTATTGATGATTAGGACGAAGGTACCGGGACCAGATCTGGGTGATTCCTATCTGAAAAACCGGGATCAGATTTGGGTGATTCCTATCCGAAAACCTCTTCAAACTAATTTTCGAAATAAAATATATTGATGACAAAGATCTTCATGATATATGATTACTTGCCATTAGTCCCTGGAGGTGAAATTTACCATATTTAAGGTGGCAGTGGTATGATTTGAAGTTAAGAAGGAAATCTATGATTAAGATTTAATAAATGGTTCCTAAGTTAAAAGTTATAGCTTGAATATAAGAAATCTTTGATTAAGATTTAATGAATGATTTGGAAAGGTTTTCCTAAGTAAAAGAGAAAATGATTTGGAATTATTCCAAGATTTAAGAAAGGTTTAAATAAACCAAATGATTTGATAAATGAGGCTTAATAATTTCATATACTCTTCAAAAGAAAATGGAATAACCTGAAAAGAATATATCTAAGAAAGATATTATATAAAAGATGAAGTAATTGATTGATGATTGATATCCACATATGAACTTAACATCTTTTAAATCGAAAATTGGCTTCGAAGGAACCGGGATCGGATTTGGGTGATTCCTATCCGAAATCTACTTCGAACCAATGTATACGTTCGAAAGTGAAGACATGTTGAAGCTGATGATTATTGAAGACCGTGGATCTTCATAGTGTGAGGACTGCTTGTTGAACATGCTCTGGGTAGCTCCCATTATAGATTTATTTATAGCAGTGGTCTTTCCGTTGTGGATATTTTTCGGATTGCAAGGGCTTCTCGCCTAGTAATGGCCGAGGAAAGTGCCTTCGGTTTCGTTCAGTCCTAGAACGAACTTGTATGGACGAATGTCCGACATTGCATTTCTGAGACACAACGTTTGACTTTTACAAATGTACATCTGCTTGGTAGCGGAGAATGCAACTTCTCTTAGATTAACACCTTTTTCTGAGACATACGAGCTCAGAGGTTGTATGTTTGTGGGAGTCAAATAGTGATCAAAGGAATGGCAGTGTGGCATTCAGAGATGTGATATGTGATATGTGAAAGGTAATCGTAGCCTCGCGAGCCTCACACCTCGATTATGATGGGATTCTATGTGGTCAGATGTATGCTCGAATTTCGGATAGTAGTGATTTGGGTTATCAGATGTTCTGGGCCCTAGGTACCAGATACGTCTGGGCCTCATGGCAAGGATGCGCGAAGTCCAAGTCCTTGGATGTTATTCGCAGATTATATCCACTTTTATCCATTTGTGTTGTTGTATAACGGCGTCTGAGTCTTGGACATAAGCCATGGATACAGATTGATCTTTCCACTAGTTTCCTATCATGTTGGAAATCCAATCCCAATACGTGATTTACGATTTTGATTGTATTCCCAAAATAGCAGTAATGACTTGCAAACATTTCAGCTACCCCTTTTTGGTATCATATATTATGTTTGGTATATTCCGTTGACCCAGTCCGGATATATTCAATTAGACTTAGTCCAGATATTGATACCTTATTTGAATAAGTTTATTTGAAAAGTGTTTTCAAAAGAATGTCATTAAAAATAATATCGAGTGTATTTTGGTATAAAGTGTTTTAGTTATCATAAGGTAAAAACCCGTCTGTGTTTATGTGTGGGCATGGTCTTATGAGATACCCTTCTTTTTAAAGGTTTTGATAATATAGTCATTTTAAATTTCGATTATCTCACGCTGGTTTATCAAGCCTGATCCGGGTATTTTTAATACTCGGTGTAAACTTAAAAATGTACGCTAACACCCCAGTGTGAGTTGTGATATAGCGAAAGCACCACCCGTTGGTACGGGAACTAAAAACAAGCAGAAAATAGTTAAGAGACAACAATTTTTATAGTGGTTCGGCTCAAAGTCAAGCCTACGTCCACTTAATCTCTTCTATTACTGATTTGATTACAACTTTTACAATAACTCTCCAATTACAACACAATTGAGACAGGTCGTTAGAACTTTGATGCAGAAAAGCTCTTTGAATTCATGTTTGAATGAACTTGATCTTTTCTGAAGGTTCTTTGGAGTATCTTTTGCCTTTAAAGTGTTGGAGCAAGTGTAGAAGTAGTGAAACCAGCAGAGTCTTGGCGTTCCCAAAAAATCCTCCCCCCTTTTAGTGCGGAGTAGGCGGGGTATTTATAGGAGAAGTTGGGCTTAGATCGGTCATGCCATAGGTTGTGAGCGACCTAGGGAGTTGCGACCTAGGGAGTTGCGACCTAAGAGTGATTCCGAGGTAGCATAAGTCGTTGGCAACTTAATGGAGCCATCCTGGACGAGATATATGCTGTGAGGGACTTAACATGTGTAGTATAGGAGTTATCTTGGCATGCTTAGGTCGTAAGCGACCTAATAGAAGAGGCAGTGCGCATGCGGCTTAACTCTGAAGCTTGCTAGGTCGTTAGGTCGCTCTTCCCTTAACTCGTTAGGTCGTTGCCTTTATTGAGTCGCTGGGTCGTTAACCCATTGAGTCGCAGGAGTCTTTAGGTCGCTTGGTCGCTGGGGCTCCTTAAGTCGTTGAGTCGTGTCATATTGAGTCGCTTTGTGCTTTAGTTCGTTAGGTCGCGCCCTGCTGTAGGTCATTTATGTCTTGGATGGTTAAGTCGCTTGTTCCCTTAGGTCGCTGAGTCGAATAGGTCGCTAAGTCATGACTAAAAAGAGGTGTTAACACTCGGGTTAGATCCGAGTAGTTTCAGGTTTAGTTGAAGACGTTGGAGTTTCCAGAGGAGAGCTGGAGATCTTCATCATCGTATGGACGTATTCTATTATCCACTACATCTATTGCATTTGTTTTGTTGTTTTTCAGTATTTGTAAGGGCATGTGTTATAACTGTCCAAGCAGAATCTAGGTTAGACTCTGATATTGTATTTAAAATTTTCCGCCGTAAAGATTATTATTGAAATAATATATGTTATTCCATTCGTGTGAGATTCTATTCTGTCTTTATTTTCTTCCTACCGTTGATGATCCGCTTATTCGTGCAATTTGAGTTGGACATGTGTGGTTTATTGTCGATTCAAAGGGTACGAAAAAATGGGCCATTACATAATATCTTAAGCATCGATTTACCATTTTCTCCGCTATTTCATCTGTCGCAAAATCTACAACGTCTACTTCCCTTGCTATCCAGAAGTTCCTCACTACGACTAATCCTCCTCCTGGCTTAGACGAGAATGTAGTGGGAGAGTGGTGTAGGAAAGTTAAATTTGAAATTATAGAGTATTTTGATGAACATCAAAATGTAAAATACTCGCAACGCATAAATGAATATGCAGCTAGGATTCAAAAGCTTGAATGCGACAAGTATCTCCTCTTGAAGCGCAACGCTGACTTGAAAAGGGAGAATAAAACTCTTAAAGGTAAAACAAAGCTTTTAATCGTGCTTTGAAAACCAACATCGAGGCTATTGATGATGAAGACAAGATGAGGAAGAAAGAGAAGACACTTAAAGAGGTTCTTCGCATTGCTATCCATCACATTGTGGATCCTTTAATTGCTGAGAATCTAAATAAAGCCATTCAAGATTTATGAACGATTTATATTTATGAAATGTACATATTTGTTCTGTACACTTGTAAATAATTTCATAAATTATGTAAGTTATGAAAATTTTGTAAATATCACATGGTTTGTGATCATCTCTTTGATAACTTGTTCCTTGATTTCTATATTTGCTGGATCATTCAATCCTTTGTACTATTCTGCTTTCCCTGAAAAGCACAAAATAAACAATATTTCTTATCGCTAGCTTGAAATCTGTATAGCAGTCTATTCATGTCATTTGCAGATTTTAACAAAATCATCATATTATCATATGAAGAGTAATCCCATAATTGAATATGACTAAATGTCTTGAATCCCATCTTTGGTAATGATGAGAGATAACCAAGAATTCAACATCGATTATATTGTGAGATTATCAGAAGTCCAATGGTAGAAAACCATAGATTCAACCAAAGATTTAATTATAGATGTTTAGAAATCCAACTTTTGGAGATAATCAATAGAAAGTCGATAATGGTTGTGTAATAGAAGTACATTGACCCATATTCGGGGATTAAGGAATGAAATTTAAAAGTTAGAAGATCCGAAACCCAGATTCGAGTATTTGTGGATGATAACCGGAAGTCCATAATTATAATCTTCCTAATCGAGATCTTTAGTCCATATTCAGGTATTAATGAGTGAATTCCAGTAAATAGTTATAGTTTCGAAACCCGGATTCGGGTATGATGAAGACCATGAATTGAAAGATCCGAAACCCGGGTCCGGGATATTAATAAGTGAAGTTTGGAAATTCTTCTTTGATGATTAGTTGGAGGCTTTAGATTCTTATTTAACCCTTGTTTGTAGTTGCTACTTGATCAGTTGCTTCTTGAGCTTGGACGTCTTAGTCCATCATTTGATATGCCGCTTCTCGGGCTCGAACGACTTAGTCCATTGTCTGATACGCCGCTTCTCAAGCTTGGACATCTTAGTCCATGGTTTGATATGTCACTTCTTGGGCTTGGACGTCTTAGTCCATTGTTTGATATGCCGCCTCTTAGGCTTAAACGTCTTTGTCCATTGTTTGATATGCCTCTTCTTGGGCTTAAACGTCTTAGTCCATTGTTGTCTGGTACGATTGGTTAGCTTATTCTCAAGCTAGAACCAAGGACTTACCCAACCTCCCTCTAGGAGGCGCCTTGACCTGGCCATAGCATGGCGCGATCAAGGGCATATTCGGTGTCTTGGCCAGACCATAGCATGGCGGGACCAAGGGCTTACTCCGTCCTACCTCCAGGAGGCGCCTTGGCCTTGCCATAGCGCGGTGCGGTCAAGAGCTTATTCGGTGCCTTGGCCATGCCATAGCGTGGCGGGACCAAGGGCTTACTCCGTCCTCCCTCCAAGAGGCGCCTTGACCTAGCCATAGCGTGGCGTGGCCAAGGGCTTGTCAATGCTTTATCATGGCCATAGCGTGGCGCGGATAAAGGCTTACACTCCTCCCTCTAGGAGGTTCTCTGCCCTGGCCAACTCGACGCGGCAGAGCCTTTGACCGTTTAAGGTAATGTCCAAGTGAAAGGTGTATTTCACTCCCAACCATGTAGATTCTCTTTAATAAAGTAGTTCTTTATTGACTTCATTCAGGATCTTCTTACAAACCCATTAATTTTTCCTTGTCTGAAAAAGTTAATTATCATTTCTTCAAGTGCTCTACAGTGATTGGTTTCATGTCCGTTCATCTTATGGTAGTGAAAATAGGATCCTCCCAAGTTCCTTTCATATTTAGGCTTTTTCTTCTGGGTTGGCCAATAATTGAGTTCATCCTTGGTTAGTAAGTAGACATTCTCTATAGATGTTGATAGGTTGCATTCTTTTGAAAGTCTCGACTTGAAGCTTGTTTCTCGAGAATGGTTTTTAGGTCTTTTATTACTTGGCTCTGGAGTTCCATCTTTGACAACTGGTTTTCTCTTTAAAACTCTTTCGGGGTACCGGTGTAGGTATTGTCTCACTTGTCATTTGGCCCAAGGCGTTGTAATCAGTCATTATTCCTTCTTCAAAGATTGTGCCTTTGGTATAATGTTAAATTATTTTCCTCATTTGGTCAAACAAGTTGTCAATCTCCTTTTTCTTTTCTCCTAAGGCAAAGATTAGGGTGGAGCCAGTATGAAAAGGGTTTAAACTCCATTTAAGTGGATCAAATGCTTCAACTTTCTTTTTCCTTATGATCCTTAAAACCTTCATCCTTAACAGTTCTTCTTCTTGTAGATTCCTATCATTAATTGTCTCATGGGAGAATCCAGTTAGATGTGGCTTCGAGGAAGCTTACTCGGATCTTTTGATTTTGCCAATCATGAGGAAGTAAAGTCCAAAGTGGGCAAGCTTGGAATAGAATTGGGTTAGAGGACAATGGTGTGGAAATTTAACAAGATCGGAGGTTCAAGCTCTCCTTTTAGCGCCAAAATGTTAACAAGAAAACTTATCAACACTCCAAAGTAGTATTTTAGATATAAATGTTCCAATTAAACCACCTTTCGACTATATAAGAGTAGTTTGCACCTTTCTATTTCTTTTGGTTTACCTTTCGAATGGGTTGTAGTAGTTAGAATTTCTTAATGGTGACCTTTCGACTTGGTTGAAACATCTCAATCCTCTTTTCGACGCCTTTCGAAGTAGGTGAACTGATTTAGGGTCATATCGAAACCTCCCTTTCGAACTGGTTGTGGTAACTTAAAGGTTAGCTCTAATGTTTAAGGATATAGGCTGAATGGATGGGTTTCGACTTTATCGAAAAACTTACTTTGATAACTTTGGCTTGGATTGTTAAGCTTGAGGATTTTGGCCAAGTTTCCAGTTTCGACACACTTGGAAGATAAGCTTTTGGAGATTTGTGGTTTGGAGCTAGACCCTAAGTGTTTGGGCTAAGTATGAGGTTTTGACCCAGTCGAAAGGGATCTTTCGCCGAAGTCGGCACAGGCAGAATATAGTCAAATCCAGTAGAAATCTCTAAACAGTAGCATAATCAAAAAACATGAGAATCTCTTTTCTTTAACCAACGATGTACACAATGATCAATTTTCCCAGTTCTATTCCCAAATTTGGGTTATAAGTTTACAATTGTAAGAAAGTATAAGAGTAGAGTGAATGAAATTTGGATCCCCTAAACCAGATCCTTAGGGTCTTATTTATAAATGTGGGTTGGCACATTTCGACTTAGTGCTTTCAACCTGGAAAGGTGGCTTTATATACTTTCCGTCTCCTTTGACAGTTGTGCATCCCTCTACAATGCTTTCGAATGAGTTTGAATGCCTCCGTCTTCGTCAAAAGGGATGGTTGTGCCTTTTCTATTTTTGTTGCTTTGTTGTCACAAGAAGTAGATGTATGAGCTTCCGACTTTGTCGATAGGTAGTTCCGTGGGGTTACAAACGTGTTAAAGTGTTGCTGATTTCGACACGGTAGGTAGCTTCTGAATGCATGCTTGTGAATTGATGCGGAACCTTCCCTGGATGTTAAAGGCTTCGACCGGTTCGAAATGCTTGATTATGCTTTTGAAAGGGTTGTTCTGATCAAGGCGTCTTTCTGAATAGTTTAAATGAAGGCGAAACCTTTGGTTTCGAAAGGTTTGACGTGCATGCTGCCTCAAAAGGTACTCCTCTTATTCAAAACGTCTTCATGTAGACGAAAGTATCTGTTTCGAAAGGTAGACATTGACGCAAAAGTGAACTTTCGACCACATTGACCCCTTCGAAAGCTTGTAATACCTCTGACTTTTGACTGTAGCATCCCTTCGACTCATTCGAAAGGTTTTGTTGGTGCTGCCATCTCTTGTTTTCTTTTTTCTTTTAATTATTTTGGTTTCGACAAGGTTGAAATAGGAATTGATAGTAACATACATCAAACTTGTTGTAAACTAATAATAGTAGAAAATAAAAAAACTCTGCATATAAACTATTTTAAACTGAATTTATTTTCCATGTAAACCTTATACAGATCATAAATAACAAGGTATATATAATACACACCTGGTGTAAAACTTACAACATGATGAAGGGTTGTCCTATATAACAAATATTCAAAAACAAGTATATATATATCTATATAATCAAAGAATAAAATATTGAGTTGAGAACTTGGGGCATCACATTAAAATGCTAAAAAAATATAATCAAGCAGGGATCAGCAGATTGAATTTGAAGTTGTTGTCTTGACATTAAATTGCTCGCATGTGCATACAAAGTTCCTCAGCCTATATCTGTGCAAAAACAGAGAATGGTTAAGTTCCAAGTGTAGTCACTAGTCTATGTATTAATAATCTATATACACATATTACATGATCATGGCTCCATAAGATAAGAAATGCCAAAAATGATGCAGATAGAGCATTAACTAAAGGGATTTTTTTTCAAACACACAAAAAAAGTTTCAAAATTCACTTCCGCCCCATCTTAAAAAAAATCACAAAACATCTCTGTCAACTTTTCCAGCGAAAATATACATTTTAAAATACATATATTTGTAGCCAAAACTGCAAATTTTCGTTTGACAAAAATGTGCAGCTAGAACTGCAAATATTTACAGTTTTAACTGCATATATACGCAGTTTAAAATGTATATTTTTGATGAAAACTTTAACAAGGATGTTTTGTGAGACTTATTTTTGAAAAGGGTTTTTTAGATATTAATTTTGAAAATAAGCGGTGGATCCTAATTTCGAACTAACTAAATACTGTTTCATTAAGCTCGGATTTGAAGTTGCAACAATAAGTTTAATGGCCTTAGCTACTTAGCAACAATTACTGAAACCTGAACTCGTGACCTCTTGTCACTCACTCTCATCTTTACCGACTGGGCCAGCCCATAGAATTTCAACATCAAAGCCCATATAACATCCACCAAAAAAGACGATAAAGTCTGCTCTTAACAACATTACATTGTATCAGTTTTGCTAATTGTTTGCACTGAACCTACAGGCTTCTACTACTTTGGAGCTGAATGTATTGAAAACAAACATAAGTGAGACATTGAAGAGTTATCCAAAGATAAGAATCAAGATTTAGTCTCCACGTATATAGAGATACAACCAAATGCTGCATAGCGCCAAAACAATCCTTACTACCAATTATAATTTTCCACTATTTGGCTATAAAGCGTGTAGAATATTCAAAGCCAGTCAGGTATGATAATGCTCCTCTACAGTTCATCCATCTTTTAATAGTTCTTTTAGATATGGTCCCTAGTTAACTCCAATCATTGATTTTCAATCAACCTAAAATATCGTTTCCTAATTTATTCCCTATTTGTTTTAAGATAGTTCCATCCCAATGTTCAAAATGAGATGATTTTCAGAACAGAATAGGATTGATGTATGATTTTCACTATTAGATCACAAATTTAATTCTCTTACAAATGATAGACCAATAAGGAAAAAAAGATTGATTTTTTTATTTCAGAAAGCAAAACTATCTTCTTTCCCCATAAAGATATTTATTTTCATAAAGAAATACTCATATATCCAAAAATGAATAAAGAAATGCTAAGTACACTTGTCTAAAAGCAAGTGTGAATGGTTATTACACAGGTATTCGCTATAGGAATAATGATGGGTTCCACATGCAAATTTAAAATTTGTAAAATAATTAAATTGATATAGTTTGAGCCAATCAAAGAGCAAGTACCATGCAGACTTGCTTTATAAAGAGCATCCATAGCAAATCTCAAATGAAAACTATAATGTTAGCAAATTTATTGCAGCAAAAGGAGAGCTACTGCATGAAAAAGGGCAGGTTTATAAAATAATTAGTCGGAAAGTAATTTTGATGAATAAGATTATAAATTAGGGGTATATGACTTTCCATCAATTGATGGGTTAATCGAGTTGGACTGATCTATTTATCTAAAAAGGTAGGTTTAATCAAAACCCAATCTGACCTGTTTGTTTATCAGGTCACCCATTCTAATCTGTTTAGCTTGCTTATGAATAACATTAATACAAAATCGAAGTTTCACATTTTAATTTACATAAATAATTTTTTTTTCTTTACACGGATGTTTTTATATAAAATAGGTAGTATAATCATATATTTCTGCATATGTGTGATTGTAGTACCTTAGGAGTAATTGTTAAATAAATCACTAGAATAGAGTTACAAATAATATATTTGATCATTTGTTAATGTTATATGAACAATTCTGGTGTTGACAACATCTATTTTTTTGTAGGCACTGCGAGTTCTTCTTTTTTTCTTTTCAATTTTTTTTTCCTTTTTTCCACTTTTAATGAGCACTACTTTTTTTCTTTTTTCCCATCAGCACTTAACCTTTGTCATCCTCCAGTGAAAAAATTATGTAATTATAAAGTTACAGAAAAAGAAAAATCATTCAGTGGAAATATGCTAAATGCTACTAGTAAAATTTGATAATAAAATTAAGCACTTTCATCATTTTTGAATTCTCTGCAAAAATATTGATGCTCACTTAGGAAAAATAAAAATCAACCCATAACACTAGTAACCACCTCACAGACTAGTGTTATGGATGTTGTCAAGCCTTACTTTAGCTGTATGCTTCTTACTATGTCAATTAATCTATTACTGGCCTGAAATGATTTATTATCCAAACATCTAACCTCTAATATTATCAAATATTATTCTACAGAAAATAGAGGGCAATCGAACCAAGCTAGAGCAGTTAGTGAGTGGTAAACTTTCAACTCCAGCCCTTGTTAAGTTAAGAAACGAGCCAATAGTTCCCTGGTCCTAAACGAGCAAACACTAGTCCTAACTTAATTGACCATAGTAATCTAAGAGAATTTCCAACTCAAATAAAATGTAATGTCATTTGAAGTCTATGTGCCAAAGGATGGTTCACAATGTCAGTTCATTGAGAAAAATTAAATATGACATTATAGTAAATAATAACTCCACTGCTAATATCTTTATAGAAATTAAATTGTGTACCGAACGGTCTGCAAACAAATAAAAGTATTATGTAAACGGGATAAATCGTATGTACTTTGTTTACATTGTGAAGTACAATGTTCAAAACTAAATATTTCACTTGACAATGTCTCGTAAAATTTTGGCAAATGTCTAATAGGTATAATTGTAGATAAATACATGAGAGACAAAGTGTTAGAAGTAAAAAGAAAATGAGATAGACTAATGAACATTAAAAGCATTCTAACACGATCAAAATTTTAAATACTACTAGCGCACACACACACCCCTAGATAGGTTTAGATAAAAACATCTCACCAAATTTTTGGGAGATTTTAGTGAAAGGTAGGGGGCTAACAATAGAAAAAACACATGTCCACGGAGGGTCTGGTTTTTGGATTACGTGCAAAAATCCTTTAGATTTTTCTAGGACATATGACCTAGCCATAGCAAATACATTTTTAGGAAAAAAAGAGAAGCATTTAATAACATATAAAATTGGCCAAAAAATAAAGCTTGATTATTGTTTATAAATAAGAAAAGCATTTAATAACATCATGTAAAGATCGCAAATTAATACCTGGAGGAAGTCTTACAAGTCAACACCATCTTCTAATTTTAGACATACAAATTAAGGAAACGGAGTTGACGAATCTAAATAAAGGACATAAAAATGTTTTCTATCGAATAGAAAGAACTAAAATATAACTAATCAAAATTTACTCAGCGTATGATGGATGAAACAAAAATGAGGTTGAAATGATGACATGAATAAATTTTGGAAAAAACATAGTCAATGACATAGGCGAAAAAGGTAAAAAAATTTAGGGAAAACAAAAAAGAAGAAGTTTATCAAGAAAGAAACATGGTGGTGAGAAAAGAAGTACAAAAAGTCATACAAAAATAATAAAATTTCAAAACATGACAAGATAGTACACGACAAGAGGATTTAGAAGAAAAAATTGAAATAAAAAAAGTCGTTAGTATAGCTAAACAAGATACTAATAGAAATGTATGTGACAAACTACGTACAAAAATAAGGGAAAAGGATATTTATAAATTAGCATAAAATAAAAATAACTTCAATCAAAATTTGGAACAAATAAAATGCAGTGAAGACATTAACAATAATATATTAGTACAAGCGCTAGATAAACATATACTAAATAAATGGAAAACATATTCTAAACAGCTGCTTAATGAAGAAAATCAAAGAGATGCAGTAAAACGAACAAATAATAATATAGGGATGATTAATAAATACAAAATAAAGAAGTTGAGCAACAATCAATAAAAAATGGGAAAAAATAAAGCAGTGGGGTCAGATAATGATACTGAGTAAAACTGAGAATGTCATAAAACTATAATAAAGAAGTTAGAGATAATAACACGATATCTACATCACCAAATAATTAACGAAATTGGTAAAGTTAAATACTTGGGATCAATATTACAAAAAAATGAAGAGATAGAGGACATAATAAGTTGAATAAATACATGATGGGTAAAATGAAAATAAGCTTTAACAGAACTAGAAGCAAATTTTAACGGACTGTGATCAAACAAGCTATATTATACGAAGATAAATGTTGCAATTTAAAAAAAGAAAAAAGAAACTAGTTAATTATAGGAGAAATGATCATGTTAAGAGAGTGATTGGAATTATTAGAAAAGAAAGAACTTGAATGAGGAAGTGAAAGAGAAACTAAAAGTTATTTTATAACCTAGAAAATTATGAAAAGTAGACTTAGATGGTACATATACATAAAAAGAAAACAGAACACATATGCAAGGGGACGAGCCAATATTTACATAGAAGGAAAAAAAATGTAGATCTAAATGCATGGAAACAAGTATAAAATACGATCTAAAATATAAATTTAACCAAAAATATTACTTAAGATAGAATCTTATGAGAAAAAGAAAAAAAAAATTCATGTGGCAGATCCCAATCATTTGGGCGAAAAAGCAAGGAAGGGGAAGATGATGTATTGGTGATTGAACTGAGTTATTGTTTGGTCATCAGTGACTGCTCTTTGTTGGTTACTGATAGATCGTAGAAATGTCATTCCAGCTGTATGCATGAAGCTGCACTCTCAATTGTACACATACCCCTTGTTTTTTCCTAACATAAAATTTACGGAGTCTGAAAAAACTCATCAAGTTTAACCCCAAAAGTTCATGTCTTATTAATCATAGCCCTTAAAATTTACACACAACCTAAAGAAATCAATAAGAAAACATGATGTATAGCAAATTGGAAGAGCTGTTACCTTACAATGATGATCAACATTGTGAGAAGCTTGACACTGGAACAACGCATAAATTAGATGGCTTAGGACATATGATCTTCGACATTGTACTTAGCAATTTCTTCCATTAGGCAATTCTTTCAAGCTCGTATCTTTCTTACTATACTTGCTTGTAATTTGATCATTACTGATGCCCTTTCCTTGAAGTGAATTTTCTCCAATGCATATTTCGCTCAAATTTCTTTTCGGCTGTATTACCTTCTTACGTGACATCCATTCCCCTAATGTATGATTTTCTTCAATATGATTTACATCATTACTGCTACCAATAATGTCATTTACCTTCATCTTCGAATCATCACAAGTGATAAAAGCACCAATCATCTCATTAGTTTTTACACAAGAACCAACCCTTTTAGCATTTTTTGAACACTTGTTAATTCTATTGATTTTCAACACCCTTTTCGATCCATTCACCATCGAATGCAACTTCAAATCCAATTTTTTATCTTCACCAACAGCACCCACACCACCAAAATTGATCAACGCCTCTTTTGCTTTATTACCCGCAATCTTTGCAGCCTTCATTTTCTGAATTGCAATCTCATTCGCTCTCTCTGCTTCTGCTTTCCTCAGCTCTGCCACTCTAAACAATTCCCTAATCCTCCGATCCTCGGAACTCGGTAAAGCACGACAATCAAAACAAACAAACAATCTTCGATCCAAAGCCAATGGATGAACAACCCGATTTTGAGCCGGAACACAATTCAGGTGCACACGACACGCGCATTGGACGCAATCAAGAAAAGCTTCCTGTTTTGCATCATTTGGAAAACCAGTAAAACAGTAAGAGCACAAGGATTTGGATTGAATAAGGCGGTGGCATGGATCGCATAATAATGCAACTCTCCATTGGCTTTTCAAGGGTTTAAGATTGAGGGTATTGGATTTTGAAGCTGGTGGAAAATGGTGGTTGCAGCTGTGGCAGTTGGAAAGAGTTGGGTTTGATTTTTTTAAGATGTTTTGACTTTTGGCTATGGATTCATGCTCTTCTACTTTGTGGTTCGATCGTTGGTCAGCCATAGAAAGATGGTTTTGGAATCTGATAGATTGAGGGAGGAAATTAGGGTTAGGGTTACAGATGTGATTATTACATCGGGGTTTTAGGATTACCGCCGTGAAATTGATGGGATGATTTTTATGAACAGCGGCAGTTGCCGTTTTTACCTTGAAGATACTTTCTTAAAGTTTAATGAGTTTCTTGTGGATTTAAATTGATCCGGAAAAGGAAGCTAAATTAATTTCATTTATTTACTTTTCTACCCAATCTGGATAACAAAAGCAACATCTGTTGCAACATAGAATACCATTGGTATTTGCATTAGGGCTGTTATGGTAACGGTAAATTTATCATTACCATACCATTACTAGTCAATCGTTTACCATTTTAAAGTAAAGTCGGTATACCAGTATAATCGGTATGGTAACGGTAAATTTACCATTTTCTACGGTAAAACATCGGTAATATTTTTTCAAAACCAACGGTAACGGTAATTTACCAGGTCCGTTCATAATACATTGATATTCATGTAAGATGTTGTATTACGGGCATTTAGAAGTAAGAAAATAATTCAATTTATTTCAGTAATTCAACTCAAATGATGATAAACACACTTCTTTTCTATGTCCTTTATTAAGTGACCCAATGAGATATATAATGAAGCATCGTTCAATGTAAAAATATATCAACTTATTATTTTTCTAGACAAATGGTAATTTACCATTACCAGTGTAACGGTTACCAGTTTATCGGTATACCAGTCATCGGTATACCAGTCAATCGGTAGCGGTAACGGTAAACAATTTTAGTTTACTAGTAAAAACGGTACGGTAACGGTATTTACAAAATGGTAACGGTAACCATTACCATAACAGCCCTAATTTGCATATAGGAAATGAGATAAATTCCTCCGAACTCAAATTTGATATATCATATAATCTTGAAATCGTCACCGTACATTTCATTTAATTAAACAATTAATTAAATGAATGTATCTGAAACGAATGATTAGGATGATACAAGAACATAGTGTACATGTAGTTGATAATAGGAACGACCCAACCAAAATTTAAATATGAATCTATGTATTATTTTTTTATTTAGTTGAATTGTTAGTGTTTCAAGTTGTATTTGTGCAGTCCAAGCTATGCCTATTTAAAACTTAAAAGCATTTTTTAGACAAACTTAAAAGTATCCATAATTTATTTGTTTGTCATATGAAAGCTTAATACATTGCAAAGTGGATGGATGGTAAATTGAAAGAAAAATATAAATTCTACAAGATGTAAATTTGTGAAAAAAATATATACCCCGGGAATACAGAGTCCAATCAACAGATCTTTTTCCTCTCTCCTTCTACTATCCAATAGGTTTATCTTCGTTCTATTAAATAAATTATCAGAGGATAAAAAATCTTTTACTACGAGATGCATACCAAAAGGTAATGGTGAAGTTGTACATTTCACTCGCATTTATTATGGATTGATGAGTTGTCGTTAAAATTTATTACATAGCCATATATGTATGTATATATATATATACACACACACACATAGCTAAAATTTATACGATATGTTCTTAGATTAACATACATGATAAAATTGAGGATATGCCCTATACCCAATTGTATAATTTGATCGCTTAACTTAACTCTTATGAGAAATCTTATTCGAAATAAAAACATATTTTTGATTTTATTTTTTCTATGTGTAAACATACATAATATTAAGAGTACATTATAATATATAAGTAAAAATCTATAGGATTAAGTTTTGAGTTGATCCTATAATCATGAGTATTAGATCATCTAACAAACACATATCATTATACGTTCCTAGCCATTTGGTATATTGAGAATGTGATATCAATATACTAGCAAAACTAGTGTATGTAACAGTATCCATACGAGAAAAAAATGATATATTTGTTGGATCAGGTGCATCGATAGCGGTTGCTAACCCAAAAATAGATCAACACTCTGGTTTGAGTGTGAAAGCAGCAACCATGTTTCTCAGAGCAAACAATACAGAAAATAAATGTAAAAAGAGCAGAAATAGTAAAGAGATGAGAATATTTTTATAGTAATTCGGCTGTTAACGAAGCCTACGTCCACTTTATAGCTTCTTTTATTGATCAACTGCTATTACAAAGGAGTTTAGGTTGCAATATAATTCTCCTTTCCTAGATTAGATCAAGCCACCATTGTTAGAGACAAAAGGAGGATCTCAATTGTCCCTTCATGGCTGTTGTGTGAGAGAAAAGGAGTGATGAAATAATGGCATAGCTTCAGCAGAGATCTGATCTCCTTTACTGTTGCAGATAGGATGGTATTTATAGGGGTTAGAGAGCACTTGGGCCAGAGCCACTTTATCAAAAGCCTGTAGTCATCATGCAGAGGTCGCTCGGGAAGTTTGGAAGTGTTTGGAGCTAACTTTTCGGATCAGTACCGATCTGATTGGATCGGATCGGATCGGTACCGATCCAAAACGTTGTGCAATTTTTGAGTCTTCTCAATTTGGTTGTCTTCCTATCTCATAATTGAATTTCTTGTCTGAATATCAATTCGTTTGGAGTTGGTTTGATCATCCATCTTCATAGATCATCCAATCCATCTCTTCATAGAAGATCCATCCATAACTCACTTAATACTTCATCTAATGACACGAAACTTTAGATATGTAATGTAGTTGAGTAGGAGAGCCTGCAAATCGAATCTCATGGGGCAAGACCCGTCCTAGGTGGGTTAGACCTGATTCGTCAAACTAGCTCAATTTGGAGGAGCCCCATCCATAACTCGCTCGATACTTATCGATATTAGACAAAACTTTGCAGGTAGCTATTAGAGGGCGTGTGAGACCTACACTCGGATCTTAGGTGATGGGCCCACTTTAGTTAGGTTCGATCCAATCCAAACTTTGGATCGGTATCGATCCAAACTAGATTGGCCAAATGACTTCATTTTTGGTATGAGTCTTCCTTTATGTCTTCTGAGTATCACCTCCAAATTTCAAGTCAATCCGAGTCCGTATGAGTTCTGTAGGTCCATTTTAAGTTGCTTCAATCCAAAAGCAGGTAGGTATTTGAATGAGTCTTCACTTCTTGAACTAGGTTGCTTGGAATGTTACCAACGTGATAGGTGAGCTTAGTAAAGGTATAGGAGTGCAATGCAAGTTGTTAGAAGGAATCACGAGTCAACATTTCAGATCGGTATTGATCCGAAGAGTTAGCGTAATTCTAGGCTAAACTTCTTATGTTTCTTTGCCTTGTACTTTTTAGGCCTTCAGGTCAAGTTTCGAGTCATTCTGACTTAATCAGAATGTTCTAACTCCTTTTGAATTCTGTTGGGTTAAAACCCCAATCAACAGCAGTATAAACGAAAATTTCAAAAAAAAATATTTTATTAGTTTTGCATTAGATCTTTATTTTATGCTTTCATGAATAATTCATTTGCACTAAAACATACAATGCATATTTGATAAAAGCATAGTTTGATATTTATAATTAATTTTGTGTTGATTTCATTTTTAATATTTTGTTTATTAAAAGTTATTATAATTTAGTTTTAACTTTTATTTAATTTAATTTTAATTTTAAATTTGATTAGTTTATTTTATTTATAGGAGATTCATATTCATAATATGCATTACAACATATGATTTGAACAAACTAATCTAAGAGTTGCATGATATAAATAAAATAGTTTTGTGATCATTGGGATTTATGATCACATTATAAAATGATTATACAATAAGGATATTTTAATATATTTAGGCACCTTTATAGAGATATATATAATTTATTTTCGACCTTATAAAATGAATAAAAATAAAAGATCTATATAAAGTTTGAGGGCCTTTAAATTATATATATTATTACTTTTAACTCGCGGCCTTTTAAAATATAATTTCTTCCTTCTAAAAAAAGCTCATAACCTTTCAATAAATTTCATTTTTGGAAATGGCTCTTGGCCTTTTAATAAAAAAATATTTTTCTAGTTCTAATGTAGAATACGTATACATTGCGCAATAAATATATTTTTTTGCATTCAATTTTCAAAATTTTAAAACTTGTTAACATTTAAGTTACACACATGTATGTATGTATATGTAAATTTATAATAATTTGAAGGCAATTTTTTGTCGAATAGAAAATAAAATAACTTAGTTTTATTTCAAACTATATATATATATTATTACACTATGTATATTATTTAATATATGTGTGTGTGCGCGCATGTGATCGAACAAAAAAAACTTGATGTGTGTGTTTGGATTTTAAAATTTATAAATACATATGTTTGCATTTTAATTCAATAATGTTTCTTTTCAACGCCAAAAATAAAATAGGCATACACTTTTATATAAACAAGTATGTAAAATTAAAACAAAGATTACCTTTAGATCTAATCGGTCGTTGACACGTCATGCTACTAGCTTTTCTTTTCGAAGTTTGATTCATTCTTCCTCATAGCTAAGTGTGCCAATCCCAACTATAGGCTCTAAGGGAGCTATGTTTTATTTATATGTTTCTCGAATGAGAAACAAAGGTGTTATTTATTGCCATTAGATATCATAAATATCTCATTTTTTACTCATCTCTTTACTCTACTTCAACTCTTGGTTAATGAGAAGTTTTCAAACCTCTATCCTTGTCACTTATGGTCGACCTCTAGGGATCTAATCCCATGAAGTTGGGCTATTAATATCATATATATTAGTTAAATAAATATTTATTTCAGTCCATATATTTAACTAAATTAATGCATAACAATTATATATTATTTTAGTTAATTTTAAGGCCATAGATAAATAACTAAAAGCCATAAAAAATTAAACTATATTTTACCAATCTTTTTTGCTATTAATTTATAACATTTATATATTAAAATAAACAAGTTGAAATTTAGAAATTTGCTGACAAAGCTGATTTATTGACTTCCTGATGTGAACTAGATCCTCGATTATATTTAAACGGATAAAGTATTAAAGCATGTAAGGTGCTAAAGTACAATACCCAACATGAGTTTAGTTGCTTATAGATCGTCTAGGTGAAATCTCATTTCTAATCATTCAAGTTATACTCTAAGTAACGATATATTGTGCATATTTTCACTTTGCCATCACTACATTATTTATATATCTAAAGCTTGGTCAATAGTCAAAACTCTAACAATATCGGCAGTTAATTATGAAGTCCAACATTGAAGTCCATGGTTCAATTCGATAAAATTTATCGATTAACTGATTTGCTATGGCTAAAGACTTTGATTTTAAGTTGAATACCAATTATGGTGATATTAATCTTTTATTCAAAGAAGACAAATCCTCTATTGAATAGTGTTTCACTTCAAGTGGTTAAACTTATTCCCATATATGGCCTTAACAAGATCATCATTGTTAATTATGTGATTGACCATAATCAAAGTACAGTTAAGAGACTTAAGATTCAAAGTGTGCTCAATTCAAAAGATTACTTCACATCACCAAATGAGATCTTCTATTTGAATTTAATTTATAGAAGACTCTTTGTAAGTCATTCTGCAATTGTTCTAAATAATTGCACGTATGTAACCCTTTGGTTCCCCCCACAGTCATGAGTAATTCACTTTCTATCTTATGTAGAGTGTTGCATATACTAGTCTCAATGGGCATATTGATATTTTATTCTCGATCCATCTTGACTAGAAAGAAATAAGGACAAATATTTATTTTATAAGATTTAATACACATGGTTACGAACATGTTCGTAATTACAATTGATTAAATACCTTTTCTAAGGATTTTCTACTCGTGTATATTTAGTGTATTAAAAATATTATTTATATTCCAATATAACAATATATACAATAGAAACTAAAACTAAAAGCTTACTTTATTTCAAGCAAGATTTGTTATAAGAGCTAAATCTAATAATCAAATTACATAATTTCCTCAGGGCACATCCTTAACTCTATCAACCTCTCATTTGAACATAGAGCCAATTATCGTGACTTGTAACCATACTCACGATTAGTTTTTCTAGACTAAATTGAGAAAGGACAAGTGGATTTGCAGTATTATTGTTTTGTACCTGCTTTTCCATTATAGTTCTCCATCGCTAGTAAACTATTTTATTATATGGTAATTACATAGAACATAACTTAATCTCTTATTTGTTGTCAGTTTCCTTTTGTAATGTTGCATCATTAGTATCATAATACGTTATTGGATTCCCAATAGTGGAACCATTTCCAGCTTTCTTAATTTTTTTTGCATATATACTACTTCGTTTTGGCACTATTTAAAGCAATGTACTTTGCATGTACATTTAAATTGGCCACAACCTCTCGTTTGGAATATTTCTAAATTAAATCCATAGTATTAAAGGTAAACATGAATTTAAGACTGTTTACTATTTTCGACGTCGTTTATGAAGTTCGAATACGAACGCTCCTTCGTAAAGACTTAATAATTTCCACAAATAATTCTCTAGTATTTTGTAATTTCTCGAGAACACTCTTAAATGTCATTTAGTGATTTTAACCTGGATTCGATATTCACTTACTACACCAAGTGCATAAGTGAATTCTGATCTAATACATAACATGGCATATATGATGGTTCCTATTGGAGATGCATAATGAATCTATCTTATTCTTCTTTAATAAAATAATGTATTTGAAAGGAAAAAAGATAACCTAAAGACAAGGAAGGATATCTCTTTCTATTGTAATCCATTTGAACCTAAAATAGATACTGAATGCCTAAATTTCAACTAACTAGTTTTTTATGAGTGGAAAATTATTGCAACAACCCGCATATTTTACGATTGTATATTTAAATGTTTTATTTAAATATAGCATCGTTAATCGGATTAAAGTCCAAAATGTTACTTTTTGTAAACAGTAGAATTGGGACTCCAGACCACCTCCATTGAGTCCAAAATGGCATTTACAACTTTTTTTAGTATAAACATCGATATGTTTGGAGTTGAGTAGAATTTTGTTATTTTTCTATTTGGGCTTTGGGTTTGGGTTTCAGCCCACTAACCCAACCCTAACTCCTCTACTCTTCATCCATTCACTCACTCCTTCCTAACACTTTCAAGCTAAAGTAAAAATGGGGAAAAAGAATGGGAAATAGAAATTCCTAAACCCTAGTTTTGATTAGGAAACTCAAATTCAAGTCCAAAATCAAAGAGAAGTTTAGGTAAGCATCCTCTTCATCTTCTCCATCTCAATCTCTCTCCAATTTCAGAAATTTCCTATAACCTAACTTAGGAAATATTTGTTAATGATCATAGATTGGAGCTTCTAGAGTTGAAGTTGAAGAGTGGTTGGTCTTGCTTTGTTTTAGAACTTCTCATTCGTTGTTTTGGGGTTTAAAGGTGAGTTCTTTAACTCACATCTACGTCTATAACTTTCATTGTTGTTAGGTATGAATTCCTAACATTTGTGCATGTTAATTTGCTTTTGATTTGAATTGATTTGGTGAATTTTCCAAATTTTGGTGTTTTGGTCCAATTTTATGAAAATCCTACTATGGACGTTTGGATGTGATATTTAGGGTGTATCGAAGAGCCTTTAAGGCTGGGTTATCGCTTGGCATAAATCCCTAGTCGTCGTTGCTCGTCCGATCGCTCCCGAATCGTTTTGGCCATCCTGGCCTGGGCAAAATGTTGCCCAGACCATGTGACCAGACGTCTGGGATTTATAGACCTGGAGGAAAAAATAATAAGCACGTAGAAAATACAATGGTAGAAACATATTCCAGACGTCTTATTTATAGGTTCAGACGTCTGGATTAGGTCTCAGACGTCTGCCTTGAAATTTCAGACGTCTGGGAGGTTTTCTGAAAATTTCCAGAAAACAAATCCAGACGTCTGGATTCTAAACTAGACGTCTGGAACTGTTCAGTTTTGCCTATTTGCCTATTTTTTTAGTGAACTTCCAATTTTAATCGATTTTTGTTGATCCGGTTAGTTGTTATCACTTATTATCGACTTTGATGACTTCTTTCTTTGGATTTTTGGGAATATCCATTTGATGGATTTGATATCGATTTTTATGGATTTAATTCACATTGTCGTATGTGAATATTTTTTGGTGATTGATTGTTTTTACAATCATTTTGTGATTTGTCACTTTAAAATACAAAGGTTTTTATACTAGTAGTAAATACTCAAACTCTTTCACAAAAACAATTTCAACACTACTTTTAAATACAAAGCTCATTTTTAAAACCGTTTTCCAATCTATTAGTATATACAAACCTTTACCTCATTCGTATGAGAAATCTAATTAAACGGCTTAGCAAAACAAGTGGTATGAAACGCTTGCGTTTACTTCGTCGGTTAATTCTTGGACTTGTTCGATTGAACTCTTGTGACAATTTTCGAGTGGAAATCTACAATTTGTTCGTAAATATTTAAGTTAAACCAGTGGTTTTGGGATATGAAGCTAAACTCATTTATTTACTAGCTTAGTGTAATCTACTGTGACGACCGCCCATGACCCCTGCACCGAATCTAGAGATAGTGCGCTGTAAAGTGTGCCAGGCGACCATGGACGATTGTCAAGGTAAGATTTAAAACGAAAGAATCTATCGTATTACTCACAGCGCATGGACAAAATACAATAGAACATATGTATAGTGAAGCTTTACAGAACAAAATGACATCATATAAAACTCCATAATAGTTGAATACAAGCATCCACATAGTCAATACATCCAGCCTCACTACATATCTCTCAGAGAATACAAAACAGCGGAATATCCAGTACATATAATAAGAAGATAATATGCAATCCTCCAGCTCGTCTTCGATATCAGCATCGTGAGAAGAGAACAGCACCTGTCACCTGCTACCTAGTCTGCCCGTCCCAAAATGGACGAACAGCCCAAGGCAATAAGAATTAAAAACATAAAGCCTTGAGTCAGACAACAGTCTTAGTGAGCAGTAAATTAACTAACAACATACCAAAAGAGCATAAAGGAAAAGGAATAGGAATACAACCCTCCCACTCCAACCTCATTCTACAGTGATAGCCCCCAGACACACACTAAGCAGAAGCAAACATAGCAGAGCATACAATTTAAAGTAAAGCAATTGTCACTCGAGTCAAGAGTGATGTTTTCCAAGTACAAATCCCAAGGTCTAAAACCAAGGTCATATAAGCACCCAGGAAATACCGCTCTTGAGACCGAATGACGATACAACCAAACATCCATGACTCGGCTATCACTGTTATCATTGTTGCGATATCACCGTTAATTGAATGACCGGCACATTCTTTCAGCCGTCCGTCAAGGGCTAATGGTAACCCCGGTTCTAGACATAACTCCCGCACGTCATCGTGACCCGTGCCTAGGATTATCGAATCTACCCAGAGTACTTGACCATCAACTTAGTCTTTTGGGCGTCCCCATGTACTCTTGCTTAGAGCATGCTAGAACCTTCAACAACGATGAGATCTCAACCTCCTAGTCATCCTCCTCGACGACTATTGCCATACTAGCTCAAGCGCCTCTCGAGCATCCATTATCCTCAACTCGAATCATATCACCGAGTTATCAACATGCTTGGAATGATCCCGCCTGGATTAGACCAAGTCTTCATCATATGATGCCTCGCTTCATTACATCCTCGCAAAGCTTCATCTCGACTTCACATCATCAAATCTATGCATAGGAGCTTCATCATCCCGCTACATATGCCACGAGCAGCTTTTCCAATTCAAGAGCCTTTCCCTTAGCTTTTGAATCACCTTCGATCTAAATCTAATCATCAATCATCTAGTTCATAACAATCAATCAAATCAAACATCAATCCAAGCAATCAAGCATTCAAAAATGATCTAAGTAGACAATTATAACAATAATGGCATTTTCGTAATTAAAGAGTTGAAAGTCCAATAAGCATGAAAACATGGATTATATCTCTACAAACTTGATGAATGAACTTGCATAGGTTAACATATGATAAAATGGATGTAACATCATCATGAACAATGGATCTATATGGATCTACGCATAGGATGAAGAAAATGCATGGAAATCACTATTTTAACACCATAACGAGCCAACAATCCGATATACTCCTTTGGATCCGTGTGAGAGATAATCACCACTCACCAAACCACCTAAACAACCTCAAATCAACACACTTCAGATCTGGACAGCGAAGGATGAAGCTAGATCTACCACAAATCCGCTTCAAATGAAGAAATCTCTCTTGAAAAGATGAAGATCTTCAATCTAAGCTCTTGAATCTTCAATCTTGATCTTCGATTAGGATGGATGGAAGCACTAGATTAAAGTGGAGAAAAGAAGTGAAGAAGTGTAGAAGTCGAGCTCTCAAAATGGCAGCACTTCGTCGCTTCAAAAATCCGGATCCCAAAAAGTGAGAACAACCCCTCCTATTTATAGCTGAAATCTGTCCTTAAGTCGAAATCTGGCTATCTCCCTAAGTTGCTTCCGACCTAAGCCTCTCCGACCTAAGCCTCTCCGACCTAACAGATGTACGACTTAACTCCTTTGCGACCTAACACTTAGGAAACCCAGCGACCTAACAACCTAACGACCTAACTACCTAAGACTCAGTTGGGTTGCGACCTAACACAAGTCGACCTAAAACAACACGCGACCTAACACTTGAACTATCCTAGCGACCTAACAACTTAGCAACCTACGCGACCTAACACAACATACGACCTAACAATGTTACGACCTAACACATAGCCTAACTCCTAAGGTCGCCAACTTGTTAACTCCTTAGGTCGCCAACTTGTTAACTCCTTAGGTCGCCAACACGGAACCACTAGGTCGCTAACTCAGAACCACTAGGTCGCTAACTCAGAACCACTAGGTCGCTAACACGGAACCACTAGGTCGCTAACTCAGAACCACTAGGTCGCTAACTCAGAACCACTAGGTCGCTAACACGGAACCACTAGGTCGCTAACACGGAACCACTAGGTCGCTAACTCGGCAACGACTAGGTCGCTAACTCGGCAACTACTAGGTCGCTAACTCGGCAACTACTAGGTCGCTAACTCGGCAACTACTAGGTCGCTAACTCGGCAACTACTAGGTCGCTAACTCGGCAACTACTAGGTCGCTAACTCTCCCAGCCGACCTAACACTTAACAAAACTTAGGTCGCTCACAACATTTTCTTAAGTCGCAGACCTTCTCTAAGTTGCCAACAACCCTTAGGTCGCGTACGACCTAGGACTTAGACAAATCTGCCTAAAAAAGTCTGAAATGACATGAAAGTGCTAAAATTCTAGATTTTGACGAACATGTCGATCCATAAAAATACGGGTCGTTACATTCTCTCCCCCTTAGAAATTTCGCCCCCGAAATTCCAAGCAATCAAAACTATTCTGTACGCCTACCATCCATAACAATCAACAAACCATGCATCCAATTCTAACTTAGCGTACAGAATTCTAAAACTTAGAACAAGTTACAATATCGCGAGATGAGACGACACCTTAGGGTCATACCTTGAAGAGTTCAGGATGAGCTGCCTTCATCCTCTCTTCCACTTCCCACGTACAGTCGTTATCATCATCACTCCATTGTATCTTGAGCAACTTAACTACCTTCCTCCTAAGCTATTTCGTGTCGGTTTCAACAACACGAAGCGGCTTACGAGGTCTTCTATCAACTGGATCAACTTCTAAGTCTTCACAGCTATCAGCAGAAACCACTGTATTCGAGTCGTGCACATACTTTCGTAGATAAGATACATGAAAAACATTATGCACACCCGACATCTTTTCAGGTAACTCCAACCTATAGGCGAGCTTTCCAATTCGCTCGATAATCGGGAATGGTCCAACAAATCTCGGAGTCAATTTACCTTTCTTCCCGAATCGGATAACATTCTTCAGTGGAGAAATCTTCACAAAAACCATATCTCCTACGTCGAATTCCAAATCCTTCCGACGCTTATCAGCATAACTCTTCTGACGGTCTTGGGCTGCCTTCATTCGTTGCCGAATGATCTCTATGCAATCTGAAGTCTGACGAATCATCTCTGGCCCAAGCATCAGCTTTTCTCCAGTTTCCAACCAACATGTTGGAGAGTTACACGGTCTTCCATACAATGCCTCATACGGTGCCATACCAATGCTTGACTGGTAACTGTTGTTGTACGCAAACTCCACCAAATGAAGGTGATCTTCCCATGATCCTCCGAAATCCAAAACACAAGCTCTGAGGAGATCTTCCAAAACTCGGTTGACTCTCTCGGTCTGACCATCTGTTTGGGGATGATAAGCTGTACTCAAACACAACTCGGTTCCCAAGACTTCCTGGAAGCTCTTCCAAAATCCACTAGTGAACAATGGGTCTCGATCGCTCACTATACTCTTCGGAATACCATGGAATCGAACTATCCACTTAACATACAACTCAGCCAACTTTGATGCAGTCCTAGTCGATCGAACAGGAATGAATCGTGCACTCTTAGTCAGACGATCCACAATGACCCAAATCCCTTCATTTCCCGCTCTGGTTCTAGGCAATCCATCAATAAAATCCATCGACACTTGTTCCCACTTCCATGTAGGAACTTCTAAGGGCTGAAGCAATCCACTTGGCTTTTTCTGTTCAGCCTTTACCAACTGGCAGTTCATACATTTGGAAATGAAATCTCCAACATCCTTCTTCATGCCTTCCCAATAGTAGGTTCTCTTCATATCCCGATACATCTTGTTTCCACCTGGATGAATTGTCAACTTCGAGTGATGACTTTCCTTCAGAACTTCACTCCTCAATTCATCTATATCGGGAACCACTAGTCGTCCTTGCTTTCGAAGCCAACCTTCTCTATCGATCTCGAATCCTTTATCCTTTTCTGGCTCCAATCCAGATTCCAATTCACGGATAATCTTGACAAGCTTATCATCTCGCTTTTGACTCTCGCCAATCCTTTCCACAAGAGTCGGTCTTATCGATAAGTTTGCCAACATTTCAGGTTCCAATTCGCATCTAGGCCTGAAGTCAAATCCAGCTAAATACTCGAGACTCTTCCATTCAGAAAACATGGCTCCCAATCCTGCATGTCTTCGACTTAACGCATCAGCCACTACGTTACCTTTTCCCGGAGTATAAGCTATACCAAAGTCATATGATGCCAAAAACTCTAGCCAACGTTGCTGCCGAAGATTCAAATCCTTTTGGGAGAAAAGATACTTCAACGACTTGTGATCCGTAAACAACTCGAATCGAACTCCCAACAGATAATGCCTCCACATCTTCAGAGCAAATACAATCGCCGCTAATTCCAAATCATGAGTTGGGTAATTCCTTTCATGCGGCTTCAGTTGTCGACTGGCATACGCAACAACTTTATCCTTCTGCATCAGCACTGCTCCAAGTCCAGTACCACATGCATCGGTGTACACCACCATCTCATCATTCCCACTTGGAATAGTCAAAACAGGAGCACTCGTCAATCGCTCTTTCAGGATTCCGAAAGCTTGCTCACACTTAGCATCCCAACTGAACACTTGGTTCTTCTTCGTCAATCCTGTTAACGGTGCAGCTATCTTGGAGAAGTCTTTGATAAACCGTCGATAATATCCTGCTAATCCAAGAAAACTTCTCACATCAGATGCATTCTTAGGTCTATCCCAATCCTGGATTGCTGCCACCTTAGCGGGATCAACCGCTATTCCACTTCCAGAAATCACATGGCCTAAGAACCTCACTTCACTCTTCCAGAAGTGACACTTCGAAAACTTAGCCTTCAGCTGATGTTTTCGTAAGATCTCCAAAACCATACGCAAGTGCGTCTTGTGCTCTTCTTCCGTTCTGGAATAAATCAGAATATCATCCACGAACACAAGTACGAACTTGTTCAACTGATCTCTGAACACTCTATTCATAAGATCCACAAAATATGCTGGCGCGTTAGTCAATCCAAACGGCATTACCAGCCACTCAAAGAAACCGGATGGTGTCCTAAAAGCAGTCTTAGGCACACTATCCCTAGCCACTCTCAACTGGTGAAATCCCGTTGCCAAATCCATCTGAGAAAACACCTTAGCTTCGTGAAGCTGATCAAACAAGTCATCTATTCTCGGCAATGGATACTTGTTCTTCTTAGTCACCTTATTCAGCTCACGATAATCGACGCACAATCTCAACGACCCATCTGCCTTGGTTGCAAACACAACTGGTGCACCCCACTCGGACACACTACGCCGAATGAATCCTTTCTGCAAAAGATCATCAACTTGCACCCTCAACTCCTGCTGTTCCCTAGGCGCCATTCGCCTAAGAGGCATTACAACAGGTATGGCTCCTTCAACTAGATCTATACGAAACTCGATCTCTCTATGCGGCGGCAACCCTTTGACTTCATCAAAGACATCCTCGAATCCATTTGCGATTGGCACTAAAGACAGTCCATCCCGTGGAACAACTAGCGAATACATGAAGCTCTTGAAGACGCCTTCTTCATGCTTACATCCTATCACAACCTTTCGCCCCTCCACATTCTCGACTGTCTCCTCCAGCCTCTCACAATCAACTTTAGCCGCATACTTCCTAAGCCAGTCCATACCCAAAATAATTCCGAACCCCGCAAAGTTCAGAACAAAGCAATCACAAACAAAAGAGCAACCATGACTCGACACAACTAGACCACGGCATAACATACACAAACAAGACGAACCCCCAACTGGATTAGTCACAACCAATGGCCTATCAACAATATCCGGTTCCAAACCTAACCGGCCTACTAGTTCATTACAAACAAACGAATGCGACGCTCCAGTATCAAACAGAACTCTAACTGGAACACCACATAGGAAAAGAGTACCTTGAACAACCACACTCTTTCCCTTCTCTTCAGCAGTAGGAGCTTTTGAAGACGACGGAACAGCTCCTAAAGCATAGGCTTGCACAATCTGCCTGTCTTTCCTTGGTTCCGGACAATTCTTCCTGAAATGTCCCGGTTTGTCACAGTTGTGACACTTCATCGGTGCCTTCGGATTCTTACAATCCTTAGAGAAATGACCCTTCTGCTGACAATTGTAGCAAGTCACCTCGCCTTTCGGCTTCTTCTGGCCATCCTTACCCTTCTGCTGCTGCTGCTTCCTCTTCTGGTTTCCACCCTGCTGTGGTTTAGATTCTCCCTTGGTAACAGCAACAACAGGTCCTTCCTTAGGAAACAGACTCTCATGCCTAAGAGCTTTCTCCACAAGCTTCTCAAATGAATCGTCCAAATGATCCACCAACTGTCTCCCAAGATAACTATCCAAGCCGGTCACAAACTTCTCATTCTTCTGGTAAGCAGACTCAATATATGACCGGGCATATTTGGACAAAGCTTCAAACTCAGAAACATACTCAAGAACAGATCTTCCACCCTGCTTGAGCTCTACAAACTTCTTGAACAGAACAGACTTCTGAGCTGTAGAAATGAACTTAGCTTCAAATCTAGCTTGGAATTGCTCCCAAGTAATCTCTTCCTCCGCAGTATTGATGGTAATAGAGTTCCACCAATCAGAGGCTCTCCCTTGAAGCTGCCTTGATGCCAACTTCCTCTTAGTTGCATCATCAATTCCCAAATCACCAAAGATCCTTCTACAAGCATCTATCCATCTCTGGACTTCGATAGTTGATTCTGTTCCCAAGAAAACCTTCCCTCCAAGAGCAGTATAATCCTTGCACAGCTTAGCAAAATCCACTGGTTTCGGAGTTTGGACTTGAACTCCAACATCTACTGCTGCCCCCGGAACTGGTATCCTTCTCATGATCGAAGTCATCATAGCTTCGAACATGGCTGCATAGTCAGCAGTCTCTTCAGTAGCACGGCCTTCCCTAGCAGCTGGTCTCCCTCTTCGACTCATTCTCAATATCTATAAAAAGGAATGATTAGAACATCTAGAGAAACAACTGCATAAAGGACTCAAACTCTACCAAGCTACTATATTATATATAGTATTCATCCATCAAAATACAATTACGTCTCTCATACGTAGTTACGACAGCGAGCGTTGGGTAAAATCGATTAATCCAATGCTCTGATACCAAATGTGACGACCGCCCATGACCCCTGCACCGAATCTAGAGATAGTGCGCTGTAAAGTGTGTCAGGCGACCATGGACGATTGTCAAGGTAAGATTTAAAACGAAAGAATCTATCGTATTACTCACAGCGCATGGACAAAATACAATAGAACATATGTATAGTGAAGCTTTACAGAACAAAATGACATCATATAAAACTCCATAATAGTTGAATACAAGCATCCACATAGTCAATACATCCAGCCTCACTACATATCTCTCAGAGAATACAAAACAGCGGAATATCCAGTACATATAATAAGAAGATAATATGCAATCCTCCAGCTCGTCTTCGATATCAGCATCGTGAGAAGAGAACAGCACTTGTCACCTGCTACCTAGTCTGCCCGTCCCAAAATGGACGAACAGCCCAAGGCAATAAGAATTAAAAACATAAAGCCTTGAGTCAGACAACAGTCTTAGTGAGCAGTAAATTAACTAACAACATACCAAAAGAGCATAAAGGAAAAGGAATAGGAATACAACCCTCCCACTCCAACCTCATTCTACAGTGATAGCCCCCAGACACACACTAAGCAGAAGCAAACATAGCAGAGCATACAATTTAAAGTAAAGCAATTGTCACTCGAGTCAAGAGTGATGTTTTCCAAGTACAAATCCCAAGGTCTAAAACCAAGGTCAGATAAGCACCCAGGAAATACCGCTCTTGAGACCGAATGACGATACAACCAAACATCCATGACTCGGCTATCACTGTTATCATTGTTGCGATATCACCGTTAATTGAATGACCGGCACATTCTTTCAGCCGTCCGTCAAGGGCTAATGGTAACCCCGGTTCTAGACATAACTCCCGCACGTCATCGTGACCCGTGCCTAGGATTATCGAATCTACCTAGAGTACTTGACCATCAACTTAGTCTTTTGGGCGTCCCCATGTACTCTTGCTTAGAGCATGCTAGAACCTTCAACAACGATGAGATCTCAACCTCCTAGTCATCCTCCTCGACGACTATTGCCATACTAGCTCAAGCGCCTCTCGAGCATCCATTATCCTCAACTCGAATCATATCACCGAGTTATCAACATGCTTGGAATGATCCCGCCTGGATTAGACCAAGTCTTCATCATATGATGCCTCGCTTCATTACATCCTCGCAAAGCTTCATCTCGACTTCACATCATCAAATCTATGCATAGGAGCTTCATCATCCCGCTACATATGCCACGAGCAGCTTTTCCAATTCAAGAGCCTTTCCCTTAGCTTTTGAATCACCTTCGATCTAAATCTAATCATCAATCATCTAGTTCATAACAATCAATCAAATCAAACATCAATCCAAGCAATCAAGCATTCAAAAATGATCTAAGTAGACAATTATAACAATAATGGCATTTTCGTAATTAAAGAGTTGAAAGTCCAATAAGCATGAAAACATGGATTATATCTCTACAAACTTGATGAATGAACTTGCATAGGTTAACATATGATAAAATGGATGTAACATCATCATGAACAATGGATCTATATGGATCTACGCATAGGATGAAGAAAATGCATGGAAATCACTATTTTAACACCATAACGAGCCAACAATCCGATATACTCCTTTGGATCCGTGTGAGAGATAATCACCACTCACCAAACCACCTAAACAACCTCAAATCAACACACTTCAGATCTGGACAGCGAAGGATGAAGCTAGATCTACCACAAATCCGCTTCAAATGAAGAAATCTCTCTTGAAAAGATGAAGATCTTCAATCTAAGCTCTTGAATCTTCAATCTTGATCTTCGATTAGGATGGATGGAAGCACTAGATTAAAGTGGAGAAAAGAAGTGAAGAAGTGTAGAAGTCGAGCTCTCAAAATGGCAGCACTTCGTCGCTTCAAAAATCCGGATCCCAAAAAGTGAGAACAACCCCTCCTATTTATAGCTGAAATCTGTCCTTAAGTCGAAATCTGGCTATCTCCCTAAGTTGCTTCCGACCTAAGCCTCTCCGACCTAAGCCTCTCCGACCTAACAGATGTACGACTTAACTCCTTTGCGACCTAACACTTAGGAAACCCAGCGACCTAACAACCTAACGACCTAACTACCTAAGACTCAGTTGGGTTGCGACCTAACACAAGTCGACCTAAAACAACACGCGACCTAACACTTGAACTATCCTAGCGACCTAACAACTTAGCAACCTACGCGACCTAACACAACATACGACCTAACAATGTTACGACCTAACACATAGCCTAACTCCTAAGGTCGCCAACTTGTTAACTCCTTAGGTCGCCAACTTGTTAACTCCTTAGGTCGCCAACACGGAACCACTAGGTCGCTAACTCAGAACCACTAGGTCGCTAACTCAGAACCACTAGGTCGCTAACACGGAACCACTAGGTCGCTAACTCAGAACCACTAGGTCGCTAACTCAGAACCACTAGGTCGCTAACACGGAACCACTAGGTCGCTAACACGGAACCACTAGGTCGCTAACTCGGCAACGACTAGGTCGCTAACTCGGCAACTACTAGGTCGCTAACTCGGCAACTACTAGGTCGCTAACTCGGCAACTACTAGGTCGCTAACTCGGCAACTACTAGGTCGCTAACTCGGCAACTACTAGGTCGCTAACTCTCCCAGCCGACCTAACACTTAACAAAACTTAGGTCGCTCACAACATTTTCTTAAGTCGCAGACCTTCTCTAAGTTGCCAACAACCCTTAGGTCGCGTACGACCTAGGACTTAGACAAATCTGCCTAAAAAAGTCTGAAATGACATGAAAGTGCTAAAATTCTAGATTTTGACGAACATGTCGATCCATAAAAATACGGGTCGTTACATTCTCTCCCCCTTAGAAATTTCGCCCCCGAAATTCCAAGCAATCAAAACTATTCTGTACGCCTACCATCCATAACAATCAACAAACCATGCATCCAATTCTAACTTAGCGTACAGAATTCTAAAACTTAGAACAAGTTACAATATCGCGAGATGAGACGACACCTTAGGGTCATACCTTGAAGAGTTCAGGATGAGCTGCCTTCATCCTCTCTTCCACTTCCCACGTACAGTCGTTATCATCATCACTCCATTGTATCTTGAGCAACTTAACTACCTTCCTCCTAAGCTATTTCGTGTCGGTTTCAACAACACGAAGCGGCTTACGAGGTCTTCTATCAACTGGATCAACTTCTAAGTCTTCACAGCTATCAGCAGAAACCACTGTATTCGAGTCGTGCACATACTTTCGTAGATAAGATACATGAAAAACATTATGCACACCCGACATCTTTTCAGGTAACTCCAACCTATAGGCGAGCTTTCCAATTCGCTCGATAATCGGGAATGGTCCAACAAATCTCGGAGTCAATTTACCTTTCTTCCCGAATCGGATAACATTCTTCAGTGGAGAAATCTTCACAAAAACCATATCTCCTACGTCGAATTCCAAATCCTTCCGACGCTTATCAGCATAACTCTTCTGACGGTCTTGGGCTGCCTTCATTCGTTGCCGAATGATCTCTATGCAATCTGAAGTCTGACGAATCATCTCTGGCCCAAGCATCAGCTTTTCTCCAGTTTCCAACCAACATGTTGGAGAGTTACACGGTCTTCCATACAATGCCTCATACGGTGCCATACCAATGCTTGACTGGTAACTGTTGTTGTACGCAAACTCCACCAAATGAAGGTGATCTTCCCATGATCCTCCGAAATCCAAAACACAAGCTCTGAGGAGATCTTCCAAAACTCGGTTGACTCTCTCGGTCTGACCATCTGTTTGGGGATGATAAGCTGTACTCAAACACAACTCGGTTCCCAAGACTTCCTGGAAGCTCTTCCAAAATCCACTAGTGAACAATGGGTCTCGATCGCTCACTATACTCTTCGGAATACCATGGAATCGAACTATCCACTTAACATACAACTCAGCCAACTTTGATGCAGTCCTAGTCGATCGAACAGGAATGAATCGTGCACTCTTAGTCAGACGATCCACAATGACCCAAATCCCTTCATTTCCCGCTCTGGTTCTAGGCAATCCATCAATAAAATCCATCGACACTTGTTCCCACTTCCATGTAGGAACTTCTAAGGGCTGAAGCAATCCACTTGGCTTTTTCTGTTCAGCCTTTACCAACTGGCAGTTCATACATTTGGAAATGAAATCTCCAACATCCTTCTTCATGCCTTCCCAATAGTAGGTTCTCTTCATATCCCGATACATCTTGTTTCCACCTGGATGAATTGTCAACTTCGAGTGATGACTTTCCTTCAGAACTTCACTCCTCAATTCATCTATATCGGGAACCACTAGTCGTCCTTGCTTTCGAAGCCAACCTTCTCTATCGATCTCGAATCCTTTATCCTTTTCTGGCTCCAATCCAGATTCCAATTCACGGATAATCTTGACAAGCTTATCATCTCGCTTTTGACTCTCGCCAATCCTTTCCACAAGAGTCGGTCTTATCGATAAGTTTGCCAACATTTCAGGTTCCAATTCGCATCTAGGCCTGAAGTCAAATCCAGCTAAATACTCGAGACTCTTCCATTCAGAAAACATGGCTCCCAATCCTGCATGTCTTCGACTTAACGCATCAGCCACTACGTTACCTTTTCCCGGAGTATAAGCTATACCAAAGTCATATGATGCCAAAAACTCTAGCCAACGTTGCTGCCGAAGATTCAAATCCTTTTGGGAGAAAAGATACTTCAACGACTTGTGATCCGTAAACAACTCGAATCGAACTCCCAACAGATAATGCCTCCACATCTTCAGAGCAAATACAATCGCCGCTAATTCCAAATCATGAGTTGGGTAATTCCTTTCATGCGGCTTCAGTTGTCGACTGGCATACGCAACAACTTTATCCTTCTGCATCAGCACTGCTCCAAGTCCAGTACCACATGCATCGGTGTACACCACCATCTCATCATTCCCACTTGGAATAGTCAAAACAGGAGCACTCGTCAATCGCTCTTTCAGGATTCCGAAAGCTTGCTCACACTTAGCATCCCAACTGAACACTTGGTTCTTCTTCGTCAATCCTGTTAACGGTGCAGCTATCTTGGAGAAGTCTTTGATAAACCGTCGATAATATCCTGCTAATCCAAGAAAACTTCTCACATCAGATGCATTCTTAGGTCTATCCCAATCCTGGATTGCTGCCACCTTAGCGGGATCAACCGCTATTCCACTTCCAGAAATCACATGGCCTAAGAACCTCACTTCACTCTTCCAGAAGTGACACTTCGAAAACTTAGCCTTCAGCTGATGTTTTCGTAAGATCTCCAAAACCATACGCAAGTGCGTCTTGTGCTCTTCTTCCGTTCTGGAATAAATCAGAATATCATCCACGAACACAAGTACGAACTTGTTCAACTGATCTCTGAACACTCTATTCATAAGATCCACAAAATATGCTGGCGCGTTAGTCAATCCAAACGGCATTACCAGCCACTCAAAGAAACCGGATGGTGTCCTAAAAGCAGTCTTAGGCACACTATCCCTAGCCACTCTCAACTGGTGAAATCCCGTTGCCAAATCCATCTGAGAAAACACCTTAGCTTCGTGAAGCTGATCAAACAAGTCATCTATTCTCGGCAATGGATACTTGTTCTTCTTAGTCACCTTATTCAGCTCACGATAATCGACGCACAATCTCAACGACCCATCTGCCTTGGTTGCAAACACAACTGGTGCACCCCACTCGGACACACTACGCCGAATGAATCCTTTCTGCAAAAGATCATCAACTTGCACCCTCAACTCCTGCTGTTCCCTAGGCGCCATTCGCCTAAGAGGCATTACAACAGGTATGGCTCCTTCAACTAGATCTATACGAAACTCGATCTCTCTATGCGGCGGCAACCCTTTGACTTCATCAAAGACATCCTCGAATCCATTTGCGATTGGCACTAAAGACAGTCCATCCCGTGGAACAACTAGCGAATACATGAAGCTCTTGAAGACGCCTTCTTCATGCTTACATCCTATCACAACCTTTCGCCCCTCCACATTCTCGACTGTCTCCTCCAGCCTCTCACAATCAACTTTAGCCGCATACTTCCTAAGCCAGTCCATACCCAAAATAATTCCGAACCCCGCAAAGTTCAGAACAAAGCAATCACAAACAAAAGAGCAACCATGACTCGACACAACTAGACCACGGCATAACATACACAAACAAGACGAACCCCCAACTGGATTAGTCACAACCAATGGCCTATCAACAATATCCGGTTCCAAACCTAACCGGCCTACTAGTTCATTACAAACAAACGAATGCGACGCTCCAGTATCAAACAGAACTCTAACTGGAACACCACATAGGAAAAGAGTACCTTGAACAACCACACTCTTTCCCTTCTCTTCAGCAGTAGGAGCTTTTGAAGACGACGGAACAGCTCCTAAAGCATAGGCTTGCACAATCTGCCTGTCTTTCCTTGGTTCCGGACAATTCTTCCTGAAATGTCCCGGTTTGTCACAGTTGTGACACTTCATCGGTGCCTTCGGATTCTTACAATCCTTAGAGAAATGACCCTTCTGCTGACAATTGTAGCAAGTCACCTCGCCTTTCGGCTTCTTCTGGCCATCCTTACCCTTCTGCTGCTGCTGCTTCCTCTTCTGGTTTCCACCCTGCTGTGGTTTAGATTCTCCCTTGGTAACAGCAACAACAGGTCCTTCCTTAGGAAACAGACTCTCATGCCTAAGAGCTTTCTCCACAAGCTTCTCAAATGAATCGTCCAAATGATCCACCAACTGTCTCCCAAGATAACTATCCAAGCCGGTCACAAACTTCTCATTCTTCTGGTAAGCAGACTCAATATATGACCGGGCATATTTGGACAAAGCTTCAAACTCAGAAACATACTCAAGAACAGATCTTCCACCCTGCTTGAGCTCTACAAACTTCTTGAACAGAACAGACTTCTGAGCTGTAGAAATGAACTTAGCTTCAAATCTAGCTTGGAATTGCTCCCAAGTAATCTCTTCCTCCGCAGTATTGATGGTAATAGAGTTCCACCAATCAGAGGCTCTCCCTTGAAGCTGCCTTGATGCCAACTTCCTCTTAGTTGCATCATCAATTCCCAAATCACCAAAGATCCTTCTACAAGCATCTATCCATCTCTGGACTTCGATAGTTGATTCTGTTCCCAAGAAAACCTTCCCTCCAAGAGCAGTATAATCCTTGCACAGCTTAGCAAAATCCACTGGTTTCGGAGTTTGGACTTGAACTCCAACATCTACTGCTGCCCCCGGAACTGGTATCCTTCTCATGATCGAAGTCATCATAGCTTCGAACATGGCTGCATAGTCAGCAGTCTCTTCAGTAGCACGGCCTTCCCTAGCAGCTGGTCTCCCTCTTCGACTCATTCTCAATATCTATAAAAAGGAATGATTAGAACATCTAGAGAAACAACTGCATAAAGGACTCAAACTCTACCAAGCTACTATATTATATATAGTATTCATCCATCAAAATACAATTACGTCTCTCATACGTAGTTACGACAGCGAGCGTTGGGTAAAATCGATTAATCCAATGCTCTGATACCAAATGTGACGACCGCCCATGACCCCTGCACCGAATCTAGAGATAGTGCGCTGTAAAGTGTGTCAGGCGACCATGGACGATTGTCAAGGTAAGATTTAAAACGAAAGAATCTATCGTATTACTCACAGCGCATGGACAAAATACAATAGAACATATGTATAGTGAAGCTTTACAGAACAAAATGACATCATATAAAACTCCATAATAGTTGAATACAAGCATCCACATAGTCAATACATCCAGCCTCACTACATATCTCTCAGAGAATACAAAACAGCGGAATATCCAGTACATATAATAAGAAGATAATATGCAATCCTCCAGCTCGTCTTCGATATCAGCATCGTGAGAAGAGAACAGCACTTGTCACCTGCTACCTAGTCTGCCCGTCCCAAAATGGACGAACAGCCCAAGGCAATAAGAATTAAAAACATAAAGCCTTGAGTCAGACAACAGTCTTAGTGAGCAGTAAATTAACTAACAACATACCAAAAGAGCATAAAGGAAAAGGAATAGGAATACAACCCTCCCACTCCAACCTCATTCTACAGTGATAGCCCCCAGACACACACTAAGCAGAAGCAAACATAGCAGAGCATACAATTTAAAGTAAAGCAATTGTCACTCGAGTCAAGAGTGATGTTTTCCAAGTACAAATCCCAAGGTCTAAAACCAAGGTCAGATAAGCACCCAGGAAATACCGCTCTTGAGACCGAATGACGATACAACCAAACATCCATGACTCGGCTATCACTGTTATCATTGTTGCGATATCACCGTTAATTGAATGACCGGCACATTCTTTCAGCCGTCCGTCAAGGGCTAATGGTAACCCCGGTTCTAGACATAACTCCCGCACGTCATCGTGACCCGTGCCTAGGATTATCGAATCTACCTAGAGTACTTGACCATCAACTTAGTCTTTTGGGCGTCCCCATGTACTCTTGCTTAGAGCATGCTAGAACCTTCAACAACGATGAGATCTCAACCTCCTAGTCATCCTCCTCGACGACTATTGCCATACTAGCTCAAGCGCCTCTCGAGCATCCATTATCCTCAACTCGAATCATATCACCGAGTTATCAACATGCTTGGAATGATCCCGCCTGGATTAGACCAAGTCTTCATCATATGATGCCTCGCTTCATTACATCCTCGCAAAGCTTCATCTCGACTTCACATCATCAAATCTATGCATAGGAGCTTCATCATCCCGCTACATATGCCACGAGCAGCTTTTCCAATTCAAGAGCCTTTCCCTTAGCTTTTGAATCACCTTCGATCTAAATCTAATCATCAATCATCTAGTTCATAACAATCAATCAAATCAAACATCAATCCAAGCAATCAAGCATTCAAAAATGATCTAAGTAGACAATTATAACAATAATGGCATTTTCGTAATTAAAGAGTTGAAAGTCCAATAAGCATGAAAACATGGATTATATCTCTACAAACTTGATGAATGAACTTGCATAGGTTAACATATGATAAAATGGATGTAACATCATCATGAACAATGGATCTATATGGATCTACGCATAGGATGAAGAAAATGCATGGAAATCACTATTTTAACACCATAACGAGCCAACAATCCGATATACTCCTTTGGATCCGTGTGAGAGATAATCACCACTCACCAAACCACCTAAACAACCTCAAATCAACACACTTCAGATCTGGACAGCGAAGGATGAAGCTAGATCTACCACAAATCCGCTTCAAATGAAGAAATCTCTCTTGAAAAGATGAAGATCTTCAATCTAAGCTCTTGAATCTTCAATCTTGATCTTCGATTAGGATGGATGGAAGCACTAGATTAAAGTGGAGAAAAGAAGTGAAGAAGTGTAGAAGTCGAGCTCTCAAAATGGCAGCACTTCGTCGCTTCAAAAATCCGGATCCCAAAAAGTGAGAACAACCCCTCCTATTTATAGCTGAAATCTGTCCTTAAGTCGAAATCTGGCTATCTCCCTAAGTTGCTTCCGACCTAAGCCTCTTCGACCTAAGCCTCTCCGACCTAACAGATGTACGACTTAACTCCTTTGCGACCTAACACTTAGGAAACCCAGCGACCTAACAACCTAACGACCTAACTACCTAAGACTCAGTTGGGTTGCGACCTAACACAAGTCGACCTAAAACAACACGCGACCTAACACTTGAACTATCCTAGCGACCTAACAACTTAGCAACCTACGCGACCTAACACAACATACGACCTAACAGTGTTACGACCTAACACATAGCCTAACTCCTAAGGTCGCCAACTTGTTAACTCCTTAGGTCGCCAACTTGTTAACTCCTTAGGTCGCCAACACGGAACCACTAGGTCGCTAACTCAGAACCACTAGGTCGCTAACTCAGAACCACTAGGTCGCTAACACGGAACCACTAGGTCGCTAACTCAGAACCACTAGGTCGCTAACTCAGAACCACTAGGTCGCTAACACGGAACTACTAGGTCGCTAACTCGGCAACTACTAGGTCGCTAACTCGGCAACTACTAGGTCGCTAACTCGGCAACTACTAGGTCGCTAACTCGGCAACTACTAGGTCGCTAACTCTCCCAGCCGACCTAACACTTAACAAAACTTAGGTCGCTCACAACATTTTCTTAAGTCGCAGACCTTCTCTAAGTTGCCAACAACCCTTAGGTCGCGTACGACCTAGGACTTAGACAAATCTGCCTAAAAAAGTCTGAAATGACATGAAAGTGCTAAAATTCCAGATTTTGACGAACATGTCGATCCGTAAAAATACGGGTCGTTACATCTACACTTTTCATTGATCAATGATGATTATTTTATGGTTTAGACTAGCGATATGCGAGGTCTCTTTGTCCGCATGGGGGACTGTACCCCGTTCTATTGAGCTTCGTCTCATTTTTATAGGCTAGCGTCCTACGGGCTTTATGGAGTTCGGTTCATCGGGCGTACCGTTATTGCACTATGTCGTTGTTCCGAATTATTTGAGTTTCAGGTTCTTCGGGCGTACCGTTATTGTACTACGCTGTTGCACCGGCTCTATGGTTAGCAACCATGGGATATCGACCCGTTTGTGATACACGTGTTGGTGAGTTTTCATGCTCTCGTTTGTGATAGGCCTCCCCCTTTGTGTTTTTCTAGATTTCTGGTTGTTGATTTCTAGAATTTGTGTTTCACCAATTTTGATGATATGCATTGATAAGCTCTATCAATACTTGTGTTTTGGTGAATAATTTAAAGAATATGACATTCTTTTTAGTGTTTGAGAATATTTGAGATATTGTATGATTTTTGTTGTTATATGATGTACACTTGTCATGGTATGACATTATTGTTATCATACATTTTTGTGATATCTCTTATCCTATCTCATTTTATCTGATATTTATAGCTAGACTGATCCGTTTATTATTTTCTTCTTAAATAATACTCGGGTCAGACCGAGGTATTTCATGTGCTTCTGCTTGACTTATTATCAGGGTTCGTCACCTGAATTTTGGCTAACTACTTTAGCTTAGTAGTTTTTATTATTATACATTTGAGATAGAGACTCCTTGATGTATAATTATTCTTTTGCTAGCACTTGTACCCATTCTTTTGTTATGTAGTGGATCTTGTATGACCACTATTTTGATGTACACTTTTATGTGTTATATTCATATCTATTTCCTCCTTTGTGATATGAATACCTGTGACTGATTTGTGTTATGCTTATTTCTATATTTATTTCCGTAGGCCTCATAGCCACTGTGTGGTAGCTTTGAGTTTGTATTTGATATGTCGGATTTCCTCTTGAAATGAAATGTAAGTTATATTATCTGACATATCGGTACTCGCACAAAGCAATTACATAGATGGTCACTCCTCAACAGCCTTATTCTTCGTGCTAGTCGATGGCATTGCCCCGTAGTGTCCTTGGCTAGTGTGAGTATAGAGGTGGGGCGTCACCGCTTGGTATCAGAGCCAAACTTCGGAACAATGTAGAATAATCTAGCAAGGATCATTGTCCTAAGTCTTTCTTAGGAATCGTGCCATAGGATTTAATTCGAGTCTTCGTACCGTTCTATCCTATTTCATTTTATGATGCCTTGTTTTATCAATCAAGTTTGTTTGATATTCATTCTGTGAATAACCTATTTCCTCTTCTTTCTTTCTTTCTTGAAGAAGAGAAATGGTTAGACCAGGCCGACCCAGCGTCGGTCAATCCAGTGCTACTCCTCGGGATGGAGTATGTATGTCTACCCAGCAGCTCTTAGATCTTGTGAAGAATGCTCAAGCTGTCGGACCCATTCCAGAGCCTACTCATCCTAAATATGGGTTTGCACGCTTGTGCAGTGATTACACCAACTTGAGTGGAAGACTTTTCAAGGGTTCCGAAAGCGTTATAGAAGTCCAAGCTTGGCTTAGAACATGCGATCGCATCTTTTCCCGCATGAATCTTATTGATCTACATCGAGTCCAAGTGGCTTCTAGCATGCTCCAGGAGAGAGCATTCGATTGGTATGAGCTTCTGATCTCGAAAATTATTGAAACGGATCTTACTTGGGAGCAATTCCAGGAAAGGTTCGAGTTAAAGTTTGTGCCGGAAGCTGAAAAAGTGTCTTTAGCTCGACGCTTTATCGACCTTGTTCAAGGTGAATCTTCTATGACAGTATGTCGCCTCTTTTGAATCTCTCTCTAAATATGGGGTCGAATATATTAATACCCCATTGAAGAAAAATCAGAGGTTTGTCTATGGGTTGAATAAGAACCTCAAAAAGCCATTACTTCTGAAACTAGAAGTTTCTTTCAATCAGCTTGTTGATATCGCTCTTCGACTTGAAGAGGCCGATAAAGAAAGTGATGTTGAAGTAGTGGGTGCCAAACAAAACTTCAACAAAAACAAGAAGAGGCCTATTAAGTTCAAGCCTAATCCCAACAAGAAAAGGAAGCAAGCAACTTTGGTAGCAAAGACTACTACCTCCAGTCGTGGGCAATGCTACAATTGTGGTTCTAAGGTCCATTATGCAGATAGGTGCCCAAAACCTCTTTTTTGTGGTTATTGCAAAAGTTCGGGTCATCTTTTATCTTCATGCCCCAAACTTCCAAACAAGAAAGAGGGAAAGCTAAATGTTGTGCAAGCTCCTAGTAACACTTCTCTTGGTCAAGGTATTTCTCATTCTATCCTTGATGGCATTATTATATTTCGTGATCTTCCTATTCGAGTTCATTTTGATACAGATGCATCTCACTCTTTTATATCAAAAGAACTTGTTGATGCTTTGTCTTTGAATGTTATTGGCTTGATGACTTCATTGAGAATTGCGAATCCGGTTGGTGGATCCACAACACTCAGTTTACTTTGTAAAGATGTCGAAATTATTTTATGTGATTATGCTGTCCGAGCCGATTTGCATGTTATGCGTTACCTAGGTTTCAGAATTATTTTGGGGATATATTGGCTTAACTGTTATGAAGCCCATATCCTATGTCCTGAGCGGACTATATATCTTCGACATCCTCAATCTGTTAAGCATATTTCTCTTGTTCTTAAAGATTCAGATTCCAATTCGGGAGCATCCTTGTATTCTCTAAATCCTCTTGATGACGATAATGATGATGAGGAAGATGTCATTTCCCTCATTCACATTGTTCGTGAATTTCCCGACATATTTGAGCCCGTTTTAGGATTACCACCTAAGCGAGCAATTGAGTTCAAAATTAATCTAATCCTTGGAGCTCTACCTATTACTCGTCCTCCTTACCGTATGTCCAATAAGGAAAATGAGGAGATGCGTAATCAATTATCCGAATTGGAAGGAAAAAAATTTATTCGTTCTAGTTCCTCTCCATGGGGAGCTTCGACTATTTTTGTGAAGAAATCTGATGGTACACTTAGGCTTTGCATTGACTACCGCAAGCTTAATGATCTCACCATCAAGAATAAATATCCCTTACCTCGGATTGATGATTTATTCGATCAACTTAGTGGTGCTAGGGTCTTTTCACAGTTAGACTTAGCAACCGGTTTTCATCAGCTCTGTATTGCATAGGATAGCATTACTTTGACATCGTTCCGTACTCGTTATTGATCTTATGAATGGCTTGTTATGCCATTTGGTTTGACGAATGCTCCAGCTTATTTCGTTGACCTTATGAATCGATTTTTCAAAGACTTCCTCGATCGATTTGTTCTCATCTTTATCGATGATATTCTTGTTTATTCTAAAACCGAGGAAGAGCATGAAAAACATCTTCGGATTGTGTTGGAAACTCTTAGGAGCAACCAATTGAAAGCAAAATTTTCTAAATGCCACTTTTGGCAACCTCGTGTGAAATTTTTGGGGCATATTATTTCTGAATCCGGAATTTCCGTGGATCCTTCAAAGATTGAAGCGATTCAAAATTGGAAGAGACCGGAGAGTGTGACGGAAATCCGTAGTTTTCTTGGATTGGTGGGCTATTACTGTCGGTTCATAAAAGACTTTTCTAAAATTTCCGTACCTCTTACTAGTTTGACAAAGAAGGGAGTTAAATACATTTGGTCAGACAAATGTGAAGCTGCTTTTCAAAAATTAAAAGAACTCCTTTTCGATCCTCCTATTCTTGTGATTCCCGAAGGGAACCAAGATTTTATTGTTTATACCGATGCTAGTCGTGTTGGTTTGGGAGCCGTTCTCATGCAAAGGGAACGTGTTATCGCTTATGCTTCTAGGCAATTAAAGCATGCCGAGACTAGATATGCCACTCATGATTTAAAGCTCGCAGCTATTGTTTTCACCCTTAGAATTTGGTGTCATTATCTTTTGGGAGAGAAATTTATTCTCTACACCGATCATAAATCTTTGAAGTATTTATTTTCTCAAAAGGAACTTAATTTACGTCAACAACGTTGGCTCGAGTTCCTTGCATCTTATGATCTTGATATTCTCTATACTCCTGGAAAGGGAAATCGTGTTGTTGATGCCCTTAGTCGTAAGCAACAAGTGGTTGTTTCAATGATGATATCCGAATGGAATGATCTCGAGACTTTATCCACTTGTGAGATTCGAGATCGTGAATTCATCTCTTGTTTTGTGTAGCCTTGAAGATCATCCTTCTCTTTTGGACCGCATCCTTGAAGCTCAAAACAAGATCCCGAATTGGTTCTTCTTAGCTAAAGTTGTAGGGATAAAATTGATATTGAAGGTTTGAAAGACTTTGATATTGATGCTCATGGCAGTATTCGAAAATTCGGTAGACTTATCATGCCAAATATTAGTGATCTTCGAAAGGACATTTTAGAAGATTCTCATCGTTCTAAATTTACCATTCATCCCAGTAATAGTAAAATGTACGCGGACATGAAACAACTTTATTATTGGGATGGAATGAAATCTGATATTGCTAACTTTATTAAGCGTTGCATGACTTGCCAACTCATAAAGGCCGAGCATCAAAGGCCTGGTGGGTTATTACAACCTTTGGACATTCCCGTTTGGAAGTGGGATCAAGTCTCTAAGGACTTTATTGACGGTCTTCCCCGTTCTCGTTCGGGCCATGACAGTTTATGGGTGATTGTCGATAGACTTACAAAATCCACCCATTTTATTCCCGTTCGGTCCAATCGGACCGTACCTCTTTTAGCCAAACTCTATGTTAAAGAAATTGTTAAATTGCATGGAGTTCCTACTTCTATTGTTAGCGATCGTGATCCATTATTTACTAGTGGATTTTGGAAGGGTCTTCAAAAAGCTTTGGGAACAAAGCTTAATTTTAGCACCGCTTATCATCCTCAGTCCGATGGACAAACCGAGCGTGTAAATCGAACTCTTGAAGATATTCTTCGTGCATGTGTTCTTGATTTTGGTGGAAGTTAGGAAGATCATATTTCTCTTGTTGAGTTTTCTTACAATAATAGCTTCCAATTTAGTATTGGTATGGCTCCTTTCGAGGCACTCTACGGAAGGCCATGCCGATCTCTTTCGTATTGGCTTGAAGCCGGTGAGAAGCTGGTTTTAGGTCCAGATTTTATTCGTGATGCCACAGAAAAGATTGACCTTATTCGTCATAAGATGAAAGAAGCTCAAAGTAGACAAAAATCCTATGCCAATAACCGAAGAAGGAAATTAGAATTTTCTGTGGGAGATTTGGTGTTCATTCGTGTTTCACCTATGAAGGGTGTTGTGGGTTTCAGTCGTTCGGGGAAATTAGCACCTCGATATATTGGTCCATTTCCCATCACCGAACGCATTTGTTCCGTGGCTTATCGCCTTTTATTACCGGCTCAGTTTTCTGCTATTCATGACGTATTCCACGTCTCTCAACTACGGAAATGCCTTAGAGATTCCGATTCTATTCTTGAGCCTGGTGTTATTGAAGAAATTGAAGTTTCGCCTAATTTGACCTATGAGCAACATCCTATTCGTATCATTGCTACGGAGGTTAAACGCCTTTGTAATAAAGATGTTTCACTTGTGAAAGTTCAATGGTCCTTAAATCCTAAGGATTGCTCTTTGGAATCCAGAGAATTCATCGAGCGAACACATCCGGACTTACTCTATCTTGCCCCTTAAGGTGAACTTCTCATTTCAAAATTTCTTCTTTTGTGTTATTATGCCTTTGTATGGTTGTTACTTTTTATCTTCCTCTTAATTATTGCGAGGACACAATTTCTTTAAGGAGGGGAGTCTATAACAACCCGCATATTTTACGATTGTATATTTAAATGTTTTATTTAAATATAGCATCGTTAATCGGATTAAAGTCCGAAATGTTACTTTTTGTAAACAGTAGAATTGGAACTCCAGACCACCTCCATTGAGTCCAAAATGGCATTTACAACTTTTTTGAGTATAAACATCGATATGTTTGGAGTTGAGTAGAATTTTGTTATTTTTCTATTTGGGCTTTGGGTTTGGGTTTCAGCCCACTAACCCAACCCTAACTCCTCTACTCTTCATCCATTCACTCACTCCTTCCTAACACTTTCAAGCTAAAGTAAAAATGGGGAAAAAGAATGGGAAATAGAAATTCCTAAACCCTAGTTTTGATTAGGAAACTCAAATTCAAGTCCAAAATCAAAGAGAAGTTTAGGTAAGCATCCTCTTCATCTTCTCCATCTCAATCTCTCTCCAATTTCAGAAATTTCCTATAACCTAACTTAGGAAATATTTGTTAATGATCATAGATTGGAGCTTCTAGAGTTGAAGTTGAAGAGTGGTTGGTCTTGCTTTGTTTTAGAACTTCTCATTCGTTGTTTTGGGGTTTAAAGGTGAGTTCTTTAACTCACATCTACGTCTATAACTTTCATTGTTGTTAGGTATGAATTCCTAACATTTGTGCATGTTAATTTGCTTTTGATTTGAATTGATTTGGTGAATTTTCCAAATTTTGGTGTTTTGGACCAATTTTATGAAAATCCTACTATGGACGTTTGGACGTGATATTTGGGGTGTATCGAAGAGCCTTTAAGGCTGGGTTATCGCTTGGCATAAATCCCTAGTCGTCGTTGCTCGTCCGATCGCTCCCAAATCGTTTTGGCCATCCTGGCCTGGGCAAAATGTTGCCCATACCATGTGACCAGACGTCTGGGATTTAATCCAGACGTTTGGTTATAGACCTGGAGGAAAAAATAATAAGCACGCAGAAAATACAATGGCAGAAACATATTCCAGACGTCTTATTTATAGGTTCAGACGTCTGGATTAGGTCTCAAACGTCTGCCTTGAAATTTCAGACGTCTGAAAGGTTTTCTGAAAATTTCCAAAAAAAAATCCAAACGTCTAGATTCTAAACTAGACGTTTGGAACTGTTCAGTTTTGCCTATTTGCCTATTTTTTTAGTGAACTTCCAATTTTAATCGACTTTTGTTGATCCGGTTAGTTGTTATCACTTATTATCGACTTTGATGACTTCTTTCTTTGGATTTTTGGGAATATCCATTTGATGGATTTGATATCAATTTTTATGGATTTAATTCACATTGTCGTATGTGAATATTTTTTGGTGATTGATTGTTTTTACAATCATTTTGTGATTTGTCACTTTAAAATACAAAGGTTTTTATACTAGTAGTGAATACTCAAACTCTTTCACAAAAACGATTTCAACACTACTTTTAAATACAAAGCTCGTTTTTAAAACCATTTTCCAATTTATTAGTATATACAAACCTTTACCTAATTCGTATGAGAAATCTAATTAAACGGCTTAGCAAAACAAGTGGTATGAAACGCTTGCGTTTCGTCGGTTAATTCTTGGAATTGTTCGATTGAACTCTTGTGACAATTTTCGAGTGAAAATCTACAATTTGTTCGTAAATATTTAAGTTAAGCCAGTGGTTATGGGACATGAAGCTAAAGTCATTTATTTACTAGCTTAGTGTAATCTACACTTTTCATTGATCAATGATGATCATTTTATGGTTTAGACTAGCGATATGCGATGTCTCTTTGTCCGCATGGGGGACTGTACCCCGTTCTATTGAGCTTCGTCTCATTTTTATAGGCTAGCGACCTACGGGCTTTATGGAGTTCGGTTCATCGGGCGTACCGTTATTGCACTACGTCGTTGTTCCGAATTATTTGAGTTTCAGGTTCTTCGGGCGTACCATTATTGTACTACGTTGTTGCACCGGCTCTATGGTTAGCAACCATGGGATAGCGACCCGTTTGTGATACACGTGTTGGTGAGTTTTCATGCTCCCGTTTGTGATACGCCTCCCCCTTTGTGTTTTTCTGGATTTCTGGTTGTTGATTTCTAGAATTTGTGTTTCACCAATTTTGATGATATGCATTGATAAGCTCTATCAATACTTGTGTTTTGGTGAATAATTTAAAGAATATGACATTCTTTTTGGTGTTTGAGAATATTTGAGATATTGTATGATTTTTGTTGTTATCTGATGTATACTTGTCACGATATGACATTATTGTTATCTTACATTTTTGTGATATCTCTTATCTTATCTCATTTTATCTGATGTTTATAGCTAGATTGATCCGTTTATTATTTTCTTCTTAAATAATATTCGGGTCAGACCGAGGTATTTCATGTGCTTCTGCTTGACTTCTTATCAGGGTCCGTCACCTGACTTTTGGCTAACTACTTTAGCTTAGTAGTTTTTGTTATTATACATTTTAGATAGAGACTCCTTGATGTATAATTATTCTTTTGCTAGCACTTGTACCCATTCTTTTGTTATGTAGTGGATCTTGTATGACCACTATTTTGATGTACACTTTTATGTGTTATATTCATATATGTTTCCTCCTTTGTGATATGAATACCTATGACTGATTTGTGTTATGCTTATTTCTATATTTGTTTCCGAAGGCCTCATAGCCATTGTGTGGTAGCTTTGAGTTTGTATTTGATATGTCGGATTTCCTCTTGAAATGAAATGTAAGTTATATTATCTGACATATCCGTACTCGCACAAAGCAATTACACAGATGGTCGCTCCTCAACAGCCTTATTCTTCGTGCTAGTCGATGGCATTGCCCCGTAGTGTCCATGGCTAGTGTGAGTATAGAGGTGGGGCGTCACAATTATCATCACCAAAAGGTATTGGAGAGGGTAGGAAATTCGAAGTTCCCATATGAAAGGCTTCAAACATGAAATGATGTATTGATACAAAGAGTTCTATTGGATCAAGTGCATTGGTTGATAGAGTTACGGGTATACCCTAGGGGAAATTATGTAATTTGTTACATATATCTAACTTGGTGACCAAACTTGTTCAAAAAGAAGATGTTTTCTTTCTATTATATACATGATATAATGTGATATACAAATTAATTAATATAATTAAAAGTATATTTAATAGAAAATCCATAAATGGTATATTTTTTTATAATAGTTACAAAGTGTTATAACCTTGAGTAATTTATCACAATAAAAAAATACCATTTTAAATGATCCTAGTCAAGATGCATTGAGACTGGATATCAATGTATCCGTAAGACTAGAGTACGTAACGCTCTCCAAATGTTAGGTAGTATATTACTCATGACTGCTGAGGGCACCTAGGGGTTACGTACTAATAGTTATTAGATAATTATGAAATGACTCACTCGATAGTTTTATGTTGATTAATATAACTAAGGTCAAATAGAAAATATCAATATGACTGGTTTACCCAGTTCTCTCGACTTGAGAATACTATGGATCTTCAATATGAAAGTTCCACTTTGATTATAGTCTGGGTCGAGTGGAAGTATTGAAGGTGAAGCGGCATTCAAGAGAGGATTCGTCTCCTTAGTTATATGGGGTTAGCATCAAGGTCAACTCAAGTCAACTCAAAGTCAAAGTCTCTAGCTAGAGTAGGTCGATTAATAATTATTATTATTACTGAACTAAGAACTTGTGTTGGACTATAGAGTTAAATATGGATGATATTGGAATGTTGACCATTACCAAATTCCATGAGTCCAAAGTGATATATTTTTGATGAAAGAATTGGTGTAAATAAATGTCACAACAGGGTAACGCTTAATAAAGTGAAATTGATTTTATTGAAACTAGTAAGCGATAAATTTGGCCTAAATATCACACTAACTGCTAAGTGACGTGTGAACATCAACATTTGAATAGTTCAATGTTAATCGCTAACTAGATTTACACCAGACGAGTCACATAGCCGAAATGATGAATTCTCTTTAGGCCTATTGATTTATAGTTTATAATTGTTATAAATTAATTAAATTAATTAATATCTTTGAAATATTAATTATAAAATTTTGAATATGATTTGAGGAATAAATATTATTTAATATATTTATAATAGTTATAAATATATCGATCGATATGTAATGTCGATAAAAAATTAAATTAGATCTAGTTAGTAATATTTATTTAGACCTAAATGGGATATTAGTCCATGATACTATGGTCATATTTTATCAGCAATAGGGATGTAGGAGCGGCTAAAAATTGGGCTAGGGTATTTAGATGGATGGCTCGGATTTAGGAAGAATGGGTATGAGATATAATCTGCCTTTCTCTCTATTCCTTCCACAATAAAAGGACTCATAACCCTAATGCAAAAATGATTTTTTTTGTTGCCATTTCCCATCATTGTTGGCCGAATTTATCTACATAGGCTCCAACAAATTAATCTCAAATGAATTTCAAAACAACAACCATTGGATAGTCAACAGTCTACGATTCAAGGATTAGCAGTCTGTCGAATCGACAAGAGTTCTAAGAAGGGAGATTCATTATTAAAAGGTGTACTTCAGGGCATTGGTTTGGGTATGTGTTTACTATATCATACGACTTATAGTAAAATTATTATATTGTTAGTTATGTGAGATTCTTATAAGTATCAATTTTTTCATATATTAGATTGTTATATGTATGTATATTATTATTTAAAAAAACCATTTTTTATATATTTATTGTATACATAGCCAAAAAAATTTATTTTAATTATTATTCTTTTATTGATTAATATATATATATATTATATGTCATATAGCATAAATTAAATGCCTTATATTTAATTATGTCATCATATCATGTTAATAATTGACCATTTTTTGATAAAATGTTAGTAATTGATCTTATAATTTATATATGCATATTTAGACAAATTTGAATTTTAGGTAACAACAAAGTATTTTTTAATCATTGTTTACTATTATTTAATATTATTTAAATCAAAATACAAGTTGAATAATTCATACAAAATAATATATGTTTCAAAAATTATATCTTAAATTTTATAAAATTATTTCATTATCACATTATCTCTTAGAAAATATCCCAGAATTTAAAAATTAAAATTTTTATTTTAAAAACCATTTATATGTGCGGACGATAATAAATAGTTAATAATAAAAATTAGTTTTGTCTCAAAAGTTAAGGAATTTTTTTCTTTACCTTCATATATCATATTTGAATTTCTAACAATTTAAATTTTGTAAAATATATTACAAAGTTATCTTTAACATTATCTTAATGATTTTCGACTAATTAATATATATATATATTAATAATATAAAATTATAGTTAAATATTTCATGTAATGTGTATTCGATCTAGAATGCGATAAAAAATATAAAAGATATATTTATTTTTATTTATTTATCATAATTGATATAATTATAAATTATATATTTATTTAAATACATATATTTATAAATACTTTAGATATTAGAAATATAATTATATGTAGAGACGCACACATATTATTTTATTACTATAATATATAAATTATATTTTATTTATAAAAAACTTTATATATTATGTGTGTGTGTTTATATATTTATATAGTCATTAATTTAATTAATATCTAATTCAATATATATATATATATATATTATTTTACATATATGCTATACATATATTATATATATATGTATATATCTATATTGTTTTAATATTTATTTAAATAACAAGTTTATATACATACATATATTTGGATAACGTACAATATATATATAATGAGCTAACATGTCCATTGCGATGCAAATCCCAATATCTATATACGGGCATGTTATACCTTGCACAAATTATTATGTTACACATGCACACACATACTAATATGCATATGATACATATGTGTGCCATTATATTTAATTGAATATAAATTAAATAAAATTCCATCTATTACTTATAAATATAAATGAAACAAGAAATTTTATTTAAATTAAATTTAGAAATGTTCTAAATAAATTAGATTTCATAGGCCCAATATAGATCCAATAAGGATTTTCTTTTTGAATTCACCAATATCTTTTATTGCAGGCTAGCCCAGTTCCAACAATGGCATCGAAGCCCAATAGCCTATGCGGTTTAAATTAGTCATATTAGGTTTAACTATTAAGCTTGCAGTCCAAAAGTTGTCCCTAATAGAAAAGGCCTAAATTTGAATTGAGCCTTGGGCTAATTTTCAAAATTATTTGAAAAATAAAATATAAGATTTTAAATTTAAAATAACATATAAAAATATTATAAAAGTTATAATATAATAAAAAATTCTTAAAATGTTTGAAACTAAACATTAATTTCGAAATATAAAATTTATTAATAAGATTAATAAAATAAATTAATTAAATACGTTAATTAATTAATAAATAAATTCATGTATTATATATTATGATATATGTTATGTTGTTTTTAAATGTTTAAAATAACATAAGTGTACATATATATATATATATGAATTGAATTTTGAAATTAATAGAATTTAATTAAATAAAATTAATTAAAGGTTGATTAAATAAATAAATAAATAAAAGGTTAATTAGTTAAATAATATGTATATATATATGATGTATGTGTTATACTATAAAGGATATACTATATAATAAAATTAAATATAAATGTTATATTAAGTTAATATAAAACTAATTAAATTGTTAATTAATTAAAATCAATTAAATAAGATTTAATTAATATATTATTATACATAAGACTATTATCTAAGTAATATGAAATATAAAAGTTATATAATGTTAAAAACCTATATAATATAATGTATAATAAAATTTGGAACAGTAAGAAACCCTAAATAGACTTAAGGGATAAATACGTACATATAGTACGTATACCGTGATTTTAGATGTGTTCGACACTTGAATTACGAGAGTAATTCATAAGAATTATATTATTCTATAAGTTGATATCACTCAATATTAAGTATTAAAGATTATGACTCTTCAATATAATATTGTCATCTACTATATATATTAATAAATTACTTGCATACTCCTTGGTTGTTGATCCGACTCAAGCTGGAGTGTTATGTGTAGTATTATTAATATATTTAATAGGTGAGGTAAGATAACTATATGTATTTGTTAAGCAGACTCAAGGTACATATACTATACTTATGCCGTCGCGATATGGTAGGAACGAGTGAATAATTTTATTTCGATTTGTTGAGCAGACTCTAGGTCGAAGCGGAATTAAAAGACAAGGTTTTAAATAGTTAGGAGTTGTATATGATACAACCGACAATGATTTATCCATCGTCCATGGAGCTATGACTTGTTGAGCGGACTGAAGGTTAGAATTCCAAGACGGATGAGACCTAACAGCTACTAGTAAAGTTGAAAGACTTCTATATTGCGACTTAAGGTTTGGCAAAACATAAAAGGTGGGAGCCTTATTAGAAAAATGAAATTATAACATTTAACCTTTTTAATATTGCAAGAACATATGCTATATAATGTTATAATAATCTACATTAATAAACTTTTGCATTTAATACGATTGATAAAATGTTTATCAATTAAGATATACAAATGAACTAAATTGAAGATTAACACATAGAAATATAATATATATACTTACTATTCAGTGCTTCTTGCATGTTACTATTTTCTATACCCATGCAAGAACCTAATATTACAACTACTTAATACATTCGTAATTTGGTCGCTTATGTGTTTCTTTGGTCGAGACTATGTATTGCATTCTATGAGTTTCGAACCCTAAAAGCAATACAAAACTATGGGTATTGATCCATACACCATCCCATATAAGCGTTATATGGGGAACGGTCATAGTTCATAATGTATGATACATCGATGAAGTTAGTTCATTCGAACTAAGCCAATAAACAATATTGTAAGATCGACTATTCAATTTGATTGATTACAAAAGGATTACATTGTGTTAAATGTAACACAAAACCAAAACTACAATATAGATCTAAGAACTCAATCATTAAAGCGTTAGTTTGATCAGTTTATGTAAAGTGCAACATATTTGATGTTCTTAAATGTTAAGGACAATCTAATGCGCTTTTGTAAAGAGTTCATTATGATATTGTAGTAAGGGTTTTCTTTTGAATGGTTTGACCATTTAGAAAAGAAAATAAATGTGTAAGAGTAAATGTGATTTAAGGTACAGTTTGAATGAAGAGAATGAAGAGAGTAAATGTGATTTAAAGAAACGTCAGAAACAGGAAATGTAAAATAATAATTGTACTTAATATTGAAATAAGAAATTTATATTCTGAAATGTATTTTCATATAGGAAATTGTTTTCTATAAGATTTATTTCTTTAAGTTCAAGATATTTGATCAAAGAATTCTCCACTATAAACTAGTTGCAATATCTGGAATAAATAATTTATATATTAAGCGAATGGTTGACCTTCGAATTTAGTACGCTGTTATAGTAATGGTAGAAATAATAGAAGCATGCCATATAACACTTATTGATTGCATTAAGTGACGAAAATTATTTTCGTAAAATATACCGAGCATTACTTATAAAATAACGACTAGTTTTTTGTGTCGACTATAAAATAGATAGTTATATTTCAATATGAATATTATAAATATATACTATGAAATAAAACTATAATGTGGTATTTCTTTTCACAAAAAAAAGATGTATTTGAAATTAATGAAGTATCTAGAATTATTTACAATTATTTTGGAATTATAGGCTTAATCGTAGATTTGAGAAATAATTTTATTATATGATGATGAATCATATGATACTGTTTAATTATATCTCAAATAATTAAGGGATATGCACCCATTTAGTTGGAGCATCATAAGAGTTAAATGAACTCTTAGAATTGATACATATAGATGTATGCAAACGTAAGTCCATTAATACCAAACTGATTCTACATACTTTATCATATTCGCCGATGAGTTATCACAAACAGGAATATGTGTATTTGATACACATGTACAAGTCTATGATAAGCTCATAGTATATAAAATAGAAGTAAGTAATATAACATGCAGAAGAATTGATTTGATTTGATTTGATTGTGTGAGTAAGTGTATTGGAAAGAGTTCCAAACGTACCTAAAATGAATAAAGATTCATTCTCAATAGTAACTTCTTCCTATAATACATAATGATGTATTAATGAGGTGTATTTGAATTTTGTTGGACAAAGTATGATTAATTATGAGTGAAGTTGAGTTAACTTCTTTCTATAGGTCATGTACTTAAGAGTAGTATGCAAGGTTAATATTATATCATCTAAATAATAGTTTACAAAATCATACTAGATAAGGGTTTGTAAGAAACCCAGACATATCCTAGGCTAAGGAGTTGGCGGATTATGTAAGTCGAAAGTCTACATATAATAATTGTTCATGAGGGATCTTGTATGAATTGCCCAAAAGAAGTTTGGGTACAATAGTCATTGAATGACTAATTTATGATGTGAACAAGTCGTGTACTTAAGAGTAGTACACAAGCTTAATATCATTTCATCTAATAATAGTTTAGAAAATCATATAAGATAAGGGTTTATAAGAAACCCCAACATATCCTAGGCCAAGGAGTTGGTTGGTTGTGCAAGTCGAAAACCTGCATGTAATAGTTGTTTGTGAGGGATCTTGTATGAATCGCCCAAAAGAAGTTTCGGTACAATAGTCATTGGATGACTAATTTATGCTGTGAACATAAATATATTGTGAATTAATGCAAAATTAGTTTTATATAAGGCAATTCATAAAATGTGATTGCACATTCCGTTGCGTTGAGAAATAATTGTTGTTTCAAGAAATACTAACTTCATAACAAAGGAATTTCTTTGAGAAATTATTGGTATTAGAATAGTTTTGGATATGATTCAAAGACGATACTTATTACGAAGGATGAAAAGAAATTAATCTAATCTAAATAAACATATCAAATTAGAACATCTAATGAGTATTCTTATACAAAGAGAAACTATGAGTTTCTTATCGGTGTGAAGAATAAATAATCCTTGGTTGTTTAATTAAACCATTAAGAGTATTGACTCAATGATATGGTACGATACGCTAATCCGAAACGGATTCCAAGTACATTATCAAAATATGATTTTGATAGTTGTACTCAAAGGGATATGATCCATTGACCGCAAATATATCTTTAAAAGAAAGACAAATGCAGTTGGAATGTAGTGAGCCACATTGATAAGAATAATATTGTAAATTTCAAATTCTTGAAACTAACGTAACAGATTTACAGTTCGATGTGCTCAAGTTGATTCGGATTTACTTGCAAAATTATTGCTTAGTATGACTTTGTATTTGGTACGTACATGCTAAAAAGGAAAATTCTAAATAATGATTTAGAATAGACTATTTTCACTTAACAACCAAACTGTCTTGAAGTCGGTGGGAGCAATATTTGGGTTTGTAAGTTTTTGGTTATGGTCTAAGAACAGGTAGGAAAGTGTCGTTCAACAAGCATAAAAATTGAACAAGTGATTTGGTAGAAATATTAAATAGTTTGATTGTCAATCAAAATGCAGAGGAAGCGTGTGCTCATAAGAAAGAATGTTAAAAGGTACATAGATATTTCTAAGCCATAAGTAAACAATACACTGCTAATTGTTAACGATGTACTCATGCTAAAATCAACTTTTGTTGTTTTAATACTCGACATCGAATTTGTAGTTGATGTCTTTTATAGTAAGTATAAAAGATATTATTGCCATTGTCATACATGTCATGTTGTCTACGATATCATGATTTGTTTATATATTTGATACATGAAACAAATGTCAAATCCAAATAATCAAGAGGAACAAGAGTAATTAGGTCAATGAGATAATATAGGAGCAATGAAAGATAGTGCTGCTACAAATATGCAAGCATCTAACATTAAGGTAGATGTCGAACTTTTCTTGAAGATATTAAGCCATAAGAGTTATCAAATCTAATGGCAAGAAAGATGTTAAGACTTTATAGCCTAAAGAAATGGTATCGAGCCTATGAACATAGAAATAGTTTCGAGGAGGTGATATCAAGTCTATAAAATGATAAAGCTGTCGAACTTGTAAATACTAGCTACATTTCAAGCTTATAAAGAAGTAGGGATAGTGTGCTTCTACAGCAGCAGAAGGAATGTCGAGCTACTATAATGAAGAACGTCGTCAAATATGAAAAGAAAGGGGATATCGAACATCTAACATTAAAGAAAGATACCGAGTTTCTAGGAGATGCCGAACTTATAAATGGGAAAGCATGACGAGCATGTAAATAAAAAGTGTGCCAAGCATGAAGATATTGAGTCTGTATCCAAAGGAGGGTATCGAATATCTAATTGCCAAGAGATGCTGAATCTGTAAAGGTTGTTGCACTGTTAAGGGGTATTGAACACTTAGTTACAAAGCAGGTATATCGAGTCTCTATGGCCCAAATGATGTTAAGCCTCTGCAACATAATGTTGTAGAGCATGAACCAAAAGAAGGGTGTTGTACTACCTGAAGATGCCGAGCTTCTAACATGAAGTTATTATGCTTATAATGGTAATATCGAGCTGCTACGAGTAGGAAAGACTATCAAATGGTGATGATCGGAGATGGCGAGCTTGCACAAGCGTTTACTAGCAACCGATATCAAATCTCAACAGCAAGAATAAGATGGTGCCGAATATCTAAGCACAAAGAAGGTGTCGAGTGTTAACATCACAAAGAAGGTGTCGAGTGTTAACATCATAAAGAAGGTGTCGAGTATTAAAATTACAGAGGTGTCAAGTATTGATAGTACAAAGAGGATAGTGAATATATAAGCTAGGAGGACATGTGGTAGTCATCCTGCCCGCCGCTACCACTATAAATAGACCCCCTCGGCCATTCAGATAGAGGCGATTAGTTCCTTTCTTTACTTCTCAAATTACAAGTTGTAAACCCTAATTTGATTTAGGGATTCCTTGATACAATTGTAACTTTTGCATAATAAGGACTTAGACAATAAACTTGGCATAGCATAATGCCTTTGATAAATGTATCTTTGACTATTATTGAGAGAATGGACGTGCATATAGCTTATCTTTGGACTTAGACTTAAATTTGGACTCGCATATTGACAATTTGAACAAGGCCATTTAGGCCCTTGCCAAAGTTAAAGTTCACTTAACATAATGACCATCATGCCTATTGACATATGAACAATGGACCGTGACTTATGTGAATAGCCTATTTTGTTCATTGACAAAAAATTAATGAACTATTGCACGTTTATGTGACTTGCCTATTTTACCCTTGAACATATGACTCGAACTTTTAAACAACTTCATGACTGTACTAAAAGTCCATAGGCATTACAGGGTGATTCTGAATAATATTATCTTGTGCAAACATCTCCAGTGTTGAGCCAATTTTTGGTTTAGCATTTTGACGCTAGAAGGAGGGCCTGAACCTCCGTGTCATCATTTCCTTACGTTGAAAGCGAACAAAGTGATATTTTGTTTCAGGAAAGTAGTAAAGACCAAGAAAGTTAATCTTCTGAATAAAGAAGTTGTACAACAGACAGCCGCAGAGAATAATGTCACTCGGAACTTCAATTTGGAAAATACAGAGATTGTGATTAGTCGAAGCTCAATACTTGAAATTGATCGGAAAGATCTAAAAGAATTAAAAGGTGCAGATTTGAAAGAAATAGATTATTTTGGGAATAAATAATGAACTTTAGAATGATCTATATTTAAAATTGAAATTATTCTTAAGAAGTACGCGAATAGAGATCATTTAGAAAGTGATGATTTCTGGGATTTGTTTAAGCTAATGTATTTTTGAACACACACACATACACGGTTATAAAATATTTAAAGGATTTTTACAGAAGTGTATCTAATTTTTATGTAAAAGTGATAGTTTATTAGGAAGTTTAGTAAATAGAAAATATTTAGGAATGATAGTAAAATAAATGCCGTTTGATTATTTTATGGAAATTATTATTAACAATATTTATAAAGTGTATTTTGTCAATGATTTTGGAAGTAATATACATTCAATAATTGATTATTTTTAAAAACAAAAGGGAATTTGTTTCTCAAGTTGTTTGGATATATGTGTTTAGAAGTGTTTGAATTGAATTATTATAGAAAGGAAAATTTTGGTATTTTGTTATATAAATGAAGTTAGCAAATCGATATTTTAATGTTTAATATTTGAAGGATTATTATAAAAGAGAACCAAAAGTTGATTAATCATTTCTCGATAGTAATATTTTAAAAGGAAAAATCGAAAGTGAATAAGAGTTTTAAAATATTGATTTTGGAATTTCAAGTCATGGCTTTGGGAAATATTTTGGAGTTGAAGATCCTTATGGGAAAAGTGAGATTATTTAGATTTGTTGTTCAAAGGAAATTATGAATTACAAAAATTTCTTTGGTATTATCATTTTGAAACTATTAAGAAGAGTTTCGAAGTTTATGAATTATTTTTGAAAGGAATCCAAGGAATTTGAAATTGAATAATGCTTAAAATATAGGTTTTCTTGGAATTATATAAGAGGTTTTTAAATAAAGATTTTAGAAGGGAATAAGTTTTATTATTTAAACCTATTTGGAAATTAATATCTTTCTTTTCAAAATTAAATTAAACGTTTTGAAAATGGAGATTTTATTATAAAACCTTTATGAATCAATAAATAATCGAAGTAAGTGATTTTTGTGGAATTCTTTATTGTGAGATTTTTTGGGTAAACAGATTAGGTTGTAGAAGTGAGCAAGAAAGAATGAAATCTTCTGAAGGTCTAGAAGAGGTAAACTTAGATTTGCTAGATTCAAACAAAACAGTAAAAATAAAAACTAGCGACGGTCTTAGAAGAGAGCTTACCCGACTCCTCTAATCTAGAAAATATGTGTTTTTCGGAACTCACTCAGACATGATCATGATAGGTCTAGCAATTGTGAGTCATGCTCTAAATATAGATCCAAATTTTGTCCCTGTCTGACAAAAGAAAAGGCAGTTTGATAAAATTCAGGCTAATAAGGAATAAGTTGTAGGTTATTTGAGAATGGGTTCATTAGAAAAATCTTTTACCCTAAATGGTCGGATAATCCTATACCAATTAAAGAGTCCAAAGGAAAAGGGAGAGCGTACGTCGATTACACTGATCTAAATAAGGCATGCTCCAAGATCGTTGTCCTTTACCTAGAATAGATTCATTAGTTGATGTAACAAGTGGTCATAAGCTGTAATATTTTATGGATGCATACTTGGAATATGATCAAATCCCCATGTTCAAATCAGATGAAGAAAACACATGTTTTGTAACAGACTGGGGAGCTTATTACTACAAAATCATGCCCATTGAGCTAAAGAATATAGGGGTTATATACCAAAGGATATATCATCAATGATCAAAGAATTGAAGCCAATCCTGATCAAATCGAGACGATTAAGGGTAAGGTGAAGCCAAAAACAAGTAAAGATTGTGATGGGATTAAATGGAAGGATGACAATTTTAAGATGGTTGAATCATGCAGCCCAAGCTTACCATTCCCAACATGGTAATTTATATGACTTCTCAAGTCGTAGATATCCCCAAATCCTCCTTTTAGATCAATTCCCAGAAGGGTTATTTTTTTAGCACTCTGGCTTTTTGAAAAACTACTCTTCAAAGTTCCATGATTTTCTTAAATCTGTTACCCAACCAAATAAGGTTGGATAATACAAACCACCCTTTATTTTGATAAAATATTTTTATTTTTAAACCTTATTTGTCCAAAAGCAAGAATTTTGGGAGTTTAATTACTATTGAATATTCCAATAATTTAAGAAAATTTATACATTATATTTCAAAAGCAATTTGCAAAATAATATGCAGTTTTTATCGCGATGACCACAGTTTTAACCCGAAGGATGTTTTGATGAGGTCATCTTTAAAAAAATTTAAAAAGAAATTGCATATTACCAATGTTGACAAAAAAGAGTGGCTAATGTAAAAATAGCTTATTGGATTTCAAGACCAGTATCCAGATTTTGGACAATAGATACAAAATCCCTTACCCAAGGCATCGGATTTCTTTAATTGTTCAAACAGCCTTCGAGAAGTTGAAAGACAGGGGAGTCTTCATTGAAAACCATGGTTTTGAACAGCCGAAAGGACAAATTGATATGAAAGTAGGATTCTAATCTTTAAATATCGAGTATCGATAACAAATTCTTATATGTAGAGAAAGGAAAATCCAATGCCATTAATGGATTGCCTCATAATTTCGGCATACTAATGTTTAAAGACGTTACTTCTACTTTAAATAAGGAAAGATTCATAAAGGAGTAAGTACCACCATCATCAACATATTTGAAATAAAGCGGTAATGACGACTGATTAAATGAACGCCAACCTAAGATCAAGGAACATCGGAAAAATTGGAATGTTGGATATATATTGCCATATCATGACCAAGGATAATCTTGCATCTATATTAAGCAGCTCAAGAGAAATGAGTAGAACTGTGAGAGGAAATTCAAAAAGGATTTTCATATGGATCATTCCAGCATATGGAGCAAGGTAAAGAAAGAAACAAGACAAGAAGTAATTAGCCACAAAGCAAGTCAAGGAAAAATAGTTAATACCTTGAGACGAATAAGTTCTCTATAACCTAACAACGCTCTAGCTCAATCCCACAACCTTTGATGGAATAGAAAACTGCTATTTTACTCAAAAAGAAGAAAAATTTAAGTAATAACCAATTATTCGTCCAACCAATTAGAGGTTAAATCGTCATCCAACGTAGTAATTTTAAACACTACATTAACTTATACATAAGAATGTTGTTGGCCATGGAATTCAGTCTAAACTCAAAGAGATCATTTGAAAATGAAATAGCCAAAGTCTTATCTCCAAAATCTCAAATAGTAACAAAGCAGTTAGACTAATATGGAATGTCCTAAATAACTATTGGATTTCAGCAAAGATCAACATCAATGGTATATAAGTTCCAAGATATTGATTACCATAGACCAATCTTTACATAACCTTACTATGGATTATTGACAAAGTCATTAAATGTATTCGAGCGAATTATCTACAACATTGGAAAAGAGAACCGGGTGGAAGAATTACCCCTGATATCATGAACTTATCAGAGAATAACATATATAGCTAGTCTTTATCAAAAAGAAGGAAAATGAACCAAAGAGTGATAATGGTGAAAACCTAAAAGGAACCATTCATACAAAAATAGATAATCAGTATGAAAACAATTGGATGATGCCCATTGTTAAATACTTGGTATAAGAGAAACTACCAGAAGATAAAAAGGAAGCTAGAAAGATAAGGCACCAAGCTCCAACTTTTATTATGACGGATGAAATGCTTTATAAAAAGGATATTCGCTCCCTTACTTAAGATGTGTTAAGTGGTACAAAATTGTTTAGAGAAGCCTATAAATGGTTCTCTAAAGATCATTCTAACGGTATAAAATTGGCCAAAAAGGTCATGAGCCAAGGTTTCTATTGGCCCTATATGAACAAAAATGCAGTGAATAACTTAAAGATATGTGAGAAATGTTAGAGATTTTCAACAATTCCACATATGCCCCCAGTGAGTTAACCCCAACCTTAAGTCCATGGCCCTTTGATGTGTAGGGAACCGACTTAATTAGATTGTTGCCTATATCTAAGGGTGAAGCAAAGTTTGTAGTCGTAGCTATCGATTAGTTTACCAAATTGGTAGAAGCAGGACCATTATCAATTATAACATCAAGGAAAGTACTACAGTTTGTGATTAAGAATATAATCACTTGGGTTGGAATACCACATAAAATAATATTCGGCAATGGAACTTAATTTAAAAGTGATGAATTCACCAAATTTTGCAACAAGAATGGAATAATCAAAAGTTTTTCATCCGTAGATCATCCCAAGGCTAATGGAGCCGTTGAAGCTGCTGACAAAACCATTAAGACTGTCCTCAAGAAACGATTGGACAAATCAAAAAAAAATTGGGTAGAAGAAATACCACTTGTGATTTAGGCATATCGAACTTCTTCTAAGGCTGCAATAAGACATACTCCATTTTCTTTGACATATGAATGCAAAGCAATGCTACCAATCAAAATTGAAATACCATCCCATCGAAGGATTGCATATGTTTTCAATCCCAATCAAAAGCTGAAAAAAGAATCCCTAGATTTGATCAATGAGTTAAGGGATAAAGCGGCCATACGGACAGTCGAATACCAACGAAGGATATCAAAATACTTAACGCCAAAATAAAGGAAAGATCATTTCAAAAGGAGACTTGGTACTTTGAAAGGTCATGACAAATACTAAAAATCCGACAGTTGGACCGCTCATACCAAATTAGGAAGAACCCCTTGGTATCCACAAAGTAATCCCACTAGGGACTTGTCAGCTATGTTGACCTGATGGCAACGTGATAGCAAGAACTTGGAATGTCGAACATTTAAGACCATATGTTCCTACAATGGATGAATAAAGAAATAAAGACAAGTATATCTACAAAGTCGATAATCAAATGAAAGAAAGGAACTATAAGGAAATCAAAGCCTAAATCGTTACATATAAGGTAATACGGAGCGAAGGAAAAACCTTTGATCCCACCAAAAGGGCCTGGTAAAAGCACCTCCTAGGGGGAGGTCAGAGTAAGCCTTTGGTCCCGCCTAAGTTGGCCAGGCCAAAGTACTATAGGTCTTTTGTCTCGCCTACATGGCCTGTCCGAAGCGCCACTTAGAGGGAGGATAGAGTAAACTTTTTGTCCCGCCTAAGATAGTCTGTCCAAAGCACCGATCAACCTTCGGTTCTGCCCATAAGGCCTGACCGGAGCGCCCCTTAGAGGAAGGATGGGTAAGACTTTGGTTCTACCTAAGATGGCTAACCAAAGGCACCGACCAGTCTAAATCATTGCCTTTAAGGTAATAATGAGCTCAATCAAAAGCCTAAATCATCAACTATAAGGTGAGAAGTGGTGAAAGAGACAAACCAAGGCCTAAATCATTACCAAAAATGTAATAAGGGGCAAAGGAAATCAATCAAACAAATGTGATTTTGTCCTAGGAATGGATCAAAGCAATCTCCTAAAAGGAAGTGTAATTAAGGACGACTAATTTGACACTAAGCTAAGAATAAAGCAACCTTCAAAGAAAGGGACGAGAACTATCTATTACTGAGAACTAAGGATGTCAACGTCAAATGTGGACATCTAAGAAGTTGAGAATCACTGTTATTACTCAAGTTTCCAGTCTCCTACTAGTTGAAGCTAAATAGATTTCCTGTCTTCTACTCAAATGAAATTATTATAATATTAGCGGATGGATTTTCGTTCTTCTTTTCAAGTGAAATTATGGTATTCATACCAGATGGGATTCTGGTCTTCTAAATTAATGAATTCGTAATCTTCTTGCCAAATGGATTTCTGGCATTCTTATTAAAAATAACTTATGGATTTCTTTCCAGATGGATTTCTGGACTTCTAACCGGATAGTTTTATGGTCTTCTTACCAATTGAATTCAAGATGAATTTCTGGTCTTCTTAACTAATGAATTCAAGATTTTCTTGCCAGATGGATTTCTGGCCTTCTTATTAAAAGAACTTATGGATTTCTTTCCTAATGGGTTTTTGGACTTCTAACCAGATAGTTTTCTAGTCTTCTTATCAATTGTATTTAAGATAGACTTTTGGTTTTCTTATCAAATGAATTCATGGTCTTCTTACCAAATGGATTTCCGGTCTTCTGATCAATTATATTTTTGATCTTCCTATCAGATGGATTTCTGGTTTTTTAGCCTTTTTAATTGAAATTGGCTATACACTAAAGTGTAAAAAAAACTGCATTTATACAAGGAAAAAGGCAAATTGATCCATTTCTTCATCAAATCCGAAAGAATTTTTCTAAAATTCTACTAATCCGATAATTATTCTAAGAAAATGAGTTTTAAAACCAGGATTTTAAGGTTGTGAAGATCAATAAGGAAAATTTTTTCACAAATTTACAAAGCAAAGTAATCAATTGGGAAAGAAATAATTTCTTGAAAATAATGAAAGTCGTCATCATTACTTTATGTTATTCCAGAAAGAACAGGGTTAAAAAGAAAATCTCATAGAGAGCTGTAAAGGTGAGAAGATACTTGGTTTTACACTGAAGTGTATAAAGTTTATTTTTATACAAGGAGGGGGAAAATGTTATCTACATATTTTCTACTACTATGTTAGAAGAATAATCAAGAGGAAAAAGACTAAATAAGTCAATGAGATGATATAGGAGCAATGAAAGATAGTGCTACTATAAATATACAAGCATCTAACATAAAGGTAGATGTCGAGCTCTTACTTGAAGATATTAAGCCATAAGAGTTATCGAATCTAAAGGAAAAAAAGATGTCCAAACTTTATAGCCTAATGAAATAGTATCAAGCTGTGACACCCCACTTCTATACCCATACTATCCAAGAGTATTATAGAGTAATACTGTCGATAATATGGAGAATGAGGCTATATGGGGTACATACGTGAATATTTCCTTGGACTAACACCGGTACATACGTAAACATCAAATATATAACTCAACCACACATACACAGTATGGGTGCAAAGCAATAATCACGTGTGCGTCCAAGACATAACAATTCATAATATATAGTGAAATAATAGAGATCACAGAGTCAATCGCAACAATAGCATATAACATATAACATAATAATATTAAAAGAGCATAATACAACTCAAATATTAACTATCTCTATATAATGTGATATACAATCAATATATACAACTTCTTGTCAAAATATACAAAATATCAATGTTATATAATGTCATATAATCATCCTAACATATGTCTCCTCTAAGTCCACTAAAACACAAGCTGGTCAAGTCGTCCCTACTACCTAAAATGTCTCAGAATGACTCAAGTATTATAAAATAACACACGTGTCAAACTATGTCTAATCAAGGATCATAAATAAGGGTAATAGTTTGTACGAGAAATAACAATATGATATCACAATCCATGTTACTCAAATCATCAACCAGCATGTCAAGATAGATAAATAAGTATAGAAGTGTATGTTTGAAATATCTATGTAATACAACAGATATTTATCAAGACATCATGCTTCACAAATAACTCAAATTCATATGAAACAGTCAACGCTAATATCTAAAGATGTCATTACCCATATAGAAATACATCAAATCGGAAATCATAGATTCAATACAAATGGGTGAATCATACATATCTATAAATCATAATCAAATCCAAAATAATCTGTATTAAGATAACCTCAAGTGAAGTTGGGCGGTAATGAAACAATGCCCACTATCTCTCTCAATCTCATATTATAAAATACCAATATCAAATCAAAAAAATCAATAAGAAAGATTTGAGCCAACTCATAACAATACCACAATATGCAAAATCATATATATGGATCCACGGCCTTTAGAGAGGCAAAACTCTCGATTGAAAGGTCCTAAGAGATAGAAACAACAAATCAATAATAAGTAGGTCGTCTGCCTAAGAAGGATATGGGATTAAACATACTCTCGACATAGTCTTAGGTATATTCTCATCCATACATAATATATGTCAATCTACCACCCACATACATACACATACTCCACATACACTAGAACCAGACATGAGACTGACAGCACGTTTGCTTGCTCCAAGAGCCACATGTGGTCCATATGACATGACTCCAACAGTCATCAATTACCATTACCTCTCCCCTCTCGGTATCGTGACAACGATCCACTATAGGCTCGACAACGCGTAACCTCTTTGGTCACGACTACTGACATGTGCCCCTATGGTAACCGACTATTAGCATATGCGACACAAGGGGTAACAAACTACCAATCTTGTTACGCGCATCGAATACCGAAAATAATAACGATGTCGCAGATCTGGGGTGCGACCACACGATCAGGCCACCCAGGTGGATACTGGCCAATCTAGTTCACTCCCAAAACATAAAGGGATTGGACAAAGGTAGACAAACATATAATGTACACAAACTATGTGGCTAACAAGTAGCTTCCATAAGTGCTCACGCAGTGAGTCACACACATACCGCATGCCCACGTATGAGTGTCATCGATGAACAAAGAATAACCGAATAAATAACATAATGGCATCCTATACCACCGAGTGTTACTAGTCTATTTATTCAGTGCTCACACATCACACTTGCTCCTTTGATAATCTATATAACGAGTCCAAAGAATAACTGAAAAAGTATTACTGAATGCCCCTTCCCATATAGTATTACTAGTCCATTTATTAAGATTTCTCGTCACAATGAATAAATATCAATAAATCAAACAGAAAAGATTTCATCGCGTACCATATTAAATCACTAACAAACCCATATCAATGGTAAATCATTCATAGGATTCAATTCAGTATACATCAAAGAAGTAAAACCATAAAACTAATATAAAAATTGATTACTCAAACAAATTTAAATAAACGAATTAATGCTTAATAATGAAACATTAAAAACATAAAATTTCTTATAGCAAAATAATATTTAAGAGATGGATAATAAATTTGTATTCCAGAACTAATTAGATAATTACGAAACTAAAATATAATATATTTTATATATATCATAACTAATTTCTCAATCTTTTATTAAATAGATAATAAATTAACATTTACCAATCACATTAGGAAATTCATTACTTTCTTTTAATAACAAAGTATAGCACATAACACTTATTTCCAAATTATTAACAGGTGATACTATTTTCAATAACTATGAAACATCTAAATTTATTGATTTATTCAAAAATTAAGTAATTACATTTCCAAATATTTGAATTATTATATTTGTTAAAATTTCATACGTCCGTAAAATAATTGATGTCCATTTAGATAATATAATTAAATTCACCTTATTAATAGATCAAACTTCTATTTACATTTATATATAATACCTAATAATTATATATATTTGAATTTGTATATATTTGAATTTATATATATTTGATTTAGTTTACATAAAGTGAACATATATATAATTTTAATTTTTAAAGCAATGAAACTTGCACATATATGTAGGAAAGCACACGTATATATACAAGAAGTGAAAACATAGTAAATAGTCAATAAATGAGGATATAAATTAATGTGAAAGCGGTTGTAACAGCAAACTAGTTAAAATGACAAGACCAAAAACATAAATGTATACTCAGCAATACATGGTTATATATCCAAAACATAAAACACCAAAACATGAAACATTAAGATATACAAACTCATCCCCACATAATACACACAATATAAACACAGTCGATTTTTCTCCCTTATGGAGCAACACAAGTGCAAATACACATGCCACACATATATTTATATATACCGATGCCTTAATAAGCTTGCATTTTATTGAGTTGTTAGGGCTGCAAATAATCAACATTCACTCTCTTCTTGAAACTCACACACATCACATATATAGGGTGCATGACCTTGCTGTTACATTTTTATGAGTCTTTTATTTCAATATGAGAGCTAATATATACCGACACATATATATATATATACATAAAGCACTACTACTCGTTTATATACACAGCAACACACACTTTCATAATGACACATGCATACACTTATACATCACATATGCATGCAATTACGTACATCCACATTCATGCACTCAACCCACACAACAAAATTACATACACCTAAATGCAGCAGCAACTCACACACTCTTTCCTGCAGCACACAACACACACACACACATATATAAAATTACACCTTACGCAAATATACAATACATAACACTGCATATGCATGTACATATACACGTTTACACAAACAATTAAACATGCGCGCACACTCTATACATACACAACACAGCAAGTATAAACAACAAGTATTCATAGATAATTCCCAACCAAGCATTATATATTTTCAAAAATGAGAGGATTAAACATAGATTTGTGAGTTAGGTTCACTCACCGTAAATCACGTTATCTTCTTATTCCTCTCTATACCCATGCATGCAAATACTAGACCGGAACTGCAAGAACCATAACTCGAACTACGGATGCAATACGAGATTTTTTTTTTTTTTTTTTTTTTTTTTTTTTTTTTTTTTTTTTTTTTAATAAAGGAATATATACATAACCGGAGAAAAATCGCCTTTCTCCAATGGCTTACAGGAAAGAAAGATACAATGAAAGCAAAAGAACAGTACAAAACCAAAACCGCTACACAACAGCGGACAAGCACAGCTAAAACCCCAGAACAGGAAAAAACCCAGACAAGAACAACACTGCAGGAAAAAACCATCAGCAGAAGGGGAAACTACTCCACCACCAGCCACAACCCGCCTTGACCAGTAGGACTAGGCCAGACCACCAATCACTAACCCGCCTAGTCCAAGAGGATAAGGCCAGACCACCAAATCAATCCGCAGAACGCGCGAACAGAGAGGCGCAGAGAGAGCGGAACCAAGATTAAGAGCTGAAGAAAGCCCCCAAAGAAGTAACAAAAAGCGACTCGGTTCGAGAGCCTAGACATCAATACTTGACCCCGGCCAATAGATTGCCAAAGAACCTGAAACTGAGAAACTAACAAACGCATTAAAAAAAAACCAACAGTAAAGGGGGGGTGGGGACAGACCGACTAAAGCAGACCACAGTCGGAGACAACAGTCAACCTATACCCAACCTGGCTTGGGACACACCATGCGAGATAGATAGAAGACGAGCTAGTCGATCCGCACGGGTAGTTAGTCGGCCCCTGAAGGGTCTACCACGGAATGCGAGAAAGACGTCGTTCCTCACACGCCGAATAATGGAGGCCGGCTCCATTCGAGTGTTCTCAAACGTTGCCTTATTCCGCGCGCACCAGAGGTGCCAACAGATGAGGCATGGAATCAAGCGGAAAACGATTGCACGAAGATTCTTACCAGCGCTCCCAGACCACCATGAGTAACGGAGATCTGAGGGCGAGGTGGCCGACCGACTAATGCCAAGAAGGTTACCAAAGTAATTCCAGCAGCATCTGGCAGAATAACCACAAAAGAAAAGATGATTCCTGGATTCGGAGTTCCCGTTTCCGCAGCATCTGCAACGAGAAACGAGAGGAATACCGATAGACTGGAGGTTCTCGTCTAGAGGAAGACCATCATGTAGGATACGCCACATTAAAGTGGAGACTTTGGGTGGAATACGAGAGTCCCAAATGAAGGAGAAGGAAGGTCGAATCGGAGCTTGGATTCGGATCGAAGACCAAACTTTCAGAATGGAAAAGGAAGACCCATCCCATCCTGAAGATCCACCATGAGAGTCAGAAAACAGTTTAACTGATTGCATGTGTTTCCAGGTCTCACTAGCAAAAGAAGGGGAGCCCAAGAAATTTGTGCCCGCAAGGCTGCGGTATTTCGCTCGGAGGAAAGTAGCCCAGAGGGAGTTGTTAGCACCAAACCTGTGCCATAATTTACAGGCAAAAGCCGCGCACAGATCCTTTGGGTTGCGAAGGCCCAAACCCCCTTCTATTTTAGGGCGACAGACCACGTCCCACGACACCCAATGGTGTCGACGGGCACTGTCTTTGTTTCCCCAAAAAAAAGAAGAAACCAGCGAGCGGTACGAACGAAAGAAAGACGAGGTAGGGGTCATGGCCGCGAAAACATGAGTTCCCATCGAGTCTAGAACAGATTTGATGAGAACAAGTCTTCCAGCTTGAGAAATAAGAGAAGCGTTCCAGCGTAAGATTTTACCCCTTACTTTGTCAGTCAAGGGATCAAAAATAGCGTTAATCTTCCTACCGCGGTACAGCACAACACCCAGGTAAGGAAGAGGAAGAACGGCCTCCTTGAAGCCTGAAACCAACTCGATCCAAGAAGCTCGAGCAGGGGGCAAGTCTTTTGCATGAACAAAGCAACTTTTGGCGGGGTTGACTAACTGGCCCGAAGCCCGCTCATATTGATGAAGAAAAGAAAGGAGACGCCGGACAGACGAGACACTGCCATTGGAGAAAATAACAACATCATCAGCGAAGGATAGGGAAGTGATTAGGGGGCAACCCCTTGGAATCCCGAATCGTTGAATCTGTCCGTATAAAGTTAACGACTGGAGACCGCGGATGAAAGCCTCCGCCGCAATCACAAAGAGAGAAGGCGATAGCGGGTCTCCCTGACGTAAACCCCTACCAGCCTTGAAGTAGCCATTGGCCGAACCATTGATGAGCACCGAAAACCAACAGTTGGAGATGAGCCTCCACACCAAGTCAATAAGTTGTTCCGGAAAGCCGAAAGCTCTTAAAACCTTGATGATGAAAAACCAGGACATACGATCGTAGGCCTTAGCCATATCCAGTTTGAAGACAACATTCGAACCCCTAGTCTTCCTGTCGATCTGGGAAATAAGTTCCTGAGCGAGAAGGACGTTATCAGTAATCAACCTTCCCTTGACAAAACCCGCCTGAGAAGACGAGATGATTCGTTCAAGGAAGGGAGCCAAACGAGAAGCCAGAATTTTAGAAATCACTTTGTTAGAAAAGTTGCAGAGACTGATAGGCCGAAAATCCATACAGGACCTCGGTTGCTCGCATTTTGGAATAAGAATGAGGTTGGTAGAAGTCCAACCGGAAGGCAGGGACCCTCCAGAAAAAAAGGACTGAACAGCAAGGCAAAAATCCTCCTGTATAATAGACCAGGCACTTCTAAAAAAGGCACCGTTGAAACCGTCCGGTCCGCTGGCACTATCCTTGCTTAGTGCGAAGACCGAAGAACGAATCTCCTCAGTGGAAGGGAGTTCAGCGAGAACGTCCCTATCTGGAGAAAACACAACCCGAGGAATAAAAGCTAACAGAGACGGATCAGAAACCGAGACCGAGGGAGCACCTAAAAAGGATTGGAAATGGGACAGAACGGTTTCTTTAACATCTTCAGGCGAAGATGCCACAGATTGATCCGGCCGCAAGATATCACGAATGGTGAGGAGGTTATTCTTCTTACGAATAGAGGAATGGAAAAATTTAGAGTTAGAGTCACCGTTGACCACCCATTTGATTCTAGCCTTCTGACGAAGGTAGTCATTCTCAATACGAAGTTCAGAGGAGAAAATGGTTTGAGCAAGGCCCCAAGCCTCCTTGTTCGCCTCATTAGGATCCTCGTCATGGAGGGATTCAGCAAAAATAAGAGATTCTTCGGCCGAGCGAACGCGGTCGAAAATGTTCTTGAATACTTGAAGATTCCAAACCTTAAGGTAATCTTTCAACCGCTTTAGCTTACGACTGAAAAGAGCACAGGGAGAAGCAACAATAGGAGCGCTCCAAGACTCAGCCACAGCAAGGAGAAATGTATGGTGAGATCTCCACATGCTCTGGAACCGAAAAGAGGAAGGACCCGTTAAAGAACGGGGAGAGCAGCGAACTACCAAAGGAGCATGATCGGAGAAAGAACGATGTAGATGCGCAACCGAGAAGGAAAACGGAAGGCGAAACCACCCTTCCGAACCGAAAACACGATCCAGACGGGAGAGTATACGGTTGGGTCCCTCCTGGTTGTTGGACCAGGTGTAGGCAGACCCAACAAAAGGAAGCTCAGAAAGGCCAGAGCTGATAATGAACGAGTTGAAATCCTCCATCGCAGACCGGTTGATGGCGGCTCCTCCTCGTTTTTCCGCTTGGCAGGTGACGATATTGAAATCGCCACCAATGATAGAGGTTGAAAAACCCAGCGAGTCGAGCTCGAGAAGGTCAGACCAAAGGATTAATCTCTCTATCCGATCACATTTGGCGTAGACCGCCGAGAAAAGAAAAGGAGAACTAAAAAAGGGGGACGAGCAGACCAAAGAGAAGAGCTGAGAGGAATCAAAAACGGTCTGAACCGATAATCAAATACGAGATTGTCGACCACATACTTAAATTTAAGGATTTTACAAAATTTATATAATTTGATTATAATTTCTGAAGATGTAAAAGCTTTGCGGTTACTTCTAAGAAAGAAAAATGTGGGTGATAAGGAAAGGATGCATGAATATTATGGTGTTGAGAAATTCTAGAATTATGATTTGGGTCCAAATTATTTGGACTTGAAAAATATGGGCAAGAGTTTAAAAATATATAGAATTAAATAAGTGTACATATATCTATTCTCTTTTATTAATAAACTAGATTCTAATTGATTTAAAAAAAAATTCATTTCAAGTTCAAACCAATATTACATTTCAATTATGTCATTTTTATAAAACTTTATATTCACATTTTAACTTGTTTAAATTTAAATATCACAATTTCCCCAATTTAAATTCTAATTTCAAAAAACATTTTTAAGTAAATATCAAAATTCCACATTAATTAATTAGATTACTACTATTATCTTTAATTAATTATTACTTAAAATAGGGTTGTTCCACGAGCCTATGAACATAGAAATAGTTTTGAGGAGGTGCTATCGAGTCTATAAAATGATAAAGTTGTCAAACTTATATGTACATGACATTTCAAGCTTATAAAGAAGTGGGGATAGTAAGCTTCTACAATTGGTAGAAGGAATGTTGGGTTACTACAATGAAGAGCGTTGCCAAATATGTAACAAAGAAGGGGATACCGAACATCTAACCTTAAGGAAAGATACCGAATTTCTAGGAGATGCCAAACCTATAAATGGGTAAGCATGTCGAGCATGTAAATAAGAAGTGTGCCAAACATGAAGATATAGAGCATGTATCCCAAGGAGGGTATCAGACATCTAATTACCAAGAGATGTCGAATCTCTAAAGGATGCCGCACTGTTAAGGGGTATTGAACACCTAGTTACAAAGAGGGTATATCGAGTCTCTATGGCCCAAATGATGTCGAGCCTCTGCAACATAATATTGTAGAGCATGAAACAAAGGAAGGGTACTATACCACCTGAAGATGCCGAGCTTCTAACATGAAGTTATTATGCTTATAATGGTAATATCGAGCTGCTAAGAGTACGAAAGACTACCAAATGATGATGATCGGAGATGGCGAACTTATACAAGCCTTTACTATAAACAATTGATATCAAATCTCAACAGCAAGAATAAAACGGTGTCAAATATCTAAGCACAAAGAAGGTGTCAAGTATTAACAACACAAAGAAGGTGTCGAGTATTAACAATACAAAGATGGTGTCAATAGTACAAAGTGGATAGCGAATATATAAGCTTAGAGGACATGTGGCAGTCATCCCGCCTACCGCTACCACTATAAATAGACCTTCTCGACCATTCAGATGTGGGTGATTAATTCTTTTCTCTACTTCTCAAATTAGAAGTTGTAAACCCTAAATTGATTTGGGGATTTCTTGATACAATTGTAATTTTGGCAACCATGCGAACCTAAAATAGATAGTGAATGCCTAAATTTCAACCAATTGGTTTTTATGAGTGGAAATAATCATTACCAAAAGCTATTGGAGAGGGTAGGAAATTCGAAGTTCCCATACGAAAATTCTTCAAACATGAAATGATGTGTTGATACGAAGGATGTTCTGTTGGATCAGGTGCATTGGCTGATAGAGTTACATGTATACCCTAAGAGAAATTATCTAATTTGTTATATATATCTAACTCGTTGACCAAACTTGTTCAAAATAAAGGTGTTTTCTTTCTATTATATACTTGATATAATATGCTATACTAATTAATATAATTAAAAGTATATCGAATAGAAAATCCACAAATAGTATGTTTTGATGCAGTAGTTACAAAGTCTTGTAACCGTGAGTAATTTATCACAATTAAAAAAATGTACCATTTTAAATATTCCCAGTCAGGATGTATCGAGACAGGATATCAATGTATCCATTGAGACTAGAGTATGTAATGCTTTCCAAATGTTGGGCAGTATATTACTCATGATTACTAGGGGCACCCAGGGTTCATGTACTGATAGTTATTAGATAACTACAGAATGACCCACTCGATAGTTTTTTGTTGGTTAATATAACTAAGGTCTAACAGGAAATATCGATGTGACTGATTTACACGGTTCTCTCGACATGAGAATAGTGTAGATCTTCAATATGAAAGCTCCACTTTGATTATAGTCAAATCATGGCATGACGTCCATCGAGTGACTATAGTTGGGTCGAGTTGAAGTATTGGAAGTGAACACTATTCAAGAGAGGATTCGTCTCCTCAGTTATAAGGGGTTGGTATCACAGTCAACTCAAATCAACTCAAAGTCAAAGCCTTTGGCCAGAGCAGTTCGGTTAATAATAATTGTTATTATTGAGCTAAGGAATTTATGTTTGGATTATAGAGTTAAATATGGATGATATTAGAATTTTGACCATTACCAAATTCCATAAGTCCAAAGTGATATAATTCTGACGAAGAGAATTGGTATAAATAAATGTCACAACTGGGTAACGCTTAATAAAGTAAAATTGGGATTTACCGAAACTAAGTAAGTAATAAATTTAGCTAAGATGTCACACCACCTGCTAAGTGACGTGCAAACATTAATATTTGAACAATTTGATGTTAATCACTGACCAAATTTACACCTGACGAGTCACACAACTGAAATAATGAATTCTCTTTAGGCCGGACAATTTCATTAGTTTATAATTATTATAAATTAATTATTATCTATGAATTATTAATTATAAAATTTTGAATATGATTTAAGGAATAAATATTATTAAATATATTTATAATAGTTATAAATATATCGATCGATATATTATATCGATAAGCAATTAAATCAGATTTAACCAGTAATATTTGTTTGGACCTAACTGGGCTATTGGACCATGATATTATGGTGATATTCGACAATAATAGGGATGTAGGAGGGGGCTAAAAAATGGGCTAGGGGTTTTTTAGATGGATGGCTTAGATTTAGGGAGAATGAGCATGAGATATGATCCACCTTTCTCTCTGTTCCTTCCACTATAAAAGAACCCATAACCCTGATGCAAAAATGATTTTATTTTTGGTTGCCATTTCCTGTTATTGCTGGCCTAATTTATCTACATATGAGGTCCAACGTTAAGAAATTTATCTCAAATCAATTCCAAAGCAACGACTATTGGATAGTCAACGGCCTATGATTCAAGAATTAGCAATCTATTGAATTGAGAAGAGTTCTAAGGAGGGACATTCATCATTACAAGGTGTTCTTTAAGGCATTGGTTTTGATATGTGTTTGCTATACCATATACTTATGATTATTATATAATACTCTATTATTTATTTGTATATCATTATTATATTGTTAGTTAGGTGAGATTCTTATAAGCATCAATGTTGTTACATATTAGATTGGTTATATGTATGTATATTATTATTAGAACAACCATTTTTTTATAGATCTGATGTATACATAGCTGAATAAATTTATTTTAATTATTATTCTTTATTAATATATATATATATATTAATATGTCATATAACATAATTTGAAGAACTTTTATTTAATTGTGTCATCATATCATGTTAATTATTAGTCTTATATTTTATATATTCGTATTTACACTAATTATAATTTTAGGTAACAACAAAGTATTTTTTAATAATTACTTACTATTATTTAATATTATTTAAATCAAAATACAATTTGAATAATTCATAAAAAATAATATATGTTTCAATGATTATATTTTAAATTTTATAAAATTATTTCATCATCATATTTTCTCTTAGCCAAAACCCTAGAATTTATAATTTTATTTTTAAAAAATCAATTATATATCTGCAACAGGTAATGAATAATTAATAAAAAATTAATTTTGACTTAGAAAATTATGGAATTTTTTTTCTTGACCTTAAAATATCATGTTTGAATTTTTGAAAATTTAAAATTTATAAATATATTACGAAACTATTTTTAACAATATTTTAATGCTTTTCCGCTAATTAATATACATATATATATAAATAATTTAATAATATAAAATTATAGTTAAATATTTCATGTGCTTTGTATTCGATCTTGAATGCAATAAAAAAATATTTATCTTTATTTTGTTTTTCATAATTGATACATACATACAAACATACATACATACATACATATATATATATATATTTAAATACATATATTTATAAATACTTTAGATATTATAAATATAGTTATGCATAAATACATACATACATACATATATAATTTTGTTACTGTAAAATATACATGTAAATTTTAATTAAATAAACTTTATATATTATGTGTATATATATGTATATATGTTTATATAGTCGTTTTTTAATTAATATCTAATTCAATATTTACATATATTATTAATATTTTACATATATATAATACATATATTATTCATATATGTATATATATAAGTATAAATCTATATTGTTTTAATATTTATTTAAATAACAAGTTTATATACATACATATATTTGGACAACGTACAATACATATAAGATGAGCTAACATGTCCATTGCGATGCAAATCTCAGCATCTATATATGGACATGTTACACCTTGCATTACACATGTGCGCGCGCACACACATATATGTATATGATACATATGTGTACCATTATATTTAATTAAATATAAATTAAATAAAATTCAATCTGTAACTTATAAATTTAAATGAAATAAGAGATTTTATTAAATTAAATTTAGAAATGTTCTAAATAAATTAGACTTCATAGGCCCAATATAGATCCAATAAGGGATTTTTTTTAAAATTCATCTATATTTTTTGCTACGGGCTGACCTAGTTCTAACATTGACAAAGGGGTTAAAATAGGGAATTTCAATTTTTTTCATATATTAAATCACACAATATCTTAATTTTATGTGTATGTGAACAATATTTGTTTTATTTGAGTCAAATTCAAAATTTATTAATAAAATGAATTTGAAAAGTATTATAATTTATTTAATTTAGTTATCTTCTTAATAGTTTATTTTTAAATTTAATTTAAAATAAATTATAAATTTGATTTTTTTAATTTAATATTTAAATATTATAAAATGTTTATATTCAATATATGAACATGTTAATAGTATAAAATATATAGACTAGCCTAGGGGCATAATGCAATAATTGACCGTTGTGATCTATGACCAATAAAGTGTCATGTGTCCAACTAATGTCATAGGAGGGTTATAATTATTTTATAAATACACTAAATTTAAACTAATAGTATTATATGTATGTATGTATGTATGCATGTATATATATTTTAGCCATTATAAATTATTATTATTAAATTAATATATATATATATAATTGAAATTAAACATATATATATATATATATATGAAATATAAAATATCAATTATGGAAATGCATTTTTACTTATATATATGCACCCACAAGGGTACATTTTGTTTGGACATGCGGCGATCACATGTAAGTTGAGGATTCAATCTTTGCTAACTACATATCCATGTGAGAATTTAACCAATTCATTATATATATATATATATATATATGTATGTGTGTGTGTGTGTGTTTGTATACTAATATATGTTTTTATTTAAATTTAAAATTTCAAACTTTAAAATCGACATTTTCAAAATTAAAATATATTAGACTTGTTCAAAATTTAATATTATTAATTCAAAAAAATTCAACTAAAACGTAAATAGAATAATTTTTTTATTAAATATGGTATCTCGGCCAAAATAAATCGATCTAAAAAGTTCATATTATTTAAAATTTTAAACTTGTATCACTTATTAAATAAATGTGTTTTAGATCTGAATAAAACAAAATGAATTTTTTACTAAAATAATTTTTGTCTTAAAATTTTAGATTATATATATTCGGGTGTATGTATTATTTTTTTTCTAAAACTAAAAAAGAAAATAATTTTTTTGAATAAAAACCAAAAAGCAATATTAATATAAAAGTTTTTTAATATATATATATATAAGTATGTATGTATGTGTTTGTATTTGAATAATTTTTTTAAATATGTCGATTTATTTTGACAAATACACACACACACGCATAAACACACATATATAATTGTTAATATAAAATTAATTATTAAATATAAACACACATATATATGAAAATAACTTTTTATTAAATAAAATTATATGGACGAAAGAATATTGAAGGAGATAGGATAATTTTGCTTGAATGTTCCCATATATATATAATACTAATTTTGAGAAGATACCGTTAAACGTTAATTATCTTATCAAAGACCTAAGAAGTTGTTTGATATATATCCTACTTAAAATTTATGTTCTCTCCCTCAGTATCAATTGCAGTTTTGAGACTTTGGATTCACCAAGGGTTAACGGGGTAGAGTGATTTCAGAAAAGTGTGAAGAAAAGGGATTGGCGGCTATCCTATTTATAGCCAAGGAGTTGCTCTTATTTCTCTAGCCTTAGAAGACCTACCCTAGTCTCCCTATTTTAAATCGTATAGCTGGCTTTGGTATCGACCTAGCATGGTCAAAGGTCCTCTTGACTCCTATTTGAATAATTGTTCAATTTATTTAATTCTAGCACATTAGTCAATCGAACCCAACCTACAACTTTTATACTTCATTCTGACCAATTTTAAGCTTTCAATAAATAACTAAAAAAATCATAATATATCAATACAACATTTTTATCAATTCATCATTAATTTATAACATTTATAAATTAAATTTATCATTAGCCAATTCGAAAATAACCAACGACGCGGTTGTGTTGACTCCTTGGTGTGAACTCGGTCCTAAGTCAATATTTAAGCAATTTAAATGCTTAAGCATGTATGGACTTTTCTAAAGTATGGTATTGAGAACAAGTTCAATGCTTATATATTATTTAGGTGAAATCCAATTTCTAATCTATAATAAGATTACCTAGTTGTTTGAACCAAAAAGGACGCAAACACCTCATAAACCGAGGTGGAGAATAAAAAGTGAAGAAAATAACTGAAAAAACAAGCAAGAAATAGAACACACAAGATTTATAGTGGCTTCGCATACTACGACCTATGTCCACTTCAAGTTCCCTTTTATTATACTGTGGTTTTCAAGTACAGTTCTTATGGATCAGTATAAATACGTTATGGATTGATATAAATTTGTGAGTGATTACACGAGTTTAGAGTTAGAGAAAGCAAGAGCCGAAAAGATTCCTAAAAATAAGCCTTGCCTTCCTATTTATAGAGGTAGAAAGCCTAAAATCTTACCTGAAGATCTCAATCTCATTCTCCATGCCCAAGACCACTTCTTCTGGAAAAATAGATGCTACCTCATCACATTGTACGGATTGGTACCGATTCAAGGGCTTGGATCGATATCGATCTGTAAGATGGCCAAATGGGTCATCTTGAACTCTTCATGTTGACTCATCTCATGGTTAGCTTTGCGATCCCAAACTTGTTTGTACCATTATTAACTTGTTTTTGAATCCAAATGATGGATCTATAGAAGAATAAAGTTACTGTTTCAAGTGCTCATGAAGATCGACAGAGAATCGTATGAGATCGACAAAGCAATACTTGAAATAGGCTTCTAGCATCGAGTAAAATAAACAAGAGAAACCGGGGCAAGTTTGGTGGAGTTTTCGTGGATCGGTACCGATCTATAGGTTGGATCGGTACCGATCCAACTCCTTGTTGGATTTTGAGTTTTCTCTTTTTGGGATAGACTTGCATTTGCTTTGTGATCATGGTTGTGCTTGAGTTTTGGGCTTCGCAGCCATCTCTTTGGGCTTCTTACCTTGATAGCTTTGAAGTTTGACTCATCATGTTTGTCTATATATTGTCCGGTCAAAAGGCGGGATAACACTTGCCTCCTAAAGCACGCCTTGTGAATGAAAGTTGTGCTTTGCTCGAGAATAGTTGTTGATGTCAATCCTTGATAGTTGAGCTCTCTGGCTACTTCACCTTGGTGAATCATCCAGTTCCTTCGGACTCTCTTATAAATCAAAGGTCATCACAACCAAAGACACTAGCCTCTTCTTAGGTGTAGTCTATACATCATCATTATTCCGATTTCATTCAGAGTTATCACATATCAAAATTGTCCCGTGTTCATCCAGGATTTACCAGTTCTACTCTAACTGCAACGCGTTTAAATCCTTATATCAAATATGTATATGTTCTAAGGTTTGATCTCTTCGGATCGTTTATATTCAGTTTAATGCACGATCTCTTCGAATCATTTTATATTCAATTTAATATGTGATCTCTCCAGATCGTCTAATGTTTACGTTAAGGGGATGATCTCTCTAGATCGTTTATCATTTATGTTGAGGGGATAATCTCTTCGAATCGTTACTCAGATTCATGGCCGTTCACACCCGATAGTTAAATCCGTGATCTTTCTGGATCGTCAATTGAATCAATGGATGTTCGGGGCTAATAGTGAGATCCATGATCTCTCCGGATCGTTAGTTAAAGTCATGGTCGATTGGGGCCGATAATCAAATCTATAGTCTCTCTAAACCGTTAATCAAATCCTTGGCCGATCGAGGCCGATAATCAAATCTAGTGTCTCTTTAGACCGTTAATCAAATCCATGGCTGTTTGGGGTCGATAATCAAATCCTTGGTCTCTCTAGACCGTTAATCAAATACTTGGCCATTCGGGGAGTCAAATCTATGGTCTCTCTTGACTGTTAATCAAATCCTTGGCCGTTCAGGGCCGATAACCATATCTAGTGCCTCCTCGGACCGTTAATCAAATCCATAGCCTTTCTAGGCCGATAATTGAATCCATGGTCTCTCCGGACCGTTAATCAAATCCCTGGTCGTTCTGGTCTGATAATCAAATCTATGGTCTCTCTAGACCCGTGCTGAGCCTGATCTACTCGCTCTCTTATGGGGGGACTCAATGACAAGAAAGCAAATCCATTCACTCTCTCGTAAGGGGACTTTCTTCTTGCACTCCGGTCTTGTCTCTCTCGATGGGGCTTACAACGATCAATTTCAGTCATCATGTTCAAGTGAATTTCAATAATCTAGGATTCATCTAACATAATCAAATTCAAATAATAAGAAACATAAAATTGAATATCATGATGGTCGTCTCACCAGGGGTTACGGCCAAACATCCAGCTTAGAGCGTGCCTAGGGACCGATCGAGATCCCATACACGAGTAAGTGGCTAGACTATATTATTGCATTATTTATTGAAAGGGGAGATAGTGTGTGAGAATCGAACCTGATTACCTGCCTTTCCAATCAGAGATGACCATTCTCGGCCTTGATCCAAAGCCGTTTGCATTCACTGTGGTTAATGGCTGCTTTTGTTCCACCGCCATAGCTCGACTTCTCACATATTGCTATAATTGGTTGTTTTTGAACCGTTCTTCGATCAGATCGTGCAAGTGTCTACAATCATTTGTGTTATGCCAGTCCAGCTCATGGAATAGACAATATTTTTCGAATGTCCTTTCACAGTCCGTTGGCTCTCTCGTTGTTGGTTTTCAATAGGGGATCCGTCCTCCGGTATCCAGATAAATCCGCTTCGGGTTTTCATATAAATCTATGCAAGAAGAGAATTTCGATTCACTTCTTTGCCACTTTGATCCTTTAATGCCATCATCCATCTTTCATTTTCCTTTGTTGGATCCTTCTCCGGGTGGTCTTCCAACATCCACAGCATTGATTTTTTCTTGATCAGCCTTAGCGTCCTCCTGGCTCAGGTATCTTTTGGCCTCACTGTAAAATTCCACGAGATTCATCAGAGGATCCCATTCCAAAGCAACCTTAAAATCCATCTCAACGTCTCTTCCAAAAACTGCCGCCATCGAAACCATTGAAGGGTCTGGCTTATCGACCGCAGCGGCCATCGCATTGTACCTTGTCAAAAAACTCATGAGAGTCTCTCAAGCCCTCTGCTTCATACCCGCTAGTGTCATTACATTTTTGGGTCGTGAAATATGAACTCAGAACTGCTTTGCAAATCTGTTCACTAGCTTAGCCAATGTGCTAACGGAACCATTCTCTAGTTGTCTAACCCATAATGCTCCCAAATCCGTTAGATATAAAGAGAAACACCGTTCCATGACCTCTTCAAATGCATGCAGCACCTCCATGTGTCAGATGTACCTCATCAAATGAACTATTGGATCAGTCTTTCCATCATACGTCTCAAACATAGGTAACTTGAAGTTATGTGGATTCCTAGCATACCGAATATTAAGAGTGAATGTGATAGAGTTAGGGGTATACCCTAAGGGAAATTATGTAATTTGTTTCATATATCCAACTCGTTGACCAATCTTGTTCGAAATAAAGGTGTTGTATTTCTATTATATACTTGATATAATACGGTTATATTAATTAATTTAAATAAAAGTGTATTTAATAGAAATCCATAAATGGTATTTTGTGATAGTAATTACAAAGTGTTGTAACCGTGAGTAATTTATCACAATAAAATTAAATATATCATTTTAAATGTTCCTAGTCAAGATGCATCGAGACTAGATATCGATGTATCCATTGAGACTAGAGTACGTAATGCTCTCCAAATGTTAGGCAGTGTATTACTCATGACTGCGGTAGGTGTTATGTATTAGTAGTTATTGGATAACTATAGAATGACTCATTCGATAGTTTTATGTTGGTTAATATAACTAAGGTCAAACGGAAAAAAACGATGTGAATAATTTACACAGCTCTTTTGACTTGAGAATACTGTGAATCTTTAATATAAAAGCTCCACTTTGATTATAGTCGAATCATAGCGCAGCATCCGTCGAGTGACTATAGTTGGGTCAATTGGAAGTATTGGAAGTGAAACACTATTCAAGAGAGGATTCGTCTCCTGAATCATATGGGGTTAGTATCACGGTCAACTCAAGTCAAACCAAAGTCAAAATATTTAGTCAGAGTAGTACGGTTAATAATAATTGTTACTATTGGACCAAGGACTTTGTACTTGGACTATAGAGTTGAATGTGGATGATGTTGGAAATTTGACAATTACCAAATTCAATAAGTCCAAAGTGATATAGTTTTGACGAAAAGAATTGATGCAAATTACTGTCACAACTGGGTAACACTTAATAAAGTGAAATTAGATTTTACCGAAGTTGAGTAAGCCATAAATTTGGTCATAATGTCACACACCTTCTAAGTGAAGTGTGAACGTTAACATTCGAATAGTTCGATGTTAATCGCAGATCGAATTTACACCCAAGTGTCACACAACCGAAATGATGAATTCTCTTTGGACCAAAAAAATTAATTAGTTTATAATTGTTAAAAATTAATTAAATTAATTAATAATTTTTGAAATATTAATAATAAAATTTGAATATGATTTGAGAAATAAAATTGTTGCATATATTTATAAAGTTATAAATATACCGATCGTATGAGATATCGATAACAATTAAGTTAAATATAATTGTGTATATTTAATTTGGGTTAAATGAGCTCATAACCCATATATTTTGGAGTGATAGGCACTGGTCTAGAGATAGGTAGGGGCGGCTACAACATGTGTGATTAGGTTTTGGAGATGTGTGGTAGTGATCTAGTTATTTCTCTCTTTTCCTACCATATACATTATGATCTCAAAACCCTAACCCAAAACCCAAATTACATTCTAATTAATTTTTGGAGCTGCCACCTTCTTCTTCTTCTTCTTATTCTTCATTTTAATGGTAGAAACTATCCTTTAAAAATATACCTAAATCTCATATCCAATTCAAATTAAAAATAAAACTATTTGATAAGGAACAACCGTTGATTCTAGACTAGCAATCTCACGAATCAAAGAGTTTTAGAGAAAGAGATCTCATTATTTCAAAGTGGACTTTAGGGCATCTGTTCCAAGTAATGTTTTTCTATATGTTAATCATATTATTATGGTTTGAAGATTTGTTAATCATTTAATCTTATGTACATAAATTAGATTATTGTTATGTCATTAGTTAGGTGAGATTTTTGTATGTATTGTTGTTGTCACAATGAAGATTGGATATATGTATAAATTTTATGGGTCTAATTCATGTTTTATGTTTGTAATCTGATGTTAAACATTAAAATAAATTATAGTTTAACATTATATATGTTTATATATATAAATTTACCATTTATATATTCACACACAATTTGAATTAAAACATATGTTTTCATTTTTATTGTATAACATTGATCTAAAATTTTCTTAACACTTGTTTATTTCTATTATGAATTATAAGTGCAAAAAATAATTTTTAATAATTTATTTACATATTATTATTATTATTTAATGATTATCTGATTTAATAAATTGATGTAAAATACTCTGTTTTTCTAAAATTCAATTTTGTATTTTTTAAAATTAATTCATCATGTGCGGTGCCTAAATTTCTATTTTTTCAACTTAATTATATATATTTTTAAAATTAGTTTAATTTTGGCCTATTATCAATTATTTAATTAAAAATATTATATTAATTGAGAAAATTATAGATTTATAAAACTTGAATTTTTATCATATAACTATTTTATATTACTTTATTATGGCCAAAACTACTTAATTCAATATAATATTCATATATATTACTATTTAAAATTATTGTAACTTCAGATCTGACATGTTTTCTAATTAGTAAGTTAAAAAAATTATATATATATATATATATATTTCTTTATTGTTATTTATGGTACAATATATAGTTATATAAATAAATATTTCCTACAGTTTTTTAATGATAAAACATATTATATATATGTAAATGATCATTTGAATTTATAACTATATGTCATGCTTATATTTGACAACATATAAAATGAGCTAATATGTCTGTTGCGATATAAATCCCAACATCTATATACGGGCATGTTATACCCTACACGGATTGCTATGTTACGCATACACACATATTTATGTATATATGTATATGATACACACACACACACTTATATAAAAAAAAACCAAAATTAAATAAATCCCAAACTACAATTTATAAATTTAATAAAATCTTTGTACACAATCCATAAAATACAATTTTAAAGTTAGAATACATTTAGACATAGTAATATTTCATGCCATGAATAAATTATTAATTAATGACATTTAATGAATCAATCAATTCGAATTAAGGAGAAAAAACGAAAGGTTTCTCTCTCTATTTAATGCAATTTATGCTCTCAATTAATTACTTAGGGAAAGAAATGAAAGGTTTCCTTCCCTATATTTTAAATCTTGTAAATAAATGTTAGGTATATTTGATACACTATACAATTAAAATTAAAATTATTTAAAGCTTCCATTTAACTGATTTAAATAAAATACATGATTTCATTTAAACCAAATTTAGAAAAGTTCTAAATGAAATTTAGACTTCATAGGCCTATTAAAGATCCAAAATGATATTTTTTTTTTAAAATCCAACCATTTTTTCCGCTGTGTCCAGGCCTAGTTCCTTCAATGTTATAAGAGCCCAATATCATATGCAGTCTAAATTAGTCATGTTAGGGCTAACTAATTAAGCTTGTGCACTTAGTACGGTGTATAGAAAGGTGATGTCTAGGATTGGAATCGAATAATCAAGTACCCTATCATACCTAGTTACCTACTTGGCCTGAAAGGTGAAATGATCCCAAAGGTTACCTTTGATAGAAAAGGCCCAATTTGAATTGGGCCTTGGGCTAATTTTCAAAATAGTTTCGAAAACTAAGACAAGATTAATTTAAAAGTTAAATTTAAAATAAAAACATGTTTATTATAAAAGATTATGATAGAACATAATTTTTCAAAATATTTGAAAATGTAATAAGAAGTTCAAAATGTTTGAAACTATTTAAATATTAATTTTGAAATTTAAAATTTATTAATAAGATTGATAAAATTAATTAATTAAATGAGTTAATTAATTAATACTTATATGCATGTATTATATATGTTAATATATGTTATGTTATTTTAAAGTGTTTAAGATAACCTAAGTATACATGTATGTATATAAGATACATTTTCGAAATTAATATAATTTAATTAAAATTGTTTAATTAAATAAATTAATTAAAGGTTGATTAATTAAAACAAACACATATATAAGATGTATGTGTTACACTATAAAGGTTATGGTAGATATGTCCAATATAAAAGTTGTATTGGAATACTAATTTAAAATTAATTAAAGAGTTAATTAATTAAATTAAGTAAATAAGATTTAATTAATAAAATATTATACATGAGACTATTACATAAGTAATATGGAATATAAAACTTATGTAATAACAAGACTTATATGATATGAATGTATAACTAAAGATGGAACATTAAGTAAACCCTAAACAGACTTAAGGAATAAATAATATGTAAATGTATATATACCGTGATTTTCGATGTGTTCGACACTTGAATTATGAGAGTATTTCATGAGGAACACATTATTCCATAAGTCGATATTACTCGATATAATATATTTAAAATTATGAATGTTTAATATAAAGTTTTCCTCTATCATTTATATATTAATAGATTTCTTGTATAATCCTTAGTTGTTGAACTTTCCTTAAGCTAAGGATGTTATGTATAGTACTACTAATATATTGAAAAGACGAGGTAAGATAACCATACGTATTTGTTAAGCTTTCCTCATGGTATGTGCATAATACTTAGGCCGTTGCGAAATGATAGGTCCGAGTGAGTAGTCCGACTTTACTTGTTGAGCTTTCCTCAAAGTAAAGGTGGGGTTGGGACAAGGTACTAAAGGTTAGGATTTGAATGTGATATAACCGATAAAGATTTTCGATTGTATGCGGGTCGATGATTTGTTGAGCTTTCCTCAAGGTTAGAATCCTAAGGCATACTAGTTCTAACATCCACTAGTGAAGTTGAAAGACATATATGTTTCTCTTAGGGTTTAGTGAAACATAAAGGACTAGTAGGGGCCTTATTAGAAAAATGAAATGATAACATTTAAACATTCTAATATTGTAAGAACATATGCTATATAATGTTATAATAATCTATAATGATAAATTTGTGCATTTAAAAATGATTGATAAAACGTTTATCAATTAAGATATACAAATGAACTGAATTGGAAATTGACAAATAAAAATATGACATACACTTACTAATAAATGATTATTGCATGTAAACATTTCCATACCCATGCAAGTGCCTAGTTTTACAACTACTTAATACTTTCGTAATCTGGTCGCATAAGTGTTTATTTGGTTGAGACAATATATTGAATTCTATGTATTTTAAAGTCGAAAATCAATATAAGACTATGGATATTTGATCCATATACAATCATATATAAATGTTATATGGTGAATGGTCGAAATTTGTAATGTACAATGTTTTGATGAAATTAGTTCATCCGAAAAATCAAATAAACCTTAGTGAGAGATCAAGTATTTAATTTGATTGAGTACAAAAGGACCGTATCATGTTATATGTAACACTAGACCAAAATTACAATATAAATCTAAGAACTCGATCACTGAAATGACAATTGATCAATTTACATAAAGCGCAACATATATGATATCTTTAAAAGTTAAGGATAATCAAATGCGCTTTTGTAAGAGTTCATTATGATATTGTAGTGACGGTTTTTCTTTTGAATGGTTTGACCTTTTAGAATGATTAATGAATGTACAAGAGTACATGCGATTTAAGATATAGTTGGGATGAAGAAAGTGAATGGTCATTTTTGCTTCATAAAGGAACATCGGTGACAAGAATTTTTATAATAATAAAAGATACTGAACATTCGAATAAGAAATATGATTTCTACGAGATTTGTTTTTATAGGTTCAAGATAGTTGATCAAAGAACTCTCCACTGTAAATTAGTTACAGTATCTGAAATAAATGCTCTATATTAAGTGAATGATGGACCTCCAAATTAAGTATGCTATTATATTAATGATAGAAATATTGGGAGCATGCCATATAGCACTTACTAATTGCATTAAAGTAAAAATTGTTTTCATAAAACATACCACACATTTTTTGTTAAATAATGACTATTTTTCAGTATGGACTATAAAGTAGACATAGCGATATTTCAATATGAATATTATGAGTATTTATTATGAAATAAAACTATAATATGATATTTTTTATCATAACAAAAGTGATGCATTAGTACATGTAGAAGTATCTAATATTGTTTACAATTATTTTGGATTTATAGACTAAGCCATAGTTTTGAGAGATAGTATTGTTATATGATTATGAATCATATGATACTAGTTTATTATATCTCAAACAATTAACGGCTATGCACCCATTTAGTGGGAGTATCATTAGAGTTAATGAACTCTTCGGATTGACACATATTGATGTATGCAATCACAAGTCTATTAATATTAAAACGGTTCCACATACTTCATCATATTCACCAATGAGTTATCACCAAGATGGGCAAGTACATTGATACACATGTACTACATCTATGGTAAACTCATTGAGTATAAAATAGAAGTAAATAAAATAACATGCCATAGAAATGATTCGATTTGATCAAATGAGTGAGTATATTGGAAAGGATTCCAAACGTACCTAAAAATGAATAATGATTCAATCTCAAAAGTCGCTCCTCCATGTGATACATAATGATGCATCGATAAGAAGTAACCGAACTTTGTTGGACAATGTACGATTAATATTGAGTAAAGTTGAGGTAGTTTCGTTTTATAAGGTCATATACTTAAGAGTAATGCAAAAGGTTAATATTATTTCATCTAAATAATAGTTTACAAAATCACATAAGATAAGGGTTATAAGAAATCCCAATATACCCCAGGCTAAGGAGTTGGCAGCTTGTGCGAGTTGAAAGATTACACGTAATAATTGTTTGTTAGGGATCTTGTATGAATCTCCTAAAAAGAATTTTTGGAAGACTATCGTTGGATGACATATTTATGTTTTAAACATAAATTTTGTGAACTAAAACCAAATCAATTTTATAAATAAAGAAATTCATGAAACTTACCTATTTTGTTGCACCGAGAACAGTTATTATTTCAAGAAATACCAACTTCATTATGAAGAAATTTTTTTGAGGAATTATTGGTAGTAAAATGGAATTGGATACGACCCATAGATAGAACTGATTAGATGAGATGAAATGAAATTAACTAACCTAAACGAACACAATGCATTAGAGTGTCTAATAAGTATTCTCGCACATTGAAGAGAAACTATGAGTTTCTTAGCGATGTCGAAAATATATAATCCTCAATTGTTTAAACCATTAAGAGTGTTGACACTATGATATGTATGATGCGCAAATCCGAAAGAATTTCAAGTACTCTAACCAAATATGATTTTGGTGGTCGTAGCTAAAGGGATGTGATCCATTGGCCGTGATTATGTCTTTATGAGCAAGACTAATGCAATTGGAAATAAATGAGTAACGTTGATAAGAATAATATCGCAAATTTCAATTTTTGAAATTAACGTAATAGGTTCGGTATTCAACGTGCTCAAGTTAATTCGTAATTACTTACAAAATTACCACTTAGTATGATTTTATGTTTGTTACGTATGTATTGAAACCGAAAATTCTAAATAATGATTTAGAGTAAACAGTTTACACTTAATAACCAAAATGTCTCGAAGTAAATGGGAGCGATATTTATGGACATGATCCAAGAAATGATTGAAAGTGTCATTCTATAAGTATCAAAATTGAACAAATATTTTGATAGAAAATCAAATAGTTTGGTTATCAAACAAAATGTAGAGGAAGCTTGTGTTCATAAGAAAGAACGTTAAAAGGTACATTGATACTTATAAACTATAAGTAAATAACACGTTGTTGATTTTAGACGATGTACTTGTGTTTAAATCAACCTTAGTTGTTTTAATGCTCAATTTTAGATTGTAAAAGATGTCTTTTATAATAAGTATAAAAGAAATTGGGAATGTACCAAATCGATATGCAAAGACACCTTATTAAATTGTTTAGTATGGAACATGTAAGATGAGTTCCTTATGCATTGGCAAAAGGAATTATCATACCTGTTATGTTGTCTATGGTTTCATGATTTATTTGTGTATTTGATACATGAAGCAAATATCAAATCTAAAATGATATCACTAAATGGTTGTTTGAAGTTTTCTCATGTATTTATGAAATACTAAAGAATTATTTACAGAAACAAAAACACGTTATAAAGGATTGTTCAGACTCAGACTTCGAAAGTGATATTGAGTATAATATGTCAATAATAAATTCAAGTTAAGAATATTTTAGTTGGAAATGTTCTAAATGAAAGACCGAGGCTGGTTCAATTAAAAGGCTAAGTACATTGCCTAGAATAGCACCATAATAAAAGTAATGTATATAAATATATAAGTGCATAAATTTATAACAGAGCTGATTCCAAATGTTGAGAATCTCATAATATTGTTACATGGTAACAATGTTGTGATATAGTTCATAATAGAACTTAGTTCATTAGAAGCTGAGAGACATGCTCCAAATTGTTCCACATAATAAAACAGTTTATCACCGTCAAAGAAAGTTGATTGACAGAGTAGATTATTGAAACATAATAGCATACATGTTCACAGAGTTACTAACACAACTGGTTTTAAGAAAACCAATTGGAGAAGTTAGAATAAGATTCCATAATTGACCCAAGTGCAAGTGGGAGATTGATAGAGTTAGGGATATGCCCTAGGCGCAATTATGTGATTTGTTACATATATATAACTCGTTGACCAATCATGTTTGAAATAAAGTTGTTTTCTTTCTATTATATACTTGATATAATGTGGTTTATTAGTTAATTAATTTAATTAGAAGTATATATAATTGAAAATCCATAAATGGTATGTTTTGTGATAGTAGTTACAAAGTGTTGTAACCATTAGTAATTTATCATAATAAAATTAAATATGCCATTTGAAATATTCCTAGTTAAGGTGCATCGAGACTGGATATCGATGTATCCGTTGAGACTAGAGTACGTAATGCTCTCCAAATATTGGACAATGTATTACTTATGATTGCTAGGGGTACTTAGGGGTTACGTACTAATAGTTATTGGATAACTATAGAATGACTCATTTGATAGTTTTCTGTTTGTTAATATAATTAAGGTTAAACAGAAAATATTGATGTGAATAATTTATACAGTTTTTCAACTTAAGAATACTATGAATCTTCAATATGAAAGCACCACTTTGATTATAGTCAACCATGGCACAGCGTCCATCGAGTGACTATAGTTGGGTCGAGTGGAAGTATTGGAAGTGAAGCACTATTCAAAAGAGGATTCGTCTCCTCAATTATATGGGGTTAGTATCACGGTCAACTCAAGTCAAACCAAAGTCAAAATCTTTGGCCAGAGTAGTACAGTTAATATAATTATTATTATTGAACCAAGGACTTTGTGTTTGGACTATAGAGTTGAATGTGGACGATGTTGGAATTTTGACCATTACCAAATTCAATAAGTCCAAAATGATATAGTTTTGGCAAAGGGAATTGGTGTAAACAATTGTCACAACCAAGTATCGCTTAATAAAAAGAAATTGGATTTTACCGAAACCGAGTAAGCCATAAATTTGGCCATAATGTTACACCATCTGCTAAGTGGAGTGTGAACGTTAACATTCAAATAGTTCGATGTTAATCGCTAACCGAATTTACACCCAAGAGTCACACAACTGAAATTATGAATTTTCTTTAGACCAAAAAATTTAATTAGGTTATAATCGTTATAAATTAATTAAATAAATTAATATTTTTGAAATATTAATTATAAAATTTGAATATGATTTGAGAAATAAAATTGTTGCATATATTTATAAAAGTTATAAATATATTGATCGATATGAGATATCGGTAACAAATTAAGTTAAATATAATTGTCTATATTTAATTTGGGTTAAATTGGCTCATTAGCTACCTTTCGTAGCTAAACCTTCTACTATGCATCAAATTATTCGAAGCCCCAAAGATACACCTTACGACAGTATTGAAAGCCCACATCCATTCCTACTTGCAACAACACATCAACAATAGAGTGGAGGGCGCATCCATACCTTTCGATGGATTCGAAAGCACTTAAGTTCCATTCAGAAGTGAAGTTGGGAAGACGCCCTGAATTTAGCAGCAATGAAAGGACTTCAAGGCACCCTTTCGACTAAGTCGAAAGGACTGATTCGAAAGGGTCCAACCTGCGTCGATAAATAAGACCCTAGGGGTATTGTTATGGGGATCCCGATTTCATTCACTCAATACTTGTTCTTTCTTGAATTTGTAAACTCTAATTCTAAAATAAAGTTGGGGATTTTACTTCTTTTTAATTTTTAAGCTTCTTGTATTCAAGAAAATTATTATTAAAGCAAGTATATGGCATTTTCGAATATATTGATTAATCCGTTGCTTCTATATGGTTCTGGTTATGGATTACTTGTATCAATGTCAATCGAATCGAAAGGTTACCTTTCGAAGGAGTAGAGATCTATTGATTCAATCAAAAACTTTAGATCCATTAAGTCCCAACCTTTAGTCACCTCACCCACTTTGAAAGGAGGTTTCGAAAGGATCTTAAGCCAATTCAACTAATTCGAAAGGTAATTTCGAAGGAGCTCCAATTGTCTCGACCGTTTCGAAAGGTTATTTAGAAGGAGTTCCAATTGCCTTAACCTTTTTGAAAGGTGGTTTCAAAGGAGATCTAAATTACCTTGATTGATTCGAAAGGGTTTAAACTATCTTAGTCGTTTCGAAAGGTGGTTTCGAAAGGTTCACTTACACTTTGAACTTTGCTTTGGGGTGTTGACAAGATTTCTTGTTAACAGAAGAAAAGGTATATATTTTATAGTTGAGAGTAGCTTAACATTTTGCTACTTCTTATTTGTGCAATAGGACATACACACATAGTTGTGCTTGCCTCCTTATTGTACACTCTTCTAGTGATCATCGTATTGTTTATCATTTAAGTAATTGTGGTGTAGTACAAATGGTCATTGTATGCTGATTTGAAATTGACTGTTACTGATTCATGATCAGTCATTTTTGGGATGTTTACTATCCCTTTTTATTGTTTGTTTTTTTCTGGTAGCAGCTGAGAATGTATACAAGAGCATATTTACTAAACTTTCAAAGCTTGGAGGTGGAGAGTTTGGGATGTACTATACTTTGCTGGCTCTTAATGGTTCGAGAGTTAGTAAGCTTCTTTGATTTATTTTATTCTGACTTTTGTCTTTTGTTATTTCATTATTGATCCATGATTTTGATTATTCTGATTGTGCATATGAATTTGTGAGTAGATCGTCTTCCTTATTCGATAAGGATACTGCTTAAATTGACGGTCAGAATTGTGATGATTTCAAGTGAAGATGGTAGATACAGAGAAGGTTTTGGATTGGAAGACTCCCAAGCAAGTTGAGATTCAATTTAAGCCAACTTGAGTTTTGCTTCAGGTATGATAAGTTTTAAACTCTTGTATTGTGGTTGCAGACTGTATGCTTCATTCCTTTGTAATTTAAGCTCAACAAAGAATTGGTTTTATATTCTATTTTTATGGATGACTACTTAGTTCATCTTTGCATGCTTATGTGTAGTTGTAGATGATTTCGTTTGATTCAAATGAAACCTTTTTGATAAATGTTTTGGGTAAATTAAGGGCTCGTTTGGTTTATTTTGTATTTTGGGTTTTCAACATTAATTACAAAATGTAAAAAGAGTGGATGGACGACGGAGGGGGTGGAAGGAAGATTGAGAGGATGACAAAGTGAATGAAGGGACGATGGAATATGAATTGTTTCTCGTGCTTCCGTTATTTCCCAAAACATGAAAAATAAAAAAAACTTGTTTTCTATGTTGCATGTTAATTTCTTTTTCTAAATTGATCGTTTTTCAAAATTTACATGCATCGTACGCGTTTTTTCATGGATAAAAATCCAAAACTAAAAAGGTTAAACCAACCACAGCCTAAGCTTTTGACATAAAGTTGCTGCTAATAATATACTACATAACTATTCAGGATGACTATTTTTAGATAGAGATGGTGGAGGCCACTTCAATACTCCTGGAGAAGACTCATCTATACCATTACGCATGAAAGAAGATCATGATGTGCAGAGCCATTTGGGAATTCAGTTTGTATTTTGGGTTTTCAACATTAATTACAAAATGTAAAAAGAGTCGATGGACGACGAAGGGGGTGGAAGGAAGATTGAGAGGATGACATAGTGGATGAAGGGACAATAGAATATGAATTTTTTCTCGTGCTTCCGTTATTTCCCAAAACATGAAAAAAACTTGTTTTCTATTTTGCATGTTAATTTCGTTTTCTAAATTGATCGTTTTTCAAAATTTACATGCATCGTACGCGTTTTTGCATGGATAAAAATCCAAAACTAAAAAGGTTAAACCAACCACAGCCTAAGCTTTTGACATAAAGTTGCTGCTAATAATATACTACATAACTATTCAGGATGACTATTTTTAGATAGAGAAGGTGGAGGCCACTTCAATACTTCTGGAGAAGACCCATCTAGTGGAAGTAGTTGTGATGTAAAATCAAGACCCATCATATGTGATTGCAGGAGAGGAATCTGTATATTATAGGAATACCGCAACACATCTTTTGGTAAGCTACCAGCTTTTCTGTTTGGTTAAAAATATTTAATGTTTCTAGCTATAACTGAAATCCATCACAAATAAAATTAATCACTATATTCATTATTTAGTGCTAGTGATGCCTGTACTTTATTTATTAATTAAAATTAATAATTGAAAAAATCGGTTTTAATATCAACGCACGCAAAAATTTATTACTTGAACCCATCAAGTTTCACTCAAAATTTTATAAGGGGAAAACAATATATCATAACCAATTATTTTAGATTGGTTGCTTAGGTAATTACTGATAGAAAGTGAAACAACATTGATCTCATAAATTTTCTGAAGCTGATAAGGCTGCTTTCTCATGATTTCAGCTTAATGCATTTAAAAAAATATATATCTTAAATTGTCAGTAGTTGCTTAAGTTCTTTACTTCGAATATTGGTTAACTATTAGTTTGTTACTTTGTTTCATGTTGTTTTCTTGTTAATGTTTAATCGTTACTTTTGTCTTCTGGCTAATGACAATCAAGGAGGAAAATGAGTTATACGGGTCTTGATTTTACATCACAACTACTTCCAAGAGATTCAACGGGCTCTTGCCTCTACCCTTACTCCAAGCTCTACTTCAATGTCATTCGGTCTAGATTTTAAATCTTGTGTTATTTTTAGTATGTACTACATGTTAATGTTATTTTAGTGTTAAACTACGTTTGTTATGTAAATATGTCAAGACTTTATGAATGGTGTGAATACATGAACCTTTTTGAAATTTTGAAATATTAATCTTTTCTGTTATCTTTAGTGAATATAAATGAATATGGTTTTATTAGTACAATATTTTGGTTTTAATTGCAAATTAGTTTTAAATTTACAGGTGCACTGCAGCAGTGTTTATATATATTTTTTCTCATTTGAATTTTTTAACAACAGGAAAAAACTTTTGTAAAAGACCCTATTGCAACGAGCAAAAATTGTTGAAACAGACTTTATTGTAACATGTAAAAATAATTGTAATAAACATCTACTGCAACGGTTGTTTGGAAGCAGTTGCAAAATGCACTCACTCTATTACGACTTCACATATTACGACGATCACACGACCATTGTTAAAGACCTATTACAACTGGCATTGCTAGTTGTGAAATGAGTATTTTGTTGTAGTTCACAACTAAGTTTTCTTACTTAAAAGTATCATAAATGTTATGTGAATAGAGTATGTCTTGTTTGTTAGACAATTTGATCATTTATGTTATGTGAATAGAGTATGTCTTGTTTGTTAGACAATTTGATCATTTATGTTATGTGAATAGAGTATGTCTTGTTTGTTAGACAATTTGATCATTTACTTCATCCTATGATTAAGTACGGTTCTCAAAAGATAATGATCATATAGATAAATTATGTAAATACCTTTCCCTATCTTCATCCAGCTGATACATATCTCTCTAGTTTTCTCTATCGATGCATGTCTTGCAGAAGTATCTTGGTTGAGTCAGGCTATAGTTGTTGTAGCAGCAAAACTTTTTGTTTTTCGAGTTCCATCTGGGTAGTTCAAAGACTTTTCTTTTGCTGGCTTGGTATTTCTTGTTTCATTCAACGATTGTTGTGATCTTAAAAAATTTGTATCGCATGGGGTGGTATTGCTTGAGGTAGTGTTTTAGTATCATTAAATGGTTATGCCAGCAATGTCAAGTTAATCATAAAATATAATTTAATTAATAATAATTATTTGGATAAAAATATATTAGCGAATTTTAACAAATAGCATCCACAAAGCAAGTTCGTTTAATTTAATACTTCGGTAGAAATAACAACTAAATTACGCATTTTTGAAAATTACACTTGTAACTACAGGTCATTGATTGCAGGTCTATATATATCAGACTCCATGTTCTTCATACCAACATATTTATATTATACAGATAGTATTGTTATAATCCTATATTAATAAGATTTATTACACTAATATTAGGAGTTAACTAACAAACATACTCAGCTTTGGAGAACCAAATTTGGTAAAATAACTCGAGAGCTGCTAGAATACTCCCACCTATCTATATACTATACGACAGTCATACATTAAATATTTACCAATGTCTCATTTCTAATATTCATGTATAAAATTACACTATTTAACATCCTTATATACTATTTTTTCTCAATATCTCATGTCTAATATTCATTCATTCATTATTGAAACCAAATGTCTATCAATTCATAAACAAAGTGTTCAAACCTTATTTAATTTCTCCATATTTGATTTCTTCAACCTTAAATCCTAACAGACATGGATCATTGGTATTAAATACAACCAGTTTTGAAATATACATCGACAATTTCGTTGGATACATTCATAACAAGTTACTTAACGAATTAATCAAAGATATATCACAGTGAGAAATTATATTAATAAATAAAATATATTTAATATCAAAGTGGAATATTTAAGCAGGACCTAGATATCCAAAGCATAAATTTATCAAGTGTTTAAATTAAACAATCAATTGTTCATAGAAATGGTACATTTTAGCTATAACATCAGTACAGTAGTAGAAGGCCAAATAACTAGATAATCATTCAACAAAGGAGTAACAGAAGTGAATAGAGAAAACAAAAAAAATCCTATTACATTACAGGGTAATAAAAAAATGAAAAGCACAAGCACAACCAAAGTTGATTATGAGAGTGAAGTAAATGATTTAATATGCACAAATGATAATAACATTTCATAGAATGAAGTTTCTAGACTACCTCTTCTTCCCGAGTAGTTAGGAAATGCTATGGATATTGAGCACTATTCAGCATTGAATGTGTGTGTATATTAATTTGCAGGTCACTACTCAGCTTAGATAAATCATTGCTTGATTTGAAAGAAGTTTTATCTTCCTAAGTTCTACAATATGAACGGGGTAAGAATGTACCATCTTCACCAAATCTTATTCAATTTATATACCAACAACATGGTGGTATCGAAGATTTCCTCCTATCTACTATATTATGGGAAAACATATGAATATAAGAAGATGTTAAGAAGGTGTTAACCCTTAATTTTCTACGACTTAAGTACTGGTCGACTCAAGAACTGGACGACTCAAGCAGAATACTTCACGACCTACGACTCAGGGTCTAGACGACTTAACGGGTTAAGGCATGAACGACTTAACGACTTAAGGGATGTTACGACTTAAGGGAAGCTCCAACCTAAGGAATTAAAAGGACTTACGACTTAAGGTTATTTGCGACTCACGACTTAGCTTAAGTCGACCACGACCTAAAAGCTACCGAGTTAAAATCCAATGCATGTACCTATGCCGCTTTTATCTGCTAAGTCGGCCACGACTTACGACTTATTATAAGTCGGCCACGACTTACGACTTGTCTTCTACCAAATCACGAGCTGGACTCAGCAAGTCGTCCACGAGCTACCTTAAGCCAACCACGAGTCACGACTTATCTTAAGTCGGCTACGACTCAGGACTTGGCAGAATTTCCTGTCCAGATTTCCCTATAAATACATCACTACCTTCAACATGGAGAGGACTTTTTTGGCCGATCATTTCTTGAAGCGTCATACTCTGCCGAATTCTCAACTCATCCAACATTTGAAGAACTCCAATCACTCAAGACATTACAACAAGCTTTGAGAGAAATCTACCGCATTCAACACGAATTCGAGGAGATCTTCGACATCGAAGCTTGAGCTAATAGTCGAAAGTGTTTAGGAATTGAAATATATCGTATTTCACAAGTGTATTGTATCATTTTGTAACCAGATTCAGTAATAAAGAGATTCAAAGTGGACGTAGGCTCAACCTCAAGCCGAACCACTATAAACTGCTGTCTTTTACTGCTTTTTCGCTATTTTACTGCTTAATTCCTGTTCCCGTCACACGGGTGGTGCTTTCACAACTCTATTACACACACCGGGTGTTAGCGTTCAATTTTTAGCGTTAACATTTTGGTGCTTTCACTGAGAGCCGAACTCAGGAAGATTGTCATCATTGCTTCAAAAAAGTTCGTTGAAAAAGTCTCTTTCAAAACCAGAAGTTTGTTAGATATAATGGCTCCTGGAAGAAAACGCAAGACTGTCATATCTGAAGATGCTCACGATAACACTGCTACTTCTCTTTCTCCAAGTCAAGCAGCTCCCAGCATTGGAGTGACGCGAGAAGAGTTAGATGCTGCTATGTCCGGACTGTACCAGCAGATTGAAACTCAGAATAATCTGATGATGGAAAAGTTGAATGCTCTGCTCGGGGCTAATCAAAGACCAGTAAATAATGAAGAAAACTTTGCTGATACTGTTCCCAACTCCGAAGGGAGAAATATTCCTCAGGACAGATCTGGTGCCGCTGAAGGGGCACCTCCCCAAGCTGAAGGATCCAGGCCATCGCCAGTTTTCCGCGAACACTTGCCCGGACAAACTTCCGAGAAAATGGCCGAAGTTTACTCCGCAAAGTCACTAAACAATGAGGAATATCTCTCTGGCATGATTCGGCAAATAATGAAAGAAAGCATGCAGAGAAATGAAGATGAGAGCGAATGGGGATTCGCGCCGAGTAAAACTACGTTTACTGAGAGGATTTTAAAAGCTGAGTTTCCCAGAAAATTTGTTCCTCCCACCATTCCTGCTTATCGGGGGACAAGTGATCCAAATCAATTTTTGTATAAATATGACTGGCACATGACCGGCGCAAGGGCAACTTATGAGATTAAGTGCCGGTATTTCCCAGTATATTTGGAAGGGGTGGCACTTCTTTGGTTTACCAAGCTTCCCGTTCGATCCGTAGACCAGTTTTCCGATCTAACCCGAAAATTTAAAGAGCAATTCAGGTTGTATGCTTCAAAGGCGAAAGACATAATGTCATTGTCTAGTCTTGAGCAGAATCTGGGAGAGCCTATTAAGTCATTCCTGAATCGCTTCAACATAGCTCTGGCTGAAGTCGGCAACGCGGAACCGCGAATGATTTTGACTTATCTGATGCGGGCTATCGATAAGTCAAGCGAATTTGGAAAATGGCTGAAAATGAAGGAGCCAAATTCACTCGACAAATTCTATAAGAAAGCTGATGAGTTCATACGCTTGGAAAATCTTCCAGCACCAACGAAAGTGGTGGCAACAAAAGTAGAAAATAACATTGCTGCTTCAGTTAAGAAAGATTCTGGAGGTCAGAAAAGGGAAAATCATGATGGGAAGAAACAAAAGGATATAAAGAGACCTCGCTTCTTTAAACCCTCAGATTTCACTCCTTTAACTGACACTCCGGAGAATATCTTCTTCGCCACCAAAGATGTTGTGGAGTATCCTAAACCAGTGGAGATAAAACCTGGAAAGGGTGCTATGCGAAATGGAAAATTCTGCCGCTTTCACAACCAACCCGGTCATGATACCAATGAATGTCGTCACTTGAAGAGCTTAATTGAAGAGTTGTTGAGGGAAAACAAGCTGCAACAGTATGTTAAAAAGAACAGGAATGACCCAACTTCGTCCACTCAGGGGCAGCAACCCCCTACTCATCCATCTGGCTCGGGTAAAGGCACTATCGCACATGAATCCAAAAGGCCTGTTATCAATGTGATTACAGGAGGTCCACACCCAGCGGGCAGAAGCTGGGGTGAAATGGAACGATATGCTCGTGCTTTGAAATACACTCCAGCAGAAGAAGATGTTTTTGTTCTAGAAGACGCTGCACCCTTGAAACAGCAGAAAACTTCTGATGATGATATTATGTTCAAAGCCAGGGATTCTCTGGGTATTGAAGCTCCAACCATAGATCCCTTGGTCATTTCTGCAGGAATTGGGCCAGCTATTGTAAGACGAGTTCTTGTTGATTGCGGTGCTTCCTGCAATATACACTTCAAGAAAACATTTGACCAAATGAAGATTCCAATGACCGACGTTTAGGCTTCATCACAAAAGATTGTTGGGTTCACTGGGGAACCGCAGCAACCAATTGGACCTGTCGACTTGTTCGTGGAACTTGGAGAAGGGCAGAAAAGGGTAGTTCGGAAACAAACTTTTGTAATTGTTGATGGATTTTCTGCCTACAATGCCTTCCTAGGCCGGCCAACTCTAGCTGCATTCAAAGCCATTTTGGCCCCATGGTGCCTAACTATGTAATTTCCTACAGACAATGGTGTTGGTGTTATCAAAGGAGATCAAAATGCTGGACGTGAATGTTATCTTATAGAGCTTCGAGAGGCCAGGAAGAGAGAGATGGGCAAAGACGCGGCAGCCCCCCTCCGCATCAAAAGCCCAACCTTGTAGCAAATACAGGGTGGCCCCTGCACTGGCGAGCATAGTGGTGTGAGGAGAGAAATGGACCCCAGAAAAGCCAGTGCAGAGGAAAATAGAGTGGTGCCGATGGAAGTAACGGTGCCAGTACCTGTTGATCTTAAGGACCCGAACAAAGTGCTGAATGTGGGTTCGCAACTCAGTATGGCAGTCCAAAATATGCTGATATCATTTTTGAAAGCAAATCTGGATGTATTCGCTTGGAGTCATGCCGATATGTGTGGAATATCCCCAGAGATTGCTGTACATACTCTGAATATTGATCCGAAATTCACACCTGTGAAACAGAAGAGAAGAACCCAAGGTCCAGAAAGGTCAGCAGCGTTAAAGGAAGAGGTAGACCGACTCATGGAAAGTCATTTCATCAGAGAGTCCATATATCCAAATTGGGTTTCAAATCCTGTGTTGGTTAAGAAGGCCAATGGAAAATGGAGAGTGTGCATTGATTTCTCAGATTTAAACAAAGCCTGTCCCAAAGACTGCTTCCCGTTGCCAAGAATCGATCAGCTAGTAGATGGAACAGTCGGGCACGAATTGTTATCTTTTATGGATGCTTACTCCGGGTATAACCAAATTATGATTCATGAGTCAGACCAGGAGGATACGAGCTTCATCACAGATGTTGGTTTATACTGCTACAAAGTCATGCCTTTCGGATTGAAAAATGCAGGGGCAACATATCAAAGGCTTGTTAATGCAATGTTCAAATCACAGCTTGGAAAAACTATGGAAGTCTATGTCGATGATATGTTAGTGAAATCAAAGAAAGCAGTTGACCATATGGACCACTTAGCAGAAATGTTTGAAATCCTCCGAAGATATGGAATGAAGCTCAACCCCTTGAAATGTTCATTCGGAGTAGAGTCCGGGAAATTCTTGGGATTTATCGTAAGCGCTAGGGGCATTGAAGCCAATCCTGCTCAAATTACTGCTCTAAGAGAAGTTAAAGCCCCTAGAACAAAGAAGGAACTGCAGAGCCTAAATGGAAAAGTTGCTGCCTTAAGTCGATTCATTTCCAAAGCCACTGATAAATGCATCCCCTTCTTTGACGCTTTAAAGAAAGGAAAGAAGAACTTCGAATGGACACCTGAATGCCAGAAAGCTTTCGATGAATTAATCCGTCACATGGAAGTACCTCCAATACTTTCCAAGCCCAACAACGGCGAAGACCTTTTCATATACTTGGCAGTTTCATCCCATGCCCTGAGTGCAGCACTGGTACGAGAGGATGCAAAAGTTCAACGTCCGGTTTACTATATCAGCAAAAGACTCACTGGGGCAGAAATGAATTATTCAAAGTTAGAAAAGCTCGCCTACTGTTTACTGATTGCTTCTAGAAAGTTGAGGCCGTATTTTCAAGCTCACCCTATCAAAGTTCTCACCGACCAGCCCCTAAAGCAAGTCCTATTTCGCCCTGAAACTTCGGGCCGCCTTCTGAAATGGAATATTGAGCTTAGCCAGTATGATATCACTTATCATCCCCGAAGAGCGATCAATGGACAGGCCTTAGCGGATTTCATCGCAGAGTATACAGATAAGGGTGATAAAGAGGAAGAGACTACAGTAGACATCCCAACCAAATGGAAGTTATATGTCGATGGCTCAAGAAATGATTACCGTTCCGGAGCTGGGGTTGTGCTTGAAACCCCCGAAGGGCGATCGTTATGTTACGCATTAAGATTGGAATTCCCTTCTATAAACAATGAAGCAGAATATGAAGCTCTAATTGCTGGATTAAAGATTGCAAAGGAATTGAACATCAAAGCATTGCAAATCTTCAGTGATTCTCAGCTTATTGTGTGTCAGGTAAAGAAGGATTTCAAGCTAAAGGAGGAAATCTGCCCACTTATTTGTCGAAGGCTTCTGAACTTCTCAATGACTTCGATCAATATTCGATAATCCACATACCTCGAGAGGAAAATATGAAAGCGGATTCTCTAGCAAAGTATTCAAGCTTCGGAGAAGCTCAGTTATTGGGATTAGTTCCTGTGGAGGTTTTGTTAGCTCCAAGCATTGATGATATGGATATCGACTGGATCATGGCTGTATCTCAAGAACAAGAGTCATGGATGACCCCAATCAAAGAATATCTGCTCAACGGCTCCCTACCAGAAAATTCTAAAGAACGCCAAAAGCTGTCAAGAAAAGCATCAAGATATGTAATTCAAGACGGCCAGTTATACAAGCAGGGATTCTCAATGCCATTACTCCGATGTGTAACCAAGGAAGAAGCTAGGACAATCTTAGCAGAGGTACACAGAGGAGAATGTGGGGATCATTCAGGCGGTCAAACACTTGCCAAGAAAGTTCTTCGGTATGGGTATTTCTGGCCCGATATTAATCGAGATGCTGCTATCTACTCCAAAAAATGTGACAAATGCCAGAGATTTGCAAAAATCCCAAGAGCACCTTCAACTGAACTAACACAGATGGTCAGCCCATGGCCGTTCGCCATTTGGGGGATAGATCTAATCAGACCTTTGCCAATTGCCAAGTCGGGAATCAAATATGCTATTGTCGCTGTTGATTATTTCACTAAATGGGCTGAAGCTGAGCCTTTGGCCACTATTACTTCTAAAAAGATGATAAATTTTGTAACAAAAAATATCATTTGCAGATATGGTGTGCCACAGAAGATAATCACGGACAACGGTACTCAATTTGAAAGCGAAGAGTTCCAGGACTTATGCAAACAATTCAAAATCCGAAAAAATTTCTCGGCAGTGGCTCATCCACAGGCAAACGGGCAAGTGGAAGCAGTAAACAAAATTATCAAGTCAACCATCAAAAAGCAACTTGAAAAAGCAAAAGGTGGATGGGTTGATAAGCTACCACTAGCACTATGGGCATACAGAACGACCCATAAAACTGCAACTGGGCACACTCCATTCTCATTGGCATACGGGTCGGAAGCAATGATTCCAGTTGAGCTAGAAGTCCCTTCGCAGAGGAGGGTTCATTTCAATCAGGCCGAGAATGAAAAATTGCAACTCGAAGCACTTCACTTTCTTGATGAGAGAAGGGAAGAAGCTAGACTCAGAGTTGCAGCATATCAGTAAAGAATTGCAAGGCACTTCAACTCTAAAGTCCGTCAGCGAAGCTTCGAAGTCGGGGATTTAGTTTTGAAAAGGATCATGACAGCAGTCGGAGTATTTGGACCAAATTGGGAAGGGCCGTATGTCATAGGCAATAAACTTCTTGATGGCACATTCAAACTCACAACTGTCGAAGGAGATCCAATCCCATGAGCCTGGAACAGCAATCATTTGCGCCCATATTTTACTTAAAAAGCTTTGCTTGAAATTGTAAAATGGTTATGGATGTATCGATTGTATTGTAAACCATTGTAAAATCAGTGATGATAAATGAAGAGCTATAAAGTGGATGTAGGCCCAATTTTTGGCCGAACCACTATAAATCCTGTGTTCTTTATTATTATAATATGCCTGTTTTATTTCGGTACGTAAATACTTTAAATGTATTGCTAAAATGTCGATTCAATACTGCAGATCATTAAAACAAAGCTTACCCATCACAATGCCAAGTGAACCCCACAAATCACTCAATAGACAAATTTCAAGCCACAAAAAGTTCCAAATTCAAATCCAACGTAAAATGAACTTTACACCAAAGGTTGATGATTCCACCAAAGAGACACTTTTCCAAAGAAAAGGAACTAGACGCTTGTTAACTAATCACGATCATTTGTATAAACAAACATCTGATTGAATAACTTGCGCATGTCCCATGGAATCAGTCAACAGTAAAAGTACACTCTATTGGATAGAACAAGCTGCTTGCAAAGGAAAGGAACATAGGCTCGGAGAAAACAACAAAGGGACATGGGCGAGCTGATCAATAAAAGCCCTCTTCGGAGGCACAAGCCCTCTTCGGAGGCGCAACTCTTCGGAGGATAAAGACCTCTACGGAGGCACAAGCCCTCTTCGGAGGCACGCCAATAAATGGAAATGCTCTTCTCAACAAAAAGGTTAATGCAACCACTGAGGCAAGGCCTTTGTTAACTAATTGCGATCGTTTGTGCGAATGAACATCCAATTAAATAACTTGCGTTCGCCCTGTGAATCCATTTAACTGTGAGAAAGTAACTTCCAGGAAATCAAATAAAGACCTCTTCGGAGGCACAAGACCTCTTCGGAGGCACAAGACCTCTTCGGAGGCATAAGACCTCTCCCGAGGCACCGCAAGCCCTCTCACGAGGCACAAGCCTTCCCCAAAGGCACATACTGCCCTCTTCGGAGGCAGAAGACCTTCCCTAAGGCACACAAGACCTCTTCGGAGGCACAAGACCTCTCCGGAGGTACAAGACCTCTTCGGAGGCATAAGACCTCTTCGGAGGCGCAAGACTTCTCCGGAAGCACAAACAAAAGACTTCTCCGGAAGCACAAGACCTCTCCGGGGGCACAACACTACTTCACAAAGCATAATGCTACTCTTCGGAGTCCAAATGCTACTCCTTAGAAATAACGAAAAGCCCTCCTCATAGGCACACTTCAATTCTCAAGGAAGATTTACTTGTTCATCTTGAAAAATTCTTCCCCAGAAATTGAAGTGCTAAGTAAAATCCTCTTTAGAGGCCCGCTCTACCGCGTAGGAGAGTTCACTTCTCAAAAATATAAAGTGACCATCTCCGAAGGTTGAAGCACAAAAACTTCTCCAAAAATGAGACACGCTCTTATTTAAGTAGAATAATTATTTCCTCAAAGATGGAATAATTATTCTCCAAAAATAAGAGTACAAGTCTCGCCAAAGCAAAAAGATATTGCAATGCACTTGTGGTATAGGGGCAATATAATACAATAAAACTACAACAATGAAAGTAGTATCCAAGCAACATACCGCAAGCACATCACAATATCACGCGGAAAAGATGTGGAATAAATGCATTCTCAAACACAGACAAAAAGTTTGTACAAGTAGAAAGAATCGCTTATTCTACACTAAAATGAGAAATAAATGCATTCTTACATATACAAGAATTCGTACAAGTAAAAGAATTATTTTATTCAATATTGTGAAAATTCTTTACATGTGCAGATATCAAAAAAGCAGGGACCGGTACCCGCACAATCTCCAGTCGATACAAGCAAAAAGCAAAATAAGACAAGAAGAGCCTAGCTTATCACTCTTTCTTCTTGCCGCCCTTAGTACCATAGCCTGGTTTGATGATTAATTTCGGAACCCGGCGTGGACGGGTCGGAGAAGGAGGAGGAGAAGGTGTAGCCGGATCTTCCTCTGCTTTATCTTCTCCAGTGGAAATACTTTTCTTCTTCTTCTTCATGACGCGCTTCCCCTTCCTCTTCGAAGAAGATTCGCTTCCCGGAGTAGCAAGCAGTGTAGAAAGCTTTGTGTCATCATCAAGAGACTGCTCTAGGGTCTTCTCGATGTCATCAAGATCCTCCGCCTTCTGCTCCTGCGAAGCGGCCGGATCATCCAGGCCTTGAAGAGCTTCAATTTTCTCTGCCTATGATCCCGGTTGAGAAGCAGAAGGAGGAGTAACTTGAGAAGATGGAGGAGCGGCAACTAGAGGAGTGGAAGTTTGTGCAGTATTCAGTGCTTCCGCTATAGAGAAAAGAAGTTAAAATCAGTACTCTCCGGAAAAAGTAAAGATGTTGGTTCATTGACACTTAAGTAACAATTGAGAAATTCATAAAACTCGCTTGAAGCAAATAAGTAGTCTGCTAGACTTGGATCAACATCGAAGTTTCCTAGAGAAGTTGGTTTGATCACATTGATTTCAAATTGTTCAACTTCAGTGTCATCTTGAGTCTTCTCCTCGTCCTGAGCAGTGGAAGGCTCAGTAGCTGTGGTTTTAGCTTCGGCATTTGCAGGAGGTGGAGAATGGGAACTAGAGCCAATGTTTTCGGGATCGACCGAAGCCGGAGGACGAGCAAAGTCAGTTACAGTCACTTTTTCTAATCATTCTCCTCCTGCTGCTTCGGCTCGCTCCCTAGCAAGCTGCTCTTTTCCCCTGGCAAGGGCGGCGCGCGCCTCATCATCCAGATAAGTCGCTTCAAGATCCGCCTCGGCATATCCAGCACCTCCGAACATGTCCATTATTGCTTCCCACACTTCGGCTAAAGTGGTCTCATATGTTGGTCCCAAAAAGGAGAGACTACCACGCCCCAGGACGCTGTGCAGATAGAAATCAAACAAAGTGGAACTAATTTTGGCCTTCGTCGCCTCATGCGACTGCTCAGCTGCCTCTTTTCCAACAATGGCCTCATCGCGCTCTTTTTCAGTTTTTGATAGTTGAGTTCGTAACCGCATAATTTCCAAATCCTGGGAACTTGCCTTCTCTCGTAGCTGGGTAATGTCGGCGTGATAGATTTCTGTCATCTTCTTTTCGGCTTCAAGTTGGGCCTCAGCATTTCGTTGTGCAGCATGAGCATCGCGAACTTGCTTTTGAAGTAATTCTTCCTTTTGAGTAAAGGAAGTAGAAGAAGTAGCAAGCTCGTCTTTGAGTTTTCTAACTTCAGTCTCAAGCCTCTCGTTGTCTTCAGCAATACTTGTCATTTCCGTGTCATGCTGCTTGCAAATTTTGTCCCATTCCGTCTTGTCATTCTCCATGGTCAGCATGGCTTCAAGATTCGCACGATTGACTCTTTGCAGCTCATCAACTAGCTTTTGCCATCCGGACACCCTTTCAATATTAAGTTTGACGGCATTAAGGCTACGCAGCATATCTGATTTATCGATCGGAACCAAATCAAGGTCAAAACGCACCCCTTTTAAGCACCAATTCGGAAATCGGCTTTGAAGAATAGGAGGGGCATCTTTGACCTGATACTGAGGTCTGCTGATGATCGCCTGGATGTCAAATTTCTTTAAAGCAGGAGAGCCGGATGGAATATTAGGAGAGATGGGAGCATCGGTCTTTTCCGAAATTGCAGACGTGTCCTTTTCGCTAAGTTTGGTCCGCTTGCTAAAATCATCAACAATGTGACTCTTCCCCTTGTCGTCGTAAGATTTCCTTTTTTGAGAATCGTCACTTCTGCGGGAAGAGTCGTATCGCTCGTCCCTACTCCCATAATGCTGTTCATCTTCTCTTCTGCGGCGCTCTTCATAATCCCGTCTCTCGCGGGCTTTTGTAGAGGCCCTTTCTTCATCGGTCTCCTGACGGGAAGGAAGATAGCGCCTAAAATCATAAGTATCGCGGCCTCCATGACGCTGGAATTTGTCGTAGTACGATCCGCTCCGCCCCATCGAAGAACCTGAAATTGAAGAAAAACAAGTCTTAGAAATCTTCAAATTGAAGAAGCTAAGTGCGTATAAGTGATAAGCATCCTAAGTGTGTGTGGTGTGTAAACTATGCGCATCAGGCTACAAATCACTCTGTGGTGTTAGAATGGAGACAGCAGGCATAGGGGGTGTTGTAGTTTGTTGCAAAGTAGAAGTCGCTTCAACAACAGGAGAAGTCGCTTTTTGAATGTCGTCTTTAAAGAGCTCTCGAGAAGTTATCATTATATCACTCAAGTCATCGAAGGTGTCATCACCATGGCGCCCAACAGAACTCTCCTTTTCAACTTCCACATCGGCTGACTTTTCAGAAATTCGAGGATTTTCTTCCTCTTCAATAATTGGAGCAAGTGCCGGTTTGCTGGACGGTCCCACGACATCGGTAAGTGTGGCGCATTTTACCAGTGGAGTTTCAGTAGCAGACTCCTTCAGTATGGGTTCCTCAACAGAAAGTGGGACATCTGGTGCCTCCGTAGGAGAGTTGGGAACTTCGCGAGGCTGAGTGGAGCGAGAGGGATGAAGAAGTCCAAACTGGTGAAGAAATTCGTCTTTCAACAAAAATTTCACGTCCCGCTCTTCAACTGGTACAGCCATGAGCCTCTCCAGAGTTTGCTTGTGACTGGGATCCCTAGAAGGAGGGGGAGTGCTGAAATGAGAAAGCAAAGTTAACACTTGGTGATTCAGACTTCACAAAACTCAGAGAATAGAAGAAGAAAAGATAGACAATCTTACTTCCTTCCCTCCATACAGCATAAAACCCCGGGGGACAACGAATATAAAAGAATTGAGTTAAAAACCCGTGAACACTGTCGGGAAGACCAACAATCAATTTACGGTTTCTGGCGCTTCTCACGACAGTGATAGAAGGATGATCTTTGGTTTTGGTAAAGGAGCACAAGTAGCAAATCTCATCAAAACTCGGAAGTCGCTCAAGAGTTCTTCCAAATAGCACACACAGCCCCATTAGAATGGCATAGCCATTGGGATGTAGCTGAAATGGGGAAATGGCCAGTTGTCGAAGAAGATGCTGGAGAAAGTTGTTGAAAGGTGGAACGGCTCCACTCAGGCACATTTGTCCATTCACCGCTACAAAGCCAGGAGGCGCTACATCAGCAGTGTTATTTTTCTCAGGAAGAATGGCATCAGCTTAAGCAATGCCAAACTGGGTGCACAATTGCCGAAAAACTCTGTACGATAGAGTGGTAGAGGCTCTTTCTGGAGGATTGACTAAAGGAGCTGGAATAAGAGTGGACTCTCCAGTCTGGACTGTTACATCTCCTTGCTGAGAAGTCATTCTACACAAGCAACTGGATATTCAAATATGAAGGTGCACGTTTCCTAAATAGTGTGAAGTGTTGTGCAAAACTAGTAAAGATAACAAGTAAATACAACTGGAATTAAGCTAGTCGGTAATTGATCGATTATCAAATTTTAGGACTTGTTAATTTAAAGTTCAAGTACAGTATTAGTGCAAACCGGTCATTTTCAGTTGACTATTTCAATGTTGCTTTAATACTTTGCTTGGATTTGTTGATTTAAAGCGCTTCGTTCACACAATCTATTTGAGTTGATTATCTGTTATTAACTAATCTGTCATTTGATGTGGGCAGTCAGTGACAGTATATTCGTCCCAATTTTCTATAAATGTTGTATTAAACAAATTTATAGTTTGCAAGTTAGAGTGATATGTGGAAGAATGCAACAATTCAAAGTTCAACAGTTCAAAGTTCATGCAAAGCTTAATGCTAAGTCGCCAACGACTTAAGTGTTAACTCGTCCACGACTTAAGGATTTCAAGGGAAGTCAGGACAGGTCGTTTCAATTCTAAGTCATTAATGCTTTAAGTCGGTAGTACTTCAAGTTGTAAGACGTGTAAAAGAAGAAAGAGGCTTCAGTTGAAAGTGAGGTAAAATTTCCCAAGTCCTAAGTCGTCCACGACTCAAAGCTTATGTCGTAAGTGGATAAGTCGGTAAAGACTTAAGTCGAGAGGGTTCATAGGTCGTACAAGGCTGCTAAATCGTGACCAAGCTAACATCCCACTTCATTTGACCCATTGACTTTTCTCCTTAACTCCTAACCCGTTATCCTCCTAATCCGTTATCCTCCTAACCCGTTAACCCGTTAACCCCTCCGTGAACATAAGCTTTCATTTTTCACACTAATTAAATCATCCAAAAAACTAATTTAGGATCACCAAAGCCTCACCAATCTAATCAGTTAAGCCTAAAACACAGCAACCCATCATCTTCATCACCCCAATCATCTAAAGCTAAATCGAGCAGAATCGAGTTCACGAACTGTCGATACAGTGGAATTCGCGACGAGGCATTGCACAAGGGGATGGATTAAGTATAAGAAGGAGAATTAACGAATTAACGATGATCAAGGATCGAGGAGGAAGCAGGAACACTTACGCAATAAAGGATCAGGGATCAGTGATTGGTTGATTGTTAAAGAAAGGGAAAAATCACCTTGAGGAAGCTCGAAGAAATGTTAATGGCAGATACGATTCAGGAGATAGGCAATGAGAAGAAGGAAGTAGGAGGAACAACTCAAGCCTTTTATATCTCAGGGCAGTGGAACACGAAAAGGCACACACGAGTTAAGATAAGTCGAAGCACACGACCTACGACTTAGGCGTGTACTTCGAGGGGCAAATGTTAACCCTTAATTTTCTACGACTTAAGTACTGGTCGACTCAAGAACTGGATGACTCAAGCAGAATACTTCACGACCTACGACTCAGGGTCTAGACGACTTAACGGGTTAAGGCATGAACGACTTAACGACTTAAGGGATGTTACGACTTAAGGGAAGCTCCAACCTAAGGAATTAAAAGGACTTACGACTTAAGGTTATTTGCGACTCACGACTTAGCTTAAGTCGACCACGACCTAAAAGCTACCGAGTTAAAATCCAATGCATGTACCTATACCGCTTTTATCTGCTAAGTCGACCACGACTTATGACTTATTATAAGTCGGCCACGACTTAGGACTTGTCTTCTACCAAATCACGAGCTGGACTCAGCAAGTCGTCCACGAGCTACCTTAAGCCAACCACGAGTCACGACTTATCTTAAGTCGGCTACGACTCAGGACTTGGCAGAATTTCCTGTCCAGATTTCCCTATAAATACATCACTACCTTCAACATGGAGAGGACTTTTTTGGCCGATCATTTCTTGAAGCGTCATTACTCTGCCGAATTCTCAACTCATCCAACATTTGAAGAACTTCAATCACTCAAGACATTACAACAAGCTTTGAGAGAAATCTACCGCATTCAACACGAATTCGAGGAGATCTTCGACATCGAAGCTTGAGCTAATAGTCGAAAGTGTTTAGGAATTGAAATATATCGTATTTCACAAGTGTATTGTATCATTTTGTAACCAGATTCAGTAATAAAGAGATTCAAAGTGGACGTAGGCTCAACCTCAAGCCGAACCACTATAAACTGCTGTCTTTTACTGCTTTTTCGCTATTTTACTGCTTAATTCCTGTTCCCGTCACACGGGTGGTGCTTTCACAACTCTATTACACACACCGGGTGTTAGCGTTCAATTTTTAGCGTTAACAGAAGGCCTAATTGATGTTTATAGAAAATCAACCTTGATGAATCTTGCAACTAATCTTACAAATCAAACCAGCCAAATTAAACTTTAATCAAGCTAGAAATGAATTTGGACTAAATGAACAATTCACGTTAAGAAAAAAAATCAACCACACAGTTCAAATCTTCTTAATAAACAATCAGCTAGGGTTACTTCAGAAGACTCGCCTATGTGTGATGTCGTAGAGGCACTAGGCTGATTAATGAGGTGCTCGAGGGGAGGCAGGCTGAGGGGATGCCAAAAATGGTTAGTGTGTTGCGGTTCCATGTTGAAGATGTTTCCTGCGTGGGTTCGAGAATGGGAGTGGGGTCATGTGACCTTACCAACCCTATTATGGCTATGCCTCTGGAGGAAAGAGAACGCAAAGATGAAAGCCTAGGCCAAGATGGAGACGTTAGAGACAAATGGAGGAGATAACTTTTCTTAGGGATTTTCATGGTTTGATGATTGTGGGTAGAAAAAGAATGGTAGGAGAGAACGAAATAAATTAGAAAAAGAGCGGTAGCTGAAATAATTCATGATCTGGCCTATTAAATTTGTAGATAAAACATCCATAGCGTGCACGAATTTAATTTTTTGTTTTAAAACGACTAATGACCGCAGATAATGTTCGAACGCTGTAGTTTAATGCCGTTAGTGTTAAATTTTCTTGTAGTGGATATACTTATATCTTTAAATGGATGTGTTTTAAAGAAAATGACAAGTATGAAGTGATTTTGGGTTTATAGTAACGTTGTTTAAGCAACATTTGTTTTTAAACCATTTAACTATACTTTTGAAAAGTAGTAAGACCTTTGGACAAATGTTTTTAAAGATAAGGCTAAGAGTGAATGTTTTGGGTTAGTAGTAAATGATGTTGTTAATGATAATTGTTTTTAAGCCATTTAATTATAATTTTGGGAATATGAAATATTGTTTAAGATTTGTGAATATTCCTATAACATTTGGGAATAGGATATAAATACATTTTTAAGTATTGAAAGAATAGAAATGAATAGTGGAATAGTAGCACACATGTATATATCATTCATAAAGGTATTTCAAATATATATACAAGTATTTACAAAGTTTTTTTAATTAATAAAAGGATTAATTAAACAAAGAGGTTTAATTAATAAAAGGATTAATTGAATGCAAAAGAGATTTAGAAGTTACTTAGTGACTTAATTATGCTTTATTTGTTTCCTTGTTTGTGGAAAATATTTAGTCATATACTTAGCACTAAAAGCCAATGAAGTAGGCTTGTCGATTAGTAGGAGTTAAGAATGATGTTCAAGTAGGATATATAAGTAATAATGCTCTAACTTACCAGCTCCACTCTTTACCGAGGGATAATGTGGGATGAAAAGATCAGAACTTGATAAGTATACGAGACTTGGTTCCATTTACGATCATCTATCTTGTACTTGATAAATAGTCAACTATCGAAATTGACCAAAATAACTTAGGAAGTATCTAGAAGAAACACGAAGGCTATATGGTACAGTTATCTTTGGAGATGCTATACATACGTATAAACTCATTTTACTCTTCCAAGACAAATGATAAGGAAATCCGTCCGGGTAAGAGACGAACTCCACGCTTATGCATTATTTGTTTATTTTTGAAAGAATCAAGGTTAAGTTAACCAGAATCTATCGATTGGTTTTGGAGCATTCGATAAGCGGTGCTGTTGGGGAAGTGTACTTATATGAGATGACTGGAACTGTTATAACGACCCATAATTTAATCACTTTGAACTTGAATAGTTAATATGTTTTTAAATGATTAAATAATGGATTTTATATCTACAATAAAACGTTTCGAATGGATTTTTAAAAATGATGTAAAATGTTAGTTTAAAGACGGTTCGAGTTGTAAGGCGGTTAGGGGTACGATTTATTTAAGAATAAGTTTTCCTAATAAACCAAATGAGAATGATTACTTAAGAAAAGAATTTTCCTTGTAAAACAAGAAAGAATTATTAACTTTGCCTAATAAAACAGAATAGTATAACTACTTGCCTAATAAAACAAGAAAGAATTATTAACCTTGCATAATAATACAGAATAGTATAATTACTTTCCTAATAAAACAAGAAAGAATTATTAACCTTGCCTAATAAAAAAGAATAGTATAATTACTTGCCTAATAAAATAAAATAGCATAATGATGATTATATTCCATATGTATGGTTGCCCCAAAATTTGGTCGAATCAGGTTATGCTATGCGAATGGTTGCCATTGGACCCAAAATCTGGTCGAATCAGGTCAGGCCATAGTTGATAAAGAGGATTCCTAATGGAACAAAATGTGGTCGAATCAAATTAAGCCATAAGGATGTTTTCTATTGGACCAAAATATGGTCAAATCAAATTAGGCCATAAGGTTGGTTTCTATTGGACCAAAATCTAGTCAAATTAGGTTAGGCTATAGGAAATTACTAAGGTACCATTATCTTCACCTATAAATAGCCAGGTCCATATCTCATTTTAATTCATTCACAAACTAAAGAAAAGAACCGAATTTCATTATCAAAGGCAAAGTATTCCAAGTCTCCAGCAAAGCAAATAGGATGTGAGTATATTCCTAGTTTTTATAGTTTAGTGGGTATAACTTATTCTATGAGTATAATTTAATTATTTTACAGTGAGTGTACTCTTAATCTCTTTCCTTTGACTCATTCACATTTTAATAAATGTTGTGTTAACTATTGATTGTAAATTGTTAATAATAATGGGACTGTTATTATTCTTGTTTGGTTGTTTGATTTGTGCTCGGCCAGTTTATGAGCAATAACCTTGACATTTAGTTAAAGGGAACTTACACCACCTTTTAACTTAGGATTTACATTTAGTGAATTTTTGGTTAAAAGGAAATAACAACCCTTTTAGCTATCTTATTTGATTAAGAGGGAGCTTCACCCCTCTTGGTCGTATTCTCCTTTATAGATGATGGGTTTAAGTTATGATTTAAATGGAAGTTTTAAATATTGGTTTAAAGGGTTTTAAAGGAGCTTCGAAATTTATATAATGATTTAAATGGGTTATTTATGGAAAGTAAGTAGTCCTATACTTGGCACTAAAAGCCGATGAGTAGATTGATCCTCTATCTGTGAGATTCAGAACCGAAGTGTCTAGGCAAGGCTAGGAGCAACTAGTGCCCTTTCTTAGCTTGCTTTATTTCTGGGCGAGGGATAGAGTAAGTCAAGAATATCAAAAGCATGACAAGTCTAGGAGATTTGATTTCCATAAATGATCTTTATAATTATGATGGTATGGAAAACATTCGCCTTTCTTGTAGACAATTGTTTTTGACCTAGTTAAGTATGCTTTTTAAATATTAAATTCTCCTAAATGTTTTATGAATATACTTATACCAATTAGATAAGTATATGAATATTTTCCAAGCATTGAAAGAGTATAAGATTTAATTTCCATATATGATTGTTTTGTTATCCTCGATAGTTGATATCTTGACTATCGATTTCGATACCCTTCTTCCTTTTGTTTTTGTTTCGTCAATCTAAGACAATTTGTTCCTCATTTACAGCATTGATATCCTTTATCAGAAATGACTAAATAAAGTGCAAGTGGGGGCCAAGCTATGTGGGGTTGCTCCCATTAGGGTACTGTCACATCTACTCTAGATTGGTTTCGGTTGTATGCGCACGAAGATGTGAAATACTAGGATACTCGGTAAGGTCGGCGGGGTCCGACTTAGAGGTTTCCGAGAGCCATCGTTATTTTTTGATTCAAATCTTTGGATTGATTCTTTCTTAATTGCATCGAGAAGCGTCTTGCGCTCTTCGCGATGTTTAATTATTTGTGTCCATTCTTTTATGCTTGGATATTGTCCTTGTGAGGGGAAACCCGTTCTGCTTTTTTGCAACGTGGTCTCACAAGTTATTTTGTGTGTTCTATTCTTTTTTGGAGTTTACTCATACCGAACTTACTGTCCGACCCAAATTGTTTGCTTTCCCTAAACTCTCGGGTACTCATTTATATTTGAGTAGTCCGAAAATGACAGGTTTCTTTGAGCTCTTTTGAAGATGGTGGACAGGCAGGAGGCTCCTTATCTGTCTAGCTATTTATTTATGCTATTATCACTACGCCATAGATTGCATACTGCAACACACAAGAAGTGATGCGGAAAGTGCCAAATAATGTTGCTGGAGGCCAAAAACGAGCTAAGGCAACACTTTCTCGGTGTTGCATTTTGCCGCGTTGCCGCAGACTCAAATGCAACATCTTTGTGACCCTAAGGCAACATCGGTTCTGTTGTTGCCACAGGTACTAAATTTACTAAAAAGTGGGTCCCACAATCTGGGCCCCAACATGTGGGGCCCACTAATTCTGTTATCCAACTTAACGGAACCGTTTTGTGGGGCCCACATTCATTAATCTATGGTAACACTTTTACCAATAAAATGGCAACACTTTTCCAGTTTATTACCACATTTAACATCACATACTGCAACATTATATCATATCTACGGCAACACTTTTTGCAATTTAAATTGGAAATGTACTGCAACATCATACTACTGCAACATTACACTGCATTTCATAGTAGCCAAAGAGCTATTCATTTCATAACAGCCAAACAACAAGTCGTTTCATAACAGCCAGCAACACAAGTTTTAGTCAAGTACAAAATAACAAACATACTTAAAACATAACAGCCATCAACACAAGTTTTAGTCAAGTACAAAATAACAAACATAGCTAGTGCATTCATATTAACAGGCAGTACATACTAATTAAATTCTACATACTACACGTGAATTCATCTTTGCGAGCCTCCAAATTTCATGTTTCCGAGCCACCAGTACCATCAGTGCCTCTAGTGGCTCCAGTGCCAGTTTCATCACTGCAGACGGTCGCACAAAGACCCGCAACATCAATTTGCATGTCAGGGTTAGCTTCGCCTAATTTCTTAAGCACCCATGACAAGTTCTCCTGAACTTTTCGGTTCACCGTTGCATCAAATTCATCTTTGACCCTCTTGTTCACCTTTGCTTCGACTTCTTCAACTATATTTTCCTTTATCTTCGCTGCCAGCTCCTGTATGTATGTGCTTGTTGTTGGGGCATCTTTTGAAACTTCTGCAGACTTTGTGTGCCGTCCTATAAGCCAAGTTGGACCGTGCCGCTTTCCATCAGAAATCAGTTCTTGAACAACTTCATCACTTCCTCCTTCACCTATTGCTTTTTGAATCTTATCCTGCAAAATAAAGCAGTTTCAAAATGTGACATTAAATAAAATTAACAAATATAACATCTGAAGCAGTTTCAAAATGTTGATGCGCAAAATGAAGCATTTTTTTGACATCTGAATGAAGAGAAATTAAAATTCTTACAACTCTATACTTCATTACTGAAGTATCGGTCTTGTACACCTTTCCTTCTTTCCGCTTGCGAGTTCTAACAAAAAGCTCTCCATCTGATTCGTTGGATTGATACAAATTAAATGAAAAAAGTTAGACAGCAAAAGAATATCAAACCAATTTTTCCAGAACATATATCACTATTCAATTCAGATGTTATATTTGTTAATTTTATTTAATGTCACATTTTGAAACAGCAACTCACAGATGAAACTGTTCACAGATGCACCAATGAAAGCTGCTGTTGTTAATTTTATTTAAAAGGTTAGACAGCAACTCACAGATGCAAAAATGGAGCAACAGCAGCTTACAAGTGCAAAAATAAAGAAACGGCAAGTATAAAATCACAACATATGTAGCAACAATATCACTAACATTTTCTCGACTGTCCCAAACAAGGATACTTTTGCTGTCCCAAACATTTTCTCGACTGTCCCAAACCAACCCATCACTAAGTTTCAGAAATTATACAAACAAGGATACTGCATTCGAGTTTGCAGTACCCTAAGATGGGTGCAATACCTTAACCATCACTAAATTTGCCAAATACCTTAAACACTGTATTAATAATTTCCACAGAGACGGATTGGACTCATATTTAATGTTTAATATGCATCTAACTTGCTGACATATATTGACCAAATGTGTACAAATGCATGAGCATGACGGACACTGGTTTGGAAAAGAACTGAGTTTTCTATCCCAAACAAGGGCAAAGAAAGGCTCATTTATATTTTTATAGATTTTATATTTTTTTTTAGCAAATGGTAATAATAGCTATTGAGTCGTAAATTAATGTGAAAATGCATACCCAGCCAACCATAAAAATAAGCAAAATACATACCATCTTATGCCGAATTTGAGAAAAAAGTTTTGGACCAGCAGTGTGTGTGTCTGTATACAATTTCCGACTTGCACAATTTGTAAGGGCCTTGTTCTATAAAAACATAAAATAAAGATGTTTATCTGCCTGATTTGAATGAATAGAAAGGGAAATAAATTCTGTGATAAAATTTAAAATTATACCTGAATTTTTTCATCTCCCCAATACATCAAGAGTACTTGGAAATCCGCAAGTGGAATTTCGTCCGGCCTATTTTCAAGCCTCTCTTCATCAGTTTCATAGGCCATATAATGTGCCTTTTTAATACGACTCTTGTACCCCCTCCAAGAGTCACGAATTGACTTCAAAACCCAATATTCACATTCATCCGGAATAATATACCGTTGCTTAAATACAAATCAAACATTAAAAAGAACAGTCATGCTACTTTTGTGACAAGTTACATATATTTAATTAAAATTCAGCTAAGTTTGCAAATTACCTTAACATAGTTCCACAGCGTGCCTTTCAAACTTGCAGGAACATCAAACCAAGACTTGTAAGTAAGTGGAACACTCCTCTTCAGTGTTCCTAAAAAATAACTCAGTTCAGACAATACTTTGTCATCGTCTGAAACAGGTTGGCCCCGATGATTCATTTGGATTAGAACTCTTTTGTCATATGACCTTGAATGAACTTTATCCATCTTTGTTTTTCCTCTGAGCCTTCTGGGAGCTCCCACTAATGTTACAAAGTACATACAATAGTAATGAGAAGGCTAGACATAACTTAAATGAGAGCTTAAACCATTAAAATCAGAACTCAATTAGATAATACCTTTAGCTTCTTCATCTTCATCTTCTTCGTTTTCAATATTTGTCGACACATTTCCGACGACAGCCTTCTTCCTTCCACTTCCACTACTGTTATTCTTCTTGCGTTCTCGCATAGCCAAATAAGCAGCCATTGTTCCTATTCCTTCATTGTGTGGTAACTCAATGCTACATGGTGGATCAACAGTTTGTGTAGGAACTGGATTTTCCCCTGCATTCGGAGTTGCATTCTTATCGGTTGCAGATTGAACATTGGCTCGTGAACGAGTTGTTGGTCCAGACTGAGGCTTTGTAATCGTAATCGTTTTGGTTCTCTAAAATACGCACACAAAAACAATAAAATAAAAAAATAAGGAAGCTAATCTATAATTACCAACATAAAATTAAATCTTCACCTATAACGAACCTTTACTGAATTTTTTGAAGTATCATTTTCACTAGGTTCCTCTTCTTCTGGAGCATAATCTTCGCTTCCAACTAGCATTTTTGATTTTCCTTTATTTTTTTCAAATTCATTTATCAGTCCAGTAACTAATTTAGGCATCCCAAGAGCTTCAAAAACACTATTCTTCTGCGACACATGTTTAGCTCTCTCCTTTTCGTATTCTGTAAGCGATGGAGGTGGTGGAGGTGGTAGATCATCATCCTGAAAGTAATTTAACAAGACATTATTGTAAATATTATCAAAATATGTAGAACATCATATTAGAAGATCAGATTGTAGTCTTCTTACTTGAATCTCATTTTCATCCGTATTTTCCTCTTCAACGGGAGGATTATAGAAATCCAATTTACTCCTGACACTTGCTGAGTTGATATTCAAAGTTGCATCGCTGACTTCAGTTGGATTTTTCTTCTCTGGTGTCTTTGTAGAATTACTGATCACCTTTTTCTTCTCTGGTGACTTCTTGCTGATCACCTTTTTCCTGTTCATGCGTGGACTCACAGCAGCTTCGCTCACTTGTTGATTGTTTAGCCGTGTCGACTTTCTAGGAGTAAGGACTTGATCAGTCTGCGTCTCGTTGGTTTTTGCTGGCTGTTGATTGTTTAGCCGGTCTGACTTTCTAGGAGTAAAGACTTCAGTCTGCTTCTTGTTTTTTGCTGCCTGTTGCAGACGGTGAGTGGTGACAAATTGCCGTTTCTGTGGTTTCGCAGCCGCAAACATACAACGACATAAAAGTCAAGTTTATCATGTCATAAACATAATTATTTAAACTTAATTAAATAAATTAAGACTTGACCGTGTATATTAATATTCCAGTTCCTTTATTATTTATGAATTTTCGAGTCGGATGCTCAAAATTGGATCTTGGTTTAAATTCATTTGAAAGTAATCATAAATAGGTTGTTTCATCGTTAGTTTTCTTATGACCAAATTCATCAAAATAGTACAAATGAGAAGATATTTTTATACCTGGACACAACAGATTCTTCCTTGGGCGTACAATGACATGTGGCTGCATTTGTTTCATTGGCTCAATTTTATCATCGACCACGGTGTCGACATAGAAATCAATGTGATCACCATTATTTTTTATTTGCATGAACTCCCACAGATCTGCATCATTGCTCACCAATTTCCACCCACTCATTGTACCTTTCCATGAATATACTCCTCCAATTTCAGTGTACTTTAGCTCTTCCTTGACATACTCCATCAGTACTGTGTAAGAAAACATATCCAGATCAACGCCCTTGACAAAACTCTCTTCTCCACCAACATATCCATTCTTCTCAAATTTTCCCTTGTGATGGAATATAAGATTTGCCTCCATCCTACACAAAATGAAGGAATTAACATTAGAATGACATAATTACAAATTAAAATAAACCAACTGCATTATAAAATAAAACAGTCACTTCACTAAAATGTCATAAAGGCAGAAACACTAAAAAAGAGACCAAAAAAAGCCACAAATATGACACATCAGTTACAACATTTAATCAAGGCAGAAACAACATTTTCTAACTTAAATTTGGTTACTTAATTAAATATGATAGTGATACATAGAAATTAAGAAGCATTTTCTTTCACTTTGCTAGGTGGAAGGCGGATTTGTCTTATTGGGACATCATCTCTACACCAGCGAACATCAAAATCTTGATTTCGCATTTCATAAGCAGGCTGGATATCATTCAAATCTTCATTTGCATCTTCGCTTTCGATTTCACACCAGTCTCTCGGCAATTTCTTGATAACATTGTGGCACATCTTATCAATTTGATCTTCTATATAAAACACCTGTTGTACTTGTGAAGCCATAACATAAGGATCAGATTTCTGGCATAATCGATTAAAATTGACACGAGTCAGCCCATATAAATCTTTCTCTTCTTGGTACCAACAACACTTAAATAAAACCACACTAAATTCTCCCCAATAATCTAGTTCTAATATTTCCTCAATTGATCCATAGTAATTAACTTCACCAACCAATGGATTTTGATCTTTCGAACTTGCAAAGCTAGTAGTCAAGGCTGTCAAAAATACACCACTGTTTTGTGTTGTACATTTGGCATCTCTGAACTTTGTATAAAATCTGTATCCATTGATAACATATCCAGTAAATCTCTTAGCTGTTGTAAGAGGGCCCATTGCAAGCAGTTGTACTTCTTTTGAAATGTCCTCCTTTTTCCTAACCTCTTCCTTTAACCACTTCCAAAATTCTTGACTGTGTTCTCTCTCTCTTTTATATTTTTTTGATAATGCATGACCATCAACTAAAGCTCGATGTTTCCTAGAATAAAGACCTGGTTAATAAAAGATGGACACAAAATTTCTAATTCTTCAATAATTACTAAAATAAAAATAAAACTTAAAAACTTACTCAAGTAAACTTTCTATTTCCTTGTTACCACAATTGAATAGAACGTAACGGTGACATGCCGTCCATTGAGAATCTTTTAGATGAATACCTTTTCCATCTTTGTTTCTTCTTGTGCCAATAGGATATTCCAGATTCTGTGGACAGGTTTCAAATTTCATTTTTCCTGCTCCATCGCCACCTAAGAACAGAATATCAAACATTCTTCTGCAAGATAACCTTCAGCAATGGACGCCTTAGGCTTATTTTTGTTGTGAACATATGATTTCAGTTTACAAAGATAACGCTCAATAGGAAACATACAACGAAGATGTGCAGGTCCACCATATTCAATTTCCTTGCATAAATGAACTAGCAAGTGCACCATTATATCGAAGAAAGCATTTGGGAATATCATCTCAAATTGACAAAGAATTTCCACAATTTCCTTTTGTAGCCTCTTGAGATCAGCCAAATTGATAATTTTACTCCAAAGACTTCTTAGAAATGCACCTAATCTTATCATAGGTAGTGCAACTTCAGGTTTTACAGATTTCTTCACAGCAAATTGCAGCAAGTAGTGGAGAAGAAAATGAGCATCGTGGCTCTTATACCCTGCAATTTTCCTCTCTTTCTTGTTTACATACCGGCTGATATTAGCTGCACAACCATAAGGCAGTTTAGCATTCTCCAACACCGAGCAAAATATTTCTTTCTCCTTGTTCGTCATTTCAAATATGGCAGCCCTGATCTGAATGTAATTCCCATCAGCTGATAGAACTGGATGAAGGACATCCCTAATGCCTATCTCTTGTAAATCATACCGAGCACTTAAATGATCTTTCGACTTCCCATCAATATTTAGTAAAGTACCAAGTATGTTATCACAAATGTTTTTCTCTATGTGCATAACATCAAGGTTATGTCGACATACATTGTGACTCCAATATGGTAAATTAAAAAATATTGACTTCTTTTTAAAAGGGGATTCATTTTTATGCTTGTTGACCTCTTTCTGCCCAAAAATATTTTCATCACCAGCCAACAATTCTTCAATGTCTGTCCCGGATAAAATTTCCGGAGATGTCCCCATTTCAATTTCACCATTGAACCTTTTCTTATCAAACCTCCACTTGTGTTCCGGATCTAAAAATTTCCTATGATTCATGTAGCACATTTTTCTACTATGTTTCAAGTAAGTTGAAGAAGTCTCGAAATGGCATACGGGACAAGCTAAATAACCCTTTGTGCTCCAGCCGGATAACATTGCATAGCCCGGAAAGTCGCTGATCGTCCATAAATTAGCACCAGTTAAGGCATCATAAGTTTGTATGCCAAGACCCCATAATTCTTTCAATTCTGCGATAAGAGGCTGCATGTAGACATCAATGCTATTCTTAGGAGACTCTGGACCAGGGATAAGGGTTGAAAGTATCAAATTTTCTGGCTTCATGCATAACCAAGGTGGAAGGTTATAATTTACCAATATGATTGGCCATGTGCTGTGAGCAGTAGTCATTGTACGAAAAGGACTGAATCCATCAGCGGCTACTCCTAACCTGATATTTCTGTTTTCAGATGAAAAATGAGGATATTTGGCATCCATCGCCTTCCAAACCTCGCCATCAGCTGGATGTCGAAGTCTGCCATCATTTTTTCGTCCCACTGCATGCCATATCATAAGTTCTGCATACTCCTTGGACATGAACATCCTTTGCAGCCTTGGTTTTAGTGGAAAATAACGCATCACTTTTGCTGGTACTTTGTGAATCCGCTTCTCCGGATCATTGTCAACAGCCGCTTTCTTTTCCTTTATAACCCACCTTGAAACACCACAAGTTTTGCAGTTATTTTCCTTTTCATTTTCTGCCCAATATAGCATGCAGTCATTTGGACATGCATGTATTCTTTGGTAATCGAGGCCTAAATCTTTAATGATATTTTTGGTAGCATTGAAAGAAAAAGGGATGTGGGCTTGTGGAAAAGCTTCTTTTAGCAACTCTAATAAATCGGTAAATGCAGACTCGGTGATTCCATGTAGGCATTTTAAAGAATAAAGCCTGATGATGAAACTTAATCGCGAAAATTTAGTACACCCGGGATATAATGGCTGCTTTCCCTCTTCAACATGATGATGAAATTTTCTAGCATTGGCATCTACTCCATTTGCTCCATCAGAAGATCCACTTTCATTGTTCTGCATATTTCCATAAGTATGATGCAACATCTCATCGAGATTATCTCCAAAATTTATTCCCGCTTCACCATCCATATACTTATCGCTCCTTTCAGGATCTACACAGGAAACCTCACAAATCTATTTCACGTACAATTCAGATGGACCATTCCAAATCAGATGGTCGTAGACTACCTCTTAACGATACCACTTGCGATTATGACACTTTTTGCAAGGGCATGCAATTTCATCACCTACCGCGAATCTAGAAAAAGTATTTTGAATAAAACGCTTCACTCCACTGATATATCCTTCAATAAACTTAGGAAGTTCTGCCCATATTTTTTCCTCGTCATTCATCACTAATTTAGACACAAATAACATACAAATATAGACACTATAATAAAATCAGGAATATGATTACACCTTAACTCACAAGTAAATCAGTAAATTAGGCAACACAACAATCAAATCAGGAAAAACTTGAAATATATATAGAGTGATACCTTAAGCAGAAGATTAAATCGAAGCCCTAACTGAAATTCGAATCCCAAACGAACCCTAATTGAAGACCTAATTGAAACACCAAAGCCCTAATTGAACTTGAACTCGAACTTGCCCTAATCGAACCCCGATTAAGCTTGCAAACTTGAACTTTTAGCCCTAATTAAAACAACGATTGAGAGTGTTTGAGCGTTTGTGAGGCTGAGTGTTTGAGAGGTTGAGCGGCGGAGTGTTATTTTGTTAAGTGTTTAACTGAAACCCTTGATATTTTTTGTTAAGTTTTGCCGCTTTCTTCCTACTTCCCGCGTTCTTTTTTCAGCCCGCTCATTTTTTATAATATTTTTATAAGTCTATAGCTACTGCAACATATGTTGATATCTATACTAACATCCTGAAGCTAATGTTGCAATAGACCTTTGGATCGGTGATCCATTTTAACAATTGGATTAAATGTAGACCGTTGGATCGTATTCACGTGGATTGCTAATTTTATTAATTTTTTAATTTGAATACAACTATAGCTACTGCAACATCTTGTTGATACCTATGCTAACACCTTGAAGCGTGTGTTGTAATAGACAATACTCAGCATACCTATCGTTACATTGTAGTTAGCAACACCTTGTATTTTCGTTGCGATAGGTCATCTATGGCGTAGTGTATGAGATGTTGGCTCTATGTTGTTTATTTAAAGGCAGGTTGTTATAACTGCCTAGACTGATAGTAGTTCTTTTGTTGTAACTTTGATACCTCCATGTTGGGGAGTAACCTTATGTACTGTCTTATTTTTATGTTATATTTAACCGTTCCATTGTGAGATTATTGTTCTGTTCTTACATTTTACCCCATGAAAACTCGTCTTTCAGATACTTGGTCAACGACACATGAATACCATGGATGTATTAAGTGTCGTTCATAGGGGTCAGAAAGGTGGGTCATCACAGTTGGTATCAGAGCTTTAGTTGAGCGAACACCTTAGCCTAATTGGGGTACAACTCACTAGAGATAGGGTAAGTGATGCCCTAGAATATATAATTTTTATAATAATAATATTTATCCTCTAAAGTCTCATTTTAGATCCTTTGGTGTTATTTCCTTAAACCATTTTAATCCTATTTTTGTATTCTAAAGATACCTATTATTTTTTCAGATAATAGAAAATGAATACAAGAAGAGGAGGAAGGAGAGGATCTGGAACTAGCACGACTACCAATGGCAGGGTACCTAGAAATGCTACTATGTCGGCTGTAGATCTGGTAGAGGAAATGGTAGTGCAAGTTCAGACCCCTATGAACTTTGCAGCTTTGTGTAAGAATTTTACCACTTTGGGCTGGAAACCATTATATGGGACTGAAGATATTCTTGGAGTGCAGATGTGGCTTCGAACTTGTGAAAGAATATTTGGAGATCTTCGGTTGGAGGATGCAGAGAAACGGCTATTGGCATCACGACAACTTCAAAAGTCGGCGATGGATTGGTGGGATTCAGAAACAGCTAGTACTCCAGAGGAGGAGTTTTCTTGGGCCCAGTTCAAGGAAGTTTTTGAAGCATAGGTTATTCTAGAAGCCGGAAGAACTCAGTTATTAGAAGTTTCATTGACTTAAAGTAGGGTGATATGACGGTGTCGCAGTATGAGCATAAGTTCAATGCTTTGTCCCATTTTGGACTTTGATTGATAGACACATCGCTCAAGAAAAATGATATGTTTGTGAATGGAGTCAGACAAGAGTTCTATGGTGAAATGACCAATCATATTATGGGTACGTTCACCAACATTATTAGCATGACTTTGAGGTTTGAGGCTCTTGATATTAAGGAAGGAGTCCAGAAGGGTGTAGTATCAGTAGTAAGTGCCAAGCCTTTATCAGTTATACCAATTGAAGGAAAGCCAAACTTCAAGCGTAAGTTTAAGGGAAATAAGCAGGGTGCAGGGAAGAAACCCGAAGATGGCGCTCCAGCATAGAAGAAGCAGACCAACTTGGCCAACATTCTTTGTTTCAAGTGCAATATGATGGGCCACTTTGCAAATCATTACCCAATTGCCATATGTTTTAATTGCGGCCAGCTAGGACATATAAAGAATGAGTGCCCTTTTCCTAAAAAGGGAACTCAAGGACAGACTTTTACCGTTGAAGAGATACCATCCACTTCTTCAGATCAAAAAGGGAAGCAAGTGTTGCAAGGTACATTATCTATCTATGATGTTCCTGCGAGGGTATTATTTGATACAAGAGCTTCCCATAGTTTTATTTCTTATGATCTAATGAACAAACTAAACCTTAAATATGTTATCTTAAGTAATCCACTTTGTGTGTCAAACCCAATTGGAGGTCCGACAAATCTTGACAATATGTGTCTAAATGTACCTATTTCTTGTCGAAATCATCTCTTTCCTTTTGACTTCTTTGTTCTTGGGTTTATGGGATTTGTAGTGTTGCTGGGAATGGATTGGTTATCTAAGTTTAAAGTTATCTTGGATTGTGGTAGAAGGCTCGTTGGAGTTAGTGTTGCTGGAGATGTTGGTGTTGATATTAGTTATGAAGAGCCTAAGAAGTTAATGAGCAGTTTTCTCTATTCACTCGAAGTGGCTAAAGCGGAGCTATGAGAAGTGCCGGTTGTTCAAGATATCACATATATTTTTGATAAGGTGCAAGGTTTACCTCCTCACTGTGAAGTCGAGTTCCGTATTGATTTGGTTTCGGGAACCAGACCTATTGAAAAATCCTTATGAAGGATGGCTCCGAAAGAGAAGAGGGAGTTAGAAAGGCAGACTTATGACTTATTGCAGAAGGGCTTGTTCCGACGTAGTACCTCGAGTTGGGGATCACCAGTTGTCTTTGTTACAAAGGCGGACGGTTCTCTAAGGTTATGCGTAGACTATCGGGAGTTAAACAAAAGGACTATCAAGAATAAATATCCTTTGCCAAGGATCGACGATATGTTTTACCAACTCCACGGTGCTCGGATATTTTATCAATTTGATCTTGACATCGGTTTCCACCAATTAGAGTGGCAGAGGAGAGTGTTCTCTTAACAGCTTTTCAGACTCCAGAAAATTTCTACGAGTGGTTAGTTATGCCATTTGGAATAACTAGCGCACCCGCTTATTTTGTGGACTTAATGAATCGAGTATTTCGATATATTCTTAATAAATTTGTTCTTGTCTTTATTAATGACATTCTCTATTTAAAGATAGAGGAGGAATATAAATATCATCTCTGTGTCATACTTGATACCTTAAGAAGCCATGTGTTGAAGACTAAGTTTTCCAAGTGCCATTTTTGGAAATCCGAAGTTAGGTTTCTAGGGCATGTTATTTTGGGAGAAGGCATATCGGTGGACCCAGCTAAAGTTGTGGTGGTTCAAGACTATAAGAAGCCTAAAAGTGCGATGAAAGTTAGAAGTTCCTTGGGATTGGTGGGTTTTTACCGTAGGTTTATCAAGGACTTCTCGAAGATTGCTTCTCATCTAATGAAGTTAACAAAGAAAGATGTTAAGTTCGTTTGGACTTCTAAGTGTGATCAAGCATTCAATGAATTGAAAGAGAAGTTGACTAGTGCTCTTGTTTTAACCATTCCAAATGGGAGCGAAGGTTTAATCATGTATATAGATGCTTGTGGAACCGGATTGGGAGCAGTTCTGATGCAGCATTGGGAAAGTTATTGCCTATGCGAGTCAATAGCTAAAGCTGCAAGAGAAAAATTATGCTACGCATGATTTGGAGCCTTTGGCTGTTGTCTTCGCACTAAAGATGTGGAGGCATTATCTTTTGGGTAAAAGGTTCGAGTTATACACGGACCACAAATCTTTAAAATACCTTTTTACCCAGAAAGATTTGAATTTGAGGCAGCAGAGATGGCTAGAGTTTCTCGCTTTTTATGATCTAAAGGTTCTTTATACTCTTGGAAAAGCAAATGCCATTACTGATGCACTGAGTAGAAATGTAGAAATGGTTGCAAACCTAGAAGTTAAGCCAGTATTGTTAGAGAGAATTGCATCCACTCGAGAGGTAGATCCTATTTTGCTCGACTTAAGAAGGATGTTGAAGAAGGTGTTGTTTCTAGCTTTGAGATTGATCTCCGGGGCATATTGAAAATGAATGGGCGTATTTGTGTTCCAGACTTTGATGGACTTAGGCAAGAAGTGTTAGCTGAATGCCATAGTTCAAAGTTATCTTTTCATCCAGGAGTGACCAAGATGTTCAAAGATATGAAGAGGGTATTCTGGTGGAAGGGGATGCAGCGAGATATTTTAATCTTTCTGAGTCGTTGTGCAAACTACCAGGAGATTAAGAGTGACTAGCAGAAAATGGCTGGAATGCTTCAGCCACTTGAGATCCCAAAGTGGAAGTAGGAGCAGATCTCTATGGACTTTAATTATGGGCCTCCTAGATCAAAAAGAGGCAACGATGGCATTTGGGTTATAGTCGATCGACTGGCCAAGAGTGCCCATTTCATTCATATTAAGCTGACTAGGACTGCTACGAGTCAGGCGAGTTTGTATGTGGAGGAGATTGTGAGACTCTATGGGATTCCTCATAGTATTGTAAGTGATCGAGACTCGATATTCACTAGTAGGTTCTGGGAGGGATTGCAGACTGCTTTAGGGACAGAGCTAAGTCTAAGTACAACTTACCATCCCCAAACAAATGGACAGACGGAGAGAGGGAACCAGATCTTGGAAGATTTATTATGAGCATACATTCAAGACTTCGGGGGTTCTTGGGAAGATCATTTACTCTTAGTCAAATTCACTTACAACAAAAACTATCAAGTAAGCATTGGTATGACCCCTTTCGAAGCTCTTTATGGTCATCCATGTCGTTCTCCTTCGTGTTGGGTTGAATCTGGAGATAGACTTGTTCTTGGACCCTACATGATCTTAGAAGCAAATGAGAAGGTAGTTGATATTAGAAGAAAGATGAAGGAAGCGCAAGATCGGCAAAAGTGTTATGCAGATCAAAGGCGTAGGGATCTAGAGTTCTTAGTCAAGGACTTGGTATTTGTAAAAGTCTCTCCTCTAAGAAGTGTCGTGAGGTTTGGGAAGACAGGGAAGTTAGACCCTTGCTATATTGGCCCTTTTCCCATACTGGACCGGATTGGTAAACTTGCATATAAAGTGGAGTTACTTGATCAACTATCAGATGTGCACAACGTATTTCACATATCTCATTTACGTAAGTATATACACGACTCTTCGATGACAGTAGAATCAGGACAACAAGTTGATTTGGAGGTTCAGTCTAACCAAACCATTCTTAGGCAGCTTGTTCGTATTGTCGTTCAAGATATAACACGATTAAGGAAGAAGGTTGTGAATCTTATTAAGGTTTAGTGGAGTGGAGATGTTAGAGATTGTACTTGGAAAACTGATTACTATATTAGGGATTCTTATCCCGAGTTGATGTAGTTTTTGTTTGTATTTTGTTGTTCCTTTTTAGTGTAGCCACCAATTATGCTGAGGTCACTTTCCTTGTATCATTGTGTGGTATATATGATATCATTTGGGTTTCTTTGATATCTTGAGTTTATGTGATTAATTTCGAGGATGATATTTCCTTTAAGGAGGGATGGATGTAACGACCCATAATTTAATCACTTTGAACTTGAATAGTTAATATGTTTTTAAATGATTAAATAATGGATTTTATATCTACAATAAAAATTTGGATAAAACATCTCGAATGGATTTTTAAAACTGATGTAAAATGTTAGTTTAAAGGCGGTTCGAGTTATAAGGTGGTTAGGGGTACCAATTTATTTAAGAATAAGTTTGCCTAATAAACCAAATGAGAATGATTACTTAAGAAAAGAATTTTCCTAGTAAAACAAGAAAGAATTATTAACCTTGCATAATAAAAAAGAATAGTATAATCACTTGTCTAATAAAACAAGAAAGAATTATCAACCTTGCCTAATAAAATAGAATAGTATAATTAATTGCCCAATAAAACAAGAAAGAATTATTAACCTTGCCTAATAAAACAGAATAGTATAATTACTTGCCTAATAAAACAAAATAGCATAATGATTATTATATTCCATACGGATGGTTGCCATTGGACCAAAATCTAGTTGAATCAGGTTATGCCATGCGAATGGTTGCCATTGGACCCAAAATCTGGTCGAATCAGGTTAGGCCATAGTTGATAAGTAGGATTCCTATTGGACCAAAATGTGGTCGAATCAAATTAAGTCATAAGGATGTTTTCTATTGGACCAAAATGTGGTCGAATTAAATTAGGCCATAAGGCTGGTTTCTATTGGACCAAAATCTAGTCAAATTTGGTTAGGCTATGAGAAATTACTAAGGTACCCTTCTCTTCACCTATAACTAGCCAAGTCCATATCTCATTTTAATTCATTCAAAAACTAAAGAAAAGAACTAAATTTCTTTATCAAAGGCGAAGTATTCCATGTCTCCAGCAAAGCAAATAAGATGTGAGTATATTCCTTGTTTTTATAGTTTAGTGGGTATAACTTATTCCGTGAGTATAATTTAATTATTTTACAGTGAGTGTAATCTTAATCTCTTTCCTTTGACTTATTCACATTTTAATACATGTTGTGTTAACTATTGACTGTAATTGTAAATAATAATGGGTATGTTATTATTCTTGTTTGGTTGTTTGATTTGTGCTCGGCAAGTTTATGAGCAATAACCTTGACGTTTAGTTAAAGGGAACTTACACCACCTTTTAATGTATGATTGACATTTAGTGACTTTTTTGTTAAAAGGAAATAACACCCCTTTTAGCCATCTCATTTGATTAAGAGGGAGCTTCACCCCTCTTGGACGTATTCTCCTTTAAAGATGATGGGTTTAAGTTATGATTTGAATGGAAGTTTTAAATCTTGGTTTAAAGTATTTTAAAGGAGATTTGAAATTTATATAATGATTTAAATGGGTTATTTATGGAAAGTAAGTAGTCCTATACTTGGCACTAAAAGCCGATGAGTAGATTGATCCTCTATATGTGAGATCTAAAGTCGAAGTGTCTAGGCAAGGCTAGGAGAAACTAATGCCTTGACTTACCTGGTTTTGTTTCTGGGCGAGGGATAGAGTAAGTCGAGAATATCAGAAATGTGAAAAGTCTAGAAGATTTGATTTCCATAAATGATCTTTATAATTATGATGGTATGGAAAACATTCGCCTTTTTTGTAGACAATTGTTTTTGACCCAGTTAAGTATGCTTTTGAAATATGAAATCTTCCCAAATGTTTTGTGAATATACTTATACCGATGAGATAAGTATATGGATATTTTCCAAGCATTGAAAGAGTATAAGATTTAATTCCCATATACGATCGTATTTTATCCCCGATAGTTGATATCTTGACTATCGATTTCGATACCCTTCTTCCTTTTGTTTTTGTTCCGTCAATCTAAGACGATTTGTTGCTCATTTAGAGCATTGATATCCTTTATCGGAAATGACTAAATAAAGAGCGAGTGGGGGCTAAGCTATGTGGGGTTGGTCCCATTAGGGTATTGTCACATCTACTCTAGATTGGTTTTAGTTGTATACGCACGGAGATATGAATTACTTGGATACTCGGTAAGGTTGGCGGGGTCTGGCTTAGAGGTTTCTAAGAGCCATCGTAGTTCTCAAGTATATTTTCTAGGGGTATACTTTCGATAAGGGGGGCGCACCCTCCTAATCATTGTTGGAAAAATTCCTTTTCCCTATTTTTCGATTCAAATCTTTAGATTAATTCTTTCTTCATTGCATCAGGAAGTGTCTTGCGCTCTTCGCGATGTTCAATTATTTATGTCCATTCTTTTATGCTTGGATATTGTCCTTGTGAGGGGAAACCCGTTTACATTTTTGCGACATGATCTCACAGTTTATTGTGTGTTCTATTTTTTTCCAAGAGTTTACTTATACTGGTCTTATTGTCTGACCCGAATTGTTTGTTTTCCCTAAACTCTCGGGTATTCATTTATATTTGAGTAGTCCAAAAATGACAGGCTTCTTTGAGCTCTTTTGAAGATGGTGGACGGGCAGTAGGCTCTTTATCTATCTAGCTATTTATTTCTGCTGTTATGAGATGTTGGCTCTATGTACGTATATTTAAAGGCAGGTTGTTATAACTGCCTAGATTGATAGTAGTACTTTTTTTATAACTCTGATGACTCCATGTTGGGCAGTAACCTTATGCACTGTCTTATTTTTATGTTATATTTAACCATTCCGTTGTGAGATTATTTGTAACATCCCCTTACTTGGAGGCCCAAAACTAGCAATTACGGATGCTGCAGTCATCCATAGTTATTAATTCTCGGCGACCAAATACGACAATGCTAGATACATTGATACAAAGGTCATAGAAATATGAAAAAAAATTAACAATTCAAAACATATTTCACATTCAAATCAAAACACTTGATGTTCATTACATAATCCCAAAAACGTAACCATGTTCAGCAAATTATAATTATTACAAATACGCCAAGAGCGACATATGAAGATGCCCTCTTGGTTGATCAGAGTATATAGTAAGGCTAACAATTCTACCTTTACAAACAAAACACATAGCGGAAAAGGCAATTCTAAATAACTATCTGCCTCCGGCACGCCTCCGGAAGCTTTATTCGTCGGAGAAGAAAACCTAAAAACCTTAAATCTCAAACTACTCAAAATTAATTAAGTACCCGAGAGTTTAAGGGGAAAACAAAAACTTCGAGTCAGACATATGGCTTGGTATGAATAATAATCTAACATCTCAATTCTTTTAGATATCTAGTGAGACCACACCGCTTAAGGGAACAGGTTTTCCCCTCACTAGTATCCTAAAACCATTTTAAAGCCATATTCTGTGCTCGTGCATCCACAATGGTTAAAAAATACATTTTCAAAATATTATGATGATTTACATACTTAAAACAATTAGGATTTCCCATCCCAAGTTTAATCTGACTCCCTGTCATATTATAGAATCTAGGGTCACTATTAACCTTTTAGTTTTCATGGGTTTACTAATAACCTTGTTATCATTAATGGACATCCTGTTTGTACCAAAATTGGGCACAACACTCTTCGGGCGTGTTTGAAGAGATTAAAGTGAAGCATATAAATGGAAAATGAGGTAGATTTAACAAACACACCAAAAACTGACAAATGGAAGTAAGAAAACACAGAGATTTAGAGTGGTTCGGCGTTGTAGCCTATGTCCACTATAGAAAGTTTGATGTTTATTAATAACTCTCACTGATTACAATTGTTTGCAACAGAACACTCAAGGTACAATGAAGATTTCAGCAGAGTATCCGTGTTCCAGAGTCCAAAAGTCCATTTTCTAAAGGCCTAGGACTGCTATTTATAAGGGTAGACTGCAAATATCTCGCTCCAATATCGGAAGACTCCTTCTCTCATGTGGGTGGGCCCACATGATCGATCCTTGGACATTTGGAATCGATCCATGATCGATACGTGCTAAATTTGTATCGATCCAAATTTTGTCTTTTTGGGCTGAGATCGATCATGAGCGTTCTTGAGGTAGTACGCATGCTCTTGTGAAAATTTGGTGGCATTTGGACATGTAGATTTTGAGTTATGATCGATGCAAGTTTGTGTTTTCAACATACTACCGAGCTCGCATCGGTACAACTCGTATCGCTTGCTTCGTATCGATGTTTTGCACGTGTCGATCAAGTGACGTGGCGCTATCTTTTAGAATCGATCCAAAGCCGAGCGACCGAGTCTTCCTTTCTTTTAGGCTCTATTCGTATCAACCGTTGCAACTTCATTCATATCCATTTGTCGCTTTCCATTTCGTATCGATCGTTGGTGATTACTTCGTATCGATTGGTGAGTGATCTCTTTGTATCGATTAGTAGCCAACTTCATATCAATGATGCAGGGCCTCCTTCATATCGATCCGTAATGGGCGATACGAACCATGTGGGCAAAGGACCGATACGAAGTGTCATTTATTGGTGGACACGAAGTGCTATCATCATGATGGATACGGAAACAACTCCAGTTCGATGGATACGAAAGAAGGTAGTATTCGATGGGTACGAACCACATTTCTTTTGGGGAATGGATACAAATGTGGTGTTTCCTCCATGGATACGAACTAGTCGTGTTTTACTCGAGACTTGATGGTTACGAAATTCCATGGATACGAACATGGTTGGTTTTCTTGATTTTGATCGGTTAATATGTTGAGCATACGAACTCCGATTGACATGAGATTTGGAACGTTGGCTTTCATAGCTTTTCTTGTTATGTCATATCAATTGTAGCTCGATCCGGACTCGGGAAAAATATACTAGTATCCATTGTGAACCTGTGTATAGCCGATCTCTGGGATGAACTGTCTTTGGTTTCTAGTTAACTTCTTGGTGTCACGGCCTTGCTAAAAGGCGGGATAACATTTGCCTCCCAAAGTACGTCTTGTGTGAACATGACGTGCTTTGAAAAGCTGCGACCTTTAGTCTAAAAAGTTTTGCCCGATTTGGTGAGTAGTTGTCTTTTTGTCAAAAGATGTAACCTTCGATTGATTCTCGGTAATATAAATACTAAATTATTGATTGTCAATGATTGTACAGTGCTCTCTATCAAAGCCGATTGAAACTATCTTTGCTTTCGAATCGAACCACACCTTCATCCTCTAAACCAATCATTGAAACTAGGTAAAAATGCCACGAATTTGTGTTGAAAACGATGAGACTCGAGATTCTTTGACATCTCATTTGTTTTCGTGACCGGTTATGATGAAGTGGAGGCAGGAGATGGGCCAGAGCGAGGTTGGGAATGGCGGAGGCGATGCCTGAGTGGTTTTGGAGAAGAAGAAGTGTGGGGATACAAAGGACTCATTGAGGAATGGCTCGGCCTCGACTTCGTATCGATGGGAGAAGGAAGGGAATAACACTTTCGTATCGATCTTGGAAGTAACATAATTTCGTACCGATAGGAGAGGCTTGCTTCGTATCGATGGCTTGTGGATCTTCGGATCGATAGACCGGTATGAAATTTTGGGCAAAATGATCGATACGAAGGCGTTGCCGATGATCGATATGAAGCAAAGGATTTTTTATCGATACGAAATAGACTCTGCTGATCGATACGAAATGAAGCCCTATGATCGATACGAAGTGATGGTTCCTGAACCGATACAAAGTGTATCTCTGATGACCGATCCAGTTTTAAATTTTGATCGATGCAAAATTCCTTGCATACACGAACACTTGTCTCCGACGAGCTTCTACCCTGCATAAATGGACTTAATCACTTCACTACATATTTGACTGCCTTTCGAAGCTCGTCGATGGAACTATAACTTGACAAAATTTGATGAACTTTAACTTGGATTAGTCTTCGAAGTCTGGATAGCACGGTTGCGACGGTCAGCGATGACGGTCACTCCGGTTGAATTTCGAAGTCTTATCGTTCAAACATCTTTCTAATCTTGTAGAATCTCTTAAGTAATATACAACACTTTGCTGCACAACACATTCACACACTTCACGCTGGGGGAAACACGGGTTTATTGTCATCTAACGATGATTTTTGCTGAGTTGATTAGCTATGGGACCCGAAAGTTCGCAACCGCAGGAAGCTCAAAGTCCGCCTTTTCCTGTACTCGAGTTGCCGGCTATCGCAGCCGAAGTTATCAGTCCTGCCCCGGATGAGCTTCTGGGAGCAGTCTTCATCGCGCAACCACAGGATTCGATTCCATCCAATATCTCTGAAGACATGCTGGGTAGGATTTGTACAAGGCATGGATTGTCAAGAGATAATGTCTTATTGCCATGGGCAGAAGATAGAGCCTATACTCACCTGGAAGGGTACACGGCCTGCAACAGATTTTCGTGCATAACCGGGACACTCCCTCCATTTAATCAATACATTCGGGAAGTGTTATTCTATTTGAAGATTTCCCCATCAAAACTGCACCCGAACGGGTTTGCCTTGCTGAATAACTTATTCATCGTCTTCATGGAGCACCTCCTCCGACCGCCAACTCAAGAGGAAGTCAGATACTTGTTTAATATAAAGAGCCGAGGAGATAACCCATCCTTCACTTTCTTAGAGGCAGTCATGAATTGTCAAGTTATGATCGGGCCTGGACCAAGCTTAGCTATTTCAAGACCGAATGGATCTATGTTCGGTGCCCACCGGGTTTTGCCAGACGGTGGTTAGCCAGACGTAAGTGCTTCAACTTCTATGCCGATTAACTGGATAATAGTACTTGATTTCAGAGTTTAACACTTCTTTTCTTTCACAGCTTCGATTTCGTGGCCCAAAGGGGCTCAGTTTAAGGAGATTGTAAGAGCTCTCCAAGAGGTGCCTACTGAGCGCAAAGAGATCGATGAGGTCCTCACTAATGAATATCCGAGGGCCGTTGGGCTAATTGATAGAGATCAAAGCATCGGTCTTGAAGGATTTTTCAGAACGGCTCCAGCGAGGCAAGCCAGAAGGAGAGTTCCTAGAATCGTGATCACGGAGTAAGGTGATGATGAAAACATGCCCGCCGGAGACTAGCCCGCACCCAAGCCTTCAAAAAGTCATCGACACTCAGAGAGGAAAAGGAAAGGAAAGATCGCTGCCCACAAAGCTCCAAGATGCAAGTCTGTTGTAATGTCTCTGCTAACAGCGACTGTTGTAATTTCAGAGGCCCCCTCTTCACAAATACAGAGTCCTTTCGAAGGACTTGCAGATATCCCAATTCCAGATGATGTGTCTCTCCATCAAGATACCGGACTAGAGGGGCTTCAAAGTGCCTTAGATTTAGGAGAGCCAACCCCTCCGAGTATGGCTGCTACATCCGGTTGGTTGGGGGGGTATACACATGAATGCACACACTTCATGGCACCACACAACTAACATTCACGAGCTGTTCAATCTCCAGAGATAACTAACTCTGTTTCTTTTTTCACTTTACAGATGCAATGTCAAAGAAAGGATCCATGATCAGTAGCCTTCGTGCCGCACATCAATCTTCCAGTTCATACCGAGAGTCTCGCAGGCACGAGTCCGATTATGATCGTCGCTACTCTAGTCAAGATAGGGATCGCTACGATAGGGAGAGAGACAGGGAGAGAGACAGAGAAAGAGAGAGAGGGAAAGAAAGTGGCGTGATAGGCGCCGCTCCCGATCGCGCTCTCCTCCATCTAGAGTTCCCTTGCCACCCTTCGGTTCTGGAACACACACTGCTGAAACTCCACGCCATCCAGTGCATCCACAAACTTCAAGGCCTGGCGAGCAGCGCCACATAACTGGGGCAGATGCTCCTATTGTTACCACATCAACGGCTATAGAGCTCACAGGGGAAGAAGCCGCCTGAATTGCTCAGCTAAAGAAGGAATTCCCTAACGTTTGTTTTGACGGCTTCCACTTCCCTCCAAATTTGCAGTTGATTCCAGAAGGGGTGGGGAAAACTTTGCACGTCTATGTTTACCATGCCTATAGCCAATATCGAGAATGGAGGAAAACTGCAGAGAAAGCCTCGGTTGTGGCATTTGATCGGGCAAAAACAATCGAACTGCTGAAAAAAGACCTCGCTCAAAAAGACCGCATAGTTCAAGTGTCACTGGTGAAAACGACACCCTGAGGAACTCAGAGACGGAGGCCTTGAAAAAAGTCGATGAGGCCAACAAGAAAATGGAGCAAATGAGGTAAGAGCACTTGAAACTGGTCGATGATATGGGCCACAGAAATGCTATCGTCATAGTCGAAAGAGACAATGCGCTCAAAGAGCTTAATGAGCTTAAAGTGAAGTACACCGAAGCCGTCAAAGAAAAAGATGATGCAAATAAGGCTGCCCAAGAGGCGTGTGATCAGACCGTGGAGCTTAAGGGAGAGCGGTGCGACAATTCTAAAGGTTCATAAAGCTAAGGCTAGAATTGAAGCTGAAGTCGGAGCAACGAAGGCCAGGTTAGAAGGCGATATGGAAGACCTTCTGATCACTTATAACGCGAATGTCTTGAAATACCGCGGTCTGAGCTGGCTCGATGATTATCCGGCCCATTTGCATAATGCCTAGCGCCGCTTAGTGGATGATGAGAAGGCTGGACACCACACTACATCTATTGATGAGTTTGAACTGGAGAACTTGGTGTTGACCGAAGATGAGAGGAGGATTCTCCATGATGCCATTGTTACATTTGAAAGAGTGAAACTCGTAACTCAGTATCAGGAGGTCGGAGAGGGATCTGGTGTTGAGTATCATGTCACAAGTTCTGAAATTCCCATGCCAACCCAGCCTGAATCTACCCCTCCAGTCGATCCTCCACCTGTGCCTTCTTACGATCCCGATCAACCGCAATTGTCTCTGGCTTGCGAGCACATTTCCGAAGGTGTCCTGGTTCTACCCACGAGCCAACCTGAGGAAGGTATTCTGAACACTTTTCGAATTTATTCAAAGTCTGGAGTGTCATCGTAAGAAGTTGCTAATACTTCCTCTTATCTCCATTCAGTTATAGGAGCTGCACCGGCCGTGCCGGCTACAACCCAATAGCAGCATCAAGAGCAGGAGGCTATAGTGATGGAGGCGACGACTACTACCACTACCGCGTCGACTGAGGAAGTTCATGTGAGAGCTTTCATCTTCAACGAGCAAATGGTGGAAGAACTTCTCAGTCATCAGACCGACTCACTCACAGACTTGCCTTTTGTCATGGGTGAAGGCGCGTTCACAGCCAGCTCTTCTGTCCCTACTGCCAGCATCTCGCCGGACACTCATGCAGCTCATGATGAGGCGATAATGGCAGAGTTCAGTGCCGAGATGGCAAGTGCCGCGCTGGGTAGCGGTATTTGAGGAGGAATGGCAGGTCCTGGCCCGACCCTTTTACGTATGGTCTCTCTGGGTGGTACAATCATCATCACTGGGGTACCCCCTATGTCTTCTCATATAGAAAGTGCCCCCGTCCCTCCGACCATGCATTTCGAAAATGTTCCCATTTCTGTGAGTTTGGAGGAGGAGACTATAATACTTCCCTCGACCAGGGATAAGCCGGGTAAAGGCAAGAGTTCAGAACGGCACCACAGCGGTAGTTCCAGTGGATCGATGCCGAAGGGGAAGAAGAAGAAGAAACATAAGGAGTAGGCATGTCTCTTTGTGTCCCTTTTTGGTATATAAGTAGGAATTCCTCTTTTTCTTTCAGTAGGCCATGTAAAGATGCGGGTTCGGCCCCTGCTAGTAGGAATTTTTGGAATAAGCTTTTTTGTACTTATTTTGTTTCCAAAGAATAGAAGAAATAAAATCTCCTTTTGCTTTTTGGCATAACTCTAAGTTTATTTGCCTAAGTGTTTCAGCATTTGAATTTTTATTCAATACACTTGTGAAGTTTTAATCTTTGGATTGGACTCGTGTTCGACTGTTAAGTTTTGGAGTCATGGCTCCGAGCCGTAACCAAACGTTAAGTCGAGTCCTAATGCTGCATTATCTCGATTGGTAGCTGGTGCTCGAGTTATGCCCCCAGTCCTGGGGACGAGTTGAAGCGGTCGGACGATGATTACTTTTCACCTTCGACACTTTTAATTTTTCTTAGTCGGAACTAAGTTGTTGTGAGATGAGTTCGAGTGGTCGGATCACACTCGCTCATGTATTGACAATCGCATCCACACTCTAAGGATTGAACTCGTATGCTGGCGGTCGGTCATGCCTGCTTAATGTTTAAAGTTATGTCCACGCTCCGGGGACTTAAGTTGATTTGTGGGCGGTCAGTCACACCCAATTTGTGTTTATACTCCAGTCCGCGCTCTGGGGACTTAGAGTTAGTCGTGGGTGGTCAGTCACACCCAATTAATGTTTATACTCCAGTTCGCACTCTGGGAATCTGGAGTTACTTAATAGACGGTCGATCACATCTGTTTTGAGTTTTGAGATCTCGTTCACACTCTGGGAATGGTAAACTGATCAGGATCATGGATGGTCGGGTCACATCCACCCTGAGTAAACAAGCGAAGTCGTAGATGGATGGATCCATCCCTCTCGAGCTTGTAAATGTGAAAGGCGAGGTCGTTAGATGGACGGATCCATCCTCCTCATGTTTAGGTCGCACATGGGTGAGGTCGTGGGTGGACGGATCTACCCTCCTCGAGCCCATGTTCCGGATTTTAAGTTTATACTCCAGCTCGCACTCTTGGAACTGGAGTTGGTTAGAGGATTGTCGTGTATCAATCCTATTTGGCTTCAATGTGACAGCTTACCCCCAAGCTCGTGTTTCACTTAGCGAGTGACCGGTCGTATCACAGTCACTCCCTATTTGAATAAGTCCCACCATGGGATGGAACTTAGCTCTCTGTGCATTGTGATGGTCGCATGACGCATTTCAAGAATCACTACTCTAGCTCAAAGAGATTGCATTTTATTGTTGAAATAAGAAAGTACGGCAAAGTCAGTTGCCTTATTACAAGTTAAAATTTCAAAATTCATAAACAAATTGCAAATGAAAAGCAAACTAAATGAATAAACAAAGCCTATTATGTGTAGTAGCGATGGAGAGTTTCGCTGTTCCAAGCTCTCGGCAAAGTGAGACCATCAACAGTTGATAATTTGAATGTGCCGTCTCCAAGTCTCTGTTCGATAACATACGGTCCTTCCCATGTTGGCTTCATGTGTGAAGGGACCGGATAAATTCTCTTGAGCATGAGATCGCCAAGTTCAAAGGTTCGGGGTTGGACCTTAGCGTTGTATAATCGAGCGACTCGACTTCGGTGCGCGGCTGCCCTCAAATCAGCCTCTTCATGCTTCTCATCTAATAAGTCCAGAGATTCGGCAAGCAATATGGCATTTGTCTTCGGATCATAGTAAGTCAAACGACAAGAAGGTACTTCTAACTCGACCGGAATGATGGCTTCTGAGCCTTAGGAAAGTGAAAATGGAGTGTGGCCGGTTGCAGACTTATGGGTATTTCGGTATGCCCATAGGGTCATGGGAAGTTCATCGACCCATCTGCTCCAGCCTTTTCCAGTTGCTTCTTTAGAATGGATTTGATAACATTATTAATAGCTTTGACCTGTCCATTCGCTTAAGGGTGAGCAACTGCTGAGAACTTCTTCTGAATGTGGAAACGTTGATAGAAGTTCTTGAACTCGGCACTGTCGAATTGAGCTCCATTGTCGGTGATAATGGTATGTGGGAGACCAAAACGATAGTTAATGTTACGGACGACAAAGTTGATTACTTTCTTCGTCGTGATAGTAGCAAGGGGCTCAGCTTCCGCCCACTTAGTAAAGTAGTCAACTGCAACGATGGCGTACTTCGCACCACCTTTAGCTAGAGGTAAAGATCCAATTATATCGATGCCCCACGTGGCGAACGGCCATGGACTGACCATTTGAGTAATTTCAGTAGACGGGACTCTTGGTATCCGAGTGTGTTTCTGACATCTATCACATCTCTTGGCATAGTCTAATGCCTCCCGATTCATAGTCGGCCAATAATACCCATATCGAAGTATCTTCTTAGCAAGGGCCAGCCCTCTAGTGTGATTGCCGCATTCTCCCGTGTGCACGACATGTAACATTCATTTGATTTCATCGTGGGCGATACACTGGAATAAAGGAATGGAATATCCTCTTCTGTACATAACTCCATTCTGGATAATGAATCGTGAAGCTTTCCGAAGAACTTGTCTTCTCTCACTCTTGCGCTCAGGCAGGGTTCCATGCTCAAGATAATCTCTGAGTGGGGTCATCCATGACTCCTTCTCAGGTATGGCTTCATGTACCCAGTCAGTCTCCATTTGATCGATACTCGAAGAAGTAAGTGTCTCAACAGGGACTAGTCCCATTTGCTACGCTTCACCGGTGCTAGCCAGTTTTGCCAGAGAATCAGCCATCTGGTTATGCTCTCGGGGTATGCAATAGATGGCATAATAATCGAACTGATTCAATATTTCCTAAACCTGAGCAAGATAAGCAGCCAACCTCTAGTCTCTAGCTTGGTATTCTCCTTGCACTTGGCATACGACCAATTGTGAATCGTAGTAAACCTCCACAGCAATAATTCTCAAGTCTCTGGCAAGCCTGAGTCTGGCAAGTAAAGCTTCATATTCGGCCTCGTTATTGGTTGCACGAAAATCAAACTTCAAAGCATAACATACGGATCGACCCTCTGGGATTTCAAGTATGACTCCAGCACCTGAGAAACGGTCGTTCGATGCACCATCAGTGTATAGCTTCCATATGTATTTAGGAGATTCACTGGTTTCGGGCAAGTACTTTGGTATAGTGATTCAGCAATGAAATCCGCCAGAACTTGTCCTTGAATAGCTCGCCTTGGTGTATAAGTAATGTCAAACTGACTCAACTGAATGTTCCACTTGAGTAACCTACCAGACGTCTCAGGCCATGTAAGGACCTATCGTAGTGGCTGGTCGGTGTAGACTGTGATAGGATAAGCCTGAAAGTAGGGACAGAGCTTTCTCGAGGCAATGACGAGACAGTAGGCTAGCTTTTCCAACTTCAGATAGTTTCTCTCTGCTCCGGTCAATCGTTTGCTAATGCAATAGACCAGTCGTTGTATCCGATCCTCCTCTCGAATTAATGCAGCACTGATTGCATTCTCTAACACTACTAGATAGATGTATAGTCTCTCATGATCAATCAGCTTTGATAGAATAGGTGGCTTAGATAGGTGTTGAACCAGTGCTCGGAATGTGCCCTCACACTCATTAGACCATTCAAATTTCCGCTTTCCTTTCCTGATCAGATCGAAGAAGGGAATACATTTGTCGGTGGATTTGGAGATGAACCTGCTCAATGTTGCTACCTTCCCGTTGAGGCTTTGCACTTTCTTTATAGTTCTGGGAGTTTTGAGATTTTGAATCGCCCAGATCTTTTCAGGATTGGCTTCAATTCCTCGAGCGTTAACAATGAATCCAAGGAACTTTCCGGACGCGACCCCAAAATGACACTTCAACGGGTTGAGCTCCACTCGGTACTCTTAGAGGATGTTGCACATTGTTTCCAAGTCTTTGACATGATCGATGGAGAGTCATGGCTTTACAAGCATATCATCCACATACACCTCCATAGTTTTCCCAATCTAGCTAGCAAACATTCGATTGACAAGTCTTTGATAGATCGCCCCAGCATTCTTGAGTCCGAACGACATCACTTTATAGCAATAGTATCCCAGATTGGTGATAAAGCTGGTGTGCTCCTGGTTGGGTAGGTGCATCGGTATCTGATTATAGCTAGAATATGCGTCCATGAAAGATAAGAGCTCATGTCCGGCCGTTGAGTCTACAAGCTGATAAATCCTTGGAAGTGGAAAACTGTCTTTAGGACAAGCTTTATTCAAATCTGAGTAGTCTACACAAGTTCTCCATTTCCCGTTTGGTTTTCTGACGAATACTGGGTTGGATACTCACTCTAGATATAATGCATCTTGGATAAACCCGTTTGACTTAAGCTTATCCACCTCTTCCTTAAGGATGGAAGATCTCCCTGGATCAATACCGCGCCTCTTCTGCTTGACCGGGACATGCCGCGGGTCAATGTTCAATACGTGGCTCGCGATGTCCGGTGAGATCCTACACATGTCTGAGTGTGTCCAAGCAAACACGCCGAGGTTTGCCCGGAGAAATTCAACCAATTCCTCTCTCATCTATTGGCTTAGCTGAGATTCGAACTTTACCATTCTAAAATCATCATCATCATCGATCGGAACATCGATCGTCAGCTCTGCCGGGGTAGCTTGAATGTCTTTGACTTCCTCTTCACTATCATCATCTCTTGGATCAAGATCTTTTAGGAACTGATTGTGGCGCCCGGGCCTAGGCCCAGGCGTTAGTTGTCAATTGTCGGTAAAACAGACGCAGAGAGATTCCTCTACGTCCTTGCCCTTCTCATTCCGCTACGCCTCCCGCAGCTCAACAACATAACAGGCACGTCCAACCGCCTGATCTCCCTGAACAACTCCAACCCCATTGTCAATGGGGAATTTCAAAGTTAAACACCAAGGGGCAATAACTACCCTAAATTCAAGCAGGGCCGGTGGCCCAAGAAAGAATTGTACGGTGAATTGATATCCATCACAATGAACTATAACGTCCGGACTCTTAGGCATTCTCCAATTCCCAACTCCACTTGTAATTCCACTATCCCAGTGGGTATAGTTGCACTTCCATTGAAGCCGTGTATGCGAGACTGACACGGTTTCATGTCCTTTGCTTCTATTTTCATTTGATCAAACACTCGCTTGAAAATAATATTCACGGAGCTTCACCTGTCCACTAAGATCCTCTTTATCCAAGAAGGACCTTTCTGAGCTGATATGACTAGTGGATCAATGGTGGGGGCTTCGACTCTATCGGCATCTCTATCTCAGAAAACGATGTCGTCTGTCATCGTATTTTGTTGTTTAGCCGGAGCCCCACCGTCAAGATTACTGCAACACTCGAAGTCTACATGCCTAATCGAACTGGCATACGACTCCATTTCCCTCCAGCTCCGATCCGCTGGGTGAGGACCACCACTAACTGTGTTAATAACCAACCTCCCCCCAGTACGCGCGGGTTCTTACGGTCTAGCCTGATTCTGATTTGATGGGCCCACACCTCCAGCCTGCGATGCCCGAACAACTATTCCAACTTCCTCTCTTGGATCAACTTCTCAATAGTGTCTTATAAATGGCGACATTCATTGGTATTATGACCATAGCAATCATGGAATCTATAGAACTTTCCAGATTGAATATGCTTTTCGGATGATTGCTTCGGAGCAGGCTTCTTATATTGGCCAGTATTACAGGTCTGCAAGTACACATTCTCCAGGGATGTATTCAAAGGAGTATAGGTGTAAAACATGGGAGCTCTACGTCGCGGTCCATGATTTTGATCCCACTTCTTACCCTGACTTCCATCGCCTTTCTATTGATTCTGCTTATTTTGTATATTTAACTGCACTTTACCGGAACTCTCACCAGTTTGCTTCACAACGACGTTACATTGAATGCCTTCAGCATTGGGCCCCACATCATCCTTCTTCTTGGACTGTTTAGCATCTTCCCTTCTTAAGAACTGGGTCGCTTTAGAGTAGAAACGGTCCAGCAACGCGGGGGTTTTCCCAGCCAACCAGTTGCCAAATTTGTAATCAGGATCGATTCCTTTAGTCAGCGCCATCAATATGGAATTATCATTAGGGTTACTAATCTCCACACAAGCGGTATGGAATCTTTCCAGATAACATCTAAGCGTCTGTCCCGGAGCCTGAGTGACGTTGGATAAGGTGTTAACATCCTTAGGTCTTGTGACGTGCATATGAAACTGTTCGACAAATTTTGTAGCTAACTAATTGAAGCATGAAACGGATCGGGGTGGTAGGCGTGTAAACCACATGGTCGCGATACCCCCGAGGGAGATAGGAAAACTTTTGCATTTGACCGCATTGTCAGCTCGTGCGGCATTCATTAGCCATTCATACTTTAAGATGTGTTGGTTAGGGTCTGAATTCCCTTCATAAAGAGGTAAAGTTGGCATCCTGAATCGACGAGGTGGTTCAGCAAAGAGGATGTCATCGGTGAAGGGTGTATGACTCCAGGATATTCCTCAATCGTCATTGGAGAGGCCCTAACTTTCTCGAATCATTTGACGAATCATGGTCGGGATGTCTGGCAACTGGACATTCTGAGCATGCTGGGTCAAGGTGTGGTCGGGTTCCACAATGCGAGGATGGCCCGGGCGCGGTCGACGGTCCATGTCTCGCCTCCTTGGCTCCAAGTCTTCTGGCACATAGGGTTCAGGAGTATGATCTTGTCGACAAAGGTTCGGACCTGCTCGGTTCGGATTATCAGCTTCCAAGTCTATGGTGGTGGCAGCAGCGCGGTTATCAATAGTGTAATAAGGAATTGCCCCTCCCCGGGAGGAGGGTTCAGCCTGGTGACTTGCAGATGGACCAGCTCTCACCTGTCTAAGGTTCAAAGTGCGCTGATGCCCGGGAGCTTGCACGTAGCTTCCAACTAGTCATGGATGTGTAGATCTGTGATGGTAATCAGAGAAAGCTGAGCTCTCAGTGGATGAGTAGGAAGCTTGATCCCTCCTAGATCTTCTTCATCTTTCCTGATTCAGTCAGTTGGTTAACTCCGTGTTGGCATGGATCTGCTGGCGGCTTTGTGTCAGTTCTTGCATCAACATTTGGAACTCTTCCCTGGTGACGGAGCCTTATGGATCTAAAGGTCCAGCTGAGTTCTGGCCTGCGGTAGGTAGCTGCGCAGGGTTCTGTCTATCTCTTCCTTCCTAATCTACAACGGTTGAGGCAGTCCTTGTAGTAGCCATGGTGAATGATGTAGCTCTCTCCTAGATTAGATGCAATCTGAATAGGGTGGAAGAACTACCCGATATGAGATTTGGATCTTCCCCTTAGATTCTTGCAATCCAACGATGGTAGTAGATCCAAAGAGCAGGAGAAAAGCTAGGTTTTCTCAGTGAAAGCACCAAAGTGTTTGTACTAAAATTGGGCACAACACTCTTCGGGCGTGTTTGAAGAGATTAAAGTGAAGAATATAAATGGAAAATGAGGTTGATCTAACAAACACACCAAAAACAAACAAACAAAAGGATGAAAACATAGAGATTTAGAGTGGTTCGACGTTGTAGCCTAAGTCCACTATAGAAAGTTTGTTGTTTATTAATAACTCTCGCCGATTACAATTGTTTGCAACAGAACACTCAAGGTACAATGAAGATTTCGGTAGAGTATCAGCGTTCCAAAGTCCAAAAGTCCATTTTCTGAAGGCCTAGGACTGCTATTTATAGGTGTATGCTGCAAATATCTTGCTCCAATCTTGAAAGACTCCTTCTCTCACATGGGTGGTCCCACGTGATCGATCCCTGGCCATTTGGAATCGATTCATGATCGATACGTGCCAATTCGTATCGATCCAAATTTGGTCTTTTTGGGCTGAGATCGATCATGAGCGTTCTTGAGGTAGTACACAAGCTCCTATGAAAATTTGGTGGCATTTGGATTTGTAGATTTTGAGTTATGATCGATTCAAGTTTGTGTTTTCAATATACAGCCGAGCTCGTATCAATACAACTCGTATCGCTTGCTTTGTATCGATGGTCTGCACGTGTCGATCAAGTGACATGGTGCTATCTTTTAGGATCGATCCACTTTTCAAGCCAAGCGACCGAGTCTTCCTTTCTTTTAGGTTCTGTTCATATCCACCGTTGCAACTTCATTCGTATCCATCTGTCACGTTCCATTTCGTATCGATCGTTGGTGATTACTTCGTATCGATTGGTGAGTGATCTCTTCGAATCAATTAGTAGCCGGTTTCGTATCAATGATGCAGGGCCTCCTTCATATCGATCTATAATGGACGATACAAACCATGTAGGCAAAGGACCGATACGAAGTGTCATTTATTAGTGGACACGAAGTGCTGTCATCATGATGGACACGAAAACAATCCAGTTCGATGGATACGAAGGAAGGTAGCGTTCGATGGGTACGAACCACATTTCTTTTGGGGAATGGATACAAACGTGGTGTTTCCTCCATGGATACGAACTAGCCCTGTTTTACTCGAGACTTGATGGTTACGAAATTCCATGGATATGAACATGGTTGCTTTTCTTGATTTTGATCGGTCACTATCTTGATCATACGAACTCCGATTTACTTGAGATTTGGAACGTTGGCTTTCATAGCTTCGCTTGTCGTGTCATATCAATTGTAGCTCGATCTGGACTCGGACAAAATTTACCAGTACCCATAGTGAACCTGTGTATAACCGATCTCCGGGACGAACTGTCTTTGGTTTCTAGTTAATTTCTTGGTGTCACGGCCTTTCTAAAAGGTGGGATAACACATCCTTTCCTATTCTTAGTTTTCATGGGATCACTAAGAACTTATAGGCTCCTACTAGTTAACTTAATTAATTCATGGGTCCTCTAGAACCTATTAGTCATTCCAGTAACTAATCACCTTATCCTAGTTATCATGGGTTAACTAGGAACCTACGGATTTATCCAGTAACTCACTTCACATCCTAGTTTTCATGGGTTGACTAGGAACCTACTGATTCTTCCATTAGCCACTTTCTTATCCTAGTTTTCATGGGTTGACTAGGAACCTATTGACTGATGTCAATTCTTAATTCGGATATAGTTTTCATGGGTTCACTACAAACCAATTAGCCCATGCCAACCATCATTAATACATAGTTTTCATTTGTTTACTATGAACATGTTGATTACCTCCAATACCTACATAATCATACTTTTCATGGGTTTACTATGAACCTTTTGGTTACCTCCAATAACTGATAAGTTTAAGCATCCTATATTTTTGGTCACCCTGACTCCTTGTATGCAATTCTTCTCATTCAGGAGTTTAGGCAATTTATATTCACTACAGAGTTAACCTAGCTGGTTCTTCTACCCCCTTTTCCCAAAATAAAGTTATGGGTGATCATGTGAATATATTCATATTTGAAGAAGAAAATCAACAATTTAACAATACCACTCCTGTGGGTTTAAGGTCCTTGAAATACTTTTCCAAAAACATAGTTAACCCCTTTAACTTATATTTTTATTAAGGCAATACTTCTTCAAAATTACATACTTAAAGTCATTTCAAAACTCCTTTATATAAGCAGTGGGTTTTCCTTTAAAAAATTGAGTTAGGGTTTTAAAACCTTTCGACAATGTCGAAGGCTTCAGCCTTTGACCCCTTCAAAAGCTTTACTTTCGACCCCTACGAAAGCTTTACTTTCGACCCCTTCGAAAGCCTTGGGTTGACACTTAAAACATTACTTTGGGTCATAGTGAAAATAGGTGAAAGCATCTCTTTTGAAACAACTCTTTATTTTATAAAATATTGGGGAAGATTGATGGTGTTGAAACCGTCCTTTCAAAAGCATTGAAATATCTGGGAAAATAATTGAACCTTTCCATAATGTCGAAAGCTTTGCTTTCGACCTCTTCGAAGGCTTTAGGAAGCGACTTGTATTTATAAAAAACAGCTGAATCTTTCAACAACATCGATGCCTTCGTTGCCATCAGAAGGTCACATAATCTCAAAAGGGTTTCGACCTGGTCGACAACTACCCCTTCGAAATCTTTCAACAAAAACTAAGTAACTCCTTCGGAAGCTACTTCTTTAAAACAAAGGTGGTAGCTCTCTTTCGAAAGCCTCTTTGAAATACTCTGAAATACTCTTTCGAAAACATAGCTTTCGACTGTGTCAAAAGCACTTTACAAACTAATCCTTCAAAACCATAGCTTCCGACCTTGTCGAAAGCTCTTTTTAAAACCATAGCTTTCGACCTTGTCGATAACTCTTTTAAAACTAAACCTTCCAAAACAATAGCTTTCGACCTTGTCGAAAGCTCTTTTTAAAACAGGCAAGTGATTTTCTTTTCAAACCAAAATAACTAAGGAACTAACTCCTTCGAAAGCACCCCTTCGACAACCTACCTTCCACCTTTGTCCAGTTCACTACATACCACCTAAATGATATCATGTGCATTGGCTTCGACCTTTTTGGTTTCAATGAAGTCGAAAGGTCAAGGTCGAAAGGTCTAAGTTGAAAGGTTTACCAAAGAAGGCGTAACACCCTTTTTCCGAACAAAAGCTGTTTTTATCAAATTAAGTAAACCTCTTGTAACAAACTTGCCTACTTGTAAACATTTGGTTAGCTTTTATAAACTTTTAAATAATTTGGATAATATTGAAAGTCTATATGAGTGGATCGTCTAGATTATATGCAAGTATAGACAGTTAACTATATAATATAACACTATAAACGATAGTAGCAAAGTAAATAAAACTAATCACACCGGTATTTTATACTGGTTCGGACCTCTTGTCCTACGTCCAGTCCAGAAGCTCCTCTTCGGAATTTCCTTTCAACTAACCTCGCTTAACCCGAAGGAACAGGTTTACAATAGCAGAGTTTCTTTGTCAAGAATGTGTTCTGTAACACGGATGTTGACTATTGAGTACAAGATTGCTTCCAATATATATTTATCTAGAGAATATCTGAATGAGAAGTTCTATATATATGGAAGAGTTGATTACAGGTAGTTGATTGCTTGTAGATCAGGAATAAACAGAGTACAAGAGATAAGAGAGTAAGTAAGTCAGGTTGTTCTATTCTCTTGAATTCCTGATGCTATTTATAGTGATGAAGAGTCTCTATGTATAGTTGCCTTCATTAACAATCGTTGTATAGTTGCTCCTTTTGGTGATGAAGAGTTGCAGCGAAGAGGAGCGGATGTGTCTCTTCGGATGTGACAGTTGTTGTTTGAATTTACACAGTCGAGCCCATTTTCAGACGTCTGGAAAGTAGCCTCAGACGTCTGGCCTTTACTTCTGTTTTGTGTCTGGATGTATGTCAGACGTCTGAGTTCTAGATCAGACGTCTGGTTTCTTCTGAGATTGTGATCCAGAGAAATCATTCAGACGTCTGATGTTGGTAACCAGACGTCTGGTTGCTTCTGAATTATGAACCAGAGGAATCATTCAGACGTCTGGCTTGTGCTCTCAGACGTCTGAAAATGTCTGAAAGTGTGCATGTTGCTTTATCTTGTGCATGTCCCATTTCTCTTCAATCTTTTCTGATTTGACGTCTTTTGATTCTTGTCTAGAGTGTTGCTTTAGTCTCTTTGGTGACGTTACTCTATCAACTATCTGTAAATGTAGATATGTACATTCGATTTCCATTGTATAGTTGTTATCATCGAAACCATAGAATTGATTTCCTAACAATCTCCCCCTTTTTGATGATGACAACTATTCAATGTACTTATATATATATTTCAAATCTCCCCCTGAATATGTGCTTAGTTTTGTTCATAAGATGATATATATATATATATATATATTTCTCCCCCTTTGACATTATCAAAAAGAATACATAAAAGTTCAAGTAAAAAAGAAATTTTCATTAAAGCGGGAGATATATGAGGGAGATATCAAAGCTTAGATAAGATCTTGAAGTGAACAAATTCCTAAACTTCGTCTGAGTTTTATGAAAGTTTGTTCGTTTAATGGTTTTGTAAATATGTCGGCTACTTGATTTTCGGTGCTTACATATTCTAAAGATATAGTTCCTTTTTCAACATGGTCTCGTAAGAAATGATGTCGAATATCTATATGTTTTGTGCGTGAGTGATTTACAGGATTTTTTGACAAATTTATAGCACTTGTGTTGTCACAATATATTGGAGAATTTTTTATGATTTTCCCAAAATCCATTAGTGTTTGTTGCATGTATATTACTTGTGCACATGCTAGAGCTGCTGAGATGTATTCAGCTTCACAAGTAGATAAAGAAACACAATTTTGCTTTTTACTAAACCACGAAACTAACGATTGTCCGATAAAATGACAAGTTCCACTAGTACTCTTACGGTCTGTTCTACAACCACCAAAATCCGCATCGCTATATGAAACAAGTTCAAAAGGTGATCCTTTAGGATAAAACAAACCATAATCTTTAGTACTAGATGAATAGCGTAAAATGCGATTAACAGATCGTAGATGAGATTCTTTTGGTTTGGCTTGAAATCGGGCACAAAGACATACACTCATCATAATATCTGGTCGACTAGCCGTCAAATATAGTAAAGAACCAATCATACTTCGATATAACCTTTCATCAAAATCTTTTCCATTTTCATTTTTTTCTAAGTGAATAGTGGTACTCATTGGTGTTGGTTTGCTTGAAGTTTTATCCATTTTAAATCGATGTAATAAATCGTTACAATATTTTTCTTGATGAATAAAAATTCCATTTTCTAGTTGTTTTATTTGTAATCCTAAGAAAAAATTTAATTCTCCCATGTGTGACATTTCAAATTCATTTGTCATAATATTTGAAAAATCATTGCATAGTTTTTCGTTGGTCGAACCAAAGATGATATCATCAACATAAATTTGTACAACTAAAATATTGTCATCTTCTCTTTTTATAAATAAAGTTGTATCTATTTTTCCTATATGGAAACCAGATGTTATTAGGTGATTTTTAAGACGTTCGTACCATGCACGAGGTGCTTGTTTTAATCCATATAGTGCTTTATGTAATTTAAAAACATGATCTGGATAATTCTCATGAACAAAAAGCGGTGGTTGTTCAACATATACATTTTCTTTGATAAAACCATTGAAAAAGGCACTCTTGACATCCATTTGAAATAGTTTAAAATTGTTATGAGTTGCAAAGGAGAGTAAAGTACGAATGGCTTCTAATCTTGCAACCGGTGCAAAAGTTTCATCATAGTCTATGCCTTCTTCTTGATTGTAACCCTGAGCAACTAGTCGTGCTTTATTTCTAACAATATTTCCATTTTCGTCCGCCTTGTTTTTAAATACCCACTTTGTTCCTATTACTGATTGATCTTTAGGTCTTGGTACTAATTCCCATACATTATTATGTTCAAATTGATGTAGTTCCTCTTGCATAGCCATTATCCAAAAATTATCATTTGAGGCTTCTTTATAATTCTTTGGTTCAAAGTTTGATACAAACGCTATATGGCTTATTTGATTTAGTTGATTTCTAGTAACTCTTGAATTTAGATCTCCAATAATATTATCTATTGGATGATCTTTAAGGATCCTAGGAGATGATAAAATAGTGTTATTTTGTATATTGGCTTCATTATTACTAGAATTTGTTGAGTTTGTTGGTAGAACAATTTCTTCTTCATCATTAGTTTGTTGTTTGAAAGGATTTTCGTCAAACGAGACATGTAGACTCTCTTCTATAGTATTATTCTTTTTATTAAAGATTCTACATGCCTTGCTACGATCTGAATATCCAACAAAGATACCTTCATCGGCTTTTGGATCAAATTTTCCTAATTTGTCTTTTGTATTTAATATAAAACATTTTGAGCCAAACGTTTTAAAGTATGATACTTTAGGTTTTTTACCAAAAAATATTTCAAAACAAGTTTTTTTAGTCATTGGGCGAATAGTTACTCGATTCAATACATAACAGGATGTAGCAATAGCTTCGGCCCAAAAATGTTTTGGTAATCCGCTACTATTTAATAATGTTCGTGCGCATTCTTGTAATGTACGATTTTTTCTTTCTACGACACCATTTTGTTGGGGTGTACGAGGAAAAGAAAAATTATGAGTTATTCCCTTTTTATTGCAAAAATTTAAAAAAAGATCGTTTTCGAATTCTCCTCCATGATCACTTCTAATATTTTTAATTTTTAAATTCATTTGAGTTTTAATCCGTTTTGCAAATATTTTAAACATACCAAAAGTATCGCTTTTATGTTTTAGAAATAAAGTCCATGTATATCTTGAGAAATCATCGACTATTACAAAAACATATTTGTTATGATTAATAGATCTTACTTGTGTTGGACCAAATAAATCTAAATGTAATAATTCTAACGGTTGTTTTGTAGAAATATTATTTTTAGATTTAAAAGAGCTTTTCTTTAGTTTACCAATTTGACAATCATCGCATAAATTTTCTACTTTGTAACTCATTTTAGGTAACCCTCTTACTAACTCATATTTAGCTAACTTATTAATGTTCTTAAAATTAATATGACAAAACCGTTTATGCCATAACCATGGATCATCATGTTTGGCAGTTAAGCATAAGCTTGAATCTTTATTAATATTCATGTTTAATATATAAATATTTTGTTTCTAAAACCTTCAAAAATGAGTTGTTTGTTATTATCTAAAATGTTACATCTATCTTTTTCAAAATTTATTTGAAAACCTTTATCACATAATTGACTAATGCTTAATAAGTTGTGTTTTAAATTTTCTACTAGTAAAACATTTGTAATAACATGAGAGTTAGATATACCAGAGTTGATGACTTCTCCAATGCCTATGACAAATCCCTTTGAATTGTCCCCAAATGTTACCGTTCCACCATCGATGTATGTTATATTCGATAACATTTTTGAATTTCCAGTCATATGTTTGGAGCATCTGCTATCTAGTATCCATTTCTCCTTATTTTTTATTTTGGGTACCTGCAAGATAAAAAATATTAATTGGTACCCACATATTTGATTAGGGTCCTAATTGTTAGAGAGAGGTAGCCATACCCAAGATGGTTCGGTACCTTTATAAATATAATTTTTATTATAAACTACATTTTCTAAGTAATTATTGATATGCTTTTGTCTAATCAATTTGTTATTTGTTTTAGGAACCCAAATTTTCATATTTTTGGTATTCAATTTTTGTTTAGATAATCTTCTAGTTTTTATATAACTAATATTTTTAGCCTTATTTTCTCTTTGTTTAGAGCCTTTTTTAAATCCTATTCCATTTCTATTACCTGATGGTTTTGATGTTTTGATAAGATTTTCCAAGTCTTGTTTCCCTTTGTTAAATTTTGACACATTATTGGTAATTTTATCTAATTTTTCTTTTAGCTCTCTATTTTCTGTTGTCAATAATTCAATATCCTCTTTAAAATCAATATTTTCTTTTATCAAATTCTCTTTTTCTAGAGTAATGTTCTCACTTTCTATCACAATATTTCTTAATTTTTCTTGAGATATTTCAAGTTCTTCTTCTAAAATAGTTTTTTCATCTTTCAACATTCCTACTTCAAGTTCTAATCTATTTACTTTTACTATATATTCTTTGTTCAATTTTTTTATTTGTCTAAATTTATCATCTAATTCTATGCTAAGTTCAAATAATTCTTCATAGTTAAGTTCTGGACATACCTCATCTTTTTGTGCCATAAAACACACATTAGCTTGTTCTCCATCGCTATCACTATCACTTTCTAAAGATGAAGACTCGGAGTCATCCCATGTTACCTTGAAAGCTTTCTTCTTTTTGAGTTTTTCAAATTTTCTCTTCTTTTTATCATTGTTAAGTTTTGGGCAATCCTTCTTCATGTGTCCGTATTGATCACATTCATAGCACTTGATTTGAGATAGATTTGTTGAATTGGTTTTTCCTTCTTTTTGAAACTTGGTCATCTTTCTAAACTTCTTGAATCTATTGTAGTTTTTGGCAATGAATACTATCTCATTTTCATCTAAATCTGAGTCATCATTCTTTATTGATGGAAATGCTATGTTCTTTGTCTCCGAATTTAATTCTTTACGTGCCTGCAAATTAGCTTCATAGGACATCAAATTTCCTACCAACTCTTCAACTTTGAGAGTAGAGAGATCATTAGCTCTTCAATAGCTAATACCTTTCTTTCCCAATCAGGTGTTAAAGAGTTGAGTATTCGAGCAACTAAATCAAAATCAGTAAACTTAACTCCTAATGCCATAAGATCATGTTGAATAGTTTGAAATCTAGAATACATGTCTACTATAGTTTCATTTTGTTTCATTTTAAATGATGAAAATTGATTTTGCAAAATTGAAATTTTAGTTTGTTTGACCTTTGTTGTACCTTCATGTGTAATTTGTAAGGTACGCCAAATATCAAATGCAGTAGTGCATAACATGACACGTGAAAATTCATTTTTGTCAAGTGAGCAAAACAGGAAATTCATAGCTTTAGCATTATTTGATGCTAAGGTTTTTTGTGCATCGGTCCATGTGTTCATAGTAGTAGTTGGAGCTTCATATTTATCTTGAGTGGCTGACCAAATTTCTAAACCATTAGCTTCCATAAAAATTCTCATACGTGTAGACCAATATGAATAATTAGATCCATTAAAAAGTGGGGGTCGTGCTGTGGATTGTCCTTCTTGAAAAATACTTGCCATATTATAATGATTTAAAAAACGTGTTACTGTTTTCTAAACGAACCTTGCTCTGATACCAATTGAAAGTCTATATGAGTGGATCGTCTAGATTATATGCAAGTATAGACAGTTAACTATATAATATAACACTATAAACGATAGTAGCAAAGTAAATAAAACTAATCACACCGGTATTTTATACTGGTTCGGACCTCCCGTCCTACGTCCAGTCCCGAAGCTCCTCTTCGGAATTTCCTTTCAACTAAACCTCGCTTAACCCGGAGGAACAGGTTTACAATAGCAGAGTTTCTTTGTCAAGAATGTGTTCTGTAACACGGATGTTGACTATTGAGTACAAGATTGCTTCCAATATATATTTATATAGAGAATATCTGAATGAGAAGTTCTATATATATGGAAGAGTTGATTACAGGTAGTTGATTGCTTGTAGATCAGGAATAAACAGAGTACAAGAGATAAGAGAGTAAGTAAGTCAGGTTGTTCTATTCTCTTGAATTCCTGATGCTATTTATAGTGATGAAGAGTCTCTATGTATAGTTGCCTTCATTAACAATCGTTGTATAGTTGCTCCTTTTGGTGATGAAGAGTTGCAGCGAAGAGGAGCGGATGTATCTCTTCGGATGTGACAGTTGGTGTTTGAATTTACATAGTCGAGCCCATTTTCAGACGTCTGGAAAGTAGCCTCAGACGTCTGGCCTTTACTTCTGTTTTGTGTCTGGATGTATGTCAGACGTCTGAGTTTTAGATCAGACGTCTGGTTTCTTCTGAGATTGTGATCCAGAGAAATCATTCAGACGTCTGATGTTGGTAACCAGACGTCTGGTTGCTTCTGAATTATGAACCAGAAGAATCATTTAGACATCTGGCTTGTGCTCTCAGACGTCTGAAAATGTCTGAAAGTGTGCATGTTGCTTTATCTTGTGCATGTCCCATTTCTCTTCAATCTTTTCTGATTTGACGTCTTTTGATTCTTGTCTTGAGTGTTGCTTTAGTCTCTTTGGTGACGTTACTCTATCAACTATCTGTAAATGTAGATATATGTACATTCGATTTCCATTGTATAGTTGTTATCATCGAAACCATAGAATTGATTTCCTAACAAATATTTGCCGCATTTTCTCAGATCTAAAATCAAGTTAACTTTTAACAATTAAGCACTTCCTATTATCAAAATAATTAAATCATTTAGGTCCTCCTTTCAAAATAATTTAATTTCCATACTAAATCACTTAGTAAAAATTTCCAAAAATTGCAGAAATTCACTTTAATCATGTTATCTAATATTAAAATTTCAGACCCAAATTCTTAATATATTTTCCAAATTAAATTTATAAACCAAATAAACATATTTTATTTTGAAAATTCATAACTAATTCTCCACGACTTGGAAAATTATGAAAATTGAAACCCGACTCCAAAATCATGTTTTCCATAACATATAATTTTCCCATGGCATTTCAAAATCATTAAATCTCGGTTTTACCCTGAAATTGTGTATATCTCCTTTTAAACAACATTGTTTAATCCATATAAATCATCAATCAAGCATATCATCATTAAATATATCATAAAAACTGAATTACCCTTAAATCCGAACCCATATGATTATAAAACCAAAATAGAGATGTAGAAATTATTATTCACCTTAGATTGGATAAGGAAATTGAAGTTTGATTGAGATTGATTTCTTCAAGCTTGATCCTAAGCGTTACTTTGATTTTCACTTCTCTTCCTAATGGCCGGCCATGCTTTCTTCTTATGTTTATAAATTTTTTTTGAGATAAAATGAACGTGTATGACTAAGGAGAATAGTATAAGGGTCGGAAATATGGGAGGCTATTTACCCTAATGCACTTATGTTTAATTACTTAACCATTTATAAGTTCATTCAGTTGAATAAGCACGACCACTAAATTTTATTAATCAACCTCAATCTTCTTATCTAAATTATTCTATTTAATTTATTCTAATTAAATCTCATGAATAATGTCATCATTAAAATTAGGGGTATTACAGGCTCCCCTCCTTAAAGAATTTCATCCTCGAAATTCAGTAAGGACTAACTAGCAAACATAACAATCACCTGTAACATCTCCTAACAACCATACTAGTCTACTTGACTAGCAACCAATCTATATAGATCTAATATAGACATACCATCAAAGCAAATCATGATAAGCCTCTCTTATCCTGTTCTCTGTCTCCCAAGTACAGTCCTTCTCGTTGTCGCTCCACTGAACTTTCACCAACTTGACTGTCTTGGTCCTCAATCTCTTCTCATATCTCGCTACAACCCGAACTGGTTGTCTAACCATAGTCAAATCAGGCTCCACCACTAAGTCCTCCAACTCTGTTTGAGGAATAGTAGCCTCTAGATCATGCACAAACTTGCAAAGATGAGACACATGGAATACATTATGGACACTTGCCAAACCGCTTGGCAACTCCACCCATTACGAGAGCTTTCCAATCCTTTCTATAATCATGAATGGACTAACATATCTCAGGGCCGACTTTCCCAACTTTCCAAATCGTACCACACCCTTCATAGGTGATACTTTAATGAAAACCCTGTCTCCCACTGAGAACTCTAGGTCTTTACGCCTTTTATCTGCGTAACTCTTCTGCCTGGATTGAGCTTCCTTCATCCATTCTCGGATTAACTCTATCTTTTCCGATGCCTCTCTAACCAAATCCGGAACTAAGACTAATCTGTCTCCAGTCTCTAACCAACATGATGGCGATTTGCATGGCCTTCCATACAAAGCTTCAAAAGGCGTCATTCCTATACTACTCTGATAACTATTATTATAGGAAAACTCAATCAAATGTAGATGTTACTCCCAAGGTCCAACAAAGTCCAATACACTAGCCCTCAATAAATCTTCGAGTACCTTATTGACTCTCTCTGTCTGCCCATCAGTCTGTGGGTGATATGTTGTACTCATCTTGAGCTTGGTACCTAATACCACTTGTAGACTCCTCCAAAATTCGCTAGTGAATAACACATCTTTGTCACTGACTATGCTACTAGGAATCTCATGAAGTCTAACTATGTTCTTCATGAACAACTTAGCCAAAGTAGGTGCCGTTCTGGTTGACTTTACCAGAATGAAATGGGCACTCTTGGTCAACCTATCCACTATAACCCATATGCTTTTATTTCCTCAATTTTACCTTGGCAATCCGTCTATAAATTCCATCGATATCGAATCCCATTTCCAGACTGGAATATCTAAAGGTTGAAGTAACCCACTTGGCTTCTGATGTTCAGCCTTCACTTGTTGACAGTTAACACACTGCCTAACCCACAAGCCAACATCTATCTTCATGCCTTCCCAATAAAAGCTCATTTTCATATCTTTATACATCTTGGTTCCTCCAGGATGAATCGTAAACTTCAATCGATGACATTCCTCCAGAACTTCCCTCCTTAAGTTCTCTACATTCAGAACGTGCAATCGTTCCTTCTTTCTCAAACATCCTCTTCGGTCAAGACTAAAATCTTTCAAATCATCAACCTTGGTTCCAACCTCAAGCCTTCTGATCCTTTCAGCTAAAACTGGATCTTCTCTTTGCTTAGAAGCTATCTTCTCAATCAGCACTGGTCGTACTTCTAAAAAAGATAACATGGCAGTACCCTGACTAGAACTAGCAGTAGATCTCAATTGCATATCACAACTGGCTAAAGCTTCTAGATCCTTCCATTCTGCCAACATTGCTAACACTACATTCTGATGTTTTCTACTGAGAGCATCTGCTACCTTATTTCCTTTCCCAGGAGTATATTCTATACCGAAATCATAAGCAGCCAAAAACTCCAACTGTCTCTGCTGCCTTATATTCAACTCCTTCTGAGAGAATAAATACTTTAATGACTTATGATCAGTAAACAAATCAAATCTCTCTCCCAAAAGGTAGTGTCTCCAAATCTTCAAGGCAAAAATTACCGCTTCCAACTCCAAGTCATGAGCAGGATATCTAACTTCGTTCGGTCTAAGTTGCCTGGATGCATAAGCAATAACCTTGCCCCTTTGCATCAATACGGCTCCCAATCCAATACCACATGCATCAGTGTATACTACCAACCCTTGGTTACCATCTGGAACTACTAACACTGGCGCATTGGTTAACAAATGCTTTAACTTAAGGAACCCTTCCTTACATTTGTCAGACCAAACAAACTTCACGTCCTTCCTAGTCAACTTAGACAAAGGCGTTGCTATCTGGGAGAAATCCTTGATGAATCTCCAGTAATAGCCAGCAAGTCCAAAGAAAACTCCTGATCTCGATTACCGTCTCTGGTCTCTTCCAATTGTTCATAGCTTCGATCTTATCTAGATCGACTAACAATTCCTTCTCTGAAACCACATGACCAAGAAACTTAACATCTTTCTTCCAAAAATGACACTTGGAAAATTTCGCTTTTAGCTGATTCTGCCTCAGCGTCTCCAACACCACTCTAAGATGAATCTTATGGTCCCCTTCATCTTTAAGTACACCAAAATGTCATCTATAAATACCAACACAAACCTATCCAAGTGTTCTCGAAAAATCCATTTCATCAAATCAACGAAGAAAGCAGGCGCATTTGTCAATCCAAATGGCATCACTAACCACTCATACGAACCATACCTAGTCTGAAATGCCGTCAAAGGAATGCTATCCTCCGCTACTCTCAACTGATGGAACCTCATCGCCAAATCCAATTGGGAAAATACTCTGGCTCCACTCAACTGATCAAACAGATCATCTATCATCTGCAAAGGGTACCTATTCTTGATCGTCCTTTCATTTAACTTATGATAGTCGATGCACATCCTTAACGACCCATCTGGGTTCTTCACAAATACCGCGGCCGCTCCCCAAGGTGAACTGCTTGGTCTTATAAAATTCCTTCCTTTTGGATCCACTAGCTGCACCTTCAATTCCTTCATCTCCATCGGTGTCATCCTGCTAGGTGGCCTACTTACAGGTTCAGCTCCGGGTACAAGATCTATTTGAAGTTCAATAGCTCGTTTTGGGGGTAATCCAGTAACTGACTCAAAGACATCTACAAACTCTCTAGCCACACGAACCTGACTAAGGTCTCCTTTAACTTCCATGGCACTCAACAAAGCACAAACACTCTTACTGGAATTCTCCACCGAGAAAATGATTCGATTATGACTATCTATGTACCTCAATGATATTTCTCGATCTTGGCAAAATATCCTAACCTCATACTTACCCAACTAATCCATACCCAAAATGATCCTGAAATCTACGAAATCAAAGACATACAAACTGCATGCAAACTTATAACCTAACAAATCAAGTTCTAATTGATCACATCTCATCCCAAGAGTTCCATGTCCTTCTATTGGATTTGCAACCCTTAAGGAAGTAACAAGGTATGTGGGTTCTATACATAACCTATGAACCAAATACTATGATATAAATGAATGTGATGCACTAGTATCAAATGTACCCTATCTGGTATACTCTATATCATAAGTATACCTTCCATCACAGTCTTCCCTTTCTCTGCTGCTGTTGATCTAGAAGAAGATGGCGGTCCAATAGCAAACACCTTCCCTCTGTCTGCCCTGACTGGCTCTGGACACTAGTTCTTATAATCCCCAACTTGGTCATAGTTGAAGCATTTCACATTCTTCTTCTCTACATGCTTCTTTCCTTTACCAGTTCTGCACTCGTGGGCATAATGACCCTTCTTATCACACTTATATCACACCAAACAGCCTTTTCCTTCTTAGCGGCCTCCCCTTTCTGGGCTCCTTTCTTCTTAAAGAATTTCCTTTTCTTTCCTTAAGGACCCTGGGACTCAACTGACTTCTCCCTAACTGACACAGCAAGCATCTCCTTATGGCGGATGGCCATCTCCACCACCACATGATAAGGTTCCCTAATATGAGTCATAGCTATTCTGCCTAGCTCTGGCCTCAATCCTCTAATGAATCTCTCATTTCTTCTGATATCAGTGTCAATCAAAGCATAACCATATCGAGATAGCTCATCAAACTTAGCAGCATACTCGATCACAGACATCCCTCCTTGGAAAAGATCCATGAACTTCCTTATCAATGCCGATTTGGCAACCTCAGACAAGAACCTCTGCTCGAACCTCTTTCTAAAATCAGCCCATGTCAGCTCTTCCTCCGGAACTTCGGCCATCACACTATTCCACCAGTGAAGCGCTAACCCTTGCAACTGTCTAGAGGCTAGCATTCTCTTCTATCCATCCTCCAAGCCTAAATCTATAAAGATCCTTTCACAGTTCAACAACCAGTTCTCAACTTCAACTACATCCTCCGTTCCAACAAACGGCTTCCCTCCTAGTCTGGTATAGTCTCTGCTTAGCTTGGCATAGTTATAACCAGCTGGAACTACAAGATTATCTCCTCCAACATTAACAGCAGCTCCTGCTTGCAAAAGATTAGCCAACAACTGATACACCATCCCTGCATCTACTGGCGGATTTCCAGCACCAACGTTGGCCTCCGCATTTTGGTTAGCGTTAGCTTGTCAATCTTGGTTTCTCCGAGTATTAGGTCAAGCATTTTCATTGGTGGTGGTGCTTCCTCCACCTAGATTTCCTCTTCCGTTTCCTGCTTCCACATCCTCTTTCTTGTAAATCTGCATACGAGCCTTAGTAAGATACAGAAGAATGGTCTAAGAGAGAGGGGAATACGTACTTAGATATATATACCTATATATCAATTACAAGTACGTTACTAAAGCATTAACCCAAACCCCGATCTTTTTTTTAAATTCTTTGGATTATATTTCAAAAAGCTTTTAGGTTTAACTTCTCTTTTAAAGTTTCATAAACCTATGCTCTAATACCAACTTGTAACATCCCCCTACTTGGAAGCCAAAACTAATAGCTACGGATGCTACAGTCATCCATAGTTATTAATTCTCGGTGACCAAATATGGCGGTGGTAGATACATTGATACACAGATCACAGAAATATGGAAAAAATTTAACAATTCAAAACATATTTCACATTCAAATCAAAACACTTTATGTTCATTACATAATCCTAAAAACGTAACCACGTTCAGCAAAATATAATTATTACAAATACGCCAGGAGCGACATATGAAGATGCGCTCTTGGTCGATCGGAGTGTATAGTAAGGCTAACAAGTCGGCCTTTACAAACAAAACACACAGCGGAAAAGACAATTCTAAATAACTATTTGCCTCCTACACGCCTCCGGAAGCTTTATTCGTTAGAAAAGAAAACCTGAAAACCTTAAATCTCAAACTACTCAAAATCAATTGAGTACCCGAGAGTTTAGGGGGAAAACAAAAACTTTGAGTCAGACATAAAGCCTAGTATGAATAATAATCTAACATCTCAATCCTTTTAGATATCTAGTGAGACCACGCCGCTTAACATAACGGGTTTTGCCCTCACTTGTATCCTAAAACCCTTTTAAAACCATATTCTGTGCTCATGCATCCACAATGGTTAAAACATACATTTTCAAAATATTATGATGATATGCATACTTAAAACAATTAGGATTTCCCATCCCTAGTTTAATCTAACTCCCTATCATATTATAGTTTCTAGGGTCACTATTAAACTTTTAGTTTTCACGGTTTACTAATAACCTTGTTATAATTAATGGACATCCTGTCCTACTCATAGTTTTCATGGGATCACTAAGAACCTATAGGCTCCGACCAGTTAACTTAATTAATTCACAGGTCCTCCCAAACCTATTAGTCATTTCAATAACTAATCACCTTATCCTAGTTTTCATGGGTTGACTAGGAACTATGGATTTATCCAGTAACTTACTTCACATCCTAGTTTTCATGGGTTGACTAGGAACCTACTGATTCTTCCATTAGCCACTTTTTTATCCTAGTTTTCATGGGTTGACTAGGAACCTATTGACTGATGCCAATTCTTAATCCGGATATAGTTTTCATAGATTCACTACAAACTAATTAGCCCCTGCCAACCATCCTTAATACATAGTTTTCATGGGTTTACTATGAACTTGTTAGTTACCTCCAATAACTACATAATCATACTTTTCATGGGTTTACTATGAACCTTTTGGTTACCTCCAATAACTGCTAAGTTTAAGCATCCTATATTTTTGGTTACCCTGACTCCTTGTATGCAATTCTTTTCATTCAGGAGTTTAAGCAATTTATATTCACTACAGAGTTAACCTAGCTGGTTCTTCTACCCCCTTTTTCTGAAAATAAAGTTATAGGTGATCATGTGAATATATTCATATTTGAAGAAGCAAAACAACAAATTTACAATACCACTCATGTGGGTTTAAGGTCCTTGAAATACTTTTCATAAAACATAGTTAACCCCTTTAACTTATATTTTTATTAAGAAAATACTTCTTCAAAATAACATACTTAAGTCATTTCAAAACTCCTTTATATAAGTCGTGGATTTTCCTTTAAAAATTTGAGTTAGGGTTTTAAGACCTTTTGACAACGTCAAAAGCTTCAGCCTTCGACCCCTTCGAAAGCCTTACTTTCGACCCCTTCGAAAGCCTTAGGTTGACACTTAAAACATTACTTTGGGTCATAGTAAAAATAGGTGAAAGCATCTCGTTTGAAACCACTTTTTATTTATAAAATATTGGGGAAGTTTGATGGTGTCAAAACCATCCTTTCAAAAGCATTGAAATATTTGGGAAAACAATTGAACCTTTCAAAAATGTCGAAAGCTTTGTTTTCGACCCCTTCGAAGCGTTTAGGAAGTGGCTTGTATTTATAAAAAACAGTTGAACCTTTCTACAACATCGATGCCATCGGAAGGTCACATAATCTCAAAAGAGTTTCGACTTTGTCGACAACTACCCCTTCGAAAGCTTTCAACAAAAATTAAGTAAATCCTTCGGAAGCTACTTCTTTAAAACAAAGGCTGCAGCTCTCTTTCGAAAGCCTCTTTGAAATACTCTTTCGAAAACATAGCTTTCGACTATGTCGAAAGCTCTTTATAAACTTATCCCTTCAAAAGCTCTTTCTAAAACCATAGCTTTCGACCTTGTTGAAATCTCTTTTAAAACTAAATCTTTCGAAACCTCTTTATAAAATAGACAAGTGATTTTCTTTTTAGACCAAAATAACTAAGAAACCTACTCCTTCGAAAGCACCCCTTTGACAACCTACCTGCCACCTTTTTCCAATTCACTACATACCACCTGAAGATGTCATGTGCATTGGCTTCGACCTTGTTGGTTTTAATGAAGTCGAAAGGCCAATGTCGAAAGGTCTAAGTCGAAAGGTTTACCAAAGAAGGTGGAACACCATTTTTCTGAAAAAAACTTATATTATCAAATTAAGTAAACCTTTTGTAACAACTTGCCTACTTGTAAACATTTAATTGGCTTTCATAAACTTTTAAATAATTTGGATAATATTTGTCGTATTCTCTCAGATCTAAAATCAAGTTAACTTTTAACAAATAAGCCATTCCTATTATCAAAATAATTAAATCATTTAGGTCCTTCTTTCGAAATAATTTAATTTCCATACTAAATCACTTAGTAAAAATCCCCAAAAATTCTAGAAATTCACATGCTGTAACGCCCCACCCCGAGACCCACCTTAGTAAAGAGAATTAACGAGTAATTCTGTCTACTAAAGCGGAGAATAGGGCTTGTTAAGGGCGACCATCTATAACTTTGTCTTAAACATCTACTGAATACGTCGATAAATGCAATATGATTTTTCTTTTCTATCTCAATGGATCGACATACCCAGTAAATGCTTAATCCAAAACTATAGGTGGCTAACGGATCTATCAGAACAAAATACAATAACTAAATGTAAAGCACATCACAGAACAGTAATCAACATCATATACTTTAATCATGTTGTCTAACATATTAAAATTTCAGACCCAAATTCTTAATATATTTTCCAAAATAAATTTATAAACCCAAATAACCATATTTTCCTTTAAAATTCATAACTAATTCTCCACAGCTTGGAAAATTATGAAAATTGAAACCCAACTCCAAAACCATGTTTTCCATAACATATAATTTTCCCATAGCATTTCAAAATCATTAAATCTCAGTTTTACCCTAAAACCGTGTATATCTCCTTTTAAACAACCTTGTTTAATCCATATAAATCATCAATCAAGCATATCATCATTCAATATATCATGAAAATAGATTTACCCTTAAATCTGAACCCATATGATTATAACACCAAAATAGAGATGTAGAAATTATTATTCACCTTAGATTGGATAAGGAAATTGAAGTTTGATTGAGATTGATTTCTTCTAGCTAGATCCTAAGCTTTACTTTGATTTTCTCTTCTCTTCCTAATGGCATGTCTTGCTTTCTTCTTATGTTTATAAATTTTGTTTGAGATAAAATGAACGTGTGTAACTAAGGAGAATAGTATAAGGGTGGGAAATATGGGAGGCTATTTACCCTAATGCCCTTATGTTTAATTACTTAACCATTTATAAGTTCATTTAGTTAAATAAGCATAGCCACTAAATTTTATTAATCAACCTCAATCTTCTTATCTACATTATTCTATTTAATTTATTCTAATTAAAGCTCTTGAATAATGTCATCATTAAAATTAGGGGTGTTACATTATTGTTCTGTTCTTATATTTTACCCCATGACAACTTGTCTTTTAGATTCTTGGGCAATGACACATTAATACCATGGATGTATTAAGTGTCGTTTGCAGGGGTCAGAAAGGTGGGTCGTCAAACCTGTAACCACTTCAAAGCCATATACACGATCTATGCTCCGAAAGCAGTTGTGAAGTAAAATGTTATAGAGTTGAACTATTTATCATAAGGTTAAGCTTAAGGGAGAGGTTAGCGTTAACATTTAAGACTAATGCTATAGAGTTGAACTATTTATGTTAAGTTTAAGTCCAAGGAAGTAGTCAGCAGTAACATTCGTTGGTCGAGTTATGCTGGGACCTATGTGGAGATTCGAGATCTGTTCGAGATGCTCAAAACCATATAGCGGTTCATGATCTGTTTGAGATGCTGGAATTCATTCGAAGATTTGTGTTCTATTCGAGTAATAAAGACTTGTGTGAGAGATGCAGAGTGTAGTCTCGACATTGGTAAATGACAAATCAGAGTAGGGTGCCTAGCCGTGAAGGGTATAGTGAGCCTAAATTGGATATATTGACTCAAAATCTAGAGACGCTATCAATATTGCTAGCAGGAGTTGATGCTAAGAGCACCACCCTTTTATCTTAGGTCACCATGGTTGATGGTGAAACCCCGATCGCGGAGTCCTAGAGCGGCGTTAATCTACCGACCAAACAAGGTACACTACCGTTCAAACAAGGTATGGTGGTTTAATTAACGCTGCCGTAGGTGATTGGCGGTGTCCTTAACCAATGTCGTGATAACCTTAAACAAGGACGTGACGCCCTTTGCGCTACACCAAAAATAAGATGATTTAAATTTGTTTGAATAACAAATATTCATTTATATACGTACAATATAAATCATCACCTCGATAAAATAGTAAATATCAATAATTATATGTACTATATTACATATAATGTAAACTATAAAAGCCTGACAAACAATTATAGGGTTTTTATTTTTATTTTTGTAATATGATCGTGGTTGAGTTTGGAATTTTAAAATATTTCTCAAAGTAGATACCCTTTTTGTTGTTCACACCAAGGTTCGAGATTCTGGCCGGCACACCGGAATTTCGGCGATACTATTACGGATCCAGTGATGATCGGCTCGGAATTCGCTCAAATCACCGGATCCGGTCAAAATAGTGAATGAAATAACTAAAGCAATGATGAAATGGAGAAAAAACAACATGAATTTGAAGATAAAAATGGATAGCTATACAAAAAAGAAAAAGATTCAAAATCCAAAGAATTAAATTGATCATATATATAAAAGAACTTAAAAATGACATAGGACTGCTTCGATTTTGATTGATTAGGTCTTCTTATGTTTCGTTTTTTAGCCAATCGGCTTTCATCCATTTGAAAGCAGTTTGAGTTAGGGCACATGCTTCAACGAGAGGAATTAAGGCTTGACTAGAAATATGATGATGACGATTCCGGTAAATATGCTTGGTGGCTATAAGGCTTATAAGGCTTGTGGGATAGGGTAGCAAGAATATTTAGATGATAGTATGTTATTGGGTTGTAGGATAGGGCTTTGGTATGTAGAAGGTTATACAAAACTGAAGTTTAAGTTTGTTGTGTTTATTAAAGTATTTTACAAATAAATAAGTAGTAATGGAATCCGGAATCGGAAATAAAATGGAATTTTCGAAATCACCGAAATGAAGTCGAAATTACAAAAAAGTTGGATGATCGAAACGGAACCAGAAACCATAGTTTTGAACCTTGGTTCACACTTCACACGGTAAATAAAATCAATTCCCTATCTTAAATATCAAGCAAGAAAATTCAAAGATGCAAATGTCATCATTCACAACATGCACTTACATAGGTAACCAATGCAGTAAATCCTGCGTATTAATTACCAAGTCCAAGAGAAAATTTTGGTTAATGCATGACAAAGATTGCATTCCTTTTCCACACTCTTCATTCATCTATAAAACCAATCAAATTAAACCTAAAAAATATTGTGGCGTTAAGCCATCCATTGTTCACAACAATGGATGCTGCTGCTTTGTCAAATCAAATCCCAGCTCTGGTAGTTGCAAAGCCATTGCTTTCAAACACCACAAGCAGTAACAGTTCCATAATCAAACCTCAGCCCAATCCTTCTAGTTTTGCAACAGTTGCAGTATCATACAGCAACGGTACTAGTCAGTGCAAATCTGTGGTTAGAGGATTTACTACTGTTCATAGTAAGCGTGCTTTTGCGGCAACTGATCTATGTAAACCAGTGTTTAGAACTCATAGAAAGGCTTCTACTGGCTATGCTGCGGCCTTGCTTGATGCTGTTTACTGTGATCTGATCAATTTTGGTACCATACTGATTCTTTATCACTTGTTATTCTTTCATTCATAACTTGTTGAAAATTAAAATAACTTTTTGCTGTTTCTAATGTATCTTTAATTGTGTGATGTTGATAGCCAAATTCAATTTTTATGGTGTTTAAAGGACTTATTTAGGCATGTGTTTATTGTCTAATTCCATGATGGAAAAGTGTCGTTAGATAATTGGATCACTTGAGTTGTTGAACTTCAGTTTCTCATAGGTGTAGGATGCTAAATTAGAGATTTGATGATCCATAATATTTTTCATGTATCTTTGATCTAAAGACCGAATTAGAGGATGAATTTCTACTTCTGTACTTAATCAGAGCTAATGATATAATTTAATTTAATCCACCCTCATTTTATTTAATCTTTCCTACCTTTTTTTGAAAAAAAAGAAAAAAAAATGGAATCCAATTTGGGCCTCCTCCATGTCTTCTAACTTCATCACCATTTTTGTGGAACAAGTTTACCAAAAAGAAGAAAGAAAACAATCTGGAAAAAGAAATTGACTGTTCAGGGAGAGAACTGAAACGATAACAATATGAAATTTTGTAAAAGGAAACTGATACTTATTATTATTATTTTTAGTCTCATATTTTAACAACTTAAGTTTCAGCTATTTATCATACAACCTTAAAGCCGTATTTCCTGTCCATTTAAACCTACTCCATGTCTTCTAAACCTCATCAAAATTTTTGTAAAACAAGTTTACGAAAAAAAGAAAAACAATTCTGGAAAAGAAATTGATTATTTAGGAAAAGATCTGAGAATAATAATGAAATGATATTTCGTAAAAGGGAAAATGATATGTTAAATTTTTGTTGTCATATTTAATAACATAAATTTGGATTATTTATCATGCACCTTAAAACCAATATTTTTATTTTTATGGAAAGGTGGCACACTACTATCTATAGAGAAAGAAGCCAGGCAAGTGAAGATGATAGCAAGACTAGTGTTAGAAGATGAAAGCATAAAGGAAGAGAAGAAGGGGCACATGATAAGAAAAGTAGTTGAAAGAGGAAACCTGAATGCCAAACTAGCAGTGGTGGTGAGAATGCTGGTGGCTAAAGGCAAGGTGGAGGCAGTGGAGGAGGTCATGGACGAGTTCGTTCGCTTGTGGGAGGACTTGTGCGGAGTCCAAAGAGTCGTTTTGGTGAAGAAGAGGAAACTGTGTAACTTGTATGACTCAGCTGCTGTTTGAAGTAATAAGTGGAGTTGTATTGTTCTACCAAATTATCAGAAAGTTTATCTAGTAAATTGATTGAGAATTTTATAGTTCTTGCATTTGTTGGTGGTTTTATATTTAATCATTAATTATGCAAATTTCGGTTTTCTTGAATTAGAGTACTAAACAGCAAGGGTTGTTGAGCATAGTGACATATCCTAAGTTGTAAGTAAAGGTTTCCGTTTCATGCGTTCTATAATTTCTACGCAAAGGGTTTGTGGTTTCAGTTACCTAGTACAGTACACTATGCTGAGGAGGAAAATATATGGTAGTGTTTGCTTTGTTATTTTTAGTTTTGGGTTTTCATTCATACAAAAATGCACACGACGTATGAATATTGTCGAAAACTGCCAATTTAGAAAATGAAATTAACATACAAAATTGAATTTTTTTTTTTATTTTCCGTGTTATGAAAAATAGCACAAGTACGTGAAACAATCCATTCTTCTGTCGTTCCTCTATCCCCTTCGTCCTCCCATCTGTCTTTCTTTCATCTCCTCCGTCATCTCTCCATTCTTCTCATATTTGAGATACATATTGAAAACCAAAAACACAAAATTCGTTTTTAAATCAAACGGGCCCTACACGTCTTACAGAAACTAAACAGTATTTGTACTGCATTATGCGGTTGCATACAAATTCTAAGTTATCGGCGAGATAAATGTAGAGAACATGCAGCGACGAAACCAGGATTTTTGTTTGCGTTGAATAGAGTTGTTTAAATAGTCAAATATATAACAGAAAAATAAAAATTCAACCGAATTGCTTGAGTGTAGTATATTTCGAGACAAGTTAAAACAATAAAGTTTGACTAGTTGCATAATATCGAAAATTTTATAAACTTATATGCAAACATAACCCAAAAATACATAAGATACTAAATATTGTATTTAAGTCACATGAAAATCAAATTTATTTACAAACGCTTCAACATCAACATGTTTAGCAATCCCTCTTTCAACGTATATCATCATGTGATTTCCAAGTAGATAATCACTCATCTTATTACGAAGTGGCATCATAACCAACTTCATAGCTGAAAATGCTCGCTATGTGGTTGCAGTAGACACGGGAAGGGTTAACATTAGACAAATCAATCTGTGAGCAAGAGGATATCTTTCCGTTTATTTTATTTAACTAACTCTTTATTCAACTCCGAGAGTGTTGAAATGTTACGAAAATGAGGATCAAGACATACGTCTTGCTCAAAATATAGTAATTGTTTCGGTTGAAAATTAATTTTTAACTTGCTAAAATCTCCCGGATAGTATTGTTTAGCTAGAAATTAAGCATCGTCGCCAATTTTTAGAGCTTCAAAGTTATTTTTTGGCTCCATAACTGAACTAAGGCTTAAAATTCCAAATGTTGTGTCTAAAATCTTGTAGATAATTCCATTACCTGTATATCAACGGTTTCATTTAATATATCATATAGATAATGATGTTCTATGGTGATTTCATCACGTTGTTGACTAGAAGATCTTGTTCCTTCTAAATTAAGAGAGCTCATATCTGGTGCCGCAATTGAATTGCTACTACAAAAAGGTATCACATCATTCGAAAGACATTCCCATTTATCATCATTTTTCAACTTGCAAAGAATAGTTTTCGTGATCGAAATTAAATGAATTTCCTTCAAGATATCTTACGACTTTTTCTTAAAAGCTTGACAAAAAACTTTGGCAATTCCCATTACTTCATCCACCAAGTGCAATATGAAGACTGCATACTGCAGTACAAATACTGTTTGTGCAATGGTCTCTTCAACTCCAACAGCATCAAAAAACCATTCTCGTATACAACGTTCATCATCAACAAATCTAATAACTATGGTTATTTCTCAATATTCGATTCATCTTGTTACTCCTCAACAAGGATGCAAAATTTAGATTCACCAATCTCTTCACAAATCCTTCTTCTCACAAGATCATCAGTAATTTCCATAATATCATTTTGAATTTTTGGTGAAACATGAAAAGCATTTCCAGGAGCATTTTCTAATATCACTTATGCAACTTCATTTGAAAGTGAAACTGTATACTTAAGAAATTTAAGAAAACTTCCATGATTAAATGAATCAATAGATTCATCATGTGACGATCGCCTTATACCTTCAGTACCCAATATACCTATATAGAGCGATGTGAAGGTACCCGGTCGATGTATGATGGTAGCCAAGGGTGTAAAGTAATAAAAATCAAGCACAAAACCTGTAGAACATCTCACGGCGTACAGAAAAAATATAATATAATAACATAGATGTAAAATAGGTGTATTATCCTGTATCTGGAGGCCAAAAGCTAAGTGCTACAAATCTTGCAGTCATCCATAGTATTAACTTCTGGTGACGAAATACGGTAATGTTAATCATATCCATAATATCAGAAGCACTTGAATATGAACAAAATCACAGATTTCCAAAAACAATAATTATAGTGATTACATTTCAAACAAAATCATATCCAAGTTACAAAATCCCGAAACGTATCCCAGGCAATGATCAATTATAATTTACAATAATACGCCAAGAGCGACATATGACGATGCCCCTTTGGATGATCAAAGCAATATAGACATAATTGTCTTAATACACAACAGAAACAAATAAAAGAACAAAATTCTTAATTTAGCTATCCGTCAACCACCTGCTCGTCTTCGGATGCTTTATTTGCCAAAACTGCTAAAACATGAAAACCTAAACCCTCAGCCTACGCAAATCAAATTTTGAGCACCCGAGAGTTTAAAGGGAAACAAAAACTTCGAGTCAGACATAAAGCCTGGTATGAATAATTTTGTTACATCTCTATTTACTGATATTTAGTGAGACCACGCCGCTTAGCGGAATGGGCTTCCCCTCACTAATATCTCTTTCAATACATATATTTTGCAAATCCTTTTCTGCAACCAAATAATCAACTGATTATAATAATAATATAGCAAGATCCATTATGCTAAAAAGGGGAAATAAATGGACTAACTGTCCGAAATCTGGGCTAACTACCCTCTACTGATTATACCAAAATAGCAATATCCTTTATGCTAATAAATAGACTATCTATCCATAAAACAGGTAAAAAGGTGGACTAACTATGCTTAAGAAGTAGGAAGGTCCGTTATGCTAACAAATGAACTAACTATTTATAATCTGGGCTAACTGCTTTCTACTGGACTAACTGTCCTCTAGGCTGACTGCCCTCAAAATGGATTAACTGTCTGAATTTAAATGAGCTAACTGCCCGAATTTTCTTTGGGTTAACTACCCTTTAAATTTTTCTTGAAAACCTTTCTCAAAATGATTTAGTCCATCAAATCATATATAAACAAGGAAAATATATCTTTAGCTTTACTCTAAGCTATTTTGCCATGTTATATAAACTTTACTCAAAATAATGTTGATGATGTTCAATAAGGATTATTTATCCTTTTTAAAATAAGTTAAAGTCCTTTATAACTTATAAACTCTTAGGCTATTCTGCCTATTCATTATATTCGAAACCTTTATTTAAAACCTTTAAACAACCCTTTCAAAACCATTGAAGGTAACCCCTTCGAAACCATTGAAAGAGCCTTTCGAAAACATTGAACGTAACTCCTTCGAAACCAATAAAAAGCCTTTCTTTTAAAAGCTTTAAAATTTAAGACATCCTCCTTTAAAACCATTTAAACCTTGCCTTTCGAAAACATAGGAAAATCCTTCCTTTTCAACCTTGTCAAAACCCTGGGGAGCCACCCCTTTCGAAGCCATTCACAAAACCCTTCGAAAGCATCGAAACTAAACTCTTTCGAAAGCACTTTGGGTTTAATTTAAAACAAGTGGAAACCTTTCAAAACCATTCGAAGTTGACTACTTCGAAACCCCCTAAAACGTTTCAATTTAAAACATTTGGATTATGCCTTCAAGTATAGCAAAAGGATCAGAAAAACATTAGAGTCGAAAGCATCTGCTTCGAAACCATTTGAAAGTAACTCTTTCAAAACCATTTCTTAAACAATGAAGTGATGGTGTCGAAACCATCCCTTCGAAAGCAAGGGAGAGGTGGCCAAATTTTAGAAAACAAAAGAGTCCCTTCGAAACCATCTGGATCGAAAGGTAGAAAGTGGCAGCCATAGGCTTCGACCATGTCGAAAGCACTTAATTAAAACAAGAAAGCAACCCAATCAAAACCTTTCCTTTTAAACCATTTGACTTAGTCGAAAGCATTTAGGTCGAAAGCAACTTAATCGAAAGCAAGTAGGCGTTCTTTCCTTAAAATCAAAACAAAGCTTCACCTCTTTCAGAACTCCATGGTTTCGACCCTATACCTTTCGCCCTTTTCCAATTCACTACGCACCAGTTGCTTGATACTATGTGCATTGGTTTCGACCGTGTCGGAAAGGGAGGGATAGATGCGGAACCTAGTGTCGAAGGAGACGAAGCAGTAAAAAGGCTTTTTATTTGTACTTTAAAACTATGATTTTGTACCTAACATGCCTTGTTTGTCTAAATCTGATTGGTTGCCAGATTTTTATATTCAAAAGTGCTGCAAACTTTCCATATTTGGAAATTAAACATTTTATAAAAAGCCCCTTCTCCTCTATAATTATATAAAACATTTAAGTCTCATGCCTTAAATAATTTTATATAACTATTAAACACCTTGGAAAAATTCCAAAAAATCACTTTATATATGTTTTCCAACATATAAAATTTTCGGACCCAAATAATAAATTATTTTCCCATAAATAATTTTATAATCCAAAATATCATTTTCTTTACTAGAAAATTCATAATAAATTCAAGAAAATTCAGAAAAACTAAAAATTGAAACCCATCTCTAAATTATCATTTTAGATCTACATAAAAATTTGCAAGGCAAATGGATGTCATTTAATAGGGTTTTCATCTCAAAACATGTCATAAAATCTATATGAACATACATACATCATCAATAAGTATATATAATTATTCTATCAATCAAAAACATGACAATTCATTGCAAAATATTCGGATTTAAACTTAACACCGAAACCAATAAAAATTAGAGATGTAAACATTATTCACCTTAGCTTTAGAGATTAAAGGAGCTTGAGATTAGAATGGATCTGATTTTGAATTAGCTTTTACTTTAGCTTTTCATACTTCTTCTTCCCCTTTCCTTGTTAATAGTGTCCTGCCTTGTTTTATAAATTTTTTGAAATGAATTGAACGTGTAACATTATACACGGCCTAAGGAATAGATATAGGAACGTCCTCTTTCCCATATTACCCCTCCTTTAATTCATTTTAAATCCTTCTTTAATTTATTTGTTTTAAAAGGCACGGCTACCTTAATTAAAATCAAATCTCAATCCCCTAATCAACACATTATTTTATTTAGTTTAACTAACTAAATATCCTAAATAATGTTACCAAAAACCTGGGGTGTTACAGACTCCCATCCTTAAAGAATTTCATCCTCGAAATTACGATAAGGCATACAAAAATCAAATAAGAGTGTAAAAAATACCATCAAACAAGTCAAGGTAAGTATCTCTAATCCTGCTCTCAACCTCCCAAGTACAGTCCCTGTCATCGTCACTCCACTGTACTTTGACTAATCTGACCGTCTTGGTTCTAAGCCTCTTATCATCTCTCGCAACAATGTGAATTGGTTTTCTCACTATGGTCAAGTCTGGCTCTACCACTAAATCATCTAGCACAGTCGGTGCAATAGTAGTCTCCGAATCTCTAACACACTTTCCAAGATGAGAAATATGAAAAACATCGTGAACACCTGCCAAACTGCTCGGTAACTCAAGTCTATACGCGAGCTTCCCGATCCTCTCAAGAATAGGAAAAGGTCCAACGAACCTAGGAGATAACTTCCCCGACTTTCCAAATCTAATCACACCCTTCATCGGTGAGACTTTGACAAAAACCTGGTCCCCAACTGAGAACTCCAAATCTTTCCGTCTCTTATCTGCATAACTCTTTTGTCTAAACTAAGCCTTCTTCATTCTAGCCCGAATGACCTCAATCTTCTCTACAGCCTCTTTAACCAGATCTGGACCAAGAATAACCCTATCCCCGGCCTTCAACCAACAAACGGGAGATTTGAATGGTCTTCCATAAAAAGCTTCAAACGGTGCAATCCCAATACTATTCTGATAACTGTTGTTATACAAAAACTCGACTAGATGCAGATGGTCCTCCCATGATTCCCCAAAATCTAGAACACAAGCTCTTAACAAGTCTTCCAATACCTTGTTAACCCTTTCCGTTTGTCCATCTGTCTACGGATGGTAAGCAATATTCATCTTAAGCTTGGTTCCTAAAACCTCCTGTAGACTCTTCCAAAACTCGCTAGTTTACAAGGAATCTATGTCACTAACTATACTGCTAGGAACCCCATGCAGTCTAACCACATTCTTCAAGAACAACCTCGCTAAAACAGGTGTCGTCCTAGTTGACCTAACTGGAATGAAATGGGCACTCTTGGTCAATCTGTCCACTATGACCCATATACTTTCATTTCCTCTGTTCGACCTTGACAACCCGTTAATGAAGTCTATAGAAATAGAATTCCACTTCCACATTGGAATGTCAACGGTTGAAGCAAACCACTTGGCTTCTAGTGTTCGGCCTTTTCCTATTGGCAATTCAAGTACTACTTCACACACAAGCCAATATCCCACTTCATACATTCCCAGAAGATACTTCTCTTCATATCTCGATACACCTTAACTAGTACACAATCTGTCTGTTGCGTCGCCTTATTTGCGATGGTTTAGGTAAAAACAGCAACAAATAGTAAAATATGCAACGGTTCTTCTTAAAAATCGTAGCAGTTGATCTATGAGAAGCAGAAGAAAATTTAATAAAAGCAATTTGCAATGGTTTTTGTCTATAGCCGTAGCAAATACGTTGTTATTTGCGACTGTTATTTTCATAACCATAGCAAATACCTATTGCAAATGCGACTAAAAAATTAAAAAATAATTTGTGATGGTTGTATAATACAACAGTAGCAAATACATAGGCAAATTATGACCATTATGCTTCAGCCGTAGCGTAGACTTTCCCAAGCCCACCCGAATTGAAATCGCGTATAACCTAATTTCATTTCCCTATTCAAAAAAAACTAAATCTGCCGCCCCTTCATCTCAAATCGAACTGCTACCTCCATCTCCGCGTTTTTGTTGCCGCGTATAACCTATTTTCATTTCCCTCTTTATCTACCTCCGTTCGCCGATCTGAGATTACTGGTATGTATGCAACTTTGAGTTTCCATGGTTATTGCTTGTTATGTTTTCTTTCCATAGTTATTTTATTTAACTTATGTTTGATTAAAAGTGGTTCTTATTCTATTTGTTTCCAGTAGCTTTTGCCTTGCGATGAAGGTTATTTTGAGGTTGAAAATTTAGAGAAAACATGGATGATCAAGCAAGAAAACATAGTCAAAGAAGTAGATTTGAGTAGTTCCAAGAAGGCCTTTGATTTTGTCCTAAAAGGTGAAGTATTATATTATGATGAACAACTTATTTTCAGTTGACTTAAGAATGTCTATGATAAATAAATGTTACAGATTTGGGTCCATACACACTAAATTACACTATGAATGGCTATTATTTGATGTTGGGAGGCCGTAAGGGTCACCTAGCAATGGTGGATATTATGACTATGGAACTAATTAAGGAGTTATAGGTATGCTGTAATAACCGAGCAGTTCATAATTCAAGGAGCAATTCTTGTAATGATAAGACCAGTGTTTATTTATAGCAAATAAATGCATTTCATGGTACCCATAGATCTATATTTTCTAGCTGTGACAATGCATCATGTTCCCTTAACAGTGTAAGCAATCTCACACAATTGTAAATAGAATTTAATACCAAGCATGATGAAAATTTGACACCCTTTACAATTGCAAGTCCAGAATTATTTATTGAATCATCTGCCAATTATTACCTCATAGCCGCAATTGAGTTGTTAGGGGTTTGTGTTGATGGAGTAATGTTTTAGTTTATGGTGAACTCTATTTATAGATGGATATTCACATTTTAGCAGAGTGCAAACAATAAACCTTTTGCTATGGTTGAATGGAGCTGAAATGTTTTAAGGCTCATAAAATTGTCCTTTTCAATGAGTATTTGCAAAGTTGATCTTCAAATTGATAATGGAAAGATTCTATAAAAGTTTTATTCAACAAACACCAGGAAAAAGTTCAACGAGCATCAATAGATCTTAGTAAAATTAAACAGACATGTTAAAATAATACGTGTCAAAAAACATTTAGGGCATTCCTCCCCTTCTCTTGGATTTAATAAGCGCACAAACTTTTAGATAGTAATTTGAAACTGATATCCAAACACCTTTGTTTGTGCCAAAATTGGTCACAAACCCCAAATGTCGTGATAGCACTAGTGTATGAACACAAATCAACAATATATAATCACAGATCATAGATCTCAGTAGTGTAGAGGATAAAAAGTGAAGAATAATAAACTTAAAACGGAAAGAGATAGACAGAGACACAAGATTTATAGTGGTTCGGCTTTCTCCGGCCTACGTCCACTCCAAAAGTTAATCTTTTATTGACTTTCCTCACTGGTTACAATTGATTACAGCAGATAACTATGATAAAATCCAAGTACAACAGCAGTAATGGAAAGCAAAGTTGAATCAGACAGGGTCTGGACGTCGGATAGCCAAAAGATCCCTTTTCTGTAGGCCCTGGGGTGCTATTTATAGGCGTTCCATGCAAAGATCTCGCTCAAACTTCGGGAGACTCCTTCTGGCACGTGAGTGGGCCCACGCGATCGATCCCATGGAGTTTTGACTCGATCTGTGATCGATACGAACGTAATTCCTATCGATCAAAATTTTGTCCAATGGAGTCGAAACTTGGTGTGAACATTCCTTAGCTTGTACGTAAGTTCCTGTGAAAATTTCATAGCATTTGGACTTGTAGATCTCGAGTTATGATCGATACGAAATGAGTATTCTCGGTAGTTCGTTTGGTTTGCATCGATCCATTCGCATCGATACCTGTTCGTATCGATGTCCTTCACGTGCGTGCTAGTGACGTGGCCTTATCCTCAGGGTATGATCCATTTCCCATGCCGTGTTGAATGTTTCTTCCCTCAAATCGTGCACGTTCTTCGCTCGCATCCATGCTTTGTGCTCATTCTTGTCCATCTGTCCGCATTGGTTTGCTCGTGTCCACCAGCCTGTGCCCATTACTTCTTATCGATCATGTGACCTGATCGATACAAATTTGCATCGAGTCGAACAACATCGAGTCGAACATCCCCGCATCAAATAGCATCGAGTCGAACAGCATCGAGTCGAACATCATCGAGTCGAACAACACCGAGTCGAACAACACCGAGTCGAACAGCATCGAGTCGAACAACATCGAGTCGAACAACATCGAGTCTAACAACATCGCACGCTCACCTACCCAATCCGGGTCCACTGCCATCGTGTCGAAATCCATTTGGCCTTCCTACCTGATCGATACGAACGCGCTGTTCGTATCCATGGTGATCGATACAAACGCCTTGTTCGTATCCATCGATTATCTTGAGCAAATGAACTCCGTTTGACTTGAAATTTGAAATGTAGTCTTTCCTAGCCTTGACCATCATTCCCAATCGATCCCGCCTTGATCGGAGCTCGGCCAAATTTTGACGACATCGATCAAAGCCACGTTTCCAATCGATTTCCAATCCTGACATCCGTCCTTTCTTGCCAATTTGTTGATATTTCCAGCCTTGACCAAAGGGTGGAATAACAACCTTAAAAAAGTGAATTAAGTCAATTAACTCAGACAAGTCGTGTTGTTTTGATATGAAAAGGGAGGCATTGTTTGGAACAAATCCAATAATTGTTAAGAAGCTCTTTACTTATAATTACCATTTTAAATGTACTCACACATTTTATAAGCGATGGAATCTAATTTGATGTTTTTTATGTCGAATCTTCAAAAGAACATTTAAACATTGTTGAATAGGTTATTACTTAGTTTACATGTATGTTTAAAAAAAATTTAAACAGAAACACTAAAGTCAACTTTCAAATTTCCTAATAGGATGTTAAATAGACTCAAAGAACATCCATACTAAATTTACTATTTTCTCATTTTTAGGCAACTTCATTGTTGCTTAGACACACACACAACATCATAATTTTTTTTGTGTGAATGCTATTGCATATTGCACCAGCCTATTCGCAGCTGGTTGGTGGTAGCATGCCGATGTTGCCTTACTAGTAACTCAGTTTTTTTTTCAAGAATTTCCATGTTATTTAACAATAATTGTTATTAATATATCTATATGCACGAAATCCATAATTTTATATCCTAAAATATGTTTGTTTGACCATTTTGTTGCTCTTGTTATTAATCCATTTAACTCCTGGAAATTAACTAATTGCTTATCCAATATAACTCCTGGAAATTACACTATAATGACGAAAATAAAACTTCAATTTGGAGTGTCCATAAGCTGCGGCTATAAGGTCTTTTATCCATATCAAGACCCATATGAAACATTCACCCTATTATTCAATGAGCAAATCAACACTCTTAACTTTGTGTTCAGAAAAAATTTCCACGTATCCAAACATTACCCAAAACAAGTTAAGTTATCAAACATTTATTCCTACCTGTTTGTTTTCTATGATATATCAGAAAAAAATTTGAGTTTGCGATTTGTTATTAGTGACAATAATTAAACTTCAATTAACACATACCCAATGGCACCCAATTACACAAACTTCTCGGTTATATTTCCTACTTTGTTTATTAGGATATTTAATGAATAGATTTTCATGTGAACAAAATCTTCAAAAATCTCTACCCAATTGCATTTTTTTCATTCTTTTAAATAATTGTGAAAGTGGTACTTGGATAATTTTACCTTTGTCACTTTTTGGTTCATGTTTTCAGTTACCTAGACAATGAATATGAGTTTGAAGGATAATATTTGCAAGCAGATAAGGTTACCCGAATTATGCATCTCATAAAGCTTTCCAATAGTTAACAATTTGCATATCTCTGAAAAAAACGAGCAAATAATATTAAAATACTGCCGGTACCAATGTAAAATATGCAAACTCTCAAATTCACATAAGTCTATTATCGTACTAGAATTTCTCGTTTAGAGCTACTAATCAAGTGCATAATTTAGACTACAGGCTATAAAATATGTAAACCGAGCACGCTTTCAAGGTAATACTATTCAAATTTAATAATATTTTCAATTTTCTTTCCCTCCATTTACACCAATAATATACCATAGAATCATATAATTGAGTTGTTTGATTTTATGAAAAATGAAATGCTCACAAAATGACTGCATTCCTACACGATCAGTTATCCTACGAACATCAGCGGTTGCCTGCTTTTAGTGACCAAACATTGCTACTTTTCTTGACCTGAAATTTCATTAAAATCACCTTTATCAAAACCGAGTTTTGATAAAATGACTCCAACCTTTAAGATTAAAACTACAACTGTGGAACATCACCAGGTATGCATTCAGCTGTAATTTCTTGATTTTATAATTTCTAATCTATATGAATCTAATATTTATACTTTTAATTCTTGTTTTTCAGAGTTTAAATTGTGTGTGCACACATCATACTGTGTACGTTATTGCACCCTATTATGTTTGCAAATATAATTAGTTCATCCTTTTTATATTTTGCAGCTCTTCATCATAAGTAGATAATTTGAATATGATTTTCTTTCCTTTCTTTCTCATATAGAAGTTAGCTTTTCAAGGTTTGTATTAGTTCGTCTTTTTGTGCACTCTTAACATAGTGAATATATAACTTTTCCTAGGTTATGGATCGAAATCTTTGTTATAAAGTTTACAAAATGTGAAAAAGGTTAAATTTCTATGATTTTCAAGTAACTATCCTCCTATTACCCTAATTTTCAAAATTCATTAATCAATATAGATTTTAAAAGGTTAATTTTTCGTCATGAATTTGATGTCTGTTGTTTTATAAAATCTAATATGATCATAGTTCCCTTCAATTATTTCATCTACTTAAGTTTTGTTTTAGTTCAAACACTAAAAAGAATGAAGAAAGAGGCGGTGGGGATTATATCTAGCTATGTAATCAATATACTTTGATCATATATAGTAACTAAATAATCTACAATTTGCCTGTCTAAATAAAATTAAAATTAACAAGCATTTTATAGTTTCAGGGCCTTATAATTCTGAAAATGTTGATAGCTTTAACATTTAGACATTTGAGATTTATTAATTTGATTATCCCCTACATATCTAACTAAAGTACAGTTGCTTTATCTTCTTTCTTTTCTCTCATATGCATAGTAATCCAATATTGAAGATAGATGTTGGTCGTTGATAAAAGAAAAAAAAGTCAAAGTTATTGGGTCCGCAATGCTGGCTAAATTTTGAGAAACCACACTGAACATAAATTAAAAAACATATATAATTGGTTCCATGACTTAATTACACAGGCCATGGACACTAATGCGTTGCAGGATGAATCTCTGATGTGCCCTGAATTGATGCAACTGATGTCAGAGAACAAGAAACCAAGGCCTGAACCAGAACAAGCTCCAAAATGCCCTAGATGCGATTCAACCAACACCAAATTTTGCTACTACAACAATTACAGTCTTTCTCAGCTCAGATACTTCTGCAAGGGTTGCAAAAGGTAACCTAATATCTTTCCACTAACACGACAGACCAGATGAAAGCATTATCCATTCTCCTTGAGAAAGGATAGAAGAGACTTTCTTGTTTGGGCCTTCTAGGATAGCCATTGAATTCTAGTCTAATGTGTCGACTAGCGAGCGATCCTGTAGCCATGAATCCATAAATTAGTACTTTTACCTTTAACAGTTTGTTTTCCAACAACACCCTTGCTATTTTGTCTTGCTTTAAGTAATGTTTACCATGTCGATGAGGCATTATTGTCAATTTGAAGAGCCCAAATTTTGTTGTTGTCACAATACTTGTTTATCATCTAGCTAGCACAAGCTATCAGATTTTAAAAACTTCAATAACAATTTGGTTGAGATAACTTGATAAAATTCATCCAATTTTCTCAGTCTCATCCACCCCTTTGAGTTTGGTTTACATACATTAGACCAACTCTTACTGTGTGAATTGTTATGCTATAGGAAACTAGCACATAACGAGTTGATACATGTATTTTGGTTGTTGGAATTTGACAAAATTGAATCCAAAATTCAATAATTGGATAAATACTAGACTTAATTAACTCAAGTCTTCCCCCTATATTTAGAAGTATGTTATTCCAATTGTTGAACTTTTTATTAATTTTATCCAAGAGTGGACCGAAGTCTGTGGTTTTCAATTTGTGTACAGATAGTGAAATTCCTAGATAGATAATAGGCAAAGTTCTACTATGTACATTCAAATCATTATTTATTTGTTCTTTATTAAGTACTACTCTTTCAAAAAAATGTTGATTTTTTATCGTTTATTTTTAAATCGAAATTTTGGTAAATTTTATCCACTCTCTCTTTAACTGACTAACACTATTGGGACATGCTCTAGTTAGAACAAGAATATTGTCTACATATAAAAATATGTTAAGATAGGATCTACTTTATAAGTTAGGTTAATGTTACCCTTTAAAAGTTCTAAGTCAAATAAGATGGACATGTATTCCATGGAAATAGCGAAAAGATATGCAGAATTCATAATGACATTTATACAATAAAGGGGGCAAAAAAAAGCAAGAGCAATTTTTGGCATAATGACATTTCACGCTTCTTAAATGACGACAAACATTTCACTTTGCCGGTACCGTTTCGATTGTACGCACTGCACGCAATTCACTAGGCTATGCATTAGCTTAATATATTATATACATTCAGACAAAAGATAGGCATAAGCTTATATTTAAAAGCAATATACGAATGTGATGGCCAAAGCAGTGACGAAACTAAAGCAAGGGTGGGGTGGGCAGTTGCCCAACCTAAGATTTAGGAAAAAAAGGAAAAAAAAAGAAATACACGCTCTCCTCTTGTATTCGAGCTCAGCACTCACGCTCACGTCTCAGCCGTTCACGCTCTCTTAAATCCATGTCGTCTCCTTCAATTCAACCTTCATACTTTGATTTGATTAAGTAAATCAAAACCCTAATTCCAGGTTCAATTCAGTAGCCTGCTGCTCAATTCAGTCTCCAGTCTTCACTCCACTGTCCAGACCTAATATGAAAAGTTAAATCAAAATTTCATATTTGTTCTACGGTTGTAGGTAATTATCCTTTTAATCTTGTCAATTATGTTATTTTAATCTGTTGATTTGTTCTCTACTTGATTTATTTGATTAGATTATACAACGATTGTCTCTTAAGAAAGCATCCTAATTGTTGGATTATCCTTGAATTATGTATTTTGTATGTAAGTTTATAAAATTATCGGTATTATACAACTAGTCAAACTTTATCATTTTAACGTGTCTCAAAATGTACTACACTAAAGCACTTCAGTTGATTTTCAATTTTCCTGAAATATATTTGACTATCTGTACAACTCTGTCCAACGCAAACAAAAATCCTGGTTTCGTCGCTGGGCCAAAGGGTGGAGAGAGAGAGAAAGGGTAAAATAACGAATGGATAGTAGGGACCCATATGATGATACATGCATCTTCCGTCGACAAAAGCAGGTACTGCAATCGATGCAGATTGCTCACCCTGCTACTTAGTTAACAGTCTCTTTATATTATTATTTTCCTAAACCCTAGTTCTATTAGCAAATCCAAGTTCTAGCTCCAAATTCGAAGAGAAGCTATTGGTAAGCATCCTCTTCTTCTTCTCCAACTCTTTCTCCTTCCAACTTCAGAAATTTCCTAAACCTAACTTAGGAAATGTTACTCTTTTAAGCTTAGATTCAAGCTTGTTGAGTTGGACTTGAAGAGTGATTGTCCTTGCCATTGCTCTATAGCATCTTCTTCATTTGTTTTGGGTTTAAAGGTGAGATTTTTATCTCACATCTATGCCTATAACTATCTTTGTTGTTAGGTATGAATTCCTATCATCTATTTCGTGTTCACTTGTTGTGATTTGAATTGGTTTTGTGAATTCTTCAATTTCGGTGTTTTGGTCCAATTTTATGAAAATCCTTCTATGGACATTTGGACATTGATATTCAGAGTGTATCGAGGAGCCTTTAAGGCCGGGTTGTCGCTGGCGTAAATCCTTAGTCGCCATTGCTTATCCGATCGCTTTCGAATCGTTTTGGCCACTTTGGCCTAGGCAAAATATTGCCCAGACCAGGTGACCATACGTCTGGTGACCATGTCCAGACGTCTGGTTTGGACCTGGAAAGAAAAATGTATGCACACATTTTATTTAAAAAAAGCTAGAGACTAATTTCAGATGTCTGGAATTCAAGATCAGACGTCTGGATGAGTCCCAGATGTCTGACTTGAAGTTTCAGACGTCTGGGGTTCCTCTGGAGAATTTCCAGAGGATGAAACCAGACGTCTGGATTCAAAATCAGATGTCTGGCCATGGCTCAGACGTCTGATTGGCTATTCAAGACGTCTGGGTGGTTTTCTGAACTATTTCTAGAAAACAAATCCAGACGTCTGGATTCCAAATCAGACGTCTGGAAACGTGCAATTTTTCCTGTTTAGGCTTTTCTTGATTGAATTTCCATTGTTTATCGATTTTGATTGATCCGATTAGTTGTTATCATTTTTATTGACTTTGATGACTTCTTCTTCGGGATTTTAGGGAATATCCACTTTGATGGATTCGGTATCGATTTCTATGGATTTGTTTCACATCTTCGAATGTGAATTTTTATGATTAATTGTTTCTACAATCATTTCTATGATTTGTCACTTTAAAAATAAAAAGGTTTTCTATTCTAGTAGCAAATATCAAAACTCTTTCATTAAAACGATTTCAACACTATTTTATTACAAAGCTCGTTTCTTAAACCGTTTTCCAATCTACTAGTATATACAAACCTTTACCTCATTCGTATGAGAAATCTAATTAAACGGCTTAGTAAAACAAGTGGTATAAAACGCTTGCGTTTACTTCGTCGGTTAATTTTTGGACTTGTTCGATTGAACCTTTTGTGACAATTTTCTAGTGGAGAACTACAATTTATTCGTAAATATTTAAGTTAAGCAAGTGGTTATGGGACATGAAGCTAAACTCATATATTTACTAGCTTATTGTAATTGACACTTCTTCATGATCGATGATGATTATGGTTTAGACTAGCAATGTGCGATGTCTCTTTGTCCACGTGGAGGACTGTTCCTCGTTTTGTTGAGCTTCGTCTCACTTCTCGCATGGGTCGTACCTATTTAGGTGCGTCGATGTTTATTTCTCGCATGGGTCGTACCTATTTAGGTGCGTCGATGTTTATTTACTTCATGGAGCGATCGGCTCAATAAGTCGGGGCATGGGGCGTATCTATTTAGGTGCGTCGATGTTCGTCTATGCATGGGTCGTATCTTTCTAGGTGCGTCGATGTTCGACTTTGCATGGGGTGTATCTTTCTAGGTGCATCGATGTTAGACATTACATGGGGCGTATCTTTCTATGTGCGTCGATGTTTATTTATGCATGGGGCGTATCTTTCTAGGTGCGTCGATGCTAGAGCATGGGTCGTATCTTTCTAGGTGCGTCGATGTTCGACTTTGCATGGGGTGCATCTTTCTAGGTGTATCGATGCTAGACTTTACATGGGGCGAATCTTTCTAGGTGCGTCGATGTTCAGTTTATGGGATTGGCCATCCTCTTTCTTGTGTTTTCTGGATTTCTTGTTGATGATTTCTAGAATTAGTGTGTCGTTAACTTTTGTGATTTCTGGATATTGATTTCTGGAATTTATGTTTCACTAGCATTTACGATGGGCATTGATATGTATGTCATTATTTATGGCTTGGTGAATTAAACTAAGAATATGACGTTCTTTTCTGTGTTTTGAGATTTTTGAGATATTGTATGACTTTTGTGGGTTTTCTAATGTATACTTATCATAGTATGACATCTTTTTGCTATCATACGTTTTATTATTATATCTCTTCTTATATCTCATTTTATCTGATAATTATAGTTAGACTGATCCGTTTATTATTTTCTTCTTAAATAATACTCGGGTCAGACTGAGATCTTACAAGTGCTTCCTCATGACTTCCTATCTGGAACCATCATCTGACTTTTGGCTAACTACTCTAGCTTAGTCGTTTTTGTTGTATACATTTGAGATTAGACTCCTTGATGTATACATATTCTATTGTCTTGCACTTGTATCTATTCTTTTGTGTTATTGTGGATCTTATTTGACCACTACTCTGATGTACACTTTCATGTGTTATATTCATATCTATTTCCGCCTTTGTGATATGAATTGTCTGTGACTGATTTGTGTTATGTTTACTTCTATATTTGTTTCCGAGGTCCATATAGCCACTGTGTAGTAGCTTTGAGTTTGTATCGGTATGTCGGATTTCCTCTTGAGATGAAAAGCATGTTATATTTTTATTTGGCATACCGGTGCTCGCACAAAGCAATTACACGGATGGTCGCTCCTCAACAGCCTTATTCTCCGCGCTAGTTGACGGCATTACCCCGTAGTGTCCTTGCCTAGCGTGGGTATAGAGGTGGGGTGTCACACCCGTGTGTATATATATATATATGTATGTATGTATGTTAACAAGATTTCTTATCAACACCCTAAAGTTGTTCCAAGTAGTGTGATTAGTCTGATTTGAATGAAGGGATTGATATCCTTAGGGATTTCCTTTGCATTTTCACTTGTACATATCTTTTGAATCAGTCCTTTCGACGCCTTGAAAGGTTTAAGTGCTTGGTTATGAAACCTTTCGGCTTTATTGAGTTAGTGTGAGATTCTCTTCAAGTGTTTCCTTCTTGGTTTAGATTGAATTCCCTTGAATTTGTCCTTTAGAGGTTGGATTTTAACTCATCGAAAGGTTAGGATGATTGCCTTCTTTGGGTTTAAGTACTGTATCAGACTCCTTTGAAGATATGCAGAAGCTTTCGATCTTGTCGAAAGGTTAGATTACTTATAAGGTGTATTTTGATCTTTGTCGAAAGGTATGGAAATGGCTCCTTATGGAATAAGCCTTGTAAACCTAGATATTTATACTCAAAGGATAGTCTTGGATCAAGTCGAAAGGTTGGACCACTTGGATATATCTTCGAAAGGTTATTGACATTTTATAGCACATGCGCTTCTGACCTTGTTGAAAAGTTTAAGCTGTAAGCTTGAAGTCTTCGAAAGGTTGCATTCACTAATTGAATCAGAAGTGTTGTCGAACTTGTCGGTAGGAATCTTTCGGTGGTATTGAACCTGAAATTAACAGTTAATCTGACAAAGCTTAAGCAAAACAATAAAGTAATTAATTGAACACTGGACTTCCCTTTGTCTTTATGATAAACTCTGTTTTATTAAATCCCCAAATTATTACCCAATTAGGGTTACAACGTCTAGATTGAGAAAATATAAGATTAGAATGAAAGAACTAGGATCCCCTAAACAGGACCTTTAGGTCTTATTTATAGGTGTAGGTGGCTGACCCTTTGGCTCCATGCTTTCGACAGGGTCGGAAGGTTCCCTTTTTATGTGCGGCTAGTACGAACCTTTCGACTTTGTCGAAAGGTTTGTCTTTCATCTGCTATCATGGACCTTTCGACTTTGTCGGAAGGTTTGCTTTTCTTTACGCCTTCATGTACCTTTCGACTTTGTCGAAAGGTTTGCCTTTTTTATGCTGCTGTGAACCCTTCGACCTTGTCGGTAGGTTGCTTTTCCCTTGGTTGTTGTAAACCCTTCGACCTTGTCGGAAGGTTGCTATTACTTGATTGTTGTCGAGAACTGTGCTTTCCTTCAATGTTGTCGAAAGGTTGTCTTTCTTTCTTTACTGACTTGTGAGTGTTGTTTTCTTCATAAACCTTTCGACATTGTCGAAAGGTATCTTAGATGTGTTCCAACCGGTTCGAAAGGCTTGCTATGCTTTCGAAAAGGCCATTACAAAGTTGCTTGCACTTGCTTTGACTTCTCCGCCCTCTTCGGAAGGTAAGAACAGTTTGAATGCTGAGAGATGAAACCTTTTGACTCCTTCGAAAGGTTTGGGACTTCTATACACTACTGACTGCATCACTTCGACACTTTCGAAGGGTTTGAACTGAACTCCTTTTCTTTAGTCTTTGTTGAGAGACCTTTTGTTTTAGATGGAAGGTTGATTTTTAGTGTAACATTTGCCCCTCATTCGAAGGGATGCCCTTGACTTTCCAAGTCGTCTTTGTCGAAAGCTACAAAATTTCCCACCCCTTGTCCTTCATGTGTCAATCTGGGAAATCTATTTAAGTCTGATCCAATCGGTTGAGAATTTTGGTGATCTTTCTTATATAGTATTCTACTTCTCTTTCCTCCTCTTCTTCCTGCAAACATGATTATCGAGTACAAGTAAAAGAATTCTCCTAAACTTCTTGAACAACAAGGTAACTTCTATTCGATTTAAAACTTTAGAGTAACCTCCTCTCTTACTTGTCCTTCAAGGAGGATTTGAAAACTGCATTTATTATTGGATTTCGGTTTGGCCAGACCTGATAGGGTAGCCTGGAACCCATTAGTGTACGATTTTGGTAAACCAAAGTGATCTTTCCACCCCTTTGAAGGAGACTGAAGCGGAAACAATGGATTTTCCCTCTTTGTACCTTTCGATGGGGTCGGAAGGTATTGTGATGCCGACCTTCAATTGGTCGAAAGGTTGGATAAATAAATGGTCCAACCTTTCGACAACAAGCTCTGAACCAGGTTGGGGGAGTTTCAAACCTTTCGTCTATCAGCTTTCGACAAGGTTGGAACTCTTCAACCTTTGTGTTGCTTATGCCCATTTTTGTCAAAACGTTTAAAGTTCTCATGAGTTAAACTTGAAACCTTTCAACTTCAACGGGTATAACAAATTTTGATAATTTTGATCAGACCTTCGACAATATTAATAATATCAATATTTTCTAATTTAGGAATTTTGAGGTTTTGGGTTTGATCATATCGAAAGGTCTTGCCACTTATCTTCATGTTACACTTAGAATAGGTTAGGGTTTCCATAGAGCTTTCGACAAGGTTGAAGGGGCTTTTCCTATTAACCTTGCGACTTTATCAAAAGACTTTTCTATAAACCTTCCGACTTCATTGAAAGCTTTCTCTATGAACCTTTCGACTTTGCCGAAAGCTTAGACCGTCAAGTTTTTGAATTAAACTATGTGTGTGTTTTTGTACTCAAGCCTTTTAAGGAAGCTTATTTGCTATTTTATTAGGTGGGATCAACAAATTTAAGAATTGGTGAAACCAATTTTTCTTTAAAGTCAGTGACCCAAACCTTCTAATTTCTTCCTACATGACAAAACATCATTCAACAAAATATTAATCCCTTAAGCACATTTTCAGTTACACAACATCACTCCAGGAATTTAACTAAACTAGAATTTCAAAACATTAACTTATATACTGTCATGTGTTACATTCTTCAAAATAATCAGTTAGTTTATACACATTCAAAAAGATGTCACTATTCTAGAATTAAACATTGGGGACGATTAACAAAAAGGTAAGGTGACCCCATAATCATAGCTCATTTGGAAGGGGAGGTAGGTCCAGAGCCAAATTGACTGGGTTGATGACGATGGGTTCAACCCATATTGTGTGATAAGGTGAATACATCACCAGAGCAGGGTTTTCATCGGAGGTGTCCCGGATGGCCTAATCCATCCAGAACGTGGTCGTAGTTAAGTCATAAAGCATGGACCACGTAGCCATTATGTGGTGATTGAAGAAATTGGGTTGCTGATGATTCGCATTGCTAGATTGAGCACTTTGCACCTCCTCCGCCTCTTGGGGTTGATTTAGTAGTCCCATCACGTAGCAGCAGCAACAGTGTGGCGCCTCTATGTTAACAAAGTCGGGATGAAGTGGATGAATGTTACAGGCTACCATTGGTTCTCTTCTTGTTGTGGATATGAATGATTTAATATTATTGTTATTATTATAAAAGAGGAGAGAAGACGAACGAGTTGAGACTGATATTTTGGTGGGAAAAATTAGGCATTCTCTTTCATGTATCTTGAAAATGTAATGGAGTTATTTTTCCATTTTGCATCATTACGATCTTTATTTGGTCTTAAAATAAGCAACGAACAGGAATTATTTAGCGGATTCTTGCATAAGACAAGCTTTCATATGAACTACTTCGAATTCATGGATCGTCTTGAAACCCTTAAATTGTTAACAAGCTCCGCGCTAGTATCTTTTAAATATCAGAGGGCTGCTCCTTTACTAAAGAAAGTGTGTCTCCGGTATGACGCCCTCTCGAAAGGAAATAGGGAGTTAACAACCCTATTCTGAATGATGACGGAAGAGAGAGACATTTTAATTAATTTTTGTATAAAACATACTGTAGACGCTCAATCATAAATTATTCGAATTTAGGTGAATTCAATGGGGGTCTTCTTAGACATTTTCATAGAAGATATTTAGATGAATTATGATCTGACCCGCATCCTAGGGCATGCTGGAATTTACCTCAGGTCAATTTGATTCCTCAAGATCTCCCTGCTGAAGAACTTGAGTGTTATAAGGATAAATTTGTTTCTGGATTCTTTTCTAAGTCTATTTTGTATGAACCGGATAAGTGATTGTATATATGTAACAAACAGTTGGTTTATGAATACATGTTTTGGTAATGCTCTCTATGCTTAGCTTCTTTTTGCTGTGCTACTTCAGAATATCAGTTCTTTAGCTTGTGTCATCCCAAGAAACCATCTAAGTTAATATGTTAACATGAGAAGGTTTTACTCAAAAAAAGCACTACTCCTAAAGACTTCAAAGTTAGTGAGATATTGCTTTCTTCGGGATTTACAAAACTTATGTTTGGGATACCCTCTCCTCCGCTACGACTTTCTCGGTAAAGAGAAGGAAACTTTCTTAAAAGAAACCATAATGTTCCATACTAAGTTAATTTGTGGTCGCGATAGCCCACCTGTCGGAAAGTGGGATTATAATAAATGTCCACCAGTTATTACCCTTGACGGAGTTACTATACCTTTTGACTCAACAGTCATGCTTTTCGCTAATACTCTAGATAAAGTTAGTAATGTTGCCTCTCAACTTTAGATGTAATGAAAGCATTTACTATTTCTTTTAACTTTGTGGCTAATTGAGTTGTAATCCATTATTATAATAATAAAGATATCTTTAACTCAATTTTGATCTCATTCCATTTGTTTTGATTTAAATAGGTGCCAGGGTCTGCTATGATCTTGCGTTGACGCCACCAGAGATAGATTATTAAGCAGAAGTGGTGAGATCATGGCCCATCACGAAGCCCTTCTCGAGCGTTTCAGTGGTAACACCGGTGAAGTGGCATAAAAGATACCTCTTCCAAAAGATCATAGCCAACAATCATAAGAATCACATTAACCATCTTGAGACTGAGGTTAAGAGAAAAGATGAAGCGACTATTATACTTAAGCAACGAGTGAAGTCGAATCCTACAATCGACATTGATGAAAAGATGTCCGAAATCATCCAACGGATAGGCAATTTACGATTAAAATTGAGAGATAGTCAAGCTCAATGTGCCTCTTTCCGCCAACTCTCTTGGCAAGATTAGAAAAGTTGTATCAAAAATTGTATCGAAATAGAATAGACTTTTAATGTGAAAATTTATGAGGGGTTGTATCATGTTACTGTTAGCAAGTGATGATGAGAAACACACTCTAACATGTATTCTTAAATAAATAAATTTGATTTTTCGTTTTGTTTGTTTATATAGTAGACTCAAGCAGGATTGTTTTCACTTTCTGATGCCCCTGCTTTGAGATTTGTAAAGATCAAGGATAGGTTAATAGCGGAGCTTGAACGAAGTCAATCTTACAAGGATTCTTCTTTTTCCGAGCTTTTTGATAATCTTGTTGCAAAGGAGTGGAGTAAAAAGTATTTTTTTTTCAATGTCAAACTATTCAAGAATTCTCCAAAGAAATTGAGAATTTAAAGTTAAAACTTAAGGAAAGGGAACGAAATATTAAAGTCCTAATGCATTCCATTGATGGAGATAGTAGTATCGAACTTGATGTTGAAATGACCAAGCTTTATGAGAGAATTAACGGTTTGGATGTAAAATTAAAAGGTAGCCAGGCATCATGTAAATCTTTGAAATTTATACTTGGGAACCCAGCTTCAGGTACTGACCCTGTAGTATCTATGGATTTGCAAAAGCGATTAATTGAACCGCAATAATTTTAGCATATACGATATATTTTCCCATATCTTAGTAATGTTATGTAACATAATGTAATGCATTATTTATAATGTAGTAAATACTACCTGTTTTGTCATCTTTGTTTGAACCTTATTTGCCTTTTCATTTGAATGTGTGTCCTAAAGGCTTACACCTCTCGAGCTTTCCGTCTTAGCTCATGACACTTCTCTTGATTAAGTAAATCTCCAAATCTTCTTGATATTTTTAAATCTTTGAAGGACTTATAGTCCAAACAATAGCTACGAATTTAAGGTTATAATCTTCATGCAAAAAGGTAATATGAAAGATTTATCAGTTGTCTCCTATAGACATTTATACTGAAAACCTGCACAGTTCCATCTGTGGCCTATATTTGGGATATTTCAATATTACCCATAATTCATTCTTCAAACATATTGAGGATTATAACATTCATTCTTCACCCAGGTTTAGGTGTTAATGATGGAGTTTCATGAGGTATCACTAGACCCAGACTCGGGTATATGTAGATGAAAGATAAGTTGAAAGACATCCTTCGGAGTCCTCTTGATAATAAGTGATGGAAGGTTACAGTGCCAGTTTTAGTAAGAGAACATCTGAATATCAGAATACCCTTCTCAGTAATATGTAATGGAAGCCCAGAGTGCCATCTCCGGTAATGAATAATATAAGGTCAGAAGTCCATATTTGCTAATAGGATATCAGGATTCTCAACTTGGAATTAATAGTTGAAGTCTGGAAAACCATATTTGCTAAATTAAGTGATAGAAGTTCAGAATACCCGATCTGGCATTAATAGTTAATAGAAGACCAGAAATTCAATCTGGTAGCAAGTATCAAAAGACCAGAAAACCAATCTGGAAACAAGTAATAGAGGGCCAGAGAATCAATTTGGCAATAAGTAATAGAAGATAAGAATACCATTTTTGGTAATAAGTAGTAGAAGACCAGAATACCATTTTTGGTAATAAGTAATAGAAGACCAGAATACCCTTTCTGGTAATAAGTAATAGAAGACCAGAAAACAAATCTAGTAGATGTTTATGAGGAGGAGTTAGTGAATTCTTTCTGATTCTCTTATCGAATGTGCCATCTTCAGGCTTTGATGATATTTCACATACTTTTTCCTTCTCGGGCCCGAGTTTCTTTATTCATTTGTTTTGGCCTATTCAGGAAGGGACACTTTTGTCCAATACTTGTGCTTATTTAAGCAATTGCCATTTTAGGCGTTGCCGAATTCTGGCGGTGCCCATTTCAGGCAGGAACTTTTCTTAATCCGTCGGACATCTCATCCGGGTTTTCGGTGCGCTCGGCTAGCTTATTCTCAAGTAGGGCCCGAGGAATTACCCAACCTCCCTCCAGGAGGCGCCTTAAACTGGCTATAGCGTGATGTGGCTAAGGGATTGTTTGGTATCTTGGCCAGGCCATAGCATGGCAGGACCAAGGGATTACCCGTCCTCCCTCTAAGAGGCGCCTTATCCTGGCCATAGCGTGACGCGGATAAGGGCTTATGCTGCTTTAACCTGGCCGTTTCTGAATTTGGAGCGGCTAAAGTCTTACGCCTTCCCTCCAAGAGGTGCCTTGACCTTGCCATCTAGGCGCGACCAAAGGCTTTCTACCATTATAGTAGCCTACCATTTTAGGTAGTCCAAGTTTTTAAGGAGAATTTTACTCCCAACCATGTCGACTTCTCTTATTTTGAGAATAGAATTTTTATTCCATAACTAGTTCAATCCTTTACAAACTGTTTAAGTTTTCCTTGTCTTAGAAAATGTAGGACCATCTTTGTAATGACTCGACTTTTCGACGCTCGAAAGTCGACATTAATACGTCCACTGTATCAAATGCCGCGCAATCGAATGCCGGAAAACCGAACCATTAGGGTTAAAAGAAGGGGTAGAAGAAGACAGAAGAGAAGAAAGAACAGAAACAGAAACAACATCAGAATCTCACATTCGCAGCGGAATAATATACAATAGATAAATCAATAATCTTTAAAACAAAAAACTTTATCAGTTTATACATACATCAATCGGAGTTTACAACAATACACATCACCGGACAGTTTTATAAACTTGTCCACATACAGAATACACAGCGGAAATAATAAACAAGTACGGTAGTACGCTTCGCTATCCAGCTTATCTCCAAAGCTCCCGAATATCCAGAATATCCTGATAAAAATAACTCTAGGCTGCCCGTGTGGAAAATTATGGGCACCCAGAGTTTAGAAAGGGAACAATAAACTCCGAGTCAGTCAAGGTGACTGGTGTGAGATCGTAAAACAGTTATTTTCACAAAGAAAATAAAACAATTTCGCAATGCTTTTGGAAAATGAAACTACCATAAGGCCTCCCGCCACACACACAATGCAAACGCAGAATTGGAGGAGATTTCCCCTTATGATAGTCAAAAATGCTTACTACGCAAAATCAATTGATATTATTATTAATGTCTAGTGTGGAAAACATTTCGAAAGTATAATATCAATCTTAGCCAACATACAACCATTGTTGTATGTCTACTATAGCTACTACGTTCAGTAGCAGGTTACCGCCACATTCCATAGCAGGTAATACAATTAAAAACCGTACATGGTTCGTATTGTTTCTTTGGATTTCCAACAAATGGTCAGGCAAAGGAACTTCCTTATACCGAAATAGAACGCCTCTGGAAAGACGCCCCGAGAACCTAACCGGATCTCTGCAAACAAAAGGCCGACGCTACCTCACGCTCTAACCGAGTTGTAACTAGGTAACTAACACACGAGCTATGCCATCCCCTGGTCGTTACCAACCTTTATCTGAGGATCCTCAATCACAAAGCAACAACCACAAAATATAATAAATGTGTGGCATCAACATAGGTAAAATATCTGGGCTCCATACCATGATATCACCTTTTATCCAGAAGGAAATGGCATTCCCTAGGGGCGCTACCCCTACAAACCTTTCCCGCAACATTCCTGTTTCGACCATTACCGGGTTGTGAGGCTCGACGAAGTCTCATCCACAAAGCCACGCTTTTTCACAAAGCCACGCTTTTTCACAAAGCCACGCTTTTTCACAAAGCAACGCTTTGACCAACAACTGATCAACAGCACTTCGTGTGCCACATTACCAAATTGAGAATGTATCACTAGTAACCATCAACTACATAACCTCTGAGCTTGTACGTCTCAGAGAAGGGTGTTAAGCTAAGAGAATAAATTCTGCGCCACCAACAGAAATGTATTTGATAGAAACCAGCTTTACATCTCAAAGTGTAACGTCAGACACACATCCATACAAGTCCGTTCCGGGATCGAACGGAACCGAAGGCACTTCCAAAGAAGCCCTTGCAATCCGGATATTCACTAATCACGTCCGGACTTCCCATTACAAAAAGAGTGATATAAATCTCTATACCGGAGCAACTTGGTGAAGAGACATTCGACAGGTTGTCCTTTCATTTTCGAAAATATCCAGTCTTCACACCGGTCTTCAATACGATCCATATCGTCGTATCACAAATTCGGAATGGGTTATATGACACAAAGGTCTTTTCCCGACTAACCCGAATAGTGCGCGTTTGTTTTAAAAACAAATCAAGTGTCATTTCAAAGGCAAATATTGATAGTCGGTTATTTAACTATCAATAACATCCACAACAATCAATCAGTTTAAATAATTTTTCCCAAATTATTTATTCCAAGATATCTTCAAAAGATATATATTTTCCACACTTCACATTTGAAAACCAATTTCAAATTATATTTCACACTTCACATTTGAAAATCAATTTCAAATCATATTTCACACTTCACATTTGAAAATCAATTTCAAATCATATTTCACACTTCACATTTGAAAATCAATTTCAAATCATATTTTCCACACTTTAAAAATAAATCAATATTTATTTTTAAAACAAATTTCCCTTTCCTTTATAAATTCTATTCTGAATTTACATTCTCAAATATTCACTTTTAACACTAAATCAACTTTCAAATTGATTTCTCAATTTATTTCAAATCCCAAATCGAATTCCAAGTTGATTTCTGAATTTACTTCAACACCGAATCACATTTCAAATTGATTCTAACTTTTAATCCCAAATACCAAATCATTTTTTTCCAAATCGATTTCCAAATTTATTCTTAACACAAAAATCAAATTTTTCATTCAACATCAAATAAGTCGATTTCTCAAAGATTTATTTCAAATACCCAATCAATTATCAATTTGATTTCAAACAAATTTATCTCCTTTTAAATGAATTCTTTTATTTTTCCAAACCATCTAAAATTCAGTTTTAATTTCAGAAATCCAATTTCATTTATTTCTGGTATCCAACGATACCAAAAATACATTCGGCTAAATTATAGCTTCAACAAATTCAATCACAGATATAATCATAGACAGATTATAAATAATCAATTACACAACATATGAAATCAATTCAAATGTTTTGAGGAATCCTGTTGGATCCCTCCAACCTGTTTCCCTGCATCCACATATGTTAGCACAATACCAATTCCACTTCGAGGTGGAATATCACGGTATATGGGATTTATAAAATATCATCCGCTATTATGCGGCGCAATAGGGTCTCATCCGCTATATAATGCGGGAAATCACAACTGCAATATATACATATGCCAATATATATATATATATTGCTATATATAGATATATCCTACTATATCTAATATCACATCAAACAGCAATCAACACAATCAATAACTGCAAAAATCAAATTTCCAATTTGAGTGAGAAGATCTCACTTTAGCTTTTAAATTTGCAATCCACTTCCATTTTGACCATTTCTCCATTTTTAACCTTGTATAAATAATTATACAATTATTAATGTTCGAATAAATTGAACCATTAAATTCTCATTTCAACAAATTCAATTCAACATTTATTTTATACAGTATCTTTATCAATTTATTTAATAAGTTCATTAACAGATTAATCCCATATTTTGTTAAACCTTATATATATACTTACTGTAACTGTAAATTTTTAAAACGTTTAATCTTCATTTTTAATTCGAAATCTTATATATATATACTTTTATCTAATAAAACATGGTCTGGATGTCTGCGAGTATATATATATATATATATATATATATTCTTCACTTAAAACAGAATTTACATCTTCTTTAATTTTATATTTTCTTTTCTAAATTCCAAAAAAAAAACTTTCAATATCTTCAGAAAAATCAAATAGATAAATTTTAAACTAACTTTCTTTTTCAAAATCTTACTCCCATAAAATATATTTTTATCATTTTACTGCAATTTCATATATAAATATTTATTTATAAACCTTAATCTGAGAACAACATATACCTTACTGTACTATGTCGAGCATCGCGACTTTGCCAGTCGAATTTGTCCCCGACTTTGGCATCTTCAATTCGAAACTATCACCATCGTGGAACCCTAAATCAGTACCTCGAATCGCCCCTGCTCGCGACTCCATCCGCCTCCGACCTCCACGTGAACAAATCGCGATGCGACCCCATACTTCGCCTCTACGAATGAACTCGCAGCCGCCCTCATTTTTGAAGCTCGAATCCCATCACCGAAGTCACCTCACGCCACCGCGAGAATCCCCTCCTTACTTTCGATCGAACGATCGATTCAATTTGCTTTTGAGTGAAAGGGGGCTCGACGTATGAGCTGCTCGCGAGGCAAAAATCGTGATTTGAAATCGCCTACCCCCCCTTTTTTCTTTATTTGAATGAATACGTAGAAGAGAAGAGGAATGGGGAGTGAATTAAACTGGAGATAAAATTTCGAAGCTCGGCCATTAAAATTTCTTCTTTTGATTTTAAACTGAGGAAGTTGCGTGATTTGTAACAGAAATGGGAGGAGACAAGAGAACGTGATTAAGCAGAGAGTAGGTCAGCATTGAAGTGAAATAAAGCCAGGAATCTCTGCTGTGTTGACTAATTTAAATTTTAAATTTAAATTGAATTTGATTTAATTTCAATGCGTTTATACGTTGTACGCTCGCATAACAACTCTAATTAATACAAAATTTGAAATCCGATAATAATTCAATATTACGGACCCAATGGAACTAGTTTCGTCGAATTTCGAGACTGTGCTCCGGAACGCTATTTTTAAATTCAATTTAAACGATATAAATTCAAAACTGAACAAAACAGTTTCAAATTCAATTCTGAAAGTTCTATTACCTTCAGAATTATCAATATGAATTTTCTAAGTCATGAAAATATTTTAAATCAGCTTAAAAATCAAGATTCAATATTTTACCCAGATTTAACAATTAAATTCACAAATTTAATTACCAAATTCAATATTTGAATTTCAAATTAAACAATCATTCGAATATTTAAACTCAATTAAATATTCACATTTCAAATGTCAAAAATCCAGGGTCGTTACCATCTTCCCCTCTTAAAAGAATTTCGTCCCGAAATTATAAGTTAGGAAAAATGGTCCTTAACTCGTCTACTATTTTTCACAATTCAATAGTTTTATCAACTCATCAACCCAAATCTTTTTATTAAAGATCATTATCATTCCAACTATCTTTCTAAAATCTTCCATAGTTTCCAAACAACTCCATTTACTTCACAATTCAAATTTTAAACTTTTAATATTTCTCAAAAATTTTCTAACACCCGATATTTTCGAAAAATTTCGCCAGCATCTCCTTTGCGCGGCTAGCACGGTACGACTACAAAACGTCCCTACGGACTCTCAAATCCCAAAAGAAAACAAAATGCCAAGTGGCAAAATCAGAAACTCAGTCAAATTTCATACTGAAATTTAAATACATACCTTTTTGTCGAGCAATTTAAATTATCTTCAAAATCGAAAATCCAATTCCATTTTCCTTAGCCTTTACAATCCCTGTATATTTTATTTAACAACAATGGATAAATTTACTTATTGGATTCCCAATATGCCAATTTACTTAAGAATTTCATTTATTCATTTCTTAAGTGCAATATAAGTATTACATACTTCTTATATTTGTTTTCACTTCACAAACAAAGTTATATATTCATTTCTATTCAACTTTGTATTTTCAATTCCATTTGAATTCAATTTACAATTTCAATTCTATTTGGAATTTATTTTATCTTCAAAAACCAAAAATCATTTTAGTGAAAATTCAATATTCACTTTTTCCAAAACTTTCAACTTCGACCAAAACAATGGTTTTCAGTTCTACGTTTCCATTACAATTTGAAAATCAAATTTTCCATTAACAAAATTTTTCCAAATTTTTTTCTTCTAACTCCCAATGAAAACACTTAAAAAAATCCTTTTAAAAATGGATATGGAAAGCACGTTCCCCCATGGATCACAGTTACTCGGCGGTTTCACTACTATCCCAGTAGAATCACTTGTAACTGTAGATTTCACATCTCTTGAATTTCGCCATGGTTGTTGCCATAGATCGTAGTTCACACGGCGGTTACACCACTATCCCAGTGGAATCGCTTGTAACCGTAGGCATCTCACCCCTCGAATTTCGCTATGGCATCTAGATCGCAGTTTACACGGCGGTTGCGCCACTATCCCAGTGAAATTGCTTGTAACTGTGGGTATCACACCCCTCAAATTACGCTAGCATACATCCCGATCAAATGGACACTCATACCGAGTTCCAACACCTTCACAATTTTTCAATGGAAGGTACTTTTTCATATCCTTAGTTTGGAAAACAGAATATGTCATATATGTATAGTACTGCATTTCCAATTGATTCCATTCAATTTTAATTGGCATTCCATTAATCAAACAAATCTCATTGAAAACCATTCAAATCTATTCCATCTACTAATTTAATTAGTACATTCACTCATCCATTTAAAATTTCAAATTTCCATATTCAATTCGTCCTGAATTTTACTTTATCAATAACAAGTAAATTTTCAATTTGTTTCTTTTACATACTTGAATTTATATGCAAATTCGAAGCATTTTTAAATTTAGCTCACAACTAAATTTTAATTCAACTAATTCAACTTTCAATTCATTATTTCATGAATTAATAATTTATCAAGTTAGTTTACTTGAACTCAATCCACTTCATTTTATTTCTCCAATTTGGATTTTTATTCAACTTGATTCAAATCAAATCTCACTTCATTTTTCAATTCCAATCCATTTATTTACAAATGTAGCTTCATTTGTTTATTCATAAATTCATTCATTTTCAATTTGAATCTCATTCAAATCAGATTTCAAATATTTTATAAGTTATCAAATTATTTACATTCCATTGATGAATTTTATTTCAAATAATTCCTTGGAATTCTATTCCATATTATAAATCACATTTACAATTTTCACTTACAATTTCATTCGTATATGAATTTTATTTCCTTATTTTTTTTCAATTCATATTTATAAATTTCATTTGTCAAATGAACTTATCTTCAAATTTTTGGTTATTATTTTAATTTCTTATTCAATTTCCATATAACAATGATAATAATTCAATATTATCTTTTCCTAACAACCAAACATCCATATACTATAATTCATAGAAAATCATTTATTTTCTATACAAAAATAGTTTTGGGCAAAATTATTTCATTTACCCTATTTAAAACAATACTGTGTCAGTTTATCTTGTTTAAGAGTTTAGAAACCCCTATCGATTACAGTTGGCCAAACTGCACCGACCAGAATCTATAAACAATCAACTGATAAGTCAACACAATACAAAACAAATTTTTTTGTATTCACTAACAAATACGCGCTCATATCTATTATTACACTCACACTCATTCTAGAGTACTACTGACTCTATCTATAATGAGTAATACCCAACAGAGCCAAAGGTTGTCGCTTAACCGGATGCTCTGATACCACTTGTAACGACTCGACTTTTCGACGCTCGAAAGTCGACATTAATACGTCCACTGTATCAAATGCCGCGCAATCGAATGCCGGAAAACCAAACCATTAGGGTTAAAAGAAGGGGTAGAAGAAGACAGAAGAGAAGAAAGAACAGAAACAGAAACAACATCAGAATCACACATTCGCAGCGGAATAATATACAATAGATAAATCAATAATCTTTAAAACAAAAGACTATATCAGTTTATACATACATCAATCAGAGTTTACAACAATACACATCACCGGACAGTTTTATAAACTTGTCCACATACAGAATACATAGCGGAAATAATAAACAAGTACGGTAGTACGCTTCGCCATCCAGCTTTTCTCCAAAGCTCCCGAATATCTAGAATATCGTGAAGCAACGTTGCTGTGAAGCAGTCCGGAGACAACTCGGGAAAGGTCCAAGTCAATGTCCAGAACAAGCCTGGGCAGTCTAAGGAGTCCGGAGGAAGAAATCAAGGGAAGAAGAGAGAAGCGGGGAAGTGGAAATCGAGAATTCCAAGCTACAACGAGTATACTCCGCTGAATGCGCCTCTTAAGAACATTTACCTATCTACCTGCAATACTTTTCAATGTAGAAAGCCACGTCCAAAAGAATCAACTGAGGAGCAGAAGCGAACTGGGAAATATTGTCGCTTCCATGAGACTTATGGGCACAATACGGAAGAGTGCAGACACCTGCACGACGCTATCGAGAAGTTGATCAGGCAAAAGAAGTTGCAAGAATTTGTGAAGGATCCACAGGAAGGAGGACAGGGAACGTCCAACCCAGGTCGCGCACCGGCCCCGCATCACCCCGAGGAGCCTGCCCAAACTGTGGGTAGACTAGTCATAAATACTATTATCGGCGGACCTCACCCCGCGGATAAGAATTGGCAAGAGATGGAGCAGTATGCAAGCTCCCTGAAGCATGCAGATTTTGAGTGCTGTTCAAACGTGGAGGATGGGACTTCTGCAAAGCAGCAGCGCGTAATGACAGACGACATAGTGTTCAGAAACAGGGATGCTGATCAAGTAGAGGCTCCAACCATCGACCCGATGGTCATATCTGCGACGATCGGACCGGCATATGTGAAGAGAATTCTGATTGATTGCGGAAGTTCTGTCAACATCATCTTCAAGAAGGCTTATGACCAAATGAAAATGGAAACAAAGGACTTGAAACCGTCCAAGGCTCGTATTCACGGCTTTAACGGCGCTGCGACCGATGCAGTGGGGTATGTCGAGTTACCAGTTGAACTGGGACAAGGCGAGCGTCGGAGGGTGCGAATTCTACCCTTCGTGGTTTTGGATGTGGATTCTCCATATAATGTTTTCTTGGGCCGGCCGGCCCTGTCTGAGTTTAGGGCAGCATTGGCCCCGTGGTGTTTAACTTTGAAGTTCCCAACTGATAAAGGAGTAGGTATTGTTCATGGCGACCAAGCAGCTGTTCGTTCCTGTTATGTGGCTGAGCTCCGAGAGGCCCACCGGAGGGAGAAAGGAAAGGTTGCGGACAATCCCATCCGCATCCGTAACACGGATAATTGACAAGTAGTGCCCGAGCCCTGGCTCGGGCATAACTCTCGGATCTTCAGAGACATAGATCCGAGAGACGACGATGAGAAACCCAGGGAAGAAAAGGCGGCACCGGCTGAACTAACGGTTGACATTTCAGTAAGCCAAAGCGACCCTTCACGAATACTGAAGATCGGATCACAGCTTGGCCCCGCAATGACTGAAGACCTTAGTGACTTCCTCCGGGCGAACCTTGATGTTTTCGCCTGGACGCATTCTGATATGTGTGGGATTTCTCCCGCCATCACGAGTCATATGTTGAACATAGACCCGAAATACGTCCTAGTTAAACAAAAGAGGAGAGGAATGGACCCGGAGAGGTCCGCTGCTCTCAAAGAGGAGGTGGACAAACTCAGAGCCAATGGGTTCGTCCGCGACGCCCTCTATCCTGAATGGGTATCGAACCCCGTACTGGTGAAAAAGGCAAATGGGAAATGGAGAACTTGCGTAGACTATTCCGATTTGAACAAAGCGTGCACCAAGGACAGTTTCCCGTTACCAAGGATCGATCAGTTGGTCGACTCCACCGCAGGACATGAGCTGTTATCATTCATGGATGCATACTCGGGGTACAACCAAATCCCGATGCATATTCCAGACCAAGAACACACCAGCTTCGTTACGGATGTCGGGCTATATTGCTATGTAGTAATGCCCTTCGGACTGAAGAACGCAGGAGCGACTTATCAGCGTTTGGTGAATCGAATGTTCAACGACCAGCTTGGTAGGACAATGGAAGTCTATGTGGATGACATGCTCGTAAAGTCACGACAGTCAAACGACCACATTCGAGACTTGGCTGAAATGTTCAACATACTCAGGTGTTACGGGATGAAGATCAACCCTCTGAAGTGTTCCTTCGGCGTTGCGTCGGGGAAGTTTTTGGGATTTATCGTCAATGCTAGGGGAATTGAAGCTAACCCCGAAAAGATCCAAGCTATTCGAGATGTGCAAGTGCCCAAGACTATAAAACAGGTACAGAGCTTGAATGGAAAAGTAGCTGCGCTAAGTCGATTCATATCCAGGGCAACTGACAAGTGCATCCCTTTCTTTGATATAATAAAGAAAGGGAAAAGGAACTTCGAATGGACGTCTAGTTGTGAGGAAGCATTCCGGGATCTGGTGAGGCATTTGGAGAGTCCACCAGTGCTGTCAAAACCAGTAGACCACGAGACGCTGTACGCATACTTGGCTGTATCCCCACATGCAATAAGTGCGACTTTAGTTCGCGAGGAGGACCGAATCCAGAAGCCGGTGTATTATGTTAGCAAGCGTTTAACGGGGGCAGAAAGAAATTACCCTAAAATCGAGAAATTGGCCTATTGCTTGGTGATTGCATCACGTAAGCTACGCCCATATTTTCAAGCACACTCAATTAGTGTTTATACTGATCAACCCCTGCGGCAGGTACTCCAACAACCAGAAACTTCTGGAAGATTGCTAAAATGGAACATCGAGTTGAGCCAGTTCGATATCGCCTACTTGCCACGGAGAGCCATACAAGGGCAAGCATTAGCAGATTTTATCGCCGAGTTTACCATGCCCACAGAACCAGATAATCATGACACCATTCCCCCCGTTCGATGGAAATTATACACCGATGGGGCATCCAACGACCGTTGCTCCGGCGCGGGTGTAGTTCTTATAACTCTGGAAAACCGATCAATCTGTTATGCTTTGAAGCTTGATTTCCCAGCTACGAATAACGAAGCAGGATATGAAGCATTGATTGCTGGCTTGAAGCTCATCAGAGAACTCGGGATTAAATCAGTTGAGATCTTTTGTGACTCACAGTTGGTGGTTTACCAAGTGCGGGGAGATTACCAAGCCAAGGGACAGAAGCTTGCTCCGTACCTTGTTCAATCCAAGAACTACTGTCGAATCTCGAGCATTATGACATTTCGCATGTCCCGCACGAACAGAATAAAGAAGCCGACTTGTTGGCTAAGTTTGCAAGCACAGGCGATGCACAACAAATGGGATTGTATCCCGTTGAGGCCTTGCACGCCCCGAGCATAGACGAGATGAAAGTTGATTGTATATTGGAAACGAAAATCGAGAAGGAATCGTGGATAACCCCATTCAAACTGTACCTGACGACCGGGACTTTACCAGAAAAAGGAGCGAAAGATGGTAGGTCCTTCGAAAGGCCGCGCGATACGTGATGCAGGATGGATTAATGTATCGAAAAGGGTTCTCAGTCCCATTATTACGGTGCATCGCTCATGACGAGACAAAGCGGGTCTTAAGAGAGGTTCACGAAGGGGAATGTGGCGACCATACTGGGGGGCAAACGCTGGCAAAGAAGGTCCTCCGCTACGGATATTACTAGCCGATCGTAAACCGGGACGCTGCGGACTACGCAAGAAAATATGACAAGTGTCAAAGATATGCGAAAATCCCGAGGACTCCATCAACGGAACTCATGAAAATGGTTAGTCCCTGGCCATTTGCAATCTGGGGAATCGACATAATCGGCTCTTTGCCTATATCCAAAGGTGGTGCGAAATACACGATAGTTGCAGTCGACTATTTCACAAAATGGGCTGAGGCAGAGCCTTTGGCCACAATCACCTCTAAGAAGGTCATTAACTTCATTGTACGAAACATTATATGCCGCTTTGGCCTTCCTCGCACCATCATTACAGACAACGGGATGCAATTTGAAAGCAGAGAGTTCAAAGAGTTCTGTTTAAAGTATGGCATCGAGAAGAAGTTCGCCGCCGTTGCACACCCAAAAGCTAACGGACAAGTCGAGGCCGTTAACAAAATAATCAAGTCCATACTAAAGAAGCGTCTGGAGAAGGTTGGAGGCAAGTGGGTAGATGAGCTCCCAACAGCACTATGGGCTTATAGAACTACCCACAAGTCCGCAACCGGCCACACTCCATTCGCCTTGGCATACGGCTCGGAAGCCGTTATACCCATGGAACTTGAAGTTCCATCACACCGAGTGACGTACTATGATCCCAAGACGAACCAGGACCTCTTGTTGGAATCACTGGACTGCATCGATGGAAAGCATGAAGAGGCCGAATTAAGGGCGGCAGCGCATAGACACCGAGTCAAGCGTTACTACGACGGCAGAGTCCGCCCAAGAACTTTTGATGTAGGTGATCTCGTTTAGAAACGAGTTTCCCGGTACCATCGCGTATGAATCCCAGCTGGGAAGGTCCATACGTCATTGAACGGAAGCTTGGAGAAGGAACATTCAAGCTCGCGACCATTGATGGCACGACACTCCCCCGAGCATGGAACAGTGAGCATTTTGGGCATTATTACATTTAGCATGTTTCCCTTTCTTGTTTTAGGCACTGTTATTTCCTATGTGTTTTCGTTCAGTCGCAACTTAGTTTCTTTTTAACTATGTAATCAAGCAGTTTAGTTGTCTTTCATTAATAAAGGCTTGAAGCCGTATTTTCCACAAGTCACTAATGTTCCTATATCTCATGATCAGATGACGAACTACATTATCCTGTACGATTTACGGACTCGTATAAACGATTCCAAATCTCTGAATCCCCAAAGCGCGGATCGGAGTACTCTAAGTCCCCAAAGTGCGGACTAGAGTATAAACGATTCTGAATCTCCGAATCCCCAGAGCGTGGATCGGAGTACTCTAAGTCCCCAGAGTGCGGACTGGAGTATAAACGATTTCAAATCTCCGAATCCCCAGAGCGCGGCTCGGAGTACTCTAAGTCCCCAGAGTGCGGACTGGAGTATAAACGATTTCAAATCTCCGAATCCCCAGAGCGCGGATCGGAGTACTCTAAGTCCCCAGAGTGCGGACTAGAGTATAAACGATTTCAAATCTCCGAATCCCCAGAGCGCGGATCGGAGTACTCTAAGTCCCCAGAGTGCGGACTAGAGTATAAACGATTTCAAATCTCCGAATCCCCAGAGCGCGGATCGGAGTACTTTAAGTCCCCAGAGTGCGGACTGGAGTATAAACGATTTCAAATCTCTGAATCCCCAGAGCGCGGCTCGGAGTACTCTAAGTCCCCAGAGTGCGGACTGGAGTATAAACGATTTCAAATCTCCGAATCCCCAGAGCACGGATCGGAGTACTCTAAGTCCCCAGAGTGCGAACTAGAGTATAAATGATTTCAAATCTCCGAATCCCCAGATCGCGGATCGGAGTACTCTAAGTCCCTAGAGTGCGGACTGGAGTATAAACGATTTCAAATCTCCGAATCCCCAAAGCACGGATCGGAGTATTCTAAGTCCCCAGAGTGCGGACTAGAGTATAAACGGTTTCAAATCTTCGAATCCCCATAGCGCGGATCGGAGTACTCTAAGTCCCCGGAGTGCAGACTAGAGTATAAACGATGCGAACCTCGGAATCCCCTGAACGCGGATCAACTTACTCTAAATCCCCGGAGCGCAGATTTAGAAAAAACTCCAAGTACTCGAGAAATGTGGAACAAGAAGTATGCCACGTCTGGAAATGTTTGAACAACACGAGAATGGACTTGGAGGTAATGCAACTCATAAGGTCTTGAGTTATGACTACAGTTAGTCAGCAAACCAAAGAAAAGCAAGAGAATCATTCAAACAAAAAAGAAACCGAACTTCATTCAATAGTTCAAAATGGGGTTACATAGTTACTCCTACAAAACTCAGAGTTAAGAACCTATCTATACAAACTACAAGCTACAAAAGATAAAAGCAACTACAAGACTTAAGCAAGAAGCTCGTTGAACGAGTGTATCGATTATTTCTTCGGTTTCTTCTTCTTGTCTTCCTTTGTTTTTTCCGACGACTCCTCTCCTTCACGCTTTTTCTTGGATTTCTTGCTTGCTAAAGAAGCGGGGTCAGGAGTAGGAGATGGAACATCTAGTGGTTTGGACCTGCCCGGGAGAATGATTTTCAAAGGTCTGTTCCACGGGTCGGTAAGTTCCAGTATTTCAGGTTCAACTTTGACCTCGACCTTTTTCTTCTCCTCTTCGGCGAGGCGGTCCTTCATGCTCATCTTTGAAGTACGCTCAGAGGCGCCAGTGATTTTGATTTCATCACTCCCTTCGGCAGGAGATGAAGTGTCAAGCTTATCATCATCTAGCGCCCCAATCACTTGAGCATCGGGACCAGGAATTACTCCCGCATGAACAGCGTCGCTTGCTTTCTCCGCCTCCTCCTTAGCGTCATCGCTCCTCGGAGTTGGCTCGGGGTCAGAGCAGCCTGCATGGAAACATAAAGAATGAACATTAGAATGAATAAATGCTGGAAAATAACAAGATCTTTTGACTTCTAGAAAAGAAGAGTTTCCTACTGGGTTCTGGTTGGCTATCGGTTGCGCATGGGGTTTCACCCTCCAGAATAGGAGATAGCACGTGAACGCCAAGCCCGGGATCTTCAGGATCATAGCCAGCATGCTGCTCGAACGGGTCAAGTGTCGACCGACCGGCCGGTTGAGCAGCAGGAGGAGCAGCAATATGAGGAGCCGTAGTCTCAGCCCCAGACGGGCCAGCTTCGTCACTTTTCTCTTTTGGAAGGGGGAGCCTTTGTTATAAAGCGCCAAAGTTACGGATAGATCCGCTGGCTCATTCCCCCTAAGAAACTCCTTCACCAAGGCATCCTCATCGACCTCTTCAGAGCCCGACTCGATTTTCCTGATCTTTACTAAGGTTTCCCAGGCCTCAGCTAGGGATTCGAGATAGCCATCGCCCAAGAATGTTAAGTCACGATGCATAAGGACGCGGGCTCCATACTCAGCAATCAACGGGTCAAACATGCATTTGACCTCTTCCCTGCCGGCTTCTACGGCCGCCTCGAGGCGAGAATCAATCTCTTCTGCAGCTTTTCTTTTGCCCTCCTCACGGGCTTCGTCCTTCAGTTTCTCGACCCCAGCAAGTTCGTCATCAAGCTTTGTTTTCAAAAGCCGAGTAGCGACGATTTCATCACAATATCGTCATGATTCTTCTTGAGCAGCTACTTTGTCCTCTTTCTCCTTGGAGAGTAACTCTTTCAGCTCTCTGACTTGTATGGCGAGCGCGTCCCTTTCTTTTTGAACGGAATCTTTTTTAGGGCGAGGGCACTACTGCGCTGGACTGCTTCATCAAGCTCCTTCTTGTGAGCCATCTCTAAATGAGTAACTGCCTCAGCAATATCTTTTGCGCTCTGTTCAGCGGCTTCCAACTTCGACTTGTACGAAGCGAGCTCTTCGTCTTGGTGCTTGATGATGTTCTTGTCGCAGCCAACCTCCAATTTCAGGCGATCAATCTCATATTGATGCTCAACGGACACCTCCGAGATCTTTTCAACCAAGTGTACAAACGCGTCATGTTGAACATAGACGTCGTTATTGCAGGCAATGGCACTCTGCTTCACGTGCCCGGGAATATGGTGAATAGCCGGGAGGAACTTCAGACCGTCAAAGCAAATTTTTGGAAACTTGGCCTTAAGATCGACCATCTTTTCTACTACAGTTGGATCAACCGCGGGAGTAGGGGAGGAGGCTTTGGAAGTTCCGCTCTTTTTCGTTGCTCCCGAACTTGCCTTGTACTCGATGAACCGGAGTGTTGTTCTCGAGGAGCATCAGATTGGTAACCCTTCTGTGAAGACTTCTCTTTATCCGGCTCAGTTGGAGGAAGAGGATCACGGGACTGTGAAGATTGAGAATATGCCTTCTTACGGTGAGATGACTCACGGGGACGATTGTCTCTAACTTCATAATCATCTATGTCCCTGCGTCTGCCTAAACTTGAGTCCCGTCCGGAATGGTAAAATATGGAAGAGCCATGAAGGCGATCGAATCCGTGAGAGCGTCCCATGTCACCTGCAAAGAATGGAGATAACAACGAGTTAAGAAAAATCCGGGAAATAAGAAAAAACTTAAAGTGTATGATGGAATGCGTATGTGCGTGTATGTCCTAGTGTTCCCCCCTACGGACCAGTTCTTTTATCTTTACTAATCGGAGTATTGTCTCCTTGGATCGGGAGTTGAACTCCCGCATTGTCTCTAGTAGGCGAAGAAAGCTTAAGGGCTTCAAGATCGTCAAACCCGTAATTAATTATATCATCGGGGATAGAAAGATTCGACAAACCCCTTAGAGAACTTTCCAGGTGCTGTGAGGAAGCCTCTTTCTCGGGCGGGATATGCATAACTTTTGAAGTGCCACCAACTTTCTCTTTCCGAATTTTGTATTTTAACCTCTTCTTTCCCTTCGAAGGGGAGGACGACGTTTCAATGTCGTGAACTTCGACAGCCGGATTCCAAGCAGGACCCACATTCTCGCCTTGGGTCTTAGGAGCTTCATCCTCTTTGTGCTCGCCTTCTTCGTGTGCATCGGAAGTGCGGCGTGATGACGATCCGGCCTGTTTTTTCCCTTTACCGGATGCTGGCTTGGAAATAGAAACGCCCTCCGGAAGGCTAATCCGGCGACCAGGGGCAAGCAAGCCAAACCCTGACAATGACTCATTTGAAATGATGGTCCGAATGTCTCGTTCCTCGGCAGGAAGAGCTCTAATGGCCTCAACGGCCTCAGAATATCCTCGGCCCTCCGGACGCGGGTTGATACCTAAAAAAGATGAAACGAGGAGTTAGAAAAAGCATGACTTCGCTTAATCGCGAATGATAACTCAGCGAAGAGACTTACTGCCTTCAACCCATCTTCTCGCAAAACCAGGGCGGCAACACACGTAGAACCATTCCTATTTATACAGGGCGAATTTACTGCATGCTCCTGTCAAGATTTGGCATTTGTGGTATGGCTCGAGGAACATGAAAGAAGGGATGTCTTTCCGTTTCTTGATCATATAGATATATCTGATGTCGCCAGAGGTTGGAGGTCTAGAGAAGACGGCCATAAAGAGTAGATAGGTCCCATATAGAAACGCGTGACCGTTCGGATGTAGCTGCGATGGAGCAATGTCGATGTACTGCAACACGTCCGAAGGAACAAGTTAAAAGGAGGCACGCTGCCCATCCAACACATGAATTTGTTGCAAGTGGTATATCCGATTGGGGGCAGGTGAGGACGATCGTGTCGCGAAGGGACTAACACATCGGCGAAAGGAATCCCGTGGATGGAACATATCCGTCGGAGTGCGGCTTCATTGATCTTCGAAGCTTGTGAATCGATCGGATTGTCCAGTAGAATTGTTGCTTCCAGGGCATCGGGTGCTAAGTTATGAGCGGGGGAAGTCGACGGATTAGAGGTATCAGCGGCTCCTTGCCTTGATGACGGCCCAGGCCTGTCGGATATAGTGGCGGAGCTACACTTTCTCGACATCCCCGATAAATAATAAATCTGGCTAAGTGCCTGAGAAAACTATACTTAAAAAACGTTGAACGTTAGAATTAGCAACACGAGTTTTCCCCCCACGTGGTGTGTGAACTAGTGCAAGCAATTGTGTACAACCAATAAGAATCTAAAGATTTCAAAGATATAAAAATGAGCTTCGAATCGTCGCCTTCGAAGACCGTCATCGCTGACCGTCTTAAAAAGCCTGCCTTGAGGTGATTACAGTTTCAAATTCAGAAAACGAATGTTAATCAAAGTCCAGATTTAAGTCTACTAAAGCTAGGGAGTTAATGATCCGGGTCGGTTTCATGTGATGGTGTGCTTAGATCCTTGTCCTTGTGTTGATTAGGCAAGGCAATTGTTCGTTCGACATTTACAGTGTTCGGCCTAAGTATGGTTCAACATTTATCATTGTTCGGCTAAAGCGTTGTTCGGCTAAAGTCATTGTTCGGCTAAAGCGTTGTTCAGCTAAAGTCACGGTTCGGCTAAAGTCATTTTTTGGCCTAAATATTGTTCAACATTTGAGTAGTGTTCGGCCTAAGGATTGTTCGGCGTTTATAATTGTCCGGCATTTGCATTACCCGGCCTTGATATGGTTCGGCATTTAAGAATGTTCGGCCCTGGTTTTCGTTCGGCTAAGTTATAGTTTGGCATTTTAATGAGTGCTCGGCCTGGGTTTGATCGGCCAAGGTAGTGTTCGGCAGCCTTCCATTCCACCGTCCTGCGCATGACGACGTACGCAGGAGCAGTGCTACGCCAAACAACACCCTTACCTCCTCCAACACCTTCATTCTTTTTTCTTCCCTTTAACTTCGGTTCGACACGAAGAAAGCCCATAGGTGGACATACTCCTAATCATTCCTCCTCGCATCATCGTTCGGCAGTAAAGACGCAATAAAGACGACCTACTCGAAAGCTTTCTACGTGACACACTCGGCCATCTCGTTTGAAACCTACTTGAATCGTACGAGGAAAAATACCTAGTTTGCAGATTGGAGATTGGGATGGAGTAGTTAAGTTTTAAATCCGGACGACTGAATAGAATTGCAAGTCTTCAAGGAACGACAGAAGTAAAATAGTAAAGGGGAGAAGAAGGAAAAGACCTGGTTTTATAGAGGAGAGAGGTGGAAGTCGAAGGGGTTGTACCCGGTGGAACCGGTCAAAGCCATAGTGTTCGGCATCGGAATACAAAGTCGTTCGGCATGAGGAGCGTTCGGTTTCGACTGCTTCGTTCGGCATCTATACCACGCTCGTCATACACCTCCACCACTGATATTCTCAAGAAAGCGTCTCCAAAGAGGGTTAACCTAGATTCGAAGCGAAGTACGGGGGATATGCAATTCAAAGCGTATCACGATTCAGCCACGTAATACACTTTAGGGGGCAAGTGTTTCCTGGAGATTTGACCAGGCAACTAGTGCTCGGCATCAGGTAGTACTCGGCATCCCATAGTACTCGGCGAAGCACTCGGCATCCATAGTACTCGCCATCCCATAGTACTCGGCGAAGCACTCGGCATCCATAGTACTCGGCATCAAGGAGTACTCGGCATCTCATAGTACTCGGCGTAGTACTCGACATCTAGAAGTACTCGGCATGGCGCTCGGCATCCAGTGGAACTCGGCATCTAGGAGTACTCGGCATAGTACTCGGCATCCAGTGGTGTTCGGCATTAGAAGGCGTTCGGCATATATGACTGCTCGACATTGCAGTATCGTTCAGCCTAAAGGCACATTAGGCCAAGGAGGATCGTTCGGCTAGAGGGATCGTTCGGCCAGAGAGCATTGTTCGGTAAAGCTCATCAGACATACCGTTTGGCTTCGACTAACAACCATTCCATCCCACACACCGAACATACCATTCGGCATAGAAAGGGTAGTTCGGCATCATTGTGTTCGGCCTACCTGGTTCGGCATACAGCGACCACTATACTCGGGCTAGAGTGTTCGGCCACCAAGCCCACCTGGAAAGTCCAGCCCATCTTTGTCTATAAATAGAGGGGAAGGGTCACAGTGAAAAGGGACCTTTTTTGGGGAGAACACTGGGGAGACTCTGCCATTTTGGAGACTCATCTTCTCTACTTAAGAACTTCATTCAAGCATTTGATTCACGAATTGTATTTGTAATCAACTATTAAGAAGATCAATAAAGTTTAACCTCAAAGTGGACGTAGGCAATTACGCTGAACCACTATAAATTTGGTGTTCTTACTTTCTGCATTTAAATTAGCATTCTCTTCCTTGTTTAATTTATTTTCATCACTTATATCTCTACACAATCGTTCTCTACGAGGTTAGTGACCAATTTTGGTGCTAACAATAGCCTTCAACAAATTCAATCACAGATATAATCATACACAGATTATAAATAATCAATTACACAACATATGAAATCAATTCAAATGTTTTGAGGAATCCTGTTGGATCCCTCCAACCTGTTTCCCTGCATCCACATATGTTAGCACAATACCAATTCCACTTCGAGCTGGAATATCGCGGTATATGGGATTTATAAAATATCATCCGTTATTATGTGGCGCAATAGGGTCTCATCCGCTATATAATGCGGGAAATCACAAGTGCAATATATACATATGCCAATATATATATATATTGCTATATATAGATATATCCTACTATATCTAATATCACATCCAAACAGCAATCAACACAATCAATAACTGCAAAAATCAAATTTCCAATTTGAGTGAGAAGATCTCACCTTAGCTTTTAAATTTGCAATCCACTTCCGTTTGGACCATTTCTTCATTTTTAACCTTGTATAAATAATTATACAATTATTAATGTTCGAATAAATTGAACCATTAAATTCTCATTTCAACAAATTCAATTCAACATTTATTTTATACAGTATCTTTATCAATTTATTTAATAAGTTCATTAACAGATTAATCCCATATTTTGTTAAACCTTATATATATACTTACTGTAACTGTAAATTTTTAAAACGTTTAATCTTCATTTTTAATTCGAAATCTTATATATATGTATATACTTTTATCTAATAAAACATGGTCTGGATGTCTGCGAGTATATATATATATATATTTTCTTCACTTAAAACAGAATTTACATCTTCTGTAATTTTATATTTTCTTTTCTAAATTCCAAAAAAAAACTTTCAGTATCTTCAGAAAAATCAAATAGATAAATTTTAAACTAACTTTCTTTTTCAAAATCTTACTCCCATAAAATATATTTTTATCATTTTACTACAATTTCATATATAAATATTTATTTATAAACCTTAATCTGAGAACAGCATATACCTTACTGTACTATGTCGAGCATCGCGACTTTGCCAGTCGAATTTGTCACCGACTTTGGCATCTTCAATTCAAAACTATCACCATCGCGGAACCCTAAATCAGTACCTCGAATAGCCCCTGCTCGCGACTCCATCCGCCTCCGACCTCCACGCGAACAACTCGCGATGCGACCCCATACTTCGCCTCTACGAATGAACTCGCAGCCGCCCTCATTTTTGAAGCTCGAATCCCATCACCGAAGTCGCCTTACGCCACCGCGAGAATACCCTCCTTACTTTCGATCGAACGATCGATTCAATTTGCTTTTGAGTGAAAGGGGGCTCGACGTATGAGCCGCTCGCGAGGCAAAAATCGCGATTTGAAATCGCCTACCCCCTTTTTTCTTTATTTGAATGAATACGTAGAAGAGAAGAGGAATGGGGAGTGAATTAAACTGGAGATAAAATTTCGAAGCTCGGCCATTAAAATTTCTTTTTTTGATTTTAAACTGAGGAAGTTGCGTGATTTGTAATAGAAATGGGAGGAGACAAGAGAACGTGATTATGCAGAGAGTAGGTCGGCATTGAAGTAATATAAAGCCAGGAATCTCTGCTGTGTTGACTAATTTAAATTTTAAATTTAAATTGAATTTGATTTAATTTCAATGCGTTTATACGTCGTACGCTCGCATAACAACTCTGATTAATACGAAATTTGAAATCCGATAATAATTCAATATTACGGACCCAATGGAACTGGTTTCGTCGAATTTTGAGATTGTGCTCCGGAACGCTATTTTTAAATTCAATTTAAACGATATAAATTCAAAAATGAACAAAACAGTTTCAAATTCAATTCTGAAAGTTCTATTACCTTCAGAATTATCAATATGAATTTTCTAAGTCATGAAAATATTTTAAATCAGCTTAAAAATCAAGATTCAATATTTTACCCAGATTTAACAATTAAATTCACAAATTTAATTACCAAATTCATTCAAATATTTGAATTTCAAATTAAACAATCATTCGAATATTTAAACTCAATTAAATATTCACATTTCAAATGTCAAAAATCCAGGGTCGTTACAATCTTTTCAAGCACCTTACATTAATTTGTATCATGTTCGTTCATTAGATGAAAGTTGCAATACAAACCCTTAAGTTTCCTTTCAAATCCTGGCTTCTTCTTCTGAGAAGGCCAATAATTCAGTTCTTTTTTGGTTTGAATATAGATGTCTTCGATTGAGGTAGTAAGATTATATTCTCTAAGAAGTCTTGATTTTTGAGCCGTCTTTGGCTGGCGTCTAATTCTTTTGTGGCTTGGTTCAAATACTTCTTCTCGAGGAGCAGGTTTCCTTTTCATTGTCTGTTGATCCTCTTTCAAGGGCCTCTCTTTTAATCTTAGGGTTTCGGTCGGAAATTTCATGGTAATCTTTATACTTCCACTTGGTAATTCCTTTATTATCCTTAGTTCTTCGGTTGTAGATTTTTCTATGCGTTCATGGTTTTCCTTTGAATATTGTGCCTCATTTATAATCTTACTCCATTTATGTGCAAAACCGTCATAATCTTTTATCATTTCCTTCTCAAAGATAGTCCCATGGGAATATGACTGAATGGTCCTTCTAATTTGTAGAAATATGTCTTCTTTCCTCGAATTCTCCTTTTCGAGAGCGAAGATTAGGTTGATCCCAAATGGAACGGGTTGATGCTCCATTTTAAAGGGTCATAGGGCATAATTTGTCTTTTCCTCTTAATGACCTGTAAATCTTGAAGCCAAAGGGTTTGCTCTTTAAGTAAGTGCTGGTAATAATCCACTTGATAATTAGACCTTACTTCCAGAGGTTCTGTGGAACCTTGAACCGATTTTCCTTTGCAAAAACTTTCTCTTGTTTCAAACATTGAATTCATTCCTTATCCTTTAAATTCAGTTAGAAGAATTGTGAATCTTTTATCCAAAATAGATCATTTCTTGTCCAAAAAGAGGAGCTGATAAGTCTTAAGAGATTTAACAAAGTAGAAGAGTAGGTGGGGAATTCAATAAGTTCGGAAGTTCAAGCCCTCCTTCTAGTGCCAAAAATGTTAACAAGATTTCTTGTCAACACCCCAAAGTTGTTCCAAGTAGTGTGATTAGTCTGATTTGAATGAAGGGATTGATATCCTTAGGGATTGCCTTTGTATTTTCACTTGTAAATATCTTTTGAATCAAACCTTTCGACGCCGTTGAAAGGTTTAGGTGCTTGGTTATGAAACCTTCTAGCTTTATTGAGTTAGTGTGAGATTCTCTTCAAGAGTTTCCTTCTTGGTTTAGATTGAATTCCCTTTAATTTGTCCTTCAGAGGTCGGATTTTATCTCATCGAAAGGTTAGGATGATTGCCTTCTTTGGGTTTAAGTAGGGTATCAGTCTCCTTTGAAGATATGTAGAAGCTTTCGATCTTGTCGAAAGGTTATATTACTTATAAGCTGTATTTTGATCTTTGTCGAAAGGTATGGGAATGACACCTTATGGAATAAGCCTTGTAAACCTAGATATTTATACTCAAAGGACAGTCTTCGATCAAGTCGAAAGGTTGGACCACTTGGATTATATCTTCGAAAGGTTATTGACATTTTACAGCACATGCACTTCTGACCTTGTTTAAAAGTTTAAGCTGTAAGGTTGAAGGCTTCGAAAGGTTGTAGTCACCAATTGAATCAAAAGAAATGTGACGACCGCCCATGACCCCTGCACCGAATCTAAAGATAGAGCGCTGTAAAGTGTGCCAGGCGACCATGGACGATTGTCAAGGTAAGATTTAAAACAACAGAATCTATCGTATTACTCACAGCGCATGGACAAAATACAATAGAACATATGTATAGTGAAGCTTTACAGAACAAAATGACATCATATAAAACTCCATAATAGTTGAATACAAGCATCCACATAGTCAATACATCCAGCCTCACTACAAATCTCTCAGAGAATACAAAACAGCGGAATATCCAGTACATATAATAAGAAGATAACATGCAACCCTCTAGCTCGTCTTCGATATCAGCATCGTGAGAAGAGAACAGCACCTGTCACCTGCTACCTAGTCTGCCCGTCCCAAAATGGACGAACAGCCCAAGGCAATAAGAATTAAAACATAAAGCCTTGAGTCAGACAATAGTTTTAGTGAGCAGTAAATTAACTAACAACATACCAAAAGAGCATAAAGGAAAAAGGAATAGGAATACAACCATCCCACTCCAACCTCATTCTACAGTGATAGCCCCCAGACACACACTAAGCAGAAGCAATCATAGCAGAGCATACAATTTAAAGTAAAGCTACTATCACTCGAATCAAGGGCGAGGTTTTCCAAGTACCAAGGCCTAAATCAGATAAGCACCCAGAAAATACCGCTCTTGAGTCCGAATGACGATACAACCAAACATCCATGACTCTGGCTATCACTGTTATCATTGCTTCGATATCACCGTTAATTGAATGACCGGCACATTCTTTCAGCCGTCCGTCAAGGGCTAATGGAAACCCCGGTTCTAGACATAACTCCCGCACGTCGTCGCAGCCCGTGCCTAGGACTATCGAATCTGCCCAGAGTACTCGACCATCAACAGTTGGCCGTTGGGACTATCGAATCTGTCCAAACGTACTCTTGCTTAGAGCATGCTAGAACCTTCAACAACGATACTATCCAAGCCTCCTAGTCATCCTCCTCGACGACTATTCTCATATCCATTCATTATCCTCAACTCGAATCATATCACCGAGTTATCAACATGCTTGGAATGATCCCGTCTGGATTAGACCAAGTCTTCATCATATGATTGCCTCGCTTCATTACATCCTCGCAAAGTCTCATCTCATCATCACATCATCAAATCTATGCATAAGAGCTTCATCATCCCGCTACATATGCCACGAGCAGCTTTCCCAATTCAAGAGCCTTTCCCTTAGCTTTTGAATCACCTTCGATCTAAATCTAGTCATCAATCATCTAGTTCATAACAATCAATCAAATCAAACATCAATCTAAGCAATCAAGCATTCAAAAATGATCTAAGTAGACAATTATAACAATAATGGCATTTTCGTAATTAAAGAGTTGAAAGTCCAATAAGCATGAAAACATGGATTATATCTCTAAAAACTTGATGAATGAACTTGCATAGGTTAACATATGATAAAATGGATGTAACATCATCATGAACAATGGATCTATATGGATCTACACTTTGGATGAAGAAAATGCATGGAAATTCCTATTTTAACACCAAATCGAGCCAACAATCCGATATACTCCTTTGGATCCGTGTGAGAGATAATCACCACTCACCAAATCACCAAAACAAACCCAAATCAACACGCTTCAGATCTGGACAGCGAAGGATCAAGCTTGATCTATCACGAATCCGCTTCAAACGAAGAAATCTCTCTTGAAAAGATGAAGATCTTCAACTTTAGCTCTTGAATCTTCAATCTTGATCTTCAACTTGGATGGATGAAAGCACTAGATTAGAGTGGAGAAAAGAAGTGAAGAAGTGTAGAAGTCGAGCTCTCAAAATGGCAGCACTTCGTCGCTTCAAAATCCGGATCCCAAAAAGTGAGAACAACCCCTCCTATTTATAGCTGAAAACTGCCCTTAAGTCGTAACTAGTCTATCTCCTAAGTCGTTTCCGACTCACGACTCAAGCCCCTACGATTCAACAACCCCCTACGACTTAACCAAGCTACGACTCATCCACTTGCACGAGTTATCACCCATGCGCGACTCATCAGCTTACGACTCATCAGAAGGTACGACTCATCAGAAGGTACGACTCATCGGAAGGTACGACTCATCAGAAGGTACGACTCAACAAAGAGTTCAACCTACGACTCATCAAATAACTGGTACGACTCATCAGACAACATGAGTACGACTCATCAGACAACTTGAGTACGACTCATCACCTTAACTTGGGTATACGACTCAACCACTAAGTCGGTTGCGACTTAACACCTTCGTCTATATGACTTAACGACTTAACAACCTGCTAGGATACGACTTAGCTGGTTAGACGAGACAACTCATTCTACGACTTATGAATGCGTGTGACCTAACATATGACTCGGTCACGACTTAACCCCTTAGGTCGCCTACGACCTAACCAAAGCCAACAACTAGTCTTCCTTAAGTCGTCTAACGACCTAACTCCAAGCCCTGTGTCAACACTCCCACCTCCTAAGTCGTATACGACTCACGACTTATGCTAAGTCGTGAACGACTTAGGACTTAGCCAAAAATTGCCTAAAATCTGAGTTGGCTCAAAAATGCTAAAATCCAGATTTTTGACCAACTTTTTTTTCGATCCGTAAAATACGGGTCGTTACATTCTCTCCCCCTTAGGAATTTCGCCCCCGAAATTCCAAGCAACAAAGCAATAAAAACTATTCTGTACGCCTACCATCCATAACAATCAGCAAACCATGCATCCAATTCTAGCTTAGCGTACAGAATTCTAAGATTTAGAACAAGTTACAATGTCGTGAGATGAGACGACACCTTAGGGCCATACCTTGAAGAGTTCAGGATGAGCTGCCTTCATCCTCTCTTCCACCTCCCACGTACAGTCGTTATCATCATCACTCCATTGTATCTTGAGCAACTTAACTGCCTTCCTCCTAAGCTGTTTCGTGTCGGTTTCAACAACACGAAGTGGCTTACGAGGTCTTCTATCAACTGGATCAACTTCGAAATCTTCATAGCTATCTGCAGAAACTACTGCATTTGAGTCGTGCACATACTTCCGTAGATATGATACATGAAAAACATTGTGCACACTCGACATCTTCTCTGGCAACTCCAATCTGTAGGCGAGCTTTCCAATTCGCTCGACAATCGGAAATGGTCCAACAAATCTCGGAGTCAATTTTCCTTTCTTCCCGAATCGAATAACATTCTTCAGAGGAGAAATCTTCACAAAAACCATATCACCAACGTCGAATTCCAAATCCTTTCGACGCTTATCAGCATAACTTTTCTGACGGTCTTGGGCTGCCTTCATTCGTTGCCGAATGATCTCTATATAATCTGAAGTCTGTCGAATCATCTCTGGCCCAAGCATCAGCTTTTCTCCAGTCTCTAACCAACATGTCGGAGAGTTACACGGTCTTCCATACAATGCCTCATACGGTGCCATACCAATACTTGACTGGTAACTGTTGTTGTACGCAAACTCCACCAAATGAAGGTGATCTTCCCATGATCCTCCGAAGTCCAAAACACATGCTCTAAGAAGATCTTCCAAAACTCGGTTGACTCTCTCGGTCTGACCATCTGTCTGAGGGTGATAAGCTGTACTCAAACACAACTCGGTTCCCAAAACTTCCTGGAAGCTCTTCCAAAATCCACTAGTGAACAACGGATCCCGATCGCTCACTATACTCTTCGGAATACCATGGAAACGAACTATCCACTTAACATACAACTCAGCCAACTTTGATGCAGTCCTAGTCGATCGAACAGGAATGAATCGTGCACTCTTAGTCAGACGATCCACAATGACCCAAATCCCTTCATTTCCCGTTCTGGTTCTAGGCAATCCATCAATAAAATCCATCGACACTTGTTCCCACTTCCATGTAGGAACTTCTAATGGCTGAAGCAATCCACTTGGCTTCTTCTGTTCGGCTTTAACCAACTGGCAGTTCATACACTTGGAAATAAAATTTCCAACATCCTTCTTCATACCTTCCCAGTAGTAGGTTCTCTTCATATCCCGATACATCTTGTTTCCACCTGGATGAATTGTCAACTTCGAGTGATGACTATCCTTCAGAACTTCACTCCTCAATTCATCTATATCGGGAACAACTAGTCGTCCTTGCTTCCGAAGCCAACCCTCTCGATCGACCTCGAATCCTTTATCCTTTTCTGGATCCAATCCAGATTCCAATTCACGGATAATCTTGACAAGCTTATCATCTCGCTTTTGGCCCTCGCCAATCCTTTCCACAAGAGTGGGTCTTATCGATAAGTTTGCCAACATCTCAGGTTCCAATTCACATCTAGGCCTGAAGTCAAACCCAGCTAATTACTCGAGACTCTTCCATTCTGAAAACATGGCTCCCAATCCTGCATGTCTTCGACTTAACGCATCTGCCACTGCGTTACCTTTTCCCGGAGTATAAGCTATACCAAAATCATATGATGCTAAAAACTCTAGCCAACGTTGCTGCCGAAGATTCAAATCCTTTTGGGAGAAAAGATACTTCAACGACTTGTGATCCGTAAACAACTCGAATCGAACTCCCAACAGATAATGCCTCCACATCTTCAGAGCAAATACAATCGTCACTAATTCCAAATCATGAGTTGGGTAATTCCTTTCATGCGGCTTCAGCTGTCGACTGGCATACGCAACAACTTTATCCTTCTGCATCAGCACTGCTCCAAGTCCAGTACTACATGCGTCGGTGTAAACCACCATCTCATCATTCCCACTAGGAATAGTCAAAACAGGAGCACTCGTCAATCGCTCTTTCAGGATTCCGAAAGCTTGCTCACACTTAGCATTCCAACTGAACACTTGGTTCTTCTTCGTCAATCCTGTTAATGGTGCAGCTATCTTGGAGAAGTCTTTGATAAACCGTCGATAATATCCTGCTAATCCAAGAAAACTTCTCACATCTGATGCATTCTTAGGTCTAACCCAATCCTGGATTGCTGCCACCTTAGCGGGATCAACCGCTATTCCATTTCCAGAAATCACATGACCCAAGAACCTCACTTCACTCTTCCAGAAGTGACACTTCGAAAACTTAGCCTTCAGCTGATGTTTCTGCAAGATTTCCAAAACCATACGCAAGTGCGTCTTGTGCTCCTCTTCCGTTCTGGAATAAATCAGAATATCATCCACGAACACAAGTACGAACTTGTTCAACTGATCTCTGAACACTCTATTCATAAGATCCACAAAATATGCTGGCGCGTTAGTCAATCCAAACGGCATTACCAGCCACTCAAAGAAACCAGATGGTGTCCGAAAAGCAGTCTTCGGCACACTATCCTTAGCCACTCTCAACTGGTGAAATCCCGTTGCCAAATCCATCTGAGAAAACACCTTGGCCTCGTGAAGCTGATCAAACAAGTCATCTATTCTCGGCAATGGATACTTGTTCTTCTTAGTCACCTTATTCAGCTCACGATAATCGACGCACAATCTCAACGACCCATCTGCCTTGGTTGCAAACACAACTGGTGCACCCCACTCGGACACACTACGCCGAACGAATCCTTTCTGCAAAAGATCATCAACTTGCACCCTCAACTCCTGCTGTTCCCTAGGCGCCATCCGCCTAAGAGGCATCACAACAGGTCTGGCTCCTTCAACTAGATCTATACGAAACTCGATCTCTCTATGCGGCGGCAACCCTTTGACTTCGTCAAAGACATCCTCGAATCTATTTGCGATAGGCACTAAAGGCAGTCCATCCCGTGGAACAACTAGCGAATACATGAAGCTCATGAAGACGCCTTCCTCATGCTTACATCGTATCACAATCTTTCGCCCTTCCACATTCTCGACTGTCACCTCCAGCCTCTCACAATCAACCTTAGCCGCATACTTCCTAAGCCAGTCCATACCCAAGATAATTCCGAACCCCGCAAAGTTCAGAACAAAGCAATCACAAACAAAAGAGCAACCATGACTCGACACAACTAGACCATGGCATAACATACACAAACAAGACGAACCCCCAACTGGATTAGTCACAACCAATGGCCTATCAACAATATCCGGTGCCAAACCTAACCGGCCTACGAGTTCATTACAAACAAACGAATGCGACGCTCCAGTATCAAACAGAACTCTAACTGGAACACCACATAGGAAAAGAGTACCTTGAACAACCACACTCTTTCCCTTCTCTTCAGCAGTAGGAGCTTTCGAAGACGACGGAACAGCTCCTAAAGCATAGGCTTGCACAATCTGCCTGTCCTTCCTTGGTTCTGGACAATTCTTCCTGAAATGCCCCGGCTTGTCACAGTTGTGACACTTCATCGGTGCCTTCGGATTCTTACAATCCTTCGAGAAATGGCCCTTCTGCTGACAGTTGTAGCAAGTCACCTCGCCTTTCGGCTTCTTCTGGCCATCCTTACCCTTCTCCTGCTGCTGCTTCCTTTTCTTGTTTCCACCCTGCTGGGGTTTAGACTCTTCCCTGGTCACAGCAACAACAGATCCATCCTTAGGAAACAGACTCTCATGCCTAAGAGCTTTTTCCACAAGTTTCTCAAATGAATCATCCAAATGGTCCACCAACTGCCTCCCAAGATAATTGTCTAAGCCTGTCACGAACTTCTCATTCTTCTGATAAGCAGACTCAATATATGACCGGGCATATTTAGACAAAGCTTCAAACTCAGAAACATACTCAAGAACAGATCTTCCACCCTGCTTGAGCTCCACAAACCTCTTGAACAGAACAGACTTCTGAGCTGTAGAAATGAACTTAGCTTCAAATCTGACTTGGAATTGCTCCCAAGTAATCTCTTCTTCCGGAGTAGTGATGGTAATAGAGTTCCACCAATCAGAGGCTCTCCCTTGAAGCTGCCTTGATGCCAACTTCCTCTTAGTTGCATCATCAATTCCCAAATCACCAAAGATCCTTCTACAAGCATCTATCCACCTCTGGACCTCAATGGTAGATTCTGTTCCCAAGAAAACCTTCCCTCCAAGAGCAGTATAATCCTTGCACAACTTAGCAAAATCCACTGGTTTCGGAGTTTGGACTTGAACTCCAATATCTACTGCTGCCCCCGGAACTGGTATCCTTCTCATGATCGAAGTCATCATAGCTTCGAACATGGCTGCATAATCAGCAGTCTCTTCAGTAGCACGGCCTTCCTTAGCAGCTGGTCTCCCTCTTCGACTCATTCTCAATATCTATAAAAAGGAATGATTAGAACATCTAGAGAAACAACTGCATAAAGGACTCAACTCTACTAAGCTACTATATTATATATATAGTATTCATCCATCAAAATACAATTACGTCTCTCATACGTAGTTACGACGGCGAGCGTTGGGTAAAATCGATTAACCAAGGCTCTGATACCAAATGTGACGACCGCCCATGACCCCTGCACCGAATCTAAAGATAGAGCGCTGTAAAGTGTGCCAGGCGACCATGGACGATTGTCAAGGTAAGATTACAACAGAATCTATCGTATTACTCACAGCGCATGGACAAAATACAATAGAACATATGTATAGTGAAGCTTTACAGAACAAAATGACATCATATAAAACTCCATAATAGTTGAATACAAGCATCCACATAGTCAATACATCCAGCCTCACTACAAATCTCTCAGAGAATACAAAACAGCGGAATATCCAGTACATATAATAAGAAGATAACATGCAACCCTCTAGCTCGTCTTCGATATCAGCATCGTGAGAAGAGAACAGCACCTGTCACCTGCTACCTAGTCTGCCCGTCCCAAAATGGACGAACAGCCCAAGGCAATAAGAATTAAAACATAAAGCCTTGAGTCAGACAACAGTCTTAGTGAGCAGTAAATTAACTAACAACATACCAAAAGAGCATAAAGGAAAAAGGAATAGGAATACAACCATCCCACTCCAACCTCATTCTACAGTGATAGCCCCCAGACACACACTAAGCAGAAGCAATCATAGCAGAGCATACAATTTAAAGTAAAGCTACTATCACTCGAATCAAGGGCGAGGTTTTCCAAGTACCAAGGCCTAAATCAGATAAGCACCAAGAAAATACCGCTCTTGAGTCCGAATGACGATACAACCAAACATCCATGACTCTGGCTATCACTGTTATCATTGCTTTGATATCACCGTTAATTGAATGACCGGCACATTCTTTCAGCCGTCCGTCAAGGGCTAATGGAAACCCCGGTTCTAGACATAACTCCCGCACGTCGTCGCAGCCCGTGCCTAGGACTATCGAATCTGCCCAGAGTACTCGACCATCAACAGTTGGCCGTTGGGACTATCGAATCTGCCCAAACGTACTCTTGCTTAGAGCATGCTAGAACCTTCAACAACGATACTATCCAAGCCTCCTAGTCATCCTCCTCGACGACTATTCTCATATCCATTCATTATCCTCAACTCGAATCATATCACCGAGTTATCAACATGCTTGGAATGATCCCGTCTGGATTAGACCAAGTCTTCATCATATGATTGCCTCGCTTCATTACATCCTCGCAAAGTCTCATCTCATCATCACATCATCAAATCTATGCATAAGAGCTTCATCATCCCGCTACATATGCCACGAGCAGCTTTCCCAATTCAAGAGCCTTTCCCTTAGCTTTTGAATCACCTTCGATCTAAATCTAGTCATCAATCATCTAGTTCATAACAATCAATCAAATCAAACATCAATCTAAGCAATCAAGCATTCAAAAATGATCTAAGTAGACAATTATAACAATAATGGCATTTTCGTAATTAAAGAGTTGAAAGTCCAATAAGCATGAAAACATGGATTATATCTCTACAAACTTGATGAATGAACTTGCATAGGTTAACATATGATAAAATGGATGTAACATCATCATGAACAATGGATCTATATGGATCTACACTTTGGATGAAGAAAATGCATGGAAATTCCTATTTTAACACCAAATCGAGCCAACAATCTGATATACTCCTTTGGATCCGTGTGAGAGATAATCACCACTCACCAAATCACCTAAACAAACCCAAATCAATACGCTTCAGATCTGGACAGCGAAGGATCAAGCTTGATCTATCACGAATCCGCTTCAAACGAAGAAATCTCTCTTGAAAAGATGAAGATCTTCAACTTTAGCTCTTGAATCTTCAATCTTGATCTTCAACTTGGATGGATGAAAGCACTAGATTAGAGTGGAGAAAAGAAGTGAAGAAGTGTAGAAGTCGAGCTCTCAAAATGGCAGCACTTCGTCGCTTCAAAATCCGGATCCCAAAAAGTGAGAACAACCCCTCCTATTTATAGCTGAAAACTGCCCTTAAGTCGTAACTAGTCTATCTCCTAAGTCGTTTCCGACTCACGACTCAAGCCCCTACGACTCAACAACCCCCTACGACTTAACCAAGCTACGACTCATCCACTTGCACGAGTTATCACCCATGCGCGACTCATCAGCTTACGACTCATCAGAAGGTACGACTCATCAGAAGGTACGACTCATCGGAAGGTACGACTCATCAGAAGGTACGACTCAACAAAGAGTTCAACCTACGACTCATCAAATAACTGGTACGACTCATCAGACAACATGAGTACGACTCATCAGACAACTTGAGTACGACTCATCACCTTAACTTGGGTATACGACTCAACCACTAAGTCGGTTGCGACTTAACACCTTCGTCTATATGACTTAACGACTTAACAACCTGCTGGGATACGACTTAGCTGGTTAGACGAGACACCTCATTCTACGACTTATGAATGCGTGTGACCTAACATATGACTCGGTCACGACTTAACCCCTTAGGTCGCCTACGACCTAACCAAAGCCAACAACTAGTCTTCCTTAAGTCGTCTAACGACCTAACTCCAAGCCCTGTGTCAACACTCCCACCTCCTAAGTCGTATACGACTCACGACTTATGCTAAGTCGTGAACGACTTAGGACTTAGCCAAAAATTGCCTAAAATCTGAGTTGGCTCAAAAATGCTAAAATCCAGATTTTTGACCAACTTTTTTTTCGATCCGTAAAATACGGGTCGTTACAGTTGTCGACCTTGTCAGCAGGAACCTTTTGGTGGTATTGAACTTGAAATTAACAGTTAATCTGACAAAGCTTAAGCAAAACAATAAAGTAATTAATTGAACACAAGACTTCCCTTTGTCTTCATGACAAACTCTATTTTATTAATCCCTAAATTATTACCCAATTAGGGTTACAATGTCTTGATTGAGAAAATACAAGATTAGAATGAAAGAATTCAGATCCTCTAAACCTTGGGTCTTATTTATAGATGCAGGTGGCTGACCCTTCGGCTCCATGCTTTCGGCAGGGTCGGAAGGTTCTCCTTTTATATGCGGTTGCGAACCTTTCGATTTTGTCGAAAGGTTTGTCTTTCATCTGCTATCATGGACCTTTCGAATTTTTTGGAAGGTTTGATTTTCTTTACACCTTCATGTACCTTTCGACTTTGTCGAAAGGTTTTCCTTTTTTATGCTGCTGTGAACCCTTCGACCTTATCGGTAGGTTGCTTTTTCCTTGGTTGTTGTAAACTCTTCGACCTTGTCGGAAGGTTGCTCTTCACTTGATTGTTGTCGAGAGCTGTGCTTTCCTTCAATTTTTTTGAAAGGTTGTCTTTCTTTCTTTACTGACTTGTGAGTGCTGTTTTCTTCATAAACCTTTCGACATTGTCAAAACGTATCTTGGATGTGTTCCAACCGATTCGAAAGGCTTGCTATGCTTTTGAGAAGGCCATTACAGAGTTGCTTGCACTTGCTTTGACTTCCTCGCCCTCTTCGGAAGGTAAGAACACTTTGAATGCTGAGAGATGAAACCTTTTGACTCCTTCGAAAGGTCTAGGACTGCTATACACTGCTGACTGCATCCCTTCGACTCTTTCTAAAAGTTTGAACTGAACTCCTTTTCTTTAGTCTTTGTTGAGAGACCTTTTGTCTTAGATGGAAGGTTGATTTTTAGTGTAACAATATATATATATATAAGAGACAGATACAAGTACCAACTAATACTTACTAGAACTTGATTCCCCAATGACATATGCAGCCGGCCAAGCTACGGTAGTACTAAATGCATCTTCCATGTATGTACACTCTGATATAGGTATCCATAGCAATGCATCATTGACTTTCACAAACTTTACCCAAAATTTTATCGCATCTTTTCCCAATGGAACAAAGTGAACCATCGCTGTTGGATTAGTTGAAATGTTAGTTCCTTCAGCCACTACTCATCCCATTTCACCCACATCAATCAACTTGCATTTACTATGTGCTACCATATTTGCACTTTGTTGGGTAAGAAAAAATGCATGAGTTATCGTATTTTTAGGTTATTATATTATGTTAGGAATCTAGAAACACTACAAGGGACAACAAAGTTACCAAAGGTGTTGTTGTAGCCTTACAAGGAGAAGTCACAATGCTTGCTCTAGCCTTGCAAGGAGTAGTCACAACAGTTGCTTTTTCAACTACAACTTTTGATTTCAGCCATGTTGTTTTCCTAATAGTGACAAACTTTGTGTAGGCCTTCATAAATAAACATCTGCTTTCTTTACACAATCTATAATAACTTTCATAGCATTTGGTCCAACACGAACGTAATTGACAACCTCATTAGGATCAACTAACAGTACTCTCCCTTCGGTAACAATTTCGTCGGTTCCATCCCAATTCAATAACTCACATATGTTGTCATTGCCCTACAATTATTCAACCAAAAATTATATTAATTATTGGTTTGAAAACTAAACTACAAATGATGTTATATCAATAATATAAGTGATTTTTACTATTTCAATTGTGCTCCCTTTTTTTGAAATTTCTTTACCCTGTCAAAGCGAAAATAGCAACAGCAATAGTTAAAGGTTTAGTTTTGAAATTCTAAATAAAAATTATATTGATTATTGGATTAAAACTAAACTACAAATGATTTTATATCAGTAATAGAAGTGATTTCTACCATTTCAGGTGTGCTCCCTTCTTTCGAACAGTCTATACCCTGTCAAAGCAAAGAATAGTAGCATTAACAGTTAAAGGTTTAAATTTTGAAATTTAAAGAAATTCATGAAAAATCAACGATGCAATAAGTGAACCTTATGAGGTAGATTTTCCAGCTTGTTCATTAGCATTTGTACCATACTCTCCATTTCTGAAATTCTTTTCTGATATTGAGTTATTTGCTTATCTATACATTGTGACAAAGTTAGCTTGGTCAAGGTGTAGCCCCTTCCTAGTGCTCTTAAGCATCCTGGTTTATCGTGCCCCAATACTTGTACAACTGCATCTTCTTTGATATTATTTGTCGAGTAGGATTGTCTTGCATTATCAATTGTTTTATTCTCCTCCTACATAAATTAATATACATATAGGCAATATACTATGATACAATTATCGCAATGTTTAGTTGCTGACAAAATCAAATATTCTTACAAGAATATTTGCAACATCCGTGTTCAATGGTTCGTCATTTTTTTTAATGCGAGATTTAACCCAAACATCAACTCTAGATATGGACAATGAATCCTAACTTTGTTTTTCTACATTTAGAAAGACATTGAATAATTCAATCGATAGTTAATTAAATAACTGGGTAAATAATGCTACAATTAATTAACTAACCAAATCGTCGGTCATCTAGCCATTCCTCTACGTCCAGTTGTGTGCGCCAATTGTTTTTTCCTAATGGCAATATATTTCTCACTTCATGCCTGAAAGAAGGTAAGGGATGAATGAAGTTAGAGGATGCCATAGACGAAAAAATATATTTCTGAATTTAGGTAAAGAGAAAGCATGCCATGGATGAAGAAATGTACAGAGTTGTTGCATGGTACAACTACATGTACCTAGATGATATGTGCTGGTTATCAACACAAATACCAACAAATTTAAAATATATGCATGGAAGTAAACCCAAAAAGTAATGTCAACACATCAAGTGGCTCGCAGTCTTATAATTTTGAGAGTTCTAATTATGACAATATAAATAATGCAGAGTTTAACAGTCCTAATTATACAACAAATAAAGTCCACGGTCTCACGATTAATTTAGAACAAAGCGGCATAGTTTCAAAACAAGTTATGGCTGTAAACAATCAAATACTAAATGATACAGAAGTTCAAATTGACTCAAATGTAACTTAGAATAGAGCGGCATAGTCTGTTGTATGGTCCTAAAACCACTCATAAATTGATATACAGTATTTTAAATTTCAAGTTGTAGGGTCCTGCATGATTCCTTATATTCAATTTACAGCAAATCAAGTTCAATGTTGCTTTATAGCACAAATTAGATGCAATTCTTTCGTTTTAATTCCAAATCCTAGTTGCATAATTGAGACCTAGATGTTGCAAATGAAGGTAATTTTGTTACTTTAACTTGTATGTCTTTTTTTTCAACCAATGTCTTTCCTCACCATCAATACAAAATTCCTAACTAGCACAGTAACTCAAACGAATGAATAGACAATGGACTGTTAATAATTTCCCAGCATACAAGTAATACTAATGTGTCTAAACACTAATAGAATGAAAAGAAACCACTGACCACAAAGATTACAGTGACTATGGATTTTACAAAACAATTGACCACAACTTCTGCGACTGTGATTATAAATCCTATATTTATAACAATAACCCTATGTTATTACTGTAATTGTAACTATTTGAACAGTTAACTAGGATATACAGTTTTAATGAAATTTTGTTCCCCAACAATATTTATGGCACATTTCCTAATTTGATATATGAAAATTAAAATTTATAGCTGCCATTAAATTCTTCTAAAAAATAAGAAATTACTACATAATCCATTTCTTCCTTGTTTCTTTATACGCCATCATTTTTAATATCACTTCATCACATTACTTGATCATGCTCTTTGACTCTATTATTACATTGTTTAAATCTACATGCACTTTATTATCTACCTGCACTTTATTATTTTTATTCATCCCAATTTTTTTCTTCCATTAATATACCATGGAAACCCAAAGACTTTTTTTTTTTGAAGCCTCTTCCTCTATAATATTCGTAGATATTTCTTTTTTATTTCCTTGCATATAATCATTCATTTTTTCCAAATTGATTTTCGGATTTAAAATTTTCAAGAATCACATATCTAATGATAATTTCAAAATGACAAGTCATTTCATTTTAGATAATCAGACATTCTTTTATATTTTTAGTCATTCTCAACCTGTGCCCAATTATAATTTCTCTATTTAGAATTTTTCTCAAAATTTAGCCAAATTTCCATGTCATTTTTAAATCACTCGACATGTGACCATTCACCCATCCTTATCAAACTCATAAATGACAGTGGTGAGCAATAGTAAACCATTCAAGTTTAACAATGCTTTACCAACGCGTTTAAGCTATCATAAAGCAATACAGGATTGCCTAACCACAAGAAGCAGAGACAACCTAATTTAAATTTTTTTGAACAAGCCTAAGTGTGTTGGTTATCAAATACTTCTTTTCCTGCTTTGGCCAAAATTAGCCTTTTGTTGTTTTTCTACTAGCAATTTAATGCTCATTGTTCTAGTACTAGTAGTCAATATCTGTCTATGATAATTTCCTTGAGCATAGCTAAGAATTATAAGAGTTGATTTTTTTATATTTAAAATAATAAAAGGCAAAAGAAAAATAAAAGAATTTACATCATCAGGTTTTTGTTGGGTTCGTTTGTAGCTCATCTGCCCATGTACAAAATTTGCTCTATTGATAATAATCAACTGCTTATTTGTACGAAATGATAAAAATTTCTAGTTTATAAATGAAGCAGCAAATTATTTCGAAATTTCCAAGCTATATCCCCTATGCTAGTAGGGAAGGAGCTATAACAGGTTTTTTTTCCTAAGGCATGGGCACAAAAGTGAAAACCATAACACAAAGGCTCAGAGGAGACTGGGAAAGAGCTATAACAGGATTTTTTTTCTTCCACTAAGTAGTCAATCTATTCTGCTCGATATGGTTATCACAGAATTCAATCTATGTGGCAGGTCTAGTTCTCTAACTGGTTTAAGCAGTCAATTTTTTATTTTGCTTTTTTATTAATCCAATTTTCCCAACATTTCCCTCATCAGTAAGCATTCTTATTTTGCTTTTTTATTAATCCAATTTTCCCAACATTGACCTCTATATTAGTTTTCATTCTAGCGTTTCATACTTATTCATTATATTCAGTCTAAACTAATTATTATTTCTCAAAATGTTCACCTTGCACTATCTTATGTCAATTACCTTGCTTATATTCATCATTTCATTAACCAGAGAAACTATCAGTTGTTTTTACCTACTAGATTAATCAGAAAGAGATGTTTATCTGCAAGAAATTTTACCTTAAACTCCAAATTTGTTTTCTCCTCTACAAACTTTCTCCACTCCTTCATGTTTTTGATGTTGTAAGGTTTCAAAGCAAGTCTTTCCTCTTCCGTCGTTGTTTTAATTATTTTTCGAACCAATCTAATTTTTAAGGTTCTCCAAATGGTTCCCATTTGTTGAAATATGGAGGTTTTTTTCCATTCATCGTCCACTTTAAATCTAGCCTACAAATCAGAAGGAAAAACTAGTGTTATTTCATACTAAAATGAATTTAAAAGGATATTCTGCTAAATAGATTATTTTTGTAAATAAATCTATTATCGTGCGACAAAAATAGTAATTTTTCATGCCTAAATGGAATCCCACAAGACAGTTTTTAATTCATCACTTAGAAGCCTCTAATCGCTAAGTGTAACTGGAACATGCTTCCGTACTAGCGGTCCAAGAAAAGAAGATAAGTGTACCGAGCCTTCTCCTATCGGTACGGCTGCCTCATTGAATTCAACTTCAATTCGATTCTCAAGATTTAACGGAAGTCTTTTTACTTTCATTGGTCCTCTACCACATTTTTTTACATTTAAATTTGCAGTTTCAGCTTCGATCGGCCTCTGGATCTCCATCTCGGAAACAACATTTTCTTTGCAAGTCATTTCATATTCTTTGCGCGTTTTACTTTCTTCGCAATGCATTTCAATTTCTTCATGCGTTTTATTTTCTTCGCAAGGCATTTTATTTCCTTCACGCATTTCATTTTCTTCACGCATTTCGTTTTCTTCATGCATTTTATGCCCTAATTCTTGTTCCTTCTCTACATGGCAAGATTCGTCGGTTGGCACAATATATTTGACCTTTGGCTTATACTTTCGGGATTTCTCGTTCTTCAATTGTTGGCGAGTGTGTATACTGTTGTATGCATATCCTTTTTCTGTAAAAACATTTAATAAAAGAAATTTCAATGTTAAGGTCATAACATATTTAATTGAGATCCAAAATCATAGTTAGAAAATATCAAACTATCAACCATCAACATAAAATGTATATAACTACACTATATGAACAACAATACCTGTAACAAACTATAAGTACTAGAAAAATTTATGAACATAGTTATAAGTGATCTAACAGTTTCATACTTCAAATGCACAGTGAGATGGTAGAATAGTCCAAACATAAAATGTATACTGACGGTAATAAATTTAGACAACATGAAGACAACATGGAGATTTACTGATGAAGGTGTTGAAAGTATGGTGTAATTTAGACAACATTTAGAAATGGAAAAGTTTAATGGTTCCTTAATAATACCATGACGGACATGATTGCCAGAGGCGGTATGTCTATCTGTTATGAATTTGTTATATAATGATTTGTTATGAGTTTGTTTTTTAATTATATGTCTGTCTGTGTGTATCTAATAAAACATATAAAATATTTGTATTTGTAAGCTACGTGATAATGAAACCATGGATATACATAGTAATCAAGAATCAAATAACCAGATTTAAACTAGTTAAGGATGAAACGTTGAATATGCTTACTATCGTCACTTCTAAATTGAAAGTGATTTTTTTATTATAATTTGTTGGTTTTCTAAGGTCATGTTTACTCAAGCAAGCACATCAAGAGCATCAGTTTTACCCATGGTAACTAAACATCCACACTACTACATCTAAATCAAACACGAGCAGGTACAGAACAAACCTGCTGGTAACTGCATCTATTAGTCGTTCTTTGAATGATAAATTTCACATTAAGTGCTAGCAGGGGTGTGAATTGACATTACATATCTGAATACTTGATTAAACCATGGAGATTTACTGACAGTAATGAATTTAGACACCATGGATATTTACTAACAATATGGTATATATTATTATAACCTTAACAATACCAATATCCCAAATACTGACAACAAAAAATTTAGACACCATGGAGATTTACTGACAGTATGTATACATTATTATAACCTTAACAAACCAATATCCCAAATACTGACAGTAATAAATTTGGACAGCATGGAGACAACATGGAGATTTACTAATGAAGGTGTTGACAGTAATGAGTTTTTTTTAATTATATGAATGACCATGACAGACATGAGTACCAGAGGAAGTATGTCTGCCTATTATGAATTAAATCTCAGATAGAAACCCCAGTAACATTTGTTATAAGTTTTGTTTGTTATAAGTTTGTTAAAACTCAAATGATCAGTAATAGTGAAGTTTTTGTGTATGTCTGTAACATTTGTTATAAGTTTTTGTGTATGTCTGTAACATCAGCTCAAAACTCTAGCCTACAGTTGTGAACTGGACTTTCCTATAATTAAAACGCGATAGGAAACTAGGTACTTCACTGCTGAAGATGCTGCTACTGGTTTTTATTCCTATAACTAATGTGAAACTTATAACGAATGGTACTGGTCATGTTAAAAATCAAATGAAACTTATAACAAACATATTTGTTATGAATCAATAAATGACCATGACAGACATACTGCTACTTTCGAGAAGGATGCTATGTTACCCCAAGGGCTAGGATGTTATGCTATTATCAAGGTTGTAAAAAATCATTAGAAGAATGCTAGATAGTGGGTTTAGATTAGAGACTAATTGTCTATAAGGGATTAGCAAAGATTAATCAAAATTAAACGTTTTTGATAGACATGTATTTTTTGACAGTAGTTAATATACTTTATTAAAAAAACTACTGTACTATCAAAAATATATCTGTATCGAATAATTGAAAATTTTCTATCATAAATGGTAGAATTTATGGAAACATCAACACGTATGCAATTTCTTAAATTCTAAAATAAAATAAAAGACAACATGGATACCTTCATAATGAAGGTTGAGTATGCATTCAAGTATATAGATCTCAATGATAAATCAATAACTCAATACCTGCATACATGAAATATTAATTGGTTATCAAACATATTAATTACATTTACCTAATTTGGACACAAATAATAATCACATTTACCTTAATTGCAACATCATTTCTTACACAACAATCATTGATCTAATGAGCAGATAATTGAAAAACAAACAAGAATGACATGTCCATGTACTCAAAAACAATTCTCATAATCAAACAAAATACTTAAACTACTCAAGTATGCCTTTGCAGTCCTCCCTAACATAACTAACATCTTCAACATCCGTATCGGTTACATTGCAATCTTCCACAACATTGATAGCTTCTTCTTTATAATCGTTCGTATCTAAACTCGACAAATCATTTTCTCTTGAACAAAATACTTGTTTCGCTTGAGATGCAAGGATGTATGGATCTTTAGAAAATGATGCTTGATTTTGATGTAAATTGGCAAGAGTGAAACCATCATCATCAACATTTACTCCACTTCCTATATGTGCCCAACGACACTTAAAAACGGGAATATAAAACACATAATAATCTAATAAAATTATATCAGTCAATATTTCTTAATAGGTGACCACATCAACTACTTGAGAAATATCTTTTGCACTTGCTCTACACATAGTAGTCGCATCATAAGTTACTCCGCTATTTTGAGTTTCTCTCCCTACATCTTTATATGAAACCGTTGATCATTGATGATATATCCTTTATAAGATAAGGCATCATTCTTCGGACCGTATGCAATCCACTTCAACATTTTATTGTGATCATTTGAGTTCATAGGTATCTACAAAAAATTTCATTGACAACAGATATTTTAGAGTAATATTCTTAGGCAAATGAGAGTATATTTAGAAAATCATTTAACCTTTTTTTTAATCCAATCAACAAAATTTTTTGTATGCGTTTCCCAAAGTAAGGTTGAATTTCTTTCCATACGCTTGCTTGAATTTTGTAATTCCTCCAAATGCAAACTAGTATAAAACAAGGCATGCTAAGTTATCTTTATTAGTACAAACACATCCAAATAATTGAAAAATAATGTGATGTATACTTACTCTAAAAATGGTTCCACCACGGTCATATTCATTAACATGGCTAATTGAGCACTTTCTTTCTCATGGGAAGATAGTGTAACTATCTCCTTTAAGTATTACACTGCTTTCATAATCTTCATTACGAGCTGTTGTCTCCTCAACATGTCCTGATTTTTTTTAAAATTCACTAAAAAAACCTCATGCATTCGTCTCCGAGATAAGATTCTGCAATACATCCCTCGGGTCGTGAATAGTTTCTTACATAATCTTTAAGCGTCTTCATATATCTTTCAAATGGGTACATCCAACGAAATTGAACCGGACCACATATTAGTGCTTCTCTACCGAGATGAATTGATAAGTGTACTATTATGTCAAAAAATGATGGCGGAAAATATTTTTCAAGCTCACACAAAATTTCAATAATGTCAACGTTGATTTGCTGCAACTTCTCTCTGTCAAGGACACATTGACATAATTTGATGAAAAATAAACATAAGTGAATTATTGCTTTTCTTGCCTTCTTTGACAATAGTCCTCTTATTGCTACCGGCAACAAGTGTTGCATTAAAACATGGTAATCATGTGATTTCAAGGTACTAATTTTACAATCCGCCAATGGTATACGATTTTTCAAATTGGAACAGTAGCCATCGGGTCCTTTGAAATTGTACAATCTTTTGTAAAATATTTTTTCTTGGAATTTGACAATGTATAAGGAGCCGGCGGAATATATGTTTTCTTCCCACGAGGTTGTGCATGAAGCTCATGCCGAATTCCCCAATCCTCTAAATCCTTTCTGGAGTTGGTTCCATATTTTGATTTTTTATCATGCAACATTGTGTCTAATATGCTTTCACCAATGTTTTTCTCCACATGCATTACATCTAAATTATGACGTAATGGTAGTTCCTATAAAAATAAATAATGTAAAACATAATTATATATATATATTTAATTATTAAAACATTTTAAAAAATACGGCTAACCTCCCAATATGGCAAATCAAAGAAAATTGATCTCTTTTTCCACCTTAATAGCTCTAATTTTATAGGATCGTTATCTTTATCGCCTTCATCTTCCATATCATGGGTACTCTTCCTCTTCCTCATTTTCAGCTTAATGGACTTTATCTTAATGGTTCTTTTCTTATTATTTCTCCTCTTCCTTTTTTTTCTTTTCTTTCTCTTTCCCAAAATTATTTGGAAAATCTTTTAACAATATAGAAATATTTCTTCCAGTCAAAATTCTAGGAGCATTACCTATCTCCACGGTGTTATCAAACCTTTTGTTTCCTTCGTGAATCAGACATAGGTAGATATCTTCTATGACCCATGTAGACATTCTTTCGACTATAATTCAACCAACGGTGATGAGTATTAACACCACACAATGGACAAGCTTTTTCTCCCTTCACACAACATCCAGCAAGATTTTCATAAGCTGGAAAATCATTTACTATCCGTAGAAAAATTGCTTTCATTTCAAATAATGTTTTACTAAATGCATCTTAAGCATCAACTCCATTTCTCAACAAATAATGCAAGTCTTCAGTCAAAGGTGCCAAATATACATCAATATCATTCCCGGGCTGCATTGGACCGAGAATAAGTAATGTTAACAAAATATTTTCCTTCTTCATACACAACATAGGTGAGAGATTGTATGTCACAGGCATTACCGGCCAACAACTATATTTGGAACTTAACATAGAAAAGGGATGGAATCCATCTGTAACAAGGCCAAGTCTAAGATTGCGTGGATCGGCTGAAAAATATTTCCATCGTTCATCCACCATAATCCATGCCATAGAATACACCGGATGACGCATTTTTCCGTCATTGCTTCTATTATTGAAATGCCATCTTAAATCTTCGGCCATCTTCTGAGATCTAAACATTCTTCTAAATCTTGGAATTATTGCAAAATATCTCAACACTTTAATTGGAACACATTTTATAGTCTCCTTGGTATCTTGATTTATCTTCCATGTTGAAGAACCTCATTTTGGACAAGTTTCTAAATCTTTGTATTCATTTCTAAAAAGAACACAGTCATTCTCACAAGCATGTATCTTTTCAAAACCCATGTCAAATGCTTTAAGAAATTTCTTTACTTTATATAAAGTTTTGGGAAGTACGTTATCCTTTGGCAAGAACAATTGTTGCACATTCAGGAGCTTGTCAAACCCACTATCGGACATGCCAGTCTCACATTTAAGACTATATAAGACGGTGATGGTCGATAATTTTGTATGGTCTGTGCATTCGGGATAAAATGGAGTTTCTGCATCTTCCAAATTCTTAAGTTGTTCATCCTCTCTTCTTAGAGAATCATCATTATCCTTATCATCGACAAAAAAATCATGATTCATAAAATCTTCATCTTCATAGTGAATCATCTTGAATAAGTCATATATGTCAAACGACTTTGTTTTTTTATCTATATTTATTTGCTCGCCATGGAAATACGATCTACTACTCTTATATTCAGAATCCATTCCTATTATAATTTAATGCTCAATGATGATGTGGTAATCATGCCGACTAAGATTTCGAAAATCTATACATAGGCACAAAATTTTCTCCACATTTCTTAGATTTCTTTTTTCCACATGCACGAAATTCAAAGCTCCTTGTCGGTACTCTATACTAGTCCTATGACAAAATTAAAAACATTAAAAAAATGATTTTTATATTAACACATATGTGTTAAACATTTTAAGTTAAGCATTATATAGTCATCTGTTTAGATACACCGAATCTTTTTCCATTCGGCAATATAGGCAATCAAATAAGTTTCCAAACTTTGATGTAGAATTTGATTTTTGGTTATAATCAAACAACAAAATACTTAAAATCAATCTATGATTCCATCTATATTCCAGACACAAATTTGACTTTCTATTTATATTATCCATTATTATTTTTGCATCTACTATTTGGTAGTGTGAAGGATGCTTTACATCTCCATTTTGTATTAAGGAACAAAATCTGGAAAGTTTTGTTCCATTTACATCACCTTTACATCTCCATTTTCACTTCATCCATTTTATATGTTTTATTCCATTTTATATGTTTGAACATGGAGAAGCCTTATACAACATTGCACAAGCTGTCAAAGAAAAACTTGAACATATAAGTGTATACCAAGTGACCCGAAATGGATGGAAAAATTCACACAGGTGAATAACAACTTAATGGCTAACAAAGAAACTGGTCATATATATTAGGTACATTCCCATATAAGAATGTGCTGGCAAGAAGAGTTAGTTCCAAAAGTGCAATGCATTCGCGAAAAAATAGTAGTATTAATTATTTTGAATTACTTGAGCCCAGAGTCTGTCCAAACAGACAATTTTACTCATTAATGCATCTTGTTGTCCAATTTAGTGAATATTGGTTTGTCTTATACCTTCAGAATTTCAACTAAATAGCTCAAACTCTACTTTTTTCATTTTGGATAGGGTGAAGATTAAAAAAAAAGTCATGAATAATAGAGTTCACAAAACTTAACAAATATGTCCAAAAAATGTAACTAAATCAAAATATTTTTATTCTTTTCTAAGCACATGAAGACTATGAAATAAATGATAGCACAATCACTAAAGAAAAATACTAAAGCATAGGAAAATTTCTGTCTAGATGTTTAGTCAGAGTACTATTACATGCATACATGTAGATTTTTTCATTGGTCAAGTATTAACTCTTTTTTTCCTTATTTTGTCCAATAAATTTCTTTTTTTTGCTATATTTGTTAAAGTAAAAGAAGAAAAAAATCCTATTTGTTATTTTGGATAATATTTGGATTTCATCTTATCAAAAGAACTCGTTGTAAGATTTTGTTAATATTGTGAACTACATAAACTTCTGTCTCAGTTGGTAAAGTTAAAAGGAGTAATGAAGCAAATAATATTGAGTATAATTTTTATTGGTATAAGCACTAAAGCACGTATATTAGAAGAAACTTTGACAAAAGGTTTGCTTCATTTTTCATCGAATCATTAAGACCTCACTGTTATTTAACTATATAGATTATATATAAAGGACATTGATATGTATAAAAGGACATTGATGTCTAAAGTGCAGCCATACACATATGTTTGCTTTCCCATACCCTTTAGGGTAGAACTATAACAACAAACTTTAAGGATTGGTTAACCGATTTTTAAGCAGGCACTTTTTTATAACGAATATGCAACAACTACGTTTTCTAGAGTATAGGTACTCAACTTCTACCAGCTTGCATCTCCTTTTGAAAATCTTTAAATGGGCAGGTAAAGTAGTTAACTAAACAGAATATATGATGTATGGACCTATATCACTTATGTAAATAATATTAGAGTAAATTTCACTCAGCATTAATAAAAATATAGCTATTTTACGAACTAAAGGGTATAGGTCCACGAAACATAACACATTGTTACTGGTTTTATTCCTATAACTAATGTTACCCCAAGCAGTAGTGGGTATGAGTCACAGTTAGCCCAAAAAAGGTCAGTTACTACTTTGAAGAAAATAATATCAGAGTAAAACTAATTGCAAATAGGAAAAGAAAGCATTAGATAATTGAAAAGTAACAAGGGAAGATGCTTAAATAAAAGTCAAACCAATAACATAGGACATGGACAGACCATGCACAACCCTCTGACTTAAACAAATAGATAATTAAATTTCTTCTAGAGATAACTAATAAATTTGGAAGAGTTTCTTATCTATATTGTATGACAAATGCATAGCTGGAAACTGAAATGCTTTAGCTATAAGACCAGTTGTACACCATTTCCATGCTAGTAACTTATTGTGAGGCAATTGCTCTTTCTCACGATGCATAAAAGCATCGGAAAAGATCAACTCTGTTGTAGTGATATACCCATCATTCACTAAAAAAAATGTCACCTAAATAAGTGAAAGTAGAATGTCCTACTCCAATCTAGGTTAAGCTCAAAACTTCAAACAATTATATTGATTTAGTTGTAAGAATCTTCAATGCATTTATTCATCCCCTTGCCAATATTCTAGAATCAAATAGGACCCTAAAAAACCGATAATCTACATAGAACTTCACCACAAACGTGATGTCTGACTAACTTGGCCTTGTTCAAATCTAGAATGTTGTTTGGGCATTATTAACATGTCATGTTTGACACTAAAAAATGAAAAATAAGATATATTCCGCACACGCACCAAAATAATGCACATACATATTAGAGGCCTTATAAATGTAAAAATATATTGAAGTTAGAAATCATATGTTTTATAAGACCGACCAAGGGCGTGCACATAGCCCATCTAAATCCACTTTAAAGAATGTGTTTGATGCCTACATGCTTGAGAGGTAATCAACCTTAGTTAACGTAGCCAACTAATTCAACAGTACTAACCCCCCCCCCAAATGTAAGGAAGAAGCTATCCATCACATAAATTAACTAGAATGCGTGTACCTATGTGAATGTCTATAATAAGTATAAAAAACCTGAAATGTCCATCCAGGTGTGAGTAGTTTGAGGACCGTAAATAGTAACTAACAGTACCTACCCAGTTGTGTTTGACGTGGAGTATGTGCAATAGGTTAAGTGCATACTCATAAGAATTTACAATGCGTCTGTGTGTTGTACGCGTATATACGTATACATGTATGTATAGTCTTTATTTACTATTTATACATAAAGTATACATTATATGTATGTACATATGTGTGTTTTTACTCAGTCTTCTAGTTTCTGTCAGTGATATTCACATTAATGCTTTTATAGTCGTATGTCACATCGTTACAACATGTATTGTCATTTGATTAACAAATATATTTCTTGCTAACTTCATAGCAAATAATTAATCGACATACCATTATGCATTATCCAATATCCACTACTTGAACAGTGTATTTTTCTTCTGAGTCCAACGTTTCTTGTTGACTTCAACGCATATAATTGATCCCACGGTTAAATAAACAGTCATTTGAAATTCAAACAAGACGGGAGATAAGTATGGTTTTTAGTCAACAAGTTTATATGGCAAGAAATTTTATGCATAAATAAATGCAGCAGTCGGACAAAGTAGACCAGGGAAAGGTAACGTTAGCAAATTATAAAAAGACATGGATATGGCAAACTGGAAACAACAATGAACTTCTTAATTATATGACTGCATTATACATAATGAATTTAAAAGATTACAATGGTTATCTTAGTATATTAACCTATGAACATGGCTTAAATTACTAACTACAAAGCTTGAAAGCAAGAAATCTTGGTCATTCGATGTTTAACACCAATTATTGTTTAAGTTGATTGGGTACTTGGTATGCTCACTTTGCTCACAAACAAGTTATTTTTTTGAAAGTAGCAACTAATCTACCAAACAAGGTAGTAAATCTTCAAGAAAATAATATTAGTTACTACTTTTAAGAAAATAATATCAGAGTAATTTTCAAGAAAACAATTTATTTCACTCAGTTAGCCAATGGATTGAAATCCCAAACAAGTACTAATCTACCAATTGCTCCCACATGATTACCTCGACTTGTAGATTACCTCAATTTGTAATCTACCAAATCCCAAACAAGTTATACAGCGATTACCTCGATTTGTAATCTACCAAATCCCAAACAAGTTATACACTGATTACCTGATTTGTAGATTCAGGGCTTGTGAACAAAGCGGAGGGGAGAAGATCGACGAAGTGGAGAGGATCCCTATTAATGAAGTGGATGGGAGCTGATCGACGAGGTAGCGTGATGGGAGCTGTTCCAAGAAGTAGCGTGCAACGATGGAAGCCGAAGCGAGAGGACCATTAAGATGAGCGAGAGGAGTGAAATTTTGTTGAAAGAGGAAAAAATGTAACGGTGGTGGGAAATAGAAGGCAGTGTAGGGAAATAAAAGGAAAAACGTGACAAGTTTTTTATCGAAATAAAGGAAGGCGGCAACCCTAAAACTAAACAAAAAATAAATTGGAAAAGGTAATAATTGTTGCACTTACACTAAAAACGCTACCAATAATTGCAACTAAAGGTAGATTTTCTTTTAGTGGTCCGTTATGCTAACAAATGAACTAACTGTTTATAATCTGGGCTAACTGCCTTCTACTAGACTAACTGTCCTCTAGGCTGACTGCCCTCAAAATGGACTGACTGTTCGAATTTAAATGAGCTAACTGCCCGAATATTCTTTGAGTTAACTACCTTTTAAATTTTCCTTGAAAACCTTTCTCAAAATGATTTAGTCCATCAAATCATATATAAACAAGGAAAATATATCTTTAGCTTTACTCTAAGCTATTTTGCCATGTTATATAAACTTTACTCAAAATAATGTTGATGATGTTCAATAAGGATTATCTATCCTTTTAAAAAAAATTAAAGTCCTTTATAACTTATAAACACTTAGGCTATTGTGCCTATTTATTATATTCGAAACCTTTATTTAAAACCTTTAAACAACCCTTTCAAAACCATTGAAGGTAACCCCTTCGAAACCATTGAAAGAGCCTTTCGAAAACATTGAAGGTAACTCCTTCGAAACCAATAAAAAGCATTTCTTTTAAAAGCTTTAAAATTTAAGACATCCTCCTTTAAAACCATTTAAACCTTGCCTTTCGAAAACATAGGAAAAACTTTCCTTTTCAACCTTGTCAAAACCCTGGCAAACCACCCCTTTCGAAACCATTCACAAAACCCTTCGAAAGCATCGAAACTAAACTCTTTCAAAAGCACTTTGGGTTCAATTTAAAACAAGTGGAAACCTTTCGAAACCATTCGAAGTTGACTACTTCGAAACCCCCTAAAACATTTCGATTTAAAACATTTGGATTATGCCTTCAAGTAGAGCAAAAGGATCAGAAAAACATTAGAGTCGAAAGCATCTGCTTTGAAACCATTTGAAAGTAACTCTTTCAAAACGATTTCTTAAACAATGAAGTGATGGTGTCGAAACCATCCCTTCTAAAGCAATGGAGAGGTTGCCAAATTTTAGAAAACAAAAGAGTCCCTTCGAAACCATCTGGATCGAAAGGTAGAAAGTGGCAGCCGTAGGCTTCGACCATGTCGAAAGAACTTAATTAAAACAAGAAAGCAACCCAATCAAAACCTTTCCTTTTAAACCATTTGACTTAGTCGAAAGCATTTAGGTCGAAAGCAACTTAATCGAAAGCAAGCAGGCGTTCTTTCCTTAAAATCAAAACAAAGCTTCACCTCTTTCGGAACCTCATAGTTTTAATCCTATACCTTTTGCCCTCTTCCAATTCACTACGCACCAGTTTCCTGATACCATGTGCATTGATTTCACAGTGTCGGAAGCGGAGGGATAGAGGTGGAACCTAGTGCCGAAGGAGACGAAACAGTAAAAAGGCTTTTTATTTGTACTTTAAAAGTATGCTTTTGTATTAACCTGCCTTGTTTGTCTAATTCTGATTGATTTCCAAATTTTTATATTCAAAAGTGCTGCCAACTTTCCATATTTGGAAATTAAACATTTTATAAAAAGCCCCTTCTCCTCTATAATTATATAAAACATTTAAGTCTCATACCTTAAATAATTTTATATAACTATTAGAACACCTTGGAAAAATCTGGAAAAATTGCAGAAAATCAATTTATATATGTTTTCCAGCACATAAAATTTTCGGACCCAAATAATAAATTGTTTTCCTGTAAATAATTTTATAATCCAAAATACCATTTTCTTTACTAGAAAATTCATATTAAATCCATGAAAATTTAGAAAAATCTGAAAATTGAAACCCATCTCTAAATTATCATTTTAGATCTACATAAAAATTCGCAAGGAAATTGGATTTCATTTAATACGGTTTTCATCTCAAAACATGTCTTAAAATCTATATGAACATACATACGTCATCAACAAGTATATATTATTATTCTATCATTCAAAAACATGGAAAATCATTGCGAAATATTCAGATTTAACCTTAAAACCGAAACCAATAAAAATTAGAGATGTAAACATTATTCACCTTAGCTTTAGAGATTAAAGGAGCTTTAGATTGAATGGATTTGATTTTGAACTAGGTTTTCCTTTAGCTTTTCTTACTTCTCCTTCCCCTTTCCTTGTTTATGGTGGCCGGCCTTGTTTTATAATTTTTTTGAAATGAAATGAATGTGTAACATTATACACGGCCTAAGGAATAGATATAGGAATGGCCTCTTTCCCATATTACCCCTCCTCTAATTCATTTTATACCCTTATTTAATTTATTTATTTTAATTGGCACGGCTACATTAATTAAAATCAAATCTCAATTCCCTAATCAACACATTATTTTATTTAGTTTAACTAACTAAATATCCTAAATAATGTTACCAATAATCTGGGGTGTTACAATAGGCGTGACAGTGATACAATTAAATAAACTATAAATAAGAACATCAGAGTGCATCAGGTTCATAGACTATACAAAAATAAACTGAAATAAAGTGTTTATACATCCAAATTTCCAAAATAATCCCTATAACTGTCTATTATAATACAAGTATTGACATGGCTCAATAGTACTGCATAGCGGAATATAAGCAATAGTAAGCTCCAAAGTAGAGATATATGAAAGCGTGGTCTCATTCTTGTACTCTGTACAGCTCCATATGCTATCCAGATCTATTATCCCTAATCCACTCATTTAATAGTACCCAAGATAATAAGAAGCAAGTATAAAACCTTGGGTCAGACAACAGTCTGGTGTGAGCGATACATTATCTCAAAAATACTATAAAAATCATACATAGTAAATATGGACATAGGGTATGAAGAACCATACCTAACATGTCCCTGCATCTAAAGAGTTAGAAAATAATAGTCGATATATGCTAATCTACTATCAAAACCATATAAGTGTACTATTGTCGAAGTACAATGTCCAATGTCTGGGTATGCGGTCAAAAATACCTACATCGTGTGACACCCTAGAGTGATAAACAACCATGGCAAACATAGCATCCATCAAATTCGTGTGTGTTGGATATATGATAATTTGTATGGCATAATCGCAAACTACAGACCCAATCAAAATCTCGACTTCATTGGTGCTCGAGTCCATGCCACTCCAAAAGGCTAGGAAGTAGGCCCATAATCGCAAAGACTTGGGTAATCTATTATCGCAAAGACTTGGGTAATCTATTATCGCAAGATCCAGACATAATTGCAAATCCAGGTGGACGCCCTAACATACCCCTTCTTTAGGAGCATACAAGAAACCTCTGAGTTATCAATGATTCCTTCACACATGTCTCCATAATGGAACTCAATCGTTATTCTATCACGGCTATTTCCACAGTAGGACACAGTCGCAAATCCTACTCACAAGCCCTCATCGTTGAACTTGCCCTTGTAGATCACGGTCTAACTCATATCATTAAGTAATCATCTTCGGAATGCCTCTAGACACCTATCGCAAATCGTAGAGCCATCACATCGAAGTTCCAAAGTCGTTGGTATCGTCGAGTCGAAGTGCTACGCAAACGCTCCCCTAGTTGTCTCACGAAATCCATGTTCATCTCGAGTTGTTTGAAGTTGCCAACTTCACCCCCACATCATACCCAAGGGCCCCGGAACAAGCCACAAAGGAATCTCCAAAGTATCATCGTGCCACGACCAAAATCTCTCGACTTCTCAACTCTGTTCGAGTTTTCCCTAGAGTCGGCTTGAAATAGCCGTTTCATTTCCCTGAGTCAAGCCTGAAGCACCTCCCCTGAATAGAAATTCTTGTCTGGATCTGAGCCAAATCACCACCAAACCGAAGTCAAACCTAAGCCAACACCCCCGAATAGAAATTCTTGTCTAGCTCCGAGCCAAATCACCACCGAACCGAAGTCAAACCCGAGCCGACACTCTCGAACGGATATTCTTGTCCGGCTCTAAGCCTAATCACCACCAGACCAAAGTCAAACTCGAGCTAACACCCTCAAATAGAAATTCTTGTCCGGCTCTGAGCCAAATCACCATTGGACCGAAGTAGAACTCGAGCTGTAACAACCCGTATATTATACATCGGAGGATCGTAAAATATTATTTTTAAATTTATATGAGGTCGTATGACTATAAATTTGGGAAATGCCTATTTGTGTCATTTCCTATCTTTATAATTTTTCTGAATGATTTTACCCATGAAAACTTGTATCGGCTATAACTTTTGATATAAGCCAAAAAAGCATCCGAAACAACTTATATTGAAAAGATATGATTGTTTTCCTTTTCGTAGAGTGATCATAAAGTGATTTGGACTTTTTGGCTAGGAAATATGACTATTTGAAGATTGGCAATTTTTGGAGTAGCTTCGTGGGTAATTAGTGACTTTTTGGACAAGCCCACTAACCCATTGTGTTTGGAGACCTTAGGCTGAACCATCATCCCCAATTCACTTTTCCTACTTCTTAAATAGATCTTAGCCTACATTAACCCTTCCTCTAATCAAAACTTTCTCTTTCTCTTCAATTTAAGTCTGGATTATTAATTAATTGTAGATTAGCCAAGGGATTCACATGAGATCTTTAAATCACATTTTTGGGAGGGAAAGTTTCATCTTTGCCGTTGATTTTCGGATCTACCTCGATTTTGGGTGCAAAATTTGGAATTTAGAGACTTTGGTGAGTGATTTATCATCTCTCGCCTTATTATACATGTGTATATATATATATATATATATGTTTTAACATGTTTTGAATCTATTTTTAAAGTCAAACTTTAGTTTTAATGTTGTTTTAAAACCCAACCTATAGTACAAACGTGAGTAAATGGAATTTTGGTGTTCCAAACATGTTGTTTGAAAATATGTGATCGCCTAGATAGATGTTAGGCTATGTTGCATACACCTTATATAATGATTGCTATGATTGATTGTGTGTTTTACATGTTTGAATATTGTTTGGTACATGCATGGTGTTTGTTTGTATGCTTGTATGGTTGAAATGCTCATCGGAGCGAACTAGAGGTAGGAAACGTGGAGACGGACTTGGACGGATTGGCTCTATAGCATTTGGAGATATTGTTGCATAAGTGATGCATGAGGGTCAAAGCATTAAGCGTAGCGGTGGAATCAGCGCAATGTTGAAGGAGCTACGAGATTTTGGTTTGGCATTGGTTGGTTCGACCTAGGTGTTGGTTGGGTGGTGGAATGGTGCGATGGCCGAGCAATGAAGTTGGTTCGGTGGAGGGGTTGGATTAGTGGACAAGCAGGATATTTGGTCTGGTGATGAGCTTGGGTTGGTGGCCAAGCACGAAGTGGTTAGCTTGGTTCGGTGGCTAGGCGTGGAGATGGCTTCGGTGGCCGAACAAGGGAGCTGGTTCGGGGGAAGTGGCTTGGTCTGGTTTTGTGTGGTTGGCTCGGTTTTGGGGGAGCCTTCCTCCGTTTGTCGAGGCTGGACCGAACAGAGGTGGTGCACGAATTTAGGTAGAAGCTTCGAGGATGGCACAGACATATTTTGGGGCAAGAATTTGGGGTTGCTTGGTGGTCTTGGGAGCTGGCGTGGGGTAAGGATGGAAAACCCCGTGGTGACTCTTAGTGATTTTAGGATGGAGACCAACGAAGTATGATGACTTCGATGAATCAATGTGGCGAGTGACTTTAGCATCTGGTGATAGACCGGAAAGACGAGTTCTGCATGATAACTCGTAGGGTAGAACATGAGGTTGTGATGCTCGTGAGTAGGACATGGTAGTCTACATTTATCCAGGGTGGTCTACGTGTACCTTTGTGTTTGGATGTAGGTATGTCCATTCCTTAGCTATCTGGGTAGGCAAGAGTTGAGCATCTATGAGATAGTTCTACTATTGGTACATGTGCTAAGGGATATATAGATGACTCTGTGGTTGTGATGCTCATATTTGCGATAGGGTAGCCTGTGTGTACTCGGGGTAGCCTACGTGTACCCATATTTTGGATGTGTGCGTATGTCCAACCCCTAGCTATCTATGTAACAACCTTCCCTAAAATGGGCCTAAATTCCAACCTAGAAAAGGGCCATTGAAACTTAGAACCATCTTAAAGCAGACTGTTGGTTGGTAAAAAGAACAACACCGTGTTGTTTATCTACACATTCAGAATCTCACAACTGAAGGATAAAATATAATAATAACAATAGTATCCATTTTATTCAAATTTCAAAATATCATTCAAAACCATAACAAAATATCCATAATACCAAAACCCAACAAGTGGTAACATATCTGTGATACAATATTCCAAAATTACAACATTGTTTTTATTTCATGGGTACAACAAAAACTGTAGAAAATAAAAAGTAAATAAATAGACTACTACCACAATTCTCATCATAGTCTCCACCTTCAGCATCGCCCTTCCTAACTTGTGTTGTAATGAGGAAAGAGTCAGAACAACATATGTTCGATGAATAAAAATCTCGAGCCTTACTATTTTAGTACTAACGCAGTATAATTCAAATAGGAATATGTCTTACGTTTTCTACGTACATGATAAGTCTCTTCAAATATAAGCCCAAAGATGTAACGACCCTAATTTTGACTAACATTATTTAGGACATATAATTAGATAAATTAAATAAAATAATATAAATGGTTAAGGGATTGAGATTTGTGTAATTATAAGGTAGTCGTGCCTTAAGTAACGAATAAACAAATGAAAATTCAAAATGAAGTAAGTAAAGGTAATAAGATAAGGGAAAAATAGGAATATGTTATATTCTTATACCCTAAATCCTTATTCCTATTTCATTTACAATATTCACAAACAAAAACTAAACCTAGAGCTTGGTCGGCCACCATCAGAAGAAATCTAAAGGAAGATAAGCAAGAATTCAAGAAGGAAGCTTAATCAAATCAAATCAATTCAAGAGCAAATCTCAACCTTCTTAACAATCAAGCTAAGGTGAATAATAGATTACATCTCATTTTTATTGATTTCGGTATTTAGATAAGATCCGAATTTATTTTGTAAGAAAAGTGCTATGTTTTGACTGTTTAAATGGTTATATATGCTTGTTGATGATTTATGTTGTTTCATATAGATTTTATGAAATGATTTGATTTGAAAAGCCTATCAAATGACATCCAAATGGCTTGCGATTCTGATTTAAGGTCAGTAACATTTGTTTAGAGATGGGTTTGAAGTTTCATAATTTTCTAAGTTAATATGGATTTATTATGAATTTTCTAGTAAAGAAAATGATTAAATTGTGTTTAAATTATTTTCGGCTATTATATGTTAGCTTTTGGTCAGAAATTTAAATATGTTAGAAAACATACTAAAAGTGATTTATGGGAATTTTTGGAGAATTTTCCTAAGTATTTTATTAAAGATATGAAATTATTTAAGGTATGGGACTTAAATGTTTTATATGTTTATAAAAGGAGAAGGGGCAATTTGCTAAATGTTTTAAATTGTTAATTACTGAATTCGGTAGAACTTTTAGAAAGATCTTGAAAAAGAATTGGCAACCAAATATATGTTGACAAATAAGGCAAGTTAGTTGGAAAGATGTTACTTTAAAAATTTTAAAATCAATTTTGTAAAGGATTACTGCTTCGCCACTTATAGTAGCCACCTTTTGACACCATACATCCACCCCCATCGAAACCAATACACATGGCATCAATGCCTTGGTACATAGTGGATTGGAGTTAGGCGGAAGGTATAGAGTCGAAACGTGGTTTCGAAGAGGTGGAAGTAGCTCTTATAAACTAGGAACTATTTTGATTTCAAATAAGGCTTTCGAAGGGCTTGGAGCTTTCAACTTAACCAACTTGCTTCTGTTTATATAAAGAAAGGGATTTCGAATGGGTTTCTGCCTTTTGTTTTTAAAATAAGCTTTCGAAGAGGTCAAAACCCCTGCTGCCACATCCAACATTTCGAATCAATGCCTTCGAAAGGGTTCTTTTGCCTTAAACTTTGAAGCCGCCTCTCCATGCTTTCGAAAGGGTTGGTTACGAAGCCATCCACTTTCTTTTAATTAGGAATAGTGCTTTAGAAAGCAATGCTTTCGCCCCATTTCTTTTAAGACCCTTAGATATATTAAAAGTTAAACCCAAAGGTTTCAAAAGGAATGGTTTTAAATGGTTCTAAAGCTATGTTCCACAAATTCTTACTTGAATCCAGTGTTTTCGAAAGGTTTTTTTTATAAGTAAAGGACTTTAATACTTTCGAAAGATATATAATGAAGGTTTCGAATGAGAGATTCCTTAATGTTTTCGAAAGTTTTACTTTTAGTATTTGAATGGAAGGTTTCCAATGCTTTCGAAAGGCAAGCTTAAAGTGCTTTGAAAAGAGGATGTCTAAGGTTTTATAACGCTTTTGAAGGGACACTTTCAATGGATTCGAAAGGTCTATTTTTAAAAGGTTTCGAAAGGTATGTTTTGACCTTTCAGCCTAGTATTTCAAGGTTAACCTATTTTGAAATGGGTACTTTCAATGGATTCGAAAGGGAATGTTTAAAGCTTTTAAACAAGGTCATCAAAGTTGATATCTTGGATTTAAAGCCTAATGTTTTCTAAGTGGAAGAAGGACTTTAACTTGTTTTAAATGGATATATGACCCTATTAATTTAGGTTGTCATGGACATTGTTTTGTGTAAAACATATCTCATGACAAAGATATTTGAGTAAAGCAAAAAGTATATTTTCCTTGTTTATTTATATTTAAAGAATTAAATAAATTTGAAAGAAATGTTTTCAAGGAAAATTGATAGGGTAGTTAACCCTAAGTAAATGACTTAGATATTAGAATACCATATGGGACTGGTATAGGATCGCTCCCTATACTTTAGCTAATACCCCCTAGCTAATATGTCCAAAATTCTAGTGTGTAGGGCTTTGTCACAAGTAAGACTAGAACGATGTTACACACAGAAAAGAATATACAGAGAAAGATAGGTTATTGGTGAGCCCGCAAAACCATTAAGATCAGTTGACCCTTGGAGAAGTAAGTTAAGGACAGACCGTCTAAGAGTGTGTCTAACAGAAGTTAGATTATTTATTTTGTCTGGTAGACACGAGTCAGCCAATGGTTAGTAGTTAGCCAAACAAAACTACATTATTCTGACAGATAGTCCATTGATTACCTGATTTATGTGCATATATGATATTACTATTATTGCTTTAATCAGTTTGATTATAGCATTCTGATTTGCAAAAAGATATGTTTTTGAAGGGACATTAGTGAGGGGAAACCCGTTCCGCTAAGCGGCGTGGTCTCACTTATATCAGTTAACCGAGATGTAATAGTATTATTCACACCAGGTTTTATGTCTGAATCGAAGTTTATGTTTTTCCCTTAAACTCTCAGGTGATCAAAAATTAATTTGAGTAGATTGAGAGTTAAGGTTTTACAGGTTTAGTATGTTGGACGAATTAGCTTTCGAAGATGTGCGGGAGTTAAAGTTATGAGCTATTTAGTTTTCCGTTGTGATGTATTATGGATGATATGTCTATTTATTACTCTGATCATCCAAGGGAGCATCTTCATATGTCGCTCTTGGCATAATTTGTAATAATTCTATTTGATCAAAACCTGGGAATCGTTTGGGATTATGCATCTAAATATGAAATATTGATTTGAAATGTAATCAGAAAAGTTTTTTAAATCTGTGTTGATTTTATTTCATATTCATGCGCTTCTGATATTACACATACCATTAACATTACCGTATTTTATCACCGGAAGTTAATACTATGGATGACTGCAGCATCTGTAGCGCTTAGCTTCGAGCCTCAAGATAGGGGATGTTACAACTTGGTATCAGAGCATAGGGCTATGAAAAACTTAAACGGAATTTCAAACTTAAAATGATTTTGAAAACATAATCCTACGGAATTAGAGAAAAGATTGGGGTATGGGATAATGCTATATTAACATACTTGTATTTACTATATATAAGTATACGCTTTATCTCAATTCTCCCATCTCTCTTACGCTCTTCTTTTGTATCTTACAAAGACTCGAATGCAAATTTTACGGACCTAAGATATGGATGCTTGAAGTGGAAGAGATAACGTTGGTGGAGGATGCACCACAACTAATGGGAATGCCAAACCAAACACAACAAGAAATCCTGGTCAGGCTCAAGCTGCTAATGTGGGTGCTGGATTACTACAAGTTGATATGGGAGATATGTATCAGTTCTTTGTTAACATTATGCAGGCTGGAGTTGCTGCGGGTTTAGTTGGAGGAAATGCTGAAGGAGGAAATCAAGGAGCCCCAGTGGTCAATAATTATGCTGTGTTGTGTAGAGATTATGCTAGGTTGGGAGGAAAATCATTTATCGGGACTAAGGATGCAATTGAAGTGGAGAAGTGGTTACTTTATTGTAAGAGGATTTTTGCTGATTTAGGACTCAATGATGAGCAGAAAAGGAGGCTTGCTTCTAGGCAATTACATAGAGCAGCAGTGTACTAGTAGAACAGTGTTACGGTTGGAGTCAATGAGGAGACTATGACTTGGGCTGAGTTCAGTAGAAGGTTTGAGGAGAGGTTTATGTTGGAGATTACGAAGTCAACTTTGCTCTGAAAGTTTGCTAAGTTGGAGCAGGGAGACATGACAGTGCTTAAGTATGAAACCAGATTTGAGGAGCTATCAAGATACGAATACGCGGTTGATACCGTTATCAAAAGGAATGAGAAGTTTATCTGTGGGTTGAAGCCTGAGCTTGCTAAAGCCACATTATCACATATTAGAGATCTATGCGATGTAGTTATTAAGATGGCTTTGATGCAGGAAGAAATGCTTGTCTTGAGGGCAACAAGGCAGGGGGAGTTCATAGAGGGCAGAACCAGAAGAGGAAATTTTTCCATAAGAAGGGAGCTCAGAAGAGTGGAGCTGCCAAGAAGGGAAAGACAGAAGTTATCTGTTATAAGTGTGATAAGAAGGGATACTACGCTCATGAGTGCCGGACAGGAAAAGGGAAGAAAGCTTCTTAAAAGAAAGAAGTGAGATATTTCAACTATGATCAAATAAGGCATTATAAGAACTAGTTCAAGGAGCCAGCTAAGGATGGAAATGGCAAAGTGTTTGCATTAGAGCCAGCTACCTCGAGACCAACAGCAGAGGAGAAGGAAAAGGTTGTATTGGGAGGTACACTTTTGATTCATGGGGTATCAGTTAGAGTTCTAATTGATACTGGTGCATCGCATTCTTTTATATCTCATTGTTTGGTAAATAAGCTTAACCTAGAACCCTCATACCTAGTTACTTCCTTAAGGGTTGCGAATCCAATAGGAGGATATGCGATCTTGGGATGAAATGTGACCACCTAGAGTATGAATTGTTAGGTCATGTATTTTCTTGCAATTTGCATGTGTTTGATTTCATAGGGTTCGGAATTATTTTTGGTATGGATTGGTTAAGTAAATACGATTCTAGGATATTTTGCCATCATAGGAAAATATCACTTAGACACTCTGATTGTAGTGATCGAATAATATACTCCATAGAAAACCATAGTTTTGAGGATGATGCTTTGCTAGGTGTTATGGAGGCAGAAGACGAGTTAAATCGAGTTTTCGTTGTTAAGAGAATTTGCAGTTGTCTTTGAGCCTGTAGTAGGACTTCCGCCAAAACGAGCTATTAAGTTTCGGATAGATTTGATACCAGGAGTAGAACTGGTGAGTAGACCGCCAAGCAGAATGACACCTACTGAGGTGAAGGAGTTAAAGGTGCGATTGGTGGATTTAGAAGGTAAGGATTTTATCAGACCAAGCAATTCGCCTTAGGGAGCGGCCGCAGTGTTTGCAAGGAAACCGGATAGATCGTTAAGGTTATATATCGATTATAATAAGTTGAATGAGAAGACAATAAAGAATTGATATCCGTTACCTAGAATTGACAATTTTTTCGACCAGTTGAGTGGAGCCAAAGTATTTTCCTAGTTGGATTTGGCAACATGATTCCATCAGCTTAGAGTGGCTGAGGATAATATTCCTTTGACAGCGTTTAGAACCCGATATGGATCATACAAATAGTTAGTAATGCCGTTTGGACTAACTAATGCTTCAGCATTCTTTGTAGATTTGATGAACCGGGATTTCTGAGAGCACTTGGATAGGTTTGTATTGGTATTCGTAGTTGACATTTTGGTATACTCTAAAGATGAAAGAGAGCATGAAGTTCACCTTAGAGTGGTGCTTGAGACGTTGAGGCAGCATCAACTGAAAGTGAAATTTTCAAAGTGTCATTTCGAGAGGAAGGAAGTGAAGTTTCTTGGTCATGTAGTCTCAAAAAAGGGTTGTCTGTAGATCCACCTAAGATCGAGGCAGTGAATAGTTGGAAGAGACCCGAGGCAGTGACTGAGATAAAGAGTTTTCTTGGATTAGCTGGTTACTATCGGAGATTCATAAAGGATTTTTTGCGGATAGCGGCACCGATGACCAAACTAACTCAAAAGGATATGGAGTTTGTCTGGATTGATAAGTGTGAGGAGGCATTCCAGAAGCTGAAACACTTATTGAAAAATGTACTTGTGTTAGTTGTTCCATAAGGGAATCAGGACTTAATGGTGTACACAGATGCATGTGGAACAGGGTCAGGAGCTGTATTAATGCAAAGAGGTAAAGTGATTGCCTATGCTTCTCGAAAGCTCAGACCGCATGAGGTTAAATATCCAACTCATGATTTGGAATTAGCTGTGGTGATTTTTGCATTGAAGGTGTAGAGACATTACCTTTTGAGAGAAAGATTCGAGTTGTATACAGATCATAAGTCATTAAAGTATCTATTCTCTTAGAAGGAGTTGAATATGAGGCAACAAAGGTGGTTAGAGTTTTTAGCTGCATATGACTTTGGTATTGAGTACACACCAGGAAAAGGCAACAAGGTTGTAGATGCACTTAGAAAAAACATCAGAATGCAGTGTTGGCAATGATAGTTGAGTGGAAAAATTTAGAAGCATTGACTACATGCAGAATACAGTGGAGATATGAAGCTAGATCTAGTAAGGAAACTGCTATGTTGTCATGTTTAGAAGTTCGACCAGTGATGATCGAAAGGATTGCTTCTAAGTAAGGAGAGGATCCAATATTAGCTGAATGGATCAAAAAATTAAGGGATGGAACAGACAGCGATGACTTGAGAGATTTCAGTCTTGACCAGAATAGGTGGTTGAGGAAGAAAGGAAGACTATGTGTTCCGAATGTGAGAAACATTAGGAAGGAAGTCCTTGGAGAATGCCATCGTTCAAAGTTCACCATTCATCCGGGAGGAACTAAGATGTATCAGGACATGAAAAGAAGTTTCTTCTAGGAAGGCGCGAAAGAGATGTAGGCTTATGGGTGAAACAGTGTTTGAACTGTTAATAGGTAAAAGCCGAACATCAGAAACCAAGTTGGTTACTTTAGCCTATAGATGTTCCAGTATGGAAATGAGATTCTATCTCAATGGATTTTATAGATAGGTTGCCAAGGTCGAGTAGAAGAAATGAAAGCATATGGGTTATAGTGGATAGGTTGACCAAGAGTGCTGATTTCATTCTAGTTAAGTGAACTAGGATGGCACCTCTTTTTGCTAAGTTGTTTATGAAGAATATAATTAGACTGCATGTAATTTCTAGTAGTATAGTAAGTGATAGAGATTCAGTATTCACTAGCGAGTTCTGGAAGAGTCCAAAGGAGACTTTGGGTACCAAGCTCAAGATGACTACCGCTTACTGAAACACCCCACACCCCTTAGTATACCCAAAAAGGGCACACCAAAAGATGTGGTGCATTATAGGTATAGCTAAAGCATCACAGAGACTAAGATTCACAAGACAAATAAATAAAAACAGCATAAACATTTAAATAATAACTAGACATTTAAAATTAAACTTCATTCAAAACAGAATATGTCTTAAAAACCAAATACACATGTCTCATGAAAAATACAATCTCAGCCACATCATCAGAGTACATAAACAATAAAAATCATTCCTCTCATAAAGTACCAGTATATCCAAAGTCAAATGAAAAGAAAACTAAAAAAGAAGAAGAAGAATACATGAAGAACTTCCAAGAATATATCTCCAAGCGGTCTAAATCTACTGTCCTCGATTATGCTGGCCTATGAGGGAAAAGGGGAAATAGAGGAGTGGGTCAGGCTATAAGTCTGGTGAGTGAAAGTAATTACTAGCATTCTTAAGAAAGGTAAAGATAATAGACTAACCAATAGTTCTAGTATGAAAGGAAAATACAGAAAAGATAAAATTGGGATAAAATATTGTTTTTGATTTTGTTTGGTTCTTTAATTGTGATTGTTTGCACTTGTCTTAAACTACTGCGATTAGGCTGAAACCCTAATCCTATTTTAATTAGGCTGAAATCCTAATTCTACCCGTTGATCGGCCTTCTATCTCTGTTGTGCCACTATGAACCAACCCTGTTGGTCACAGCAAAAGAAACCACTTAGCGCTTGGAACACAGTAGCGAATTATTTACCCTAATCGACGCTGCACGCCCGGTCATCGCCGGTACGCACTAACTGTCGCTCCCTCTTTTGACCTCTTATTTACCCTAATCAGCATAAGCGTGCCCAGCCTCACCTAATCTGTTGTGAGACCATCAGTCCTAGTCCTGAAAGGGAATGCTGCCCAGCCTCACCTAAGTGTTGTGAGACCATCAGTCCTAGTCTGAAAAGGAATGCTATCGGTACTGGTCCTAACAAACAAATTCTAGTTTGTGCCCCTTGCCCAAATCACCATATTTGAGCTTCTATCTATTGGCCACTTATGTACCCTAATTAGCATAAGCGTGTCCCAGCCTCACGTAACTATTGTGAGACCATCAATTCCTGATTGAAAGGGAATGCTGTCGGTACGGGCCTTTCTTCTATGTTTTCTTATTAACTTAGTGTAAGTTTTAAAATAAGCCTCTTCTATTATTTCTGCTATATTTTCTTATTAACTTAATCTATGTTTTAAAATAAGCCTTTTCTGTTCTTTCTTCTTAATTATAACCTATGTTATAATTGTTACTCTTCTATTCTATCTTTTTAGTTATAACCACTAGTTATAAACATGCTTGCAAATATCTCAAATTTTCCTATTTCAGTCTATCTTCTTTTTATTACAGTTCTTTCTTGTTTTATATCTAATTTCTGTAAATTCATTGTTTATTTCTATTTAATCCATATTAGCGAATTCTCCTCTTTTTAATTTTCTTATATTTATTCGCGTAAAAAGGAATAAAAAGAAACTAACATTTACAGGCTAAATTCTAACGTAAAACAGATGTAAATAAATACAAATAATTGTAAATAACTAAATAAAATAGCTGAATAAAATAGACCGAAAAGACTTTAAAAGCTAACTGTAAATAACTTATATAAAAACTGTCTCAAAATTGCAGAAAAACTACAACTATTGAGAACCCTATTGTTTTAAATTATTTAAAAATATAAAATAATTACAAAAAACTCACCTATGGTCCTTAGCTCTATTCCCTGGCCTTTCCGAATCCACTTCTAGGGCGTAGAATATTTTTATTAAAAATATCTCCTCCCAAGAAAATTTTTCTTTTTAGGGTTCAGCCTCAGGCAATGAACCCAATTGGGAGAAAATCTAAATGAGAAAATAGCTAGGTCTAGGGTCTTATTTATAGTGTAGCTTAGAGATTTCAAGCCGTTGGATTTGAAGATTAAATCTGGTGCAACCACATCATAGGCTCACTAGAAACCATCGGATGGAAGCACGAACGCACAGGATTTGAGAAAAATCAAGATATGGCATGTTCAAACTAACCTGGACATATCTACGTCATTTAACAAAGGCGGGTCGACCTTTATACATTGGGGGTCGACCTTAAGGTCGACCTTACCCAAGCCTGGGTCGACTATAGGTCGACCTGGCTATGGCATGGGTCGACCCCATGCCTTGTTATTTTTTTTCGTTTTTTGTTGATTCTTCTTTCTTGCGTAACTTCTTCATACTGACTCGGATTGCGACAAGTTATACATGGAAATTGATCAGAAAATTGCCGCGGACACAATGGTTCAACTCCTGTAGCTCGATTCTGAAAATTTCAGAAACTTATTTTATTATTTAATTAATCCGTTAATTAATTATCATAGCTCAAATTTTGGGTTGTTACATTCTCCCCTCCTTAAAGGATTTCGTCCCCGAAATCTCTAAGGACAGAAGCATGAAATAAATATTTTCATCAAAATTCTACAACTACATATTCAACCATCATTCATTAAATCCATTGTCCTTAAGCTTTCTAATGCAATTTATGTTATATGCAATACTGTAGTGTCAATGTCCCTAACTAATGCAAAAGATTAGGCAGTCTACTGATTCAGTCGACCTTCTTTAATGCAATCATGTCCGTGCCATGTATCCAAATGAATGCAAATTCCCTAATGAAAACTGATAGTTCTATATGCGTGCTACAATCATCATCCAAATGCAACAATCATATGATAATCATCCATTTATAGCAACCATGGAAATAAAATAAAAGTGCAAATGCACACACAACCATATGCATATATTTTAGTGACCTAGTTAGGCCGATTCCTAGGAGATAATAGTGCCTAGTGTATATATATGCGTCCATTAGCATCCACTGGCAAACACTTGCAACCACTAGTGTCCAACATACATAACATGTTCTAGTAACATGTTTGCATTCAGTCCTACCATCCATAGGTTAAATCCTAAGATCTACCCTCCCAAAGGATACTAAAGGAAAGAACCTATTCAAAACTAAAGATGGAAATAGGAAATTCAAGACATACCATTGAAAAGATGTGGATAAGAGGTACGTATTTTCTCCTCAGCCTCCCACGTAGCGTCCTCAATACTATCTCCTCACTGCACCTTAACCAAAGGGACTTCCTTGTTCCTGAGCTTCTTGATATCACGTTCAACGATCTTGGTAGGAATGCGACGAACCGATGCTTCTCTCTCCACTTCAACTTCCTCAAGTTGACTAGGTTCTACTACCTCTGCTGAATCGTGCAAGCACTTTCTCAAGTGCAAAACATGAAATACGTCATGAAATCCCGCGAGCCTCTCTGGTAGCTTTATCCAATAGCCATCTTCCCTACCCTTTCCACAATGGGGAACGGTCCTACGAATCTGGGAGCAAGTTTCCCATTTGATCCAAACCTCACTACCTTTCTTAGCAGAGACACCTTAATGAAAACCAAATCTCCTATCTCAAACTCAATATCCCTTCTTCGCTTATCTGCATAGCATTTCCGTCTATCTTGGGCTGCCTTCATTCTCTTTCTAATCAAATCAATCTATTCCGAAGTCGCTCTAACCATATCGGGACCTAGTAGCAATCTCTTTGTAGACTCCAACCAACACGAAGGCGACTTGCAAGGTCTTCCATAAAGTGCTTCAAAAGGTGCCATCCCAATGCTAGCGTGAAAACTATTATTATATGCGAACTCCACTAAAGGAAGATGCTCCTCCCAAGTTCCTCTAAAATCAAGAATGCACATCCTCAACAAATCCTCAAGAACTCTATTAACTCTCTTCGTTTGGCCATCCGTCTGGAGTTATAGGCTGTACTCAATCTATGCTGCGTCCCTAAAGCCTCTTGTAAGCTTCTCCAAAACTTACTAGTAAAGATAGGGTCTCCATCGCTCACTATGCTAGAGGGAACTCCATGAAGTCGGACTATCTCACGAACATATAAGGATGCCAAATAAGTTGTTGTCCTCTTACTCTTGACCGGAATGAAGTGGGCGCTCTTAGTCAAATGATCTGCAATCACCCAAATACTGGTATTCCCCTTCCTAGATCGGGGTAAACCATCTACGAAGTCCATTGAAATACTATCGCACTTCCATTCGGGTACATCCAATGATTGAAGCAATCCATCGGGTTTCTGCTGCTCCGCCTTAACTCTTTGGCACACAAGACACTTAGCTATAAACTCTGCCACATCCTTCTTCAAGCCTCTCCAATAAAACACTCTCTTCATGTCCCTATACATCTTATCACCACCCGGATGAATAGTCATTCGAGAATGGTGTGCTTCTTCTAGAACTGCTCTCGTCAAATCACTAGTGTGGGGGACACAAAGTTTTCGATCTCTCCTTAGCCATCCTTTACTATCAATGGAATAGCATTGGAGATGTCTAGAGACCTCTCCTCTGCTAATCCTATCCAAAATATCCATAAGCTCTGAATCCTCTCGCTGCCTGGAGCCAATCTAATCAATGAGGGTAGGCTTAACCTCAAGTGCTGCCAATAATCTAGGGGTAATGTCCGTAGAGGGCTTAAAATCGAAGGTGGATACTGCTCTAAGACTTGCATCAATACTTCTCTAAGACTTGTTCCACATGCATCAGTGTATACTATAAAAGGCTTAGCTCCGTCAGGTAAAACTAACACTAATGCACTAGTAAGGGCCCTCTTTAGCATCGTGAAGGAATCCTCACAATCTACGCCCCACACGAATGCCGTATTCTTCTTAGTGAGGCGAGTAAGCGGTGTTGAAATCTTAGCAAAATCTCTGATAAACTTCTTATAATAGCCAACCAAACCTAGGAAGCTTCTAACTTCGGTAGCGTTCTTGGGGGCCTTCCAATCTTGTACTGCTACTACCTTAGCGGGATCAACAGCTAAACCCTCTCTTGAGACTATATGCCCCAAAGAAATGCACCTCCTCACGCCAAAAGTGACACATCGAGAGTTTTGCTTTCAACTGATGAACACGAAGTGTACGAAGAACCTCCTCAAGATGAATAACATGCTCTTCCATACTCTTTGAAAACACTAGAATGTCGTCCACAAACACTACAACGAACTTATTTAGGACATCTCGAAAAACATGGCTCATCAAATCTACAATATAGGTTGGGGCATTGGTCAGCCCAAACGGCATAACCAACCACTCAAAGAATCTGTTGGGTGTCCTAAATGTTGTCTTATTGATGCTATCGTCAGCGACCCTAAGCTGATGAAATCCAATAGCTAAATCAAGCTGAGATAATACCGAAGAGCCAACCAACTGATCGAAAAGATCATCTATCCTAGGAAGTGGGTAACGATTCTTCTTTGTGAGCTTATTCAACTCTCTATAGTCTACGCAAAGTCGAAGGGAACCATCCACTTTTGTAGCAAAGACGACTGGCGCTCCCCACTCAGATATGCTCAGTCTGATGAAGCCTTTCTCCAATAGCTCACCAATCTACTTAATTAACTCCTTCCTCTCCCTAGGAGCCATATGTCTCACGGGAAATGCCACTGGCTTAGCATTGTCATTCAGATAGATCCTAAAGTCGATCTCTCTCTTAGGGGGTAGTCCCTTAACCTCTTCAAAAACGTCTGGGAAATCTCTAACGACTAGAATGGAATCTAACTCTCCTAGTGATGAATCAAGGGAATTATGGAAGAACAACATGACCGACCCTTGTGTTTTGCAAGAAACCTCGAGAGTCCTTCTGCTACATGTCTCTAGTCTGACGACTCTCCTCTCGCAGTCTAATATCGCACCATAAGTGGATAACCAGTCCATCCCCAAAATCATCCCATATCCCTAAAATCCTAGTACATAGGTGTCACAGTCAAACTCTACGCCTAGTATAAAAAATTTCAAACCCCTACAAATCATGGATAAATGTGCCGATCCTCCTACGGGGTTTGAAACAACTATAGGGTCTACTACTAGAGAAATATCTAAGTGGAAACAATCAACCAAGGAACTAGAAATGAAATAATGTGATGTTCTAGAGTCAAAAAGAGTCCGAATAGGAAAATCCGAAATAGAGATCAAACCTTCTACAGAGACTTTCCTACCTCGATCTGGTCCACTAGAAGGTGCTGCATCCAAAGCCTGTACTTGCGCTGTAGGTGCGCCTGCTCTCTGCCCTGCCCTCTGAGGACAAGCTCTACTAAGGTGCCCAGGCTGCCGACAATTGTAATACCTCCCCTTCATCGTGTTCTTCTTACAGTCCTTTGTGAAATGCCCAAGCAATCCATAACTATGACATTTCTCGCCTTTCTTGATCTATACCTTCTGAGGTCCTTCTCCTTTCTTCTTGTCCTTATCCTTCTTATTCTTCCACCACTGCTTCTTAGAGTTTTCTGATTTAGGAACCTCCTTAACCTCTTCTTTTTTAGCTACATCTGACATGCGAGCCATCTCCACAAGTGACTCATACATCGCTCCCACGAAATCCTCCGTGCCAGAAAACGTTCTACCTCCTAGATTAGCGAAGTCCTTGCATAGCTTAGAAAAATTGGCTGCTGCAGCTGGATTAATGGGATCCTCACCCGCCGGTGCTGCATTGGGTGCTTGCCCTTGCACCTCTGGTGCCGTAGCTTGGTGGTATCTACGGAACCAAGCAGTGGCTTGGACACCCTCTGGAAGATTTGGGGCGTCCATACTATGCAAAGAAAAAGAGATTTTAGGCTCGAAAGAATCGAAAGAAGGTTGAACTGGACTTTGAGGGGACTTTTATAAAAACTCTCTTATACTTAAAAACCATTTCTATAATAAGAGTTTCATTCTGAAAAACACTTTTAGTTTGAAGATATGTTACTTTTGAAAAATACATTACTTTTTAAAACAAGTTTTTAGGAATCCTGTAACCTTAGGCTTTGATACCAAGTGAAACACCCCACATCACTTAGTATACCCAAAAAGGTCACACTAAAAGATGTGGTGCATTATAGGTATAGTTAAAGCATCATAAAGACTAAGATTCACAAGACAAATAAATGAAAACAACAGAAACATTTAAATAATAACTAGACATTTAAAATTAAACTTCATTTCAAAACAGAATATGTCTTAAAAACAAAATACACATGTCTCGTGAAAATTACAATCTCAGTCACATCATCAGAGTACATAAACAATAAAAATCATCCCTCTCATAAAGTACCAGTACATCCAAAGTCAAATGAAAAGAAAACTGAAAAGAAGAAGAAGAATACATGAAGAACTTCCAAGAATATATCTCCAAGCGGTCTGAATCTACTGTCCTTGATTCTGTTGCATTGGGGGAGAGGGGAAATAGAGGAGTGGGTCAGACTATAAGGCTTGTGAGTGAAAGTAATTACTAGCATCCTTAAGCAAGATAAAGATAATAGACTAAGCAATAGTTCTAATATAAAAGGAAAATACAAAAAAGATAAAACTGGGATAAAATATTGTTTTTGATTCTGTTTGGCTGTTTAATTGTGATTGTTTACACTTGTCTTAAACTGCTGTGATTAGGCTGAAACCCTAATCCTATTTTAATTAGGTTGAAATCCTAATTCTATCCGTTGATCAGCCTTCTATCTCTGTTGTGCCACTATGAACCAATACTGTTGGTTACAGCAAAAGACACCTCTTAGTGCTTGGAACACGGTAGTGAATTATTTACCCTAATCGATGATGCATGCTTGGTCATCGCCGGTACACACGAACCGTCGCTCCCTCTTTTGACCTCTTATTTACCCTAATCGGCATAAGCGTGCCCAGCCTCACCTAATCTGTTGTGAGACCATCAGTCCTAGTCCTGAAAGGGAATGCTGCCCAGCCTTACCTAAATGTTGTGAGACCATCAGTCCTAGTCTGAAAGGGAATGCTGCCGGTAATGGTTCTAACAAACAAATTATAGTTTGCGCCCCTTGCCCAAATCCCTAGATTTGAGCTTCTATCTATTTCCCACTTATGTACCCTAATTAGCATAAGCATGTCCCAGCCTCACCTAACCATTGTGAGACCATCAGTTCTTGACTGAAAGGGAATGATGTTGGTACGGGCCCTTCTTCTATGTTTGCTTATAAACTTAGTGTAAGTTTTAAAATAAGACTCTTCTGTTATTTTTGTTATATTTGCTTATTAACTTAATCTATGTTTTAAAATAAGCCTTTTTTGTTCTTTTTTGCTTAATTATAACCTATGTTGTAACTCTTCTATTCTATCTTTTTAGTTATAACCACTAGTTATAAACATGCTTGCAAATGTCTCAAATTTGCCTATTTCAGTCTATCTTCTTTTTATTACAATTATTTCTTGTTTTACATCTAATTTCTGTAAGTTCAGTGTTTATTTCTATTTAATCCATATTAGCGAATTCTCCTCTTTTTAATATTCTTATATTTTATTCGCGTAAAAAGGAATAAAAATAAACTAACATTTACAGGCTAAATTCTAACGTAAAACGGAAGTAAATAAATACAAATAACTGTAAATAACTGAATAAAATAGCTGAATACAAATAGCTGAATAAAATAGACTGGAAAGAACTTTAAAAGCTAACTGTAAATAACTTATACAAAAACTGTCTCAAAATTGCAGAAAAACTACAACTATTGAGAAACCTAATATTTTAAATTACTTAAAAGTCTAAAATAATTACAAAACACTCACCTGTGGTCCTTAACTCTATTCCCTTCCCGGGTCCACTTCTAAGGCGTAGAATATTTTTATTAAAAAGATCTCCCAAGAAAAAAATTTCTTTTTAGGGTCCAGCCTCAGACAATGAACCTAATTGGGAGAAAAGTTGAATGAGAAAAATAGCTAGGTATTATTTATAGTGTAGCTTAGGGATCTCAGGCCATTGGATTTGAAGATTAAATCTGGTGCAACCATGTCATAGGCTCACTAGGAACCATCAGATGGAAGCACGAACGCGCAGGATTTGAGAAAAATCAAGATATGGCGTGTTCGAACTAACCTGGACATTTCTACGTCATTTAACAAAGGCGGGTCAACCTTTATACATTGGGGGTCGACCCTAAGGTCGACCTTACCCAAGCCTGGGTCGACCTATAGGTCGACCTGGCTATGGCATGGGTCGACCCCATGCCTTGTTTTTTTTTCATTTTTTGTTGATTCTTCTTTCTGGCGTAACTTCTTCATACTTACCATCCGCAGACAGATGGGCAAATGGAAAGAGTTAACAAAGTCTTAGAAGATTTGTTACCGGCTTGTGTACTAGATTTTAGGGGATCATGGGAAGACCATCTACACTTAGTCGAGTTTTCGTATAACAACAGTTTTAGGCTAGTATAGGGATGGCACCATTTGAAGCTTTGTATGGAAGGCCATGCAAATCTCCCAATTATTGGTTAGAGATCTGGGATAGATTAGTTCTTGGTCTAGATTTGGTTAGGGAAGCTGGAGAAAAGATTGAGTTAATTCGAGCAAGAATGAAGGAAGCTCAGTCTAGGCAAAAGAGCTATGCTGATAGAACATGGAAAGACTTAGAGTTCTCAGTTGGAGATCATGTTTTCGTCAAGGTATCACCAATGAAAGGTGTAATCAGATTCGAAAAATCAGGAAAATTGGTGCCAAGATTCGTTGGACCATTCCTATTATAGAAAGGATTGGGAAACTCGCGTATAGAGTGGGGTTACCAAGTAGTTTGGCAGGAGTCCACAATATTTTCCATATTTCTCATCTATCGAAGTGTATTCGAGATCTAGAGACTACTATAGCACCAACTATGTTAGATGATTTAGTAATGGAACCGAATTTGACTATGGTTAGAAAGACAGTTTGTATAGTCACGAAAGATGAGAAGAGACTAAGGAACAAGATAGTCAAACTAGTCAAAGTCTAGTGGAGTGACGATGAGAGAGATTTACTTGGGAAACTAAGAGCAGGGTTAAAGACACTTATCCTAACTTGTTTCATGGTATGTTTTACCTTCATGATTGATTGTTATGAGTACCGTATCGTAATTTCGAGGAGGAAATTCTATAAGGAAGGGAGTCTATAACGACCCTTATTTTGACTAACATTATTTAAGACATTTAATTAGATAAATTAAATGAAATAATGTAAATGGTTAATGGATTGAGATTTGTGTAATTATAAGATAGTCATGGCTTAAGCAATGAATAAACAAATGGAAATTTAAAATGAAGTAAGTAAAGGTAATAAGATAAGGGAAAAATAGGAATAGGTTATATTCTTATAACCTAAACCCTTAATCCAATTTCATTTACAATATTCACAAACAAAAACTAAACCTAGAGCTTGGCCGGCCACCATTAGAAAAAAGCTAAAGGAAGATAAGCAAGAATTCAAGAAGCAAGCTTAATCAAATCAATTCAAGAGCAAATCTCAACCTTCTTAACAATCAAGCTAAGGTGAATAATAAATCACATCTCATTTTTATTGCTTTCAGTTTCTAGATAAGATCTAAATTTATTTTGCAAGAAAACTGCCACGCTTTGATTGTTTAAATGGTTATATATGCTTGTTGATGATTTATGTTGTTTCATATAGATTTTATGATAAAATTTGATTTGAAAAACCGATCAAATGACATCCAAATGGCATGTGATTTTGATATAAGGTCAGAAACATTATTTTAGAGATGGATTTTAAATTTTATAATTTTCTAAGTTAATTGGGATTTATTATGTATTTTTCTAGTAAAGTAAATGGTTAAATTGGGTTTAAATTATATTCGGCTATTATATGTTAGCTTCGTGTCAAAAATTTAAATATGTTAGAAAATATATTAAAAGTGATTTATGGGAATTTTTGGTGAATTTTCCTAATTATTTTATTAAAGATATGAAATTATTTAAGGTATGGGACTTAAATGTTTTATATGTTTATAAAAGGAGAAGGGGCAATTTGCTAAAATTTTAAATTGTTAATTACTAATTCGGTAGCACTTTTAGAAAAGATTTTGAAAAAGAATTTGCAACCAATTATATGTTGACAAGTAAGGCAAGTTAGTTGGAAAGATGTTACTTTAAAATTTTACTTGGGAATAATGCTTTCACCCCAGTTCTTTTAAGACCCTTAGATATATTGAAAGTAAAACCCAAAGCATTCGAAAGGAATGGATTTAAATGGTTTCGAAGCTATGTTCCACAAACTCTTACTTGAACCCAGTGCTTTCGAAAGGTTTGTTTTAGATAAAGGACTTTAACGATTTCGAAAGATATATAATGAAGGATTCGAATGGGAGATTCCCCAATGTTTTTGAATGGTTTACTTTTAGTATTTGAATGGAAGGTTACCAATGCTTTCGAAAGGCAAGTTTAAAGTGTTTTTAAAATAGGATGTCTAAGGTTTTATAATGCTTTCGAAGGGACACTTTCAAAGGATTCAAAAGGTCTATTTTTAAAAGGTTTCAAAAGGTATGTTTTGGCCTTTCAGCCTAGTGTTTCAAGGTAAAGTAGTTAACCTATTTTGAAATGGGCACTTTCAATGGATTTGAAAGGGAATGTTTAGAGCTTTTAAACAAGGGCATCAAAGTTGATATCTTGGATTTAAAGCCTAATGTTTTCTAAGTTAAAGAAGGACTTTAACTTGTTTTAAAGGGATAGATGACCCTATTAATTTAGGTTTTCATGAACATTGTTTTGTGTAAAACATATATCATGACAAAGATATTTGAGTAAAGAAAAACGTATATTTTCCTTGTTTGTATGATTTAAAGAATTAAATAAATTTGAAAGAAATGTTTTCAAGGAAAATTGATGGGGTAGTTAACCCAAAGTAAATGACTTAGATATTAGAATACCATATAGGACTGGTATAGGATTGCGCCCTATACTTTAGCTAATAGCCCCTAGCTAATATGTCCAAAATTCCAGTGTGTAGGGCTTTGTTACAGGTAAGACTAAAACGATGTTACACACAGAAAAGAACATACAGAGAAAGATAGGTTATTGGTGAGCCCGCAAAACCATTAAGATCAGTTGATCCTGGGAGAAGTAAGTTAAGGACAGATCGTCTAAGAGTGTGTCTAACAGAAGTTAGATTATTTATTTTGTCCGGTAGGCACAAGTCAGCCAATGGTTAGTAGTTAGCCAAACAAAACTACATTATTCGGACAGATAGTCCATTGATTACCTGATTTATGTGCATATATGATATTGCTATTATTGCTTTAATCAGTTTGATGGTAGGATTCTGATTTGCAAAAAGATATGTTTTTAAATGGACATTAGTGAGAGGAAACCCGTTCCGCTAAGCGGCGTGGTCTCACTTAATATCAGTAAACCGAGATGTAATAGTATTAACCACATCAGGCTTTATGTCCGACTCAAAGTTTATGTTTTTCCCTTTAAACTCTCGGGTGCTCAAAAATTAATTTGTGTAGATTGAGAGTTAAGGTTTTATAGGTTTAGTAGGTTGGACGAATAAGCTTTCGAAGATGTGCAGGAGGCAAAGTTAGGAGCTATTTAGTTTTATTTCTGCTGCGATGTATTATGAGTGATATTTTAATTTAGTACTCTGATCATCCAAGGGGACATCTTCATATGTCGCTCTTGGCGTAATTTGTAATGATTATATTTGATCAAAACTTGGGAATCGTTTGGGATTATGCATCTGAATATGAAATATTGATTTGAAATGTAATCAGAAAAGTTTTCTTAAATTTGTGTTGATTTTATTTCAGATTCATGTGCTTCTGATATTATGGATACCATTAACATTACCGTATTTTGTCACCGGAAGTTAATACTATGGATGACTGCAGTAATTGTATTGCTTAGCCTCAGGCCTTAAGATAGGGGATGTTACAAAAGACTTTTCTCAAACATAAATAAAAGTCTTTCCAAATATAAGCCCATAGCCAACTTGCTATCAACCCAATAACCCATATTTATTGTCTAGAATATTCGATCAATTTAAGAGATAGTACTCAAGTCACTTAATACCTTTTAATGGGAATTTGGCAGACTCTGACCATTTAATACCTTATTTAAGGCAGGTCTGCATCATTTACTAGCTATAATCCCAAGGCGGACTCCTAACTAGTAACTGTTAAGCGACATTACATGAAATCTCTTCAGCCACTTAATACTTCCTATTGAAATGAGCCATTTCCTGAGATATCCTCTATCGCGCCTAACCCATAATCCCGGCTATTTACTACTTCCTACATAGAGAAGAGGCGAGTCCTCACACAACCACTTATTACCTTCAATCTCTGAAGCAGTTCCTTCGTATTATGACTCATACCCCACGGTGATATCTCACATTAGCCTGACAATTTGTAGGTACTAGTAGTTATATTAGCTGGGTAGATTTCCCTTACAGAATTTGGAACTAACCTCGCGTCATCGTAGTTACTTATTATAGATGATGTCTCACATCAGCCCTAAAGTCACATTACTGGTAGCCAGATTAGCTTGGCAGACTTTCGTGTGCTTTTGACTGACCTCGCATCCCTGCAACTTATCATAATCTATATCACTCTCTACATATATTATCACAAATCTCACTGTTTCCATAATCAAGGCCTTAGAAGAGATCTTTCTTATTTTGCCTTCAATTTTAATTTCCTTCCTAAGGGGAATTTTAATAAAATTAATAATTTATTTAACTACATAATTATACGTTAATTACGCTAATACACACACACACATATACACACGCATCTAATAATTTCTACGCATGTGGAATTTACGCCCTAAACTAGTGTTTAATTGTTAACTCTTTCAACAATTATATAAGTCGTATCCCGTATTATCAACAATTTTAACATCCCACTATTTTGGACCATTCAAATCGATAATAAATCCACACATGTCGGACTTGAATACTTCAAAATAGTGGATTGTTAAGAAAATTTGGAGCAAATAAAATCAAACACAGAATCACAGAACAAAATATCATAATAACTCGCAGCGGAAATAAAATACCATAGTAGTTCATGAAGCTACTATATAAATACTCTCAAAACATATACAAAATCTCATAGTCAAAATAGATACAATAGAAGTTAGGATACATAAGTCAATAATACAGAGACAATATTGAATAAGAAATAACTAGAATATAAATCGATGAACCGATAGACAAATAAGCTCCAACAAATCTCTAGCTCCAGAAGGTGAATCCAAAGCTGTGTTAATCGGGCTGACCCGAGCGTAAAGTAAAACACAAACACTCAAGTCAGGACATACATACTTATACAATGTAAACCAACTCAAGTGAATTGTAATAGCAATGCACAATAACTTAAAGGATGCTTGGGATCGCCCATCCTTTAAGGATCCGTTAAACCATCAATTAAGCCAAAACAAACGCTATCATAGAAATGTCCATATTAAAGTAAACAATGCAAATAACAGTGTTAATGTGTGCATCAAAACAATCACAAAGAAATCAAATGGCCCACAAAGAAGTGTACCCGTGGTTATAGATTTCAAAATGGTTTATAATTTCGAATTAAAATCATTCATTTAAACCATTAAAAGTGAAGTCATTATACCTTCAAATCAAATATTCAATTCCCAAAAATTACCTTTTCTGAGCTCATTTATTCAATTAAATACTTCAAAACATTGAAATTTCAGCTTTCGCGGCACTTAGGAAATGCTGCGTTAAGTTACATTTGAAAACAATTCAATTCAGCAAAGACAGCATTTACAAAACTGCTGTAGTAGTTCAGTTACAATTAAAAATCTTATTTCAGCCAACTGCATCACTTATCAAGTGCTACTGTAGCTCTTTTATTAGTTTCAAGTCTTAGTTTAGTTTCTGCAACCACAACACTTACCAAGTGCTGCAATAGCCCTTAGTTAAATTTAGCCTTTAGTTCATTTACAGCAACCACAACCCTTATAAAGTGCTGCAGTAGCCCTAAGTTCAGATTTTTAAGTTAATTCTAGAAACGATAGCACTTTTGAAGTGCTGCTAAATAAATTTCCAGATTTATACTAAAATTTCAGAAACAATTAAACTTCAAATTTAACCATTTTAACTTATAAAAATCATATTTTCCACTTCAAAAATGTTCATTTAAATACCCTTTAACTTCTGATTTTATAAAGTAAAATTTCATAAATAAAATACCAAATTTTCCCATAATTTAATTATTAAATCCAAGTGTACAATTTTCTTATTCTTTGCATTTTAATCATTAACTTAACACTTAAATTTAAATTTACCATTTCATAAATAAAACTTAATTTCTTTTTTATTTTCTTAACTTAAATTTCCATTTTAAAACAACTCTCACATTTTCAAATTAAGTTATATTTTTCAAATTTCAATTTAACCATTTACTTATTTAATAATTTAACTTATAGAAAAATCACTAACACTTTATTTAATCGTTTTAAAACCAAATTTAGATCAAAATATCATATTTTACATTTTAAAAATACTTAAATTTTTCTAGAAAAATATATATAAATAACCACGGGTCGGTATTTTCTAACCTAAGTCAAGTGATACGGATATCATTTCAATTCGTAATTTACAAAGAAAAATCCAGGTTCTATCATTTCAAATCCGCAATCCCAAGTCAATTAGAAATAAATAAAAATCGCTCAGGCCTATCATTTCAGCCTGTAACGATTTTTCCCTATTCTAAAGTCCGTTCGGGTATGTATCATTTCAACCCATAGTGATTCTATTCTACAGGGAACTTGCAGTGTGAGAAACAGAATAAAATAAACAATATAACAGAATATAACATATCAGATGATGTGATGGGTTATAACCAGGGTTTAACATCAAATAATTCATATCACAGGCAGGTAAACATGATATAACAATTCTACACATTCACTTGTTATCACTTCACAATTTTAAAAGTATGAATGTCAAACGTGAATAACTCACCTTTTTAAGCTGGAGTTAGCAAATCAAAACACACAACTAAATTCCAGAAAGCATGATACAACACAACTAAGATTCAAGTGGAGAGAGAGCCAAGATTTTGATCTTGTATACAACAATAAACAAAGCAATATAAATATATATATTCAACAAAAATTAGATTGAAACAAATTGGAAATGGAATTAACAAAGATACAAATGGCTTAACCATGCTTTAGATCAAAAGTGCTTGACCACTACTCCTTGTTTGCTCAGCCATGAACGTTTTATTGGTGATAAGTGGCTCGGGTATGGGACAAAACACATGGCTAGGCTAGTAATTTGAAGGGGTTGGAGTTACAACATGGAATGCAAAGGGTCAAGGCCAAAAAGGTGGAGTTTGGTGCAACATAGGCTCGGCCTATGTCAATATTTAGGCTCGGCCATGCCACTACAGGTCAGGTCAGAGGCTGATGTGATGTCTAGAGGTGATGTCATGTGCTGGTGGTGGAGCTAAGGGTGGTGGCCGAGGCAAAACATGAAGTGGTGGTGGAAATATGGCTCGGCTATGCATTGTTTGGAGTTTTTGCAAAGTATATGTGGTGGAAGTTCACCTAGATGGTCACGACCAGGTCTGGACAGAGGGGTATGGTGGTTAGCCGTGGATGATGAAGTGGAGGAGATGATGGTGGTGGTCAGTGAAGGTGATGGTGGATAGTGGCCGAGCAAAGCTAGAGAGGAGCAAGGCAAAAATCAAAGAAAATGAAGAAGAAAATAAGGAAGAAGGAAGCCATGACTTACATTTTTTCTCAGAAGTGAAATGGACATGAGAGTGAGGTGATGAGAAAGTTTGTATGTGAGTTAACAAAAGAGAAATGCACGGCTATCAAAGAGAAATGAACGGCCAAGGCAATGAAAAGGCAAAGAAAAGGAAAGGTCATAGTTAAAATGTAAAGCTTTTGTCTCTTTGAATTTCCAATATATTTTTAAAATAATCACATAGAAAATCAAGTAAATAAAATAGATGTCAACACAAAATAAAGTTGAAATGAAAATAAATAAATAGTCTTAGGAAAAATAGGAAATAAATACAGAGAATAATTTATTTTATTGAAATTGGAATTAAAATTGTAAACAAAATACAACTTATATTGGGAAATTCCAAACTCAACAAAATTCACACAATTAAATTCAAAGCCCAAACAAAATAAAAGATAGCAAATAAAATAGAAAATGAATGATAAAATACAGGTAAAATCTTGCATGTAAAACGCTGAATTCATCAAATTCTAAAAAGTTTAGAACGAAATTCGACGAAACGAAAAGCAGAACGGATATCAGAACCAATTACTGTTTCAAAGAAAAAGATTAAAATTTAAAATTTAAAAATTTCAATTTAAAAGTCACAGTTGACAAAATATAACATTTACAGAAAAATCAATATTTAATTGTATTTGGAAAAATAAAATAGAAACAAAAATCCAAAATACATTGGAAAAATTCCAAACTTCAATTTAAAATTATTTAAAAATCAAAGTTTCAAAACAAAAATTAATTAAAAAATATTTATTAAAATTATGGGTTGTTACAACAATACCAAAATTTCAATATTCATATCCAAAAATTCCAATCAATAGACTTATATATAACAAAAATTTAAACTCAACTAACTACATTAAAATAAAATTCCAATATTTTGATACTAGAAACTTACAATTCCAACTTTTACGTTCTATTCAACTCCTTTTCACATAAAAATAAACAAAGGAATTTCTATTTAATTCATGGGAATAAGCAGTGCAAACTACTGTTAGTCCTTGAGATGATGGTTTTGATGACAACAACCTTAGAATAAGATTATAAAATATAAATACTAACATTGAAGTTTAGATATATATGTATATGCAGGATTTAACCATGCAGGTACAAAGAATGAAGACTGTACAGTATAGAGATTCAAGATATCAAGATTGAAGACTCATGAGTATCAAGAGTTCAAGAGTTCAAGATAAGTATTGAGTCTATAATTATGTTAAAACTTAACAATAGCACTGACATCTTCACTCTATTTTTCTTTTGGGATGGAACCCATTTCTACCTTTTTAGTGGCTTACAAACCAACGACAAGTAGCTTACAAACCAACGACAAGTGGCTTACAAACCCACGAACATCCTGGTTTTGTACAAGTTCTCAAGTCTTGGCATGATGAGATACTCTGCAGGAAGAAGCTTGCAAAACTACTTCAAAATGTTTTTTCAAAACAACTTCGGAATTATTTTCATAATTGTTTTTCAAACTGTTTTAGCCTTAAAAATTATCCTTTCAAATGATTTTTCAAAAAGATGTTTTAGCCTTAAATATTCTTGTTTTTAAACTTCGTCTGTTTTAAACTATCTTTTAATATAATATATTTATACTTAGATTTAAATATAAAATTATAGTAAAATTATATATAGTGTTCTCTATATTTATCTATATATTTTATCTATAGTCAAGTATATTTATAAAGTTTAAAATAGTTTTAATATAAGATAAAGGTTATTTTCAAAGAAAATCAAACTATCAAAAATTGCTTTGGGATGTCGACATGCCTATGGTGACCATGTCGACATGGTGACAGTTGAGTTCAAAATTTAAATTTCAAAAGAAGTGTCTATTCATCATAACCTTTCACGAATGGACATGACTGTTGTTCTTCTATAAATAGGGGTTAGTTTCAACGAATTTTTAATAAGATTTTCTTGTTTTTCACTTCTCTTCTTCTTCCACATTTTCTTATTCAAAATCCTATCATCACTCTGTCGAAATCAACATTGAATCTAACTAGATTATCTCTGCTTTGATTCTCTATCACTATCTCAACAAGATCCAAGTGCTATTCAGAGTTATAGGCTTCTTTGTAATCTATATAGCGAGAAAAGGTGTGATTGTAGCCTTGGAAATCAATCAAGCGAGAAAAGGTGTGATTGTAGCCTTGGAAATCAATTGGGTGAACTTGTTGCCCCGAAAATCAAGTATCTCTACCTAGAGGATTGTGATTCTGGAGGGTGTACCTCGTAGCCTTAAAACCGAGGGTTGTAATTGTTGAATTGCTTTTGAAAGGAAATCCGTACTTAGTTGTGCGGGACTGGATGTAGGGTAACCCGAACCAGTATAAAATCCGGTGTGTTCTTTCCTTTACTGCATTTACTTTATTTCTGCATCTGTGTTTGATTCTGTGATTATATCTGTGTATGAATATTACATACATCTGTGTACAAATTAACATAAACTCAAAAAGATTTAGTAATTTCTTAATAACACTATTCACCCCCCCTCTAGTGTTATTCCTAGCCTTAAGATCCGTACGGTCAAACTCAAACACCAGAAGCAAAGCATGAAAGCAATGTAGAGTTACAAACATTGGAAGCAAAACATGAAAGCAATGTAATCAGTCATCTGAAGTAAAATACAAAAGTAAAGTAGTCGATCATCAGAATTAAAACTCAAAAAAAAAGAATTGACGTCCGAGTGCAAACATCTACATCGATATGATTTATAGTTGTATCAGAGCATGCCTGGGGATCGTTCGTGGTCCCATACATGTGTGAACCCCGTAGCGGGGGTGTTTCCCCTGCACCCCCACCTTGGGGGGTTGCCACCTCCCCTGGACCCCCCCTCCGCAGGGGATCTTATTTGAACAAACAATCAGCAGGACTTGCTTTGTTGAGATGTTGAGTTGACCATTCTTCGAGACGAACTATCTTTGGTTTCTCGGCCAATCTTTTGGTATCTCGGCCTTGCTAAAAAGGCGGGATAACATTTGCCCCCCAAAACATGCCTTGTGTTAGGAAGGTGTGTTTTGTAATGCCATAATCTGGATGTTCATATCTTGTTGATGACCTGCAAAGGAACTGACAGTTTTATGTGGCCCTAAATAACGACCGTTCGGGATCCAGCTATTTGGGATGGAGTGCGACCGTTCATGGTCAAGCGCCTAACTTCAAATGGCGAGCGTTCGGGATCGAGTCATTTGTGGTAAAGTGCGACCGTGTGCGGTCAAGTGGCGGAGCTCAGATGACGACCGTTCGTGGTCAAGCGCTTTACTTCAAATGACGACCATTCAGGGTCGAGCCATTTGCGGTAAAGTGCGACCGTGCATGGTAAAGTGGTGGGTCTCAAGTGACGATCGTTTAGGATCGAGTTGCTTGAGGTGAAGTGCGACCGTTCACAGTCAAGCGCCTAACTTCAAATGACAACCATTCAGGGTCGAGTCATTTGAAGTGAAGTGCGACCGTGCGCGGTCAAGCGCTTATCTTCATGTGATAACTGTTCGGGAATGAGTCATGTGAGATGTAACGCGACCGTTCATGGTCAAGCACCTTACTTCAAATGACGATCGTTCAGGATCAAGCCATTTTTGGGAAAACGCGACCGTGTCCGGTTAGGGGTGGACCTCAAATAATCGATCGTTTGGGATCGAGTTATTCGAGGTGAAATGTAACCACTCAGGGTCAAGCGCCTTACTTCAAATGACGACCGTTCGGGATCGAGCCATTCGAGGTAAAGTGCGAATGTTGGCGGTCAGGGGGTGGTCCCCAAATGAAGATCGTTCGAGATCGAGCCATCTGAGGCGAGTTTTTGCCGTTCCAAATGACGATCGTTCAGGATCGAGCCATTTGAGGCGAGTTTTTGACTGTTCGAAGTCGGGTGCCTGTTTGAGGCAAGTTTGGGACTGTTCGAAGTCGGGTGCCTGTTCGAGGCAAGTTTGCGACTGTTCGAAGTCGGGTGCCTGTTCGTAGGGCTTAATCATTGCAAAATCATCAAAATCAAATATTCAACTGAAAAGTTGTCGAGTAGAAATGTCTGGAAAAGTCAAACATCAGAAGAAAATCATGAAAGCAAACATCAGAAGCAACTCATGAAAGCAAAGTAGGGTCAAACTCAAACACCAGAAGCAAAGCATGAAAGCAATGTAGAGTTACAAACATTGGAAGCAAAACATGAAAGCAATGTAATCAGTCATCTGAAGTAAAATACAAAAGTAAAGTAGTCGATCATTAGAATTAAAACTCAAAAACAAAGAATTGACGTCCGAGTGCAAACATCTACATCGATATGATTTATAGTTGTATCAGAGCATGCCTGGGGATCGTTCGTGGTCCCATACATGTGTGAACCCCATAGCGGGGGTGTTGCCCCCGCACCCCCACCTTGGGGGTTGCCACCCCCCTGGACCCCCCTCCGCATGGGATCTTATTTGAACAAACAATCAACAGGACTTGCTTTGTTGAGATGTTGAGTTGACAATTCTTCGAGACGAACTATCTTTGGTTTCTCGGCCAATCTTTTGGTATCTCGGCCTTGCTAAAAAGGCGGGATAACACATAGTGTCTGTCTCTGTGCAAGGTATCAATCACAACCTAAAGAAACTCACTTAAAAGCTGTAAAACGTATTATAAGATATGTTAAACACACCTTTGATTATGGCTTATTTTATTCTAAAAATGATTCGTTTGATTTAATATCTTACTGTGATGCTGATTATGATGGTTGTAAATCAGACCGAAAAAGTACAAGTGGAACTTGTCACTTTCTAGGGCATTCTCTGATTTCCTGGTTTAGTAAAAAGCAAAACACAGTTTCTCTATCAACAACTGAAGTAGAGTATATTTCTGCTGCTTTGGCTTGTTCTCAAGTAATATATATGCAACAAACTTTAAAAGATTTCAGTTTAAATATTTTAAAATCACCAATCTATTGTGATAATACTAGTGAAATAAACTTATCTAAAAATACTACTCAACATGCTCGAACTAAACATATTGATATCAGACGCCATTTTCTCAAAGATAATATAAGTAGAGAAGTAATTACTCTCAACTATATCAATTCTGAAAATCAAGTTGCTGATATATTAACGAAACCCTTAAATGAATCTACATTTACTAAATTAAGAAGAGAATTAGGTATTTGTTCATTAACTGAAATATAAAATATAAATAACAAGTATAATTAAAAATAAATTCAAAATAAATTAAATAGGCAAAAATTCAAGACCCATGTTGACATCTCCTCTTGACCCATGTCGACATATAACGTTTTTAATTTTTAAATATTTTTCCCACCAAAATTCAAATAATTGGTTATAAATTTCTCCCATTTCGAAATTTTCTTCATTTTCTCTGTTTTCTTTCTGTTCTATCTTCTGAAACCATTCTATCAATGGCCTCCTCTTCCAAATCAAACATAAAATCAACTTTTTCGTTCCCATCGCCTACTTCTGATCCATTTCAACAATCAACACTCACTCGTGTAACGAAAATGGAGAAGTCTCTAAAGGATACCATTCAGTTAATGACTAAAATCCAAGTGATGCAACTTCGAATGGCCAAAGAACAAGAGAGGCAAGGCAAAATCATTAGGAATTTGCAAAAATTTCTTATGGATAATCATGCTAACCCAATCCTGATTGACGAGGACTCTTCAGGAGATCATGAACACGAGGAAAGCGAAGAAGAAGAAGTAGAACCAATGGAAATTTCTGTTTCCACTATCCAAATTGTTCGGTTCATAGATCTCCTATGTTCAAAGACACACATTAGTTTCTTCTCTTTCTTTTCTATTTGTTGTTTGTTTTACGATCTCTACGAAAATGTAAATATAAACAAATTAATAAATAATGTATGTTCTTATATATGTTCTATTAAAATTATTATTATAGATTCTTAGTTAGGAGAGTTTGTAAGTTAGGACTAAGTTTTAGGTTTACAAGTAAGTATTGATGATAACACTATCATCATATAGGATATTAGACTGGGAGTTATATAGTTTGTTTGTTTTTGTTGATGACAAAGGGGAAGAAATATAAAATAGGGTAGTTAGGCATAGATTAAGGGGGAGTTATTAGATTTACGGGGAGTCAATAGGATAGAAGTAATGTTTTATAACCAAAGGTTGTCATCATCAAAAAGGGGGAGATTGTTAGTCCTTGAGACGATGGTTTTGATGAGAACAACCTTAGAATAAGATTATAAAATATAAATATTAACATTATAGTTTAGATATATATGTATATGCAGAATTTAACCATGCAGGTACAAAGAATGAAAACTGTACAGTATAGAGATTCAAGATATCAAGATTGAAGACTCATGAGTATCAAGAGTTCAAGAGTTCAAGATAAGTATTGAGTCTAGAATTATGTTAAAACTTCACAATAGCACTGAAATCTTCACTCTATTTTTCTTTTGGGATGGAACCCATTTCTACCTTTTTAGTGGCTTACAAACCCACGACAAGTAGCTTACAAACCTACGACAAGTGGCTTACAAACCCACGAACATCCTGGTTTTGTACAAGTTCTCGAGTCCTGACATGATGAGATACTCTACAGGAAGAAGCTTGCAAAACTACTTCAAAATGTTTTTTCAAAACAACTTCGGAATGATTTTAAAAATTGTTTTTCAAAATGTTTTAGCCTTAAAAATTATCTTTTCAAATGATTTTTCAAAAAGATGTTTTAGCCTTAAATATTCTTGTTTTTAAACTTCGTTTGTTTTAAACTATCTTTTAATATAATATATTTATACTTAGATTTAAATATAAAATTATAGTAAAATTATATATAGTGTTCTCTATATTTATCTATATATTTTATCTATAGTCAAGTATATTTATAAAGTTTAAAATAGTTTTAATATAAGATAAAGGTTATTTTCAAAGAAAATCAAACTATCAAAAATTGCTTTGGGATGTCGACATGCCTATGGTGACCATGTCGACATGGTGACAGTTGAGTTCAAAATTTAAATTTCAAAAGAAGTGTCTATTCATCATAACCTTTCACGAATGGACATGACTGTTGTTCTTCTATAAATAGGGGTTAGTTTCAATGAATTTTTAATAAGATTTTCTTGTTTTTCACTTCTCTTCTTCTTCCACATTTTCTTATTCAAAATCCTATCATCACTCTGCCGAAATCAACATTGAATCTAACTAGATTATCTATGGTTTGATTCTCTATCACTATCTCAACAAGATCCAAGTGCTATTCAGAGTTATAGGCTTCTTTGTAATCTATATAGCGAGAAAAGGTGTGATTGTAGCCTTGGAAATCAATCAAGCGAGAAAAGGTGTGATTGTAGCCTTGGAAATCAATTGGGTGAACTTATTGCCCCGAAAATCAAGTATCTCTACCTAGAGGATTGTGATTCTGGAGGGTGTACCTCATAGCCTTAAAACCGAGGGTTGTAATTGTTGAATTGCTTTTGAAAGGAAATCCGTACTTAGTTGTGCGGGACTGGATGTAGGGTAACCCCGAACCAGTATAAAATCCGGTGTGTTCTTTCCTTTACTGCATTTACTTTATTTCTACATCTGTGTTTGATTCTGTGATTATATCTGTGTTTGAATATTACATACATCTGTGTACAAATTAACATAAACTCAAAAATATTTAGTAATTTCTTAATAACACTATTCACCCCCCTCTAGTGTTATTCCTAGCCTTAAGATCCGTAATCCGCATTCCTCACAACTACGAATAAAATTCGTACCTTACACACTATTCCTTAATCAAAATCCTTTAACCAAATTCAAAGAAAATAATATAGTGTTATAGAAGATAAAATTATCAAAACTACAAATCTACACTATTTTCATTATTTTGCCACAAACAATTGAGATTCCAACATAGAATTGACATTTCGCATTGAAGGAGTTTTGAGGGTTTATAATATGATGTTTTCGCAAACCAAAACTCCCCAAGGCGTATTCAAACCCAAACTATACCGATCAATTACTACAATAGAAAAGCTAAGATTTCCACTCACGGTATATCCTTAGCGTCTCCATTAATTTTGACACATGTTTGACAATCTTTATCATATCTCTTCTTTTCTCTATATATACAGCAAGGGATTTGTACATATAGATTAGATTTAGAAATTGAGGGATTGGAGGAAAATAGATTGAGAAAATAAACAATAAACAAAAATAGATGCATAGGATTTCTTACCTGAAACTCTAATGGAGTTTTTCTGAATCTATAAAGAGACGAACTGACAGAGCCTCACGAATGTTCCCAAAATATTTGTGAATAAAAGTGAGGGGTCTTGGTCTTACTTATAGGGGTTGGAACACACTGGAACAATTGGATGAAGGTCGGTTGGTAATTATAAAATATGGAATGTTCAAATTCATAAACCCTAGCCACCACTTGACAGTCAATAGTCGACCGGTCCTAGGGAGCGGTCGACTGTGATGTTTATTTTAGGAAGATTTTTTGTTGTTGTTTTTTATTTATTTTCTTCCTTGATTATCATTTAACGTTAACATTATTTTTTTAACATTTACTTAACCCCTAAATCTAAGCATTGTTAACTTTCAAATATAAAATTAATTATTCATTTGAATTTGAATTCTATTTAAATTATTTTAAACCTAGAAGCTTCAAACGTACATAACATTTCTGTTTGAGCTCCGTTTTAAACATATTATATATGAAAATTGATCAGAATTTTGCCACAAACACAACGACATAACTTTCGTGGTTAAATTCCAAATTTTGCAAAATTTTCATTTTCATCCCAATCTTATTTAATTCAATTTATCCAATTAATTATGGTTGATTTTACGGAGTGTTACATTTTCCCCCCTTAAAAAGGATTTCGTTCTTCAAAATATTTTCCATGGGGTGAACAAAATAACGCGAACTAAACATTAATGTTAGACAACCAAGTTATCTACACATCCATCTACTCATTCAAAAGTGCAATGTTATTATGTATTGCAGACATACTACAAGTGAGCTCAATCCTAGCGTGAATGTGTGACTATGAGATATAAGTATGTATGCAAACACCCTAAACATGCATGAAAATTTCTACATGAGTGCAAAGTGATAGTGAAAAGTGTAGCAACCATCTTCTACCATTCAATCTAGCAACCATGAGGTAACAAAAATTCAATTTTGGATAGGAATGTTTACCAAAGAAAAGCTTAGGATGAGAAGTCCTCATGCTTTCCGTCGGATTTCCTTCCCATTATACTCGAACCAACCTAATTTCTTGTGAAGCTTCCTAGTTCTGTGCTCCACAATGTGTGCAGTGGCATGGGATGCCGTTAGCTCCATCTCAATATCCTCCAATTGATCAGGCTCTACCACAGTAGTCGTGCAATGAAGGTATTTCCTCAAAAAAAACGTCACAGACTCCTACAAACTTATCCGGTAACTCCACACGATAAGCGAGTTTCCTATTTTCCCCAAAACTAGGAAAGGCCCAACAAACCTTGGTGCCAACTTTCCCGACTTTCCAAATCTTATGAAATTCACATTCTGCATAATCAACTCTATCTTTTCGAAGTCTCATAAATTAAATCTGGCCTGAGTAGGATTTTGTTGGTGGTTTCCCACCAATAATTTGGCGATTTGCATGGCCTCCGATAAAGCACTTTAAAGGGTACCCTACCAATCGTCTGTTGGTGATTTTTATTATAAGCAAATTCTACTAGAGGTACGTGCTACTCCCAGTGTCCTCCAAAGTCCATGATGCAAGCTCTTTAACAAATTCTCCAAGATCCTACTCACTCTTCTAGTTTATCCGTCAGTCTGTGGGTGGTAAGCGGTGCTAATGTTCAACGAATTCCTAAAACTTTCTGCAAACTCCTCTAAAATTTGCTAGTATATAATGGGTTACTATCACTAGCGATGCTAATTGAAATTCCATGTAGTCGAATCACCTCCTTGATATAAATCTGTGCTAGAGACGCTGCGGTCGTATTGCTCATGATGGAAAATTCTGCTACCTTCTTCTTCATCCATGTCCAGTAGAAAATTCTCTTCATATTCCTATTCATCTTATTCCCTCTTGGGTGAAGGGCATCTTTGAATGGTGTCACTTCGCAAGCTAAAATTTATTTTTTCTAATATCCTAAAATTTCTAGGATCAAAGCATTATTTTATTTCTAGTTGACTAACCTAATTTTCTCATTAACTTCTAGTCTTACCCACGGTTTATTTCTAGTTAAGTGTCCTTATCAAATTTCCTTATTTACGTTGCTCCTTGACACACACACATATATTTATCAGGTTGTTCAATTTCACCTTAAAACCATCACAATGATAAAACTGGGATATATCTTATATCATATCTTATGCATTTCCAATAACTAAAGGAGACTACCAGCGATTACAAACCAAAAATTCTAAAAGAAATTTTGCTGGAAGCTGCCATTTTTCATCAACTAGTGTAAATGGTGTTGAGATCCAAACACTCCTTACTAAATCAAAATAGGCATTCCTAATATATATTCCACTATTGCCCACTTTGCTTAATTTTCCTTCTTGGTTTCTAATAAATACGGTCCATCCATTATTTTAGTTAATATACCCATTATTGTCAAAATTGGACCATCTATAATCAATCCTTATCTAAAACTCTTTAATCTTTTTACAAATTTCAAAATCCATCTATTACTTCGATTCAATTCCTCTATAAATGGCATTTAAATTTCCCTAATCAGTCCTCGTTTAATTTCTTTCAACACTCATTAACTGCAAATTTATTGCCCGTCAAATTTGTAATTAATGTCCCTAAATCCTAATCTGTTAGTTACTAAATAATTCATATCTAATTTAAACTATGTTATATATATTATTTTTAGTCATTAAGCATGGCTATACATGTATACTAATTTCTAAACTAGAACATTTATTTCCATATATTAGAGCTATCCTTCTAAAAAGGATTACCCTTATAATTTTTCATAAATGATATTTTTGCTTTGTTTGAGAGTACAAGAGATTATTTCTTTCTTTTATTGAAACGGACAGTGTAAACTATGAAAAAGAACATCCATGTCTTACCCATCTCATTCCCTTTTTGGTACAACCCTTGTTAATTAAAATAACGCGTTTTTACACATATTTTGGAATTGGATAATTTATGGAAATTACACTGAAACTGCTCCAAATAAATCAAAACATAGAAATTTACATTTGAAGTCAACTATGGCAACCTAACTTACAACCTAATTATAAATCTGGAATATCTTCATGATTTTTACCAATATTCTACAATTAAATATTTGTGACCAGTTTCAAATTTTCAAATCAGGTTGTACATATTATTCATATTTTATTCATATCTTAAAACCTTTACACTACCTTACCCAGGTAGTGATCCCTATCTACTCCATATAAAAATTTGGTTCAGTTCTCTTCATTCTTTCAAACTAAAATTTCACAATTATAAAGTACCTTGCCTGATACCTTTATCTTTAAAAATATAAACTTGGAAACCCATTTTGTCAATTTCAAAAATTGCTTAGTTCCCAAAAAGGAGTAAAAAAATTTCCTTCTTAAATAATTTTTTTCATTAAAGGTTTATTCTTTCAAAAGTTGGGCTTTTCATTCGTAAGATTCAAAATTTTCTTGGTTTTCAAAAAGGAACTATGAAAATTTCTCTTTTTAATTACTTCCTATAACAAAGGCTTTTTCTTCTTTTGAAAGTAGGGTTTTTAACAACATTCAAAAACTCAATCATTACACCGAGTAATCATTCATTTAAAAAAAATTCAAAAATATCTTATATAACTTTAAACAATGAAAAGTGGAGTAAAATATGATAACTTCCATCAAATTATTTTCGTCTTATAATATTCCTAACCAGAATACTTATCGTTCTTTATATAAATTCCTAATGTTATTACTATATATCTCAACTATCATTTTTCGCACTTCCTTATATAGGAATGTTCCTCCTACCTACCTACCTTATTGCGTATTCTTAACATTCTATTTTTTTCTATCCTATTTTAGTCAAGTGTCATTTCCATTTATACATCCCTTTTAAAAGAATTTTAAAGAAAAGAACTTCCAATTTTATAAAGTAGGAATAATTATCAAGTCTGACCTACGTTCTACTTTACATTTATTTAAAAAAGGAAAAATCCCTTTATCAAAAAAAAATCTAGACCAAAAACTTTTTGGCTCAATAAACTTTAAACTAAGAATCCGTAGAATGAAAAATCCTTTTAAGTTAGAACTTTTAAATTTAGCTAATTTATAAATTATGAATTTCCAAATTTTCTTGCGCTTTCAAAATACCAACTTCCAAATTTATAAGGTGAGAAAAACCATTGGGTCCATCATATGCCCTATTCATTTCAAAAACGAAGAATCCAAAGATTGTAAACTATTTAACTCAACTAATTCTTAAACTAAATATTTCATAAATGATAACCCCCGTTCCACACTCTTTAAAATTACATCCTTTTTTATAGCATATTTCCAAACTCGACCAAAATCACTTTTTAAAAAAAGAATTTAAACTCATGATACATAATATCTTCACTTAATAATCCTTTCAAAAAGCCCATTCAAAACATTTCAAGGAATTTTCAGAAATCTTCTTACTAAATTCTTTCTTATGGGGTTAGATCTAGAAATTAACTTTAATTGTTCCTTCTTTTGAACTTTCCTACTCAACCTTTAAAGAAATCCGGTTATCTTCTTGTGGTAATTAATGTACATCTTCTTTACATCTTTCTTCTGGATGTTTACAAGTATTTAGCCTTATAATATTTAATTACTACCTTACATTTTTTTTGCTATTTCTATAAATGTCAATTGTGTGTAATAAATGGTTATAATTCTAATGAAATTTTTTTAAACACATTTATTTATTCTTTTTAATTTTACATATTATGCCTTCCTTACCTCTCCAAAATTTCTCTAATAATCTCTTTAATTAGTCCATTTATATCCTCATTAAATTCTTATAACTCCTATTTATTGCCTTATTTATCCTTGGAGTTACAATCTTTTCCCTTTACATTTTTTATCCCTATTATTTATTAGGCGATTTATGGTAATGTTCTAACTACATCTAATGTGAGCATCGACGTGTATTACGCTTATAGAGTTCATAATTATAAGGAAGTCTAGGTTAACAAAGGAATCAAATACCATTCAGCTTCCGAGGTGCTTCCATATGCTGTGCTCCTGCTCTTCTTAGTCCACTCCTTACGATGCGATTTCCGCCCCATGGGTAATTGGGGCAGGAGTATTAATTTAACTCTATTTATTTTTCCAACTCATAGTCGCTTCGCTCATTCTTTCGGAATATGGTCACAAATACCTTTATAGTTGGAATTTATATAGTTAGAGTATCTTCAAAGTAAATATACATATTTATATATAGTGGATTTAAAAAAAATAGTTTTCAAAAATAACAAATACATCACTCATACGTATACTTTTCCTCGTTGATTGGGTAACCTAGGCTCTGATACCAAATGTAACAACCCACCCTCAAATGGGCTTAAATTCCGACCTAGAAATGGCAAATCGAAACTTAAAACCATGTCAAACCAGTCTATTAATTGGTAAAAAGAACAATATAAAGCTATTTATCAACAAATTTTAAATCTCACAGCGGAAGGATAAAATATAATAATAATAACAATATCCATCTTATTCAAATTTCAAAATGTCATTCAAAATCATAACAAAATATCCATAATACCAAAACCCAACAATAGTCATGACATATTCATGATAGAATATTCCAAAATTACAACAATGTTTTTATTTCATGGGTACATCCAAAACTGTAGAAAATAACATGTAAATAAATAGACTACTACCACAAGTCTCATCATCGTCTCTGCCTTCAACATCGCCCTCTAACCTATGTTGTAATGAAGAGGGAGTCAGAACAATATATGTCTAGTGAATAAAAATCTCGAGCCTTACTATTTAGTAATTGGGTATTATAATTCAAATAGGAATATGTCTTACGTTTCTACCTACATCATAAGACTTTTCAAATGTATGCCCAAAGGCTTTTCTTAAAAATAAATAAAAAGGATTTCCAAATATAAGCCCATAGCCAACTTGCTATCAACCTAATAACCTATATTTATCGTCTAGGATGTCCTATCAATGTAAGAGATAGTACTCAAGTCACTTAATACCTTTTAATGGGAATTAGGCAAACTCCGACAATTTAATTCCTTATTTAAGGCAAGTCCACGTCATTTACTAGCTATAATCCCAAGGCGGGCTCCTCACTAGTGAATGTCTAGCTGACATTGCACGAAATCTCTTCAGCCACTTAATACTTCCTATTAAAGTAGACCCTTTCCCGAGATATCCTCTACCGTGCCTAACCCATCCTGATCATTTACTCCTTCCAACATAGAGAAGTGGTAGGCCCTTACACAACCACTTATTACCTTCAATCTCTGAAGTAGGTCCTTCATATTATGACCCATACCCCATGGTGACATCCCACATTAGCACGACTATTTATAGGTACTAGTAGCCAGATTAGCTGGATATATTTACCCTATAGAATTCGGGGCTAAGCTCGCATCATCATAATTACTTGTTATAGGCGATGTCTCACATCTACCTCAAAGTCACACCGCTGGTAGCCAGATTAGCTGGGTAGATTTCCGTGTGCTTTTGATTGACCTCACATCCATATAACTTAGTCATAATCTATATCACTCTCTACATATATGATCACATATCTCACCGTTTCCATAATTAAGGCCTTATAAGAGATCTTTCTTATTCTGTCTTTAACATTAACTACTTGGATTTTAATAAAATTAATAGCCTATTTAACTACACAATTATACATTAAATTATACGTTTATTACGCTAATATATATATATATATATATATATATATATATATGTATGTATGGATGTATGTCTGTATGTATGTATGTATGCGCGCCTAGTAATTTCTAAGCATGCGGAATTAGCGCTTAAATGTCAACTCTTTTGACAATTGTACAAGTCTTATCCTATATTATCAACATACCAAAATTCAATATTCATATTCAAAAATTCCAATCAATAGACTTGTATACAATAAAAATTTAAACTCAACTTAATACATCAAAATAATGGAATATATATTTATACTAGAAACTTACAATTCCAATTTTTATGCTCTATTCAACTTCATTTTCACACAAAAATAAACAAAAGAATTTCTATTTAATTCTTAGGAATAAGCAGTGCAAACTACGAATAAAATTTGTACCTTACACATTATTCCTTAATCAAAACCCTTTAACCAAATCCAAAGAAAAGAATAAGGAATGAAATAGAATGTAAAATTACCAAAACTGCAAATCTACACTATTTTCATTATTTTGCCATAAACAATTGAGATTCCAACATAAAATTGACATTTCACGTTAAAGGAGTTTTGGGGGTTTATAATATGATGTTTTCGCAAATCAAAACTCCTTTAGGCATATTCAATCCCAAACTGTACTAATCAATTACTAAATAGAAAAGCTAAGATTCTCACTCATAGCATATCCTTAGCTTTGCCTCCTTCAGATTTAACACACCTTTGGTAATTTTTATCAGATATCTTCTTTTTGATATATATATATATGTATATATATGTATGTATGTATGTATGTATATGTATATGTATATGTATATGTATGTGTGTGTGTGTATATATCAAGGGATTTGTACATATAGATTAGATTCAGAAATTGTGTGATTGGAGGAGAATAGATAGAGAAAATAAATGATAAAAAAATTGATGTATAGGATTTCTTACTTGAAATCCTAATGGAGTTTTTCTAAATTTATGAAGAACTAATAGAGCTTCGCTAATGTTTCCAAAATATTTGTGAATAAAAGTGAGGCGTCTAGGGTCTTATTTATAGTGGTTGGAACACACCATAACAGTTGGATAAAGGTCAAATGGAAATTATAAAATCCGAAACGTTCAAATTCACAAACCCTAGCCGCCACTTGATAGTCAATGGTCGACCGCCCTTCCTTATTCGTCAATCGTGACGTTTATTTTGGGATGACTTTTATGCCGTTGTTTTTTATTTATTTTCTTCCTTAATTATCATTTAACGTTATTTTTTTAATGTTTACTTAACCCCCAAGTCTAATCACTGTTAACTTTCAAATTTTAAAATTAATTATTAATTTAAATTTGAACTCGATTTAAATTATTTTAAACCTGAAAACTTCAAATGTCCATAACTTTTTCGTTTGAGCTCCGTTTTCAACATATTATATATGGAAATTGATTAGAATTTTGCTACGAATGCAACAATACATCTTTCATGGTCAAATTCCAATTTTCATAAAATTTTCATTTTATCCCTATCTTATTTAATTTAATTTATCCAAATTCATGGTTGATTTTACGGGATGTTACAATCTGCGTGGGCAATGAGTTGAGCATTAGAAAGAGTTATCGTACATCTGAAGCACTTAAGTGAGAGATGTGAGGCTGTATGATGGATGTTATGTTTATTGTATGCTTGATATGTTGTATGATACCCCTATACCGTATATTTTCCATTTGTGATAGTAGTCTAACATATAATGTGTTTATATGCTAACTCTTTAGATGTAAGGACATGTCAGGTATAGTTGTTCATACCCTATACTCTGTTTACTATATATGAATTTTATAGTATTTTGGAGATGATGTATTGCTCACACCGAACTGTTGTCTCACCCGAGGTTTTATGCTTTGCCTCTTATTATCTCAGGTACTCTTAAATGGGTAGATTAGGGATAACAAGTCTGGATAGCACATTGACCTGTACGGAGTATGAGTAGAAGGCTACGCTTTCATATATCTATACTTTGCAGCTTACTATCGCTTATATTCCACTATGTAGTACTGTGGAGCTATATCAGTAATTGTATTTTGAGAGACAGTTATAGAGTTTATTTTGGGAGATCTAGGATGTATAAACTCTTTATTTCTGTTTAGTATAGTCTTTGAACCTAATGCACTCTGATGTTATTATTTATGGTTTATTTGATTATATCACTATCCCGCCTAATTACATCTATGTTGCTATATTATATTTTGTCTGTGTGCTACGGGATGTTTTACAAGTTCTGTGTTTGGATTTTTTTTGTACTTTTCATTCTTAGCTACCATCTTGGATCGGTCGGGTACCTCCATAGTGCATCATTCAGGTATACTAGGTACCAAAGGTGTAGGGCAGTCGTCACATTTAGTATCCGAGCTTAGATTGCATAGATGAGCTAAGTTGATACTTGGATCCATTAGAGATAAGGAAGGAGCTATCGCCTTAGAGTGGATCCAGTGATATATGAGAGAGCATACTTGTTATATTTTGGTTTTTAAAACTATATAATAGTATATATATATAGCATATAAGTTGCATTGCACTCATGGACACCACTTATTCTTTTTAGAGAGACTAATCATTCTTACTATAGCTTGTAAGAATGAGCTGGCTAACAAGGAACGCTGCTAGGAACTCCATCTTTGGAGTTAAGGAGAGGGCGGGATCGAGGGCTGCTAACCACGACTTGCAGAACATGATCGTTGAGATGGTGCAAAACATGGTTTAGAATTCCCAAGTTGCTCCTGTTGTGGATGTTGTTTGTGGTGACCCAGTGCAAGCGCCGAGGGTTGACTTTGCCAAATTGAGCATAGATTTCTCTACTTTGGGTGGCAATCCCTTTTTTGGAATAGAATCAGCCATAGAAGTGCAGGACTAGTTAGACACCTATGAATGCATCTTTGAGTATATGTAGTTAGAGGATGCGATGAAGAGGAACCTGGCCTCTAGAGTGCTTCAGAATGAGCTATAGGTTGTTGGAACACCATCAAGATTACTACTCATGAGGACTGAATTACTTAGGAGCAGTTTAAGGCGAAATATTAAGAGAAGTATATACCGGCCGCTCAGAAGTTGGCATTCTTTTTGAAAGTTTGCTGAATTTTGACAGGAGGATATGTTGGAGTACGTGGCTGAGTTCAATATGCTATTGAATTATGGTTTATTCTTCAGCGATACACTGGTCAGGAAGAATGAGAAGTTCATTATGGGCTTGGATGATTACTTTGGAGAGAAGCTTGTAGGGCATATTGATGAGCCATTTGAGAGGCTAGTGGAGAAGGCTCATCGACATGAGAGTCTGTATCCTAAGCCTAAGTTGGTTGTTGCTCCTAAGGATGAGCCAAAGTCCCAAGCTAGGGGCAAAAAGAAGCGGGATAGCAAAAACAAGAAGAAATTTTAAAAGGGTGACCAGAAGAAGGGTAAGTGGGAGCCTACTTGCTACAATTGTAGGGGGAAGGGCTATCTTAGCAAAGATTGCAAGAATGAAAAGAGAGGAAGTTTTTACTATAATAAGGCAGGGCATATGAAGAAGATTTCCCAGAGCTACTGAAGAATAAGCAGGGTTGTGCCTGCTTATGCTTTGAATGCTATTCCAACTTCGTCAAGTGCTCCATCGATGAAGGAGAAGGGGAAGAGCGTTGTTATACATGGTATGCTTTCTATTTCTGATACACCTACCGAGGCTTCACATTCCTTCATATCTAGTGATTTGGTAGATAGATTGGGATTAAGACCCAAGATAGTTGACCGACCTTTGATTACCATAAACCCTATTTTAGGATCGACTAGCCTATGCATGGTTTGTCGAGACTTAGTCTTATCAAGTCATGGATGTTTGTTTGCTTGTGATTTTTTTGTTTTGGGTTTTGTGGGGTTCGGTATTATACTGGTGATGGAATGGCTGAGGAGGTATGCGGTAGTAGTGGATAGTGAGAGTCTGATATGAAGAATGGGGCTGTGGATGGGAGGATGGTAGTGATTGGATGCTTACTTGAGGATGGAGTTATGTTTAGCTTTCTATATTCACTTAAGATTTCATAGGATGAGCTATCATTTGTGCCTATCGTGCTAGAGTATCCGGACGTGTTTGAGGAGGTGACCGGATTACCGCTACATCAAGAGATTGAGTTTGGCATAGACTTACTGAAGGATGCTAGATAGATAGTTATTCCATTGAGGCATATGTCACCCAGAGAGCAGATGGAGTTGGAGGCACAAGTGAGTGACCTGTTTAGGAAAGGGTTCATTCGTAGGAGCATATTTGAGTGGAGTGTGCCCGTAGTATTCTCCACCAAGGCGGATGACTCTCTGAGGTTTCGTGTAGATTACCGTGAGCTGAATAAGGAGATGAAGAAGAACAAGTATCCACTCCCACGTATTGATGATTTTTTTGATCAGCTCCATGGTGCGAAGGTGTTCTCTTAGTTGGACCTTGAGATGTAGTTTCATCAACTGAGAGTGGTGAAGAAGAGTGTGTCGATTATAACATTCTGTATGCCGTTTGGATTCTATGAGTGGTTGGTTATGCCGTTCGGGCTAACCAATGGACCGGCATATTATGTTGATCTAATGAACCGTGTTTTCAGGGATTAGCTAAATAAGTTTGTACTTGTGTTCATTGACGATATCCTTGTTTATTCGAGGACGGAGGAGGAACATAAGGAGCATTTGAGGATTATACTCGAGGTGTTGAGGAAGCACCGATTGAAGACGAAATTTTAAAAGTGTCACTTCTGGAGAAGGGAAGTGCGATTCTTAGGTCACGTTATTTCTGAGCAGGGTATTGCTGTAGATCCTGCAAAATGGCAGCTGTACAGGACTAGGATCGACCTAAGACCGCTACAGACATGAGAAGCTTCCTTGGACTGGTGGGATACTATATTTGTTTTATCTAGGATTTCTGTAAGGTAGTGGAGCCCTTAACCAACTTAACGAAGAAGAATCACAGTTTTATTTTGGATGCTAGGTGCGAGCAAGCGTTCATGAGCCTGAAGGAAAGGTTGATGACCGCACCGGTGTTAGTCATTTCAAGCAGGAATAAGGAGTTCATAATATACACAAATGCATGTAGGATTAGACTTGGTGTGGTGTAGATGCAGAGAGGAAAGGTTGTCGCATATGCTACTCGATAGCTAAAACTGCACCAAAGAGAGTATCCGACTCATGATTTGAAGTTGGCAGCGATAGTATTTGCTTTGAAGATACGAAAGCGTTATTTTCTTGGGGAGAGGTTTGAGTTGTATACGGACCACAAATCATAGAAGTATCTATTCTCCCAGAAAGATCTCAACCTTCACCAACAACGATGGTTGGAATTTTTGGCCTCCTACGATCTGACATTTATCGCTGGTTATGATTTTAGACCTCGATGTGAGCTAAAGTTGGAAGTGCTGGCTAGACTGACGATCAGACCTACCCTTATTAAGCGGATTGGTACTAGTCAGAGACGAGACACTAGACTAGCAAAGATCATGGAATAGGTAGAGTAAGGGGAAGACTCAGAGAAGATTAAGTAGAACAATCTCGGTTGTGGTGATTGTCTCCGTAAGGATGGGAGAGTGTTTGTTCCTGATATCGATGGGTTGAGCGATGAGGTGTTACACGAGTGCCATCATTCGAGTTTGACTATACATCCTAGCGGCAATAAAATGTACCGTGATATGAGGTTGACATTTTATTAGTAAGGGATGAAGAAAGACGTCGGGGAATTCATCTCGAAGTGCATGAACTATCAGTTGGTAAAGGCATAGTAGAAGAAGCCGAGTGGTTTGCTGCAACCACTCGAGATTCCCTAGTGGAAATGGAAACAAGTTTTGATAGATTTCATCGATGGATTGCCAAGGACAGAGGAGGATACGATAGCATCTAGATCATAGTCGATTAATTGACCAAGAGCGCTAGATTTATACACATCAAGTCAAGTAGAGTGTCATCCAAATGGTCGAATTGTATGCGAAGTGGGTTGTGTGATTCCATGGTGTGCCAAAGAGCATTGTGAGTGACCGAGACCCTTTGTTCACTAGTAGGTTTGGGAAGAGCTTATAAGAAGCACTGGGGAATGAGCTACATTTCAGTACAGCTTATCACCCATAAACTGATTGGTAGACCAAGAGGGTGAATCGTACCTTGGAGGATCTCTTGCAAACTTGCATTCTTGATTTCGGTGGCTCATGGGATGAACACCTACACTTAGTAGAGTTTGCATACAACAGTTATCAGTCTAGCATCGGTATGGCACAATTTGAAGCATTATTTGGTCGATCGAGCAATGCTCCTTCACGTTGGTGGGAAGCGGCGAGAATCTGAAGCTTGGGCTAGATATAATTAGAGACACTTCGGAGAAGATCGAGAATATTCAGCAACGAATGAAAGCTCCTCGGGATAGATAGAAGAGCTACGCTGATAGGATAAGATGTGATTTAGAGTTCTCCCTCGGCGACATGGTGTTTGTGATCAAGATCTCTCCGTTGAAGAATGTTATTCATTTCGGTACTAAAGAGAAGTTGGCATCGAGATTCGTTGCTCTTTTTCCCACACTAGAGAGAGTCGGGAATCTAGCATATTGAGCCGACCTACCCCAGAATATGGCGAGCGTGCACAATGTGTTCCACATATCTCACTTGCAGAAGTTTGTGCACAGCTCAGGCGTGATAGTTGGACCGAATTGGATTGATGACATTAAGATTGAACCTGAAGCATCAAGACCTCGTAGGCCTATTCGTATCATCAGGCATGATACAAAACAGCTTAGAAGGAAGATGGTAAAGCTGGTGAAGGTTCAGTAGAGTGAGAGCAAAGGGGATTGTACTTAGGAGACTGAGGAGAGCATGGGGACCGCTTATCCAAAGCTCTTTACTTGGTGAGACTCCTGTTTATCGCATTTACTTTCATTTTTGATATCATATAGGGTAGTTCAGTATCCTACATGCTAGAGTAGCCGTAGATATCTTTTCTTGCTTTGGTGTGCATGTTTGATATTTGATATGTTTGCACGTGGGTGTTAGGCATGTGGGATAACTATGCTTGATTTTAGCTTGGTTGGATTGGTAATTTTGGGGGTGAAATTCCTAAAGGGGGGAGAGTGTAACAACTCATATTTTATATATTAAAGGATCATAAAGTATGCTTTTTAAATTCATATGAGATCATATGACTTTATACCTTTGGGAAATGCCCACTAGTGACATTTCCTATCTTTAGAATTTTTACGGATGACTTTACCCTTGAAAACTTGAATGGGCTATAACTTTTGACAGAAGCAGAATTAGCATCCGATACCACATCTATTTGAAAGATGTGATGGTTTCCCTTTCCGTTGAGTGGTCATAATAGCGATTTGGACTTTATGGGTAGGAGATATGGCTGTTTGAATATTGATAATTTTTGGAGCAGCTTAGTGTGTAATTAGTGAGTTTGAGGGCAAATCCACAAACCCATTTCGGGTTTGGAGACCTTATTAGGCTAAACCATCATTCCTAATTCACTTTTACCACTTCCTAAATAGGTCTAAGCCTCCATTAACCCTTCTTCCAACCAAAACCTTCTATTTTCTCCCCCAAATCAAGTCTAGATCATGGATTAACGGTAGATTAGCAAGGAGATTCACTAGAGGTCTTCAAATCTACATTTTTGGGGAGGAAAAATTTCATATTTGTTGTTGATTTTCGAATCTATCTTCATTTGCGTGCAAAACTTGGATTTTAGAGGCTTTGATGAGTGAATTATCATCTCTCGCCTTATTATATAGGTATATATAGGTTTTAATGTGTTTTGAATCCATTTTTAAAGCCAAAATTTAGTTTTAATGTTGTTTTAAAACCGAACCTGTAGTAAAAACATGAGTAAATGGATTTTGGGTGTTCTAGACATGTTGTCTGGATATGTGATTGCATAGACAGATGTTAGGCTATATTGTACACACCTTGTATAATGATTGCTATGACTGATTGTGTGTTTTAAATGTTGTTTAGTGCATGTATGGTGTTTGTTTGTATACTTGTATGGTTGAAACGCTCATCGGAGCGAACTAGAGGTAGAAACCATGAAGACAGACTTCGTCGGATTGGCTCTAGAGCATTTTGAGTCATATCTTTGCATAAGGTATGCATGAGGGTCGAAGCATTAAGCGTAGAAGTGGAATCGGTGCAATGTTGAAGTGTTGAAGGACCTATAGGATTCTGGTTCCGTATTGGTCGGTTCGACCTAGGCGTTGGTTCGACGGTGGAATGGTGCGGTGGCCGAGCAAGGAAGTCGGTTTGGCGGAAGGGTTGGACCAGTAGCCGAGCAGGATATTCGGTTCGATGATGAGCTTGGGTCAGTGGTCGAACATGAAGATCGGTCTGGTAGTTAGCTTGGTTCGATGGCTGGGTGTGGAGATAGGTTCAATGGCCAAACAAGGGAGCTGGTTTTGGGAAAGTGGCTCGGTCTGGTGTTGCGTGGTTGGCTCTGTTTTGGGGGAGCCTTCCTTAGTTCGGTCGTGGTTGGACCGAACAAAGTTGGCACACGAGTTTGGGTAGAAGCTGCAGGCATGGCATGGACGTATTTCGGGGCAAGACTTGGGGGTTGCTTGGTTGTCTTGAGAGTTGGCTCGGGGTAAGGATGGATAACCCTGAGGTGAATTTAGGTGACTTTAGGATGGCGATCAACAAAGTACGGCGACTTCGATGACTTGATATGGGAGTGACTATAGAATCTGGTGATGACTGAAAGGACGAGTTCTACGTGATAGCTCATAGGGTAAAACATGAGGTTGTGATGCTAGTGAGTAGGACAGGGTAGTTTGCATGTACCCATGTGTTTGGACGTTTGCATGTTCGCAGTCCTTAGCCATTAGCGTGCACAAGAGTTAAGCATCTATGGGATAGTTCTACTGTCGTTACATGTACTAAGGGATAGATGGATAACTATGTGGTTGTGATGCTCATTGTTGGGATAGGGTAGCCTACGTGTACATATATTCTAAACATCTGCGTGTGCCCAACCCATAGGCATCTGCATGGGCAATGAGTTGAGCATTTGAAATAGTTATCGTACATATGAAGCACTTGAGTGAGAGATGCGAGGCTATGTAGTGGATGCTATGTTTACTGTATGCTGGATACGCTGGGTGATACCCCTATACCCCATATTCTCCATTTTTGATAGTAGTCTAGCATATACAGTCTTTATGTGCTAACTCTTTGAATGCAGCGATAGGTCAGATATGGTTGTTCATACCCTATACCATGTTTATTATATACATCTATGTTGTTATATGATATTTTGTCTGTATGTTGCGAGATGTTTTATAGGTTCTATGTTTGGATTTTCTTTACTTTTCATTCTTGGCTACCATCTTGCATCGGCCTGGTACCTCCACATTGCATCATTCAAGTATACTGGGTACCAAAGGTATAGGGTGGTCGTCACACGGGCCAATACCCCTGAACAGAAATTTTTGTCTGGCTCTAAGCCCAATCATGCCTTACTCCGAGCCGCGCTAGCACCGACCAGAATCCCACCCGAACCAGAATACCGTCGAGTCTCAGAATCCCAATTTCGTCTCGGTTCCACCGTTACACTCCGTTCTTCGACCTGTATGCATTCTTTATGCATCGATACAACTCCTAACCTCTTCAAGTCTATCCATCAAAATCCGGTTTCACGGTTCCTACCTCTAAGTCTCTTCGATGAGCTTTTTCAACCATATAAGCAAACACCAAACAACATTCAAACATGCAAACATACAACAATTTATGGCAATTATCCTATAATATGTCTTTAACCTAGCCTAACACACATCAAGGCAACCACACATCAAGTTAACATGATTAGAACACTTTAAAACATTTTAAATTCGTTTTTACTCCAGGTTTCAATTTAAAACAGTCTCAAAACATGATTTTCTCTTTAAAAACGGGTTTAAAGCATGTTAAAACCAAATGATACATATATAGTAAGGTTAGAGATGACAAATCACCTACCAAAACCTCCAAAATCCAAGATTTTGCATGCGAATCGAGGTAAATCCGAAATTGAACAGCAAAAATGTTTTTTCCCCTTTCCAAAATTGTTGAACTCTAATGAATCCCCTTGCTAAACTACCCTTAATATATGATTTTGACTTGATTTGGAGGAGAAAAGAAAAGATTTTGGGTGGAGAATGGATTAATGGGAGCTTAGATCTAATGGAGAAGTGGTAAAAGTGATTTGGGGATGACTGTTCAGCCTAATATAGTCTAGAAAGCCAAAATAGGTTAGTGGGCTTACCTCCAAACTCACTAATTACCCACTAAGCTGCTTAAAAAACCGTCGATCTTCAAACAGCCATATCTTCTAGCCAAAAAGTTCAAATCACTATCATGACCACTTTAAGAAAAGAAAAACCATCATATCTTTCCAACGGAAGTGGTCTTGGTTGCTAATTCGGATTCTATCAAAAGTTATAGCCATTACAAGTTTTTAAAAGTAAAATAATCCGAAAAAATTATAAAGATAGGAAATGTCACTAGTAGGCATCTCCCAAAGTTATAGCGTCATATGACTTAATATGAATTTAAAAATAATATTTTACGATCCTCAAATACTTAAAATATAGGTCATTGCACCCTCCCTTCTTTAGGAATTTCACCCTGAAATCCCTTAATACAAACAAAGTGAGATCAAACATAGCTATCCCGTATGCCTAACATCCACGGGCAACCATATCAAACATCAAACATGTATACAAAAGCAGGTAATGATATCTACACCTACCCTAACATGTACGATACTAGACTACCCTATATGATATCGATAGTGAAAGTAAATGCAATAAATAGAAGTCTCACCAAGTAAAGAGCTCCGGATAAGCGGTCCCCGTGCTCTCCTTGGTCTCCCAAGTACAATCGTCTTTGCTCTCACTCCACCGAACCTTCACCGGCTCCACCGTCTTCCTCCCAAGCTGCTTCGTATCACGTCCGATAATACGAATAGGCCTACAAGGTCTTGAAGCTTCTGGTTCAATTTCGGTATCATCAAGATGATTCGGATCAACAATCACGCCTGAACCATGCACAAACTTCCACAAGTGAGAGATGTGGAAAACGTTGTGCATGCCCACCATCTTTTGAGGCAAGTCAACTCTGTAAGCCAGGTTCCCAATCCTCTTAAGTATTGAAAAAGGACCAATGAATCTGGATGCCAACTTCCCCTTAGTACCGAAACGAACAACAATCTTCAATAGAGAGATCTTGATAAATACCATATCACCGAAGGAGAACTCTAAATCACGTCCTATCGGCATATCTCTTATGCCTATCTTGAGCTGCTTTCATTCGTTGTCGAATAATCTAGATCTTCTCCAAAGTCTCCCTAATTGTATCTAGCCCAAGTATCAGTTTCTTACCCGCTTCTCACCAACATAAAGAAGCATTGCACGGTCAGCCATATAATGCCTCAAATGGTGCCATACTGATTTTGGAAGGGTAATTGTTGTTGTATGTGAATTCTCTTAAGTGCAAATGATTGTCCCACGAGCCACTGAAATCAAGAATGCAAGCTCACAAGAGATCCTCCAAGATACGATCACCCTCTCGATCTGCTCATATATTTGATGGTGATACGCTGTACTAAGATGTAGCTTCGTCCTTAATGCCTCTTGTAAGCCCTTCTAAACCTGCTAGTGAACAAAAGGTCTTTGTCACTCATAATGCTCTTTGGCACACCATGGAACTGCATAACCCACTTCACATACAACTTGTCCAATTTGGATGTCGTCCTACTAGACTTGGCGGGTATGAATCGAGCACTCTTTGTCAACCTATCGACTATGACCCAAATGTTATCGTACCCTATTCTAGTCCTCGGTAATCCATCGATGAAGTCCATCGAAACTTGCTCCCATTTCTACTTAGGAATCTCGAGCGGTTACAGCAAGCCACTCGGCTTCTTCTACTATATCTTTACCAACCGACAGTTCATACACTTCGAGATGAATGCCCCAACGTCCTTCTTCATCCTTTCCCAATAAATGGTCTGTCTCATATCATGGTACATTTTATTGCCGCCGGGATGTATAGTCAATCTCGAATGATGGCACTCGCGTACACCTCGTCTCTCAACCCATCGACATTAGGAACAAACAATCTTTTGTCCTTACGGAGCTAACCATCACAGTCGAGCCCATACTACTTCATCTCCTTAGACTCTACTCCTTCCTCTATCTTTGCCATGATCTGGGCTAGTATAGCATCTCGCTTCTGACTAGTACCGATCCGCTAAATTAGGGTAGGTCTGATCATCGGGCTAGCTAACACTTCCGACTCTAGCTTACATTGAGGTTTAAAATCATAGCCAGCGATAAACTCCAATTACTGGGAACATCGCTCCTAAGCTAGCAGGTCTCCTACTCAAAACATCAGCGACCGCATTTCCTTTATCGGGCATATAGGAAATGTTAAAGTCATAGGAGGACAGGAACTCTAACCATCACTGCTGATGAGTTTGAAGTCCTTCTGGGAGAATAGATACTTTAATGACTTGTGATCTATATACAACTCGAACCTCTCCCCAAGCAAATAATGCCTCCATATCTTCAATGTGAATTATCGCTGCCAACTCCAAATCATGAACTGGATAAATCTTCTCGTGCAGTTTCCGCTGTCAACTAGCATAGGCGACAACCTTTCCCTTCTACATCAACACCGCACTAAGTCTAGTACCACAGGCGTCTATGTATACTGTCAGCTCCTCATTCCCACTTGGAATGACTAACACTGGTGCATTTGTGGACCTCTCCTTCAGACTAAAGAACGTGTGCTCGCACCTCACGTCCTAAATAAAAGTCCGATTCTTCTTCGTCAAGTTGGTTAATGATGTCGCTAACTGAAGGAACTGGGCTAGCCCGCAGCGGAAGAAATGAGTGAATTTCAAAAACATTAGCCATTTTGGATCTTTAATGGGCCTATGAAGTCTAAATATACTTAGAACTTTTCTAAGTTTCTTTTAAATAAAATCAATATTTTATTTATTTTTAAAAATAAAGTTTTACTTTAATTTAATGTGCATGTAAATTAGAGTATATCAAATATACTCTTATGTACATAATTCTGTGTAACAGTAACTTATTAAATTTATTTAGAGAAAGAAACTTTTCATTTCCTATCCCTTAAATTATTCAATTAATGACGGGGCATAAATTTACTTAAAGAAGGAAAATTTTCATTTTCTTCCTCTTAACTTATTCAATTAAAGAGGAGGCACATTATTTATATGGAGAGAGAAACCTTTCATTTCTCTCTCTTTAATATAATTGATTGATAATATAAATGTCATTGATTAACAACATGTATATGGCTGAATGTAAGTATAAACAAATATATTATAGTGTAAATTCTGTAAGTGCAACATGATAGGTGTTATCAATTGATGGCAAGGTGTAGATTATAAACAAAATTAAATGGATAGCTAATCACATAAAGGAAAAAATGGGAAATAAATAAAGGGTAACAACAATGATTGAATCAATTTTTCATTTCGTAAACATAATTAATGCAGCATATAAATGACAAATTATACACATCATAATATAAGGATATAAACAGTTGAAAATAAATCTATGTATATGTTATTGCCTCATTTAAATTGTTTCCTCCTTTTGGAAAGAAATCTAATCATACTTTGACAATATCAAATACATGTAATAAATTTTATATATGCAAATATATACATATAAAACTAATCGTGTGTATATAAGATTAAATTAAATCTTTCTATTTAATAAAAATTAGAGATTTATGGCAATCAATTCAAAAGTAGGTTTATTGTCAAAACATTAATTGTGTGTATGTAATATTCAATAAATATCTCTAATTAATACAAATTAGAGACTATAGTAATCAAATCAAATTTAGATTTATTGCCAAAACATCTTTCTTTTTATTAATTTCCAAAATAATACAAACACAAAATACATACATGTAAACTTTCAAATCTAAAATTACATTTTTTTTATATAATCTAAAACATGAATCTTCAATAAAACGCTGTAATATTCATAAACAAATTTTAGCTTAATTTGTTAAAGTAAAATTCAATCAAAACAATATGAACATACAAAATTTTAGATCTAAAGGATTATACTTTGAATTGAATGTTTACAATATAGATCTATAATAAAATATTGTATTCAAACATATATAAATTTTAATTCTAATTTAATAAAATAAGAACTCAATTGATAAATTGAACATACAAAATTTCTGCTCTAAAAATTAGACTTTAAATTGAATGTTCAGAACATAGTTCCAAAACAAAACATTATATTTAAACATATACAAATATTAGTTTTGATTTATTAAATAAAACACCAATTGAATCATTCAAAAAACAATTCTCAACTTAAATAAGGCAGTGATATGTACATACAAATTATGATGATTAAATTTCTCTTTCAACAAATATTACATCAAATATCATTATCTATTAAATAAAACCATAACTTATTACCCAAAGCCTTGAAGTACATCTTGAAAATGGACTCCCCTTAGTTTGTTGCCTAGAAATCACACCTTGAATGATGATATCCCCTCAGATCTTCAAGATCCCCATCTTATCCTTGCAAGAGACGGATGAACCACTTTTATTTTATTTTTTATGTTTTCATATGGAGTCGGAAGAATTTTTGAATTTTATTTTTGTTTTCTTCCATGAAAAGTTAGGAGGAGAGAAAGAAACAGACTGAATGAGAAAGAATGAATTGTACGTACAGAATGAATTAGAGAATATATTTTATTGAAAGAATGAAACTTTTCTCATTCTTTAATTAAAACTTCCCTAATTAATTCCCTTGATTGTTTCTCTCTCTCCAATCCTTTCTTTACACGTATTTCATCAAATGACATAATATTTCCAAAAATCATGTCATCAAATGACATAAAATTTCCATATATTCATGCAATTATCTTTAAATTACATCAATATCGTATATCAATGGCGCAAATATAACTTTTTAAAATGCATCAAAATAATTAAAAAAAACTTCCAAACATCAAATAATTAATAATTAATATTTCTCAAATATCAATTAATTTAATCAATTTACAACATTTTATAAATTAATTAAATCATATGGTTTTTCAAAGAATTCATCATTAAGGTTGTGTGACTCAAAGTTGTAAATTTAGTCAGCGATTAATGTTGAACTTTTCGAATATTGACGTTCACACGTCACTTAGCAAGTGGTGTGACATTTTGGCCGAATTTATCGCTTACACATCTTTTGGTAAAATCCAATTTTACTTATTATAAGCGGTACATAATAGTGACAATTATTTACACCAATTCTCTTCATCAAAACTATATCACTTTGGATTTATGGAATTTGGTAATGGTCAAAATTCCAATATCATCTACATTCAACTTTATAGTCCAAAAGCAAAGTCCCTAGTTCAATAACAACAATTATTATTAACCGAAATGCTCTGGCCAGAGACTTTGACTTTGAGTTGACTTCAGTTGACCGTGATACTAACCTCATATAACTAAGGAGATGAATCCTCTCTTGAATAGTGTTTCACTTCTAATGGTTCCACTCGACCCAAATATAGTCGTTCGATGGACGTTGTCCTATGATTTAACTATAATCAAGGCGGAGATTCCACAATGAAGATCAACAGTATTCTCAAGTCGAGAGAATTATATAAATTAGTCACATCCATATTCTCTGCTTGACCTTATTTATATTAACCAACAGAAAACTATCGAGCGAGTCATTCCACAGTTATCTAATAACTATTAGTACGTAACCCCTTGGTGCCCCCGGCAGTCATGAGTAATACAGTGCCCAACATTTAGAGAGTCTTACGTACTCTAGTCTCAACGGATACATCAATATCCCGTCTCGATGCATCTTGACCAGGAACATTTAAAATGGTATATTTGTTTCATTGTGATAAATTACTCATGGTTACAACACTTTGTAACTACTATCACAAAACATGCCATTTATGGATTTTCTATTAAATATACATTTAATTAAATTGATTAATTAATATAACCACATTATATCAAGTATATAATAGAAAGAAAACACCTTTATTTCGAACAAGATTGATCAACGAGTTAGATATATGTAACAAATTACATAATTTCCCCTAGAGCATACCCCTAACTCTGTCACTAACTTAGAGAAATCCTTGATAAAATGTCTATAGTATCCCACCAATCCAAGGAAACTTCTCATGTTTATAGTGGTCTTGGGCCACTCCTAGTCCTGTACTGCTGCCACCTTCATAGGATCTACAACAATAACCTTCTCAGAAACAACATGACCAAAAAAATCTTACTTCCCTCTTCTAGAAGTGGCACTTTGAATACTTTGCCTTTAATCGGTGCTTCCTCAACACCTCGAGCACAATCTCAAATGCTCCTCGTGTTCTTCCTCCATTCTCGAATAAACAAGGATATCATCCACGAACACAAGCATAAACTCATTTAGCTGAACCTTGAAAACACTATTCATACAACAAAGTTTGTCGGTGCGTTGGTTAGCCCAAATGGCATAACCAATCACTCATAGAATCCATATGTCATATGAAATGATGTAATTGGCATACTCTCTTTCGCCACTCTCAGATGATGAAACCCCATTCCACGGTCCAACAGAGAGAACACCCTAATACCAAGGAGTTGATCGAACATGTCATCAATACACATAAGTGGATACTTATTCTTCTTCGTCACCTTAATTTGCTCATGGTAATCGCATGCAACCTCAGAGAGCCATCCGACTTGATGGCGAATAATACAGGTGCGCCCTACTCAGATATGCTCCTACGAATGAACCCTTACCTCAATAGGTCATTCACTTGCATCTCTAACTCCTTCTGCTCTCTTTTTTTCATATGCCTCGAAGGCATAACTATTGGTCTGACATCCTTCACAAAATCTATATGGAACTCTATCTCCTTATATGGTGGTAATTCGGTCACCTCATCGAATATGTTTGAATACTCCCCTGCTATAGTCACATATGATAACTCATGGTGTAGGATCTCGAGTGAGTACAAAAAGCTAACCATCACCTCATCGTCAGGTAGGCATCCTATCTCCAACCTATGCCCCTCATCCATCCCCATCGTCACCAACGGCCTCTCAAAATCCACCACTAATTCATACTCTACAGCCAGTCCATCCCCAGAATAATACCAAACCCCACGAAACCTAAAATAAAGCAATCAAAAGCAAATAAACATCCATGACTCGATAAGGCTAAATCTCAACAAACCATGCGAAGGCTAGTTGATCCTCCAATTGGTTTTGTGACAATCAAAGGTTGGTCAACTATCTTGGGTTTTAACCCCAATCTATCCACCAAATCATTGGATACAAAGGAATGTGAATCCCCGGTATCAAATACAACACATATAGGTGTATCGAAAATAGAAAGCATTTCCTGTATAACGATGCTCTTCTCCTTCTCCATCACTAGTGGAGCACTCAATGAAGCTGGAATAACATTCAAAGCATAAGCAGACACAACCTGCTAATTCCTAATTGGTTTTGGACAATGCTTGTTGATATGCACCGGCTTGTTGTAGTTGTAGCACTTCTTTCCTTTGCCTTGCAGTCTCTGACAAGATGGCCTTTCTCTCTGCAATTATAGCAAGTAGGCTCTCGCTTTCCCAACTTTTGACCACTCTTCTGAAACTACTTCTTCTTGTTGTTGTCCTACTTCCTCTTCCCTCCCCGTCCATCTTGTAGGCTTTGTCTCATCCTTGGGAGCAACAACCGACTTAGGCTTAAGATATAGACTCTCATGTCGAAGAGCCTTCTCCACCAGCCTCTCAAAGGTCTCATCGATATGACTCATGAGTTTTTCTCCAAGATAATCATCTAAGCCCATAATGAGCTTCTCATTCTTCTTGAGCAGAGTATCAGTAAAAGATAGGCCGTACTTTGACAATGTATCGAACTCAGACATGTATTCCAACACAAACGTATCCCCTATCTCAAGTCAGCAAAGTTTCAGAAGAGCACCGACTTCTGAACGGCCGTTATAAACTTCTCTTCAAACCTTACCTTAAATTGCTCCTAAGTAATCTAGTCCTCGGGAGTAGTAATCTTGATGGCGTTCCACCACTTCATATCCCTTTCCTAAAGTTGTTTAGAGGCTGGCTTTCTCTACTTCCATATCCTCAAAGATGCGTTCGCACGTGTCTAACCAATCCTACACTTCGATGGCTGATTATATTTCCAGGAACGGTTTGTCTCTCAGAGTTGAATAATCCTTTTTCAATTTGCCAAAGTCAGCCCTCGGCGCTTGCATTAGAGCACCATCTCCAACAGCCGCAGCAAGAGAAACTAGGGCACTTTGAACCATGTTTCACACCATCTCAGTGCACTTGTTCTGTAAGTCGGGGTTAGCAGCCCTCGGTCCTGCCTCCTTATTAACTCCAGAAACGGAGTTCCTAGCAGCATTCCTCATCATTCGGCTCATTTTTACTAGTTGTACTAACAATAACCAGTCTTCCTAAAAGAAATAAGCGATGTCCATGAATGTAATGCGGCTTATATACTATATATACCACTATATAGTTTTGAAAACCAAAATATAACAAATATGTTCTCTCACATATCGCTCAATCCGTTCTAAGGCGTTAACTCCTTCCTTATCTCTAATGGATCCAAGCATCAACTTAGGTCATCAATGCAACCTAAGCTCTGATACCAAATATGACGACTGCCCTGCACATCTGATACCTAAAGTACTTGTATAGAGCGCTGAGGTGGTACTCAATCGATGCAAGATGGTAGTTGTTATCCCGCCTTTTGGCAAGGCTGTGACACCAAGAACTCGGCTAGGAACCAGGGACAGTTCATCTTGAAAACCGATTACACATAGGTCTGCTATGGATGCCGATGAATTTTGCCCGAGTCCGGATCGGGCTGCAATTGATAAGACACGTCAAGTAAGGATGTAGAAACCAAAATTCCAAATATCAAGTCAATCCGAGATCGTACGCTCAAGATATCATCGACGCAAGCGAAGGACATGGCCTTGAGTTCGTCTCCCTATGGTTCGACTCCCCTAAAGTCGAATCCATCAAGCTCGACTCCAACGAAATTCCCTTGATTGCTCCGAATCCATGAGAAGTGCTCTATCCTTCGACTCCACCAAACATGCCTTCACTTCAAATCGTACGAAGTGGAAGACCTTCGAATCCATTGAGAGAAAGTGCTTCGAATCCATTAGGCAAACCATGGTTCGAATCCACTAGGTCATACTCTACTTCGGATCCATGAAGGTGAAAGAGCTTCGACTCCATCCCACGACTACCTTCGAATCCGTTCAACCGAGAAGCTTTCGTATCAATCAACTATAACCTACCTTGATCGATTCGAAGGGAACATTCATTCGATCGATTCGAAGGAAGCTTACCTTCGAATCCAACATCTCGAGTCCACCAGGTAGACGCGGCTAAAAACAAGGATTCAACCCGGTCAGCTCGGAGCAAAAGTCGAATCGATACGAAGAAGGCGCACCACGTCATCACGAAGACACGTTGAACCATCGACTCAACCCAATCGATTCGAACGAATCGAGTCGAAGCGATCGATTCGAAGGAACCGAGTCAAAGGGGATTGATTCGAAGATGCATTTCAGCCGAGTACCTGACCTTGAGTCGATCATAACTTGAGATCTACAAGTCCAAATACTATAAAATTTTCACAGAAGCTTGAGCACATGTTGAAGAATGTTCACACCAAATTTCAGCTTGATTGGACAATTTCTTGATCGATTCGAACGTAGCTTCGAATCGATCCCAAAGTGGGCCCGGACTTCCAGAAAGTGGGCATGTGGGCCCCCTGATGTACCAGAACTGGTCTCCCTTCAGTTTAGGTGAAATATCAGCCTCCTACACCTATAAATAGAGCCCCTGGTCATTCAGAAAAGGGGTCAGACAATTCTAAGAGCTAAAGAGCGCCCAGACTCTGCCAGATTTACTCAGAATCACCACGGTTGTCTTAGATTCAGACTTAGCTCACAAAACCAGTTGTACTGCATTATAAAGAATTGTAATCTCGAGTGTCAAGTAATAAAATCATCAAACTTCATAATGGACGTAGGCTAAAACGCCGAACCACTCTAAATCGCTTGTCTTTGCACTTTACTTTCTGTCATTTTGGAGTTTTTGTTAGATAATCCACAGCGTTAATTTTCATTCTCCGCGTTTATCTCTTCAAAGACTTCCGAAGAGTGTTGTGCCCATTTTTGGTACAAACACTTTGGTGCTTTCACTAAGAAAACCAGTTTTTCTCTTGCTCTTCGGATCTACCATCGATACCGGATTGTGTAAAATCCAAGAGGAAGATCCATATCTCTACTCCAGAATCCTTCCACTCTATTCAGATTTGCATAAAATCTAGGAAATGAATTCACTACTCAAAATGGTTAACACAAGAACCACTTCTACAACTGCTGACCAAGAAGGTCGAGATCAACAGAATCCTGCGCAGTTGCCTTCATCCAACCAAGGCAACACTGCTCATTCAGATCCGTTTGGGCCAGTAACCAGACAAGAGTTCCAGGCATTACTCCAGGAACTGACCCAAAGCCGGCAATAGTTGGCTGAACAGTTGCGTGTCAACATTGAACTAACCAACCAACTAAACCGCCGAAGCCATAGAAAGTCCAGGAGGGATGATATTTCCCGCGCATCTACCGGAAGTTCCGCTTCGTCTGATTACCACCACAGGTCTACCCATCCCCGATTAGAAGGGAGTCACGCACAGACTACTGGATATCAACCCGCGTTGACCGTTGGACAATTAAGGACGGGACCGTCAACACAAGGAGGCACTACTCCACAATATACCACGGACAACCGCGCTACAACCGCCGCGGCAGAAGTGAGGGATGATACCCGGAATCTATCAGAGCCGAACAATCAACAGCGTGGGCATACTCCTGAACCATATGTCCCAGAAAATGTCAAGCCAAGGAGGCGAAATACGGACCATCGACAACGCCTAGTCCAAGCTCGCACTGTGGGACCCGACCACGCCTCAGCTCAGCACGCCCAGAGTGTGCCAGCATTAGATATCTCGACCATAATACGCCAGATGATACGCGAGAGTCAAGGGTTCACTACTGATGATTGGGGAATCTCCCATGGTCATACCCCCTTTACAGACGAAATATTACGTGCAGAACCCCCTCGACGATTCAGGATGCCAACTCTCCCAATGTACGAAGGGAATAGTGACCCGAATCAGCATATTTTGAAATATGAATGGTCGATGAGTGCTGCAAGAGCCGACGATGCAGTGAAATGTCGGAGTTTCCCCATCTCTCTAGGGGGAATTGCAACAATGTGGTTCACGAGGTTGCCACCAAGATCCATCTCATCGTTCGATCAGCTAGCTAAGAAATTTGTCAAATAATTTCGCATGCACGTCGCCAGACCGAAAGACGTTAACACCCTGTCCAGTGTTACCCAAGCATGTGGAGAAACGCTCAGGCGTTATTTGGAAAGGTTCCACGCATCATGTGTTGAGATTAGTAATCCCAACGATAACTCAATCCTGATGGCCTTAACCAAAGGGATTGATCCTGATTCTGATTTTGGAAACTGGTTAGCTGGGAAACCACCCGCGTCGTTGGACCGCTTTTACTCCAAAGCCGCTCAATTCCTATGGCAAGAGGACGCAAAATAGTCCAGGAAACAAGACGATGAAATACCCAGAACTGGGGGAATAGAAAGTAATGTGGCGGTTAAGCAGTCCGGTGAAAGTTCCGGAAAAGTTCAGTTGAACATACAGAACAAGCAAACTCAGCCAGGGGGCAACCATGTTTAGGACAGGAGAAAAGATCAGAATCGAGGCCCACAGCGTAGGACCCCAATGTTTGATAATTATACGCCACTGAATACATCACTGGAAAATGTGTATCTGCGAACTTGCAACACTGTGCGATATGATAAACCTGCTCCGAAGCAATCGTCAAAGAGACAGATTCAAACAGGAAAATTTTGTAGATTTCACGAGAGTTATGGCCACAACACCAATGAGTGTCGACATCTGCAGGACCTCGTTGAAAAACTGATCGGGGAGAGAAAGTTAGACCAATATGTACGAGCGCCGCAGTCTGGTGGAGCGGGCCCTTCAAATCAGAATCATGCACAAAATCAAGAAAGACAAGGGGAACCCGCTCATGCGGGCGGAAGGCTAGTTGTCAACACGATGAGTGGTGGTCCCCACCCATCAGACAGAAGCTGGGGGGAAATGGAGTCGTATGCTAGTTCGATCAGGCATGCGAACTTCGAATGTTGCAGTAATTATGAGGATGGAACTCCAGCTAAACAGCAAAAGATAATGTCCGATGATATCATATTCAGAAGCCGAGATGTTGATAAAGTCGAAGCCCCTACAATCGACCCGCTAGTTATATCTGCCTAGGTAGGTCCTGCTTGGATGAAGAGGATCCTGGTTGACAGTGGGAGTTCCGTGAATATCTTGCTTAAACGGGCTTACGATCTAATGAAGATGGAAACAAAGGATTTAAAACCCTGCCAATACCGAATCCACGGTTTCAACGGGAGTGCTACGATACCCATTGGAGTAACAGAACTACCGGTGGAATTGGGAGTGGGAGAACGCCGGAAAGTCCAGATGCTACAGTTTGTCGTTTTAGATATTGATTCACCTTATAATGCATTTTTGGGCCGTCCGGCCCTTGCTGAATTTAGGGCAGCCATTGCCCCATGGTGTCTAACTCTGAAATTCCCTACTGATCATGGAATCGGAGTCGTTCAAGGAGACCAGGCAGCAGGAAGAGCTTGTTATGTTGCTGAACTGCGCGGGGCGCAAAGGAAAGAGAAAGGAAAGGGCGTAGAGGAATCGCTCTGCGTTCGTTTTGTGGATAATTGACAATTAGTGCCTGGGCCCTGGCCCGGGCACCCCGACCAATTCCTTAAAGATCTTGACCCCAAAGACAACGAAGATAAAAGCGAATCTAAAGAGAGTCAAGCTTCCCCAGCCGAACTGACTATTGACGTTCCCATCAGTGAAGATGACAATTCAAAAGTACTAAAAGTTGGATCTCAACTGGGAAAACGGACACAACAGGAATTGGTAGAGTTTCTCCAAGCAAATCTTGACGTATTCGCTTGGGCACACTCTGACATATGCGGAATCTCACCAGACATCGCGAGTCACTCCTTGAATATTGATCCGCGACACGTTCCAGTCAAGCAGAAAAGGCGTGGTATGGATCCGGAGAGATCCGCTGCCCTTAAAGAAGAAGTTGATAAGTTGCAATCGAATGGATTCATCCGAGATGCCTTGTATCCGGAATGGGTGTCCAACCCCGTACTAGTTCGAAAGCCAAACAGAAAATGGAGAACTTGCGTCGATTACTCCGACTTAAACAAGGCCTGTCCAAAAGATAGCTTCCCACTTCCTCGAATTGACCAGCTCGTGGATTCGACAGCCGGACATGAATTACTATCTTTTATGGATGCTTATTCTGGCTACAACCAAATACCCATGCATTTGCCAGATCAAGAACATACCAGCTTCGTAACTGATCTGGGGCTCTACTGTTACAAAGTCATGCCATTTGGTCTAAAGAATGCCGGAGCAACATACCAACGCTTGGTTAACCGGATGTTCGCCGACCAAATCGGAAAGACCATGGAGGTTTACGTAGATGACATGCTAGTGAAGTCTCGATTCTCCACAGATCATGTCAGAGATCTAAATTCAATGTTAAGTATTCTTCGAAAATACGGGATGAAGCTTAATCCATTAAAGTGTCACTTTGGTGTCGCCTCTGGAAAATTCCTCGGGTTCATTGTCAACGCTCGGGGGATAGAAGCGAATCCCGAAAAGACCTGGGCAATAAGGGACTTACAAACTCCAAGAACCATAAAACAAGTCCAGAGCCTCAATGGAAAGGTAGCAGCACGAAGGAGGTTCATTTCGAAGTCAACTGATAAATGCATCCCTTTCTTTGATCTAATCCGGAAGGGAAAGCGAAACTTTGAATGGACCACGGAATGTGAAGGCGCATTCCGATCACTGGTTCAACATCTTTCCACACCACCGATCTTGTCAAAACCTGTTGACCACGAGCAATTGTACCTCTACCTGGCAGTATCAGAGCATGCGATCAGTGCTGCTTTAGTTCGGGAGGAAGACAAAGTGCAGAAACCGGTCTACTATGTTAGTAAACGGCTAACAGGGGCTGAAAGAAATTACCCCCGATTAGAGAAGCTAGCCTACTGTTTGGTCATTGCCTCAAGAAAGCTTCGACCTTATTTCCAAGCTCACCCTCTTACTGTGTATACCGATCAGCCATTACGATAGGTCCTCACGTGGCCTGAGACGTCTGGTAGGTTACTCAAATGGAACATTGAATTAAGCCAATTCGATATCACTTATACTCCGCGGAGAGCCATTCAAGGACAAGTCCTGGCGGATTTCATAGCTGAATTTACCATTTCAGAGGACTTACCCGAAACCAGTAAATCCCCCGAATACATCTGGAAGCTACATACTGACGGTGCATCGAACGACCGATGTTCGGGTGCTGGTGTTGTACTTGAGACACCCGAAGGCCGATCTATATGTTACGCTTTGAAGTTCAATTTTCATGCAACTAATAACGAAGCTGAATATGAAGCCCTCTTAACCGGCCTAAAGCTTGCCAGAGATTTAAGGGTTATCGCTGTGGAAATTTATTGTGATTCACAGTTAGTGGTATTTCAAGTACGGGGAGAATATCAAGCGAGAGATCGAAGACTGGCTGCTTACTTGGCTCAACTTCAGAAAGTACTGGAACAGTTTGATTATTACACCATTCATTATATACCCCGAGAACGCAATCAAAAAGCCGATTCATTGGCAAAGTTAGCTAGCACAGGTGAAACACAGCAAGAGGGATTGGTCCCCGTCGAAACTTTATCCTTCCCGAGCATCAATCAAATGGAGAAGGGTTTTGTATTTGAAACCGCTCCCGAAAGAGAATCGTGGATGACTCCATATCGAAACTACATCGAGAATGGGGCATTGCCTGTGCACAGAAATGAGAAGAGACAAATTCTACGAAAAGCTTCACGATTCCTCGTTCAAAACGGAGTAATGTATAGAAGGGGTTATTCTGTTCCTCTCCTCTGGTGTATCGCGCACGATGAAATTAAACAAGTGTTACATGACGTACACGAAGGAGAGTGTGGCAATCACACCGGTGGGCAAGCTCTCGCCAAGAAAATACTCCGGTATGGATATTACTGGCCGACAGTAAACCGAGATGCATCAAACTATGCAAGAAAGTGCGATAGGTGCCAAAAGCACGCCCGAATTCCGAGAGCCCCACCTACCGAGATAACCCAAATGGTCAGTCCCTGGCCATTCGCGATGTGGGGCATCGATATTATCGGCGCTTTACCTCTAGCGAGAGGTGGTGCGAAGTACGCCATCGTCGCCGTCGACTACTTTACAAAATGGGCTGAAGCCGAAGCCCTCGCAACGATTACGACAAAGAAAGTAATAAATTTCGTAGTTCGCAATATCATCTGTCGATTTGGACTCCCGCATACCATCATCACCGATAATGGAACCGAATTCGAAAGTACAGAGTTCAAAAGTTTCCGTCAACGGTTCCATATTCATAAAAAGTTCTCGGCAGTTGCACATCCTCAGGCAAACGGACAGGTCGAAGCTATCAATAAAGTTATAAAATCCATTCTGAAAAAGCGATTGGAAAAGGCCGGGGGCAAATGGGTTGATGAACTCCCTATGGCATTATGGGCGTATCGAACGACTCACAAGACCGCAACCGGACACACCCCGTTTTCTTTATCTTATGGCTCAGAAGCCGTTATTCCAGTCGAGACAGAAGTTCTTTCTCATCGCGTGACTTATTATGATCCGAAAACAAACGCTATATTACTTGCTGAATCTTTGGATCTACTAGATGAAAAGCGGGAAGAGGCCGATTTGAGAGCGGCCACACATCGGGGTCGAGTCGCCCGACTATACAATGCCAAAGTTCGACCTTGAACTTTTGAACTCGGCGATCTCGTTCTCAAGAGAATCTATCCGGTTCCTTCACACATGAAACCAAATTGGGAAGGACCATACACGATTACCCGAAGACTCGGAGATGGCATATTCAAACAATCGACCGTTGACGGTCCTGATTTGCCAAGAGCCTGGAACAGCGAGAGTCTCCGTCACTATTACACATAACAGGCTCTATTTATTTCGTTATATTTTTTCCATTTAGCAGTTTGCTTTTGCATTTCAAAATTAGAAAGGCAACTAACTTTGCCATACTTTCTTATTTCAGCAATAAAAGCCATCTCTTCGAGCCGGAGCTGTGATTCATTAAATACAATGTACAACATCACGATGCAGGAAGAGCTAAATTCCCTCACACAATGGGATTTATTCAAGGAAGGAGTGGCTGCGATACGACCGGCCACTCGCTAAGCGAAACCCGAGCTCGGGGGCAAGCCATCACATCAAAGCCAAAATCAGATTGATACACGACGATCCTTCCTTAACTCCGTACTCCCAGAGTGCGAGGCGGAGTATAAACATTCACTAACTCCGTACTCCCAGAGTGCGAGACGGAGTATAAAAATTCCTTAACTCCGTACTCCGAAGAGTGCGAGGCGGAGTATAAACATTCCTTAACTCTGTACTCCCAGAGTGCGAAGCGGAGTATAAACATTCAATAACTCCGTACTCCCAGAGTGCGAGGCGGAGTATAAACATTCACTAACTCCGTACTCCTAGAGTGCGAGGCGGAGTATAAACATTCCTTAACTCCGTACTCCGAAGAGTGCGAGGCGGAGTATAAACATTCCTTAACTCCGTACTCCCAGAGTGCGAGGCGGAGTATAAACATTCACTAACTCCGTACTCCCAGAGTGCAAGGCGGAGTATAAACATTCACTAACTCCGTACTCCCAGAGTGCGAGGCGGAGTATAAACATTCCTTAACTCCGTACTCCGAAGAGTGCAAGGCGGAGTATAAACATTCCTTAACTCCGTACTCCGAGAAGTGCGAGACGGAGTATAAACATTCCTTAACTCCGTACTCCGAGAAGTGTGAGATGGAGTATAAACATTCCTTAACTCCGTACTCCCAAAGTGCGAGACGGAGTATAAACATACATCAAGTCCATATTCATCCCCAAGACTGGGGGCAGGAACAAAACAAATATCGAATTGAAGACGAAAGAGAATATACTTTCATTTCCATTATCAACAAAAAGAATTCGATTACAAGATGATTCAAAAAATTCCTGCTAGTGGGAGCCGAGTCCACATCTATACACGGCTATAGAGAAAACCAGAAGACAAACAGCTAATCACTACTGAACGACAGTCGGCTACAGCAATACAGAATACCATGTTCGACAGAACATGTGATAATTGGACGATGTGAAGCTGAGACATTACAAAGCACGTCATGTTTACACAAGACGTACTTTGGAGGGCAAATGTTATCCCGTCTTTTGGCAAGGCTGTGACACCAAGAACTCGGCTAGGAACCAGGGACAGTTCATCTTGAAAACCGATTACACATAGGTCTGCTATGGATGCCGATGAATTTTGCCCGAGTCCGGATCGGGCTGCAATTGATAAGACACGTCAAGCAAGGATGTAGAAACCAAAATTCCAAATATCAAGTCAATCCGAGATCGTACGCTCAAGATATCATCGACGCAAGCGAAGGACATGGCCTTGAGTTCGTCTCCCTATGGTTCGACTCCCCTAAAGTCGAATCCATCAAGCTCGACTCCAACGAAATTCCCTTGATTGCTCCGAATCCATGAGAAGTGCTCTATCCTTCGACTCCACCAAACATGCCTTCACTTCAAATCGTACGAAGTGGAAGACCTTCGAATCCGTAGAGAGAAAGTGCTTCGAATCCACGAAGCATAGCCCTACTTCGAATCTATTAGGCAAACCATGGTTCGAATCCACTAGGTCATACTCTACTTCGGATCCATGAAGGTGAAAGAGCTTCGACTCCATCCCACGACTACCTTCTAACCCGTTCAACCGAGAAGCTTTCGTATCAATCAACTATAACCTACCTTGATCGATTCGAAGGGAACATTCATTCGATCGATTCGAAGGAAGCATACCTTCGAATCCAACATCTCGAGTCCACCAGGTAGACGCGGCTAAAAACAAGGATTCAACCCGGTCAGCTCGGAGCAAAAGTCGAATCGATACGAAGAAGGTGCACCACGTCATCACGAAGACACGTTGAACCATCGACTCAACCCAATCGATTCGAACGAATCGAGTCGAAGCGATCGATTCGAAGGAAACAAGTCAAAGGGGATTGATTCGAAGATGCATTTCAGCCGAGTACCTGACCTTGAGTCGATCATAACTTGAGATCTACAAGTCCAAATACTATGAAATTTTCACAGAAGCTTGAGCACATGTTGAAGAATGTTCACACCAAATTTCAGCTCGATTGGACAATTTCTTGATCGATTCGAACATAGCTTCGAATCGATCCCAAAGTGGGCCTGGACTTCCAGAAAGCGGGCATGTGGGCCCCTGACGTACCAGAACTGGTCTCCCTTCAGTTTAGGCGAAATATCAGCCTCCTACACCTATAAATAGAGCCCCTGGTCATTCAGAAAAGGGGTCAGACAATTCTAAGAGCTAAAGAGCGCCCAGACTCTGCCAGATTTACTCAGAATCACCACGGTTGTCTTAGATTCAGACTTAGCTCACAAAACCAGTTGTACTGCATTATAAAGAATTGTAATCTTCGAGTGTCAAGTAATAAAATCATCAAACTTCATATTGGATGTAGGCTAAAACGCCGAAACACTCTAAATCGCTTGTCTTTGCACTTTACTTTCTGTCATTTTGGAGTTTTTGTTAGATAATCCACAGCGTTAATTTTCATTCTCCGCGTTTATCTCTTCAAAGACTTCCAAAGAGTGTTGTGCCCATTTTTGGTACAAACAGTAGCCAAGGGTGTAAAGTAATATAAATCCAAGCACAGAACCTATAGAACATCTCACAGTGCACAAACAAAATATAATATAATATTATAAATGTAAAACATGCAAGACAGTGATATAATCAAATAAACCATAAATAAGAGCATCAAAGTGCATCAGGTTCATAGACTATACAAAAAAACTGGAATAAAGAGTTTATACATCCCGAATCTTCAAAATAAACCCTATAATTGTCTGTCAAAATACAAGTGCCAACATAGCTCCATGGTACTATACAGCGGAATATAAGCGATAGTAAGCTCCAAAGTATAAATATGAAAAAGTGTAGCCTCCTATTCATGCTCTATATAGCTCTATGCTATCTAAACATGTTATCCCTAATCTACTTTTTTAAGAGTACCTGAGATAATAAGAAGCAAACCATAAAACCTCGGGTAAGACAACAGTCTGGTATAAGCAATACATCATATGAAAAATACTATAAAAATCATATATAGTAAATATGGACATAGGGTATGAAGAAACATACCTTACCTATCCTTGCATGTAATGACCAGGAATTTCGGACACTTCGTATTTAAATATCTGAATTATTTAAATATTTAAACCTTGAATTAAATGCTATTAAAGTGATTCAATAACCTTGTTAACCCCCTTTTAAATCATACCTAATGATGGTAATTTTTTTAGAAAAATGTTTACAAAAATAAATACTTTGAAGAAATATTGATAATGTGACCGAAAATCGTTTTATCGATAAACTGCTTTTTACTCATCATAAGTTGTTCAACTTTTTTACATACACTTATTCACTTAGGAAATCAATAGTAAGAAATAAAAATGATGATGTCATGATTGATGTTATAGAAGATATTTTATGTGTAAGGGTAAATAATTTTTCTAAGAGATATTTTCATGTAAAGTGAAAAGCACGCAAGGCACATGGGGGAATCTTTTGGGCTTGTTTTGGCTATGTAAAGGGAAGGCTAAGGCATGGGTAAACACTTCATAACATTTCAAAGCTTGAAAATGTTAAAAAGAAAAAAATGGTAGAAGCGATTAGTAGAAATCCACTTTTATCTTCAATATCTTTCTCTAATTAGCTCAAATCTTCTCCAAACACCATCCAACTTTCACCAACATCTTAGAACACCTTAGAAACCTTAGATATAGAGTCAAAGTGAAAGAAAAGTAAAGAGCATAGGGGATCTTGGTTTGGTCGTGAGCATTAGGAAGGAGGGGGAGGAGTTGCTTTGTGATTTTGATGCTAATGGTTTGATCTTTGTGCTTTTGGAGTTTAGGGATGGTAGAAAGTAGTTCATTGATTCTTGGGTTTTTAGGCTTGTTTTAGACATGAATTTGGGTGAGTTTTCTCACTATTTTGTAGGTATATATTTTGTGTGTGTGTATATATATATATATGTGCGTGTATGCGAATATAAAGTTAAAGCGACCTTAACTAAGTAAAGTTAAAACTTTGGACCCCTCTTGCTTTTGAAAGAAAATAGCAACTTTATATTGTATAACATCATTTCTATTACCTTTTATAACATGTGGCGTGGTCTAGACTTTGTGTTTACATGTTTGGTTGGCTTGTGTGTTGAGTTGAAGTATGTTTGAAAGTATTTGAAGCGAGAATAGTTGCTATAAATGCACTTCGATATCCCTTAACTTTAACTTGTATAAATGGAAGATTTATGAACTTAACTTAGGATAATTTGATTTAGTTATTCTCTATACATATTGTTGTATATGGAACAGTAAAGAAATAGTTTGGAAACTTATAGAAATTGGGAACCAAAGTTGTGAAAGTTAGAAGTGAAAAGGTCGTTATGGATGCACTTTGAAAATGCCTTATGCTCGATGATTTTCAAAGTTAAATTTGAGAGACATTCTAGGGGCTTCTTTGAATTTTTAATAAGTACTAGAAGTGTACTTATTACTGGAAAAATATGGAAGTTTAAATCATTCACTAACTTGTGAAACAAAGTTGCAAAATGTTATAGCGAGAAGAAAGTTGCTATATGAGCACTTTGAAATAACTTGTTTTTGGGATTTTGTGTAATTAATTTGAAAGACAACCTTGGGGGTTTCTTTGCATATTTAATAAGAATTATATGTACACTTATTGCTGGAAAAAATAAAAAGTTTAAAAGGTTTTAAAACTGGTCAAACAAATGGCTAAAGTTAGAGCAAAAATGTGGTTATAAATACACTTTGTAAATAGAGTTTTTCTAGGGATTTTTAATAAATAAATTGGAAGATATTCTTAAGGGTTTCTTATCTTGGTTTTTAAGTAACATAAGGATAGTACTTACTGTAAAAATTTCAAGTCTTAAATCATTTTTTTAAGTGGTTAAAACTGATCGGAAAGATAGTGCTTTTCTATGTTGTTCTTTATCAAGGACTTTTAAGAGCATTTAAAAATGCTACAGTAAGTTGCTTATGGTTTTAAGTGTCTAAAAATGATATTCAAATTTGGTACTTTCTCTAATCTTTTAGGAGATGTTTTCTAACATATTATTCAGTATTCTAAAGTTAGTTTGAAGTTTAAATATATTTATAATAATTACTTATGTGTTTTTAAATTAAAGAGGTTTTTAATATAAAACATGTTTTTATTTATTTTTCATCAAATAATAAATTAGTTATTTTCAAGTAATATTTTACATAGATATTTAAGACCTATTTATAAGTGTTTTTAAAGTAAGCATATATATATATATATAAGTTTAAAAAAATTAATTAACTATGCTTAACACAAAAAATAGACAATGTAAGTTTTTCTATTTGTGTGAGTTAAGATTGATGTTTGAGTAGGGATAGAAGCAACTAAGCTCTAACCTACCGAATTCCCACTTGACCAAGTAATAATTAAGCTGAGAATGTTGGAATTGTATTAATCATGTTTTTGTTTAGTCATTTATGGAAGTCATTGATATTATACTTAACACTAAAAGCCAACGAGGTAGACTTATTTGTTCGTGAGAGTGAAGAATGTAATATCTAGACAAGGCTTTAATATGCAACTAGTGCTCTAACTTACCTGCCTTTATTCTTGAATAAGGGATAGTATAAGTTGGAATGTCAAAAATGTGTTAAGTATACGAACCTTGATTTTTATAAGCGATCGTTTTTGACTAAATAGTCGATTAGTTGACTATCAAACTTAACCAAACATTAACTTAGATCTTCAAAAGAATGTTTTAAAGATAAGCATAAGTAAAATGGTTTTGGGTTTGTTGTGACAATGTGTTAATAACATTCATCTTTAACCCTTTTTTTATTAACTTATGAATGTAAATAGATCATTAAAGAATGTTTTAAAGATAAGCATAAGTGAAATGATTTTGGGTTTGTAGTGACAATGTTTAAGTAACATTAGTTTTAAACCTTTTTGAATGGATTTGTGAAAGCACTTAGATCCTTAAAATGGATATTTTGAAGGAAATTATAAGTATGGAACCTTTTGGAGAAAGATAGAAAAAGTAAGGGTTTAAAGTAAGAAATATTATTAATGATTTGTGAATATACTTATACCATTTGAGATAAGTATATGAATACTTTTTGAAGTATTGAAAGAGTACAAATGAATAGTAGAAATTGATAAATGATGTTTTATTAGATAAAAGAAGTTTTATTAATAAAAGGGGTTTTAATTAACAAAAAGTATCGATTAATAAAAAGGAGAATAGGAGTCACTTATGTGACTTAATCGTGCTTTGTGTGACTTCATCGTAACTTTTGTGTTTATTCGTTTATACTTAGCACTAAAGGCCGATAAAGTAGGTTTTTCTGTCTATGAGAGTTAAGACTGATGTTCGAGTAGGGATATAAGCAATAGTGCTCTAACCTACCGAATTCACATTTGACTGAGGGATAGTGTGAGACGAAAAGGTCGAAAACGTGATAAGTATATGAGACTAAGTTTCTGTATGCGATCGTCTATTCTATACTTGATAGTCGATTAGTCAACTATCGAACTTGATCAGCAATTCGTCGAATTGGTTTTGAAGAGACCACGATTAGTAAGTGTTTTACTTATCGAATACCACTTCAAAACTAATATATGGGTTCTATGTTTTGGAAGCAGTTGTAGAATGGAATGTTATAGAGTTGAACTATCTATCCTAAGGTTAAATCCAAGGGAGAGGTCAGCATTAGTATTCATCAGAGGACTTATGCTTGAGTCTATATGCAGATTCAAGATATGTTTGATATGCTCGAATCCATGTAGTGATTCATGATCTATTCGAGATGCTAGAATCCATTTGAGGATTCGTGTTCTGTTCGAGTGATGAAGACTCGCGTGAGAGATGCCAAACGTGACCTTAACATTGGAAATGGCTAAAGACATAGTAGGATGCATAACCTAGGGTTTTGCTAACCCACGATGGGGTATGTAAACTCTAAAACTAGATTATGCTTATCGATGTTGCGCACGAGAGTTGGTGATACTTGGTTCCACATGGTTCTGTAGGCTCATGCGTAGGCTAGTTTGTTTGCCTTGTGTTGTATTTTATCTAAAGATATACGATGCTCAAAAGTTAACTTCTGATCCTTGTGCATGGAGTTTGGATCCGGCTTCACCGGAGAGATCTCCGTGGAATATCTATTATGTGAACATACCTTAGTAGTTTTGATTGTACCCTCAATTTGTTATGGTGTGATCAATGTAAAAATCATATCTATTTTCCAATTTATATTCTTTACCCTAGACATTATCTATTATATAAACCTTATGTACTTATTAGATGAGTGGTTCTTTTGAGGATAACCATTTTCAAACGGTCTCAAAAGTACTGTTATATGTCGGTCGCATATTTCTTGAGTTTCTCATACCAGACTTATGTCTGACACGTGGTTTTTGTCTTCCCTAAATTCCTCGAGTGCTCTTTTGAGTAGTTTGAGAAAGGAAGGTTTTCGTTGATGTTCATTGGAGCTCGAGGAGACGAGCTGAATGATTCATCTATCGCAGTATTCTTATTTCCACTGCATTATTATACTGTACATATCAGCATTTGTGAGGATAAGCTATTATAATTGTCCAGGATGATGATAGAATTTAGAATTGTAACTCTGAAATGCTTTGTATCTTAAAATGACAGTTGTACTATTTTTTGATATTATATGTTATTGTTCTGCTGTGAGATTCTGATTTTGTGTTCTCTTCTTTCTTGTTCTATTTTATTTTTAATTTTACACTATTAATCTGTCTTTTGAAACTTGGATGCTTGGCACGTGAATACCATGGATGTATTAGTGTTGACATTTGAGGGTCGAAAAGGCTGGTCATTACATTGCATCCAAAGAGTTAGCATATAACAGTCAATATATGCTAATATACTATCACAACTATATAAGTGTACTACAGTCAAAGTACAATACCTAGTGTCTAGGTATGCGGTTGAAAATACCTACATTGTGTGACACCCTACAGTGATAAACAACCATGGAAAACATAACATCCATCAAATAATCCTCACTATCAATCGTGTGCGTTGGATATATGATAACTCGTATGGAACAATCATAAACCAGGGACCCAATCGAAATCCCGGCTTCATCGGTGCTGGAATCCACGCCACTCCGAAAGGCTAGGAATCGGGCCTATAATCAAAAAGCCCAGGGTAATCTACTATCGTAAGATCCGGACATAATTGCAAATCTATGTGGGCATCCCAATAGACCCCTTCTTTACAAGCACACTAGAAACCTCCGAGTTATCAATGATTCCTTCGCATGTGTCTCCATAATGGATCTCAATCGTTATTCCATCATGGCTATTTCCATAATATGGGACAGTCGCAAATCCTATTGCACGCCCCATCATTGAACTTGCCCTTGTGGACCACCGTCATGACTCCCTTCGTTAAGTTATCGTCTTCGTAACGCCTCTAAACACCCATCACAAATCGTAGGGCCATCGTATTGAAGTTTCGAAGACATCGGCATCGTCGAGTCAAAGTGCTACGCTTATGCTCTCTTAGTTGTTGCATGAAATCCACAATCGTCCCGAGTTACTTGGAGTTGCCAACTTTTCCCTATATCACCGCCAAGGGCCCCAAAACACACCATAAAGAAATTTACAAAGTATTGCTATTCCATGATGAAAATCTCTCAACTTCTCAACTCTTTTCGGGTTTTCTCTAGAGTCGGCCTGAGCACCTGCTCCATTTCCTTGAATCGACCCTAAAGCACCTCCTTCGAATAGAAATTCTTATCCGGCTTTAAGCTAAATCACCACCGGACCGAAGTCAAACTCAAGCCAACACCCTCGAATCATAAATTTGTCTGGTTCTAAGCCAAATCACCATTGAACCGAACTTAAACCCAAGACAACATCCCCGAACAGAAATTTTTGTCCACCTCTGAGCCATACCGAAGTCAAACTCTAGCCAACACCCACAAAAAGAAATTCATGTCTGATTGAGCCAAATCATGCCTTACTCCAGACCGTGCCTATCACCGACCAGAACCCCCCAAACCAAAATACTATCAAGTCTTCGAATCCTAATTTTGCATTGATTCCACTGCTACGCTCTACTGTTTGACCTATATGCCTTCTGTATGCATTGATACAACTCCTAACCTCTTCGAGCGTATTCATCAATGTCTGGTTTCACGTTTCCTGCCTCTAAGTCACTTCGATGAGCCTTTTCAACCATACAAGCAAAAACCACACATGCACCAAATAATATTCAAACATACAACAATTAATGAAAAATTATCCTATAATATGTCTTTAACCAAGCCTAACACACATTAAGGAAACCACACATCAAGTTAACATGATTGGAATACTTAAAACATTCTAAATCCATTTTTTCTTCAGGTTTCAGTTTAAAAGAGTCCAGAAACATAATTTTGACTTTATAAATGGGTTTAAAACATGTCAAAATCTAAAGATACATATATAGTAAGGTGAGAGATGATAAATCACTCACCAAAACATCAAAAATCCAAGTTTTGCATGCAAATCGAGGTAAATTCAAAAATGAAGTGCAAAAATGTAATTTCCCCTTCCCAAAAATATAGATTTGAAGATCTAATTGTTAACCCAAAAAATTAGATTAACACCGTGGAGTATGATGTGAAAGCACCATCCCTATTAGAACAGAGAAAATATAATAGAAAATAATAGAAAATAAAATGAGGCACGAAGTGTTTTTTATAGTAGTTCAGCTGCTAACGAAGCCTACGTCCACTTTATAGCATTGATTATTAGTTTGATCTTGTTTAAATGAGATTACAAGGTGAGTGGAAAGAATTTGTCACAAGTACAACTGTTAGACAAATTATAAGTCCTAAAATTGCCTAGAGAAACTGACTTGGTGACTATGGAGTAGAGAAAGAGTTGAAGAAATGGCAGAGCTTCCGTGTAGTGAAGGTAGAAACCAGATCCTTTCCTGGTTGCTCTATGGTTTGTATTTATAGAGGCAGCAGTCATGTTGGAGCAGAAGCCCATTACCAAATAAATCCAGGGACTGGCCCAAGATAGCACAACAAATATCGTGACGACTTGAGTTAAGGTTTAGACTCGGTATTAAGTTAAGCCCTTGACTTGGGGCCAAGTCTAATCCTTAGCCAAATCTTGGCTAAATTCTTTTGTTTCGAGCTCCTTATTTCGTCTAGACCCCTTCTATGTAATTTGGTAGGTAATCGATGAGTTTTGATTATCGTTCTTCCATGACTTGGATTATCCTACCGTTTGGATAGTCACTTCTCCATTCTTGATGATAAGCTCACCAGAACTCTACGAAACTTCATGAATATGCATGGGAAGACTAGGGGATCACTTGAAAAAAGTAGGAAGATGCCATGATGTGGCATTTAGACTTGGTACCGAGTCAATGCGGTTAACTCGGCCCGAGTTTAGCATTATTTTGGCTTTATACTTTCTTATGACCTTCCCCTTGTCCTTCTGAGTATCTCTACCAAGTTCCAGGTCATTCTATCTTCGTACCGACATTCTAGCTCCTAATGATTTACGCTTGGTTAGAACCCCCATTAACATTTGTCCCCCAGAGTATGCTTTCGTTGGAAACAAAGTGTGCTCTGAAGTCTTAAACTAGTATCTTATGAGTTTCAGTCAATTGGTGGATTTTGTTTGGAGGTGTTATTTCTAACTGGTTAACTTCTAATTTGCTATTTTTTCTGATTTCAATTTGGATTTCAGTTCTTTGTACTAACAATGCAATCTTCGCTCTGAAATTTACATAAGGCTTTAAGTTTATATATAGGTCTATTGTGGTGAGTTGGAGCTTACCCAGGTTGGAATTATAAACTCGGTATCGAGTTTAGACCCTAACTTATCCCGAGTTAGTGACTTAAGAAAATTTTGAGTAAATTTTTCTTTTACTTATACTCCTTTACTTAGCCTAACTCCTCACTTGCTTCATTTCCTTCAAGCCGACTTTGCTCCTCACACCAGCCAATTCAAACCCCAGCTCTATCCTCGTTCAACCTCCAGCCTCACTGCTAAGCTCTGTCGCCTCCGTCTGCATCTCGCTGTCACCTGATTAGGTCGCCGTCACTCGTCCCAACGTTTGGAAGACCCGGACCCAACTCAATACAAACACTAGGCCGAGTTCGTTCCTTACCTAGATTTGAAGGTTGGCGATGGTGATTCACGCTTGAGTAGTGATGGAGATGATGATTCGCTTTAGTCGGTTGCAATTTTTAAATGGAGATGGTGGAATCCAAACATGATTTGTTAGCGGTGTAGTTAGGATTTGTACCCTCATTAGATGCATGGCTTGAGAGACGAACATGCTTCCTAGTTTCGACCATCTCTATTCATAAAATTAACTAAAGTAATATCATCAAATTGACCCTGATATGACGATTCATCTTAGATTTAAAAATATCGAATAACTCCATTGTTTTTCATCATTTTATATCCAATGCCTCTGAAAAGAAAGAACTTTCCACGTCGCTCCGGATAGCGGATCCATTATCGATCATCGATCGATAACAGGTAAGTACATAAAAATGATTTCAATGGATGATACAGATCGTTTATTCAACACAAGTGAGCTATCTACATGGGATGGCCTGTTCATAGTGTTCAGCACACCAGACTCATTCCACATAGATAACACACTGCACTTGCCTCGGTCAACACTTGGAATCTGATTGGTCAACACACGCCGACTTCCTTAGGATTTCAAGTGTTAACCGCATGGGAATTCTTATTAGAAATAAAGTATACCTAACCATGATCAACAAGTTTATTGTCTAGAATGACGTGCAAGTTGACACGCCATAAGTCCGTTGATGCACCCCTTCAGAATTTGAGTTAACAATTACCTCGGTCTCTCCATCCATTCCCATGGGGTCAAGTTAACCTGTGATTTCAGTTTTCTATGGCCCGCTAGTTCCGGTTGGACCTGTACTTGAACAATTACCTCCTAGGCTGAGAATTATTATTGAACCTCTAAAACAAGCGCCTTCAATCCTATAAGCTAAAATTCTTGGAAATATATGCGTTCAGCACGACATCCCTGAGGGTGACGTCCGTCTGCCTACTCGAGCTGAATTTGCATATAATCCTCCCGAATGCTTTATTTCTTGTAATTGTACATGTAACTGAGTGGTGCTGCACCACCATTCAATCGGTTCTTGTTTGCAGTGCTTTAAGTATTGGGATTGGTGCCGTTCCAAATCCACCTTAACGGTTATGCGCTCCTAATCTCCATGTACATCTTAGTTATGATAGGGCTTGGGTAACCCCTAAGGTTAAATGAGCTCGTATATCTCCTACACTTCAAGAGGAGGGAGGACTATCCACCTTCATTATTATAGAAGCCTAAAGGGGATGTAAGTTGATAAAAGATCTCTACAACAAACGTTCATCTTTTAAAAATGAGTTTTTCTTTGTCCGACACCCAGAGGCTTCAACCGGTTCCGGATATCTGGGGGTAAGTCCTGATTCCTCAGCTTTTACCACTCCAAATAATTCTCCAATTTCATGACCCTTCATATGTTTTATTATAGTCATCTCAAAGAGGGAAAGTAATGACGAGCTCGATGAAATGTTTAATGGCTGTGAGAGCTTCCAAGCGCACAGTAGAGTTCCTTTTGACAAACGAGAACCTCCGGATGTTCGACTTACTTCATCCCGATAGATTTACTGTATATGACAAGCCGTCAACATTGAGTGGCCTTAGGAGACATACTCGTTCCTAGGCCCATGCTCCTTACTCAAACAAGGAGGATCAACCCGAAGAGATTCCTAGAGCTAATATAGACGTACCCTCCAGAGAGGACATTATGGGGAATAGGGATAAGGCCCACAGGATGTCTCTGATCCGTAGGAGAAGACGAGTCATTTCAAAGGAGAGAGGGGAAGCAGATGATGGCTGAAGAAGGTGAGGAATAGGGTTCAGGTGGTGATGACAGCGATTTTTACACCTCTGAAAATAGAGATGAATTTTTCGACGAGTCACCAGAGACGAGCCCTGATCTTCCCAAGATACCTTCTCCATACTTGTTAACCACTAAGGCATTAAGCCCCAAACTCCCAATTTCTCCTCCTCAAGAACAACCTGTTATCGAGGCCCCACGGTCTACTGAAGGTCAAGCTACTAGAAACCTCGCTCGAGATACATCTACTTTCAATTTCATGAGAGATATCGCCATCTATGTAGATGAACACAAGGATATCACTATTAGCGAAATGATAGCTGAGATTGGCTTGAAGATTGACATTTCCTCAAGCGCATTTGTAAGCAGTGGTGAAAAGACTCCGACCCTTAAACCCTGCTGATACGGTTGGTAGAGTATATAAGGGTCATTGGCACTACACACTTCACTTTAGGATCACAAATACACTTTAGGATCATAAATACACATCTCTACGTCATGTTAATTTCCTAAATTTGAGTATTAACTTCATTTTTTTTATTTTAGGTACCTTGGGATGTGGGTTATACCATCAGTTACATCAAGACACCATCTCCCACAAAAGTAAAACTTCTGATCCGGCTTATTACCCTTATCGCGAAATGGATGAGGAGAGAAGGAAAAGAAAGGAGGATGAGGCTCGCCACCTGGAGCGAGAGCATGAGAGAGGGAGAAAAGTGAAAAACAGATGATGAGAGTTGTGTCCCCGACAATATAAACAAGCGCCATATTGACTTTCACGACCGTCGTGGGCCCTCATTATCGATTACTCCTCCCCATATTAATGCTTGGACTACTGAAATACCAATAATTCCATCTTCTTAAGTAAGAACCATTGCAATGGCCCCTACTTCTTCTAGATGAACCGAGAAGTTCATGCTTCCACCGGGTCCACCCATGCTTCAAGCTACTTTTCCAAGTTTGTTCTTGAAGGGAGTCAAGTTTTACAAGAAAATAAAGCCCCTTAATAGGGCTTACTTCTCCCAGCAATCTAGATGCAATTCGTGAGGACTTGGAAGCCGAATGTGATATGCAGTATTTAGTGAAGGCCCTTTCGGATGTAAATCGCATTAACTATCGGGAGATCCTCTCGTTTGAGACCGAAAGGGAAGACTATGATAAGGCGATCAAAGATCATGATGATGAGATAGTCCAGTTGAAGACTAAGAGGGACGCGACCCTAAAAGGAAAGGCTACCAATGACAGGCTGTTGACTAAGGAAAATTGTGCCCACAATAGGGCCATTATCGTGATAAATGACTAACTCAAAGATGCTCATATCGAATCCGGGGAACTGAAAGAGTAGCTTACTAAAGCAGAAAACACAATTAAGTCTTGGAACCAAACCATCGCTGGTCATGCTGCTGTCATTGTTGAACAAGCCGCTGAGCTTACTCATCTTCGTAAGGAGAATGCATGGCTGGTTAAAGAGAAGGAAAAGATGCCACTGCTAAGCTAGCTGAAGAGATCGACCATTTGGGTTACAAAATCCGAGCTTATAGAGCTTCGGGCAGAATATGACGAAGCGATAAGCGGAATGGATGCCAGCGTGCTCTACATCTACACTAGCTACGTGATGAATAAGGGCAACTTCAGAAGGCTAGGTAACAACTCTCCCCGGACTCTTGCCATTGTTTATGAGGAGGTATTGGTCAAGCCTGAGGAGGCCAAGGATACATGCTCTAAGGAGGAACTAAAGGCTGCTTACCTTAGTCCTGAGGACGTAGACTTCTTAGCCTGGCAAAGAGATCCTTAGAGAAGAGAGAAAATGAGACTACTGATGTTGCAACCAAGGATCTTACTGGCCCAACCTCTTCAGGTCAGCACCGGACATTTATTCCTACTTCTCAAGAGCAGACGACTACCCTCCCTATATCCATGGCTATTATTTCTAAATCCACTCATGCCCATATTACATCTGAACCTTTGGTGAACGACGTGTCTCTCTAGCCATCGTGCGACCCTCTGAGATGGGGACTGGTACGAAGCCTTTGAGGTTGAAGTTCATAACTAAACCTCTGGCTCAGGTATTTCTCTTGTTTCTCTAGTGCTCCAGGCACTTCGATTTAATACGGACTCCTTTTCTAAACTGTGCACCTCTCTTTCCAAACTTGTAGGTCAGCCAACTCTCCCACTTCTTCCTCAGCTATATAGGGTACAGGAGCTACCGCTATCTTCATCCCTTCCACCATTGTCTCTGCAAAGGCTTCTAGCATATTTCCTATTTCTAGCTCCAGGTCTGGGCCTGACTCCGAACAGATATAAGCGCCACTGAACATAGAGGATGTCTCCGCATCCGTGGATGAAGAGGTAGTGGTCACCAGGGAGACGGCATACACAGACAAGACAACCACAGTGGTTAAACAGGAGGAGAAAAAGAAGGGGCTGCATATGAAGAAGGAAAGGAGGAGCGGAAGCGCAAGACTCCCACTACCATAACGTTGAAGATGTCGAAGGAGGGGAGTGCGACTACCGGAGGGTCAAAGGGATCCGTCCCCCTAAAGAAGGAGAGATGGATGAAGATAGCGGGAAGAAGATCCTGATTCGCCCAGGCAAGGGCAGTAAAGGTGAGGGAAAGGCGAAAAGAAGTCGGGATGAGCTCGAGCATCGGTGGAGCAGGGTACTCGTTGTCTTTTGAGTGTTTTGTGCTGTCAGGTATGTACAATTACAGAGTCTGTACTTAGCATCTTTTTCCTTTTGTTGTAGCATTGGTAATGTCTGTACTTTTTCCTTTTGATGCCCGAAACAGGCCGGTATTGCGCGGGCATGGCACTTGCTGTTTGAGATTGCACATAAAATGAGATAAGTAATGAAAAATATTAGCATTTCCACTGAAGTCTCTTCTGTGTACTTTTCTATATTCTATGTACCATACCTGTTTATATATCATTATTTGTGTACATAATATGATTTGTCCCGCAATTTCCATATTATATACTGTTGTATTGTGTGATATATTATGTGTTTATTTACCGCATTTCTATCCATGTAAATAGGGTAAATGGTCTAACTTGTAGTTATTTAGCGCACTACTTTACTTAGCTCTGTTATGGTTGCCAAAATTCTCTGTTCGGCGTAACAAAAATATGGAGTGCTTTTTATTCTAACCAAGTGTTAGTGTGTTGTGTGGCCCTAGTCCATGGGGCTGGTTACTCCGAATACCTAACATGAGACCGGATTCTCTGGACAACTCTCTAGTTGCCCCCAGTCCACGATGTACTACATCTCCTATCCTTGGAGAACCTGTAATTTGAATGCTCGAATCGGAGCATCCCATACTTTAGTTGCGATTGTTTCTCTCCAAGCTCGATACTAAGGTTTTATCCGTACATCAGTCTCTATTTCCAAAGACCAATGGATAGCTCAATCCCATGTATTCTCTTTTGACTTCACCTATCTCTGAGCGATGTTGAGTTTTTGGATGGGGGATTAATTTCTATCATTCCTGTAACTGATGAATTTTCCAATGCTGCCAGAGCAACATGGTACTTAGGAGATTTTGATAGACTGATGATGTTACCGGGGTAACATCGATGATTTAGAGTGCACTTGAACGCGGTTCCATCAGTTCAAGTAGCAAAAGAGTGGATGCTTACTTGGACGCGGTTCAATCGGCCAAGGAGTGAAGAAATGAAGCGCACTTGAACGTAGTTCCATCGGTTCAAGTGACAAAGGAATGGATGCTTACTCGGATCCAATTCCATCGATCCAAGGAGTGAAGAAATGGAGTGCACTTAAACGCAGTTCCATCGATTCAAGTGGCAAAACAATGGATGTTTACTTGGACACGGTTCCATTGGTCCAAGAAGCAAAGAAATGGAGCACACTTGAATGCAGTTCCATTGGTTCAAGTGGAAAAAGAATGGATGCTTACTTGGATGCGGTTCTATTGGTCCAAGAAGCAAAGAAATGGAGCGCATTTGAATGCATTTCCATCGGTTCAAGTGATAAAAGAATGGATGCTTACTTGGATGTGGTTTTATTAGTCCAAGAAGCAGAGAAATGGAGCGTACTTTAATGTGGTTTTATCGATTCAAGTGGCAAAAGAATGTATGCTTACTTGGACGCGGTTCCATTGGTCCAAGAAGCTAGGTGCGGCTTATGGATGTGTGTGAGGGTTGGGCCTTCCTGATGTTGCCGAAGCAACATCGGTTCTCAAAAGGCTGGGCTCAATTTTCCCCGTCGATCCGGCGGTTTGAGTCAATTTGACACCATCAACTCAACGGGTTGTTTACATGAACGTAGTTCCATTGGTTCAAGAAGCGAGATGACTATACTGATAAAATAAAGAGAAAGTCAAATCCTGCCTATTTGCAATGCCATCAGTATCCTTGGGTGGCTTATTTGCAAAAATAGAAAATACATAGATAAGTACTAGATAAAATAGTACCGCAGGGAGTCACTGTTCCAAGCACGAGGAATTGGAATTCCATCGACCGTTGTGATCTTGAATGTTCTATCTCCAAGTTTCTAGCCGATAACGTAGGGTCCTTCCCAATTTAGGCCAAGTGAACCCGTACCGGGGAAGATTCATTTCAGGATGAGTCTTCGACTACAAAGGTATGGTTGCGAGCTTTGGTGTTGAAGTGTCGTGCCACTTGCTTTTGGTAAGCAGTGGTCCTTCACTCAGCTTCCTTCCGCTTCTCATCGAAATGATCCAGTGACTCGAGTAAGAGCTGCTTGTTTTCACTTTGATTGAAGTGTTGTCTTCGATGAGAAGGGACTTCCAGTTCCATTGGGATCATTGCTTCTGAACCGTATGCCAAGGCAAATGGCGAGTGTCTAGTCATAGTTATGTGAGTTGTCCTATAAGCCCATAGTGCAAGCAAAAGTTCATCAACCCAATTCCCTTTGGCTTTCGAATGTCGTTTTTTGATGGTGGATTTGATGATTTTATTGACAGCATCCACTTGCCCATTTTCCTACGGGTGTGTTGTTACAGAACAACTCTTTTCGATCCGGAAACGTTTAATGAAATCCTTGAATTCGGCACTCTCGAATCGAGTCCCATTATCCATAATGATTTTCTGCAATACTCCAAACCTACAAATAATATTTTTAGTAACAAATTTAATTACTTTCTTTGTAGTCATGGTGGCAAGTGGCTCTACTTCTGCCTACTCGGTAAAGTAATCAACTGCAACTATAGCGTATTTGGCTCCTCCTTTGGCAATTAGTAGTACTCCGATTAGATCGATTCCCTATATCAAAAACGGCTAAGGGCTGACCATCTATAAGTTCTAAGGATGGTGTTCTCGAGATCATTGAAAACTGCCGGCACCGATCACAGCATCTGCATAGTCTGTTGTGTCGCGGTTGATTATGGGCCAGAAATATCTGTAACGTAAAACCTTTTTTGCCAGTGTCTGTCCCCCAGTATGGTTGCCACAACTGCCTTCATGTATTTCCATCAGAATCTTCTTGGCTTCATCTTTGGTTACAAACCTTAGTAGGGGGTGGAGAAGCCTCTCGTGTATAGCACTTTATCTTGTAGCACGAACCGCGGTGTCTTTCGAAGAAGCTTCTTTCGTTCACTCCAGTTTCTGGGGAGTGTTCTTTTGAGCAGATAATCCTTTATTGGTGTCATCCATGATTCTTTCTCTTCTATGGTATCTAGAACCCAATATACATCCATCTGATCTCTTCTTGGAGATGTTAACACTTCAATATACAAGTCTACCACTTCTCATTCGATTTCTTAACTAGTACAAGGTTCGATACCCATTCAGGATATGTTGTGTCATGGATAAAGCCATTGGCCAATAGCTTATCCACTTCTTCCTTCAATGCAGCGGATCGCTTTGAACCCAGACTGCGTCTTTTCTACCTTACTGGTATGAATTTGGGATTGATATTAAGTGTGTGACATGGTATCTTTGGCAATATCCCACACATATTGAAATGCGTCTAAGCGAACACATCTAGATTGGCTCAAAGAAATTTTATCAGTTCGTTTTGCATCTTGACTCCAAGCTGTGAACCTATCTTCAAGACCCGAGTTGGGTCTATTATGTCAACTAGGACAACAACCATAAACTTTGCCGGCGCTGCCCGCTCCTCCCCTAAACTTTTCTTCCTAGGATCTAAAGCCTTGTCAAAGCGACTATGGTCCCCACCAGGAGCGGTTTTATAATTGCTATCCTTGCAATTCACGAATATGGAGAGACTTCCCCACATTCTTACCTTTCTCACGATGTTTACACTTGTGTATTTCAGCAACGTAGCATTCTCTTGCAGTGTTTCGGTCTTCCCTCACTACTCTAACCCCATTCTCCATTGGGAAGTTCATAGTAGGGCACTAGGGAGCTAAAGCTATCCTGAAATCAGCAAGGATCGGTTGACCCAAGAAACTATTGTAAGCAGACATTTCATCGACTATCACGAAGGTTTGGATAAGGACCACCCTTCGTTCTCCTTCTTCGAGCTCTACAGGTGATTCAATTGTCCCAACTGGCTGTCTCGGTTCTCCTATGAAGCCTTGAATCTTAATTCGGCACATAGTCACATCTTTGATGCTTATCTTCATTTGAACAAACGTATGTTGAAACAAGATGTTGACATAGCTCCCACTATCAACCAATACTCGACGCACAACTACTGGTCCGATTTCGATGGTTACCACCATCAGGTCAAGAGTAGGCGCCTCTATTCCTTCAGTATCCTGACTTTAAAATACAATATCATCCGTGATGGTTTTATGTTGTTTGGCCGGAGTATTGCATAACAAGTTTCCTTAGGAGCATGCTTTAGCGAACTGGTGTATCGCTCCATTTTTCCCTAACTCTTCTGTGCCTGGTGAGGCCCTCCAAAAATGGTATTTATGATGAGTCTCTGATCAATCTGACGAGTTCCTTCTCCGTTGGGTCCTGCCTGATTTCCTTGATTGCTTAGAACCTAGAGTCCAGTTGGTTGGTCAGAGTTTTGCGGTTTCTTCACGTACGTTTAGAGCGTATTGCTCCTTATTAGTTCCTTGATTAAGTCCTTCAGATGTCGACATTCATTTGTGTTATGTCCGTGAGTCTCGTGGAAGCAGCAAAACTTCCCTAATTGCTTCTGTCATTCGGATTCTTCCTTCCTAAGAGGCTTGTTGTATCGCTCAGTTCCCTGAGTTGCAAGGTAGATTTTCTCCAAGCTGTCATTCAATGGCGTATACTTCTCGGGTCTCAGGTTCCCGATCCACTTTCCATTCCCGTCACGCCTACTAGTGTTCTTATTCTTCCTTTTCTGATTTCTATCATCTCCTGCGTTTCCTGTCGTGGCTCCATAATTTTTTCCATCCTGGTTGACCTCTACATTGCTCTGAACTTTCTCCTTTAGTTGCACACCAGCGGTCTTGCCCTCTAATGTGTCTGCCTCTTCCAATCTCAGATACTGACTCACCTTTCGGTCAAACTCCTTTATGGTGGTTGGCTTTTTTATTTTAATCCATCTTTTAAAGTTTGTGTCTGGATGGATAGCTAAGACTAAAGCCATGAATAACATATCTTTGTTAGGATTGCTTATTTCAATAACTGTAGTATTAAACTGGTTCATAAAGATTTTTAGTGACTCATTTGGTCCCTAGAAAAGGCCAAATAGAGACATCACATCTTTTGGTTGTGCCGTGTGAAGTCTAAACGATTCCAAGAATTACCTTGCTAACTAGTCAAAGGTAGAAATTGACCTTGGTGGGAGTCCGGTAAAGCACATAGAAGCAACACCTTCCAAGAAGATAGGGAAACATATGCAGCGGACATCATCCATTGCCCAAGCTCCGTCCATATGCCAACTGTACTTATACAGGTGCTATTTGGGGTCTGTTGTCCTATTGTAAGATGGCATAATGGGCATTGTAAACTTCTGGGGGTACTTTTCCCTTAAAATGTTTTCAGTAAACGGATTTCGGCTTGGTGTAGAACCTCAATTGTCGTCCTTCCTGCCCTTATTTTCTTCCATCAAGCATTTGACCATGTCTGCAATGAATGCCTCACTGGTCCGGTAGTCCATATGTCGACTGTCAGGGACTACGCCAAGCATTTGACTCTACAGATGGCCTTGGTTTGCCAACTGAAGTCTAGGTTCTCCATTCTCGAGGAGAACCACTCCTGCTGAATTCCTTTGGCTCACAGTTCGGTTTATAGCGGCAGTTTGAACATCCTTTTCGACATTTTGCCTACCTATGTCAATATTCAATTCCAGTCCTTTAACATCAAGTTTCATGTCATCTTCAGAATCAGAGGGAAGCATTACAATATTCCCTTATGGAGCCTTCACTCCAAGATTAAGGTTTGCGGCAGGCTGTCCTCCGACCAGAGGGGTGCTTCCATTACCTTCAATAACAATTCCAGTTGCTCCACCAACCATCTCCTTTTTCTATTGCTTGCCATCCCTCATATTCAAGCCTGAGACGAAGAAATTCTCATGTTCCATAGCCTCTACAGTTTTCGGTCTAGTCCTTCAGGCAGTAGTGGTTATAGCGCTAGCAAAGCATCAATATTGTCCATAAGAGCCTTATAACTATCAACCGTCTTCTAGTTAAGTTGATTAAACATCTGGTTAAACTCTCCTCTAGTTACAACCTCCTGTTGAGCTGAAGCACTTGGTGCTAGGTTTCCAGCATTAACCTCTGTTCAATGATTGTTAGTGTTTTTCACTTCGGTTTGCCGAGATTAGTTTCACCAACACCAAGTGTTGTCCCAACAGATCTTCCAGATGTTGTCTTCATCTTAGGAGCCATTAGAACAGCAAATCTCTAACCTTCTTCAAGCAAACTTTCCTGATCTAACCTCTAGATCAATCCAATCCAATCCAAAGTAGATAGCTAGATCTAAGCCTAGGTTCTTTGTTCTCAGTGAAAGCACCAAAATGTTAACCCAAAAATCAATCAACAACCTATAGTATGATGTGAAAGCACCAGCAATATTAGAACAGAGCAAATATAATAGAAAATAACAGAAAAGTAAATGAGACACAGAGATTTTTATAGTGTTCGGCTGTTAACTAAGCCTACATCCACTTTATAGCTTTGATTATTAGTTTGATCTTGTTTGAACGAGATTACATGGTGATTGGGAAAGAATTTGTCACAAGTACAAGTGTTAGACAGATTATAAGTCCTAGAATTGCCTAGAGGAACTGACTCGGTGACTATGGAGTAGAAAAAGAGTAGAAGAAATGGCAAAGCTTTCGCATAGTGAAGGCTGAAACCATATCATTTCTTGGTTGCTCTATGGTTTGTATTAATAGGTATAGCAGTCATGTTGGATTAGATCCCTGCTACCAAAGAAATCCAGGGACCGGCCCAAGATAGCACAACAAATATCATGATGACCTTAGTTATCAAACCCGGTACTGAGTCAAGCTCTTGACTCGGGGTCGAGTCTAATCCTTAGCTAAATCTTGGCTAATTCCTTTTGTTCTAAGCTCCTTACTTCATCTAGATGCCCTCCATGTAATTTGATAGGTTATCGATGAGTTTTGATTATCATTCTTCCATGACTTGATTATCCTACTGTTTGGACCGTCACATCTCCATTCTTGTTGATAGGCTCACCAGAACTCTATGAAACTTCATGAATATTCTTAGAAAGACTAGGCGATCACTTGGCAAAAGTAGGAAGATGCCATTATATGGAATTTAGACTTGGTATTGAGTCAAGGTAGTTAACTCGACCTGATTTTAGCACTTAGCTTATATTGACTTTAGACTTTCTTGAGACCTTCTCCTTGTCCTTCTAAGTATCTCTTCCAAGTATTAGGTCGGTCTGTCTTCGTAACGACATTCTAACTCCTAATAATTTAAGCTTGGTTAATAACCGAATTAATACTAATGAATCCCCTTGCTAAACTACCATTAATTTATGATTTAGACTTGATTTGGAGGAGAAAAAAGAATGTATTGGGTAGATAATGGGTTGATGGGAGCTTAGATCTAATAGAGAAGTGGTAAAAGTGATTTGGTGATGATGGTTCAGCCTAATATAGCCTCCAAACCTGAAATGTGTTGGTGGACTTGCCCTCAAGCTCACTTATTACCCATTAAGCTACTCCAAAAATTTCCAGTCTTCAAATAGCCATATCTCCTAGCCAAAAAGTCCAAATCTCTATTATGATTACTCTACGAATAGGAAAACCATCCTATCTTTCCAATAGAAGTAGTCTCGGATGCTAGTTCTGATTCTATCAAAAGTTATAAATGTTACAAGTTCTTACAGGTAAAATCGTCCAGAAAAATTCTACATACAGGAAATGTCACCGGTAGGCATTTTCCAAGGTTATAGAGTCGTACGACCTAATATGAATTTAATTATTTTACGATCTTTCGATATGTAAAATACGGGTCATTTCACATCATTTTCTAAGTGCACAACCTTGACATGCAAGCCATAAGATAGCCTGCACTGAAGTGATGACTTGCAGTCGGTTTTTTTACTTTAATTTCAGATTGTAAACTCAATTGTTTTTTATACCTTGTGAGGGATTGCTCAAGCAATCTAATAATATTACACTATTTGAATGTAATGAATTTGGACCTCCTTCATACTCTTTGAGACAACAATCTTTTCCACCAAATATTTTCCAACTATTAAACCCACTACAAATCCATGTATCTTTTTTGTAGTGCTGAGGAATATTTTATCAAAAAGAAAAAAAAGAAAACAATAATCTTTTTGAGTTATTTGAAAATACTCAATCTATTTACGATCTTTGAACCATTCAAATCACATGACGTCCGTCTTTATTTCTTTTGAAATTTCCTTTTAAATTGGGTTGATATGTTTCCATTACGATGTAACGACGACGAATTAAATCTTGATCTTTATAATGATATATCATATTGCTTGACGTAGTCTTGGATCATCCTTCATAATGTCTCCAAATTTGAATTTTAATGGGAAGCACTTCATTTGTAGGATCCAAGCTATTTAACTCCAAATTCAAAGGAGGATTCGGAGATGATGTTCCAATATTATCAGATGTTTTTTTGTAGAATAAAAACAAATTTTTCATTGGTCTCTTTGACAAAGCTTCAAAGTTCAAAAAATAACAAAAAAGTTTTAAATACTTATTTTGATGGAACAATTCACTTCGTTAAACATTTTCTTAGTCCATATTCAAATTGAAAAACAAAGTAATATAATAATAAATGAAATGTGAAACAAATGAAGCAAAATGCATCAAACATTTTCTATCAGCAAATTGGGGATACTAATAAATTTTTAACTAGAAGATACAAATTCAAGATCAACAAGGAGCGGTAGTTAATTTAGGGATAATCCAACAATTATGATGCTTTTTTAAGAGACAACCTTCTTATGATTTAATCAAACAAATCAAGTAAACAACAACTCAGCAGATTAAAATAACATAATAGAGGCAATACTGAAAAAAGATTAAAAGGATAATCACCTGCAACACTTTAGAACAAATAGGAAATTTTGATTTAACTTCTCAAATTAGGTTTGGAGAGTGGACTGGAGACTGGAGATTGAATTGAAACAGCATGCTACTGAATTGAAACCTCAAATTAGGGTTTGATTTACTTAATCAAATTTGGTATGAATGTTGAATTGAAGAACATCAAGACAACATGGATTTCTAGGGCCGTGGCTTGCGAGTTGCGAATGCAAGAGGGTGAGTGTTGAGAAGTTGATGCGGTACTTGTATGATACAATGCTAAGAAGTTGCGAATGCAAGAGGGCGAATGCATATTTATTTACTATATTTTTTTGTATTTTACAGAAATCTCGCGTTGGGAAACTGGCCACTCTACCCTAGTTTTGGACTCGTCACTGAGTATATACTAACGATGCAACACATTTTATTCAAGAACAAAGAAACACAATAGGATAGATAAAGCTTTGGTTCCATTCTTCATTTGGAATAGACCTTAGAGCATCTCTGGAAAAAATCAGCTTACAAATTACATTTTGTTCAATTACAAAATGTAAGGTAGGGTTTTTTCCAATAGTATCTGGAACCAAGCGCTTATTTGACAAGCGCATGGAGTTCAGGAACTTATTCAAGACCAGGCGCTTATCAAACAAGCGTCCACATCTAGGCATTTGATAGGCACTTTTTTAATAAGTTCCCGAGCTTCAGGTACGTGTGGACAAATGCCTAAACACCGGTATTTATATCAAGCATCGGGTTGATACCGTTCACTCATTTTTCACTTTTCCCTTTTTATTTGCCAATACATCGAAATGCCGCCATGACCCATCAAAATTGTTGGACGAATTGTCTGTTACAGGATCGATGCCAATGCTGGTGTGGTTCATACCATACCAGATACTACTATGACTGCACATGATCTTCCATGCTTGCATGAGCTGCCACCGATGAGTACACGTCGACTGAGTGCAGCACTAGCGATGCCACAGTTATATTTTTAATATGCAGTTATTAGAACATTATGCCTATCATAAATTATAAATATTTATCTGTTTTCTTAGTTACTGTTAACTTTAAATAATTACCTATATAGGCCGGTCATGTAGATATGAGTGGTACTTAGCATAAGTGCATTACAGAGTACTTTCACACATTACCTGAGCCAATTAGGGTTAGGCATATGCATAACCTTTCGATGATTTTCTATAGTTTCCTACATTTGCACATGTACACCATTGTATAGTAGAGGCTCTTGTTGAGATATGGTGGCCTGATACATATACGTTTCATTTTTTAAATTTTGAGTTAGGATAGACACTTTTGGACTTTTATATGCTGAATGGTATAGAGATTAGCCAACTAGATCACCATGCCTTGGTATCCGTTAATAGTGCATATAAGGAGTTTGAGTCATATCCTATATTTTTCCGACTTTGGTCGATGATGAGGTTAAAGGAGGTGTTTTTATACTTACATGTTTACAGAGGTATACAATAGACTATAGGGACATTGAGGAGATGCACACTCCTATTATACGTGCCTTCCTATTATATCTGTTTGATTCTTCATTTTTGTAAACAACAAGGGCACGATTAGACTTGTATATCTAGCTGGATTAGTAGATGTAGACAGACTTCATATTTAAGACTACGGCACTGTCATCCTTGAATATCTATATGTAGCATTGGATACTTATGCACTACAACAGTCCCGACAGATGTTTGGTTTTTGGTACATCCTCCTATTTTAGTACTATGAGTATACGACCAACATGCATCCATGACTTGTTGATGAAGCGTACACTACTCCATACATCTACTTCCCTATATTACATTGTTAGGAGAATGCTATACATGTAGCACATGCTATACAGGGTGTACGTAATGAGTTGATGGAGGCCAAACATCAGATGGATATAAGGTGGCACAATAAATTATTTTTTTATCCTTGGAATGAGTATATTCGGTTTATGGAGCCTGACAATGAGCATCCCATCACTTTTTAGTTTTCTGTTTGAGATATAAGGTATGCTTTTAGGTTCCTAAACGCCCTTTCATCTGGTATTTAGTGGAGCAGTGTTAGTTGTAGTTGTTCAGTATAATTCGTATTCCTTCCGATCCACTTCCATGGGATGATATGTATGGATCTAGCTAGGTGGACCTGACTTATATTGCTGGTATGTGATAGAGTTAGGGGTATGCCTTAGGGGTAATTCTGTAATTTATTGTAAATTAATTAACTCTGTGATAAATTCTCGTTTGTAATAAAGGTGTTTTCCTTTCTGTTATATATTTGTTATAATGTGTTATAAGTAATTAAATATTTAACAAAAAATCCATAAATGGTGTGCTTGTATAATAATTACAAATAGTTTTCATCATGAGTATTATATCACATTATAATACACAATAATTTTAAATGTTCCTAATCAAGATACATTGAGACTGGATATCGATATATCCATTGAGACTAGAGTGCGTAACGCTCTCCAAATGTTGGGCAGTGTATTACTCATGACTGGTTGAGCACTAAGGGGTTACTTACTGGTAGTTATTGGATAAAAATGAATGACTCACTCGATAATTTTCTATTGATTAATATAACTAAAGTCGGAGAGAAAATATCGATGTGACTGATTTACACAATTCACTCGACTTGAGAATATTGTTGATCTTCGATATGAAAGCTCTACTTTGATTATAGTCAAATCATAGCACGAAGTCCATCGAGTGACTATAGTTGGGTTGAGTGGAAGTATTGGAAGTGAAGCACTATTCAAAATAGGATTCATCTCCTTGGTTATATATGGTTAGTATCACGGTCCATTCAAGTCAACTCAAATTCAAAATCTTTAGCCAAAGTAGTTCGATTAATAATAATTGTTATTATTGAAAGAAGGATTTGTGTTTGGACTATAGTGTTGAATACGTACGATATTGGAATTTTGACCATTACCAAATTCCATAAGTCTAAAGTGATATAGTTTTGACGAAGTGAATTGGTGTAAATAATAGTCACAATCAGGTAACGCTTAAAATGTAAAATTGGATTTTACCAAAATCAAGTAAGCGATAATTTGATCAAAATGTCATACCACCTGCTAAGTGACGTATGAACATTGGTATTCGAATAGTTCGATATTAATTGCTAATCAAATTTACACCTAACGGATCATACAGCCAAAATGATGAATGCTCCTTTTGATCAAACAATTTAATTAATTTGAAATTGTTATAAATTACTTAAACTAATTAATATTTGTGAAATATTAATTAGAAAAATTATTTTGATTCGATGAACAAATATTATTAAATATTAGTATAATAGTTATAAATATATTAATCGATATACAATATCGATATGCATTTAAATTGGATTTAAATGCAAAATATTATGTTCGGGCTTAGATAGGTCTAACGCTCATTTGGTGGGTAGTCAATTTGGCTATGATAGGGCATAATTGGTGGCCATGAGATGGGCTAGGGAGGCTAGGGTTGGATGGCTAAGATAGAAGAGAATTGGTAAGAGATAAAGAAGGATCTAGATCCTAGACTATCTCTGAACTCTTCTCTATATAAGCATCTCTACCCACACTTGTTTTAGAACATTTTAAAGCCTCCAAACCCATACCATTTTTGGCCGAACTCACCCCACCTCTCTATCATATCAAGTTCAAATCAATGTAAAAGCTGTTTTATTTGATAACCAGTGGTCATCGATTCAAAGACTAGCAATCTATAGGATTGGAAATCGGTTCAAGAAGTAAATCTCATTATTTCAAGGTGTACTTTCAAGCATTGAGTGTAAGGTACATTTCTAACCAATATATAATTATTAATGTTTAGATATAATGTATATATTATATTGTTAGTTAGGTTACGATTCCAATATACAAATATATTATCACAATTAGATTAGTTGTATGTTTACATATATTTTTATATTAATAAAAAATATTTTTTTATCATGTATATAACTATAACAGTATAGCTTAAGAATAAAAACAAAGATTTGTTAAATTTAATAATTTAATATATAATATTTAAATATATATTGTTTATAATTTAAATATCATATCATACGTTATACAAATATACTTATATAATTTTATATATAAAGTATCGTGGATATAATATTTTTAGCAGTAATAAAAATATTATATATATATACATTATTTAAATCAATTAATTACATAAATTAATTATACTAATATATATTATTTAAATCAATTAATTACATAAATAAATTATATCAATATATATAATACTATATAATTATGTTTTATATTTTATAAAATTAGATTAACGCATAACATTCTCTCAGCGGTAAAATAAAAGAAATAATTTTTCAATTTAAAAATATTTAAATTAAAGCCGAGAATTAAAAATTAGTTTTAAAATTGTTTTAAATTATAAAACTATATAATAAATATTCAAAATTCAAAATATCATTTAGAATTTACTAGAAAATTAAAATTCAAAATTTAGTTTTGAAAATATTTTTTTCTAAAATATTTTAAAATTATCCATACGAATATTTAATATTAATATATTTAAAAAAATGAGCCATGCGCATGACCAGGTAAATGCATATTATTATAAATATATTTTATGTATTTTTAAGTATTAATCAATATTTATTATTATTTTATTATACATACATATATATATATATATAAGTATTTGATATATGAATATATTGTTAGAACCTCTATTGTTGGATTTTAATGACAACGACTATACAATTATGCCAAAGAATCTCTAAGCTAATCTGCAGGTACATGAGCATCAAAATGAGACAAACAAATACATTCAAAATGAAGATACATAGTAGAAAAGAGGATGAAAGTATGTATATGGAGATACAAGAAGAGATATACACGATAGAGACAAAACGAAAGTGACAAACAAAGTATTATTAGTCATAGAGTGTCGTGTCTAGAGTTTACAAATGTTAAAATTTTCTCAAAATGATATACACACATATACATTCATATTTTAAATGAAAAATCAAGTTTTCAAAAATTGCATGGAGCAGGGCTCAAACCCGGGTCACTAGTTTAGAAGGCAAGTGCTCTAACCAAATGAGCTATGGTAACTTTTGTTTATCAATAGAATTCAGCCGGCTGGATAATACCATTCAGACGGCTGAATGCTGAAACATTTCATAAATTGATATGAAGTTTCAGGCGGCTGAATTTTTTTATTCAACCGGCTGAATTAGGCCTGAAAATGCCTATTTCTTTGTTGTTTTCGAAATTAACAAATTCAGAAGGCTGAATTATATTTTCAGCCAGCTGAATGTTTATAACGACTATTTTTTATGTAAAGACACTTCTCTTCATCGAAGAGAAACATCTTCAAATCAATAGTTGCTCCAGTTTCTTTTTAATGTTATCTTTCATGAATGATTGCAACTTTTTAATCTCTGTAAATAGATTTTAGAATTCAACAAACAATTTACCATAACCGATTTGAATATTCTTGAATTCTTATCTCTTATTTTCTATTTTCAAACTGCACTCAAACTGCATACATTCTCTGATCGTTGATCATTTTATCTTTCACAAATTCTCAAGCACATTACACTATATATCATAAAGGAGAAGATTAGAGGAAGATTGTACTTAATTGAGTTATCATTTCTATTTAAAGAGCACACTACAGTCAGATAATTTTGTCTAGTTGTAAAGAAGTCCTGTTCGGTTGCTCAGGCGGTAGAAGTCCTATTCGGTTGCTTAGGCGGTAGAAAAACTATTCGGTTGCTTAGGGGGTGTAAACCTATTCCTCCAGGTTAAGTGACGGTTGCTAGTTTAATTCCAGAAGGAGTTTGGGACTAGACGTAGAACGGGAGTTCGAACCAGTATAAAAATCTCTGGTGTCATTTTCTTTACTACTTTAATTATTTACTTATGTATTCCGCACAAGTAGTTTATCCATATTACCCGATCCTATATCACAGTCACTTTCATTTGTATCAGAGCCTGGAATTCTATCGATCGTCACAACATCATAGAAAAATGGCTAAAAAAAGATCCAATCGAAATACAACAAGCAAAATCCCCGTCAAAGCCACCAATGAGGACTACAAAAAGGTACTTTCTGATTTACAAATTTTAGTAAATGGTAATAATGAATTAGTTAGTATATGCGATAAAATCTCAAAGCATAACTTTCTTATTTTAGAAAAGATGAAATCAATCAAAATTGAAAATGAGAAATTAAAAAAAGAGAAATTAGATTTAGAAAATCAACATGGTGTTTTGAAAAATAATTTTGAGGCTCTTAAAGATTTTCTAGATGAACAAAATACTTTGTTTGAAAAAAAGAAGAAAATTTTTCAAAAGAAATTACAGATTTGAAAAGACAAAATGATTTATTATAATCATCTTTAGATAATTCAGAATCCCGAATTTTTCTTCTCGAAAATGAGAACTGTACGTTAAAAAAGGAGAATTCTGAATTAAACAAGCAAATTTATATTTTGAAAAACAGTAATATTTCTTTTGAAAATAATAATTTTGACTTTAAAGCTAAATTTGATAAACTTAACACTAAAGTCACAAAATTTAATAAAGGTCAAAATGATTTAAAACATGATTTTATCTAGTTCTAGACCTTTACATGACAAAAGTGGTTTAGAGTAAAGTGCTAGTACTAAATTTAGAGTAAAGTCTAAATCCAATTTTTATAGAAATTCAAATACTGCAATGACCAATAATGTTTGTAATTCTTCTAGAAGTACAAAATCATTGATGGGAAATATGAACAAAAATTATCTAAGTATTTGGGTTCTTGATAATTGGAAAAATAGAGAAAAATACATTAATGATTATTTTGATATGGTAGTTAATAATGAAAATTATATTTATAAAGGTTCAACCACACCCAAATGGGTATGGTTTCCCAAGACCTAACCCCCCGGACCCTAACATAGTAAGTGGGTACCAAAAATGATTATTATTTATTGCAGGTACTTCGAGAAACAAAAGGAAAAGGATAGATATTGGAATTTTAAAGGATGTTCCATACGTTTAATAGAATTACGTGCTTACACTATATATCATAAAGGAAAAGATTATAGGAAAATTGTACTTAATTGAGTTATCAGTGCTATTTAAAGAGCACACTACAGTCAGATAATTTTGTCTAGTTGTAAAGAAGTCCTGTTCGGTTGCTTAGGTGGTAGAAGTCCTGTTCGGTTGCTCAGGCGATGTAAACCTATTCCTACGGGTTAAGTGAGAGTTGCTAGTTTAATTCCAGAAGGAGTCTGGGACTAGACATAGAACGGGAGTTCGAACCAGTATAAAAATCTCTGGTGTCATTTTCTTTACTACTTTAATTATTTACTTATTTATTCCGCACAAGTAGTTTATCCATATTACATGATCCTATAGCACAGTCACTTTAATATAAATATATATATATATATAATTATATATATATATATAAAATTATATATATATATATTTCTCGGCTTTACAGCAAAAAATATATTTAAATATTTAATAAATGATTTGAATATATTCTTATAGTTATAAATATATATAATATTAATATATTATATTTACGTTTATAAATATATGTGTTTGTGTATGTTTACACAAAATTATTTTAACAAAAATTATAGTTTATATATATGTATGTATGTATGTATTTGTAATACATTATATATATAAATAAAAGTGTATATAGATACATTTGGACAATATATTTGTATGTTAGACGAGCTAACAGGTCTGTTGCAATGCAAATCCCATCATTTATACACGGATATGTTATATGTTGCATGAATTTATATGTTACGCATGCACACACCATATATGTGTGTGTATGATACACACATATATATAACATAAATTAAATAATACAAATTCATTTTTATAAATTTAAATAAAATAAATACTTTATTTAAAGAAATTTAGAAATGTTCTAAATAAATTAGACTTCATAGGCCCAATAAAAATCCAAAATGGTAAAATAATTTGAAATTCGCCCATTACTTCTGCTGCGGAATGGCCAGGTTCCAACAATGGTATCGGAGTCCAATAGCCTATGCGATCTAAACTAGTCATGTTAATGTTAACTAAGTAGGCTCACAGCATAGATAGTAAGGTGTCTAAAAAGGTAGTGTCGAAGGATCGGGTTTGGGTAATCAAATACTCTGCCCTATGTGGCTACCAACCTGGCTCGAACAGATATGTGAGCCCAAAGGTTGGCCATAATAGAATAGACTCAATTTGAATTGGGCCTTGGGCTAATTTTCAAAATTGTTTGAAAATTAAAAAATATAATATTTAAAATTTAAAAGTTAAAAGTTAAATTTAAAATAAAATATATACATATTATAAAAGCTATAACGTGGTAAGATTTTTCCAAATGTTCGAAAATTAATATAAGTTAATTTTGAAATTTTAAAAATTTATTAATAAGATTAATTAAATTAAATAAATAAGTTAATTAATTAATAAATGTATACATGTACTATATATTATGATATATGTTATGTTATTTTAAAATATTTAAAATAACATAAGCATACATGTATGTATAAGAAATGAAATTTGAAATTAATATAATTTAATTAAAATTGTTTAATTAAATATATTATTTAAAAGGTTGGTTAATCAAATAACATACACATGTATATGATATATGTACTATACTATAAAGGATATAGTATATAATAAAGATTAAATATAAATGTTATATTAAATTAATATAAAATTATTTAAAATGTTAATTAATAAAATTAATAAAATAATATTTAATTAATATAATATTATACGTAAGACTATTATATAAGTAGTATGAAATATAAAAGTTATATATAATATGAATATATAAATTAATGTAGGACATTAAGAAACCCTAAATAGACTTAAGGAATAAATACATACATAAATGTATGTATATCATGATTTCTGATGTGTCAGACACTTGAATCGCGAGAGTAATTCATAAGAATCACAATGTTTCATAAGTCGATATCACTTAATGAAATATATTGAAGATTATGAATCTTCAATATATTGTTGCCCTCTGTCATTTATATATTACTATATTACTTGCATACTCTTTAGTTGTCGAGTTTTTCTCAATTCGGGGATGTTATGTGTAGTACTATTAATATATTGAATAGACGAGTTAAGATAACTGCATATATTTGTTGAGCTTTCCTCAAGGTATGTGCATTATACTTAGGCCATCACGAAATGGTAGGTCCGAATGAAAAATCCTACTTTATTTGTTGAGCTTTCCTCAAGGTAACGGCAGGATTAGGACAAAGTACCATGGGTTATGAGTTGTATATGATACAACCGATAAGGAGTTATTCATCATATGTGGGAGTATGATTTGTTGAGCTTTTCTCAAGGTCAGAATCCCAAGACATACGAGTCCTAACACCTACCAGTGAAGTCGAATGATTTCTATGTATCGACATAGGGCTTAGCGAAACATATAAGACTAATGAGAGCTTATTCTAAAAATGAAACGTAAAGTTTAGCCTTATTAATATTATAATATTATTCGCTATGCTAGTGTCCTAATAATTTACCCATTAAAACTTGTGGATAATGTCGCATCCAAGACTCTTTAATTAAAGCAATCGATTAACCGGACCAAATATCTATGTCGACTAGCTACGAGCTATAAATATAGCTCTGACATACAAGCGAGTTTTGTCAACTATAAATTGTTCTCCACCAACAAGACCTGCTGATGATGGTCACAAAGATTTGCGCATTGCCTGTGGCTTGTTGACCTCGAAATCACCCAAGTATTCATATTGCCTACTCTAGACAAATAGTTGCAAAGGCAACGCGAGTCAATATCTGTCCATCAAATATTTGATAGTCTCAAGGCACTTTTTCGTAAGCAGTCACGTTGCATGAGGTACGAGACTACTAAGAAACTATTCAACACAAGAATGCAAAAATGACAGAAGGTGGGCGATTATGTGCTAATGTTGAAGGGTTATATTGATAAGCTTGCATCATTGGATGCGACTATAAGTAATGAACTACATGTCGATTTGATCTTAGGTTCATTGACCCCTCAATATGAACCGTTCATACTGAACTATAACATGAAAAATATGAATGTGAATCTCATGGAGCTTCTCAATATTTTGAGGTCAGTCGAGTCACAATCTAAGGATCGATCGACTATACTTGTAGTAAAAAGTGGGGCGTCATCTTCAAATAGTTCGAAGAAGCGAAAGAGAGATGGTAAAAAGAAAAGTAAGACAGGAAATAAAGGTGCAGACGATAAGGGTGACCGTCACCATTGCTATAAGAAAGGACACTGAAAGAGAAGCTGCCCCAAGTACCTCAAGATTGTGAAAGAAAAGAAGCAAAACAGTTCTGCAGCCTTATAGGGTATATTTACAATTCAATATAGTTTTGTAATCCAATAAAATGTCCTGGGTTTTAGATAAAGGATCTGAAACTCGCATTTGTAATTCATTCTAGGGGTTTAGAACTGGTGTCGCGTGGCAAAGCGCGAAATGAGACTCCAAGTTATTGATGGGTCTATCGTTGATGCAACGGCAGTGGGAGATTTTCATTTATGTTTGCCTTGTGGTTTTGTTTTGATATTAAATAAATGCTATTATGTAAAAGACTTTATTTCTGGAATTATTTATGTTTCTAGATTATCTGAGACTAGATATATATTTTGTTATACAAATAATGTTATGAACATTACTTTGAATGGAAATAAAGTTTGTGATGTTCTCTTAAAAATGGCATTTATGTGATCAATACAAATTATGTATGTTCTGTGAGTAATTCGAGTAGCAATGTAAATGAAAATTATCTTTGGCATTATAGGCTAGGTCATATTAGTGAGAAACGACTACACAAACTGAAAGCCGAGGTTTTCCATCATCAATTGATTCTAAATCATTTGACATGTGTGAATCGTGTCTCAAAGGAAAAATAACCAAGCACTCCTTCCGTGGGATAAATGAAAGAGTTAATGAACTCTTAGAGGTAGTACATAATGACGTATATGGCCTAATGCCTGTAGTAACCAAAGATAATATTACTTACTTTGTTACCCCTACGAATGATTTCTCGAGACTAGGAAACGTGCAACTTATAAAGAACAAATCCGATGTCTGTGAGAAATTTAAGGATTATAAATATAAAGTTGAAAATCAAATGAACCAAAAGATTAAAATCCTACGATTTTATCAAGGAGGCAAGTATGTTGGACAAGTGCTTTAATAGTGCTTAACAGATAATGAAATTATCTATCAAATTACTCCACCCTACACTCCATAACACAATGGTGTGTCGGAGCGAAGGAACCGATCCTTATTAGATATGGTTCATTCCATGATGAGTAAACTAAGTTGCCTCTGCCCTATTGGGAATATGCGCTAGAAACTATAGTGAATGTGCTGAACTTAGTACCCACTAAATCTACGCCTAAAATGCCATAGATATGGCATGGGAAGAAACCCCACTTCAATTTATTTTAGGGTGTGGGGTTATCCGACCTATGTTAAGAATATTGGCCCTAATAAGCTTGAGGTGAGATCAAATTTGTGTAAGTTTATAGGCTATCCCAAGAATTCTATAGGATATATTCTCTACAACATAGAGGAGAAAAAAGTGATTTTTTCCACACATGTTGTCTTTTTAGAAAAGGAATTTCTGTCAAAAGAAATTAATAGCGAAGTTGTTGACTTGGATGATACCAAAGAGACTAACACCGAGACAGAAATAGTGAGAGAATTGAGTTCACCTGTAAACGATAACACACAACCATTAGAAGGTCTAGTAGAGAATCTCATGCACCAAAGAGATACTACGGTTTCCTTGTGGAAGGAAAGAAGGAAGATTGTGTCTTAAATGACGACACTCCTTGTCTTTCCAACAAGCACTACAGAGTAAAGACTTTGCACTATGGCTTAAAGCAATGGAATCCAAGATGGATTCTATGTACAAAAACAAAGTATGGATTTTGTTGGACATAGCTGAAGGGATAAAACTCATCGGCTGCAAATGTATTTCTAAGAAAAAGCTAAATGTAGATGGAGAGGTTGAGGCTTACAAAGCTAGGCCAGTTACGAAAGGATTTTGTTACATTCAAGGTGTTGATTCTGGTGAAACTTTTTCTCTCATAGCCATGCTTAAGTCCATTCGGATAATGCTAGCCATTGCAACAGTCTATGACTACGGAATTCGGAAAATTGACGTGAAGATAGCATTTCAAAATAGTGATTTAAAAGAGACTGTCTATATGTGACGGCCCGAGAGTTTTGTGGTCAGTGGAAGTGAAGGCATGGCTTGCAAGGTGTTAAAGTCCATTTATGGTATTAAACAAGCTTCAAGGAGTTGGAATAAGCGTTTTGATAAGGTAATTAAATAGTTTGGTTTTTATCAAAATATAAAGGAAGCATGCGTATATAGAAAGGAGCAGGGAAAGCCATCGTATTTTTAGTGTTTTATGTTGATGATCTATTAATGATCGGTAATGACACTTCGTTGTTACAATCAGTGAAAGCTTGACTTTCCAAAAACTTCTTAATGAAGGATTTGGGAGAAGCGGCCTATGTACTTGGTATAAAGATATATAAAGATAGATCTAAGAGGCCGTTGGGATTGTCCCAATCCCTATACATAGACACTATACTGGAGAAGTTCAGTATGGAGAATTCCAAGCATGGAAACGTTCCAACGTAGTCTGGAACTGTCTTTTTTAAGGAGGACGCTCCTCATACTGATGAGAAGAAAAAGCGTATGAAGAGCATCCTTTATGCTTCAACCATAGGATCCATAATGTAAGCAATTCTACTTACTATACCGGATGTGGCATACGCATTAGGATGCATAATTCGATACCAGTCTAATCCTGGAGCAAACCATTGGACGACCGTAAAATATAAACTTAAGTAATCTAGATATACTAAGGACTTATTCCCCATATACGGGAATGGAGACCTCCTTATGAAGGGTTATAAAGATTCAAGCTTTCAAAATGATATAGATGATAGTAAATCAGTGTCCGGTTATGTCTTTACACTTAACGGTGGAGATATTAGTTGAAAAAAGTTCCAAACAAGAAACAAAAGCTGATTCAACGATGGGGGCCAGTACATTTCCCTTAATGAAGCAGCTAAAGAGGAAATCTGGATGCGTAAGTTTTTGAGTCAGTTTGGAGTGATTCCCGATACCGAAAATCCTATGGAATTATCCCGTGATAACAATGTAGCGATGCAAATCGCAAAGGAGTCTAGAGTACATAAGAAGTCATGGCATATTCTTTGGAAGTTCCACCTCATTATAGAATTAGTAGAGAAGAAAGAGGTCGTGATACAGAGGGTAGATACCAAGGACAACATGGTAGATCTATTCACTAAAGGTCTAGCTCGGTCGGCTCACGAGAAGCTGATTGAAGAGATGAGGCTGAGATTCCATAATTTGCCCAAAATGCAAGTGGGAGATTGATAGAGTTATGGGTATGCCATATGGGAAATTATGTAGTTTATTGTAAATTAATTAACTCTGTAATCAATTCTCGTCCGTAATAAAGGTGTTTTTCTTTCTATTATAATGTGTTATAAATAATTAAATATTTAATTAAAATATATTTAACAGAAAATTCATGAATGGTGTGTTTGTGGTAGTAATTACAAATAATTGTAATTATGAGTATTGTATCCTAATATAATAAACACATCATTTTAAATATTCCTATTAAGGCATGTCGAGACTGGATATTTATGTATCCGTTGAGACTAGAGTATGTAATACTTTCTAAATGTTGGACAGTTTATTACTCATGACTGTTGAAGCCACCTAGGGTTTACATACTGATAGTTATTGGAAAACTTTGGAATGATCCACTCGAAAGTTTTATGGTAGTTAATATAACTAAGGTCAAACAGAAAATATCGATGCAACTGATTTACATAGTTATCTCGACTTAAGAATACTGTTGTTCTTCAATATGAAAGCTCTGCTTTGATTATAGTCAAATCATAGCACAATGTCCATCGAGTGACTATAGTTGGGTCAAGTGGAAGTATTGGAAGTGAAACACTATTCAAGAGAGGATTCATCTCCTCGGTTATATGGGGTTAGTATCACTGTTAACCAAGTCAACTCAAAGTCAAAACCTCTAGCCAGAGTAGTTCGGTTAATAATTATTGTTATTATTGAACCAAGGGCTTTGTGTTTGAATTATAGAGTTGAATATGGAAGCTACTGGAATTCTGACCGTTACCAAATTCCATAAGTTTAAAGTGATATAGTTTTGACGAAGAGAATTGGTGTAAATTATAGTCACAATCGGGTAACGCTTAACAAAGTAAAATTTGTTTTTACGGAAACCAAGTAAGCGATGAATTTGGCTAAATATCACAACACCTTATAAGTGACGTGTGAACGTTAATATTCGAATGGTTCGATATTAATTGCTGACCCAATTTACACCTAACGGGTCACACAACCAAAACGATGAATACTCCTTTGACCAAACGATTTAATTAATTTTTAATTGTTATAAATTAATTAAATTAATTAATATTTATAAAATATTAATGATAACATTTATTTTTATTTGATGAAAAAATGCTATTGAATATATTTATAATAGTTATAAATATGTTAATCGATATACAATATCAATATGCATTTAAATTGCATTTAAATGCAAAATATTGTGTTATGGCTTAATTATGTTTAAAGCCCATTTGGGGGGTTGATTAATCCGGCTCTAATAGGGCATGATAAGCGGCTATGAGATAGGCTAGCTAGGCTAGGGATGGATGGCTAAGATAGAAGAGAATTGGTAGAAGATCGTCAATTGTCTCTAAACTATCCTTTATATGAACATCTCTACCCACGCTTGTTTAAAACGTTTTGAAGCCTCCAAACCCTTATCAATTTTGGCCAAACTCACCACTCCATCTCTCCATCATATAAATTTCAATTCAAAGTAAAAGTCGTTCTATTCGATAGCTTGTGGTCATCGATTCAGAGACTATCAATTTACTGGACCGGAAATCAGTTTAAGAAGAAGATCTCATTATTTCAAGGTATACTTTCAAGCATTGGGCGTAAGGTACATTTCTAACCAATTATGATTATTAATATATTGATATAATGTATGTGTGTGTGTATATGTATGTATGTATGTATGTATGTATGTATATTGTTAGTTAGGTGACGATTCCCATATACAAATATATTGTCACAATTAGATTGGTTGTACATTCATATATATTTGTATATTAGTAAAAAAAATATCATGTATATACCTATAACCATACGGATCAACAATAAAAAAACATTTTCTAATTTTATATATAGTATTTAAATATGTATATTATTTATAGCTTAAATATTACGTCATACTTTATACAAATATGCTTATATAATTTTATATATAAAGTATAGTGGATATTATATTTTCGACAGTAATAAAAATACTATATATATATATATGTTTGTATTACTATTATTTAATTAAGATTTAAATCAATTAGTTACATAAATTAATTATATTAAGATATATATATATATAGTATATAAATTATGTTTTATAAAATTAGATTAACTTAACATACTCTCAATAGTAAAATAAAAAACATTTTTTTTATAATTTAAAAAATTTAAATTTAAGCCAAGAATTACAAAATAGTTTTAAATTTTAAATATATAATAAATATTCAAAATTCAAATATCATTCAGAATTTTATTAAAAATTCAAAATTCAAAATATAGTTTTGAAAATAATTTTTTATTAAATATTTTAAAATAATATGTATAGATATTTAATAAAAATATATTTAAAAATTAAAAAATTTAAGCTGTGTGCATGACCAGGTAAATACATATTTATTATAAATATATTTTACGTATTTTTAAGTATTGATCTATATTTATTATTATATTATTATACGTATATATATATAAGTATTTAATATATAAATATATGTGTGTTTAAATACATATATAGTTCTCGACTTTACAATAAATAAATTACATTTAAAATATTTTATTAATGATTCAAATATATTCTTATAGTTATAAATGTAGACAATATTAATATTTTATATTTATGTTTATATATATATATATATGGTTACATAAAATTATTTAAATAAAAATTATAGTTGATATATATATATACCTGTGTGTATGGACATATTCGTAATATATTTTTTTTGAAGGCTAGCGGGCTTTGATCCTGGATCCCTACCAGTTTATTGACAAAAAAAGACAGTTACAAGAAAATACAGCAAGAAATTAAAAGACTACAAATAAGAAAAGAAAAATGCAATAAAGGAAAACTTATAGACAAACATCGTGGAAAATTCAACTAGCGAGGAGTAGAAATTTCCTCTATGTCGCTACAAACAAAGCCTCTTGCACGAGCGATAGACAATTTTATACTAGTATATATATATCCTCATCCGAAGACAAGAGAGTTTTGAATATTCTACTATTTCTCTTTTTGCCATATTTCAGCTGTAAACGTTTTGAGAATCATTGTGCGCATCCTTGTATTATCATCCTTCAGTCTTGTAATTTTGTACATCCAGTACCATTCATAATTCAATCCTCTGAATGGAATGGCATAATTAAGATCAATTAGGAGCCTAGTCCAAAGAGTATAGACATAGGAACATTCAAATTAAAGTGGGATGTGGTTTCAATACCAAAGAGGCAAAGTACACAACACCTGTCAGATAGAAAGCCAAGAGAATAGAGCCTGTCACGTGTTTGAAGAGCATTATTGATTATTTTCCATAAGTATAAGTTGTCTCTGGCTGTTCCAAAAGTATTCCATATCCTATTGCTCTATGGATCAAGAGACGGATCGGAGATATTTATCAAGGCATTGTGCACAACACTAATTGAATGCTATTTGTTCAAGGGAGACCAAGACATACCATATTTTTTCATTTCATATCTAATTGTCATGAAAGAGTTCCATAGTTGTCTAACTCTTGTGCAGCTAGTATAAGGAAGAATAATCCTTCCATATTGAATGTACTTAGAGGCAAGCACATTGTCATGCATATCCATGGACATTTTTTCATTGTAGGAGAGGATATTGTTTTGGATGGGACCATGAACAGCCCATGGTGTGTGCCAGAAGAGATCTGTAAGGGAGCTTGTAGAATTGTGTCTTGTGTGAGGGAGAAGAGTGGTTCTCATATTTAGTAGGCTTCCCCGTACCCTACTGGTGGAGAATGGAATATCCATTGTCTAAAATCTCTTGTATTTTAAATGATATTTGAGCATCCAGAGGACCCAGACAGAGGAACAATCGGTGAGAATAGTGTTTATGTGTTTTGATGCTGCAGCCATGTTCCAAGTTCTCAGACTGATCATGGCAAGACCACCATGGGATTTTGGGATGGTGACTTTCTTGTATGAGATAGGAAAAGGCTTCCTAGAAAATCAATCACTATGCCAAAGAAAATGGTTGTAGGCCTTACTTAGACTGGACATGAGCTTTTTTGGCAAAATAAAGGTTCTGGAATAGTAAGAGACCATAGCAATGCCTATGAAGGATATGACTGTCAGTCTTCAAGCTTGGGGTAGAAGGTGAGTTAGCCATGATGCAAGTTTGGATATGATGTTTTCAAAAAGAGGGACACACTAATTAGTGGCGATTCTGGATGATGTCAGGGTAATACCAAGATATACTAAGTTGGGAGGGATTATGGCAAGATCAAAGAGGTTTAACAATTCAAAATATTGACTAGTGGTAAGGCCTGCAGATATTATATTGGTTTTGTATAATTTATAACAAGCTCTGTAACTTGATGAAAGGTGGAGAGAGAGCTCTTGATGGTGGATGTACTATGAGAATCAGGCTTGGAGAAGACCAGGAGATCATCTACAAACATAAGGCAGCATATATCTAGGTCCCTACACTTTGGATGGAGTTTTATAGTTTTCGGATGGATTCTCTCTTGTAGCAAACAAGTAAGAAGTTCCATTATGATAATGAATAAGTAGGCGGACATGGGATCACCTTGTCTGATCTCATGAGAGAAGGTGAAATAACCTTATGGAGTGCCATTGAGAATTAAAGAGAAGTTAGGATTGGATATACAAGTGTATATCCATGCAAGTATTCGCTGTGGAAATTTCATCTTGGTCATGATGGCAATTAGAGAAGACCAGCTTCCAGAATCAAAGGTCCTCTATATATCTAGTTTCATCATACAACGTGGCGATATGTTCTTGGTATTATAGCCCTTAAGAAGCTCATGAGTTAATAGAATGTTATAAAGAATATCTCTCTTAGGCAAAGAGGCAAAGGTAAGATGATTCTAGTAAGAAAAGGATTGAGTCTACTGGCTATTAGTTTTGTTATCACTCTGTAGATTACAATGGAGCAGGCAATAGGCCTATAGTGTTGAACTGATGTAGGGTTGTTTATCCTGGGTATCATGGCAAGGTTGGTAGAATTAATTCCTCCTAGCAATTTATTGGTATTGAAGAAGTGATGAATTATTTTGGTAAAGGATGAGCTGATGATGCACCAGGATTGTGTGAAGAAGAATGAGTTGAAACCATCTGATCCACCCATGCTTGTAGAGTCTAGCCCAAATAAAGCATCCTTGATCTTAGTGTCTATGATAGGAGATATAAGAGACATGGCTTTTGATTAAGTGATGGAGAGTATAAAAATTTCATGTAATTTATGTAGCATGGTGGACTCAAAGATATGAGAGTTGAACATCCAGAGAAGTAAGTTAGAAAAGCATTGTCGATATCAACTAGGTTAGTTTGTGTAATTCCTTGAGGGCTGGAAATGGATAGAATCCTTGATTTTTTGTTCTTGATCTTGAGAGAACAATGGAAGAACTTAGTATTTCTGTCACCATAAAAAAGTAGTCTTTTCCTAGCTTTTGTTTAAGGACCTGTAACTCATTATGCAGAGAGTTAAGTAATTCAATTTGCATACCATGTCTATCTCAAACAGTGTGTTGTCTTTAGGGGAAGATAGCATTTTAGTTTGCATTATTTCATGCTCTTGTCTGATGGCAACAGACTTCTAAGTACCTTTACCAAATTCAAGTTTATCCCATAGCCTCAAAGTTTTTTTTGTATTTCTGAGATGAGATTGTACCTTGTACTTAGGATTTCCATGGGTACTGATGTACCAAGCCTGTGAAACAATATTTAAAAAAGAGGGAAACTTTTTAAAAGTGTCCACTTTCCATAAAAGGATTTGGGAGCTATGATCAGAAATACCAGGGTTTGGGATAATATAAATGAGGGATGGCCAAAGGGTAAGAGTAGGCAGGTTAAAAAAGCAATGATCAAGTTTACAGAATGTCCTTCTACCTCTATTTTTTTTATTATTCCAGGTATAAAGTGGACCAGAGAAATTGATATCATGAAGCTCAGAAAGGTGGATGGAAGTATTTAGAGGAGAGATATCATTGATGGATAGAAGATAACCTCCAGATTTATGAGTGGTATTGCTCATAAAGTTGAAGTCTCCTAGACATAACCATGGGATTGTGGGAGATTTAAGTGCGGGAATAATGTCAAGGAGAACTTGCCATTGGGTCACCTGGTATGAAGTATGGACGAAGGTTGTTTTGAGGAGTTGAGAGGAGGGGATGTGACTTATATGGAAATGAATGTATATACGGCGGTTGGAACCAGATACTACATGATAAACTAGTGGGTTTCATATAATAATGATTCGACCATATGGAGCCTCTTAAATATGATCAACATATTGCCAGCAGCTATTTATATGATTGCAAGCTTTTTTTGTAAGGGTGTCATTGAGCTTTGTTTCAAGTATGCATATCATGTGAATTTGATGAAGGTTAATCAGATCCTTTATTTCATCTTGTTTGATAATTGAATGTGCCCCCTTATGTTCCAGGCAGCTATGGTGTCAATCATTATATTTTGAGTTTTTTGGGTTTGGCTGAAGCAGTCAGCTTTCTGGATCTAGTGTAGATTGCATTGGGTTCAACATTGGTTGTTTCATCTGTGTTATTGAAAAGGTTCTTGATTCCATAGTCTTTTCCACTGTGATATTCAAAATCGTAATGATTTTGTTCTTTGGTCTTTTTCTTCTTTTTGGACTATAAGATTTATTTTTTATCTTCATCAATAAAGGAAATAGATATGTCTTCCAGAACAGATGGATTGGCATGGGTGGAGTTAAGGTTAAGGTCTGTATGGATAAGGCCAGGGGATGGGATTAGAATTTTTGAGGAGGAAGGATCAGTGAAGACAGGGTTAGATGTGAAGAAAGCATGGGACAGCGGGTCAAAAGATAGGTTATTAGAGGATAGGATTTTTGGAAATATGTGATGGAAGAGTGACATTCTGGTATGGAGATGTATGTGGTGATTGCATTGTATATGAGGGGTAAGGAATTAAGATTAGAGTGGGATTGGCGTGGGTGATATTGTTCAGGATGGCGTTCTTGGGAGAAAGAGCGGAGTGGTGAGGGAGTTTGTCAGGAGGATCTATATGTTCATCTTAGTTAGTGGATAGGAGGGTGAAATAATTAGTGGTGGTAAAATTGGATTGAGGATTGGGTTGAATAGAGGTAAGGGAATTGTTTTGGCTAATGTGCATATGCACATGCATATGTAGGAGAGTAGATGAGCTAGCGTTATTTTGGTAGTGCACAGTAATATGATCTGATAGGGATGTGGTATTAGTCACATGTCTATTAGCTGAGGCCTCGTTTCTAGGATTTAGCACTTTGTTCGCTGACCCACGGTGCAAATCAAAGTGGTGCTTGCCTAGTAAAGATTATGTTGGTTGGACCATGTCCCTATCTTTGGTGCCAACCACATCCAATTTTTTTCCAATCTGGTCTTTTAAATTATTATTCAACCCAATAACCTTCTTTCCCTCCCATCTCTTCTTAATATATTTCTTGGTAAATTGAACCTCATTGTTTATCGCCTAGACCTTCATTGTATCATCATATCTTGCATTTGGGGTTGTTTTTTCAATCTCATTACTACACTCAACATTCATATAACCAAAACACTTACAAATAGTGCAAATCATAGGCTTCCAATCATATTCAAACACTGCCTTTGAGTCATTACCTCTACATAGAATATATTCAAGAAGCTCTCTTTCAAGGTTGATTTCCACTATGCACTTGGCATATTTAAATCTACTTAGCTTTTCTGTGTCTTCATTGAAACAGATCAATTTGTCAACATGGCAGGCCAGCCAGTTGATTCTAGTCAGAGTCCATGTTATCATAAGGATGTTATACAAGTGACTCCATATAGGGATTGTTCGAACTAGAGAGTGAATATTATTGAAATTTAGCTGCCACGAAGATATGATAAACATCTTTCCTATGACAAACATTGGGTCATATTTCAAAATTTTGTTCCTATCTTTAGAACAAGAAAATTCAAAATCGAAATTGCTGCCATCTAATTTTACTTTGTAGCTACCTTTTAGCTTCTATGCTCTTTGAATATGATTGAAGGCAGCTGAATAAGAAAGATTTTCATCAAAGAAAAACCCTACCAGATGCTCTTTCTAGTAGCTAATCCCCATTGACAAGACAGGGCCTAAAAACTTGTAGTGCTTCACCGCTATTGTTCACATCAAAGTCTATGGGAATATAACATCCGGCATTTTTTGGTTTAGAACTAAACAAAGATTACTAAATTTTAAAGGGAGAGGAAATGACAGGTGAAATAGTGGAAGAGGTAGAAGGAGGTATAACAGGAAGGCATGGAGGAATAGTAGAGGTAGCTAGAAGAGGAGGAGGATAAGGTGGCATAATGATACATATAGTTTCATTGGGATAAGGGAGGAGGAGACTGGGTGACATCTAAGGAGGTAGTCAGAGAATTGGTGGTCTGGTCAATTGTAAGAGATGGAGATAATGGATTGATGGATGGAATAGTTGCTGGAAGGGGAGTTATGAAAGGGATGGTTGGTGATACAGATGGAATGATGGACATTTTTAAAAATCTTTGAAAAGATGAAATGATATAAACTAAATTTTGTAATATTATATATATATATATATATAAAAGTGTATACACATATATTTGGACAATATATTTGTACATTAGATGAGCTAACATGTCCGTTGCAATGTAAATTCTAACATTTATACACGCACATGTTATACCTTACATGGATTGATATGTTACACATGCATGCGAGTGCGCGCACGCACACACAGATATATATGTATATGTATATGTGTATATATATATGTATATGTATATGTATATGTATATGATACACACATATATATAATATAACATAAATTAAATAATACAAAATCATTTTTATAAATTTAAATAAAATAAAGATTTTATTTAAAAGAAATTTAGAAATATTCAAAATAAATTAGATTTCATAGACCCAATAAAGATCCAAAATGGTAAACTTTTTTGAAATTCACCCATTACTTCTACTACGGGCTGGCCCAGTTCCAATATATGATATAACCTATAATGTGTTATCCATCGTTTGTAGAGTATGATTTGTTGATGTTCGTCAAGGTCAGAATCCCAAGACAAACGAGTACTAACACCCACTAGTAAAATCGAAAGACTTCTATGTTTCATCTTAGAGTTTGGAGAAACACAAAAGATTGGTTGGACTTTATTAGAAAAATAAAATAGCAGTATTTAACCTTTCTAATATTGTAAGAACATCTACTATGTAAAAATTAAACTAATCTACATTGATAAATTTATGCAATTAATATAATTGATAAAATGTTTATCAAATAAAATACATAAAGGAACTGAATTAATATTGACAAATAGAAATATAAAATAATCTTATCGATAAATTTTTGCATGTTGACCCATGCAAGCTGTAATCATACAACTACTAAATATGTTCATAACTTGGTCACTTACATGTTTACTTGCCTAAGACTGTGTACTGTCTTCAATGAGTTTCAAACTCCAAAAGCAATATAGGAATATGGATACTTGATCCATTTCCAATAACATATAAATTTTATATGGTGAACGCTTGCAAATCGTAATGTATGAAACCTCGATGAAATTAATTCATTTGAAAAAAACAAGGGAACCATAGTGTGAGATCGTGTATTCAATATGATTGATTACAATCATGACCATGTTGTTTTAAATGTAACACTAGACCAAAAGCTACAAGATAGATCTAAGAGCTTGATCATTGAAATTTCAATTTGATCATTTTACGTAAAATGCAACTTATTTGATATCTTTAAAAGTTAAGGATGACCATATGCATTTTTTGTAAAGAGTCTTTTATGAAACGTCTATAGTATCCTACTAATCTTAGGAAACTTTTCACATCTTTAGCATTCCTGGTTGATTCCAACCTTGGACTGCTACCACCTTCGCAGGATCCACTACAATGACTTTTCCCGAAATGGCATCACTTCTTCTCTCCAGAAGTGACACTTAGAGGACTTCGCTCTCAACCTGTGCTTCCTCAATATCTCTAGCACAATTCTCAAGTGCATCTTCTGCTCCACTTCAATTCTAGAGTAGATCAGAGTATCTTCCACAAACACAAGCATGAACTTATTCAGTTGGTCTCTGAAACTCAATTCATGAGATCGACAAAGTATGCCGAAGCGTTGGTTAATCCAAATGGCATCACTAACCACTCATAGAAACCCGAACGATGTACAAAATGCAGTAATAGGCACACTCTTCGTCGCTACTCTAAGCTGGTGAAATCCAGTTGCAAATCCATTTGAGAAAACACCTTTGCACCGTGCAGCTGATCGAACAAGTCATCAATACGTAGGAGTGGATACTTGTTCTTCTTCATCACTTTATTCAGCTCATGATAATCCACACACAACCTTAAAGAGCCATCTACCTTAGTTGTGAATACAACAGGTGTGCTCCACTCAGATATGCTTCTTCGAATGAACCCCTTCCTCAATAGGCCATTCACTTGCACCTCTAACTCCTTTTGCTCTCTGGATGCCATATGCCTCAAAGGCCTAACTATAGGTCTGGCTTCCTTCACTAAGTCAATTTGAAACTCGATCTCTCTATGTGATAGCAATCCAGTCACTTCCTCAAAGATATCTGGATACTTTCCACCGATAGGCATAGAGGACAACCCCTCCTATGGAATATCCAGCGAATATTGAAAGCTTACCACCACCCTATCCTATGGTAGGTAGCTAATCACTACCTTTCGCCTATCCACATCCCCGATTGTCACCAATAGCTTCTCGCAATCTACCACTAACACATACCTCTTTAGCCAGTCCATTTCCAAGATAATCTTGAACCCCACGAAATTCAAAACAAAGCAATCACAAACAAAAGAGCATCCATGACTCGACATGACTAAACTACTACAAACCATACACAGGCTAGTTGAGCCTCCAATAGGGTTTGTCACGATCATGGGCCGGTTTACTACCTCAGGTATCAATCTCAATCTATCTACTAGGTCACTACATATGAATGAATGTGAAGCACCGGTATCGAACAAGAACATCACCAATAGAAAACATACCTTGAATGACGACTCCCTTCCCCTTCTCCTTCGCCAAGGGAGCACTCGACGAAGCTGGGACTATGTCCAAAGCATATTCCTTTACAACCTGTCTAGACTTCACTAGTTCCGGGCAATCCTTCTTCAAATTTCAGGCTTGTCACAGTTGTAGCATTTCCTCTTCTCACTTTCCTTGTATTCTTTAATCAGATAACTCTTCTCGTTGCATCCAAAACAAGTAGGTTCCTATTTACCCTTCTTCTTACCACCCTTACCTTGAGCTTGCTTCCTCTTCCCATTCCACTTCTTCTCGCCTTCATCGCCTTACTGCGGCTTTTGCTCCTCATTCTCAGCAGAAACAAAGATATCAGTCTTGGTCTTAGGTTACAAGCTCTCATGGCGTAGCACCTTCTCTACCAGCTTCTCGAATGGATCATCTATATGGCCCACTAGCTTTTCTCCGAGATGGTCATCCAATCTTATGACGAACTTTTCATTCTTCCTTAAAGGAGTGTCGATGAATGACATCCTATACTTTGGTAAGGTGTCAAACTCCGTAACATATTATGAGACTGTCATCTCTCCCTGTTTGAAATTAGCAAATTTTCTAAACAACACCGACTTTTGGGCAGCTGGGATGAACTTCTTCTCAAACCTTATCCTAAACTGATCCCTAGAGAACTGGTCTTCAAGATTAGCAATAGTGACAACATTCCACCAATTTATAGCCCCGCCTTGAAGTTGTCTCGTAGCTAGCTTTCTTTTCATAGCATCTTCCACCTTCATATCACCGAAGATGCACTCGCAAGTATCCAACCAATCTTGCACTTCTATGGCCGACTCCATCCCATGAAAGGACTTCCCTCCAAGAGTGGAATAGTCTTTGTTTAGGTTGGTGAAATTAGCCCTAGGTGCTTGCACTAGAGTACCTCCACCCACTCCTACTCCAAGGGCACTCCTCATCATGTTATCCATCATGGAATTGAACAAGGTTTGGATATCAAGTGTCATAGCTCCTGATCCCGCCCCTTCCTCCACTCCTGAAGTAAATCTCACAACGTTTTTTGTATGCCGGCTCATCCTTATTTGTAACAAGAATGCCAGTCTCTCATAAAAAAACTATGTCTATAGTGCTCATATGCATGCAACTTATACAATATTACTATATTGTTTTGAAAACCAAAGCTAATAACAAGTATGCACTCTCTCGTACATATACACTCTAGATCCAATCTAAGGTGAAAACACCTTCCCCATATCTATTGGATCAAGGTATAAACTTAGGTTAATCGTGTAACCAAAGCTCTGATACCAAATGTGACGACCGCTCTATGCCATCGGTACAAATATAACTAAATAGTGCACTGTAACCGTGCCCGACCGATATAGAACGATCATCAGAGTTGAAATGAACAAATGCCGCATATAATCTGTCGTATATCTCATAGTGCATGGACAAGATATAATATCACACATACAACAGAAGAGATAGTCATAACAATGTGAACAAATCATCATCATGAGAGTATAGCATCCATAGAGTTATACATCAAATGTCATATAACATATACAATAAGATCATCTCAAAAATAACTATCTCAATAAGCAGAAATAAGTCAGCAATGTCACAGGCTCCACAGTGTTGCTCAGTGGAATAAGCGTAGACTCTATATATGTATATATATAATACGAGATAGCTCCATCTAGCTCGTCCTCCGAACGTCAACTGCATCACTTAGACCTCTTATCTATTCTACTTATTTAAGAGTACTCGAAATAGTAAAAAGAAAAGTAGAAAACCTCTAGTCAGACAACAGTCTGGTGTGAGCGGTAAATGAAGCTCAAAATGCTATATAGGAAAATATGGTAAGGAACAAAGGTACACGAACCATACCTGGCATTTCCCTACAACCAAAGAGTTAGCAAATAATGCTATAATATGCTACTCTACAATATCATAAAGGTATGTTGCCAACCAAATAAAGGATATCAATCTTCTTGGTATTCTTATCTCCAATACCCACTTCCCTTGATATCTATGAGTGACAGCCTACCTAAGAAAGCAACCAAAGCAACCGCAGCATCCATCAAGCAAACTAAGCTATCACTCCATCCTCGTGCCCTGAATATATGACAACTTGTATGACCCTCAAGCCAAGGACTAATGGAAACCCCGGTTCTCTGTTGTACTATCGTATCTCGCAACCTAAAACTGGACATGTCTCGCGGCCTAAAGTTGGACACTAGACCCAAAGTTATAGGTCAAGGGTATGCAGGTCCCTCTATTGACCCATGGACGTCCCCACTTACAATAACCTTGCTTCGAGTACAATTGAAAACTCTCTGAGTGTCAACGATTCCTTAGCACATATAACCGAGCCATCCTTTGCTCCATTTGGACACCGAGCCCTCCTTGCTTAATCCAGTTTCCATTATTCACGATGAACAATCCCCACATTCCCCGATCCTATGGCTCACTCCTTTACGAGCCGCCATCTTCATAACTACTCCCAACACGAGCTAACATCCGAAGACTAAAGATTTTCATCATGTTGTTATATCACAATCCACTCTTGACGCGAATGAGTCAACATCTCCAGCACGACCTACAGAGCATCCTCTCTCTGCCCTGAAAGTTCCATATCCATACCACTAGATGTGATAACTCGATACTGACCCAAGTCCTTAACTCGGTACCGAGTTAAGCACTTAGCCAATATTTGGCTATCTTCTCCTTCCTTGTCTCTAGTACTCTTCCCTTGGTGCTTAGACCCTGACTCATCTCTCTTTGATAACTTGGTCCCAATCCAAAGTTTCATTTTCAAGTTCTAAAGATAACTCATCACCCAATCCATCACTTAGCCAAATTCCTACACCAAGCCATAGACTAGCTCCTTTGACCAAGCCCTCTCCACTTATAGTAATAACCGAGTCATAGCCACTTTTCCCATAACTTGGTACTAAACTAACTCTTAACTCAAGTTTGAGTTTAACCCTTAGCTTCAAATGTTGTGCAAGTTAGTCCATATCCTCTTATCATCCTCCATAGCCTATCTACCAAGTATCGCCCAATTTTGATTAACCTTAACTCCGATTTTGTTGAATTCTCCGACCTAACTTTATATGCAAACATAACACTAGCAAACAACATAAAATCATATCATCCAAACATAGATCAACAAGCTATTCCATCCAATCAAACTTGCAATCCATCAAAATGAGATAAACAAGTTAATTTCTACCACAGATCTACATATAACATGAATATATGAACATAAGCAATGGTGATTTCTAATCAATCTAAGCCAAATTCATAGTTAACGTGTAATTAAAGTTAGAAAAGGTTTTATGGCCAAAAATCAATTTAAACATGTTAAATCCTATAATTCTACCATATAAACGTGTATAAATAGTGAGAAGGCATACAAACTCATCAATTACCAAATTCAACCAATTCTTGTGTAGATTTAATCCGGACAGTAAAGATCTAATTCGATCAGCAAAGAAAAGGGATCTAAAATTAGCAAATCAACAATTTCTATCTTTTAATCAAGACTCCAATCACCAATCAACAACCTAGTTTGATTTAAGAAGAGATTTTGATGAATTAGGATGGATTTAAGGCTAATTAAGATTTAAACCTAATTTGGAATGAGGGAGAAAAAATTTCATTTTACTCTTACAGTCCCTATTTATAGAGATTCTCTAATTAGACTAATGGACTTCACTAATTACATTAATTCTGACCAGCAGCTTTAAAAACTTAAAGCAGGCAAACTTTCTAACAGTAAGTTTGTTTGTCTGTTATGACCACTCTATGGAATGGGAATACATCATTCTGAAACAATGGAACTGGTTTGAGACCCTAAGTCGATCCTATCAAAAGTTATAGCCAAAACAAGATTTCCAGAGTCAAAGTGTTCACATAGAAAATCGAAAAAATCATAAGTGTGTAAAATGATCTTAAGAGTCACATCCCAAAATCATAGGATCATACGACCACATACGAACAAAATAAAAATATTTTACGATCTTTAGATACGTAAAATACGGGTCGTTACAGCCCATCAGCCCATCACAAAAGCTTCTTTCCCTTCATGCCTAAAACTCAAACCTTCTCCAATTGTTTCCAAACAAATTGGGTTTGTAGAGAATTCTCCAATTTGAATTTATGTGATTTTATTTGATTTTGGAAATTCATGGGGAGTTAGTGAATCTAGGGCTTGAAAGCTTTAGGGAAGAAAACAGAAAAGTCAAATGAAAAATGAATTGAAGAGTAGGGAGATTTTTCTCTCTTATTTCAGCCTAAACATGTCAATAAGCATTGACCCATGTGCAAACGGGCCTAAAAACATGTTTCTTCTAACGTTGGGTTCCCATGTGTTTTTCTTCGTTTCTCGAAACTTCCGACCGTAATGGAGTAAGGTTTGTCCTAATTCCATCGTCTTCAATAGTTAGCTTTTTCATGAGTTCTCCACTTAAATTAATACCACTATATAATAAAAATTATCTTTTTAGATCGTTTGTAAGTCGACTCCCCATATCTAAATCGAAAGTCAAAGTCCCAAACATATCGATGCACATACTCAAAAATCTTTTAAATGATATTGCTAACTAAATGAAAGAGGTCTCGAGTTTTAATTCATTCATCTCTAGAAGTTGACTTTTGGCATTTTCCAGAAATCCACTTTAATTCCAAATCAATTATTTAACTAATGGGATTAATTTATGGATTGTTACATGTATGGCTTTGTGCTAATTTCAAGTGCCGATATCAGTAGCAAATCATAGTACATATTTGCTAATGTTGTCTAAAAATCTTAAATATATGATATCACATCATTTGGATTAAGGTGCATGGTGGATCTTGAATAATTATAATGGAATTTATTTGGTTCATTTAAATTCAAATATCCTATATAGAAGAAAAATATTTATAAAAGAACTATGATATCGGAAATGCATGTCTAGCACATTTGGTGCACTGACATTTTTTGAAATTGTAAGGTTGGTATCATTTGTTTGCATGTGCAAGATAAATTATTTAGTTATAAAAGCCATTTTCTATTAAAATTAATTACAATTACAACTGTAATATTATAACTACTTTTATAAAAGTATTATTATAAATTGTGTAAATTATATATAGCATTTAAAGAAATCGTAACACTAAGAAAATAAGAGCCTTAAAATTATAGTTTAAGCAATTATCTTAAAATGTATTTGCTAAACAAATAAATGAATAACACCATAGCATTTAAAATTATAATACTTAAAAAGGAATAATATAAAAGTATAAATATTTTCTATCAAAGACCACTAGCTCAAGTAACATTGGTATGACGCTTTAGACTGAGCTCCTAAAGGCAGTGAGTTCAAACCACGAAGACATCAAAAATGAGTGCTCTACTTCTATAAAGTATCACTCTTATTCTAAAATAAATATAAATATTTTCTTTAAAGATAAAATGTTTAAGGGTGTCGATAAGGAATAGATTATTCATTATGCTACTGTAGCAGATTGAACAGAGATTATCACTATTCCCTCCTCATTAAATTATGATATAATCTTTTTGTTGTGGTCTCAATATGATTGATATATTTTTGGTATGCATGCTGAAATTTTATACACGCACATGTATTTTGGCATGCACATTGAAATTTATATGTTATGTCTTGTATTTTGTTGGCTACTAATTGTATGGTTTCTTTCTAGTTTATATTCTTTTATATATACATTATTATCATATCTTTGTCGGTATAGTCTTCACTTAAATTTATTGTTTATGTAATATTCTGAAGTAATAGGTATATTGTTTGATGGTTCGGATGAAATAAGTGGAATGAATAAAACAATCAATAAGAGTAATTTGTCTAATACTTGTGATAGAGTATTTAATGTGCTATGCAGACATTTTATTTTCAAATAATTTCATGTGGAAAATTGTGGCTATTTCATTATTTTTGTATAGTAAATTACGACGGATTTACGAAGGAACACGTTATTACTAATTTAATATTAAAATCAAAATTTTATCATTACTCTCTAAGGGATTAGAAATGGATATTTAGTACAATTATTTTACCATAAAGTTATAAAAATAAAATTTGCTACGGACTATGGCAAATCTATCACAAATTATGTTGATTTTCCATTGTTGTTTTGTTTGTGATGGATCGGTTACGCTTTGTTCAGTGAGGAAGCTGTCAGTCGTAAATCCGTCATAGATTTAGTTTTAGTGATGGATTTGTGATGGAATTTGATATCACTAAATCGGATTTTTCTTGCAGTGAGAACTTTCAAAAAATCTTTTCCAAATAAAGTTTAGTAAATTCTTTTAAACGTCGTCCATATTTAAGGTATCCTTTCACTTTGCTTACTCATTACCGACATCGATAGGGATGACATAGACAAATGTCGTTGGTATTTTGAACATTTTCTTGTTGTTTACACCAAAAGTTGGCACAAACACCCAACATATTATATGTAGAAAAATAAATGAAGAAATTAAAATTAAAATAGAGGAAACAAGCAGAAAACAATTAAAAACAATGACAAACAAATTGTAATACCCCAAAATTTTGTGAAAAATCATCTTTGTAAAATGATTTAATTTTTGAAATATTTAGATTTAAATATGGTGAAATTTCTGGAATAAATAGTGTGCAAGTATATGTGTGCACGTGCACACTGAAATGGCACAAGGAAGAACTCCAGATTTCTTGGATTTAAAACAAGAATTAAAAAGCAATACAAACATGATTTTGCAACATGGATATTTGATTTCTGGAATTATATGGATCATCTTAGAAAATAAGAAAAGTAAGTTTTACTTTAAATCAGTAAACAGATTTCATTTAAAACCCAGAAAAGAAAATTATACATATATATGTTATAAGGATTTGTAAACCTATATACATATAGGTGCATATGTTTCTGAAATTAAAGAGAAATTAAATAAGCCTAGATAAGATATGTATACAAATATACATTTTTAAGTACTGAAAAGTATATATATATATAAGCAAGTGAAACTATAACATTAAAATGACATGAAATGTGATACAAGTCAATATGCTTGTGTAGGCAAAAATAGCAAAGGGGATTCTCAGGAATAATTAAAATATAAAATAGGATAGTCACACTTTTAACATGACTAGGTGAGTGGCCAATTTTCTGAAAAGTAAAAGAAAGAAAATGCAGCCTTTAAATTGGTTAATATGGCCGGGGTATTATGAATGAAAAATGCATGATGCTAGCCAGGACAGAAATGGAATTCTGTTTTAACAAAACCCTAGTGGAAAAATGCATATAAATAGGCAGTTTTAGCCAGTAGAATTATCTTTACCCTGAGCTGCACAAAAATAAGAAAAGAAGAAAAATATTGGAAGGAAGGAGAAAACACTCATACAAGGATTTTCTGGATTAATAAGAAGAAATATTTAGGTGAGTAACCTCACTGATTTCATGGCATTAAGACCTGAGATGAGGCAGCCACTTTTATTGCCATTTATATATATATTTCTGGTTTTGATGTATATGATTTCATCAATGCTTTTTGGATGTCTTATTTTAAATCTGATATGATTTGATATGGATGTTTTTGGTGATCTCTGCTTTGTTGAGACATTTGTCTTTGAATGTGTATCATTACTGTTTTTACTCAAAAATGTTAAAGTCTAGGATCTTAAAATTATATAGAGAATACTCTCAACTGTTATAGATCTATGGCATGGAAACTTTACAAAAAATGTTGGGAGCTGCATTATACTTGGTATAAGTGCTGAGGCTTAAGAAGAAAAATGTTAAGGGTGCAATAGAAATTTACTAAGTGCTGAGCCCTTAATCAAATCAAAAAAAAAAGGGAAGAAACCCACAAGCTAAAATTATGATTGAACCAGATCCTGAATCTGAATCAATCATAAAGGCTTGCAGATCAATATAATAAGAACATGCCATGCCTCTTTTTACAGTTGAAAATATTCTTATATTTTACTAAGATCAAGACATATTGACCCCATTTAGGAAATAACTGTCTGCTTATTTCTGAGGAGAATTATGCTAGGGAAGATTATGGATGTTTCCATGTTTGTAGTGACATGTTCACTTAGCATATTTGATGATAGGATTTAAGACAATACACTAGTAAATAAACTAGGGAAGGGAAGGCCAAGAAGACTGCTGGAATGCTTGTCATATTTGAAGTATGCAAGTTGGCACATGGTTTGTTTAAGCCCTGAGATCTTTGTGCAATGATGTGAATTAGTTCATTGCAATGTGTCCCTGTGATTCCTTAATAGCAGATGAGGCAGGGATTTAAATTGAATTATACAACCTGTAAATGAAGAAATAGGAATATGGATATTTATTAGGTTGAATGGTATGGAACCAAGATGGTTCCAGTGAATGCAATTGTTGCAAATAGATAATTATGTTTGCATGATTATGTATGCAAGTGTAAGAATGATAAATGAATATATCATACCTGAATCAACTTAATTATACTATGTTAAAGTAATTGATTGCAGGAATTTGCTTAAATAACTAATTGGTGCTCTTATATTCTCTATTGCTTAATATCATGAATGTATTGATGTTACTCATACCAGATCATAGATCTGACCCTTGTTTGCTCATGGCATATGGGGTGTCTCATTTTAAAATGAGGCAGCCACTCATGCTCTTTCAGGTAACCCAGGCACTAAGTAAAAATGAAGTTATGGCTATTATGGAGGAGTGAATGAACATGCTAGCTAGTTTCAATAAGAGCCTAAACTGATTATATCTGCATGTATTCAGGAAAATTTTTATGTTTCTAAGATTTCCAGTCATGTAATGAATTCTATTATGGTTAGATGGACTAGTTGTATCATGTTAAATATATTGTTATGCCCTAAGGTTTAAAATCTAAAAGAAATATCTGAGTGGGAAACAAGGAAATGATCTTAAGTATTGATATGGATGTTTGGAAAAGAAATATGCATATGTAGGTGAGCTACTGTTATGCACAATTTATATTATGTATTAGTTAATCTTGAGACATAACAGAGCACTAAGTTTTAGAATAAAATGTTTTTAAAGGCTTCAGACAGAATGCAATGAATGGTATCTCCATTGCTTTGGACTAGTGTGTAGCAGATACAGGATACATGAGTTAACCAGCTTCAAATAAATGATGTATTGGTTGATCATGATAGATTGTATTTTGAAAATAAAAATGCATTTCAAAAGCTTAGTACATTTAGCAATTGTTTCACCACAATCATCTTTAAAAGTTTAAGACAGATAAGCAATGTAAACTGGTTTGAACAAACAAAACCTGGCAACAATGCTAATAAAAGAATGGTCAGATTAACCACATGGTTAGACCATAGGTCAGGCAAATTGTTCACTTCAAATCAATGAAGCAAGGAACCATTTGAACCCAGTTTTCTGGAAAATGAGCAAAGATATTGACATGTACATGTATATCTGTGTACATGTTGATATTTGGGCAAAAATATAAACATAAATTCCTAGAACAATTGTAGGAAAGGGTTTTAAAAATAATAAAGCAAGAAATTTTGTTTTGTATGTTAGATTATAGGATGAAGTTAAGTATATATGTGCAGATATAGGTAGATATCAGATTTCAAACCATACAGGAGAAAAAAAAACAAAAATTGGGTTTGAACCGACCAGCATAGCACTCGAACTCGTGACCTCTCATGTATAAGTTAGGCGCGTTTCCATTACGCCTAGATGTTGCTTGTGTTCACTTATGATCCACTTTCTTTTAACCTGAGTTTGATACTATACAGACTTTAACACAATCATCCATATTAAAAGCTTGCTTTCCACTGATTAATACTTGATCATTTCTTAATTAGAATAACAGACTAAAGTACATGTTTTCAGTGGATTCTATGGTCAAAAATCAGGATACAATAATTAATCTTTTATCAGGGAATTATCACATTTTAATAGATTTAAAAAGGATTTCTACTTACATATTATCATGCTCTGATTCTAGTAGAATATAACATAGATATCTTCATATATGTATGTTAGGAATGATATAGATTTAAAACAATATTTTTATATTGTGAAAGATCCTGGATATATTTTGTTTATTGGATAAAGAAAATGACCCTGGGAAATATATTTGCAATGAATGATATATCTATATATCATCTCTTAAAAAAAAAATCCTTATGAAATTAGGGTGAAAATAGGAGGGTCATTTCACAAATTTATAGTAGTTCGGCGTTGAATGCCTACATCCACTTTGATGAAATAGTTTTAATAATCACTTGTATTTTTGGGTACAAGAGGGATCAGATCAGGATCCATGAATACAATGGAGTATAAAGAAAATAAATGCGTAAAGATCTATCAAATGAACTGTGAACTCTATACTTATAGGGATAGACGACCGAATATCTTCCTGAAAATTCCCCGATAGAATCTCTAGATGTAGACGAGGCCACCTAGAAAATTTCGAGGTCCGATTCTTAGTATAGAGTGATCGGCCTCGATCGGTCTTCCTTGCCATGTGGCACCAAGCGATCGGTAGTGTGGGTCCCCCGCCATGCTAGCTTCATGTTTCCAAAGTTGTTTGCATAGTTGTCTTCATGTTTTTAGAGGTATTGGTCGATTCCTGTTGAGTTGAATTGCTGATTCAAGTTGTTTATAGCCATAGTGATCCGATCTGATCCCCTACCTAGAGGAAAGGATAGGTACCGATATCCCGCCTAGGGGAGGCAATAGTCCATACATAGAATGTTCCATAGAGTTTATCTCTTGGTTTCTCCTGATCGTTATTTCATTTGATGTATGTGATTGATCTCTGGACTTTGTGGTCGCCTCTCTGAACTGCTTTCCTTATCCATCATCGAGTCTAACTTATCTAGACAGCTCAGTTATAGCCGAGTTAAAAGACTGGATAACACTTTCACCCCAAAGTACATCTTGTTTCAAACATGATGTGCTTTGAATCGAAGCAAGTTAGAGTCACCATGAAGGATTCCATTCAATTTCCCGACAATCATTACCCTTCCATTGAATTGTCTTTCAGAAGAGTCGTATCTCTCTCTATTCGCTATGACGCTTGGTCGATGTCTGACAGTATAAATATTGGATTGTAACTAGTCGACAACATTCCATGCTCGTTTCCATTGACCTAATAAGTCGAGTATAGGCCTTAGTTATATGAACTGGTTCTTGCTCTGAGAATTTTAGGTGAGAATTTAACTTCCGTCGATTCAAGAAATTGAGTGTTGGATATGTGCACATGCACGTTCATATACACGTTCGTCGTTGGCTCCCGAACGCGCTCATACGTGGTAATTGGCTAGTTTTCTATCGATTTAGAAAACAGTCAAGAAATTTCAAATTAAATTTAACTGCAAGCACACGGCGTACAATTTTAGTACGTGGCTAGTATGGGTCGATCCGCAAGGAATTTTTAAGATTTTAAAATTTTTAATTCAATCAAATTAGACCAAAATGAGAGGAAATTGTTAACTACAAAAAAGAAGCTAACGCTAGAATTGAAATGTGATTTAAAAACTATTGAACTAGAGAACAATTTAGGAATAAATCCACTCTCATATTTTTGTAAATCAACAAACAAATAATTTATGATCTCTAGCTTTGATATTAAGTCAAATAATTGTTGTATTTATCTTAAGTATTGTTTGTTTATGTTATTAATTAACATAACTCAAACCATCAAACTATAATACAACAATTAATCCACTTAGAAATTCTCATGAAAATGAAGCCAAAGCAAAAGCTATTTTAAGTATGATCTATTTACTATTGTAACTAGTAATATAGATCATCAAATTTCATTTTACTTTCATTTCAAAATCAATAATGGATTAGCAATTGATGATGCAAATTGTGTTTATGTTGAATAAGAATAGCTCATTTGCAAAAGCAACATAAGCTATCAAACCCACTTGTATAAACTTGCATCAAGATTCACTTTCATGAAGCATAAACAAAAAGAGATCATAAATCATAGAAATGTTGAAATTACATAATATTTGAGAGCTTCATTACCCCTAAATTGAAGGGGTTTAGCTACTCATTTGTGTTATCAAATCAACACATGTAAGTTTCAACATTGAAAATGAAAGAAAGTAGAGAATAAACAAAGAAAAAAGAAGATTAACTACTAGAAGGAAATGAATAAAACTAGTGCATAAATGTAAATCTAAGCTATGAACATAAAAAGAAAGAGAGCATTGAAATAAACATTAAAAACAAGGAAAAAGCATGTAGAAAAGAAAAGAGGAAGAGGCTTGGAATCCATTTTTATTTCATTCAACATAGAGCTTACAACTACTTTCTTGATTTCCTAACTAATATGAAAGAGTAGAGGATATGTTCATGTACATAAGAGGGCTATTTATACATGCATAAAACCCTAATAGGGAGCTTCCTAAAATGCCCTTTAGGAAGTGTGGCCACCAAGTAACCATTAGCCACTAATTAATCCATCATTTAATGTGCATGAAGCTTTAACCTCCACTTAGTTGTCCATTAGCTCCTAATTGTACATTTAGGTAAGTGGGTGGGGTCCTCCATGATCTGGATCTTGAATTATTTCCTCTTCATTCCTTTGTATTTCCTTGTGCATGCATATATCATAATGAATCCCTCTTCCATATGCATCAAAATATCCTATAAAAATCACAAAAATTGTCCAAGTAAAAATTCTCAAATTGACACATGCACAAAAATGACCATTTTGCCCCTGAATGAACATGAAAATACGATGGTTTGAAAAGAATTAAATTTTGGTTTTAAACATGTTAAAATGTTGAAATATGATGTTTATTTAAATAAAAAGAGATAAAATATGGATGTAAATATATGCACATTTACGTGCATATCAAATACCCCCACACTTATCTTTTTATTCGTCCTCGAATAAAGGAAAACTAAGATAAATCTGTTTTCGTAGGGAGCACGATTGCATTGAGCGTATGCAACAAGCCGTAAACCTCTGGGTGTCCCCAGTAGGACGAGTGTTGTCTCATGAGGGTTTTTAGTGGATACTACCCACAAAATCCAAATGCAAAGCGAAAATATTTACGAAGTGCAAGATTTATTTACAATGGGATGAATGCAAGTCTTTCGAAAATATTTATGAATGTAGGATTCACTTTCAAATCGACACTCATAAGTTAAATATAGGTTTTAGTCATAATCTTGAAAATTTAAGTCATTTACTCGTCAAAATTTCCAACAAAAATTAAGTTATCATAGCAAATAGACAATAGTTTAACTCGTTGTTTCGGTCGATAATATAGTGTAACTATGAAATATATCCTTAGTTGATTATCAAAGTTTATCAAAATGGTATTTTCATTTCTTTCCAATAACAAGTCAAATCAAACAAGTTAAAATGATGCTTGGATTTCAATTGCTTGCTTTCTCTTATTTGAAAATTTTATTGATATTAACAATATTTACATATGCCAAACTCAAGTAAACCGAGGCCAGATATATTACCCATGCACTGCCTTGCGGACTGATGTGAGGGGAATACAGTGTGTGGCGAGTGAACACACAAGTGTGAACACTTAGCGACTGTAGGCATTATTAAAAAGAATTTTTATATACATACACCTAACTCAGATAAACTGAGGCCAGATATACCGATCGTGCACTGCCTTTCGGGCTTACGTGAGAAGGGTACAGAGCATGGCAAGTGAACACACGAGTGTGAACACATGACTCTAGGTGTTAAAAATATATACATATATACAAAAGTTTATATATATATTTATAAAGAAAGAGTTTTGCAAAATCATCTTAGCACCATTTAACTTAGAAGATAAAATTGTTTATCCTTTACTTTAAATTTACCACTTTTTTAAACAAAGATTTTCAATTAGAACATACTTCATAATTAACACATATGAACCTTCCTATATACTAGTTAAACCATTGTTATTTGTAATCAAACTTCATTTTTATTTTTGTTAAGACAAATAAATTTTCAAAAATCCAATTTGTTGACCAAAATTTATACTCATCCCATAGTGTTTCTTCAAAAATATATCAAAATGCTAAAAAGAAAATGTTTTTGAGATTTAGGAATTTTGAGATTTTTTTTTGTTAAAAGAAAATGAGAATTCAAAAATGCCATGAACTAAAAAAAATGAAAATGAAACTGAGACCCCCCCCCACACTTAATTTTAACGGTGTCCCAACAGTCAATGCACGATATAGTGAGTGTAACGGGGAAAAATATGTACATTTTACAAAAGAGGGTTAACATTCTTACTAGACGTAGCTTGGCTCATGAAGGATCATGAACTCCTCCTCTTGGTTACTGGGCAATTCCAAGAAAGTTTTCAAACGATGACCATTGACTTTGAAAATCGATCCATCCCTGGGGTTTTCTATTTCTACAGCACCATGTGGAAAAACAGTTCGTACCATAAATGGTCCTGTCCATCTTGATTTAAGTTTCCCAGGGAATAAATGAAGTCTTGAGTCATATAAAAGAACTTTCTGGTTAGGCGAAAACGTTTTCCTTAGGATTGACTTGTCATGAAAAACTTTGGTTCTTTCTTTGTAAATTTTCTCGTTTTCATACGCGTCATTCCTAAGTTCTTCTAGTTCATTGAGTTGTAATTTTCGGTTTTCGCCGGCTTTCTCAAGGTCAAAATTTAAGTTCTTTATTGTCCACAAAGCTTTGTGTTCGATTTCAACAGGTAAATGGCAAGCTTTACCATAAACTAAACGAAATGAGGACATCCCAAGGTTAGTTTTAAAAGCAGTAAGGTAAGCCCAAAGCGCGTCGGTCAATTTCTGAGACCAATCTTTTCGATTTTTGTTAATAGTTTTTTCCAAGATTTGTTTTATTTGTCGATTTGAAACTTCAACTTGGCAGAAGTCTGGGGATGATACGGAGTGGATAACTTGTGGGTTATCGAGTATTTCTTCATTTAAGTTTCAAAAGAACGGTTACAAAAATGGGTTATGTTATCACTGATTATTGTGCGAGGTGTGCCGAACCTCGAAAATATGTTTTCTTTGAGAAATTTCACAACAATTTTATGGTCGTTAGTTTTGCACGGGACGGCTTCGACCCATTTAGAGACGTAATCGACAGCGAGAAGGATATATAAGTTTCCAAAAGAGTTGGGAAAATGTCCCATAAGTCGATAACCCAAACATCAAAGATTTCGATCGTAAGAATGGGGTTTAGAGGCATCATATCTCGTCGAGAAATTCGTCCAAGCATTTGACATCGATCGTAAGTTTTCCAAAATTCAAACGAGTCTTTAAAAAGAGAAGGCGAATAGAAACCACACTGAACTACTTTTTCACAATTTTTCGAGGACCGAAATGTCCACCGCACGCTTGATCGTGACAAAATGAAAGAACACTCCTGATCTCATTATTCGGAATGCAACGTCGGATGATTTGGTCGGGACAATATTTGAACAAGTATGGATCATCCCAACAGAAATATTTCTCTTGGGACATGAATATGCATTTGTCCAGTTTGGGCCAAAATGAGGGAGTTTCTTTAGTGACTAAGTAGTTCACTATATCAACGTACCATGGGTCGATAGAAATTGAAAGAAGTTGTTCATCGGGGAAGTTTTCATTGATTGGCAAAGAAGCTGGTGCGTTCGGAAGACGAGACAAGTGATCGGCTATGACGTTATCGAATCCTTTTTTGTCTTTAATTGTAAGGTCAAATTCTTGAAGTAAAAGGATCCAACGAATCAGACGGGATTTTGCATCCTTTTTAGCGAAGTGATATCGAAGCGCAGAGTGGTCCGTGTACACAGTAATGGGTGAACCTATCAAGTAAGGTTGAAACTTTTCGAGCGCAAAAACGACAGTTAGAAGCTCTTTTTCAGTTGTTGTGTAGTTGAGTTGAGCGTCGTTCAAAGTGATACTTGCATAGTAAATGACATGAAGGACTTTGTTGATGCATTTTCCTAAGACAGCACCAACCGCAAAGTTAGAAGCGTCACACATTATTTCGAACGGAAGATCCCAATTGGGTGCGCAAATGATTGGAGCAGAAATGAGTTCGTTTTTGAGACGTTCGAAAGAAGAGATACAATCGGCATTAAAATCAAAAGGAATGTTTTTTCCAAGAAGGGTTGTCAAAGGACGAGCAATTTTGCTAAAGTCTTTCACAAAGCGTCGGTAAAAGCCAACGTGTCCTAGAAATGATCGAATGTCCTTAATAGATTTGGGAATGGGTAGGTTTGCAATGACATCGATTTTCGCTTTATCTACCTCAATGCCTTTATTTGAGATGATATGTCCAAGGACTATGCCTTGTTTGACCATAAAGTGGCATTTTTCCCAATTCAAAGTCAGATGTTTTGCTTTACATCGATTTAGAACCAATTCGAGATGATGTAAACATTGGGAAAAAGAATCACCAAAGATAGAGAAATCGTCCATAAAAACTTCTAGAAAGCGTTCAATCATGTCAGAAAAGATGCCAACCATGCATCGTTGGAAAGTAGCAGGAGCGTTACAAAGTCCGAATGGCAAACATCGATAAGCAAAGGTATCGAATGGACATGTGAAAGTCGTTTTCTCTTGATCTTCGGGAGCGATTGGAATTTGGTTATAGTCGGAATAACCATCAAGGAAGCAGTAGAATTCGTGGCCGGCTAAACATTCGAGCATTTGGTCGATGAAGGGAAGAGGGAAGTGATCTTTACGTGTTGCGGCATTTAGTTTTCGATAGTTATGCAAACATGCCAACCCGTTTGAGTACGAGTTGGAATAAGTTCATTTGAATCGTTCTTGACAACGGTTAGCCCATACTTTTTCGGTACAACGTGAATTGGACGAACCCATGAACTATTAGAGATTGGGTAAATGATTCCGTTGTCGAGAAGTCTAAGAATTTCATCATGCACCGCATCTTTCATTTTTGGATTAAGCCTTCGTTGCACATCACGAACAGGCTTGGCATTGTCGATTAAATGGATGCGATATTGAACAAGAGTGGGACTAATTCCCTTTATATCGGAGATCGACCATCCAATTGCTTCTCTGTTTTTCGAAAGAATAGAGAGTAACGAGGTTACTTGATCAAGAGAGAGAGTTGTGGAAATTATGACATGCAACGTTTCATCTTCACCTAAGTATGCGTACTTAAGGTGATCGGGAAGTGGTTTAAGGTCCAACTTTGGGAGTTTTTCGATCAAAGAGTTGGGTTGAGATTCGGACTCAACTTGAATCGATTCAAAGGGAAGAGTGTATTCAATATCATTGGGAATTTTGTGAAACAATTTTTCGTGCTAGGCTTCGCGTTCGTCGTTAAGGTCAAGTGTCTCGTTTTCAAAGTTTTCGTGAATGGCACTAACTTCCAACGTTTGGTCACGAAGTTCGTTCGATTGGTTTTCAAGATTGAAAATGTTAAGATCCAAAGTCATGTTTCCAAAAGAGATTTTCATCGAACCGTTACGACAATTGATTAAGGCATTTGAGGTGACTAAGAATGGTCGGCCTAAAATCAATGGAATTTGACTCGCGGGATTTATCACGGGTTGTGTTTCGAGAACGATGAAGTCAATGAGGAATATGAATTGCCCTACTCGAATGAGCACGTCTTCGATTTCTCCCACGGGCTTCTTAATGGAACGATCGACGAATTAAAGGGTGACTTTTGTGGGTTTGAGCTCACCTAAGCCTAATTGTTCGTACACGGAGTATGGAATCAAGTAGACACTCGCGCCTAAGTCTATCAAACATTTGTCAATCGTCTTGTCTCTAATTGTACATGAAATCGTAAGGCAGCCGGGATCTTTGTATTTAACGGGCATGGATTGGGATAAGACTTCGCTCAAACTGGCAGCTAAGAAGACTTTTTTGGGCACTTGAGTGTGTCGCTTTTGGGTATATAAGTCCTTAAGAAATTTCGCATAAGTGGGGATTTGCTGAACAATGTCAAGAAGCGGAATGTTAACTTTGACCTGTTTAAAAATTTCCAACATCTTTTCCATTTGGTCCGAGTGTTTCTTTGGTCAAAGACGATGTGGAAATGGAACACGATATTCGGTAGGCGGGTCTACTCGAGTAAAAAAGGAAGAATTTTGATTGGCATTCGATTCAACGTTTAGCTTCATGTTCTGTTCAGATTCGTTCGTTGTTTTAGAAGTGTCGAGAGAGGTTTCCGGTAAATTGGATTAACGACTTGATTATCGATTTGTTTACCGGAACGGAGAGTTGTGATAGCATTCAATTGGGTGACGTTGCTATCTTGAACAACATGGGCTTGATTTGAATTTGCATTTTGATTTCTGGGATTTGGAAGGGGCTAGCTTGGGAATGTTCCTCGTTTGCATTCACTTATAGACGTGGCTAATTGACTCATTTGCATTTCAAGTTTTGAATCGATTGGTTTGTGTTTTGCATATATGAGGTCAATAAATTTTGCAAATTGTTGTTTGATTGAAGGCTTTGAATAGTTGCCTTAGCCAACGTTTCAAGAGTTTTCTCAAGCGAAGTTAAACGTTTATCGTCTTGGGGAGGATGAGCAAAATTTGGTTGAAAATTTGATAGTTGCGGCTGATTATGGGATGGACCCGCAAAGTTTGGTTGAAAATTGTTGGGCTAAAAGGGAGGATTCAAAGCATTATTCGGGAATGCTTGAAAATTAGGACGAATCGTATTCGTGTTGGGATTGTTTTGGTTCCACACAAAATTCAGATGATTTCTCCAACTAGGGTTGTACGTTGGAGAAAACAGGTCGTTTTTTCCTTTATTGAAAGCATTGATTTTTTCGATAGAATTGGGACACTGATCGGCTATATGATTAGGATCGTTGCATTTATAACAAATTAGTTGGGAAGCTTGGTTCATTTGATTCGATGAGAAAACATTATCAAATTTTTTAATCATTGCGTCGATCTTAGCTTCCAAAGCAAAAGAAGATCCTATCGAGTGTGAACTCGATCGTGAGTAAATTGATTTTTCGTTCGAACGTTCCTATTGGGATGATTTTTCGGCGAGGTTTTAAAGAAATTGCCAAGCATCATTGTGATGTTGGGCAAGAAAGTTGCCTTGGCACATTGATTCGAGCATGGTTCGCGAGCTATTATTGAGTCCATCGTATAAGATTTGGCAAATCGTCCATTTTTCAAAGTTATGGTGTGGACATTTTATCAAAAGCTCTTTGAATCTTTCAAAATATTTTCCGAATGGTTCTGCCTTGAATTGATGAAAATTTACAATTTTGTTTCAGATTCTACTCGTTTTTTCCAAAGGGTAGAACTTTTTTAAGAAAGCTTTTACGAATTCCTCCCACATTTTAATTGAGTTTGATGGTAAGCTGTACAACCATTTTCAGCGTAATCCGTAAGTGCGAATGGGATTAGTCGAAGTTTGATTCCGTCATCGGAAAGTTGTTGGAGTTTAATGGTTGCACAAACTTGTTCGAAATTAGTCAAAAAGATGTATGGATCATCATGCTCGAAATTGCCAAATTTTGGAAGTGTTGCAATATGGTTCGAGTGAATTTCAAAATGGTTACCCGTAGGGGCGGGTAACGTGATGCAAGATGGAATAGAAACTCTATCGGGAAAGATTCTATCCATAAGAGTTCGAGGGGCGTTCTCGTTCGTCATTTCGGGAGGATCATCTGTTCGAGTTAAAAGGTTAGTTGTTGAGTCGCAAGTCCAACGATTTATTGTTGTGTCACGAGTCTAAGTACTCATGCACTAGTGATAGTCGAGAAGAGAAAGAAGTTAGAATCGAGTTTCGAAAATGAAAGAAGATTTGGAAAACGAAGTGAAAATTTGTTTTCGTTTTTGTTTTTTAAGGAAGAAAAATATTTACCTAGTGAAATTTATTTTCAAAAGAGAAGTTTGATTTTTGTTTTGTTTTTGGTTTTTTTAAAAAAAATTCTTTGTTTTTGTTTTTGTAATTTTCTAAACTTTCAAATATTCACCAAATGGATTTTTTTTTATTTTTAGAAAATGGAAATTTGATTTTTGTTTTTGTTTTTGAATTTTAAATTTTTTTTTTAAATTTTAAATTTTTTTTTGAAAAGATTTCTTTTGTTTCTGATTGAAAATTTTCAAAGGAAAAGAAAAGAGGAATTTTTTTTTTGGATTAAAAACTAAGTTAAGTAAAATTTACAATTTTTTTTTTATTTTTGTTTTTTTAAAATATGCATGAACTAATGCAACTAAATGAATGCAAAGTACTTAATTACAATTTTCTGTCCTTAGTAGCTCCTAACCCAAAATTGTATAATCACACATTGTCTTAAATCGACAAAAATATTTCTCAGCCAGGTAACGGGCAAGGGTTATCGGTGCACCACGAATCACCGTAGCAATGCAGCCGAAGGTTTAGGTACCTTCAGAGGAACAACCACTATAATATTTATGAATCACCGTAATATTTATAAATGGTTATTACTCTGCCGTAGCCTAGACACCAAGAAATAAAATTGTTCAAATAAAACAATTGTGAAGACACAATTAAGCCCTAGGTGAGCTTGCGACACCCTTAAGTCGAATGTCTAACCTTTATTGTTAGTCAAATTCTACGATGAAATGCGTTTGTGTGCTAAGGAAAGGGTGATGAAATTCCTCACCTTAAGTGAATTGAGGTATTGCCCTTAGAAAATAAAACAAGATGAGATGAATGCAAAACAGAAATTAAACGTGAATTTACAATGCAACTAAAATGATATTTGTTTTTTTTTTATTTTGAATTTTTTTTTATAAATGCAAATGCAAGCATCCAACAATGCAATTCAAATAAAACAAGGGAAAATGGCACGATACCAGAGCGTGCAGATTATTAGCAATTTATTTTTAATTGGCAAATTATTATTTTTTAAGCAAGTAAACAAGCAATTATTTTTGGCAAGCACTTCTTGTAAATTTCTGCTTTGGCAATCTACAAGTAAAACAAAGATATATATAAAAAAAATTAAAGAAAGGAATTTAAAGCAATTTAAAATAAAACCAAGCAAATTTATTTATTTATATTTTTTTATTAAACAAGCTAAACAAAATACTTATCAATCAAAAAAAATTAAAGTAAAAGACTCAACTCAAAACAACACAAGTGATTATAACAAAACAAACTAAAAAAAACTAAACTTGAACAAAACTAATAGTTAAAATCAATAGAACATATCAACCCAACCCAATACAATAATGACCGCAAGTTAATTTTTTTTTCAGTTTAAACCAAACACACACAAAATCGAAAAAGCTGCTGTACCCCCTACTTAAATCCAAAAATCAAAATCAAAACAATCCTTGAGATCGAAATTAACACAAAATTGATTTGAGGAAGGCGAAAATTTGTTCGACTGTAAGTGATTTGCGATGATGGGTTGCTGATGGGTGATTTGATTTGGATTGCTGGTGGTTGCTGGAGGTTGCAACGATTTGGGAGGTAGGTGGCGGAGGCGAAGGTGTCGATTTTGGATTGGGATTGGCAATTCACGATTCGGTTTTCGATGTTGTTTGGGGGTTGTTGGAGCTCGAAGTTGTTTCTAGGGTTGATTCGCAGTGTTGTTGTTGAAGTCGTGGAGGTTGCAGGAGGGTTGCTGCTATGTATTGAAGTTGCTTGCGACTGGGGTTGATGGTGTTTGAAGTAGGAGGAGAGGTCTGGGGTTGATCGTGTGTTTAGGGTTGTTTTGAAGTTGCGAGGTCGTGATGGGTATATTGGAGTTCGATGGTCGTCGAACTGCAATAGCGAAGTGTAGTTGTCTGCTCTGTGTTAGGGAGGGACAGAGAGTTGTAACTGTTGGTGTTTGCAGAGGTTAGTGATGGTAATGGAGTGAATGACAGTGATGCAGAGAATATAGGGGTCTGGAAGCTTGGTGTTTGCTGTTGTATTTGGTGATATGGCTATGTGTTAGGATATAAAGAAGGTCAGGTAGTAGGGGGATGAAGTCTGTTATTTGTTGAAGTTGCAGAGGTCGTTGGAGCAGTTTGAGGTCAGGTAACTAGAGAAGGTAGTGGTTGAATGTGCGGAAGTATTGAAGACAGTAAGGTCGGAAATGGTAGGAAAAGTAGTGGGAAGAAGTGTGACTGTCTAATGGTGGAGTTGTTGAATGTATGTAGAATTATAGAGGAGAGTTGGGGTGTTTGTTTTTTCAGTAGAGGAGGGAATGATGTTGTGCCAGTTTGATGGTTGTGACAATAAGCAGCAATGGGATGATGTTATAGTGTGTAGTAGGAAGGTGGCACTGCAATGTTGTTAGGTGGTATGCACAGTTGAAGGTGGCGATCTGAAGTGCTGTAAATTGCCGATGACAGCTTTTGTTAATTGAGTTGATGAAGAAGGATGTTAGGTAGAGGTGATTGTGTAGAATATTAGTGAATGTTGGCCGAAGTAGTGGTGTATTGGCAGTGGAGGAGGAAGGAGAAGATTGATGGATCTGTGGAAGGTTTGTAGTGAGAAGAATGTTATAGCAACTGCAGTAAATTGTAGTGTGGTTGTGAAGTTTTGGAAGGTGGTGGGGAGGTAGTTTGACAGTGGAGTTTGATTTTGATAGCAGTGGAATGACAGCAGTGGAGGTGGATATGTGGCAATAGCTGTTGAAGTGATATCTGCAGTGGTGAATGATGAAGCAAATGATGTTTGTTTGGAGGAATGTTGGAAAGGTGATTAAAGTGTAGGGATGGTCGTGGTCAAGGGTGATCTGTTGGTGGTGTGACTGAACTGAAGTGCTTCAAGAAAATTTGAAAGGGGTGGCAAGTGGAGTTTGTATGTGAATTGATGAACAGAGAGGATGAACCAGAGAGCAGTTTTTTTTTAATTTTGAAAGCAATGTAAAAAAAAGAAGAAAGTGCTAATGATATGTAAATGCAATTTGAAATGAAATGAAATTTCTTTTCTTTTTGAATTATGTATGTTTATTTTTCTTTTTTTTGTATAGAAAATGCAAATGCTAATGAAAAAGAAACTAGCAACTACAAACAACAAAAATCAAAATGCACGCAAACACACAATTTTTTTTTTAAATGTACAAAAACAAACGCACGAAAATCAAACAAAAATAATACGAAGAATAAAAAATCAAAATCAAAACAATTCCCCGGCAACGACGCCAAAAACTTGGTAATCAGCAAGTTTTCTATCGGTTTAGAAAATAGTCGAGAAATTTCAAATTAAATTTAACCGCAAGCGCATGGCATACAATTTTAGTACGTGGCGAGTACGGGTCGATCCGCACGAAATTTTTAAGATTTTAAAATTTTCAATTCAATCAAATTAGACCAAAATGAGAGGAAATTGTTAACTACAAAAAAGAAGCTAACGCTAGAATTGAAATGTGATTTAAAAACTATTGAACTAGAGAACAATTTAGGAATAAATCCACTCTCATATTTTTGTAAATCAACAAACAAATCATTTATGATCTCTAGCTTTGATATTAAGTCAAATAATTGTTGTATTTATCATAAGTATTGTTTGTTTATGTTATTAATTAACATAACTCAAACCATCAAACTATAATACAACATAATCCACTTAGAAATTCTCATGAAAATGAAGCCAAAGTAAAAGCTATTTTAAGTATGATCTATTTACTATTGTAACTAGTAATATAGATCATCAAATTTCATTTTTACTTTCATTTCAAAATCAATAATGAATTAGCAAATGATGATGCAAATTGTGTTTATGTTGAATAAGAATAGCTCATTTGCAAAAGCAACATAAGCTATCAAACCCACTTGTATAAACTTGCATCAAGATTCACTCTCATGAAGCATAAACAAAAAGAGATCATAAATCATAGAAATGTTTAAATTACATAATATTTGAGAGCTTCATTACCCCTAAATTGAAGGGGTTTAGCTACTCATTTGTGTTATCAAACCAACACATGTAAGTTTCAACATTGAAAATGAAAGAAAGTAGAGAATAAACAAAGAAAAAAGAAGATTAACTACTAGAAGGAAATGAATAAAACTAGTACATAAATGTAAATCTAAGCTATGAACATAAAAAGAAAGAGAGCATAGAAATAAATATTAAAAACAAGGAAAAGCATGTAGAAAAGAAAAGAGGAAGAGGCTTGAAAGCCATTTTTATTTCATTCAACATAGAGCTTACAACTTACTTTCTTAATTTCCTAACTAATATGAAAGAGTAGAAGATATGTTCATGTACATAAGAGGCCTATTTATACATGCATGAAACCCTAATTCTATTTTTAGGGAGCTTCCTAAAATGCCCTTTAGGAAGCGTGGCCACCAAGTAACCATTAGCCACTAATTAATCCATCATTTAATGTGCATGAAGCTTTAACCTCCACTTAGTTGTCCATTAGCTCCTAATTGTACATTTAGGTAAGTGGGTGGGGTCCTTCATGATCTTGAACTTGAACTATTTCATCTTCATTCCTTTGTATTTCCTTGTGCATGCATATATCATCATGAATCCCTCTTCCATATGCATCAAAATATCCTATAAAAATCATAAAAATTGTCCAAGTAAAAATTCTCAAATTGACACATGCACAAAAATGACCATTTTGCCCCTGAATGAAGATGAAAATATGATGGTTTGAAAAGAACTGAATTTTGGTTTTAAACATGTTAAAATGTCCAAATATGATGTTTATTTAAATAAAAAGAGATAAAATATGGATGTAAATATATGCACATTTACGTGCATATCAATACGCTCATGGGTCGTTGCCAATATCATATAGTTGAAATATATTTTCGTTCCTGCCTTTTCTTTTTTTTTCTTTTTTTATTTGGTAAGGAATCGGTATAGATCCCTTAGGTAGGGGATCGTACCCGATCCCTCTTCCTAAGCAGACTTAGCCAATTTTAGGCTTCAAGAGAAACTTGAGGCTCGGCCGGAGTCTCAACAATACATTGAGGAGATTGTTGAGGCTCGTAAAACTAAAATAGAAGCTAATAATAAACTTGTGCAGATAGAGGCCCTCAAGGAAGAGGCTAGGGAGGCTGGTTGGATGAGATAAAGGATGAGTTCGATCCATTGCTGATATATTACAATGCATGCGTCCTCATGAATTGCAACCTCTGCTTCCTTGGAGAGGGATCCCGAGTCGCTTGTCGAAGCCTGGAACCATATTGTATGTAACAACCCGCATATTTTACGATTCAATATTTAAATATTTCGTCGTTAGTCGGATTCTTATCTGAAAAGCTACTTTTTGCAAATAGTCGAATTAGGACTCGAGACCACCCCCATTGAGTTCAAAATGACGTTTGCGACCTTTTTGAGTATAAACTTTGATATGTTTGGAGCTAGCTAAAATTTTGGCCTTTTTCACTTTGGATTTGGGTTTGGATTCAGCCCACTAGTCCACATAATACCCCAAACTGAAACACTTCTCTTCATCCACTCCCATTTCTTTACCTTTTCAGTTCTAAAGAGAATAATGGAGAAAGAGAAAAAGAATTAAAATCCTAAACCCTAGTTTCCATTTGCAAATCAAGTTCTTGCCTCAAATTCAAAGAGAAGCATTGGTAAGTATCATCTCCTTCTTCTCCAACTCATTCTCACTTTGATTTCAGAAAATTCCTAAATCTAATTTAGGAAATGTTTCTCTTTTAAGCTTAGATTCAAGCTTCTTGTGTTGAGATTGAAGTGTGGCTGATCTTCCTTTGTCTTCAAGCTTCTTATTCATTGTTTTCGGGTTCAAAGGTGAGATTTTTATCTCACATCTACGTCTATAGCTATCATTGTTGTTAGGTATGAATTCCTAACACTTGTGCATATTCATTTGCTTTTGATTTGAGTTAATATGGTGAATTTTCCAATTTTGGTGTTTTGAAGTTAAAATCTTTAAAAATCCTTTTATGGATGTTTGAACATGTTTTTGGTGATGCATCGAAGTGCCTACAATGCTGGGTTGCCGATTGGCATAAACCCGTAGTGCTCGTCGCTCGTTCAATCGCATTTCGGTTTGGATTTGTCGTTTTTGAGCTAGGCTGTTTTTTTTTGCCTAGCAGAAAATTTCAGACGTCTGAAACCAAATCCAGACGTCTAGTTGAAAAATCCAGACGTCTGGTTGAAAAATCCAGACGTCTGGAAAGGGGTCTGGAAAAGGCAGTAACAAAATCCAGACGTCTGAAACAAAATCCAGACGTCTGAAATCAAATTCAGACGTCTAGTTGAAATTTTCAGACGTCTGAAATGGCCCAGGAATTAAAAATAGAAGGAAGAAAACACTTAAACTTCCAGAACCTTGGGCCAGACGTCTGGGAACACCTACCAGACGTCTGGAATTGCTGATTTTGCCTAATTTGCCTATTTTCGAGTGAATATCCAAGGTTTATCGATTTTTTGTTGATCCGTTTAGTTGTTATCACTTTTATCGACTTTGATGACTTCTTTCTTTGGATTTTTTGGGAATATCCATTTTTGATGGATTCGGTATCGATTTCTTTGGATTTTATTCACGTCTTCGAATGTGAATTTTGATGATTGATTGTTTCTACAATCGTTTTTGTGATTTGTCACTTTAAAAATATAAAGGTTTTCTATACTAGTAGTAAAATATCAAAACTCTTTTATCAAAACGATTTTGACACTATTTTAATTACAAAGCTCGTTTCTTAAACCGTTTTCCAATCTATTAGTATATACAAACCTTTACCTCATTCGTATGAGAAATCTAATTAAACGGCTTAGTAAAACAAGTGGTATGAAACGCTTGCGTTTACTTCGTCGGTTAATTTTCGGACTTGTTCGATTGAACCTTTTGTGACAATTTTTAGTGGAGATCTACAATTTGTTCGTAAATATTTAAGTTAAGCAAGTGGTTATGGGACATGAAGCTAAACTCATATATTTACTACCTCAGTGTAATTGACAATTCTTGATGATTGATGGTGATCAATTTTTGTGAATTAGACTAGCAATGTGCGATGTCTCTTTGTCCGCGTGGGGGACTGTACCTCGTTCTTGTGGAGCTTCGGCTCATGGTCTTCGGGCCGTTCTTGTGGAGATTCGGCCCATGGTCTTCGGGCTATTTTTGTGGAGCTTCGGCTCAAAATTAATGGTTAGCAACCATGGAATAGCATTCCGTTTTGTGATACATGTGTTGAGAGTTTTCATACTCCCGTTTTGTGATAGGCCTCCCCCTCTCTTTTTGTGATTTCTGGATTTCTAATTGACGACTTCTAGAATTTGTGTTTCACCAATTTTCGTGATTTGATTTGATAAGTTTATCAATATTTGTGCATTGGTGAATTTGTGTGTCATTAACTTTTGTGATTGGCATTGATATAACTGTCAACATTTATGGTTTGGTGAATGAAATAAAGAGTATGACATTTCTTTTTATCTTTGAGAAGATTCTTGTGATATTGATTAATCTCTTGTTGAATTTCAATTACGTACTTATCACAGTATGGTATTATGGTTATGATACGTTTTTGTTATATCTCTTATTCTATATCATTTCATCTGATATTTATAGTTAGACTGATCCATTTATTATTTTCTTATTAAATAATACTCGGGTCAGACCGAGATGTTACAGGTGCTTCTGCTTGACTCCTCATCAGGGACTATTACTTGACTTTTGGCTAACTACATTAGATTTGTAGTTTTTGTTGTTATACATTAGAGATAGAGACTCCTTGATGTATAATTATTCTTTTTTGTAGCACCTATATCTATTCTTTTGTGTTAATTGTGGATCTTATTTGACCACTACTTTGATGTACACTTTTATGTGTAATATTCATATCTATTTCCGCCTTTGAGATATGAACTTCTGTGACTGATTTGTGTTATGTTTATTTCTATATTTGTTTGCGAAGATATTATAGTCACCATGTAGTAGCTTTGAGTTTGTATCGAAATGTCGGATTTCCTCTTGAGATGAAAAGCATGTTATCCTATCTGACATATCGGTGCTCGCACAAAGCAATTACACGGATGGTCGCTCCTCAACAGCCTTATTCTCCATGCTAGTTGACGGGATTACCCTGTAGTGTCCTTGGCTAGTGTGGGTATAGAGGTGGGGCGTCACAGCTTGGTATCAAAGCCAAACTTCGGAACAATGTAGAATAATCTAACAAGGATCATTGACCTAAGCCTCTCTTAGGAATCGTGCCTTAGGATTTAATTCGAGTCTTCGCACCGTTTTATCCTATATTCTTTATGATTCCTTGTTTTATCTATCAAGTTTGCTTGATAGTTATTTTGTGAATAACCTTTTTCCTTTTCTTTCTTTCTTTCTTAAAGAAGGGAAATGGTTAGACCAGGCCGTCCCAGCGCCGGTCAATCTAGTGCTACTCCCCAGGATGGAGTATTTATGTCTGCTCAGCAACTTCTTGATCTAGTAAGAAATGCTCAAGCTGTAGGACCTATTCCTGAGCCTACTCACCCTAAGTCTGGATTTGCACGCTTGTGCAATGATTATACCAACTTGGGTGGGAAGCCATTCAAAGGTTCTGAAACTATTATTGAAGTCCAAGCTTGGCTCAGAACATGCGATCGAATCTTTTCTCGCATGAATCTTATTGATCTTCACCGAGTTCAGGTGGCCTCTAGTATGCTCCAAGAAAGGGCATTAGACTGGTATGAGCTTCTGATTTCTGAAATTAATGAATCGGATCTTACTTGGGAGCAATTCCGGGAACGATTCGAATTAAAGTTTGTGCCAGAAGCTGAGAAAGTGACTTTGGCTCATCGTTTCATAGACCTTGTTCAAGGTGAATCCTCCGTGGCAGATTATGTCGCATCTTTCGAGTCACTTTCTAAATATGGGGTTGAGTACATCAACTCCCCATTGAAGAAGAACCAAAGGTTTGTCTATGGCTTAAACAAAAATCTCAAGAAGCCATTACTTCTAAAATTGGAAGTTTCTTTTGATCAACTCATTGACATCGCTCTCCGACTTGAAGAGGCAGATAGAGTAAGTGATGTTGAGATTGGGAGTGCTAAACCGAACTTCACCAACAAGAAAAGGCCTAATAAATTCAAAGGTCCTTATCCCAATAAGAAAGGGAAGCAAGCATCTCCAGAAACTAAGACTTCTAACTCTAGTGGTGGGCAATGCTACAACTGTGGTTCTAAGGACCATTATGCAAATAAGTGTTCGAAGCCCCATGCTTGTCGCTATTGCAAAAGCCCAGATCATTATTTATCGGCATGCCCCAAACTCCAAAACAAGAAGGAGGGAAAGCTTAATGTGGCGCAAGCCCCTGGTAATACTTCTCGTGATCAAGGTATTTCTCATTCTATCCTTGATGGCATTATTGTGGTTCGTGATCATCCTATTCGAGTTCTTTTTGATATGGGTGCGTCCCATTCTTTTATTTCTAAAGAACTTGCTGATACCTTTTCTTTGGATGTTATGTGTTTGATGACTTCTTTAAGAATTGCGAATCCGGTTGGTGGATCCACGACACTCAGTTTATTGTGTAAAGATGTTGAAATAATTTTATGTGATTACTCTTTCCGTGCTGATTTGCATGTCATGCGTTATTTAGGTTTCGGAATGATTTTGGGGATGGATTGGCTTAACCGTTATGAAGCCCATATCCTTTGTCCTGAGCGGACTATTTATCTTCGACATCCTCAATCTGTTAAGCAGATTTCTGTAGTTCTTAAAGATTCGGATTCCACTTTGGCAGCATCCTTATATTCTCTAAATCCTCGTGATGACGATAATGATGATGAGGAAGATGTCATTTCTCTTATTCACGTTGTTCGTGAATTTCCCGACATATTCGACCCCGTTCTAGGATTGCCACCTAAGCGAGCAATTGAGTTCAGAATTAATCTTATCTCTGGAGCTCAACCTATCACTCGTCCTCCTTATCGCATGTCCAATAAGGAAAATGAGGAGATGCGCAAACAATTATCCGAATTGGAGACGAAGTAGTTTATTCGCTATAGTTCCTCGCCTTGGGGAGCTTCGGCTATTTTTGTGAAGAAATCCGATGGTACACTTAGGCTTTGCGTTGACTACCGCAAGCTTAATGACCTTGCTATCAAGAATAAATATCCATTTGCCTCGGATTGATGATCTATTCGATCAACTTAGTGGTGCTAGAGTCTTTTCACAATTGGACTTAGCAACTGGTTTTCATCAGCTTCGTATTGCAGAGGATAGCATTCCTTTGACATCGTTCCGTACTTGTTATGGATCTTATGAATGGCTTGTTATGCCATTTGGTTTGACAAATGCTCCGGCTTATTTTGTTGACCTTATGAATCGAGTTTTCAAAGATTTCCTCGATCGTTTTGTTCTCATCTTTATTGATGATATTCTTGTGTATTCAAAAACCGAAGAAGAACATGAAGAGCATCTTCAAATTGTGTTAGAAACTCTTAGGAGTAATCAATTAAAAGCAAAGTTTTCTAAATGCCACTTTTGGCAATCTCGTGTGAAGTTTCTTGGTCATATTATTTCCGAATCCGGAATTTCCGTGGATCCTTCAAAGATTGAAGCGATTCAAAATTGGAAGAGACCGGAGAGTGTGACGGAAATCCATAGCTTTCTCGGATTGGCGGGATATTACCGTCGTTTCATAAAAGACTTTTCTAAAATTTCTGTGCCTCTTACTAGTTTGACAAAGAAGGGAGTTAAATACATTTGGTCGGACAAATGTGAAGCTTCTTTTCAGAAATTAAAAGAACTCCTTTCCGTTGCTCCTATTCTTGTGATTCCTGAAGGAAACCAAGATTTTGTTTTTTATACCGATGCTAGTCGTGTTGGTTTGGGAGCCGTTCTCATGCAAAAGGAATGTGTTATGCTTATGCTTCTAGACGATTAAAGCCTGCCGAGACTAGATATGCCACTCATGATTTAGAGCTCGCGGCTATTGTTTTTGCTCTTCGAATTTGACGCCATTATCTTTTGGGGGAGAAATTTGTTCTCTACACCGATCATAAATCTTTAAAGTGTTTATTTTCCCAAAAGGAACTTAATTTGCGTCAACAACGTTGGCTCGAGTTCCTTGCATCTTATGACCTTGATATTCTTTATACTCTCGGAAAGGGAAATCGTGTTGCCGACGCCCTTAGCCGAAAGCAACAAGCGGTTGTTTCTATGATGATATCCGAATGGAACGATCTCGAGACTTTGTCTACTTGTGAGATTCGAGATCGTGTATCATATTTATGTTCACCTCTTGTTTTATGTAGCCTTGAGGCTCATCCATCTCTTTTGGACCGCATCCTTGAAGCTCAAAAGCTAGATCCCGAGTTGGCTCTTCTTGGCCAAAATTTTAGGGATAAAGTTGATACTGAAGGTATGAAAGACTTTGATATTGATTCTTGTGGCGGAATTCGAAAATTTGGTAGACTTGTCGTGCCAAATATTAGTGATCTTCGCAAAGACATATTAGAAGATTCCCATCGTTCTAAATTCACCATTCATCCCGGTAGTAGTAAAATGTACGCGGATATGAAGCGACTTTATTATTGGGAGGGAATGAAATTTGATATCGCTAACTTCGTTAAGCGTTGTATGACTTGCCAACTCATTAAGGCCGAGCATCAAAGGCCCGGTGGGTTATTACAACCTTTAGCCACCCCAATGTGGAAGTGGGATCATATTTCCATGGATTTTATTGATGGCCTTCCTCGTTCTCGTTCGGGTCATGATAGCTTATAGGTGATTGTTGATAGACTTACTAAGTCCGCCCATTTTATTCCCGTTCGGTCTAATCGAACTGTTCCTCTTTTGGCCAAACTCTTTATTAAAGAAATTGTTAAATTGCATGGAGTTCCTACTTCTATTGTTAGTGATCGTGATTCATTGTTTACTAGTGGATTTTGGAAAAGTCTTTCAAAAAGCTTTGGGAACAAAGCTTAATTTTAGCACCGCTTATCATCCGCAGTCCGATGGACAAACCGAGCGTGTGAATTAAACTCTTGAAGATCTTCTTCGTGCTTGTGTTCTAGACTTTGGTGGAAGTTGGGAAGATCATATTTCACTAGTTGAATTTTCCTATAATAATAGCTTCCAATCTAGTATTGGTATGGCACCTTTCGAGGCCCTCTATGGAAGGCCGTGCCGATCTCCATCTTGTTGGCTTGAGGCCGGTGAGAAACTAGTTTTAGGTCCAGATCTTATTCGTGATTCCACAGAAAAGATTGATCTTATTCGCCATAGGATGAAAGAAGCCCAGAGTAGACAAAAATCCTATGCCGATAACCGAAGAAGGAGATTAGAATTTTCTGTGGGAGATTTTGTGTTTATTCGTGTTTCACCTATGAAGGGTGTTGTGCGTTCCAATCGATCGGGAAAATTAGCGCCTCGATATATTGGTCCATTTCCCATCACCGAACGTATTGGTTCCGTGGCTTATCGCCTCTTATTACCGGCTCAATTTTCCGCTATTCATGACGTGTTTCACGTTTCTCAACTTTGGAAATGCCTTCGAGATTTCGATTCTATTCTTGAGCCCGGTGTTGTTGATGAAATAGAAGTTTTGCCAAATTTGACTTATGAGCAGCATCCTATTCGTATTATTGCTTCGGAGGTTAAACGCCTTCGAAATAAAGATTTTCCGCTTGTGAAAGTTCAATGGTCCTCAAATCCTAAGGATTGCTCTTGGGAATCTAGAGAATTCATCGAGCGAACACATCCGGACTTACTCTCTTGAGCTCTTTGAGGTGAACTTCTTATTTCAGATTTCTTTTTTTGTGTGTTGATATGCTTTTATGGTTGTTACTTTTTGTTCAAATATTTCTTATGATTGCGAGGACGTAATTTCTTTAAGGAGGGGAGTCTGTAACAACCCGCATATTTTATGATTCAATATTTAAATATTTTTATTTAAATATTTCGTCGTTAGTCGGATTCTTATCCGAAAAGCTACTTTTTGCAAACAGTCGAATTAGGACTCGAGACCACCCCCATTGAGATCAAAATGACGTTTGCGGCCTTTTTGAGTATAAACTTTGATATGTTTGGAGCTAGCTAAAATTTTGACCTTTTTCACTTTGGGTTTGGGTTTGGGTTCAGCCCACTAGTCCACATAATACCCCAAACTGAAACACTTCTCTTCATCCACTCCCATTTCTTTACCTTTTCAGTTCTAAAGAGAATAATGGAGGAAGAGAAAAAGAATTAAAATCCTAAACCCTAGTTTCCATTTGCAAATCAAGTTCTTGCCCCAAATTCAAAGAGAAGCATTGGTAAGTATCATCTCCTTATTCTCCAACTCATTCTCACTTTGATTTCAGAAAATTCCTAAACCTAATTTAGGAAATGTTTCTCTTTTAAGCTTAGATTCAAGCTTCTTATATTGAGATTGAAGTGTGGTTAATCTTCCTTTGTCTTCAAGCTTCTCATTCATTGTTTTCGGGTTCAAAGGTGAGATTTTTATGTCACATCTACGTCTATATCTATCATTGTTGTTAGGTATGAATTCCTAACACTTGTGCATATTCATTTGCTTTTGATTTGAGTTAATTTGGTGAATTTTCCAATTTTGGTGTTTTGAAGTTAAAATCTTTAAAAATCCTTTTATGGATGTTTGAACATGTTTTTGGTGATGCATCGAAGTGCCTACAATGCTGGGTTGTCGATTGGCGTAAACCGGTAGTGCTCGTCGCTCGTTCGATCGCATTTCGATTTGGATTTGTCATTTTTGAGCTAGGCTGTTTTTTTTTTGCCTAGCAGAAAATTTCAAACGTCTGAAACCAAATCCAGACGTCTGGTTGAAAAATCCAGACGTCTAGAAAGGGGTCTGGAAAAGGCAGAAACAAAATCCAGACGTCTAAAACAAAATCCAAACGTCTGAAATCAAATTCAAACGTCTGGTCGAAATTTTCAAACATCTGAAATGGCCCAGGAATTAAAAATAGAAGGGAGAAAACACTTAAACTTCCAGAACCTTGGGCCAGACGTCTGGGAACACCTACCAGACGTCTGGAACTGCTGATTTTGCCTAATTTGCCTATTTTCAAGTGAATTTCCAAGGTTTATCGATTTTTTGTTGATCCGTTTAGTTGTTATCACTTTTATCGACTTTGATGAATTCTTTCTTTGGATTTTTTGGGAATATCCATTTTTGATGGATTCAGTATCGATTTCTTTGGATTTTATTCACGTCTTCGAATGTGAATTTTGATGATTGATTGTTTCTACAATCGTTTTTGTGATTTGTCACTTTAAAAATATAAAGGTTTTCTATACTAGTAGTAAAATATCAAAACCCTTTTATCAAAACGATTTTGACACTATTTTAATTACAAAGCTCGTTTCTAAAACCGTTTTCCAATCTATTAGTATATTCAAACCTTTACCTCATTCGTATGAGAAATTTAATTAAATGGCTTAGTAAAACAAGTGGTATGAAATGCTTGCGTTTACTTCGTCGGTTAATTTTTGGACTTGTTCGATTGAACCCTTTGTGACAATTTTTAGTGGAGATATACAATTTGTTCGTAAATATTTAAGTTAAGCAAGTGGTTATGGGACATGAAGCTAAACTCATATATTTACTAGCTCAGTGTAATTGACACTTCTTGATGATTGATGATGATCAATTTTTGTGAATTAGACTAGCAATGTGCGATGTCTCTTTGTCCGCGTGGGGGACTGTACCTCGTTCTTGTGGAGCTTCGGCTCATGGTCTTCGGGCCGTTCTTGTGGAGCTTCGGCTCAAAATTAATGGTTAGCAACCATGGAATAGCATTCCGTTTTGTGATACACGTGTTGAGAGTTTTCATACTCTCGTTTTGTGATAGGCCTCCCCCTCTCTTTTTGTGATTTCTGGATTTCTAATTGACGACTTCTAGAATTTGTGTTTCACCAATTTTCGTGATTTGATTTGATAAGTTTATCAATATTTGTGCATTGGTGAATTTGTGTGTCATTAACTTTTGTGATTGGCATTCATATAACTGTCAACATTTATGGTTTGGTGAATGAAATAAAGAGTATGACATTTCTTTTTATCTTTGAGAAGATTCTTGTGATATTGATTAATCTCTTGTTGAATTTCAATTAAGTACTTATCACAGTATGGTATTATGGTTATGATACGTTTTTGTCATATCTCTTATTCTATATCATTTCATCTGATATTTATAGTTAGACTGATCCGTTTATTATTTTCTTATTAAATAATACTCAGGTCAGACTGAGATGTTACAGGTGCTTCTGCTTGACTCCTCATTAGGGACTATTACCTGACTTTTGGCTAACTACATTAGATTTGTAGTTTTTGTTGTTATACATTAGAGATAGAGACTCCTTGATGTATAATTATTCTTTTGTGTAGCACCTATATCTACTCTTTTGTGTTAATTGTGGATCTTATTTGACCACTACTTTGATGTACACTTTTATGTGTAATATTCATATCTATTTCCGCCTTTGAGATATGAACTTCTGTGACTGATTTATGTTATGTTTATTTCTATATTTGTTTGCGAAGATATTATAACCACCATGTAGTAGCTTTGAGTTTGTATCGAAATGTCGGATTTCCTCTTGAGATGAAAAGCATGTTATCCTATCTGACATATCGGTGCTCGCACAAAGCAATTACACGGATGGTCGCTCCTCAACAGCCTTATTCTCCGTGCTAGTTGACGGCATTACCCTGTAGTGTCCTTGGCTAGCGTGGGTATAGAGGTGGGACGTCACATTGTAGATCTGAAGAAGAAGTCCCTAGTGGTGCTGAAGTGGATGAAGAGCAGCATATGCGCAAAATCTTGCGTAATGAAGAGCCAGATGAACTCAGGGATGCTCGACTCAGTTTATTCAGTGATCTAGCGACCTCTAGAAAGGGGAAACATGGCTGTGAAGCCTCGGGATCTAGTTCCCAAGGCCCTCCTACTACTCAAGCAACTGGTGCTTTGATTTATTATGCCCCGTAAAGGATGTAGGTGACGATCCAGATCAGCAGGGATGCACAAATCTTTTGGGTTGTCTTCGATTTTGGAAGGTGGCACTCCAGCTACATAGAGAAGGTATATCTCTCACTTCTCCAACGTTCGAGAAGGTTTACATCTCGCGTCCAATAGTCATGGGTCAACCATTGGTCTTCATGAAATTATAGGTCCGTCTGCATCTGTCCATGCTCCTGATGGTGATGATGTTACCCTAGAATAGCTGGCACTGACCACAAGGTCCACTACGGCCGTCAATGTATAGGTGGATTCTACCGATCAAGCTGCTGAGACTCCCAACCTGGATGCTGAAGTCATAGGGGCTCTTAATGAAGAAAAGACTAATGACCAGCAGGGCCAGGATGAAACAGAGGACGTCGTAGTGACTCATGCCTCCAAACATACTGGTAAACTTAGCATGAAGGAGCGCATTGAAAAGGAGAAGCTGAATTTTCAAGCTAAGAAGGAGAGTGCTGAAGTGGATATTAGTCTGCTCCAAGTTATACTGCCGAACGGTGTAACTCCTGAGGAGGTCGACCCTTCTGTATCCCAAAATGAGACTGCTCTACTTCTGTCTATAAAAGCATTTCTCCTAAGGGTGGCCAGCACAGAATAGGGTCGAAGAGGAGAGGACGAGGCGGTAACTCTAGAGAATCCACCCCGAAGAAGCCTAAAACGATGAGAAATAGCCATCGAATCGGCTTGGGTAGTGTGTAGCTAAGTAGTTAGTTTCTTTTTGTTAGTCGCAATTATGCAGGTACGGCCCCCTTTTTTGGCTTTTAGTTTCTGAAATAAACCTGTACTTAGTTTCCAAGTTTCAGTATGTGAATAAAACCTCTTTTGTTTATGTTCAGCTTTTGTTCAAAACTTGTTTAAGTGTTCGAGCTATTACATTTTCCATTCAATGTACTTGTAACTCATCGCTCATCATTCAAGTTGCAATGTCTTTCGGTCTCCGTTGCTTCGGGCGTCTTTCCCTCAGTCTTAGGTTGGTAGAGTTAGTTTGTGGATGGTCGGGTCTTATTTATGATGAGTTTATACTCCTCTTGTTGGGTTCAGGCCAGATTTGGAGAATGAATGGTTGAATCACACTCATTTGTTTTGTTTATACTCTTATCCGCACTCTGGGGATCAGATAATCGATGGGCGGTCAATCACACCCGTTTAATGTTCATAATCTAACCCACATTCTGGGGGTTGAAGTTTTTCTTGGAAACGGTCGAATCACTTTTCCTTTGATTAATTCCCTTGCCTCCAACTCTGGGGCAAAAGTAAGAAGAGTAGTCGGTCATATCGCGACCACTTTTACTTACATTCTTCCCGTCGAACCGGAATACAAAGTTAGTTAACGGATAGTCGAGTCACACCCATTCTCCATTTTATACTTAGCCCATCGGATTGCAGGTGAGAGTTAATGGATGAATGGTCGAGTCACATTCATTTTGTTTAATTCGATTATGGACCTGAGTACTTGGTTAGAACCAAACTCCGAGTACTTATCGGTTTATATTAGGCATATGTGGATGTAAATTGGTTGTATATCACAACTATTATGTTATGCACAAACAATTCACAAATATGGAGCGAACTTAATATTTTATTGCAAACTTAAAAAGAAACGACAGATTCTGTCTTATTACATGGCTTTGAAGTCAACTACAAAAGAAAATTCTAAATGAAATACAACTGAATGAAACAAAACTAAGTGAAATAGCATCGTAAATGCTTGCTATTCCAAGCTCTAGGGAGTGCGATGCCTTCGACCATCGCTAGCTTTAAAGTTCCATCTCCAAGCTTCTGATTGATGACATATGGTCCTTCCCACCTCAGATCTGTATTTGCGGGGCTAGGAAAGATCCGTTTCAGGACAAGATCGCCAATTTCAAAGGTCCTAAGTTGAACTTTAACATTGTAGTACTGGATGACTCGGTGTCAGTGTGCAGCTGCCCTCAAGTCAGCTACTTTGCGCTTCTCATCAACAATGTTTAGAGATTCCAAAAGGAGATCTCTATTAGTTCTGGGGTCATATTAAGTTACTTGATGAGAAGGGACTTCAAGTTCTACGGGAGTCACGATTTTAGAGCCATAAGCAAGGGCGAATGGAATGTGGCCAGTTGCGGGGTTGTTCTGTATGCCCAATATGCTGATGGGAGTACATCAACCCACTTGCCTCTAGCCTTTTCCAAACGTTTCTTTAGAATGGACTTTATGATTTTGTTGACAGCTTCGTCATGTCCATTGGCTTGAGGGTAAGCAACTGCCACAAACCTTTTCTTGATATGATGTCGACGACAAAAGTTTTTTGAATTCAGCATTATTGAATTGGGTCCCGTTGTCGGTTATGATTGTTCAAGGGAGACCAAAATAACAGATGATGTTTTGAACAACAAAATTGATTACTTTCTTCATAGTGATTGTGGCCAAAGGTTCGGCTTTAGCCCATTTAGTAAAGTAATCAACTACTACGATGGCATACTTCGCACCACCTTTGGAAATCGGCAAGGAGCCGATGATGTCAATACCCCAAGTAGCAAACGGTCATGGACTGACCATCTGAGTAATTTCCATTAGTGGGGCTCTCGCAAACTTTGCAAACATCTGGCACTTGTCGCATCATCTAGCATAATCAGTTGTGTCTCAATTAACAGTTGGTCAGAAATAACCATAGCGGAGTATCTTCTTCCCCAGGGTTTGCCCCTTAGTGTGATCGCCATATTCTCCTTCATGGAATTCTCTTAATATTCACTTGATTTCATCGTTGGCGATACACCGAAGTAGGGGGACAAAGAAACCCTTACGTACATGACTCCTTCTTGAAGGATGTATCGTGAAGCTTTACGAAGGATCTGTCGTTTTTCATTCCTCCGTTCGAGAAGAATTCCCCTTTGCAAATAGTCTTTAATTGGAGTCATCCACGACTCCTTCTCGAGCTCCGTCTCTGAGACTCAATCAATCTCCATCTGGTCAATGCTCGGAGCACTGAGTATTTCAACTGGAACCAGGCCCATTTGTTGTGCATCCCTGGAATTGGCCAGTGAGTCGGCTTTCTCATTCTATTCTCTAGAGATGTGTGTAATGGTGTAATGCTCGAAATCGGTTAGTAGCTCTTGGACCCGGTTGAGGTAAGGGCAAGTCCCGCTCCTTTGGCCTAATATTCTCCCTTGACTTGATACACTACTAACTGGGAATCACAGAAAATTTGCAAGGATTTTACTCCCAGCTCTCTAGCCAGTTTAATCCCAGCGATCAAGGCTTCATATTCAGCCTCATTATTCATTGTTGGGAAGTCATGTTTCAGGGATTAGCAGATTGAGCACTCCTCGGGAGTTACTAATATGACTCCGGCTCCATAACACTGATCGTTGAATGCTTTATCCGTGTACATCTTCCATTGGATGGTAAGTTCTCCACTACTCTTCGGAGAGTCGTCTTATGCAGTGAATTCGGCTATGATGTCCGCCGGTGCTTGTCCCTAGATGGCACTTCGAGGGAGATAAGTGATATCGAACTGGCTCAATTCGATGTTTCATTTAAGTAACCTTCCAAACGTCTTAGGTCGTTGTAGGACCTATCGTAATGGCTGGTCGGTGAAGACACTGATAGGATGGGCCTGGAAATAAAGGCAGAGCTTTCTTGAAGCAATTAACCAGCAGTACACGAGCATCTCCAGTTTCAAATAGTTCCTTTCAGCGCCTGTCAATCGCTTGCTAACATAATACACTGACCTCTTGATCCGATCCTCTTCGCGTGGCAGTGCGACACTTATGGCATGTACCGACATTGCCAAGTAAATATACAAGACTTCATGATCCAACGGTTTAGACAAGGTGGGGGTCCCTCTAAGTGATGTACCATAGCTTAAAACTCATATATACAATCCTGCGTCATTCAAAGTTCCTCTTCCCTCTCTTGATCAAGTCGAAGAAAGGGATGTACTTATCGATGGCCCTGGAGATGAATCGACTCAGGGCGGTGACCTTCCCATTTAGGCTCTACACCTACTTAATTGTCTTTGGTACTTGAATATTTCTAATCGCTTGAATCTTCTCGGGATTGGCTTCAATTCCGCGAGAATTGATGATGAAACCCAAGAATTTCCTTGACGCAGCACCGAAAGAGCAATTCAAGGTATTAAGTTTCATTCTATATTTCTGGAGAACACTGAACATCTCCACCAAGTCATCGCTGTGGTTGTTTGATTGTCGTGACTTCATGAGCATATCATCCACATATACTTCCATTGATCACCCGATCTGGTCTTTGAACATCCGGTTGACCGATCTCTAATAAGTAGCTCTAGCATTCTTCAGTCCAAAAGGCAACACAACGTAGTAGTATAATCCTAAATCAGTAATGAAGCTGGTGTGTTCCTGGTCTGGGACGTGCATCAGGAACTGATTGTATCCGGAGTACTCGTCCATGAATGAAAGCAGTTCATGTCCAGCGATTAGTCTATCAGCTAGTCGATCCTTGGAAGTGGAAAGCTGTCTTTCGGGCACGCCTTATTCAGTTCTGAGTAGTCGATGCATGTCCGTCACTTTCCATTAGCTTTTCTCACAAGAAATGGATTGGATACCCATTTCGGGTAGAAGATGTCACGGATAAACCCATTGTTTTTGAGTTTATCCGCCTCCTCTTTAAGTGCAGTAGATCTCTCCGGATCCATGCCACATTGTTATTGTTTCATTGAGACATGCCTCGAGTCAATATTCAATGCATGACTCGTGATGGTCGAGGAGATCCCACACATGTCAGAATAGGTCCAAGCGAACACATCAAGGTTCGCTCGGAGAAACCTAGTTAATTCCTTCATCATCGTTGCATTGAGCTGTGATCCGATCTTTAGGAACCGTGATGGGTCATCGTGGCTTACCGTGATGTCGATCGTCGGCTCAGTAGTTGCTGCCTTAGTTTCTTTGGGTTCCTCTTCTTCATCTCTCGAATTTATATCTTTATAGAACCGACTGTGGTACCCGAGCCAAGGCTCGACGCTGATTGCTAAGTTTCACTAGTTTTGATGCAGAGAGGCTTCTCCACATCCTTTCTTTTCTTCTTTCGCTGAGTATCTCTCAACTCAGCCACATAACAAGCACATCCAGTCGCTTGATCTCCATGGATAATTCCCATACCATTCTCTATTGGGAATTTGAGTGTCAAACACCAAGGGGCGATAGCTGCCCTGAATTTAGAAAGGGCCGATCGGCCCAAAAAAGAATTGTACGGAGAGTTCGCATCGATCACAACAAACGGCAGCACCCGTACTCTCCTTCGGTTGCCGTCTCCTAACTCCACTGGTAGCTCGACATGGCCTACCACTTCAGTTGAAATACCGTTAAAGATATAAATACGGGCTTTGCATGGTTTTAGATCTTTGGCTTCCAGTAACATCTGGTCGTATGCCTTCTTGAAAATGATATTCACAGAACTTCCACAATCAATCGGAATCTTTCTCACCAAGGTGGGGCCGATCATTGCCGAGATCACCATTGGATTGATCATAAGGGCCTCCACCTTGTTGGGGCACTGTCCTCCATGTTCAAGCAACATTAGATGCCAACATGTCTGATAGCATTCACATAACGCTCCATTTCATTCCAGCTTTTGTTGGCCGGATGTGGTCCTCCAACAATGGTATTAATAACTAATCTCTCTGCTATCCCCCGAGGTTCCTCGGCACTTGGCGGAGCTTGTCATCGATTGGGGTCAGATATCCCATGCCCGCCATCCTACGGGGCTTTAACAAATTGCTACAACTTTCTTTCACGAATTAACTTCTCAATAACATCACGGAGGTGTCGACACACGTCTATAGTATGTCCATAACTTTCATGAAATCTAAAGTACTTCTCGGATTATCTTTGCTTCTTCGTCGGTTCCTTCGGAGGTGGTTTCCTGTACTGCATAGTGTTACAATTCGATAGATAAACATTCTCTAGTGACGTATTCAATGGCATGTCTGTATCAAACAATGGGATCCTCGGCTTCCCTCTCCCAAAATCTCGTCTTCGGTCATGGTTACTACCATGCCTTTCTTCTGCTCATTCGGTTTGTTCTGAACATTGATTTGAACTTTTCCTGAACTATCACTGGTCTGCTTCACTACCATATTACTTTGTACTCCCTCGATGCTTGGGCCTGTAACATCTCTCTTCCTGGTTCTCTTTGCCTCCTCCTTCTTTAGAAACTGAGCCGCCTTTGCAAAGAAACAGTCCAATGTAGAAGGAGGCTTTCCCACTAATTAATCGCCAAACACGGAATCGGGGTCGATTCTCCTAGTCAGTGCCATGAGTATTGCATCATCAATCGGATTACCGACTTCCGTAACAGCTATATTAAACCTTTCAGAAAATCTTTTGATGACCCCCCGATGTGTGGACTAAGTTGGAGAGTAACATTACATCCTTGGGGCGAGTTGTGTGCATGCAGAACTGCTCTAGGAACTTCTTTGTTAACTCATCAAATGAAGAGATTGACCACGGTGGTCACTTGGTGAACCACATAGTCGTAACATCTTCCAGAAAAATGGAGAAACACCTGCACTTGACTGCATCAGTGGCTTGGGCGGAGTCCACGTGCCATTCGTACTTCAAGAGATGCTGCCTAGGGCCAGTTTTGTGATATCCCGGAATTTCTAGCAATATCAATTTAATAATCTGTGTTAATAATTAAATTGATTTGATAATCTTTGATAATAAAATTTGAATTGATTTAATAATCTAATTAAATAAATATTTAATTGGTGAATTTTATCTTTTGAAACTAATAAAATGATTTCTATTTTGTAAATAGAAAAGCTTTGGTTTGAAATTTAATAAATAAATAAAATCTTGTTTTTAAATTCTAATATACATTTTGATAATTTGGAAATTTTGATTTATTTAATATTAAGCTTTTCAAAGCTATTTAATAAATAACTATATGGTTTTAAATACTTATGATAAATGTATTAATTGTTTAAATTTATTTTAGCTTAAGTTTAAATTTAAATTAATTAACAAAAAGGTTTGTTTTATTTTCTTTTTTAAATATAGCTTGATAAATATGATTTGAAATTATATATAGAAGTTTAAAATACAATTTTACAAATAAAACATTAATTCATTTGAGTAAAATTGGTAATTTATAATAAAGAGATAATTTCTTTTATAAATTATTTAAAATTGATAAATTGTTATTTTTAAATAATAATAATAATGTGATAGATATAAGTAGATTTTAAAAGAAAAAAAATTTGTTATTTCAAATTGAATTGTGTAGTTGTATATGTATATATATATATATATAACTTGATTTTTAAATTGGCTTTAAAATTTGGATTTTTGAATTTAAGTTGGATTTGAATTTGAATTAATTTTGAAATTCGAAAGAATAAACATTTTTTTTAATATTTAGATAAGATTTCATTTATATATAATTTGTTTTATTACATTTTCTTTAAAAAGAAATTCATATATACATGTACATAAGGATAAATAAATTAAGTAAATACTTTCATTTACATTTAAAATAAGTATTAAATGTTTTAAATTAACAAGTGTTAATATATTAAGTAACCTTAGTGGCATGTGTAATAAAATGAATAAATGTATATGACAAATGTTGTGAAATGAGACAAGTGTCATATTTAATTTTTGTTTTCTTTTATTTTTTTTAAAGATCAATTTCAGCCTATTTAAAACATTGCTCCTTCTCTTTTATTTTCTTTTCTATCATCATTCTAAAATCAAGAAATCTTCAACCTGCAATTTTCAAAACAAAATCAGTAACCAAATTTCTTTAAAACCAGAATCATGTTCAAATCAAAAATCAGAGAATTTCCTCCTCAAACCAAATGTAAATCAAATGCCTGCATCTTTTCAAACTAAAGCAAGCATTCCAATTTTAATCAGCAACTCAAGCTTTTAAATCATGGACAAGAAGCAACTCAAAGTTTTAAAGTTTTCAAGCTATTTCAAATTGGATGCTCTGTTCTTCATCCTCAAAACAGGTGAGTAACATCACTGTTTTAAAATTTAAGTAGATGATTCTGTTGCATGTTCATCTCTGAAAACAAGTATGTTTGTGAATGTATTTATAAGTAAATCTCTATGTTTATATATGAATGTTTGGTGTGTGCATTGCTGTGTGTTTGGATGTTTTCTCTGATTCTAGTTTCCAGGTTCAAATTCTAATCAAAAATCAATTGCTCTTGATCCAATCCTTGTTAGGACTTAAGTCTTGAACAAAATATGTTTGTTATATCATAGATTTTAGTTTAAAATTTTGTTTAAGTTAAATCAATTTTGTATTGTCTCTGGAAATTTTAAACAACAGTGCATGCTTAATAAAAGTAAAAACTCAAACATCTTATTTTATAAATTCAGGATTATGAATCGAATACCTAAACTAAAACATGATTTTTAAAACAAAAATCATAATTTTTAGTTAAGTTTTGAATGAGCAGTTCTAGTTCATCAGAAAATAGGAAATTGAGGATTTTCTGGTGATCTACTTGATTGTGGAGGTCGGGTTTCTTCCTGGAGGTGGAAGAGTGATCAGAGGATCTAGGAAAATTGTCTGGAAGTTGATCAGATCACGGTGGAGGTGGTGGTTGATGTTTCTAGTCTGGAACCCTAGTTTTAACTAGGTTTGATATTTCGATCATCTCAACTTCTCTGGTTGATCGAGTGCAACGAGATTTTGGGTGATGGAAGCTTGGACGTTGACGAAGACTTGGCCGGAGGTGCTGACACGCTGGTGGTCGGAGTTTTGAGAACGAGGTGGTTTCCAGGTTGAGGTGGTGGTTCCAGTTTGTAGTTCCAGGTTTGGATGTGAAGCTCGAATTCGATTTCGAGTTGGTTGTGATGATCGGATGTTGGTGATCAGGTTCGAATGTGATTGGCGACTTGAAGGGATCATCGTTGATGATCAAAGATGGACGGCGCCACCGTGCATGTGCATGGTGCACTATTTGTTTCTGGTGAAGTTTGGTTTTGGGCAGAGGGTTTGTACTCGAGTAACTCTCGAGTAATTCGAGTTTTGGCTCGAAGTAGGGTAAGGTTTTACTCGAAGCATTTTAGTGGGGGCTCGGGTAATGGTTGTTACAGGTTTTTCTGAAACCTGTCTGTTTTCAAATTTAAATTCAATTTTAAATTTTAAAGCAAGTTTTAAACAAAGTTTAAACTAAATTTAAAATATGGATTCAAAGCTGAATTTGTATCCTAGTTTTAAATTTGAATTAAGTTTTATAAATTAAATTCTTTTAACAATTTTAAATGTTAAGTGTATTTAAAATGGTTTGAATTTAAAAAGAAATTTGGTTTAAATTCTTTTAAGTTTCTTTTATAAGGTATGTATTTCTTTAACATGAGATTTTAAAGGTTTTCAAATGGTTTTAAACTTTGTTAAGGTTAAATTTGTATTCATTTTAAATCTTAAATTTAAAATGAAATTTAAAAGTAAATTTGAAAGTAAAATGTTTTCAAATGTTTTGTTAATGATAATTTAATCATTAATAAGAGTAATGTTTTATCTTAAAGTTTATTAAGATTTAATAATTTAGAATAATTAAATTATTAAGGTAATTAAATGGATAATTAATTGGTTTAATTAATTAATGATTTGGATTGATTAATTTAGTAATTAAGTGTTTAAATTAGTTAATTAAGGTTTAAGATTAATTAATTAAGGAATAATTAATTTGTTATTAAGGATCATTAATTAGATAAGATTAGATTTTTAATTAATGATTAAGAATTAATAAATCAAGTAAATAAGGAATAATTAAGTTACAGTTAAAACTTAATTAATTAAATAATTAGAGGTTAATTATTTGGTAATTAAGATTTATTAATTTGAAATTAATAATGATTAATCTAAGTTAATTACTTAAGAAAAGTAATTAAAGAATTTTTAATAGTAAATGAAGGTCATTAACTTGAGATTATTTAATAATTAATTAATGTGATTAATTTTGATAATTAATTAGATTAATTAATTAAGGATAATCATTTATGAAATTGGTTAAGTATAATTACTTAATGAAAGTAATTAAAGGAATTAATTACTTAAGGTAATTAATTAAATAAATTTGATAAGTTTAAATTAATTAATTAAGTTTAATTAATTTAAGATAATCACTTGGTGATTTGATAAGTATAATTACTTAAATGTAACTAATGAAGTGTAATTACTTAGGGAAGTAATTAAAGGTAATTACTGGATGTAATTAATTAAAGGAGATTTATTAATGGAAGTAATTTAAGTTTAATTACTTTTTTGTAATTAATCAAGGGATTAATTAAATATAATAAATTAAGGAGTAATTAATTAATGAAGTAATTAAGGGAAGTTAATTACTGGATGAGATTAATCAAAGGTGATTAATAAATGTGGTTTAATTAAAGATTAATTACTTAATGTAATTAATTTAAATAGGATAAATAATTAAGAGTAATTAGGGATCATTAATTAATATAATTAATGATGTAATTAAGGGTTGATTAATTAAAATTAATTAATCAATAATAAGTGATTAAAGAGTAATTAATTAGTGTAATTAATTAAGGATTAATGTAATTAATTATAGTTAATTAATTAATGAAGTAATTAAAGGTTAATTACTATAAATGGTTAAGGATAATTAATTGGAGTAATTAATTAAAGGATAAATTACTTGAATGCAATTAAAGGATAATTAATCAAGGATGATTAATTAAGATGGATAATTAGAGGATAATTAATTGATTTGTAATTAATTAATGGTTATAAGCAGGATTTATAGAATGAAGTAATTAATTTAATTTATTTTAAATTAATTAGAGATGAAGTAATTAATTTAATTCATTTTAAATTAATTATAGAATGATGATTAATAAATCATTGCTTATGGATGTTGTTTGATATTGGATGCTTTGCATGGTTTGAGATCGCAGATATGAGATAAGTAATGCCGTTTGATATGGATGCTTTGGTTGAAGTATGATGATAATGTGAATTATCTATTTGTGATGATAATATGAATTATCTATTGTGATATTGTGAATTATCTATCTGTGTGTATATAGATAATTGAATTGAATTGTTTTAACTTTAAAACAACTTGGCCTTAAAAGATACGTTTTGGATTTCGATGAGACCGGGATCGGGTTTCCAGATTTGGATATCCGAATACCACATCGATCCAAATTAACGATAGGTCGTGAATCTCAAGTGAAGATGAAGATTCAGAGTGCAAGGTTTATTGTCGTTAACTCTGAGGGTGATTCCAAAATAAGTGTAACGAGATAATGCCTTCGGTTTCGTTCGAACCCGGAACGAACTTGTATGGATTGAATGCTTTCAGAACATCGTCAGGTGGACGATGAGCATTCTAAGTGATGTGTTCTGATAAGGTAATCGTAGCCTCAAGCCTCATCAACCGGGAATGGCTAAAATAGGGGAGGTGCAGCAAGGCTAAGTGAGTCGCGCTCAAGTAGGACAAGATTTCCCCTGTCTAGAGGTCCCTTTTTATTCGGATTAGTGGGCAGTTGATTCGCGACAACTGCTGGGGTTGTCTTGTTCGGGACTATCCAGTAAGGGATGGTTCCGGCTTTGTGTTGCAGGGGGTCGGGAGTGATCCTCGGTACGTTGATCTAGGCCACGTACTGTGATGGGCGGTACCCCAGTAGCTCTGCCATTGTATGGAATCCAATCTCCAATAAGTGATAACGGACTTGATTGTATACCTATGTATGCTGGAATTTAATCATGTAACAATTTCAGTTATTTCTTATTTACTTGAAAACCCTAGACCTATTATAATATTACTGGATTTCCTATCAAATGTTTTGGTTAGCGTAAGGTAAAAACTTACCCATGTTTATGTGTGGGAAGTCTTACGTGATACCTTCTGTTTTAAAGGTTTTTCAAAGTTAAGCAACTTTAACCTGTTACTCACACCAGACCCATGTCTGACCCGGAGTTTATTTTCTGTTTTATTAAACTCTTGGGTACTCAAATTTTAAGAGTAGCTAAGGGATTCAGGTTAGCTTTGACGAGTTTTCTGGAGGAGCAATGGAGCAGGAGGCTTCGGCGTTCATAGATATATAGTGTTCCGCTGTTTTGGTTTCTCTGAGTTGTATTTGAGTTGTAATAACTAGACAGGTGTTTATAACTATCTAGTATGTGTTGTATAATCTGTGTAACTCTAATTGATGTTGTGTATTATGTAATACTTATGTGATTAATATAATTTATTCGTTCTGCTGTTGAGATTCTGATGTTGTTTCTTTCTTTCTTCTCTATCTTTTCTCTTTCTATCCCTTTCTTTCTTAAAGATGATACGACTTTCTATGGAGAAAAAGTCGGACTGTTACAAGTTTTTCCCGCATACGCAAGCATCGTAGGCACATGGAATCTCCATGGATATTCTGCATGTAAAATGTTGTTGGTGAATGGAGTATGACTTCTAAAGAGTCCTCAATCATCGTTGGCAAGCCATGACTTTCTTTCACTAGCTGCCTCACCATAGCTGTTAAGTCTGGTGTTTGAAGAGTTGGTGCCGGCGGTAATCGTGTTCCAAATCACGTGAGCGACCCGATCCACACCTCCGAGTAGCGACATGTTACCTTGGCTCCTCTTACACTTGATCCATTTCTTGAGCAACAGTTCTATCGTCGTCTCTCAGCCACGGTTCAACAAATTCGCTTGAGCTCCAGCACCTTAATCGATCGCGGCACCTCCAGAGTGAGCTCCTCCGATCCACCTTCATGCTGACTTCCCCCATGATACGAGGGTTCAGCATCGATCCCCCAGGAGGTACCGTACCGATCGGTGCCGATCGGCCATATCCGATCGTCTGATTCTGTCCTGATGCTCCGACTGCATATGCATTCATTTCACGGCATCTGTTTCCGTGATAATTGATGTGCACGTAAATGTGCATATTTTTACCACCATATTTAATCTATTTAAATTAAATAAATGATCATATTGGGTATTTTAACTTGTTTAAACCAAAATTCAAATTATTTCAAATTGTCACATATTCATCATCATCCAAGGGCAAAATGGTCATTTTTGTGCATATATTAATTTTTTAAAATTTAATTGAAAATTTCTATATTATTTTGTAGGAATTTGATTTCAATTACAAGTGGTTTCATGAAGAAGATATGCATGCACAAAAAGAACACAAAGGAATGAAGATGGAAATAATTCAAAGTGAAGATCATGAGGACCCCACCTACCCACCTACCTTAATGTACAAATTAGAGGCTAATGCACATGCTTATGGAATTAATGGCTTCATGTACACTTAAATGATGATTAGTAGAAGCTAATGATTACTTGGCCTCCACACTTTCTCCAGGGTAATTTGGGCATTCCCCAAATTATGGATTATGGTTTCATGCTTGTATAAAGAACTCATTATATTCATGTAACCTCTTCTACCCTCTTTAAGCCCTCTTATGGAGGCACTCTCTTCTCTTAGCTTTAGTTGAGAATAATTGTCTTTTCTTTCTTTTCATGGCTACTTAGCCATTTGTTTTTATTTTCATGTAACTTTCTTTTTCTTATGCAATTTAATTACTTGTTCATTTTACTTTCCTTGTTCATTTACTTTAATGTTGGTAGTGTAGATTTACATTCATGCAAAGTAGATTAGTTTTAATTCTTGTTAATTAGCTTCTCTTTTCCATTAGCTTTCATTTTTCTTTCTTTTTGCTTTCATGTTGCTAGCTACATTTGTTGATCAAATGACAAATATGAGAGGCTAAACCCCTTCAATTTAGGGGTAATGAAGCTCTCTAATTATGTAGCTTCAACTAGTTGTTAATTCATGCTCTCTTTTTGTGCTTAGTAAGAATGATTGAAGTGGTTTAATTGATGTTTTTCTTTGAATTTGATAGCCTATATTGTTGACACCAAATAGGCTATGCTTAAACAATCACTAACACTAATTGTCTCTTCATCAAAATATGATTATGGGAAAAGAAAGTGATTTGAAATTAAAATTCGATGGTCTATATTTCTAATCAATAGTTAATAGGCCATACTTAAAATAGATTTCATTTTCATTGTCAAGTTTCATGAAAGTTAGTAAGTGGTTTAAGGGATGTGTTATAGTTTGATGGCTTATGTTGGCTAATCAATAGCACAAATATGCCATACTTATGATAAGCACACCAATTAAAGCACTAATGACCATAAAAGAGAGATCATGATTTCATATGTGTTGAACTACATGATCTAGAGAGTGGATTTATTCTCTAAATTGTCACTTAACTCTTATATTTGCTTCTCTTTTCTTTTAGTTAGTTAGTTAATTCTTTAATTCTCTAGCTTAACTTTCACTTGAAATTGGTATAATTTGATTGAATTGAATTCTTAAAATCATCAATTCCCTGCGGATCAACCCGTATTCGCCACGTACTACAAGTGTACACCGTGCGCTTGTAGTTATTTTAATTTGAAAATTTTCGACTATTTTCTAAACCGATAGAAAACTAGCCGTGGAACAATAATCATCAGACGAGGAGGAGTTATCCAATCTTGAGTATGGAGTAGGCCCCCTCCTTGTCTTTCCATGCCGATCTTTCAACTGGTTCATCGGGTCGATTTTAGCCTAGATTTGTTGGTTGAGCTACTTACAGCTATCCATCAGTTTCTTTATTAGGACTTCAAAATCTACTTTGATGATGTAGTCAGCTAGATTCTGTGGATTTGCAGCTGTCGGTTGTACGCTCTGATCAACCTGTTGAACGCTGGTATCTTCGTTGCCTTCAACAGCACAGGAAGTAGTAAACTTTCCTCTGGCTATGGCTAATAGCTTCCTTTTAGATCTCCTTCAAATCTGAGTAGAAACAGAAACTTATCGGTAGAAATCTGGATCTATCTCGCGAGTATGGGAATCCACAAGTAGATGATGAGATTTAATCAAGCTGAAAATTCGCTCTCGGGTAAAGCACCAAAATGTTTGCACCAAAAGTTGGCACAAACACCGAATAGATTATATGTAGAGAAATAAATAAAGAAATCAAAATTAAAACAGAGCAAACAAGCAGAAAACGGGTAAAAAAACAATGACAAACAGATTTATAGTGGTTCGGTGTTGAACTCCTATGTCCACTTTGATGAAATAGCTTTATTAATCACTTGAATTTCTGAGTACAAGAGGTATCAGATCGAAATACATGAATACAATGGAGTACAAAGAAACAACAGTGTAAAGATCCCTCAAATGAGCTATAAACTCTGTATTTATAGGGGTAGACGACCGAATATCTTCATAAAAATTTGTCAGTGGAATCTCCAGATGTAGACGATGTCACCTAGAAAATTTCGAGGTCTCATTACCAATATAGAGTGATCGGCCCCGATCGGTCTTCCCTGCCACATGGCACCATGCAATCGGTCGTGTGGCTGCCCCTCTATGCTAGCTTCATGTTTTCAAAGTTGTTTTCATAGTTGTCTTCATGTTTTTAGAGATATCGATCGATTCTCGTTGAGTTGAATTGCTGGTTCAAGCTGTTTGTAGTCATAGTGATCTGATCTGATCCCTCACCTAGGGGAAGAGATAAGTACCGATCCCTCGCCTAGGGGAGGAACTAATATATACTTAGAATGTTCCGTAGAGTCTATCTCTTGGTTTTGCTAGATCGTTACTTCATTTTTGTTTGTGATTAATCTCTGGACTCTGTGATCATCTCTCTGAACTGCTTTTCTTGTCCATCATTGAGTCTAACTTGTCTAGTCAGTCCGGATATAGTAGGGTCAAAAGGCCGGATAACACTTATGGTAACCTTGTATGTACCAACATGCACTGATACTAATCATAGAGCGATTTTGAGCTCTCATTCAATAGGAACCCAAAACATCCTCTAAGACCATTCCCAACCGGTGGGGGTGGGAGTGGTCGATTCAAGGCAATCGACCCTAAACTCAACCCCAACCGGTTGGAAGAAGCACAAGTTTGTGCTTTCCCTTAGCCGGATAAAATTTAGCCGGCTAAGGGTATAATTGTGGATTGCAATCCACTACCATTGGATTGCAATCCACAACGTGGTGTGGATTTGATCAATTTTCGCATACTTCCAAATGACGAAGTACACGTTAGCACGTGTGTTGATAATTCTGTAAGTTATCTATCTTCGATTTATTTTATTAATTAAAATTGTGCAATAAAAATTGAATATGCAACATGTTTTAACTTAGGCTCGTCGTGAGCGCACCCATGGATCTTGGGTTAGCGTAATACGCCTTTATAGGATGATACGATCTTATGATGCTGATGACATTATTCATGCTTTGCTACGAGAGATAGGATTTGAAGATTTTTTGAGTACGTATTTACATAATTACTGTTTATTTATTTAATGATGTTTAGGGCTTTCAATAATCGTAAATTACTTTAATAGGTATCGATAATCTATTAAATTCGGATGTTTAGTTATGCGGTGCTTTAGCCACTTGTTGGTGGAAGACCACTCATATCTTTCACTTTAGTTTTGGAGAGCTGGGTTTTACCCCATAGACTTTACTATGCTTACCGGTTTAGGCATTGGTCGGGGGGGAGACCTTACCTTATGATGAGGAGTACTAGCACTTTCACCGTTTATCCAGTGTACTTCCACATCTTGATTTACATGACGAATTGTCATTCGGACTGCAGATTAGATGCTCATACATTAGACAAGTACACTACAAGAATAATTGCTTTTGATAACGCCAATAGACAACGCTTTATTATTAAGCGTTATTGTTTGATTTAATTTCTTTTATTTAGATTAGAATTGGCTCCGTAACGCATAAAAAAAGAGGGCTTCTCCAATTATTTTCGTCCCGCCTTATCATAAAATTATTTTCGTTCCAATTTTTCCCTCTTCCCCAATTCTCTCTCTCTTCCAAATCCCCAAATCACTCCTTCAGAACTCTACGACCACTGTACGCAGCTCGCTTGACCTCCTGAACGTAGCCTACAACATAGACCTTCGTCCAGCACGGTCGCTTGCGTCGGCAATCCACGAACAAAATTCACTTCAATCAGAAATCTAAAGTCCTTAAATAACGAATCCATCAACTGTCGATCCCCGTACCTTATCGCGAACCCATCGACTGTCGATCCTCGTACCTTCTCCTCAACCCCTTTGTCGTGAACTCCTTCAATCCACCAAATCTCTTGGTCTAGCACGAGTTGACATAGCTCGGTCTTTGAGTCCTGTTTGTTCTAATTCTTTTACAGGTCAAAATCAACTACCTTCACATGGTACAGACAGTGGAAGTCCAAGCGGTTCTCAAACATCAGAATATGATTATGGTTAATCAGGTACTTACCTATCTTTTTGTCAACAATATGTAAAAAAATTTAAGTAATAAAGCATGGTTGTACTTGTGTTGAAGTTCCAAATCTTTCATTGTAAGTGCGTGGTTAAGTGTTAATTTTTGCATCCAAAAGAGCATGGTTGTACTTGTGCCCATTTAGGTCGAACATGCCATGTCAAGATAATGTAAATATTTAGGTTTTCAATGTGTCAACAGTGCATGTGGCATAAGTTAAAATATTGTATACCACGTTTTGGTACATTTAGTGTCTTTTTCAAGAGGGCAACAAATCATAAATTAGCTTTTCAAAGTTACAGCTTACACATTCTACATATTATTAATGAATATCCATTGCTAATACCAATTATCGAGTATACATATATGTAGAATTTTTGAAAACATTTATAGCTTTCTAAAAGAATAAAATGCTCCCATCCAAAGAATGCACTTAGCATTACAAGTGACTTCTAAATTTCAGTAACGAACTATAGTGTCATACCAGATTTACATCTATATATTCTGACAATTTTCCATGAAGACGATGACTGTATAGGTTGATCGTTTCTAATTCATGCAGGCTGAAGTCTACTGTAACTTTGCATGACAATGATTAAATCCTATTTCAGATAATTCATTTTTGCATGTAATACTCTGTAGATCAGTGTGTGTGTACACACTTAAAAAATGGAATACATATATGTATATATATGTATATGTATGTATGTATGTTATTTCTACACATTGCCTAGGGACTGTAAAGCCGGTTCCTATATCATGTCTCAGACCGAGTCATTGTCTTCACAAATGTGATGGTTCTTGTTTCAATCGAGGAATCATCATACTTTGTGATTTCCTATTCCAATAATTGATCGTCAAATCTTGGATTTTTCTTGATAGGGAAAAGGAGGACCTTGGCAAAAATTACATCGGTTTCACGGTTTCCATTAATTATAAAGTATTCACACTACAAAGCATATTAGAAGGAGGTTTGGTCATCAGACTGAAGAATATCATCGAGGGAATATTAAGCAGGTTTTGCATGACCTTGGGGAAGTAGTACACTAAAGAATTGGTTGCTAGCACTTTCACCATGCTTCCAACGCATGCCTACCACAGCTCTGCACACTTCTCTCTTTCCCTTTAGGAGCTTTATAGCCAAATAGTTGAAGCTCGGGATCAGGTAATTCATCACCCATACCACTTCTATTGTTCAAACGTAATCTTTCTTGTTAGCAAATCATTCTCAAATGAATTCAGACCAAGATCGTAGATACAAAATACAATATTAACATAATAAAATGCAGACATCCATGCAAAAATTAATTTAGACTAAAGGTACTTGTGTTACTTGGCTGCTAATACGTTTTTTCAATCCACGACCCCTATGCAATTTATTTTCTGGTTTTGAAATGTTCGATTAAAGAAATATTCGCAACAAGATAAAAATAAAAAATAAAAACTTCCACAAATCTCTTATTGGTAACAAAAAAACTGAAATTGAGAATATGTGCATAACAATTAATTTTTAAATTGGATTAATTTTTAATTTATAAATCATTGAACATTTTTATATATAAATTTTTAATTTCGATTTATCTTAGTCTGTTATACAATCAGGACAAGTATAAGAAAATATAAGCTCAATTGACACAGTCAAGAATTAATTATGTAATTTTTCCTTTTCATGTTTTATTTTAGAAAGATGAATTTCCAAATATTTGAAATTTTTTATTTTCCTTCTAAACTGACTTTTTTCCTGAAATAAATTATATTCAATCGAACTGTTGGCATATTAAGAGAGATTTAAGAAAATATTTTTTGAATTTGAAAAACAATATCATGAAATTTTTTGATAGGTAGCGAATGGAGGAAGTGATTGAGAAACAATCAAATGGAAGAAAATGAAATAAAATGAAAACATGGGAAATGATCCAAGAACTCCCTATTTGAAGCTCTGTTTGAAAAATTAAATTCTTAATGTATTTTTTGGAATTGATGGAAAGTGAATGATTTAATTTTTGAGGGTTAAGATATACCTTTACATTCAAATTTTGAATTCTAAAAATTAGTTTTGAAAAATAATCTAAATCTACAATTTTATTTTGGAGAATTCTGAATTTTGGAATTTTACTATGCTCAATTTCAAAATTTGAGTTTTAACTTGTAAAAGTTTGAGTGTTCATAGTTTTGCATTTTATATATTTTTGATTCTAAGACAAACAACACAAATCTTATAATGACAAACATGCGATTGCGATCAATCATAACAGACAAACAACACAAATCTCATAACAGACAAACAACGCAAATCTGGACATCACAAGTTTCTTCACTAACTGATCGTTGTAAGTTATGCGTGAATTGAATTTATGTTGAAGTTCCAAATCTTTCATGTTCATATAGTAGTTACTCAAAACCCAGTATTTGCTTTATGGTTCTTCAGATCTCATAAGCTGCCCAAATAAGAATGACACTACATGTATTTTACTTTATAATGGTTTTTTAAAACGACATGTAAAATTCTGCTCAAATTTAATAGTATTTAACTAAACTGTTATAATCTGAAACCTATTGTAAGACCTGGATTGGCCTACTACAAGCCATGAGATCTTTAGGGTTTGAAATAATATGTTTTACGAGTTCGTAAAGCGATGCATTTTTAGTTTATGTTTCAAGAACGATGATCATGTTTCCATATTGTTTTAGATAATTATCAAAAATACCTCAGACAATGACACCTGAAATAGATACATCTTATGCTTCAAAAAGTAATGTAGCTGAAGTACTTGATAGTATAGACCTTGACTTAGGTTATAGTGAAGCTGGATCACAATCTGACATACCAGCTTGGGATGAAGTACTGGAAACTAATGGAACTCAATTGTCATTTACATCCATACCTCCTTTATTTGGAACAGGGGCAATTGAAATAAATTTCTCGGAACAAACATCATTTACATTTGGGGAACTCTTAACTGAAGATGGCAACATTAAATCATAGAATGATGACAGAGAGCTGCAAGTAGCATGTTTATAGTATTGGGTTAAGTTTGGAATTAATGGTTGGTTTCTCTATAATGTTATGATTGTTACCAACTTAAATTAAATCTAAAAAAGTTGTTATTCAACTGTTGATTTATTATGGTCCTTTTTTCTTAATTTTTTTAATGAATTTAGTTAAAAAAATCACCTAACTTTTACTGTTCAAATGGATCCAAATTTCAAGGATCATTGGTTCAATTAATTGAAGAAAATATGTTTACCTTGAACATTGCATGTGTCTTACTTTGAAATCCCTTCATAATCATGATTTCTATTTCAACAAAGCAGTATATTCCCTAATAATAAGTGTGATCTCATTTGGGTTGTTACACTTGCTCAGTTAATATTTTGTTTTTCATTGTTTGTATTAGGATGGGGACACATGTGCTTCAGGGTTTGGTAGGAAGGTAATATTTTGCAATTTGTCCTAACACGTTGAGAAAACTATATGAATTGTTTGGGTCATGAGAAATACCAGCATGTTATCGTGTTCTTAAGCCTTTTTAAGAAATATCATCCTGCAGTGTGAGTATTTAACCATGTGTTTAACTAAATTTAACAAGTTTTATATATCGATTCTACATCTTTATATATAACCTCACACGCTTTAACTTTTTGTAACGTTCTTTATGTTCCCAATGTGAATAAAACTTCGATTTCTATTTCCAATTTTGTAGAAATAACAACGCATGCCATTGATTAAAATATCTTCCCCAATTCTATAACATGGTACTAGAGCTTTGCTAATAGCTTTATCCTGCTCATACATACAGATGCATTAATGTGCTTATGACAAACCCAATATGGGTACTCGTATGCAGGTGAAGTATCTTTTATGTTGATAGCATGGGTAAGATTACTCAAACGATCGGTTCTCAATTTTGAATTACTATTGCTTCTCATAGACTCACAAGAAGAGCAAGAGCAAGCCAACAGATCACCCTCTTTATGTAAACACTTGGAATACAATAATTGAACCCCCGCCTTATAGGACTTTAGATGCGGTATGCATTTAAATTTGGCCTACTCAAATATTTAGGAACCAAAAATGTCATAAATTTTTTGTTTAAATATAAGTAGGATTGTCATCAATGCTGCTACACTATTATTTTTGCTGATAACGATCGAAAAGTCACCATTCCCATCCTATCTCCATGTAATCTGCAAGTTGATTTGTAATTGTATAATCAACCATATGCTTCAATAGTGTTTCTTTATCTTGTCATCTGATATTATAGTAACATTGTCTTAATAAGTCATCTTAGTAGATACAAGAACTCTACGATGAGGCTGGAGTATTTGGATTTTGGAAGGGTGTAATTACCATACCGATAATGGTCAGTGTTAGTTGATATTTTCAAATGTTCAACTTGATAGTATCTATATTCACATTTTTCATAATATGCTTTAGGTCAGCAATCCTTCCATCCAATTCATGTCATATGAAACTCTCTTAAATAAGCTAAAGATGACGCGGGAATCCAAATCAGAAGCTGCTGATGGTTTTACTGCTCTCGAGGTAACATTGAGGTAACTTTAAACCATTAGATATAAATAGTTACACACATTCAACAAGATGGCTTTGATAAGCATTTGAAAGCTAGATTCCATGTCAAGAGTTTGATGGTCGTGGCACATCAATATTATTTTGGTGTAAAACAGTATTTTTTTTCCTCCAACAGTTATCACAAACCATGTAGAAGTCATATGTGAAATTTATGTTTACTTATATTCAACAAAGTGGCACTTTGTTGAAATGTTTAACAACAACAATAATAATGATAAATGATAAAGTATTAAACAATTTAACTAAGTTTTATAAAATTTAACTAAAAATAATAATAATAATAATCATTGTTATCTTAAGAAATTGGAAACATGTCCATCACTTCATTGGTTATTGATATTGTAGTTGTAATAATAATAGTAATAGTAATAGTAATAATTAGTAGTAATAATAATTACTGTTATTTTAAGAAATTGGAAACATGTCCATCACTTCATTGTTTATTGATGTCAGAAATCACAATCTTAAGGACCGTTCAAAATTATTGAGGCCTGAAGTCCTTCTAAAGGTATATGGATATGGCATTGAACTAGATTTTTGTAATTCTGTCAATAAACAACGTGAACCAAAATATTCCTATTTATGTATACTATACACTGCTTGAAAACTTGTATTTAAATGTTGGAAATAGGCATGCACCAGCATTCCAAACATTTTAGTTTATGATGGGTAACCTTAATCAAATTCTTTTGATGTTTTAATCTTCCATATTGCTGGAGAAGTTCAAAGTAGTGGAGTAAGAAAACTGTCGGGTCTCATTCCATGTGGATTCAGACCTCAACACTCGAACCAGCTTGGAACTGATTTAAGGCTTTACACAAATTATGACCCTGAAGACAGACCCTGAAGACAGATAAGTGAATATAGTGTATTATGCAATATACGCCCAAACTAGATAAGTACTACCAATGACCGAAGGCATGCATGAAGAAAGGCTTTGAGCAGTTCAAGTTCTTAGCGATGCATTTGGTACTTGTAGACGTTAACTTTGAACTATGTTGTCTTTTGTTATCATGAATATGTATTGAATTTGGTAACTCATGTATTGAACTTATTTTTTGTTAGTTGATACTTTATTTTGTTATCATGAATATGCGTTGCATTTGCTGATTTTTTTTTTTCATTCATACATTGTTCAAATTGTTATCTATTTAAAGAAGATTCATTTTGATTGTTATTATTAAAATCTAATAGTGGGGTGCATCAAATATATAGTAAAATAAATCATAGCTCCAAAAAAGCATTATAATTATATGACATAAGTGCTATAAAAAGATAATGCAATGTATGAGGTTACTGTTAAAGGATAGCAGCAAATAGGCGTTATTGTATCTACACTATTTTATAGCGGTTTTTTTTGTGTTATAAATGTGCAATTCTTTTTTATAACATGTTGATATACAGCGTTTATCAAACCGCTATAGTTGTGTTTAATAGCGGCTATATGCCGCTATAAAAGACTGTTTTTCTTGTAGTGGTAATAATGGAATTGATACATGGTCGCGGTTCAGATAACCACTTGGAGATTGCTCGACTTTTTATTTTGTACATGATGGGGAACTTATTCTTCACAAATGCATCAAATACGCTGTCGGCTGGATATGTTGCAGCTGTAGTGGAGTTGTCGTTTGATAGTCCAGTCACATATGATTGGGGGACTCCGATATTAGCGTATTTGTATCGCTTTTTGGATCATCAGTGCGTCGTTAGGGGAAGATCCACGTCCATCACAGGTTTTTAGGAGGTTTTACAGTACTGGTACTATGAGTACTTCCGCAACGTGACTCATCCGACGTTGGACTCCACATTACCTCTTTTCTTTCCATGAGTCAGATCATGGGCCCATGATTACCGCAGAATGGTGCAAGGAGGGGAGGCACATCATATTTTAGCTGTGGCTCGAAATCAGATCGAGTTACGGACCACACGAGAGAGTGTTGTTTGACATCCGTATGATGGTTCGCCTTTTATGACCGACCCTATCGTAGTGCATGCTGCATTCATTTCTACGAGATGTTTTCCATTGGTTTCATCCTCATCCAGCCTAGGATGCTATTGGTTCCTCGGTGAGCGTAGTTGGAGACAGACCTTAGATGGTGATTTTGTTCCCAACGATCCACATCCGGATACACCTTTTTTGAGGGTTTATGACAGCGTTGCATTACAGGAGTATGCAGGGGAGTAGTGGTCCGCTAATTACTTCATCATCATGAATGTAGATTATGCTTCCTTTTGGCGTTGGTTTTACACTCCATCGCATACGGCTACTTTTGTTCATGCTGCATCTGTTGATTTGGTAGGGCCCTCAGGCAAACGGAGTGGTGTTGCCTGATATTTTGCATGACCTTACACAGAGTACTCAGGTGTATCATGCTCTACAACCTTCCCAGGTAGGTGAGTACGGTTGGACAGTCGGTATTCCGACAACGTCTGGGGTTGATAGATATGTTGATATTCCTCGGTCAGAGATTTCCCAGTTTCCCAATCCAGCAGCATTTTCCTATAAGGATTCGTTTCAGATGCAGATGGGACTCCGCCAGGTCATGTACGTCGAGCATCGATAGAGCATAGATGAGTTGACTGCTCATATTAACAAGCTTACTACAGTTGATGAGCAACGATATCATCCTACGCGTAGAGTAGATAATGACGACGATAGCAATGACGATGATTATGACGATGACGATGATGGTGATGCAGCCAATCTTTTTGACGATGATTATGACGATGATGACGATGATTATGACGATGCACGATGATTAGTGTTAGTATGTACTATTATTGTTTGTATGTCATATGCATGTGAGTACCATTGTATTATCATTGTTATGTATTTTGTAGCAGAGCTTGTATGATTGTATTATCAGTGGTTTGTATGCAGTAGCAGTGGTTGTATATGTGTATTATCATTGTTTTGTATTTACTACCATTGTTTGTACTACTGTATTATATGTATGCTTACTTACTAGTAGTGTTTGCATAACTGTATCAGCTTTGGATTTCATATTTTGTTTGCATATGTGTAAATCACTATTTGAAGGAACAAACAGATTTGTGTTCGTTTATAGTCACGCTTGTGGATGATTGCCATGTGGTTGATTATAAGGCACTTGATTCACGAGACGCGGATCATGAAATTTCTATTTAAACTAGATTTCTGTATTGAAAATTCACAACATCTTCATTTATTCCCAACATCATCACTAATCTTCAATGTCAAATGAAAAATGGAATGTGGATGATTATTTAGTTCTAATCAAATCCTATATAGAAATCGACCATAGACACATGGAAGTGGAGATGAATCAAGATTTTTGGGTCACTCTAACCGAGACTTTTAACAGTCATGCAGATTGTAGATAAATTCGAAGGATTTTGGAAATTCATAGCACTTTTGTAACGTTTACAAGGGCTTGTCAAAGATATAGAACATTATAAAAGCAGTGAAAGAAGAAGATCTATTTCAGTTAACATGAGCAACGTATGACTCCCATTATTTATAAGAGCATCACATTGATTTTGTGGACATGTTGCATACAATCTCTGGGTTAGATATATTAGACAATTTGAATGACGCATGGGTTGTTTAAGTATGTTAGTTAAGTTAATTACCTTCAGCTTGTTCTTTGCACTATCAGTAACTTGTATGTACTTTCAAATTCAAGTAAAGTTTGTGTTCTCATAATCTACTACGCACTTAACATAATAACAGCATATAAACATTTGGAAACCATTAACAACAATACTTAACTTACGAAGACAACAAATAATTACTTTCATAATAAACGAACAAGACAACAAACTGTAAAACACGACAACATCATGGAAAAAGAACAAGACAACAAACAAAACAACCGATAATTAAAAAAACTTCCTTTGACCACCTGATAAGTTAATTGAACCCAACGTCCTTTGAAGCATCTGAATTTGGTTTTCAAGTTCGTTAGCATAAACAACTACATGGTGAGGAAGAGGATCGTCAATCCATTGCCACATGCCACAAACATTGGGAGAATTATGGCATTTGTAGTGCCGCCGACCTATGTCTGTTCCGCTACTTACAACAGCATACAGAACAGAAACCCCACAATTACAGTATATCTCATGAGAGTTAGCCTCTTGATCTATGCGAGGTACCTGGTGTCGTATTTCATTCCTTTGTTCTCTATTTCCGTTATGGCTAAACCGCTCTTCACTTTGACGTCTTCCATTTTCTAGCCGCATGCGCTCTTGCACTTGCATCTCATGCTCTCTTACATCAGCATTGTGTCTTTCCTCCATTTCGATATACCACTCAGTAGGTAGTTGCGGGGAGGATGTATTCGGTGGGCTATTGTGCTGTAACGGACCCTCGTATGAATATGAGGATGGCAATGAAATATGATTGTAGTCGACCATTTTTGCATACTAAAGCTACGATAATAATAAAGAGAAGCATGGCAAGCAAACCGATATTTATATAGCATAATACATTGCCCTTGTAAAGCATTACAACGTGGATACAGTACCGACCTCCTGACCACCGTCAGCTTTAATTAAGATCAAGCATCTTTAATCAACATGACACGTGGGTCAGTCTGCTTTATCTCTGTTTTAGACAAGACCCAACCTCCTGACCACCGTTAGCTTTAATCAAAATCAAGCATCTTTAATCAACATGACACGTGGATTCGTCTGCTTTATCTCTGTTTCAGACAAGACCCAACCTCCTGACCACCGTCAGCTTTAATCAAAATCAAGCATCTTTAATCAACATGACCCGTGGGTCCGTCTGCTTTATCTCTGTTTCAGACAAGACTTGACCTCCTAACCACCGGCAGCTTTAATCAAAATCAAGCATCTTTAATCAACATGACTCATGGGTATGTCTGCTTTATCTCTGTTTCAGACAAGACCCGACCTCGATGACCACCGACGGCTTTAATCAAAATCAAGCATCTTTAATCAATAGGAGCAGTGGGTCTATATACTTTATCTCTGTTTCAGACAAGATCCGACCTCCTGACTACCGTCAGCTTTAATCAAAATCAAACATCTTTAATCAACATGACCCATGGGTCCGTATGTTTTATCTCTGTTTTAGAAAAGACCCGACCTCCTGACCACCGACAGCTTTAACCAAAATCAAGCAGCTTTAATAAATATGAGCAGTGGGTCAGTCTACTTTATATCTGTTTCAGACAATACCCGACCTCCTGACCACCGACAGCTTTAATCAAAATCAAGCAGCTTTAGTCAACATGACCCGTGGGTCCATCTGCTTTATCTCTGTTTCAGACAAGACCCGACCTCCTGACCACCGGCAGCTTTAATCAAAATCAAGCATCTTATGTTGAAGTTGATGTGACCCAAGACATTACCAACCATCGGTCCATATGAGTGGATCATGTGCCATTTCGGTATCCTATAAACATCAATAGCTTATAAATAGAACTCAGGATGTCGAATAACATACTAATTCAAAATTCCAAACTAATAAACACCATTCTTCTACCTATATTAAATGAGTTCTCTAAAATGTTTGTGGTGCTGCTCATTCTCGTCTTCGTCATCGTCATATTCTTCCGACGATTTTATTGAACATTGTATTACTCAACAAACAATGTTTACTACCGAAACGAGGGATTTAATGGCCCATGTAATTGCTGAAAGCTCTACGCCATCCCAAGGAGGTAGCATTGTGGGCAGAAAAGACTTGCGTTATAGACGTGACTACGCTAGCGGTCATAATCAATTGATCAAGGATTATTTTACGGAAAACCCCATATACGGGGACGTGGATTTCAGATGAACATTTTGTATGTCGAAGAATATCTTTAATCGGGTTCTAGATAGAAGAAATGGAACTAGAATTTTTTTACCCACAAAAGAAATGGAATCAACGAACTTGGAATTTCTCCCCTACAAAAGGTTACGGCTGCACTTCACATGATATCTTATGGAACTTCTGGAGATTCGCAAGACGACAAAGTACGGATTGGAGACTCAACGGCAATATTATGTATGAAAGATTTTTGCAAAACCATTGTTTGTATGTTTGGTAAAGAATATCTTCGATCTCCAACACCACAAGACATTAACAGATTGCTGGCAATGGGATCTCAGCGTAGATTTCAGGTATGTTAGATAGCTTAGATTGTATGCATTGGAGGTGGAAAAACTGTTCGGTTGCATTACAGGGCCAATATAGAGGACAATGCAAAAAGGAAACTCTGGTCTTGGAAGCTGTTGCTTCGTTCGATTTGTACATATGGCATGCTTTTTTTGGAGCACCAGGTTCACTGAAAGATATTAACGTTCTACGACAGTCATATTTATTTAATGACTTATGTAATGATTTCTCACCTTCATGCAATTACAAAATTAGAGACAAAGATCATTCCATGGGTTATTATCTGGTTGATGGAATCTACCCAAAATGAAAAACACTTGTGCAAGCTTACAAAAGACTAAATAACGCAAAAGAAGTCAGGTTCACCAAACAACAAGAGAGCTTGAGGAAAGATATGGAACGAGCATTTGCAGTACTTCAAGGTAGGTTTCATATCTCTACTATTAATAATGAGAATTCTATGAATATAATTCAACCGTGTCTTTTTGAATTTCCCAAAATACCCTTCACATCCCTATATCTAAATCATATTATATACGGATGTAGATATGAACAACAGCTTCCTTAGTTGCAGCTCAAGATGAACAACAGCCTTGCAGCCCAAGATGAACAGCAGTAGTCTTTGGTTGTCCTTGGCTACAGCCCAAGATGAACAGCAGCAGTCTTTGGGCTCCTTGGATGGTTTAATAGCAGCAGTCCTTGGTTGCATCCTAAGCAAAGGAGGTGGGGTGAAAGTTAATGGAGAAAAATGCTTCAACCATTCCTTGGTTTGCATTTGCAATTTGAAATACCATCGGATGTTTATGAGAAGACAACTTGCGTTCTTATTTCTTATATTATATACGCTAACAACTAACATAATTTGGACGATGCGGGACTAATCAAAACAATTAGTTTTCATGAAAACTACCGTAATTTGTCCAATGTTGCTGCACCTTACCTAGCGATTTAAATATAAGTTGATCTGGCAACCAAAAATTAATTCAACAATGGGTAATATGAATATTGAGATGTGAAGGGTATTTTGGGAAATTCAAAAATACACGGTTGAATTATATTCATGATATTCTCATCATTAATAGTAGATATGTTGTAATAATATAACCGGTTGTAATGAAATGAAAATAAACAGAAGTTCTTGAAAAAACTGACAGTGTGCATATTTAAGTCCAAATACCAAAGTAAGCGGATGCGAGCCACATGGACATGCCTATATACTCGTATTAAGAAAAGAGGTATACTACCACGATCCGGCAGTATTATCTGATATCATATACTGCTGTATAATTTTACATAATATGATTGTCGAAGAAGAACGCAGTGGGTACGAGCTTCAACTGAGAAACTATCCAGACATTGATGTAGCATTTCAACAAAAACTTATAAGGACCCAAATACTTTTACCGAATACTTGCAAAGAATACAAGACATTCGAGATCCACAAGCTCATCTTGATCTAAGAGACGAACTAGTTGAATACTACTGGGAACATATAAGAAACCATTAGTAGAACTGATGTTAGATGGTGCTTATCTATTGTAATAAGTGGTTGTTGACGTTTTGTATTAATGTTTGTGTTTGAATTTTTATAACTACTATACTAAGTTGTTGACGTATTAAGAGTATTAAAAGATAACATAGCAATAACAACAAAATTGACCATAATAGCATAACCATTAACTCGAAATAATACAGCGACAATCACATTAACAACAACACTTACATTGACATTACAACCAACACTTACGATATCAAAATATCGATGGAATGTTAAGATACATTGTAGGAACCTAGTTTCCAACATCCCCCCTTGACGTCTACGGTACTCCTCAAGTTGCTTCTCCATATACATCCTCTGAACTGGATTGAGTTCGTTTAAATTGCAAGTTAAAAAGCCATATCATCAGCTCTTTGCTGTTGAGCTAGTTCTTGTTTTCTTAACTCTAGCTCGTCATTTCTTAATTTCTGTTTTTCATCGTGCCACCGTTGTTTTTCCATTGCTCTTTCAATTCTCTTTGTTTCTTTTGTTTCCAGGTATAATTTATTTGCATCTTCAGCGGCCGCCATACGCTGTCCAATATATTCATAATGTGCGTTGTAATCAGGGGCTGTTTTTTTCTTGCCTTTGAACCTTCCTGGAGGCCATACCGCTTGAACTAGTTGTGAAGGAGGTATCCTCATGTGGATCAGAACTGCTGGGGCTGGATTCATCGCTCATCTTTCGAGGAAGAAAGCGCATTACTGAATGTTTTTATTGCACTCGACTCCATTTTTTCTTTTTTTCGAGTATGTCATAGCAATGGTACAAGTTGAATGGTTGATTATTATGTTCAGACATATACACTGCATTTGCTTGATTGAGCTGTATATGATGAAGTACTATTAGAAGAATAAAACATAAAACTTGATATTTTGAAGTCCAACTTTAAAATCATTACTAGGTCCATGTCGTTAGCCCCACTTTGTTGTCTAGAATGCAGGTCGGCCATTATTTCTTTCTAACGGTGACAAGCGGTATTGATTCTTTTCCAGGACTGCTTCAACGAATCTACCGTTCTTGGGGGACTATTTGAAGTTCGAAGGTTGAACAAATTACGTACAGAAGTCCAAAAAGAAGTTTCACTTTGGCTCGTACCTTTCTTATTGTCTCTAGAACATTCAACCCAGCAGAATGCTAATTCGGCTTGCTCGTCCGTGGACCATTTAACCATTTTTGCGCCTTTTGGTTCCGCGTTAGCTGATTCAGAAATGTTAATTCTCGATGGTTGATTTCCCCAAGTTTGACCAGAAGACAAATTAGGATTCATATAAACGTCTTCTTTTTCGGCTATTTCATTGACATCGAATTCGGTTTCTTGATTTTCAAATCTGTTACCTCCAAATTTATTATTGAGATTTCTCGATACATTTTGTGAACGATAAGGCAATAGTGACCGTTGTTGGCTATTGGAAGATACGTAGTTTTGATCGTAGTTAAAGTTTTGTTGAAACGAACTATTCTGCGAATAATTTGCATTTTGAGAATTTTGGTACTGGTTCGAATCTTGTTGAGAATGATAGATATTTTGATTTTGTTGAGGCTGATACGGATTTGGCGCTTGTTGAGAATGAAATTGATTCTGACCGTATTGAGAATTATACATATGCCGATTGAATTGATCCGGATTTTGATTATTTGGCCTAGATAGAAATCTAAGAGATGCAGCTTTCTAAAATTTTCCTTTGGAATTTTTTGACATTACTGATTTTGTTTGAATAAAGTGTGTAGAGGAGAGAAAAAATTGTAATTGTAATGGTGTAAATAGAATTTTAAAAATTGAAAGTTATATAGAGGAAAAGGCAACGGTCAGTTGTGTAGCCGGTGACATTTAGCCGGTTAAATAATAGTCGGATAAGTGCCAACAGCTAGTCGTTGGCACTTATCCCGCTATTATATAGCCGGCTAAGTGTCAATGGCTACAAAGTAGTCGTTGGCTTAGCCGACCAAAATAAAGCCGGCTAAGCTTAGTCGGTCTTATTTTGGCCGGCTAAGAAGCAACTGATGCAGTGCAATCTGCCAATTCATCAGATTGGAATCGTTCAAGACCCTTAGGTCGCTCACGACCTAGTGAAGGTCGCTCACGAGTTAATGGAATCAGTGTTAAGGCATGCAAGCAACTAAGCGAGATAAGCGAACCAACATTAGGTCACTCCGACCTTTCGAATGTTGACTGTTTCGAGTTACGACCTAAGTTAGGTCGCGGGAAGATAGGTCGCTCGATCTTATGTCGCGGGAAGATAGGTCGCTCGATCTTATGTCGCGGGAAGATAGGTCGCAGGAAGATAGGCCGCTCGATCTTATGACGCTGGGAAGATAAGTCGCTGCCTTGTATTTTAGGTCGCTCAAGTGTTAGGTCGTTATGTGTAATGTGTTAAGTCGCTTATATGTTGTATATATTAAGTCGTTTACTGTTGTACTTTGTTAAGTCGAGTACTGTGTTGTGCATTGTGATGTAAGTGTTGTGTTGTATTGTATTTGATGGTTTTCTTTAAGTCGCGTCTGTTAAGTCGTTAACGACCTATGTTAGGTCGCGTGTACATGTATGTTGAGTCGCTGTTTGTTTTAGGTCCCCGGTTTGATAGGTCGTTCACGACCTAGTGTTGAGTTGTAAGCCTATAAATAGGCGGGTGGTGTCATTTGTAATAGTTAGTTGATTTTGAATATACTTTTGTTTGAGAGCTTTGTGCCTCTTCTTAAATTGGTAGTTGAGTGTGATCTCCTATCTCCACCTTCGGTATTCGAGTGTGCTCGAATCAACGATTGTTGAAGCCGATTCACGGAATCAAGTGCGCTTGATCAACGTCGAAAAATCGTAGATCTTTAAACACGGTATCGTGCGCGATCAACGTGTTTGAGATAGCTAGAATCCGGTATCTTTGGATCAACGGATTTGAGCCTTTGGTATTTTCAATCCACCGATTGCTACTTTCACCGTTTCATACATTTTCGTTATCCACTGCTGCATCAGCAACCCAGAAGGCAACAACCGATCCTCCGTTGGTGGTCGGTTGCTTTCCAACCATGACCTGGTTGGGAATGCTCTAATAGGGAAGATGGATCTTATAGCTGGGGATGACACAAACAAAATGCAATCTCCAACAAACCAAGTTAATAATTTTGTCACAACTCTGAACAATTCACTAGAAATACAAAATAATACTATTGAAAATAAATGATTTTAGGGAGTTGCAGTGGTTTCATTACAGAGATTACAGTTTACATCCATTTTGGAGAATGCAGATTTTGTTACATCCATAGAGTTCAAATAGACTGGTTACAAATTTTGGCATTGGTTAAATTTGATTCAGTTGATATCTCAACAGTTAATATTTATCACCTTGGTACAAAAAAAAAATCTGCAACTATACTTAAAGATTTGTCTAATTAAATTCTAATCGTCAGATTAAGTCACTAACAAAGTACAGCCATCAAAGCAAATCAGTCTACAGAGTCCAAACTTTGAAAATAGCCCAAACTGTCATCTGTCATCAGCCAGGAAGTAATATATTATGAGTACTTCAACTGTTCATAAATTTGTACTCGGATCCCTCTTCGATTTGATATGTATTGTTTCACAGTTTCAACAGTTATCAAAGAAGAGAAGAATGATCTTCGGGGGTGATTTTGATCAGATAAGGTTATGTGTTTTGTAGTATACATTTATAAATGTTAATAATTGGTTAACATCTTAAAATGATGTACTGTACTTATATAAACAATAAACAAGGACTTTATCATGTTATTTTCAACAATTAATATGATATTGGTGCCATATATGGAACATGAACCACTATTTAAATTTATCATGTTATTAACTGTTGTTTCTCCATGATATATCTGCTAAAACTTATTTAATAGAAATCAACGACAGAATATTGTAGGCAAAATGCTCCAGCTTCTAGGCATAGTAGCTGAAGCATATTTGCTCAAATTAAGTTTCACAAGATAAAAATCAGCTAAAAACATTCTGATATGATTCAAATGCCTTTTCAGCACTCCATAAGTTACTTTGATTTTGTACTATATTATGATATTCAAAATGTACAGATATGCAAGAACAATTCGGTATCATGATATAATTTATTCATTTTATTCAGCACAAATGTCTGATATTTGGTTCAATAAATACAAATATGATTTACTTATTCCGTTTGATCCAGTTTTCAGATTTAGATCCAACTTGTGAGAAATTTAGTGGAGCCTTTGCGCCATCAATAAATTAAAAGCAATAAGTGGAATCATCTCAGACATCATCTACAAATTATACACGACAGTATGATAGTTATTTGCTTTTCTTTTGTATATCTTTTGCTTCTCTTTATTATTCAATACTGTGATCAGCAGACCCACATATATCACAAATATCCGAAATATCAATTTATTGTTATAGGGTTATAATTTTACGCCAAATGGAAAAGATAAAACGCTATTATGGGTTTGATAAATGTTACTTTCATGCCATTTAAACTGCAGTATTTTTACGCTTTCTCGGAGAAAAAATATGTTTTTTTGCTAATATTTCAATTACTGACATTGATCGGTTGGATGAAATTACAGAGTGTGATCATCATTTTGATTTTGATGTGTCTTCAAATTATTTAACAAGCAAACTAATTTTGGTAAGTGCGGCAGAACATAAATTTTATGAAAACAAACAATTTACGGTTCATGTGGCAAAAAATGAAATTTTGAAATATTGGCGATACGTTTTTTCTTTTGAAAAAAAAAAGAAACTTTTTTTATAACTGCCCATTATTTATTTGAGCCGCAATGCAACATAATTTTCTAAATGGTTACAACTTGTGTATAAATGTGTTCCCTTTTCCAGTTCAATTTGTGTGTGTCCATAGATGTGTGTCTCGCTCATATGTGTTTTATATATACACACAATGTATGTATGTATAATGTTGCGAAAATTAGGAAGCAGACTGAAATACTTTTGATGCATCATTGACATATATAAAATGCTAGAAAAAGTGAAAAAGCTAAAGCATGATCAGACATTGACTGGACCGAGGGTAAGATTTGTACTGATAAAAATGCCGATCGACGTTGCACATTTTGGGTAATGTTTTTACCATGGTAGGTGTCAAGTTGTTCCCAATATCGTAAGAAATTTTGAAGCAATCATAGAAAAGGTTGCTAATGAACTTAATGATTAGAGCAACAGTCCAGCTTTTGGGGGAAATTTTAGGTGGAGTCGCCCTCAGGCATTAGTTTGTGGAAGCCATTATGACCTTAGTTTGCTTCATGTTGCGTGTATAATATATACATGTCATGCATTCCGGCAAAATTCACTTACCGACATTAGTATGTGTTTTTTGACATATATCTAAATAATCAAAGACTTTTGGTTGCACAACCAACTGTTATAACACTTTCACAGGGGTTGATTGGCTCATAGAATAGAACAGACTTTGATCATAATGTAATCTTTCCTATAGGCTGCAGTCTTTATGAGTAATTCTTTATTTTCACAATTTATCTGACAACATTTTGATTTTTTAATGTAGCTTAAATCTATGAATTAGTGGCACCTTGCACTTAAAAGCTAAAGTGTTGATGAATAGAAGTATTCAAATTGAAGTGTGTTAAGCAAGTGCTCATACAAAAAAGAACTCCAGAATGCAGCCCTACCAAATGTTTATTAAGAAGAGAAATCACAATCTAACCATGACTTTCAACTTAGCTCACTCCCATTATAGAATTCAATAGATACAAGAAAAGAATGATATGGATATATACTTTATTCCGGTGGGTGTCAGTCGTGTGGAACGCATACTCCCTTCCCATTTAGTAATGTCTTATGCTCCAACCACAATTCATTTTCATTAGTGCTCGTACATTCAGCAATCCATTTATATCAACCAACTAATATTACCATTATTATCAACTAACCAATATGTTGGTAGAAGAAATTGTTCATAATTTCGTACATTTAATCATACCATATTGTTAGGTCATGAAACAGTCCATGGTAATTAATTTTCTTATCATATGACCAGCTCAATTCCTCTATCCTCAATTACACTGTCTCCCTGTGTTCGATTAAATCTCAATCACACATCATATGATTTAATTGTTGAGTAAGTCCCATCATGCTATTAAAATATTCAGATCATATATAAATCAATGGTTGAGATGAATTTGGCACAGAGAAACGGAGAAATTGGGGAGAGAGAAATTGAACCCTCATATGACTACCTATATTTTATCTCCAGACATGTTTTTCGTATGTTCATGCTACAATACAAAAGTCTGTTATCATACGGAAAATCTTCCTCGAAAAGATATAACTGCAGTGCTAATGAAACAACTAAAGAAACTGATACTTGTTGCGTGCATTTTTCTTGTGCATTCATGAAACTGTTTGAAGAAACTATAATACACGCATGAACATGGACAAAAAAGGCTAACCTGAAAATATTTATACACAAACACAAAATATTACAAATCATTTAAAAATTTCAAATTAGTGGCTCCACAACCTTTGTTATGGCTCTATATATAGCTGCTCCCCCTCAGTTTCTACATACCAGTACAACATACATACAAACATCATTCCTAAGCACATATAACAATGGCAGTCAATGACACGAAAATCACAGTCAACGGTTCAGATGAAGACCAAACAGTAGACTATATCCAACGGTCGCAATGGCTCAGAGCAGCCGTCCTAGGAGCAAACGACGGCCTACTTTCAACCGCATCCATAATGATGGGAGTAGGAGCCATTAAAGAAGACCCAAAAGCCATGATTTTGTCGGGATTTGCAAGCTTAGTAGGCGGCGCCTGCAGCATGGCTATAGGGGAGTTCGTGTCAGTTTACTCTCAGTACGACATTGAAGTGGCACAACTGAAAAGGGAAAACAATGAGGAGAGGGAGAGGCTTCCGAACCCGCTTCAGGCTGCTGTGGCGTCTGCACTGGCATTTTCGGTTGGGGCAATGGTGCCCTTGCTGGCTGCAGGGTTTATAAGTGATTATGAAGTGAGGATTGGGGTGGTTGTGGCGGCGGTCACGGTCGCTTTGCTGGTGTTTGGTGGGGTAGGGGCGGTCATGGGTAGGGCACCCGTGGGTAGGTCTTGTTTTAGGGTGGTGGTAGGTGGGTGGGCGGCCATGGCCGTTACGTTTGGGTTGATGAAGTTTTTTGGAGTTAAGGGGCTTTGATGCATGCATGAATATTGTTGATTTTCTAGATTAATGTGTTTACAATAATTAATGGTGCTGGATGGATGTATGCTTGATTATTAAGGTTGTAGAAGATTGTCGTTGTTTTAGTTCGTATATTGGATTTGAGTCTGGGGAAGTTGTTGAAAATGATTACTCATGAAAAAAGTGTGTTGCACATAACATATAAAGTGTGATGTTTTCATGCACATCATGTTTACAATGGAAAATCATGTTTTCTCTTGTTTATATGTTTTTATAAGATAGTGGTTTATGAAATTGTATTGACTTAGAATGAGGTTGTATCGTTTTTATTTTGTTTTATTATAGTAAATCTAAAGTTTGGAACTTGAGTCATCGGAGAAAACTAACAAATTTAGACATAAGAATTTTATGTGTTGAAGGTTGATGTTAAGCGTTACGTTTCTTTAACTACTATATAAATAAAACGAGAAGATTACATCAATTCAACATTTTTCAATTTAAAATATATTTTAAATTTCAAAATTTTCAACATCTGCTAAAACTCAAAATTTATACCCACAGATCAAAGTCTATATATCAAATTATAACACCTTCAATCTTCAAATATTACCACTTGAATTTGAAGGACCTAGACCTGAAAATATGTTTCGATTTGGTGGAACTTATTTATTTTTGGTCGAACCCAAGTCAACATTAGACTTTTCATTCTAATCGTCAAATTGGATGGTTTATAAATATTTTTCGGTAGTGCTGACTCTAACATTGAACCATATTTGTGGTGTTTTCAATAAAAAAATGTTGGACTTCATGCTTTTAAATAGGTCAGTCGACTTGAACCATCCAGTCAATCGGCTGACCTATGCACATGCAATTTTATATATTGCACAATTCAGTCGACTAAATATTCATGATCAGTCGACTGAAATATGCCATATTCGAACTAAAACTTTTTGTTTTAATTCAGTCGACTGACTGATCATATTCAATCGACTAAATATGATATAACTGCCATATTTTTAAATTTTCTAAAGAGACACTAATCTTTCTAAAAAAGAATATCTTTCAAGAAGAGTTGCAACCATTTATGTTCATCAAAACTCTTTACCAAGTGTTTTAACTCTTCATTCATTATAAATATACATTCCATTCAAGATCAAAACTAACTTTTCTATTCTCTACTTCCTTCAGTATTCAGAACTTCTTATTGCTTAGAGTTTGTGAAATCACGCTTAAAATTCTTCATTTCTAAAGCAATCTATACTTTCCTTATCTTTACAGACACGCAAATATACATATCACTTCATTCGATAAATCTGTGTTGTAACAAGAACACACAAAGTCAAGAAAATAATTTATTTGTATCAAAGTCCTGTTCGGTTGCTCAGGCAGGAAAAATTCTATTCAGTTGCTCATGTGGTCAAAGTCTTGTTCGGTTGCTCAGGCGGTGTAAACCTATTCCTCCGGCTTAAGTGAGGGTTGCTGGTTTAATTTCAGAAGGAGTCTGGAACTGGACGTAAAACGGGAAGTTCGAACCAGTATAAAAATATCTGGTGTCGTTTTATTTTACTGCTTTATTTAATTACTTTATATTCCGCACAAGTAGTTTAGATAATATTCATATTACATGATCCTTATCAGCACTTTCATTTGGTATCAGAGCAAGTCATCTTATAACTGTAACACAGTTATCTGATATTTTAGTAATATGGAACATAACACTGGCACAAGTTTTATTGAAGGTAAATCTACTGCACGACCACCACTATTTAACGGGTTGAATTATAACTATTTCTCTACAAGAATGAGAATTTATATGCAAGCCAATTGTTATGATACCTGGAATATTACTCAAGCAGAATATCACATACCTACTACTGAATTTTAACAATGGTCTAACACACAAAAACTAGATGCTACTGCAAATGCCAAAGCTATGAATATGTTATTTTGTGCATTAGACAAATATGAGTTTAATAGAGTTGGCATGTGTACTATACCGCTTATGAAATTTGGCGTACACTTAAAGTTACACATGAAGGCACTAACAAAGTAAAGCAAAGTAAGATTTCTATGCTCAAGTATTAGTTCCAGAATTTCAAAATGAAGCAATATGAAACAATAAATGAAATGTATTCTGGATTTCAAGACATATATCATTCTCTCTTAGCATTAGGAGAATAATATTCAGACTTTGATATTGTTTTAAAAATCCTTAACTCTTTAACGGATGAGTGGGAACGAAAAGTCTTAGCAATCGAAGAAGCTAATGACATTTCAACTATTAAACCAGAAGAGTTGATAGGAAATCTACTGTCTTATGAAGTTAATCTCCAAGCAAAACGAGTACAGGCACAAGTTAAGAAGAATATAGCATTCCAAGTAGAAAAGGATGAATCAGATTCAGATGAGGAAGATATGGCATTTATTGCTAAGAATTTCAAAAAGTTTTTGAAATTCAGAAAGAGCAACAAATTCAGAAACAACAAGAATAGCTTCAGCAGTAATAATAACAACAACAAGTCATCGTCCTCTGCTCTGGAATGTTATGAATGTCATAAGAAATGGCACATCAAGAAAGACTGTCCTGATTGAAAGAAAGACAAATTTAAGAATAAGAAAGACAGATTCAAAAAGAAAGCCTTCTCTATTACATGGGATGATTCAGAATCATCTTCATCATCAGACAGTGATACAGACAGCGATACTGAACAAGCCAACGTTTACTTTATGGCCTCTACTAATGATGTAAGTGATTTAACTTTTGATAATTTAGTTGATATAAATTCAGAATTACTTGATAAGCTAAGAAACATCAAAAGAAAATATAGAGACACTCTTGAAAATTTGAGTAGGACTGAAATTGAGGTAGATATGTTAAGAAATGAGGAAGAAATTTTAGAAGAAGAACTTGATACTTCTCAAGAATCTTATTCTAATACAACTTCTCAACTTTCTATGTTATGTCAAGAAATAGAAACTCAAAAGAAAAAGAATGATGCTCTTTTAGTTGAAAATCATGATTTGAATATTTAAGCTTGAAATCTATTGAATTTGAAGTGGTTTAAATTTGTAGTTCAAACATGGATTTGAAATCGATATAAATTGAAATGGTTTTAATGAGAATTTGAATTGAAACTGTTAGCCTGACTTAAATTGAATTTTTGGAACTAAAGTTGATTTGAATTGATTTGTGAAATTTGAAGAAACATTCTAATTTGAAACTATTTTCGATATAAACGCTTTTAATATACAAACTCTTTTAACATATAAACTATTTTCTCATATAAACCATTTTAATATATATTAATAATTTTTAATACATTAACTATTTTAATCTATAACCTATTTAAATATATAAACTATTTTTAATTTATAAACTATTTTAATCTATAAACTATTTTAATATATAAATTATTTCTAATATATAAACTATTTTAATCTATAAACTCTTTTAAAATATAAACTATTTTTAATATATAAACTATTTTGATCTATAACCTATTTTTAATATATATTTTAATGTATAAACTATTTTTAATGTATAACTATTCCAATATATAAACTACCTTCAATATTCAAACTGTTTAAAGTTGGAACTGTTATGATTCAGATTTAATTGATTTAAATGCGAATATTTTGAGATGATGGTTTAACCTATTTTGTGAATATGATTTTGAAAGTGATATGATTTAAAGTGAATAATAATTTCAAAAGTGATATGATTTCGAAAGTGAATATAATTTCGAAAGTGATATGATTTTGAAGTGAATATGATATTTTGATATCAATTATGAATCAATTATGGAAATGTAAAAGAATCAATCGGTGTGAAATAAGCATTTGGTTGTTAAAGAGACCGGGATCAGATATTGTCATACTCTCTGCCAATACCGAAAACCACTTTAACAACTGTGCACGTGGTGGAGAATCCAGAACGAAGTAGGATGGTTTGGCGAACGCTACTGTATGAGGTATGAACGCAGCCCTGACCCCTTCGGGTCAGCTTGATATGACTAAAACAGGAGCTATACCTGGGCCAAGTGAGGTCGCTCCTCCGATCGGACATGCTTCTTCGATACCATATCTGTTACTTTGTGATTGATTGGTGGCCACCTCTATTTGATTATGGGAGTGTGTTCTGAGGTGGGCGATAGTAGCTGCTATGCGTTACCACCAGCCCGGTTCTACAAACGTTACAATCCTACCCTGGCATTGCATCGCGTGCCTTATCATATGCCTTATCAAGCCCATTAAAAGTGTGGTTTGTGTCGTACACTATGGAGTGTCCTTTGATAGCCCTCCAGTTTACGGAGGAATTACGATACTGTATAGACTACGGCATTTATAAAAATGTGTTAAAGGGGATATGGGTAACGCCTTAACGCTATTTTAATACTTTACTTTACTATAGACATATTATAATAGTGTATATTACTACATAGTAGATAGTTTAACAGATCCTTAGGAGATGGAATGCCAAACATCTCTTAAGTTATTTCACACACATTAGACATTGAAAATCTCTGAAGCCATTACACTCATATTTACTTATTTTGATTTAACTTACATAAGATCTTTTCGTTCTGACTCGAGTGTTTTGTCTTTTCATTACGCTTGGGTCAGCCTGAGCATTGCAGTGTTGAAGACCTTATTTATGGAGGACGAAGACGAATATTTAGTATATTGTTACTATTATTATATTTATTCCACTGTATCATGTGTTCCGCTGCATTTTTCTTTATTCTTACTATATGTATAACTCTGATTTGTATTGTAAAAGTGTAATCAAATGTTATTTATAAAACAGCTTTATGAACTGTTTATTTGATTATTATATTTTGTCATTCCGCTGTGAGATTCTGTGTTTTGTTTTTCCTTCGTTTCTATTATTTTCTTATTTACCCCATTAACAATCCTCCCTTTTGAATGGTTTGAATTAACATGTGTGGTTTAATGTCGATTTAAACCGTCCAAAAAGGTGGGCCGTTACAATCCATCTCGATCGAGATGAAGATGGCAAAAGTGTTGACCAAAAATTATATCGAAGTTTAATTGGATCGTTACTTTATCTAACGGCTAGTAGACCTGACATAATGATGAGTGTTTGTTTATGTGCCCGATTTCAAGCAAATCCTAAAGAATCACATATACGAGCGGTGAAACGCATATTACGTTATCTAAGCAAAACCAAAGATTTCGGACTCTTTTATCCGAAAGAATGTCCTTTCGAGTTAGTATCATATAGTGATGCTGACTTGGAGGATGGCGGATAGATCGAAAAAGTACAAGTGGGACTTGTCACGTTATTGGACAATCCTTAGAGTCTTGGTTTAGCAAGAAACAAAATTGTGTTTCACTCTCGACATGTGAAGCAGAATATATTTCAACTGCTTTAGCATGTGCTCAAGTCATCTACATGCAACAGACACTTCAAGATTTTGGAATTAATTTGTCTAATTCAACTATTTTATGCGATAACACAAGTGTTATAAACTTATCTAAAAATCCTGTCAATCATTCACGAACAAAACATATTGACATCCGTCATCATTTTCTTCGTGATAATATTGAAAAGGATGTAGTCAGATTAGAATTTGTATCTTCTGAAAACCAGCTAGCTAATATATTTACAAAACCTTTAAATGAAAATTGTTTTATAAAATTAAGAAGAGAATTAGGAATTTTATCTTTAAAAGATTTGTAAAAAAATTTATATATATTAAAAATTTCTTTCAAAAATGGGGCTGTTGGGACTCAATCTCCGGTCTCATGGCTGGGAATCTCATGCTTTTCAATTTTGCTATATGTTATTTCACACTATAGGCTAAACTTCACTTCTCTTTATACATTTTCGTAGCTATATTTTTAACCATACATTATTTTAGACAACTGTTTAGTTCCATCAATTTTTCTCTGGTTTCAAACTTTCTCACCATAAACCTGCTTTCTACTTTTTCGCATTCATTCAACTATATAAACCTTCTTCTTTACATTATTTATATCAATCTCAAATAGCTTATTTCACAAACAATTATCAAGTCATTATGTCTTCTAGTGAAAGCTCAAATTATTCTCTCATTGACTATAGCTCTCCATCCACCAATTCTTCTAATTTTTCAACTCCTACTACTGCATATGAACCTGTTCATATTGTACCGCCCTCAAATTATCATACTGGATATACACCGTAAGCTAAGCGTGGACGTAAACTACATTTTAGTAACCATCTATCAACGATAAGATCGATGACATTCACCATTATCAAAGAGAAACTCTAAGCTTACAACGAGAAATGTACTATGAACAAAAAGTTCATGCTAGGAGACTTAGTTTTCTGGAAAAGTGTGCATTAAAGTTCTGTGGTGCTTTACCAACAAATAATAATGTTCAAGTTCCATCACCTGAGAGAATTTCATGCTCTCCAAATTCATGGGAACGCTCAACAATTCAACCAGCTCGAGAACACACTAAAATTGAGCCGAAAGAATGTGAGACTCCGAAGAATTCGACTTCCTCTTCTTAGACTACATTTTCTTGTTTTTATCTATGTTTTATTAATATAATATATATATATATATATATGAATTAGCAATTCCATTTGTCAATAAATACTATTTTTCATAGCATCAGTCGACTGAATTGATACATTCAGTCGACTGAATACTGTCTTAATAAAAACTTATACATGAAATTTAGTCGACTAAACAACTTTTTCAGTCGACTGAATCATACCCAAAATGAACTAAAAAAATTCTGGATACAGTTAGTCGACTGAAATAATATATTCAGTCGACTGGATCACTGACCTGACAAATTTTTAGCCTCGAGTTAATATTTAGTCGACTGAACTTGCATTTTTAGTCGACTGAATCTAGAAAACGAATTTCTTTATATAAAAAGGCAGCTTCTTTTCATTCCATCTCTTCATTATAACATCTCATCTTTTCACCTACCTCCATACCCATTCACTCTTTTTAAAATAACTTCAGTTTAATCCAAAACTACTCAAAATTATTCAAGCTTATCTTCTCTAAAACCCTAATCATAATGCCACCCAAGAGAGCTAGACCTTCCTCCTCTTCAGCAGGACCTACCAAATCTCAAATTAGAAGTTGGCTATACAATGATAAGGCTGCTCAAAGGTTCAACAAGATGAAGAACTCCAGGATTTTCAAAGGTTCGTTTGTAAAATTTCTTAATTTTGCTTCCTATGCATTTCAAGACTTAGCAAGGAGAAGTGGTCTAGAATCATTGCTTGATTATAATGTCAACAGCCTGAAGATTAGTCACCTTTTGATCAAGTTGTTCTATGCTAATCTAAACTTGGATCATCACACGATTCATAATACCGACGATTGTGTATGGACACTTGTGTGTGGAGTGAAGATGTTTTTACCCATCTCTAGAATAGGAAGGATCCTGCAATGTACTTTAGAAGGCGAGGATTTAAACGAGATAGAGGTTGATATGGACCATCGAGATAGAGTAAGTCACCTTTTTCTTTCCGATGACTTAAAAGAACTTAAGGCAATAGAGCTTCGACCAAAAGCAAGAATCATGCATCGTGCTCTTACTCACTCCATTAACCCTCGTATCGAAAGCTACGAGAAAATTTATAAGTGAGATTACCATTCACTCTATGCTATATGGGGACAACGATCTGTAAATCGGGCAAAGGTCATTCTCGAAGAATTTCAAACCTTTAACCAAGGCCGCTTAAAAACCATTCATTATGAAGCTTATATAATGGGACTAATTCTACATTTTGAAATCCCTCTTCCCGATTCAGACTTTACTGCTATTGGTTCCCTTAACACCAAGACCTTAATTCTTATGGGTCTTCCGAAACACTTCCAAGTCATACAATCATAACTGTTGAACATTTGTAAGAGAATTAAGCCGCAGGACAACCTCAACCTTCTTCCCGTCAATATACTACTCAAATCGAAACGGGTTCTTCTTCTCAAGCTCCACGACAATTTCATGAGATTGAAGAAATTGGACCGGATACACAAGCATGCCAAGCTTACACGATTGTTTCTAGAAACCAAAAGATATTAGATAGGTGACATCTCGAGTTGAAACTACCATTACCAAAATGGATTTCAAACTCGATCGTATCAAAGGCTTCTTAAATAACATATGGGATGTGTTAACTTGTGGTCCATTCTACTCCACTGTAGTCCATATTCCTACAGATCCGGGGAAACGACTACAACTTCGTTTTACATGGTCATCCTCCAGAGAAGAAGAAGAAGGCGGTGAAGGTAAAAATTCAAGTGTGAGTGGTGATGAAGAAACGGAAGGTGATGATGAAGAAGGAGAAGAAAGCTCAAATGGTGATGGGGAAGAGTAAGTTATTTTCTATCTTTTATTTGACATTATCTAATGGGGTTTATGTTCTTAAACTATGTTGTATTTTGACAAATGTTGTTATTTGTGCTATTTTGTGTTGAGTACTTTATTAACTTTGTTGGTAAATGGTACAATTGTTTTTGTTGTTGTATGATCATATGTTGTGGGTTTGTTATCGTTATTGTTGTTATGTATTATCATATGTTGTGTAAATATAATCATATATATCTCTCTCTCCTTTTTGCCGATGACAAAGGGGGAGAAGAAGTTTTGCACTAACAAAATTTGCAGGATTACAAGATACCAGCAAGGATTCAGGGGAAGTTATAGATTTTTGTCCAAATTTATCTCAAATGAAGTTGTCAACAATCAAAAAGGGGGAGAATGTTGGACTTCATGCTTTTGATTCATGACAAGGAGTTCAAGACAGAAAAAGGATTATCAAATATTCGACAAGTATGTTTATTAGAATTTAAGTTAGTATTTGTTGTTAAAATCTATCCTCAAGTAAACCTACATTTCTGAAAATATACAGGTCAGTCAATTGGAACCATCCAGTCAGTCGATTGACCTATACACATGCAATTTTATATATTGCATAATTCAGTTGACTAAATATTCATGATCAGTCGACTAAAATGTGCCATATTCAAACTAAAACTTTTTTTTTAATTCAGTCGATTGACTGATCATATTTAGTCGACTAAATATGATATAACTGCCATATTTTTTAAATTTTCTGAAGAGACACTCCTCTTCCTGAAGATGAATCTCTTCCAGGAAGAGTTGCAACCATTTCTATTCGTCAGAACTCTTTACCAAGTGTTGTAACTCTTCATTCATTATAAATATACATTCCATTCAAGATCAAAACTAACTTTTCTATTCTCTACTCTCTTGAATATTCAGAACTTCTTAATGCTTAGAGTTTGTGAAATCACGCTTATAATTCTTCATTTATAAAGCAATCTATATTTCCTTATCTTCACGGACACACAAATATACATATCATATTTGAGGAAAAGATTATAGGAAGGGTGTACTTCATTCGACAAATCTATGTTGTAACAAGAACACACAAAGTCAAGAAAACAATTTATTTGTATCAAAGTCCTATTCAGTTGCTCAGGTGGTCAAAGTCTTGTTCGGTTGCTCAGGCGGTGTAAACCTATTCCTCCGGGTTAAGTGAGGGTTGGTAGTTTAATTCCAAAAGGAGTATGTGACTGGACGTAGAACGGGAAGTTCGAACCAGTATAAAAATCTCTGGTGTCATTTTATTTTACTACTTTATTTAATTACTTTATATTCCGCACAAGTAGTTTAGATAATATTCATATTACACGATCCTTAGCAGCACTTTCAAAAAAAACATCGATAGAAAATAATTAATTAAAATTCAAAAAAAATTTCTAATATTTGATCCAACTAACAATTGGAATAACTTGTAACAATATAAGTATCATGAATGAGAATAATAAGAAATAAACTTGAAAAGTAAAAGATTGAATTTTATAATGGCTCAACAATGTACTTATGTTCATTTTATAGTTTTATTGCTTCATTTCATCTAATTATATTCGTTTATAATGACGAATGAAAAAATAAAAGATAGAAATGTGAAAAAACAGGTTCAACTAGTTTTAGCTTAGAATTCTCTATATATAATTTTGAACTTCCTAGGGGTATTCATAGGTCTACAATCATGTTATAATTAAGGGCGGAAAATACCTTACATATTTCTAACCAACAACCTAAGTTGGATTTTATTTTCAATTTCAAGGAAGGTCGAGTCAAATTGGGCCGGGTTTGAAAGGCTTATATTGTTCAAATTCATTTGGATAGAATATGGACTAGAGTACTCCGCATCACTCAATTTCTTTTGGCTGATTTCTCTGATATTTTGCATGTTTAAGACCAAGACTTCGATTGCATAAACACTTGGTATTTTAAGCACTTTAGGTGCAAATTTAAACTTCTATCTCAAGTAAAGTCTTGGGGATCTTCCTACTACATCCACTGCCTCAAACATGGTATAAATGTTTTCCTTCGCAATTTACGTTTGAAAATCATAAAACAAACAATCATCATATTGCTTCTCAAAATCTTGTAGCGATTATATACAGAACTATCACACTACTACTTCTCGTATCTTATGCATTGCCATGTCATTTACGGATGAACCATCTTTCTTCCAAAATTTTGTAAACATGCATCCTTTTTTTTAAATATTGAATCTTCATCATCGTTTAATCGTTCGTTTGAAAACTAAAGGTGACCTTTGTCATAAAATATATATGTTTTGATACATATTTTAAGCACTTGTCATCCAAATAATATCCTTTTTTCTACATATAGGTAGGAAAATTCATTCGAAGTCGAACTCAAAATTTCAATCACTAGGCTACTTTGATCGGGAAAATTTTCAGCCAGCTCTAGCCTTCAAGATCTATACTTCAACAACCTTGTGCTCTAAAAACATCGGCTCTTTCTTCTACTTGGCATGAAAGTTGCACCAAATTCGACGAGAAATTCCCATATTCTAAACTCCTTCAATTCAACTCTAATCAAAATAAATTAAGATATATTCTTCTTCATTGTTTCGCCATCTCATTAATTGAATTTATCCTAGAACCTCATGAATTTAACATAAGACCATATGAATTCTACACTTGCAATTGGGTTCTTTTGATTAAGCGCTAAATAGTTGAAATTAATCATTGATACAGGCTTGTAGTGATGTTGGGAACACAATAGTATTGTTTTTTCATAACCTATCGCTCATTTTAATACACCCGAAATTTTAATAATAATTTAAAAGGGTATTATGGTAAATTTAATTAACAATAGTAAAATGGTGATTTTTATAAAGAATGGAATTTGAATTCAAGAGTTATGTCATTGCATAGAGCATGATTTTTTGATCAGTTTTGACTATATGAATGTCGAAATTGCAGATTGTATAGAGAAAATAAATGGGATTTGTATTATGGATTCAAGATGGGCCAAAGCGGGTAGATCAATTAATTTCAATTTGAAATCTCAACTTACATTTCTCCCCTTATGTATATACCAAACCAAAGTACATAAAATTATTAAACTTCATTTCTGAAATACTCTACATTTATACTCATACTATCCAAGAGTATCACTAAGTAAGACATCGGATAATACTGAGAATGAGGCTATATGGGGTACACACATGAATATTAACTTGGACAAGCATTGGTACATATCTTGAATCATAGTATACTTATTATCAATGTATACAGTCTTAGTACAAAGCAACAAATACGTGTGCCAGAGAACTAGTTGGAGGACCCTCAAATCAAGAGAACTAGTTATTTGCATTAAAATTTATATGGATGTGATTTGGAGAGAAAGAAATGCTATTATTTTTTATAACCAGAGAAAGAATATTGCTTCTCTGTGGAATGAGGTTAGGGAAAGAATTTTCATGCAATTGAAATGGAGAGCTTGCCGTTTCCCTGATATCATGACTAGTGGTTGGGCTCATTGACTATTTGTTTTTTTCTTTCTTTCTTCTTTGTTATCTCTGTCTCTTGTTTGATTCAAAGCTTGTTTTGAATCTTTTTTATTGTTGTTGCAATAAAACTGGTAGGGGTCCAGTTAACCCCGCTGGCTTTGCCAAAAAAAACAAATACGTGTGCCTCTAAGATAGAACATTATACAATCACAAAATATAAGTAGAGCATACAGAGCTAGAATATAGCAGATACATATAATATATTATATAATACAAAGTCCAATAGGGCTACAAAATGATGATCTATAGCCCACCACTATATATGTACGTCACTGCAATACATCATAATATACATATCATCGAGGCTACAAAATGCATAGATGATGTATCATTAAGGTTGTTGTTGTTGTTGTTTTAGTTTGTATGTGGGATTTGCTTTTGGGGAAGTTGTTGAAAATGATTATTTATGATAAAATTGCATTAAAGCATGGCATATAACATACAAAGTGTGATATTTTCATGCACAATATTTACAATGGAACATAATGGTTTCCCCTATTTATATGTTTTTCTAACCTAGTGGTTTATAAAATCGGAAATTGAGTTACGGGAGAAAACAAACAAATTTAGACATAAAAATTGTATATGTTGAAGGCTAATGTTCTAGGTTGCTTTTGTTTAACTACCATATTAATAAAATGAGAAGATTATATTAGTTCAACCTTTTTCATTTAATATATGTACAAATTTTCAAATTTACCATCTTTTAATATAACTCGAAAAATTATATCCATACCAGAGTTTATAACATCAAAGTATAATGGTTGCAATGTTCAATTAGTACCACTCAAATTTAAAGGGACTACACTTGAAGATATGTTTACATTGGCCGATGGTTTAAAAGTATTATTTTGACATGCTGACTATCACTACTAAAAAACACTTAGATTGAGACAATAAAATAGAAAATAATTTTTTTTGATTACTAACTAAAAACTAATCAAATACTAAAAAAAATTAGTATTTACACTTGAAGATTGGTGATTAAAATTCTATCTTTGTTTGGTTGAAAAAATATAAGACCGTTCTTAAACTGTATTTCGGTCTTAAATTTGATTTCTAGTCGGTCTTTAAATGAATAAACATCTAACGAATGAGGTAGCTTTTTTGTTAAATTTAATGGTTGAAGTTAGTAATTCATGCGATACTATTTTTTACACTGATTAGAAGTTATAATAAGTCTTAAATTCTAAATAAAATTATAATTATATTTTCTAATACATACAAAATCCCACTTTTTCCTTAAAATAAGGTTCGCATGATCCCACTTTCATATAATTCTCATTTAGAGAAACAATCACTCCCATTACCTAAAGATCTTCCTAGTTTAACACAAAAAAGAAAATCTATGTAGGGATAATAATTATAGAAAACTCTCCCTCTTCTCCTTTCCGCCAGCTCCCTTCTTCTAGCCATTTTCAGTCGAGATAGAATCAACCAGTGAAATCATACTTCAATATGTGAAATTTAATTCATGAATTGTATGAATTCAGTAATTTAATTGAACCATACTTTTCAACTAATTTCTTTACTTGGAGTGGGTGGAACAAATTTCTCTATACATAGAAAAATTGATAGATTTTTTGTTAACCACCTATGGACCAGTAAGTTTACAAAATTTGGAATATGTTTTGGTAATCACTCCCTACGTCATCATACTCCTATTTATGTCAAGTTTAACTCTACTCATTGAATAATTTCAAGAATTCCATTCAGATACAACATTTCCTGATTTATGAATTCTGATTACAAAGAAATAGTGCATCAGTCTTTAAGTACTAATGTGTAAAGAAATCCTCTTTATAGTCTTCTTTGCAAATTAAAAGCAAATAAATGGCTTATCATGGCAGAAATCTAAATCAAATAGTCATGACATGTGTGAGTGGTTGAGAAAGGAAACTAATATCTATATGAACAGTTGGTCAATAACCCTCTTGATGAAGATATTGCTTTGTAGTATGCTCATAAACCGACCATCTCTCTAATCTATTGAGGAAAATTGCAATAAAGAATACACAAAGAGTGAAACTTAAGTGGTTGACACAGCGAGATAAAACTTCAAAAAAATTCATAATAAAATGTCCATCCCTAAAATAAGTAGTAGCGGGAAATACATTCTAGACTCAGATGGAAATCTTCAATCAGCATCAAAAAGCATTGCACAAGAGGTAATAATTTATTTTTTAGATTTATTCAATTCATCAAAGACAAACAACTAATTTCTAGGCATTACTTGTAAGAAAATCTTATATGAAAATGTTAGAGAAAACCTAGCAAAATCATTTCAATCAGAGGAAATTAAAGCAGCTCTTTTTCAAATTGAAGATAATAGTACTCCGAGACCAGATGACATGAATTACAAAAAAAGTTCATTGGAAGCAGATTAAAATGGACTTACGGGAAGCAATGTTGGGTATTCAAGGAACAGATAAAATAATTAAAGAAATCAATCATGCAATTCATTTTCTTAATTCCCAAAATGCCTGCTCTTCAAATTATTGCTGACTATATGCCATTTTCCTTATGCAATGTTACTTATAAGATTCTAGCTAATATCTTTTGGAACAAAATGAAAGGCTACTTGAATGAGCTTATTTCTATGGATCAAAATGCATTCTTTTTAGGAAGACTGATAATTGAAAACTCACTAATGGCATATGACTTGGTTAAAGGTTTTAATAGATAGAATTCAAATAATTTATGCTTGAAAATTGATTTACACAAAGTTAATGATAGAATTAATAGGAATTTTTTTCTTCATATGCTCATTTGCATGGGTTTTCCCTATAACTTTGCTAATCTAATCTTTGAATGTATTTCCACTCCCTCATTTATATACGAACAAATGGATCACCTCATGGATTCTTTGAGAGCAATAGGGGATTAAGACAAGGAGACCCTCTTTCCCTGTATTTGTTTTCTATTTTCGTGGAGTATCTCACAATTTTACTTGATCTGAAATTTTTGAATGATAGACTAATGCCAATATATCAGGTTGATCCACTAGTTACCCATCTTTTGTACGCTAATGATATATTAATCATGTTAAAAGCTATAATAGACAGTGTTAATGCAATAAACAGAATGATGCAGACTATGAAAAATAATGTAGGACTTATCATGAATGAAAATAAATCAAGCATTTTCTTCAGCAAAAAGGTAGGCAACAGACATAATATAAACAAAATTATTAAGTTCGAGTCTGGTAATATGCTTATAATATACCTAGTTATCCCCTTTCTCACAACAAATTAAAGGCAAGGGACTTTGTCCTTTAATTGAAAAAATTGAAAAAAATCTCTGACTACTCCAGCAAACAATTAAACATAGTGGGAGAATTGAGTTAATTAAAGCAGTCATATTTCCTATGATTAGCTTTTGGATGCAATTCAGCTAAATTCCGACTAGCATAATAAACAAGATCAATCCTATTTGTGCCAATTTCATATGGAAACCTAAATGTCATAGAATGTCTTAGGATGATGTATGTAAAACCAAATCTGAAGGAAGCACTGACATTAGAAGACTAGAGGATGTTGCCAAGGCAATAGCCATTAAATTGGTGTGGATGTATCTGCAAGGTGATAGCCTTTTTGCACTATGGTTAAAGAACAAATATTGCAAAAATAGGAATTTCTAGACTGTACAAATGGATAATAATGCATCTCACACATGGGAAACATTATTTAAAGTAAGAGCATAGTGTAAAGGCCTCATTGATAGAATGATTAGCAAGGATAAAGACAGAAACATGTGGTTTAACCCTTGGTTAAATGGCTCTTCTCTAATAGACAAGCTGGGTTGGCAATATCTTTCAATGGTGGGTGGGCCCAAAAATAAAGTCTCATATCTCCTAGATGATGATCAATAGCCCTAAAAATATTGGCTACCTGAAAGTAATGATCAATTTGATTTCAAATCTGCTTAGAACCAAATTAGAAACAAATCTGTAGAATTAAGCTGCTATAATTTGATTTGAGATACTAAATGCAACTCCAAAATGTCACTATGTGCATCATTAGCTAGACTAAATAAACAGGATACAAAAGACAAAATCATCAAGTGGAACAACACCATAGATTAAACGTGTAATCTTTACTATCAGCAATGGAAAAATAGAGATCACATGTTCTTCAGTTGCCCTTACTCCAAAACTCTATGGAACAACATTAAAATTAAACTAAACATTAATGGGAATAATTATTGTGACATCACACAGATTTTTGATAAGTTAGCCAACTATAATCAAGGGTCAACAATCTACAGGCATTTAGTAAATATTACTGTCATTTAGCATATTTGCTAATTTTGGTGGGGTAGGGGCGGTCATGGGTAGGGCACCCATAGGTAGGTCTTGTTTTATGGTGTCCATGGCGGTTACCTTTCAGTTAATGAAGTTTTTCAGTGCTAAGGGGCTTTGATGCATGCCAGATTGTTGATTTTCTAGATTAATGTGTTTACAATAATGGGTGGTTAATGGATGAATGTATTTTGGTTATTAAGGTTGTATGAGATTGTTGTTTAGTTTGTATGTGGGATTGAGCTTGAGGAAGTTGTTGAAAATGATTATTCGTGAGAAAAGTGTGTTCATGGCACATAACATATAAAGTGTTATTGTAACGACTCGCATTTTTGACCATTCAAGTCGACAAAACATATACACGTGCCGACTCAAACAATCCAAAATACAGATAGCTATTGGGGTTAAATAAGAAAAGAAAGGAAAGAACAGAAATAAACACAGAATCTCGCAGTGGAAGGAACAAGATATAATAAAAAAATAACAGTTCATGAAGCTGTTAAATAAATAAATTTTATTATTATTATACATCATAAATCAGAGTTCATACATATTAGAGATAATACAACAATGCAGCGGAAAAATAATACAGTAGTAGAATACAAATGATGTAATACCAAACTCCGTCTTCGTCCTTCAGAATATACCTTCAACCTAATCTGAAATGCTCAGGCTGACCCAAGCGTAATGAAAAGACAAAACACTCAAGTCAGGACTAAAATATCTCATGTAGGTTAAATCGAATAAGTAAATATGAGTGTGACGGCGTCGGAGATGTTTACGGGTTTTAGACACCTCCTATCCAGTATTTAACGTGCGTGCATTAACTTAAGAGATGTTCGGGATTTCCATCTCCTAAGGATCCGTTAAACTATCTACTATATAATAGAATACGCTATATACAATAATGTCTATCATAAAGTAAAATATCAAACTAGCGTTAAGTCATGGCCCATTCCACCCTTAACACATTTTTATTCCCAAGAGTATATACAAGACCGTAGTTTCCCCAAAACCGGAAGTCACCAGAGGGCAATCCATATACTAAAGGTACAAACCAAAATCGTAGTGGTCACGAATAGGATAATGATGCAGCGCAACCCACATCTTTCAAAGGTATAAGTCATACATGACTTAAGGAAGTAGACATAAGTCGTGCACGACCTAAGGAAGCACCACGAGATAACCAAATAGCAGCGCGAGTTGAAGGCTTAAGTCGGCTATGACTTAAGGGGAAGGTTTTGAGTCGTCCACGACTTAACTGGAAACCAGAGGGAGAGATTACGTTGAGTTCACGACCTAACAAAGCGGCCTTAAGTCGAAAACGACTTAACGAAGATGAGGTACTAAGTTTTCTACGATTTATCGAAGCAGATGGCATAAGTCGTCCACGACTTATCGGAGTTGAAGACATAAGTCGCCCATGACTTATAGGAAGAGCAACACAAGTTGAAAAGGCACAAGGCTTAAGTCGGCAACGACTTAAGGGAAGTGTTTTGGGTAGTGTACAACTTAACGAGACAAGTGATAAGTCGTTACCGAGTTACGACTTAAGATGAGTCGTTTGGTGTGCTTAAGGCGTGAACTGGGTTAAGTCGTGAAGTCACTATTCGCTAAGTCGTCCAAGCTTAAGTCGTGTGAGGAGACTGATGTGATATGTGTTTAAGTCGCTGCTGAGGATAAGTCGTCACCAAGCTATGATGAGTCGTTAAGTCGTCTACGACTTAAGTGTTGAGTCGTTGTATGGTATTATGTTGTATTTCTTTAAGTCGTATGTCGTTTGTACTTAAGTCGTAGGTCAAAGAATTGTGTTTCTGTATTGTAACTATTGAGTCGGAGCTATTGATAAGTCGTCACCAAGTTATGATGAGTCGTAGGTCGTAGGTGATGAGTCGGAAACGACTTAAGACTTGTGTAATTTTCTGTGGCATGTGTTGTAGCCTATAAATAGGCAAGTTGTGTCATTTTGTAAGGTTGTTGATTTTTGAATAAAATTCTCTTTTGTTAGCTTTGTGCTTTCATTCAAATTGGTAGTTGAGTGTAATCTCCTATCTCCTCTCTCGGATAATCGAGTGCGCTCGATTCAACGATTGCAGAAGCCGATTCGCGGAATCAAGTGTGCTTGATCAACGCTCGAAGAATTGAAGATCTCTCCTCACGGTATCGTGCGCGATCAACGTGTCAGAGATAGCTAGAATTCGGTATCTTCGGATCAACGAATTTGGGGAATTCAGTATTCATCAATCCACCGATTACTACATTCATCGATCTACATTTGTTTTTGTAATATCCGCTGCGTCATTTGGTATCAGAGCTTGTTTAGCCAATCATAGCTAAATCGAGTCTTGGAGCCAATCACTTTGAAGAAATTTGAAGACGAAGTATAGATTTGAACACGGCCGAGAATTTGAAGAAGTGGGTCGTGCATACTTTTGAAGTTTGAAGATCGGATTTGTGATTTGGAGAAGTTGTGTTCATCGTGTTCATCGCGAAGTTACAACAAAGTGGGAGTTTTCGATCCATTTCATTTTGGATCAAAGTCCGAAAGGTGTTTGAATTTTGATTTGTGAAGAGTTTGTGAAGATTTCAAGTATGCCGCCGAGAAGAGCTAATCGTCACCAAAACGTAGAAGCTTTGTATCAAAGAGAAGAAGCTGATGAGATGGAGCAAAGAATCAATGAAAACTTTAGTGAGAAGCTTAACGAAGGAATTGGTCGGTTAGAGAATACGATGTTAGAAATGAATCAGAATCGGAGAAGGGTTTCACCTGAATCTAACCATGGGGGAAGTAGAGTCTCACCACAATCCAATCGAGAAAGAAGTGTTGACAATGATCAAAGGCGTGGGAGGAACGTGGATGATCGTGAACGGAGGAATGTAGATAGAAGGGATGATGGTGGTAGACGTGAAGGTAGTAGAGATGTGGGTGGACGAGATAGACAACGATATACATCTGATTTTGAAGAGGAGTGTGATGGTGGTAGTGTTTGAGGACAAGGACGAGGACAAGGAAGAAATCACTCTGAGTATGATCACAAGTGGGAGTCGGGGATGAAGACTGAAATTCCTGAATTCAAAGGTGGTATGCAAGCGGAGGAGTTTCTAGATTGGGTGGCTAATGTTGAGGAGATTTTTGACTTCAAAGAAGTTCCAGAACATCGTAGAGTGAAGTTGGTTGCTACAAGGTTGAGGGGTAGAGCTTTGGCATGGTGGCAGCAAACTAAACTTACACGTGAACGGATGGGGAAGTCAAAGGTTGAATCTTGGGAGAAGATGAAGAAATTGATGAAAGCAACATTCTTACCTTATAACTATCAGTCGCTTATGTATCAGAGATTGCAGAACTTGAGACAAGGGATGAAATCTGTGAATGACTATGCTGACGAATTTTATCAACTTATTGCAAGGAATGATATTATGGAAACGGAAGAGCAGCTGACATCTAGATTCATTGGGGGATTGAGAATGCAGATTCAGGATATGGTTAATATGTTCGATCCAAGATTTGTAGCGGAAGCACATCAGAAAGCGTTAGCTTGGGAGAAGCAGGGTAGACGAAGAGGTGGTGTGTTCACTAGTTCCAACAATCAAATGAAGTGTGTTAGTGGAAGTTCTAGTGTTTCTAAACCTATCAGTAAACCGGTGGTGAAGGAGGCTGAGAAGGCGAAGGTTAACAATGGTTTCAAATGTTACAATTGTCAGGAATTGGGTCATAAAAGCAATGAGTGTCCAAAGCCGAAGAAACGAACTATGATTGCTGAACTTGAAGATGAGGATGGTGATGGAGAATATTCTAGTCCAGTTGAGGATGAACAGGATATTGCGTCAGGAGATGAAGGTTGTAATCTAATGTTGAGGAGATCGTGTTTGACACCGAAGCAGGAAGAAGCTAGTTGGTTGAGAAGTAATATCTTTCAGTCGACATGTACTATACTGGGGAAGGTGTGTAAATTTGTGATTGACGCGGGAAGCTGTGACAATATCATTTCAACCGAGGCTGTAACAAAGTTGAAGTTGAAGACAGAGAAGCATCCGAATCCATACAAGTTAGCATGGTTGAGAAAAGGAGGAGAGGTGAAAGTGGATAGACGAGTTCGTGTTCCATTCTCTATTGGGAAGAAATACAAAGATGAGATCTGGTGTGATGTAGTAGAGATGGATGTTTGCCACTTACTTTTGGGAAGACCATGGCAGTATGATCGAGCAGTACAACATGACGGTCGGACCAACAGCTATAGTTTTATGTTTGAAGGCACGAAGATTATCTTAGTTCCAAAGAAGAGACAACAGGGAGAAAGTAAGTCAGAAGAGATTGAAGAGCTGAAAACTTTATTATCTCTAAAGGAGTTTGTTAAGGAGGTTGAGGAAGAGCCGGAAGTATTCTTGTTAATTGGGCGTGAGAGCAGTGAAGAGGTTGAAATACCAGAAGAAGTAAAACCAGTTTTGAAAGAATTTGACGATGTATTTCCAAAGGAGTTGCCAACGGAGTTGCCACCGTTGAGGGATATAAAACATCAGATAGATCTTGTTCCAGGTGATGTATTGCCACACAGACCACATTATCGAATGAGTCCAAAGGAACATGAAGAATTGAGTAGGCAGGTAGAAGAATTGCTTGAACAGGGGCGTGTGCAGGAGAGTTTAAATTCTTGTGCTGTACCAGCTTTATTGGTACCCAAGAAGGATGGGACGTGGAGAATGTGTACAGATAGTAGAGCATTGAATAAGATCACAGTTAGATACAGATTTCCAATGCCGAGGCTTGAAGATTTATTAGATCAAATTAGTGGATCCGTAATCTTTTCTAAGATTGACTTGAAGAGCGGTTATCATCAGATTCGCATTAGACCAGGGGACGAATGGAAGACAACATTCAAGACGAGGGAAGGATTGTATGAATGGCTGGTAATGTCGTTTGGTCTATCGAATGCACCGAGTACATTCATGAGGGTGATGAATCAGATTTTCAGACCGTACATTGGAAAATTTGTGGTGGTTTACTTTGATGATATTCATGATCTACAGTGCTAACACAGAAGAACATGTTCAACATTTGAAGAAAGTGTTAATTATTCTACGTAAAGAACAATTCTATGCTGCTAGAAAGAAGTGTGTTTTCATGGCGAGGAGTGTTTTATTTCTGGGGTATGTTGTGTCGGAAGAAGGAGTATAGGTTGACCAATGTAAAGTGGAAGCTATCAGAGATTGGCCGCAACCTAAGACGATAACGGAAGTTCGTAGTTTTCACGGGTTGGCTTCATTTTATCGGAGGTTCATTCCACACTTTAGTAGTGTGATGGCACCTGTTACAGATTGTATGAAGGGTAAACAGTTTGCATGGACGGAGGAAGCTGGGGTTTCTTTTGATCGAATCAAAGAACTCTTGACGTCTGCACCAATTCTAATATTACCAGATTTTCAGTTAGTGTTTGAACTACATACTGATGCATCCAAGGTTGGGATTGGAGGAGTGTTGAGTCAGAGGGGACGTCCGATTGCATATTTCAGTGAGAAGTTATCAGGAGCAAAGATGAGATACAGTACATATGATGTGGAATTCTATGCTGTTGTGCAAGCTATTAAACACTGGAGACATTATCTATTTCAAAAAGAGTTTGTTCTATATACTGATCATGAGGCATTGAAGCATTTACAAGGGCAAGATAAGATTTCAGCGAGACATGCATCGTGGATTGCTTATCTGCAACAGTTTACTTTTATTGTTAAACACAAATCGGGAGTGACGAATCGTGTGGCTGATGCTTTGAGTAGGAGAAATCATTTGTTGACAACAATGAAGGTGGAAGTGACAGGGTTTGATATGTTGCCAGAATTATTTGTCGATGATCCTTACTTTGCAAAGTTTGTTGAAAAAGTTAAGGAGGGGGAAACAGATGAGTTCGTGATGGTAGATGGTTTTCTGTTCAAGGGAAATCGATTGTGCATACCTGATTGTAGTTTGAGGATGAAGATTGTAAAAGAGCTACATGAAGAAGGGCATGTTGGGAGAGACCGTACATTACAGTTGATTTCACAGTCTTACTTTTGGTCATCGATGAGGAAAGAAGTGGAGAGGTTTGTGGAGCGATGTCATATCTGTCAGGTTTCGAAAGGAACTGCAACTAATGCTGGGTTATATATGTCGTTACCTGTACCAACTAAACCATGGGTTGATGTGAGTATGGACTTTGTGTTGGGGTTGCCGAGAACACAGCGTGGTAATGATTCCATTTATGTGGTGGTTGATCGGTTTTCGAAAATGGTACATTTTATTGCTTGTAAGAAGACGGCGGATGCTGTTCATGTTGCTCAATTGTTTTTCAAAGAGATATATCGACTTCATGGATTGCCAGAATCGATTGTGTCGGATAGGGATACTCGTTTTCTAAGTCATTTTTGGCTAAGTTTGTGGAAGATGGTGGGAACGAAGTTGAACTTTAGCAGCGCTTATCATCCGCAAACGGATGGACAGACCGAGGTCGTGAATAGATCGTTGGGAAATTTGTTGAGGTGTCTTGTGCAAGACAATCTGAAGAGTTGGGATGTGAAGTTATGCCAGGCAGAGTTTGCTCATAATCACGCTGTAAATCGAAGTACTGGGTTCAGTCCATTTCAGATTGTATATTCTAGTATGCCAAAAGGACCGTTGGATTTAACGGTAATACCACACTCGAAGGGGACAGTTAAGAAAGCTACTGATTTTGTTGAAGATTTGACAGAGTGTCATAGAATCGTTCAAGAACGGTTGGAAAAAGCGAATGAAAAGTATAAACGACATGCAGATTTAAAGCGAAGAAATGTTGAATTTAACGAAGGTGATTGGGTTTATGCAGTGTTAACAAAGGATCGTTTTCCAGTGGGAGCTTATAACAAGTTAAAAGCCAGGAAAATTGGTCCTGTAGAAGTCGTGAAACGGATTAATGAAAATGCTTATAAGTTGAAGCTGCCGGAAGATGTGTACACTTCTGACGTATTCAAAGTCAAACATCTCGTACCATATTATGGGAGTGAACAATCAGATGTGGAAGAATTTACAAATTTGAGGACGAATTTCTCTCAACCTGGGGAGGATGATGCAGTGTAACCCACAACTTTCAAAGGTATAAGTCGTACACGACTTAAGGAAGTAGACATAAGTCGTGCACGACCTAAGGAAGCACCACGAGATAACCAAATAGCAGCGCGAGTTGAAGGCTTAAGTCGGCTACGACTTAAGGGGAAGGTTTTGAGTCGTCCACGACTTAACTAGAAACCAGAGGGAGATATTACGTTGAGTTCACGACCTAACAAAGCGGCCTTAAGTCGGAAACGACTTAACGAAGATGAGGTACTAAGTTGTCTACGATTTATCGAAGCAGATGGCATAAGTCGTCCACGACTTATCGGAGTTGAAGACATAAGTCGCCCACGACTTACAGGAAGAGCAACACAAGTTGAAAAGGCGCAAGGCTTAAGTCGGCAACGACTTAAGGGAAGTGTTTTGGGTAGTGTACGACTTAACGAGACAGGTGATAAGTCGTTGCCGAGTTACGACTTAAGATGAGTCGTTTGGTGTGCTTAAGGCGTGAACTGGGTTAAGTCGTGAAGTCACTATTCACTAAGTCGTCCAAGCTTAAGTCGTGTGAGGAGACTGCTGTGATATGTGTTTAAGTCGCTGCTGAGGATAAGTCGTCACCAAGCTATGATGAGTCGTTAAGTCGTCTACGACTTAAGTGTTGAGTCGTTGTATGGTATTATGTTGTATTTCTTTAAGTCGTATGTCGTCTGTACTTAAGTCGTAGGTCAAAGAATTGTGTTTCTGTATTGTAACTGTTGAGTCGGAGCTATTGATAAGTCGTCACCAAGTTATGATGAGTCATAGGTCGTAGGTGATGAGTCGGAAATGACTTAAGACTTGTGTAATTTTCTGTGGCATGTGTTGTAGCCTATAAATAGGCAAGTTGTGTCATTTTGTAAGGTTGTTGATTTTTGAATAAAATTCTCTTTTGTTAGCTTTGTGCTTTCATTCAAATTGATAGTTGAGTGTTGTTAGTGCCAAAATTGGTCACTAACCCCCAAATCCAGATGAAAGCACCAAATACCAATCACAGCTCAAAGATAGAATGTATGTAGAGAGCAATAATGTGAAGAATAGTTAAAACTAAAATGAAAGCAGTAAAGAACAACATATTTTATAGTGGTTCGGCTAACTCCGGCCTACGTCCACTCCAGAAGTTTGCTTTTTATTGCTGTAATAATCGATTACAGTTACAAAATGGCAGAGTTGCCTTAGCCTTAGAAAAGAAAAAGTAAGAGAGCAGAAAGAAGATCCCCTTTTACTGTGCCCCTGCCTCTCTATTTATAGACAAAGATGGGTTGGACTTCCCTGGTGGGCCTGGCAGCTGAGTACCTCAGCCCAAATGGAGTGGTCTCCATATGCCGATCCATAGATGCCGAACGCTGAATGTCGAACAAGGTGTGAATGCCGAACGATCTCCTCATGCCGAACATTGGGAAGTGCGAGGTACCGGGGTATCGAGGTGCGAGGTGCAATGCCGAGCGAGGTGAGGTATGCCGAACGAGGTGAGGTATGCCGAACGACCCATCCAATGTCGAATGCTCCCTAATGCCGAACGATCCATCCAATGCCGAACAAGACTTATGCCGAGTGCTCCATCCAATGTCGAACGATACTTACGAACCTCCGTCATGCCGAACCATGTCTGATGCCGAACGATCTCTAATGCCGAGCGCCTCTAAATGCCGAGCGCTCCTGGATGCCGAGCGCTACTGAATGCCGAGTGCTCCTGGAATGCCGAACGATCCCTCTATGTCGAACGACGATCTCTCTATGCCGAACAACCTCCAACGCCGAACCATCCCAATGCCGAGCGACATCTGCCAAACTGCCTAGGCCGAGCCATGTAATTTCTCCACTCCTTTTCCCAACGACATATTCAAGTGAACTTCGTCATTTTAAACCGAACCCATCATACTTTAGTCTCGATAGTTGTGAAGTTGTTTAAGTTAAATCCGTCTGTCTGCGGCCTTGCCAAAAGGCGGGTTAACAAGTGTAATCTCCTATCTCCTCTCTCGGATAATCGAGTGCGCTCGATTCAACGATTGCAGAAGCCGATTCGCGGAATCAAGTGCGCTTGATCAACGCTCGAAGAATTGAAGATCTCTCCTCACGGTATCGTGCGCGATCAACGTGTCAGAGATAGCTAGAATTCGGTATCTTCGGATCAACGAATTTGGGCAATTCAGTATTCATCAATCCACCGATTAGTACATTCATCGATCTACATTTATTTTTGTAATATCCGCTGCGTCAGATAATCAGTATGACAAGGTACATGAGGCAATACCAACTAGGATACTAGTAGTTGCATGATCCGGACTGATGTTGGGCATAGCAGCTAATACCCCAACACTGCGAAACAACACTCCCAAATCAAGGGGTGCACCCAAATCGAATCACAAAAGTAATAGACATGGTATCGAAGAAGTGTGTCCGCTAGAGATGGCGAACCTCAATGGCCCGGCGCGGCTCCTGTTTTAGTCATGTCAGGGGTCATCCAATATCGTTCTCTTTCTTCAGTCAACGCGTTCACCAAACCATCCACTTCATTCTGGATCAACACTTCACGTATATTAGTTATTAAAGTGGTTTCGGTATCGACAGAGAGTATGTCCATATCCGATCCCGGTCTCTTTAATAACTACATATTATTACACCGATGGCTCTTTTACATTTTAAATCAATTCATAATTGATATCAAAATATCATATTCGCTTCAAAAATCAAATCCATTTCAAAATCATCATATCTACTGAAAATATACGATTTCATTTCAAAATCATTTTCGCCTCAATATCTCATTAAAATTTCAAAATCGTATCAATACGATATCACTTTCACTTCAAATAAATCCATTTCCAAAATCATATCATATTTACTCAAAATATACGATTTCATTTCAAAAATCATTTTTGCCTCAATATTTCATTTCAATTCCAAACTCAAACTTGAAATATCATTTCATATAAATTTTCTTAGAAATATTCAGAGTTCGATTAAAAGTCCAATCTTTTAAAACAAATCGACTTTCGAAACTTTACGCCATATTTCAATTTTTCTTAAAAATCTAAACTTCGAATAATTCAACAATTTCATTTACCAAGTTTAAATTCCAACATCTCGAGCTTCAATTCAAAATAATTCAATTTCCATAAATTGGATTTTTATTCTTAAAATCAATTCATTTAAATAATTTCAAAACAACTTTTAAAATCATTTAATTTAACCAACTCGGTGTCCGTATATAATTCTCTAACCTATGGCCAAGTGGTCAGTAATTTCAATTAAATGTCAGGGATGAATATATATTACTTAAACCAATCACAGTGTCATGTGCATGTATAACAGGATATATATAAGCAAATAAACATCCAAACATTTAAATATCAACCAATAGCATCCATCGAAATAAATCATCCAATAGTCAATACAATTCACGGCAATTTCATAGTTATCAATATTGGGAAATTTGATTTCAATTAAATCCTAATTTCAATTTACTGTCAATTTAAATTTTCAACGGTGAATTCACACGACAATCTATATGACAATTAAATTTTTATCAAACAATGACAAATAAATTCATATCACTTCATAATGTCAAAATTTAACTACCATAAAGATATTCAGTACGTTATGAGCGTTATAAAACACTCACCTTGATTTTCCGTTGTCGCCGAGGCATTCCGGTTTGGAACTAAAACTGGACGACGCCCAACTTTAGCCCAAATTTCCACCGTCTCCAAATCCATCCAAACGAGTTTCATTTCGAAGCTCTCGTCATTACGATCGCAATGCAAAAAGTTTCGTTCCAATCGGACCTCGTATGAAAAAGTTATGCATTTTAAACATTTGTGAATTTAAATATATATATAAATATATACACATATTTTTTTCAAACCCTACTTTCAATCTCAGCCCTCCATTTTCTCTACTGTAGATCTGGGCCCTTCCTTCCATCTTCTCCAAAACGTGAAAAGCACGTACAATCTCAACCCATTCCTTCCAACCTTTGACCGACGATTTCTCCACCATCACTCGACGAGAAGTTGATCGGAGACCCACGTTAGAAGCGCCTACGCAAGAGCTACCCACGGCCAGGAGGTGGTTGAACTCGGCTCCCCCCTCACCTCGATTTGCATGAAAAATGCAGCGACTTCGAGCTCGATTTCCCGTTGATTCGTTGCTCCGTTTTCGATCATCTCCGTATGGATTTGAAGCTCTCATCGTCCTCTACAACTTTGTAGTTGACGACTTTTGCTAATTGTTGATGGATTGAGAGGAAAATGAGGAAGAAGTTTTGAAATTTTCTGGCCATTGAATTTGAAAGTGGCGGCTATGAAACCCTAGGACTGATGTTTTCAAATGAAATGATAAAGGGTTCCTTTTATAGAAATTTACCGAAAAACACTATTCACTCCAAAATCCGAACTTCAAATCTCGCGTAGTGACCGGCGTTTCTAGGGTTTATCCCGCATTTCAAACACAATGAAACAGGTTTCGGAAGCTACTTCGATCATCTGTGCGAGTTACGGCAATAAACGATCGATTTAAAATTAAATCGGTTAATCAAATTTCTGTGCGTTTGGGCTCGCCCCGGACAAACGGTAAATCCGATTGACATGAAATTTGAAACTCTATAATAATATGACATTACAAATCCGATGAAACTGGTTTCGTCGAAATCCGAGATTTTTTGAAAAATGACTATTTTCTCTCGCCGAATTAATATTAAAAACAATTCGATGCGTTTCGAGCTGCCACGGTCAAACGATAACTCCGATTGCTACGAAAATTGAAATCCGACAATAACAAACTATTACGGATTCAATGGAACTAGTTTCGTTCAATTCTGAGACTGTTCGAAAAATGGCTATTTTTCAGTCGATAATTAAATATTAAAAATATTCAATTTTCACAAATTAACTTTAAATTCAATTTTAAAAGTTCTATAACATTACTATAACTCCAATATGATAAGATAAAATTTTACAAATCATTTTCAATCATATTCAACTCGATTTTCAATTATTTCTGAAATTTAACTTATTAAATTATCGATTTAATTGTCTAATTAAATCCAATATTCGAAAAAATAAATTATTCGACTGTTTAATTTCAATATAAAATTCCCAATTTTAAATTATTAACTTTTAAATCAAATTTCAATTGTTCACAAATCCTATTTTTAATTTCACAGTAATTAACAATCTTTTACAATGCGGTTTTCCATTATAAATCCAGTATAAAAGATTACATTCGATTCAGCGTTCAATTATATTGTAATTCAAATTCAAGTTATTTAATTCCAATTGAATTCTTTTATTTCGATTTACACTTTCATTATTAATCAACCATTTACTTATACATTATTATCAATAGTTTATAATTCATTTACTTCCATTTTCTTCAGCTATCATCTTATTTAAATTCACAGTAATATTAAATTACATTCATTTACGTTGATTTCCATATTATAACTTCAATAATAAATGTAAAATTTTATTTATTTCATTGTTTACAATCAAATTCAATTCAATTCAATTACTTGTTACATTCAAATTTAAATCTTTACTTACATTCAATTACAAGTTAACATCTTTATCGAATTACAGTTTCAGTTATTATCTGCTTTCAATCAACTGTAATATTAAGTTACATTTATTTATATTAGTTTCAATAACATAAACTTCCATTATTAAATCTACCATTTTATTTATTCTTTGTTTACAATCATAACCAATTTGGTTTACAATCAAATTCAATTCATTATTTACATTCACTACAAGTTAACATCCATGTTTAATTTACAAATAAGTTATTTCAGAATTCAGTTTTGTATTTTAACTTGTAATTCACATTTAACAATACAAAATTTTATTTCCTTCGGATTTTTATCCAAAATTTTCATTTTAATTCGTATTTTTAAAGTGTTAAAAATACAGGTCGTTACAGTTATGTTTTCGTGCATATCATGTTTACAATGAAAAATCATGTTTTCTCTTATTTACAAGTGTGAACCCGTGTTGTGCACATGGTGTTGAATGTAAATCTTGAGAATACAATAGTATGTTATTGGTAAAACCATATTTATAAATCATGTTCAAACCAGAGTAGTGTGAAAAAAAATGTATACAGTTGTTAAATGTCGGACAATAAAATGTCGTGCACAATATAGGTTTCGATTCAATAGGTGCATTAGAAAACTAATCTAATGTACTATCCACCCTATTATCAAATAGAATCAATTAGAACAACATAGTCTATACATCACGAAGGGATATATAGAAAGGTGATACATATGCAGCACTTGTACTCTTGAGCTATCATGTGTTGACAGATCAATTGGCCCAAATAGTTCATTACAAATGTTGGAGCTATCTTAAAAAATAACTGTTGCATGGAATGGTTCACGATGGCTCATGCGCAAACAATTTTGATGCATAGTCCAACGTGCTTCCAAAATAAGGAGGATATTGTTAGATCTGATACAATATTTCCTTACTTAAGAAGGTTTGGAAGATATTTGAGGTAATTGCTCAAATATATTGCCTCTTTTATATGCATTAAAGAGGGTAATGGATTTGCTACATAAGAGGAAGAAATATTTGAAAAATAGTGAAGTAATTAATTAATTTTCTAATTAGATGATTAAAGAAGGAATCTTATCAGACGCATACAAACTGTGAGAAATTGGAAAAATAAAATGGTAAATGTTTCCCATATGATTTGGAGAATTGATTAGGTATCGATTTATGACCATAAATCAATTACTTCAACCTCAAGTAATAATCCCTATATAAAGTTAGGGATTAGGATGAATAGAAGCATTAGAAACGAATTATCTTCTCTTTTGTATTTCTTCATATTCTTCTTATTCTCCATTATCTATATTGTAAATCTTTGCTATGAAAGTAATAAAATCTCCTCTCTCCAAGTGGATGTACACTATCTTGCGATAGTGGAACCACTATAAATCCGGGTGTGAACTCTTTATTTACTTTCTTGTGTGATTTGCTGATTTGCTGTTTTATTTTCAAGTTCTGTTTGTTTTTTCGCACTACAGCACAATCTTATTGTTTCCACATGTATTAGGGTTGATTTGCAATCATTTCTGTAAATTCACCCCTACAATTTGGTACCAGAGCATTTAAGGTTGTTGTTGAAGCCTAGGGCTAGAAGGTATTCGATAAAATGGCAGAACCTAGAAATGAGGAGGTTAGATCTACCCAGGAATATGCACCCTACATTGGAGGTTCATATGCAGCATTAGGTTCGCAGTTGGCTATAGAGAAGTGGAACAGAGGTAATGATTTTGAGAAGTGGCAGTGGAAGACGAAGGCGGTGTTGAGAAGAAATCGTGTTCATCGGGTTGTATTTGACATAGAATCATTGCCAGTAGATATCTCAGAATTGGAAAGAAAGGAGATGGAAGAATGGGCCTTTACTACCCTCCAATTGGCCATGGGTGAGAATATCATTCCAGAGATTAGTGGTGAAACTACTACTAGAGGCTTATGGAAGAAACTAGAGGATCTCTACATGAAGAAGTCGATCGCGAATAGGCTGATTCTATTGAAGACTTTTTTTCACATATATGTGGGAAGGTACGTCATTGAAAGCACATCTAAACTTATTCGATGATCTGATGATGAAGATGAAAGTTGTTGATTTGAATGTAGATAAGGAGCAAAAGACTATAGTGGTATTGTGTTCTCTTCCTGAGCGATACACGGTTTTCGCTAACAGCTTGATTTATGGAAGAAGCATGCTGTCATTAGAAGATGTGAAGACGAGACTTCTAAGTGAAGAAATGAGGGATCAGATGAAGAATATGAGCGAAAGTGGAGATGCTAGTAGTAGTCAGGGGCTGTTTGTGGAGAGAGGAAGAAAGGAGAAGAAGGAGAATAATTTTAGAGGGTGTTTCAAGTCAAGGAAGCCTGGAAGTTGTTGGAGAGGTAAGTATAGAGACAACAGGTGTCATCATTGTAAGAAACATGGCCATTGGAAGAAAGATTGTCAAGATTTGAGGAAGATAAATGAAGTGGATGGTTCTTCATCTATTGCGGTAGAGAAGGTTGTTTCTGATGATGCGTTGACTGCATCTGTTTTCGATGTATCAGACCGTTGGGTGCTAGATTTAGGGGAATCTTTCCATATGATGCCTAGGAAGGAGGATTTCTGTTCTTATGAAGACAAGGAGTGAAGTGCCATATTAATGGGGAATGATGCTACTTGCAAGTCATTGGGAGAAGGATCAGTGCGTATTTGCATGCATGATGGTGTGGTGCGCACTATCACTGAAGTCCGCTATGTTCTAGGTTTAAGGAAATCTCTTCTGTCCTTGGGTCAGCCAGCATCTTTAGGGTGCAAGATTACGATGGAGTCGGATGGCTTAAAGGTGACACGTGGTGCTCTTGTATTGATGAAAGGAATGATGGTTTAGAATCTTTATCTGCTGAAAGGATCTACAGTTCTTGGAGAGACGTGTATTGGAGTTGATAGTTCATGAGCTTTGGATGCCACCAAACTCTGGCATCTCAGATTAGGTCATGTTCCAGAGAAAAGTTTGGAGATGCTTCGAAGAAGGAAGATGATTAAGGGTGAAAGCTTCAACCATTTGGAATTCTGCCAGGAGTGTGTGTTAGGGAAGCAGACAAAAGTTTCTTTCGGTATTGGTAAACATGGGTCCAAAGGAGTATTAGAGTATGTCCATATGGATGTTTGGGAACTAGTAGCTACAGCTTCTATTGGAGGAGCTAAGTATTTTATCTCTTTTATCAATTACTACTCTCGGAAGTTTTGGGTGCATACGATGAAAGCTAAGTCGGAGTCATTTGAAAAGTTTAAAACTTGGAAAGCACTGGTAGAGAATGAAGTAGGAAGGAAGTTGAAGGTGCTAAGATCCGACAATGGCGGTGAGTTTGTTTCTAAGGAGTTCACAAATTTCTGTAGACGGCATGGAATTAGGATACATTTTACTACACCCAATGACCCGCAATCAAACAGAGTTGCTGAAAGGATGAACAGAACTCTACTGGAGAAGGCCCGTTGCTTGAGATTGACGACGGGGCTTGTCTAGAGGCTTTTGGGCTGATGCTTTATCAACTGCAGCATATATTATCAATCGGATTTCGTGCTCAGCCATTGATGGGAAGATTCCTGAGGAAAGGTGGAAAGGTACATCTATACATATCAGTTATTTTCGTATATTTGGTAGCCCTGTGTATGTTCACCATACAGGAAATGAGAAGTTGGAGGCTAGAGCCTATCAAGGCATATTTTTGGGCTATACAGAAGGTATCAAAGGGTATCGCACTTGAAACCCTGTTGATAGGAAGGTAGTGCACTCGAGATATGTCACATTTGATTAGTCCGCTAGGTTCAAGCCCAAGGAGAATCCACCTTGTTCAGTAAATTCAGAAGCTCAAAAGCCTAAGGAGATGGAAACTATTCCCACATATCAGCCTAGTAGTAGAGTCAGAAATGTAAAAGAAGATAGAGTAATTGCAGTTGTTGATACATCGCATGAAGCTCCACAGAATTCCTCTAGCAATGATAGTGATGGTCGTAAAGCTAGAGGTGATTCAGCTCAAGGTGGAGTTGACAGGAGTTTAGGCGAAGTTACACCTATTCAAGCTAGCTCTAGAATTAGATGGCCACCAAATAGGTATGGAGACTAAAGTTATGCAAACCTTAGCCTTGAGAATCATTTTAATTATGCACTGCATATAGTGTAAGATGATCCTTTCGACCTTGAAGAAGCTATGAATTCGAGTGCCGGCTTGAAATGAATGCATGCTATGGAAGAGGAGATGGATTTGTTGAAGACGAATCGGACTTGGGAATTGGTACCACCCCGTCAAGAAAGCCGATCCATAGGATGCAAGTGGGTATATAAGGTGAAGGACGATGGAAGATACAAGGCTAGACTTGTTGCAAAGGGGTTTTCACAAAGGAAGGGGATGGAGTATGATGAGGTGTTTGCTTCGGTTGTTAGAAATACTTCTATCCGGGTATTGCTAGCTATAGTTGCAACTCATGACATGGAGTTGGAACAATGAAACGTAAAGACCACCTTTTTGCATTGGGACTTAGAGGAGACCATCTATATGAAGCAGCTAGAAGGATTTGTAGTGGATGGGAAGAAGGAATTGGTTTGCAAGGTGAAAAAGTCTTCATATGGTTTGAAGCAGTCGCCTAGGCAATGGTATAAGAGGTTTGGTTCCTTTATGCTTACTGTTGGTTTTGATAGAAGCGTTAAAGGTGCTTGCATTTATTTTAAGCATATGGATAGTGGTAATTGGATATATTTACTCTTATATGTGGACGATATGCTAATTGTTTCCAAGGACAAAGCTAAAATTGATAGGTTAAAATTAAAGCTAAAAGCGGAATTCGAGATGAAAGACCTTGGAGAAGGAAAGAAGATTTTAGGAATGGAAATCCAAAGAGAAAGAAAGCTGAAGATGTTGAGATTGACACAGAGAGAATATATCTAGAAAGTACATGCTCAGTTCAGCATGGAGAAGGCAAAGGCAATTAGTACTCCCATGCCTTTGCACTTTCAGGTTTCAGAAAAGAACTCTCCGATCTCAGGCAAAGGAAAAGCTTATATGGAGAAGGTACCATATGCTAGTGCAGTTGGAAGCTTGATGTATGCTATGGTCTACATGAGACCGGATATTGCACAGGCAGTTGGTTTGGTTAGTCGCTACATGGCTAATCCAGGAAAAATGCAATGGGAAGCAGTAAAGTACATTTTGAGGTATCTTAGAGGAACAACAGATTATGGGCTTGTTTTTGACGGCAAGGAGAAAGATTTTAGCTTGGTCAGATATTGTGATTCTGATTATGTCGGAGACTTAGATCGAAGAAAGTCAACCTCAGGTTACGTCTTTACACTTGGAAAGACAACTATCAGTTGGAGAGCGAGGTTGCAGACTATAGTTGCCTTGTCTACTACAGAGGAAGAGTTGATAGCTGATGTTGAAGCAGCTAAAGAGGCACTTTACTTGAAGCGGCTGATATGTGATGTATGCTTTGTTCATGGGATTATAGTAGTAAATTGCGATAGTCAAAGCATTTACATTTAGCCATATGTTTCTCCATTTTTCATCCTCTTTTTACCAAACTTTTCTTCCTCATTTATAACTCAAATGGAGGTTTTTTTTGAAACCATGTGAAATTTTAATGGCTACAGCATTCTAATTGACCTATTTTTCAAATTTCTATCATAGCTATATCAAAATACCCAATCTTTGCAAAGCAATTTTTCACCTAGAATTTCAAGTTCGAAAATTACCCTTCTTCTTTTGATCACAACTTCTTCAAAACTAATCGAAAATGAGTGATTTTTTTTGCGTAATGATAGAGAAAAGAAATTCCAATAACTTTATCTTTGAGTGCTTTATGAAATTCCTTGAGTAGATAGCCCAAAAATCAGTTGCAAAATGACCTATTTTCGGGTTTATTATTGAGAAATCGAAGTTTATTCAAAGTCGCTCTACATTACCAAAACATTCTCACTTCCTTGTTCATCCATGGCCTAGCCTACCTAGTACATTTAGGATTCAAGACTTCGTCTTTTTGCCTAGGAATGAAAGTGCCAGGTCATACTCATGTCAGCGAAAGTATGGATAGCCTTCGGTGAGTAAATTCTTAACTTTTTGGGAAAGATCTTACCTTTATATATTTGTTGGTTATATGGTTATATATATGATGTTGTGTTTAGATTATGATATGCTTGGATGTTTTGTGTATTTGCTAACTTGTAGTTTAGCATTTGATTTGAGATTGATGGTTAGGTGATGTGTTTGGATATGAATGTGGTGATTTTACTACAATATGTTGATGAAGTGATTTGCTATCTTTCATATATGCTCGGATTATGGTTGAATGGTATGGAAGATAGGAACCTGAGTTGTTAAGGGACTTGAGATCCATTTTGGAAATCTAATCATTTACTAGTTTGGAGTTAGTAAATGTTTTTGTTTAAATTCTAACTCGAGTTAAGGTTTTCAAAAACCTTTTCTTTATGTATTAAAAAAGTAATCCAAAGTAAGGTTAAAATTTTAGATGGTAAATTAGAGAAGTAATTCTAAGTTATTGCGTCTATAGCGATAGTCGCTATGGATGCAGTTCGAAAAAGTTTGATTTCTAACTTTAAAGTTCCTTTTTAAAATGATTTGAAAACCTATTTTCAAATGTAATTAGCAACACATAAGTTAATTATAACTTGATTAAGTATGTTTAATAATTAATTAATTAAGGATAATTATTTATTAATTAATCAGTAATTAGGTTAAGTAATTAGTGACTAATTAGTGATAATTAAGTAAGTTATTAAGAAGTTTAATTAATGATTAATTAAGTTAATTAGGGTAATTATTTTATGTAATCAAGTTTAATTATTTTAATTATTATTTAATTAAAGTTGAATTATTTAATTAATTAGTATTTAATTAAAGATTAATTATTTACTTAATTATTACTTAATTAGGGATTAATTTTAAGTAAATGCTTATTTGTTTAAAGTTTAATTATTAATTTACTTCTAATTAAATAAGACTTAATTATGATTTGATTTTGATTATTTAAGATTTAATTAAGCTTTAATTTATATTAAATTATGATTTAATTATTAAAAGTTATTTTAAACTTTAATTGATTATGTTTTAAGTTGGGTTCTTTCTAAGTGGTTTGATTTTAACAAAAGGGTCTCTTGTCCATGATATTAAATAGACAAACAACTGTGAATAAATTAGAATGTGATTGTTTGTGTTGTATGGATGTTCATTAGCAAAATAAAATACCATTCTGCTATAGGGTAATTTTTTGGATTGTTTGGACATGTATTTAATAGAATAAATCCTCGTTCTGCTATTAATTGACTGAATTGTTTGGACATCTGTTTAGCAGGACAAATCATCCTCCTGCTATTATGTTATTTGGACATGTATATGATAATTAGTTCATATTGACATGTTATTCCCTATTTTGGATATGAGTTGTATTTACATATATGTTGACCTATGTAAATAACTATTAAGTGAATTGGAATTAAAATTGAATGGTAACTTAAATTATTACCATTAGGATTGCTAAACCTCTTTTCGAATTATTAAAGTATGTTTTTGAATTAACTTTAATTCTTAAATCAATTTGGGTTTAAAGATTATAAATGATTTTCCAATTTTATTATTATTTTATAAAGTTATTTTTAAATAATATCTTGTTTATAAAAAGGGGTTTATTAAATAAAAAGTTTTACCTAGAGTGATTTACAAAGGATATCTTGAAAATGATATTTTATAAAGGAGATTCTATTAAGAAATTATGAAGGAAGATTTTTAAATAGTTTTAAAAATAGAAAGAGATTTTATAAATCATTTTAGATATTTTTGAAAGAAGTTTTAAATATGGTTTGAAAACTTTTAAGTGGTTTGAAATGTGAAATGAACTTATAAAATGAATTTTTATAAGGAATATGTAAATGTGTTTTATAGGAGGTGATGTTTTTGAAAGGGAATTGCTTGGCCATTTAATATGGAATTTTGAGGAAATGGAATTTCCAAAATATTTGTTAAATACTTATATTGTTTATTTCAAGTAAAAAGGAACGTAAGAGGTTTGAAAATAGGGTTTGAAAAGATCTTTTAACCAGGTTTTATAAAGTGATTTTATTAATTAAAGTTTAATTAATAAAAGTTTAGAGGATCCCATATGAAAATTAAACTATGATTGGATGTTTGTTTAATTGATAGTTAAATAACCGACTATCAAGTTTGATCCAATTTGACTTAGGACGTATGAATGTAAATTCGAGTTCCCCGATAAGGTCTTGAATACTTACTTTCAATAGAACCGGGAATAAGTCAACCGGAAATTATCGGTTGTTGGTACGGAGAGACCGGGATCGGATCTATATCTGAAAACCACTCCGAACCAACATGTACGTTCGAGTGGAAGACATCTTGATGATGATTGAAGATGGTTCTCTTTGAAGTGCAAGGGCTATTGCTACTAATCCTAAGGGTGATTCCAAAATGGATGTAGTAGAGTTAGTGCCTCTAGTTTCGTTCAGACCCAGAACGAACTTGTATCGATGAACGCTGGCATTGCATTGATGCCTGGAAGGCAGTGTTAGCACTCCAAGATGGATTGCTATTTAGAAAGGTAAAACGTAGACTCAAGCCTCACAACCGGGAGGAATGACAAAAACAGGGCATGTAGTAGAGCTATGCGGTTAGCTATCATTAGGAGCGGTCACCCCATTCTAGATGTCCCTTTCAGAGTTGGTTTGTGCGCAAACACAGTGGTAGTATAAGGCCTCGGTGTCAAGGGGGTGAGGTAATCCGGTCTGTCATGTTAAAGGGGCAGCCGGCTCTGTGTTAGCATCAGTGCATTTTCTAGAGGTGTATCATCGGAAGGTAGTCCCTTACCTTGCCATTGTTGGGATCCAATCTCCAATACGTGCCTTACGTTTTCGATTGCAGAGCCTAGTATGCTGGAATGTGAGATGCAAGCATTTTAGCTATTTCATCTATTTACTTTAAACCTAGACACTATGATAATATCACTAGATTTTGATATAAAATGTTTTGGTTATCGTAAGGTAAAAATCCATCCATTTTTATTTGCGGTGTGGTCTTACGAGATACTCTTTGTTTGAAAAAATTTCAAATGTAGAAATCTGTTTGGTTGTTACTTGTTATCAAGTTTCACTCACGCTGGTTTACCAGACTGACTCGGGCGTTATTCGATGTAATGTTCGGGTCAGACCGAGCATGTTATCCCATGTTTAGTTGGATACTTTGGAGTTGAAGAGGAGCTGGATGGTCAAGACGTATTCTTGTATATTTTTCTTCCGCTGTATTATAGAGCTTGTATGTTTGTCAATGTAAGTACAGGTTTCTATAACTATCCAAATTTAGGATAAGTCTAGTGTACTTTGATGTTGTATATATGAATAAAGATGTTTCCTTTTTGTAAAGATCATTGTTGTATTATGTATTATTCGCTGCGTTGTGAGATTCTGTGTTGTTTAGTTTCTTCTATCTTCTACCTTCTTCTTTCACCCTAACAAATTGGTATTTCCAGCACTTGAATGTTCCGCATATGATACAGTGGACGTATTAATGTCGATTTTCGAGGGTCTAAAATCTGGTTTGTTACACTATTTGATGTGTTGATTGACTATTTTTTAGTATTGGTAATATTACATGTGTATGGTATCAAATGACGTTGACACTTCTGAGATGCTTATTTACTGGCTTGAGCTACACCTTACTAGTTTTTATATGATGTTGGCATCTACATTTTATATATAGTTTGACCCGTGTGTTATTTATATTATACTCGGGCCATTCCGAGATATTTCAGGTTCAGAGACGAAAAGGCCACTTGTGATTAAGGGGCATAGTTGGAGATTAATTTATTAGTTGACTAGTGTTCCATCATTTACTTATGTAGCCTTATGTATGTTGATGATGATGAGATTTATGTATTTGGCATATACATTGTATTTATTTGATAAGTAGTGGGCATTTGACTATTTTTGTACACCCGCTTGGACTAGTATAAATTATTTATTATATACTATCATCGCATCGATGACCCTATTTTCTCTGTGATTTATTTATATATTATTTATTGTTCTGTCTTGGAAATGCACGTGTTTATTGCTTTATGCCAATACTGAGTATGTATGGATATGTTATGTTAAATTTTAAATACGTGTCATTGTTAGCCCAAGGGAATATTCGCTTGTGACATGTTAGAACCAGGTCAATCCACATCAGACTTAAAAAGGAAATTTCAAAAAAAAATCCTTTTGAATCTTTATTAGGTCTATGTTGTTTAAATTCATTTAGAACTTTACAGAATTTTCTTTTGAATAAAATGTTCATCTTATTATAACTATTTAAAATTTGTTTGATTAATTTAAATTGTTTGTATTTTTATTTTTGTTCATTTGATGAGTGCATCAAATGCGCTTGTGTGTGAATTTATAAGTGTTACATATAGAATGTGTGCATAGAAAATGTGAATGTTTTAGGTGTTGGAATTTACAACACACGGGTCACATGTCTCCTCCATATATGCCTTTGCCGTCTAAAGGGAAAAAATTATTTTTTTAAATGTGCGTAAGTTTATTGATGTAAATATATGTGTCTGAAAGATATAGAAGATAATCAAAAATTGGCTTTAATCAAAAAGGTAGTTCAAACATCATTACATTACTTTTAAAGGTAATTTTATAAACTTTAAAATTTACATATATATATATGTATGTACGTACGTATGTGTGCACACACATATTCACATAAATACATATATTTATACGTATACAAAATAAATTAATATTTTGAAACAAAACAACACAAAATTATACTTAACTAATTTGCAATTTAAAACCATACTGTCAAAACAAATAGATTGTTGTTAGTCCGAACATTAAATTAAGAAACAAATTAACGAAAATTAAAGGTTTCCCTTCATTACCTTTTTTCTTAAAAACATATGAAATTTATGTTCAATTAATTTACATCTAAACAATACTTAAACTATTTCAAAAGATTTATAAAACATCCTTCAATCTATAAATTTGTAATATGTAATATCATCCATTAATATAATTATTCCAAAATTTTATTCAAACAATGTTTTTTAAATTAAAAGGATTAGACGAATTCGGCATATATGAATTCATGACAATCAGATCTAGATCTAAATTACATGCATGTATACATAATGATCAAACAAAAGAGAATCTATTATTTATATTATTAATATCATATGGGTAACAGATAAAAGGGAAACCAGATTCAAAATGATAAGAAAATAAATTATTCAAAAGTAGAACTTTGATAACCATACATAACCCAAAAACATGCAAGGAGAAGAAATTGAACATATGGAGAATTACAGGCATGTGAACATAATAACTTACGTATAAATAAGCAAAATTACCTTTCAGATGAAGCCTACATAATACACCTTAAATGAAGAAGAGTTCCTAGATTCTAAAAATTGATCTCCCTAGAGACGACACCTTTTTCTCTTTTGTTTTGTATGTATTTTGTTTTGAAATTTTACAATATTATCTGCATGGAAATTTCAACTTTTTAGAAGAGAAGTAAGAATAAGAGAGTTCAAAAAATGACAAAGAGAAATTTTTATTAAAGGATAAAATAAATGTGACATTCAAAATATGTTGATTCCTCTCCTTTTAATAAAAATTTCTTTTCATTTCTAAACAAAAGACTCCTCTTATTCCTCAAAGTAAGGCCGACCATTACATAGGCTATTTAGACTCCAAAACATTCCAAAAACAAACTAGTATTTTTTCTATCTAAATCCAGTTTAAATATCCCATCAATATCGTATACTAATATGTGTGCTTATAACTGTTGTATACGCACTTTATCAAATACTTATGGAAATCAAACAAATCAAATAAGAAATTTTTAATAAGTAATATTTCACAAACATTAATTAATTTAATTTATTTAAAGCCCTTTTTAGTATTTATTCTGTTTAAATCAATTTAAACATTTTATCGATATCCTAATCGATACGTGCGTTTATAACTTTTATTTACGCACTTTACCAAATACTAATTGCATTCAAATAAATCAAACAAAATTTAATAAATAAAAATTTCATAAATACTACTTAAGTTTCAACTATTAAAAATCGGTTAAATTGTGTGGTTCGTTCGAAATCTTCATCATTTCGGTTGTGTGACTCATAGGTGTAAATTTGGCCAGCAATTATTATTGAACAATTCAAATATTAACGTTCACACATCACCTTAGCTAGTGGTGTGAAATTTTAGCTGAATTTATCGCTTACACATCTTTTAGTAAAATCCAATTTTAATTATCATAAGGGTTACCCACTAGTGACAATTATTTACACCAATTCACTTTGTCAAAACTATATCGCTTTTGACTTATGGAATTTGGTAATGGTCAAAATTTAAATATCGTCCATATTCAACTCTATAGTCAAACCACAAAGTTCTTGATACAATAATAAAGATTTTGACTTTCAATTGACCATGATACTAACTCCATATAACTAAGAAGAGGAATCCTCTCTTGAATAGTGTTTCACTTCCAATACTTCCACTCGACCCAACTATAGTCGTTCGATGGGCATAGTACCATGATTTAACTATAATCAAAGTAGTGCTTTCATATTGAAGATTAACATTATTCTCAAGTCAAAAGAGATGTTTAAATTAGTTACTTCAATATTTTATCTTTGACCTTAGTTATATTAATCAACATAAAACTATCGAGTGAGTCATTCCATATTTATCCAATAACTATTGGTACGTAAACCCTTGGTGCCCCAACAACTATAAGTAATATACTGTCTAACATTTGGAGAGCGTTACATACTCTAGTCTCAACGGATGCATTGATATCCAGTCTCGATACATCTTGACTAGGAATATTTAAATTGATGTGTTTGTCATATTGTGATATAATACTCATCGTTGCAACTATTTGTAACAGCTATCACAAACACATCATTTATGGACTTTGTAACATATATACTTAAATTAACTAATTACTTATTTGTAACATTTTATAACAAGTACATAAGAGAAAGGAAACACTTTTATTATTTCAAACAATTGGTTATCAAGTTAGATTTATGAAACAAATTACAGAGTTGCCCCTATGGCAAACCCCTAACTCTATCAATCTCCCACTTGCACTTGGGGTAAATTATGGAATTTTATTCCAACTTCTCCAATCGAACCAGTCCCTTATTGAACGAGTATATTATTATGTTTCAATTATATACCATGTCAATTAACTCTCTCCAACGTCGATAAATTGCCTTTATCATATGGAACAATTCGGGTTATGTTTCTTAACCTCCAGTGAGCTGTAGGCTCTGTTACGAACTATATCATGACATTGTTATCATATAACAGTGTTTTGGGATTCACAATATTTGGAATCACCATTAGCTCAGTTATAAATTTGGGCATTCATTATTTGTATACATTGGTTTTATTGTGGTGCTATTCAAGGCGATGTACTTGTCCTTTATTGAATTATCCACAATCTCTCACTTGGAACATTTCCAACTTAAAGCTTCTTAACCAAGCTTTGAACGTGAATTTTATATTGACATGCCATACTCAGTATCACATATCAAGTCTGAGTCCAAATACTCATACAAGGAGTTCGTTGTTTCTATAAACAATTCTCATAAATACACGAGTACACTCCACTACCATTTAGTAACCCTAATTTGAATTTGATATTTGCTTCATGTATTAAACAATAAACAAACCACGATATCGTAGACAACATAACATGTATAATAATTCACGTTATCAATGCATAAGGAATCATATCTTGCATGTTTCTTATTGAACATTTTAATAAGGTGTTTTTTCATATTATCTAGACATTCCCAATGTCTTTTATACTCACTATAAAAGACATCATTTGCAAATTCAACATCGAGTATTAAAACAACTAAAATATAATTTTAACACAAGTACATCATTTACAATCAATAATGCGTTGTTTTCTTATGTTTAGAAATATCAATGTACCTTCAACATTCTTTCTTATGGACATACACTTCCTCTACATTTTGATTGAAATCGGGTATTTGTTATTTCTATCAAACTACTTGTTAGCAAATTTCTTTGCTAACTTAATATGCAGAACATGCTAGCTAATTTGGATAAGGGCTTAATGGCCTTATGCAAACTTGGAAATATATGCAAGTCCAAGTCCGTTGGTGTTCAATCCAAGTCCATTATGCTCAAGTCCAAGTCCAAAGATAAATTCATATGCGTGTCATTATTCAGTAATAGTCAAGTATATAAATTAGAGGGAAATATGATGTGCAAAGTTAAATGTCCAAGTACTTTTGTGCAAAAAGTTCAAGAGTTACGATCGGCTCTAAAAATCCCCAAAATGGTTTAGGGTTTACAACTTTAAATTGAGAAAATAGAGAAAGAAAGACCCCCCCTATAGGATAGTGGAGGGAGTCTATTTATAGAGTTAGCCAATAGGAGGGATGGCTGACACGTGTACTCTTGCCATCCCTTTGTAAGGTAGATACTCAGCGACCCATACGTCTTCTAAGGCTCGGCATCTCTTGCCGCTTGTAAAGCTCCACATGCTTTGCTAATGTTGAAGCTCCTCATTCCTTTAGAGTGTGTTATCTCTTTTATTTGTTGAAACTTGGCATCACTTCTTTGTAGAAGCTTGATATCACATGTCACATATAGATGCTCGACAACAGCTATTGTTGTAGAGGCTCCAGTTGCAGTATAAGAGGCTCATCATCCCATAGAAACTTGATATCCTCCCCTATTATTAGATGCTCGACATCTTCCAATGGTGCGACACCCTTTCTATGTTCCATGCTCGACATTGCCCTTTGATGTTGAAGGTCGACACCCTTTTTACATCTTTGACAATCTGGTTATCTTTGGGCTTAAAAACTTTTGTGTTAGTGGAAACTCGATATCTCTAAGCATTTATTGGTTCAATAACTCTATTGTTTTTAGAAGTTTTGAAACGATCCTGACTCGGCCTTCGAAAATCGGCACCCGTACTTCACTTGTACTCGAATGCCGCAGATTCAAACGCCAAATCTGGCTCGCCGGAGCTTATAACACAGTAAGTATAACAACACAGCGGAAGAAAGAAATGAATGATATCATATACAACTCCAACGAATACAATATCTAGAATGATATACAATAATGATATCTATATGATACAACAATATCAGAGACAAATAATAATGTTATAGCGGAAACAACAGAACTGATAACTCCAAATAATCTGAAAAAGAGAATGAATCCAACAATTCCAACATCAAGCTCGAAACACCATCACGTTGCACCAAGATAAGCAACATCAGTCGTGAACTCCAAAAACTGAACTAGCTCTCGATAATCTACTAACCTGACTATCTGAAAAACCCAACTCTAGACTGCCCGTGTAGAAAATTGTGGGCACCCAGAGTTTAGGAAAAGAACAATAAACTCCGGGTCAGTCATGGGACTGGTGTGAGTAACAAAAATAGTTTATCTTTAAAACAAACAACAAAAGAATTTTAAACATTGAAATCCGCAATGCTTTTTGGAAAATGAAACTACCATAAGGCCTCCCGGCACACACATAATGCAATCGCACACATGGGGGAGATTTCTCCTTATGATAGTCAAACATGCTCACTACGCAAAAACTCTTTGATATTATTATTAGTGCATAGTGTAGGAAACATTTCGAAAATATAATATTAATCTTAGCCAGCATAGGTACCATTATACTATGCCTACTATAGCTACCATTTTAAATGGCAGGTTCTACAACTAAAATCATACAGGGTTCGTATTGTTTCTTTGGATTTTCTAAAAAATGGTCAGGCTAAGGAACTTCCTATGCCACATGGGAACGCCTCTGGAGGGACGCCCCGAGAGACAACTACTCTCTGCCAACACAAGGCCGGTTACCCCCTTCTTAGGTAGTAAACCTGAGATATGCCACCCCCGGTCATTTGCGACCTTTATTCGAGGCACCTCGAGCACAAAGCAACAATCACACAGTAAATGAGATTGGAGCAACCACACAAGTAAATATCTGGGCTCCATACCATGATACCACCTTTTTCCAGAAGGAATGGACATACCCTAGGGGAGCTACCCCTGAAACCTTGCCGCATCTTTCCTGTTTCGACCATTACCGGTTTGTGATGCTCGATGAGGTCTCATCCACAAAGCTACGCTTTACACGAAAGCCATGCTTTGATCAACAAATGATCAGCAACACACAGCAACACTTAGCATGCCACACTACCAAATTGGGAGTATATCACTGATAACCTTCAACTACATAACCTATGAGCTCGTACGTCTCAGAGAAGGGTATTAAGCTAAGAGAACAAATTCTCCGCCACCAAACAGAAATGTATTTGAAAGAAATCAGCTTTATATCTCAAAGTGTAATGTCAGACATACAACCATACAAGTCTGTTCCGGGTTCGAACAGAACAGAAGGCACTTCTAAAGAAGCCCTTGCAATCCGAGTATTCACAATCCCGATCGGACTTCCCATCACTTAGGAAATCTCTATACCGTAGCTACTCAGTGCAGAGACAATCGATAAGTTATCCTATCGTTCTCGCAAACACCCGGTCTTCAACACCGGTCTTCAAATGCTATCCATTTACGTCGTATCACTATTCGGAATGGGTTATATGACACAAAGTCCTCTCCCGGCTAAACCGAATAGTGAGCGCAATATTTTAAAAACATATGGATATTGGGATTTCAGTTAAGTCACAACTTATTACCTAAAACTTCTCTTCAAATGGTTTAAACACATTACCATTTCCAATCTTTTACAAAAAGATTTATCTCACAAAGTTCACCAGTTCCACAAAGATCTATTCATAGATTTTCCAAATCAATTTCCATTTCAATTTGGATTAACTCGTCCAATCTTTAAAACAAAGATTTAACTGTAGCTTTCAAAACAATTCCATTTCGACCTTTTATACAAAAGGTACACCTTTCCAATTTCAAAACAAAGTTCAACAATCTTTCACAAAGATTTATTCATAACTCGGAAAACCATTTTCATTTCAAACTTGAAATTCTTTTGACACAAATTGGAAATTCATTCCTTATATGAAAGCTTCTATTATTTGAAAACAAATAGTTTTCATTTCGGAAAATCTGATTCATTTATATGAGTTAAAGTCCCGTGGTTAAATTCAAATTCTAAAAACCATACTTTTAAAATGGTTTAAATTCATATAGACCCATTTATAACATCTTAACCATAATTTCCAAACATGGAATTAAATTCCAAATTTTGAATTCAAATTCAAATTAAATTATTTAAATTGGAAACTTTACCAAGTTTTTCAAAATAACTTTTATCTTAAAAACTCATTTTCAAAAGCTTTAACATTTAACCCAAATCCATTTCCAAAATCAATTGAAATTAAAATTTCAATTTCAAAAACATTAAATTTAAATCATCTGTGACTTAACCAATTTCCTTGTGAAATCCATATTTGTGTGTGTATGGTGTGGTCCAGGGGTTTAACACAATAGTGCAACATCATTCAATTATCACAGATACAATCACAACAATATCGATAAGCGATATAATCCTATAACGCTTATCTATATACACAGAATCACAGATAGATATTATGAATAAATGAATTACATTCATCACAGATTGAATTAAAACAAATTTACATCACAAAGCATCACACAGTAGAGAATATCAAACAATTCACAGCATTCAATAGAATACAGTCATCCATAAGTGAAACCAATTAAGATATCTGATTAATCTAAACCAGATCATTTGCCTATGGATAATTCCTAGTCAGGGTTAATTAATAATTAATTAATTACAAACATTTAATTAATTATTCTTTAATTAATCATTTATTACCCTTGATTAATTATACTCTAATTACATTAAGTAATTATCCTTAATTAATTACACAAATTAATTATTTTTAACCAATTACAGTAATTAACCTTTAATTACTTCATTAATTAATTAACTAAAATGAATTACATTGAACCTTAATCAATTACATTAATTAATTAAACTTTTAATTAATCACTTCCATTAATCAACTTTAACCATAAACAGTAATTACCATCCTGTAATTACTTACCTTAATTAATTAACTTCTTAATTAATTATATAAATCCTTTGATTAATTACACTAAGTAATAAATATTTAATTACTTCTACTAAGTAATTATACTTTAATTACTTCTCATTAAGTAATTTCCTTTAATTAATTACATCCTGTAATTATACATTAATTACTTCACTAAGTAATTACACTATTCAATTTCATCTAAGTATTTATACTTAATCAACCATCAATTGATTATCTTTAATTAATTAACAAATTAATTAACTTAAATTTATCACATTCACTTCCTTGATTACAATTGGTAATTTATCCCTTTAAAACAAGTGGAAAATAGGCACAAGGACAAATTTTCATAAAATTTTTGACTGAAGGACAACAAGTTTTATTTTTAGGCTGAAGGACAAACTTTAAAAGATAATTAGGCTGAAGAACAATGCTAATACAACTAGCATTTTGTACAATGTAAAACTGGATATAATGCTAGTTATAATTAGCATTTTGTACAATGTTTGCACTGTACAAAATGCTAACTTTATTTAGCATTTCCCTTCAGCCTAATTTTATTTCAAAGTTTGTCCTTCAGTCCAAAAATGAAACTTTGTGTCCTTCAGCCTAAATTTTTTTCAAAATTTATCCTTATACCTAATTCCCTCTTAAAACAAATTAATTAATCTTTAATTATAGATTAATTATCCTTTAATTATTAATTAATAAATCTTAATTATCAATTAATAAAACTTAATAACAAATTAATTAATCCTTAATTAACCTCCGTTTGATTAATTATCCTTAATTAATCATAATAAGTAATTATCCCTAATTACTTAATTAATCAATTATTAACTCGTAATTAACTTCTTAAATATGATTGAATTATCATTAACAAAGTATTTAAAAACAATTTACCTCTAAATTTACTTTAAACTCCATTTCAAATTAAGATTCAAATCAAATACAAATTTAGTTCTAACAGAATTAAAAACAATTTAAAAACGTTTTAAATCACATGTTAAAGACATACTTATCTTATAAAAGAAGTTTAAAGAGTAAAAATCAACTTCTCTTAAAATTCACATAACAAAGGGTATTCTAACATTTACAAACTTATTTAAATATTAAAATTTATAAAACTTCATTTCATTTCAAACTCTAAAATTCAAACTCAGACTCACGTCCAGGCTTCAGATTTTGTTTTAACCTTGCCTAAATCTGTCTTTAACAAATCAGATTCAAAGTTTTAATTTCAACTTTTTTAAAAAAAAATTGCTTAACACCTTAAGGTTATGAAAACAAATTTGAAATAAATTAAAACTTTGTTTTCTAACTAAGTTTCAAACTACATTTAAATTTATATTCAAACTTTGATTTATATCCTCAGTTTAAACTTGATTCATAATTTAAAAAATAAATTTCAAAATTTCAAAAGAAACAATAGAGCAGGTTCTATTTTTTTTTAAACCTGGAATTTCACATACCCGAGACTAACCCATTTTGCTTCGAGTCCAACCTATCTTCCCTTCGAGAAAAGCATTGCATTGCTTCTAGTTCACTCAGTTCCCCAACACTGACACACCACCAGCCTCGTGCACCTGCACCATCGATCGCGCTGACTCAGACCACCACCGACGCTTCCAACACAACGACAATCACCACTACTCACGATCCCAACCACTCAATATTGGAATCCAGCTTGAAATCAAAATCGAGCATCAAAGCTCAAACTGAAATAACATCACAACCTGGAACACACTTGAAACCAGGAAATCCCTTCGTTCTCCCTGCTCCGATCACCGGAAATCACAAAACTATGGCCATCCACTCCTCAACACCTCCTCCACCAACCCCCTAAACCACGTCGAACTCGAGCACCTATTGATGACGCACGAATTGAAATATCAATCACACCTAAAACTAGGTTTACGAAAAAGAATTACTTGCCGCCGCCGCCACGAGGATCGAGGGCATCTCCAGTTATTTTTCCCTGAACCGCCGATCGCTCCACTACCCCCAGACAAAATCTCGACACCTCCGATCCCCTAGATCACCAGAGGTTACTCGAAAATCATTTTCTGGTCAACCCAGAATTTCTAACCCAAAACCTAATTAAAAATTATGATTTTAATTTTAAAAATCATCATTTTGTGTTAGAATTCTGATCATATGCCTGAATTTATGAATCAAGATGTTTGAAATTTGGCTTATATTAAATTTGCTCAGCTTTTTCTTGATTTCCAATAGTATCACCAATTTATTTAACTTAAATAAAATTTTAGTCTTTAACATATACCACAACAAACAGTTGTTATTTTAATTCTAAGACTAAACAGTTAGTGTATTGAGAAAAATTGATTTTTGATGCAAACTATGTTTTGAATTTCAAAGCAGGGAACATAACAGCCTACACACACACTGTCCAGTATTCAAATATGCATAGAAGGATTACATATATATATATATATAAACACACATATTCATAGATATATACATATCACAAATTTACACTTTAAATTATTCTAAAATGATGTTACTCACAGTGTTTCAGGAGAATGATTAGAGCATTCTTTTGAACCAGGCTTTGAAAACTTGCAAGCTGAAATCGTTCTCTTTTATCTTTGATTTGAGTCGAGCTGGAGTTTAAGTTGAATTTTGTTTTTAAGTATGAAATAATATTTACTTCAGGTTTGCTTGGTCATCTTGATGGATGAAAATGAAATGAAAACGAGAAGGCTGATATAAATGAATTGAGTTTACAGGTGATAAATTATTTGTACAGGGAGATATAATTTGTTTGTACAAAAATAGGCAGAGATATTATCTCTTATGGTGGCTGATAGATATGGCATTAATTGCCATGTACAATTATACTTATCCTATTTATTTTATACATGGATATTTACTCTAGTGTCTTCTTTTTGTTTGTTCATACTTATTTTCATTTGCTTGTTTCATATTTGAATGTATTATTTTATTATCTTTTTTTCTTCTTATACTTATTATTTTCATATTTGAATGTATATTACTTTTCTTTTTATACTTATAAATTTGTAATATAAATGAATTTCTATATTTAATATGTTGTATAATTTAACTAATTTGTTTACTTTATTTTGTATGGATTTATGAGATTAAAATTTATATATTTACTTTATATTGTATAAAACTATATAATTTATTTTGAAATATAAATGAATTTCTATGTTTTATTTTGTTGTTAAAATTTTAGCTAACGCTTTTCTTTATATTTTTATAACTTATCTTTTTATATATTGATTTCTATTTTTAACTTAAATTATTATTATTTTTTTACTTCCATTTCTATTTTAAATATTTATTATAAATTTTACTGTAATACTTATTGTTTTATTTCTATTTCTAATACAAACCATCAATCCCAAATTTTATCATTATAATTTATCTTTAAACCATTTAGTTAAAATTTAATTCAAACTCAATATATATACATATATACATATATATTCAAATTATTATTAAACCATTTACTTGAAATTTAAATCCAAATCACATATATACAATATTTAATTTCATATGATTTAATATATATTCTATTTGAATTGGGGAAACTCGCTTCAATTTACCAATTAATTCTACAATTTTAATTCAAAAATTCAATTAATTATCAATTTAAATTTAATTAAAATCCAGGATCATTACAATTCCCCCCCCCCCTTAAGAAATTTCGTCCTCGAAATTTGCCAGGGAGACACAAAGATAGATGAAAAATGTTTCATCAAATCAACTGAATATCTATTCTGCATTTGGCTTACCAAATCAGAATATCAATAATAGATACAAGAATGAATCTTTTAAATTTTTCCACAAGATACTCGGGTTATCCAGATCTATGAAATATGCAGGGGCATCGGTTAGTTCGAAGGGATAACTAACCATTCGTAGAATATATTGGGACCCAAAGAATAGGTAGATATATGGATACCATTTCAAAACTTTCAGTTTAGAAACTAAATTATACCTATCAACCATAGCAACCAAAGCAACCAATTCATCCAAACAAACAATTCTGACCTATTTGGAGTTTATGTCCTATACAAATATATCAAATCTTCTTCTTGGATCTACCAGAAACCATCGAAAAGAGATGTTGAACAAAAGAGATCGATAGAGAAAAGATTGTTTCCTTGTTGTTACAGGGTATTGACTAATTCGTGGTGGTATTCCCCTGTCCCCTATCTCATCCTCTTCTTGCACTCATACTTACTATCAGTGGATAGTAAGAGAATTTACTGAGGTATACGGATGGATATCATAGAGATACTCATTCTAGGGTATGCTTCACCCTATCTCTAATGAGCAAGCTTGGAAATATATGCAAGTCCAAGTCCGTTGGTGTTCAATCCAAGTCCATTATGCTCAAGTCCAAGTCCAAAGATAAATTCATATGCATGTCATTATTCAGTAATAGTCAAGTATATAAATTAGAGGGAAATATGATGTGCAAAGTTAAATGTCCAAGTACTTTTGTGCAAAAAGTTCAAGAGTTACAATCGGCTCTAAAAATCCCCAAAATGGTTTAGGGTTTACAACTTTAAATTGAGAAAATAGAGAAAGAAAGACCCCCCTATAGGATAGTGGAGGGAGTCTATTTATAGAGTTAGCCAATAGGCGGGATGGCTGATACGTATACTCTTGCCATCCCTTTGTAAGGTAGATACTCAGCGACCTATACGTCTTCTAAGGCTCGACATCTCTTGCCGCTTGTAACGCTCCACATGCTTTGCTAATGTTGAAGCTCCTCATTCCTTTGGAGTGCGTTATTTCTTTTATTTGTTGAAACTTGGCATCACTTCTTTGTAGAAGCTTGATATCACATGTCACATATAGATGCTCGACAACAGCTACTGTTGTAGAGGCTCCAGTTGCAGTATAAGAGGCTCATCATCCCATAGAAACTTGATATCCTCCCCTATTATTAGATGCTCGACATCTTCCAATGGTGCGACACCCTTTCTATGTTCCATGATCGACATTGCCCTCTGATGTTGAAGGTCGACACCCTTTTTACATCTTTGACAATCTGGTTATCTTTGGGCTTAAAAACTTTTGTGTTAGTGGAAACTCGATATCTCTAAGCATTTATTGGTTCAATAACTCTATCATTTTTAGAAGTTTGGTACCTTTCCTTATTGTTAATATTCGACGTCACCTTCTACTTGTTAAGTGCTCGACAACACTTACTATTGTAGAGGCTTGTTACCGCTTAGATACTCAGCACCCCTTCACTGCTTGTTAACTACTTGAACGCTTGACATCCTTACTATTGTTAAGGCTTGATAAACCTTTACTATTAGATATTCGATGCCTTTTTATTATCGCTAAAGAATTGTTAGCCTTTTCTAAATTTTCAATGCTTGATAACTTTAATCTCTCCAGGCTCGACATCTCTCATCATTTCCAAACTCGACATGTTCTCCTTAGATCTCGATGCTCATATTATGTAGCAACAATACTTGTTTTGATGCTTACTGAATGATGCTTTGGTATCGATTCTTGGATCGTATCCAAAACCCACAAATTCAATATTGCTTCCATTGACTTTGAGACACTTTGGTTATTATGTGCAAATAGTCTAGTCTAAATTTTAATTTAGAATTTTCGTTTCAACATATGTGTACCAAAACACAATGTCATAAAAGGCGATCATTTTGGAGGTAGAATCTAAATCAACTTGAGTACATTGAATGGAGAATCTGTTAAACTAATTTCAATAATTGAAATTCACAGTTTTATTATTATTAGTGGTTCGCTGAAATGCCCCAAAAATTCTGAGGAAAAAATTAAAACAATTCAGTTTTAAAATATACATATATATATATATATTGGATCAAATGTTGATGGAGATTCTGAATTGAATGATGTGCAGGGATATGTGTGCACATGCACACTGGAAATGGCACAAGGAGGAGATTTAGAAATTTTCTGAAACTAAAAATATATAATAATGATAATAAAATAAAATAAACAAAGGGAGGAAGCATTTCAGATATGATCTTGAAATGTGAATCATTGATCAAATTAAATATTTAAAATAAATGATTAAATTCTTTATTTAAGGCATTGGAATGTAACTGAAGCATAACCCAAGTTAAAAATGAAATATGTGCTTAAACATATTTTCTGTGAAACAGGGGGGAAATTAAATAAAATAAATATTTATATACCTATACATATGTATATTTTTTGTGAGAAGAAATATATTGAAAACTGAGCAAGAAAATAATGATAACATTAAAATAGCATGAAATATAAAATAAGTAAGCATGTTATGTATGGGAAAAAATAGGAAAATGGGGATTCCCATAAATAAACAATTGTGCTTGGTCACACTTTTAACATGATTTAGGTAAACTGGCCATTTCCTGAAAAAGTAGGAAAAAGAAAATGTTGCCTTTAACAAAAGAAATATGGCCGGGGTAACTGAAAATGGGAATGTTAAAATATAAATACAAAATGCATGATATTGGTCAGGACAAAAATGGAATTTTGTTTGATAAAACCCTAGTAAAATGCTTATAAATGAGTAGTTGTAGCCAGGGGAATCAGTTTACCCGAGATACTTAAAATAAGAAAGAAAACATCTAGAGGAGAAGGAGAAAATAATACTCAGGGATTATCTGGATTAACTAGAAGGAGATATTTAGGTGAGTAACCTCACCAAATTCATGGCATTAAGACCTGAGATGAGGCAGCCAATTCTAATAATGTTATTTGCTTATTTTAGTTTTGTTGAATATGGTTTTACCATTGTTCTTTGGATGTTTTTGGGTCTGTCATGATTTTATTATGGATGTTTTGGGTGATCTTTGATCTATTGTGATGTTTGTCTTTGGATGTGCAACTTACTGTTTCATTACACCTAGAAAAGTTAAAGCATAAAACCTTAAAATCAAGTCAAGAATACTCACAACTAATCTGGATCCATGGCATGAAAAAATTTTAAGAGAAAAAAAAACATTACGAGCTGCATTATACTATGTATAAGTGCTGAGGCTTAGAACAGTGTATTAGGGGTGTACTTGAGTGATGGACCCCTGATCAAAAAAAAAGAGAAAAAGAAAAGATAATAAAACCCACAATTTAAAATTATGGTTAAGCTAGATTGTAAATCCGATTCAACCATAGTTACTTGTAGATCAAAATAAACCTAACATGCCATATCTCTATTTATAGTTATAAGGATTGTTGTATGGATCTAAGACCCAGATATCTCTTGACAATATCATTAAAAATAATTATTTATTTGTTTTTGGAAATTATGCTTACAAGATGCATGGGATGCTTTCATGTATGCAGTAGCATTTTTCATCTAAATATCTGATGATAAAATCAAACAAATGCTTCTAGTAGATAAACTAGGGATGATGAGCCAAGAAGGCTGCTGGAATGCTTGTTATATTTGAAGTATACAAGTTGGCACATGGTTTGTTTAAGCCCTGAGATCTTTGTGCAATAATGTGAATTAATTTATTGCAATGTGTCCCAGTGATTCCTTAAATAGCAGATGAGGCTGAAACATAAATTGACATGTATATACTTATAGGTAACTCCTAAACCAGGAAGCAAAAGATATGAGTGTTACTTAGATTTGTTGAAATGGAAACATGGTTACTCCAGAGCATCTAAGTTCTGTAGATGGATGTGAATGAATGTATGATTATGATTGTGCAATTAGTTGACTTATGAAGTTATTACACTTGCATGACAGTCTAACCTGGAACATAGAATATAGCTGCTTTGATAAGTTACTCAAATAACTGGCAAAAACTTATGCATCACTCAATTGCTTAATATCATGAATATAATGATGTTATTTATACTAGATCATAGATCTGACCCTTGTTTGCTCATGGCATATGGGGGTGTCTCATTTTAAAAATGAGGCAGTCACTAATGCTCTTTCAGGTAATGCTGGAACTAAGTAGAAAATGAAGTTATGGATAATGAGAAGGAGTGAATGAACATGCTAGCTAATTTTAATAAGAGCCTTTGATGATTTTATCTGCATGTATTCATGAGAAAATTATGTTTGAATATGTAATGAACTTCCTTTGTTTGATTAAATCAGTTGTTAGTCAGTTGATCTTTGTTATGTGGTAGAATTTTAAAATCTGAAGAAGAAGTGTATTTACATTTAAGTAATCTTCTTACAAAATTTATAAACTTATGTAGCCAGGTTTGAATCATTTAAAGACACCGAGCTTTGAAGTAAAAACCTGACTTCAAATTTGAAGTATATTTCAGACATTTAGTGGTTTTTATTAAAGTATTTTGCAAAAAAAAACTCAAGCTCATTTGTGTGTGTTGCTTTAAGAAATGAATTTTTCTGAAGAAAGCTTTTAGCACTTGGTAACTGAATATCATTTCAATTACCATGATCAAGTGTTTGGTTAGCACAGCCGTATGGTTCAACCAGCTTCAAAAGAATGAGGTCTGGGTTGGGCATGTTGGTCTGCAATTTGAGAACAAAAAGTATTTTACATCCTTTTGTTAAAAGTTATGTTAAAATCTCCTTCAAATGTTAAATGGCAAACATGCATTTGAAACTGATTGGTATTATTATTTCAGGAAGAATTTTGAATCCAAAATCTGGTTCACTTGGAAACAAAGTGGTTGTTCATGGTTAATATATTCAAATCCAAGTATAAATAAATATGAACAAAATCCATTTATATAATGTAAATATCAAAGAACATTGGAACTCAAATTATGAGTAGGTCCATTTCAAATTCAAATCAGACAGTCTGGCTCTTGTCAAAATAATAATAATAATAATATACTCTGATTTTAAACAAGAGGAACACATATATCATCATATGGATGTGTATATTTCTATGACTGAACTGATATGTTTATATTGGTAGAAAATTCAAATCCAGAACACATTGTTTTGAAAAGAAAAATGACCCTGAGAAATTTAAACTAAGTTCAATTGAGCAAGTATTCAATTTAAAAAAAATCCTTGTGAGATTAAGGTAAAATTGGAGGGTCATTTCATTCGCCATATTCCAACCGCATTTGCCTTTCTTTTAAATACAGATTTGCTATCGATGGATCTTATCCCTTTGAATCAAACCACCAAAATTACATTTTGATAATGTATTTGGAATCTATTTTGGATTTGTGCATCATACCATATCATAGAGTCAATACTCTTAATGGTTTAACTAAACAACCGAAGATTATTTATTCTTGGCATTGGTAAGAAACTCATAATTTGTTGTTCGATGTGCAAGAATAATCATTAAATACTATAATGCTATGCTTTCATTTATGTTTGGTTAATTTCATTTCATCCCTTGTAATAAGTTTTATCCTTGGATTCAATCCAAATCCATTTTACTACCAATAATTTCTTAAAAAAATTCCTTTGCAATGAAGTTGGTATTCCTTTAAACAACAGCTGTTTCTTATTGCAACAAAATGGGCATTCATAAACATTTATGAATTTCCAATCATAAACTGATTTAGTATTAGTTCACAATATTTATGAACATATCATACATTTTATTTTTCTTCCATTTTATATTCTATGAACTTATCATACATGACCCATGTGTATCAAATACATATATTCAAGCTTGCGATAATTCATCGACGAATATAACAAAGTATATGGAACCGTTTTGGTATTATTAGACTCGTGATTGCATATGAATATATATGTATCAATCCGAAGAGTTCTTCAACTCTTATGATGCTCCCACTAAATGGGTGTTTTGCCTTTAATTATCTAAGGTATAATTCGCTAATGTCATATGGTTCATAATCATATAAAAAAGAACTACTTCTCGGTACCATGGCTTAGTCTATAATTCCAAAATAATGGCAAATAATTTCAGATACTTGGTATTTTCTAATGTATCACTTTTGTTATGAAAACAAATACCACATTATAGTTTTATTTCATAATGGATATTTATCCTCACTGAAATAAAACTATGTCTATTCTTCAATCATCACCGAAGAACGGATATTATTTCATAATTAATGTGCAGTGCGTTTTATGAAACAATTTTCGTAACTTGATGCAATCAATAAGTGTCATGTAACAGGCTCCTACTATTTCCACCATTACTGTAATATAGACATTTATAGTAATATAGACTATTTATTTTGTATGCTGTAACTAGTTTACAGTGGGGAGTTCTTTGGTCAATTATCTTGAACTCAAAGAAATAAATCTCAAAGAAAATAATTTTCTAAATAAAAATACATTTTGGATAGAAATCATGTTACTTATTCCAATGTTAAGTATTAATTATTATTTTACAATTTTTATTTTTGGAGTTCCTTTATAAAGCAGAAGTGACCATTCACTCTATTCATCTCAACTGTACCTTAAATCATGTATGTTCTTGTACATTCGTTTTCCTTTTTAAAAGTTTGAACCATTCAAAGGATAAACATTCCTACAATATCATAACGAACTCTTTACAACAATGCATTCAATCCTCCTCAAATTTAAGGACATTAATTATGTTGCACTTTAGGTAAACTAATCAAAACTGACGTTTCAGCGATCAAGTTCTTAGATCCTTTTTATAGTTTTAGCCTAGTATTACATTTAACACAATATGATCTTCATTACAATCAATTAAATCAATTACCCAGTCTTATTTTATGGTGTATTCGCTTATTTCGAATGAAATAATTTCATTGATGTATCATACATTACAAACTGTGACCATTCACCATATAACACTTATATGTGAGAGTTATGAATCAAATATACATAGACTTATATTGCCTTAGAGTTCAAAATTCATAGTGTGCAATATATGGTTTCGGCCAAATAAACATGTTAGCGACCAAATCACGAACAAATTTAGCAGTTGCAAAATTAGGTGATTGCATGGGTATTGAAACAGTAACATGCAAGAAGTATTTATTAATAAGTATATATTAGATTTCTATTTTTCAATCTTCAGTTTAGTTCATTTTTATATTTTATTTGGTAAACCTTTATAAATAATATTAAATGCACAAATTTATTAGTGTAGAATATTATAACATTATATAGCATATTTTCTTACAGTATTAAAAAGGTTAAGTATTATTGTTTCATTTTTCTAATAAGGCTCCCACTAGTCTTTTATGTTTCGCAAAACCATGAGTCTAAAATATAGAAGTCTTTCGACTTTACTAGTAGGTGTTAGGACTCATACGCCTTGGGATTCCGATTAAGGAAAGCTCAACAACTTGTACTCCAAAGTATAATGGATAACTCCTTATTGGTTGTATTGTACACAACTCCTAAACATGGTACCTTGTCCTAATTTCATCTTTACTTTAGGAAAGCTCAATAAGTAAAAGAGATTATTCACTTGTACCCACCATTTCACGATGACCTAAGTATATTATGCATACCTTGAAGAAATCTCAATAAAAATTGATATGTATCTTACCTCGTCTAGTCTATACATTAGCATTTAATCTCAAGCTTGGGGAAAGCTTAACAACTGGGGGTATGCAAGTAATTTATTAATGTATAAATGGTAAAGGACAACTTTATATTAAAGATTCATAATATTTAATATAATTATAGAGTCATATCGACCCATGGAATAATGTACTTTGTAACGACCTGCAAATTTATCACTTGAATAAATTATGTTTATTTTAAAAATATTTAAACATAAGTTTAAAAGTAAGAAATAATCATGTTTTAAGTGATAAATAATAATAGTTATTTTGGTTGGGAAAAATATTGTGAACAAATTACCTAGGTAAAATATTTATAAATAGTAAATATCGTCCTATGTAAAATATCGATAAATAAATGGAAATCATTTTATCGATAAAACTGCTTTTATACAATAAGGATTGGGCATGGCTCTGAATTCATACACTAATATATGTACTCAAACAAGTTTATGAAATAAAATAACTTATTTTATTTTTGGAAAATAAAATGTATTTACGACATCAACAATTGATATCATCGGTTTTATATATTTCTTTGGAAATTTAAGTTAAATTTAAATATTAAACGAATGCTTTTTTATTAATAGATAAACCTATTATAATTATTTAACAATGACGGTAAAATATTTTTTTAAATTATTTTACTAAAATAGATAGGTCGTAGAAAAATAGAAAATGTAACCGAATAACGTTTTTCGGAATTTCGACTGTTCGACACCGAAAAGTCATCAGGAACGTTGTTCGCCTTTGTGCACCATATGTATACATATATAAGAGATAATTAACCATATCATAGTATACTTAATTATATATTATCCTATATTAATTATGTTTAGCAAATGTGTGACAAGACATGGTTTTTTTAAAATAGTAACCTATATATATACTAAATCATATCATTATCTCTTATCATTTCCTTAAGTACCATCATCATTACCCATTATGGCTTAGGGGATGTGACTAGAGAGGGGGGAGATGTGACATATGAGGGGGAGGAAGGTGGTGATGTGACATGTCAAAATAACAACATGTAATGATATTTTAAACTAAGGATAAAATGGCAATTTCCCCATTTTCTTTCACCTATAAATACACACCCTCACACACATTTTATTTACATTCCAACTTCATTCTTTTCTAAACCTTCTTTTCTAAAAATTCCATGGCTTCCATGGTTCAAAAAATTTAGAAAAAGTTGGCCTTTTGTGTTGTAACTTACTTCCATACCTTCTATGCTTCTTATACTTTCATTTCAACATCCTCTCTTCCAAAAACCAAGGCCATCACTACTCCACAAAGCCCAAGCCAAGCCAAATAACCTCTGGCCGAACCCATTCTAAGGCCTTAGCCCCTCCAAAGTTTCAAATTTTTAAGCTATAGTCGAGCGTAGTGGCGGTGTCGAGTTATAATCGATGTTCGGGCGAAGTTAGTTAACATAAAGGTGAGTAAAACTACTTTATATTTGAAAAGTTTTTGACTTTATTATGATGTGTTATTGTGGTGATAATATGATGAGAAAATTGAATGGTTATTATGTTGGTCGATAGTGATTTATGGATGTTTGCGTTTGGTGTCGAATTTGAGATTTGAATGTGATGTTGTCGAGATAGTAAGCATATAACCTTATGTTTATATATGTGTTTCATTGTGATGCTAAAAGTATGGTAGTATGGATGTATGGTTGTGATCTAAGAACCAAAGTATGTCGCGTTGAAACAAAGTTAACAACTTTGTGTGTTGCGACGGATGTGAGATCCGATTCGAAATCAAAAACTATGTTTTCTTATTTTAAAGTTTGGAAATTGTTTCAAAGTTTCTATCTTTGCTTCTAAGTCTCAAAAACTTTAAAAGTTACGTTTTCTAAACATGAAATAGGAAGGAATAAGCAATTGTTTTCACTTAAAGTATGTTTAAGCGAACTGCGCTCATAGCGATAATCGTTATGGACGTAGTTCGACAAAATTATCGATTTTCGTTTTGAAAGGTTTTCTTTTGAAATGTTTTGAAAAAGTTTTCCAAACTAAAGTAGTAACATAAAAAGAGATTAATTTTAGATTATTTAATAATTTATATATTTAATAAAATAGTTGAAGGTAATTAGTAGTTAATAAGTAATTAAGTAAGTGATTAGAGGTTAACTAATACTTAAAGAAGGTTAATGACCAATTAGTGACTAAATGAAGTTTTAATTAGTGATTTATGAAGTTAAGAAGTATTTTAATGATTAATTATTATTTAATTAAGTTAATTATTTAATTAATTATTATTTAATTAAGTGATTATTTAATTAATTTTTAATTAATTAGGATTTAACTAATAATGAATTGTTTAAACCTTAACTAAAATAAATTAGGAAGTTAATTAGGACTTAACCAAGTTCATTAGGTTAGTTAAAGTTTAATTACGAATTAATCTTAATTTAACTAAGATATAATTAGGGTTTAAGCTAATTAAAAATATTTTAATCTTTTCAAAGCTATTTTTAAACTTAATCGGTTATGTTTTAAATCAGTTTTCTTTTTAAGATTATTTGATTTTAAATTAAAGGATCTCTCGTCTGGACCATTAAGTAGCCAAATGAATTAAAGTTGTGATTATAAAACGTTGACATGTTTTATGGGAAGTAAGTTGACTTGTGTTTAGCACAAATGTTGAATATCGGTAACGTGATAAACACAAGGAAGTTAATTTCAATAAGTGGGTCATGGTAACTTAAGCATATAGAATATACTTCTATGTGTACATTTTTCACCGATAATAGATGTATCTATGTTTGTAACTTGGATATCTACCTATGATTGATTGTATGTTATGTGTAAATCCCTTACATATCTGATGTTTGGCGGTATCTATGATATAACTTAGATAAGTTAAACCTCAATTTAATGATCCATTGTAGTCGTTGAGCCTCCATTTGGTTTTGTAAAGTAAATATTTCATTTTCTTTTGAAATGGTCTTCAAAGTTATTCTATTTTTAATAAGATATTTGAAGAATGATTTGACAATTGGTTTGAGAAGTTTATAAATGATTTTGGGTACTCAGAAAAGGAGTTTTAGAAATGGTTTTGAATGTTTATACAAAGATTTTATAAATGGATTTGAATGTCTGTAAAGGGAAGTTTTATGCAAGGTTTGAAAGTTTATAAAGAAGTTATATAACCAGCTTTGAACAATTATAAAGAGTTCATAAATTAGTATATGAATGTTGATGAAAGTTTGGGAAAAGAGCTTTAATAAATGAAAAATGGTTTTGAGGCTTAGTGATTACTTTGGGTAATTAAATCTCTAGATTTTATTATTGTTATTTGATAGTTAAATAACCGATTATCAAATTTGACCTAATTTGACTTAGGAAGTTTAAATGTAAATTCGAGTTCCATGGTAAGGACGCGAATAATTACTTCCAAAAGAACCGGGAATGAGTCAACCGGAAATTATCAGTTATTGGTACGGAGAGACCGGGATCAGATTTGTATATCCAAAAACCACTCCAAACCAACATGTACGTTCGAGTGGAAGACATCTTGATGATGATCGAAGACGGTGCTCTTTGAAGTGCAAGGGCTACTGCTACTAATCCTAAGGGTGATTCAAAAATGGATGTAGTAGAGTTAGTGCCTTCGGTTCCATTCAGACCCAGAACGAACTTGTATGGATGAATGTTGGCATTGCATTGACGCCTAGAGGGCAGTGTTAGCATTCCAAGATGGATTGCTATTCGGAAAGGTAAAGCATTGCCTCAAGCCTCACAACTTGGAGGAATGGCAAAAACAGGGCTTGTAGTAGAGCTATGTGGTTAGCTACCATTAGGAGCGGTCACCCGATTCTAGATTTCCCTTTCAGAGTTGGTTTGTGCGCAAACACCATGGTAGTATAAGGCCTCAGTGTCAAGGGGGTGAGGTAATCTGGTCTGCCATGTTAAAGGGGCAGCCGACTCTGTGTTAGGATCAGTGCATTTTCTAAAGGTGTATCATCGGAAGTTAGTCCCTTACCTTGCTATTGTTGGAATCCAATCTCTAATATGTGCCTTACGTTTTTTATTGTAGAGCCTAGTATGTTAGAATGTGAGATGCAAGCATTTCAACTATTTTATCTATTTACTTTAAACCTAGACGCTATGATAATATCATTGGATTTTGATATAAAATGTTTTGGTTATCCTAAGGTGAAAACCCATCCATTTTTATGTGCGGTGTGATCTTACGAGATACCCTTCGTGAAAAGTTTTCAAATATAGAAATATGTTTGGTTGTTACTTGTTATCGAGTTTTACTCACGCTGGTTTACCAGACTGACCCGGGCGTTATTCCATGTAATGCTTGGGTCAGACCGAGCATGTTTTTCCCAGGTTAGCTGGATACTTTGGAGTTGGAGAGGAGCTTGATGGTTAGACATACTCACGTATATTTTTCTTCCGTTGTATTATAGAGTCTGTATATTTTTCAATGTAAGGACTGGTTTCTATAATTGTCCAAATTTAGGATAAGTCTAGTGTACTATGATGTTGTATGAATAAAGATGTTTCCTTTTTGTAAAGATCATTGTTGTATTATATATTATTCGCTGCGTTGTGACATTCTGTGTTGTTTAGTTTTCCACTATCTTTTACCTTCTTCTTTCACCCTAACAAATTGGTATTTCCGGCCCTTGAATGTTCGGCATATATTATAGTAGACGAATTAGTGTCGATTTTTAAGAGTCGAAGATCCGGTCATTACATACTTCTAATGAAATACTTTCGTGATTCAAGTGTCGAAAACATCGAGAATTACGGTATACGTACATTTACATATCTATTTATTCCTAAGTCTATTTAAGGTTTCTACAATGTTTCACCTTTAGTTTATACATTCATATTATATAAGTTTCATTATTATATAGCTTTTATATTTTAATCAGTTTATATAATAATCTTATACATAACAGTATATTAATTAAATCATATTTAATTAATTTTAATTAATTTTATATTATTATTCCAACATCACTTTTATATTGGATATGTATACTATAACCTTTGTAGTAATATTATAACCTTTATAGTAACACATATATATTACATATATGTTTAGTTTAATTGATTAACCTTTAATTTATTTATTTAAAGACTTTTAATTAAATTACATTAATTTTGAAAGTCATAGATATATATTTATATTACCTTAAACATTTAAAGATAACATTACATATATCAATATATTACATGCATATATATATATATATATTTAATTTATTTATCCTATTAATAAATTAGTTTTCGAAATTAATGTTTAAATTTTAAAATTTAAATTTTCTAACACTCTGAAAATTTTATTATCTTTTCAAACATTTTGAAAACATATGTTATATTATAAATTTTATAATAAAAAAAATTAAATCTAACTCTAAAATTTAAAATCTTTACTTTAATTTTCAAAATAATTCTTGAAAATTAGCCCAAGGCACAATTCAAATTGGGCATTTTATATCAGGGGAAACCTATAGGCTTACTTCACCTTTCAAGCTAGGCCGATAACTAGGTAAGATATAGTACTTGATTACCCAATTCCAGTCCCAGACATTACCTTTCTAGACACTGTATTAAGTAAGCAGGCTTAATTAGTTTGCCCTAACATAACTAATTTAGACCGCATAAACTATTTGGCTCTGATACCATTGTTGGAACCGGGTCATCCCGTAGCGGAGTTAAAGGGTATATTTCATTCCTTTTGGATCTTTATTGGGCCTATGTAGTCTAAGTTCATTTAGAACTTTTCTAAATTTTCTTTTAAATAAAATGTTCATCTTATTACAATTATTTTTAATTAGTTTTATTTAATTTTAAATTGTTTTTGTTATTATGTTATTTATTTGGTGAGTGCATCAACTACGCTCATGTGTGAATGTATAAGTGTTGCATACAGAATATGTGCATAGCAAATGTGAACGTTTAGGTGTTAGGATTTACACCACAATGCTCACATATCCCCTCCATATATGCCTTTGACGTCCAAATAAAAAAACTTTTTTTTAAATGTGCATATGTATATAGATGTAAATAAATGTGTATGAAAGATATAGAAGGCAATTTAAAATTTTCCTTAATTAAAAAGGTAGTTCAAACATCATTACATTACTTTTTTTAAAGCCAATTTCATACATTTAAAATACATGTGTGTGTATGTCTATATGTGTATGTGTGTGTATGTACAGATACACACACACACATATTCATATACATACATATATTTATATGCATACAAATTAAATTAATATTTTGAAACAAAACAACACAAAATTATACTTCACTAATTTTCAATTCAAAAGTATACTTTCAAACAAAATAGATTGTCATAAGTCCAAACATTAAATTAAGAAACAAATCAAGGGAAGTTCAAAGGTTTCCCTTTTTCTTTTAGGAACAACATATGAAATTTAAATTAAGTTAATTTACATGTAAAAAATACTCAAATATTTCAAATTATTTATGAAACAACATTCAATCCTTAACTTTATAATATGTAACGTGATCCATTAATATAATGATTTCAAAATTTTATTCAAACAATGTGTTCTAAATTAAAAGGATTGGACGAATTCGACATATATGAATTCGTGACAATCAGATCTAGATCTGAATTACATGTATACATAATGATCAAACAAAAGAGAGCAAAAGATAATCTATTATTTATATTATTAATATCACATGGGTAACATATGAATGTGAAATCAGATTCAAAATGATGAGAAAATAAATTATTCAAAAGTAGAACTTTGATAATCATACATAACCCAAAAAAAATGCAAGGAGAAGAAATAGAACATGTGGAGAATTATAGGCATGTGAACATGATAATGTACATATAAATAAAAAATCACCTTTAAGATGAAGCCTACAAAATACACTTTAAATAAAGAAGAATTCCTAGATTCTACAAATCAATCTCCAGATCTGCAATTTCCCAAAGACGACATGTTTTTCTCTTTTGTTTTGTTTGAATTTTGTTTTGAAATTTTTAGAAACGTATCACATAGAAATTTCAACCTTGATAAGAGAAAAGACAAGGATAAGAGAGTCCATAAAATGACAGAGAGAGAATTTTATTAAATGAAGAAATAAATGTGGTATTCAATATATGTCAATTCCTCTCCTTTTAAAAAGATTTTCTTTTCATTTTAAAACAAAAGACCTCTCTATTCCTTAAATTAAGGCCAGCCATTACATAACCAAATAGTATTATTCCTATTTGAATCCAATTTATATTTTCCATCGATATCGTTTACCGATACAAGCACTTATAACTATTATATATGCACTTTATGCAATAATAATGGAAATCAAACAAAAAAAATAAAAAATAAAAATTAATATTTCACAAATATTAATTAATTTAATTTTTTAAAGCCCTTTTTAGTATTTATTCTATTTAAATTAAAATTATGCATTCTACTAATATCGTATATCGATACACGCGTTTATAACTTTTATTTATGCACTTTACTAAATACTAATGGCATTCAAATAAATGAAATAAAATTTAATAATTATAATTTCATAAATATTAATTAATTTTCACTATTAAAAATTAATTAAATCTTGTGGTTTATTTAGAATCTTCATCATTTCGGTTGTGTGACTCATAAGTGTAAATTCGGTCAATGATTAATATTGGACAATTCAAATATTAACGTTCACATGTCACCTTAGCTAATGGTGTGACATTTTGGTTGAATTTATTGCTTACACATCTTTTAGTAAAAAATCCAATTTTATTTGTCATAAGCTTTACCAACTAGTGATAAATGTTTACACCAATTCCTTTTGTCAAAACTATATCACTTTGGATTTATGGAACTGGTAATGGTCAAAATTCTGATATCGTTCATATTCAACTTTATAGTCTAAACAAAAAGTCCTTGGTTCAATAATAATTATTATTATTAACCAAACCACTCTGGTAAGAGCTTTTGACTTTGAGTTGACTTCAGTTGACTGCAATACTAACCCATATAACTAAGGAGATGAATCCTCTCTTGAATAGTGTTTCACTTCCAATACTTCCACTTGACCCAACTACAGTCATTCAATAAATTCCCTACCATGATTTAACTATAATCAAAGTGAAGCTTTTATACTGAAGATCGGTAGTATTCTCAAGTTAAGAGAACTATGTAAATTAGTACTGTGATATTCTGTTTGACCTTAGTTATATTAGCCAATAGAAAACTATCGAGTGAGTCATTCCATAATTATCCAATAACTATCAGTACGTAACCCTTTGGTACCCCCAGCAGCCATAAGTAGTACATTGCCTAATATTTGGAGAGCACTGCCTATTCTAGTCTCAACGGATGCATTGATGTCCAGTCTCGATACATCTTGATTAGGAATATTTAAAATGATGTGCTTATCATACTGTAAAATAATACTCATGGTTAAAACTATTTGTAACAGCTATGACAAACACATCATTTATGCACTTTCTAACATATATACTTAAATTAACTAATTAATTATTTATAACGTTTTACAACAAGTATATAACAAAAAGAAAAAACCTTTTATTTCGAATAAGATTGGTTATCGAGTTAGATTTATGTAACAAATTAAATAATATCCCTTAGAGCATACCCCAAACTCTATCATGTCATATTATCAGATAGTATTACTTAGTAATACTCGTTGTAATATGGGTATATAGGTATGGTGTTACACTTTCGCTGTGAGTTCAAAAAATTATAGTTTGAAATATTGTTTTATTTCTTATTGTCGTCTCCTAAAGACTTGTCATTCTGGCTTATCATGGTTTAAATGTCAATTTGGGCATTAAACTGGAGGGTCAAAAAAGCGAGTTGTTATAATAACTTACATATATAGAACTAATCGTTGATATTTCATTATTCTATTAAAATTCTCTATTAACTTTTTTCTATTGAACTGTTATTACTTGGTGCTGTGGGTATTTTCACACAAGAAGTTAAGCAATGCAAGGCAGATTAAAAGGAAGGTAAGGGAAGTATGAGAGCTACAAGGGACGTGACCCATATGCATTGCCCTTATGGTGAGACGAGCCACCTTGGAGAGACTATATAGGTGGGAAGGCTGGGAGAAGCAAAGAAAACTCATAATAGCTCGTTAGTTCCGATACAAGCAAGGTAGGACTCGGTCCGGTAGAGTATTCTAAATTTTGGCCTAGTGGTGCGGCTACCAAACAGAAATTCCTTTCTCGTAGGCATACTAACGAACAGGAATTCATGTTCGGTAGAGGGAACAAAAAACATGATTTTTTGTCCGGTAAAGAAGCCACTAGATAAAAATCCTTATCCAGCACAGGGTAGCCCAACCGAGTGGTAAAGGTTTAACTAAGAAGCATCCCCTAACCTCCTTCTAACGCCGAATGAAACACCACCGAGCATCCCTCTCAGCACCGAGCCGAACCAAGTGGTATGCTTCATGTACCTGGTCAGGAAAACATCTACATCCACTCGCCAAACCTACAACCAGCAAACATGACCATTTCAGATGGACCAAGGAAGGCATTTAAGGAATGAAATCTGAGTATATAACAGTGCACCAAATTAGCCAATTTGCAAAAATTAAATTTTGGAATTTCCAATGATTATAATCGTTACAAAGTTCCAATGTTTATTTCTATCAGTTAAATTTTGTAACGGTTATAAACATAAGGATATCCATTAATGATGTAAATAAGGTGAAGTAAGGGGGATAATTAGTAATTTTTGTTTCTATTTTTATTACTCCTTCTTGAACAATTTATAACGAATTTATTTCTTACCCTTTTCTTCTAGATTTAGGGTTTTTCCTCGAACTACTTCTTCTCTTCAAAAAATCAAAGTTGGTGTAATATTTTTTTTCAAATTTAAACAAACATATTCTAATCTTACTCTTCTTCATCATTTTGGCCTTCAACATTGATGCTTTCTGATTAAGAATAGCTATTATTTTCTAGGGTTTCATCGTGTTGTACCCGAGTAGCTATTCATCTTCTCCAACTTACACATCAACAAGATTATGCGTCAGCCTTTGCTTTTGACTCTAGACTGAACTAATTAACATGGCTTCGAGTTCTAGACCCAATGAATTAGACTAGTTAACATAGAAGTTTGCACGAAACATGGGCAAGCACCTCTAATCAATTTTTGTAATAAACATTTTAACGAATAAAAAGCAGGAAAAAGTAAAGAACACCAAGATTTTATAGTGGCTCGGCCATAATGGGCCTACGTCTACTGTTTTCTTCTATTACTTTTCTTATATATCAGCCTTTTACAAGAAATTGATGCCAAGTACAATGATCTCTAGTAGAAAAGGATGATTTGGATGCTCCATTTGATTAACAATGTTGTGCGGATCTTCTAAATCTCCTAAAAGTTGTTCTCACGAATGAAAATGCTTGGTTATTTATAGAGGTAGATCTAAGGTGCGCTTAACTGCAGTAATTAATGATGTTTCCATGTTTATATTGGTCAAACGGAATATTCCTGAATATGCCACCTATAGTTATTTGTTTTCTGATATACGCTGGTTTCCTTCCTTATTTGCAATGCGGGACCCAACTGAAAACTCATTTCGGTGTGGGTGTTGGCTCGGTCGAGGTGAACGTGGACAGGTTGCTGGCTAAATACATGTATCCTAGTTTGGTTCAACCCTCCTCTACTCGGTAGGTACTGGCTCAGCACTGCCTTAATAAGATGACCTCTGGTTCGAAAATTGGAAGCACTGGAAGAGAATTCTTGGTCGGTACCCTTGGGTATCAATCCATGAAACCCAGTCGGTACCCTTGGGTACCGACCCATGAAACATGGTCGATACCCTTCGGTATAGACCCATGAAACCTAGTTGGTACCCTAGGTTACCGACCCATGACAGGCGATGATGGATAACTCTCTTGGTTCCTCGCCTTCCCCTTACTTCCTCCTAACTTTAATCTTGTAAGCTAAATGCCCAAAACACATGCCCACTAAAGCATGGCTTGTATATTGCAAGGTGGGCTTTCTTGAATTTCTTCTCACCAGGCATGCATATGTCCTTCATCGGCATGGGTCGACGTGCCTTTGTCCGATGGTTGGAGTTGGGTCGACACTGCATTTATCTGATGCCCAGAAACTTCCCTTATAATATCCAACCCAGCCTAACAACTGAGCCCACCTCAGTCATTTCTCCCGACCGCCATTGCTACACCAATCTGCTTGAGCGCAAAATCCATCACTAATTTCTAACCCAACAATTAGGTTAGCATTCCACTTAACTTCAATATCCATTCCTCCAATTTTGTGCTATAGATCTCTTGGTTCGGCCGCTTCTTCGAGGCCATTTTGGTTCGAAACCTTATCGAATAGCGATTTGGGTGGTTCGGGACACCGAGCGGTAGGTTATATATATAGCATGCATAAACTCGCACACATACACTTGAATATTTTCATCTTCTATGATAACGTGTGAGGTAATTAATTATGTTAAATTAGTATGTCAGGACGACAAACCCTGTCCTCCAATACATCCGAGGACCAAGCTCCTTCTACTTCAGCCCCTTTGGGTCATGTTCAACCGGAGCATCGTCTTAACTGTCCTGGCTCTACTATTATCCATGGATATAGACCATCAGTGTTGTTGGAAAATCCTGCAGACTCTGAGGCTTCAACTTCGATGGCTAATAAACTCGATCTTATCGTGGATGCCCATGACATTCCTAGGAACAACCTCCTTATACCTACTCAAGAACAGCATGCATGTGCTCCTACCAAGGGATACATGGCTTACTCCCACCATCACTATGTTACCGGTGCCCCACCTCCTCTTCCCAGTGGATCCTTAGGTTTCTTGTGTATTTAAAAATTGCTCCATTATAGTTGCATCTGAATGGCTACGCCATCCTCACCAGCCTATATTCTATATTTATGAGGGAGTTCCAAGTGCCCACAACTGATCGCTAGATCAAATTCCCATATGTTGTGAAAAGCAAGCAGGAGGCCTCTTCTTTCATTTTCTAGAGGCGGGAAGCGGATTTAGGCCGGTCGAGGACTTGTACTCTATTTACAACATGTTTAAAAAAAGCACTTCTTTGCTCAGGATGACTCCCCATGTTTCCATCAATGGCATTTAGGATGTAAATCCACTACCATTGTTCATTTCATGACTTAGATTTGCTTGTTTAGTTAACGTTCTTTCCTCGGGGTTTCTTTACCAAGTGTCGTACACACGACCTTCGGAAATGACTTGGACGCCATGCTAAAAAGGCTTCAAAAAGTTCCAAAGAGCTTTGGAAGGTTCCCCACCTTATCACCGACGATAACTTAAGACAGCTTGGATTGCTTGTGGCTGGTCGTTCGATCAAGAGGGTATGTAGCCTTTTGTCCAGAAGCCCACTAAGGCTAGAGAGAGAAAATAAGACTCAACCACTGAGGAAACGAGTGCGGCACAATCTTCCCGACCTTCTATCTCTGGAGTTGTCCCTACCAAGAAATTGGGCTCTAAAGGTTCGAAATCATGTGCCCTTGAGACAGTTCCAAGTAGGAGTGGCTGATTGAAAACTTTGAAGGAGTGGAAAGATGATAGCATTCGCACATAGGAGGGGAAAGAGATAGTTTCCATTTCTATGATAATGATCGCACTACTTCAAATCACGATGATGAGGCTCATTCCTTCAGGGGGATTGGTTCAGATACCCGCCTAATCCAGAGATGGATAAGGCCTTGGGCTTTGTATTTGTTTTTGAAGAGGAGGAAGGAACATTCACTCTGAGAGATATAGATGTTTCCAATTACATTATTGACGTGTAGTAGGGGATTGCTTACGGGGGACCTGAATCCATAGTTGAAATTCAACAGCAACTTGAGTCCCATGAGGACCCCGAGGGTTCATGCCGTAGTTATATGCACTTGCACCTATATGATCGCACAACCTTGCATTTCCTTAGGTATTTAGGTGATTCTAATTCTTTATATTCTATTATTGCAAGAGGTATGAGTTCAAAGAGGGAGAAGCTTGCACCTAAGATGAAGCAATTAGCCCTTCTAAAGGAGGTGAAGAACGCGGTGTCTTCATTCGGACTGAGAGAGAACATCAGCCAGCCACCAACAATGTTAAAGATAGGGGAGTTTGTCAGCTATCGCCTAATCGAGGACATGGGTGATCAAGACCCCAAGAACAAATCTCGGAAGAGGTCCTGATCTCCCAGCAGTAAATCGAGGTCTCGGACACCAACCCGACCTTCCAAATCTCCTCGGCTTCCTCCCTTCCCCAAATTTGATTTTGAAAACTCCAAGCAATAGGAGAAAATTGATAGCATGGGAGTAGTGGTCCTTGCCTTTGAGAAAGTGGATAAAGAAAGCAGCCGGTAAGTGCAACCATTATCACCGAACCTTTCGATCCACGCTTCGATGAGTTCCAACGGCCTTACCAGCCCAAGAGTCCCATGGCTCATTTACTTGTCGAAGCGCCACCTCACTTTTTCGTCGGAACAATTGAACTTCTCATCAACAGGCTAGGTGGCGTCAAGGCCTTATCTGAATACCATGCCAAGGTGATGAAGGTGGGTGAGGAGATTAGCAAAAGAGCATCGATCTGAACTTAAAAATCTTTGACTTGAGAAAATAGCTGCATGAGAAGGAGTTGGACCATCATAAAGTGGTGGAGGCCTTGGAACGGTCTCAAACTGATGATTCAAAAATACATGCTGAACAGATTGAGGATCTTAAGGCTGCCCATGTTAAAGAATTGGAGTAAATGAAGAAAGACTGCTTTACCAACATAAAAGGGGCTAAAAAGAAGTAAAATGAGAAAGCCACTTGCTTCTTCGAGGACTATAAAAATGTAAAGGACAAGTAGGCTAAAAAGTTAGAAGAAATCCAAGTAGTGACTGATAGGGTGGAGCCCTTGCAGATTTAAGAGCAAAAGTTGTGAAGTGGAAGGCCGAGAGAGCTTTTCTTTAAGCTGATGTGAAGGTCTTGAATGCGAGCAAAGTTGCTGAGGTTGCAAGGGCTGGAAAACTACAAGCGGAATGCAATGAGTTAAGTAGCCAGCTAGATCAAGTGGAATGGCTTTTGGAGGCGATTTAGTATAGAGTATCCACAGATTAAAGCTTGGCGTAGATGGATGACAAATAGGAAGTCATGGCGTCCATCCACAAGCTACCGATTAGAGAGGCAAAAACCGCCAGCGAGCAAGGTGGTCCACCATTCAGTCTCCAAATTGTCGACTCTTGCTTTTGAATATAAGAGATGGAGGTCGTTCACCTGAGCTATGTCAAATTAGCGGAGGCTGAGAAGGCATGAGGGGAAGGGGTGAGAAAAGGGAAAGATGGTGGTTCGACTTCCAAATCGACCATAGAAGGTTAGCCCCGTAAACCGGTGACTTATGTGCCCATGCATGATGTTCCGCTAACTGTTTTCCATGTTTCTTCAGATCTACCCACTAGGAGCAAGTCCATGGATGTTCCTCCTCCTACACCTGATATTCAAATACCGGGTGGTGCTTCGAAGCTTCTTGAAGGAGGTAGGATTTTTCTTTATAGCCCGTAAGCTGTCATTCAGTACATCCAGATGCGTTTAAATAGGTCCCTATCTGACAGCCTTCTTTGCTTCCCTACAGGCGATATACATATGACACGCCCTACCAATGTTGTGATTACTTCCGATGCTTTCCCTTCAGGAACCATACCCCCAGGCCCCAACGACCCTCCTGTTGCCCAGGCTCATGGTGAGATGATCGATGCCTTACAAGACGATGCCGATATTGAGTTCATGGGCACTATTGACCTTGCAGAGGAGTTTGACAAAGATAAAGATCTGAGAAAACAAGTTCTGGTGAGTTTTCCTATGGATTTAACCAGAGTGAAGCTTGAAGCTGTGGAAGAGTTAAAGCTTATGAAGAAGAAATAAACTGAGATTGATGCTGCAGCAGCTGCTAAGAAGAAGGAGGAGAGAAGTAAAAAGGGAGGTGAAGCTTAAGAGCTTGCATGAGCTCAAGGAATCAAAGCATCACCCCAAGCAAACCGTTTCGAAGTTTGAGTCAAAGTGATAAATATATCTGTCTCTCTCTTGCATTTTCCTTTTTTTGCTTATATCGAACCTGTTGTGTATACAAAGACAATTGTTGTATTAAACATTCTTGCTTGTGGTTGACCAATTTTGATGTGTTGTTAAGGTCAATCTCGTAGTGTTGGTACTTTGTGGTTTTTGTTTTATTAGCTTTCACGTGCTTAACCAATATTGTTAGCCTTTCATCGAATATGACCTAACGTCCGTTGCACCTTAGAGAAATTCATTTTGTTTGCAGTCGCTAATTTTTGTGGATTTTACTTAAACGCAAAGGATAGGGGAACCAACTAGGCGGCTGCCATGTCATGGCGGTCGGTAAGTCGGTCTCACCTCACACTCCTGTGCATTAAGCGTTATTTGACAATAGTGAACGCCCATATAGTGTTCCATTTTACCAAGTTTTTTTTTAAAAAAAGGGGGAACATGGACAGATTATCGGCTATTGATAACCGAATAAGGATTTCTTGAGTCCAACACTACCGGTTGGAAATTTGAGCCGATCGTCAAGGACGAGCACCCATTTGGCAATCATGTCCTGACCATGGGCTAATCGGGCTCTCCATTGCCGGTAGAGAAGTTTCGGTCGATCGTCAGCTATGGACACCCAAATAGGAATCACTTTTGTCCACGGCTATCGGCCGAGAGTTTGAGGCCAATCGTCAATGCTGAGCACCTATTTGGTGGTCATGTCCTGACCATGGACTGATCGGGCTCACCAATGTTGGCAGAGAACCTTTGGGTCGATCGTTAGTTATGGACACCCAAATATGGATCGATTAATCCACCAATGTCGGGGGAGAGTTTGAAGTCGATTGTCAATGGCAAGCACCCATTTAGCGGTCATGTTCTTACCATGGGCTGATCGGGCTCGCCATTGCCGGCGGAGAAGTTTTGGAGGAGGTAGTATGTTAACACCATCTTGTTCCCAAGTTAAGGAATCGACTACCTAGGTCCAGGCAATGCTTCCTCGTAGTGTTAATGTTATTCCCACATGCGTTTAAGTGACAAAGTAAACTTACTTTCTGTAACGACCCGATATTTTCAACCATTCGCATCCATTATAAGTGTATAGGTAGACACTCATGCCGGAGTTGAATTGCTCAAAATACCGCGTTGTAAATAAAATTTGGCAAATCTCAGAATATACAGTAAATAAATATAATCACAGATCACAAACACAGAGTAAAATAATGCAGCGGAAGTAAAAGAAATAGTAGTTCATGAAGCTACTATATAAATATATCAGAGTTACATAAGATACAACAAAAGAAATAGAGTACAACAAAAGTCTCAATAAAATAACCAAGTACAAGCTGAGTAGAACAACGGAACTGAAATAGATAGGACATGACAAGCAGATAATCTCCAGCGATTCAAATCTCTAAGAGAGTGGAAATCCAAATCTGTGAATAACTCAGGCTGACCCGAGCGTAAAGCAAAACACAAAACACTCGAGTTAGGACAATATATACTTATATAATGTAAACCAACTCAAGTGAACTGTAATAAAGGTACAAGTAACTTAGAAGATGCTTGGGACCGCCCATCCTCTAAGGATCCGTTAAACTATCTACTATGTAGTAATATTCGATATTATAATAGTGTCTAAATAAGTAAAGTATAATCATATAGAAAATAGCGTTAAGGGGATGGAGAACCTTAACGCGGTTGGATCTTAAAATCATAATCGTAGTAAAGCTCGATATGGTAGGTGACACGGCACAACTAGGCAATGCCAGGGTAGATATACCAATTACGCACACGGACTGATGGATACGCATAGCAGCCACTATCGTTCCACCTCGAACAACACTCCCAAATCGGAGGATGGCCATCTAATCAATCACAAGTAAGAGTATAATATCGAAGAAATGTGTCCGAGAAGAGGTGCTACCTCACTGGTCCGAGATCGCTCCTGTTTTAGCCACCTTATGCCAACTCACGGGAGTTGGGTCTACGTAACATACCTTAAGAACGTCGCCACCATCCTACTTCATTCTGAAATCTCCACCGCGTACACAGTTGCCAAAGTGGTTTTCGGTAAGACAGAGAGTATGTCCATATCCGATCCCGGTCTCTTTAACAACCCAACGTTATTATAACCCGTGGTTATAACTTTTAAAAACAATACTTTACTTCAAAATAAAATATCATTTCAAACCATATCTTTATCAAAATAAAGATTAAACCATTTCCATATATTTAAATTTTCATATAATTTCAAAACTTCATTTCAAATCATTTTAATATAATAAAATATCATATCCTTACAAAACTTCATTTCAAATCATTTTAATAAAATAAAATATCCTATCAGTTCAAATCCAAATATTCAACTTTAAATACCTTTTAAATTCAAAGATATCGTTCATTTACTATCATTTCAAATCACCTTTAAATAGTTTATATTCCAATCAAAATAATTCATTTAAACCTTTTAAAAGTGTAATTATTATATTTTCAAATCAAGTATTCAATTTCCAAAGTTTCAAACCATTCTGAGTTCGTTTACTAAGTCAAAAACCCTAATTATTAAAATTTCAGCATTTCACAGCATTTAAAACAACTGCTATAAGTTATATTTGAAAACATTTTTAATTCAGCAAAGACAGCACTTAAAACTGCTGTTAAAACTCAGTTTTAGTTGAATTATAGTTCAAAACAGAAAAGATAGCATTTCAGAAGTGCTGCGGTAGTTCAGATTTCAAAACAAGGGTTAAATTTGGTTTCAGCAAAGACTGCAGACCACTATAGCATTTCCAGAGAATGCTATAATAGGCCTGAGTTCAATATTAGCCTATAAGTTCAATTACAGCAACTACGCATTTCAGAAATGCTGTAATAGCTCTTTTTACACAATTTTAGTTCAAAACAGAATCTATAGCATTTCCGAATGCTATTAAAAGTAGATTTCAGGTGTTAGTGTATTTCCAGCAATTAAATAACTTCAATTTAAAACACATAAACATTTTAAAAATCATATTTTAACATTTAAAATGTTCATTTACATATCATTTAACATGTATCTTTTTCACAATAAATTTCTTATAATTAAATCCAATTTTCAACAATTTACTTAATAAATTTAAGTGTAAAAGTTTCTAATTCTTCACATTTCAACAAATAACTTAACACTTCAAATTTAAATTACCATTTCACAAATTTAACTATATTTCCAATTTTATTTAATTAACTTAAACCTTTAATTAAAACCAAATTTCACATTTCCAAGTCAAGTTATATTTTAAAAGATCACTTTTAAACATTCATTTATTTAACCACTTAAATTCATAGAAAAATCAATAATACTTTAATAAATCACTTAAATTCAAATTTAATCAAATTATCATATTTACCATTTCCAAATTAAATTTAATATCCATTTTATTTATATAACCTAAATATCACTTTTAACCAAAATTCCAAATTTCCAACTTAAGTTATATTTCAAAAATCCAGTTAAACCATTCATTAATTACATTTTTAACACATAGAAAAATCATAATTTCTTTATTTTAAAACATTTCAAAATCTATTTAAATCAAATTTCATAAATTTATAATTTTTAAAATACTTAAAAATATCCAAAACACTTTATAAAATAACCACGGGCCTGTATATAATTTTCTAACTTAGGTCAAGTGATACGGATATGTATCATTTCAATCCGCAGTTAAAAAAAGAAAAATCCGCGTTCTATCATTTCAAACCCGCAATCCCAAGTTAAAATAATTTTGAATAAAAATCGTTCAGGCCTATCATTTCAGCCCATAACGATTTTTCCCTATTCTAAAGTCCGTTCGGGTATGTATCATTTCAACCCATAGTGATTCTAATCTACAGGGAACTTGCAATGGTGATAACAGATATAAATAACAGAATAACATTAAATAACAGTAACATATGATATAACAGGTATAATAACAGGTGTGAACATCATATGATAATAATATAAGCATATAAAACTTGATAATATATTTCTACAGATTCGCAGGGTGTCAATTTACTAGTTATATAGGTACATATTGTCTGGTGAGAATAACTCACCTTTTTATGCTGGAGATATCAATTAGAATGACACAACGGATCCAGAAGGCATGACCTTTGATTTGAGTGGAGAAAATAGCCAAGATATCATCTTGTAAACAATACCCAAACAAGACAAAACAATATAGCACATGAATATACTTAACATAAAACAATGTTGAACAAATTGAAATACAAAGCAATAAAGACAAGACTTTGCCTTTACCATTCAAATGCTTGACCATAGGGGATCAAGTGCTCAGCCATGATGTGTTTGGGCTCAGGTTAGCATCATATAGGTCAGGTTTAGCACACCTAAGCATGGCAACATGAAGTGATGTGAAGGGTAGGAGATGCAACATGAAGAATATCAATGGACAAGGCAAATAGGTGAAGTTTTGGTCACAACAAGGCTCGACTTGGTCATTGCTTGGCTCAGCCATGCATGGTACAGGTCTGGACAGTGGAGGGTGATGGTGCAGCAGCAGCCAAAGGTCATGTAGTTGCTGGTGGTGGTGGTTCTAGGGGTGGCCAAGGCGATAGATGAAGGTGGTGGTGAAGCATATGTGGTTTAGGCATTGTTTGGAAGGGTTTTTGTGCAATTTTGTGGTGCTAACTTAAATGGATGGGCATGGCTTGTCATGGTCAGTGGAGGAGGAGGAGGTGCTGCTGTAGATGGTGGTGGGGCTGAAGGTGGAGAGGATGGTGGAGATGAAGGTGGTAGAGGCCAAGCAAAGCTAGAAGAGGAGGAAGGCAAAATCAATGGAAATTGTGAAGTAAAGAAGAGATAAAGGAAGAAGATAAGAGGAGAATGGAAGCCATATTTTTTTTAGGGTTTAGGAGCTTTGGAATTTCGTGAATGAGAGAAAAAAAAAAGTGGCGGCTGAAGAAATGAGGAGATGTTGCCAATTGAATGAAAAGTTAGGTTAAAAAGTAGAAGGGTTAGAAAATAAAAGGGCCTTAGGAAGATAGAAAGTTTAAGGCCTTTCAAATTTCTTTAATTCATTTTTATAAGTTTATATTTCTGATAAAAACAGAAATTCCAGTTAAAAATTCGAAAATTTGACAAAATATAAAAATATATATAATATTTATTGATTATATAAAGTAGAATTAAGGAAAATAGTTAAAACAGTGAACTAGACTAGAAAATTTTGAAATTGAATAAACAAAATTTTAGAAAATTCATATGAGCTTGCAATATATTTTTAAACATAAATAATATATAAAATAAAAATATATTCACAAAATAAATATTTAAAATTTAATTTACATATAATTTTTAATGAAGAAAATAGCAGAAAATAGGAAAACAGCCTTTAAAAATGAAAAATAAATACAGTAAATTCTGGAAAAATACTATTATCAATTTAAAAACATAAAAAGACAAAATATACATAAAAAACATATTAACACATATTAAAACAAAATATAAGAAAGAAAATATGATTTAAAAAAAATTAAAATAGGCAAAATTGCACAAATAAACAAATTATACTAAAAATTGAAATGTACATAACTTTTACATTTTAACTCCGTTTTCAACGAAACGAAAAGTAGTGTTCAAGTTATTAAATCTATTTTCATAATAAAAGATAAAATTTATAATTTCAAACTATTAAAAATTTAAACTTAAAAGTCAAAGTTTGACTATTGACCAAAATTCACATTTTCAGGAAATATTAAATTTAGTCATATTTGGAATTCTAATCCACATCAAAGTAAAAGTTTATATTTAAAATAACAAAATTTATTCTTTTCATAAATAAAGCTTTTGAATCTAGAAAAATCAATTAAAAAAAATATTTGAAAAATACAGGGTTGTTACACTCTCCCCCACTCAAAACTTTTCGTCCCCGAAAAGGAACGAGGTACGAGAAAGCACAGAAAAAGATAGAATGAAATAGAATTAAGACAAGATGATAAGACGATTGGAATTACACCTGATAATTATTGTTATAGGTAAGTTTAACAAGATGGAGGTGATCAAATCAAGAATATAAGCACGAAAAAGATCCTCTAGAGTCTGAATCTCCCTTTCACTTGACTGACAGTCTATGAATGGAAAAACAGTGTTCAGATCTAGATGAGTAACAAAGATTATCATAGATTACAGAAAGATTTCTAAATAGACTGGTATAAGCAATAGCCTTCCCATTCTGTAACAAGATAAGGGAAATAAGGACAACCAAAAGATAGTTTGGAAAAAACAAAACCAGATAATAAATTTAAAACCATAATGCTTTGAAATCATAACAATTTAGGGATGTTTATCATTTGGAAATCACACTGCTAAAATCATAACACTTTGGACAAGTTATTCTTTTTTTAAAAAAAAACATAATACTTAGAAAATCATAACACCCTAAAAAAAGTAATCTTCATTTAAACCATTTTAATTCAAGGTCAACTAATATTCATTTTAAAGTTGTAACATTTCTAAGTTCATTTAATTATAAAAATTTCCAAAACATTGTATTTTCAAAATAGTAGTACTTATAAAATGCTACAGTAGATATATTAATATTTCAAATCAGTTCAATTCCAGAAATATTTATTTGGATATCATTTAACTTATGACTTATTAAACAAACTTTATGAATGGAATATTCAAATCAAACTATACTTCATTTATTAAGTTAAAAGTTCACTGTTTTAGTTAGCTCTTAATTTAACACATAACCTAACACTTTATTTAAAATACCCATTTCATAAATAGATATTCCTTTAATAAGTTACACTTAAAATTTCATTTGAAAACCAAATTGTCAATTATCAAATTTTAGTGATGTTAAAATACATTTTAACTATTTAAATCATAATTATTCATTTTTCAAGACAAATCTATTTCATAAATAAAATATTTATCATAGCAAATATAACAATCAAATTCCTTTACACATTTATTCATTTAGACATCAATTAAACTATGAATTCAAGTTAAATAAACTTTATTACAAAATGTCCAATTCCAATGTATTTTATTTTATCTATTCAAAGATACATTATTTATTATACAACATATTCGTTTCAGGAAACAACCATTATTAAAATTCCTAGGTTAGACTTAAGGTTCCATATTAAATCAAATTTGATTATTAAGTTATTTAAATAAAATCTCTTTAAATTCCTTTTTCACTATTTACCTCTGTTAATCTTTTATAACTAAAATTTAAGTGTATAACATTTATTATAACCACTCAAATTTTATTTATAAAATCATTTCTGTACTGCATATTATCCAATTACATTGTTAACTTCAAAAAATATTTAAGGTAAGTTATATTTGAATGCAATTGTATTATACAAATAAAACTTTCCAATTCAATTATCTCAAGTTTGAATCATTTATCCAAAATTTTTATTTTTTCTTCTTATAATTGAAATTATTCTTCAAGATAAAATTTAAGAATTTGAATCTTCGAACATCTTCAAACCATTTGGAGATAAGTAATTATATATACATAATATGTTAAATCAAATTTAAATCATATATCTATATATATATTATAATCCAGTCATAGTTTAGAAATTCAAATCAATTAGATTTTCCAAAACAAAGCTGTAGCAAGACTACAGAATGGTTTCTTCACTTCGAAACTCGAAAATGAACGTCGATGATGCTGCAGTCATCACCGAAATTATTTTCCAGCGACAAAGAGAAGAGCACTAAATTTTTAAACTTTAAAATCCTTTAGAGACAAATTTTTATTCAAAATACTTTAAATAATATCCTTTTAAAAATTTTAAACACAAGGTTTGAAACCATCGGAAATTAAATTCTTTAACTTTCTTGTTTTAAATTCATTTTCAGTTCCCAAATAAATTTATAAACAACTATTTATAAATTCATTTGTAGAACAATAAATGATAAATCAAGTATTATCATTTCAAATTATCAATTTAAATCAATTTATTAAGTTCCATAAAATTATATATCCAAATTTATTTCATAAACCAAATTTTAAAATAATATTGTGTCAGTTTGTTCTGTCAAAGTGTTTTAGAAATCCTATCGATAGCGTTGATCAGACGAATCGATCGGAAACCCAAATCAACATCAACAACTCAAACAACACAATATAAAACAAAACATTAATTTACAAGTACAGTTCAAAATGTTTGGAAGATAGATTGGAACAAAAGACAAGATGATTAAACAGAGTAGAGAGATGGGTAAGCTTAGATAAATCGCGGACAACCTTAACCGGGTCAACCGTGACTTAATGGATAAGATCAAATGTGGATTTTCTGGGGTAAATCTACCTTCGATCTCAAGAGATAGAGTTTGGAATAACAAAAGATATTAGAATCTAAACCAAGGATAAATATAAATCTCTGGTTAATCGATGCTGATTGTAAAGTATTTTCACCCCTTTACAAGAAAATTAGAATATTGGCGAGACCGCCAATTTACAATAAAGATCATTCGAAGTGGGGTTATGTGATACTCCAAAATCAAAAGAAGATGAATAGTGAGGGACAAGAATGAATTTTGGAACCGCAGGGAACGTTCCAAAAATTCAAAGGAATTTTGAATCAAAAGGAAAAGATTCAAACTCGAACGAAAGTGATTCTGTAAATAAATCTACTCCATATGCTGAGTTTTGCCTCAAAGCCAAAGCTCTGATACCAACTGTAACGACCCGATATTTTCAATCATTCGCATCCATTATAAGTGTATAGGTAGACACTCATGCCGGAGTTGAATTGCTCAAAATACCGCGTTGTAAATAAAATTTGGCAAATCTCAGAATATACAGTAAATAAATATAATCACAGATCACAGACACAGAGTAAAATAATGCAGCGGAAGTAAAAGAAATAGTAGTTCATGAAGCTACTATATAAATATATCAGAGTTACATAAGATACAACAGAAGAAATAGAGTACAACAAAAGTCTCAATAAAATAACCAAGTACAAGCTGAGTAGAACAACGGAACTGAAATAGATAGGACATGACAAGCAGATAATCTCCAACGATTCAAATCTCCAAGAGAGTGGAAATCCAAATCTGTGAATAACTCAGGCTGACCCGAGCGTAAAGCAAAACACAAAACACTCGAGTCAGGACAATATATACTTATATAATGTAAACCAACTCAAGTGAACTGTAATAAAGGTACAAGTAACTTAGAAGATGCTTGGGACCGCCCATCCTCTAAGGATCTGTTAAACTATCTACTATGTAGTAATATTCGATATTATAATAGTGTCTAAATAAGTAAAGTATAATCATATAGAAAATAGCGTTAAGGGGATGGAGAACCTTAACGCGGTCGGATCTTAAAATCATAATCGTAGTAAAGCTCGATATGGTAGGTGACACGGCACAACTAGGCAATGCCAGGGTAGATATACCAATTACGCACACGGACTGATGGATACGCATAGCAGCCACTATCGTTCCACCTCGAACAACACTCCCAAATCGGAGGATGGCCATCTAATCAATCACAAGTAAGAGTATAATATCGAAGAAATGTGTCCGAGAAGAGGTGCTACCTCACTGGTCCGAGATCGCTCCTGTTTTAGCCACCTTATGCCAACTCACGGGAGTTGGGTCTACGTAACATACCTTAAGAACGTCGCCACCATCCTACTTCATTCTGAAATCTCCACCGCGTACACAGTTGCCAAAGTGGTTTTCGGTAAGACAGAGAGTATGTCCATATCCGATCCCGGTCTCTTTAACAACCCAACGTTATTATAACCCGTGGTTATAACTTTTAAAAACAATACTTTACTTCAAAATAAAATATCATTTCAAACCATATCTTTATCAAAATAAAGATTAAACCATTTCCATATATTTAAATTTTCATATAATTTCAAAACTTCATTTCAAATCATTTTAATATAATAAAATATCATATCCTTACAAAACTTCATTTCAAATCATTTTAATAAAATAAAATATCCTATCAGTTCAAATCCAAATATTCAACTTTAAATACCTTTTAAATTCAAAGATATCGTTCATTTACTATCATTTCAAATCACCTTTAAATAGTTTATATTCCAATCAAAATAATTCATTTAAACCTTTTAAAAGTGTAATTATTATATTTTCAAATCAAGTATTCAATTTCCAAAGTTTCAAACCATTCTGAGTTCGTTTACTAAGTCAAAAACCCTAATTATTAAAATTTCAGCATTTCACAGCATTTAAAACAACTGCTATAAGTTATATTTGAAAACATTTTTAATTCAGCAAAGACAGCACTTAAAACTGCTGTTAAAACTCAGTTTTAGTTGAATTATAGTTCAAAACAGAAAAGACAGCATTTCAGAAGTGCTGCGGTAGTTCAGATTTCAAAACAAGGGTTAAATTTGGTTTCAGCAAAGACTGCAGACCACTATAGCATTTCCAGAGAATGCTATAATAGGCCTGAGTTCAATATTAGCCTATAAGTTCAATTACAGCAACTACGCATTTCAGAAATGCTGTAATAGCTCTTTTTACACAATTTTAGTTCAAAACAGAATCTATAGCATTTCTGAATGCTATTAAAAGTAGATTTCAGGTGTTAGTGTATTTCCAGCAATTAAATAACTTCAATTTAAAACACATAAACATTTTAAAAATCATATTTTAACATTTAAAATGTTCATTTACATATCATTTAACATGTATCTTTTTCACAATAAATTTCTTATAATTAAATCCAATTTTCAACAATTTACTTAATAAATTTAAGTGTAAAAGTTTCTAATTCTTCACATTTCAACAAATAACTTAACACTTCAAATTTAAATTACCATTTCACAAATTTAACTATATTTCCAATTTTATTTAATTAACTTAAACCTTTAATTAAAACCAAATTTCACATTTCCAAGTCAAGTTATATTTTAAAAGATCACTTTTAAACATTCATTTATTTAACCACTTAAATTCATAGAAAAATCAATAATACTTTAATAAATCACTTAAATTCAAATTTAATCAAATTATCATATTTACCATTTCCAAATTAAATTTAATATCCATTTTATTTATATAACCTAAATATCACTTTTAACCAAAATTCCAAATTTCCAACTTAAGTTATATTTCAAAAATCCAGTTAAACCATTCATTAATTACATTTTTAACACATAGAAAAATCATAATTTCTTTATTTTAAAACATTTCAAAATCTATTTAAATCAAATTTCATAAATTTATAATTTTTAAAATACTTAAAAATATCCAAAACACTTTATAAAATAACCACGGGCCTGTATATAATTTTCTAACTTAGGTCAAGTGATACGGATATGTATCATTTCAATCCGCAGTTAAAAAAAAGAAAAATCCGCGTTCTATCATTTCAAACCCGCAATCCCAAGTTAAAATAATTTTGAATAAAAATCGTTCAGGCCTATCATTTCAGCCCATAACGATTTTTCCCTATTCTAAAGTCCGTTCGGGTATGTATCATTTCAACCCATAGTGATTCTAATCTACAGGGAACTTGCAATGGTGATAACAGATATAAATAACAGAATAACATTAAATAACAGTAACATATGATATAACAGGTATAATAACAGGTGTGAACATCATATGATAATAATATAAGCATATAAAACTTGATAATATATTTCTACAGATTCGCAGGGTGTCAATTTACTAGTTATATAGGTACATATTGTCTGGTGAGAATAACTCACCTTTTTATGCTGGAGATATCAATTAGAATGACACAACGGATCCAGAAGGCACGACCTTTGATTTGAGTGGAGAAAATAGCCAAGATATCATCTTGTAAACAATACCCAAACAAGACAAAACAATATAGCACATGAATATACTTAACATAAAACAATGTTGAACAAATTGAAATACAAAGCAATAAAGACAAGACTTTGCCTTTACCATTCAAATGCTTGACCATAGGGGATCAAGTGCTCAGCCATGATGTGTTTGGGCTCAGGTTAGCATCATATAGGTCAGGTTTAGCACACCTAAGCATGGCAACATGAAGTGATGTGAAGGGTAGGAGATGCAACATGAAGAATATCAATGGACAAGGCAAATAGGTGAAGTTTTGGTCACAACAAGGCTCGACTTGGTCATTGCTTGGCTCAGCCATGCATGGTACAGGTCTGGACAGTGGAGGGTGATGGTGCAGCAGCAGCCAAAGGTCATGTAGTTGCTGGTGGTGGTGGTTCTAGGGGTGGCCAAGGCGATAGATGAAGGTGGTGGTGAAGCATATGTGGTTTAGGCATTGTTTGGAAGGGTTTTTGTGCAATTTTGTGGTGCTAACTTAAATGGATGGGCATGGCTTGTCATGGTCAGTGGAGGAGGAGGAGGTGCTGCTGTAGATGGTGGTGGGGCTGAAGGTGGAGAGGATGGTGGAGATGAAGGTGGTAGAGGCCAAGCAAAGCTAGAAGAGGAGGAAGGCAAAATCAATGGAAATTGTGAAGTAAAGAAGAGATAAAGGAAGAAGATAAGAGGAGAATGGAAGCCATATTTTTTTTAGGGTTTAGGAGCTTTGTAATTTCGTGAATGAGAGAAAAAAAAAAGTGGCGGCTGAAGAAATGAGGAGATGTTGCCAATTGAATGAAAAGTTAGGTTAAAAAGTAGAAGGGTTAGAAAATAAAAGGGCCTTAGGAAGATAGAAAGTTTAAGGCCTTTCAAATTTCTTTAATTCATTTTTATAAGTTTATATTTCTGATAATAACAGAAATTCCAGTTAAAAATTTGAAAATTTGATAAAATATAAAAATATATATAATATTTATTGATTATATAAAGTAGAATTAAGGAAAATAGTTAAAACAGTGAACTAGACTAGAAAATTTTGAAATTGAATAAACAAAATTTTAGAAAATTCATATGAGCTTGCAATATATTTTTAAACATAAATAATATATAAAATAAAAATATATTCACAAAATAAATATTTAAAATTTAATTTACATATAATTTTTAATGAAGAAAATAGCAGAAAATAGGAAAACAGCCTTTAAAATGAAAAATAAATACAGTAAATTTTGGAAAAATACTATTATCAATTTAAAAACATAAAAGGACAAAATATATATAAAAAACATATTAACACATATTAAAACAAAATATAAGAAAGAAAATATGATTTAAAAAAATTTAAAATAGGCAAAATTGCACAAATAAACAAATTATACTAAAAATTGAAATGTACATAACTTTTACATTTTAACTCCGTTTTCAACGAAACGAAAAGTAGTGTTCAAGTTATTAAATCTATTTTCATAATAAAAGATAAAATTTATAATTTCAAACTATTAAAAATTTAAACTTAAAAGTCAAAGTTTGACTATTGACCAAAATTCACATTTTCAAGAAATATTAAATTTAGTCATATTTGGAATTCTAATCCACATCAAAGTCAAAGTTTATATTTAAAATAACAAAATTTATTCTTTTCATAAATAAAGCTTTTGAATCTGGAAAAATCAATTAAAAAAATATTTGAAAAATACAGGGTTGTTACACTTTCCCTAACCACTACCTGTGATGACAAGATTTGTTAGAAAAATGCACACTTTATTAGAATCCTCATAGTTATTTTAATTACACAATTTCAATACATAGAGTGAACTCAAGTAAAGTAACGGTGGAGATATTGTGCATTCTAAGATTTTTTGAATATGGCTCCATAAATTTTACTGAGGATGAAGGATTCATTGCTGAGGTCCTTATGTATGACATACAATCCTTCCCATATCGGATCAAGTGCCCCCGACCTAGGGAAAATTCGCTTCAGTATCAAGTCCTCTTCCTTGATTAGGCGGTGCTTGACCTTGTAGTTGTACTGTGCAGCTACCCTTCATTTGTGTGCTTCAACCCTCAAGGCGGCTTCCTCATGTCTTTCATCCACCAAATCTAGTGACATGTTTAATAGTTCTTCATTCTCATTTAGGTCGTAATGAAGTCTCCTATAAGATAGGACTACTATCTCTACTGGCAACATCACGTCTAACCCATAGGCGAATGAGAAAGAAGTATGCTTATTGCCGTCTTGAAAGAGGTGCGGTAGGCCTAAATTGCCAGAGGCAGTTCATCCTCCCATGCTCCTTTTGCTTTTTCCAATCGCTTCTTTATGAGTGTCTGTAGAACCTTGTGACTGCCTCCACATGTCTGTTAGCCTACATGTATGCTATTATAGAGAAGCTTTTCTTTATTCCGTACTAGTAGCATAAATCAGCGAATTCCGCAGTGTTGAATTGTAGTCCAATATCCAAGACTATTTGGAGAGGGACACTGTACTTGCATATCACATTCCTGATTAAAACGTTTATGACCTTGGTCATTGACACCTTACTAAGGGACTCGGCTTTCACCCACTTAGTAAAGTGGTCAAGTGCCACTATTGCATACTTAGCTCCTCCCTGTACCATTGGAAGTTCTCTGATTAAGTCTATTCCCCAAACTGCAAAGGACTAGGAGCTAACCGTATGAGTTAACTCATTTGGGGGCAACCTAGGAATCTTTGCAAACAACTGGCACTTGTCACACCTCCTCGCGTATTGCATCGCATCATTGTTTAATGTCGGCCAGAAGTACCCATATCGTAGCAATTTCTTTGCCAAGGTGTGCCCCTGGTATGGTCTCCCCAGCTTCCTTGGTGAATGTCTCTTAGTATTTGTTCGGCTTCCTATCCAGTGACGCATTTCAGTAGTGGATTCAAATACCCTCCCCGATATAGCAACACATCCTGGATGATCAATCGAGGTGCCTTTCGTAGGATCTTCCTAGCTTCGTTCTGGTTGTCAAGCAGTGTTCCTTCGCTTAAGTACTTTATCAACAGAGTTATCCAACTCTTCAAATCCCCCATAACTGCAACCACATTCACTTCCTCAAAACCGGGTCGATGTAAGGTCATAACAGGTGACCCTAATAGGGATTCATCTCCCGAACTTGCTAATTTCACCAATCCGTCTACGTCCTGATTCTCCTCTAGAGGCACGTGTTTGATCACATAATGTTCCATCCTAGTGAGAAAATCCTTCACCTTTTTCAGATAAGATTGCAAGCATTCTCCTTTGGTTTGGAGTTCCCTGTGTACTTGATTCACCACCTACTGAGAGTCCCTAAGGATGCACGACACCCTTATCCCTAATTCTTTGCTAATTCCAGCCTAGCTATCAAAGCTTCATAATCTGCCTCGTTATTCGTTTCTTTGAATCCCAATTTAATCGCATAACTTAACTTCCTTACTTCAGGGGTCAAAAATACTACCCCAGATGAGAGCTATGATCATTAGACAGACACTCCATCAACATATACTCGCCACTTGAGGGCTTTATCCTCTAACGATTCCACCTCTGTCCTGAATAGTAAACTTGGCAAAGAAATCTTCAAGTGCTTGCCCCTTAACCGCGGCCTGTTGGTAATAGGTTATCTTAACTAACTTAACTCAATGCTCCATTTGGTAAGTCTTCCTGAATTATCTGGTCTATGTAGAACTTGTTGCATGGGTTGGTCTATGAGTACGTGAATAGGATGTGATTGAAGTAATGCCTCAGTTTCCTGGATGCAATCAATAAACAATATGCCAGCTTTTCCAGCTTAGGATACCTAGATTATGGCCTAGTGAAGCGCTTTCTTATTTAATACACAGGACGCTATATCCAGTCCTTCTCTCGGATTAGGGTTATGCTTAGAGCATGATGCAACACTGCTAAGTAGATGTAAAGATCTTCTCCCTCAATCAGTGTAGATAAGACTGGTGACTTTTGCAAGTGCTTCAATAGATTTAAGAATGCAGCCAAACACTCATCCGTCCATACAAACTTGCCTTTCTCTTTTTTGAGTGCTTCAAAGAACGAGATGCACTTGTCCGTGACTTTGGATACGAACCTACTCAAGGCTTCTACCTTCCCATTTAGGCTCTACATTTCCTTTCGTGTCTTAGGAATTTTGATGTCTCGTGGTGCCTGGACTTGTTCTGGATTGGCCTATGTCCCCGTGCGTGTATAATGAAGCCTAGGAATTTTCCAGAAGCCACCCCAAAAGAACATCTTAGCAGGTTCAATTTCATCATGTACCTTCATAAGATCCAAAATATTTCATTCAGGTGCGAGATATGATCTGCGGCCTTCCTTGATTTTACTAACATGTCGTCAACATAAACCTTCATAGTTTTGCCAATCTAATTGGCAAACATCTTTTTCACCAAACATTGGTATGTTGCTCCTACTTTTTTAAATCCAAATGACATTACCTTATAGTAGTAAAGCACCAGATCTGTGATAAAACTAGTATGCTCTAAGTCTGGAACATGCATTGGTTATACCCGAAATGAGCATCAACAATCGACAGAAGTTCATACCTAGCAGTACCAGCCACTGACTAATCAATCCTTGGGAGCGGAAAACAATCTTTGGGACATGCATCGTTTAGGTTAGAAAAGTCTATACATGTCCGCTATTTTCCATTTGACTTCTTAATGAGAACTGAGTTTCCTATCCATTTTAGGTACAATGATTCTCAAATGAAGCCGTTTGCTATTAAGGCTTTTACTTCTTCATTCAGTGTCGCCGATCATTCAGGTTCCTTACTCATTTTCTTCTGCTTCACAAGAGGCTTCTTTGGGTTAACATTCAAGGCAAGATAAGCAACTGATGGAGGAATTCCGCACATATCTACATGGGACCATGCGAACACGTCATGGTTGTCTTGTAGAGATCCAATTAGTTATATCTTTACATCTCGCTCTAGACTCGATCCGATTTTCATAAGTTTCGTAGGATTGCTATCATCAACTTCCACGAATTCTAGAGCCACCCCGGGCTCTGTTGCAGCCATATCTCCTTCATCTCTTGGGTCAAGTTCATTATGAGGATCACTTGTAAATTCAAGAGGAGGGTCGTTCTTTAGTTGTTATATGCGAGGGAGTTCTTGGCACAGAAGTCAATCTATGTGCCTTTTCCTTCTCTCTCCATTTATTCTCTCGAAGTTCTGCAACATAGCATTCCCTGGCCGTGTCCTGATTTCCTTTCACCACTCTTATCCCGTTGGCTATCGAGAATTTCACTGTCAAACACCATGGGGGCATTACTGTGTGGAAGTCGGATAAGGCCGATCGTCCTAAGAAGGTGTTGTAAGCTGAGAATCCATCCACTAGTAAGAAAGTTTGCTTTCGTATGGTTGACCAGGGATGGGTTCCTATCTCAACAAACAAATCCAACCTCCCTAAGGGCATAGTGCCTTCTCCAGTGAAACCGTATAGCCATTGATTGCAAGGTGTAACATCTTCCATGGACAACCTCATTTTTTCGAACGCTTCCTTAAACAAAATGTTCGCTAAACTTTCATTGTCTCCAAAATCCTATGCACTTCTACGGGGCCAAGCAAGGCTATAATCACCATCAGATCCATATGGCGGCGTTGTTTTCCTTGCAAGTCATTACCATCAAAGGCTATCACTTCTTGCTCCTACCGGGGAGCCTTATTTTTATGCTGCTTACCAATCATGCACACATAGACATTCTCATTTTTCAAAGACTTTGCATACCTCTCCAATTCACCCCAGCTCTTGTCCTCCATGTGGGGTCCTCCTGTTATGGTATTGATAACCAGCCTTCCGTCTTTCTCACAGTAGGCACTAGATCATTCCCCTCGGTTCTCTGGGGGTTATCCTGGAGCTTGCTTCTCTAGAGTGGGAAGCGCCTTCGAGCATTTGGCGTAACCCCCCAGCTTCCACTTCCTAATGTGTTCCTTTATCGGGTCCCGCAAATGGCAACATTTGTTAGTGTTGTATCCATGGGATTCATGAAATCTATAGTATTTCCTAGAGTTTCTTTCAGCATCTATTTCCTTCTTTGGAGTGGGTATGTTGTATTTAAGTTCCACTTGAGTAGCCAGGTAAATATTCTCTATAGTTTCATTCAAGTTTGTGTAGGTGTCGAATCTCATGCCAGGTTTGAATCTTCTTCAATCTGTTTTCCTATCGCTAGAGTTGTCGGGGTTACTATTCTTCTTTTTCTCTATGTTACCACCTTTATTGCTCTTGATGATGGCATTCACAGTATTTGGGGCTTCTTATGGCTTGGCTGTTGTCCCGGCTTGCCACCCTGCTTCTGTATCCTACAAGCGCATGTACTTTCCAACTTCATAAAAGAAATCCTAAAGAGTAGCCGATTTTTCCTTCGTTAACCTCCGAGCCATTTTCGTGTCCGGGTGAACAACTCCATACAAAGCCATAAGGGTGAGTCGCTCATCAGCATTCTAAATGTTGGCGACGGCTCCATTAATACTGCCGTAAAGTCTCGCCCTCCCTATGTTTAACATCCGACAAGGAGTACAGATCCTTGGTTTGTTCTATATGAATGGCTAATGAACTTTTCCTTCAACATTTCCCATGAACGGATCAGGCCGTTGGGTAGGCAGCAGAGCCACATAGTTGCCATGTCCATCAAGAAGAGGGGGCAACACTTGCACATAACTTCCTCTATCACTCCGCTAATTAGCATATGTTGCATATATCGTTGCAGGTGCACCATAGGATCCGTCAAGCCCTAGTAAGGATCCATAGTAGGCATCTTAAAGTTCCCAAGATTCTGAGTACTTTCTATCTCTATCGTAAATGGGCTTCTGACCCTTGCTCCCATTCCCCACTCTAACTTCTCGCGGCACACACATTCTCTCATAAGTCGTTCCAAGTGATCTTCTTCCCGCTTGGGGGATGAGTGGAACTAAGTTGATCTCCCTCATCAAGGCAAGAGGATCTTTTCATTTCTTTTGTTATGGTTGGGTCTACGATCCCGCTCCATTCCCTACTCTGGGACCGCTCTCGGTTGTGGGTCCACCTCCCATCGATCTCTATTTCTGCCATGCTCTGGGACCGCTCTCAATGGTGGGTCCACCTCCCGTCGATCTCTATCCCTGCTAGGATAGGGATCGCTGCCTTGGTCGGGGAGGTACAACGACGACCACCCCTGGTTCGATGCCTTCCTTGCCCGGTTCGACACCAAACCGTTCCTCGAATGTGGCTTGTGGTTGAACTTCGGGCCGACCTGCCGTTCACCCAGCTTCTTGATACTTCTGATCCAATTCCCTAGAAGGTGATCTTCTCGACCTCCTTCCACCCCGATACTGGGTTTCCCCTTGGTTTCAGTGTTGTGCGCTGTTGGCTATGTCTGCCCCAAGCGTGTCAAGATTTGATCCACAAGTGCTTGCTACTGAACAGTGAAGCGAGTGTCGAGATCCACCACAACTCCATCCAAATCACCTCAGATGATAGTGTGTGGTCCCAGTGTGCTGGATGATTGATTGTCTTGATTGTTTGCAATCGGGTTGACGTTCCTACTGGCACCACCAGTCATTCTTTTGGACTTAAAAGGCATGTTGAGAAATCATTCAAGTTCTTAATGAAAGCACCAAAAATGTTTGCACAAAAAATGGACAAACACCTCTAATCGATTTTTGTGATAAACCTTTTAACAAATAAAAAGGAAAAATAAAGAACATCAAGATTTTATAATGGTTCGGCCGTAATGGGCATACGTCCACTGTTTGCTTTTATTACTTTACGTATTAGCCTTTTACAAGAAATTTATGCCAAGCACAATGACTTCTAGTAGAAAAAGATGATCCAGATGCTCCAATTGATTAACAATGTTGCGCATAGCTTCTAAACCTCCTAAAAGTTGTTCTCACAACTGAAAAATTCTTGGTTATTTATAGAGATGGATCTGAGGTGCGCTTAAATGCAGTAGTTAATGATGTTTCCATGTTTATCTTGGTCAAATGGAATATTCCTGAATGTGCCACCTGTAGTTATATGTTTCCTAATATACGCTGATTTTCTTTCTTATTCGCACTATGGGACCCAACTGAGAATCCAGTTCAAGGGTGGGTGTTGGCTCGGTCGAGGTGAACGTGGACGAGTTGCTGGCTAAATACATGTATCCCAGTTTGGTTCAACCCTCCTCTGCTCGGTAGGTACTGGCTCAACACTGCCCCAATAAGAATGATCTCTGGTTCGGCAATCGGAAGCACCGGAAGAGACTACTTGGTCGACATCCTTGGGCACTGAGCCATGAAACTGGTCGGTACCTAGAGTACCTAACCATGAAAACTGATCGGTACACATGGGTACCGACATGGATCGGTACCCTAGGGTACCGACCCATGACAGATAATGATGGATAACTCTTTTAGTTCCTCACCTTCCCCTTGCTTCCTCCTAAATTTAATCTCGTCGGCTAAAATGTCCACAATGGTAGCTTTAGATTATGGACCCATGGAAGAATAATATACTATGTATTATCAATCTCTCAACTAGAAATCTCTTAAATTAACATTATTTGATTCTTTAGAGTAATTTTTTATTTTCCCTAGTATAGAAGACTTAATTATTCATGATACATGCACCGAATTTCATTAGGAAGTGAGTACAAAATTGCATAAGACTTGTAATTTTAAATATATCAAATATATGTTAACCCAAAAAATGGATGAACACCCAAAATTGTGATGAAAGCACCAGTTTAGATAAAAGTAAAAGAAAAAGAAGAAAGTAGATAAGAACATGTAGAAGTTTTTATAGTGGTTTGACATAATCTCCAACCTACGTCCACTCTATCTATTTTATTAGTTGTTCTCTTTTTGGATTACAACTAATTAACTTAGGTCTCACCATAATGTAGTGGATCTCATATTTACAATAGAATTCCTAGGTTGTTTATGAGTCACCAGTACTAAGAATTTGTTGATCTATGTCCTAGAATAGCAAATAGTTGTTTCCTATGTAACTTTAGTGGACGAAAGGTTAGAGGTAAAGAACAACAAAGTCTTCACGGTTAGAGAATCTAGATCCTATTTTGGTAGCTTATGGTTTATATTTATATGGATAGCAATCATATTGGGTCAGAAGCCCACTATCAAAGAGGTCGAAATATCGACCTAAAGTAGTCTGAAAAAGTTTGGGGTTATACGAGTTAAGGTGATAACTCGGTACCGAGTTATCCCCATAACTCGATGCTGAGTCTTCTCCTTTGGTGGAAACTCTCTCATTTCTTTTGCATCATGTAACTTGCTTAATTTTGGGGTGCCCCATATGCTTTCATAGATTAATTACTTATTTTGAGGATCATTCCTTCATAACTTGGCTTGTTCTACAGTTCATAGTAGTCAACTCTTCAATTCTTGAGATAAATCGTCTGGAATTCTACGAAATCACTTGGGCTTACATATAAGAGCTAGAGGATAACTCATAAATTGGAGAGCCTGGTTGTAGAGCATTATAACTCGATGTCGAGTCATATACATGACCCGGGCCCGAGTTATGGTGTTAACTCCAATCATGCTGAAACTTTCTCAAGTTGTTTATCTACTCCATTTAGGTGTGCCTGCAAGTTTATGAATCGTTTCATCTTTATTTTGATCTTCTAAGTCCAGTTGGAATCTGCTTGGCTAAAAAGCAGGTTAACACTTACCCCCCAAAGTACACCTTTCGAATGTAAGGTGTTCTAGCAATCAGTCTTTGATAGTTGAGCTCTCCGGCTATTCATTAATCCCAATCTTAGTAAATTATCTGGAAGTGTCATTCCATATATCTAAGCAATCCTACGTTCACCCAAGGCTTATCTTCCTTTCTTCAGTTGTAAGGCATTCAAATCCATTTATCAAGTCTGCAAGCACTCCACAACTTGGTCTCGCGGACCGTTGATCTTCCAATCTAGGGTTTTATCTTTCTGGGTCGTCTTATCGCCCAATCTGGGGTTTCAGTCTCTTTGCATTCTTGCTAAGTCCAATCCACTCGCTCTTCGATGAGAGGACCCAACAACCAGGCAAGCAATCCGCTCACTCTTCGATGAGAGGACTTACTTTTCATACAAGCAAATCCACTTGCTTTTTGGCAAGGGAGCTTGCATCCTACACTCTAATTCCATCTCTCCAAACGGGACTTAAAGCGATCAATATCATACAAGTCCATCAGCTCACTTTCCGACGAAGGGACTTGCATCCTGCACTCCGGTCTCATCTCTCCGAACGAGACTTAAACCGATCAATATCAGTTATCAGATTCAATGTGGTTTTTTTCAAAATTCAAATAAAATCAAAGCAGAAATCCTAAGTGTCATCCCAAACATCCGACTCAGAGCGTGCCTAAAGACCAATCTTGGTCTCACACACATGTAAGCAGTCCGAGGTTATTATCGTACTAAATAGTCATCTCAGGCATCTGACTCAGAGTGTCCCTAGGGACGGTTCGTGATCTTAGAAACCTATAAGCAGCCTGAGGTTATTATTTTCTTTATTGCTAAATATGAAAAGTAAAATGCAAGAAAAGAAATGAAAAAGCAAAGCATGGGAATTGGGTTCGAATCCCATTCATCCCGATCATGGGATTTCGAGTCTTGGACCAAATCCCTGGTTGTTGCTAATGCATTTGCTGTAGATGGTGGTTGCTCCAGCCACATCATTGCAGTTTGGTTCCTCACATGCTATTGCAGCTGGTTGCTCCGAACCAGTTCTTCTATCAGATCACGAATGTGTCAGAACTCATTCGTTTCATGTCCATCCAGCTCATGGAAGATGCAAAACTTTCCAGATCTTTTCTCTTGAATTGCAGGCTTTCAATAAGGGATTTGGCCCCTAGTGTCTAGATATATCTTCTTCAGGGTCTCAATCAGATCGGTGTAGAAAGAGAATTTCGGCTTCCTACTTTCTTGTTTCGGTTCCCCGAAGTTGTCATCGGTTCTCCTTTCTCCTTTGTCTTTCCCGTTTCCTACTCCAGACAGTCCTCATCATCCACAACATCAATTTCAGCATCCTCATCCTCGGCTTGGACGTCTTCCTGACGCAAATGTCTTTCAGCTTCATGGTAGAATTCCACAAGATCTATTGATGGATCCCTCTCTAGTGTGACTTTGAAGTCGGTCTTTATTGAAACTCTAGATATTGTCGCCATTAAGATTATTGATGAATCTGTCTTATTGACTACGGCAGTTTCTGCATTAAATTTTGTCAAATAGCTTCTCAAGGTCTCTCCAAACCTTTGTTTCACGCTTGACAATGTCATAACATTCTTCGATCGCGAGACGTGAACTCTAAACTGTCTTAAGAACTTATTTGCCAACTCGGTCCATGTGCTAATAGACCTATTCTCCAGTTGTCTAAAACACACCACCAGCAAGTCCATTAAGAACAATTGAAAGCACAACCCCATTACCTCCTCAAAAGCACCCAACACGTCCATATGTTGGATGTATCTCATTAGATGGATCGTCGGATCCAACTTTCCATCATACATTTCCAACGTTGAAAGCTTGAAATTGGGAGGATTTCTTGCATTTCGAATATTAGAAGTAAATGGATTCCTGTTCACATCCTCCAAACTCTGGTCTGGGGGTCCACCTCTGATCAGTCTCCTTACCAACTCAGCAAGTCGGTTTTCACCATCCAATGAAGGTCTTCTTCCAAAAGCGATGTTCTGCCCCCTGCTCCTATAGGGGAATTCCAACACATACTCTACCACGTACTTCTCTGGCTGCACATTAGCATTCTTAACTGCACCTCTGTTTTATTCTGTCCACCATTCCTACAAAGGAAGCTCTAGCATATACTCTTCCCATCATTGCTCATTTACATTATGATTTGTGTTTCTAGCTCCAGTGTTATCCATTCTCATCATCCCAGTAGTCACACCAACATTGCCCCTAGTATAGTTCTCTCGGTACCAGGTTGATTTAGGTCGGTACTGAGTTGTTCTATTTATGGGGCCATTGTTCCAGTTTTCTCCGCTCCAACTATAGATGCTCCAACATTAGTTCCTTGTCCTTGGTTCTGAAATCCATCTGTCCTTGCTATTCCTTGTTGTCCAATCCATTGGAAAAATCTATCAGCAGTTCCTGTTGTCTAGTCAGTAATCCATCCTGCATCTCCTTCATCATTTTCTCCATCTCTTCTTTGGTCACGTAGATAGATTAATGGAAATTTGAGGACACCTTCCGGCTGCCCAAGGCTGTAGTTGACTTGCTCCGATATTAGATTTAACATTAGGCATCTTCATCTTCTTTGAATCTCATATTCAAGCTTCAAGTTTTCTAGCTTTGTTCTCAAAAAACACCGAAATGTTAACCCAAAAAATGGATCAACACCCAGAATCGGGATTAAAGCACCAATTTGGATAAAAGTGAAAGAAAACATAGAAAGTGGATAAGAACACGTAGAAGTTTTTATAGTGGTTCGGCGTAATCTTCGGTCGATGTCCACTTCAAAGTATTTTATTAGTTGTTCTCTCTTTGGATTACAACTAATTAACTCAAGCCTGACTACATATTATCAAATAAATAAATTGAAAGTTTTCATAATACAAATTAAATAAATGTAGTATTATATACATCTCAGAGCTTTACGAGTTTCATAAAAAAAATATGGTTCTATTTTTAGAAATCTTTGGATATATTGTGTTTTTAAATAAACTCTTATAAGGGATTCTGAAATAAATGATTGAATGGTAAGATTCATATGATAATAAACAACTATAATCATAACTATCTACACAAATTGAATTTCTCACTCTTTTTGTTGGGAAGAAGAAACCAAATATTATTTATATAATGTTGGTTGAATAAAAGATTATGTTTCAAGTAATCCATTTCTACACATTTAGTTAATTCAAACAACTTGCACAGTATGAGTATTTTTTATCTAAGTTGATAATATTGAACTAGTTAGTTAATATATTGGTGTAGCAGGAAGAATTTGGCCTACTTAGATAGTCAAACTACTCATCTTAATTCTGTACTAGCACAACATTAACTATTATGAGCTACGTTATAAATACAAATTTTTATAAATTATGGTTATTAACATCTCTTACTCCATTATTTTTTTCTATTCTTAATGAGGGCTTAGTAGTGGATGTCATTGTTCATTTCTTTAAATAAATGAAGTTTTTCTATTTCTCTGTTTCTTATTTTCTGATATAAAATAATAATAAAACAATGAGAATGGTTTATTAATTTTTCTTTTAGAAAACTATGGATACTTGTAACGACCCAGAATTTTAGTCATTTGAAATTGAAATATTTAATTAATTTTAAATATTGAAAAGTTAATTTTATATGTTAAATAACTCGAATTTCGAATATAGCAATTTATTGGATAATTAAATTATTAAATTTAATAAATGAAATTGTTTAAATAATTGAATCTTGGGTGTTAGTTTGGATAAAAATGATTTCCAAGCTTATTTAAATTCTGTTGGATAAGAATGGTAATAAGAAACTTTAATTCAGATTTAAAGGTGGTTAATTTGGTTATTAATAATAATTTGTTTTATTTAATGAGTGAAAATGGCCTTCTGAGGCAATATCTCGGATTTCGATGAAACTAGTTTCATTGGATCCATAATGATGAATTATAATATGCCGTCAAATTTCATGGCGATCAGATGAATTGTTTGGTAACACAAGATCGAAATGCACGTAAATTAAAATCAGAAATTTATATTATAATTGGGTTTAAAAAGCTATCTTCTGCATACGATCAAATTAGGTCTCAAAACAAGTTCCATTGGGTTTGAAATAGGAGTATAACATATAGGATGCTAGGTGGCATGCCTCATTTAGGGTTCGAGTTTTTGGACGTTTTGTAATTCGATATTTTAAATTGGAAAATATATATATTATTACCATACCTTACCCATGCCATGAGTCCATACCTAACCCATCCTCCCCACGTTCAACCTTACTTCCTTTCCCTCTTTAAAAACACATCTACACCAAAAGGAATAAGGCTCGTTTTCTTTTAAATCAAACACACCACCATCCAACGGCCATGGGTAATCGAAGCCTCCACAAGCACTTCCAGGCGATAGCCTTAATTGAAGAAATGTTCGCGACATCAAGCTCGTCATGTTCAATGGTTGGATTTGGCGATTTCAACTAGAGATGGATACAGTTTCATGATGATCGGAGTTTGGTTTTTGGCGATTCGCAGCGTTGTGGGTCGATGTTTGCCAATGGGTCCTGAAGGAAAAATGTGGGGAAGGAGGAGTGCAAGCTTCGGTCAGAGTTTGGGAGGGTGGTGTCGCATGGTGGTGGTGAAATTCCCAGTTGAATGGAATCAAACTTTAGGTTCTAGTGAGACGACGGAGGTGAGTTAGGGTGTTGCACTGGTGGTTGGAGGCATGTTGAGGTCGGGGCTAGCTTGGTTGAGCATGGGGTGGCGGCTCGTGGCCAGAGGCGGAGGAGGCGAACGTTATTTCGACCGTGCCTGAGTTAGATTCGAATGTGAGAGGAAAGGGGGGAAGAAAGGTTAAGCAGGTTATTTAAATTAAGCAGGTTAATTTATGTTAATTGTTGTAATTAGTAAAACTAATTATAATTTAAAATGTGTAATCTTATAAATGTTGTAACTTACCCATTTTAGATCGGATTCGAACGCGATGAGTTGCGTTGCACTCGTAATGATGTAAGCTTCGCAATGGAACTAGTTTGGACGGATTTGGAGACAATTGAAATTTGGGCTTAAATCTGATTTTAGTTCCAAATCGGAACGCCTCGGCGACAACATAAAATTTAGATGAGTTAAACTCACCTTTTTGGTTAACTAGTATGATATGTAGTTGATAAAAATTGATGAATGATTGTTTGGATGAATTACTGTATTTATTAGTTGGTTTGGATATATTCCTGCCCGTGGAGCGGATGAGACCCTATTACGTCCCGTGTAAGAGCGAATGACCCTTTGTATATGAATCCTCCCTCAAAGCGGTTGATTTATATTTTATGATTGTATACTGTTGTGATGCAAGGGGATAGGTTGGAGGGATCCAACAGGATTCCTCACCAATGCTGATTTTATTTACATATATATGTGCTGATATATATGAGCTGTGATGCAGGGGGATAGGTTGGAGGGATCCAAAAGGATTCCTTGTTATTGTTGAATTGGTTTCAATAATATTCCAGTTATATGAATTATTGGATAGTAAACCTGTTTTTTTTAAATATGGGTTATGACATCGTTATACGCCAAAAACTAAAAACCCTTAGTGATTAAAAAATCAATATTAATATTGGTTGAGCATTTGGTGGCTGTTGGCCTCAAATTTGTATTTTTAAAATGCTAAAATTGCCATTGAGTTGGAATTGCTTTTGAGATAAGAAATGATTCTAAATCTGGAATTAGGTTTTGGAAAAATATTGTTTTTAAAGCTATTTAATTACATTAATATTGGCTTAAAGTTATTAAATCATATTGTTATTGTTTTATAGTTATTTGCTTTTAGTAAAATTGTTTTAAGTAAACGTTAATATTTTGAAAGGTTGATTATTTTAAGAATAATTATGGTTTGAAATTAATAATAAGGATTTATTAGTAAGGTTTTGGAAAGATAAATTATTATTACAGGAAAATAGCCACAAGAACAAACTTAATAAAAAATTTAGACTGAAGGAAAAGAAGTTGGTTTTTTAGGTTGAAGGACAATGCTAGTTATAACTAGCATTTTGTATAGTGTAAAACTGAATATAATGCTAGATATAACTAGCATTTTGTATAGTGTAAAAGTTGAATATAATGCTAATTATAACTAGCATTTGTCCTTCAGCCTAAAAATGAAACTTGGTGTTTTTCGGCCTAAATTTTTTTCAAAGTTTGTCCTTTTTCCTAATTCCTCGTTATTATTATAATGGTAAAGATTAATTATTTTTGGTTATGTCATAATGATTTGAAATCATTAATTATAATTTTTAAGATGTTTTAAAATTAACAATTTTCATTTAGTTATTATGTTTATTGTTAATAGTTATTATTATATAATGGTGTTTTAAAGTAAATGATTTTCAATTATTTATGAATGTCTCCGAAAGGCATAAATAGAGTTTTATAAACGGACTTGGATTTTATAAGGGAAGTTTACAAAATTGTTTTAAGACTTAAGGGAAGATAATTTACAAGGTGAAAGAGTTTTATAAATGGTTAGATATTTACAAACAGGTTTAAGAAATGGGTTTACAGATTTATAAAAGAGGTTTTATAAACGGTTCTATGGATTTATAAAGGATTTATAAACGTTCTTAGAAATGTACAAAAGAATTTATAAATGATTTAAATGTATAAAAGAGTTGTATAAATGTTTTCCAAAGATTTATAAAATGGTTTATAAAGGGTTTTGGAGATTGTAAGGAATTTATAAATGATTTGAGAATCGAATAAAAAGAAAATCTTTCTCAATTTTTGTAAATATACTTATACCGTAGAGATAAGTATATGAGTGCATTTTCTAAGATGTGAGGTGTAACGTGTATGAATATACTTATACCGTTGAGATAAGTATATAAATATTTCTAAGTATTAAAAATATAGAGATTGTAGATACACCTTTGTGAAAGTATTTTATTACAATAAATTTACATAGTAATTTAATTGATGAAAGATTAATTAAGAAAGCTAGTGGTTGCTTACGTGCTTAACCGATGTTGGTTTTTCCTTTGGAAATAAATCCTAATTTGGATGTGTTTTTGTTGATAGTTAAATAATCAACTATCAAATGTGGACCCAAACATAACTTTGGAAATATCTAGGAGAAACACGTGAGTTAAATGGCACAGTCATCTCCGATGATGATGTACTGTGCGTGTAAATCTCGTTTCATTCTTCTAGGACAAATGGTAAGGAAATCCGTCCACTAGCGGTTAGGAGGTGATCTCCGATCTTATCTTTGACTATTTATTTCCTAAAGATTCGGGGTTGAGTTTACTAGAAACTGTCGAATGTTGTTTTGAAGAGACCGGGATCGGATATGTTTTTCGAAAACCACTTCGATCCAACTCAAGCGTTCGAAGTGAAGACATATTGAAAATGATGTAATTAGAGATGGAGTTCTCAAGCGTTTTGTTCAGTCCCAGAACGAGCTTGTATGGATGAATGCTGGTATTACATTGGTTGCTTGGAGGGCAATATTAGCATTCTAAGATGATCTGCTAGGAGGAAATGGTAAGAGCTTGGACTCTTCGAGCCTCACACCTGGGAAATGAATAAAGCAGGGACATGTGGCAGGGCTAAGTGGGTCACACCCAAGTAGGGTATGATCATCCCAAAATCTAGAGCGATATTCATGTATGCTTGGGGATCCCATTGTAGGGTTGTTGATAGCAACCAGGGGGTGATCATATTCGGTGCTACTCAAGAAGGGGGTAGAGTCTATCATGAGTAGCAGAGGTGCAACGTGTTGTAGCCTCCCATACACTTTTTCTAGAGATGTGCGGATTCAGTGGGTAGACCCTTACCCTTTCATAGTTGGAATCCATTATCCACTACAAGGCTTCGGTTTTGGTTGTAGAACCTAGTATGATAGAATTTAATTAATGTAAAAATTTCGACTATGATTAATAAGTACTTGTATATTTGACACTATTATAATATCAGAGGATTTCATATGAAATGTTTTGGTTATCGTAAGGTAAAAACCCATCTATATTTATGTGCGGCGTGGTCTTAGGAGATACCTTTATTTTCAAAAGATTTATTATAACTTTAAAATCCAATTGGTGTGTTTTTCTCATGCTGATTTTTCAGACTGGCTCGGGTGTTATTTTATTATAATGCTCGGGTTAGGCCGAGCATATTACAGATTAGTTTGGATGCTTTGGAGCTTCAGGAGACGAGTTGGAGGCCCCGAGACGTATTTACGTAGATGGTTATTTTTTCGCTATATTCATTATTGTACTTATCAGCAATTGTGAGGACAGACTGTTACAACTGTCCAGGCTGAAATAGGTTGGTATACTCTGATTGATGTTTTGAATATACACATATTACAATTTGTTTGTGTAAAGATTTGATGTATATTATAGATTATTCGTTCCGCTATGAGATTCTGTGTTGTTTAGTTTCTTTCTTCTTCTTCTTCTTCTTCCTCTCTTCTTTCTTTTCTTTCCCCATAACCATCCGTCTTTCCGTTCAATTTGGGTTGGTCATGTGTGGTTTATTGACAGCTTGAATTGTACGGAAAAGTGGGTTGTTACAATACTTATCGTATTTGTCCATTGAAAACAAACAAATATGATGTTTACTACATATTTCAGTTGTAATAACATGTTCACTTATTAGTGTATTAAAAGACTAGCAGAATTAATGAATTCTTAATTTTTGGCGGTTGTTAATTCTACGTTTCCAGCATCTCATTTATAGCTATGAAATCATAATTTAAACATTTAGTTGTCATTCAATTTAATCTGAATATTTGGAATAAACTATTGAAAACTAAGAATGAGAGTATAACATAAATGTTTTAATTGCTTTAGCCTACTTCATTTGAAAGTAGTACATAGGTGCACCAAACAACCTTAATGTAAAATGAATGCATTTTGCATTGTTGACAAGCATTTACGTAGTTCCTACCTCTTATGATACTTTGCATGCGTTATTACTAAAACATGAGCTGCTTTAAAAGTAATATAATAATAACATGCAAGTAATACATTATAAGTATGGGCCTTATGGCTACCATTTTACTTTCAAAGTCATTTCCTTACTAAGGTTCTCTATGACGATCCACCTTTTTGGATGGTTTAAATCAACAATAAACCACACATGTCTAACTCAAACAATTCAAAAGGGAGGATTGTTAATGGAGTAAATAAGAAAATAAGAGAAAAGAAGGAAAAACAAAACACAGAATCTCACAGCAGAATGACAAAATATAATAATCAAATAAAAAGTTCATGAAGCAGTTTTATAATATACATTTGATTACACAATCTTTACAATAATCAGAGTACAACAATGACATACCAATAATGATGCAGCGGAAAATTACTAATAATATAATATACCAAACTCCGTCTTCTTCCTCCAGAAATAAAGTCTTCAACACTGGAATGCTCAGGCTGACCCGAGCGTAATGAAAAGACAAAACACTCGAGTTAGAGCTAAATATCCTCATGTAAGTCAAATCAATATCACGTGGAAAATGAGTGTAATGGCGTCAGAGATGTTACGGGGTTTTCATCTCCTATCCGCTGTATAACGTGAGTACAATAACTTAAGAGATGTTACAGGACTTTTCCATCTCTTAAGGATCCGCCAAACTATCTATATGTAGTAGTATACGCTATATATGTAGTGTCTATCAGTAAAGTATATTATTGAAAATAGCGTTAAGGATTTACCCATATCTCTCTTAACACATTTTAAATAAGCATCATAGTCTATACAGTACTGTAAACTCCACTGTAAACTAGTAGGCTATTAGGGAGCACTCCATAGGTACGACCCAAACCAAAATCGTAGTGGGCTCGATAAGGCATATGATAAGGCACGCGAGGCAATGCCCAGGGTAGGATTCTACGTTTTGCATGCCCGGACTGGTGGTAATGCATAGCAGCTACTACCGCCCACCTCGAAACACACTCCCGTAATCAAATTGAGGGTGGCCACCAATCAATCACAAAGTAAGAGATATGGTATCGAAGAAACATGTTTGATAGGAGGAGCGACCTCACTTGGCCTGTTTATGGCTCTTGTTTTAGTCATATCAAGCTGACCCGAAGGTCAGGGTTGCGTTCTTACCTCATACCAGTAGCGTTCGCCAAATCATCCTACTTCGTTCTCGATTCTCTACCACGTGCACAGTTGTTAAAGTGGTTTCGGAATTGGCAAAGAGTATGACAATATCCAACCCCGGTCTCTTTAACAACCAAACGCTTATTCCACACCGTGGTCATTTTATAAAACATTTTTAATAATAAATCCAGAAAACAGTTTATACCTCCATATCAAGATATCCATATACTTATTCCAAAAGTATAAATACATCCATAAATGCTGAGGAATATTTCTTTCAATCAATTTTGAAAATAATTTACAAATCTCTCTTAAACCATTTATAAACTATTTATATACTTTAGAACCATTTATAAAGCTATTTATAAATTCCAAAACAGTTTACAACTCTTTCCCTTTTCATAAACTTCTACACAAATTCCTTTAAAACGCTTCAAAATCCTTTAATACAAGTTCTTTATAAAACCCTTTATAAAATCCCTTGAAACCTTTATAACTCCTTTATAAAACCATTATAAAATCCTTTATAAAATTCATTATAAAATCTCTTACAAAACTATGTTAAATATTTTATTAAATTAAATTTTATATAAATCTCTTAAAACTATATTAAATATTTTATTAAATTAAATTTTATTTAAATATCTTAAAACTATATTAAATATTTTATTAAATTAAATTTTATATAAATATCTTAAAACTATATTGAATATTTTATTAAATTAAAATTTTAAACTATTTAAATTATATATTTAAAACTAAATAAAATTATAAGTTAAAAACTTAAAATTACATTTAAAACCATATATTAACTTATAATTTGAAACTTTAAAACATATAAAATAAATTATTTGCCAAATATAAATTTTAAATAAAACCATTAAATTAAATTTAAAAAACATATTTATAAATCAAACATATTTTACCATTTAGAAGATAATTTAAAACTAACCAACAGTGTCCGTATATAATTTTCTACCCTATGGTCAAGTGATTGGGTATGTATCATTTCAACCCAAAATATTTAAATTTCCGGGTATATATCATTTCAACTCGTATCCCGAATCAATAATTCCAAATCAATAAAACGCTCGGGTATGTATCATTTCAACCCATAATGATTTTCCCCAATCTTTAAGATCATTCGGGTATGTATCATTTCAACCCATAGTGATAACAGGGATATAAACATCCAATCATCCAAAATGTCAACAAATAAACATCCATCGCAATCAACATCCAAATTAGCTAATAAATCACAACAATTAACTGGTTATCATTATCAGGTATTTAACTAACAATTTAAATTCAATATTAATTTAAATGGCAAATTAATTCGATATAAATTCAAATTAAATTTAAATTACAATTTAAATTACCAAATAGCAATCAATAAATTTCTTATCACATCATAAACTTAATTCAACTAACATAAGAAGATTTAGTATTGCGTGGAGTGGATTAAATCACTCACCTTTGATTTATTGTTGATTTAAAATCCAACAAAAGCCCAAAATTTGAATAGTCTCCAAATTCAACCAAACTAGTTCCATGTTGTTTGGAATTTCGATACGATCCCAATGGAAGAAACCGCGCGTGAATCCGAGTTCATATGCAAAATTTATGGGAGTTAGAAGGTTCAAATTTTAAAACTAATTTAAATAAACCAAAGGGCAATTTAGTAATTTCTGTTACCTTCCCACTCACGCACGCGAACAGAAACCTAACCCAAGCCTACAGCCGCCAACGTCCATGATGCTGCCGCACAAATCTCCAACCACGATTCGACCATCGGACCTCGCCGTCGTCCTTGCCACCACCGGCCGCACTCCCTATCACCTCACAACCCCTCCACCACACTAGAAACGCCAACGGCCGCCGCTGCCTATTTCAAATTTTCTGGCCAACTCAAGGCACTTTTGACATGAACGAATCCCATGGATCAACTCCATTCGCCAAGCTCTAGCCGTGGTACCCTCCGATCGTCATATAATCGACGATCCACCGTTGAAAACAAAACCCTAATATGGATGGCCGAAACTTCTTCACCAAATTCTAGCTAAACCGAGACTCAATTGAAAAAACGAACTGCAGATGGAGATTACGTTCCTCGAGAGCTTCGTAATGATATATAATTCGATAGGTTTTGAGGAGTTTAAATTTTTGATTTGATTTGAAATTTGGAATTGGGAATTAGGGCTTGAGATGACAGCCATTTGAGAAGGAACGGATAATTGAATAGATACGTACATAAAAATGAAAATGAGAAACTGCTAGGGTTTATAATATCCTATTTATAGACAGAGATGGATAAAAATGAATGGATAGATCGAATTGGGTCGAAACGATAACAACGACCTAAAAAGCCCGTTTCTTCTCGAAACGAAAGTAGGTCATCCCATATATCAAAATATAGGTTTTCGATATTTTTAAACTCAATGGAACTAGTTTCAAACCCTAGTTCCATTGTATACAGAAGTTAGCTTTTAAAATTGAATTATATTCATTTAAATTCCATTAATCGATTTCTACGCGTTATGAGATCGCACGATCAAACGATAAATCCGGTCATTACAAAACTTGAAATCCTATAATAATTCACTGTTATGGATCCGATGAAACTGGTTTCGTCAAAATCCGAGACAGTGTCCAAAAACCTAATTTTACACGTTAATTAAATAAATAAATAATTTAAAATCAATTTAATCACCTTTAAATTCTAGATTAAAAGTTAACAATTTTCATCATTCTTGATTAAACAGGAATATATAATCTTTAAAAATACAATTTTCCATATTAAATCCAAGATTTAAATATTATATTAATTTCAGCGTTCAATTACAACTGTAATAAATTCATTCATTAAATTTTAAATTTCAAACAAAATCTTTTATTTAGGTTTAAATTCTTATATTAAATCACTATTACCTGATGAATTAATTAACATAAGTTTCCATCTTACTATTCTCATCACTCAATAGTTAACATCTTTTACCGTATTAATAGCAATATTTCAATTATATTAATTTTGTTAATTTCCAAATTAATTTCAAACGGGTAAAAAAAATAAGAAAATAATTAGAACAATTATTTCACATTAGTAATTCAAATACATTTCTGAATTTATTGTTTACAAACAAAAGCTAATAAATTTACGTACTAATTAATTTATTTCATATTCTATAATAAACCTATTTCAATTAATAACATATAATTTCAACATTAAATCCAACATTTAATTTATTCCTTATTTACAATTTTTAACCAAATTAACTTTACAATTATTTCAATTGATTGAAACTACATTAAAATAGTTGTCAATAACATTCAAACAACATTATTAAGTCATATTCTAATTATTTTTCTCATTAATAAATCATAAATTTTAGTTTCTCACAATATTAAATTTCAAAATCTTATTTAATTTAATTATCAAAAATATGGTTCGTTACATTCTCCATCTGTTCAATGTCCGTTATATGTTTATTTAATATATATATTTTTTAAATTACCAATAAAACCTAGCATATACACTTTATGCATAGAGTCAAGGTTACACTCCATTTTGTATGTTATAATCGATGAAGCTCAGCCTATGTCATAGTGTCTTAGGTTTATTTCTAGTTAACTAAACATTAATCCATTGGTTGTGAGCATTTTTTATAAAAATACCACACTAATCCATGGATTATAGTAACTAAACCATGTAATTTCTATTTTATTAATACCCTAATCCGCATTTCAAAGCAATAGTAATGTTTATCATGTTCACTTCAATTATTCTTCCAATATTGGTACATATTCTCTTCCAATACATAAACTCGTTACGAATCTTTTGTATCTGATGTTCACAGATTGATACCTTCCTTTATGGGAATATAGTCCTATATAGAAGATCATACTCAGTCTACAGTGACTATAGAACCCAAGGTTAGAAAAGTTTGTTTTGGAATACTTGTTCGTTTTACTTGTTTGCACTACTAAGTGCTTTTGCTTATTCTCATGATCGCAAAGATAGGATAAAGTGAATATATCTTGAAGAGGGTATGCATTAACTACGGCAGAATAACATTTATGTTTTATTCTTATTAATATGTGTCACATATTATCATACTATGGATGAAAACTATTCATGAATAATGATTATGCATCTTATTACATGTATCAATTATTATTCATGCATAGTTTTCGTCCATAGTATGATAATATGTGGCATGTATCAATAAGAATAAAACAAAGGTCTTTTTTCTACCATAGTTAATGTATATCCTCTACATAGTTAACAATAAAACAAAAGTATGACAATAATGAATAATAACAATATGGATGAAAACTATGCATAAATAATGATTGATATATCATAGATTTGCATTAGCTAAAAGCCGATAATCTCATGAAATATAGTAGTAGTTCATTGAAACCATCTTATTTACAAGTTATTATTAGTATAAGATATCGAAATATAATACTGAAGAACAATAAGAAAATGAACAGGAGATCTTAGAATGTTGGCTATAGTTTTATACGCCTTATTTATTATTGATACTTGATGTTGTTTTATGAATCTAATGGCCTACCATATATGTAACAACCCGCATATTTATCGATTTTGTATTTAAATATTTTATCGTTAATCGGATTTTGGTCCGAAAAGCTACTTTTTGCATACGGTCGAATTAGGACTCGGGACCACTTCCATTGAGTCCGAAATGACGTTTGTGATCTTTTTGAGTATAAGCTTCGATATGTTTGGAGTAAGTCGAATTTGGCTACTTTTTCTATTGGGTTTTGGGTTTGGGTTCAACCCAATGTTCTATCTTTATACCCTAGCTCAGCCCTCTCTTCATTCATTAGCTCATTCATTTCTTTTTCTCTATCAAAACTGAAAATGGAGAGAGGAATGGGAAATTAGAATTGCCAAACCCTAAATCCAATTGCAAACTCCAAATTCTTGCTCCAAATTGAAGTAGAAGCTATGGTAAGCTCCATCTTCATCTTCTCCATCTCTTCTACTCTTTGATTTCTGAAATTTCTTAAAACCCTAACTTGGAAAATGTTTCATTTTGAGCTTTAGATTGAAGCTCCTTGGGTTGAAATTGAAAAGTGATTATTCTAGCTTTACTTGTAGCTTCTCTCTTGTGTTTTGGGATTAAAGGTGAGATTTTTATCGCACATCTTAAACTATATTTATCTTCGATTGTTAGGTATGAATTCCTAACACTTATTCTTGTGCAATTGCACTTGGTTTGGATTGATTTGGTGAATATTCCAATTTTTAGTGTTTTGAGTTCAATTCTTTAAAAATCCCAACTTTGACCTTTGATCATGATTTTTATGGTGCATTTAAGAGCTTATCAGGCTGGGTTGTCGCTTGGCATAAATCCTTTGTCGCCATTTCTCATTCAATCGCTCCGAATCTGGGAAGTTGTCTAGATTTGCCCATATTTGGGCTTTGCAAGTTCTGTCCTGCTACAAGCGACAGACGTCTGTGGGAAATCCACAGACATCTGTGGCTTCAGGGAAATTATTTCCCGAAACAGGCGACAGACGTCTGTGGATTTCCCACAGACGTCTGTGGCTTCAGGAAATTTATTTCCCGAAGTAGTTGACAGACGTTTGTGGATTTCCCATAGACGTCTGTGGCTGTTGATTTCTAAATATCAGCCTATTTTTATGTGGATTTCCAATGTTAATCGATTTGTGTTGATTCCCACTTGTTATCATCATATTTATCGACTTTGATGACCTTTTCTTTGGGATTTTTGGAATATCCATTTTTGATGGATTTGGTATCGATTTCTTTGGATTTTATTCACGTCTTCGAATGTGAATTTTGATGATTGATTGTTTCTACAATCATTTTGTAACTTGTCTTCGAAAGGTCGTACCGTTTTGACGGGGCGCTGCCCCCTGGACCCCCGCGACCTGACCGGGCAGGTCGAACCCCGTACACCTCTGCGTAGGCGATCTTATCCGAAAAACATTTAACAGAACTTCTTACTTTGATGGTTTTGGGAATTGATTTCTTTGGATTTTTCTCACGTCTTCGAATGTGAATTTTATGTGATTCGATTTGTTTCAACAATCATTTTGTGACTTGTCACTTTAAAGATATGAAGGTTTCAATACTAGTAGTAAATATCAAAACTCTTTCATCAAAGTGATTTCAACACTATTTTAAATATCAAAAGTTCGTTTTCTTAAAACCGTTTTCCAATCTATTAGTATATACAAGCCTTTACCTCACTCGGATGAGAAATCAAATTAAACGACTTAGTAAAACGAGTGGTATGAAACTCTTGCGTTCACTTTGTCGGTTAGCTCTTGGACTTGTTCGATTGAACCCTTTTTGTGACAATTCCCTAGTGAAGATTTACAGCTTGTTCGTAAATATTTAAGTTAAGCAAGTGGTTATGGGACATGAAGCTAAACTCATATATTTACTAGCTTGGTGTGATTGACACTTCCTAATGATCATGACGATCATTTTTGTGATTTAGACTAGCGATTGAGCGATGTCTCTTTGTTTGCGAGGTTAGACTAGACACCATTTGTGTGATTTCGATTCACACATATCTCTTTATTTTCAAGGTTAGTCTATACCTCACTGGTGTGATTTCGATTCACACATTTGTCTGCGAGGGAGACTATACCCCGTTTATGTGATGGTTCGCCATCACATATGTAGGGTAGCACCCTACGGTCTTCGAGCCATTATTGTGTGGAAATTTAATGGATAGCTTCCATGAGATAGCTTCTCGTCCTATGTGATACGCGTAGGTGAGTTTTCATGCTCCCATTCATGTGTTAGGCCTCCCCCTTTTTATGTGTTTTCTGGATTTCTGGTGATGATTTCTGGAATTTTGTGCTTCACCAATTTTCATGATTTTCATTGATATGATATCAGTTTTTGTGCATTGGTGAATTTATGTGTTATTGATTTGTTTTGAATACAAGTTTAGGGTATGATACCCTATTTTATCTTTGAGAAGATTCTTGTGATATTAATTAACCTCTTGTTGATTTTCAATTGCATACTTATAGTAGTATGCCACTATGGTTATTACATGTTCATGTCATGTCTTTTACTTTATACCATATCACCTGATATTTATAGCTAGACTGATCCGTTTATTATTTTCTTATAAATAATACTCGGGTCAGACCGAGATGTTACAGGTGCTTCTGCTTGACTTCTCTTCAAGACTATTCTGACTTTTGGCTAACTACATAGATCGTAGTTTTTGGATATACACATTTGAGATATAGACTCTATGTTGTGTACTTATTCTTTTGTATAGCATGTGTTGCTATTCTTTTTGTATTATCGTGGATCTTTCAGACCACTACTCTAATGTACACTTTCATGTGTTGTATATTTATATTCATATCTTCTTCCGCCTTTGTGATATGGATGTCTGTGACTGATTTATGTTATGACTATTTCTATGTTTGTTTCCGAAGATTATATATAGCCACCGTGTGATAGCTTTGTGTTTGTATCGGTATGTTGGATTTCCTCTTTAAAAGATATGCATTCTATTCTATCTGACATATCGGTGCTCGCACAAAGAAGTTACACGGATGGTCGCTCCTCAACAGCCTTATTCTCCGTGCTAATTGACAGCACTACATCGTAGTGTTCTTGGTTAGCGTGGGCATAGAGGTGGGACGTCACAATATATGTGTACTACGCAGCTACTGGTGTACCATAGAGATGGCACCACTAAAGCTTAGGAGGACTTAAAAACATGTTGTACTTCCTTAGGTTGTTGATATGGATGACCAACCCGTATTAATCAAGGAAAAGTTAAAATACTATTATAGAATAAGTTGACCGTTTGCCATTATTTTGAGCTACCAACAAAAACAACTATAGTAAGTGCCATTTGCCATGCATCTTTAACCTGCAGTACCAAAACCAGCAATAACAAATTAATTTAATATTGCATGTATACTTGCATTAGGCATGACGATTGCATTTTTTTGTACTGGTGTTTGACTTTATATCTAATATCACTTAAGTTTCCATACATTATCAAATATAATATTTTCAAATTTCGAACGTGCGTATCGTTTTTAAATTTGTAAAAATTGTTGATTGCAATGCAAATCTTCTATATATAGTAGGAAAACATCAATTTGAAGCTTTTGAAGTTACATAAATACCCATTTAACCAGTATCAAATGCATGAGAACAAATTAGTCATTTCCTTGACCATGTAAACCTTTCACATTCTTATTGTAGGTGTGCAACAAAACTCTTGATCTTTTACAGTCTAATTTTCCCTACTGTTTCCCGAATGCTAACCCATTTCAATTTCTGAAAAAATAAAAATTGATTAATATACCTATGTAATTCAAATCACTATTGATTGCCTCTTTCCCTCTTTCTATGACTTTAACTCATTGATTTCACTTTTGGCATCTGGTTTGCTTCCTCTTCTTAATGCCCAGGTTGGGATTGTGAATTTTAGGCATAAACTAGTCTTAGGAATGATATTTCATTGGAAAACCTTCTGATTTGATTTTAGTAAGGAAATTTATATTTTTTGTTATATCACAACACATATTTGGGGAAGTGAAAATTAGCCACAAGGGCCTCTTTAGCAAGTGGAATTAGTTTCTAGGACACACAACTGAAATAATTACTTTCAAGGACAAAACGCAAAATAATTAATTTCTAGGGTCTAAAAACCTATGAAATTATGTCCTTGAAATTAATTGGACTGCTGACTTTGTCCTTGAAAGTAATTATTCTACTGACTTTGGCCTTGAAAGTAATTTTTTTGAATTGGTGTCCTAGAAACTAATTGGACTGCAAAGTTTGTCCTTCTGGTGAAATGCCCCTATTTGGAATTTCTCAATGTGTTTTCTATTGGCAAGTTTATTAACCCTGGTTTGTACAAGTTTATTTCATAAGAATACTCATTTTTACTAGCTTAAAACATGTTCCTGCCCGTTGAAGAACTACAATTTAGTTTATCATTTATTTGTTCTTATTGTTTTCTAATTAACTTAAAGATTCTAAGCTTATTGTCGTGTTGCATGCCTAGACATGGTCAGGTTAAATATATTTAACGTTTAAAGAGGTATTTAAATAACTTTAATTGCATTTTGATCAACATTCCTTCTCATTTAAATAGGTATTTAAAGAGACTCCAATTTATGAGCGTTGTTACGTTACCATTTCATGTGAATCATTTTTTCCTTATTAAAAATAACATTATAGCAAATGCCTTAATGAGGTTTTTGTAGTATGTGAGCAATTTGCATATTGAGTATTGGATGGTACAATAAACAATCAATAAAGACTCCTTTGTGTGCCATGCTCACTATGAGTATAATACACACACACACACACACACACACACACACACACACACACATATATATATATATATATGATACCTCCTTTTATGGGCTGATGTTGGAAGGAACAGAACTTGGATCGCATAGATTTTCCAATTATATATTTTTTGATTTAAGTGCTCATTTGTGAATTCTATACAATAAAAATAGTTACATAAAAACTCATATCTCATATTCCATCATTATAACTTGTGACGAGAGAAGATACACTGATATAGAGATTTGATGAGCTAGCTATACACATCACCAATATGAAATGTTATTATTTAAGTTCTTTAATCTTGATTATAATTTTGTATTTAACTTAATTGGGATCTATATATGTTGTTTCAATCAATATCATAAAAGGAGGTATTGTTTTATTATTAGTGTTATTAGAAATTAAAAATTAAAATTATTTTTTTGGATCAATTGAGACTACCATTTCCAATAATTTTTTATTTAACTTATATTGAGATATCAAATTCATATAATGTTTGATTGTTTTACTAAGTGAAAAATGCATTTGAAATTTAGGACATTATTATCTTATATACGAAAGTTTGAATAAAGATTGACACCATATTAGACTTATACAATCGCATATGACATGCATAAGAAAGAAATAAATGAATGGGAATGAAACAAAATTTGGATATATTTATGTATGACAACGACTTATAAATTAGACTTTTCCATTTTAAAATCTTATTGGATTTAAAAAAAATTAAATCTACCATCGACCAATCTAGCCTAAAGTATCCTTTCCCAAAGGTTATAATATTTGGGATATGGACTTCCCATGATTATAATCGTTAGGAATGGATAATTTCCTAATGGTTATAACCATTGCGAAATTCTCCATTTCCAACGGTTATAACCATTGAGAAATTATCCATTCCTTATAACTGTAGGGAAAACTGCCACGCAGTTGCTCCTCATGGTTATAATCGTTACGAATGAAATTTGTAGCTATTATAACCGTTGGGAAACTGTAATTTTAGTGTTATGGAAATAACCAAACTGAGCATCTTATACAGTGAAACTACCTGATTTACCGAGATGGCCTCCTTATCTCTTGACTCCTATAAATATCCAAGCTTCCAGCAGCCATGTGGATAACTTTTGAAGCCACAGACTCTATCAAATAGAAATAGCCGAACAGAGCTTAGGAGCTACATTTTTGATAGTAAATCATTTTACTTTGCATCCAAATCCTTGTCAAAGCTGAAATATAAAAAAGAAGCCTATTATGATTGGACCACTATAAATTTGTGTGTGTACTTTAATTTTTTAGCATTTTCTTTCTATTTTCTTTACTGTTATAAATCCGATTGGAGGTGTTTATCCACTTTTTTGCAAACATTTTTGGTGCTTTCACTAAGAAATCGATTCTCAGCATGCCTCCTAAATCAAAGAGCAAGGCTGGTACCACTAATGGGAATGTTAACCAGACAACTACGAATCAAGACAATCATTTATCCAGTACTCCAGGATCGGACACTGTCACCAGAGGAGACTTGGATAGAGTTGTGGTAGAACTTGATGCATGGTTCACTGTCCAGCAGCAAGCTATTTTGGACTAGATCGTGACACACTTGGGGCAGATCCAACCTATTATACACAACATTGAAGTGAGAGGGTGATTCCCGTCATGGGTACTTTGGCAGGGGATCTGATCAAGAAAATCGAGGAGCATGACGGGTGAATGCCGAGGAAGCAAATAGAGCGAGGATTTTGCCCGAAGCCGCGCCCGTGGACTGGTTTAGCACCGAACCAACTAGGGGAGGTGATGGGACCTTCTCGGTCTAGGGGAAACCCTCCAGTCTTAGTAGAAGTTATGGTTGACGAAAGACAAACTTACCACCGCGAAGGATCCTGAAACCAAGATCGGAGCCAGAACCGTAGAATAAGTCATCAAAGAAGAAGCAAAAGAAGTCCTTTACACCAGATAGAGAGGTCAGCCCAGTTCCTTTCATCCCCCAAACCAGAGGACCATATGGCACAAATTGTAAGGGAACATGTGCATCACAAACAAGTAGAACAAGGAATTGGAGCGAGAGTTGGTAGCCCACTCTCCAGAAGATAGAAACCGACCAAAACCCTAGGAGTTTCCAAATGCCCATCATAGACTCTTACCAAGGCCTGAATGACCCAATATACATCTGCAATGGTACACACAACACATATAGATGAGTGGAGCAACGGAGGATGTTTTGTGCAAGTGTTTTCCTCTATTCTTGTCAAACTTAGAAACTATGTGATTTTTCTATCTTCCTCATGGATCGGTCTATTCATGGGAGATGTTAAAGGAAAAGTTCATTGGCTAATTTTAGGTTTATGTAGAATAGCCCAAGGATCCATTTTCATTATCGGATGTCAAAGAGAGGATGAAACACTATGTCAATACTTAACTTGCTTCAAAATTGCAGCGGCTATCATCCAGAATGCTGATAAGCAACTAACTCTTATGGCATTATGCAACGGTATGCACCTAGATATGAAGATGGCTCGGAGATTAATTAAGGAGAAACCAGCTATTTTGTAGGATTTCTTCCATGAAGTAGTAAAGTATATGCGGTTGGAGGAGGCCACAACTGGATGACAGACTGGAGCAGTTTAAATCATCAGAGGCGTCCAATAGTGTGAATGCAATGGCTAAAGACAGCGTAGGTGGTTATTCCGAGAAGAACAAGGAAAATAATCAAAGTAGTTCTGGTGGAAATAAAATGGAACGAAGGAGGTTCAGGCCTGGAATAAGGTTTGATGCTTACATGGACCTGAATTATATCGTGGAAAATATCTACCTTGCAATGCAAGTGGAACTAAAATACAATAAGCCTTCCCCGGGAAAGGAGACTGAAGCTAACATAAACATGGGAAAGTATTATAGATTCCATGAATCCCATGGGCATGACACTAATGAATGCCGACATTTACTAGACCTTATAGAGGAATAAATCAGGAGGAAAAAGTTGGAGCAATACGTTAGAAATCCTAATGCTCCCCCCATTCCTATGCGGCGGGCTCCAAGGAAACCTCCATCTGGAAAAGAGGGAAAAGGAACTAGTGTTATCCATGAGAAAGATCAGAGATTAGTGATTAATACCATAGCAAGAGGACCTAATGTAGCTAAAAAAGTTGGGATGAGGTAGGAAATATATGCAAAGTCTTTAAAGAACAAGAAGCTTTTGCATACACTATAAGCGAGGAGAAAAATGCTAAAGCCCCTCGCTTGGAGCAGAATGAGATAACCTTCAGAAATAGTGACTTACAGGGTAAGAAGTACTCACATACAGACCGCATGGTTATTTCGACAATGCTCGTAACAAAGGTACATCGAATCTTAGTAGATATTGTAAATTTAGTGAACATCCTATTCAAAGATTCTTTTGTCAAGATAGGATTGTTGATAAAGGATTTCACACCGTGCAACCGGCAACTGCATGGCTTTACAGGAGAAGGCAAAATGCCTTCAGGAAGGTTGGATTTGTTTGTCAAGTGAGGAACCTTCCTAGTTCAACCTACGAAAACAAACTTTCATTTTGGGGGACAGATTATTAGCATACAAAGCCTTCTTGAGGTGACCAGCCCTATCATATTTCTATGTAGTGGTAATCTAATGGTGCTTGACCTTGAAATTTCCTACGGCTCATAGAGGGGGTGCAGTTGAAGAGAATCAGGATGCTTACAGAGAGTGCTTTATGGAAGAGCCTTGAGAAAATAAACGACTAGAGAAGGAAAGGCACAGAGTTCACACACTTTTCCAAAAATGCGATCGCATAGTAATTAAAGGAGGGCCTCCACTTAGATTTACTAGTGATCCTTATAATAAACATGACTCGAGAGAGAGGAGGGGGCTGCAGCAGGGCCCAAAGAGGTTGTAGATTTCATAGAGGTGGATAGTAAAGGCCTGATTAAATTGATGAAGATCGGATCTAAGATGGAGCGAGATATAAAGATAAATTGATAGGATTTTTGCGGGATAACCAGTATGTGTTCACTTGGTCCCATGCGAATAGTATGGAATCTCTCCCTCGATCGGTTGCCATGCCTTAAATATTGAACCAAGGGAATCCTCGATGAAGCAAAAGAAAAGAAGTATGGGCCCTCGGCGGTCGGCATACCTTAATGAAGAAGTGGAAACTTTATTAGTGAATGGGTTTATTAGGGAGTCACGATACCCAGAATAGATAGCAAACTTGGTTCTAGTCAGGAAACCAAACGGGGAATGTCGGACATGTCTTGACTCCTCCAACTGAATGATGCATGTTCTAAGGATTGCTTCCTACTCCTAAGAATCATCAGCTAGTGGATGGAACCATGGAACATGAGCTTTTATCTTTTATGGATGCATATTCTTGGTACAATCAAATTGCTTTGTACGTTCCAGTCCCGGAACACACTAGCACTATTATGATTTGGGACTCATAGTTTCAAAGTCATGCCATTTGGGCTCAAGAAAACATGAGCGAGATATCAATGCTTAGTCAATAAGATGTTTTCTAGTAAAACTGGAAGAACTATGATGGTCCATGTTGATGACATGCTGATGAAATCAAAGAAGGCCGAGGATCATATCTAAAGCCACCGATGAGGGTGTTCCATTCTTTTAAGCCCTAAAGAGGGAGAAAGGCAGCTTTTCCTGTATGGATGAGTGTTTGGTGGCATTCCTCAATTTAATCGAACATTTGTAGAAGCCATCCATTCTTTCCACACCCGTAGAAGGGGAGGACCTATATCTATACTTACTTATTTCAACCCATGCCTTGAGCGCGGCATTGATTCAGGAAGAAGATCGGGTGTAGCGACAGATATATTATGTGAGTAAACGCTTCACCGAACTGGAGTCCAGATATCCTAAATTGGAAAAGCTGGTATATTGTATATTAAAAGCATCTAAAAAGTTAAGGAATTATTTCCAATCTCATCTCATCTAGGAACTGATAAATCTCATCTCATTTGGGAACTAATAAGCCATCCATTGAGACTGATCCTATATCGGCTAGACACCTTGGGAAGACTGGCATAGTGGAGTACTGAACAAGCCAATATGAGATTACCTACCATCTCCAAAAGGCAACCAAGGGATAGCCCCTGGCAGACTTTATTTCCAAGTTTACTATTAGAGACGATGAAGTAGAATCCCGGGAGGAGGAAGCTCTTAGATGGCGAATATATGTGGATGAAGCTTTAAAAGAACATGGCTCTTGTGCAGGAGTAGTATTGCTAACACTCGGGTTGAGGAAGCTGAGCTATGCAGTGCGTCTGGGGCTCAAGGCAGCAAATAATGAAGCCATGAGGCACCAATAGCAAGATTAAAGATAGCTAAAATGGGGATAAGGTCATTATTCATGCATAGTATCTCACAACTGGTCGTAAATTAGGTGTTGGGGAGTTCTAGGTTAATGGAGAATGTGTTGTGGCCCATCTAAGGAAGGTGAAGACTTTGCATAGTGAGGCAGAGCATTATGTGATCAGATGCATTCTACGGGAAGAAAATTAGGATGTGGATGAGTTAGCAAAGCTGGCGAGTTCAGGAGATGAGTCTTTGTTGGGGTCGGTACTAGTTTTGACCCTACTTAGCCCAAGCTGTGAGGAGGTGAATGTGATTGTGGTTATCAATGTTGGGGAAACCTGGATGACGCCGATTATAAGATACTTAAGATGGGGAGTTTTACCGGACAACAGGAATGAAACCAAGAAGATCTACGAAAGACCCCTCGCTTTATCATTCTGGATGGTATGCTATATTAAAGGGGATTTTCTAACCCGCTGCTAAGATGCATAGCCAGAAAATAAGCTAAGGAGGTGCTAGGTAATACACGTCAGGATAGCTGTGGAGACCATACTAAGGGGAAAATTCTGACTAAGAAGGTGTTGCAGTATGCATACTTCTAGCCGATGTTAAATCATGATGCGATGGAATATATGAAGAAGTATCACAAGAGCCAGTGGTTTGCGAAGATCCCAAGGTTCCCCTGGCCAACCTAACATACATGGTTGGCCCTTAGCCCTTCGCGGTCTAAGGAATAGATCCGATGGGAGAATATTCCATAGCTAAGGGAGGTGCTAAGTATGCTACAGTGGAAGTCAACTACTTTACTAAGAGGGTCGAAACCGACCACTTACTATGGTGTCATCCGCCAAGATTATAAATGTAACGACCCGGATTTTCAATCGTTTGATTTCGAACATTTAATTTATTTTAAATATTGAATTTGGAATGTAAATGGATTTCTAATATGAAGTTATCGATCGAATAAGTGTAATAAGATTTAAATTTCAAATATAGTGATTTATCGTAATAAGGAAATGGTGAATAATTGAAATTTGAGTTGAATATGAATCGAAACAATTTCTAAGGTTGATATAAATTCTATTTGAATTAGAATTGAGTTAGTTAGTTTTCAAAAAATGGAATTTCAAGTGATTTCGCCAATTTTTGAAATCGTCGATTTAATTGACGCGTTAAAATAGCGATCCGAGGCACAGTCTTGGAATTCTAAGAAACCTGTTCCATTGGATCTGTAATAGTGTATTATTATCGGATTTCAAATTTTGTAGCATTTAGAGTTACCGTTTGGTCGTACTTGATAGAAACGCGTTGAAATTAATATTGAAAATTTAATATAATAATTGGATTCAAAAAGCTATCTTCCACATACGATTGAATTAGGTCCCGAAACTTGTTCCATTGCGTTCGTAATAGGGGTATAACATTAGGAACGCCAGGCAGCACGCCTCGATAGGGGTTTGGGATTTTAAGGTGCCATAAACGAGATATTTTGGAAATTTAATAATATTATAAATTGCAAATTCAAACCCAGCCACCCTAAACCCGTACTTGGGCCGCCCTACACTCTGATTACGCTGCTCTTTTTAATCACGTAACTACTTTCTCCTTCTTCTTTTAAAAATGAAATATGTTCGTTTATATATATATATATATAAAAAGAGCACGATCGATCGCGGCGACGGCTCACCTGGAGCTCGATGGCGACTTAGTCTCGTCGATGGGAGAGGCGCGGTAGCATACAAGGAGGGATGGTGCGGTACTGACATTAGGTTTGCTATTGATTCACGTGCGCGCGCGAGCTTGGAGGGTCGAGGCGGAGCTTGGTGATGATGGCTTGGGTGGCACGCGTCTCGAGATGTTTGGCCACGATGTTGGTTTTGCGTGCGCGACGTTGGGTTCGAGCTGAAGACGAGCGGCAAGCAGTTGAGGAAGAAGGTTTAAAAACATTTAATTATAAAGTTAATTTCATAATCTTTTTATTAATTATAAATCACAATCAATATTTATAAAATTCGTAATTCATTCATACGAGGTCCCAAAATCACGGAATCAGTCACGTTGGATTCGTAGCTACAAAATATACAATCTGGAATCGATCAATGTTAGCTGGAATTTTTAGATTAAATCGAACGTCATTCGATTTAATTTAAAATTGGAACGATCAGCAAATTAAAAATCAAGGTGAGTAAATCTCACTCATTTTGGGTAACTAGTTTTATTTTAAAGTGTTAAAAATTATTTATTGGTTGATTGGATGAATTGATAATAGTTTATAAGCTGGATGTTATATTATTTATAGTAGTATATATATATATATTAGTAGTTGGGTTATTTCCCACCAATTAGAGAGGATGAGACATTATGCGCCCCGCATAATAACGGATGACCCTATATTATTGCGATATCCCGCCTCGAAGCGGGATTATTATTTTATGTTATATAACATCTGTGGTTGCAGGGAAATAGGTTGGAGGGATGCAACTGGATTCCTCAATATTTTTGTTTTTAATTTCATATATAGTGATATATGATGCGTGTGCATAATCTGTTATAGATAATGTTATGATTTGATTTATTGGATGCTATAGTAGCACTGGCCTTAATTTTGCTATTTTAAATACCATAAATATTATTTTTTAATTTGAAGGAATTATAAGGAGATTTTGGATACAAGAATATTTATATCGAAATTTGGATTATTGTAAGGGAAATTGATATGGATAAAACAATGATTTGATTTTGGATTTGTACTCAACTGTTCGTAAAATGTTTTAGTTAGATTTAAAATAATTTATATAAAGGATTTTTAACAATGGATTTTTAAGTGATATTTCTGGATTTATGGAAAAGAAGTTGAAATCGATATTTAAAATAGATTTGAAAAATAAATGGGATTTATAAAGGAATGGATTCCTAAATGAAATTTTATAAATGAGATTATATTTATAAACAAGTGAAACCCAAATGAGTTTATAAATTTATAAATGATGTTTTTAAATAAGGGGAAATGATTATCAGTTGATAAATCGGAAATATAAATTCACAGTGTGAATTTATATCGAGATATGGAAATCGATTTTTGGAAAAATAGTGGATTCTATTTTTGAAATGTGAGAATGGTTATGAAATTGAAACGTACTCTATGTGATATGAATCAAGAGGGATTTATAAATTGAAATTGGTAATATTGGATTTTAAAAATAGATTTTTGTCGAGAAATTAAGTTTGTTTTAAAATGGGATTTTTTATTTATTAAACTATATAGTTAAAGCTGTTTAGTATTGAAATATTTCAGAAAGTGGATTATTCAAATATTTAATATTTATTGAAATAAATTCAAATTTTTATAATAAGCTTTGCAAATCGATTAGTTTTATTTAAAAATGAACTGGAAACGAGTTATCGATGTTTATGTAAAAATGTGTTGGTATAATTACTTAAACATGTTTTGAAATAAACTTTTATTCTTTAAAAATACTTACTATATATATAGAGAGTTTTGGAAGTGATTGAAATTTATTTATAGATACTCTCGAGGTCTGTAAACCAAGTTTTATTTAACATATGAGATTTTATAAGAGAAATCTTATAATGGAATTCTGGAAACTTAAGGAAATTTCTGAAATGTTGAAATACGAGAACTTTGAAAAATGAATCTGAATTCATAAAAGAAGTTCAAATTTTGTTAATTGGATTTTAAACAAGTAGAATCGAAAACTTTTGGAAATTGTAAAGGGAATTAATAAGAATTCCAGAGATTATGAGATAAGTACGAAATATTTCTTAAATGTTGATATTTGAAATGTTTTTAGGAAATTTACTTATGAATATTTCCCTAAGTATTGAAATGAAAGGTTTTGGAAATATTTTAACTACGGAATGATTTATATAGAAATATTTTCTAAGTAATGAGTTATAAAATGGAATTTGGAAATATTTCTAAGTATTCATATGGTTCGAAGATATCCTGTTATGGATAAGTATTTGAAATTGTTTTCAAATGTTGGAATGCTGGAAGAGAGTTGAATATATATCTTTGTAAAGATATTTTGAACTGAATGTTTTGAATGGTTTATAAAATTGGGCCTAGTGACTGCTTATGTGTGTAATTTGATAGTTAAATAACCGACTGGACAATTTCGTTAATCGTTTCGAAGAGACTGGGATCGGATTTAATTATCCAAAAACCACTTCGATCCGATTTGTATGTTACGAATTATAATATCGCGAGATAATGGAGATGGTGATCTTGAAGGAGATTCGGTTTGTTCAGACTGAGAACAACTTGTATGGATGAATGCTATCATTGCATTGCTTGCCCGAAAGGTAGTGTTAGCATTCCAAATATGAATGTTATTCTTAAGGTAAACGTAGCCTCAATCCTCATCAACCGGAAATGACTAAAATAGGGGAGATGCAATAGGGCTAAGTGGGTCGCTCCCAAGTAGGGTATGATCATCCCTATCTAGAGTCGCTATTATCTCTCATTTGTATGCTCGGGGCCCATTAATAGAGGGGTGATCATATTCGGCACTATCCAGCAAGGGGTAGGTCGGTCCTGTATTGGCACGGGATCCAAGCGAGGTCCTCGGTGTTACTTTATCTAGAGATGCACCATAGCGGGCGGTACCCCAGTAGCCTAGTCATTGTATGGAATCCATTCTCCAATAAGCGGCGTACGGACTTAGTGGCGCCCAACTATGCTGAAACGTGAGATGCAAGCATTTCACTATTTTATAGTTTATTTTCTATATACACTATTATAATATCAAATGATTTTGATATAAAATGTTTTTGGTTATCGTAAGGTAAAAACCCATCGTATTTATGTGTGGCGTGGTCTTATGGGATACCTTTGTTTTCAAAGGATTTTGATAACAGTAATAATTCAAATTGAGTGTGCTTTCTCACGCTGGTTTGCCAGATTGACTTGGGTGTTATTTTATTATAATGCTCGGGTCAGACCGAGTATTACAGATTTAGGTTAGGATGCTATGGAGCTCAGGAGACGAGCTTGAGGATTTTCAGACGTATTTCACATACTTGATTATTTTCCACTGTGTGTGTTATGCTATATATTCAGTACATGTGAGGACAAGTTATTATAACTGTCCAGATTGATTGTTGACTGTTGTACTCTGATGATTGTAAGTATATTTCATTACAGTTTCTTTGTACAAAGATCTATTATTATATATTATATTTTTTTCCGCTGCGATTGTGAGATTCTGTATTGTTGTTTTTGTTTCTTCTTCTATCCTCTTCTTTCTCGCAGTTATTCATCTTTTCATACAATTTGTGTTGAAAAAGTGTGATTTAATGTCGACGCAAAGGGTACGGAATGGCGGGTCATCACATTTGGTATCAGAGCTAAAGGTTAAGCGAGAACCTTGGCTTTGGTGGGATTACTCATTAGAGATGGGGTCTGTAGTACCCTAGAATGAGTCTGAGTGGATTAGAGATATGAGTGTGTATTTGTTAGTGAATATAAATTGTTTTATGTTGTGTTGAATTATCAGTTGAGTGTTTATGAATTCTGGTCGATACGGTCTGGACAATTGTATCAATAGGGGTTTCTAAACTCTGAACAAGTTAAATCGACGTAGTATTGTTTTAAAGTGGGTAAATAAAATAATTTTACCCAAATTATATTTTGATATAAAAGAAATAATTTTTTGAAATTATTATAGTATATTGATGTGTTTGGATGTTATTATTATAATCAAAACAAGATTATTAATTGGAATGGTCGTATATAACCAAATTAAAAGGTACAAGTATGAATTATACAAATTAGTTAAAACTAAAATTAGATTCAAACGAGAATTTGGAAATTTAAATCCGGGAAATTTCAGAAATGTTTTCCAAGTGTTTTGAAATAAATAATGGTAATATTATTGTGGAAATATTTTTGGAATAAAAATTAATTTAAATTGATTTTGGAGGTGATAAAGCACTGAACTCACTACAGTTGCTGGAAAATAATTCTGGTGATGACGGCCGCATCATCAGTCTTCATTTTCGAGTTTCTAAGTGATGGATTGCTACCCTGATTGTTTGTTTTGGAATTGTTGATAAAACAAGTTTGATTTGAGAAATCCTGAAAGGAGTTTGTTTTGGTAAAACTAAAGTTTGATTTAAAAATCCAAAAGGATGATTTGGGTTACAAAAAGGAGTTATATATGATTTCAGAATAATTTGAAATAAAACCCAGTTTTAAGGAGATTAAGTAATTGGTTGAGATGAGCAAAGCTAGAATTGAATTATAAATAAGATTAACTCAAGTTAAGTTTAATGAAATTGGATTTGATCCAAAAATGGAATGGAATTTGATGGTAATAAAGTGAACTAATTAGACAAATTAATTAGTGAATTGAATTTGAATTGGAAATATTGAATGATTAAAGTGAATATGAACTTAAGTTTTAAAGTTGTATATAAACTTAAGTAATGGTATAAAATATTTATAATAAGACTTAAGAAATAATTTTGATGGAATGATTTCTGAAATGAACTTAACTCAAGTAAAGGAAATTAAAGTGAATTCAGGGTGTGTTAAATGGAATTGGATTTGAATTTGTAATAGTTTAATAAAATGAATATTAGACTTGAGTGTGAAAATAAAACTGAAGGTAATCTGGAATGAATTAAGGGAAAGTAAGCTTAAACTTTGAAATGGAAATCCAAATTTGAATTATAAAATGGATTTATACTCAAGCCAACTAAATGAAGTGATTTTTGAAATAAAAATCTAATTGTGAAGTGGAAAATGGAAGTGACTAATTAGATTAATTAGTTAGTAAATTGAATATTGGAAATGGAATTTGAGTTATAAATGGAATTCGACTTAAATGTAAGTGAATTAGGTATCTTTTGAAATGTTGTCGAATAAAATAGAAATGGATTGAAATGGGGATGATTTAAGTTATAAATGAATCCAATTTAAGTGTAAATTGAATATGGGTGGGAATATTATTGATAAGAATAAAATTCAACTTAAGTAACTAATTTATGAGATGATTCATAAATAAATTGACATGGATTGGTTTGTTGTTGAATATAAAATTGAGAAAACAAGATTTTGTGAATAAATTGAATGTGGATTAATAAAAAGTTGATAAATTGAATTGGAATCAATTTAAAATAGCTATAAGCTAGAATGGTTATTTTATTGAATGAATATCACCAAATAGCATGGATTGAACTGTCATTCGACATAAACAGAAGTAACAAAAATTATGCAAACAGATGGAAAGTGAATAAATTGGTTTAGAATCCATTTGAAATGAATATGAATATATTAAGTGTAATATAAAGTGTATGCAAGTAAATTTGGTGGTGAATCATTCGAATTGAATGAAATGGTGTATAAATCGATTGATAGTAACTAAATTAATGTTGGAACCCTGTAATTGCTTTAAAATACATGTAGAACATGTTGGTTTATGCAGATATTGTGTTTAACTGGAGAAATGCTTAAAATGGTACTAAATTTCATATTTTTGGGACTTACGTGTTTAAATTGAGTAAGTACAGGTACAAGAAGACCATTTGGCTATATTTTGGTTGCGCGATTGCATATAAATTGAGCAAGCTTGCTTAATAACGCTAAAATAAGGTACGCTTACGAATTTAGCGCACAGAAAATAAAAATATTGTTATATATTGCGTTTTCCTGCCATGAGAGCCGATGTATATCATTTTATCATATTTGTGATATTGTAAAAGGCGCTCCGTACAAGGGTCACTCTGCCAAAAAAATTCGGAAATTTAGGGTGTTAGAAAAATTTGGAAAATTTTTGTTAGCCAAAATTTGATTTCGAATTGTAATTGAAATAAGGGATTTTGGTTTAGAAATGGAAACTAAATGTTTTGTATGGAACTAAAGGATTTAGAAAAGTGAAATATCGAGTTTTAACCAAGTAGATTTTGATAAATTAATGGGTTTGAAGCATTTTTCCTACTTTGCAATTTCGGAGACGAAGTTCTTTTAAGAGGGGAGGAATGTAACAACCCGGATTTCCAATCGTTTAATTTGAACATTTAATTTATTTTAAATATTGAATTGGGAATGTAAATGGATTTTTAATATGAAGTTATCGATCGAATAAGTGGAATAAGATTTAAATTTCAAATATAGCGATTTATCGTAATACGGAAATGGTGAATAATTGAAATTTGAGTTGAATATGAATCGAAACGATTTCTAATGTTGATATAAATTCTTTTTGAATTATAATTGAGTTAGTAATTTTCTAAAAATGGAATTTCAAGTGATTTCGCCAATTTTTGAAATCGTTGATTTAATCGACGCGTTAAAATAGCGATCCAGGGTACAGTCTCGAAATTCGACGAAACTAGTTCCATTGGATCCATAATAGTGTATTATTATCGAATTTCAAATTTTGTAGCATTTAGAGTTACTATTTGGTCGTACGGGATAGAAACGCGTTGAAATTAATATTGAAAATTTAATATAATAATCTGATTCAAAAAGCTAACTTCCACATACAATTGAATTAGGTCCCGAAACTTGTTCCATGGCATTCGGAATAAGGGTATAACATTAGGAACGTCAGGCGGTACTCCTCAATAGGGGTTCGGGATTTAAGGTGCCATAAACGAGATATTTTGGAAATTTAATAATATGATAAATTGCAAAGTCAAACCCAGCCACCCAAACCCGTACTTGGGCCGCCCTACACTCTGATTGCACTGCTCTTGTTAATCGCGTATCTGCTTTCTCCTTCTTTCAAAAACGAAATCAGTTTGTTTATATATAAAAAAGAGCACGATCAATCGCGGCGGCGGCTCACTTGGAGCTCGATAGTGACCTAGTATGGTCGATGGGAGAGGCGGCGTACAAGGCGGGACGGTGCAGCACCAACGTTAGGGATTGTTGTTGATTCGTGTGCGCGCACGAGCTTGGTGGGTCGAGGCAGGGGATGATGGCTTAGGTGGCGCGCATCTCGAGATGTTTGGCCGCGACGTTGGGTTTGCGTGCGCGACATTGGGTTCGAGCTGAAGACGAGCGGCAAGCAGTTGAGGAAAAAGGTTTAAAAACATTTAATTATAAAGTTAATTTCATAATCTTTTTATTAATTATAAATCAAAATCGATATTTATCAAATTCGTAATTCATTCATACGAGGTCCAAAAATCACGGAATCAGTCATGTTGGATTCGTAGCTGCGAAATATACAATCTGGAGATGTTAGCTGGAATTTTTAGATTAAATCTAACGTCATTCGATTTAATTTAAAATTGGAACGATCAGCAAATTAAAAATCAAGGTGAGTAAATCTCACTCATTTTGGATAACTTGTTTTACTTTAAAGTGTTAAAAATTATTTATTGGTTGATTGGATGAATTGATAATAGTTTATGAGCTAGATGTTATATTATTCATAGTAGTATATATATATATATTAGTAGTTTGGTTATTTCCCGCCGATTGGAGCGGATGAGACACTATGTACCCCGCATAATCGTGGATGACCCTATATTAATGCGATATCCCGCCTCGAAGCGGGATTATTATTTTATGTTATATAACATCTGTGGTTGCAGGGAAACAGGTTGGAGGGATCCAACTGGATTCCTTAAGATTTTTGTTTTTAATTTCATATATAGTGATATATGATGCGTGTAGATAATCTGTTATAGATTATTTATGATTTGATTTATTGGATGTTATAGTAGCACTGGCCATAATTTTGGTATTTTAAATACCATAAATATTATTTTTGAATTTGAAGGAATTAAAAGCAGATTTTGGATATAAAAATATTTATATCGAAATTTGGATTATTTCAAGGGAAATTGATTTGGATAAAACAATGATTTGATTTTGGATTTGTACTCAACTGTTCGTAAAATGTTTTATTTAGAGATTTAAAAATAATTTATATGAGGAATTTTTAACAATGGATTTTTAAGTGATATTTCTGGATTTATAGAAAAGAAGTTGAAATCGATATTTAAAATAGATTTGAAAAATAAATGGGATTTATAAAGGAATGGATTCCTAAATGAAATTTTATAAATGAGATTATTTTATAAACAAGTGAAACCCAAATGAGTTTATAAATTTATAAACGATGTTTTTAAATAAGGGGAAATGATTATCAGTTGATAAATTGGAAATATAAATTCACAGTGTGAATTTATATCGAGATATGGAAATCGATTTTTGAAAAAATAGTGGATTCTATTATTGAAATGTGAGAATGGTTATTAAATTGAAATGTAATCGATGTGATATGAATCGAGAGGGATTTATAAATTGAAATTGGTAATATTGGATTTTAAAAATAGATGTTTGTCGAGAAATTAAGTTTTTTTTAAAATGGGATTTTTTTTATTAAACTATATAGTTAAAGCCGTTTAGCATTGAAATATTTTAGAAAGTGGATTATTCAAATATATAATATTTATTTAAATAAATTCAAATTTTTATAATAAGCTTTGTAAATCGATTAGTTTTATTTAAAAATGAATTGGAAAAGAGTTATCGATGTTTATGTAAAAATGTGTTGATATAATTACTTAAACATGTTTTGAAATAAATTTTTATTCTTTAAAAATACTTACTATATATATAGAGAGTTTTGGAAGTGATTGAAATTTATTTATAGATACTCTCGAGGTCGGTAAACCAAGTTTTATTTAACAGATGAGATTTTATAAGAGAAATCTTATAATGGAATTATGGAAACTTAAGGAAATTTCCGAAATTTTGGAATACGAGAACTTCGAAAAATGAATCTGAATTCATAAAAGAAGTTAAAAATTTGTTAATTGGATTTTAAACAAGATGAATCGATAATTTTTGGAAATTGTAAAGGGAATTAATAAGAATTCTAGAGATTATGAGGTAAGTACGAAATATTTCCTAAGTGTTGATATTTGAAATGTTTTTGGGAAATTTACTTATGAATATTTCCCTAAGTATTGAAATGAAAGGTTTTGGAAATATTTTAACTATGGAAAGGTTTATATAGAAATATTTTCTAAGTAATTAGTTATAAAATGGAATCTGGAAATATTTCTAAGTATTGATATGGTTCAGATATCCTGTTATGGATAAGTATTTGAAATTGTTTTCAAATGTTGGAATGCTGGAAGAGAGTTGAATATATATCTTTGTAAAGATATTTTGAAATGAATGTTTTGAATTGTTTATAAAATTGGGCCTAGTGACTGCTTATGTGTGTAATTTGATAGTTAAATAACCGACTATCAAATCTGGCCAATTTCATTAATCGTTTCGAAGAGACCGGGATCAGGTTTACTTATCCGAAAACCACTTCGATCTGATTTGTGCATTACGAATTATGATATCACGAAGATAATGGAGATGGTGATCTTGAAGGAGATTCGGTTTGTTCAGACCCAGAACAACTTGTACGGATGAATGCTATTATTGCATTGCTTACCAGGAAGGCAGTGTTAGCATTCCAAGTATGAATGCTATTCTTAAGGTAAACGTAGCCTCATGCCTCATCAACCGGAAATGACTAAAACATGGGAGATGCAGCAGGGATAAGTGGGTCGCCCCCAAGTATGGTATGATCATCCCTATCTAGAGTCGCTATTATCTCTCATTTGTATGCTCGAGGCCCATTAACGAAGGGGTGATCATATTCGGTACTATCCAGTAAGGGGTAGACCGGTCCTGTGTTGGCAGGGGATCCAAGCGAGATCCTTGGTGTTATTTTATTTAGAGATGCACCATGGCGGGCGGTATCCCAGTAGGCCAGTCATTGTATGGAATCCATTCTCCAATAAGCGTTGTACGTATTAGTTGTGCCCAACTATGCTGATTTCAGCTATTTTATAGTTTATTTTCTATAGACACTATTATAATATCAGATGATTTTGATATAAAATGTTTTTGGTTATCGTAAGGTAAAAACCCGTCGTATTTATGTGTGGCGTGGTCTTACGAGATACCTTTGTTTTCAAAGGATTTTGATAACAGTAATAATTCAAATTGAGTGTGCTTTCTCACGCTGATTTTCCAGACTGGCTCGGGTGTTATTTTATGTAATGCTCGGGTCAGACCGAGTATTACAGATTCAGGTTAGGATGCTATGGAGCTCAGGAGATAAGCTGGAGGATATTTAGACGTATTTCACGTACTTAGTTATTTTCCGCTGTGTGTGTTATGCTGTATATTCAGTACATGTGAGGACAAGTTATTATAACTGTCCAGATTGATTGTTGACTGTTGTACTCTAATGATTATAAGTATATTACAGTTATATTTCTTTGTACAAAGATCTGTTATTATATATTATATTTTGTTCCGCTGCGATTGTGAGATTTTGTATTGTTGTTTCTGTTTCTTCTTATATCCTCTTCTTTCTCATAGTTATTCATCTTTTCATACAATTTGTGTTGGACAAGTGTGATTTAATGTCAGCGCAAAGGGTATGGAATGGCGGGTCATCCAAATAAACTTTTTGGTCATGAAGTAATATGATAGTACGTAGTTCCTCTTTATATCGTCTCGGACAATGGATTGCAATTTGACAATGAGGAGTTTACCGACTTTTGTCGGCGGCATGGAATAAAGAAGAGTAATTATAGTGGTATACCCGCAAGCCAATAGACAAGTGGAAATGGTCAACAATGTTCTAAAGAGCCTCATAAAGAAGCAGGTTAAAAAGGCAAAAGCAGCGTAGGTAGCTAAGCTTTTTATAGTTGTAGGCTTATCGTACTTCTTTCAAGATGGTGATGGTACATACTCCTTACTCCCTTTCTTATGGTCAGAGTCGATGTTACTGGTGGAGACAGCAATGCCATCACATAGAAGGATTCAATATGACTCGATTGAGAATAAAGAGCCGTTGAATATGCCTTTGGATCTGATTGATGAAAGGAGTGAGCAAGCTTCTTTAAAGGTTGAGGCGCATAAGCAAAGAATAACCAAGCAGTGCCAATCTAAGATCAAGCTCCGTCCTCTCAAAGAGGGGGACTTAGTGTTAAATTGATATTCCTTAGACCGGGGGCACTCGATGCGATCTGGAATATGTCACCCATAAAGGCTTGAGCAATGGAGTTTTCATCCTAGGCACGGTAGATGGGGTTGTCTTCAAAAAGCTTGGAATGAAAAAAATCTTCACTGTTATTTTACTTAATTTATTATGTTTTTAATTGCGTTGCTACTGTGTAATTGAAGCAATCATGAAATGATTATTAACAAAATGTGTGTTCCTTGAAGTCTTGTTATGTTAGGTAACTCTTAATCGTACATGGATTATTGTGAACTCTTAGGTTAAGAAATAAGGCACAGTTGTTAACTTCACCTGACTTGATATTCATCCACGATTGATGAGTGTGAAGTTAAACAACCCAGGCACAATAGACTAATGTCTGCATAAAGAGAGAATCACAAAAGCTCAACAAGATGAACTTGCTACCAGGGAAAATGGCATCTTGGTAACTGAGAGCTTATACCTTTAGACCTTTGGTCGACGATGGCAAACCAGATCAGTCCACAGTCAGACGTGACCACTACATGGGTAGTTCGCCATTCATGATCACCGGTAGTGGCAAACCAAATTAGCCCACATTCAAGACATGACCTCCGAGTGGGTAGTTCGCCATTGACGATCATCCTTAAATCCTTAGTCGATAGTGGTAAACCAGATCAACTGACAGTCAAGACATGACCATTGAATGGGTAGTTTGCCATTGATGATTGACCCTGAGTTTCAAACGGCGGTAAGAAGCTGAGCTCGCCCATAGTGGAACAAAACTGCCAATCAGATGATTCAGCATAGGTAATCAATCCTAGAATCCAATGAAATGACTACTAACCATTGATGTTGGCTTGTATTAAGTGCAAAAGGAATATATGTATGAAAACAAACAAATTGGAATAATGGAAGTACAGCAGGAAACAAATTATGCAAAAACAATGAACATCCAGACACCATAAAATATCTAAATATTTCCAGTACATACTCATAACCATCAGAAATAATATATGCTTGCCTTCACAAAAATATCAAAATTGGATGAGCATGATCAAATTGTTTATATGCTACTAGAAACATGGGATAAATTGTTCTAAAACAAAAACTATATGTAACAACCCGCATATTTATCGATTTTATATTTAAATATTTTATTTAAATATAACATCGTTCATCGGATTATAGTCCGAAAAGCTACTTTTTGCATACGGTCGAATTGGGACTCGAGACCACTTCCATTGAGTTCGAAATGCCGTTTGCGACCTTTTTGAGTATAACCTTCGATATGTTTGGAGTTAGTAGAATTTTGCTACTTTTTCACTTTGGACTTTGGGTTTGGTTCAGCCCACTTGCCCAATTCTGGTTATATCAACCCAACCCCTTTCCACTTCTCTTCATTCTTTCCTCATTTCCTAACTCTCTCAAGCTCAAGAGAATAATGGGGGAAAAGATTGGAAATGGAAATTCCTAAGCCCTAGTTCCATTGCTAATCCAAGTTCTAGCTCCAAACTCAAAGAAGAAGCTTTGGTAAGCCTTCTCTTCTTCTTCTCCAATTCATTCTTTTACCAATTTCAGAAATTCCTAAACCTAACTTTGGGAATGTTCTCCTTTTTTAGCATAGATTCAAGCTCATTTGGGTTGTGTTGAAGAGTGGTTTATTCTCCCTTTGCTTTCAAGCTCCTTCTTCATTGTTTTTGTAAAAAGGTGAGATTTTTATCTCACATCTTAATCTATATTTATCTTCGATTGTTAGGTATGAATTCCTAACACTTATTCTTGTGCAAATGCTTTTGATTTGGAAAGAATTGGAATTCATTGATAGGGCAAGAAGTGCTGGAAATCAGGCTCCGGCCGACCGAATGCAAGGTTCGGTCGACCGACATGCCACTTGAGCACTTCCCTGCCTCTGTTTTGGGAATGCAGGAATTTTGGCTCCGGCTGACCGATCAGGAAGTCCGGTCGACCGACCTGCTACCCGAGAATTTCTGCTTCTGGTCCGGTCAACCGACTCAGGGAGTCCGGTTGACCGACCTGCTCCTATTTGCCAATTATGCCTATATTGCCTACTTTGTTTGAATTTCCAACTTTAATCGATTCGTGTTGTCTCCCTTTTGTTGTTATCATTTATTATCGACTTTGATGACATTTTCTTTGGGAATTATTGGAAATATCCATTTTAATGGATTTGATATCGATTTCTTTGGATTTTATCCACGTCTTCGAATGTGAATTTTGATGATTGATTGTTTCTACAATCACTTATATGATTTGTCACTTCAAAATATAAAGGTTTTCTATACTAGTAGTAAATATCAAAACCCTTTCATTAAAACGATTTCAACACTATTTTATTACAAAGCTCGTTTCTTAAAACCGTTTTCCAATCTATTAGTATATACAAACCTTTACCTCATTCGTATGAGAAAAAATAATTAAATGGCTTAGCAAAACAAGTGGTATGAAACGCTTGCGTTTACTTCGTCGGTTAAATTATGGACTTGTTCGATTGAAACTCTTGTGACAATTTTCTAGTGGAGATCTACAGTTTGTTCGCAAATATTTAAGTTAAGCAAGTGGTTATGGGACATGAAGCTAAACTCTTATATTTACTAGCTTAGTGTAATCGACACTTCTTGATGATCGATGATGATCATTTTATGGTTTAGACTAGCAATGTGCGATGTCTTTTTGTCCATGTGAAGGACTGTACTTCATTTTATTGAGCTTCGTCTCATTTCTTTGTGGGCTAGCAACCCATGTACTTTTAATGTGTTTCGATTCATCTGATGTACCATTTGTACTACATCGATGTCTCAACTTTCCGGTTCATTGGACGTACCGTTTGCACTGCGTCAATGTCCCAAATTGTCATGTGTTTCGATTCATCTGATGTACCGTTTGTACTACATCGATGTCTCGACTTTCCGGTTCATTGGATGTACCGTTTGCACTGCGTCAATGTTCCGAATTGTCTTGTGTTTTGATTCATCTGATGTACCGTTTGTACTACATCGATGCCTCGACTTTCCAGTTCATTGGACGTACCGTTTGCACTGCGTCAATGTTCCAAATTGTTTTGTGTTTCGGTTCATCTGATGTACCGTTTGTACTACATCGATGTCTCGACTTTCTGGTTCATTGGACGTACCGTTTGCACTACGTCAATGTTCCAAATTGTTTGTGATACACGTGTTTGTGAGTTTTCATGCTCCCGCTTGGGTTTGGCCATCCTTTTTCTTGTGATTTCTGGATTTCTAATTATTGATTTCTGGGATTTATGTTTCACTGCCTTTTTCAGTTGGCATTGATATGTATGTCATTTATTGTGGCTTGGTGAATTAAATTAAGAATATGACATTCTTTTAATCTTTGAGAAGATTCTTATGATATTGATTAATCTCTGGATTGATTTTCGATTAGATACTTATCACAGTATGACTTTATGGTTATCATACATTTTTGTCATATCTCTTATTCTATATCACTTTATCTGATATTTATAGCTAGACTGATCCGTTTATTATTTTCTTCTTAAATAATACTCGGGTCAGACTGATATTTTACAGGTGCTTCCTCATGACTTCCTATCTGGTGCCATCTTCTGACTTTTGGCTAACTACTCTAGTTTAGTAGTTTTTGTTGTATACATTTGAGATTAAGACTCCTTGATGTATACATATTCTTTTGCCTTGCACTTGTATCTATTCTTTTGTGTTATTGTGGATCTTATTTATCCACTACTCTGATGTACACTTTCATGTGTTATATTCATATCTATTTCCGCCTTTGTGATATGAACTGTCTGTGACTGATTTGTGTTATGTTTATTTCTATATTTGTTTCCGAAGTCCATATAGCCACTGTGTAGTAGCTTTGAGTTTGTATCCATATGTCGGATTTCCTCTTGAGATGAAAAGTTTTATTTTTATCTGGCATATCGATACTCGCACAAAGCAATTACACGGATGGTCGCTCCTCAACAGCCTTATTCTCCGTGCTAGTTGACGGAATTACCCCGTAGTGTCCTTGGCTAGCGTGGGTATAGAGGTGGGGCGTCACACTATACGACCACTGCCATTACTTAGACTTGGATTTGGAGGAGCGGTTCTTACTCGGTGGCTTGAATCCTAAACGCTCTTCCTCTTTCTTGTCCTTCTTTGATTTAGATGCAGCGGCCTCATCCAGCTCTGACTGTTTCTTCTTCATCAGCTTCAGCTCCTTCATTGCCTCCAGCTTGACCTTAGCTACCTCCTCTGGAAACTTGTCCATGGCATTTTGCATAAGGATTTTCTCCCAGTCGAAGGCTTTAGTCGACTCATTAAAGCCTATAATCTTGACCTACACATCATCCTTGAGGGCGGAAATCATCTCTTCCTGGCTCTCCTTGACGGTGAGGTCTGAAGGATCAAAGGCATGGTCCCTAGCAATGGGACTTTTGAAGATACCATAGCTATGAAGGGATCCATCATAGATATGTCACCTATATGGAAACGAGGAGGTATGTCACATACGGTCTTGCCCAAGTTGGGTCGAATGTACTGAGCAGTGCCCCGTGGGCTATATAGAAGGATCTTACCTTCTTTAAAGAAGCTAGAGCGTCGCCCTGGTATCGACCATCGTCTTGAGTTTGGGGAGTGATATGAGGCTTTCCTTGGAGTGGCGTGTCTGAAGAAACATGGAAAACGGTTAGACGAACAGAGTGCATGAGGGCATAAATAATCGGTTTCAAATTCTGGCATAGGTTGTCACCCCAGAAGTCGATCCACCTTTCTTTTTCACTTCCTTCTACTCCTTCTGGGCTTTCTCAACAGTAGCCAACTTTATATAGCCTTAGCGAATGGCTTTCCTTTCCACCGCTGGGAAGCGAGCTTCGACAGCCTCAAGATTAAAAGGCGAGCCTCCTTGCTCACTAGCCGCTTTGGCATCCTTGATTAACCGTTTGTGAATAGAGAATATAACTTCTTGGTAGTCGTTGATCCATGCTTAGTTACCCTCAAGGAACATCCTAAAATAAATGTCATCCAGAACACTTTCACCTGGTCTAGTTGGATGTTCATCTCATTACATTCCGCCTACAACTTATCGACCTTCTTAATTTCAACTGCCTTTTTGATGGTTACACCCTCGAGCATAGCCTGGAGAGAGGCTCTCTCAACCTTCCAATATGCTACCTCTCAACCTTCTATTTCGCTGCCATCTTCTTCAATTCTGCAAAGCCAGGTTCTATTTTTTCAGCAACCATCTGAATCTCATCCGGCCTTTTGGTGAACTTCACCTTAGCCGCTCGGAGGCCTTAAATGTGTTGTCTTAAGAATGAGTAGCCATGAGCTTCTCAATCCCCTCTTCTTGAGATCCCTCCAAAAATGTCCAACCCCATCTGATGATCTTCATCCTTCTCATGCGTCTGCTTTCTCAACACAAAAATCTTCAGATTCTACTCGACATTCTTCTTGCCGATTTCCTCACCGACTTTGATTACTTTGGAGTGAAATTCTAATAACGCCTTCACACCTCTCATCGTATCTCAAAGAAGGTCGATCATGCTTGAAAAAGTAAGAGTGGGGGCATCAGCTAACAATCGGGCGATATGTTACCTTGGTTGGTACAACTATTGAAACTCATCGAAGTTGAGGTCGCTGGGGTCCGTGATGACAACACTCCCTCCTTTTTCTTTTGACTTTGGGAGTAACAAATGCCTTTCCCATCCTATCTAATTTCTCCTATTTCTTTTTGGTCACCGAGTCTAAAAGGAGAAAAGGTGAAGCCCTAGGAGATTTGGAGGGGCATATGGAAGCCCTGGATCTAGATTTACTACCGGGGACACGGGATCTCTTTTGAGAGCCATCACAAGGGTCTTGGCCGCCTTTACCTCCAACCGAGTGGTAGGATACCATCTCCCTTAGTTTAAGCTTCGTAGCTAGTTGCCCCATATTCTTGCTTGGTACAAATAATAAGGCAACTTTCTTAACGTCCGTAAGGGGTGCGTCTTGCTTGAGCTGCTTAAACATAGATAATAGCTTTCCTCTCTTTGAACTCATGCTCCCTACAAAAGCACAATAAACCAAGAATTATAATTGAGATACAACCAAGAAATAATCCAAGAAGACAATAGTATGGAAAAGAGATATTTGTGTATGTGTTAAGAGTGTATGGCATCTGGACGAACATTTAGGGTCCTCGTGCAACTCCAGCTATCGTTGAATCTTTGCTATCGAGGCGGAGTTGCGGTAGGCAATCCATAAATCGGGATCTTGTAAATAATCGAAAACCATGAAGACTCTAGGAATAAAATCTTCTTGCTCTTCAACCTTAAAAGTTTGTTTTACAGCCCATTCAATGTCTGGGTTAGATAGATTATGTAGATCGATATGCCCAGAAGAGTGAGCTTCCCTACGATCTAAAGTGGTGGCATCATTGTCATGGGAATAAAGGCTTGCACCCTCAACCATATTGATAAAAATGCTATCATCATCCTATACCCTTATTGACATAAGCCAGCCACATGCATGGAATTTAATCCTAAAGGAGTCTAACTTTGAGCCTGTAACGTCCATGAGAACTATAAGATTGACTCTGAGGGGGTCCATTTTCAAATTAGCACATGAAGCGGAGGGCTGAGAAGATGATTCTTCACTTGTCTCACCAACCTTAAATGATTTTCCGTTCCCCATCTTTATAGGCTTGTGTGTAGAATGTGCCTTGCCTTTCCCAATCGAACACTCGATAGCTAGCTGCCCAAGCCGTATCTTAAACTCTTATCAGTCACTAGATGGGGAACTTCCCTTAATTCTACAGGAATTTTCTACAAGTTCTTTGGTATCTCTTCTAAGTCATCTCCTGATGTAGCTCTCACCAAACTTGAGAACGAAACTGGGACATGGGAATCAATGGTTAAAACAAGGCCTTGTCTAGAAAGGAGAAAATTTGGATGAGTAGTCAAGATAACTTACATCTTGAATACCATTGATGGAAGCAAGAAGATGCATTCTGAATAAAGAAGTACTCTTTCTCGAACATACTATAATTGGAGTATAAGTCCTCCACTAGTTTAAATTTGATCCTCACCTCAAGATAAATGAAAGAAGAACCTTCCGCTTTACTCTTGATCACATATAGGAATCCGATCTATCAATGAGTGTAGGGAACCTGAAATTTCCACATGAAGATAGCATGGAGAGTAGTCAGTACTAATAGAGTTAGGAGTTTTCCATAGAGGTAATTATATAATTTGTTATATATATCTGACTCGATAACCAATCTTGTTCGAAATAAAAGGTGTTTTCTTCCTATTATATACTTGATATAATGTGTTATATTAAATAATTAATTTAATTAAAATCATATTTAATAGAAAATCCATAAATGATACGTTTTATGATAGTAGTGACAAACTATTATTAATGAGTAATTTACCATAATGAAATTAAACATATTTTTTTAAATATTCCTAGCCAAGATGCATCGAGACTAGATATCGATGCATCTGTTAAGACTAGAATACGAAATGCTCTCCAAATATTGGATAGTGTATTTGTCATGACCATTAGGGGCATCAAGAGGTTACGCGCTGATAGTTATTGGATAACTATGGAATGACTCACTCGATAGTTTTTCCTTAGTTAATATAACTAAGGTCAAATAGAAAATATCGATTTGAAGAATATTATTGATCTTCAATATGAAAGCTTCGCTTTGATTATAGTCAAATAATGGCATGATGTCAATTGAATGACTATAGTTGGGTCGAGTAAAAGTATTGGAAGTAAAACACTATTCAAGAAAAGGTTCATCTCCTCGGTTATATGAGGTTAGTATCACGGTTAACTGAAGTCGCTCAAAGTCAAGATCTTGGGTCAGAGTAGTACGATTAATAAAAAAAGTCATTATTGAACAAGGACTTTGTTTTTTGACTTACAAAGTTGAACATGGATGATGTTGGAATTTTGACCAAGACCAAATTTAATAAGTCCTAATATGATATAGTTTTGATGAAGAAAATTGGTGTAAATATTAGTTACTACCAAGGACCCTTTATAATAAGTGGAATTGGATTTTATCAAAATATGTGTAAAATATAATTTCAACCAAAATGTCACACCACTTGCTAAGGAGATGTATGAACGTTAATATTTAAATTGTTCAATATTAGTCGTTGATCGAAATTACACTTGAGTCACACATTCGAAATGATGAACTTTCCAAAAGAACCACATGATTTAATTGATTTTTAATGGTGAAAATTAATTAAATTAATTAATATTTATGAAATTTTATTTAATTTATTTGAATGCCACTAGTAATTAGTAAAGTGCATATATAAAAGATATGAATGTGTGTATTGTTATACGATGTCATCGCGTATCGATATACGATATCGGTAGAATGTTTAAATTTTATTTAAAATAAATAAATACTATTAAGGGTTATAATTAAATAAAATTAACTGATATTCATGAAATATTAATTATTAAAAATTTCTTATTTGATTTGTCTGATTTCTATTAGTATTATTATTTAATAAATTGCTTACATAACAATTATAAGCATGCATATCGGTATACGATATTGATAGAAAATTTAAATTAGATTTAAATGGTAATAATAAAATTTATTTTTGGAATGTTTTGGAGCCAAAATAGCCCATGTAATGGCCGGCCATATTTTGAGACATAAGATGGGTCTTTTGTTTTGAAATGAAAAGATAATCTTATTAAAAGGAGAGGAATCTGTACATATTGAATGCCACGTTTATTTCCTCATTTAGTAAACTTTTCTCTTTGTCATTTTACTCTCACAGTTGTTCTTCTAAAGGTCGAATTTCATAGGGATGGGGTTATAAAATTTTCAAAACAAAAATTCAAAAAAAAACAAATGGAAAAAAATGGTTATCTCTAGATTGTTGTTTATAGTATTATCCAACATTAAGATATGGAAATGGATTATATAGTTTTCAAAACCAACCAAATAAAATTGAATTGCTTCCTAAAATAGCAGACAATAAAGTAAAGTACGATTTGAAACAAGAAAATTCTTAATTTAAGAATTTGAGGCTATAAAAAAATTAAGGAGCCTAAGTCTACATTCACTGCGCAGGCTATTTAACTAGGCAACTATTATGATAAGTGAATTATGTAATATTAGAGAATTAAAGAAAACTCTATATCATAATAAAAGAAGGCAGACAAGAAACGCTTGTAATTATATAACAGACTATAAGAGAAGAAAAAGTAACAATTACAAGTAGAATTATAACATAGGTTATGATTATGAAATAATAACGGAAAAGCTTATCGTGAGACATATAATAAATTGGTAAGCAATGATAGTAGAGAATAATGATAGAAGCTTATTTAGAAAACTTATATTAAGTTGATAAGCAAATAACACAGAAATAATAAAAGAGGTTTATCTTATTGAACTTAGGGATTTATATATATTAAGTTAAATAAGCAAGATAGTGAATGTGGCCCATACTAACTGCATTCCCAATTAGACATGTGGTTATCTCACAATAGTTAGAAGTGAGACGAGGGCAAGAATATACTAATTAAATTAAACTAAGTAGCCAACAAAATAAGAAAGCAAACTAAACGCAAATTAAAAGATTAGACTTTGGGTCTAATAAAAGAATCGAAATGCGTTTGGAGCAGCCCAAAGGATGAAGCGCCTAACGAAGCAGTTCATCACGGATTTCAGCAATAGAGAAGCATGTCCAACTTAGTATTTTTGGGATTTAAAGAAGTATGAGACTTCAACGGGACGTAAGGATACTCTAGGATAGCCCTTTGGGAAGGCCTAACGAAGCTGCATCCCCGGAGGCAGATCTGTAGGTGTTCCATCAAAAGAGTATGCCTTGACTGCATTTTCATTGTAGGCCTAACGAAGCAGACCTTTGTAGGCAGTCATAAAGGCTTGGTGTTCAAAGTAGGGGATTCGTATGTCCAGTACTTGCAAGTAAGTTTAATGATGTCGCATGCGGATATCGGCCATTATCAAGACCAAGAGCGATTTTGGGAAAGGCTAGAGTTAAACCAACAGGCCAATGATTCTTTCACTATCGAGACATTGGATGGGGAGGCACCGCCAATTGGATGTTAGATTGTTTGCAGTAGGGCACGGCCACTTACCTCTTTAGAAGTCTTTCGATTAGTTGAAGGGTGGCTGGGTGGGTCCATAGCCACAATGAGAAAGGGACAGACCAACTAGAATATCTGTATTGTAGGCCTAACGAAGTGGTCCTTTACAGATATAGAAAATCCCCGACTGAGTTCCGTAAAAGGTAGATCATGTTGGCGGGATTCCGATAGTAGATAGAACGATTACATAGTCCACAATGTTCGCACTGGGTGGTACATTGTGGATGTCCGAGCACTGGTATAGACTAGTGCGGACGCGATTTACGTTTTCATAGTAAGTAGTGGAAAATCTGTATTGTAGGCCTTACGAAGCGGTCCTTTACAGATGTAGTTACGGAACGCTCTCGAAGCTAGACGATGGAGTCCTTTTTGAGGAGGATACGGAAGGTACCATGGGTGGTACCTAGGACCAATATGGTCATTGGGCATATAGCTACATATATGTATGTATTAGTTATTAGGTTTTTATATACTATGGAGTAAATGGGCACGGTTCACGAATAGACGTGAGAATATTGTAACCTAATGTACCTAATATAAGAGTAAATGGAAATAAAACGATATATGTAGAATTAAGCCTAGAAGTGTATAACTTATCTATTCACCAGAACTTTTGTTCTGACCCCCTCCTCATAACATCCCACGGGTTAGGTAGATGGCAGAGACTTCTCAGCTATGTGACACTTGCTAGGGAGTGTCATTATTTGGGTGAGTATTTACTTACTATTATATTTTAATCAACTCCGCTGTGAGACAGATAATTGAGCTCTGATATATTTATATTTTCCTATTTGCAGGATACCAGATTCCCAACTCGGGTTTCAATGGGCTTGGGTTTTAGCATTTTTGCGAAAAATCCAGACCCATTGGAGTTTGGGTTGTTACATTTGGTATCAGAGCCTAGGTTTAGATTCCTAGATAGATAGTGAGTGAACGTATTTGTATTTTTAATATAAATATATATACTCTTAAAACCCCAAAGAGAAGTCCATTCTTTTGAGTAAACCAATAGTTGGAGAAAGTTTGGAAAACAATTCAGTATATCAAAATTTGGAACGAGGAAATTCTAAAAGCTAAAAGACCTCATATGGCAAAGATTTTTGGATTCAGTAAGGGATATTTAGAAAGGTGAAACCAAATTAAAAAGCCACTTTTTAGTCTGGCCCAACAATTAAACTCTTAAGAATTTGAAAAGTTTTGGAAGATTTTCAAGTTTTAACTTTAGAAGTTTACAGCTTTATAATTGTATTAGTTTAAATGTGGGAAATTGGAGGGAAGCAACTTTAAAGCATTTTTGAATTTGAAAATAGAGAAATATACGGTTTAGAAAAATATAGGTATTATTAACTTAATTTAAAACTAGTATTTTGGGCTGTAGTGACGATGTTTTACGCGACATCTATCTTAGCCAAGTAGAAACGTATTTTTGAAATTCTTATTTAAGTACGAAAAGGTTTATAAGTACGTAAAAATATTTTTCTGGCTGTAAAGAAATTAAAATTGTTTTGAAAAAGAATTTTTATGGGTTAGACGATTAAAGTGGTTGGAGCAAGCTTATGGATATTAATATAGGTTCAGTTGAAGTATAGAACACGTCAAGACTCCACTTGGAGGGTGGACAGTAGACAGGGATATTTAGTCTAAGTCGTAACCGTGACTCGGACAGCTCGGTAGTAGGTAGAATTTGCTTAGGCTTCGATTAGTTAAAGGGGGGCGGGCGACGCGGCAACTCGAAGACGAAAAAAAATTAACACAGGTCGACCATGCGGTCGACCTACAGCTAGGGCGGGTCGACCGCCTTAGTGCAAACTGCATGAGTATAAACGTGTGCTTTGGCCTCTCTTCGTCATTTTTGCTTCCTCCCTGAAGACAGAAACCGCACCAAAAAAATCACCCCTTCCAACCATCCAAATGCCTCCAAAACTCCACCGTTTAACTCGCCGTTAGTGCTAAATAAAAGCGCGTCGCGAGTTCTACTCGGATCCATACTCCGTTTCCACAGATCAGAGAGTTTTTCACCATGCCTCCAAGACCCTCTCTAGTTCACCTCTTTCCCCATCTCACACCACAGGAGATAGCTTGGTGTCAGAGTGATAGGCGGATAGTGTAGTCTTACTCCGATACAGCCACATACCAGTTTCTACAAGGGAGGGCGGTGATGTTTACTGATTTTCCAAGCACACGTTTAGAGCAGCTCTTCTTGGACACATGGCTATGATAGATTCTTAGCCATGAGACATTCAACCAGCGAGCGTATCCCAGGTTAGTACGTCTTTTTGATGCTAACTTACGTACTAGCAACGAGGATGAGGAGTTGGCCTTCTAGTCGGAGGTCAAGGGAGTTAGGATAGTTTTCACTGAGTCTCAGTTGGCTAGTATTTTTGATATCAGAGGGTATGGCTTAGAGGTAGGGCAGATTGAGATGACGGACATGGCCGTTTTGCAACAGATTCTTTTAGACCCCCAGCACTCCGACTGGAGCACTAGGCAGTTGACCCCGTTCGCTAGGTTAGTTATCCACATTCTACAGCATAACCTTTTCCCCAAGATGGGGAGTTTTGATCAGATATACCCTATTGTGAGGCGGGCCACCTACGCCATATTTGGAGGATTGCAGGTGAACTGGGCTAGGACGATTATGGCCCAGTATATGACAGCGACCAGATTTCACAGATCTACTATGATTTACTACCACTTTTGGACATGGGTCTTCAGGTGGGCCAGGGTTGAGATGGAGAGAGAGACTTATAGTGAGCAGGCCCACCCCATGATAGATTCATCCACTCTGAGGAGGATGCATATAGGATTGGCCCAGATTCAGGCTCCACAGGAGGATTAGGAGCACGAGCAGCAGCCATAACCACAGCCCTCACCACATTGGCAGGCACCCCAGTACTTTCATGAGCATCAGCACTTTCCCATGCCACCGTTTGGAGGTGGCGTAGGACATACCGATTCGCCATGGCTCGCTTGGCCGTCCGAGCCCGCGATGTAGAGTACATGGGGATATGGGCATGGATATGGACCTTGGGGAGAGGGTGTAGGACCCTCTCAGCCCCCTCCATCGATGAGCTACGAGGATCAGTTTAGGACCCTTGCTGAGAGGCAAGAGCGGCTCGCTAGGGAGCATGCAGAGATTCTTCAGGGATAGCGGGAGGTGATTAGGAGACAGGATGAGTTAACTAGGTCTCAGCGTGAGGTTGAAGCAAGCACTAGGCGGCAGGAGGAGCGCCTTAGCTGTTTGGATTCCTTTATGAGAGCCTTCCTGTGTTAGAGCGGATAGGGGCATAGGTCTCCTAGCCCGAGATGATGGCTATGTTAGCCTACGTATGTCATCTATCTAGTATCGTATTGTAGTGGGGTTTGTTTTCTCTTTTTAGTTATAAAATTGTACTCTTAAGTATGCATTCAAAATTCTATGGTAGTATATCAGTATCGATGCTTTCTCTCTTTATTTTTGTGATATTCACAAGTGGAGAATAAGGACATAAGAACGTTATAAGAATAACAAAAAGGAAAACAACAAATTAAAGAGGCAACAGAAACGTCAACTAAAGATTTAAAAAGCTATTTTCTTATGTAAACCATGCTTGGGAAAATAAAAGGGGGTTTTTATAGGAAAGCAACCCAAAATTCCAAGTACGGGGAAAGATGTATAAAAAGGAAAATCAGAGAAAAATGAAGTTTCTCCGTTTTCTATCTTCTTTCTAACATAAGAACTCGAATTCAGAAAATTAGATTTTTCTGACATTCGAATATTAAAAGTTGTGTGTTAGGATTTGGACGAAAAATTGGTTGAACTACACCCCTATTCAATAGGAGTGTGGGAAAAATTGGGTGAAAAATATTTTAATTTTTTGAAAAGTTGCATTCATATAGAAATTGTAAGTATATTTAGGTTGTGTGCATCATGTTTTAAAAGTAAACTTTTAAAAAAACAAAAAGCATTCATATAGGAGGTACCGCTTAGAGATTTATGTACATGCATATACTTTGACTTGAAAAGCACTTTTGCACAAAAGCACGGATGGTTGCAAAATTGGATGTACACCAAATGGTTGAAATTAATGTGAGAGATTACATAAAATTTTACCCTTGTCAAATTTTGGGGATGAAATTTCCTAAGGGTGGGAGAATGTAACACCCTACATTTTTATATGGTTAAAATGTAACGTATAACGATAAGTAATGAAAATAAATAATTTTGGAATTATCAGAATATGGCTCCGGAACTTGTACCATTGCGTCCAGGGTGATTTTCTGATCAGTTTCCATATATAACTTGTCTAAAACCGAACCAGTATGAAGAAGTTAAGAACGAAACAATATAAGTAACCAAACCGAAAAAAAATATATAACACGGATATGGGCCGACCAGAAGGTTAACACAATGGGCGCAACGGTCGACCGCTTGCTAAGGGCGATGGACCGCCCGGTCGACTCGCGTACAACCTGGACGAATTTTCGTCCAGGTACGTACAGTGACGTGTTTTCTCGTTTTTGCGCGATTTGAGCCATACGTTCTTCAATCTTATGGCTCCGAACGACCCTGTGACGTGGTGGCTCCAGGTTCAATCCAAGAATTCGACGGTCTGAGATCCCCAAGCTCCAATATAAATAGGACCCTAGGCCTAGCTACCTTCTCACAATTAGATTTTCTCCCATGGGTTCATTGCCTAAAGCTGGACTCTAAAAAGAAAATAATTTCTAGGGAGAAGATCTTCTAAATTAAAATTTTATGCACCTTGGAAGAAGGGGATCCAGAAGGAGTGTGGAGCCAGGCGGAGAACAAGCGAAGCTAAGGACGACAGATGAGTGGATTTATTTATATACCTTTTAAGTTTAAGATATATTATCCTTAGATTCCCATTTAAAAAAATTTATTCGGTAATTAATCATATTAATTAAATTAGGCTGAACTATAAGAAAACTTGCAGCTTATTTACAGTATCAGTATTTATACACTATTTTCTATGCCTTATTTACATCTTTTTCTACGTTTTGGATTTTCATGCAAGCGTTGTTTTTCTTTTATCCCCTCCTTTTTTCTTCGCGAATGGATTAGAATAGATTAAACGCAAATATGGATTATATAATTAAGAAAACTGAAATGAAGGAAATTAGATGTAAAATAATAGAATTACTGTAATAAATTGCATTAAAACGGGAAAAAATAATTTGGGAGTAATTATTAGATTAATTGGTTGGTTCAGAAAATAGGATACATTTCCATAACTTAATATCTAAAAGATAACGATAAACGTAACTACTAGAATAAAAGAAATAAAAAGAGGGAGTTAGTGTAGTATAGAGAAACCGCTGTATTTTATACTACTCCAAAATAGTAAAAGAGATATCTTGCACAATTACGGATTATTATTTATAGTATTATCCAACATTAAGATATGGAAATGGATTATATAGTTTTCAAAACCAACCAAATAAAATTGAATTGCTTCCTAAAATAGCAGACAATAAAGTAAAGTACGATTTGAAACAAGAAAATTCTTAATTTAAGAATTTGAGGCTATAAAAAAATTAAGGAGCCTAAGTCTACATTCACTGCGCAGGCTATTTAACTAGGCAACTATTATGATAAGTGAATTATGTAATATTAGAGAAATAAAGAAAACTCTATATCATAATAAAAGAAGGCGGACAAGAAACGCTTGTAATTATATAACAGACTATAAGAGAAGAAAAAGTAACAATTACAAGTAGAATTATAACATAGGTTATAATTATGAAATAATAACGGAAAAGCTTATCGTGAGACATATAATAAATTGGTAAGCAATGATAATTGAGAATAATGGTAGAAGCTTATTTAAAAAACTTATATTAAGTTGATAAGCAAATAACACAGAAATAATAAAAGAGGCTTATCTTATTGAACTTAGGGATTTATATATATTAAGTTAAATAAGCAAGATAGTGAATGTGGCCCATACTAACTGCATTCCCTATTAGACATGTGGTTATCTCACAATAGTTAGAAGTGAGACGAGGGCAAGAATATACTAATTAAATTAAACTAATTAGCCAACAAAATAAGAAAGCAAACTAAACACAAATTAAAAGATTAGACTTTGGGTCTAATAAAAGAATCAAAATGCGTTTGGAGCAGTCCAAAGGATGAAGCGCCTAACAAAGCAGTTCATCACGGATTTCAGCAATGGAGAAGCACATCCAACTTAGTATTTTTGGGCTTTAAAGAAGTACGAGACTTAAATGGGATGTGAGGATACTCTAGGATGGCCCTCTGGGTAGGCCTAACGAAGCTACATCCCCGGAGGCAGGTCTGTAGGTGTTCCATCAAAAGAGTATGCCTTGAATGCATTTGCATTGTAGGCCTAACAAAGCAGACCTTTGTAGGCAATCAGAAGGGCTTGGTGTTCGAAGTAGGGTATTCGTATGTCCAGTACTTGCAAGTAAGTTTAAGGATAGTCACATGCGGATATTGGCCAGCATCAAGACCAAGAGCGATTTCGGGAAAGACTAGAGTTAAACCAATTGGACAATGATTCTTTCACTATCGAGACATTGGATGGGGGGCATCGCCAATTGGATGTTAGATTGTTTGCAGTAGGGCACGGCCACTTAGCTCTTTAGAAGTCTTTCGATTAGTTAAAGGGTGGCTGCGTGGGGCCATAGCCACGATGAGAAAGGGACAGACCAACTAGAATATCTGTATTGTAGACCTAACGAAGCGGTCCTTTACGGTTATAGAAAATCCCTGACTGAGTTCCGTACAAGGTAGACCTTATTGGCAGGATTCAGATAGTAGACAGAACGATTACGTAGTCCTCAATGTACGCACTGGGTGGTACATTGTGGATGTCTGAGCACTGGTATAGACTAGAGCGGACGTGATTTACATTTTCATAGTAAGTAGTGGAGCATCTGTATTGTAGGCCTTACAAAGCGGTCCTTTACAGATGTGGTTACGGAACGCTCTCGAAGCTAGACGATGGAGTCCTTTTCGAGGAGGATACGGAAGGTACCATGGGCGGTACCTACGACCAATATGGTCATTGGGCATATAGCTACATATATGTATGTATTAGTTATTAGGTTTTTATCAACTATGGAGTAGATGGGCTCGGTTCACGAATAGAGGTGAGAATATTGTAACTTAATGAACCTAATATAAGAGTAAATGGAAATAAAATGATATATGCAGAATTAAGCCTAGAAGCATATAACTTATCCATTCGCCAAAACTTTTGTTCTGACCCCCTCCTCATAACGTCCCACAGGTTTGGTACATGGTAGAGACTTCTCAGCTATGTGACACTTGCTAGAGAAGTGTCATTATTTGGGTGAGTATTTACTTACTATTATATTTTAATCAATTCTGATGTGAGATAGATAATTGAGCTCTAGTATATTTATCTTTGCCTATTTGCAGGATACCAGATTCCCAACTCAGGTTTCAGTGGTCTTGGGTTTTAGCATTTTTGCGAAAAATCCGGACCCACTGGAGTTCGGGTTGTTACAATATATTTCTTCCCCTTATATGTTTTTGTATGATTATCAAAGTTTTACTTTAAATCTATTATTTTTTCATCATGTTGAATTTAATTTCCCTTTTGTCTGTTGCCCATTTGATATTAACAATATCAATTATAGATTTTCTTCTGCTTTCTTTTATTTGATCATTATGTATACATGCAATTTAGATCTGGTTCACAAATTTATATATGCCTAATTCATCTAATCTTTTTTAATTTAAAAAACATTGTTTGAATAAATTTTTGGAATTATTACATTAATTAAACATATTTCATATTACAAGATTACGGACTGAAGGATGTTTTATAAATATTTTGAAATATTTTGAGTGTTGTTTACATGTAAATTAATTGATTTTAAAACTCATATATTGTTTCCAAAAGAAAACGGGGGAAACCTTTAAATTTCCCTGGATTTGTTTCTTAAATTATTGTTTGGACTTATGGTAAGCTATTTTATTTGAAAATAAGGTTCCGAATTACAAATTAGTTAAGCATAATTTTTTGTTGTTTTCTTTCAAAATATTAATTTAATTTGTATAAATAAACATATGTGTATGTATATGAATGTGTGTGTGTGTGTGAATTTTAAAGTTTACAAAATTAGCTTTAGAAGTAATGTAATGATGTTTGAACTACCTTTTTAATCAAAGCCAGTTTTAGGTTGCCTTCTATAACTCACACACATACACACACACACACACACATATATATATATATATATATATGCGCATTTGTAAACAAATCAAAATTAATAAAAAAAATTGGAAGACAAAGGCATATATGGAGGGGATATGTGACCATTGTGGTGCAAATTCCAACACCTAAAACGTTCACATTTTCTATTAGTATACTTACATATTCACGCATGGGTGCATCTGATGTGCTTATTAAATAAATAAAAATAATAACACAAACAGTTTAAAATTAAATTAAACTTATTTTAAATAATTATAATAAAATGAACATTTTATTTAAAAGATAATACAGAAAAGTTCTAAATGTATTTAGACCACATAGTTCCAATAAAGATACAAAAGGAATTTTTTTGAAATTTATCCAATTATACCACTTCCAACTGGCTTAGTTACCACAATGGTAGCATAGCCCAATAGTCTATGTAGTCTAAATTAATCATGTTAGGGCTAACTAATTAAGCTTACTAAATTAGTAGGGTGTCCAGAAAGGTAGTGTTTAGGCTTGGGTTTGGTAATCAAGTACTCTGCCCTCCCTAACTATCGACCTAGCCCAAAAAGTAAAGTAAGCCCAAAGGTTTCCCCAAATAAAAAAAGCTAAATTTAAATTGGGCCTTGGCTAATTTTCAAAATTGTTTGAAAATTAAAAATAAACATTTAAATTGAAAAGTTAACTTTAAAATAAGATATATATATATATATATATATATGTATGTATGTATGTATTATATAAGTTATAATATAATGAAAATTTTCAAAATGTTTGAAAATAAATGCAAGTTAATTTTGAAATTAAATTTTATTAATAAGATTAATAAAAGAATTAAATTAATTAAATGAGTTAATTAAATAATATACGTATATGCATGTATAATGTATAGTGATATATGTTATGTTGTCTTAAAATGTTTAAGACAATATAAGTATACATGTATGTATATAAAATAATTTATCAAAATTAATAAAATTTAATTAAAATTATTTAATCAGGAAAATAGGCACAGGGAAGAAGTTGCAAAAAAAATTAGTCTCAGAGACAACAAGTTTGCTTTTTAGTCTGAAGGACACTTTTTAGTGTAATCGGAAATTGATAGTTACAACTATCATTCTGTGATTTACACTAGAAAGTGTCATTCAGCCTAAAAACAAACTTCTTGTCCCTAAAACTAAATTTTTTATCAACTTTTTCCTTGAACCTAAAAACCCCTTATTTAATTGCATAAATTAATGAAAAGTTAATTTATTAATTAATATATATATACGTACATATATATATATTGTATATGTGTATCGCTATAAAAGTTATAGTATATAAATATTCAATATAGTATGTTAAAATTAAAATAAAACAAATAATTAAACAGTTATTCAATTAAAATTAATCAAATACGATCTAACTAATATAATATTATACATAATATTATTATATAAGCTAATTAAAATATAAAAGTTTAATAGTGGAACTTATATAATATGAATGTATAAACTAAATATGGAATAATGTAGAAAGCCTAAATAGACTTAAGGAATAAATACATACATAAAAGTACACATACCATGATTTATGTGGTGTCCGATAGTTTAATCACGAGGGTATTTCATAAAAAATACATTATTCCATAAATCGATATCACTCTATATAATATATTGAAGATTATGAATAATTAATATAAAGTTGTCCTCTACCATTTATACATTAAAAATATTGCATACTCTCTATTTATTGAGCTTTCCTCAAGCTAGAAATGTTATGTGCAGTATTATTAATGCTTATACTAGACGAGGTAAGATACCGATATGTATTTGTTGAGCTTTTCTCAAGGTATGTATAGTATACTTAGGTCGTTGTGAAATGGTGGGTACAAGTGAATAATTTATCTGTACTCGTTGAGCTTTCCTCAAGGTAAAAATGAGATTAGGGAAAGTAACCACGGGTTAGTAGTTCTATATAATACAACCGACAAGTAATTATCCATCGTATGTAAAGATTATGATTTGTTAAGCATTCCTCAAGGTCAGAATCCTAAGGTATACGAGTCATAACACCCACCAGTGAAGTCGAAAGACTTATATGTTTCATCTTAGGGTTTGGAGAAACATAAAAGACTATTAGGAGCCTTACTAGAAAATTGAAATGGTAACATTTAACCTTTCTTATATTGAGAGATTTACTATGTATAATTAAAATGATCTACTTCGGTAAATTTGTGCATTAAATATAATTGATAAAATGATTGTCAATTAAAGTATACAATGGAACTGAATTGAATATTGACAAAGAAATATTAAATATACATACCAATAAACTTTTGCATGTTGACCCATAAAAACGCTAAATTATACAGCCACTAAGTTTGTTCGTAACTTGATCACTTATAAGTTTAATTACCCAAGAGTGTGCATTGTTTTCAATGAGTTTCAAACTCTAAAAGCAATATAAGAATATGGATATTCGATCCATATGCGATCACATATAAACATTATATGGTAAACGATCATAATTTGTAATATACAAAACCTCGATTTAATTAGTTTATTGAAATAAACAAGTATACTATAGTGTGAGATCGTGTATTCAATACGATTGATTACAATAATTGTCTTGTTTTATTAAATGTAACACTAGACCAAAAGCTACAAAATAGATCAAAGAACTTGATTACCGAAATGTCAGTTTGATCGGCTTTTGTAAAGTGCAATTTATTTGATATCCTTGAAACTTAAGAATGACTAAATGCACTTTTGTAAAGAATTCTTTACGATATTGTAGTAAGAGTTTCCTTTAAATGGTTCGACCATTTGGAAAGGAAATCGAACGTATAAGAGTGGACATTGTTAGTACCACAGATATTGATTTTGATGACAAAAGCCATATAAATATAGGTACTATTGTTTTTCCAAGTTGTATGGAATATTTTGCAGGATATTACACATGTTTTATATAAGGGTAGGATAATTAAATTTGAAGACTGATCATTTAAATGACTAGACCTCAAGATTTAGATATGATCAAGGTAATTGAAGACTTGTGAGTTTAAAGACAAAGACAAGAAGAGTTCAAGGCTATAGTTTATAGTTAATAGACATTATATTAATTTGTTAAAGTCCTTGAATATCAGCTTTCTTTTCTTTGAATACTCTCTTATCAAAATATATATTTTATTTTCAAAATATATTTCTACATATATTTTATATATTAAAAAGTATTTAAAAACTATAAATGATTTTTCAAACATCCAAAATTTTAAAACACTTTTAAAGAATTTTCGTTTTTCGATATATAAAAGGGTATGTCGACATACCCATGTATGTTGACAAATGTACCGTCGAAGAGATGTTTTTTAAATTTTGAATAGTTGTTATTTTTGGCTCCATTTCTTTGCGAATAGACATGTCCCTTCATACACTATATAAAGAGGATTGGAAAATGAATTTTAATAACTATTTTCTCTCTATTCTTCTAACTCCAAACTCCTATTATATATTTTATGAGATCCACTTTCTATCTCCTTAATTTCACTCAAATTCAATCCCTACTTTATTATATTCATTCTCTATAATCTACTCACTAATTTGCAAGTATTCTCTCATCAATTCGAAGGTCAAAGTGCTATCAAAGAGCTATATGATATTATGTATCCAAAGTACAACTATTTGTATTTGGAATCAACAACTCTCTACTACTAATTTGTGTAGGTTGGCCTGCTGCCTATTCAAATCAAGTGGATGTGCTTGTTGCTCGTTCAAATCAAGTGGTTGTGCTTGTTGCCTGATCAAATCAAGTGAGTGTGCTTATTGCCTAGTTAAATCAAGCGAGTCTGCCCTGAGTTTGGAAAGTTGAGTGGGTGTATCTTATTCCCTTGAAATCAAGATTATATTATGGTTTGCTTGCTACCTGGTTGAAGTAGGCATTTGAAAGGAAATTTGTACATACACTATACAGGATCAGACATAGGATTTGTTAATCTAAACCAGTATAAAAATCCTAGTTTCATCTCTCTTACTTTTACTTTATTTTTACTACATTTATATATATTTATGATTGGATGTTAATGTATATCTATGTTGATTATCTGTGTTTGAATTTAAATCTTGAAACAATTTAGAAAAGTTCTATATAAGTTATAAAACACTATTCACCTTCCTCTAGTGTTAAAGTAGTAATAAGATCCATTCACATGATACTACACCTTTCCCACATTTCGTATCAGAGCCTTAGGTTTCTAAAAAATCATTATTTAATTATTATTTTTGAAAAGTATAAATGGCTAGTAATACTGGTGGTACACTTTTTAACACTTTTGTGGAAGGACAATCAACTAATAGATCCTCGTTATTTAGTGGTAATAATTATGCTTACAGGTTTTGTAGGATGAAAATTTATTTACAATCCAATGGTTTAGATATTTGGAACATAATACAAAGTGAATACACTAAACCCCAAACTGAATATTCACAATGGCCACTAGACAAAAAGACACAAGCACTCAATAACTCAAATGTCATGAATATTTTATTTTTCTCTCTAGAAAAAAATGAACTTAATCGAGTTTCCATGTGTAAGACTGCTTATGAAATTTGAAGAACATTACAAGTCACACATAAGGGAATTAGTAAAGTAAAAAAACTAAGATTTCCATGCTAACCAATTAGTTTCAACTTTTTAAATGAAACTGAATGAGTCTATTTTGAAAATGTATTCTAGATTTCAAGGTATAGTTCATTCATTAGTATCATCAGAAAAAAAATTCTCAAAAGAGGATAAAGTTAGAAAAATCCTTAATTCACTCTATTCTGAATGGGATCAAAAGACATTAGCGATAGAGAAAGAGAATGATATTAGGATATTAAAAACTGAAGAATTAACTAGTAATCTAATATCCTATGAAGCATAGTTGTAGGGTAGAAGGAAAAGTACGGCGATCAAAAAGAAACCAATTGAATTCAACACAACAACTGACGATCAATATTCAGATGATGATGATGATAATGAGGAGATTGCTCTTATGACGTAAAATTTTAGAAAATTTCTGAAATACAAAAAGGGGAACAATTTTTGTAAAACTAAAGACAAAAATTTTGGAAATGGAAATGTTTTTAAGTGTTACGATTGTGGTGAATCTAGTCATCTACAAGGAGACTGTCCGCAGTAAAAGAAAACAAAGAATTCAGAAAACACTAATTCATTCAAAAAGAGAAAATGGCTTACAATGCAACTTTTGACGATTTTGATGCAACATTCAGTGACAATGAACCAAACACTGAAATTATCAACATTTTTTAAAAGGCGATTGAAGATTAATCAGATCAAACAAGGAAACAGCAAAATTGATACTTTTTTACTTTTCATATTTTATTCTTATTTTTTGGAAATTATTTAGTATAGGAACTAATATATATAATTATATATATATATATATATATATATCTTTAATTTTTGAACTTTGAGATTTCGGCACATATGTCGACATTGCCGCATAGGTTGGTCGGCATATTTGGCAGAATTTGAAGAATCTTTTTGAAATTTGAACTTCTAAAATTCCTTCTCTTTTGAATTGATTTCAGAATTTGAAAAGAAACCTTTTTACCTGTCATATGACAATTCAAACTCTACTTATTCACTCCTTCTTACCTCATTTTTACATATACATTTTATTTTAAAAATCAAACATATTCTTCACTCTCTTTCCTCAAAAACAAACCGATAATGTCTTCCTTAAACCAACCATCTTCATCCAAATCCATTAGGCTTACCAAAAGAATTGAAAGTCAACTTTTCAATGATCAGGAGTCGATTGAAACATATATTGAGTATGATACTATGGTAAAGTCTTTTCGGGAAGATTTTCTCATTATAATGAATTTTGTTCCTATGGTTTACAAGATCTTGCTTTGAAAAATGGTATTTTTGGTTTAATCGATTTATCACAAAGTGATTTTGATTGCTATCCCAATTTGATAAAAATATTTTTTGCTAATTTAAATGGAAAGTTTTACTAAGGAGAAGAAAGCCAAATTTGGAGTAGTGTGAAAGATACTACTATTGTTTTAAACTCTAAAATTTTAGGACAAATTTTTGGTTGTAAAATTAGTGGAAATGGCCTCTCCATTTTGAAATTGATTATGGAAATAGAGAAGTTATGCATGACTTGTTTTTAAATGATGAAGTTTATGGTTTTAAAGGAAAAATCTTAGGCCAAAAGTAAGATTAATGAGTCTTATTTTACAACAAAGTATTACACAAGGATGAGGGATTATAATTACCTCACTTAAAAAGTTTTCAAAGCTCTTTTTGCTATTTTCAAAAAATATGATATAAGTTGGGCTCAAGTGACTTTGGATGATTTTGTTCAAAAGAAAATTTCTATACATGAAAACACACTTTATCATGATGAGTACCTCATTAGAATTTTCAACTATTTTGGTATTGATTTAAGAAATGAAAGCATTTTGCCTCATAAAATTTTTGATAAAACAAACCTCTCTCTCATGCACATCCCTCTTGAATTTAAACCCTATTAATTTTTTATCGAAAAACAAGAAATATTGGCAAGAGAAGAAGAGCAAGAAATTCTTCAAGAAGAAGAAAGTTATGATATGAAAATAGAAGAGGAGGAAGAAAATGAAGAAGAGGATGAGGAAATGGATACATTTTTTGAAAGCTATGACAAACCATCTCGCTATTCAAACAAAGAGATTCTTAGAAATCAAAAAAAGCTTCTTAATAATCAAAAGAAGCATAAATATTCTTTTAGTAAGAAACTCAATAGCCTCTCAAACAAAGTTGACAACTACTTTAGGAAGATAATGAGAAAGTTTGGTGAAAATTGCAACAACTTGAACTTTTGAGTTAATTTAATAAAGTAAATTATGATTTAAATTGGAGAAATTAAATCATTAGTTTGGTATTTGTAGTTTTTTATTTAATTTTTGTGAATTCTAAATTTATAGAATAATTTAGAAATTGGGGTTTATGTGTTTTTAAATATGAATAATTTCCTTTGGAATGAGAATTTTAAGTTTAAATAATATTAGAGAAATTAGAATATTTAATTGACTTAAATCTTTTATTTTTAAAATAAAAGAGAATTTAGGATTTATAAATTTCTCTTAGAAAATAAGTTGTTTTGTATATAAATTCATTAGAGGGGTTATTTTATCTAAGATGAGCTAAAATAGTGTTTTAAACACTTAGCATTTTAATTCATGAAACCATATTGTTTAATAAATAAAAAGAGAATGGTTGATTTGGTTAGATTTGGTAATTTAGATCCAAAGCCCATTTAAGAGAAATCAAAAGAGAAGTCTTACTTCCCATTTCCTAAAACCTGTACGTTCTTTCATTTTCTAAAAATAAAAGAAAGAGCTAGGACCTTATCCCTCTTCCAATTCAATCCTAGGTTTCAACTTTTAAAATACAAATAAAATCCTGGAAAATTCTAGAAAATAAAGGTATGTAATCCAAACCCTTGTTCATCCTCTAGACTCTCTAATTTTGGGTTTTGCAGCAAATAACTCTTGTTTTGTTTTTGTGTGAGTAATTTGTTCTAGGGTTTTGGTATTTCATGAGAAGGCAAGTAGGGTTCAGTAAATAGTTAAGGGAATCCTAAGAACTAAAGTGAGTTTACCTCACCGCTATTTCTAAATCCAATACATGGGTGATTGCTTAATTCAATCACTGATTATGTAGTTTTATTGAATCAATATGTTATCAATTTCATTTTCTGCTTGTTGAAAATATTGGCTATATGTAGTTAGTAAACTTGATAATCAAATTGAATTTATGATGCTTTGCATGACTTGAATGGGTTGCATATACACCCCACAACAACCGCACGGGACACGAGACCAAGCTGCCAACTTCGGGGAACAACCGGAGGGCAACCTAGAGCTGAAAAAGCTCCATGTTGCATTACCACTAGTGGACCGATGGTGAATGCGTGGAGCTTATTTAGCTCCAAGTAAAGCCCCTCCGAGTCACCTGTAAGTAACCCCGTTCGTCGCCTTGTTTATTGTTGTTGTTTCCTATGTTTTGTGTAACGACCCAGAATTTATATTAATTAAAACTTGAATATTTAATTGATTTTAAATATTAACAAGTGAAATTAATAAGTCGAGTAATTTAAAATTCGAATAACTGGATTTAATTTGGATAATTAAATTGATAATTTAATGGTTGAAATTCCAGAAATAATTGAAATTTAGTTTAAATGTGTTAAAAATGATTTATGAAGTTATATTAAATCATATTGGAGTTATAGTGATGTTATAGAACTTTTAAAATTGAATTTAAAGTTAATTTGTGAAAATTGAATATTTTAATATTTAATCGACTAGTGAAATTAGCCATTTTTCGAACAGTCTCAGAGTTGGACGAAACTAGTTCCATTGGATCCGTAATAGTTTGTTATTATCGGATTTCAATTTTCGTAGCAATCGGAGTTTTCGTTTGACCGTGGCAGCTCGAAACGCATCGAAATCGATTTAAATCGGTTTAATTTAAATTGATCGTTTAATTCCATAACTCGCACAGATGATCGAATTTTCTTTTGAAACCTGTTCTATTGTGTCCGGAACGCGGGGTAAACCTTAGAAACGTCAGCCGGCACGCTTCGTTTGGAGATCGTTTGAGGAAATGGTTTATAAGTGGATTTAATATTAAAATAATAATTAAAATTGTTTATAAATGCAAGTTTTCTTCAGCAAAACCCTAGTCCACTTTAGTAGCCGCCAGTTTTGAAATTAATGGCTGGAAACTCTCGATCTTCTCTCCCTCTTATCTTCAAATCCATTAAGTTTTAGCAAAAATCTCCAACTAGAAAAATGTCAAGCTCAACGTGATCTATCCATCCAACGGTGGATTCGAGAAATCATCACCGTTTGAAGGCAGGAAGCAGCCGCGTTATCCATCAGGTCGGGCACGTTTTTGGAGGCAAGGGCAGGGCCGAGTGTACCATGGCTCTGGGCGAGGGTAGCTTGTGTGATGGGCTTCAGGTTGGAGGTTGCTGATCAACTTTTCAATGTTCGTAGTGGCCGTGAGAATCAAGGAAAGTAAACGTTCATGGGTTATCTTGGTTCGTGATGTTTACCTGGAGATGGGGGAGAAAGTATAAGGTGCGGCCTAGATTTGTTGATGCTGGAATCTTCGGCTGTGATGAAGTGGGTTTGAAAATATTAAAAGAAATTGTAATTTATCTATATATTTAAATCCGCAAATGTTTAAAATGCTATAATTCTCTCATACGAGGTCAGAATTCGACAAAACTTTTTGCGTTGGGTTCGTTTTGACGAGCACTACGCGATGGAGTAGGATTGGAATCATTTGGAGCTAGCAAAAATTTCAGGTAAAATTAAACGTTCGTTTAATTTTATTCGAAATAAAACACTACGAATTTCTATCAGAAACCAAGGTGAGAACTTCTCACTCAATCGAACTATTTCGATGTTAATTTTAAATAGTTAGATTTAAAATTGCTTGAATGTATGTTTGAATGATGATTGCTATCTATTGATTGTTGAAATAGACATTATACGCCGTTATTAAGCGGATGTTATTTATTAAAAACATATACCGCGATAATTTCACATTGAAGTGAAATTGGTATTATATATGTATATAGCAATATATATATATTGGAATATGTATATATTGGAGTTGATTTCCCGCATTGTATAGCGGATGAGACCCTATTGCGCCGCATAATAGCGGATAATATTTATTAAACCCATATACCGCGATATTCCGTACTGGAGCGGAATTGGTATTGTGTTAACGTCTGTGGATGCAGGGAAGCAGGTTGGAGGGATCCAACTGGATTCCTCACCAATATTTATTTGATTACAGATATTGTGATATTTGTTGATTATCATATGATGATATATGATGTTTGATTGTTGTGATTGATTTTTGGGTGTTGTTGCATCATCGGATCCATTTTTGAAGTTTAAAAATAACGATATTATTTTTAAAGGGATTTTAAAGTGATTTTTGAAAGTATACGTTTTATTGAATTTTGGAATTGATTCATTTTAAATAAATAAATGTTATAATTTTCGTGTTATGAAAATTATGAGATTTGTGGAATATAAGCGAAAAGTAGTTTTTGAAATAAAAAGTTGATTTATTTGTAAAATGGCTTAAATTAGGATTTTGGCATTTAAATGAGATATGAATGAAATCTGTTAATAATGAGATTTATAAGTTGAAGTTTTGTAAATAGAAATGGAATTTATAAACATTGTTTTATAAATCCGAAACCAATTGAATTTGATAAATTAAACATAGAAGTTTAATAAAGGAGATACATTCGTGATTTTGGACAGCGAATTATCCTTTAAGTTAATGTTGTAATAATAAGAGTTTGGTTGGGAACTTTATCCACGATTTTGGACAGTGGATAATTCTTTTAAGTAAAATGTGTAGAAACGTTAAATGTGTTAACGAAGTATATTCACGATTTTGGACAGTGAATATATTATTAAATAAAATGGATATGTTTTGGAAAAGTGATATTACGAAATGAAGTAATTGTTTTAAAAGATGTTTTAAAACGTGTTAAGTATCGAATACATAGATTTCAACATTCATTGTTGAAATAGACGTTTCGAGAAATAAGGAAATGGTGGACTATAACACTGTTGTTATAGTAAATGGTTTCCGAAAGGAAATATTTTATATAGTATTGGGATTTATCTATCTATCTAAATTTCGAATCCCTATACTAGTGATTTTGAGTTGTCGTAACGATGTTTTACGTAACATTCGTTTTGACTCAAATAAAATTTGTGAAAGAGAATGATTTCCTTAAAGAATGAAATATATACTTAATTTTGATTTAAGTATATTGGATATTTTCCAAGTGTTGAAAATAAATGATTTGTGAATTACTTATTTTTAAATAAGTATGGAAATGCTTTTCCAATATGAAATGAAAGGTTTGAAATTTTATCTTTTAAAGATAAATTGAAAAGCGAATATTTGAAATTTGTTTCAAATGGTTAAGTGTGGAAAATTATATATCTTGTAAAGATATTTTTGGAAATTAAATAATTTGGAAAATTATTTGGAATCTATGATGTTGCGCATCTTTATTGATAGTTAAATAACCGACTATCAATATTTACCCTCGAATGGGTATTTGTTGTGAATTGGATGAATTTGAATGCCACACTTATTTTTGAATAAGCGCTCACTATTCGGGTTAGCCGGGAAAGGACCTTTGGGTCGTATAACCCATTCTGAATATGTGATACGTCGTAATGGATTGCATTTGATGACGGTGTTGAAGATCGAATATTTTTGAAAACGGAAGGATTACCGTCGAGTTACTCTACATCGGCTGATCTCCGATATAGAGGTTTTATCACCCTTAGTGACGGAAAGTCCGGACGTGATTAGAAAATTATCCGGATTTGCAAGGGCTTCGTAAGGAGTGCCTTCGGTTTCGTTCGATCCCGGAACGGACTTGTATGGATGTGTGTCTGACATTACACTTTGAGATGTAAAGCTGGTTTCTATCAAATACATTTCTGTTGGTGGCGGAGAATTTATTCTCTTAGCTTAACACCCTTCTCTGAGACATACGAGCTCAGAGGTTATGTAGTTGATGGTTACTAGTGATACATTCCCAATTTGGTAATGTGGCATATGAAGTGTTGTTGATCATTTGTTTTGATCAAAGCGTTGCTTTGTGAAAAAGCGTAGTTTTGTGGACGAGACTTCGTCGAGCCTCACAACCCGGTAATGGTCGAAACAGGAATGTTGCGGCAAAGGTTTGTAGGGGTAGCGCCCCTAGGGTATGTCATTTCCTTCTGGATAAAAGGTGACATCATGGTATGGAGCCCAGATATTTTACCTATGTTGATTATACTTTGTAGTTGTTGCTTTGAGATTGAGGATCCTCAGATAAAGGTCGGTGACGACCGGGGGATGACATAGCTCGTGTGTTAGTTACCTAGTTACAGCTCGGTTAGAGCGTGAGGTAGCATCGGCCTTGTGTTTGCAGAGATCCGGTTAGGATCCGGGGCGTCTTTCCAGAGGCGTTTCTATTTCGGTAAGGAAGTTCCTTAGCTTGATCATTTGTTGGAAATCCAAAGAAACAATACGAATCCTGTATGATTTTTAGTTGTATTACCTGCTATGGAATGTGGCGGTAAACTGCTACTGAACGTAGTAGCTATAGTAGACATACAACAATGGTTGTATGTTGGCTAAGATTGATATTATACTTTCGAAATGTTTTCTACACTATGCACTAATAATAATATCAAAAAGGATTTGATTTTGCGTAGTAAGCATCTTTGACTATCATAAGAAGAAATCTCCTCCAATTCTGCGTTTGCATTGTGTGTGTGGCGGGAGGTCTTATGGTAGTCTCATTTTCCAAAAGCATTGCGAAATTGACTTTAAAATCTTCCTGTTGTTTGTTTTAAAGATAAACTGTTTTAGTTCTCACACCAGTCACCATGACTGACCAGGAGTTTATTGTTTCCTTCCTAAACTCTGGGTGCCCACCAATTTCCACACGGGCAGTCTAGAGTTAGGTTATCAGGTCATTCTGGATTTGGGATGCTGTGGAGCTTAGTGGCGAGCTGGATGGCGAGACGTATCACCTATACTATGTATTATTCCGTTGTGTATTCTATATGAGGACAAGTTTATATAACTGTCCATTGATGTATTGTTGTTGTAAACTCTGATGATGATGTAATGTATAAAATGATATAGTTCTTTGATTTAAAGATTATTCATTTATCTATTATATGTTGTTCCGCTGCGAATGTGAGATTCTGATATTGTTTTTATTTCTGATGTTGTTCTGTTGTTCTTCTTTCTTTTTCTTCTATCTTTTCTTCTACCTCTTCTTTTAAACCCTAAGAATTCGGTTTTCCGGCATTTGGTTGCTCGGCAGTCGATACAGTGGATGTATTAATGTCGATATTCGGAAGTCGAAGAATCGGGTCCTTACATTTTGTGTGCTCTATTGCAACTCTTTTGGCATTTATTTCCATTGGTTTGCTAATTTATAAAAATATGTTAGGAGATGATATAGAAGTCGAACCCTATGGACCAATTTGTTTTATGATCTTGTAATGAGTAGTAGGTATTCTCTTGTGTTATGGACATGGAATTACCTTGATTTAAAGGTTTGGAAATTTATAAAACTTATATCTATCTATTTTCTAAATATGAATATACACAATTTTGTATATAAATAATTTTGCAAAAGAGAGTTTATTTAAGTTTACAAATATCAAACTTGTTCTAAATCAATCTGGTTCTTTTGTAAATGATTTTGTGAGTAATTTTATACCTATAGTATATCTTGTTAGTAAGAAAGATTATGGATCTTTATCATATGGTTTTGGTGAATTTATAAACTAAGTGTTTTATTTAAACAAGTGTTAAAACATCGATATGGGTTGGATTTCAAGTATTATATGTTGATAAAATTAAGAGATTACTTATATATGTAGCCTTTAGAAAATAATTTATGAACTATGGATCTTTTAAAAACAAATATGGAACAACTATATATATATATATATATATATATATATATATATATATATATCTGAGAGTATTTTGATATTAAACATGAAATATTATGTTATTATTTTTATGGAATATATATATATATAGGAAATAAATGAGATTATGATTTTTAAAAGAGAAGTCCAAAGTTTATAAATAGAGTATTTAGAAATCATTTCCTATATGAAGATTAATAGTATTGGATTTCTAAATTTTAAACTTTTATAAGATAAATGTTTTGAGAGCCTTAGTTATATAATATGGGGAGTACTAATAATCGAATTAGTATTACCGATTGGTTTAAATGTTATGTAGTAACACTTCATCAAATATTGTACAACTCATTGACTAGAATGTTTGAGTGGTACTTACTAGCTCATTGGTGAATACTTGAATTTCACCGGGTAGTATGGGATGCCTTGGTTAAATTCTTATGATTGCTATTAGAAAGTATTTAACACTTTAGGGTTGTATTCTCTTTTGTTGTTTAGTGGGACCGATGGATTCTTAATAGAATATAGTTCAAGTTTTCCGGTGGTATCCGTAACGAGTGAGATTTACTAGCTTCTAGTAAATACTTGAATTTTACCAGGTAGTATGGAACGTTTTGGTTAAATTCTAGTGATTACTAAAAGTGATAGTATTTAGCACTTTAGAGTATATTTCATTTTGGTGTTCGGTAGGACCGATAGATCTTTAAGAGATATACTCATGGATTACTTTACGATTATAAATTTATAAAGGTGAATAATCTATAGTCTTTGAGTCATGGTTGCTACGATCGTCTTGATCGGTATGGACTATCCTTGAGATCATTTGTGATTCCGTTTTCTCAGTATGAGCACGACCTTTGGTATCGGATCAGTATGAGAGATACCTTTTGTTGTTTGTTTGCCACGGTCCGAGTACAATTATTGCAATTGGTATGGACGATCATTACGACCGGTATGGATTAATATATCTTGGATTTTGGAAATTTGGTTCTATGACTCTTTTGTATTCGTTAAATAAATATATTCTCTTGTACCTTGAGGTGGATTCTGAGTTAAATTAATTCTGTGACTTGGTATACCTTGGACATCTGGATTTACTTATATGTCATATATCTTTATGTTATACCTTGTCCTAACCACTTTGGATATTTAGAGATCATGTGTTATTTTAATGCTTGGGTCAGGCTGAGGCTTTTCAGGTTACAAGACAGGCTGACCTTTGGATGGTTATGCTAGCGAGGAGATAAAATTGGTAGTAAATACTAAATGTTATCCCGCCTTTTGGCAAGGCCGTGACACCAAAAAGTTGACTGGAAAACTAAAGACAGTTCGTCGTAAAAGCTCGTTATACACTGTTTTACCATGGATATCAATAAATTTTGTCCGAGTCCGGATCAAGCCAAAATTGGTAGGACATGAAAAGCTAAGCCATGAGAGTCAACGTTTCAAATCTCAAGTCAATCCGAGTCCGTATGTTCAAGTTATGATCAACGCAAGTTAGAAGAATCTATGTTCGAATCCATCAGTGTAGCCATCATTCGAATCCATCATCCCTGCCTTACTTCGAATCCATCGATATCGTCTTCTTCGTATCCATCGGCAGGGTTCATGTTCGAATCCATTCTGCAACCTTCTATTCGTATCGATCAACTGGAGACCATTGGGATCGATACGAAGAAAGCTATGCAGCGACTACATATACACAGATACGTTTGTATCCACCCTGTTGAAGCAAATTCGAATCGATCAATGGTGACATACCCTGGTTGATTCGAACGAACGCTGGTCCAATCGATTCGAAGGAAGCACGTCTTCGAATCGATCACCTCGAATCCACCAAGTCCACACAGCTAAAACCCCGGGTACGACTCAGTAAAACTCGGAGATAAAGGAGGGTTGACCCGAAGCATGCGCGCCACGCCATGGTCTTCATGCGCAGGAGGATCGATTCGAAGCAATCGATTCGAACCATATCGATTCGAACAGAGCATTGCCACCAGAAATGCAATCTTGAATCGATCATAACTCAAGTTCTACAAGTCCAAATGCCATGAAATTTTCACAGAAGCTTAAGCACATGATGAAGAATGTCCACACCAAATTTCAGCTCGATTGGATGATTTCTTGATCGATTCGAACCAAGGGTCGAATCGATCCCAAAGTGGGCCCTGATCTCCAGATTTCGGGCATGTGGGCCCCCTGACGTACAAGAACTGGTCTCCCCTCATTTTAGGCGAAATATCAGCCTCCTACACCTATAAATAGAGCCCCTAGTCATTCAGAAAAGGGGGGTGGGAGAATTCTAAGTACTGAAGAGCGCCCAGATTCTGCCAGATTTACTCCAGAACACCGCCGCTACCTTAGATTGAGACTTAGAATATAATTTCAGTTGTACTACATTAGAAGAGATTGTAATCATCGAGTGAACATCAATAAAATCATCAACTTCAGAGTGGACGTAGGCAAGATCGCCGAACCACTATAAATCTCGTGTTTCTGTTCATTATTTCTGAATTGTGATACTCTGTTTGCTTAGATTTGAGATTTGTGTGTGAATATTGTTGATTTATATTCATATACTGGTGCTTTCACAACATTCGGGGTTTGTGACCAATTTTGGCGCAAACACTTTAGTGCTTTCACTGAGAACTGAACTCAGGAGTTCTATCATTTGAAAGTTGATTCAGAAGGCTAAGAGATTCAGATCCGAAGAATCATGACAAGACAAACAAGTAAAAGGCAGAGGCCAGAGCGAAGTCAGCACGAAGGGAGTCAAGAGGCTTCCTCAGGAGCAAACCAAGCTTCAGTTTTCATCACTAGGGAAGAGATGGAGACAATGATGAAGAGACAAGAGGAAATGATCCAGAATTTGCTTCAACGGATCGGACAACTTGGAGCACAAAATCAAGGAGCAACCAGAATCCAGAATGGAGCAGGACCATCTAACGCAGCGCCGGAGCTGGGGGGCATACACTTAGGACATGTTGATCCGAACCTGGGAAGAGAGACAAGGACATCCGAGCAACCTGGCGGCAATAGAGGGATGAACGCTCAGCTAGGGGGGCAGACACCCGAAAGCTCACACGGACTCGCGGGGCAGATCGAAGGTAGCGAACGAGGACTACAGCTTGGAGACAATGATAGATTGGCAGAGATGGTCAGGCGAGCCATGAGAGGCGGATTAGTAAACAGAGATCTTGAAGACGTGAACAGGAGTCCCTTTTCTCCTGCAATTAGGTTGGCTAGGAACCCACCAGAATTCAAACTGCCAACAGTAGAGAGGTATGATGGGAGGACGGACCCTGCGGTCCATCTAACGAGGTATATAAGGCACATGGAAGTGCTGGGGGCATCACAGGAAGTCATGGCCCGGTGATTCCCGTTGTATTTGACAGACATAGCAGCTTTATGGTTCAGACAGCTAGAGAGCGGCTCCATTGGGACATGGACCGATTTGATTGAGAAATTTATGAGGCAATTCAGGGTTCATATTTCAAGACCCAAGAATGTGATGAGTTTGGCAACGCTAAAACAGAAAGCTGGGGAGTCTTTGAGGAATTTCCTGACGCGATTCAATGCGGCAGCAGCATCGGTGTATCGGCCAGATCCATCCATGGTTATGATGGCAGCTGTGTCCGGAATAGCTGACGGCACAGAGTTCAAAAATTCATTAACTAAGGATCCGCCTATGGATCTAGGGGAATTCTATCACGAGGCAGAAAATTTTTTGCGATTGGAAGACGTTAATGCTGAAAGAGAAGAAGGAGAGGGAATAGAAGTTTATGCACTTAAAGACAAAAAGCCTCTCGAAAATGATTCAGGCAAGGATAAAGGAAAACGAAAGGCTGACGATAGTGGTGACGGGCCAAAGCGACTGAGGAGAGAGCCATGATTCACCACCTACTCAGAACTGAATGAGAGTTTGGAGCGAATCTACCGAGATACACGAGAGCAAGTTCCCTACCGAAGGCCAATACGAAGGGACCCCACTGTTGACGAAAGAAAATCAGACAGATATTGCTTATTCCACGAACTAAATGGTCATAACACTAACGACTGTAGACATCTGAAGGATGAGGTGGAAGGGCACATCAGGAACGGTATGCTACATCAGTATGTGAGGAGGCGAGCTCCAGCGGTGGAGCCAGAGCGACCACCGTCTACATCAGCCAGGGGTGCCCCCGAGCCAGGACATCGTATGATTATCAATTAGTTGAAATAACGATGGACAAGTTGTAAACCTCTCACCAACACGGGTAAGTCATTTACACATGTGCGAGATCACGAACGGTCCATAAGCATGCTGTGAATGACTATTAACCCTATCGTTGTGGGAGTTTACACTTTGACATCCTTGCTTTGCTTTTGTTTCATCTTGATTTGAATATTTGAACTTGACTTTGTTTAACATTTCTACTAAAGACTTATTTTCAGTGAAAAAATGCTACTTGTGATTTCATAACGGCTAAGCCACTTACACATGTACGGGATCACGAACGGTCCCTAGGCATGCTCTGAGATGGCGATAAACCGTTGCAAGAAACAATCCAGGGATTCACCCGAACGTGAAACCTGGTATTGATGATACTAAGTCCCTCCCCGGGCACACTCAATTCGCCTCGAACGGCACCCGACCACGAACGGTCACAATTCGCCTCGAACGGCATCCGACCGCGAGCGGTCACAATTCGATCGCGAACGATCACACTCTGCCTCGTACGGCACTCGACCACGAACGGTCATAATCCATCATAATTCGTCTAGAACGACATCTGACTTCGAACAGTCACAATCCGTCTAGAACGATATCCGACTTCGAACAGTCGTAATCTGTCTAGAATGACATTCGATCACGAACGATCACATTTTTGCCTCGTACGGCACACAATCACGAACGATCACATTCTTCTTTCCACGACACCCGATCGCGAACGGTCACAACTCGCCTCGAATGGCACCCCTCACCTCAAATGGCTTGATCACGAACGGTCATCATTTGGGGCCGTAAAGAAATGCTAGATCGCGAACGGTCGCATTCCACCTCAAAATGGCTAGATCGCGAACGGTCATCATTTAAGGTCAGATAAAACTATCAATGTCTTTGCAGGTCATCAGCAGGATATGAACATCCAACTAATGGCATTACAAAACACACCTTCCTATCGCAAGGCATGTTTTGGGGGGCAAATGTTATCCCGCCTTTTGGCAAGGCCGTGACACCAAAAAGTTGACTGGAAAACTAAAGACAGTTCGTCGTAAAAGCTCGTTATACACTGTTTTACCATGGATATCAATGAATTTTGTCCGAGTCCGGATCGAGCCAAAATTGGTAGGACATGAAAAGCTAAGCCATGAGAGTCAACGTTTCAAATCTCAAGTCAATCCAAGTCCGTATGTTCAAGTTATGATCAACGCAAGTTAGAAGAATCTGTGTTCGAATCCATCAGTGTAGCCATCATTCGAATCCATCATCCCTGCCTTACTTCGAATCCATCGATATCGTCTTCTTCGTATCCATCGGCAGGGTTCATGTTCGAATCCATTCTGCAACCTTCTATTCGTATCGATCAACTGGAGACCATTGGGATCGATACGAAGAAAGCTATGCAGCGACTACATATACACAGATACGTTTGTATCCACCCTGTTGAAGCAAATTCGAATCGATCAATGGTGACATACCCTGGTTGATTCGAACGAACGCTGGTCCAATCGATTCGAAGGAAGCGCGTCTTCGAATCGATCACCTCGAATCCACCAAGTCCACATAGCTAAAACCCCGGGTACGACTCAGTAAAACTCGGAGATAAAGGAGGGTTGACCCGAAGCATGCGCGCCACGCCATGGTCTTCACGTGCAGGAGGATCGATTTGAAGCAATCGATTCGAACCATATCGATTCGAACAGAGCATTGTCACCAGAAATGCAATCTTGAATCGATCATAACTCAAGTTCTACAAGTCCAAATGCCATGAAATTTTCACAGAAGCTTAAGCACATGATGAAGAATGTCCACACCAAATTTCAGCTCGATTGGATGATTTCTTGATCGATTCGAACCAAGGGTCGAATCGATCCCAAAGTGGGCCCTGATCTCCAGATTTCGGGCATGTGGGTCCCCTGACGTACAAGAACTGGTCTCCCCTCATTTTAGGCGAAATATCAGCCTCCTACACCTATAAATAGAGCCCCTAGTCATTCAGAAAAGAGGGGTGGGAGAATTCTAAGTACTGAAGAGCGCCCAGATTTACTCCAGAACACCGCCGCTACCTTAGATTGAGACTTAGAATATAATTTCAGTTGTACTACATTAGAAGAGATTGTAATCATCGAGTGAACATCAATAAAATCATCAACTTCAGAGTGGACGTAGGCAAGATCGTCGAACCACTATAAATCTCGTGTTTCTGTTCATTATTTCTGAATTGTGATACTCTGTTTGCTTAGATTTGAGATTTGTGTGTGAATATTGTTGATTTATATTCATATACTGGTGCTTTCACAACATTCGGGGTTTGTGACCAATTTTGGTGCAAACAGTTATGCTAGCGAGGAGATAAAAAATATTGACTTTTAGATTATCGCATTTAGGATTTGTGTTTGTTTATGATATGTATAATCAAGAAAGTGATTTGTATCTGATGTATATTATATGAGTCTAGTGTTATATTTGATAGACTCTCACTTTTCTATATGTATATGATGTTTATTATTCCGTTGTGATCTGTGACTTTTGTTTATATGATATATTGTTCTAATTCTGAGAAACTAGTGTGATTATTACTTTGAACTGTGACTGTACACGTCAAATTTTATTTCAGAGATTAAATTGACCGTAAGTATGACGTGTCAGTGTTAGTTTAAAGATATATTTACATTCAGTCGCCCTTATCAAGTCATATTCTCTGTATTATTAGACGGCATTATTTATAATGTTCTTTAATAATATGGGTATAGCGATAGAGTCGTTACAGTTTAGTACTAGAGCAAAGTCAGAACATCATAGAAAATAATATCACAAATCTGAGGCCTATATGACTTAGAGTCTTGTCCTCTGGGGTGTGTGGTAGATAGTTATATCAATTATCTATATAGGAATATAAAATGATTATGGGAATAATCATTGGAATGTATTTATGAAATTTTGGATTACTTTACAAATTATTTTTATAAAATGATTTTAAAGGTTGAGTGTTGTGTAGTAGTGTTCTGATCCATTAGTGATCAAAGTTGCGCAGGGGAAGCTGATAGACTGTTTCCACTGAGTATAGTAATTAGTTGTTTATATTTTTGTTTGATTGGATGATGCATGAATGAATGATTGGTTGCATTATTGAATTGGAAATAGTAGATTTTCATTTGTATGAGAAATTAAAGATTTTAAATTTTGGAATTTATTGTGTTAAATTGGCCATTGAGTGTTTTATGAATTCTGGTTGAGATGTGGGACGCCACAGTGTCGACAGGGATTCCTAAACACTTTGACGAGACAGTTAGATGCAGTAATTTTGAGTTATATATATCATGTATTATTAATAATTTTAAATGGGTTGTAAATAATATTTAAGTAGGAAATAGCGTGTTAAATAAATTAAATGTTATTTTAAAAATGGGATAAATGTTTTGAACAATATAATTATATGCATATGTAATACATTTTGGAAGTGAAAAGATATTTTGTGAAAAGTATGTATACATGTGTATACAAATGCGATAAATTTTAAAAGTGTATAATTTAGATATAAATAATACTTTGGAAAGGAATTATTTTGAGTTATATAGTTATTTAGAAAGAAGATATTAATTGGAGTTTTGATAATAATATTTAGTAAATGATTTGGCATTGAATATTATTTGTGAAAATAAAATCTTTTGTAAAAAGACATTTTGGAAAATAAATTAAGTAGAAAATTTATTTATATGTGTATATGTGTTTAAAAATTTTAGCAGTTTAGAAAATTATAACAAGACTATAATGATGCATTATATGTACTATTTTAAATGACGCACGCAGCCACTGAGCATTAACAATAGCAGAAATCACTGGCGAGGCAATGTTGATTTCATGATCAACACCGCAGCCGATTGACAAAGCGATTTGTTATAAATAGATGGCAAGGCAACGCTATTATATTATTTGATATATGACAATTGTGCATGTTCATTTATGATATATATATACTAAGATGAATAGTGTGTGATAATTTTGATTTATTGTGTGTATCATTTTATGATTTAGATGGATGTTAAATTTTGGAAGTTCAAAATAAGAAATTATAGTAGAGAAGTTGGAATCTTATAATTTGATGATTGAGATTATATTATTTGGAAAAATGTAAATTTTGGAAAGAGTTATTTGGAGTAATAATTGAAAATTTTGAGATTTGAAGTTAAAAATGTTTGTGTGAACTTATTTTTCTAATTAGAAAATGAGGAAGGAAAATATATTGATTTTGTAAATTAAGGAGTAAGTTAAAACAATGTTTTGCTCTTGTGGTGTTGGTTAAATTTAAAGAATGAACTATTAAATGTATATAAGTTTCTATTATAGACTTTTCTCTGAATCGAAATTGCGAGGATACAATTTCTTTAAGGGAGAAAGTCTGTAACAACCCGGACTTTTGAGTTAATTTAATAAATTAAATTATGATTTAAATTGGAAAAATTAAATCATTAGTTTGGAATTTGTAGTCTTTTATAAAGGATAATTTGTTTTAGAATGATTAATTCTAAATCATTGTGGAATCTGGAAGTGTTAGTATTTCCAAAGTGTTGAAATCACTTTGAAAATATTATTGAAATTTTATTTAATTTTGGTGAATTTGACATTTATAGAATAATTGAGAAATTGGGGTTTATGTGTTTTTAAATATGGACAATTTATTTTAAAATGAGAATTTTAAGTTTAAATAATATTAGAGAAAGTAGAATTTTTAATTGATTTGAATCTTTTATTTTTACAATAAAAGAGAGTTTAGGATTTATAAACTTCTCTTAGAAAAAAAGTTGTTTTGTATTTGAATTCATTTTGAGGGACTATTTTATCTAAGATGGGCTAAAATAGTGTTTTAAACACTTAGCATTTTAATTCATGAAACCCAATAGTTAAATAAATAAAAAGAGAATGGTTGATTTAGTTAGATTTGGTAATTCAGATCCAAAGTCCATTTAAGAGAAATCAAAATAGAAGTCTTCCTTCTCATTTCCTAAAACCGTTACATTCTTTCATTTTCTGAAAATAAAAGAAAGAGCTAGGGTCTTATCCCTCTTCCAGTTCAATCCTAAGTTTCAACTTTTAAAATACAAATAAAATCCTGGAAAATTCTAGAAAATAAAGGTATGTAATCCAAACCCATGTTCATCCTTTAGACTCTCTAATTTTGGGTTTTGCAGCAAATAACTCTTGTTTTGTTTTCGTGTGAGTAATTTGTTTTAGGGTTTTGGTATTTCATGAGAAGACAAGTTCGGTTCAATAAATTGCTAAGGGAATCCTACGAACTAAGGTGAGTTTACCTCGCCACTATTTCTAAATCCAATGCATGGGTGATTGCTTAATTTAATCACTGATTTCTGTCGTTTTATTGAATCAATATATTGTCAATTTCAGTTTCTGCTTGCTGAAAGTATTGGCTTTATGTCATTAGTATACTTGATAATCAAATTGACGTTATGATGCTTTGCATGACTTGAGAGATTGCATATACACCCCAAATCAACCACACTGGACACGAGACCAAGCTATCACCTTCGGGGACCAACCGGAGGGCAACATGGAGCTGAAATAGCTCTAGGTTGTGTCACTGCCGGTGGACCGTGGAGCACCACCATCGGTGGAGAATGCCTGGGGCTGATTCAGTTCTAGGTGAAGCTCCTCCAGATCACCTGTTTGTCACCCCGTTCATCGCTCTGTTTATTGTTGTTGTTTCCTATGTTTTGTGTGCTCTATTTCAACTCTTTTGGCATTTATTTCCATTGGTATGCTAATTCATAAAAGTATGTTAGGAGATGATATAGAAGTGAAACCCTGTGGATCAATTTGTTGTTATGATCTTGTAACAACCCGAATATCTATCGATTTTATATTTAAATATTTTATCGTTAGTCGGATGTTAGTCCGAAAAGCTACTTTTTGCATACGGTCAAATTAGGACTCGAGACCACCCCCATTGAGTTCAAAATGACGTTTGCGATCTTTTTGAGTGTAAACTTCGATATGTTTGGAGATAGTGAAATTTTCGTCACTTTTCCCACTTGTGACTTTGGTTGGGACTGCACCTTCTTAACTCAGCCCAACTCCCTCTTCTCTTCATCACTTCATCAAATACTTCAAGCTTCTTCAAAAATGGTGGAGGGAAAGAGAAATTAAAATTCCAAGCTCGAGATCTTTAGTGAATTCAGCATCAAACTCCGACTTCAAGGTGAAGAACATAGATTCAAGCTAGGGGTTGATTCTTGCTTTGCTCTTAAGCTCTCCAACATCAATTTCGTGGAAAAGGTGAGATTTTTAATCTCACATCTCGCCTATAACTGTCATTGGGTTGTTGGAAATGACTTCCTATCACTTTAGCATTAATGTTTGCAACTGGTTTGGATTGAATTGGTGAGAAACTCAAGTTTCAGTGCTGTTTGCAAATTCTGGCCCTAGGTCGTTCTGCCCTCCTTAGGTCGTCCAGGCTGCTAGCTCGCATGTTGAAAAGTCTCCACTTTCTTAGGTCGTTCACGAGTTAGGACTTAGGTCGCTTGCGTGCTTAGGTCGTTCTGGCTTAGGTCGCAGGGAAATAAGTCGTAGGTCGAAACAGCTTTAAGTCTTAGGTCGTTGCCGACCTAAAATTCCAAGGCAAACCACTAAGTCGCTCGAATTTTGTTAAGTCTTAGGTCATTGCCGACCTAAAATCCCCAGGAAAAACGTTAGGTCGTTGCCGACCTATAATCCCCTAGGCAAACTTTAGGTCGCTCGCACTGGCTTATCTCGTAGGTCGTCTCCGACCTAAGCTTCTTTTCCATAAGTCGTTCGCGAGTCAAGTGTTAGGTCGTCTCCGACCTAACGCCCTCGTCACCTTAGGTCGTAGCTCGTAAGTCGCTCGACCCTGCTAAGTCTTTAAGTCGCTCGAGTTAGGTCGGCCAGTATATCTCGTAGGTCGTCTCCGACTTATCCTCCAGTTAAGTCGTTCGACCCTCTAGGTCGTTCGAGTTAGGTCGTTGGACCATTTACCTTAGGTCGCTTGACCTTAAGTCGTGGGTCGTCTCCGACCTATGCCCCACTAAGTCGCATCCCACTTAGGTCGTAGGACTCTGTAAGTCGTAGGTCGTCGCCGACCTTACACTTGGTCTTTTTAGTTCGCGTAGGCAATCTCTTCTGAAAAACATTTATCAGAATTTCCACTTTGATGGTTTTGGGATTGACTTCTTTGGACTTTACTCACGTCTTCGAACGTGAATTGATTTGTTTCTACAATCGTTTTATGACTTGTCACTTTAAAGATATATGAAGGTTTCAATACTAATAGTAAATATCAAAACTCTTTCATCAAAGCGATTTCAACACTATTTTAAATATCAAAAGTTCGTTTTCTCAAACCGATTTTCAATCTACTAGTATATACAAGCCTTTACTTCACTCGAATGAGAAATCGACTTAAACGACTTAGTAAAACGAGTGGTATGAAACGCTTGCGTTCACTTCGTCGGTTAGCTCTTGGACTTGTTCGATTGAACCCTTTTGTGACAATTTCCTAGTGAAGATCTACAGTTTGTTCGTAAATATTTGAGTTAAGCAAGTGGTTATGGGACATGAAGCTAAACCCTTATATTTACTAGCTTAGTGTAATCGACACTTCTTTATGATCGATGATGATCATTTTATGGTTTAGACTAGCAATGTGCGATGTCTCTTCGTCCGTGTGTTCGGACTTGCCTTCGGGCCATCCGTGTGTTCGGAAAAATTAAATGGATAGCTTCCATGAGATAGCTTCTCGTCCGTGTGTTCGGACTTCCCCCTTTTAGTGATTTCTGGATTTCGTGTGTTGATTTCTGGATTTAGTGCTTCACCAACTTTTGTGGTTTTCACTGATATGATATCAGTTTTTGTGTATTGGTGAATTTGTGTGTCATTACCTTTTTATGTGTTTGGATCTTTGAGAAGATTCTTGTGACATTGATTAATCCCTTGTTGATTATCATTTACATACTTATAGTAGTATGCCATCATGGTTATTATATGTTTATTCCATACCCCTTATCCTATATCATGTCATCTGATATTTATAGTTAGACTGATCCATTTATTATTTTCTTATAAATAATACTCGGGTCAGACCGAGATGTTACAGGTGCTTCTGCTTGACTTCTCTTCTGGATTACTCTGACTTTTGGCTAACTTCATAGATTAGTAGTTTTTGGTTGTACACCTTTGAGATATAGACTCTATGTTATGTACTTATTCTTTTGTATAGCACGTGATGCTATTCTTTTGTATTATAGTGGATCTTTCTGACCACTACTCTGATGTACACTTTCATGTGTTATATATTTATTCATATCTTCTTCCGCCTTTGTGATATGGATGTCTGTGACTGATTTCTGTTATGATTATTTCTATGTTTGTTTCCGAAGATTATATATAGCCACCGTGTGATAGCTTTGTGTTTGTATCGGTATGTCGATTTCCTCCTTAAAAGATATGCATTCTATTCTATCTGACGTATCGGTGCTCGCACAAAGAAGTTACATGGATGGTCGCTCCTCCACAGCCTTATTCTCCGTGCTAATTGACAGCACTACATCATAGTGTTCTTGGTTAGCGTGGGTATAGAGGTGGGGCGTCACAGATCTTGTAATGAGTAGTAGGGTATTCTCTTGTGTTATGGACTTGGAATTACCTTGATTTAAAGGATTGGAAATTTATAAAACTTATATCTATCTATTTTCTAAATATGAATATGCACAATTTTGTATATAAATAATTTGTAAAAGTAAGTTTAATTAAGTTTACAAATATCAAACTTATTTCTAAATTTTTCTAGTTCCTTTATAAATGATTTTATGAGTAATTACAAACCTATAGTATATCTTGTTAGTAAGAAAGATTGTGAATCTTTATCGTATGATTTTGGTGAATTTATAAACTAAGTGTTTTGTTTAAACAAGTGTTTAAACTCCAATCTAGGTTGGATTTCAAGTATTATATTTGATAAAATTAAGAGATTACTTATATATATAGCCTTTAGAAAATAATCTGTGAACTATGGATCTTTTAAAAATGAATATGGAACAACTATGTGAAGGAACCAGACCAGCCCACAGCGGAAGAAATGACTGAATTTCAAAAAAAATTACCATTTTGGATCTTTAATGGGCCTACGAAGTCTAAATTTCATTTAGGACTTTTCTAAATTTGCTTTAAATAAAATCACGTGTTCTATTTAAAATAGTTAAAGGGAAGTTTAAATACATTTAATTCCAAATGTATAGTTTATCAAATACACCAAACATTTATTTATAAGTGTTAATGTATAGGGACTGAAACCTTTCATTTCTTTACCTAAAACAAGAATTGATTGAGAGCAGTAAATGTATTAATAGAGAGAGAAACCTTTCATTTTCGCTTTTCAATTTTGAATTGATCGATAAATGTCATTATTAATAATTTATTCATGGTAATATTTATTACTATGTCCATATGTATTCTAACTGTACAATTTGTAGTTTGAGATTTATTTAATTTAATTTAATTTATTTATACAAGTATATATATCATATATATATAAATATATGTATGTATGTATGTATGTATCATATATATTTATATGTATTCATATATGTGTTATATATATACATATATGTGTGTGTGTGTGCATGTAATGACCGCCTTTCTTGCACTGAAAGACGAGCCATTAAGGGTAGAAGAAAAAGAAAGATAAGAAGAAACTACACAATTACAGAATCTCACCGCGAGTCAGAACAACATATAATAGATAACATAGGATATTACATAGTCATTTCCTTAATAATAATACATCAGAGTCATTACATTACAATCTTCAACTAGACAGTTATAACTACCTACCATACAAAATAAATGGATCATACATACATACACAGTGGAAATAGAAATAATTAGCTAACAGTGAAGCCGCTTGCTCTAGCTCCTCCAAAATGCAATCGTAAGAAACGTGGATCACTTGGCTACTCATAAAAATTTGAGTACCCAAGTGTTTTAGTAAAAGAAGATAGAACTCCGGGTCAGACATGGTTCTGGTGTGAGTAAACTCAAACGACTTAACTTTTACCTTTATAAAACACTTTGAGAACGAAAGGTATCTTGTAAGACCATGTCGCACATAAACACGGATGGGTTTTTACCTTATAATAACCAAAACACTTTATATAGAAATCCAGTGATATTATGATAATGTCTAGGGTTTTCAAGTAAATAATGAACATGGCCGAAATTGTTACATTAATTAAATTCCAGCATAATAGGTATACAACTAAGACTGAAGGCACTTATTAGGAAATGGATACCATACAATGACTGGGCTACTAGGGTGTCGTTCGTCACAGCACACCTCTAGATTTGTGTACCGAGGTCGAACCTATCAACCCCTGCCAACACAAGAATGGCCTACCCTTTACTGGATAGTACCGAATAAGATCACCCCTCGGTTGGGATCAGCAACTGTACGGAAGCATACATGAGTTGATAGTAGGGACTCTAGATTGGGATGATCTTGCCCTAATGGGAGTGACCCACCTAACCTTGCTGCATCTCCCCTATTTTAGTCATTCCCGGTTGATGAGGCATGAGGCTACGTTTACCTTTATTATAGCATTGCCACTTGGAATGCTACATCGCCTTCCAAATGTTGATACAATGTCAGCATTCATCCATACAAGTCGTTCAGGAGATGAACGAACCAAAGGCAATATTTACACTGCATCCATTTTGGAATCACCTTCAGGGTTAGTAGCAAATAGCCCTTGTGCTTCAAAGTATTCATCTTGGATCTTGCCTTCACTATTTCCAATTCGAATGCTTTCGTTGGTTCAAAGTGGTTTTTGGATAAAAACTAATATCCGATCCCGGTCTCTCTAAACCAACGTTCGATAATTTAAAGGGTCAAGTTGCTTTATAGTGGACCACTCCCTTATCAGGGTGTAAGATTTTACATATGAACATACGTTTCATATGCTTAGATTATCATGACCCGCTTATCGAAATTAACTCCCTTGTATTCATCACAGTTCTGAAGTGCGGTATTTGTGATAAATACAAGTCGACTTACTTTCAATAAAACGTGTCAACGTTTTATTACAACTACTTTAATTCATTTGGCTACTTAAAAGCATGAACGAGAGATCCTTTGGTTTTAAAACAATTTACTTAAACAAGAAAGTTGGTTAAAAATAAATAACTAATAGAGTTTTGAAAAGCTTTAACTAAATCATAAGTTTAAAACTTAACTAAACTTTAATTAATATTAATGAAATCAAAAATCATACTTTAAACCTTAATTAATTAAAAATTTATTTGTAGTTAACTTTAATTAAACAACATTCATTTAAGAATTAAACCCAATTTAAGTAGATAATTAACCTTTAATTAAATTATAATTAACTAAATAACTAACTCTAATTAAATAATTAATTAAAGTAAATAAACTTGATTAAATAAAAATTAATTTCCTTTTATCTTAATTAATCATTATTAAAACTTCCTTAATTAAAAATAATTAACTTGGTTAATAATTTCTTAAACTCTAATTACTTAACCTAATTGTTTAATTAACAAATTAAATAATAATTACCCTAATTAATAAATTAAATTATTAAATAACTTAAACTTAAACTTTTGACTTACTTAATTTATTGAAATGAATTTTCAAAAAAATAATCTAAAAGAAAACGCTTTAAAACTTGTAATCGTGAAATTTTCCCGAACTGCATACAGAGCGACTATCGCTATAAGCGCAGTTCGGTAGAATTGATTTCTAGGTGAAAACTTCACTTTAAGCCTAGTTACTACATATTTTGAAACACAAATGGAAGATTTTTTGAAAACTTTAAACAAAGGTGAAAAAATTTTAAAAACATTTTCAAAATCCAAAACTAGAAACAAGCTTTCGTTTTCAAATCGGATCTCAAGTCCTTTACGACTTTTCAAGGTGTTAACTTCACAACAATTACATCACATACACTTGGTTTTGTTTTATAAACACACTACCATCACATCATAACCAACCATTCACATATCCATATCCATATCCAAACATATCATTTAACATCCAAATCACAAATCCAAGCTCAATCACAAACTTGTAACCATATGCCATCAAAACAACATGATATTCAACACAACAGACACTGTATTTTCACAACATATAGTTCACCAAAAATAAGTTGTTTTCTATTCTAAAAACAAGAGTTTTACTCACCGAAACATTACTAACTTAAGGTGAACTTTTGCTAAAACTTGAAAACAACTTAGGAACTTGTAAAAATTGAAACTTTGGATGTTCGAACGTCTTAAATGGGCTTGGCCATGTGGTGTTTGGGCTCAACTGGAGCTAGTAGGGCTCGAGCATGTGGGCTAGTTGGGTTTGGATGCTTGTATTTTGGAAGAGAGGTGTTGTAGAGCTTGTAGAAGTGTTTTAGCAAGAAGTGGAAATGATTTAAGTGGAAAGAATTAATTTTTCTCAAACTAGAAAATTTGAAGAAAGGCCATGGATATGTTTACTTAAGCTTTTAGGAAATTTAAAGTAGAGAAGGAGATTGTAAAATGAGAAACATGAGAGTTAATGGGTATATATAGGCTTAGGAAAATAATTAGAAATGTGTAAGTGCTTATATTGAAATATGTATGTATGCATGCACCTCCACTCCTCCCCCTCATTTCTGTCCTCACCATGTACCTCCCCCCTCCATTTTGCACTATTCATGCTATATCTCATGTACTTTGAGTTGAAAAAGGATATTGTTATATATGTTATGTATATATTTTTATTAAATAAAATCTTCTTTTTTCTTATATGTTTATATATTTAAGGAGAAAATATGTACATGCATATATACATGTACAAACCATGTTAAAATAGTTTGTAATGTGTATATGTGTATTTACAATAGTGCTATGACATTTTAAATATCTTTTAAACAATAAAAAACCAATATTTCGGAAAATAATTTCCGATCACATTTTCTATTTCTTTATGAACTATATATATTGGCAAACAAATTTTGAAAATGATTTTATCATCATTAGTTATTATTTAAAATAGTTTTATTTGTTAATAAAAGTTCATTTATTAAATATTTAAAAATATAATTAAATATTCATTTAAACAATCAAATTCTGAGTCGTTACAGTACATGTGTAAAATCATAATCTGTGTAGGGTATAACGTGCCCGTATATAGATGTTGAGATTTACATTACAACGGACACATTAACTCATTTTGTGTGTACTATAATTTATCCAAATATGTGCTTGTATAATATGTCAAAACAAAATACTAATATATGTGTATATATATAATTTATAGAATAAAACAGTTTCTGCCAAAACAAATTAATATAAAATAATTATATGACAATAATACAAGTTTTTAAAAAAATTAGAAAACCTGGAAACACACTTTGGGATTAATACTTATTTATGGAATTTTTACAATTAAAATAACATTTATTATTAAATAATTGATAATAGCTCATAATCAATTTAATTTTTAAAAATAGAAAATCAAGTTGAAAATTTCTATAAATTTTATTGAAGGTATATGAGACATATTTTGGGCTTAGGAAAAATTTCTCGAATTTTTCAATTGAAATTATATTTTTAGTTAAATGATTAATTGCACTTCGAAAATAAATTAATTCGAAAAGTTAATAAATTAAGTTATAAAAATCTAAAACTTTTCAGAAGGTTAGGGCCCGTTTGGTTTTATTTTGTATTTTGAGTTTTGTGTTTTCAATTTGTACTAAAAAATAGCAAGAAATAAGAGAAGAAGATTTATAATTCTTAGCCGTTGGGACGACCAACGGACAACGAAAGAGTTTGATTGTTCTCCGTGCTTTTGTTATCTCTCGAAACACGAAAAATAAAATAAACTTGTTTTCTATTTTATATGTTAATTTCATTTTTCAAAATTGTTTGTTTTTCAACTATACATACCACGAATGCGTTTTTGTATAGACGAAAACACAAAAATAAAAACGACAAGCCAAATGGAGCCTTATATTTTTAATTAAATAATTGATTGCAGGCCAAAAGTAAATTAATTTTTAAAAATAATAAATTAAGTTTAAAAAATCTAAAAATTTAACTTTAATCTTATTACATGGTGCAGCAAATATAAAATTGAAATTTTGAACCATTAATTAATTTATCATAATAAAAAATTCATAAAATCATTAAATAATAATGAAATATGTATATACATATTTAATAAGATTTTTTATGTTTTATGATTTGTAATAGGTACAAATAATCATAAGAAAATTTCAAATATACACATATACAATTATAAATATTCATAATTTGCAAATTTGTACACATTTAATCTATATATATATATATCAAAATAAAAACCATTTTCATAAAATTAATTCAACATTAAATCAATAAACAAAATATTATTATAAGCACATAACCAATCTAATTGTAACAAACACATGTACCCACAAAAATCTCACATAATCTAAACAATAAACAGATATGAATACAAACAGAGGATTTTGATGTAAATTAACTTTTATATGATAAACTTAAACTCAAAACAATGATAATAAATAAAATTGCACCTTCTAGTGAAGCCTTTGAGTCCACGTCGAACAATGATTTCTCTTCTAAGAACAATTCACAATCTATCAAGTTGTTAATCTGGGATTGGAGACCTACTACAAATTAGTATTTTAAATTTTGAATTGGATTTGAGAATTTTAGGGATGATTTTAGAGGAAAGTTGCTGCCATTAAAATAAGGAAGAGGAAGAAGAAAGTGGCGGTTCAAAAATGAAATAGCTTGTAATTAGGGTTTTCAGATTGGCTTTTATGTGGATAGGACAAGAGAGCAAACAATGATCTCAACCACACATCTCAAAACCTAATCACACATGTTGTAGCCACCTTCGATCTTTCTCCAAACCAATGCCTATCCTTTCCAAATCTCATGGGTTGTGAGCCCATTTAACCATAATTAAAATATGTACAATCATATTTAACATATTTTGTTATCAATATCTCATATCGATCAATATATTCATAACTTTTATAAATATATGCAACGGTTTTATTTCTCAAATCACATTCAAAATTTATAATTAACATTTCATAAATATTAATTTATAATAGTTGTAAACTAATTAAATTGTTTGGTCTAAAGAGAATTCATCGTTTCGATTGTGTGAATCTTGGGTGTAAATTCAATCAGTGATTAACATTGAACTATTCGAACGTTAACGTTCATACTTCACTTAGCATGTGTTGTGATATTATGGCCAAATTTATCGCTTACTCATTTTCAGAAAAATCTCATTTTAATTTAATTAGCGTTACCTAGTTGTGACAATAATTTACACTAATTCTCTTTGTTAAAACTATATCACTTTGGACTTGTTGAATTTGGTAACGGTCAAAATTCCAACATCATCCACATTCAACTCTATAATAGAAAGACAAAGTCCTTGGTTCACTAATAACAATTATTATCAACCGAACTACTCGGGCTAGATTTTGACTTTAGGTTGACTTGAGGTGACCGTGATACTAACCCCATATAACTGAGGAGATGAATCCTCTCTTGAATAGTGCTTCACTTCCAATACTTCCATACGCCCCAACTATAGTCACTCGATAAGCGTTATGCCATGATTTGACTATAATCAAAGCGGAGCTTTCATATTGAAGATTCATAGTATTCTCAATTCGAAAGAACCATGTAAATTAGTCACATCTATATTTTCTGTTTGACCTTATTTATATTAACCAATGGAAAACTACCGAGTGAGTCATTCCATGGTTATCCAAAAACTATTAGTATGTAACCCCTATGTTCCCCCAGCAGTCGTGAGTAATACACTGCCCAACGTTTGGAAAGCGTTACATACTCTGGTCTCAATAGATATATCGATATCTAGCCTTGATGCATCTTGACTAGGAACATTTAGAATGATATATTTGTTTCATTATGATAAATTACTCAAGGTTAAAACACTTTGTAACTACTATCATAAAACATACCATTTATGGATTTTCTATTAAATATACATTTAATTAAATTAATTAATTAATATAACCACATTATACCAAGTACATAATAGAAAGGAAACACCTTTGTTTCAAACAAGATTGGTTAATGAGTTAAATATATGTAACAAATTACATAATTGCTCCCTAGGGCATACCCCTAACTCTATTAATCCCATACTTGCACTTGTGGTCAATTATGGGATCTTATTCCAACATCTCTAATCGGTTTTCTCAAAACCAACTGGGTCAGTCCCTTTGTGAACAGGTATGCTATGTTGTTTCAATTATCTACTCTGTCAATCAACTCTCTCTGATGGTGATAAACTGTTTTATCATATGGAACAATTCGGAGTATGTCTTTCGACTTCTAGTAAGCTCTAATTTCTATTACGAACATCTCGTGACATTTTTAACATGTAAAATTTTTATGACATTCTCAACATTTGGAATCGGCTTAGATATAAATTTGTGCACGCATATATTTATATACATTGTTTTTATTGCGGCGCTATTTAATAAGATGTACTTAGCCTTTTTCATTGAACCAACCATGATCTTTCATTTGGAACATTTCCAACTTAAAGATTATTAACTTGAATTTACTATTGACATTTTATACTCAATATCACTTATGTTGTTTGAGTTCGAACACTCGTTCATAAGGAGTTTTTGTTTCTGTAAACAATTACCTAGTATTTCATAAATACAGAAGAACAATTCAAATAACCATTTAGTGATATCTATTTGGATTTGATATTTTCTTCGTGTGTCAAACACATAAACAAATCACGATATCGTAACCAACGTAACATGTATGATGATTCCTATTGCTAATGCATAAGGAACTCACATGTTTCGTATTAAACAATTTAATAAGATGTATTTACATATCGATTTGGGACATTACTAATATCTTTTATACTCACTATAAAAAACATCATTTATAATCCAAAGTCGAGAATTAAAACAACTAAGGTTGATTTCAACACAAGTACACCGTTAAAATCAACAATGTGTTGTTTACTTACAGTTTAGAAATATCAATGTACCTTTTAACGTTCTTTCTTATAAACATGTGCTCCCTTTGCACTTTGATTGAAAATCAAACTATATGATTTCTATCAAAATAATTATTCAATCTTGATGCTTATAAAATGACACTTTCGTATCATTGCTTGGATCATATCTAAAAACTCACAAACTCGATATCGCTCCTACTGACTTCGAGACATCTTTGGTTAATATGTGTAAACAACTTATTCTAAATCATTATTTAGACTTTTCTGTTTCAATACATATGCTAAGTATTATCAAGCGATAATTTCGTGAGTAAATCCGAATTAGCTTGGGTATGTTGAATACCGAATCTATTATGCTAATTTCAACAATTGAAATTTGTGATATTATTCTTGTCAACATTGTTCATTTAATTCCAACTGCATTAGTCTTTCTCATAAAAGAAACAATCTCGGCTGACAGATCACATCCCTTCGGTTACGACCACCAAAATCATATTTTGATATCGTACATAGAATTCGTTCCTATTTGCACATCATACCATATAGAGTCAACACTCTTGATGGTTTAATTAAACAACCGAGGATTATATAATTTCGACATTAATAAGAAACTCATAGTTTCTCTTCGATGTACGAGAATACTTATTGGACATTCTAATGCTATGTGTTCATTTAGGTTAGTTAATTTCATTTTATCTCATATAATCAGTTCTATCTATGGATCGTATCCAATTCCATTTAACTATCAATAAATCCTCGAAGAAATTCTTTCACAATGAAGTTGGTATATCTTGAAACAATAATTGTTTCTCAATGTAAATAGAATAGGGATTCATAAACGCTTTATGAATTTCTTTATTTATAAAACTGATTTGGTTTTAGTTTACAAAAGTTATGTTCAAAACATAAATATGTCATTCAATGACAGTCCTTTTCAAAATCCTTTTGGGGAGATTCATACAAGATCCCCCATAAACAATTATTACGCGCAATCTTTTGACTCGCATAACCTGCCAACTCTTTGGCCTATAATATGTTGGAGTTTCTAATAAACCATTATCTTATAAGATTTTGTAAACTATTATTCAGATGAAATAATATTAACCTTGTGTACTACTCTTAAGTACATTACTTATAGAAAGAAACTAACTCAACTTCACTTACAAATCGTACATTGTCCAACAAAGTTCGATTACTCCATGTCGATGCATCATTATGTACCACATGAAGGAGTTATTTTGAGATTGAATCTTTATTCATTTTAGGTATATTTGGAACCTTTTCCAATATACTCATGCATTCAATCAAATCGAATAATTTCTATCGCATTTTATTTTTACTTCTGTTTTATATACAATGAGTTTACCATAGACCTACTACATGTGTATCAAATACACATGTCCATGTCGATGATGACTCATCAATGAATATGACGAAGTACGTGGAACCGTTTTGACATTTATAGAATTATAATTTTCATACATCAATATGTATCAATCCGAATAGTTCATCAACTCTTATGATGCTCCCACTAAATAGGTGCATATCCCTTTATTGTTTGAGATATAATTAACAAGTATCGTATGATTCAAAATCATATAATAAAATTATTTTCTCAAAACTACGGCTTAGTTTATAATTTCAGAATAATTGTAAATGATATTAGATACTTCTATATCTTCCAATGCATCACTTTTGTTATGAAAGCAAATACCACATTATAATTATATTTCATAACGAATATTCATAATATTTGTAGAAATATAGCTATGTCTATTTTTTCAGTCGATAACCAAAAATAGTCATTATTTCATAAATAATGTTCGGTACGTTTTTTACGAAAAAAATTTGTAATTTGATGCAATCAATAAGTGTTATATGACATGCTTCCACTATTTCCGCCATTACTATAATAGCGTACTAAATTTGAAGTTCCATCATTCACTTAATATAGATTTGTTTATTTCATAGACTGCAACTAGTTTACCGTGGAGAGTTCTTTGATCAAATATCTTGAACTCAAATAAACAAATCTCATACAAAACAATTTTCTATATGAAAATACATTTCGTAATGGAAATCATATTTCTTATTCCAATGTTAAGTATCAATCGATATTATTACAATTCTCATTTCCATTGTTTCTTTATGAAGTAGAAATGACTATTCACTCTCTCCATCCCAACTATACCTTAAATCACATTTACTCTTATACATTCATTTTCCTTTCTAAATGGTCAAACCATTAAAAAGAAAACCCTTACGACAACATCATAACGAACTCTTTATGAAAGCGCTTTTGATTATCCTTAACATTTAAGGACATCAAATATGTTGCTCTTTGCATAAACAAATTAAACTGACATTTCAACGATCGAGCTCTTAGATCTATCTTGTAGTTTTGGTCTTCTGCTACAATTAACACGATATGATCTTTTATGTAATCAATTAAATTGAATATTCGATCTCATAGTACAATTTATTAGCTTATTTCGAATGAACTATATTCATTGAAGTATCGTACATTTCGAACTGTGACTGTTCACCATATAACATTTATATGTGATATTTTATGGATCAAATATCCATCCATAGTTTTGTATTACTTTTAGATTTTGAAACTCATAAAATGCAATACACGGTCTAAACCAAATAAACATGTAAGTGATCATTTTATGAAAGTATTAAGTAGTTGTAAAAATTAGGCACTTGCGTGGGTATAGAAAATATTAACATGCAATAGGCATTTAATAGTGGGTGTTATATTTCCATTTGTCAACTTTCAATTGAGTTCATTTGTATATGTTAATTGATAAACGTTTTATTCATCATATTAAATGCACAAATTTATCATTGTAGATAATTATAACATTATTTAGCATATGTTCTTATAATATTAGAAAGGTTAAATGTTACCATTTCATTTTTCTAATAAGATTCCCAGTAGTATTTTATGTTTCACCAAACCCTAAGCGAAACATAGAAGTCTTTCAACTTCACTAGTGGGTATTAGGACTCGTATGCCTTGGGATTCTGACCTTGAGGAAACCTCAATAAATCATAGGCCTGCATACGATGGATAACTCTTTATCGTTTGTTTCACATACAACTCCTAACCTTTGGTACCTTGTCCTAATCCCGCCTTTACCTTGAGGAAAGCTCAACAAGTAAAGTAGGACTATTCACTCGGACCTATCATTTCGTGATTGCCTAAGTATAATGCACGTACCTTGAGGAAAGCTCAATAAATATGTGTGGTTGTCTTACCTCGTCTATTTAATATATTAATTGTACTACACATAACATCCCTAACTAGAGGAAAGCTCAACAACTAAGGAGCATACAAGCAATCTATTAATATATAAACGATAGAGGACAACTTTATATTCAAGATTCATAATCTTTAATATATTATATCGAGTGATATAGACTTATGGAATAATGTATTTCTTCTGAAACACTCTCGTGATTCAAGTGTCGGACACATCAGAAATTATGGTATACGTACATTTACATATGTATTTATTTCTTAAGTCTATTTAGGGTTTCTTTAAAATTCCACTTTTTGTTATACATTCGTATTACATAAGCTGAATTATTATATAACTTAATTAACTTATATAATAGTATTATGTATAATATTATATTAATTAAATCTTATTTAATTAATTTTAACTAATTAATTCATTAATTAATTAACTCCATAATTAATTTTATATTATAATTCCAATACAACATCTATATTGGACATATCTACTATAACCTTTATAGTGCATACTATAACCTTTATAGTATGACACACACATATATCTTATATATGTGTGTTTTATTTAGTTAATTAACCTTTAATTAATTAATTCAATTAAACAATTTTGATTAAATTTTATTAGTTTCAAATGTTATCTTACATGCATACATGTAAACTTATATTATCCTAAACATTTTAAAATAATGTAACATATATCAACATATATAATGTATGCATATAATTAATTAATATATTTAATTAATTCATTTTATTAATTTTATTAAAAAATCTTGAATTTTGAAATTAGCATACAAATATTTTTAAACATTTTTGAAAATATCGTTATCCTTTCAAATATTTTGAAAACTTATGTTGTATTCTAACTTTTATAATAAACATGTTTTTATTTTAATTTTCAAAACAATTTTGAAAACTAGCCCAAGGCCCAATTCAAATTGGGTCTTTTCTATTAGGGGCGACCTTTGGACTCACTCACCTTTCAGGCCAGGCTGGTAACCAGGTAGGTCAAGGTACTTGATACCCGGTTCCAAGTCTAGACGTTACCTTTCTAGACACCGTACTTAATCGGCAAGTTTAATTAGTTAGCCCTAACATGCCTAATTTAGACCACATAGGCTATCGGGCTCTGATACCATTGAAGAAACTAGGCTAGCCCGCAATGGAAGAAATTGGTGAATTTCAAAAAAAATTACCATTTTGGATCTTTAATGGGTCTACGAAGTCTAAATTTCATTTAGAACTTTTCTAAATTTGGTTTAAACAAAATCATGTATTATATTTAAAATAGTTAAATGGAAGTTTAAATACATTTAATTTTAAATGTATAGTGTATTGAATACACCTAATATTTATTTATAAGTGTTAATGTATAGGGAATGAAACCTTTCATTTCTTTTCCTAAAACAAGAATTAATTGAGAGCGTTTAATGTATTAAATGGTGAAAGAAACATTTCATTTTCTCTATTTAATTTGAATTGATTGATTCATTAAATATCATTATTAATAATTTATTCATGGCAATACTTATTACTATGTTCATATGTATTCTAACTGTACAATTTATAGTTTGAGATTTATTTAATTTAATTTAATTTATTTATACAAGTATATATATGTGTGTGTGTATCATATACATACATACATATATATATATATACACAAATATATGTGTGTGTATGTGTAACATCGTAACCCGTGAAGGGTATAATGTGCCCATATATATATATATATATATATATATATATGCTAGTATTTATATTGTAACGAACACATTAGCTCATTTTGTATGTACTGCAATTTGTCCACATATTTGCTTGTATAATATGTCAAAACAAAATACTAATATGTGTATGTGTGTGTAATTTATTGAATAAAACAGTTTCTACCATATCAAATTAATGTAAAATAATTATATAATAATACAAGTTTTTAAAATTTTAGAAAATCTAAAAAAACATTTTAGGCTTAAGATTAATTTATGAAATTTTACAATTAAAATAATATTTATTATTAAATAATTGATAATAGCCCGTAATCATATTAATTTTTAAAAATATGAAATCAAGTTGAAAATTTTTAGAAATTTTTTAGAAGTATCTAAGATATATTTTAGGATTAAAAAAAATTTCTGGAATTTTCTCAACTGAAATTATATTTTTAATTAAATAATTAATTGCGTTTTGAAAATAAATTAATTCAAAAAATTAATAAATTTTGTTATAAAAATCTAAAACTTTTTTTTGAAGGTTCCAAGTACATATATAAGCCTTGAGAAAACTTTCTAAAATTTTCTCAATTGAATTTATATTCTTAATTAAATAATTGATTGCAGGCCAAAAGTAAATTAATTTTTAAAAATAATAAATTAAGTTTAAAAAATCTAAAGTTTTTATTGTAATCTTATTGCATGTTGCAAAAAATATAAAAAATATAAAATTGAAATTTTGAACCATTTATTATTTTATTCATAATAAAGAATTCACCAAATTTTTAAATAATAATAAAATATATATATATATATTTAATAAAAATTTTATATGTTTTATGATTTATAATAAGTTAAAATCATCATAAGAAAATTTTAAGACTGAATATATATGATATATAAACACATATACAATTATACATGTTCATAATTTGCATGTCTATACAAATTTAGTCTATATATATATATATATATATTAATATAAATCAAAATTAAAACTTTTTTTAGAAAATTAATTCAATAATAAATCATTAAACAAAATATTATAACAAGCACATAACCAATCTAATTGTAAAAAACACATGTAACTACAAAAATCTCACCTAATCTAAACAATAAACAGATATGATTACAAACAGAGGATTTTGATGTAAATCAATTTTTATATGATAAACTTAAAATCAAAACAATGATAACAAATAAAAGTGCACCTCCTAATGAAGCCATTGGGTCCACGTTGAACAATGATTTCTCTTCTAAGAATAATTCATAATCCTTCAGGTTGCTAATCCGGGATTGGGGACCTTCTACTACAAATTAGTATTTTAAATTTTGAATTGGATTTGAGAATTTTAGAGATGGTTTTAGAGGAAAGTTGTTGCCATTAAAATAAGGAAGAGGAAGAATAAAGTGGCGGCTCAAAAATGAATTAGCTTGTAATTAGGGTTTTGAGATTGGCTTTTATATGGATAGGACAAGAGAGTAAACAATAATCTCAACCACACATCTCAAAACCTAATCACACATGTTGTATCCACCTCTTATCTTTCTCCAAACCAACACCTATACTCTCCAAATTTCACGGGTTGTGAGCCCATTTAACCTAAATTAAAATATGTATAATCATATTTAACATATTTTATTATCGATATCTCATATCGATCAATATATTCATAACTATTATAAATATATGCAACAATTTTATTTCTCAAATCACATTCAAAATTCATAATTAACATTTCATAAATATTAATTTATTTAATTAATTTATAACAATTATAAAATAATTAAATTGTTTGGTCTAAAGAGAATTCATCGTTTCGATTGTGTGACTCTTGGGTGTAAATTCGGTCAGCGATTAACGTCAAACTATTTGAACGCTAACGTTCACACTTCACTTAGCAGGTGGTGTAATATTATGGCCAAATTTATCACTTACTCATTTTTGGAAAAGTCCCATTTCAATTTAATAAGCGTTACCCAGTTGTGAAAATTATTTACACCAATTCTCTTTGTCAAAACTATATCATTTTGGACTTGTTGAATTTGACAATGGTCAAAATTCCAATATCATCCACATTCAACTATATAATACAAACACAATGTATTTGGTTTAATAATAATTATTATTGTCAACCGAACTACTTTGGCCAAATATTTTTACTTTGGGTTGACTTGAGTTGACCATGATACTAGCCCCATATAACTGAGAAGAAGAATCCTCTCTTGAATAGTGCTTCACTTCTAATACTTCCACTCGACCCAACTATAGTCACTCAATGGATGTTATGTCATGATTTGACTATAATCAAACCGGAGCTTTCATATTGAAGATTCATAGTATTCTCAAGTCGAAAGAACTATGTAAATTAATCACATCGATATTTTCAGTTTGACCTTAAATATATTAAACAACAGAAAACTACCGAGTGAGTCATTCCAAGTTATCCAATAACTATTAGTACGTAATCCCTATGTGCCTCCAGCAGTCATGAGTAATACACTGCACAACATTTGGAGAGCATTACGTACTCCAGTCTCAACGGATACATCGATATCCAATCTTGATGCATCTTGACTAAGAACATTTAAAATGATATATTTGTTTCATTGTGATAAATTACTCACGGTTACAACACTTTGTAACTACTATCACAAAACATACCATTTACGAATTTTTTATTAAATATACTTTTAATTAAACTAATTAATTAATATAACAGCATTATATCAAGAATATAATAGAAAGAAATCACATTTATTTTGAACAAGATTGCTTAGTGAGTTAGATATATGTAACAAATTACATAATTTCCCCCAAGACATACCCCCTAACTCTATCACTATATATATACATATATATATGAGAGTATTTTGATATTAAAAGCAAAATATTAGGTTATTTTTTATGGGATATATATACACATATATATATATACATAAGAAATAAATGAGATTATGAATTTTAAAAGAGAAGTCCGATGGTAAGTTTATAAATAGAGTATTTAGAAATCATTTACTATATAAAGATTATAATATTGGTTTCTAAACTATAAACTTTTGTAAGGTAAATGTTTTGAGAGCCTTAGTTCTATAATATGGGGAGTACTAATAATCGACTTAGTATTACCGCTTGGTTTAAATGCTTTTGAGTAACGCTTAATCGAATATTGTACAACTCATTAAATAGAATGTTTGAGTGGTACTTACTAGCCCATTAGTGAATACTTGAATTTCATCGGGTAGTATGGGATGCCTTGGTTAAATTCTTGTGATTGCTATTATGAAGTTTTTAACACTTTAGGGTTGTATTCTCTTTTGGTGTTTGATGGGATCGATGGATCCCTAAAAGAATATAGTTCAGGTTTTCCTGTGGTATCTGTAACGAGTGAGATTTACTAGATTCTAGTAAATAATTGAATTTCACTAGACGGTATGGGACTTTTTGGTTTAGTTCTAGTGATTACTGAAAGTGATAGTATTTAGCACTTTAGGGTATATTTCCTTTTGGTGTTCGGTGGGACCGATAGATCATTAAGAGAAATACTCATGGATTTCTTTATGATTGTAAATTTATAAAGATGGATAATCTAGAGTCTTTGAGTCATAGTTGCTAAGATCGTCTTGATCAGTATGGACTATCCTTGAGATCAGTTGTGATTCTATGTTCCCGATAAGAGTATGATCTTTGGTATCAGATCGGTATGAATGATACATTTGTTTGTTTGTTTGCCACGGTCTAAGTACAATCATTGCAATTAGTATGGGTGATCATTACGATCGGTATGGATTAAGATCTCTTAGGTTCTGAAAATTTGGATTCTGTGACTAATTTATGTTCGTGAAATAAATATATACTCTTGTGTCTTGAGGTGGATTCTGAGTTAAATTAATTCCATGACTTATATCTTGGACATCTGGATTTACTTATATGTCGTATATCTTTATGTTATATCTTGTTCTCACCCTTTTGGATATTTTGAGATAGTCTGACCCGGATGTTATTTTAATGCTCGGGTCAGGCCGAGACTTTCAGGTTACAGGACAGTTTGACCTTTGGGTGGTTGTGCTAGCAAGGAGATAATCAATTTTGAGATTTAGTTTGCCTCATTTTGGATTCGTGCTTATTTACGAGATGTATGATTGAGATAGAGATTTGTATCAAATGTATATTATGTGAGTCTAGTGTTATATTTGATAGACTCTCACTTTTGTATATGTATATGATGTTTATTATTCTATAGTGATCTGTGACTGTTATTTATATGATATATTATTCCGATTCTGAGAAACTGGTGTGATTATTACTTTGAACTAAGACTGTATATATCAAATTTTATTCCAGAGATTAAATAGACTATAAGTATGACGTGTCAGTGTTAGTTTAAAGATGTATTCACATTCAGTCGCCCTTATCAAACCGTATTCTCCATATTATTAGACGACACTATTTATAATGTTCTTTAATAATATGGATACCACGGTGGGGTCATTGCAGAAATTCTTCTTCGTCTTTTTAGATCTAACTTAGCTATCATTATGTTTTTTAGTTTTACTTATGTCATTTTCTTGTATGATTATGTATCTCTCTATTTTATTAATGAAATTTGCTTAGAATCTTCATTTTGTTGTTAATCATGTTTTTTGTTCTCTATATTTATAAAATAAATTAACATAAAATATAAATAAAAATTGAAACAAAAACAACATGCAAACTACTACATGTATGTCGATATAGGTCACTTATGTATGTAGACATAATCTGGTATTTCTAGAATTTGATATTCAAAAGGATTAGTTATTTTTTAAAGGGATAAGTTTTTAGTCCAACTTTTCACTTCTATAAAACCATATTTCTTCCCAAAAACTCAGAAATCAATTCATCCTCTTATTTAATTCCTCCCTGCACATCTTATTTCATAAAAATTAATTCAAAAATTAATTTTCAAAACAAAAACTTAGCGACAATCTAGAAGAAACTCTTCAATATTCAAGAATGCTCTTTGCATTATTCTTCCCAATCAACAAACTTAGAGTTGAGTCAAATGCAAATGATCAAAGAACCAGAAAAACAAATAAACTCTCTTCGATGTATGATTTCATTTTTCACCAATGAAGTTCAAAGCAATGCCTAAGAATTGTTGAACTCTAAGGAGAAAGTGGAATATGAAGATTGTGAAGTATTCAACACCAATCCAATCTTTGGATTCAAAGAATGGGTTGAAGTTTCCAAGAAAATCTAGTTTTAATTTGTATTTAAACTGTGTTTATTATTTGTACATTTTTAGTCTGTATAATTAACTCTAGTTGTATTTGTACGTTATATGTACTTGATTGTATAAGTGTATATAGATGTAAAATCTATGATGTATGGTTTGAACATATGTAATTATAATTATGTGTGTGTGTGTGTGTATTTCTCAGAAATATTATTTCGCAACTAGTATTGATTTTGATTCCGTATACAACATTATCACATTTCATAATATTTAATATGTTATGTTAAAGGTGAGCTTATTTTTCTTTACCCATTTTTGTTGATGACAATGGGGGAGAAAAATATAATATATGTAAATACTAAGGGGAGTTATTCAATTTAGGGGGAGTTACATTATATTTTATATTAATATATTTACATGATTGTCATCATAAAAAAGGGGGGATTGTTAATACCATAGACTGTGATTATGATGATAACAGCCATATAAATATAGGTACTAATGTTTTTCTAAGTTGTATAGAATATTTTGCAGGATATTACACGGGTTTACACAAATGAAGGATAATCAAGTTTGAAGACTGATCGGTAAATAGCCTAGGGATCAAGATTCAGAAATGATCAAGATAACTGAAGACCCATGAATTTAAAGACAAATACACGAAGAGTTCAAAACTATAGTTTATAATTAATAGACATTAGATTAATTTTTTAAAGTACTTAAATAGCAGCTTTATTTTCTTTGAATACCCTCTTATTAAAATATTTATCTTATTTTCAAAATATATTTCTACAAATATTTTATAGAAGTTTTCTATATTAAAAAGTATTTAATAAATATGTTTTATGATTTTACAAATATCCAAAATTTAAAAACACTTTAAAAATAAATTGTTTTTCAAAATACGGAACGATATATCGTTATACCCTACCCACATATGTCGACATATGTACCATTGAAGTGATGTTTTTTAAATTTTGAATAGTTGTGCTTTTTGGCTCTATCTCTTTGCGAATAGACATGTCCCTTTAAACACTATATAAAGGGGATTGGAAATGAATTTTAATAATTACTTTCTCTCCATTCTTCTTACTCCAAATTCACAATATATATTTTAGAAAATCCACTTTCTATACTCTTCAAATTCACTCAAATTCAATCTCTAATTTACTATTCATTCTCTATAATCTACAGATCGATTTGCAAGTATTCTCTCTTCAATTCAAAGGTCAAAGCGTTATCAAACGGCTATAGAATATTCTGTATCCAAACTACAACCATATATATTTGGATTTAACAAATCTCTAGAACTAATTTGTGTGGATGTGCTTGTTGCCCAGTTAAATCAAGTGGGTGTGTTTGTTTCCCAGTTAAATCAAGCGAGTCTACCTTGAGCTTGAAAAGTCAAGAGGGTGTATCTTCTTACCTTGAAATCAAATTGTATTCTGATTTGTTTGCTACCTCATTAAAGTTGGCGTTTGGAAGGAAATCTTTGCATATACAGTACAGGATCGGATGTAGGATTCGTTGATCTGAAGGTATAAAACTCCTGAGTCATCTCTCTTACTTTCACATTATTTTTATTGCATATGTGTGTGTGTGTGTGTGTGATTTCCTGTTAATATATATCTGTGTTGATTATCCATGTTTGAATTTGAGCCTTGAAATAATATAGAAAAGTTCTATATAAGTTATAAAACTTTATTTACTCCCTCTAGTGTTAAAGTATCCTTAAGACCTGTTCACACGATACTACACCATTTCCCACATTATTATCAGAGCCTTAGGTTTTCATAAACTCGTTATTTGATTTTATTTTATTTTTGAAAAGTATAAATGATTAGTAAAGCCGATAGTACACTTTTGTAGAAAAATATTCAATTGCTTGACCCCGCTATTTGATGGTTGTAATTATGCTTACTAGTTATGTAGGATGAAAATTTATCTACAGTCAATTGGTTTAGATATTGGGATCATAACACAAAGTGAATACACCGAATCCCAAACGGAATATTCATAGTGGACATCAAACCAAAAGACATAAGCCTTCAATAACTCGAAGGCCATGAATATTTTATTTTTCTCTCTAGTTAATAATGAATTTAATCGAGTTTCCATTTGTAAGACTTATTATTTTATTCGGGGAACATTGCAAGTCACATATGAGCGAACTAGTAAAGTAAAAGAAATTAAGATTTCCATGCTAACCAACCATTTTTAATTTTTTGAAGTAAAACTGAACCAACCTATTTCTAATATGTATTCTAGAGTTCAAGATATAGTTCATTCACTAGTATCATTAGGGAGAAATTTCTCAGAAGAGAATCAAGTTAGAAAAATCCTTAATTCGCTCTCTTCTGAATGGGATCAAAAGACATTAGCGATAAAGGAAGCCAATGGTATTAGTGTATTAAAAATTAAAGAATTAATTGATAATCTAATGTCCTACGAAGCACAGTTGCAAGGTAGAAGGGAAAGTAAGGCGACCAAAAAGAAATCAATTACATTCAACGTACAACTGATGATCAATATTCAAATGATGATGATGATGAGGAGGAGATTGCTCTTATGACTCGAAATTTTAAAAAAATTCTGAAATACAGAAAAATGAATAATTTTCGTAAAACTAAAAACGAAAATGTTGTTAAGTGTTACGATTGTGGTGAATTTGGCCATCTACGAAGAGATTGTCCGCAGTAATAGAAAACGAAGAATTCACTAAACACCAATTCATTCGAAAAAAAGAAAAGGGCTTACAACGCAAATTTGGACGATTCTGATACAACATCCAATGACAACGAACCAAACACTGAAAATATTGACATGTGTTTCACGACGATGGAAGATTAATCAAATCAACCAAAGGAAATAGCAAAATCGTTACTTTTTACGTTTCATATTTTATTATTATTTTTTGGAAATTATTTAATATAGTAATTAATATATAATAATAAAAAGTGTATATGTATATATATAATACATCTAATATGATAAGTGTGTGTGTGTATAATATAAATATACTTCTTTAATTTTCGAACTTTGAGATTTCGGCATATATGTTGGCATATGCCACATAGATATGTCAATATATCTGGCAGAATTTGAAGAATCTTTTCAAAATTTGAACTTTTGATATTCCCTCGCTTTTGTTTTAATTTCAAACTTTGAAAAGACACCTTTTTACCTGTTACAATACAATTCAAACTCTATTTATTCACTCCTTCTTTCCTCATTTTCTAAACACATTTTATTTCAAAAATCAAACATATTCTTCACTCTCTTTCCTCCAAAACAAACCAATAATGTTTTCCCTCAAACCAACCCCCTTCATCCAAAGCCATTAGGCTTACCAAAAGATTCAAAAGTCAACTTTTCAATGATCAAGTGCCCATTCAAACATATATTGAGTATGTTACTTATGGTAAAATATTTTCAAGAAGATTTGCTAATTTTAATGAATTTTATTCATATGGTTTACAAGATCTTGCTTTGGAAAATGATATTTTTGGTTTAACCAATTTATCACATAATGATTTTGATTGTTATCTCGATTTGGCTAAAATATTTTATGCTAATTTAAATGAAAAGTCTTATCAAGGAGAAGAAAGTCAAATTTGGAGTAGTGTAAAAGATACTACTATTGTTTTAGATTGTGAAATTCTTAATCATATTTTTGGTTGTAAAATAGTGGAAATGACCTCTCCACTTTTGAAATTGATTATGTAAATAGAGAAGTTATGCATGACTTATTTTTAAATGATGAAGAGTATGGGTTTAAAGAAAAAAATCATAAGCCAAAAGCAAGACTAATGAGTCTTATTTACAAGAAAGTATTACACCGAGGATGGAGAATTACAATAGCCCCAATCAAAAAGCTTTCAAAGATCTTTTTGCTGTTTTCAAAAAATATGATAAAAAATTGGGCTCATGCGATTTTGTATGACTTTGTCCAAAAGAAATTTCTAGACATGAAAATACACTTTATTATGATGTGTACCTCGATATAATTTTCAACTATTTTGGTATTGATCTAAGAGATGAAAATATTTTGCCTCATAAAATTTTCGACAAAACAAACCTCCCTCTCATGTGCATCCCTCTTGAATTTGAACCTCATGAATCTCTTGCCGAAAACAAAGAAAGGTTGGCAAGAGAAGAAGAGCACAAAATTCTTTAAGAAGATGAAAGTGATGCTATGGAAATGGAAGAGGAGGAAGGAAATGAAGAAGAGGAGGAGGAAATGGGTACATCTTTTGAAAGCTATGACAAACCATCTTGCTATTCTAACAAAGAGATTCTTACAAATCAAGAAAAGCTTCTTAATAATCAAAAGAAGCATAATCATTTTTTTGTTATAAATTCACTAGCCTCTCAAGAAAAGTTGACAACTACTTTAGGAAGATAATGACAAAGCTCGGTGGAAATTATTCTTCTTCATCATCTTTTTAGATCTAACTAAGTTATCTTTATGTTTTCTAGTTTTTACTTATGTCACTTTCTTGTATGATTATCTATCTCTCTATTTTATTAATATAATTTGGTTAGAAACTTCATTTTTATTTCTAATCATGTTCTTTGTTCTTTGGAATTATAAACTAAAATAATATAAAATATAAACAAAAATTAAAAAAATTAAGAAACATGCAAATTACTACATGTATGTCGACATAGGTCACCTATATATGTTGACATAGTCTGATATTTTCAGAATTTGAAATTCAAAACAATTGGTTATTTTTTGGAAGGATTGGTTATTAATCCAATTCTTCACTTCCATAAAACGATATTTCTTCTAGAAAAACTCAGAAATCAATTCATCCCTTTATTTTATTCCCCTCTTCAAATCTCTTTTCATAAAAATGAATTCAAACATCAATTTTTCAAAACAAAAACTTAGCGACAACCTAGAAGTAACTCTTCAATCATTCAAGAATGCTCTTTGCTTAATTTTTCACAATCAACAACACTTGGGGTTGAGTCAAATACAAATGATTAAAAAACAAGAAAAACAATTTGATTCTCTTTGATGTTTGATTTCTCAAACAAATTCAAAGCAATGCCTCGGAATGCTCGAACTCTAAGGTGAAAGTGGAACATGAGGATTGTGAAGTTATCAACACAATCCAATCTTTGGATCAAAAGGATAGAATGAAGTTCCCAAGAAAAACTAGTTTTAATTTGTATTTAAAATATACTTATTATTTGTACATTTTTAGTCTATATAATTAACTCTAGTTGTATTTGTACTTTATATGTAATTAATTGTATAAGTGTGTATAGATGTAAAATTTGTGATGCATGGTTTAAACATATGTAATTATAATTGTGTATACATATACGGTTATTTCTCAAAAATATTATTTCATTATTAGTATTGATTTTTATTCAATATACCACATTATCACATTTATATTTAATATGTCATATTTAGGGGGAATTTATTTTTCTTTACCTATTTTTTGATGACAAAAGGGGGGAAAATATAAAGTATAATATATGCATATACTAAGGGGGAGTTGGTTAATTTAGAGGGAATTACATTATATTTTATATTAATATATTTACATGGTCATCAAAAGGGAGAGATTGTTAATACTACAGATATTGATTTTGATGACAACAATCACATAAATATATGTATTAATGTTTTCTAAGTTGTACAGAATATTTCGCAGGATATTACGTAGGTTTATATAAGTATAGGACAATCAAGTTTGAAGACAAATTAGTAAATAGATTAGATATCAAGATTCCAAAATGATCAAGATAATCGAAGACTCGTGAGTTTAAAGACAATAACACAAAGAGTTTATGAGTGTAGTTTATAGTTAATAGACATTAGATTAATTTGTTAAAGTCCTTGAATAGCAACTTTCTTTTCTTTGAATACTCTCTTATCAAAATATTTATTTTATTTTCAAAATATATTTCTACAAATATTTTATAAAAGTTTAATATATTAAAAAGTATTTAAAAACTATGTTTAAATGGTTTTACAAATATCTAGAATTTTAAAACACTTTAAAATAATTTTTATTTTTCAAAATACACAAGGGTATGTCAACATACTTTACCCAGGCATGTCGACATATATACCATTGAAGAGATGTTTTTTTAAATTTTGAATAGTTGTGATTTTTGGCTCCATCTCTTTGCCAATAGACATGTCCCTTTAAATACTATATAAAGGGGACTGGAAAATGAATTTTAATAATTACTTTCTCTCTATTCTTCTTACGTTAAATTCCCATTTTATATTTCATGAAATTCAATTTCTATACTCTTTAACTTCACCAAATCTATTATATACTTTACTACGTTCATTCTCTATAATCTACCCACTGATTTGCAAGTATTATTGCATCAATTCAAAGGTCAAAGTACTATCAAAGGGCTATAAGATATTCTATATCTAAAGTATAACTATTTGTATTTGGAATCAACAACTCTTTATTGCTAATTTGTGTAGGTATGCTTATTGCCTGTTCAAATCAAGTGGGTGTGCTTGTTGTTCCATCAAATCAAGTAGGTGTGCTTATTGCCCGGTTAAATCTAGTGAATCTACCATAAGCTCGAAAAGTCAGGAGGGTATATCTTGTTACCTTGAAATCAAGATTGTGTTCTAGTTTGCTTGCTACCTGATTAAAGTAGGCATTTGAAAGGAAATCTATACATATACCATACAGGATTGGATGTAGGATTGTCTAATCCAAACCAGTATAAAAATCTCGGTGTCATCTCTCTTACTTTTACTTTTTTATTGCTTTTATATACATATATATATATATATATATCTGTGACTTCCTGTTAATATATATCTAAGTTGATTATCTGTGTTTGAATTTAAATCTTGAAACAATTTAGAAAAGTTCTATATAAGTTATAAAACACTATTCACCTAGCATCCTTAAGATCCGTTCACACTATACTACTCCATTTTCCACAGATAGAACCTAAGGCACAGTTGAGATGAAGAGAGTGAATGGTCATTTCTACTTCATGTTTGTTATAATCTATATAATTTTTTTTACTTCTGCATTATATTCTATGAACTTAACAAAGACATACTACATGTGTATTAAATACACATGTCCATGTCGGTGATAACTCATCGGTGAATATAATGAAGTATGTAGAAACATTTTGGTATTAAATGACTTGCGATTGCATACATCTATATGTATCAACCCATAGGGTTCATCAACTCATGCTCCAACCGAACCTAAGGCACAGTTAAGATGAGTTCTATGTTAAGATCCTTGGTTCGATTTGATTGAATATAAATTAACATTTCCAATAATACACATGTAGTATGGATATGATCCAAGGATAAAACTGATTACAAGGAATGAAATGAAATTAAACAAACCTAAATGAACACAATGCATTAGAACAAGTATTCTTATGCATTGAAGAGAAACTATGAGTTTATAATCAATGTTAAGAATAGATAATCCTCGGTTGTCGGTTAAACCATTAAGAGTATTAGCTCTATATTATGGTATGATGCGCAAATCCAAAATGGATTCCAAGTATATTATCAAAATATTATTTTGATACATATACCCGAAAGGATATGATCCATCGGCTGTGAATGTGTTTTCAAGAGCAAGTTTAATGCAGTTGGAATATAATAAGCAGTGTTGATAAGAATAGCATCATAATTTTAGTTGTCGAAATTGGCATAATAGATTATTCAACATGCTCAAGTTGATATGGATTTTTACTCACAAAATTATTGCTTGGTATGACTTTTTTTGGGTACATATGTGTTGAAATGGAAAATTCTAAATCATGATTAAAATAGACAATTTGCACATAACAATCAAAATGTCTCGAAGTTAGTGGGAGCGACATTAAGTTTGTGGGTTTTTCTGATATGATCCAAGAAATAATACGAAAGTAAAATTCTATAAGCATCAGAATTGAATAAGTATTTTGATAGAAATATCAAATATTTGGTTTTCAGTCAAAATGCAGATGAAGCATGTGTCCATAAGAAAGAACCACCAAAAGTTTACTACTGATTGTTAATGATATAGTAAAATCAGCAATAATTTGGTTTTTTAATACTCAATATTGGATTTGTTAATTATATCTTTTATATTAAGTATAAAGGATGTTGTGAATGTCCCAAAATGATATGCAAAGACACCTTATTAAAATGTTTAATATGCAACATGTAAGATGAATTTCTTTATGCATTGGCAATAAGAATTATCATACATGTTGTGTTGTTTATAGTATCGTAATTTTCTTATGTATTTGATGCATGAATAAAATATCAAATCCAAATTAAGATCACTAAATGATAGTTCGAAGAATTCTTGAGTATTTACGAAATACTAGAGAATTATTTATAAAACAATGAACTCTTTATAAAGAGTGTTTGGACTCAAATTTCATAAGTGAAATTGTGTATAATATGTTAATACTAAATCCATGTTCAAACCTTAATTACCGAGCCTTGTGTTGGAAATGTTTCAAATAGGAAGTTGTGGCTAATTCAACAAAAAGGCTAAGTACATCGCCTTGAATAGCTCCAAGATAAAAGTAACGTATAAATATAAATTCATAAATTTAAAATTGAGCTACGGGTGACTCTAAGTATGAAGAATACTACATTATTGTTATATGATAACAAAAATAGAGTTAGGGTTATGCCTATGAGCAATTCTGTAATTTATTATAAATTAATTAACTCTGTAATCTATTCTCAATCGTGATAAAGGTGTTTTTTACTTCTGTTGTATATTTGTCATAATGTGTTATAAATAATTAATCCTTATTAAAATACATTTAACAAAAATCCATAAATGGTATGTTTGTGATAGTAATTACAAATAGTTGTAATCATGAGTATTGTATCACAGTATTATAAAGCACATTATTTTAATTGTTCCTAGACAAGATGCATCGAGACTGGATATTGATATATCCATTGAAACTAAAGTACATAACGTTCTCTAAATATCGGGTAGTGTATTACTCATGACTACTGGAGGCACTTAGGGATTACATGCTAATAGTTATTAGATAATTATGGAATGACCCACTTGATATTTTTCCGTTGGTTTTATAACTAAGGTCAAATAGAAAATACCGCTATGACTAATTTACACAGTTCTCTCTACTTGAGAATACCGTGGATCTTCAATATGAAAGTTGTGCTTTGATTATAGTCAAATCATGGGACAACGTCTATCGAGTGACTATAGTTGGATCGAGTAGAAATATTGGAATTAAAGCATCATTCAAGAGAGGATTCGTCTTCTCGGTTATATGAGGTTAGTATCATGGTCAACTCAAATCAACTCAAAGTCAAAATGCCTGGCCAGAATAGTTCGGTTAATAATAATTATTATTATTGGACCAAGGACTTTGTATTTGGACTATAGAGTTGAATATGGATGATATTGGAATTTTAACCATTACCAATTCCATAAGTTCAAAATAATATAGTTTTGACGAAGAGAATTGGTATAAATAATAGTCACAATTGGGTAACGCTTAATAAAGTGAAATTGGATTCTATCGAAACCAAGCAAGCGAAAATTTTGGCAAAAGCGTCATACCACCTGCTAAGTGACGTGTGAACATTAATATTCGAATAGTTTGATATTAATCGCTGACCAAATTTACACCTGACGGATCACAAAATCGAAACAATTAATTTTTCTTTGACCAAACAATTAATTAATTTATAATTGTTATAAATTAATTAAATTATTTTGATTATGATTTGATGAATAAATATCAAATATATTTATAATAGTTATAAATATATCAATCGATTTACGATATCGATAAGCGATTAAATTTGATTTAATTGCATAATATTTTATTTAGGCTTAAATTATGTTTAAGGCCCATCATAAGGTTGGAAATTTTGGTAGCAATAAGAGTATAGGGCAGCCAAAATTAGCTTAAAAATGCTTGATTTTGGATGGCTCGGATTAAAGGAGAATCAGCATGAGATCAGATCCACACTTCTCTCCTTTCTATCCACTATATAAGCATCTCTAACCTAATTTGATTTGGATCTTTTGATGCTTACTCCTCTGTGCTTGCTGGCTGAAATTCCTACTAGTCTCTCTCCATCCCATCAAGTTCAAATCAAGTTAATTCAATAGCTAGAATCGGAAACAATTTCAACGGGCAGAAATCATCTTTTCAAGGGGTACTTCAAGGCATTAAGATTAAGGTATGTTTCTAATCAAAATATATTTATTAATTCTCATTTATAATGTATTACTATATATGTATATTTTCTATATATTGTTACTTATGTGATGATTCTAATATGCAAGTAACATTGTTACAAAGTTGTTTGGTTGTATGCATGTACATATATTTAAACTTTTTTATCAAATATACATCAGGTCGGTTTGGATTTGAATAAAAAATATAATTTTATATTTTATTAAATTAATATATGTTATTTCATTACATATATATAGTTTATAATTATTTACAACATCATACTTTAATAAAAAAATAGTCAAATAATTTTATATGTAAAGAATTAATGCTATGATAATTTTCGATAGTAGCAAAATATTTTTATAAATATTTTATTATTATTTAAATAAAATTAATACATAAATCAATTATACTAAATCAATTATATTTTATATTTTATATAAAATATTAATAATAAAGAAGCTCTTAGAAAAAATAAAATAAAAACATTTTTTTAATTTTTAAATTAATATTCAATTTTCGGTCGAAATAGAAAATTCTTTTTAAATCGAAAAAATTATGAAATTTTTTTCAAAGAATAAAATATCATTTATGATTTAAACGAAATTTAAAATTTGAAAATAAAGTTTTGAAATTATTTTTAAATTAATAATATATTTATTTTCGAATGGATATTTAATTAAAATGTATTTTAAAATTAAAACTAACATTTTTTATTTTACTGAGTTGTACACAAGACCTAGACTTTTATATTAAAATTTTATTTGATTATTTTATTAATTTATATATGTATATATTTCATTATGCATATATTTATGTATGTGTGTGTGTGTATTAAAAAAATTATTAATATATGTATGTATGTATTACTCATGGTTTTATAAAAAATATTTTAATATTTATTTATATTTAAATAAATCTATTATATAATATGTATATACAATATTAATTTTTTATTCATATGATATATATACATATTGTAACGACCCAGAATTTCAGTCATTCGAAATTCGTATATTTAATTGATTTTAAATATTCATAAGTTAATTTTATAAGCTGAATAACTTATATTTTGGAATATAAGGATTTACTTGATAATTAAATTGTTAATTTAATATTTGAAATTGCAGAAATAATTAGAAATGGGATTTAATGTGAATGAAAATGATTTATAAATTTGAATTAGAATGATGTTAGATAACTTTTAAAATTGATTTAAAAGTTAATTTATAGAAATTGAATATTTTAATATTTAATTAACGTGTAAAAATAGTCATTTTTTAAACTGTCTCGGATTTTTACGAAACTAGTTTCATTGGAACCGTAATGTTATATTATTGTAGGATTTCAAATTTCGTGTCGATCGGATTTACAGTTTAGTCGTGGTAAGCTAAAATGCGTAGAAATTTATTTAAGTAAATTTTAATTTAAATAAGTCGATTCGAAAACCTATCTTCCAAATACGATCGAATTGGCTCCCGATATATATTCCATTGTGTTCGAAATAGGGATAAAATATTATAAACGCCAGGCGGCACGCTTTGATCGGAGTTTGAAAATTTTTCGGGTGAATAGTGTCGTGAAATTTTATATAAAAGGACCACATTTCTTCATATTTTCACAAACTCTAGTTCCCAAACCCTAACCACCATTTCTATTTCAATGGCCACGAAGCTCCGATCTTCTTTCCCAATTATCACTCAATCCGTAAACAATTAACAAAAGTCTTCAACTATAAAGTTATAGAGCACGATGAGTTTTGACATGTGTGGTTTATTGTCGATTCAAAGGGTACGGATTTGCGGGTCATCACATTTGGTATCAGAGCTTAGATTTAGTATATTCCTAGGCTTTGATGTGTACTCAGTATAGATAGGGACAGTAGCGCCCTAGATTGAGTTTGAGTGTATTATATATATGAGCGCTTATTTGTTAGTGATATAAAATGTTTTATATTGTGTTTACTTATCCGTTGAGCTGTTTGTGAATTTTGGTTGGTATATGGGACGCCATATTATTGATAGGAATTTCTAAACACTTAAAACGAGGCAAGTCGACATAGTATTATTTTGAATTGGATAAATGAAATAATTTTACCTTGATTATATTTTATATATGAAGGAACAATTTTTCAGAATTATGAAAGTGTATATAAATTGATTGTTTGGTTGTTTAAAATGTAAATATATATAAGTTAATAAAAGTTGTTTGAATAATCTAAATAAAAGCAACAATTGTAAAAGAATAAATGATATAAGTAAATGAATTATAAAGTATGGAATTATAATTAATATGATATACAATTGTGAAATAATCTTATATATAAGAAATGAAATTATATGAATATATTTGTAAATATGAGTTATAAATAAAAAAATGAATTTAAACTAAGAATTTGAAATTTTGAATCCCATTGATTTTGGAAGTTATTTTTCAAAATTTAAAGAGGTTATACTATTATAAATCTAAATAAGATAAATAAAATTGGAAATAATCTTATATAAGTGAAGTGAAATAGTGAAATGATAAGTAAGGTTTATAAATGTGATTTGTAAATATAAAAAAGGATTTTTAAAAGAATATAAAGCACTGAATTCACTACTGTTGCTGGGAAATAATAAGGGTAATGACTGCAGCATCATCAGTATCATTTTCGAGTTTCTGTGTGATGGATTTGCTACCAATAGTAAATTGAAATTGAAGTTTTGTTGTGATAAACGAATTTAATTTAAAATCCAAGTTGAAATTGATGAATATAAGTAAAATGAATTTTGAACTTATAATATGAAATAAAAATTTAATTTTGGTAAAGTTAAATGAATTGAATTGGATTAGATAAGTTATTAAAATGGAAAATTAAACTTTTAAGTGATTATATAATGTGAATTTGGAAGTTTAAATATATAAGTTGTATAACTTATAAAATGGAAAAATGTAAGTAAAATCAATTGTTAATTTGGTTAAACAATTTTGTTAAGAAAAACAAAATCTGAATTTGAATAGTGATATGAAATTTGACTTAAGTATGAGTTAAATAAAATAGAATTTGAATTAAATTAGAAGTGAACTTAAGTTGTATAGTGAAAGTAAATGCAAGTGAGAATGAATAAAATTTAACTTAAGTGATGTTGAATCAAGTTGATTTTGATAAATAAAATGAAATATAACTTAAGTGTTGTTGAATGAAGTTGAATTTGATATAAAAACGAATTAATAATGTGAAGCAATTAAATGAATGTGAACTTGAGTTATAAAATGTAATTCAACTATAGTTGTTAAATGAATTAGCAATTGAATTAATGAATAAATTGAATTGGACTAATGAAATAAATTAGTAAATAAAAATATGGATTGAATGTTAATCAATCAAATGTAAATAAATTGATACGGAATAATGAATGTAAGCGTTAATTCATTAAAAGCTAATGAAATTGAGAATTGAATAATTGAATGAAAGTCAATTAGATATTAAACCAATTAAAATTAAACGTGTTAAACCAAATTGAATGTAAACGAAGTAAATAGGAATGTCGAGTGTAAAGTAAAGTAAATTAAATAAATTTGGTTATGTTGGTTATACATTGGTTGTTAGATGGATGTTAATTGATTGTATAGAAATTCATATGAAGTTGAATTAATGAAATTGAAAGCTAAATAATTGAATTCAAATTGGAAGTAAGTGAATCTAAATAGAATTGAATTTGATTTGAATTGAAAGTGAACTAAAATGAATGTAAATTAGTGAATGTAAACTAATTGAAATTGAATAAATAGATATCGGTAAAATCCAATGTTAATGAATCAAATGTGATTAATTGAAAATCAGTTCAATGAATATTAATGAGTAATGAATGTGTATTGATTTGGTTATGGATTTGATTGGATAGATATTGGTTTGCTGGATGTCAGTTGGATGATAGTTGTTTGATGGTTGGATTTGTTACTTTTGATTGCATTTGCTATATTGGCATGTATAGTTGTTATATTGGTATATGTTGTATATTGATATTACTTCATATATATGTGTGTGTGTGTTTCTCATTTGTTTATTGAGTGTTTAGTAGGTGTGAATGGCGTATGCTTCGCATTTGGAGCTCGCTTTCGCGCCATATTAGCCGAAATATGCTCGCTAATAATATATAAGGTACATACCTCGGATTACATATCGTACTTTTACACTTTTTTCCCTACGGGATGCCTCATCCTTGAAGATGAGATGTATATTTGTGATATATATATATATATGTTGTGATCCTACTACGATCGAACCGCGCAAAGGAGGCTATGGCGAAATTTTTTGAAAATTTATGGCGTTAGAAAATTTTTGGGAAAATTGGAAAAAAAATTGGTAACTATAAATTTTGATTTTGAGTTAAAAGTTGAACGATATTAGTTGGCTTTGAAAAGAAAATTATGAATGGATTTGAAAACTTAGAAATGTTTTTATAAGAAGTTTAACGAATGGATTTTGGAAATGTTTAAATGATTTGAAATCTAGTTTGAACGAATTATTTTTGAAAAGTTAATAGATTTTGTGACTTTTCTTACTTAGTAATTTCGAGGACGAAATTCTCTTAAGTATGGGAGAATGTAACGACCCAGAATTTCAGTCATTCGAAATTCGTATATTTAATTGATTTAAATATTCATAAGTTAATTTTATAAGCTGAATAACTTATATTTTGGAATATAAGGATTTACTTCATAATTAAATTGTTAATTTAATATTTGAAATTGCAAAAATAATTAGAAATGGGATTTAATGTGAATGAAAATGATTTATAAAGTTGAATTAAATTCTATTTGAATTAGAACGATGTTAGATAACTTTTAAAATTGATTTAAAAGTTAACTTATAGAAATTGAATATTTTAATATTTAATTAACGTGTAAAAAATAGTCATTTTTCATACTGTCTCAGATTTCGACGAAACTAGTTTCATTGGATCCGTAATGTTATATTATTGTAGGATTTCAAATTTCATGTCGATCGGATTTACGGTTTAGTCGTGGGAAGCTAAAACGCGTAGAAATGTATTTAAGTAAATTTTAATTTAAATAAGTCGATTCGAAAACCTATCTTCCAAACACGATCGAATTGGCTTCCGATATATATTCCATTGTGTTCGTAATAGGGGTAAAACATTATGAACACCAGGCGGCACGCTTCGATTGGAGTTCGAAAATTCTTCGGGTGAATAATGTCGCGAAATTTTATATAAAAGGACCACGTTTCTTCATATTTTCACAAACCCTAGCTGCCGTTTCTATTTCAATGGCCACGAAGCTCCGATCTTCTTTCCCAATTATCAATCAATCCGTAAACAATTAACAAAATTCTTCAACTATAAAGTTATAGAGCACGATGAGTACTTCAATTTCAACGGCTATGATCAGCTAATTCGCAACGATCGAGGTGCAGCAGGCCCGCATTTGTCGCGCGTTCATGGGCAAAATTCTCACCTTTGGAGGCGAGGTGGGGGACCGGTCTTGGCTGGGTGATCGAGCAAGCTCCGGCGGTTCACGTGGAGGTGTTCGATCGTGCTCCGGTCGAGTCGTGGAGGTGCGGCGTTCAAAACTTAAACACGATGATGGGTTCGGCAACGTGAAGGGGAAGAAGATGATAAGAATGTGCGGAGAGATTTGAATCTATGGAATGGAAGGTTGTGATTAATGCAAGGTTTTAAAATAAAATAAAAATGTGTAAATTTATATGTATAAATTCGTATGAACTTTAAAATGCTATAACTTCTTCATTCGAGGTCCGTTTTTGACGAAACAAGTTGCGTTGGGATCGTATTGATGAGCACTACTTTAGAGTTAGTTTGGAGTTGATTAGAGCTAGCGTAAATTTTGGATAAAATTAAATGCTTGTTTAATTTTATTCGAAATAAAACACTGCAACTGCGATTGGAACCAAAGTGAGTACAACTCACTCTTTCTGACTCGCTTATTTTTTTATATAAGTGGGAATAAATTTATTTTATGCTGATTGATGATTGTTTGGATGAGATATGATATATTATCTATATATTGATTGGTATTTTGATATATTTCTTGCCTATTGGAGCAGATGAGACCCTATACATTCCCGTGTATGAGCGAATGACCTTTTGTATGTGCGTCTGCTCGAAGCGGACATTGTACACATATTCTAAAATGTATATTTGTTGTAGGTGACAGGTTGGAGGGATCCAACTGGATTCCTCACCAGTGTTGATTTTACTTACAGATATTGTGATATATGTTGTTATCATATGATATATGATATTTTGGATGCCGTGATTGATGTATTTAGTGCTGTTGCAGCATTGGGCCTATTTTTGGTAATTTAAAAATATTAAAGTGATGATTTCAAATTAAAAAGGGTTTTCAAGGGATATTGAAAATAGATGTTCTATTAAATTTTGAATTGTTAAAGGAATTGAATTTATTTGAAATAAATAAAAAGTTATAATTTTTATGTTATGAAAATTATAATTTTTGTGAAATATAATCAGAATGTGATCTTTGAAATATGGAGTTAACTATTTTTTAGAATAGTTTAAATTGATATTTTTGAAATTATTATAAATGGTTTATATATAAGATTTATAAAATTGAATTTTTATAAATCAAAGTGATGGGATTATAAAGGAGTTTTTATAAGTGTTAAAATGAAGTTATAAAGGAATGAATTTGTAAATAAAGAGATTTATAAGTAATTAACTTATAATTTGGATTTTTGGCATATAAAGGAGATATAAATGGAATTTGTTAATAAAGGAATTTTATAAATAGAAGTTTTTATAAAATATAAATGGAATTTATAAACATTGTTTTATAAATCCGAAATCAATTGAATTTGATAAGTTAAATATGGAAGTTTATTAAAGGAAATATATTAACGATTTTGGACAGTGGATAATCCTTTAATAAATGTGTAGAAATAATGAATTCGGTAAACGAATTATATTCATGATTTTGGATAGTGAATAATCTTTTAAATTAAATGAATGTTTTGAGAAGTGATATTTTAAATGAAGTTAAAAGATTTAAAGAGGTTTTAAAATGTGTTAAGTATCGAATACATAGATTTCAACATTCATTGTTGAAATAGACGTTTTCGAGAGGTAAAGGAAAGCTTGGACTATAACACTGTTGCTATAGTAAATGATTTTCGAAAGAGATGTTTTGTATAGTATATGGATTTATATATCTATCTAATTTTCGAATCCCTATACTAGTGATTTTGAGTTGTCGTAACGATGTTTTACACAACATTCGTTTTGACCCAAATAAATATGTTTAAGAGAATGTTTCCCTTAAAGAATAGAATATGTACTTAATTTTGATTTAAGTTTATATAATATTTTCTAAGTGTTGAAAATAAATTGATTTGTGAATTACTTATTATTAAATAAGTATATGGAATTGTTTTCCAATAGTGAAATATTGAAATGATTTTGGAATTATATCATTTTAAAGATAATTTGAAGTGAATATTTGGCAAGTGATTTAATTAATAAAAGATAAATTAAAAGGGCCTAGTGATTGCTTATGGTGCTAAATATTTGTTTGCTCGCTTTGATAGTTATATAACCGACTATCAAATTTGGCCATTTTTAGTTCCTCGACTTGATGTGGGAACTATTTAGTCGTACACTTAGCACGTAGCCATCTGTGTAGGCTTGATTATCGTTTGTGTTGAGGATGTTGATTCGTGTAGTGAGGAGTATTACTCCAATCTATCGAGCTTCCTTCTTGGCCGAAGGATAGCAAGTTGAAAGTTGGAAACGTGATAAGTCTATGAGACTTAGTTTCTGTATGAGGTTGAGAAAGGCTTTTGCGTTGTTGGTGCAAAGAGACCGGGAATAGATTTATCTGAAAACCACTTGAGACCAACATTTATATGACGATTGTGCAGGTTGGCCGATGATATTGATGTTTAGGATTTTCATAGTGGAGGACTGCTTGTTGATCATTTGGGGTTAAAATCCCAATATACATATAGTAGCAGTAGTCTCTTCGTTATGAAATATCCAGTGCAAGGACTATTCGCTACTAATCCTAGGGATTTCCCGATAGGATGTGGTAGGAAAGTACCTCCGGTTTGTCCTGTTCCTGGACAACTTGTATGGATGAATGTCTGACATTTGCATTTTCTGAGATTACGTACATTGGTTTTTATAAACGTACATTTGTTTGGTGGCGGAGAAGGCAATTTCTCTTAGCTTAACACCCTTCCTTGAGACGTACGAGCTCAAGGGTTGTATTTTTGTGGAAGGCAATTAGTAGTCAACGGAAATGGCGAATGTAGCATTCAAAGTGATGTGATATGTGAAAGGTAATCGTTACCTCAGGCCTCATCAACCGGAAATGACCGAAACAGGGTTAGATGCAGCAGGGTTAAGTGGGTCGCTCCCATCAGGATATGATCATCCTCTTCTAGATATATTTCTTTTCGCTATGACATTCGAAATGTAAATTAATGTGGTTTGTATGCTATGAGGGCCCTCGAAAAAGGTCGGTAACGATCAGGGGATGATATATTCGGTACTACCTAGTTACAGAGGTAGGCCGATCTTGTGTTGGTAGAGGTTCCCATGTGTGGTCCTCGGTACATTCCTCTAGAGATGTACCCTTCGGAAGGTAGTCCCTTCACCTGGTCATTTGTATTGAAATCCAAACTCCGCTACGTGCCTACCATTTTGATTGTATTACCCATTTTAGGCAATATGCTGGAATTTAATCAATGTAACAATTTCGGCTATGATTAATATTATTTGTGTATACTAGACACCAGTATAATATCAGATGATTTGATATGAAATGATTTAGTTATCGTAAGGTAAAATCATGTCCGTGTTTATATGTGGGCGTGTCTTACGAGATACTTTTGTTTTGAAGGAAAAGTTTGGTAATTTGATAAATTCACTTGAGTGTGTTTCTCACGCTGGTTTACCAGACTGATCCGGGCGTTCCTCCCTTTCAATGCTTGGGTTAGACCGAGTATATTTACAGGTTCAGATTGGTGCTTTTGGAGCTTCAGTAGGAGAGCTGGAGATCTTCATTTTCGTATACACGTATCTGTTTGATTATCCGCTTTGCTTAGTGATGTTTTATATTATCGGCAATTGTAAGGACAGGTTATTATAACTGTTCAGGCTGATGAGTAGTGATTGATTGTTGAACTCTGATTGATGTATGTATATACAGTTTCTGTTTTGTAAAGATCATTGTTATGGTATTATATGTTTTCCACTGCGATGTGAGATTCTGTATTGTTCTGTTTGGTTCTATCTTCTCTCTTTCTTCTCTTCTCTTCTTCTCTCTTCTTTTCTTTCTCATGACTTTCCGTCAGTCTGTGCTATTTGGGTCGGACATGTGTGGTTTATTGTCGATTCAAAGGATACGGGTTTACGGGTTGTCACACATATATACATAAATATAGTTATATACTTATATAAAATTATTTAAACGTAACTTAATACATACATACATATTATAATATTTATATATAAATAATAGTATATATGTACATACATATATTTGGATAATATACACTTGCATATTGGATGAGCTAACGTGCAGTTGCGATGTAAATCCAAACATCTATACACGGGCATATTATACCTTACATGGATTAATATGTTACACATGCACACACATATATGTGTGTATATGATACAGGTACATAAATATATCATAACATAAATTAAATAAACTATATAATTTATAAATCTAAATAAAATAAAATATTTCATTTAAATAAAATTTAGAAATGTTCTAAATGAATTGGACTTCATAGGCCCGATAAATATCCAACAAAGGAAATTATTTGAAATTCACTCATAACTTCCGTTGCAGACCGGCTTAGTTCCAATAAACAATATAATGATAAGAGCTCGCTAGAAGTTGAGAGACATACTCCTAATAGTTCCACGTGATAAAGGCAGTTTATCAACATCGAAAAGAGTTGATTGACGGAGTAGATAATTAAAACAACATAACAGATCCATTCACAAAGGGTCTAACTCGATCAGTTCTCATCAAACTGATTGAAGGGATGGGATAAAGACTCCTTAATTGACCACAAGTGCAAGTGGGAGATTGATAGTGTTAGAGGTATGACATAGAGGAAATTATGTAATTTGTTACATATATCTAACTCGATAACCAATCTTGTTCAAAAAAAGAGTTGTTTTCTTTCTACTATATACTTGATATAATGTGTTATACTAAGTTACTAATTTAATTAAATGTATATTTAATAAAAAATCCATAAATGGTATGTTTTGTGATAGTAGTTAAAAAGTGTTATAACCATGAGTTATTTATCACAATGAAATTAAACATATCATTATAAATATTCCTAGTCAAGATGCATTGAGACTGTACATCGATGTCTCCGTTGAGACTAGAGTACATAACGCTCTCCAAATGTTGGGCAGTGTGTTACTTATTACTACTAGAGGCACTAAGGAATTACGTACTGATGGTTATTGGATAACTATGGAATGACTCACTCGATAGTTTTCCATTAGTTGTAAGGTCAAACAGAAATTATCAATGTGATGAATTTACACGGTTCTCTTGACTTGAGAATATTGTCGATCTTCAATATGAAAGCTCTGCTTTGATTATAGTCAAATTATGGCACACCATCCATTGAGTGACTGTAGTTGGATTGAGTGAAGGTATTGAAAGTGAAACACTATTCAAGAAAAGATTCGTCTCCTTAGTTAAATGGGGTAAGTATTACGGTCAATTGAAGTTAACTCAAAGTCAAAATCTATGGCCAGAGTAATACAGTTAATAATAAAAGTGATTACCGAAACAAGGACTTTGCTTTTTGACTTATAAAGTTGAATACGGATGATGTTGGAATTTTGACAAAGACCAAATTTCATAAGTCCTGATGTGATATAATTTTATGAAGAGAATTGATGTAAATAATTGTTACTATCAGGGACTGCTTATAATAAGTAGAATTGGATTTTACCAAAATATGCATAAGCGATAAATTCAACCAAAATTTCACACCACTGGCTAAGGTGACGTGTGAATATTAATATTTGAATTGTTCAATATTAGTCGCTGACTAAATTTACACCTATGAGTCAGACAAATGATGAACATATCGAAAAAGCCACACGATTTAATTGATTCTTAATAGCTGAAAATTAATTAATATTTATGAAATTTTAATTATTAAATTTTATTTAATTTATTCTAATGTCATTAGTATTTAGTAAAGTGCTTATATAAAAGTTATAAATACGTATATCGATATACGATATCGGAAGAATGATTAAATTTGATTTAAACAAGATAAATACTAAAAAGGGCATTAAATTAATTAATATTTGTGAAATATAATTGTTAAAGATATCTTATTTGATCTATTTGATTTCCATTAGTTTTTAATAAAGTGCGTACATAATAGTTGTAAGCACGTGTATCGGTATACGATATCGATAGGAAATTTAAATTGGATTTAAATATGAATAATACTAATAAGTTTTTGGAATGTTTTGGAGCCCAAATAGCCCATGTAATGGTCGTCCATATTTTAAGGAATAAGGTGGGTCTTTTGTTTTGAAATGAAAAGAAAATATTATTAAAAGGAGAGGAATCAGCACATATTGAATGCTACATTTATTTCCTCCTTTAATAAAATTTTCTCTCTATCATTTTCCTTCCACAATTGATCTTCTAAAGGTTAAATTTTTATAGGGATGAGGTTCTAAAAATTTTAAAACAAAAGGGAAAATGTAGTTATCTCTAGATTATTATCATGTCCACATGCCTATAATTCTCTACATCACATATTTCTTCTCCTTGTAAGTTTTTATATGATTATCAAAGTTTTACTTTTGAATCATTTATTATGCTATCATGTTGAATTTAATTTCTCTTCTATCTATTGCCCATGTGATATTAATAATATCAATCATAGATTCTCTTCTGCCCTCTTTGGTTTGATCATTATGTGTATGTGTGTGTGTAATTTAGATCTAGGTCAAATTGTCATAAATTTATATATGCCTAATTCATCTAATCCTTTTTAATTCATAAAACATTATTCGAATAAAATTTTGGAACTATTACATTAATGAATCATATTTCATATTACCAAGTTATGGATTGAATGATATTTTATAAATCTTTTGAAATATTTTGAGTATTGTTTACATGTAAAATAATTGAATTTAAAACTCATATGTTGTCTACAAAAGAAAAAAAAGGAAAAGGAAACCTTTAAATTTTCCTTGATTTGTTTCTTAAATTAATATTTGGACTAATGGTAAGCTGTTTTGTTTGAAAATATGGTTTTGAATTACAAATTAGTTAAGCATAATTTTGTGTTGTTTTGTTTCAAAATATTAATTTAATTTATATACATAAACATATATAGATGTATGTGTGTATGTTACAAATTTTAAAAGTTTACAAAATTAGCCTTAAAAGTAATGTAATGATGTTTGAACTACCTTTTTAATCAAAGCCAACTTTAGATTGCTTTCTATAATTCATACATATACATACATACATTCGTATGTATGTATGTATGTATGTATGTATGCACACGTAAAGCAATCAAAAAAATGGAAGATGGAGGCATATGTGGAGGGATATGTGACCGTGTGATGTAAATCCCAACACCTAAACGTTCAAATTTGCTATGCATTCATTCTATTTGTAACGCTTACACATTCACGCTTGGATGCATTTGAGGCGCTCATCAAATAAATACAAATAATAACACAAATAATTTAAATTAAACTAAACTAATTTTAAATAATTATAATAAGAAGAACATTTTATTTAAAAAATAATTTAAATAAGTTCTAAATGTATTTAGACCACATAGGCCCATTGAGGATCCAAAAGGAAACTTGTTGAAATTTACCCAATTATCTTGCTTCCGACTAGCCTAGTACCAACTAAAAAGGAGCGATCTCTAGGTACACCGGGATGCTCATGATCCATTGTGAAAACGGAGGCAGAGCTCCAACCGTGCAGTGGTACCTCGAGTGGGCGATATATCCTTTCAGGGAAGCATGGCCCGTTGTGTGGGAGTAGGTAAGCATATCATCCCGGGGAAGACCGTAGGTAGCTGTAATTGTATCCAGTTGCTTAGCTGATAGAGTGGAAGCTACAGAATTAATAGGATCCACCGGTAACTATGATGGACCATACTCATGTACCAAGGAATGAGCAGGGCTGAGATGGCTAGTCCGGTACCTTGATGGCAGGGGATCAGGAGGAGCAGAAGAAGTTGAAGCCCGGTCTCCACAAACACTCGACAAAAGAGTATTCTGATGACTTGACATACCTGTTTGATATACAACCTATCTCATGTACTACCATAGAGTGTGTACGTTTATGGTTGTGTATGTGTGCACATGTGTAATAGAAAGTGCAATAAATTATTAAGTAGCATTGATTTGGTGCTCCTAGTTAATGTAATCTAATAATTGAATTATACTACACGACACCATTCATTTGCATAAGTCTTTAGCTCGGCGATAACTCAACCACCGAACTAACCCCCTCCTAACCTTAAAATGAAGTGCAATGCTGAGAAAATTCCACCTGCACAAACCAAGTTTGCCTTGCATCCCTTATGTAACCATCCATGTTCGGTCCCTTTTTGCTTGGAAATCGGCAAGTAATTTGGCCAAGCACCAACTAGAAACCCTAATCTCTATTGATTCAAGAGCGCCTTGGATTCATGATCTAACCTTATTACTTATAAGATTCTATGTCAATCTCTAAAGTATAGCAAGGACCGAACACTTTAAAAACCCTAACCCCTTAAAACTATGACGAACCAGTACGAATTATAGTGAGTGGATTAAAGGAATTTTAGAGATGATTAGACTAATAATAAAAGACTTACTTTGATAGATTCCAAGTATACATGATGGCTACAACGACCTAAAGGTCCTTGAAACTGAATTGATACAGCAGCAGCACTAGGAAACGAACAAACAAAAGAAAATAGAGGGGTTGAAAAGTGAAGGAAGCGTCTGGTTGCAAGTAACCACATCCTATAAGTATAGGAAAGCCACTATGTATGGAATCGAACAAGCACAACCAAACCAAACATGTCAACCCAAAGAATGCCGATCTCATTTCTAGCATAAGAGCATGATACGTACCTGACCAAAAAGCTCTAAACCTTGAAGGCGTACCTACCCAGCTGAGACACCGAGCCAAGGCATACATCGAACCGAAGTTAGTGATGAATTAAGAAACGTCTGATTCGCAATGGTTGCTGGACAATGAAAGTCATTTTTACATGAAATAAAAGTTTACAAAAAGTTATCAAATAAAGCACAATTCGATCCTACGAAATATGCTTTGGGGGGCAAGTGTTGTGGGTGTTTACATCCAAGAAGTTAAGCAATGCAAGGCCGATTAAAAGGAAGGCAAGGGAAGTGTGAGTGCTACAAGGGACGTGATCCATACGCATTGTCCTTGTGGTGATATGAGCCACCTTGGAGATTAAGTAGGTAGGAAGGCTGGGAGAAGCAAAGAAAACTCACACTAGCTCATTCGGTCAAGTATAAGCAAGGTATGACTCGACCCGGTAGAAGTATTCTAAAGCTTGGCCTAGTGGTGAAGCTATTGAACAGAAATTATTGTCTAGTTGGCATATCGACGAACATGAATTCTTGTTCGATAGAGCGAATAGTGGTACAAGATTCTTTGTCCGCTAGAGAAGCCACCAGACAAGAATTCTTGTCCGTGTACATAGGGCAACCGAATCGAGCGACAAAATTTTAATTAACTAACATCCTCTAACCTCCTTCCTACACCAAATGATAAACCACCAGCATCCCTTATAGCACCAAGCCAAACCAAGTGGGATGTGTAGAATACAATAGCGTATGATTTTTGTTTGATGATAATATACGTATATATATTCGTTTAAATGTATTTGTTATTATACTATTTTATTTTTCACATAATTAAATAAATATTTGTTGAATAAAATAAATAACTCAGAATTCATATTTAAACAAATATTTTATTCAAACGAATATTTTATTACAAATTCAAATAGTACAAATTTGAGCTCTCACTACATTTACACAGTTTTCATTTGCAATACAATTTCAATTACAACACAATTTTCACTTTACAATGTTCACCTCACTACATAATTCACTCTTCACTCATATTTTGATCTTCAACCCTGTTCCAGCCTGTATCTAGCATCTGAACTATCTGCAAAATAAACACTGATGCAGTAAAATTGAAATAGAAAATATTTTACAATGCTCAATAAAGTGTGTGTTTTGAATATATTATCTGCCTCAGTTATTTGGGTTGTTCGTCGTCGTTTTTGTTTAATTCATCATACACGGACAACTTGTGACATGCATAGTGTATCACTGTACATGCCACAAGGCCGTGCACATCGATATACGCTTGCTCGTTAAATTTGCAGGGACAGGTGAGCACAAGGTTAAACTCAAGCCAAGGCTAGATTCAACACAGGTGCATGCAACATTTCAATTTTGACACAGTCAATTGTGACAACAAGGGATTCAACCATATGCACGGTCATGGGTGAACATGACAATACAACAAAGTAGTGCAACAAACCATGGACAATGAAATGCCAGACCACAATGCACCAGATCAGTGAAGAAGCAAGCAAAGTGACATATGTATACATATGCATATGGTCAGGTACAAGCAAAATCAGAATGTAGTGGAAAGTGAGGAGGCGGCAATGCAATGGCCAGGCTCACACCGACAAGTGCAACAAACAAAAGACTCCAAAATTCCAAACAACAAGAGTTAAAACATGTGTATATGAAATCAAAGCAACATTCAACATACAACATGACAAAGTGGTGAACCAGCAATGAACCAGACTAGTTCAATGACCATATACTACATATGTGTACACACATACATATACATATATATATATATAGTGGAAATCAAAAAGTAAAGATGGAAACATTTAGTTTCAACATATAAGTGAACATGAAACAGAGGCATGAACAACTTCAAGTGTAGACGCACACACATATACACACACATGTATGTATTATATGTATATACTCATAGAGACCACAATCATTGGACAACCAACAACAAGCCTTCGAGCATAAACACAACAACAGGAACACACCAGCATGAACAACTTCAAAGTGCAGACTTCATTCATATGAAAACATGAATAAGTACAAGTGCACCAGATCAAACATCATGTACAAGTCAAGGAGCAGTCAAAAAGAAATGATCGAACGGTTGCATTTCGAACAAAACATATGCATATGATCAGTGGAATATGGCAATGTATATGCTCATATGGGCAGAGCAATATTGATGCACCATATATATATATATATATGCACATGCAACAGAGGAGCATACATATGAAACAGATGAGACCAGAATATAATCACACAACAGACTTCAACATGCAACAACAATGAAACAGCCTCAACGCAAAATGACCACATGACAACATGAATGCATATGGGATGCAACACAAACCAGACCATCATAACTAAGGCTAACAAGACCAATGAATTCAACTCAAAACAATGCAAGACCACCACACAATGCAACGGAGAAGACTACAAGAGCAGAGTGCATATAAACATTGGACCATGCAACTGAAACCCAACCAGACTTCAAAATACACTATCATGTCAACAAAGAAGCAGTCCAGAGTTCATTCAATATGAAACCAGAATTGATGCCGAGCCATCACACACATATATACATACATGTATGTATATACATGGAGAAAACTGAAGTGCACCATACCAGCAAGCACTCGGGTTGACAGAAAATTATTTAAAGTTAACAAAGTCAAAGCAGTATGAACAAAGCAGTGTTCACATTTCAAAAAGAATTTGTCAATCGAAACTATGTTGAAGTGTTTTTTTTTCATCAGGTCAATATTATCAAAAATTCAAATACCAAAGTCGTAGGAGCAAAGAACGGAGAAAATTAGAATTCATCAGAGAGGTATATGCAGTAACACGAACAAGTCAAAATCATCACAGGCGTTCAAGCAAAAATCAAATGGCTAAGCAAATCAATTGATGAATTCAAAACAATATATACGAACGAAAATTTAGGGATTTTATCCCTATAAATTAAACCCGTTACATCATCGGCAAAAACATGAGTTCGAGCCCAAGCAATAAATAGAGCATACAGTCGAGCTTAAGCAAAATCGAAAAGGTGCAAAAAATCACATACCAAATTCAAACCATTTGAACTCATCATTGGAGCGACCGTGACCAATTCAAAGCCAGGAAGTCGATTGACGAAGCCAATCAACGCAATAGCACACTGCAATCGATCGTTATCACAAGCGGCGCCTCAATTTGAAGAAACCCTATTTACAGAAGAAAGGAAAAAGAACGGCCGAACATTTCACAAGCAAAAGGGAAAGACATTCTCCTTTTTATCTATTTGGGCCGGCTCTTGTTTAATTAATTTTGGGCTTAAGTTGTTAATAATAGGGTTTTGTTATTTAGTTATTTTTATTGTGTAATTTTCCCTTTTAAAATTGTATAACTTTCTAGTTGTGTAACTAGGTACAAACTACGGGGCGTAGTTTGAGAATTCGCAACCCAGTGGTTGAGTTGTGGCAGGGTTTTGAGCTTAGAGTTAGGTTAGTTAAGTTAGCGGGTGTCGCAATTTTACGTGTGTAAGCGTCTGACTACTTAATTTCTAGTAGAAACCTTGGGGGCAGCACGTAGGCAGGTTATTGCCGAAGCTGGGTAAATTTGTGTGTGATCTCTTCTGCATTTGTTTCTGTTATTATTTTAATTTCTGCATTAATGTTTATTATTATTAGTATTACCCTATTCATCCCCCTCTAGGGTGAAAACGATCCTACAAGTGGTATCATAGCAAGGTTAATAGCATAGATGTCTAACCCTAGTTGCAAATCTAGCGAGAGTCGATCCAGTATTATTCCCCCTATTTTTGATGGAACGGATTTTTTAAATTGGAAATTAAAAATGGAATTTTATTTAAAATCTATTAATTCTAAATGTTGGGATATTATTGAAAACAGGTGTGATATAGTAGACAAGAAAAATACTTCGATTAATGCTCTTGTTATGCATATACTATATTCTCATATTAATCGAGATAATTTTAACCATATCTGTCATTGTGAAATTGCATAGGAAATCTAGAATACTTTTAATGCAATATATGATGCAAAAGTCAACAACGGTAAGAAATCCTCCACAATCGACTCAGTTGAAGAAACGTGCTTGACAGGATTTGCAAAAGACGACAACGATGAAGATTAAATAGCCGATGAGATAAGTGATCTTTCATTCAATGATTTAGTTCTCTTGTGCTGAAAATTAATTGAAAATAATGAAGCTCTTGAGATGAAAATAATAAGGTGAAAATGGAACAATCTAAATTGCGTCAGAAAAATAATGATTTGAAAAATGAGCTTAAAAATATTAAGAAAAATAAAAATTCTAATTGCAAAAGGTGTTTGGACTATGAAAAAGAATTTGCCTGTTTTCATGAAATCTTTCAAAAGTTAGAAAACGAAATTTTAATTCGGGAGAATAACAAAACTGAGTTGATTTGTAAAAATAATATTTTGCAAAAAGAGTTGGAGAGTTTTAAGAGGTCGGAAAGTTCTAAATGTGCGATTTTTGAAAGGAAATTAAATGAGGTCAACGAAAATTTCAAAACCCTTGAAAAAGAAAACGTGACTTTGAGCAAATCTGAAGTTATTCGATTAAATCACGAGTTTGAAAAGGAGATTGAATAAATCAAGGATTTTGAAAAAATTGAATTTAAAAAACTCAAACTCTTTGAAACTGAGATGCTAGAAATTGAGACTAAAATTAGAGAGCTTCAAAATGAAAATATGGGCTTGAAAATGAATAATTTTGAAAAGAGAGATAGTACCATTAGTTGTTGTTCGAAGCTAATGAATGAAAATAAACTTTTAAATCCAAAGTTAATAAACTTGAGTTGATTACTCAGAAATTTTTCACTAGAGAAAAATCATTTAATATGCTCTTAGAAAATCAACTCTTCGTGAATAAATGGAAAGGATTTGGATTTGCGTAAGTGTCAAAATATGAACAAACGACTAATAACACTGTTAAGGGGAAAAGTGTGATACCCAAATGCGTAAAGTATGGAAATATTGGACATGGTAAGAATAATTGTCGAAATATATACAAACACAAAACCGTTAAACAAATATGGATTCCAAAAAGTATGAATATAAATGGTTTGAAATTTAAACAAATTTGGATTCCCAAGGGTACAATTATAGATGCTAACGGTTTTTTATATGGACAAATTTGGGTACCAAAGATTTCAATAGATAATAATAGTGGTCCTACATCCATAGTTAGACCACTTGCCTTCTCCAAAATTTAGACACATAAGTGGGCTAAGGAACAAATTTGATGGAGATAGATTTCGAGTTTTTCTAGGTGATTGATAAACTAAAATTTAAATGTTCCTTCGCCTATAAAGATTAGATGGAGATCATCGCATTTTGGATATCACGGCATCGAAGGAAAGTGAGGTATGATCTCTTAACTCAATTTTGTTCACGTATTGTTAATTATGTTTTCATCGACATTGTTGAAGTATTTCTGCTATATCTTGAACATCTCAACTTTGATTTTTGAAATTCTTGAAGTTCTGGAAAGCTAACCGATAATGCTACAACTTTTCTGTTTTTAGTTTTTATTGATTCACTTTGGAATGTCATGAAAAACTGCTTTGACGAATTTTTTGAATGTGTGTTTTTGCTCAATATAGATTACTTTACTAGTGCTTGATATAAATGGACGTGTTGAAAATTTCAAAAAAGGAACAATTCAAGTGTTGAGGAGTACATGTTTTCTTATATACCACTATATATCACCATGAATACCTCAAATACAAGTGGTATCTGATATCATCTCATGTTGAAATCATTTTTGCAATTATTTAATTATTTATATTGATTTTCAACTAGAAGTCATTTTCACAAAACCCCCCTTACAGAAAATTGATTTTCACTTATTTTAATTTTTGAAACTCGGGTTTTCATCATGTTAAAAATACTCTAGTTTATTTCGAGAAGAGATGTACTCTAGAAAAGATAACCATTGATTAATCAAATCCTTTAGAACTCATCAAAATTATTATAGTGCTTGAAAAGTGATGGATAGTGATTAAATTATATTTCATAACAAGAGGAAGTATAATTTTATAATTTCATGAAAATTAAACAAATTTTGTAATATTTTTAGATTAGTACTTATTCCATGATCATTTCTATCACTTTCACCTTTCTGTCAATCCATACATCATAATATAGTGTGTAGAATTTGGTATTTCAAAATAAGGAATTTTTTTTGTAAAATAATTATATTCTAAAGTATTCACTCTTATTTAAAAGTCCTCGCGGTTATGCATGGGTGAATTGCTTGAATTTCTATATATGGGCTTCCATTCTCATTTAAAAGTCCTCGCGGTTATGCATGGATGGGACGCATATAAGAAAGGGATAAATATCAAGTATATTCTAATCTCATTTAAAAGTCCTCACAGTTATGCATGGTTAGAAAATACTTGACATGTTTTTTTAAAAAAAAAAAGGGTAACTACTAACCTCATTTAAAAGTCCTAACGGTTATGCATGGTTAGTAAGTGCTTTACAATTTTTTGTATAATATTTGAAAATAGAAAATTCACAAATTATTCCTTTATTGAAAATATCAAACTCTTGTCACTATATAAAATTTTCCATAATCCTACCATTTCTCTAAAGTGGAGTTTGTTTCTAACTAATAAAATATTATGATTTTTGTTTGATTAATTGGAATTTGAAATTAATATTTTCCTCTTGATTTGATTTTATATTTTTAATCAAAATCATAGCTAATTCAATTACTATTATTATTTTTGACGATAACAAAAGGGGGAGAGAGGTTAAGATTTTGATTTTTGAGCGATATCCTTACTAATATTCGAGAGTGTTTTTATTCAAAGTTATTCAGTTTTAACTACACGCATCTATGTAGGGGGGGTTTTGTTGTAGAAGGAGCATTCAAATAAGGGGAGCTAATAGGATTCTTCAAGACCAAATACATTTAATAGAGTCAAAATCTTAAAATATGTTTGTTATCATCAAAAGGGGAAGATTGTAGAATACAATAGCATATGATTTTTGTTTGATGATAATAAACATATATATATATATTCGTTTAAATGTATTTGTTATTGTACTATTTTATTTTTCACATAATTAAATAAATATTTGTTGAATAAAATAAATAACTCAGAATTCATATTTAAACAAATATTTTATTACAAATTCAAATAGTACAAATTTGAGCTCTCACTACATTTACACATTTTTCATTTACAATACGATTTTAATTACAACACAATTTTCACTTTACAATGTTCACCTCACTACATAATTCACTCTTCACTCGTATTTTGATCTTCAACTCTGTTCCAGCCTGTATCCAGCATCTGAACTATCTGCAAAATAAACACTGGCGCAGTAAAATTGAAATAGAAAATATTTTGCAGTGCTTAATAAAGTGTGTGTTTTGAATATATTATTTACCTAGGTTATTTGGGTTGTTCGTCGTCGGTTTTGTTTAATTCATCATACACGAACAACTTGTGACATGCACAGTGTATCACTGTACATGCCACAAGGTCGTGCACACCGATATACGCTCGCTCGTTAAATTTGCAGGGACGGGTGAGCACAAGGTCAAACCCAAGCCGAGGTTGGATTCAACACAGGTGCATGCAACATTTCAGTTTCGACACAGTTAATTGTGACAACAAGGGATTCAACCGTATGCACAGTCGTAGGTGAACATGACAATACAACAAAGTAGTGCAGCAAACCATGGACAATGAATTGCTAGACCACAATGCACCAGATCAGTGAAGAAGCAAGCAAAGTGACATATGTAAACATATGCATATGGTCAGGTACAAGCAAAATCAGAATGTAGTGGAAAGTGAGGAGGCAGCAATGCAATGGCCAGGCTCACAACGACAAGTGCACCAGACAGAAAACTCTGAAATGCAAAACAACAAGAATTCAAACATCTGTATATGAAATCGTAGCAACATTCAACATACAACATGACAAAGTGGTGAACCAGCAATGAACCGAACCAGTTCAATGACCACATACTACATATGTGTACACACACACACATATATATATATAGTGGAAATCAAACAAGTAAAGATGCAAACATTAAGTTTCAACATACAAGTGAACATGAAACAGAGGCATGAACAACTTCAAGTGCAGACGCACAAACATATATACTTACATGTATGTATATATGTATATACTCATGGAGACCACAAGTACTGGAAAACCAACAACAAGAACACACCAGCATGAACAACTTCAAAGTGCAGACTTCATTCATATGAAAACATGAATAAATACAAGTGCACCAGATCAAACATCATGTACAAGTCAAGGAGCAGTCAAAAATAAATGATCAAACAGTTGCATTTCGAACAAAACATATGCATATGGTCAGTTGAATATGGCAATGTATATGCTCATATGGATAGAGCAATATTGATGCACCATATATATATGCACATGCAATAGAGGAGCATACATATGAAATAGATGAGACCAGAACATAATCACACAATAGACTTCAACATACAACAACAATGAAACAGACTCAACACAAAATGACCACATGACAACATGAATGCAAATGGGAACACAAACCAGACCATCATAACTAAGGCTAACAAGACCAATGAATTCAACTCAAAACAATGCAAGGCCACCACACAATGCAACAGAGAAGACTACAAGAGCAGAGTGCATATAAACATTGGAGGATGCAACTGAAACCCAACCAAACTTCAAAATACACAATCAGGTCAACAAAGAAGCAGTCCAGATTTCATTCAATATGAAACTAGAATTGATGCCGAGCAATCACACACATATATACATACATGTATGTATATACATGGAGAAAACTGAAGTGCACCATACCAGCAAGCACTCGGGTTGACAGAAAATTGTTTAAAGTTAACAAAGTCAAAGCAGTATGAACAAAGCAGTGTTCACATTTCAAAAAGAATTTGTCAATCGAAACTGTGTTGAAGTGTTTTTTTTCGTCAAGTCAATATTATCAAAAATTCAAATACCAAAGTCGTAGGAGCAAAGAACGGAGAAAATTCGAATTCATCAGAGAGGTATATGCAGTAACACGAACAAGTCAAAATCATCACAGACGTTCAAGCAAAACTCAAATGGCCAAGCAAATCAATTGAAGAATTTAAAACAATATATACGAACGAAAATTTAGGGATTTTATCCCTATAAATTAAACTCGTTACATCATCGGCAAAAACATGAGTTCGAGCCCAAGCAATAAACAGAGCATACAGTCGAGCTTAAGCAAAATCGAAAAGGGGCAAAAAATCACATACCAAATTCAAACCATTCGAACTCATCATTGGAGCGACCGTGATCGATTCAAAGCCAGGAAGTCGATTGACGAAGCCAATCAACGCAATAGCACACTGCAATCGATCGTTATCACAAGCGGTGCCTCAATTTGAAGAAACCCTAATTACAGAAGAAAGGAAAAGGAACGGCCGAACATTTCACAAGCAAAAGGGAAAGACGTTCTCCTTTTTATCTATTTGGGCTGGCTCTTGTTTATTTAATTTTGGGCTTAAGTTGTTAATAATAGGGTTTTGTTATTTTAGTTATTTTTATTGAGTAATTTTCTCTTTTAAAATTGTATAACTTTCTAGTTGTGTAACTAGGTACAAACTACGGGGCGTAGTTTGAGAATTCGCAACTCGGTGGCTGAGTTGTGGTAGGGTTTTGAGCTTAGAGTTAGGTTAGTCAAGTTAGCGGGTGTCGCAAGTTTACGTGTGTAAGTGTCTGACTACTTAATTTCTAGGAAACCTTGGGAGCAGCACGTAGGTAGGTTATTGCCGAAGCTGGGTAAATTTGTGTGTGATCTCTACTGCATTTGTTTCTGTTATTATTTTAATTTCCGCATTAATTTTTTTTTATTATTAGTATCACCCTCCTTAGGGTGAAAATGATCCTACAAGATGCTTCATGATACTTGGCTAGGAAAACGTCTACATCCACTTGCTAAACCAAACAACCACCAAACATGGCCGTTTTAGCCGAACCAAGCAAAGACATTTAAGGAATGAAATCTGAATATATAAGAAATTCTAGATTGTATCTTCTATATATGGAAATAACTAAACCGAACATGTTATACAGAAAAACTACCTGATTTACCAGGATGACCTCCCTACCTCTTGACTCATGTAAGTATTCAAGCTTCCAACAGCCATGGGACAACTTTTGAAGCCACCAGACTCTGCCAAACAGAAATAGCCGAACAGAGCCTAGGAACAACATTTTTAATAGTAAATCATCATACTTAGCATCCAAATCCTAGTAAAAGCTGAAACATAAAAAAGGGAATAAAAATGTACAATGGATGTAGACTCGTTATTGCTGAATGACTATAAACTTATTTGTATACTTCACTTTTCCAGCATTTTCTTTCTATTTTCTTCACTATTATAAATCTGAATGGAGTGTTTGTCCACTTTTTATGCAAACAAATGGTTTTACTAACCATAATCAAATTTTGATTCTAAATTTTGGTTATTTTAAATTTTTTTTTTTTGGTGATACATTCCTTTGTATTGTCAATGGAATGTATATGGTTCAGAACAACATACGGATTATAAAACCTGAGTTTTACTATCATATGATAACAAATCAGAACATTAAAGTAAGAGGTTGCTAATTACGTTAAAAAATTCACTATATTTTACCACAATCATTTTCTCGCCTTTTATTTTGGCACAATAGAAATTACCACAAGCAACAGAAATTGATTATCAACATTAATATAGTACAAAGAAATATTAATTTCTGCACTAATAATTTATCCATCGATTTTCTAAATGCGTTGCTCAAAGTATACGAACGACAATACACAACTGTTGTTCAATAAACATGTAGTCTTCTAAATAATTCAAACAACATTGAAAATTCACTTCCTCGACCAAGCAACTCGCAACTTTCTATTTTCGTCGACTTTGTACCCCTTTCATTTGACATTGCTTGAAACGAGTTTAGAAGCTTGATTAGGAGTTTGAATGATGTTGAATAAGGGACGCAGAGACTATTGCGATTTTTGATAAAAGAAGAAAAATAATAAAATATACGGTGGTAAAATTTGAGTTAATTTCAATAACTATTTTGAATTTTAATGGTAAAATTGCATGCTTGGCAAAATCTAATAAAAATTTTGGTATAATAGCAACCTTCCCGTATGCTTACCACACTATATCTCATGTTATTTATTAAGTAACCTAAAAGAAGATAACAACATCATTTTATCACAAGTGCACATCTCCAAAATTTAAGATCCTATCTTTCTTTTTTCAAATGCCTCGATCATCACAACTACACAAAAAAAATCTAACGTTTGCTCTAAAAATCTACTTATCGAACCCTCGTGAAAAAGATTATTCTCGTATTCAAATTGTAGAATTTGATGGAGTGAAAAAGGTTATAAAAAGAGTAAGAAATGAATGATTATTGTGTTGTGAACGGTGGGTTGAAATCTAAATTCGACACAATTGTGGTGCAACCGATAATTATCATCCGTCCCCAAATGTTAAGATAATGATTCTTCAAATCTGTACACTCAACATCGAACGATTTGTATATTTGCAGAAATCATTTCTTAAGATTTTTAGTTGTTTTAAAAATATTTGTGGAATGAAGAAAATGAAGAAAGCGGATTAAAATTAACTGAATATGTAAGATTGAGTGTGCTTACATTTCATGAATAGTTGATAATGATATATTTGGAAACAAACAATCCCTACATTCTCTCTGAGGCCTCACCACCCTCAGAAGGTAAAAGCAAATAGCCATTCAGATGAGGACACATCAGCAGACAGTGTCAGTGCCTTAACTCCTACTCAGCGGGTGTCTAGCTGAAACGCAGACCTACCAGAGAGCCAATAACATGCAGACACATCATCAACGCTTCCAGCCACGTGGCTGGCCCACTTATGCAAATAAAGCACGACAATGGAAATTTTTGTTACAGTTAGTGGAGTTCCCAGTTCCGAATCGCAATGATATGGCATTTGCTTTTCAGGTAGAAGGATAAGGGCTTGAATTAATGCTATTAATAAACATCAAATGCTTATCATTATGATGCTAAAGCTTTAGAATCAACGTTATAAAAATGTTTATTAACTTTCAAAATACATTATCACATTCTTTTGAATATATCATACAGTTAAACAACCACATAAACATCCTTTAGAACAGTTCTAACTCCATTTAGTCCATTACGAACAACAAATCCTTTCACTTGTCTTTTCTCCCTTACTTTTATGTTGAACGATCGTGCATTGCATCCAGAAGAAAAAATGAAAACCAACCATGGAACTAGTTTCTAAAAAAAAGCACAAACAGATAAAATTTCAAAAACTTTACCTTGAGTCTTTGCCGTTTTATTCAATGTGCAACAAAATGTGTGCCTTCTTATTGCAAAACTGCATTAAAACAGCAAAATCTTTGCTATTTTAATCTGTTTTTGCGATAAAACGGTAAACTTTTTACTGTTTTATCCAATGTTCTTCTGTTCACTTCACCAGCTGCAAAATCGAATTTAATCAGCTACAAACAAATGTACAAGTCATACATAATTGCGTTGTGCCTAGTTCAGTTCCGTTCAATTTTTTGACTGTGGGTGACATATATCACATGTTTCAGGCTACTAGTCAGATCTCTTGTAATTATTCTATACTGAAACTTAGTAATAGAACTTTTCTCGGTGGATTCATGGAATTTTATTTTATTTTCTGCTAATACAGAGACCTATAGCATGTGCATAACTGGAAACTGAAAGAACAGCAAAAAAAGAAACATGACAGTTTGTAGTTTGTGCACTTTGAAAAATATGGATTATTTCTAAAATAAAACTTCCATAAACAGGCTTCAGTTTTGGAAAAAACATTCATCTATATTTAAAAAAAAAATCTCAAACATGGCAGGGCCATTTCTACACAATATTCCCACACACTACTAAAGTTAGGGAAAAATATGCTAAATAGTGGCTTTTTATATATATAAAAGTGGTCACTTTAATATATTCTACCTAACCATATAAAAATCTCCATGCACTTCTCATAATGCACTACAACTCCAGCTATGTTCACATCATCTCCTCCTCTATCATCTCCTATTTATCTTTCAAGAAAAATTTCAGCTTTCGCTCCAACTGATCAATCAGCTGCAGTAAAAACAAGCACAAATAACATAGATGCAAGTACCATAGGCATCATATCAGCCTTGATTTGTGCAGTAATCATAGGCCTACTACTGAATGCCATGATCTGGTTCATTGTTCAAGTGATAAAACAAAGATGGTATCGAAACGAGTACGACGTAGAAGCAAAACAATATGAAGTTTCAAAGAAAGAAATTGATGCAATGCCAACACTGCTATATTCAGAAACGCCAGGACTGCCTGAGCTGCCAAACGCAGAATGCACAATTTGTTTATCAGAATTTGTTTCTGGAGAGAAAGTAAAGGTGTTGACAAAGTGCAGGCATGGATTTCATTGTGTATGTATTGATAAGTGGTTTGAAAAGCACTGTTTGTGTCCGATTTGCAGACAGTGTTCGTTTCAGAAGAATACAGTTATATGAAAAATTAGGATAAATTTTCATTTTAGACTTCTCAAAAAAGCTTATTTCAAATTTCGACATAGTTTGAAACTTATTATAAAAATGCCTCTTTTTCTTAATACAATATTTTTGTACTTGCTCATTCCATAAATGAGCATGTATAAAATTAAAATTTACATATGCACATTTATAGAATCACATGTACAAAAACGTTGTATTATGAAAAAGGGACATATTTTCATAATAAGTTTCAAAATGATGGCTAAACAACTTAAAATAAGTTTATTCAAAGGCCTAAAATGAAATTTTGTCTAAAAAATTATTGTATTACAAATTTTATTTGCTGGGCCAACGTATTCATTTTGTTCATGTTCATGGAACCCAGTGCAGAGTATATAGAAAACAAAGGCTTCATAGTGTTATAATTACAACTATTGTCATCTTCAGAATATATGTGATTATAAGTAGAAATTGCCATATAACTGATATAGGAAGACAGAATAGAATGAATACTGAGTCATGCCACACACAATAAATCTTTTACCCTTTCCATGCATGTGCAGTCATTTGTATGTGGATAAAGAGATTGTGACTCTGCATATTATGAAGTTTGGTGAAGTGTTCCATCAATATTATGCTTTATGTGTTGAACTTTATGTAAGAAAATGGTGCGGTAAAAGATAAATGTAACCATAAAAAATGTTTAAAAGGGCAGTGATTGGTTATTGTAGAGCTCTTGGCTAATATGCAATATGGAGTTTCAAAGAAGGAAATTGATGCAATGCCACCACTACTATATTCAGAAAAGCCAGGACTGCCTGTGCTGCTAAACTCAGAATGCACAGTTTGTTTATCAGAATTTGTTTCGGGAGAGAAAGTAAAGGTGTTAACAAAGTGCAGCCATGGATTTCATTGTGTATGTATTGATAAGCGGTTTGAAAAGCACTGTTAATTGTGTCCAACTTGCAGACAGTGTTCGTTTCAGAAGAATACAGTTAAATGAAATATTAGGACAGCCTCCAAACAAAATTTATTTCACTGCCTCTTTTTCATAATGCTACATTTTTTACATGCGCATACCATAAATGAGCTTTATAGAATACATATTTCATAATACAATATTTATAGAATGTGTATGTACAAAAACATTGTATTATGAAAAAAAAGACTTATTTTCATAATGAGTTTTAAATAAGACCTAAACTTGAAATAAGTTATTTTCAAAGACCTAAAATGAAAATTTGTTAGAAAAATTATTGTAATCATTGCTCAGTATTTACAAATTTTATTTGCTGGGCCAACATATTCATTTTATTCATGTTCATGAAACCCAGTGCAGATTGTAGAAAACAAAGGCTTCATAGTGTTATAACTGCTATTATTGCCATCTTAAGAATATGGTTATAAGTAGAAATTGCTATATAACTGATATAGGAAGACAGAACAGAATGAATACTGAGTCATTCCACACAACAAATCTTTTACCCTTTCCATGCATGTGCAGTCATTTGTATGTGAATAAAGAGATTGTGACTGCATATTATGAAGTATGGTGAAATGTTCCATCAATATTATGCTTTATGTATTGAACTTTATATAAGAAAATGGTGTAGTACAATACATATGTAACCATAAAAAATGCTGTATGTATTGGCTAATATGCAACATTAAAGAGTAGCAATTAAAATGATCTCCATTAATAATTCTATGCATCCAAAAAAGGAGTAGCATGATAACCAACAGTGACTGAAAGTTGTAAATTCAAGCTCCAATTGCCAGGGCCAGATCGAGAATAATACTTAAGTTTTTGTTGTAAAAATCAATATATTGACAGAAAAAAAATAGTAGTGGTGCTAATTTCAAATTTTAATTGCAATGGCCTATACATAATTTCTGATATTTGAAGGTAATAAGTAGTGATAACTTCATTTGTCAAACTTTTGAGTATACACATACAATCATATAATATCAGTAATGTGGTTTGTAGTATCATGGTGTTGCTTATAGAATGCGTGTTCAGTCATGACTGTTACTGTTGGTGAAGTCAAAAGTAAATGGCAAAAACTTGTGAACGAATAAATACGGTCTGTCTTTTAAACTTTAAAGCATCACTTCTCTCTCTTATTATATGCATTGACAGTAAAGCTCGTATGTATGATGAAGTTTAAGAAATAGAGGAAGTTAAGCCAATTGAATCGTTACACTTTGAAAGTAGCAAGATGATTACATGGATTGGGAAATGAGGATGAAATTTTCTAGTCCAAATATTCTCTACATCACTGGTCCAACCCAATAAAATTTGTGTTTTTATTTATTTTGCAAATATATCTCATTTAAAATTGCTAAGGAGACTCGCGTGTTAACATGACTACAGTGTCACTCGCTCTGGTATTGACTGAGACAATAATTGTGAGACACATCTACAACTTTATAAAAAAATTAAAAGATCATGGAGAGCAGAGCCTAGCCAATCTTATCGAAATTCATTCAACTCTATTTCTAAATCCATCTCCATAAATTATCGTTCATAAATTATCGTTGACTGTCAATTTTTGATCACTAAACCAAATCAGGTTCACAGAAATAAAATTAACTCAAATTCTAATTAAAACCTAACTTGAATTAATAATCAAATACCAACTAAAATTTATCTCAATCCCCATATTAACTAATTGACACAGAATTCAACATAAAATTTGAAAACATGGATAATTTTATTCAAAAATACTAAATGAAGGAGAGCTGCTGCCGATGCAAGTGGTTGCAATGTGTTTTGCTGCAAATGACGTTTGTGCTCTTCTAGTTCTAGTTGAGTTCGAATAAATTTCTCAGATTGAGAGTTTTTAGTGTTGATAGTAGAAAGAAGGTTTATGTGTGCTCTTAGCAACACACTTTATAAATCAGAAGTTGTATTCAGAACTTCTGATCAAATACAAACACGGCCTAGAAAGAGGAATGAACATTCTAACTGACAAATTGCAATGGTTTATGGGGAGGTCAGACAAATAAAATCACTTGCGTACTCCTCAAATTAGATTTTGCTGAAGCCCGAAACGTTGGAGGGTTTGCTGAATAATGAATCTCTTGGATCATTCTTACCCTAAAATCCTTTACCTCCTCTTTATTGTCTCTTTGTTTTCCTTTTTTCAATTTGTACTTTCTTACATTGAAAAACTTGGCTACATAGTAAGTTGATATCAAACAACTGAGCTCATACCTACACCAGCAAGAAAATATAGACACAAATAATAGAACACTTACAGGGATGTCAACTCACGACCAAATCAAAACAACATAACTAGTCAAAATAAGTCAAACAATACCTAATTCTCCGACCTTTAATTCGGGAATCAAACTCATCCATGGTGACTATATCTCTTAGATCTGCTGATCAAGAGGATTGCATTAGTAAAGCAGCAGAGGAGCAACAATGTCAGTAGATGCATATCAGCTTATTCGGCTGTGCTGGTAAAATAAGATGTTTATCTCTGAAACATTGCAGTGTCAAATGCATGTCGAGTACACGCTACATCGACTGCAGAGACGATGATTTACCGCCTACGGTCGATCAAGGAGATGTCCGGGATCTCCATTCATAGGTCAAAGATTGCTTTTGACACTACGCATGTGGTTGCTCCAAAAGTAGGACAAACACCTAATCAAACAACAAACAAGAATTATAGAAGTTAAGAAACCAAAGAGAGAACACAGAAGAATTTAGAGTGATGCAATCAAAATCAATAGCCAACGTCCACTATTAACTTTGTTACAGATCATCCTTTGCTTTTACAAGAAAGATATAATAACTCGTGACAAAGTTTGGACAAAAGAATCAGATAACAAAATGAAGATCATTTTTTCAATGCACTAGTCTTACTATTTATAGACGAAATCGATCAGCAAAATCGTCGAAATTTGCTGAACCACGTTGCCCACTTCAGATCCGAAGTTTCAGCAAAAGAATATAGTAAAAATCATGAACTAATAAGGATCGGTACCGAGTTATCCGGTTTTTATCATTTTGTGCTTTGCTTTGGCTTGGCCTTCATCTTTGACTAAGTCATGCTAGCTCACCACGTGCCTCAATAAGGACCGGTATCAAGTTATTCTTTGATCTTGAATCTTCAAATACCTTAGCTTGTCATCACTTAGCTTTCTCCAAAAATGGCCAAGTATTTTCTCGCTGGCCAAAAGGATTAGTACCGACCCTAAGGACTTCATCTAAGCTTTGGCATTTCATATGCGTTCTTCATTTCTAATCCATCTCACGAGCAATCAATAGCTCCGAGTCATCAATATATCGCCTGATTCAAATGCATGATAACACTTGTCCCTCAAAGTGTCTTTTGTATTAATAGAGCATGCTTTGAATCAAGACAAATGTTGACTTCGAACCCTGATTTGAAGAGATGCCCCTATTTTTTGAACTGCCTTCATGAAGCGATGCATTCATTCTGGATCGACATGTTGCTTTGAACAGTTGTGGATTCACATTTCTTTGATAGGTATAAGAGCCAAAACATCCCACTTTGAATTTTTTATTTAGTTATGAGGCTTTTGCAAGCTTCTCTTTTCATTGGTCAAGTATGATTTCATCTTCCATCTTCATTTACATCATCCTTCTCTTTTTTTTCTAATATTTGATCATATGGATCGATATGGATCGGTACCAATCGTTTCTTTTGTGTTGCTATTTAAGTTGCACTTCAAAAAAATCACCTTCATTGTCATTTTCTAGGCTATCGTCTTTTATCTTCTACAAGCTTCGCGATTTCCTTCGTTCACGCCATTGTCAGCGCGTCGCATTCTCCAAGCCTTAAGATCAAATTTTGGCAATCAACGCCAACCGAAGCAAGCTCATCATGCTCGAACCTTTAGAACTCACTGCTGACTCGAACGAGTTTAAACTCGATTCCTTAACTTCAACATCGCTTTCTTGTACCATTCCTAATCTATGGTGGGTCGTCGTCGCTACTTTATGGCCATTGACATCTAGTTGTGGTCGCCAACCCATTTTCGACCTTGACTTCACATCCCCTTTCTTCCATAACTTGCCATGGCCAATATTACACACATTGAACTCAAGATTATGGTTACTCGAACCTAGCCCCATTCATCCTCAGGTTTCACTCCAAGCTTATCTACCTGTGGTCGTCCAGTTTTTTCGCTCATTTTCAACAGGTTTCACCTGTGGAAGGAAGGGATGATTAAATTTTATCAAGTTTTGAAGAATATGGATTGCCGTTTTATTTTCGATGGAACAGTTATAAGAAACGGCCATATCAAACGCAGTTCAACGTCAAACAAAATCGTGCTTCAATACTTCAGTTGAGCATCGTAATCTTGCGTCCCTACAAAGAAAACTCCGTGTCGCTCTAGACAACGGTTCTGCTATCATATATTATGTTGGAACTGGGCTAGCCCATAGCGGAGTAAACAGGTAAATTTTAGAAAAATTCTTCCATTTGGATCTTATTGGGCCCATGAAGTCTAATTTTTATTTAGATCTTATCTAAATTTATTTCAAATAAAATCAATATTTCATTTTATTTTATAAATAAGATTTATTTATTATTAGATTTGTATTATATTATATGATATGTGTATCATATACACATCTTTGTGTTCGTGCACGTGCAACATAATAAGGTGTACGTGGTTTGACATGCCCGTGTATAATTGTTTGGATTTACACCGCAATGGACATGTTAGCCCCTTTATATATAATGGTGTTGTCAATGTATGTGTGTGTGTATACAATTTAATATATTATGAAATAATAATTATAACATATAAAATTTTATAAAATGATACGCATATATATTTATTTATTTATTTTTGTGTGTGTATCAAATTAATATTAATTTAGTATATTAAATTAATTTAAATATTTACATATATGTATAAAATAATTGCAAATTTAATACAATAAATTAATCTGTTGCAATTATACATGAAATATTTCAAAACTTTAAAGTGGCATATACATATAATACACACACAAACACACACACACACACACACACACACATATATATATATATATACAAGGATCGGTTATACCTCATTTTTGTTACACCTCAAATCCCTATTGATATCAGCCACAAGTTTTGAATTAAATAATAGAGTGAAATGGGAAGAGAGAGAAATTATATTATTTAATTCAGAATTTGTGGCTGAAATTAACGGAGATTTGAGGTGTAGCCGATCCTTGCCTTATACACACACACATACATATACATACACACACATATACATACATACATATATACATATATATTAAATAATGTTTAAATTGTTTTATATTATTATATATAAGTGGAAATTAGGTTGAAGTGCTTCTCATTTCAGGATAATAAGTTTTAAGGACAGCAATTCTGAATAATTAGTTTTAAGGATAATTTACAGAAAAATGATAAATTTATTTATCTTTTTAAGTTATACATGAAAATGATAAATTCATTTATCATTATTTCTGTATAACTGAAAATGATAAATTTATTTATCTTTTTCCTGAAATTTGTCCTTGAAACTAATTTTTCAGAATTGCTGTCCTTAAAACTTATTACTCTGCTCAAAGAAGTCTTTTAAGTAAAAATTCCCTATATAATATATATATATATAATATAAAATACATATATAATAAAATATTTAAATATGCATGTGAGAAAATGCTTTTGGCTATATAGGTTTTTTTCGGTTTTGAATTTTTTTAATTTCGAATTTCCATATGGAAATAATTAAAAAAAATTAAAAACTCGAAAATAATTTTAAATCATTATATACCATTTTGTAGGTTTGCCAATTTTATTTAATTTTTCGTGTATTTATTTTACATGAATTTAAATTTAACAATAAATCAAAGGACATAAATATATATATATATATGGATTTTAATATATATATATATATATATATTAAAAAGAATACACACACATATATATGTATGTATGATTATATTTTTATTCGATCGGGATACAATATATACATATATATGATTAATTAAATAAAATATATTCATTATACATATACATATAGTATTATTTTATTTCTATGTATTGCAGTTAATTTCTAAAAAAGTGGTTTTTTTATATGGCTGCAAGCATATAATAGGGTATATTTACATAATTTTTTTAAAATTTTACATACAAATACATATAATCCACTTATTGGTACGTAGCAACACTTATATATGCAGATTCGTGAAATTGAGCATAAACAATGACCACATGTAATTACATAATGAATATTATATATAAGAGGTATAAAATAAATTATCACGTTTCACCAAAGTCTAATTGATACATCTAGAAACATTGAATCTGTATACTCCTTGAATCGAATCCTGAATCCAGAAATTGCATCTTTCTGAATGCAGCTAGCATCGATAATCGAATTAAATTTTGTTTGAGGTTTTAAAGCTTGAAAATTTAAGAAATTAGGAAGGAGGAGTGGCGGGCTGATCCGATCAAGAGGTGAGGCAAGAAGTCTAGAAAAAACGAGGGTTAGAGTGATTTAAATAAAGGAGACTCTAAGGAGTAAAGTAAAGATCTTGTTTTTCTCTTATGTAATCTCCTCTCTTTAATTCAAAATCTAACTCACCATTAGGCATTATATGGCCGACCTCCTCTAGGCTAATCATGGCCGCACTTTATCAAACCCCATATGAGCCTCAAAATCATTTCAAGCCGATCAGTAATTAACACATTTAAATTCAATATATAGTGGCAAGATGATTACATGGATTGAAAAATGAGGATGAAATCTTCTGGTCTAAATATTCATTAGACCGCTCATCCAATCCAATAAAATTTGACAAGTTTTTATTTATTTTGCAAATAGATTTCATTTATAAGTTTAACATAGCAAGAAAAGGTGTTTCGCATTTAATCCTTGGAAAAGAGACAAATCATTGTGTTAAATTATTGATGGTAGGACTAGGGGCCTAGAGTGACTTGGGACTAGCGGATTTAATCCTTGGAAAAGAGACACAAATCATTGGCTATCTGAACATAACGTACCGAAGTGTATTCTGGATAACAAAAACGCTAAGGAGATTTGCATGTTAAGGGGCTGCAGTACACTCGCTCTAGCATTGGTGGGAAAATGATTTTGAAACCCGTCGGCAACTGTAAAAAAATTAAAAAAAATCATGGAAATAAAAGCCTAGCCAATCAGACACTAAGGTGGTGTTTGATTTAAAAACGAATTTTGTATTTTTGGTTTTCAATATGTCTCTCAAATACGAGAAGAATGGAGGGACGACGGAGGGGATAAAAGAATAACGGATGAGGGGACAAAGGGGATAGAGGAATGATGGAAGAATGAATTTTTTTACGTGCTTGTGTTATTTTCCAAAACGCGGAAAATAAAAAAAAGTTGTTTTCTATTTTGTACGTTAACTTCGTTTTCTAAATCGGTCATTTTCGGCAATATAAATGCGTCATGTGCATTTTTGTATGAACGAAAATCTAAACCTAAAAATAACAAAACAAACACTACCTAAGTGTAGAGCACATCGCCTTTAAGCGACTTTTGCAAGTAGCCATTTCTAGATAAAACCATTTGATTTCATAGAAGCAAACTTGTAGACTTTTACCCATATTATTAATTAATTGCTTCATCAAAGTAATCACTAAAGTATTAGCTAATAGACTAAAAAGAGAAATGAACATTCTATTTGACAAATTGCAAACGGTTTATGAGACGATTAGCGGTTGCTGCTCGAATATTTACTTATTTTCAAAAGGATAAAAAAATCGTTTGTGCATCTCCTCAGATTAGATTTTGTTAAAGCCATCGATTCGATTGATGGGGACATCTTGTTAGAAACATTAAGCCCTAGAGGGTTTGCTGAAAGATGAATCTCTTGTACCATTCTTACCCTAAAATCTTCATGCTCCTCTTTCTCTCTCTGTTTTTTTAATTGTACTTTGTTTTGTTGAAAAACTTGGGTACATAGTAAGTTGATATCAAAAAACTAAGCTCATACCTACAATAACAAGAAAAAATAAACACAAAAAATAATACACTTACATAGACATCAACTCACAACCAAGTCATGACATGACGTCCATCCAGTGACTATAGTTGGGTCGAGTGGAAGTATTGGAAGTGGAGCACTATTCAAGTGAGGATTCGTCTCCTCGGTTATATGCGGTTAGTATCACAGTCACTCAAAGTCAAAGTCTCTGGCCAGAGCATTTCGGTTAATAATAATTGTTATTATTGAACCAAGGACTAGGCCTGTCAATGGATACCTGAAAAATTCGAAAAAACGGATATTATCCGATATTCGAAAAGCGAATGCAGATATCCGGTATCCGAAAAGAAAATCGGATGCAGATGCGGATATGGGGCTATCCGTATCCGAACGATTTAATTAGTTTATAATTGTTATAAATTTTTTTTTTTTTTTTTTTTGAGATCATGGGGAACCTTAAGATCATGGTATTCATTGATACTCACTTAAGTAAACCCCACGCCGTGTGTCTACCCCGCTTTTATTTAGTCGTCGCACACGGATGCTTAACGTTGAAACTCCCACTGATGGTTTGGCGCTGGGATTCGAACCTGCCCGGACACAGTCCTTTGGTTCCCATCTCCCAGCTCCCAAACCAACCGAGCTACGAACGGCGGGTATAATTGTTATAAATTAATTAAATCAATTAATATTTGTGAAATATTAATTATAAAATTTGAGAAATAGATAATGTTATATATATTTATAACAGTTATAAATATATCGATCGATATACAATATCGATACGCGATTAAATTAGATTTAATTGCATAGTATTTTGGCTTGGGATTAGATGGGTTTAAGGCCCATCATTAGGGCTGCAAATTTTCAGTTTTGGGAAGGTCTAGGGGTGGCTAAAACATAGGGAATTGGCTTGAGATAATGCGTTGAGATCAAGTGAGAATGGGTAAAAAGGTCTTCCTCGTTTCTCTCTAATACAACCCTATATATATGTATATGTATATGTATATGTATATGTATGTATGTATGTATCTCTAAAATAGTGATTAACCTTTTTTGGCCGCCATTACCTTCTACATTGCTGGTTAAAACATTGCTCCCAATCTACTCTAAAATTCTCAAATATATTTCAAATTAAAATAATACTATTCGATAGTTAGAGGTCGGTGAGTCCGGACTTGCAATCTGACGAATCAAGAACAGTAAAAGGAAGGAAAGTCATTACTTCAACATGGATTCAAAGGCATCATTAAATTGATAATTTTAATTCATATTACAGTAATTAAATTATATTCTATGATCCTATAATAAGAAATTTCATATCAGTTTAAATATATTGCTACTATATGTTTAGTTAGGTGAGATTTTGTTAGTAGATGTAGTTGTCACAAATCAGTTTGGTTATGTGCATAATTTGTTTATTATACTATTTGATTTATGTATAAACAAATGTTTTTTACTGTACAAAATCAAATTTTGTCATTAATAATTGTTTTTTATATATTTATTAATATATATATATATATATATATATATTAGTGTATATTTCTCTCTCATAATAGCATACATGCATATATAAGATATATGTGTGATTTAAAAAATTTAGTACACTTATTTATATATAATATGTATTTAAAAATTCGAAATTAATTATCATACATGTATTCATATTTTTAAATTAACATTTATTTAATTTTGAATTGTTTATTATATATAAAATAATTATTACATTAAAAATTCAAATTTATATTAAAAAAATATATTATATCATTCCAGAAACGTGTAGAAAAAATTTAGGATTTTTTGAATAAAGTTTATTATTTTTAATAATTAATATTATTTCGGAAAAACTGTTTATGATTTATTAAAAACAATAATTTAATTGAAAAATTCTTCAAAAATTTTCATAACCCTTCTTTCATGATCCTAGAATTTCTGAAATTTTGAATTTTGAATTTTTAATAATATATTATTTTATATTAAATAATTATTGCCAAAATCAATGTATTTGTTTTTAAAAATAATATTTCAACTTTGAAAAATCTACATATTATTTCTAAGCTCTATTTTATGATCCTAGATTTTCAAAATTTGTAAAATTTGAATTTTCATTAATAGATTATTTTATGTTAATTATTTGTGGATGAAAACATTATTTTATTCATGATATATACAGATTAAAATACTAAAATTATTATGTTTGCAAAACTAAGTTAATTTTGAATTATAAATAATTATTAATAATTGTTCTCTCTCTTTCTATATATATCTATCTATATATAAACGTTTTATGTTCATATATTATATATAATATATTTATACATACATATGTGTGTGTATACATACATACATACATATATATATATATATTGTAACACATATACATGTACATATTTGGACAACATACATGACATACAAAATAAGCTAATATGTCTGTTGCGATGTAAATCCCAACATCTACATATGAGCATATTATACCTTTCACGTATTATTATGTTACACACGCACTCACACATATATGTATATGGTACATTTATGTGTAAACTAAATCAAATAAAATTAATTTTATAACTTAATATATTTCAATTTAAATAAAATAAATGATTTTATTTAAATGAAATTTAGAAATGTTCTAATTCAGTTAGACTTCATAGGCCCAATAAAGATCCAATAGGGTAAAATTTTTGAAATTCACCCATAACTTCTGCTGCGGGCTGGTCCAATTCCAACACTCGCCTCCTCCATTCATCTGTCCCCACAAACATTAACCTGCATGCCTTACGTAAAACACGACATTCAGCCTTCTCGTCGCGACCGAGAGGGTGTCGCACTCCTCCACGCTCGAACGTACCTCCTTCGAATGATCCACAAGCTGCTTTTCGATGCTCCCAACTCGATTGCATCACTCATTTGATCCAACTCCACTTCAACACCTAGGAAATCCAAACCTTAGCCTAATGAAGCTCACGACATAAACTGTCGTATACCCAAACAGCCGTCGAAACCTCCCTGAACTCGATAGCATGAAGAAATACTCTTAAACAACTCAAAGATCAAAGTATTGAGATATATACTCAAGTATTTCATTTCATCTTGATCTTTAAATTCCATTCGTTCTTTTTTTTTCTTTGGTTGGCCTGTAAATAGAAAGTGGTAGTGCTTTTGAGACAAGAAAAGAAATGGTTAGAGAGATGTAGCGCGAGAAGTGTTTGACTTATATTATATTTTCAAATTCCGGTATCTCACTGCATCATTATTCGTTCGCGTATGGACTTCGAATCGATAAAACAAAAATACGGTCACGCTCAAGACGACCACGCGATTCCAAATCAATAATAATATAAACTAGTTATCACATTCTATATATCACAAAACGCTGCTATTTGACCATAAACGTCAAACGGGTAATTTAAATATTTTTCAAATTAAAAATTACAGAAAAATCAAATAAAGCAAATTAAAAATACGTCAATAGAAATCGAGTCATACTAATAAAAATAGAAAAAATAGATTTTTTGATTATTTATTCTAACCAGTTATAGCCGCAAATAAATTTACAATTGATTTCAATGTTATTGTTATCATGTCAGAATGAGTTAAATAAAGATATTAAATCCCTTTATTAAATATTCAATTCAAAACTCCAGTATTTGAAACACATATCAAATATAAAAATTTCAATTCAAATATTTAATAATCACTATATTTGAATTTCAATTATAAATTTTATTTTAAACCCATATATTTGGAATTTTGAGTTATATAACATTTTAAACCAACACTTTTAATATTTAAATCAATTAAATATTTCAAAATCAAATATCCAAAATTATGGATCGTTGCATGATTAATGAAAATAAGTTTGGATTTTGAATGGCACGGAATTTAAAACGTGAACGTTGAACGAAAGAAATCCTTTATTTAGGAAAATAGATTAATGAGAATAAATGCGAATGTTTCTAGTGATAAAATAGAGAAGGGTTCTTTATTTCATAATTTTTTAGCGAATAATGGTGAATATTTCTAATATATAAACGTTAATCATGCAGATTACAATTTTGACCATGCATTTCTTATTCGGTATTTATAAAATGCACGATAAGAATGAAAATTAACTTCAATTATTGGAGATGTATGATTTGTAATTACCATTTCTTTTCTTTTTCCTTGTTCTATACTGGGGTTTGATAATAAAAAACAGGGTTGTGAGTTGTGCCCTATTTAAATTACTCTAAGCATAAAAAATACCCATATAAGTATGGGTTTTGTTATCATGTGCCCTAAGAGCACATGTTAATAATAACTTTTTGCACTAAAAGACAAAAAAAAAGCAAAATGTCTATATTATCCTTACCAAATTAAAAAAAGTGGAATTCAGGGAGGGTTATAGGGTAATTTTGCAATTATTAACATGTGCCCTAAGGGCACATGTTAGCATTTCCCTATAAGTATATAACTATCAAGAAAAGAAACACATATCCAAGAACAACCGAATAGCAATCCGCATTCGCACCTTTTTTCACATTTAAACCGTTCAATATCCAACGGTCAGAAATAGCCATCCGCGTGCATCACCTAAATGATCAAAGCCCTCAATTTGGAAAACAGTATATCCAACGATTCACAAAATCCCGCGCTAAAACACACAATTTACAAGTAAGAAACCTCGCAACTGCATAAATACCTCTTCGTACCATTACCTTTTTCATCACTTTCAAATCAGAGGAAAATCCCCAAATTAAAAAACCTAAATCTCCTTCTTCCCCGATGGCACGTACAAAGCAAACCGCTAGAAAATCGACCGGTGGCAAGGCTCCTAGGAAGCAACTCGCAACAAAAGCAGCTCGCAAATCTGCTCCAGCCACCGGCGGCGTGAAGAAGCCCCACAGATTCAGGCCAGGAACCGTTGCCCTTCGTGAGATCCGTAAGTATCAGAAAAGCACCGAACTTTTGATAAGGAAGCTTCCATTTCAGCGTCTGGTTCGTGAAATCGCTCAAGATTTCAAAACTGATTTGAGATTTCAGAGCTCTGCAGTCTCTGCTCTTCAAGAGGCATCTGAGGCCTACCTCGTTGGTTTGTTTGAAGACACTAACTTGTGTGCAATTCATGCTAAGAGAGTTACAATCATGCCTAAGGACATTCAGCTTGCTAGGAGAATTAGAGGAGAAAGGGCTTAAATTTATTTTGTGTCCAAACCTGCATTGGCAAAAGCTTCTTTTCAATTCAGTACTGATGTTTTAGTTATCTTTTTCGTGCACATGTAACATTGGCAATACCTGTTCTAGTTAAGGTTATGAATTAAATGAAATATTTGTGCTATGTAACAATTGATATGTTGGAGTGATGCCATAAGAGGAGTATATATTGTTCATGATGCATATATGATGGTTTGTATTGTACCTATATTTGTCCAGAGGTATGTATATACTAGTGAGTGGTCCGTGCTACGCACACGGATAGTGTTATATCCTATATTGAGTGAATTACATTGTTAATAGTTAATATTGGTTTGCTAACTTATATTTAAGTGGTTCACACAGTGCACTGTTTGGAGAAACAACACTAAAAACATAGCCATGGTAAGAAATGAAATTGCATCCAATGGATAAAGTATAGCAACTGTATTTGTAATATAGAAAAGAGCATTCTTAAATGTTGAAAGCAACAGCAAAAAGTGAAGAAGGCGTATATACAGTAGCAATTTATATTTGAAAATTGAATATGGTGGTATTTGTATTAACCAAAAGAGTGAAGAAGACCTCTATATGGAAGCATGCTACAATACCTGAAACTACCCGCAATACCAAAGATTCGTGATTCCATGTAGGTTGCCTTAATCATGAACACCGTATATTTCTGTTGCTGACGCCATCTCCTTCATAAACAGCCAAGAGAGGCAATTCCACTAAATTTACAACCACAATGGCCATATATCATGTTAATCTTATCAGGGGGAAGAAATGTAAAATCACTTAAATTGGCAACAACAGTGCTCCTGTCCTTGTAACTGTTGAAACTAACAGTGTAAAACATGCAACGGAGTAAGACCTTAAAATATAGGACAAACAGTCAACCTACAAGGTAGCTTCTACAGACCAGTGCTGACATTATAAATAATGTACTAACCTGTACAAATATAAAACTTGGTATAAAATGTCTACCCATACGCCAGTGTGAACGAAGAGTGATAGTGAACATTGCATGAGTTCGAGTATGAAATATATGACTAAAAATCAAGTAGTAATAAATTTACTTCATATATGTTGACACAAGAAATGTAAAAACATGGATTATATGACTTTACCTCACATAAAATTGTTTGTAATGAAGATTCAAGACAGCTTCTTCATGTCTGTCTGTTAGCTTAAGATCTTCAGTCGGATCTGAGCATTTAGTGTGCCTATCCTCCATGTAGTAACATTGTTGTGTTACTCCAAATATATAAAAATACTTTAGCGATCTGTTAAATTTGCGTTGCATGGGAAAAATAACACTAAGTCGATATAACAAACAACCATAAAACACTAAAGAAAGCAGAAAATTTTACAAAATGCAATGATTTTATCAGCATAAATAGCGTCTTAAATCTTCATCTCGTAATGCAAAATAGACATACAAATAACAAGTATTTTCTTTGATTTACATATTCAACCATTATTTTTGAAAGAAAAAATAAAACAGAAGGAAGAAAGGCATGTACGAACTAGTTTCATGATTAAATCTTTAGATGAAGTGATATAGTAATCTTTCTTAATTCAGTCTATAAATGCATCCCCAAACATAGTAGAAACCACTCAGACCTACTTCTCCTTGAGGGTGAGATATGAGGAAGGTGTGGAAGAACCGGTATCATGATAAACAAAGTGATATGATAATTATATTGATGTATTCTTTTGGATTGTTTGGGATAAAAAACATGGTGAATAGAGGTCTAATATTCAGTAAATCACGGTAGGTGACATGTACTTAATACCAATTTTGGGAAGACTGTACAAAAACTCATTAAAAAATATAACACATAAACAATATTTTGTGGATTTAGCAACATAAAGAATTATAATAATAATATAAGTAGAAACACAATGTCATGTGCATACCTTAGCGAGGGTTGTAATCTAATGTAAGTTCCATATGATGAACTAAGCACGTCCAACATGCATTAGGCTAAAGTAGCAAAAAAACTAAGTATGGACGTAAGCAACTTTTGGTAAAATATACAGCAAAAATAAAATTCAACAACCATTCCACTAAACCTATTTAAATAGCAACTAACAAAATAGAGAAGGAAAACAATACATCTTAGTCACAAATTTAAATAGTTATTATAACCGGATTGAAGGAATCATAGAAAATGTATGTTTGATTAATAATTTAAATAGTCGTAACAAAATTAGAGAACATTAACAAAGATGCATCTTATGTACCAGTCTTGACTGCATTTCTATCTGTGAATCTGAAGTCATTAACAATTTGAGTAATCCCTTCATTGTTTCTAGAAATTAGTTCTTGTTTAGTTGATAACCTATAAGTGCAATAAATGTTTGTAAATTTCAGTTTTAGTTTCATTTTTTTATTCAACCTAGAAACAAAAATGTGTATAGTGTGATCACACTAAAAATTGAGCCTACTCTCACATGCTAGAGTTGAAAAAAAAGAAGGTTCCACCTTTGTCATGTTTTACAATTTGCTTCCATACTTCCAATTGTTCATTTTTTTCCAAAGATACGTAATAATGCAAATGATTTGCAACTATTAGAGCATCTCATCTCTAGAAGCAGCCACATAGAAAAAATAGGATGGATTCCCATTTTCATTTTTTCTCCATGCTACATTAGCGGGAATTTAAGTGTGGAAAAGAAGAGAATGTGAGAATCCTTTTCAAATTTTTGTAAGTATTAGATTACCTAAACGACAATCTGAAAACCATTTAGTTATTAAACAGTTTGCAGAAAACTATTTGGGGATAAATAATTTATTATTTAATGTAAATATAATAAATGGTTTTCTGAAAATAGTTTAGTGCTTAAATGGTTTTCAAAAAATGTTTAGTGCTTAAAAGTTTTCAGAAGAATGTTTGATGTAAAATACAACAAACGGTTTTGAAAACCGTTTGGTGAATTAAAATCCGCGTTTACTATCAAATGGATGAGAACTCTTTCCAATTTCTTTCTTCTTCCTCCCACTCAAAACCCACGCACTGCTAGAGATACTAATAATAGGGCAATTTACTGTCAGGTTACACAAGTCAGTGAAGTGAGAAATGGTATGATGTTGTAGTTATCATATGTCAATTTATTTGCACGGTACAAAAATTCCCAAAAGTTTAGAATAAAAGATCTTACAAGTTGCTATCAACCAATAGTTCGCAAGAATAATAAAGCTTTCGAATGAACAATATTTTTTCCCTCTTATATAAATTGAAGACATGAATTGGAGTAATTTAGTGAAAAGCTACAGATAGCAGTTTATACCATTTAAATTGAGAATAACAATGAATATTCATTAAGAATAAGAATAAATGAAAACATTAAGAATCAATCAACCGTTATTAAATTAAGAAGAGAACTAGGTATTTGTTCTATAACTGAATTATAGTATATAAATATAGTAACATATATATTTAAATAAATAAAGAAAAACAAAATTGTCAAAATTTTCAAAAGGATGTCGACATGCCCCTACCACCCATGTCGACACACAACGGTAAAATTTGAAATTTTGATTTTCGCTCTAAAATCTGTGTGGTGGTTATATAATTAAAACATTTCGAATTTTTCTGTCTTCTTACTTCACTTTCTCTGTAATAAACTTCTGAAAATATAAAATAATGGTCTCCTCTTCTAAATCGAACCAAAATGCAACATTTTCCTTCCTTTCTCCTAATTCTGGTCCATTTCAACGAACTACATTAGCTCGAATAATGAAGATTGAGGAAACTATGAAGGATTCTCTGCAAATGCTGACTGAATTACAAGTCATGCAAATAAGGATGGCAAAGGAACAAGAGAAACAAGAAAAGATTCTTAGAAATTTGCAAAAATTTCTAATGGATAATCATGCAGACCCTATTGTGATTGAAGATGATTCCTCTAACATACGTATTCATAATCCATTAGAGGACGACGAAGAAGAAGAAGAAGAGGAAGAAGCGCAAATGGACGAAGACGATAAAGTTATTTGCATTGGAGAAGTCTGTTTTGACAAAAATGGTAATTTGGTCGAACAACATGGGAACTTTTGTCTCCATTACCCTAATTATTCGATTCACAAGTTACCAATTGTCAAGGACTCTCGTTAGATTGTTATTATATTAATGTTTCTATGTTTTATGTACTTGTATATATATTTGTGTCTATATATATGTAATGTAACATCATATATAATAAAATTAGATTTATGTTTCGCTTATTTTACTCCATTATTAGCATTTAGTTCCATAATATTGGTTTAAGGGGGAGTTATATAGTCTAGGCTTAGTTTTTGTTGATGACAAAGGGGGAGAATTATAAAATAGGTTAGATAGGCTTAAATTAAGGGCGAGCTGTTGGAATAAGTGGGAGTCGGAGTAGAATCAGATTTTGGTGGAGTATATTTTATAAACATAGATTGTCATCATCAAAAAAGAGAATATTGTTAGTTCCTGAGATGATGGTTTTGATGACAACAACCTTAGGACTTGTTATAAAATATAAATACTAATATTCTTGTCTAGATATATATGTATATGCATGATATATATATGCAGATACTGAGAATGAAGACTGTACATTATAAAGATTCAAGACTGAGTATAGAGATTCAAGACTGATGAATTTAAGACTAAAGAAATCAAGACTGAAGACTCATGAGTATCAAGAGTTCAAGATATCAAGAGTTCAAGATATCAAGAGTATCAAGAGTTCAAAAGTTCAAGATATCAAGATAAGTAATAGAGTCTAGATTTATGTTAAAACTTCATAATCGCACTAAAATCTTTATTCGGATTTTAATTGTGGAATGAAATCCACCTTCTCGCTTTAATAGTGGGATGGAACCCACGACCTTCTCTAGTGGAATGGAATCCATGAAATTTTCAAAATGATTTATTTTTTCAAAACTATCTTTTTAAAGTCATCTCTATCAATTTAAATATTTTAGCCTCAATTCAAAAACTATTTTTAATCATATTAATTTCAAAATCATCTCTTGTTTTTTAAACTATCTCTTGATTTTAATATTTTAGCTTTAATATATTTTACAGAAATCTATACTTAGTTTTTAATATTACCTTTATATTATAGATTATATATTTTAAGATTACTTTCTAAAACTCTTTTATAAGTTTAAACTATATTCAGAATGGTTTACAAAGTTTAGAAATTGTTTTGACAATTTTAGAATAGAAATCATTTTAAAGCAAAGTCTATTTTCAAAATTAACATAGGCATGTCGACATCCCTCATCCCATTATGTCGACATGGTAGCCGTAGAATTAAAATTAAAATTTTCAAAAGATGTGTTTATTCGTTATAATCTTTCACAATTGGACATGACCGTTGTTCTCCTATAAATACCAGTTGTTTTCAATGAATTTTAAGTTAGTTTTTCTTCATTTATTCACTCCTTCTCCACTCAAATATTCTCTTATATTTCAAATACTTTAACAACCGAAATTCTAAGTGAATCAAACTCGATCATCTCTAGTTATTCTCTGCCACTCTCACTCAAAGATCTCAGTGCTATTCAAAGTTATAGGACATTTGTAATCAAAGATCGAAAGATCGAAGTGTATCGAGTCTCTCTCTATCAAAGTATGATTGGAAACGGTGTGATTGTGGTCCGTAAATCAATTGGGTGCGATTGTAGCCCGTAATCAACCAGGTGATCTTGTAGCCTGGTTAAATCAAAAGAGTTTTCCCTGGACTCGGAGATAGGAGGGTGTATCTCATGGCCTTGAAATCGAGGTTGTAATATCAAAATTTTATTTGAAAAGAAATCTGCACAAAAATTATGTGAGACTGGATATAGGGTAACTCTGAACCAGTATAAAATTTCGGTGTGTTATTTCCTTTACTGCTTTTATTTACTATTAGCATCCGTGTTTGATTCTGTGATTGTTTCTGTGTTTGTGTATTGCATATGTTTGGATTTAATTTGAAAACATTTCAAAAAGATTCATAAAATTAATTAAACACTATTCACCCTCCACTCTAGTGTTAATTCTACCTTAAGATCCCTAATCCGCATTTCCTACATTTGGTATCAGAGCATTGGTTTTCAAAGTTATCATAATCTGAATTTTGAAAAAGTTTAAAATGGCAATTTTCGGAGATTCTGTTAACACTAGTTCAAAACTGTCCAAATCATCATTGTCTCATAAGTCTGCATATTGTTATTATAGAAAATCAAGTTATCTACCGAATTGGTGTGTTGTGCAGAACAAATGTGTTATATGGCTTTTGAAGAATCAACACTCAATGGACAAATGGTGCAAATCAAGAAGAACGAATGGATACTTGATAGTGGATGTTCAAGACACATGACTGGTAATCCGGAGATCCTGAATAACATAATTTATGAAGATGGAGGACTGGTCAACTTTGAAGACAATTCAAAAGGATATGTGATTGACATCGGCAATGTCGGCAACTCTAAAACTCATACTATTTCTGATGTTCTGTTAGTTAGGAATCTAAAACACAACTTACTTAGCATAAGTCAACTATGTGACAAGGGCTACAAAATTAAATTTGAAAAGGATAAGTGTCACATCGAAGATAATAAATCAAATATTATCTTTGAAGGAATTAGAAAGAAAAATATTTATATTCTCAATATGAAAATCTCAAATGATAACCTATGTCTTTTGGCTAATACAAGTGACCTTGGATTTGGCATAAAAGATTTGGTAATTTGAATTTCAAACTCTTATCTAGACTTTCAAAACTTGATCTAGTAAGAGGTCTCCCTAAAATGGATTTTAAAGTAGATAGTATATGTGATGCTTGTCAATTAGGAAAACTTAGAAATAGTTCATTTAAATTGAAAGATATGATTTTAACTTCAAAACCTCTTGAGTTACTTCATTTAGATCTGTTTGGTCCATCTCAAATTCAGTCAATAAATAATAGTAATTATGTTTTTGTAATTGTAAATGATTATTCTAGATTTACATGGACAATTTTTTTGAAACATAAAAGTGATGCATTTGATTTATTTAAAACTTTTGCAAAAAGAATTCAAAATCAACTTTCTTTAAAAATCAAAACTATTTGTAGTGATAACGGTGGAGAATTTGAAAATGAAAATTTTGAGAATTTCTATAATAAAAAAGGAATAAATCATAATTTTTCTTTTCCAAGAACTCCACAACAAAACGGAGTGGTAGAGCATAAAAATAGGATGATTCAAGAGTGTGCAAGAACTATGCTCTCAGATAGTAAATTACCAAGAAATTTTTGGGAATGAAGCAGTCGCTATAGCTTGTTACATTTTGAATAGGATTTTAATTAGACCTCTAACCAATAAAACACCATATGAACTTCTTTTCAATAAGAAACCAAAGATATCTTATTTTAAAGTTTTTGGAAGTAAATGCTTTATTCTAAATACAAAGAACAATATGGATAAATTTGATCCTAAATCCGACAAAGGAATCTTTATCAGATATTCTAATAGAAGTAAAGGATGCAGAGTTTTCAATTTAAAAACTAACACCATTGAAGAAACAATGCATGTATCTTTTGATGAAAATTTCAAAGATTTTGTTCAAATAAACGATGAAGATGATTTTGTTACTTTAAATAATGAATCAAATGAAACAAATTGTGAAACTGTTCATCCTAATAAAAGGATCAGGCTTTTAAAAGATCATCCTATAGAGAATATACTAGAAAATATTGAATCTATTGTTAGAACTAGAAATCAACTAAACAAGATGAGTAATATAGCTTTTATATCAACTATTGAACCCAAAAATCCAAAATAAGCATCATCTGATGATTCATGGATTCTTGCTATGCAAGAAGAACTGAATCAATTCACCAGAAATGATGTATGGGAACTTGTTCCTAGACCCGAGGACAAAACTATAATAGGAACTAAATGGGTTTATAAAAATAAAATGAATGAACAAGGTGAGGTCGTTCGAAATAAAGCTCGGTTAGTCGCGCAAGGTTATTGTCAAGAAGAAGGAATAGACTATGATGAAACTTTTGCATCCGTAGAAAGATTAGAAGCCATTGGAATTCTACTTGCTTTCACAAATCACAACAATTTCAAATTATTTCAAATGGATGTCAAAAGTGTCTTTTTAAATGTGTTAAAGAGGATGTTTATGTTGAACAACCTCCACTTTTTGAAGAAGAAAAGTTTTCAAATCATGTTTACAAATTAAAGAAAGCTTTATATGGTCTGAAACAAGCTCCTAGAGCCTGGTATGACAGACTAAGATCTTACCTATTACAATCAAATTTTGAAATTGGTAAAGTAGATAATACTCTTTTTATTAATAGAAACAAAAATGATATCCAATTAATACAGATTTATATAGATGATATCATTTTTGGATTAACAAACAATGAAATGAACAAAGAGTTTTCTGAAATAATGACAAAAGAGTTTAAGATGAGTCATATGTGTGAACTTGCTTTCTTTTTAGGATTGCAAATAAAACAATTAGATAGTGGTATTTTCATTAGTCAAGAAAAGTATGCTAGGGAACTAGTTAGTAAGTTTGGTATGACCACTGTGAGTGGAAAACCCACTCCTATGGCAACCAATGAAGCCTTAAATATAGAAGACATGTCAAAAGATGTTGATCAAAAACTATACAGGGGAATGATTGGATCGCTACTCTATATAACCGCGAGTAGGCCTGATATCATGCACAGTGTCTGTCTCTGTGCAAGGTACCAATCTCAACCCAAAGAAACCCATTTAAAAACTATCAAACATATCCTAAGATATGTTAAACACACTTTAGACTATGGCCTATTTTACCCTAAAAATGTTTCATTTGATTTAATCTCATATTGTGATGCTGACTATGCTGGTTGTAAATCAGACCGATAAAGTACAAGTAGAACTTGTCACTTTTTAGGACATTCTCTGGTTTAGTAAAAAGCAAAATATTGTCTCACTATCAACAACTGAAGCAGAATATATCTCTGCTGCTTCGGCTTGTCCTCAAGTTATCTATATGCAACAGACCCTAAAGGATTATGGATTAAATATTTCAAAATCACCAATTTATTGTGACAATAAAAGTGCAATAAATTTATCCAAAAACCCTACTCATCATACCAGAACAAAACATATTGATATCAGACATCATTTTCTCAGAGATAATATAAGTAAAGAGATTATTTCTCTTGAATTTATCAACACTGAGAATCAAATAGCTGATATTCTGACCAAACCCTTGAATCAATCAACCTTTATTAAATTAAGAAGAGAACTAGGTATTTGTTCTATAACTGAGTTATAGTATATAGATATAGTAACATATATATTTAAATAAATAAAGAAAAACAAAATTGTTAAAATTTTCAAAGGGGTGTCGACCTGCCCATACCCCCCATGTCGACATACAACGGTAAAATTTGAAATTTTGATCTTCACTCTAAAATCAGTTTGGTGATTATATAATCACAACATTTTGAATTTTTTTGTCTTCTTACTTCATTTTCTCTGTAATAAACTTCTAAAAATATAAAATAATGGCCTACTCTTCTAAATCGAACCAAAATGCAACCTTTTCCTTCCATTCTCCTATTTATGGTCCATTTCAACGAACTACATTGGCTCGAGTAATAAAGATTGAGGAAACTATGAAGGATTCTCTGCAAATGCTGACTGAATTACAAGTCATGCAAATAAGGATGGCAAAGGAATAAGAGAAACAAGGGAAGATTCTTAGAAATTTGCAAAAATTTCTAATGGATAATCATGCAGACCCTATTGTGATTGAAGATGATTCCTCTAACATACGTATTCATAATTTATTAGAGGACGACGAAGAAGAAGAAGAAGAGGAAGAAGCGCAAATGGACGAAGATGATAAAGTTATTTACGTTGGAGAAGTCTGTTTTGAAAAAAAATGGTAATTTGGTCGAACAATATGGAAACTTTTGTCTCCATTACCCTAATTGTTTGATTCACAAGTCACCAATTATCAACGACTCTTGTTAGATTGTTATTATATTAATGTTTCTATGTTTTATGTACTTGTATATATTTGTGTCTATATATGTGTAATGTAACACATATATAATAAAATTAGATTTATGTTTCGCTTATTATACTTCGTTATTAGCATTTAGTTCCATAGTATTAGTTTAAGGGGGAGTTATGTAGTTTAGGATTAGTTTTTGTTGATGACAAATGGGGAGAATTATAAAATAGGTTAGATAGGCTTAGATTAACAGGGAGTTGTTGGAATAAGGGGGAGTTGAAGTAGAATCAGATTTTGGTGGAGTATATTTTATAAACATAGGTTTTCATCATCAAAAAGGGGGAGATTGTTAGTTCTTGAGATGATAGTTTTGATGACAACAACCTTAGGACTTGTTATAAAATATAAATACTAATATTCTTGTCTAGATATATATGTATATGCAGGATATATATATATATATGCAGGTACTGAGAAAGAAGACTGTACAGTATAAAGATTCAAGACTGAGTATAAAGATTCAAGACCGACGAATTCAAGACTAAAGAAATCAAGACCGAAGACCCATGAGTATCAAGTGTTCAAGATATCAAGAGTATCAAGAGTACAAGAGTTCAAGATATCAAGATAAGTAATAGAGTCTAGATTTATGTTAAAACTTCATAATAACACTAAAATCTTTATTCAGATTTTAATTGTGGAATGGAACCCACTTTCTTGCTTTAATAGTGGGATGGAACCCACGACCTCTTTAGTGGGATGGAACCCATGACCTTCTCTAGTGGAATGGAATCCACAAAAGTTTCAAAATGATTTATTTTTTCAAAACTATCTTTTTAAAGTCATCCCTATCAATTTAAATATTTTAGAAGGGATAATGGCAGCTATAGAATTAAAGTAATGGAAGGATGAAAAGCGCTGTCAAAAGGAAAGTGTGGTTACTATACTAGAGAGAACACGTGTGGAGAAAGGGAGGAAGTTATCCGGTATGAATGTCACGTGCTATTCCATGTTCCATTGTGGTAAAAAAAAGAAATCGACGTATGGGCAGAATTTTGAAATAAGAGGAACATGTGTGTTTCCACATCAACATTGAGAAGGTCTTGCTTTAAGTTTTAAGTAATAGAATACTCCAATTAGATCATGGTGATGGAACTACAATGTTGATATAATATATTTGATTCATTTCCCCTGCGAGACTTTGAAAGTGTTTAGACATAATTAGAATTGTATCCGATATCTGCCAGTGACTACGACCTTATCTATAGTTTATCTCACACCAACAACCCATCTTTTCGATTATCGGGCGCTGGCATCGGTTCAAGCATTAGACCTGGATGTCAAAAAGGCGGGTTGTTACATTTGGTATCAGTCTGACTCACCAGACCGGAGTATAGTCCACTCACCAGACTTATGTTTGACACACTCTTATCTCTTATTTTTTCCCTTTTATAAATATACTCAGGTTATGGAGTTTGGAGACTACATGGTATCGAAGATAGTGGTTCATTCAAGTATATTGGATATGATGAAGTTAAGTGTTGTACCTAGATTTGACTCTGTGTGTGAGAGTTTGGATTATACCTGTATTTCCTCAGACCTGTATATATGACATTTCATATATGTTATGGTAATGTGACTATATTATTGATTTTGTATTATATTTAATTCATTTTGATATGAGAATCTGAAAGTAGATAGTATTAGTTAGAATTGTATCTAATATCTGCCTGTGACTGTGACCTTATCTATATTTTATCTCACCCCAACGACTCGTCTTTTCGGTTCTCGGGTGCTGACGTCTATTCTTTCATTGGATCTGGGTGGCAAAATGTCGGGTTGTTACATTTGATATCATACTTAGACTAACATATATAACAATCTCTTGCTTAGAAACATCCATCCAAGCCATATAACATAACTGGTGTAATGTTACCTACAACATCAGACTGACGACAATCATCATCCAATTAACTCAAACAACTTATCTTTATGACATTATCAAACGACAAAGTAATCTAAATATCATTTAAATTTATGTACTATGGACTGATCACCGAGTCAAATCACATAGTATCATCATTGGGTCACCGACACCTTGTCCTAAATAAACTCTAAACTATCCAACTAAAATCTTTATCCAATTCTCAAAATATTTCAATAAATTTTTTAACGGGATCCAATCAATTGAAACTCTAATATCACTTATTTCTCTTATACTAACCAGCTTCAAAATTTATTTCAACTACATCTTCAAAATTTTCCAATATCCAATAAGCATAGCTTAGACCCAATTCTCTTTCATATAATCTTAACCAATTTATTTTGCTATTTGGTAATCATCTTTTCTCAAATTTACTTCAACACAATAACTTAAATTTACTTTTGTTTTTCTGATTATAACTGCAATCTTGCTTCCTTTATCCAATTCTGTGAGATTACCGGGATCACGACTTATGACAATATCATGCTCAGTCCACTAACCCTTCGTACTGTATTAATATTGTATGATGGTTGGTATGATACCAAATGTAACATTATAATTGCATTATACGAAGATTCGGGCGTAGATCACTCACCGAAATGCCTAAAATGGTTTTCTGCCTTCGTTGTTCTCTAAATTTCCGGCCATAGACCTTCATATTTCGACCAAACTTCATTTCCAGATCGCAGTGCTCATTCATATGGTTAAGAAACAAAGAAGACACGTCACCCAAAAATTCACCGATTCCTTGTATCACAAGTTGATGCTGGCCAGAACAATGTAACAATTCCATTAGTTCCTCCACCGTGTCCCCAAAATTGCAATATTGTCGAATCAGATATCGTTACAGTGGGGAAAAAAGAGCAAGTTCAAAAAATTTCTTATTTTTATCTTTACACGACATCGTATTTTTTGTTATTATTTTGAATTCGATATCTAAACTACTATTTATATTTGTTAGTTAATAATGTTAATATGATATTGCTTAATTATGAACATCATACGTCCAATGACATAAGAGGAGTATATATTTACATGAATATTACATTATTGTTTACAAATAGATGGTACACAACAACCATTGAGATTTATGACCATGTAAATATACATGTTAATAATAGGCAACATATGCATATGTATGAGCACTTCATCCAAACACACATATAAATCGACATCATAAATAAATAGAGAAGTGTTCGCAGGTGTGGCACAATGGAAAAGGGGTGCCTAGGTTTGGTAACAGGCCTAGGTTTGAGTCCTACCTTGCACACACTTCTCGCAAAAAACAGTACCATGAGGGTTATAGGTTTCATGAGTTGAAACAGACAAGCATAGCTTAATCCCCTTCTTGGAGTTGGTCGGGTCCGCCATCCCTTCCGAAGGTCCTTGTATTGGGGAGTTTCTAAAAAATAAAAATAAAATATTGAAATATTTCCTTTTAATCTATATGTTAGTTACTTGAAAACCAAACTTAATGATTAAGATCGTTTTGTTGTTATTATGAATAAACTTTAATCTTATATTAAATAACATTCAATATTTTACAAGATTTATTTTTAAACTTAAATGTTATTTTGATATTTAATATTTTCACATGCACTGTTGTACTTAATGTTATATATACAAAGGGTCATGTATATATAATATTATATTAATATTTGTGTGACGTGTGCATGTATGTACATAGTTTCCAGGATCTATAACTACGTATACACACATGCTAGTAGCATACATCATGTGTGTGTGTAATAAGTATATATGACATATTATTATTATTATTATTATTATATATATATATAAACATATATTTTATTTATATATGTACATTCAACCATATATAAAATCAATAATATATATATATAATATGATAATTTAAAATCCTAATATATAGGATATATAAGTATACATTACATATACATACATACACACACACACATATATATATATATAAATATATATATATATATAATTCAAATTAAATAATAATTGAAAACTAAAATGACTTCAGGCAAAAAAATTCTTAACGGGAAAGAAAATTATGTTTTATTTTTGTAAATTTAAAATCCTAAAGACTAATGATAGAAACTAAATCAAAATTTGGAATTGAAAAGGATATTTTATTTAGGAAAAAATAATTCTCAAAATTTCAAAAAACCTTACGCTTGTATTTTTTTGTTATATATATATTGTTATTTATTGAATTAAAAATTAATTTTTCTTTTCTTCAAAATAATATATTTTATTTAGTAAAAAATAAATTTCGTATTTAAAAATAACCTGACATGTATGGTTTTAGTTCTCAAGACTATATTTTTGGATTATATGTATTATTATTTGTTTTATAAACCATTTTAATATACATACACACACATACAAATATATATATATATATATTAAACTAACTAAAATAAATCAAATTTTTACTAGAATAATAATTTTTCAAAATTGTATCATTATTAATTTTATTTAATAATTTATTCTTAGTTGATAATGATAATTTATATCATTTGTTTTTCAAAAAAAAGAAAATATATATAATTTTAATTATATACACTATATTTAAATAAAATATAATTTAGGTATTATAATTCATTTCTTTATGTATACTAGATTATATATATTATGATATTAAAATAATTTATAGGAATTTTTAACTCATGATGATGAAGTTAAGGTTTTTACATGTTGAATTATTGTTATTTCCATTTGGAAACTTCAAATCTATTAATTTTTTGCAAGATAATTTCGTAGGACTTATTTTAATGGGCATATAGTGTTGGATCTAGACGGTCGTGCAACAGAGTTAGATAGTTGATTTCACAAAATTTCCCTTATATTAAATTTACTCAAAGATCAATTTAATGTTATTATGAAGAAATGTGCAAATTATATTAAATCATATTTAATATAAGTTTTGTTTGATCTGATATAAAATTATTTTTTTAGATAAATTTAATTATATCATGTGACTGTTAATATACTTAACATATGTATTACTTTAATTTCTTATGAATATAACAATATGATAAAAAAATATAAGTGTGTAGATGATAATGTATGTGCATATACACACATAACTATTTGATTTACAAATATTAGCAATCACCATAGGTATAGCTTTGATATATAATACAAATGTGTATTAGAAAGACAATTGTATACAAAAACACACAAACATATACATATATACATACATACATATGTATGTATGTATGTATGTGTGTGTGTGTGTACTGTTGGAATTAAGCCAGTACACAGTGGAATAAATGAGTAAATTTCAAAAAAATTATTCCATTTGGATCTTATTGGGCCTATAAAGTCTAAATTTATTTAGAGCTTATCCAAGTTTATTTTAAATAAAATTAATATTTTATTTTATTTATAATATAAATTTTTATTTGTTTTTGAGTTTACATAATATATAATATAATATAATATATCATATACACATAAATGTGTCCGTGCATATGCAATATAAATGGTGTACATGGTTTAATATGCCCACGTATAAGTGTTGGAATCTACACCTCAATGGACATATTAGTCCTTCTATATACATGTGTGTTGTCAATATTTATGTCCATATAAATGATATAAATATATATGTACAGTTTTGTACATTATAAAACACTACTTATAAATGTAAAATTTATAATAAAAATACTTATATATATAATTGCCTTGTAAAATAATTTTGAATTTTAATATAATAATTTATAATATTAAAGTTAAATTTAAATTTTATTTTTTAGATCTAGATCTACACATTTTCAAATTTAATTTAACAAATTAATTATATATATATATTATATAATTCAAACTTTTTTTAACATATAAGTATAAAATTGTATATATAATGTATGTTATAATAATATTTAAAATATTGTATATATATATATGATATATGTATATACATATAAATATGTTTAACAAAATAATTATTATATACATATATGTTCACAAATATACTTTTAGCTATACGATGTTTCTTCGGTTTTAAATTGTTTTGAAAATTTTAATTTTTTAATTAATTGATTTCCATATGGAAATGTACAAGTATAAAAAATCATTTTCTTTAGTTTATGTAAACAATCTTAAATATGTACCTTTTATGTTAATAATTTACATACATAAATTTTATGTCATTTGTATAGATTTATTGTATGTATAATAAGATTCAATTTTAAGTTATATAGTATATACATATATACATACTATATACGAATTTAAGTAAATATATATAAAAAAATTATTTTCGAACATTATATGTACATATATTAATATCGAAAATAAAATACATACTATGTAAATTATGTTTTGTATCAAAATTAATCTTTATGTTAAAATCAATTTAATATCATAATTAAATTTGAATTTTTTTAATTTCTTGGCCTTGAGCATATTTGCATTACACATACAAATTATTTTTATTAACATATATATACATATATAAATTCATCCAATGAAGACAACATCAACATATACAGATTCGTGATAAACATATACTCTTAAATACACCAACATTGTGTACTACTCTTAAATACACGACCTTATAGAAAGAAGTTAACTCAACTTCACTCATAATTAATCGTACTTCGTTCAACAAATTTCAATTACTCCTTATCGATATATCAGCATGTATCACAAGAAGGAGTGACTTTTGAGATTGAATTTTTATTCAATTTTAGGTACGTTCCTAACTCTTTCTAATATACTCACCCATTCGATCAAATCAAATCATTTATATCGCAAGTTACATTATTTACTTCCGTTGTATATTCTATAGGCTTACCATAGACTTATACATGCATATCAAATACACATTTCCATGTTTGTGATAACTCATCGGTGAATATGATGAAGTATGTGGAACTGTTTTGGTATTAATAGACTTACATCTATATGTATCAATCCGAAGAGTTCATTAACTCTTATGATGCTCCCACTAAATGGGTGCATTGCCCTTTAATTGTTTGAGATATAATTAACTAGTATCATATACTTCATAATAATATAATGAAAGCTGTTTCTCAAAACTATGGCTTAGTCTATAATTCAGAAATAATTATAAATAATTTTAGATACTTTGGTATTATCAATTGCATCACTTTTTTATGAAAAAAAATACCACACTATAGTTTTATTTCAAAACAAATATTCGTAATATTCACACTGAAATATAACTATGTCTTATTTTCAGTCGACATTGAAAAATAGTCATAATTTCATAAATAATGTTCGATATTTTTTTACGAAAACTATTTTCACAATTTGATGCAACCAATAAGTGTTATGTGGCATGCTCCCACTATTTTAGTCAATACTATGATACCATACTGAATTCAGAGGTCCATCATTCACTGAATATAAATTACTTATTTCATATAGCATAACTAATTTATAGCGGTGAGTTCTTTGATCAAATATCTTGAACTTAAAGAAATAAATCTCATAGAAAATAAATTTCTATTTGAAAAAACAATTTGGAATATAAATCGTATTTCTCATTCCAATGTTGAAGTATCAATTATTATTATTACAATTCTCGTTTCCGATGTTTCTTTATGAAGCAGAAGTAACTATTCGCTCTCTTCTGCCCAACTGTATCTTAAATCACATCTACTCTTATACATTCGTTTTTCTTTCTAAATGGTCGAACCATTAAAAATACTCTTACTACAACATCATAACGAACTCTTTACAAAAGTGCACTCGATCACCTTCAACATTTAAGGACATCAAATATGTTGCACTTTGCGTAAACTGATCAAAATGACATTTCAGTGATCGAGTTCTTAGATTTTTCCTATAATATTGGTCTCGTGTTACATTTAGCATAATACTGTTCTTTTGCAATAAATCAAATTGAATACTTGATCTCAAAGCAATGTTTATTGGCTTATTTTGGGATGAACTAATTTCATCGAGATATTATACATTGCAAACTGTGACCGTTCATCGTATACTATTTATATGTGATTGTATATGGATCAAATATCCATAGTATTGTATTTCTTTTGAGTTCAGAGCTCGTAGAATGTAACACACGTTCTCGACCAAATAAACACGTAAGTGACCAAATTACGAACGTATTTAATAGTTGTAGAATCAGGCGCTTGCATGGTTGTTGAAACATTAACATGCAATGAGCATTTGTTTGTAAGTATATGTTATATTTCTATTTGTCAATCTTTAATTCAATTCATTTGTATATCTTAATTGATAGATGTTTTATCAATCGTATATAATGCACAAATTTATCAACGAAGATTGTTATAACATTATATAACATATGTTCTTACGATATGAAAATGGTTAAACGTTATCATTTCATTTTTCTAATAAGGCTCTATTAGTCTTTTATTTTTCACAAAACCCTAAGTCAAAACATTAGAAGTCTTTCAACTTCACTAGTGAGTGTTAGGACTCTTCCGTCTTGGAATTCTGACCTTGAGTTTGCTCAATAAGCCATAACTTCACGGACGATGGATAACTCCTTATCGGTCGTATTGCATGCAATTCCTAACCCATGGTACTTTGTCCTAATTTCACATCGACCTTGAGTTTGCTCAACAAATCGAAACGAAATTATTTACTCGTACCTACCATATCGCAATGGCCTAATTATAGTACCTTGAGTTTGCTCACCAAATACATATAATCTTACCTCGTCTATTCAATATATTAATAATAATACACATAACATCTTCAGCTTGAGTTTGCTCAACAACTAAGAAGTATGCAAATAATTTATTAATAAATATATGTTAGAGATCAACATTATATTGAAGATTCATAATTTTCAATATATTATATTGAGTGATATCAACTTATGGAATAATGTACTTCTTATGAAATACCATCGTGATTCAAGTGTCGGACACATCAGAAATCATGGTATACATACATTTATGTATGTATTTATTCCTTAAGTCTATTTAGGGTATCTTAATATTCCACCTTTAATTCATACATTCATATTATATAAGTTTTATTACTATATAATTTTTATACTTTATATTACTTATATAATAGTCTTATGTATAGTTTTATATTAATTAGATCTTATTTAATTAATTTTAATTAATTAACATTTTAATTAATTTTATATTAATTTAATATAATATTTATATTAAATATTTATTATATACTATAACCATTATAGTATAACACACATCATATATATGTGCGCATTATTTAAATAGTTAACCTTTTAATTAATTAATTTAATCAAACAATTTTAGTTAAATTTATATTAATTTCGAAATTCATTTATGTGAAGCCCCACCTCTATACCCACGCTAGCCAAGAACACTACGGTGTAGTGCTGTCAACTAGCACGGAGAATAAGGCTGTTGAGGAGCGACCATCCATGTAATCGCTTTGTGCGAGCACCGATATGTCAGATAGAATAACATGCATTTCATCTTTTAGAGGAAATCCGACATACCGTTACAAACTCAAAGCTACTACACAGTGGCTATAATAGTTTAGGACAATAAATATAAAAATAACACAGATAACATAAATGCGGAATACAGATGGAACGAAAAGTCTCATATATACAATAACTGATATCAGTTACAATACATTTGACACAATACAAATGATACAACTACAACTGTCGACTCAAGAAGTTATATATACAAGTACATTATCGACTAATATACATGAATACATCATCATCTTAAAACAGACACACTGACTACTACAACAAGACGAAGACCACTTCAAATGATATAAAAAGTCTTCATAGCTCTAGCAGCAACCCAAAGCTAAAAATCTACAACCTGTAAATACTCGGTCTGACCCGAGTATTACATTCAAAAGAAAATAATACTCGGATCAGTCTAGTTCAAAATCAGTTATTAGAGCATAGAAGCAATAATAATCAATCTCAATATAGAAGACAGTCACAGAAATCTCGTATATCCAACTCTCGATACGAGAATTGGATAACGGCAGAAATAACACTAAACAGTGTTAATCCACAAAACAGAAATCCAAAGCAGTTTAAGCAATTGAAATGTCAATTTAAAAATATCAATGCTAATTGGCTGCAGTACACGCTAACGTGTACTGCCTCGCCAATACAGCCTACGAATTACGCAACAGGTCGATGAATTAAGAATAAAAGAGATATCGATTAAAATCTGTAAATTCGGTGTGGCTGCAGTGCACGCACGCGTGCACTGCCTCGCCACAACAAAATATAAAGTCACCACAATTCCGAGTATTAATAGTAATTAATACGTCGAAGAAATCAAAATATCTAACCCATATTGGTCAGAAAGTAAACAGACTCAAAAGATATCACAAGAGATACGAGTGAAGCCACAGCATAAGCTTCAACTTATCTATAACGAATGCAATTGCTTGTATGCAATGCAGACAGGAACCGAAATGTCCAGATGAACTAAGAAGTGAGATCTTCAGCAAGGAAATAAACGAAACAGTGCATCAATGTGAATGTGCACAGCTACAACATGAATAATGAAGACTGAATATACACCCAGGGAGAATACAGAGCTCATCAAAGTACACATGTACAACACAGTGAGAACAGATGCAAGTGAAGCCATACATAAATGTCAATACAGAACAGAGAACATCAAGGCCAAGATTAAAATGTCAAAGCACAGAGCAATGCACTAACATAAACATATACAAATGGTCAAGTAAACTGGTAGCAATGCAACAACAATGTCACACTCACAGAAAAGACGCAGATCAGCCTCCATAGAAGATAAGGTCATCAGTGAAGCAAAATGACAAGAAAAATGCAAATGATACAAGGCATCAATGCAATGTATCAGATTCGAGAACAAGAACAGTGGACAGAGCATACATATGAGGTAATCAGGCCTGACTGGTAGGTTCAGACATGAACCCTAATTCAATGTCAAACTAAACTACCCAGGAAGTCAACACACATAACTTAAATGAACTAGATCCTGTATTGAACAAGTGGAGATGGCCACTGCATCAATGAATAGAGAAAATATCTTCGAGTGGTACAAGACTTAACCAGACAAGGCAACTGAGTTCAAGTGTATGGTACAACAGGAACTCAATGCAATGCAACTACACAATGACCAGACCAGAATAGTGTGACAACAGTACGAGCTCCACCAAGACAAGTGGAAACCCAGAGTGACCATGCATACTGCAGGTCAGGGTAGCTTGAAGGTATAATCACACATGTATGAAATTAACTTATAGGAATATAAACCAACAATGTACATAGTGGCCAATCTATCTAACCCAGATTTTGATGCATTTACATGAAGACAGTGCTGAAGTCAGGTAATGGTAAAGTCAAAGCCATATGTGAACACTGCAAGTGCGGACATATGAACACAGTGAAACATACATAGTCAAAATGACCCTATAAACATGTGTAACCTCAAACCATAAGGTGATACAGAATCGAGCAGTGAGGCGAATCAACACTAACATAAACATGCGCCTGTATACCAAGTACAAACTGCATAGGGGCAGCAGACTACACATGAATCAGACCACATAATGCAATCAAATCTGTATGCAACATGCCCAGCTGACGTTACATAAGTATATAATTAAAGGAATAAGGTTGAACGTACTACCAAAGATATAGAATAGTATGGCAAACGTCGATCATAAGCAACATCGAAGAATCAAGTCGAAGCTAAAGGCAACTACAACTAAATAAACAGACGAATTCGACTGCAAATCAATCCGTGACAAGCAACACATTATACCAATCGAAGAAGGCAGAAAGCATTAAATTGGGCTAAATGTGAGTGATAAGAAATCACTCGAGTTCACAGCAGTGATAGCCGAGAAACAATCAACAAGATTGAACGGAATCGAACAAGTCGAGAAACCTGAACCATCACAATTCAAAGACCATATACGAATGAAAACGAGGGGTTCAAACCCAAATTAAGCGAACCATCAATTACTAAATCACTTAAATCCCAAGTCACGAAAATCAAACATACGAACGAATTCAAGATACTCATGTAACAGTTCGAATTAGATGTGAGTTTAACTCACCTTGCTTCGAAGCGGCGACGAGAACGACTCCATGGAAGCGGCCAAGCATCACAGAGACGAGCAGGCATCAATCGACAGAACAACGAACGCTCGAGGAGGCAGCCGTGAGCAAGACGAAGAAGAAATCGATCGAAGTAGAGTTGGCGTCTTCAATTCTCCTTCGTGAATGCCCTAGTTTTTCGAGATCGAAGGAAGAGCAATCGCGACCGCCATTTTTATTTCTCTCGTATGCTTTGTTTTAGGTTAGGGTTTAAACGAATGGGAAAAAGTGATCAAGGAGGAACGGTTTTCGACCCTAGATAATTACCACAACCAAAAGAACGTGGGCCAAGGTCCAATTAAAGCCCGCGAACCATTTCAACAAATTTTATTAAAGAATTTTAACCCGAATAAATCTCAATTGAAATCAAACAATTTTCACATTTCAAACCCGATTCGAATTCCAATAACAATTATCAACTGATTAAACACTTAACAATTTTCCAAACAGCAATCGAATAGGAAAGATGACCGTCCAAAGATGATAAATAATTGGTACGCAATACCGGGTTGTTACAGACTCCCCTCCTTAAAGAAATTGCGTCCTCGCAATCCTAAGAGATAAGTGGGAAAGAAGTAACAACCATAAGAGCATGGCAATGTCGAATGCATAAGCAAAGCAAATGTCAGCAGGAAAGTATAGGAATTATGGAAGTATCAGATAAAAATCGAAAGGTTCGATTGCTTAAAATTAAAAGAATCAACATCGAGGGGATCAAGGAATCAAAATCAGACGACTATTAGAAGCAAGAATCAATCGAGTTCTAGCAATTGAAAGAAAGGGAATCAGAGCAGAAATCACGTACTGCACGAATTGAATGTGAGTAAATCAAATTACTCACCTGGATTGTCAGAGAAAAAGACGAAGCTCGAATCTCAAAATCGCAAATATTCAATCATCAAAAACGATAATTGAATTTTCACAAATATCTGATTATCAAAAACGATAATCAGAAATCACAAATATTCGATTATCAAATCGAAAAATATTTAATTATCTCAAACGATAATCAAATTTCACAAATATCTGATTATCAAAAACGATAATCAGAAATCACAAATATTCGATTATCAAATCGAAAAATATTTAATTATCTTAAACGATAATCAAATTTCACAAATATCTGATTATCAAAAACGATAATCAGAAATCACAAATATTCGATTATCAAATCGAAAAATATTTAATTATCTTAAACGATAATCAAATTTCACAAATATCTGATTATCAAAAACGATAATCAGAAATCACAAATATTCGATTATCAAATCGAAAAATATTTAATTATCTTAAACGATAATCAAATTTCACAAATATCTGATTATCAAAAACGATAATCAGAAATCACAAATATTCGATTATCAAATCGAAAAATATTTAATTATCTTAAACGATAATCAAATTTCACAAATATCTGATTATCAAAAACGATAATCAGAAACACAAAGATTCGATTATCAAATCGAAAAATATTTAATTATCTCAGACGATAATTAAATTGGAAAATATTTAATTATCACAAAGGATAATCAAATTTCACAAATATCTGATTATCAAAAACGATAATCAAATTTCACAAATATCTGATTATCAAAAACGATAATCAGAAATCACAAATATTCGATTATCAAATCGAAAAATATTTAATTATCTTAAACGATAATCAAATTTCACAAATATCTGATTATCAAAAACGATAATCAGAAATCACAAATATTCGATTATCAAATCGAAAAATATTTAATTATCTTAAACGATAATCAAATTTCACAAATATCTGATTATCAAAAACGATAATCAGAAACACAAAGATTCGATTATCAAATCGAAAAATATTTAATTATCTCAGACGATAATTAAATTGGAAAATATTTAATTATCACAAAGGATAATCAAATTTCACAAATATCTGATTATCAAAAACGATAATCAGAAATCACAAATATTCGATTATCAAATCGAAAAATATTTAATTATCTTAAACGATAATCAAATTTCACAAATATCTGATTATCAAAAACGATAATCAGAAATCACAAATATTCGATTATCAAATCGAAAAATATTTAATTATCTTAAACGATAATCAAATTTCACAAATATCTGATTATCAAAAACGATAATCAGAAACACAAAGATTCGATTATCAAATCGAAAAATATTTAATTATCTCAGACGATAATTAAATTGGAAAATATTTAATTATCACAAAGGATAATCAAATTTCACAAATATCTGATTATCAAAATCGATAATCAGAAATCACAAATATTCGATTATCAAATCGAAAAATATTTAATTATCTTAAACGATAATCAAATTTCACAAATATCTGATTATCAAAAACGATAATCAGAAATCACAAATATTCGATTATCAAATCGAAAAATATTTAATTATCTTAAACGATAATCAAATTTCACAAATATCTGATTATCAAAAACGATAATCAGAAACCACAAATATTCGATTATCAAATCGAAAAATATTTAATTATCTCAGACGATAATTAAATTGGAAAATATTTAATTATCACAAAGGATAATCAAATTTCACAAATATCTGATTATCAAAAACGATAATCAGAAACACAAACATCTAATTATCAAAAAAAAAACGATAATCAGAAGTCATAAATATTCAATTAACGAGTCCGGAATTAACCGAAGTAGTAAAAGTATGGTTTCATAGTCCGTACTTTTGCTAAATCGTTTAAATCTCTTTATCGTTTCCTTGAAAGTGCAGGATTGTGTGTTTTAAAAATAACATTTCACATTCTCAAACGGACAAGTCCGGAATTAAGCGAATCAGTAAAAGAAAAGGGGTCATAGTCCTCGATTTTTCTGAAATGTTTAAATCGCTTCCTCGTTCTTTTGAAAATGTAAGCTGTAAAAATTTGAAAACAATTTTAATTTATATTTTTGAAACAACTTTTAAAAATAAAGAATTTTGAAAACGCGTGATTAAATTAGCAATATCAGTGTTGCGGGAGAACCGCTTGTAAATCCATTTCAAAATTGACGGTTACCGAAGTTAACACGTCAAAGTCTCATTAAAATACTGGCATCAAAACATAATACCAAATGAATTTTCATTCATCAAAGATGTCACAAGAATCTTCTCAAAGATAGAAAGGGATATCATACCCTAAACTTGTATTCATAACAAGTCAATAACACATGAATTCACCAATACACATAAATTGACGAAACTGGTCAATAGAAATCACGAAAATTGGTGAAGCACAAATTCTAGAAATCATCACAAGAAATCCAGAAAACACATGAAGGGGGGAAAAGGCCTAGCATAAAAATGGGAGTATGAAAACTCCAAAACACCGGTATCACATGAACGAGACGCTATCTCTTGGTGGCTAACCAATAAAGTTTCACACAGGAATGGTCCGAAGACCGTAGGGCGCTACCCTACAACAAAGCGGGGTCTAGTCTCCCTCGCAGACAAGGAGACATCGCATAATCGCTAGTCTAAATCATAAAAAGAAAAGGGGAAAGGCCTATCACAAAAATGGGAGTATGAAAACTCACTGACCGGTATCACATGACGAGACGCTATCTCATGGAAGCCATCCATTAAATTTTCACACAGGAATGGCCCGAAGACCGTAGGGCGCTACCCTACAACAAAGCGGGGTCTAGTCTCCCTCGCAGACAAAGAGACATCGCACAGTTGCTAGTCTAAATCATAAAAATCACACAAAGAGTATCCAGACAACCCTCAAAGCCCAAGAGATATGTGTGAGACGAAATCACACCGATGAGGCCTAGTCTAACCGTGCAATATGTGTGAGACGAAATCACACACTGGTGTCTAGACAATCCTCAAAGCCCAAGAGATATGTGTGAGACGAAATCACACCGATGAGGTCCAGTCTAAATCATAAAAATGATCGTCATGATCATAAAGAAGTGTCAATCACACCAAGCTAGTAAATATATGAGTTTAGCTTCATGTCCCATAACCACTTGCTTAACTTAAATATTTACGAACAAGCTGTAAATCTTCACTAGTAAATTGTCACGAAAAGGGTTCAATCGAACAAGTCCAAGAGCTAACCGACGAAGTGAACGCAAGCGTTTCATACCACTCGTTTTACTAAGTCGTTTAAGTCGATTTCTCATTCGAGTGAAGTAAAGGCTTGTATATATTAATAGATTGGAAAACGATTTAGGAAAAGAGCTTTGTAGTAAAATAATTTTTGAAATCGTTTGAAGAAAAGGATTTTAATATTTACTACTAGTATAGAAAACCTTTATATTTTTAAAGTGACAAATCACAAAAATGATTGTAGAAACAATCAATCACAAGAATTCACATACGAAGATGTGAATGGAATCCAAAGAAATCGATACTGAATTTATTAAAATAGGAACACCCAAAAATTCCAGAAAATAGAAGTTATCAAAATCAATAAAGGTGATAACAACTAATTAGAAAAGAAGAATCGATTATCAATTGGAAAAACAAAGCAAATCGAGCAGAAATGCATAAATGACTTCAACAAAAGTAAGAATCAAGTCAATGTCGAAGTCAACAATTAATAGCCGCCGTCGAGTACAAAATGAATCAATCATCATTATCAAAGAAACCAACGGCAAACAAAATCAGAGTCTTGAAAATCAAGAAATTAGCAATTTCCCAAAAACAGAGTGACTGAAGTCGAAGGGAAATCCAGATTAGGAAAACACAAAAATAAGCGTTAGGAATTCATACCTAACAGTCAAAAATAATCATATGTAAAGATGAGAGATAAAACATCGACAAATAGTTGTAACACATGTTCCATCTAAGTTATGTTTTATAATTGTCCTAAACCCCAGGCTCTGATACCAAGCTGTGAAGCCCCACCTCTATACCCACGCTAGCCAAGAACACTACGGTGTAGTGCTGTCAACTAGCACGGAGAATAAGGCTGTTGAGGAGCGACCATCCATGTAATCGCTTTGTGCGAGCACCGATATGTCAGATAGAATAACATGCATTTCATCTTTTAGAGGAAATCCGACATACCGTTACAAACTCAAAGCTACTACACAGTGGCTATAATAGTTTAGGACAATAAATATAAAAATAACACAGATAACATAAATGCGGAATACAGATGGAACGAAAAGTCTCATATATACAATAACTGATATCAGTTACAATACATTTGACACAATACAAATGATACAACTACAACTGTCGACTCAAGAAGTTATATATACAAGTACATTATCGACTAATATACATGAATACATCATCATCTTAAAACAGACACACTGACTACTACAACAAGACGAAGACCACTTCAAATGATATAAAAAGTCTTCATAGCTCTAGCAGCAACCCAAAGCTAAAAATCTACAACCTGTAAATACTCGGTCTGACCCGAGTATTACATTCAAAAGAAAATAATACTCGGATCAGTCTAGTTCAAAATCAGTTATTAGAGCATAGAAGCAATAATAATCAATCTCAATATAGAAGACAGTCACAGAAATCTCGTATATCCAACTCTCGATACGAGAATTGGATAACGGCAGAAATAACACTAAACAGTGTTAATCCACAAAACAGAAATCCAAAGCAGTTTAAGCAATTGAAATGTCAATTTAAAAATATCAATGCTAATTGGCTGCAGTACACGCTAACGTGTACTGCCTCGCCAATACAGCCTACGAATTACGCAACAGGTCGATGAATTAAGAATAAAAGAGATATCGATTAAAATCTGTAAATTCGGTGTGGCTGCAGTGCACGCACGCGTGCACTGCCTCGCCACAACAAAATATAAAGTCACCACAATTCCGAGTATTAATAGTAATTAATACGTCGAAGAAATCAAAATATCTAACCCATATTGGTCAGAAAGTAAACAGACTCAAAAGATATCACAAGAGATACGAGTGAAGCCACAGCATAAGCTTCAACTTATCTATAACGAATGCAATTGCTTGTATGCAATGCAGACAGGAACCGAAATGTCCAGATGAACTAAGAAGTGAGATCTTCAGCAAGGAAATAAACGAAACAGTGCATCAATGTGAATGTGCACAGCTACAACATGAATAATGAAGACTGAATATACACCCAGGGAGAATACAGAGCTCATCAAAGTACACATGTACAACACAGTGAGAACAGATGCAAGTGAAGCCATACATAAATGTCAATACAGAACAGAGAACATCAAGGCCAAGATTAAAATGTCAAAGCACAGAGCAATGCACTAACATAAACATATACAAATGGTCAAGTAAACTGGTAGCAATGCAACAACAATGTCACACTCACAGAAAAGACGCAGATCAGCCTCCATAGAAGATAAGGTCATCAGTGAAGCAAAATGACAAGAAAAATGCAAATGATACAAGGCATCAATGCAATGTATCAGATTCGAGAACAAGAACAGTGGACAGAGCATACATATGAGGTAATCAGGCCTGACTGGTAGGTTCAGACATGAACCCTAATTCAATGTCAAACTAAACTACCCAGGAAGTCAACACACATAACTTAAATGAACTAGATCCTGTATTGAACAAGTGGAGATGGCCACTGCATCAATGAATAGAGAAAATATCTTCGAGTGGTACAAGACTTAACCAGACAAGGCAACTGAGTTCAAGTGTATGGTACAACAGGAACTCAATGCAATGCAACTACACAATGACCAGACCAGAATAGTGTGACAACAGTACGAGCTCCACCAAGACAAGTGGAAACCCAGAGTGACCATGCATACTGCAGGTCAGGGTAGCTTGAAGGTATAATCACACATGTATGAAATTAACTTATAGGAATATAAACCAACAATGTACATAGTGGCCAATCTATCTAACCCAGATTTTGATGCATTTACATGAAGACAGTGCTGAAGTCAGGTAATGGTAAAGTCAAAGCCATATGTGAACACTGCAAGTGCGGACATATGAACACAGTGAAACATACATAGTCAAAATGACCCTATAAACATGTGTAACCTCAAACCATAAGGTGATACAGAATCGAGCAGTGAGGCGAATCAACACTAACATAAACATGCGCCTGTATACCAAGTACAAACTGCATAGGGGCAGCAGACTACACATGAATCAGACCACATAATGCAATCAAATCTGTATGCAACATGCCCAGCTGACGTTACATAAGTATATAATTAAAGGAATAAGGTTGAACGTACTACCAAAGATATAGAATAGTATGGCAAACGTCGATCATAAGCAACATCGAAGAATCAAGTCGAAGCTAAAGGCAACTACAACTAAATAAACAGACGAATTCGACTGCAAATCAATCCGTGACAAGCAACACATTATACCAATCGAAGAAGGCAGAAAGCATTAAATTGGGCTAAATGTGAGTGATAAGAAATCACTCGAGTTCACAGCAGTGATAGCCGAGAAACAATCAACAAGATTGAACGGAATCGAACAAGTCGAGAAACCTGAACCATCACAATTCAAAGACCATATACGAATGAAAACGAGGGGTTCAAACCCAAATTAAGCGAACCATCAATTACTAAATCACTTAAATCCCAAGTCACGAAAATCAAACATACGAACGAATTCAAGATACTCATGTAACAGTTCGAATTAGATGTGAGTTTAACTCACCTTGCTTCGAAGCGGCGACGAGAACGACTCCATGGAAGCGGCCAAGCATCACAGAGACGAGCAGGCATCAATCGACAGAACAACGAACGCTCGAGGAGGCAGCCGTGAGCAAGACGAAGAAGAAATCGATCGAAGTAGAGTTGGCGTCTTCAATTCTCCTTCGTGAATGCCCTAGTTTTTCGAGATCGAAGGAAGAGCAATCGCGACCGCCATTTTTATTTCTCTCGTATGCTTTGTTTTAGGTTAGGGTTTAAACGAATGGGAAAAAGTGATCAAGGAGGAACGGTTTTCGACCCTAGATAATTACCACAACCAAAAGAACGTGGGCCAAGGTCCAATTAAAGCCCGCGAACCATTTCAACAAATTTTATTAAAGAATTTTAACCCGAATAAATCTCAATTGAAATCAAACAATTTTCACATTTCAAACCCGATTCGAATTCCAATAACAATTATCAACTGATTAAACACTTAACAATTTTCCAAACAGCAATCGAATAGGAAAGATGACCGTCCAAAGATGATAAATAATTGGTACGCAATACCGGGTTGTTACAATTTATAGACATACATGTATACTTATGTTAATTTAACATTTTAAAACAACATAACATATATCATAATATACAATACCTTTATATGTTTATTTTTTAGTTAACTTATCTAAGAAATCTATTTTATTAATATTATTAATAAATTTTAAAATTAATTTAGATTAATTTTCAAATATTATGAAAATTTTCATTATATTATAACATTTATAATACAGGAAAATAGACACAGGGAAGAAGTTGCCAAAAAATTTAGCCTCAGGGACATAAAGTTTGATTTTTAGTCTGAAGGACACTTTCTAGTGTAAACGGAAAATGATAGTTACAACTATCATTTTGTGATTTACACTAGAAAGTGTCCTTCAGCCTAAAAAGCAAACTTCTTGTCCCTAAAACTAAATTTTTCTTCAACTTTTTCCTTGAGCCTAAAAACCCCTTTATAATATGTATATTATATTTTAAATTTAACTTTTAAACTAAAATCTTATATTTTCAGTTTTCAAAAAAATTTGAAAATTTATATTATAACATTTTTCTTATTTTAAATTTAACTTTTAAATTTAAAACTTTTATTTTTAATTTCAAAACAATTTTGAAATTAGCATAAGGCCCAATTCAAATTGGGCCTTTTCTACTGGGTGTAACCTTTTGGGTTACCTCATCATTTCGGGCCAGGTTAGTACCCAAGTAGGGCATAGTACTTGACTAACCAAACCCAACCATAGACACTACTTTTCTAGGCATCCTACTATATAGGTAAGCTTTAATTAGTTATTCCTAACATGACTAACTTAGACTGCATCGGCTATTGGGCTCTGATATCATTATTGGAACTGGACTAGCCCGCAGCGGAAGTTATGGGTGAATTTCAAAAAAAATTCCCATATTGGATCTTTATTGAGCCTATAACTTTTAGAATATTTCTAAACATTATTTAAATAATTTTTTTTTATTTTATTTAAATTTATAAATTATATAGTTTAATTTAATTTATATATTGATACACACACATACATACATATATTACCGTAATACATTATAAATAAAATTATATGACTAATTTTAACAATGATATAATGTTGCAACTAATTATAAGATATATACGTAATTAAACAATATATATTAATTTAATAAAATATAATAATTATATTATTTTATATGGTTGCACTGACCTGACATATATGATGATTTTTTATATATTAAGAATAAATATATACATGCATATACCAGACTAATTTGGGACAATATTGCTTGCATATCAGAATCTTCACCTAACCGACAGTATAATATACATATACATATATGATAAAACATTATACCAATAATTATTAACTATAAAATCATACCTTAATCCTAACGCCTTGCAATACACCTTGAAAAGACAAACTCTCGTCTTTGAAACCTTTTCCGATTCAGTAGATTGCTAGTCCTTGATCCGTTGATCTTTAGCTATCGAATAACGTTTGAGTCTGACTTTATTCAAGTTTGTATTGATGAAGAGGCTAGGGTATGAATTCGGCCAGCAAAGCAACAAGGAGGAGGCAACCAAATATGTTATCTAATTAGGTTAGAGATGCTTAAATAGTGGATAGAAGGGAGAAAAGAGTGGATCTCATCTCATACTAATTCTCCCTCAATCTAAGCCATCCAAAATCAAGCCCCCTTATACCATTATTAAGCCGCATGTACCATGTATGGGCTGCCGAAATAACAAGCCCTGTGATGAGCCTTAAACCCATTTAAGCTTGTATAAAATATTATGCAATTTACGCCTATCGATATTTTCTATTTGACCATAGTTATATTAAGCAACATTAAATTATCGAGTGAGTCATTCCATAGTTATCCAATAACTGTTAGTACGTAACCCCTAGGTTCCCCCAGCAGTCATGAGTAACACACTACCTAACATTTGGAGAGCATCACTACTCAATTTCAACGGATACATCGGTATCCAGTCTTGACACATCTTGACTAGGAACATTTAAAATGGTATATTTGTTTTCATTGTGATAAATTACTAAGGTTACAACACTTTGTAACTAGTATCACAAAAACATATCTGTAACGACCCGTAAATTTCAACTGTTTTAATAACGTAAATTTTGTGAAATTTTAAACGATAAAATTTTGAAATAAAAATTTAATATTTGGAATACGTCTAGTTAAATATAGTTACTGGTAAATTTTCGTTCGAAAATATGGAAGTTTATTTCGCGCGTAAATTTACTTCAATTTAATCAGTTAAAAAGCGATGAAAATAAAATGTTTCCGAAAGTTAAATATTTTTACATAGAAAAATTCTAAAACATCTTCTGAGCAAGATGTCAGTTTGTCGTTTTTCCAAATTCGGACATCTTTGGCTCCGTCGATCTTATTTTTCAGCGTTTTTCTTGCATTTTCCGTAGTAGAAAAATTTGAATTTTATAATTAAATCGTACCACTGATATCTGTATACCGTTTTGATCGTCTCGTCGTGCTGATCTCAACGATATATTCATTTCTGTTTTCGAACCCCGGTAAGTCGCAACATCGGTAAATGATTGGCTGTTGTGGGTTGTTATTTGAGCCTTTCTGTTTTCCACCGACCATTCGTTGGTTCCAACAGTCACTAGAATTTAAACAATTTCTGTAATCACTTTTGACCTTTCCCAATTCCTTGACTGTACATTTTTATATTCCCAACGTTCAAATTCATTGCTTTGAATCCTCATCTTCTGGCTATTTCATTGGAAACATTATATACAAAAGTAATAGAATATTAGTTTGCCTTCACCAAACTTCCCAAGGCTAATGGCCGAAACCTTGTCCAGCTAGCCCAAAACCTTGCTTCCTCCATGAATTAGATCGGCCGCACCCTCCTTAAAAAAAAAAGAAGTGAAAAGCCTAAATTTATGTAATCTTCATACCTGCTCCATCAATCTCGACCACAATCGTGCCCGACTCTTCCTCAACCCACCACGCACCCGCCTTATCCCCTGAAACCACCACCTTTTCTTCCTCTCGCCGCTTCCATCCTCCTCCCTGACGCCACACAAGCAACCTCCACCACACCCTTCCTGACCGAGCCAAGATACACTCGTCTCACATGAGCAGTCGCTCACCACCACCGCGTCACCTTCTCCTTCCTCCGACCGTAGCCTGCCCTTCTCCCTCCACCTTAACGAATTCCACACCTGAGCCACCCTGATGTGCCATCGGAGCCACTCACCCTGACTGAACGCTCTCCCACTGCTTCTCGGCAGTCTCTCACTGCCGCACCTCCCTAACCACAACCCATCTTCCACTACAACCCTCCTGGAAGTTCTCACCCTCGCCAAACAACAGCAGTCCACAACCCACGTGAACCGCCTCCTACACCCGACCCACCTCTCAGCCAAGCTCGTCATCCTTGCATCCCTCCACCACCAAGGCAATCATTGGCCGAGTTCTCTTCTTCACTGATATTGTTGGTAATATATTTACATAATGGTCATTCATATATATATTATTGCGTAGGGTTTTAACAAGTGATGTGTATATATTAAGTTGTTTAATGTATATTTGATATTAGCTAGATATATAAGAGCTTACTTTAAGGTTGTATAACAATTTGTTTATATATAGCAGTGTATGTATTTGAAAGAACAGTGAATATATATAAATATATTTTGCTAACTATAAAAGCATATAAGTTTTGGTTTAGTTTACATATATGTATGTTTTAATAATAGTAGTAATATACATAAAACGCATGCTGCTGTTATATAGAGGGATGGAAATTATATGAGTGTGATGTGCGGTATATGTTTGACAGTTTCATCAAGCTATTTTATAACATGAAATATATTCGAAAGTTATATTTGTTGTTTTTTACATTGATTTCAGAAGTATAGTGCATAGATAAATTATATTATGTATTTATACGTATTTGAAGATGATATGTATTTTGTTAGTAATAATAGAATAAGTCATGTAGAGGCTTTTACGTTTTGATTCCTTTATATTAGCAGAGGTATTACTTGCATACATATAAAGTTATTTTGCAAATAAGTTTTAACATCTTTCTTCTTTAAACTGACAGAGTATATATAGGTCTATTTATATATATATACAACAGTTTGTCTTATCTTATATTTTATAAATCTGCTTGTATATATGTATTGTATAAAGTCTACTAACATATATTGTACATTTGTAAGTATTGTTGATTTCAAAGTATTTATTTCCAAATACATTATGTTTTATGTTGGATTTCGTATCATATAGGTGTTTTAAATTTAACAATGATTTTAAAATACATACATATGTAAATTTAAATGTGTTTTAATATGAATAAATTCACTCATATCAACAATTACCATCCAACTAATTTGATTTCGTCTATTCCATTTTATCAGCTAGCTTTGTCGGTCGTGCCAGTTCATTCATTGAATCGTGTCCCTCTAGCGTTGTTTGAAATCTGTAGCGCATTTCTTTGACAAATCTATCTGGCCTCGAAGGTGAGCACTCACTCACGATTAACGTCCTTTTATTTATTAAATCTGATTTCAATTGAAATGACAATTGAAATATACTGCTGTTAGTTAATTGCCCTATTATATATGCTATTGCCTGTATCAGTTCACCTGTGACATCTGACACCATTATCTGTTAATTATTTATGCGATGATAATACAGTTTGGCTGATAATTGATTGATTGTTGATGTTTATATTGGACGTTAAATTGTTAATGTTAAAATGATAAATAGTATGCAATTGAAATTGATGTAGGATAGTTAAATGTTAAATTTGATTAACTGACATTTGTATAATATGACCCCTTTAACTGTTGAATTTATTGACACGTAGGATTTGTTTAATTACACTTTGAACCACTGAATGTATGTTGTTAAATTGATGATGTATGAAATTTGAAATTGGATGACAAGTGAAAACCGTAATGTAATAATCTTTAATCTACATGAAATGATAGTGTAGATTCTAGAAATAATTATATTAATTCGTACAAATAACAATGCGAATTAATACGGTTATTTCGGGATTATTTGAATTGATTAGTGGATTGTTATTGTTTGTTGTTATTGCTTGTTTATTTACTTTGACACCATCCCAGTTATCACACTGCAAGTTCCCTTTACTATGCTTTGATTTTTGAATTGAATTGGAATTGGGTTGAAATGATAAATACCCAAATTGAACTTTGACTTTGGATAGAGAATTAAATAAAACCCGATTGGTCAATAATTTGATTTAAAAATAAAACGAAGATTTTATTTGAATAAATAATATGGTTTTAAATGAAGTTGAAATTTGAATTTTTAATGAAAGAAAATGTTAATATTTAAAAATCTGAAACAAAACATTAAAAATGAAATTGATGAAAGAACGATGTTTGATTTGAGAAATGATTGAATAAACTTTGAAATGATTTAATAATTAAGTTTGAAATTATAATTAAGTTTGAAATTATTAAACTTTGAAATGATTTAATAATTAAGTTTGAAATTATAATTAAGTTTGAAATTATTAAACTTTGAAATTATTTAATAATTATGTTTTGAATTATTTAATAATTAAATAAGATTGAATTATTTAATAATTAAATTAAATTGAATTTTTGAATAAGTGAATTTTACTTCGTAATAATTGAAATTGAGTTTCTTTATTAATTAAGTTGGAAAATCATTTAAGTAAGTAAATAAGTGAATTTGAATTTCTTTAACAAGAAATAAAATGTGATATTTTTGGAATTGATGTAAGACTTGAAATTGAAAGAATTGATTTGACGAATTTAATTTAATTCAAAATTGTAAGTTTTGATTTAATGAAGTCGAACTTAAGAAATTGATTTAATGATTTGGAAATTAAATAGAAATTGTTTTGAATGATAAAGTAATTTAACGATATTGAATGAAATCGATAAATGAATGTAAATTGATTTGAATGTAAACTAAATTGATTTAAATGATTTCGAAACGAAACTTTTGTACGAACTTGAATCAATATTTAAATTGTTTTCAATATAAAGATTGAAATTGAACTATAAGATTTGGAAACGGTAAATTGGAAGTTTTGAAACGTAAATATTGGAAATTGATTTAGAAAGACAAATGAAATGTTGGTTTATGAATTGAAATTGAAATTGAAATTGATTTGGTTTTTGAAATATATAAACGACCAATCGGTGTAATAATTACGAAAGTTATTAAAGAGACCGGGATCGGTAATGGATATACTCTCTATCTAAACCGAAAATCACTTTAATAACTATACGCGGAGTGATGATCCAGAATGAAGTGGTTGGAATGATGTACGTGCTGACTGAAGAAAGAGATCGATGATGGATAGCCTTGACACTTGTGTCAAATTGGAAATGACTAAAACAGGAGCTGTGCCGGGCCAATGGAGGATTAGCTACCTCAAGTGGACACACTTCTTCGAACTACTTATACTTGTTGTCGATTGGTGCACCCTTGATTTTGGGAGTGTTGTTTCACGGTGTTGCGGGCGCTGCGGCGTTGCGTTCTCACCAGTCCGGATCAGGCGACGGTAGTATCACTACCTTGGGTATTGCCTCATGTGCCTTGTCATACTTGTATTCCATTTATGCGCGACAACTACGATTTTGATTTGTACCTTTAGTATATGGATTGCCCTCTGGTGACTTCCGGTTTTGGGGAAACTACGGTCTTGTATATGCTTTTGGGAATAAAAATGTGTTAAGGGTGGAATGGGCCATGACTTAACGCTATTTTGATATCTTTACATATTACTGATAGACATTATCTACTTAGCGTACATTACTACATAGTAGATAGTTTAACGGATCCTTAAAGATGGTTATTCCAAACATCCTTTGAGTTACTTGTATTTCAATTGCTATTTCACTTGAGTTGGATTTATTAATATAAGAATGTTAATCCTGACTCGAGTGTTTTGTATTTTGCTTTACGCTCGGGTCAGACTGAGTGTACCAGTATTCGAGACTCACCTTTGGAGTTGGAGCTTTGCTTGAAGATCCAGCCATCTATTCTGCTTTCAGTATTCGATGATTACAGTGATGCATATCTGGTTTAACTCTGATGTATCGTATTACTCTTCTGTTGTAAACTCTGATGTATTTTATATATTCATATAGTAGCTTCATGAACTACTATCTCTTTTATTTCCGCTGCACTTATTACTCTGTGTCTATGATCTGTGATTATTTATTTACTGTATATGTTCAGTTTTGCCAAATTTAAATTAACAACGTGGTATTTTGAGCAATTCAACTCCGGCATGAGTGTCTACCTATACACTTATAATGGATGCGAATGGTCCAAAATATCGGGTCGTTACAATATCATTTGTGGATTTTCTATTAAATATACTTTAATTAAATTAATTAAATAATATAATATATTATATCAAGTATATAATAGAAAGAAAACGCCTTTTATTTCGAACAAGATTGGTTATTGAGTTAGATATATGTAACAAATTACATAATTTTTCTTAGGGCATACCCTTAAATCCATCAATCTCCCACTTGCACTTAGGGTCAATTATGGAATCTTATTCCAACTCCTCCAATTGGTTTCCTCAAAACCAATTTCGGTCAGTCCCTCAGTGAACGGGTATGATATTATGTTTCAATTATCTACTATGTCAGTCAACTCTCTTTGACGCTGATAAACTACATTTATCATGTAGAACAATTCGCAGTTTATCTCTTGACTTCTAGTGAACTCTATATCATGACATAGTTATCATATAACAATGTTATGGGATATTCAACATTTGAAATCATTCTCAACGCCCTTATAAATTTGTGCATTTATATTTACATACATTGTTTAATTGCGGCACTATTCAAGGTGATGTACTTAGTCTTTTTCATTGAATCAGCCACGGTCCTTCATTTAGAACATTTCTAATTTCAAATATTCTTAACTTGAATTTATTATTGACACATTATACTCAATTCAATTATGAATTTTGAGTCTGAACACTCCTTCATGAGAAGTTCGTTATTTCTGTAAATAATTCTTTAGTATTTCATAAATACACGAGAACACTCCAAACTATCATTCAGTGGTATCAATTTGGATTTGATATTTCCTCCATGCATCAAATACATAAATAAATCATGATATCGTAGACAACATAACATGTATGATAATTATTACCGCTAATTCATAAGGAATCCATCTTGCATGTTTCATATTAAACATTTTAATTAAGTGTCCTTGCATATCGGTTTGGGATATTCCCAAAATCTTTTATGCTTACTATAAAAGACATCATTTATAAATCCAACGTTGTTTATTAAAACAACTAAAATTGATTTTAACATAAGTACATTGTTAACAATCAACGGTGTGTTGTTTACTTATGATTTAGAAATATCTATGTACCTTTTAAATTTATTTCTTTTAAACACATGATTCCTTTGCATTTTGACTGATAATCAAACTATTTGATACATCAATCAAAATACTTGTTCAATTTTGATGCTTTTTAGAATGATACTTTCGTATCCATTCTCGGATTGTATCCGAAAGCCGGCAAACTCAATATCGCTCCCACTAACTTCGAGACACATTGGTTGTTATGGGCAAATAGATTAGTCTAAATCTATATTCAAAACTTTCCATTTCAACATATATATACCAAAACATAAAGTCATACTTGGTGATAATTTTGTGAGTAAAATCTGAACTAATTTAAGCACATCGAACGATGAATCTTTTACGTTAATTTTAATAATTGAAATACATGATAATATTCTTATCAACATGGCTAACTGTATTCCAACTGCATTTTATCTTTCTCATAAAGACAAATTTGCGGGTAATGGATTATATCCCTTCGGATATAATTATCAAAATCATATTTTGATAATGTACTTGGAATCTATTTCAGATTAGCACATCGTACCAAATCATAGAGTCAATATTCTTAGTGGTTTGATTAAACAACTAAGAATTATTTATTCTTGACATTGACAAGAAACTCATATTTTCTCTTTAATGTACAAGAATACTTATTAGACATTCTAATATGTTGTGTTTATTTTGGTTTGGTTAATTTCATTTCATCCCATGTAATCAGTTTTATTCTTGGATCATACCCAAATCCATTTTATACAAATAATTTCTTAAAGAACTTCTTTCATTATGAAGTTGGTATTTCTTGAAACAACAATTGTTATTCAGAGCAATGGAATAAGTATTCATAAACATTTTTTTGAATTTCCTCATATATAAAACTGATTTTGTTTTAGTTTACAAAACTTATGTTCAAAACATAAATTGGTTATTCAATGACAGTAGTTCCCAAACTCCTTTAGGGGCGACTCATACTAGATCCTTCATGAATCATTATTACGTGTAGTCTTTCGAATCGCATAGCCTTCTAACTCCTTAGCTTAGGATATGTTGGGGTTTCTTATAAACCCTTATTTGGTGTGATTTTGTAAACTATTATTTAGATGAAATTAATTTTAACCTTGTATACTACTCATAAATACACGGCCTTATAGAAAGAAATTAACTCAACTTCACTCACAATTAATCGTACTTCGTTGAACAAAGTTTGATTACTCCTTATCATACATCATTATGTATCATAGAGTGGAGTGCCTTTTGAGATTGAATCTTTATTCAGTTTTAAGTACGTTTGGAACTCTTTCCAATATACTCACCCATTAAATCAAATAGAATCAGTTCTATTGCATGTTACATTATTTACTTCTATTATATATTTTATGGGCTTACCATAGACTTATACATGCATATAAATACGCATGTCCATGTTTGTGATAACTCTTAGTGAATATGATGAAGTATGTGGAACCATTTTGGTATTAATAGACTTACGATTGCATATATTTATATGTATCAATCGGAAGAGTTCATCAACTCTTATGATGTGTAACGACCTCAGATTTTAATTTAATTTAAATTAATAATTTGTTGAATTTTTGAATTAAAATTGTATAATTTAGTATAAATAGAAGCGAGTTTCCCCGAAGCTTGAATAAATTCTATATTAAATCATTTAAATTTATATATATATATATATATGTATATGTATATATATTGGATTTGAAATAAAATCGTAAATAAATGGTTTGAAAATAAAGATACAAATTATATAAGATATAAAGTATAAAATAAAAACGTTGGATAAAATTTAATAGCATAAACTAAATCTAGAGATTCACTTATATTACCAAATTAATGTAAAAACAATTTGTATTAAATTTAGAAATAAATAATGGAGTTAGGAATTGAAATAAAACATAGAAGATAAATTACAAAATATAAAACAAGCAAACAGATGAAACAAGACAACAAAATGAATATGTCGAACAAATATTTCAAACAAGTTTATAGTTATATAGAATAGAAATTTATAAAGTAATATGTATAAGACGATTTAATGTTTAAGTTAGAAAAGTAAATAAATCTATACAAGATGAATTTTAAAATATATAGCAAACACATTTTATAAAAGCCAACCTAGCAGCAAAACAAAAAGCATGTAGCATGTATAAGTATGGAGACAAAATGAAATTACATACAAAACAAAGTAGACATATATACATCTATGAATAAAAGAATAATATTAAAGCAAGAAACAAAGTATATATCCCTAAGTAGTTAAGCAATATACAAAATAATTATGTACAAACAAATAAAATATAAATATGCTCAAATGTGAAACCAGCAAACAACAATACAACATGGAATGAAACAGGGTATGGTACAAAACAATTAATACCAATATCTCTTTAGCCACCAAAACAAAGCTGCAGCCACCAAACAAAGTAATCTGCTTTATTAAAGAAAAAAAATAAACAAAGTGTATTGCAAAATAAAGACAAGGGCTAAGCATGGGAACGAAGTACTTGGCAATTAATGCCATATCCATAGCCCATGACTAAAATATATCAGCCTCCATTCCTCTGATATAATTGTACAAAAGAAAATTTAAATATATAACATCACCCTGTACAACACTGCCTTCCAGTATATACACCTATTCCATCTCGTTCAGTAAGAAAGATAAACATCAATATATCTTATAAACTTAGACAAGTTCAATTCGTTCAGAAAAATAATAATAATAATAATACAAATCAATTTACAAACTGAAAGCAAGCAAAGAGATTCAAGAGAATCAGGCTTATGGCTTTTCAAAAGTGTGCTATGTTCTTCCTTTTATAAACGGTGAGTAAACATCAAGTTTAAAAATTTTGAGTTTATTTAAAATTAATAAAGTTGATTCATTTATTATATGGTATGAAATTTGTTTGATCTTTGAATATAAATCTGTGAATATTTATGTGATGTTCTGTTGCTTCTCTGGAACTAATGCAGATTACATAGTTAGTTCAAAAAAAACCATGATTATCCTTATTTAAATCATTGTTAAGCTTTATTTCCTCAACAAAAACAAGATGTTAAACTCAAATTTAGATTTTTAAAGTTCGATTTAAACCATCTTTATAAGATACATCACTGTAATATTGATATACAGGTAATCAAATGATAGTGGATAAAATTCGAATGTTGTAAAATATTAATTCAAGTTTATATCTTGAATTCTGATTTAAATTTATGATTTTTAAAACAAAAACGAAGGATTTTTGTTTCATATTCGGAGAGCAGTTTGGAGTTGAACAAAAGTTGCATTTCTGCCTATTTCAAGTGATCGATTCAATTTTAATTGTTGAAACTTGAATTGAAGCAAGGTTAACCATCCATGATTTCGAGAAAAATGTGGAAAAATTTATTTATTGCGTGAATTAGGAGAACGAGAGCATTGTAGGGTTTTTCTTCAAGTTTTTGCACTTGTCAGTAAACGGGGCGTGTTCATCTTCGTTGCACGATCGAGTCGCATGATTTTTTGGTGGTTGGTGGTTTATCGTGTTGTCGTCGTATGGGCGAAGGTTTGGGTGCTGCAGGTGGCTGGAGCGGTGGCGGCGTGATGTTTTGTCGAAGAGGTTTGTTACAACTTTTCGAGCTGTAGGCTAAATTCTCGAATTCGATTTTTGTAAGGCAATTCGAATTTTTGATTCGAATTTAGAGATGGATTGCGACTTGCCTGAGTGGGTGGAAGTTCACCAGAGCCTCGCGTGTTGTCGTGCACGTGTACGGCATAGCTCCGGTGTCAGACACGTTGATGGTTTGTGTCTCGAGTCGTGCTCGAGTTTTTGGGATGGTTGCTTTGGGTTGAGGTCAAGTTCGAGCGTGAGTGTGGAACCTGCTGCTTTGTTTTTTTTAGTTTTCAAATCTTAACAACTGGAGAAAAAAAAGTAGGAGAAGAAGAAGGTGGGGAAAGCATAGATGAACGTCTCGGGTGGTTTGAGTGGGTAACCCAAAGTGATACTCGAGATAAGGCATGAGATTCTCGGGTGCTTCTTTTTTTTCAAACTGCTGTATTAATAAAACAAGTGAAGCAGTTTGTTTGTCAAACAAGTCTTAGATACTGTAAACTTAATAAAATGATTAACGATTTGAGTTAAGTCCTTAATACAAGTTTCAAAGTTTTAAATTTAAGTTGGTTAACTAATTGAAAGTATACTTTGAGGAATTTAAAAGTAAGATTAAAGGTTAATTGTTTTAAAAAAAAATGTGTTTTAAATGTTGTTAAAGTTAAGTTGGTATTCACTTTTAAGTCTTAAATTTAAAGTGAAATTGGAAAGAAATTGTGATAAGTATAATTACTTAATGTAGTTGATGAAGCATAAGTATTTAGTGAAGTAATTAAAAGTAATTAATTACTTAAAAGATAATTGCTTAATTAAAGAAATTAATTAATGGTTAAAGTTGATAAGTGATTAAGAATAATCACTTATTTTAATTAATTAAGAATAATTAATTAAATGGTAATTAACTAGAAATTATTAAGTAATTAAATAAATGTGATTTAATTTGATAATTAATCAGATTTATTAATTAAGAAAATCAATTGTAAATTGTTAATTACTTAATGAAAGCAATTAAGGGGTTAATTGATTATGTAATTGGTTTAAGGTTAATTAATTAATATGATTTATAAATTAAGGTAATTAATTTGAGGATAATTAATTAATTAAAGCTTAAGTAATAAATGATTGAAGGTTAATTAATTAAAATGGTTTATAATTAATTAATGATTAATTAACCAAGATTTGTAGTTTATTCATAAGTAATAAATCTGATTTGAATTAATTTGATAATTAACTGATCTTACTTATGAATATTTGGATTTGATTGGATGATGGAATTTTTGATATTTCCTAATCTGTGATGCTATGTGATATATTCTGATTGTGTGTGATCTGTACTGTAATTTACTTATCTGTGATATATATCTGTGATCTATGAATGAGCGATAAGCGTTATAGTCTATATCGCTTATCAACTATATTTCTATATTCTGATCTGTGATGATTGCATGATGTAGCACTATTGTGTTAAACCCCTGGACTACACTTTTACACACACAAATATGGATTTCATGTGGAAATCGGTTAAGTCACAGATAATTTAATTTTGATGCTTTTAAAATTGAAATTTTAATTTCAATTAATTTTGAAATTTGAAATTTGGGTTTAAAGTGAAAAGCTTTTGAAATGGAATTTCAAAGATAAAAGTTATTTTGAATAACTTAATCGAGTTTTGAAAATTTAAATAATTTGATTTAAATTTGAATTCAAGTTTGAAATCGAATTCTATGATTCGAAACTAGGGATTTAAGATGCTGTACAAGTTATATGAATTTAAACCATTTTAAAAGTATAATTTTGGGAATTTGAATTTAACCCAAGGATTTCAACTCGTATGAATGAATCAGATTTTCTGAAATGAAACTGTTGTTTTCAAATGATAAAAACTTTCAGATAAGAAATAAAATTCCAGTTTAATTAAAGGAATTTCAAGATTGAATTGAAAAATGGTTTTCCAAGTTATGAATGAATTCTTTTTGAAAGCTATGAATTGAATCTGTTATTTTTAACAGATTTAAAATGATGATTTGTTTAAACCATTCGAAATGAAATTGTTTTGAACGCTATAAGTTAAATCTTTGATTTAAAGATTTAACGAGTTAATCCAATTGAAACGGAAATTGATTTGGAAAATCTGTGAATGAATCTTTTGTTTAAAAGATAAAAATGTGGAAATTGTTTAAACCGTTGTAGGTTGTTAAAATGAATCTTTTTGTTTAAAGATTTGAAATTGGTAATTTGTTAAACCATTTGAAAAGAGAAGTTTGGGTAATAAGCTGTGACTTAATTGAAATCCCAATATCCATATATTTTTAAATATTACGCTCACTATTCGGGTTAGCCGGGAAAAGACAATTGTGTCATATAACCCATTCCGAATAGTGATACGTCGTAAATGGATAGCATTTGAAGACCGGTGGTGAAGACCGGATATCCACGAGAACGAAAGGATAACTCGTCGATTGTCTCTGCACTGAGTTGCGCCGGTATAGAGATCCCCTAAGTGATGGGAAATCCAATCGGGATTGTGGATACCCGGATTGCAAGGGCTTCGTAAGAAGTGCCTTCGGTTCTGTTCGAACCCGGAACAGACTTGTATGGTTACATGTCTGACATTACACTTTGAGATATAAAGCCGATTTCTTTCAAATACATTTCTGTTGGTGGCGGAGAATTTATTCTCTTAGCTTAACACCCTTCTCTGAGACGTACGAGCTCAGAGGTTATGTAGTTGAAATTTATCAGCGATATATCCCAATTTGGTAATGTGACATGCTGAGTGTTGATGTGTGATGATCAGTGTTTGATCATTTGTGATATGATCATTTGTTTGATCATTTATCTTTGTGATCATAGGTTGATCATCTGTTGACCCAAAGCATGGCTTTGTGACAAAGCGTAGCTTTGTGGACGAGACTTTGTCGAGCCTCACAACCCGGTAATGGTCGAAACAGGAATTGTGCGGCAAGGTTTCAGGGGTAGCTTCCCTAGGGTATGACCATTCTTTCTGGAAAAGGGTAGTATCATGGTATGGAGCCCAGATACTTACTCATGTGGATACACTTTATTTATTATGTGTGATGTTGGTTTCGAGGCGCCTCGGTTAAAGGTCCCAAAGGACCGGGGGTGGCATATCTGAGGTTTTGTATATCCCTTGGGAATGGGGGTAGCCGGCCTTGTTTGGCAGAGAACGGTTTGCTTCTTGGAGCGTCCCGCCAGAGGCGTTTCTTTCGTGGAATAGGAAGTTCCTTAGCCTGACCATTTGTTGGAAATCCAAACAAAACAATACGAGCCCTGTACGGTTTTAGTTGTATTACCTGCCATGGAATGTGGCGGTAACCTGCTATTGAACATGGTAGCTATAGTAGGCATAAGTGCGAAATGTCTATGCTGGCTAAGATTTATATTCTACTTTCAAAATGTTTTCCACTATGCACTAATAATAATATCAAAAAGGATTTGATTTCTGCGTAGTAAGCATCTTTGACTATCATAAGGAGAAATCTTCTCCAATTCTGCGTTTGCATTGTGTGTGTGGCGGGAGGCCTTATGGTAGCTTCATTTTCCAAAAGCATTGCGAATTGACTTTAAAATTCTCTTGTTGTTCGTTTTTAAAGATAAACTGTTTTTGTTGCTCACACCAGTCCCATGACTGATCCGGAGTTTATTGTTCTTTCCTAAACTCTGGATGCTCAAAATTTTTCTACACGAGCAGTCTAGAGTTTGGTTTTTCAGATAGTCAGATTAGTAGATTTATTTGGAGCTAGTTCAGTCTTTGGATATGGACTGCACTTGCTTATCTTTGTGCATCATTATTGGGAGTTCGAGCTATTTCTGGATTGGTGCTTTGAAGATGAAGATTATCCGCTGTTGATGTTATCGTTTTCTTTTCCGCTGCTGTTTGTTGTATCATATCTCTGATGTATATTGATATTCATTGTATCACTCTGTTGTATCAGATATTGTATATCAATGTATTATTCTTTTTCTTCCGCTGTGTTATTTACTTAATGTTGTTATAAGCTCCGGCGACTCGGATTTGAACGGTCGAATCTACGGCATTCGAGTACGATGTAAAGTATGGATGTCGATTTTCGAGCGCCAAAATCCCGGGACGTTACATGATGCGTCCACTAAATAGGTGCATTGCCCTTTAATTGTTTGAGATATAATTAACTAAAATCATATGATTCATAATCATATAATAAAAGTTATTTCTCAAAGGTACTACTTAGTCTATAGTTCGAAAATAATTGTAAATAATTTTAGATACTTCGGTATTTTCAATTGCATCACTTTTGTTGTGAAAACAAATACCATATTATAGTTTTATTTCATAAATAATATTCATAATATTCACACTGAAATATAACTATGTCTATTTTTCCGTAACAACCCAAAATTTGAGCTATAATAATTAATTAACGAATTAATTAAACAATAAAAATAAGTTTGTGAAATTTTCAGAATCAAGCTACGAGAGTTGCACCATTGGGTCCGTGATGATTTTCTGATCAATTTCCATATATAACTTGTCGAAATCCGAGCTAGTGTGGAGAAGTTACGAGTGAAACAAGAATTCGGAATTTAATAAACTTAAACGAAGAGAAAAAAATGACCCCATAGGGGTCGACCCCTAATTAAGTTAGGTCGACCCGCCTATGTTAATGGACGAAGATTCGTCCAGGTACGAGCGAACACGTCATAATTCGATTTTTGAGCGATCTTGTGCGTCTATAGCTGCATCTGACGGTCCCTAGTGAGCCTATGACGTGGTTGCACTCTATTTAATCTTCAAATCCGATGGCCTGAGATCCCTAAGCCGCACTATAAATAAGACCCTAGGCCTAGCTATTTTTCTCATTCAGACTTTCTCCCAATTGGGTTCATTGCTTGAGGCTGAACCCTAAATAGAAAATATTTCTAGGGAGAAGATCTTTTTAATAAAAATATTCTACACCCTATAAGTGGATCCAGGAAGGCCAAGGATTAGAGCTAAGGACCACAAGTGAGTGTTTTGTAATTATTTTAGATTTTTAAGTAATTTAAAATAATAGGGTTCTCGATAGTTGTAGTTTTTCTACAATTTTAAGATAGTTTTTATGTAAGTTTATTTACAGTCTATTTTTAAGTAAATTTCAAAAGTTCTTTTCATTCTATTTTATTCAGCTATTTTATTCAGTTATTTACAGTTATTTGCAGTTATTTACATCTATTTTAAGTTAGAATTTAGCCTGTAAATGTTAGTTTCTTTTTATGGAGATTTAATCCTTTTTGATGCGAATAAAATATAAGAATATTAAAAAGAGAAGAATTCGCTAATATGGATTAAAATAGAAAAACACTAAATTTACAGAAATCAGATGTAAAATAAGAAAAACCGAAATAAAATAGAGATGGACTGAAATAGGCAAATTTAAAATATTTGCAAGCATAATTATAGCAGGTGGTTATAACTAAAAAAGAGAAAATAGAAGGGTAACAGTTGCAAGAATAATTATAACACATAGGTTATAATCAGAAAGAAAGAGATAACAGAAGAGGCTTATTTTAAAACTTAGATCTTGAATTAAGTTAATAAGCAAACATAGAAGTAGGGCCCGTACCGGCAGCATTCCCTTCAGATCTAGGACTGATGGTCCCACAATAGTAGGTGAGGCTAGGACACGCTTATGCTAATTAGGGTAAATAAGTGACCAATAGATAAAGGCTCAAATCTGGGGATTTGGGCAAGGGGCGCAAAACTAGAAGATTGTTTGTTAGGACCAGTACCGGCAGCATTCCCTTTTAGGTCTAGGACTGATGGTCTCACAACAGTTAGGTGAGGCTGGGAAGCATTCCCTTTCAGGACTAGGACTGATGGTCTCACAACAGTTAGGTAAGGCTAGGCACGCTTATGCTGATTAGGGTAAATAAAGGGTCAAATAGGGGGCGAAAGTTAGTGTGTACCGACGATCACCGAGCGTGCGGCATCGATTAGGGTAAATAATTCGCTACTGCATCCTAAGCGCTAAAGAGGTGTCTTTTGATGTGACCAATAGGATTGGTTTACAGCGGCACAACAGAGATAGAATAGGCCGATCAACGGTTAGAATTAGGATTTCTGCCTAATTAAGTTAGAAGTTGAGATAGGATTAGTATTTTTAGCCTAATTACAACAGTTGAAGACAAGTGCAAACAATCAAACAATCAAAGCAAATAGTCAAATAGAATCAGAAATAATTTTAATTAAATTTATATTAAATATTTATCATATACTATAACCTTTATAGTATAACACACATATTATATATATGTATGTGTATTATTTAATTAATTAACCTTTTAATTAATTTATTTAATCAAACAATTTTAGTTAAATTTATATTAATTTTGAAATTCATTTATATACATACATGTATACTTATGTTAATTTAACATTTTAAAATAACATAACATATATCATAATATACAATACATGTATATATTTATTTATTAATTAACTTATTTAATTAATCTATTTTATAAATCTTATTAATAAATTTTGAAATTAGTTTATATTAATTTTCAAACGTTTTGAATTTTTATTATATTATAACATTTATAATGTGTATATATTATACTTTAAAATTTAAAAATATAATATTTTCAATTTTTAAAACAATTTGAAAATTTATATTATAACATTTATAATATATTTCTTATTTTAAATTTAACTTTAAAATTTAATACTTTTATTTTTAATTTCAAATTAATTTTAAAATTAGCCTAAGGCCCAGTTTAAATTGGGTTTTTTCTATTAAGGGTAACCTCTAGGGCTTGCCTTATCATTTTGGGCCAGGCTAGTAGTCGGGTTGAGCGGAGTACTCAATTACCCAAACCCAATCTTAGAAACAGCTTTTAAAAACTTCCTACTATATGTGTAAGCTTTAATTAGTTAACCCTAACATGACTAATTTTGACGCATAGACTATTGGGCTTTGATACCATTGTTAGAACTGGGCTAGCCCATAGCGGAAGTTATGGGTGAATTTCAAAAAAGATTCCCTTAATAGATCTTTATTGGGCCTATAAAGCCTAATTCATTTAGAAAATTTCTAAATATTATTTAAATAAAATCTTTTATTTTATTTAAATTTACAAATTATATTGTTTTATTTGATTTATGTATTGATATATATATATATATATATAGACAAACACACACGCACACGTGTATAATATAGACATATATATATATGTGTGTGTGTATGCATGTGTAACATATCAACTCGTGTATGATATAACATACCCGTGTATAGATGTTGGGATTTACATCGCAGCAAACACGTTAGCTCATCTAATATGCAAATATATGTTGTCCAAAATACGTATGTATATAAGCTATTATTTTATATAACTATTATAACATGTATATATATGCTAAGTTAGTTTAAATAATTATATATATAATATGTTTAAAATATATTAATATATATATATATATTATCATATAAATAAATATTGATATTATTGTTATCCCTATAATTTTTAAAGGATATAAACCAAGGAATCAATGTCGAGATTAAGGGCTTGAATCAAAGTTTAAGGCTCCAGACGATAAGATAGTATTGAAATGTCGACGTCGAAGACCATAAGATCATGTTGAAGAAACAGCGCCATTCCTTAACGGTTGTCGGTATTCTTCTACTTCGTCAATCATCTATGATGTCAACGTCGTTGCACAAGCATCACCATATATAATCAAGATTAATGTTGATGTACGATTTGCCAATGCCGCATCTTATTAACATCGAAGATATGAGAGAAGAGATATGAACATGACATCGCCTTTCATGGTGAATGAACGCTCTTTATTCACAATGACTGCCAATCAACACTCTTGAAAACGTATGATCAATAATACTCTTAAACATAAAGGTAGATGAGTGTCGAAGACGTGTGTACAACATCGTGAATAATAAAAGAAGCAATGACGTTGAACCTAGTCACTATCCTCTTCGTCGCACTCGAAGACATATGACTATTGAGCATGTGAAGATGGATTAACATCGAGGAAATATGATACCGTTCTTCATTAGAAAAGGAACACAACACCATTGAATGCAAGCATCATATGCCATTAATGAGTGTCAATATAGCCTATGACTCACTTCATTGATGCTGAATCTCGTCGACTTCACTATTCGTCTATTGAAGCAAGCTCGTCGTCAGCAACCTCGAAGGTAGTTAATAAAAGTGGCATCGCGCTTCACAAGCACTTCAAAGACATCGCTCTACAATGACACCAAGGATCATAGACACAAAAAGAATATAAAGTAACGCCGCTCTTCATTATACTTAACACTGCACTTTGTCTTTCATTCAGCATGCTTCATTATCATTGGGAGGATGCTGCTATTCATCTGCATCGCCACTACTTAACTATTGTCACCGAAAGTCACCAAAGTCGTCGACTTCAATGCAATACCATACGAAGATGTTCATTCATGAAAAAACTTAGTGACGATGATGCTCTTCTTCAAAAATGTTTGGTTCCACCTTTCCATTGACGACACTCAGTGACGATGACGCTCTACTTCAAAAATGTTTGGTTCCACCTTTCCATTGAAGCCAAAGTCAACTCAGCCGAAGTCAAGCTATGTAAACATGAGAATGTTGGCCTTGATGCTCAACGATGAAGTGTAAACCTTCATGACGATGCTGAAAGTGTCAAAGCTAATGATTGTTGAAGCTTGGCACTTGCCGAACCCTTTTAATATGGACCTGGTGGCTTCATGGAAGGGGTCGAATCTTCTCTCCTCATTTCTTACATGTTTTTAGCTTTGTAAACCCTAAATTAATTTGGGAATTTTGCCAATTGTAATACTTGAGTCTTTTACACTTAAGGAATTGGAAATCATACAATTGCGTAGCATATGGACTAAGATTTATGACTTGCATATTTGTCTTTGTACTTTGACTTGACTTCGAACTCGAACAAGCATACCATGTTGACCTCATTCGAGTTTGGGACTTACATATCCAACTTTGACTACAACCTGACTTCGATCCTGATCTTGCGTAACATATTTGGACCTACACATTGAACTTGCATATTGACTTCGACCCTATATAGCTCCGTCTTTAACAATTGAATGAAGAATTACGACATTGAATCATGCACATCTCAACATATGATTTCGACAACTTCGGCCTTCTTCGAAGAGGCTACTCTTTAATTAATCCATCTTTTATTCACTTTTGAGTGTTGATGGATTCATTCGTTAACATTTTGGCGCTAGAAGGAGGGCTTGAACCTTCGATTCCTTATACTTCGCTCCATAAACTAGTGGTATAAAATTCTTTTATTTCAGAAAATATGGTGAGATCCAAGGAAAATAATAACATCCCGAGCTTTATTTAGAGAATATGGAGATTGGGCAACATTTAACTTTAATTAGACTTGCAAGCCATAAGACCAAAATTCAAAATTTAACACGGCAACTAATAGTTATACGAGAACTCTTTGAACAAGCCCCATCTCAAAGATCTTCTAATACGGTAAAGCTTATGGAAGAAGAAAATGTAGCGGAATCTCCAAGCAAAAGCCAAGATGAAGTGCATTCTCCAAAGTCACAAGAAAAAGAAAGCAGTAAAGCTAAGATGAGTCAACAAAACAAGAATCAAGAAAGCCAGGAAGGAATGTCACTTGAACAATTAGATAGCCCAATCTCATGTAAGGAGCATAGGCCATATGAAAGAAATTACTATGATGATGAAACCAACCAAAAGGACATTCTCAACCAAATAACGAAGGGTGTGCTTAGGGAGAAAAGAGTCCTTGACCTAGAGGAAAATAATAGCTTTCGAAAAACTCCTTTTTAGAAGAAATAATAGCCGTTGGAGTTCCATCACATATCGAGATTCCCCCGCTAAGGTATGATGGAACTACTGTTCCAGAAGATCATCTTGTAGCTTTTGAAACCGAATGGATTTATATAACGCTTCAGGTGAAATTCGTTGCAAGCTCTTTCCAGTAACTTTTCATGGAGCAACTATCAAATGGTATAAGAATTACCAAGGAAAGACCATCTATTCTTGGAAACAATTTTTCTATGAATGTTTGACATAGTTTTACATATACAAAAACCCAACCATGGATTCCAGCATGTTAGCCAATATTAAGCAAAGGCCAGAAGAATTGCTTGGCGAATACTTGAAGAGATTTAATACAGAAGCATTAAAAGCAGAAAGTGCAACCGATAGAGGAAAACTGATGGCAATTCGGTCAGGGCTAATCGAGCAAACTCCTTTCTGGCAAGATCTTTACAATAATGGATGTAAAAGTCTATAATACTTCCATTTCCGAGCGGAGAAATTCATCCGCATGGATGAGTGTACCATGCCAAGGAAAAATCTCAACAAGACACACAAGAAGAAAAAATTTGTATCCATCATTCCAACAAAAAGCCAAGATGGGATGATAACAAAGAAAAAGATCAAATGGGGACATCTAAATCCAGTCATGTAGGCTTAAACAAATCGATTTCCTATATTTTCGCCATAGCAAAAAGTAATGGAAGCTTCCCCACTACCTATAAAGCAATAAAACTTCCTAAATCTAAGAAGGGAAGAGATTATTGTTCTTACCACAAAATAAATGGGCATAAGATTGATGAATGCTATGTCTTGTCAGAAATAATTCAGAGTATGGTCAAGTCAGAATCTCTAAAGGAATTCATTAAGAAAGCCTAAAGGATCTCTCATTATGAAAAGAATAGCCTTAAACACTTAAGTCTAACTTTTTCTATAGAAGAAACGCAGCTCTTGCAACTCCAAGCTCAGACTCCAGCCAAACTACAAAGTTTTGTGGCAATTGCTCGTTATGGACCAACTTTATTCATGAAAATTTCTAATTTCATTTATACTTGAAATTGATCATGTATTAACATAAAATTCGAGTCTCTTTACAAGCTAAAATAAAACCAATATAGTTCATCTGGAAGGTTCAGAATTTCCCTAACAAAGAACGACAAATTTCTAGCTGTCTCTAAAGGAAGATAGCCCAAATGTTCAGTATAAAGCGGCTCTCTATCTCGAAGCCTGAATCTATGTGGTATAAAGAATTTCTTTTATGGAATCTAAAATTACCATCAAACTTCCATTCATAAACCAATTCCTGCAAAAAGATAAGTATCCAAAGTGTTCCCAAAAGAAGGGATTCCTAGAAAAAAGCATGCTCTTGTCCGTAAAAGTCTATTAGTTCATGAATCATGACTTTTCAGACTTACAAACAAGTCATTCCTTTTTTCTAAGAAAAACCCGAAGAGGTACAATTATATATATCATATAATGGTGAAAGTAAATACACTGACCTTATTTTCAACAAGCCATTTTATTACCAAAAAAGGATTTGGTAAACACATCTTCGGGGAAAAAAATTATTTTCCAAAAATCAAGAAGAATTATTTTTAGCTATCCCGCGAAATAGGGAAAGCGATTATTTCAAGAAAATTTATACAATCTTCAAAGGTATTAATTAGCATTAGTAAATGCACACAAAGAATTCTGGTGAGCACGACCCGACAAAAACATTTTCAAAGCTTTCTGAAATTATTAGCAAAGAAAGACCTATACTCATTTTCTCAAGAAAAGTTTTTAGAACCACCAAGATTCATTAGCAAAAACTCTAATCAGAAGAGCCTATTCTCGATTAAACAACTATTAGTTCATGGATCATGACCACTCAGTCTCTTATTTGAGATTCGTGTTCCTATTATGAGAATGGCTTAAAAGCACTTCCTGGTGGCAACAACGAGAAGAAACTTCTTTGTCAAAGAACTCCAATTTCCAAAATCTTTTCAAAAGAAAAAATGATTTTAAGAAAAATTCTCAGTTTGTCAAAAAAGTTCTTTTTCAAAGATCCTTTTTTCCAAAGAGAAATTTCATATCAAATAAATTGAGATCTTAGTATTCAAAAAGATTTTCCTAAATTTATTATATGACAAATGAAGTCATTAACTTATTTTTACAAACTAGCTTTAAGCCTTCGGCCAGTCCGAAGCACCTCCTAGAGGTAGGAGGGTCCAATACCCACCAAAAAGCCTTCGGCTAGTCCCGAACACTTCTTAGAGGAAGGAGGATCCAGTACCCACCAAAAAGCCCTCGGCTAGTCCAGAGCGCCTCCTAGAGGGAGGAGGGTCCAGTACCCACCAAAAAGCCTCTGATGTCCACTCTGGAGCACCTCCTAGTTGGAGGGACAAAAGCCTTCGGCCAGTCCAGAGCACCTCCTAGAGAGAGAGGAGGGTCCAACACCTACCAAAGCCTTTGATGAATTCCCGGAGTGCTTTCAAAACCAAAAGGGACGAAGATATCCATGGCCCAAATCAAAGGCCAGCCCCAAGAAGGGGAAAAAGGACGAAGATGTCCAAAGCCATAAAAAAAATGGACAAAGATGTCTACAACCCAAAATAAAGACAAAGCCCAAGAAGGGGCACAAACAAGTAAAGAACAAAAATGTCTACATCTCAAAGCAAAGGCAAAACTAAAAAAGATAAAAGACATGAACAAATCCAAAGATCAATGAAGAGGCCGAGCGAATTAAGTAAGGAGCAAATCTTTACTAGGAGGATAAGAATAGGTTCATTCACGGAAAATATATTAAAATAGGTCTATAGTAGATCTAGTCCAGACCTAGAATTAAGGAAACCTTCAAAGTAAGGTCTATATATAATAAGTACCAATAAACTAATTGGGCCCGCTGAATAATCAAATGGCCAAATGAAACTACTTACGAACAGCCAAACAACAGAACGGAACTACCAGCTAAACGGTTAAACGGAACTACCTGCTAAACGGTTGAATGGTCGAACAAAACTACTTGTTGAATGGCTGAATGGTTGAACGGAACTACTTGGCTCTAATATAATAATAGTAATAACAATAAATCACAAATACCTTAACAACTACATATCTCTTAACAAGATGCGTTTCTACAAACAATGAGAGTTTCTATTGCTATTCGAAACACTAGCCCACAGTAAAGCGTTCGATATAACATTTTTATTAGGGCTACAAAATCAGTGTCAGATGAAATGCGAATCTATTGCTTAAGTTTACTCGAATTACTATTACTAAATGATTTCCTGATGAGTTTATGAATTTCTTATTATCAAATAAAATTCTGACAAGCTTTTGAATGAGTTTCTTGATTGAATTTCTGATTTCTTGATGATTGAATTCCTGGTTTTCTTAGTGATTTTCTTGATGATTCTTGGATTTCCTATTAGATTTCTAGTTTTCTTGTGGAATTCAAGTTTCATGTTATTGTTGGATTGGATTCTGGTGTTATTCTATTATTACCCAACACAGATTCCTGGTTTTCTTCTATTATTACCTGGTTTGGATTTCCGGTCTTCTATTATCATCAGATGAGAATTTATGGTCTCTTATTACCAGATGGTTTTCTGGTCTTCTTATTATCGGAGGGGAATTTGGATTTCTTATTATCAAATGATATACTAGATTTCTAGCTTCCTTATTATCAGAGGGTTTTCTAACCTTTTTCTTCAAAATTAGCACTCGACGTCTTTCTAATTTTTCATCAAATGAACTTTTAATTTTCTTAAATCACCAACATATCAACAAAGCATATTTCAGGTTTTGAGATAGAAGTTACCATGAGAAGACAAGAACAAAAGGTTGGACAACAAAGGAGTCTGATCTATGATTTTACAAGCAACTCAATATTGAAAGCCAATCTCCAACAACCAGGGAAGAATTAGCTTGGGAAGAAAAGCTTCGGAGCTCATACCAGTCCTCTTGAAGAGTTTCTTGCTTAGCTCTCCATTCGTTTATCAGGTGATACTATTCTAAATTTGAATACTCACTCTTAAGAGCATGTAGGAAAATTTACATGATATCTAAACAATAAAAAGTTTAAAGCCCAAAATAACATTTACAACAAATCAATGACTATTGAATAACTAATATAGGGTTCGTAAGAAAAACTCAAACTTTTGTGTTGGCTAGAAGAACACAAATAAGTGCTAAATCTATAATAAGAAAATAGGTCCATGGGTATTAATCGAAAACTTCAATAATAATTAACATAGAGCATCCTAAATGTAATGTTACACCAGTAAACTATGTCGTGTGAATGGATTGATACCAAATGCCATATGAATTACATTATAAAGCAAAAATATGTTAGTATTAAATCATGTATTAGTATTAACCGGGATGTATGGAATTTAAGGTTTTAAATGATCTCGATAATCTAAAATACTTCATTTGTTTGAGTTTAAATTGTAGGAGAAAGAAGAGCACCATCAGATTGAATGGATTTGAAAGGCTAAGCAAAGCAAGAAAAATTCATGGTTTTACCCTAAAGAGTAAAGAGCTTTATTTATACAAGGAGGGGGGCAAATGTTACCCCTATAATTTCAAAGGATATAAGCCATGGAATCAATGTCGAGGTTAAGGGATTGAGTCAAAGTTTAAGGCTCCAGACGATAAGATATTGTTGAAATGTCGATGTCGAAGTCCTCATCAATGTCGAAGACCATAAGATCATGTTGAAGAAACATGGCCACTCCTTAACCATTGTCGGTATTCTTCTACGTCGTACGTCATATATGATGTCGATGGCGTCGCCCAAGCATCACCACAAGTGATCAAGGTAAATGTTGATGTACACTTAGCCAATGCCGGATATTATTGACTTCAAAGATATAAAAGAAGAGATATGAACATGACATCACCTTTTATGGTGAATGAATGCTCTTTGTTCACGATGACGGCCAATCAACACTCTCGAAGACGTATGATCAACAATAATCTTAATCACAAAAGTAGATTAGTTTCGAAGACGTGTATACAACATTACCAATAACAAAAGAAGCAACATGTCGAACCTAGTCACTTATTCTTCGTCGCACTCGAAGATATATGACTATTGAGCATGTGAAGATGAATTAACGTCGAGGAAATATGATACCGTTTTTCGTCGAAAAAGGAATACAACGCTATTGATGCAACCAAGCATCATAAGCCATCAATGAGTGTCAATATAGCCTATGACGCACTTCATTGATGCTGAATCTCGTCGATGTTGCTATTCGTCTATTGAAGCAAGCTCATAGTCAACAACCTTGAAGGTAGTCAATAAAAGTGGCACCGTGCTTCACAAGCACTTCGAAGACATTGCTATACAATGGCGCCAAGGATCATCAACACCAAAGGAATATAAAGTAACACCGCTCTTCATTATACTCAACACCACACTTCGTCTTTCATTCAGTGCGTTTCATTAGCATTGGGAGAATGTCGCTATTCATCTACATCGCCACTACTTAACAAATGTCTCTGAAAGTCACCGACTTCGATGCAACACCGTACAAAGACGTCCATTCATGACAACATTCAGTGACGATGATGCTCTTCTTCAAAAAAGTTTGGTTCCACCTTTCTATTGACACCGAATTCAAGCTACGTGAACACAAGAATGTCGGCCTTGATGTTCAACGATGTTGCTAATGTCGAAGCCGATGAAGTGTCAACCTTTATGACAACACTGATAATGTTGAAGCTAATGATTGCTGAAGCTTGCCATTTGCTGAACCCTATAAATATGGACCTAGGGCCTTCGTGGAGGGGGCTGAATCTTCTCTCCTCATTTCTTACATGTTTTCAACTTTGTAAACCCTAAATCAATTTGGGGGTTTTGCCAATTGTAATACTTGATTCTTGTACACATAAGGAATTGGAAATCAAACAATTGCATAGCATATGGACTAAGATTTATGACTTGCATATTTTTCTTTGTACTTCTACTTGACTTCGAACTCGAATAAGCATACCACATCGACCTTATTCGAGTTTGAGACTTACATATCCAACTTTGACTACAACCTGACTTCGACCCTAATCTTGCATAACATATTTGGACCTACACATTGAACTTGCACATTGACTTTGACCATATATAACTCCGACTTTGACAATTAAACGGAGAATTACGATGGACATTGAATCATGCACATCTTAGCCTATGACTTCGGCCTTCTTTGAAGAGGCTACTCTTTGATTAATCCATCTTTTATTCACTTTTGGGTGTTGACGAATTCATTCGTTAACAATTATGTATATGCATATAATTATAATATATTAATTTATAAGCCAAGAATAAAATGTGTACACATATCTATAATAATAACATAAATTATACACACACACAAAAAAAATTATTTCCAGTTCATGCGCATAACACAAATTTATTTTAATTTTAAAATTCATTTTTAATTAAATATTCATTTTTAATAAAATATTAATTAAAATTAATTTTGAAATTTTTGTTTCAAATTTTAAAATTCCAGAAAATCCTAACTGATATTTTATGGCTTGAAAGTTTTTTCTACAGTCTTTTCGGTTTAAATATAATTTATTTATTTACGGCCATTTTAAATAATTGAATTTTAAAAATAGGAAACTTAATTTTTTATTTTTTGGTTGAAAGCTTATCTGGTGCTAATATAATTTTATAAAATTTAAAAATAATTTTCCATGACATTTTTAATTAATATAATTTATTAATGAAGTAAGTTGATTTAAATAATATAAAATAAAATAAAAAAATTATAAAAAAATTATTTTTTGCTGTTGAAAATTAATATCACCGTAATATGTTATAAAAAAAATTATATAACCAATTTTAACAATGATATAATGTTGAAACTAATTTTAAGGTATATATAACGAATTACATAATTTCCCCTAGGATATACCCCTAACTTTATCAATCTCCCACTTGCACTTGCACTTGGGGTCAATTATAGAATCTTATTCCCACTTCTCCAATTGGTTTCCTCAAAACCAATTTGGGTTAGTCCCTTAGTGAACGGATATGCTATATGTTCCAATTATCTACTATGTCAATCAACTCTCTCCGACACTGATAAACTACCTTGATCATGTAGGACAATTCAGAGTATGTCTCTCGACTTCCAGTGAGTTCTATAACACGATATTTAGTTATCATATAACAATGTTATGAGATTCTCAACATTTGGAATCATTCTCGACTCAGTTATAAATTTGTGCATTTATATTTATATACATTGTTTTATTAGGGCGCTATTCAAGGCGATGTACTCGGGCTTTTTCATTGAATCGGCCATGGTCTTTCATTTGAAACATTTTCAATTTTAAAGATTTTTAACTTGAATTTATTATTGATGTATTACACTCAATATCACTTATGAAGTATGAGTCTGAATAGTCCTTCATAAGGAGTTCGTTATTTCTGTAAACAATTCTCTAGTATATCGTAAATACATGAGAACACTCCAAACTATCATTTAGTGATATCAATTTGGATCTGATATTTGCTTCATAAATCAAATACATAAACAAATCATGATACCATAGACAACATAACATATATGAAAATTCATGTTGCCAATGCATAATGAATCCATCTTACATGTTCCGTATTAAACATTTTAATAAGGTGTCCATGATTATCATTTTGGTACATTCCCAATATCATTGATACTTATAAAAGACATTATTTACTAATCCAACAGTGAGTATTAAAACAACTAAAACTGATTTTAACACAAATACATTGTTAACAATAAGAAGTGTGTTATTTAGTTATGATTTAGAAATATCTATGTACCATTTAACTTTCTTTCTTATGAACACATGCTTCCTCTGCATTTTGACGAATAATCAAACTATTTGATATATCTATCTAAACATTTGTTCAATTTTGATGCTTTTTAGAATGATACTTTCGTATCCATCCTCGGGTTGTATCCGAAAGCCAACAAACTCAATATCGCTCTAACTGACTTCAAGACATTTCGGTTATTATGTTCAAACAGACCAGTCTAAATCTATATTCAAAACTTTCTGTTTCAACGTATATATACCAAAACAAAAGTTCATGCTTGGCGATAATTTTGTGAATAAAATCTAAACTAATTTATGCACGTCGAATGGTGAACCAGTTACGTTAATTTCAACAATTGAAATTCACGGTAATATTCTTGTCAATGTGGCTAATTGTATTCCAACTGCATTTTGTCTTTCTCATAAAGACAAATCTACGGCCAATGGATCGTATCTCTTCAGATATTATTATCAAAGTCATATTTTGACAATGTACTTGAAATCTATTTTGGATTAGCGCATTAAACCATATCATAGAGTCAACACTCTTAATGGTTTAATTAAACAACCAAAGGTGATTTATTCTTGACATTGACAAGAAACTCACAGTTTCTCTTTAATGTACAATAATACTTATTAAACATTCTAATATGTTGTGTTCATTTATATTTGGTTAGTTTCATTTCATCCCTTGCAATCAGTTTTATCCTTGAATCATATCCAAATCCATTTTATACTAATAATTTCTTAAAGAAATTCCTTTGTTATGAAGTTGGTATTTCTTGAAACAACAATCGTTTCTCGGTGCAGTGGAATAAGTATTCATAGATATTTTATGAATTTCCTTATATATAAAACTGATTTGGTTTTACTTTACAAAACTTATATTCAAAACATAAATTGGTCATTCAATGACAGTCATTCCCAAACTCCTTTAGAGGTGACTCATACGAGATCCCTCACGAACCATTATTACGTGTAGTCTTTCGAATCACACAACCTGCCAACTCTTTGGCCTAGGATACGTTAAGGTTTCTTATAACCTCATCATGTTTGATTTTGTAAACTATTGTTTAGATGAAATTAATTTTAACTTGTATATTACTTATAAATACACGACCTTATAGAATGAAGTTAACTCAACTTCACTCACAATTAATGATACTTCGTCCAACAAAGTTCGATTACACCTTATCGATACATTATTATGTATCACGGGGAGGAGTGACTTTTGAGGTTGGATCTTTATTCATTTTTAGATACATTTGAAACTCTTTCCAATATACTCATTCATTCATCAAATCAAATCATTTCTATCGCATGTTACATTATTTACTTCTTTCGTATATTCAATGGGCTTACCGTAGACTTATACATGCGTATCAAATGCACATGTTTATGTTTGTGATAGCTCATCGGTGAAAACGATAAAGTACGTGGAACCATTTTGGTATTAATAGACTTACGATTGCATACATATATATGTATCAATCCAAAGATTTCATCAACTCTTATGATGCTCCCGCTAAATGGATGCATTGCCCTTTAATTGTTTGAGATATAATTAACTAGCATTATATGATACATAATCATATAATAAAAGTTATTTCTCAAAACTATGGCTCAGTCTATAATTCCAAACTAATTGTAAATAATTTTTGATACTTTAGTATTTTCAATTGCATCACTTTTGTTGTGAAAACAAATACCACATCATAGTTTTATTTCATAAAGAATATTCATAATATTCACACTAAAATATAACTATGTTTATTTTTCAGTTGACATCGAAAAATAGTCGTTATTTCATAAATAATGTTTGATATGTTTTACGAAAAGAATTTTTGTAATTTGATGCAATCAATAAGTGTTGTGTGGCATGCTCCCTCTATTTCCACCATTATTATAATAGCGTATTGAATTCGAAGGTTCATCGTTCACTTAATATAAATTATTTATTTAATGTACTGCAACTAATTTACAGCGGTGAGTTATTTGATCGAATATCTTGAACTTAAAGAAATAAGTCTCATAGAAAACAAATTTCTATATGAAAATACATTTTGGAATATAAATCGTATTTCTCATTCCAATGTCAAGTATCAATTATTATTGCTATAATTCGCATTTTTGATGTTTCTTTATGAAGCAGAAGTGACTATTCACTCTATTCATCCCAACTGTACATTAAATCACATCTACTCTTATACATTTCTTTTTCTTTCTAAATGGTCGAACCATTAGAAATTACTCTTACTACAACATCATAATGAACTCTTTACAAAAGTGCACTCAATCATCCTTAACATTTAAGGACATCGAATACGTTATACTTTGCGTAAACTGATCAAACTGACATTTTAGCGATCGAGTTCTTGGATTTTTCTTATTGTTTAGGTCTAGTGTTGCATTTAACATAATGCAATCCTTTTGTAATTAATCAAATTAAATGCTTAAGCTTATAATAATGTTTATTGGCTTATTTTTATATGAACTAATTTCATCGAGATGTTCTACATTACAAAATGTGATCGTTCAACATATAACATTTATAGGCGATTTCATATGGATTAAATATCCATAGTATTATATTGTTATTGAGTTCATAGAATGCAATGTATGATCTCGACTAAATAAACATGTAAGCAACCAAATTACGAACGTATTTAGTAGTTGTAGAATCAAGCGCTTGCATGAATGATGAAACGTTAACATGCAATAAACATTTATTTGTAAGTATATGTTATATTTCTATTTGTCAATCTTCAATTCAATTCAATTGTATATCTTAATTAACAAAAGTTTTACCAATCATATTAAATGCACAAATTTGTCAATGTTGATTATTATAACATTTACAACATATGTTCTTATAATATTAGAAAGGTTAAATGTTATCATTTCATTTTTCTAATAAGGCTCCCACTAGTCTTTTATGTTTCACCAAACTTTAAGTCGAAACATAGAAGTCTTTCGACTTCACTAGTGGGTGTTAGGACTCATCCGTCTTGGAATTCTGACCTTGAGTTTGCTCAACAAGCCATAGCTCCACGGACAATGGATAATTCCTTATCGGTTGTATCTCATACAACTCCTAACCCTTGGTACTTTGTCTTAATTTCATTTTGACCCTTGAGTTTGCTTAATAAATTGAAATGCAATTATTCACTCGTATTTACCATATCACGACGACCTAAGTATAGTATATGTACCTTGAGTTTGCTCAACAAATACATATAGTTATCTTACCTCATCTATTCGATTTATTAATAATACTACACATAACATCCCTAGCTTTAGTTTGCTCAACAACTAAGGAGTATGCAAGTAATTTATTAATACATATATATGGTAGAGGACAACATTATATTGAAGATACATAATCTTTAATATATTATATTGAGTGATATCGACTTATGGAATAATGTACTTCTTATGAAATACCCTCGTGATTCAAGTGTTTGACACATCAAAAATCACGGTATACATACATTTACATATGCATTTATTCCTTAAGTCTATATAGGGTTTCTTAATGTTCCACCTTATTCATATTACATAAGTTTTATTATTATAGAACTTTTATATTTTATAATCCTTTTATAATAGTCTTATGTATAATTTTATATTAGTTAAATATTATTTAATTAATTTTAATTAATTGAGATTTTAATTAATTTTATATTAATTTATTGTACCATTTATATTAAATATTTATTATATACTATAACCTTTATAGTATAACACACATATCATATACATATGTGTGTATTATTTAATTAATTAACCTTTTAATTTATTTATTTAATTAAACAATTTTAGTTAAATTTATATTAATTTTGAAATTCATTTATATACATACATGTATACTTATGTTAATTTTACATTTTAAAACAACATAACATATACCATAACATACAATACATGTATATATTTATTAATTAATCAACTTATTTAATTAAGGGGATTTTCACTTCAAGGGCTTATTTGTGCAGGGTAATAAGTTTTAAGGACACTTGTAACAATCCGCATATTTTACGATTGTATATTTAAATGTTTTATTTAAATATAGCATCGTTAATCAGATTAAAGTCCGAAATGTTACTTTTTGTAAACAGTCGAATTGAAACTCGAGACCAGTTCCATTGAGTCCAAAATGGCGTTTACAACTTTTTTGAGTATAAACATCGATATGTTTGGAGTTGATTAGAATTTTGATGTTTTCATTTGGGGCTTTGGGTTTGGGTTTCAGCCCACTAACCCATTAAGAGAACCCAACTCCTTTATCAAACACTCTAACTCAACTCCTCTTCATTCATTTCATTCCTCATTTCCTAACACTCAAGCTCAAGAGAAAAATGGGGAAAAAATTGGAAATTAAAATTCCTAAACCCTAGTTTTATTAGGAAATTCAAGTTTTTGCTCTAAAATCAAAGAGAAGCTTAGGTGAGCATCCTCTTCATCTTCTCCCTCTCAATCTCTCTCCAATTTCAGAAATTTCCTATAACCTAACTTAGGAAATATTTGCTTATGATCTTAGATTGGAGCTTCTAGAGTTGAAGTTGAAGAGTGGTTGACCTTTCCTTTGTTTTAAAAGCTTCTCATTCGTTGTTTTGGGTTTAAAGGTGAGTTTTTGAACTCACATCTACGTCTATAACTCTCATTGTTGTTAGGTATGAATTCCTAACATTTATTCATGTTCAATTGCTTTTGATTTGAATTGTTTTGGTAAATTTTCCAATTTTTGGTTTTGAAGTCCAATTTTATGAAAATCCTACTATGGATGTTTGGACATGATATTTGGGGTGTATCGAAGAGCCTATAAGGCTGGGTTGTCGCTTGGCATAAATCCCTAGTCTTCGTTGCTCGCCCGATCGCTCCCGAATCGTTTTGGCCATCATGGCCTAGGCAAATTGTTGCCCAGACCAGGTGACCAGACGTCTGGTTGCTCAAGTCCAGACGTCTGGTTATGGTCCCTAGAGAAAAAAATATAAGAACGTAGAAAATAAAATGGCAGAGACAAATTCCAAACGTCGGATTTATAGGTTCAGACGCCTGGTTAGGGCTCAGACGTCTACTTTGAAATTTCAGACGTCTGGGGGTTTTCTGAATTATTTCCAGAACCCAAATCCAGATGTCTAGATTAAACCCCAGATGTTTGGAACTGTGCATTTTGCCTATTTGCCTATTTTTTTGAGTGGATTTCCAATTTTAATCGATTTTTGTTGATCCGGTTAGTTATTATCACTTATTATCGACTTTGATGACTTCTTTCTTTGGATTTTTGGGAATATCCATTTGATGGATTTGATATCGATTTTTATGGATTTATTTCACATCGTTGAATGTGAATTTTTGGTGATTGATTATTTTTACAATCATTTTTGTGATTTGTCACTTTAAAATACGAAGGTTTCTATACTAGTAGTAAATACTAAAACTCTTTCATTTAAAACAATTTCGACACTATTTTAAATACAAAGCTCCTTTTAAAACTGTTTTCCAATCTATTAGTATATACAAACCTTTGCCTCATTCGTACGAGAAATCCAATTAAACGACTTAGCAAAACAAGTGGTATGAAACGCTTGCGTTTACTTTGTCGGTTAATTCTTAGATTTGTTCGATTGAAATCTTGTGACAATTTTCGAGTGGAAATCTACAATTTGTTCATAAATATTTAAGTTAAGCCAGTGGTTATGGGACATGAAGCTAAACTCATTTATTTACTAGCTTAGTGTAATCTACACTTTTCATTGATCAATGGTGATCATTTTATGGTTTAGACTAGCGATATGCGATGTCTCTTTGTCCACGTGGGGGACTGTACCTCGTTTTATGGAGCTTCTCTCAATTTTTATAGGCTAGCGACCTACGGTTTTATGGTGTGTGGTTCATCGGGCGTACCGTTGTTGTACTACGTCGTTGTTCCAACTTATAAAGTTCATCGGGCGTACCGTTATTGTACTACGTCGTTGTTCCGAATTACTTGAGTATCAGGTTCCTCGGGCGTACCGTTACTGTACTACGTCGTTGCACCGGCTCTATGGTTATCGACCATGGGATAGCGACCCGTTTGTGATACACGTGTTGGTGAGTTTTCATGCTCCCATTTGTGATAGGCCTCCCCCTTTATGTTTTCTGGATTTCTAATTGATGATTTTTGGAATTTGTGTTTCACCAATTTTTGCGATTGGCATTATTGTGTTTTGTCAATATTTGGGGTTTGGTGAATAAGCTAAAGAATGTGATATTTTTTTGGTGTTTGAGTAGATTTGAGATAATGTATGATTTTTATTGTTATTGAATGTATACTTGTCATAGTATGGCATTATTGTTATCATATTTTTTTGTCATATCTCTTATCCTATCTCATTTTATATGATATTTATAGCTAGACTGATCCGTTTATTATTTTCTTCTTAAATAATACTCGGGTCAGACCAAGGTGTTACAGGTGCTTCCACTTGACTATTTAGCAGGGACTAGCTTCTGACTTTTGGATAACTACTATAGATTAGTAGTTTTTGCTTTTGTACATTCGAGATTGAGACTCCTTGATGTATACATATTCTTTTGTTTAGCACTTGTATCTATTCTTTTGTGATGTAGTGGATCTAGTTTGACCACTAATTTGATGTACACTTTTATGTATTATATTCATATATGTTTCCGCCTTAGTGATATGAATATCTGTGACTGATTTGTTTTATGTTTATTTCTATATTTGTTTCCGAAGCCCACATAGCCAATGTGTGGTAGCTTTGAGTTTGTATTTGATATGTCGGATTTCCTCTTGAAATGAAATGCAAGTTATATTATCTGACATATCGGTACTCGCACAAAGCAATTACACAGATGGTCGTTCCTCAACAGCCTTATTCTTCATGCTAGTCGACGGCAGTACCCCATAGTGTCCTTGGCTAGTGTGAGTATAGAGGTGGGGCGTCACAGCTTGGTATCAGAGCCAAACTTTGGAACAATGTAGAATAATCTAGCAAGGATCATTGTCCTAAGTATTTCTTAGGAATCATGCCTTAGGATTTAATTCGAGTCATTGGACCCGTTCTATCCTATTTTCTTTTATAATGCCTTATTTTATCAATCAAGTTTGTTTGATATTCATTTTGAGAATAACTTTTTTCCTCTTCTTTCTTTCTTTCTTAGAGAAGAGAAATGGTTAGACCTGGCCGTCCCAGCGTCGGTCAATCCAGTGCTACTCCTCAGGATGGAGTATTTATGTCTGCCCAGCAGCTTTTAGATCTTGTAAAGAATGCTCAAGCTGCCAGACCCATTCCAGAGCCTACTTATCCTAAATCTGGGTTTGCACGCTTGTGCAGCGATTATACCAATTTGGGTGGAAGGCCATTCAAGGGTTCTGAAAGCGTTATAGAAGTCAAAGCTTGGCTTAGATCGTGCGACCGCATCTTTTCTCGCATGAATCTTATTAATCTTCATCGAGTCCAAGTGGCTTCTAGCATGCTCCAAGAAAGAGCATTAGATTGGTATGAGCTTCTGTTTTCGGAAATTATCGAAGCGTATCTTACTTGGGAGCAATTCCGGGAAAGGTTCGAATTGAAGTTTGTGCCGGAAGTTGAAAAGTAACTTTAGCTCGACGTTTTATTGACCTTGTTCAAGGTGAATCTTCTGTGACGGACTACGTCGCATCTTTTGAATCTCTCTCTAAATATGGGGTCGAGTATATTAATACCCCACTGAAGAAAAATCAGAGGTTTTCCTATGGGTTGAATAAGAACCTCAAAAAGCCTTTACTTCTGAAACTAGAAGTTTCTTTTGATCAGCTTGTTGATATCGCTCTTCGGCTTGAAGAGGCCGATAAAGAAAGTGATGTTGAAGTTGTGGGTGCCAAACCGAACTTCAACAACAACAAGAAGAGGCCTATTAAGTTCAAGTCTAATCCTAACAAGAAAGGGAAGCAAGCAACTTCGGTAGCAAAGACTCCTACCTCTAGTCGTGGGCAATGCTACAATTGTGGTTCTAAGGACCATTATGCAAATAAGGGCCCAAAACCTCTTTTTTGTCGTTATTGCAAAAGTTCGGGTCATCTTTTATCTTCATGCCCCAAACTTCCAAACAAGAAAGAGAGAAAGCTAAATGTTGTGCAAGCTCCTAGTAACACTTCTCTTGGTCAAGGTATTTCTCATTCTATCCTTGATGGCATTATTATATTTCGTCATCTCCCTATTCGAGTTCTTTTTGATACGGCTGTAACAACCCGAGTTTTTCTAACACGAAAAACCGGACCATTTGGGTAAAAAGAAGAGGTAGAAGAAGAAGAAAAATAGAAAACAACAACAGAATCTAACCATCGCAGCGGAATAAAATATAATATATCAACAGATCTTTACACAAATCAAAAACTATATCTGTTTATACAATACATCAGAATACATCATCAGAGTACATCAACATCCATAACATACAACTGAATACACAGCGGAAAAATAATAACAAGTACGGGAGTACGTATCGACATCCAGCTCGTCTCCTGAGCTTCACAGCATCATATCCTGAACCTGTTTATCTCGGTCTGACCCGAGCATCATATAAAACAATACCCGAGTCAGTCTGGAATACCAGCGTGAGAAAATCACACTCAATTGATTATTAAAGTTTCAAAAATCCTTTTGAAAATAAAAGCATCTCGTAAGATCACGCCACAAATAAACATGTCGGGTTTTTACCTTACGATAGCTAAAGCACTTTATATCAAAATCCTCTGATATTATAATAATGTCTACAGAAAGTAAAATAGAATCTAGCTGAAATGCTTGCATCTCACATTTCAACAATAGTTGGGCACAATCAAAACCATACAGGCACGTAGGGAGAATGGATTTCCAACGAATGACTAGGCACTGGGGTACCACCTGTCACAGTACGTGGCCTAGATCACAGTACCGAGGAGTACGCCCGCTCCCCTGCAACACAAGGCCGGAACCATCCCTTACTGGATGATCCCGAATAAAATCACCCCACGGTTGGGATCAGCAACCGCACCACTAAGCCGAAATAAAAAGGGACATCTAGACAGGGATGACCTTACCCTCCAGTGGGAGCTACCCACGAAGCCTTGCTGCATAACCCCTGATTTTCATTCATTCCCGGTTGATGAGGTTCGAGGCTAAACGATACCTTTTAGAGAACATATCCCTTAGAATGCCCATCGTCCGCTGACGATGTTTCGCAAGCATTCGTCCATACAAGTCCGTCCTGGGTTTGAACGGAACCGAAGGCACTACTCCTACTACATCCATTTTTGGAAATATCCTCAGGATTAGTAGCGACTAGCCCTTGCACTTTACTGCTCCATCTTCGACTCCGAAATCGTTACACGAAACGTACAAACCGGATCGAAGTGGTATTCGAGTCTCCAGACCTAGAATCCCGGTATACGGAAACTCGATCCCGGTCTCTTCGAAACGATCAGCGCATTTGGCCAATATTGATAGTCGGTTATTTAACTATCAATTAACATCCACAAACAACCATCACAAAATAAATAATTTCCCACATTATTTATTTGCCCAAATATCTTTCCAAAATATATTTTCAAATTTTCAAACTCCTTTTGAAAACAATTTCAAACAGTTTCCGCTTACGGAATACATTTCTCCAAATATTTATTTCCACTGAATCACCAAGTACAAAATACTTTAGATTTAAAAATAATTTAAAAGCACTTTATTATAAATATACTTTATAATATTGAAATTTAAAACCACTTTAATACTTTACTAAAATATATACTTTAAAATAAAACCATTTATAAATATAAACTAAATTTCTCTCTTTAAAAACATAATACCAAATCACTTTTATATAATTACTACAATAATAGATTTTTAAAAATACTTACTTTAGACTTTAACATTTAGAAATAATCAATCTTCTAAAATATGCTTTTTAAAACGTATTAAAACCTTTAACTTATATTTAAAATTTCTTTGGAAAAACGTACTTGGCTATCCAGAGAAATACACTTCTCTTCACATCTTTTAAAAATAAATTAACATTTATTTTTAAACCAATCCATATCCTTTTATAAATTCCCATCTTGAATTTATATTCTCAAATATCCACTGATATTTTATTTTACTTTATAAACCCAGTTTATATCTCCAAAATCTCATCTCTTTTAAAAATCCAAGTTTTTAAACACTTAAATCAATTTCCAATTGATTTCCATTTTACTTTACTTTGAAGTAAATTTCCCTATTTACTTCAATTTTTTTCAAATACATTAACTTTCATCTTTTATTTCCTTATTATGAGTTAAAACCCTTTTTTAACTAAAATACCAATTTCGGATTTCCAAACTCTTCAATTAATATTTTAATTAAATTAAATCTTTAAATTTCAATAAAATCAATTCTTTTATATTTTTAAATAATATCACTTTAGTTAAAGATTTATTTCTTCACTATTAAATTCAAAATCCTCTTTTCCCATATTTGTTCGAATTAAGAAATTTCTTTATTTCTTTTACAATTCCTTATTTAATTTATTCGAATTCACTAGAATTATTTAACTTAAATTTTACTCTTTTATTTCTTTCCAAAATTCAATTCAATTGCTTTTGATAACTCATTATACTGGGAAATTCAATCCAACCAGATTATCCAATATAAATCATCACAGGATATCAAAAATCATATCACAGAATATTTAAACAAAATTAAATATTTTGAGGAATCCAGTTGGATCCCTCCAACCTGTTTCCCTGCATCCACAGATGTTAGCACAATACCATTTCCAATTCAAGGTGGAATATCGCGGTATATGGGTTTATAAAATATCATTCGCTATTATGCGGCGCATAGGGTCTCATCCGCTATATAAATGCGGGAATATCAACAACTCAAATATATACATATGCCAATATGTATGTATTGGTATATACTACTATATATATAGCACATCAATCAATGCAATCATCCAATCAATGATTTAAATTTAACCATTTAAATTTAAATTCAACTGAGTGAGATTAACTCACCTTTGCCTCTAAATTTGCAAATCCACCTCATTCTTGATTTAGTTTCCCGATTATTGACCGAAAAACCTACAGCTCAGAGCAGTTCTCGAACTCGAAGACTCCACCTGAAAGAAGCTTAAACCTCCAGCAAATGCCCAAAACTCACCAGACCCTAGCAAACGAGTTGCTCTGTCGAGGAAAATCGAGCATCCATCGAGTTCAATTGAACTTCCCTCGCTGTCACGACTTCGCCACCGCAGTCCCCATCCCATCTCGTATCGTGACTCGATCGAATGCGATCCCTCTCAGATGCTTGGCTCTAGGTCTCCACGCTGGAACGCACGCTTACTCCTCCCCGAAAGCTCGAGCTCCAGCTTCCACCTACGAATCTTCGACCGCGCAAAACTGGGAAGCTCGATCGCGATGATTTGCGATTAGAGAGAGCGGCGACACTGATTGATTTCTTGAATTCGAAAGAGGAAAAACTAAAAGCTCGGCCCCCTTTATTTCGAATTGGGGAAGGACGAGTTTTTGTTTGGATTCTTCTTTTTTTATATATATGAAGGAACGAAAAATCAATTTCGTTTAACTGAGTAAAGAGGGGAAAGGTTCGAATTTAAAGAGAATGGGGAAAAGAAAAGAACGTGATTTAATAGAGGCGGCCATGATTTTCTTTCATATTAAGGAATGAACGAGATTTGGATTCTCGCAGAAGCTTCGTTTTGTTTTCTGAACGAAGAAAACTATCTACCCTTTTTAAATTATTAAACGAAGAAGCGTATTGGAGAAGGATCAGGAAGGCTCTAATGTGAAGAAACCTGGACCAGTCAACAATATATATTATATTTTGAATTCTCGAAATAAATACCAACGCGTTTACATATCGTACGCTCGCACAACATTTCTGATCACTACGAAATTCGAAATCCAATAATAATTCAATATTACGGACCAATGGATCTGGTTTCGTCGAATTCTGAGACTGTGCCTCGGAAGGCTATTTTTAAATTCAGTTTAAACGATATATTTCCAAAACCGGACAAAACACTTTTAATTTCAGTTTTAAAAGTTCTATTACCTTCAGTATTATTAATATGAATCTTCCGAGCTTCCAAAATATTTTAGTTAGCTTAGAATGCCAGATTTACTATTTTATCCAACTTCAAATAAATTTAATTTAATAATTTAATCACCAAATAAACAGCGATATTTGAAATTTAAGTTGATAATTTATCTCTGAATATTTAAAATTAATTAAATATTCTACTTTCAAATATTCGAAAATTCCGGGTCGTCACATTCCTCCCCCCTTAAAAGAATTTCGTCCCCGAAATTACTAGTTCGGAAGAATGTCCCATATCCCGTTAGCTATTCCTCAAATCCAAACAGTTTTAACAACACCCAAACAATCTCTTATTAATGATACACTAATCATCTTTTAACTTCCCAAACTTATTCATAAGTTCAACCCATACTACCTACTTATCCATTCAAATTTTGAATTATCAAAATTTTCCAAAATTTTTCTAACTCCCTAAATTTCCGAAAATTTTTGCCAGCGTCTCCTTTGCACGGCTAGCTCGGTACTACTACAAAATGGCTCTACGGCCTCCCAATCTCAAAAAGAAAACAAAAAGCCAAGTGGCTGGATCCAAAACCCAATCAAATTTCATATAGAAATTCAAATACATACCTTTTGTCGGGCCATTAAATTTATCTTCTAAAATCAAAATCTCAATTTATCCTTTGCTTTTATACACCTGTATATCCTACTCAGCAATAATATTCAATCACAATTCCAAAGTCATTTTATACTTTCCTTTACAAATTTTCAATATTTGCTTTACTTAAGCCCGTACGATGCACATATATCATCCGTACGCAATATCACATTCGATCGCTCAATCGATCACACAATTTCACTTCCGAACTAGTATTATCCACCCGACTTCCTAGTGCGGACTCAAATCTGGTTTCTTGATCAGAAACCGTCATTCTCCTTGCATAGCCACCAACTATGATAGAGAATTTCAGAATCAATCAACAATCCATATCCAGGCTCGCCGTTGAAAATCGAGTGAAAAATCCTAATTCGGATCGATAAAACTATCTCGAAATTCTGTGTTCGAATCCGGATCAAATAGCTATGCGAATAAAATAATATACGTACATCTTACGTAATTAGCCCAATTGATTATCAGTTATATCAATTCTCTTTTATTCACATTCCTTTTTTGTTATCCACTTATTCACATCTATCCCATTTCACAACTTCAGTTTTAGTCCTCATTCAACTATTCACTTAGTATATTTATTTTATTTTTCCATTCCAAAATTACTAAGTATATTTCCAATACCAATTTTCTTAAAGAATTTCATTCTTCAATTCTTAAGTTCATATAAATTTTCTTATATTTATTTACTACTTCACCACTGAAGTGTATATATTCAAATTGAACTCCCATTTCATATGAATCTCAACTTACTTCAATTTACTACTTCATTTCCAATTTTTTTCCTTAAATTCAATTCATCTCCAACTTCCAAAAATTGAATTTTATTTAGCTCGAAAACAATCCAAGTTAATTCATTCAATAACTATTTCTCAACTTATTTAAACCACTCCTCTGTTGAGTCCAGTTTCCATTCAACATTCACTTAAGTCAATAACTTAAGTTTATTTTCCATTTGATAATTACAATTTCAAATTATAACTCTTAATGGTTCAAAGAAATGAATTCCCATTTATGACTTACAATTTTATTTCTATTCCTAAGTTTTAACTTACTTGCTAAAGACCTGGGACTATTCATTTAAGTCCATTTTCATCTTTATAATCAAATTTCAAATTATTACACTTAAGAACTTAAGAATATGAATTTCATTACACAATTATAAGCATTTTACATTACCTTTATATCCAATTCAATTCGACTTCAACTTACTTACATTTAATTCAATTCCAATTCTCAATTTTTATTTAACTTATCTTAAGTTAAATTCAAATATATTTTATTCACCTTCATATACTCGAATTAAATTTTAATTCCAGGATACAAATTTTATACAAGTTTTACAATTCATTCACCTTCAAGTTCTCTAACTCTTTTATCTACCAACTTATATTACTCATTGAGTTAATTTCATCTCATAATTATAATCCCAGAATTTAACTTTCATTCCTTTCTTATTTCAATCAACTTCATTCTATACTTTATATTGTTGATTCATTTAAATTTCCACATTTAAATTTTAAATAGAATTTCCAGAATCCAATTGCCCGGTTTTATTTCAAAACCATTTTGAATCCATAAATAACTCATACACATCTGGTATATCACATCAAACCCCAATTTCCAAAATAATCTGCTTTTACCAAACAATTTTCCCTTTGAATTTCAAAACCAACCCAATTCACAATCATTTCCAATTTAAAACAGTTTGGTAGCAATTTCTCTTTTGAAACTCGAAAATAGACATCGATGATGCTGCAGTCATCACCGAAATTATTTTCCAGCGACCAAAAGAGAATTTAATGCTTTTATCACTCTAAACATTTCAAACATTTTTAAATCCCAAATCCCACCAGATTTCAATTCAATTTCAAAAATATTCATGAAATAATATCACTATTATTTCCCCAAAACCTTTAAAAACTATTTTTAAATCCAAAGGAATTTAAACCTTTCCCAAAACTTCAAATTCAAAATCCATCCAATTTTATATCTAAACATTACTCTGGAATTCTATCACATTTTATTTCAAGTTATAAGTCACTTTTACCATTTACATTTACAAATTTCATTTGTTTATGAATTTATCTCATTTGATTATAAATCACATTTGTAATTCACATTTGTATATGAAGTTTTATCTCAATTTATAAATTTCATTTATAGTCTATATTTCAAATTCCATTTTGTTATATAAATTTATTCTTCAACTTAGGTTATAAGTTTTCAATTTCTGATTCAATTTTTACACAATGATGATAATAATCTAATATCATCGCTTTCTAACAACCAAGCAACCAAATATATAATTTACAAAAGTTATCCTTTTATATATAAAAATAATTTGGGCAAAATTATTCCATTCACCCTATTTAAAACAATATTGTGTCGAACTGTTCTATTCAAGTGTTTAGAAACCCCTTCGATACAGTTGTCCAGACTGTGCCGACGAAGGTTCATATGCCACTCAATAAATCAACCAACACAATATAAAATCATTTTTATATCCACTAACAAATACGCGCTCATATCTATTAGTACTCTCAAAATTCCCAACAGAGCCAAGGTTATCGCTAGCCTAAGCTCTGATACCACTGTAACAACCCGAGTTTTTCTAACACGAAAAACCGGACCATTTGGGTAAAAAGAAGAGGTAGAAGAAGAAGAAAAATAGAAAACAACAAAAGAATCTAACCATCGCAGCGGAAAAAAATATAATATATCAACAGATCTTTACACAAATCAAAAACTATATCTGTTTATACAATACATCAGAATACATCATCAGAGTACATCAACATCCATAACATACAACTGAATACACAGCGGAAAAATAATAACAAGTACGGGAGTACATATCGACATCCAGCTCGTCTCCTGAGCTTCACAGCATCATATCCTGAACCTGTTTATCTCGGTCTGACCCGAGCATCATATAAAACAATACCCGAGTCAGTCTGGAATACCAGCGTGAGAAAATCACACTCAATTGATTATTAAAGTTTCAAAAATCCTTTTGAAAATAAAAGCATCTCGTAAGATCACGCCACAAATAAACATGTCGGGTTTTTACCTTACGATAGCTAAAACACTTTATATCAAAATCCTCTGATATTATAATAGTGTCTACAGAAAGTAAAATAGAATCTAGCTGAAATGCTTGCATCTCACATTTCAACAATAGTTGGGCACAATCAAAACCGTACAGGCACGTAGGGAGAATGGATTTCCAACGAATGACTAGGCACTGGGGTACCACCTGTCACAGTACGTGGCCTAGATCACAGTACCGAGGAGTACGCCCGCTCCCCTGCAACACAAGGCCGGAACCATCCCTTACTGGATGATCCCGAATAAAATCACCCCACGGTTGGGATCAGCAACCGCACCACTAAGCCGAAATAAAAAGGGACATCTAGACAGGGATGACCTTACCCTCCAGTGGGAGCTACCCACAAAGCCTTGCTGCATAACCCCTGATTTTCAGTCATTCCCGGTTGATGAGGTTCGAGGCTAAACGATACCTTTTAGAGAACATATCCCTTAGAATGCCCATCGTCCGCTGACGATGTTTCGCAAGCATTCGTCCATACAAGTCCGTCCTGGGTTTGAACGGAACCGAAGGCACTACTCCTACTACATCCATTTTTGGAAATATCCTCAGGATTAGTAGCGACTAGCCCTTGCACTTTACTGCTCCATCTTCGACTCCGAAATCGTTACACGAAACGTACAAACCGGATCGAAGTGGTATTCGAGTCTCCAGACCTAGAATCCCGGTATACGGAAACTCGATCCCGGTCTCTTCGAAACGATCAGCGCATTTGGCCAATATTGATAGTCGGTTATTTAACTATCAATTAACATCCACAAACAACCATCACAAAATAAATAATTTCCCACATTATTTATTTGCCCAAATATCTTTCCAAAATATATTTTCAAATTTTCAAACTCCTTTTGAAAACAATTTCAAACAGTTTCCGCTTACGGAATACATTTCTCCAAATATTTATTTCCACTGAATCACCAAGTACAAAATACTTTAGATTTAAAAATAATTTAAAAGCACTTTATTATAAATATACTTTATAATATTGAAATTTAAAACCACTTTAATACTTTACTAAAATATATACTTTAAAATAAAACCATTTATAAATATAAACTAAATTTCTCTCTTTAAAAACATAATACCAAATCACTTTTATATAATTACTACAATAATAGATTTTTAAAAATACTTACTTTAGACTTTAACATTTAGAAATAATCAATCTTCTAAAATATGCTTTTTAAAACGTATTAAAACCTTTAACTTATATTTAAAATTTCTTTGGAAAAACGTACTTGGCTATCCAGAGAAATACACTTCTCTTCACATCTTTTAAAAATAAATTAACATTTATTTTTAAACCAATCCATATCCTTTTATAAATTCCCATCTTGAATTTATATTCTCAAATATCCACTGATATTTTATTTTACTTTATAAACTCAGTTTATATCTCCAAAATCTCATCTCTTTTAAAAATCCAAGTTTTTAAACACTTAAATCAATTTCCAATTGATTTCCATTTTACTTTACTTTGAAGTAAATTTCCCTATTTACTTCAATTTTTTTCAAATACATTAACTTTCATCTTTTATTTCCTTATTATGAGTTAAAACCCTTTTTTAACTAAAATACCAATTTCGGATTTCCAAACTCTTCAATTAATATTTTAATTAAATTAAATCTTTAAATTTCAATAAAATCAATTCTTTTATATTTTTAAATAATATCACTTTAGTTAAAGATTTATTTCTTCACTATTAAATTCAAAATCCTCTTTTCCCATATTTGTTCGAATTAAGAAATTTCTTTATTTCTTTTACAATTCCTTATTTAATTTATTCGAATTCACTAGAATTATTTAACTTAAATTTTACTCTTTTATTTCTTTCCAAAATTCAATTCAATTGCTTTTGATAACTCATTATACTGGGAAATTCAATCCAACCAGATTATCCAATATAAATCATCACAGGATATCAAAAATCATATCACAGAATATTTAAACAAAATTAAATATTTTGAGGAATCCAGTTGGATCCCTCCAACCTGTTTCCCTGCATCCACAGATGTTAGCACAATACCAATTCCAATTCAAGGTGGAATATCGCGGTATATGGGTTTATAAAATATCATTCGCTATTATGCGGCGCATAGGGTCTCATCCGCTATATAAATGCGGGAATATCAACAACTCAAATATATACATATGCCAATATGTATGTATTGGTATATACTACTATATATATAGCACATCAATCAATGCAATCATCCAATCAATGATTTAAATTTAACCATTTAAATTTAAATTCAACTGAGTGAGATTAACTCACCTTTGCCTCTAAATTTGCAAATCCACCTCATTCTTGATTTAGTTTCCCGATTATTGACCGAAAAACCTACAGCTCAGAGCAGTTCTCGAACTCGAAGACTCCACCTGAAAGAAGCTTAAACCTCCAGCAAATGCCCAAAACTCACCAGACCCTAGCAAACGAGTTGCTCTGTCGAGGAAAATCGAGCATCCATCGAGTTCAATTGAACTTCCCTCGCTGTCACGACTTCGCCACCGCAGTCCCCATCCCATCTCGTATCGTGACTCGATCGAATGCGATCCCTCTCAGATGCTTGGCTCTAGGTCTCCACGCTGGAACGCACGCTTACTCCTCCCCGAAAGCTCGAGCTCCAGCTTCCACCTACGAATCTTCGACCGCGCAAAACTGGGAAGCTCGATCGCGATGATTTGCGATTAGAGAGAGCGGCGACACTGATTGATTTCTTGAATTCGAAAGAGGAAAAACTAAAAGCTCAGCCCCCTTTATTTCGAATTGGGGAAGGACGAGTTTTTGTTTGGATTCTTCTTTTTTTTATATATATGAAGGAACGAAAAATCAATTTCGTTTAACTGAGTAAAGAGGGGAAAGGTTCGAATTTAAAGAGAATGGGGAAAAGAAAAGAACGTGATTTAATAGAGGCAGCCATGATTTTCTTTCATATTAAGGAATGAACGAGATTTGGATTCTCGCAGAAGCTTCGTTTTGTTTTCTGAACGAAGAAAAATATCTACCCTTTTTAAATTATTAAACGAAGAAGCGTATTGGAGAAGGATCAAGAAGGCTCTAATGTGAAGAAACCTGGACCAGTCAACAATATAGATTATATTTTGAATTCTCGAAATAAATACCAACGCGTTTACATATCGTACGCTCGCACAACATTTCTGATCACTACGAAATTCGAAATCCAATAATAATTCAATATTACGGACCAATGGATCTGGTTTCGTCGAATTCTGAGACTGTGCCTCGGAAGGCTATTTTTAAATTCAGTTTAAACGATATATTTCCAAAACCGGACAAAACACTTTTAATTTCAGTTTTAAAAGTTCTATTACCTTCAGTATTATTAATATGAATCTTCCGAGCTTCCAAAATATTTTAGTTAGCTTAGAATGCCAGATTTACTATTTTATCCAACTTCAAATAAATTTAATTTAATAATTTAATCACCAAATAAACAGCAATATTTGAAATTTAAGTTGATAATTTATCTCTGAATATTTAAAATTAATTAAATATTCTACTTTCAAATATTCGAAAATTCCGGGTCGTCACAGGTGCATCTCACTCGTTTATATCAAAAGAACTTGTTGATGCTTTGTCTCTGAATGTTATTGGCTTGATGACTTCATTGAGAATTGCGAATCCGGTTGGTGGATCCATAACACTCAGTTTACTATGTAAAGAAGTCGAAATTATTTTATGTGATTATGCCTTCCGAGCCGATTTGCATGTTATGCGTTACCTAGGTTTCGAAATGATTTTGGGGATGGATTGGATTAACCGATATGAATCCCATATCCTATGTCCCGAGCGGACTATATATCTTCGACATCCTCAATCTAGATTTCTCTTGTTCTTAAAGATTCAGATTCCAATTCGGGAGCATCCTTGTATTCTTTAAATCCTCATGATGATGATAATGATGATGAGGAAGATGTCATTTCCCTCATTCACATTGTTCATGAATTTCCCGACATATTTGAGCCCGTTTTAGGATTACCACCTAAGCGAGCAATTGAGTTCAGAATTAATCTAATCCCTGGAGCTCTACCTATCACTCGTCCTCCTTATCGTATGTCCAAAAAGGAAAATGAGGAGATGCATAAACAATTATCCGAATTGGAAGCAAAGCAATTTATTCGTTCTAGTTCCTCTCCATGGGGAGCTTCAGCTATCTTTGTGAAGAAATCCGATGGTACACTTAGGCTTTGCGTTGACTACCGCAAGCTTAACGATCTCACCATCAAGAATAAATATCGCTTGCCTCGGATTGATGATTTATTCGATCAACTTAGTGGTGCTAGATTTTTTTCATAGTTAGACTTAGCAACCAGTTTTCATCAGCTCCATATTACAGAGGATAGTATTCCTTTGACGTCGTTCCGTACTCGTTATAGATCTTATGAATGGCTTGTTATGCCATTTGGTTTAACGAATGCTCCAGCTTATTTCGTTGACCTTATGAATCGAGTTTTCAAAGACTTCCTCGATCGATTTGTTCTCATCTTTATCAATGATATTCTTGTTTATTCTAAAACTGAGGAAGAGCATGAAAAACATCTTCAGATTGTGTTGGAAACTCTTAGGAGCAATCAATTGAAAGCAAAATTTTCTAAGTGCCACTTTTGGCAATCCCGTGTTAAATTTTTGGGACATATCATTTTTGAATTCGGAATTTCCATGGATCCTTCAAAGATTGAAGCGATTCAAAATTGAAAGAGACCAGAGAGTGTGATGGAAATTCGTAGCTTTCTCAGATTGGTGGATTATTACCGTCGTTTCATAAAAGACTTTTCTAAAATTTCCGTACCTCTTATGGTTTGACAAAGAAGGGAGTTAAATACATTTGGTCAGACAAATGTGAAGCTTCATTTCAGAAATTAAAAGAACTCCTTTTCGATGATCCTATTCTTGTGATTCCCGAAGGGAACCAAGACTTTTTTGTTTATACCGATGCTAGTCGTGTTGGTTTGGTTCTCATGCAAAAGGATCGTATTATCGCTTATGCTTCTAGGCAACTAAAGTCTGTCGAGACTAGATATGCCACTCATGATTTAGAGCTCGCGACGACTGTTTTCACCCTTAGAATTTGGCGTCATTATCTTTTGGGAGAGAAATTTGTTCTCTACACCGATCATAAATCTTTGAAGTATTTATTTTCTCAAAAGGAACTTAATTTGCATCAACAACGTTGGCTCGAGTTCCTTGCATCTTATGATCTTGATATTCTCTATACTCTTGGAAAGGGTAATCGAGTTGCCGATGCCCTTAGTCGTAAGCAACAAGCAGTTGTTTCAATGATGATATCTGAATGGAATGATCTCGAGACTTTATCCACTTGTGAGATTCGAGATTATGAATCCAATTCATGTTCATCTCTTGTATTATGTAGCCTTGAGGCTCATCCTTCTCTTTTAGACCGCATTCTTGAAGCTCAAAAGCATGATCCCGAATTGGCTCTACTTAGCCAAAGTTTTAGGGATAAAAATGATATTGATGGTCTGAAAGACTTTGAAATCGGTGCTTATGGCGGCATTCGAAAATTTGGTAGACTTATCGTGCCAAATATTTGTGATCTTCGTAAAGACATTTTAGAAGATTCTCATCGTTCTAAATTTACCATTCATCCCGGTAGTAGTAAAATATACGCGGACATGAAGCGACTTTATTATTGGGATGGAATGAAATCTGATATTGCTAACTTTATTAAGCGTTGGATGACTTGCCAACTCATAAAGGCCAAGCATCAAAGGCCCGGTGGGTTGTTGCAACCTTTGGACATTCCCGTTTGGAAGTGGGATCAAGTCTCCATGGACTTTATTGACGGTCTTCCCCGTTCTCGTTCGGGCCATGACAGTTTATGGGTGATTGTCGATAGACTTACAAAATCCGCCCATTTTATTCCCATTCGGTCCAATCGGACCGTACCTCTTTTGGCCAAACTCTATGTTAAAGAAATTGTTAAATTGCATGGAGTTCCTACTTCTATTGTTTGCGATCGTGACCCATTATTTACTAGTGGATTTTGGAAGGGTCTTCAAAAAGCTTTGGGAACGAAGCTTAATTTTAGCACCGCTTATCATCCTCAGTCCGATGGACAAACCGAGCGTGTGAATCAAACTCTTGAAGATCTTCTTCGTGCATGTGTTCTTGATTTTGGTGGAAGTTGGGAAGATCATATTTCTCTTGTTGAGTTTTCCTATAATAATAGCTTCCAATCTAGTATTGGTATGGCTCCTTTCGAGGCACTCTATGGAAGGCCATGCCGATCTCCTTCGTGTTGGCTTGAAGCCGGTGAGAAGCTGGTTTTAGGTCCAGATTTTCTTCGTAATGCCACAGAAAAGATTGACCTTATTCGTCATAGGATGAAAGAAGCTCAAAGTAGACAAAAATCCTATGTCGATAACCGAAGAAGGAAATTAGAATTTTCTGTGGGAGATTTGGTGTTCATTCGTGTTTCACCTATGAAGGGTGTTGTGTGTTTCAGTCGATCGGGAAAATTAGCACCTCGATATATTGGTCCATTTCCCATCACCGAACGCATTGGTTCCGTGGCTTATCGCCTTTTATTACCGGCTCAGTTTTATGCTATTCATGACGTATTCCATGTCTCTCAACTACGGAAATGCCTTAGGGATTCCGATTCTATTCTTGAGCCCGTTGTAATTGAAGAAATTGAAGATTCACCAAATTTGACTTATGAGCAACATCCTATTCGTATCATTGCTACGGAGGTTAAACGCCTTCGAAATAAAGATGTTCCTCTTGTGAAAGTCCAATGGTCCTCAAATCCTAAGGATTGCTCTTAGGAATCCAGAGAATTCATCGAGCGAACACATCCAGACTTACTCTTTCGTGCTCCTTAAGGTGAACTTCTCATTTCAAAATTTCTTCTTTTGTGTTGATTATGCCTTAGTATGGTTGTTACTTTTCATTTTCGTCTTAAGTATTGCAAGGATGCAATTTCTTTAAGGAGGGGAGTCTGTAACAACCCGCATATTTTGCGATGTCTATTTAAATGTTTTATTTAAATATAGCATCGTTAATCGAATTAAAGTCCGAAATATTACTTTTTGTAAACAGTCGAATTGAAACTCGAGACCAGTTCCATTGAGTCCAAAATGGCGTTTACAACTTTTTTGAGTATAAACATCGATATGTTTGGAGTTGATTAGAATTTTGATGTTTTCATTTGGGGCTTTGGGTTTGGGTTTCAGCCCACTAACCCATTAAGAGAACCCAACTCCTTTATCAAACACTCTAACTCAACTCCTCTTCATTCATTTCATTCCTCATTTCCTAACACTCAAGCTCAAGAGAAAAATGGGGAAAAAAATTGGAAATTAAAATTCCTAAACCCTAGTTTTATTAGGAAATTCAAGTTTTTGCTCTAAAACCAAAGAGAAACTTAGGTGAGCATCCTCTTCATCTTCTCCCTCTCAATCTCTCTCCAATTTCAGAAATTTCCTATAACCTAACTTAGGAAATATTTGCTTATGATCTTAGATTGGAGCTTCTAGAGTTGAAGTTGAAGAGTGGTTGACCTTTCCTTTGTTTTAAAAGCTTCTCATTCGTTGTTTTGGGTTTAAAGGTGAGTTTTTGAACTCACATCTACGTCTATAACTCTCATTGTTGTTAGGTATGAATTCCTAACATTTATTCATGTTCATTTGCTTTTGATTTGAATTGTTTTGGTAAATTTTCCAATTTTTGGTTTTGAAGTCCAATTTTATGAAAATCCTACTATGAATGTTTGGACATGATATTTGGGGTGTATCGAAGAGCCTATAAGGCTGGGTTGTCGCTTGGCATAAATCCCTAGTCTTCGTTGCTCGCCCGATCGCTCCCGAATCGTTTTGGCCATCATGGCCTAGGCAAATTATTGCCCAGACCAGGTGACCAGACGTCTGGTTGCTCAAGTCCAGACGTCTGGTTATGGTCCCTAGAGAAAAAAATATAAGAACGTAGAAAATAAAATGGCAGAGATAAATTCCAAACGTCGGATTTATAGGTTCAGACGCCTGGTTAGGGCTCAGACGTCTACTTTGAAATTTCAAACATCTGGGGGGTTTCTGAATTATTTCCAGAACCCAAATCCAGATGTCTGGATTAAACCCCAGACGTTTGGAACTGTGCATTTTGCCTATTTGCCTATTTTTTTGAGTGGATTTCCAATTTTAATCGATTTTTGTTGATCCGGTTAGTTGTTATCACTTATTATCGACTTTGATGACTTCTTTCTTTGGATTTTTGGGAATATCCATTTGATGGATTTGATATCGATTTTTATGGATTTATTTCACATCGTTGAATGTGAATTTTTGGTGATTGATTGTTTTTACAATCATTTTTGTGATTTGTCACTTTAAAATACGAAGGTTTCTATACTGGTAGTAAATACTAAAACTCTTTCGTTTAAAACAATTTCGACACTATTTTAAATACAAAGCTCCTTTTAAAACCTTTTTCCAATCTATTAGTATATACAAACCTTTACCTCATTCGTACGAGAAATCCAATTAAACGTCTTAGCAAAACAAGTGGTATGAAACGCTTGCGTTTACTTTGTCGGTTAATTCTTAGACTTGTTCGATTGAAATCTTGTGACAATTTTCGAGTGGAAATCTACAATTTGTTCGTAAATATTTAAGTTAAGCCAGTGGTTATGGGACATGAAGCTAAACTCATTTATTTACTAGCTTAGTGTAATCTACACTTTTCATTGATCAATGGTGATCGTTTTATGGTTTAGACTAGCGATATGCGATGTCTCTTTGTCCACGTGGGGGACTGTACCTTGTTTTATGGAGCTTCGTCTCAATTTTTATAGGCTAGCGACCTACGGTTTTATGGTGTGTGGTTCATCGGGCGTACTGTTGTTGTACTTTGTCGTTGTTCTAACTTATCGAGTTCAACGGGCGTACCGTTATTGTACTACGTCGTTGTTCCGAATTACTTGAGTATCAGGTTCCTCGGGCGTACCGTTACTGTACTACGTCGTTGCACCGGCTCTATGGTTATCGACCATGGGATAGCGACCCGTTTGTGATACACGTGTTGGTGAGTTTTCATGCTCCCGTTTGTGATAGGCCTCCCCCTTTATGTTTTCTGGATTTCTAATTGATGATTTCTAGAATTTGTGTTTCACCAATTTTTGCGATTGGCTTTATTGTGTTTTGTCAATATTTTGGGTTTGGTGAATAAGCTAAAGACTGTGATATTCTTTTTGGTGTTTGAGTAGATTTGAGATAATGTATGATTTTTATTGTTATTGAATGTATACTTGTCACAGTATGGCATTATTATTATCATACGTTTTTGTCATATCTCTTATCCTATCTCATTTTATATGATATTTATAGCTAGACTGATCCGTTTATTATTTTCTTCTTAAATAATACTCGGGTCAGACCGAGGTGTTAAAGGTGCTTCCACTTGACTATTTAGCAGGGACTAACTTCTGGCTTTTGGATAACTACTATAGATTGGCAGTTTTTGCTTTTATACATTCAAGATAGAGACTCCTTAATGTATACATATTCTTTTGTTTAGCACTTTTATCTATTCTTTTGTGATGTAGTGGATCTAGTTTGACCACTAATTTGATGTACACTTTTATGTATTATATTCATATCTATTTCCGCCTTAGTGATATGAATATCTATGACTGATTTGTATTATGTTTATTTCTATATTTGTTTCTGAAGCCCACACAGCCAATGTGTGGTAGCTTTGAGTTTGTATTTGATATGTCGGATTTCCTCTTGAAATGAAATGTAAGTTATATTATCTGACATATCGGTACTCGCACAAAGCAATTACACAGATGGCCGCTCCTCAACAGCCTTATTCTTCATGTTAGTCGATGGCAGTACCCCGTAGTGTCCTTGGCTAGTGTGAGTATAGAGGTGGGGCGTCACAACACTACTTCTGAATAATTAGTTTTAAGGACATTTTACAGGAAAAAGATAAAAGAATTTATCATTTTCAGTTATACAGAAATAATGATAAAAGGATTTATCATTTTCCTGTATAACTTAAAAAGATAAATGAATTTATCATTATGCTGTAAATTGTCCTGAAAACTAATTATTCAGAAGTGTTGTCCTTAAAACTTATTCCCCTGCAAATAGAAGACCTTGAACCTAATTTCCACTTTAATTAATCTATTTTATTGCTATTATTAATAAATTTTATAAATTTTGAAATTAACTTATATTAATTTTCAAACATTTTGAAAATTTTCATTATATTATTGCATTTATAATATTTTTCTTATTTTAAATTTTTATTTCTAATTCCAAAACGATTTTGAAATTAGACCAATTCCCAATTCAAATTGGGCCTTTTCTATTAGGGGTAACCTTTTGGGCTTACCTCATCATTTCAAGCCAGGCTAGTAGCCGGGTAGGGCAGAGTACTTGATTATCCAAACTCAACCTTAGACACTATCTTTTTAGACATCCTACTATGTAGGTAGACTTTAATTAGTTAACCCTAACATGACTAATTTTGACCACATAGGCTACAGGGCTCTGATACCATTGTTGGAACTAGGCCAGTCCACAACGGAAGTTATAGGTAAATCTCATAAAAAAATTCCTTATTGGATCACAAATTAAAGTGATAAAATACCGGGTTATTACAATATGTTTTGATGCTAACACGATGGCTAAACGGAAGTTAGTTTATTCTAAGGCTTTGATTGAAATAACCCCTGCCTACCCTCTGCCCTCTAGGCTGAAGGTTCATATTGCTGAAGGCCGGAATGTATTTGTTGATGTTAACCATAGTTGGAAACCTGGTATTTGCACAGTTTGTCATTCCATTAGTCACATCGTAGAGGCTTGTAAGCATGATTTAGATGATTTCCCTCTACCTATACCTGATAAGATCCTACTTCCTTGACCTTCTGTTAGGAAGTGGGTGCCTAAGTCTTCAATCGTTGTCTCTCTGTTGGTTGTAGCAGATGTTATTTCTCCTATTGGAATGTGTTCGAAGCCCATTGCTATTACTACTGATTATGTGGTTGCACCAGATGTGGATCCTCCTTCTGGTATTATGATTAAGTGGAATTCATTTGAGGGAGTCTGAGAGCATGTGAAAACTGAAATAATATATTCTTCGAAGTACGATAGCTATCATATGTTTGTAGGTGGTGATGGCGAGGAACGGCCGTTGTATTACCATGCAGCTGGATATAAGCTTGTACTTACTACCCTTGGTGAGGATGGTGATAACAACAGAATTATTTTAGTGGATGAAACCTGGGATCGAAAATACTTGTACTCCTACGACTCGGTAGATTATGTTCCAAATCTGGCAGCTTTATTTTCTAGCTTTTCTCATGTCAATGATCCAGTGTCGGATGATAAAGTCAGTGGTTCCTCCTCCTTGGTGGGGTCATAGTCTTTGTAGTTTATTGCAGTTTAGGTATCTCTGCCTAACTCATGTACTTTTCCTTTATTGTTAGTTGTCCTAACGCATGTGTCGAGTACCTGTTTTTAAATGAGTTTTAATAATAGTGGATGGCCTACTCCAAAGCCGACTAGCCCTGCTATATATATATATATATTAATTTAATAAAATATAATTATTATATTATTTTATATGGCTACACTGACCTGACATATATGATAAATATTTTATTTTTATAAAGCATAAATATCTACAGGCATATAACCAAACTAATTTGTGACAACATTGCTTGCATATTAGGGAGTTACATAAAAGCTTTATTAGCAATTTTCCAAATTCAACTTTTTTGAATTAAGTTATAATTGTTATAGATTAATAACTAAAACAAGTACAAATATTGTATTAATTTATATGAATTTTAGTTATTTGTTTATGTCCTTCGAATTAATTAAAATAATATATTATGTTATATATTAATTGAATTAATATATGGCTAAAATAAATGTTAATTTAATCAATATATGTGATATTGATTAATCCCCACATTATGGAGTGATCTATGCAGGGTGATCGGCCATATCATGGGAATGGAGGTTTGAATATTTTATTTTTGACTAGATAAGATCGAGGGTAAAGAGATGAGGAAAAGGAAGATATATTTGGGATATCTGGTGGCTATAAATACCAACTACCTTCATCGTTGCTATAACGGAAAAATGAAACCCTAGACTCCATTAAAGCTTGTTAAGCACACCCGGCTACAAGGAAGAAGGAACCATAATTCGAAAGAGAAAGCTAGAAACAAGACGCATCAACAATCAGCTAGATCTATAGGTAATATGTGATTTAAATTTAAACTACATATTCATATATACATCTCCTTTTTTTATTTTCGGCCCTAACATAAAAAAATCGAACTTTCTTAAAAAAAATTAAATTAAGATACACACACGCGCGCGCACACATACACATATATATACAAATATATGTATTTATGCATATTATATATATAACAAAAAATTTCTTATATTAACTTTCGGCATATATATATTGAATTATATATAATATTTACATACATATTTACTCATATAGTTTAAATTAAAATTAAGTTTTCGTAATCATTTTGTATTTGAAAAAATGGGTTCAGATTCGAACACACACACTTATATATATTTCAAAATATCTATAAGTTTTAAATTTAAAATTTAGATGTGCATATTTTCCGCAATGACACACACACCCACATATTCATAATCAAATTTATAACAAAGTGGTTGTAGTTTAGTGGTAAGAATTCCACGTTGTGGCCGTGGAGACCTGGGCTCGAATCCCAGCAGCCACAATTTCTACTATTTTACCAATTTTTTAAAAAAGGTTAAAATCGAAAAACCATTTTTCTAAAGGCCATGAGCTTTTTATAAAAAAGGAAAAATTTTAATATCTAAATATAGAAGGGTCGTAAGCCATTTGAATAAAAATGTTATATATGTATTTTTAAAAGTCCATAAACCTTATATATGATAAATCATTGGTTAAATTTATTTTAATATGTATAGGATGAAAATAATGATATTATAAGTTTACATGTATGTATGTACGCATATATAAACTAAATCATAATTATGCAACGCCATGTGTGTATGTGTGTGTGTGTATAATGTGTGTGTGTGTGTGTGTACAAGAGATAAATTAAATTGGCCATGCTTAGAACAAAATGAAATAAAATATTGAAATTGAAATTAAGATAAAATCAGTCTCAAGTTATAAAAATTATTTTACAATAAAACATTAAATATGATTTAATATGACTAAATAACCAACAATGATAAAAAATTAATATCCAATGCAAATTTATTTTTAAAAAACATTCCCTTTTTACCATGCTTCTAATGCACCTCATCCAACAATAGTATTAGAGCCCTCATTATGTTATTATAAATAATTAGTGCGAACGTGTGCTATGCACACGGATTGCTACTACATTTTTTGCAAATCTGGTTAAGTATGTTTTTATGATTAACTCCAGTAAAACCATTATTTTCAAGATATATTTTACAATTAGATATTCTTTATATTTTGAACATTCAAAATTATTTATCCAAAAAACACATTTGTATGTCATTGTGTACGTCTATACAACTACATTTATACACCACACAAAAGAAGATTAAAATAATTACGTAATATATCTATAAATAATAATGTTGACGCACACATCAAATTTAAATTTTAAGCTATAAAACTAAAATATTTATTCGAGAGATCATTATTAATAAAAATAACTCATACACAATGGCTCAATTCAAGTAACTGTGGGCATATATAAAAACCATAAAAAGAAATTGCATCACGCATACGCTGTCATTGTACAATAATGAATTTTTTTATAAATTAGTCTACGTGTGATTAGTAGACATGAAAGGAATAATGTCAAACACTCAAAAAAAATTGAGCTATAAAACAGATTACAACAAAACTAAAAATCTTAGGAGTATCCAATGATAATACATAATTATATGATTACTCTTCCAAGCATTGTTTCATATCCCACAATTTCAGTTGCTAAGGAAACTAATATTGCTAGTCACTAAGATGAAACTACAATACAAAGATTGATATTACAATATAAAGTGTTGGAAACATTAGAATATGAAAGAACAAATTAAACGGGAAATAACGACACTGGACCTTCTCAAATCCTTGAATTGATCCTTCTCTTATTTCTTCTTTCCTACTTCATTGTCTTTATTAGTATAAAGTAAACAACAAAAGAATTAGAAAAAACTATTACTGGATTTAGAAAGTTATTCAATATTCGAAGTTTATAAAATTCATCCCAATCTTATATGAAAGTCTAAAAACAAAAGGTAAGTAATAGATTTGGAGTATATGAGTTTTTGAGGAATGTCCATGTCTAGCTAAGGTTTAACATAGCTAGAATGTAGAATATAATCTGGAATTTATGTATTTATTTGGAGGTTTAATTTTTGTTTAGATTGTGTACCTAAAATAAATTCCATAAGGTAAGTAAGATATTATTTGAATTTGTTATTATTTTTATAAAGCTTTTATTCGTTACGTGAATGTTATCATGTTATTGTTCAATTTGAATCTAAAATTATTAATTTTTGCTGAATTAAATAATTATTTTGATAAATTTCAAGTTTCATAGTTTTGCATAACAAATGCGTTTGGATAAATGAATGACACGTTTGTAGTTGAAATATTATTATTCAAGTTCTTAAAGTTTAAATTTGAAAACACTTAAGTGAAAATATCTATAATGATTTTGAAGTGATTGGATAAGAATTTAGAATATGAAGAATTTAGTTTAAAATAATTATGAGTGGACCAAGATAACATGCAAATTTTTTAGAAATATGGACAATGTAAATGAAAATATTATGAGAGAATTAAAAGGAGAAGAGTAAGTTATTTTAATTTACAATTATGTAATATGATTTGAATATAAAAGCAACTTTGAACGCATGTTTATATATCCCAAAGCATAAAAACAAAATCAAGTAATATTTTGAGTTTTATATATCTTATATATATCCACCATATAAAAGGTAATTTAAGAAGAAATAAATTAGTTTTTTTATAGCATTATGGAAAGGGGCTTTGCATGAAAGGTCCCTATTTCTGATGGTGTTACAAGAAAAGTCCCTGTAGAAATAAGTATGTAAATTTAGTCCCTGTTTTTACTAATCAGAAAACACAAGTTGGTTTGCGCTTTTTAAAATTTTAAAATTTTCAAAATCAGAAAGCGCAAATCAGCTTGCGTTTTCCTGATAGAAAGCGCAAGTTACCTTGCGCTTTTCAAAAATTTCAAAATTTTTAAAATTTTCAAAAAAAATTCAAAATTAAAAAGCGCAAGTTACCTTGCGCTTTTCAAAAATTTCAAAATTTTTAAAATTTTCAAAAAAATTTCAAAATTAAAAGCGCAAGTTACCTTACGCTTTTCAAAAATTCAAAATTAGAAAGCGCAAACTAGCTTGCACTTTCGTGATAGAAAGTGCAACTTAACTTGCGTTTTTCAAAAAATTTAAATTTTAAAAAATTTCGAAAACTTCAAAAAATATTTCAAAATTAAAAAAGTGCAAGTTATCTTGCATTTTCTGTCAGAATAGTGCTTTGCGTTTTTTTTATTTTTGAAAAATAGGGACCAAATTTACAAATTCATTTCTGCAGGGACTTTTTGTATAACAACATCAAAAACAGGGACCTGTGACTTTTATCTTGTTATGGAAATCATGGTCATTGAACCAACTTGAATATATATTTTACCAAGCGTTATTCATTTTTTACACATACAAAGTTTTTATGTCTTTTCCTTATTTTATTTTGTTTATTCGAAATACCTTGTAAAGGATCAAGTTAAATCAAAATAAACGGAGAAGTAACTCATTTTGACATTAATTACCTTATTAGTCGCCATATTAACTGCATTTATTAATGAATTTATCAATTACATTTATGCCCTAACTTTAGTTTGATTGGATTTAAGTTAGTAACAACTCATGTTAAATCAATTTTGGTTCAAATATGAAAGATTATGCTTAATTTTCTCAAATAATAATCCTATTTTCATTAGATAATCCTTATATAATCATCTGCTAAAAAATTAATAATATTAAAAAAGAATAAAAATAAAATACAGATCCTTTTCTTTTTATTCTTAGAAAAAATAGCTATCCATTATTTCGTTAGCTATATTACCAAATCAATTTCTTTTGGCATATTATCCTGTAAAAAAAAGAAATGTTATAAAAAAGGAGTTGTTAAATGAAGAATCTCTAAACCTGTAGCCATTTTTATAAAAAGTTACAGCTTTTTATATCAATAATATTCCTCTACCATTTCAAAATATCATACCTTAATATACCTTAATTTGATATTCAATCAAAACTAAAGATACTAAAATTTCTCAAAAACATAATTAGAATCTTGAATAGATGGAAAGAAGTTAATACCAATGTTATTTTGTCTATTGTAGATTTTAATGAAGATTGAGAAAATTAAGATTAAGATTGAGATAAGTTTTCCTCCATAGTTATAAATAAATATTTAGGGTTTGAAGATGAAATGATAAATTTTTTGATGCAATAATGTACATAAATTGGAAACTAAGAAGAAAGAGAAAGATGGATTATAGAAATGACAATTTAGTATTTTTAATAAGGGTTTATAAGAGGAGAATGTTTTGTTTGATTCTTCCCTCAATAAAACTTTTTTAATTTAAAAATTGACTCTTTCCATTCCCCTTTTGTCAAAATGATTCACCATTTAACAATTCACTATTAATAATTGTTGCTCCTTCTATCAATGTAAACAATTATTACCTTTATTAATCTTATGTAGTAAAATTACAATTCACTCAACTCATAAATAAAAGGTGGGGCAGAAATCAATATCTACTACTAACAATGCATTCAATTTTTTATCATTAGCACAACATTCAACCGCCATGGATAATTTTGAAATCTAATTCCCTAAAAGATGGAGAGAGAAAGAAGAAGCGGTTTTAACAACAACTAAAATGCTTTAGTATAATTAGAATAAGTTATACCAACCACTAAACCTTGCTTGTAAGATTTGTACCTTTTGTGCAGGGTGGTCATGAAATTAAATACCCTGAAAGGAGGAGAAAAAACAGTGAACCACCATAGGCAATTAATATATAGTTATGATAAAAAATTCAAAAGAAAATAATATAAGATTCAAACTTATGAAACATAAAAGTAATTTTTTATCATAATGTAGAAATATACTCATAAGTAATAATATTTCCATATTTGTAGGACTAATAAAGATATTATTAAGTTGTCTAAATAGATTTAAAGAAATCAACAACATAAGTAGAATAAAGCCTTCATCGTAATTATATATTGGATAAATAAAATAGCAGGTAATAAAGTCAGTTAAATAAGGTATAAATTAAAGTTTGGATTAACGTAAAGAAGGATATTATAGTAATGGAGAATGAAGATGAACACGGAAGATATGAAATTAAAATAATGGATCAATGGATTTGAAAGGATGTAAAAGGAATACTTAGAGTAATAAAATGTCGTTAATTCAAAAAGTAAAGAAAAATAAAAAGAAGGATGAATATGAAAAGGTTAAATGTGTCTTCAATAACAGAAAAACATTGTGAAGGACAAATTTAAAGGCTTTTTGCCAGCTAGGATAGCCCAGTAATTTTTTATTGCCAAGGACAAAATCGTTAAAATAATTTAAATAACCTTAACTATCGCGCGCTTTCTCCTATCTCGTTCTTGTTCTTCTTTAATTCTTCGTCGCTTTTTCTTTTTTGTTTTCAAATTTGAATTTTCTTCTTTGTTCTTCTTTATTTTGCTGCGCGATTCAGTCATGTTATCATGATTTTGAGTCTCCTTTGTTTTAGTTCGATACTGTCAATTCTCAGCTTTATGTATGATTCTATTTTTTCTTCTTCTGTTTTTTCTTCTATTAGAGTTTTAATTTGGTCGATTCTAACATTGTTTTTTTTTTAAATTAGTTTTGTTGCTGTGTTTTCTTCTCTCATATTCTATGGAAAATTCGGGCAGTAGTAGCAGGTTCGTTCTTGTTCCTTTTACTCTATATGCAGCATCGTTTTTTTTTTTAAATTGCTGTCATTTGTTTTTTGTTCAATTATGATTATGTTGGATTCGTATTGATTTGGATGAATATTTATTGCTGTATTTAGTTCATTGTGGATCAGTGTTTAGGTATCATTTTTAGTTTTTTTAGTATCGTTTTAACAATACTGAAGTTTTGAATCGTTTTACTTTTTTCTTTTTGTATAGTTGATGTTGTGTAGCAAATAATCGATGGGTTAAATTAGTGTTTTGTTAGTATCAAATATTTGTTGACGTATGTTTTTGTATCGGTTTTAATATAAATTTGAGTTTTAGATTTTAGGTATCAGTTTTATTGTCAGTAGGTGTTAACCGGCACCTTGGCCCGGCTACAAGACGACAGTTGAAGAAATTATCATTAGCACTAGACAAGATTCTGACCAAGAAGAGCCTAAGGATATACAGGTTTGATGCAGTCGACATGTTTTGGCATTTAGGTACGGTTCGACAAGAATAGACCAACTAGCTTGAGATCGCCCTATATGGGCCAAGTCACCTTGGCCTTGAGCCCGTGAAGGAAGTCCAACCCATCTTCTTCTATAAATAGAAGGGCGGGGGCACAATGAAATGGACCTTTTTTCGGGAACACTGGGGAGACTCTGCCATTTTTCAGACTCATCTTCTTTACTTAGCAACTCCATTCAAGCATTTGATCTACGAATTGTATTTGTAATCAATCATTAAGAAGATCAATAAAGTTTAACCTCAAAGTGGACGTAGGCAATTACGCTGAACCACTATAAATCTGGTGTTCTTACTTTCTGCATTTTAATTAGCATATTCTTCTTTGTTTAATTTATCTTCATCATTTATATCTCTTCACAATCTTTCTCAACGAGGTTAGTGACCAATTTTGGTGCTAACAGTAGGTATCAGTTTTGTTAAAACCGTTTTATTTTCTTTTTGATTTCTTACTTTTGTTTTTTTTCCTTTCGCAGTGGTGATAATAGCCTTTTTGTTTGTCTTCGATGATAATACTTTCATCACTCGGTTGTCCATTGATTGTTTTTTTTATGATTTGAAGAATGACATTTGTTGATATTGGTCTCAATTAGCTCCTTCATCCACTGAAATTTCTTATATGCTTGAGAATAAATGTAACGCCCCACCTCTATACTCATGATAACAAAGGTTATTATAAGGAATAACGTCTGCTATTGCGAAGAATAAGGTTTGTTAGAAGCGACCATCCGTAAGTTATGCCTTAGACAAGTATTGATTACATCGATAAGAGTTGTGAAAATTACTCTCAAAGATATAAATTCAATCCAAATCTAAAACGAAACTACAGTGGCTAAAGGAAAATTCTGATAAACTCATAATAACAACAACACTGATAGTATAATCACATCAGAATAGAAATATCAGATATATAGCGGAAGACAAGTCTGGAATACATGCTACAACAATCGATGGTTCACATGAACCAAATACACATATACATGTCACCAACATACATGAGACGAGAATCAATAAACAAAAGTTTGTCTTCAATTCAATCCAATTATATATCTTAATTAACAAAAGTTTTACCAATCGTATTAAATGCACAAATTTGTCGGTATTGATTATTATAACATTTATAGCATATGTTCTTACAACATTAGAAAGGTTAAATGTTATCATTTCATTTTTCTAATAAGGCTCCCACTGGTCTTTTGTATTTCACCAAACCTTAAGTCGAAACATGGAAGTCTTTCGAATTCACTAGTGGGTGTTAGGACTCGTCCGTCTTGGAATTCTGACCTTGAGTTTGCTCAACAAGCCATAGCTCCACGGACGATGGATAATTCCTTATCGGTGGTATCTCATACAACTCCTAACCCTTGGTACTTTGTCTTAATTTCATTTTGACATTGAGTTTGCTTAATAAATCAAAATGTGAAATTATTCACTCATACCTACCATATCACGACGGCCTAAGTATAGTATATGTACCTTGAGTTTGCTCAACAAATACATATATTTATATGTCTTCATCTATTTAATTTATTAACAATACTACACATAATATCCCCAGCTTGAGTTTGCTCAATAACTAAGGAGTATGCAAGTAATTTATTAATATATATATGGTAGAGGACAACATTATATTGAAGATACATAATCTTTAATATATTATATTGAGTGATGTTGACTTATGGAATAATGCACTTCTTATGAAATACCCTCGTGATTCAAGTGCCGGACACATCAGAAATCATGGTATACATACATTTACATATGCATTTATTCCTTAAGTCTATAAAGGGTTTCTTAATGTTCCACCTTATTCATATTATATAAGTTTTATTATTATATAACTTTTATATTTTATAATACTTTTATAATAGTCATATGTTTAATTTTATATTAATCGGATATTATTTAATTAATTTTAATTAATTGACATTTTAATTAATTTTATATTAATTTAATGTACCATTTATATTAAATATTTATTATATACTATAACCTTTATAGTATAACATACATATCATATACATATGTGTGTATTATTTAATTAATTAACCTTTCAATTTATTTATTTAATTAAATTTATATTAATTTCGAAATTCATTTATATACATACACGTATGCTTATGTTAATTTAACATTTTAAAACAACATAATATATATATATATATCATAACGTGCAATACATGTATATATTTATTAATTAATTAACTTCTTTAATTAATCCTATTAATAAATTTTGAAATTAACTTATATTAGTTTTCAAACATTTTGAGATTTCATTATATTACAACATTTATAATATGTATATATTATATTTTAAATTTAACTTTTAAATTTAAAAATGATACATTTTCAATTTTCAAAACAATTTGAAATTTTATATTATGACATTTATAATATTTTTCTTATTTTAAATTACAAAAATTTAGTTTTAATTTCAAAACGATTTTGAAATTAGCCTAAGGCCCAATTCAAATTGGGGCTTTTATATTAGAGGTAGTCTTTTAGGCTTACCTCATCATTTCAGGCCAGGCTAGTAGAGGGCAGAATACTTCATTATCCAAACTGTGACGACCCGCAAATCCGTACCCTTTGAATCGACAATAAACCACACATGTCTAACCCAAAAAGCACAGCCTGACAGAAAGTCATGAGAAAGAAAAGAAGAGAGAAGAAGAGAAGAGAAGAAAGAACCAAACAGAACAATACAGAATCTCACATCGCAGCGAAAACATATAATATCATATCAATGATCATTACAAAACAGAAACTATATATACATACATCAATCAGAGTTCAACAATCAATCAATCGATCAAATTTTTGAATTCTTTGTTTTAAATCCATTTTTATTTATAACTCATATTTATAAATATACTTATTAGCGCCAAAATTGGTCACTACACCCAAATCCAGATGAAAGCACCAAATACCAGTCACAACTCAGAGATAGAATATATGTAGAGAGTAATAATGTGAAGAACAGTTAAAACTAAAATGAAAGCAGTAAAGAACAACAAATTTTATAGTGGTTCGGCTAACTCCGGCCTACGTCCACTTAGAAGTTTGCTTTTTATTGTTGTAATAATCGATTATAGTTGCTAAATGGCAGAGTTGCCTTAGCCTTAGAAAAGAGAAAGTAAGAGAGCAGAAAAAAGATCCCCCATCTGGAGACCCACATGTTGTATTTATAGGCAAAACCAGGTTGTTGGGCCTCCTGAGTAGTTTGGGCCCATCAAGGTCATAGCCGAACCCTACTTCATTATGCCGACCAATCCTGAGCAGTTGGTATGCCAAACGAGGGGAGGTGCGAGGTATCGAGATACAGAGGTACCGAGGTATCGAGGTGCCGAGGTATCAAGGTACCGAGGTATCGAGGTGTCGAGGTACCGAAGTATGAGGTTTCGAGGTACCGAGGTGTGAGGTGCGAGGTACCGAGGTGTGAGGTACCGAGGTATGGAGTATCGAGGTACCGAGGTATGGAGGTGCGAGGTGCGAGGTACCGAGGTGTGAGGTGCGAGGTACCGAGGTATGGAGGTGCGAGGTGCGATGCTGAGCGAGGTGAGGTATGCCGAACGACCCATCCAATGCCGAACGCTCCTTGATGCCGAACGAACCATCCACTGCCGAAGGTCTCCAGATGCCAAACGAGATTTATGCCGAGCGCTCCATCCAATGCCGAACGATCCTTAGTGCCGAACCTCCACCATACCGAACCATGTCTGATGCCGAACAGTTTCTAATGCCGAGCGCCCATCATGCCGAACGATCTCTAATGCCGAGCGCTTCTTAATGCCGAGCGCTCCTGGATGCCGAGCGCTACTGAATGCCGAGTTTTCCTGGAATGCCGAACCACTCATGTATGCTGGACGCTATATGTATGCCGAGTACTCTTGAACGCTATTCGAACGTGAATGCCAGACGAACCATTTGTGCTGAACCTCCACCATGCCGAACCATGTTTAATGCCGAACCATGTTTCCCAGACCCAAATTATAGTTGATTCATCTTTATCCAATCATATTTCCATCTCCCAAGCACGTTGCGTCATCCATCCATCCAGTCGATTGTATCCATCGTACCCTAGCCTCGACGAACATGCAGTTGATTAAGTTAAACCCGTCTGTCCGCGGCCTTGCCAAAAGGCGGGTTAACACTTGCCCCCCAAAACATGCCTTGCTTTGAAAGGTGTGTTTTGAATAGCCTCCTCAAGTCCAATATCCTAAGTCCATGTTTCATCCATATCCAATAACCAATAACTGACTTTTAGGACCTCTCCGGGTCAATATCCAAATCCTCTGCTGTCCATAGCCGATATTCATATCCGTAACCTCTCCGGGTTCTTGTCAAGAACAATCCACACTTGACGACCTATGTTAAGTAAATCCATGGTGATCATGGTTCAGTGTCCCTGAACGTCGAATAATGTCGTGGCTTAAGTCCTAAGCCGAATCCTGGTCACTCCGGACCCCTGCCGAGCATAGTCCATACTCGATGACCTGCAATAGTAACCGATAATATGGGGGCCTAAGTCCTAGGCCGAGTCCTGGTCTCTCCGGACCCTTGCCGAGCATAGTCCATACTCGGCGACCTGAATAAGTCGATTTGCCATGCTTGGACAAAGCGACTTACCCCTTGCCAGGTATGATCCATACCTGACGATCATTTACCAAAAGCCAGATAAAAATCCAATCAAAAGCTAATCCGAAATACATATCAAATCAGGAAACAAAAAATCCATATCAAAAATCCAAACCAATATCCAAACCAGAAATCAATCATCCAAATAAAAGTCCAAACCACAAGAAAAAACCAAAAGACAAACAAAACCAGGAGTTCAAACCAAACCAAGAAAAAGCAAATGTCCAAACCGAAAAAGAAAAGGCAAATTTCACAAACTAGAGCGTCGCGGTTTGTCATCATCTCAGAGCATGCCTAGGGGCTATCTCCGTCCCCGTACATGTGTAAGTGACTCGGCCATTTGCTCAAAGTTTGCTACTTATTTCATATTACCCCTGTCAATTGATAACCAATCGACCATCATTCCTGGGCCTCGTGCCATCGTTGTTTGAGGTGGACGGTGGTCGCTCCTGTTCCACCGCTGCATTCCGAGCTCCAACATATTGTTGCAACTGTCCATTCCTTACATGCTCCTCAATTATGTCCTTCAGATGCCTGCAGCTGTTGGTATCATGCCCGTCCAAGTCGTGAAAAAGATAGTGCCTTCCTGACGCCCTTTCACGTTCCAAAGGTTCTCTCCTAGCCGGCCTTCGGTAGGGAAGGCGATTCCGAGTCTCCATGAATATCCGTTCCAACGTCTCGTTTAATCCCGTGTAAGTGGAGAATTTTGGCTCTCTCCACCGCTTTCTAGCTTTTCCTGAATCATCATCCAGCTTCCATTTTCCTTTATCTTTATCTTTATCCAAGCCTCCGCTAGATGGCCCTCCATCATCAGCCGCGTTCACCTCCTTTAATTTCATATCTGAGCATGCATCTTCCTGCCAAAGGAATCTCTCAGCTTCGTGAAAGAATTCCCCGAGATCCATTGGTGGGTCTCGTATTAGAGATACCTTGAAATCTGAATTCTCTCTGACCCCTGACACCGCTGCCATTAGGACCATCGATGGATCCGGTCGATCCACCGAAGCAACCTCCGCATTGAACCGAGTTAAGAAAGCCCTGAGTGATTCCTCCGTCCTTTACTTTACTGATGTCAGCGTCATTACATTCTTCGGCCTCTTGATATGAACCCGAAATTGCTTCAAAAACCTGTCCACCAATTATGTCCATGTCCCGATAGATCCTTCTTCTAGTTGTCTGAACCACATAGCAGCTATATCCGTTAAGTACAAAGGGAAACATCGGGCCATAACTTCCTCCGATGCCCCCAGCACTTCCATGTGTCTTGTGTATCTCATCAAGTGATCAGTTGGATCAGCCTTGCCATTGTATACCTCCACGTTAGGTAGCTTAAACTCTGGTGGATTCCGAGCTATCTTGACTTCACGAGTAAACGGACTCCTGTTTACTCCTTCCAGATCTCTATTGGTCAAACCTCCGCGCATAGTTCTCCTAATGATCTCAGCCAATCCAGCGTTGTCCATCAAAGGTTGCCCCCCGAGTCCCCGAGGGAATTCTGGCACATATTCCTCATCACGTGCTCTTGCGTTTCTGCCAGCATCTTGTTGTATGGTGTTAACTGGAGTTCCCCCATGAACTGGTCCATTGTCTCCGGGTTCTGTGCCCCCATGTCCGGATCCATCCAGGTTGATAGTCGTCTGCCGATTAAGGGCTGCCCTCTGTTGTGTCGCTCCATCAGCCTGCTGGTTTAGTTCCTCTGGTCCAACTCTAAGACCTTCAGCACCCGCAGTTCCCGATTGTTCAAATCGCCTAAGAAGAGCCTGCATCATCTCCTTTTGCCGTTTCATCATCGCTTCCATCTCCTCTCTGGTGATGTAGATGGATGCTTGACCTGCTTCATTTCCAGAGGAAGCCTCTTGACTTCCCTCCTGATTGCTCCTTTCTGTCACTTGCTTTCTCGCTGATGGTCTAACCATTGCTTCCTAAAATCCAAGTTCCTAGCTTCAGAATTCCTGAGTTCAATTCTCAGTGAAAGCACCAAAGTGTTAGCGCCAAAATTGGTCGCTACACCCAAATCCAAATGAAAGCACCAAATACCAGTCACAGCTTAGAGATAGAATATATGTAGAGAGTAATAATGTGAAGAACAGTTAAAACTAAAATGAAAGCAGTAAAGAACAACAAATTTTATAGTGGTTCGGCTAACTCCGGCCTACGTCCACTTAGAAGTTTGCTTTTTATTGCTGTAATAATCGATTACAGTTGCTAAATGGCAGAGTTGCCTTAGCCTTAGAAAAGAGAAAGTAAGAGAGCAGAAAGAAGATCCCCCATCTGGAGACCCACATGTTGTATTTATAGGCAAAACCAGGTTGTTGGGCCTCCTGAGTAGTTTGGGCCCATCAAGATCATAGCCGAACCCTACTTCATTATGCCGACCAATCCTGAGCAGTTGGTATGCCGAACGAGGGGAGGTGCGAGGTATCGAGATACAGAGGTATCGAGGTATCGAGGTGCCGAGGTATCGAGGTACCGAGGTATCGAGGTGTCGAGGTATCGAGGTGTCGAGGTGTCGAGGTACCGAAGTATGAGGTTTCGAGGTACCGAGGTGTGAGGTGCGAGGTACCGAGGTGTGAGGTGCGAGGTACCGAGGTGTGAGTATCGAGGTACCGAGGTATGGAGGTGTGAGGTATCGAGGTACCGAAGTATGAGGTTTCGAGGTACCGAGGTGTGAGGTTTCGAGGTACCGAGGTGCGAGGTGCGAGGTACCGAGGTGCGAGGTGCGAGGTGCGAGGTACCGAGGTATGGAGGTGCGAGGTGCAATGCCGAGAGAGGTGAGGTATGCCAAACGACCCATCCAATGCCGAACGCTCCTTGATGCCAAACGAACCATCCACTGCCGAAGGTCTCCAGATGCCGAACGAGATTTATGCCGAGCGCTCCATCTAATGACGAACGATCCTTAGTGCCGAACCTCCACCATGTCGAACCATGTCTGATGCCGAACAGTTTCTAATGCCGAGCGCCCATCATGCCGAACGATCTCTAATGCCGAGCGCTTCTTAATGCCGAGCGCTCCTGGATGCCGAGCGCTCCTGAATGCCGAGTTTTCCTGGAATGCCGAACCACTCATGTATGCCGGACGCTATATGTATGCCGAGTACTCTTGAACGCTATTCGAACGTGAATGTCAGACGAACCATTTGTGCTGAACCTCCACCATGCCGAACCATGTTTAATGCCGAACCATGTTTCCCAGACCCAAATTATAGTTGATTCATCTTTATCCAATCATATTTCCATCTCCCAAGCACGTTGCGTCATCCATCCATCCAGTCGACTGTATCCATCGTATCCTAGACTCGACGAACATGCAGTTGATTAAGTTAAACCCGTCTGTCCGTGGCCTTGCCAAAAGGCGGGTTAACAATACTCATGTAGTTTCATTTCTTATATATAAGGTTATTTTACAATTGTAAATCATATTAATTATAATTCCATACTTTATAATTCATTTGCTTATATAATATATTCTTTTACAATTGTTGTTTTCATTTAGATTATTCAAACAGCTTTTATCAACTTATATATATTTACATTTTCAATAACCGAACAATCAATTTATATACTATAATAATTTCTGAAAAATGGTTTCTTTTATATATAAAATATAATCGAGGTAAAATATTTCATTTACCCAATTTAAAAACAATACTATGTCGACTTGCCTCGTTTAAGTGTTTAGAAATTCCTATCGATGACATGGCGTCCTACATACCGACCAGAATCCACAAACAACTCAACGGATAAGTAAACACAATATAAAACACCTTATATCACTAACAAATATGCGCTCATATCTATAATACACTCAAACTCAATCTAGGATGCTACTGACTCTATCTATGCTGAGTACACATCAAAGCCTATGAATATACTAAATCTAAGCTCTGATACCAACTATGACGACCCGCAAATTCGTACCCTTTGAATCGACAATAAACCACACATGTTCGACCCAAAAAGCACAGACTGACAGAAAGTCGTGAGAAAGAAAAGAAGAAAGAAGAAGATAAGAGAAGAAAGAAAGAATAGAGAACCAAACCGAACAATACAGAATCTCACATCGCAGCGGAAAACATATAATATCGTATCAATGATCTTTACAAAACAGAAACTGTATATACATACATCAATCAGAGTTCAACAATCAATCACCAATCATCAGCCTGGACAGTTATAATAACCTTTCCTTACAATTGCTGATAATATAAATAACAAAGCAGCGGATAATAAACAGATACGTGTATACGAAAATGAAGATCTCCAGCTCTCCTGCTGAAGCTCTAAAAGCACCAAATCTGAACCTGTAAATATACTCGGTCTGACCCGAGCATTGAATGGGAAGAATGCCCGGATTAGTCTGGTAAACCAGCATGAGAAACACACTCAACTAAATTTATTAAATTACCAAATATATTTTTTCAAAACAAAAGTATCTCGTAAGACACGCCCACACATAAACACAGACATGTTTTTACCTTATGGTAACTAAAACCATTCATATCAAATCATCTGATATTATAACAGTGTCTATTGCACAAAAAATATTAATTATAGCCGATATTGTTATATTGATTAAGTTCCAGCATATAGCCCAAATTGGGTAATACAATCAAAATGGTCGGCACGTAGCGAAGTTTGGATTTCCACACAAATGACCAGGTGAAGGGACTACCTTCCGGCAGTACATCTCTAGAGGAATGTACCGAGGAACATCACAAAGGAACCTCTACCAACACAAGACCGGCCTACCTCTATACCTAGGTAGTACCAAATATATCATCCCCCGGTCGATACCGACCTTTTCCGAGGGCCCTTGTTAATTTACATCCCAAACATCATAGCAAAAAGAAATATATCTAGAAATGGATGTTCATATCCTAATTGGGAAGGACCTAATTAGCCTTGCTACATCTAGCCATGTTTCGGTCATTTCCGGTCGATGAGGCCTGAGGTGACGATTACCTTTCAAATATCACATATCACATCACTAATGAATGCCACATTCGCCATTTCCGTTGACTACTAATTGCCTTTCATATAAAAAACAACCCTTGAGCTCGTACGTCTTAAGGAAGGGTGTTAAGCTAAGAGAAGTTGCCTTCTCCGCCACCAAACAGATGTACGTTTGTAAAAACCAAGGTACGTAAGCTTAGAAAATACAATGTCAGACATTCATCCATACAAGTTGTCCAGGAACAGGACAAACCGAAGGCACTCTCCTACCACATCCTGTCGGGAAATCCCTAGGATTAGTAGCGAAAAGTCCTTACATTGGATATTTCATAACAAAGACGCTACTGTTACTATATGTATATTGGGATTTTAACCCCAAATGATCAACAAGCAGTCTTTCACTATGAAAATCCTAAACATCAATATCATCGGCCAACCTGCACAATCGTCGTATATATGTTGGTCCGAAGTGGTTTTCAGATAAATCTGATCCCGGTCTCTTCGCACCAACAACGCAAAAGCGTTTCTCAACCTCACACAAAAACTAAGTCTCATAGACTTATCACATTTCCAACTTTCAACTTGCTATCCTTTGGCCAAGAAGGAAGCTCGATAGATTAGAGTAATACACCGCACTACACGAATCAACATCCTCAACACAAACGATAATCAAGCCTACACGGATGGCTACGTACTAAGTGTATGACTAAATAGTTCCCACATCAAGTCGAGGAACTAAAATGGCCAAATTTGATAGACGGTTATTTAACTATCAAAGCAACAAACAAATATTTAGCACCATAAGCAATCACTAGGCCATTTTAGTTATTCTTTTATTAATTAAATCACTTTCCAAATATTCCCTTCGAATTACCTTTAAAAAGATATAATCTCAAAACCATTTCAATATTCTATATTTGGAAAACATTTCCATGTACTTATTTAATAATAAGTAATTCACAAATCAATTTATTTTCAACACTTAGAAAATATTACATGTACTTAAATCATGATTAAGTATATATTTTATTCTTTAAAGAAAACATTCTCTTAAACATATTTATTTGGATCAAAAATGAATGTTGCGTAAAACATCGTTATGACCACCCAAAAATCATTAGTGTAGGGATTCGATATTTAGATAGATATATAAATCCCATACACTATACAAAACATCTTCTTTCGAAAATCATTTACTATAACAACGATATTATAGTTCATGCTTTCCTTACTTCTCGAAATGTCTATTTCAACAATGAATGTTGAAATCTATGTATTCGATACTTAACGCATTTTAAAACATCTTCAAACCATTTAACTTCATTTAAAATATCACTTCCCAAAACATTTATTTAATTTAAAGGATTATTCACTGTCCAAAATCGTGAATATAATTCTCTAAACAAATTCATTATTTCTACACATTTATTAAAAGATTATTCACTGTCCAAAATCGTGAATATATTCCTTTAATAAGATTTCTTATTTAACTTATCAAATTCAATTGGTTTCAGATTTATAAAACAATGTTTATAAATCACATTTCTATTTTATAAAAACTTCAATTTATAAAATTCCATTATTAACAAATTCCATTTATATCTCATTTATATGTCAAAATCCAATTATAAGTAAATTACTTATAATTCTCTTATTTACAAATTCATTCTTTTTATAAATTTATAAATCTTATTCACTTATAAGATCCATTTATACTTCATTTTAACACTTACAAAACTCTTTTACAATTCATTACTTTTTTATTTATAAAATACCAATTTTATAAATCTTATATATAAACCGTTTATAATAAGTCAAAATTCTCAATTTAACTATTTTACCAAATAGTTAAATCCATATTTCAAAAATCATATTTTGATTCCATTTAAATAAACTTCTTCTTTTAATAATTTACAAATCATCAATAAAACTCATATAACTTCAAAAATCACTTAAACAGCCTTTTTAATTTGAAATCATCATTTTAATATTTTAAAATTCCAAAACATGGCCCAATGCTGCAAAAATGCTAAATAAGGTGATTCACAACAATCATATCAATCCTGGCATCCAAAACATCATATATCATATGATAACAACATATATATCAATATTTGTAAATAAAATCAACACTGGTGAGGAATCTAGTTGGATCCTTCCAACCTGTCACCTGCAACAAATATACATATTAGAAAATATGTACAATGTCCACTTCGAGGCAGACGCGCGTATAAAAGGTCATTCGCTCATGCACGGGAACGTATATGGTCTCATCTGCTCCAATAGGCAGGACTATATCCAAACCAATCAACATATATATATATCATATATCATATATCATCCAAACAATAATCAGTCAGCACAAAATAAATTTATTCTCGCTTATATAAAAATATAAGTAAGTCGGAAAGAGTGAGTTGTACTCACTTTGATTCCAATAGCCGTTGCATCGTTCTATTCCGAATAAAATTAAACGAGCGTTTAATTTTATCCAAAATTTTCACTAGTTCCAATCAACTCCAAACAAGCTCCATCGCGTAGTGTTCGTCAATACGAACCCAACGCAACTTGTTTCGTCAAAAACGGACCTTGTATGAAAAAGTTACAACATTTTAAAGTTTATACAAATTTATATATAATAATTTACAAATTCTTTTTTTGTTTTAAACCTTAAATCAATCAGGGCCGCACATTTTTTTTACAGCAGATCATGGTCGTGATTCCCCTTCTTCCTCAATGCGTTCGAAAACTCCCAGGTCCCGTTCGAAAATAAAGAAACCCATCGTCCCAAACTTTCCCCGATCGCCACGCTTCAATTTCTTGTCTATCCAACGATCAACATGCATCATCGACTCCGCCTACCAACGCCGCACGCACGGCCAGAGCCATGCCGAGCTTGGCCTCACCAACGATGAGATAACGCCCCCCAAATGCGCGTCCTTCACAAGCCATTTCCTCCTCGATCGTTGCACCATAGTTGATATCGACCGTATGTATTGAAATATCTCGTTTAGCTCTACAATGTTGTAGTTGAATTTTTTATTAATAGTCGACGGATTAAGAGAGATCGGAGGGGAAAGATTTGAATGTTTATGGCCATTGAATATGAATAACGGCGGCTAGGGTTAGAGGGGCTAGGGTTTGGGAAAATGAACGTCTTTATATAGGCAATCACAAAACACTATTCATCCAAAATATTTCCGAACTCCAAACGAAGCATGCCGCCTGGCGTTTATAATATTTTACCCCTATTTCGAACACAATAGAATATATATCAAAGGCCAATTCGACCGTATTTGGAAGATGGGTTTTCAAATCGACTTATTTTAATTAAAAATTTACTTAAACAAATTTCTATGCATTTCAGCTTCGTACGACCAAACCATAAGTCCGATCGACACGAAATTTGAAATCCTACAATAATATAACATTACGGATCCAATGAAACTAGTTTCGTCGAAATCCGAGACCGTATGAAAAATGACTATTTTTACATGTTAATTAAATATTAAAATTTCCAATTTCTATAAATTAACTTTTAATTTAATTTTAAAAGTTCTCTAACATCATTCTAATTCAAATAGAATTTAATTCAACTTTATAAATCATTCTCCATTCACATTAAATTCAAAATCAAATTATTTCCACAATTTCAAATAATTAAATTAACAACTTAATTATCCAAATTAATCATTATATTCGAAATATAAGTTATTCAACTTAAAAAATTAACTTGTGAATATTTAAAATCAATTAAATATCTGAATTTTGGATGACTAAAATTCTGGTTCGTTACACAAACTCAACCTTAGGCACTACATTTTTAGACATCCTACTATATAGGTAGGCCTTAATTAGTTAACCCTAACATGACTGATTTTTACCGCATAGGCTATAGGGCTCTGATACCATTATTGGAACTATGCCGGCCCACAGCGGATGTTATAGGTGAATCTCATAAAAATTTCCTTATTGGATCACAAATTAAAGTGATAAAATTCCGCGTCATTGCAATATGTTTTGATGCTAATGCGGTGGCTAGAAGGAAGTTAGTTTACGCTAAGGCTTTGATTGAAATAACCCATGCCACCCCTTGCCCTCCAGGCTGAAGGTTCGTATTGCTGAAGGATGGGATGTATTTGTTGATGTTAACCACGGTTGGAAACTTGATATTTGCACGATTTGTCATTCTATTAGTCACATCGTAGAGGCTTGTAAGCATGATTTAGATGATTTCCCTTTGCCTATACCTGATAAGATCCTACTTCCTCGACCTTCTGTTAGGAAGTTGGTGCCTAAGCCTTCAATCGTTGTCTCTAGGAAAGATGTGAACTTCTGTTAGGTTGTACTAAATGTTATTTCTCCTATTGGAACATGTTCGGAGCCCACTGCTATTACTACTGATTATGTGGTTGTACCATATGTGGATCCTCCTTCTGGTATTATGATTAAGTGGAATTCATTTAAGAGAGTCTGGGAGCATGTGAAAACTGAAATGAGATATTCTTCGTAGTACGATAGCTATTATATATTTGTAGGTGGTGATGGTGAGGAACGGCTGTTATATTACCACGCAGCTGGATACAAACCTGTACTTACTACCGTTGGTGAGGATGGTGATAACAATAGAATTATTTTGGCAGATGAAACCTGGGATCAGAAATACTTATACTCCTGCGACTCGGTAGATTATGTTCCAAATCTAACAGCTTTATTTTCTATCTTTTCTCATGTCAGTGGTCCAATATCGAACGATGAAGTCAGTGGTTCCTCCTCCATGGAGGGGTCATAGTCTCTTGTAGTTTATTGTAGTTTAGGCATCTCTGCCTAACTCATGTACTTTTCCTTTAGTGTCAGTTGTTCTGACGCATGCGTCGAGTACCTATTTTTAAATGAGTTTTAATAATAGTGAATGTCCCACTCCAAAGCCGACTAGTCTTGCTATATATATATATATTAATTTAATAAAATATAATAATTATATTATTTTATATGGCTGCACTGACCTGACATATATGATAAATATTTTATTTTTATAAAGCAAAAATATATACACGCATATAACCAAACTAATTTGTGACAACATTGCTTGCATATTAGGGAGTTACACAAAAGCTTTGTTAGCAATTTTACAAATTTAACTTGTTTGAATTAAGTTATATAATTGTTATAAATTAATAATTGAAATGAGTACAAATATTATATTAATTTATATGAATTTTAGTTATTTGTTTATGTCCTTCGAATTAATTAAAATAATACATTATGTTATATATTAATTGAATTAATATATGGCTAAAATAAAAGTTTATTTAATCAATATATGTGATATTAATTAGTCTCCACATTATGGAGTGATCTATGCAGGGTGGTCGACCATATCATGGGAATAGAGGTTTGAAAATTTCTTTTTGACTAGATAAGATCTAGGGTTAAGAGATGGGGAAAAGGAAGATATATTTGGGATATCCGGTGGCTATAAATACCAACTACCTTCCTCGTTGCTATAACAGAAAATGAAACCCTAGACTCCATTAAAGCTTGTTAAGCACACCAAGCTATAAGGAAAAGGGAACCATAATTCAAAAGAGAAAGCTAGAAACAAGACGCATCAACAACCAGCTAGATCTATAGGTAATATGTGATTTAAATTTGAACTGTATATATATATATATCTCCTTTTTTTTCGACCCTAACATAAAGAAATCGAGCTATCTTAAAAAAATCGAATTAAGATACACACACATTTATGCAAACATATGTATTTATGCATATTATATATATAACAAAAAATTCCTTATATTAACTTTCGACATATATATATATATATCAGCATATATATATATTGGATTATATATAGTATATATACATACATATTTACTCATATAGTTTAAATTAAAATTAAAATTTTGTAATCATTTTGTATTTGAATAACGGGTTCAGATTCGAACACACACACACACACACATATTTCAAAATTCTATAAGTTTTAAATTTAAAATTTAGATGTGCATATTTTCCACAATGACACACACACACATTCATAATCAAATTTAGAACAAAATATAAAGCGGCTGTAGTTTAGTGGTAAGAATTACGTGTTGTGGCCGCAAAGACCTAGGCTCGAATCCCAATAGCCACAATTTTTACTGTTTTACCAATTTTTTAAAAAAGGTTAAAATCAAAAAACCATTTTTTTAAAGACCGTGAGCTTTTTATAAAAAAAGGAATTTTTTAATATATAAATATAGAAGGGTCGTAAAGCCTTTTGAATAAAAATGTTATATATGTATATTTTAAAAGTCCGTAAACCTTATATATGATAAATCATTGGTTAAATTTATTATAATATGTATAGACTGAAAATAATGATATTATAAGTATACATGTATGTATGTACGCATATATAAACTAAATCGTAATTATGTAACACCATACACTACACCAAAACAGTCATTTGGCAATACTTTTTTTTTTCCATTTGGCGACACTTATATGGGTTGCAATTTAGTCTCGCTAATAAGTGTCGCTATCCAATATAAGTGTTACTGAAAATAAAAATTTACACTTTTAAATACGGCGACACTTATTTTCGTTGTAAGCCTTGGTTTAATTGGAGTTAATTGAAATATACTAGGGCAAAATTGTAATTGAATAAAATATCACGCTTACCCCTACCCACACTTATTTTATAACCTGAAAAAACTCCTTCCGTATTCCGTAAAAACAAATCCCTGCCACTCCATCCCGAAATCCCCAAATCCCCAAATCGCTCTCTCCATCCCATAAATAAATCACTACTGCTGCTGCCCCTCTCCCTCCGACTCCATCAAACCGCTACCGCCCCATCCCTATCCGACTCGATCAAACCGCTAATGCCCCATCCTCCTTCGACTCCATCAATTAGTTGCAGTCAGCTCCTCCATTATCGCTTGACCTTGCAAGACCCAGGACACGAAGGACACCGCAAGTGGAAGATGACAAGCCCTTCTGGTAATTTTGTAATGCCACTGATTTGGTTTTTGAAAGCTATTTTTAGGGTTTGTTTGTAAGCAAAGCAATCGCGATTCTTCTAAGAAGGTCTCACGTGAAAATTAATAACTTGAATATGTTTGGTGTTATAAATAACCCATGTACGTTGTATGTTCAATTATGTTCAAGTATGTTCATAGAAATCCAATGGATGGAAAATGACATTTACTCAGATTGTTAAGTTTGGTACTCTGAAAGAGTTTGTAAATGTACACAGTAATATGCTAAAGCTCGGTTTTACTATTTTTTATCAACCGTGTACCTTTTATATTCTATTAATAATCCATATGTATCAAAACATCTCTTAATCCATGTGTATCAAAGCAGCTCTGTTTGCTTTTGTAGATTAACCAAAGCTATATACACATGAGCAAATGCCTGTGGGTCTAATTGATCAAATATGTGGTGTGCATCTAACAAGTGAAAAAACAAATGGGCCCTAGTTGAAAAAGTGGACATGCATAAATTTTCAGTTGAATTGGGAATTTTAGCTTTTGGAGTATAGATAGCCCAAATCTGCAGGCTTTCTTATTTCATGCCCAAAAGCAAAATAAACTGAAATAAATTTGGAAAAGCTACCATATTTGCTGTTTTTACCAGAAAAACCATTTATGTAGAAACTTTGATCTCTTTGTCCAACGTTAAACATGGGTTTCAAAATTAAATGCCCTCAACTTTGAGATTTTCCTGCACATGAAATATGCAAATGAAGCAATGCAAACAAAGCAACTATTCAACTCTAGCTTTGTAGGTTACATAAAAAACATAATATGTCTGGCCGATTCACTGCTCCTCAGGATCTAACCCTCCCAGCTGCCTATAGATCTCCTGTTTACGACAGATTCTCAAACACAAGCTATGTCAATGGTGGCTTGCAAATGCCACTATCCCAGAACTCTGGTCTATCCATGATCTCAACCGTTTCTCCAGTTTACGCTCAAGCTCTTGCTGAGAAGAATTTTGTTGTTGATTTTTTAATGGGTGGAGTTTCTGCTGCGGTCTCCAAAACGGCAGCTGCCCCTATCGAGCGTGTGAAGCTCCTGATTCAGAATCAGGATGAGATGATCAAATCTGGACGTCTATCGGAGCCATACAAAGGAATTGGTGACTGCTTTGGGAGGACAATCAAGGAAGAAGGGTTTGGGTCTCTGTGGAGAGGAAACACTGCCAACGTCATCCGTTATTTCCCAACGCAGGTATATTAAAGCCTTCCTTTTTAGCCTTTCTTATTCAAAAAGACTTTTTGATTGCTATGTATGTTTTCATCATGTATGGCATCATATTTCCTTTGAATTACAGAGCTTAACGTGCTTTTTATGTTTTTTGTGGTTTTTGCATTATATTAACCGTCGGTATCCAAGTATTAATTGAACAAATATTATACTCATGGATAAACATTTCATATCATGAGCATGGTACTTATTTTGAATTTTTGAATGCTTTACAGTCTGTTTTGCAACATTTTAAGTAGTCATGACATTTTAGAACTATTCAACTTCTAACAAAGAAGAGGCAAGTTAAATCGATGTTGGCAAGTCATAAGCAACAAGTAAATAAAAATGATTTTAAACTTAGTCATCCCATCCTTTTAATTTGGACTTTTTTATATTTATTTACCATTTATCTAAAAGTGGTTTTATTTATTACATTTTACTTAAACCTGCTTAAAAGTCAAATCTTGCTCTACTTTTAAGCTATCAGAATTGGAAAAAAAAGTTTCGCAAAATGACTCTTTTACATTATCTATTTTTTGTGTTACTGCCATGGTTGATATGCTTACTGATGTGAAAGTTAGTGGGTATTCATGCCATGTATATGTATGCATGCCATGTATAAAGATCTTTACTTGCGTAGCGTGATTCGAACCGCTGGATATATATTGATATGTAGTATGTTGTATGCTACCTAAGACCTATAGTACTAATATGTACTATCATCTAAGTATCCAATTTCAAAAATAAAAAGTGTGTAATTATAGGCTTCAAAAAACTGGTATTCAGTTCACACTTAGTTGTGTTATCATTTGAAAATTATGACATTGTTTTGACAGTTTTCCTCAATTCCTTTTTATTGACCTTTCACTTTAATTTGCAAATGCTAACCTTAACTTTCTCCATCTTCAGGCCTTGAATTTTGCTTTCAAGGACTACTTCAAGAGGCTCTTCAACTTCAAAAAAGACAAGGATGGTTATTGGAAATGGTTTGCTGGAAATCTTGCTTCTGGTGGTGCTGCAGGTGCCTCATCCCTTTTCTTCGTTTACTCCCTTGACTACGCCCGTACCCGTTTGGCTAATGATGCCAAGGCTGCGAAGGGAGGTGGTGAGAGGCAATTCAATGGTCTTATTGATGTGTACCGCAAGACACTGAAGACCGATGGCATTGCTGGATTATACCGTGGATTTAACATTTCGTGTGTTGGTATTATTGTGTACCGTGGTCTCTACTTTGGTATGTATGATTCATTGAAGCCACTTCTTCCTTGAAAGATGCAGGTATGTCTACCATCTTTAGGACACTGCTTTGTTAGTTTTCTTTATTTAAAAACATCGATTGTTCAAATGTTTCATCTTGTATAATTTCTCTTTAGGCTTGTTTACGTTACCTTAGCTGTTTCTATTAAAGGACAGATGTTACATGATAACTTAAATATTAAAAAAAATGAAATGGTCTTTTTGTAGACAATGTGGAAGAATGCACATTCCTTGCCTAGTGTGCAATCTGTTTTACTTGTCATCTTATGTTAAAGTGCAAGGGCTTCTTAAACTTAATTATATTATGTTGCAGTATCATTAGTAATTTCCATATGGTAATTGGAAAGAACGGGTTTTAACACAGTGAATTTGCCTTATTATAACACATATGTATTTAGTACGGGCGTTTTGGAAATTTTGTACTAATTAATGATAACTAATCGCATTTGTAATTTTGGACAAATGCAGGACAGTTTCTTTGCTAGCTTTGCTCTTGGATGGGTCATCACCAATGGTGCAGGACTTGCATCCTACCCAATTGACACAGTCCGAAGAAGAATGATGATGACATCAGGAGAGGCAGTAAAGTACAAGTTATGTGATTTTATGATGGTCCTCAAAATGGAATGTACAAGTTATGTGATTTTTCAGATGGAGGTTTCGTTATATGGCCGGAGTTTCGTATTCGGTATTTGTAGAATTTCACTATGAAATTTACGTTGTCTTTTGTATTCCAATTTGACATTGTTATGAAGTAGTTGATTATGTATTGAATTAACCAACTAAATTATGTATTGTACTTGTTATGAAGTAGTTGACATTGTTATGAAGTAGTTGACTATGAAATTTATGTTGTTATTTGATCATGAATATTGTAAATTTTGGGTTCCTATTGAATGTAGTATAATAATGCATATCATATTAGTTATTAATTGTTTATTAATGTTAAAATAATTGACTATATTGAGAATGAAAATATTTCAGCGTTATAAGCGTTGGCAAATAAAATTTACCAACGTTTATAAGCGTCAGCATAGAAAATTAAACAATGTTGGATGGTTAATTTGCCAACGTTTATAAGCGTTGCTAACTAATATACACCAACGTTTATAAGCGTTGGCGAATACAAACTTCCAACGCTTATAAGCGTTGGAAAACTAAACTCGCCAACGCTTATAAGCGTTGACAATAAATTGCGACGCCCCTACAACGACGCTAATAAGCGTTGCTGAAACTGTTTGCGACGGTTATACTCGTTGGGAAGCACCTGTTTTGGTGTAGTGATATATATATAATGTATATATATAAGAGATAAATTAAACTAACCATGCTTATAACAAAATGAAATAAAATATTGAAATTGAAATTAAGATAAAATCAGTCTCAAATTATAAAAATTAATTTACAATAAAACATTAAATACGATTTAATATGACTAAATAATCAACAATAATAAAAAAAAATATCCAGTGCAAATTTATTTTTAAAAAACTTCCCCCATTTTACCATGCTTCCAATGCATCTCATCCAATAATAGTATTAGAGCCCTCGTTGTGTTATTATAAATAATTTAAAACACGTATGACAAGCTATTAAAAGGTCTAACTAGAGGAGTATATAGAAAAGAGTGTTTAAGTAAGAAGAAGGTTCCTTGAATTAAGAAACGTTCTTACAAACGGAAAACCACCATACTCCGAGTCCTTACCTGACACATCGAAGTTGTATGTTTCTTGGGCATGCCCTTGGTGCAAGGTCCAAATGTGAAGTACCTTGGGTTGATTTAAATAAGGTATTCGATTTTTTTTTTTAAATAAAGATTAAATTTTATCACGGCCATGAATAAATTTGAAATCGTTTGAAAGTGTATTTGTAAAGGTATAAATAAACTTATATATTTTTAAATTTAAGGCTATAAATAAATAAATTTGAAATTGTTTTTGAATTCAAATAATAAAAGATTTAAATAAATAAATTCAAAATAATTTTAAATTATAACATGAACTATAAATGTTAAATAGTTCGTAAAAGATTAAAATAAAGATGTAATATTAATTTATCGTTAATTAATAATAATTCATATGTAAGTATATGATTTAATATTACCATATTATAAATGTTATAATTAAATAAGAGAATCTTAGTATATAATTTGAAATAAAATAAAAACATGATTTTAAATGTTAAAATCGAAATAAAACTCATTATAATTATTTAACTAATAATAAAAAACATAGATGTAATTTTCCTCTCCGCTGAGTTCAAAATGGAAAAAAAAAAAAAGAAGAAAGAAAGATCAATTAAGCATAGTAAATCTAAAATTATGAACATTCTAAGCACACAAATGAACCCAGCACTACAGAAGAACAAGTAAATAGCAATCCACGTCCTCACTTTATTTCCCATCTGAACGGTTAAAGTAGAAATATCCAACGCTTAATGTCAGTGATCCGCGTGCATCTTATAAATGATCAAAGCCCTCGAATTGAAAAAAAACTGAATCCAACGACCCAATAATTCCCGCGCTAAAACACCAAATTTACAAGCAACATACCTCGCAACTGCATATATACGTTCACTTATCTTCTGGGTTATTCATCACTCTCAAATCGTTGAAACTTCCCAAATTGAAAAAACCCTAATTTCTTCCCACATTTTCAATGGCACGTACAAAGCAGACCGCTAGAAAATCAACCGGTGGCAAGGCTCCAAGGAAGCAACTCGCAACAAAAGCAGCTCGCAAATCTGCTCCAGCCACCGGCGGCGTGAAGAAACCCCACAGATTCAGGCCGGGAACCGTTGCCCTTCGTGAGATCCGCAAGTATCAGAAAAGCACCGAACTTTTGATAAGGAAGCTTCCATTTCAGCGTCTGGTTCGTGAAATCGCTCAAGATTTCAAGACTGATTTGAGATTTCAGAGCTCCGCAGTCTCTGCTCTTCAAGAGGCTGCTGAGGCCTATCTTGTTGGGTTGTTTGAAGACACTAATTTGTGTGCGATTCATGCTAAGAGAGTTACAATCATGCCTAAGGACATTCAGCTTGCTAGGAGAATTAGAGGTGAAAGGGCTTAAGATTTATTGTGTCCAGATCTGCATTGGCAAACTCTTGTTTTTAATTCAGTACTGATGTTTCAGTTATCTTTCTCGTGCATCTGTAACTTTCGTCATATCTGTTCTGATTAAGATTATGAATTAAACGAAACATTTGTGCTACATTAGTTGTTTCCTTGGAACTGTTATTTTTTGCCATTTTCAAACCATTAATACCAACATTAGTTCTCAATAAGAAGGCATATACCATAGGTTACAGTGGGCTATTGGTTGTGTTAGTGGTGTTTAATCTTACTTAATGGTGTACGCTAAGTACTTAATATTGTCAAATTGTTTAAAAGCGCTTGGAGATCACTTATAGCTTAGCTGTTCGTTTGTTTTCTTTGTTACTAATGCACATTTTGGAAGATACCATTACACGCCTTGGTCCAAATACCTTATAGCACATTGTGCTCTGATCATTGTGTTGATTACTTGCCAAATAATTTTTCACATCATGCAAGTGATTGTAAAAGCGTCAACTACATTTCAATATGCTATCTTGATTCTTATATTTGAACAGTAGTAATATGTTGATAGTGTTGAGATTTTATGAAGGTCATACGGCATATTTTGTATAACATGGAAGAAAACTCATGTCTAATTAGTAGAGTAATATTTGATGTTGAAGTTCTTTTAGGATGATTGATATTTGTTTAAATATTTGTTAGTTCTCGTTACTTTTAATTCATATAGCAGATTAGGTTTTAATTTCATATTGCACTAATATAACTAATTAAATGTTGCAATGCTATTCAAGTTAATAATTACATATTTCCTTCCACTGTTCTGTCTTCTTTATTTTGCAGATACCTCACTGAAGTACTAGGGATTTACATACTGCTATAATTTATTAATGTGAAGTAGATTAATTTAGTAAATTCATGTTTGATTATGTCTGGATTTTTAAATAAACACTATGAAGGTACAACATCATCAAAGACAGCTGACAAGAGTTTATTTTTACAAGTGACCTAATTATTCAAAAACCCCAACTTTCTTTCTTCATCGGTTAAGATCAAATAAAATGGACACATGTTTTATTTGTTCAGCCTGTTCATTTACCTGTTAATGTCATGTACTCAGAGCCTATTGGGCCTTTCTCACTGTCTGAAGCAAGCCCATGGTTCTAACCCCTTTTCCATCCTTTATGATCTTGATGAAATCATAAGGTTTTCCGCTCAACATAAAATTTCCAAATTATTTAGTTAATGCTTTCATTCTTAATCAAATGCAACAAGTTAGTGAAGTTTCAACATTGATGTTGATCATAACAATCTAACAATTCCATTAGTTCCTCCACTATGTCCCCAAAAACTGCAGTATCGTTGAATCGGAGACGTGTTACGCAACGGGGAAATATGAGAAATTTCAAATTTTTCCTTATTTTTATCTTTGCACATGATCGTTATCTTTTGTTATTATTTTGAATCCGATAACCATACCACTTTTTTTATTGGGACAGTTTGGTTAAAGTCCCTATTAAGTTTCAAAATATACTAAACATCCTTGCCAAAAAAATATGTAAATTAGGTCTCTATGATTAAATTATTGAATAAGTGCATACATTTATGCAATTATATTTAAAAATTGCAGATATTTTCGCAATTATCCACTATAAGAAAATTGCGAAAATTTCCACGGTTATTCATTAAAAAAATTGCAGAAATTTTCATAATTATTCACTGAAAAATTGCAGATATTTATGCAATTTTTGGATATAATTGCATAAATGTCTGCAATTATTCACTGAATAATTGCAGACATTTATGCAATTATTCAGTAACTTAATTCTAAAAACCTAATTTACAATCTTTTTTTGAGGATGAGTTTTCGTGTATTAAGTTTGATTTTAAGGATCCGAGCCTAATATTCACTTTTCTATTTCTGTCAGTTAATAATGTTAATATGATATTGCTTAATCATGAGCATCATATGTCCAATGATATAAGAGGAGTATAAATTACATGAATATTACATTACTGTTTATAAATAGATGGTACACAAACAACCATTGAAATTTATGACCATGTATATATACATGTTAATTATAGGCAACATATGCATATATATGTAGTACTCCATATAAATGCGTATTTAAATGTCTACACACATATATAAATATAATAATCGACCTCATAAATAAGTTAAAATATTTCCTTTTAATCAATATATTTGGCTACTTGAAAACCAAACTTAATGATTAAGATCCTTTTGTTCTTATTATGAATAAACTTTAATATTATATTAAATCATATTCAATATTTCACTAATTCTTTTTTGAAAACTTAAATGTTAGGTTTATATTTAATTTTTCATGAGTACCGTTATAATTAATGTTATATATACAAGGGCCATGTACATATAATATTATATTAATATCTAGGTGACGTATATATGTATATACATAGTTTTCACGATCTATAACTATATATATACACATGCTAGTAGCATACATTACATATACACACACACAAACACACACACACACACGTATATTTAGTATTGAGAACATACGCATATTATGATTATATATATAATATGATATGATATGATATTTTAAAATCATAATATATAGGATATATAAATATACATTATATAGATACTAAATTCAAATTAAATAATAATTGTAAACTAAAATGACTTTGAGCCAAATTGTTATTTTTCTTAATGGGAAAGGAAATTATAGTTTATTACTGTAAATTCAAAATCCTAAAGACTAGCAATAAAAACTAATTCAAAGTTTTGAATTAAATAAGATATTTTATATTGTCCAAAATAATTTTTAGAATTTTAAATAACTAATGCCTATATTTTTGGTTCTTCAAAGATTTTTTAATATATACATTATATATATATTGTTATCTATTGGATTAAAAACTAATTTAACTTTTTAATTAAAGAATATATTTAAGCAAAAATAATTTTCAGATTTTAAAATAACTGACACATAATGTTTCAGTTTCTTAAGACTATATTTTTGGATTATATGAATTATTATTTGTTTTATAAATCACCTTAATATACATATACATATATTAAATTATTTAAAATAAATCAACTTTATTACAAGAACAATAATTTATGAAAACTATATCTTTTATAATTTTATTTGATAATTTATTTTTAATTAGCAATGATAATTTATATCATTATAATTTTTACACCATATCTAAATAAATATAATTCAGGTGTTATAATTTATTTCTTTACATTTATTTAGACTGAATATATTATGGAGTGATGATATATTAAAATAATTTATTAGAATTTTTACCTCATGCTGATTAAGTTGAGGTTTTACATGTTGAACTATCATTATTTCCTTTCGAAAACTTATTTCCAAATCCATTAATTTTCCGCAAGATAATTTCACAGGACTAAATTTAATGGGCATATTGTTAACGTTAAAATACGAACGGTAACACCCGGTGTGTGTGATAAGATCGTGAAAGCACCACCCGTGTGACGGGAACAGAAATTAAGCAGGAAAATAGCCGAAATGCAGTAAATGAACAACAGATTTATAGTGGTTCGGCCCGTAATTGAGCCTACGTCCACTTTATAGTCTCTTATTGCTGATTTGATTACAATTTGATACAAATCTCTTCAGGAAACGGTACAATTCGATCACAAGAAACAATCTAGACTACTAGCTCAATCTTCGACGGTGAAACTCGATAAATCCATGTCGGATGTGAGGAATTTCTCTCGAAGCTTGTTGTAGTGTCGCGAATGCTTGAAGGATCCTTGATTACTGAATGAATGAAGAGTTCGACGGAGTAACAGCGCTGTAGAAATGATTTGCCAAAAAGTCCTCTCCATGTTGGAAGTGATGGGGTATTTATAGGAGCAGATTTCTGAGTTTTCAATTTGGCCAAGTCATGAGTCGTGACCGACTCATAGTAAGTCGTGACTCGTATCCGACTCATGATGTCTCGTGGGCGCCTTATGGTCCATCTTGCGGCTTAGTTGGAAGACAAGTGTTAAGTCGTAGTCGACTCATCAGATCAAAATAGCACAGGCCCGGGTATTGGATTCCAGTTTCGATAGCCTTTAAGTCGTAAGCCTGATGAGTCGTACGCACCATGAGTCGTAAGCCCTATGAGTCGTAAGACCTTATGAGTCGTACGTTTCCAAGTCTGATGAGTCGTAAGCCCTATGAGTCGTAAGACCTTATGAGTCGTACATTTCCAAGTCTGATGAGTCGTACAGACCTTATGAGTCGTAAGACCTTATGAGTCGTACATTTCCAAGTCTGATGAGTCGTACAGACCTTGACTCGCTGAACCATCTGGACCATGAGTCGTAGACTCCTTATCTCGTAAGTCCATGAGTCGCAGACTCCTTATCTCGTAAGTCCATGAGTCGCAGACTCCTTATCTCGTAAGTCCATGAGTCGCAGACTCCTTATCTCGTAAGTCCATGAGTCGTACAGCTCATAAGTCGTGAGGCCATAAGTCGTAGAAATTCAGGGGTTAACACATATAGTGTTAGATTTAGATGGTCGTGCATCGGAGTTTGAAAGTTGATTTCATAAAATTTTCCTTATATTCAATTTACTCAAAGATCAATGTTGTGTTATTATGAACAAATATGCAAATTATATTAAATCGTATTTAATCAATTTAAGTCCGATCTAATCTTAAATTGTTTTATTGAATAAGTTTAATTATATTATATGAGTACCATTATACACATCATATGTGTTACTTTAATTACTTATGAATATTACAATATGATAACATAAATAAACGTGTAGATGATAATGTGTGTATACAAAGACAACTATTGGATTTATTACTATATATATGTTAATAGCAAGCGCTATAGGCATATATATATATATTTGGTATTTAATACAAAAGTGTGTTAGAAAGACAATTACATACATACATACATACATACATACATACATACATATGTGTGTGTGTTATATAATTCGTTTAAATATATATTTGAAATAACTTAAAAATAAACAAGTAAATAAATTTAGCATTTATTTTCTATTTGTTGGACGACTATACAAAGGGGAAAGGAATCAAATGCAGGGAAATAAACGAGATTTATTTTCCACTACAAACAGACCTATAGTCTCTCCTTCTCCAAAATAAATTTTGTACAAATTTTTTAATCAAATCTAAAAAAGAGAGAAGTTATCTTCTTCATCCCCTCCGGTAGATAAAAGTTCTCTTCCTCATCTCATCTGCATCCCTCCATTAAAGCACTTTAAGCTAGGCCTTTCAAACTATAGCTAAAATAAAAAAAAAGAGGTTTTGAATGTTGATCTAAAATTCTGGTATGTACAATATCATGCTCTTTCATGGAGGTAAATTCTATTTTTTTCATTTTAATTATGTTACCATAGTTTACATGATTGTATTTGGCAGTAATTCACAATTTTTATATGAAACTACAAAAAAATATAATCTTAATTTAACATACATATATGATAATCAATTGTGAATTATATTTTGTGCTTTAACCATAATAAATATGAATATATGTCTATTACACACACACACACACACACACACACACATATATATATATATATATTACATATCTTATATTGGAACCTTGTAATACCGATTTTACTTTAAATTTAAATTAATACATGTATTCTAAATATTAGGAATAAGATCATGACCAAAAGGAGTAATTATTTATCATGTTAAATTAAACATATATAGAGGCCCTATTTGATAAGAAAGATATTTTAATAAACATTACCCAAATACATCTTATATAAAATGTTAACAGAAATATTTATATTTTCTAAAATAACTTATTAAATACACACACATGTGTGTATATGTACATAACAATTCATCAAATATATATTTCAGTAAGAGGAAATTTATGTGAAGGACAAAAATTAGGGCTTTTTTAATCACAAGGACAGCCCGCTAAAATTTTATCCTCAAGGACAAATCACTGCAACTTGCCTCTCCAACTCCAGATCTTGCTACAAAACCCACACCATCGCTTCCTTCTCCAACCCAATAAACTCCGACCGAGACGTCGACCTTTCAGATCTCGACAACACCTTGGCAGAAATCAAGGACCTGCGCGCGGAGTTCGAGCTCGAGAGGCGAATTCGGAAGAAGATGGAGTCTGTGAAAAAATCTAAGACGAAGGAGCTCGCGGAGAAGAAAAGAGCACGCGAGGAAGTGGAGAGCGACCGTGAAAAGTTAGGGATGGAGATCAAGCTAAAATTTCAAAACTGATATCTAAAATTTCAAAACTGATACCTAAAATCTCAAAACTGATACCTAAAATCTCAAAACTGATACCTAAAATTTCAAAACTGATACCTAAAAACTGGTATCGGTATCAGCTTTTAAGAGCATGGTGCTGGTGAGGGGGTGGCGTTGGCGGGTGGACGAGGTGACATGGGGTAGTTGCACGACGCTGGTGAGGAGGTGATGCTGCGGCGATGCTGAACACAAAACGGATGGAGGAGGTGGCACGAGGTGGTTGCTCCAAAACGTATGAAGGAGGAGGTGGCAATGGTGGCGCTGGTGAGGAGGCGGCGGCGCTGGTGAGGAGGTGGCGTTGACGCGGGATAAGGTGGTCGGAGCTGAAAACGGGATTGAATGGACACGGGGAAGAAAGATTTGTGCATTTGAGAAAAAATGGGCTTTGGGCCTGTCCTTGAGGATAAAATTATAGGCATGTGTCCTTGAGGATAAATTATTTGGATATTTTGTCCTTTACCATAAATCCCCCTTTCAGTAACTTAAATTAAATAAGTATTCACACACACGCATATATATATATATATATATATATATATATATATATATATATTGTGTGTGTGGGCAAGGATTGGCTACACCTCAATTCCTTCCTGATTTCCACTACATGTTCCGATTTCAATAATATACTTTCTCTCTCTTGTCACATCATTATATTATTTAATTCGGGGCATGTGATTGAAATCAGGGGGGAATTAAGGTTTAGTAAGAATGAGGTATATCTGATCCTTTTCCTATACATGCACACATTTTAATTATGGATGAATATAATTAGTATATGTATATAAGTGTGTATCTTTACTACTAATAATGAGAAATCCAACAACTGATTTCAACCGTGTCTTTTTGCATTACCAAAAATACCCTTCATTTCAAATTACACTTGCGAAACCTGAATTATTATCAGATCCAATTTCCTTCGTCCTCTTTGCCCTCTCTTCACACCGCACTCTTTCTAACCCCGCATTCTTTCCTATTACCTACATCAACTCCGTACCTCCTATAATGTCGAAATCGATCGGAGATTACACCGCCACGTCATCCAACCAAACGATTCACCAGCCCCGCCATTGTTGAAACTATCGCTGGCTCTTTCTACTCAGTGCAAGTTGAAATTCCTTTCTTCTAACTCAGTGCTCCTTCTATCCATTGTTTACTGCTAAGATGAAGGTATACTAAATATCGATTCATTCATTTTTGCGAACTCTACTCAAGATTTATGTAACTATGGCTATTAATTAATTTGTATACTTTTAGGTTGCAGTTGTATAATTTGGTTGAAATGAATGTTTAAGTACTATTTTACACATATAATTTATTGTTAATAATACTATTGGTAAAAGCTTGAGGGCTTCCACTATAAGGATATGATATTCTATGACTGCTTGGAAAGTAGACAATGGATGAAGTATATTCTCCTAACTCAGAGTTGTTGGACTATAACTGGGTGAATTAGGATTATAGCTCAAAAAAGTTTGGATGTATGCATATGAAGTTAGACTATACATAGGAGATGATGGCCTATAGTTTGGAGAAGTCGAACTACAGTATATAGAAGTTGGGCTATAAGAAAGCAAAGCCGGACCATAAGATAGTGAGGTAGGACTTGGTGAAGTGGGACTATAAGCAGGTGATGTAAGACTATAGACTGAGCAAGGGGCTATAAACTGAAGATGTAGGGCTATAGGTTGGTGAGGTCAGACTATAGGTTGGTGAAGTTGGGCAGTAGCTTAATGATGTCAGGATGTAGCTTGGAGAACCTAGGGTGTTGCTAGGAGAAGTTAGGTTGCTGCTAGGAGAATTTTAGTGGTAGTTCAGAGAAATTCGTTTGTAACTCGGAAATATAGGAAATAAGCTAGGCTATTATTGTTGCGGTTGTCATCATCATCATCGATATCACGGTCATTGGAGTACCCACAGTCAGTCTTTATAAAGTTTATCTTCAGTTATAAATCTATATCCATGTGCAAGCTAATAAGCCATTTAACAAACTATTTCCACTGAAAATATGTTCTTATGAGATGAAATCCTATACAAAAGAAATATAAAAAATAGTGATAGGTCAGTTAATCTATAGTAAAATTTTCAGAAGAAATAACACTAAGTACCGTATACTTATAACTGTTTGCTAAGTGAATCTTGAGTTTTGAGACTAATCGTTTATGTATTGCACCAGTATGCATGTAGAAAGACACTGGCTGATAGTAGGCCGAGAGTTAGAGGACCATTTGCAAGAAATGGAGAGGCAAAGGCAGAAGGAGAGACATCAGAGATAAGTTATGAAACTAACATGAACCAAATCAACAACAGTTATGAGAACTATAATGCTAGTGGCAGTGGAAGTGATCAGTGTTGGAGGCAAATGCAGGCACTACCTACTAAAGAGGAAGAAGGATGTTGCTACATTGAAGATGACTTCTTCGCTATCGGTAATGCCTTTTCTATGAATCTTCTCTTCTGAATTAGAAATATTGTTAGTAACTTCTGTAATTTAAGTAATGAGTAATATCGAATATTACTAATTTGTTTCATAGGATATAAATAATTCTAGAATGTATGTGATCAATTTTTTGACATGTTACTTTGCATCCTAAATTTTGACTCTTTGGTAGCATAAATCTTTAATGCATTTATCATTCCACCACCAGTGTTCCACTTCCACATGTGTAAAGGGGGAAATATTATCTATTTTGAAAATTACCATCAGAAGTAGGGCAGAGTGTTACCTTTGCAATATAAAAATATGATCAAGTTAGAGAAGAAGACAATCAAAATCTGCTTTGGAAAAGCTAGAACACAATGCAAGCTTCTTAGGTGGCAATGAACATTGTGAATTTGATGGGTTTATTCAAGGAGAACCTAATAATATTGTCAATTTTGTCTTAATTCTTATTTAGAGCGAGTGGATAAAGTACTGTATCAAAAATTCAGCCAACATTAGAAAATTAAAAAGGGATGATTGCTTCAAGCTTGAATACGTCAATAACCCAATTTGGATAGCATTTGGAACAACTTGATCCTTGATTCAGAAATAAGTTTCCGTGTTATTTGTTGTTCCTTCTTTGCTTCTGTTCATATTTCAAATGGTTTTCCTTGATCCAATTGCAATTCATGTTGTGAACATGTAGCAAATAATGTAAAACTCACTTTTATGTTTCACAATGTTCTACTATTTCAAAGCATACTTGCAACCCCTAAAATACCAACATATTGTCATCTCTGTTGTTAGTTGCATACAGACGTTTCAGTTTTGTTTAAAGTAAACAGCATGTCTAGGTAACAGTAATATAAGAAAGAACCAGTAGATATACTGCCTTGCAAACATAATTTTGGACTTATTTTTTATGGATTTAATGCTGTATTAGCAAGGGATAATGGATCATGTGGGGGCAAAAAAAATATAAAAAAAGTAGATAAATAAATAATAAATAAAAAAAATTATAATTACAGTAGATTGACAGATAAATCATATTAATTACAAAGTGCTTAATAATCATGATACCAACAGCATTACCTTAGGAGACAAAGTAAATATTAATACATTACCTCTTCAAATTATGAGAAGTAACATTTTATCGATTTATTTTATTGACTCATATTTAAATGGATAAATGCATGTATGATTTCATAAATTCATATGTATGCTATTGTTCAGTTGGTGGATTACCGACAGGAAGTTGCAAAGATCTCCAGGAATACGTCAATTTAGAACTCACTTTTCCATTTTATCAGTAGATGTAAATGTTGCCAAAAGCGCAGACATTGACGTATTTTTCATTCTAGCATCAATTCCATATTAGTAGTGTTTTAAAGATCTGATCCAACCATGGTTCGATCACGATTAACCTTTAATCATGAAGCGTTTTGGCTTAAAAAAACGAAATGACCTTGCTGGAGTAATGTTGAGAAGCATCCACTTCCATTCTTGCTTTCCTGAGTTCCTTGAGTCTATTATTTCTGTATTTGTAGAACTGTCAATTTGTATTTCTATGTCTGAAATTATGTCGTTCTTTTAAATATTAAATGAGTGGCTTTGTACATTCTACACAGTATAATTTGGACTATTGGATTCTATAGTATTATTTGGAGGTGGAACTATTGATATTATTTTTTGCATTCTGTTTAATGATTGAACGTCATTTTGACTATTTATTTCCATATTACCAAGGATCGGGAATAATATTAGTTAGTTATAAGTCAACAACGACAAATGCATGTTTTCATTTATAGCATACATAGACTTTTACATGTTTGTATTCCGACCGAACAAATGAGCCCTTCAAAAACAAAAAATAATTCTATTATTGAACTACTTTTCTACGGATGAGAATAACGTTGACATCATGCAAAGACAGTAGCTAATAATAATTGAAAACAAGGATTGAGAATAATATATACGAGCAACTTATTAGCCAATATCGGACAAATGCAATTTTGACTATTATTGCAAATAATACTTTCCTTCAGTGATCATTGGTCATATAAGGGAATAGGGTCTCAAGTTTGATTGATAGGAAGGTATGCTCAAATACTTTTATCCTAACACCCGAAGGTAGGACATACAGAAAAAAATGCACAGTTTCATACAAAATAAGCATTTAAGCTTCAAATAATCTTAATGTCAGAATAATAAAATTATAATTTAAGCAAGCATTCAAACTAAAGACCCGATTTTAAATATTTGAGCATACCAATCTTTGTGTAAGGATAAATTTGATGTTTTGAATTTCTATAAAAATAATATTTATCTTATATTAAAACTTTATAAATATACTTATATATAGTTATAATACATAAATAACTATAGAGAACAATATTAAAATATATATAATAATTTTCTATACTTTTATATTTAAATCTTAAGTATAAATATATAAAACAACTAAATATATTAATATCAGAATTATAGTTTAAAAACTTAGGATAATAATTTAAAATCAAAGATATTTAAATTAAGGATATTTAAAACTAAGGATATTTTTGAGGCTAAAATATATTGAAAAACCAGGACAGATGATTTTGGTTTTTAAACAGGAATATTTAAAATCATTTTAAAAAACAAGCTATATATATTTTGAAAATCATTTTGAAATAAAAGTAAGTGGATACAAAAAGATGTTCCACTAGATTTTTCGTAGGTTCCATCCTACTTAGGGTTCTATCCCTTTAACGAGCATGAAGTGGATTCCATTCCACGAATAAAATAGATTTTAAGATGTCAGTGCCTTTCTATGAGTTTTAACAATATTCCTAACTATATAACTTATCTTGGAAACTTGAACTCTTGATAATCTTGATACTCATGAGTCTTCTATCTATATATCTTGAATCTCTATACTGTACAGTTTTCATTCTTGATACCTGCATGGTTAGATCCTGCATATACATATATATCTAAACTTGTAATGTTAATATTTATATTTTATAATCTATTCTAAGGTTGTTGTCATCAAAACCATCATCTCATGGACTAACAATCTCCCCCTTTTTGATGATGACAACCTTTGTTTATAAAATATTCCTTCTATCCTAATAACTCCCCCTAAAACTAACAACTCCCCCTTAATCTATGCCTAACTACCCTATTTTATATTTCTCCCCCTTTGTCATCAACAAAAAACTTACTCCCCCTTGTTCTTGGACTTCAGTACCTGCATTGATAAACTATACAACGGAATATATAATATATAGATTAAGAAATAATGATACTTATGAGCATAATAACTTAATTAAAGTCTATATTCATTTCAGTGTATATAAATATGTTTCACACACCAAACTTCAAACCAAATAAAATTAATCCACACAAAGTATCAATTCAAACCAAATTAAATCAAACAAATTAATTCAAACAAATCAAACAAAGAAAGAAGATTAAACGTTATGGGGAACATCTACCCATCCATCTTCTCCAAATATAGGGTCTGCTTTAATTGCATCCCAATTCTCATTGTCATTGGTGAGAGAGACAGGAGGATGTGCTTCATTATCATCCTTGTGTATAGAGGAGATCATCCATCGTATTGCATCAAAGTGTCTCTCTTGTTCCTTGATCATTTGTATTTGACTTAATTCTAAGTGACGCTGGTTTCGTAGAATAAAAGAGAGAATATTCTTGAATGAATTGAGTGTTTCTTCAAGATTTTCAGATAGATTGTGAATAGGATTGGCCATAATCAAATTAGAGAAAGAAATGAAGGATATAGATAATGAGAAATAAATTTCAATGAAAATTTCTGGAAGAAAAAGGTATATATAGGTGTAGAAATTCGTTTGAAATGAATAGACATTTGGTAGTTATTCATATTTCAAATTCAAAATCAATAATCACTTCTGACCAGTACATGTCGACATGGTCTTCTAGGGGATGTCGACATGGGTTAGTGAAAATTTATGACAACTTTGATTTTGTGAATAATTATGTATATGTATATATTTATATAATATACTAACATTTTATCTAGAGATAAGATAAGATAGATAACAGAAAGGAAATTTCATTTCATTACGATAATACAAAGATTAAGCATAATGAACTACATGAACATTCGAAAAAACAAACTAAGACAAATACAATAAGATACTAAAAGATAAAACTAGTTAGAAGATGAAGATGATAAAGATAGTCCAAGTTTCTTGCTGACTTTTGAAAAGAACTTGTTCATCTTCGAAGAAATGTTATCCAACTTCTTACTAACAGATCGTTTTAAAATCCGTTGATTCTCCACAATTATCTTTTGGTTTTTGAGAAGGGTTTTGTTGGAAGGATTGGAGGGATATTCAATACTTTCTAAGGATGTTTCACCTTCTTCTTCTTCTTCTATTTCCATTTCATCCCCTTCTTCTTCTTCTTCCTCTTCCATTTCTTCATGAGCCAAACGCTCTTCCTTTTCGGCAAGAGTCTCATAAGGTTGAAAAACATATGGGATTTTCATGAGAGAAATGTTTGAGATATTAAAAACTTTTCTTGAAATAAATTCTTCTCCTTTGAAATTTACTCCAAAATAGTTGAAAATCCGAGTAAGGTAAATTCCATGATTTAAAGTGTTTTCTCCCATTTCAAAATTTTTAGGACGAAGTTCATCCAAAATAACTTGCGCCCAATTGATATCATAATTTCCGAAAATAGCAAAAAGTGCTTTGCACACTTTTGAAGTAGGATTGTTAAAATTTCCCGATCTTGGGGTCAAAGTATGTTGTAAGAGAAGATTGACAATTCTTGCTTTTGGTCAAAAATTTCTATTTTTAAAATCAAAATCATCATCTCCTTCGAAAATGTGATGAAATGTCTCACGATCATGTTCATCGATTTGAAAACTAGAAAGATCCATTCCCGTGCTTTTGCAATTGAGAATGGTACCCAAAAGATCACAATTTAAAACAATTTGAGTGCCTTTGACACTACTCCAAATTTCATTCTCATTTCCAATATAAAAACCATGGTTTAAATTAGCATAGAAGATTTTGACAAGATTAGGATAGCAAACAAAATCATTTTGAGAAGAGTCAATAAGACTTAAAACACCATTGTTTGCAAAAAGAGAATCAATTTCATAAGAAAAAAAATCTTGAAAAATAGCAAATTTTCCGGAATGGACTTTGGCATGATTAGCATAATTAATGTATGCTTTAATTGCCTCCGGATCATTGAATAATTGCTCTTTGATTTTTTTGGAAATTCTCATGGTTGAGGGGTTGCTTGAAGAAGCCATTAGAGTAGAGAGTAGAGAGCTTGAAGATATGAAGAGAGAGTTTGAATTTGAAAATGAAAGTGAAAAGATATGATAAAAGATAGTGAATAAATAGACTTTCAAAGGACATATTCTCTGGTCAAAAGGTATCTTTTCAGAGAAATAAATGAAGTGAAAAGGTGGAGGGAAATTCAAACATTTGAATTCAAAATTTGAAATTCAAATTCAGGTAGGCATGTCGACATCATGGTAGGGGCCATGTCGACATGTGGCTTTGAATTTTCATGACATGATTTTTCCTAAGTTATCTAATATACATATATATAAATATTATTATTAATGTCTATATTTTTGAAATATTATTGTACTTATAATATATTTCAGAATGTGTCAAAAATAATAATAAAATAATAATAAAATAATAAATAATAAAATAATAGTAAAAAATAGAAAATAAATTTTAGAATTCAAACAACATATCAATTCAAAATCAATCAATCAATCAATTCAAAAACAACCAATCAATCAATCAATTCAAGCATGCAATTTCAGCCAATGTATTGTAAATGTGTACCTTTTTCAAAGTCCATGTCTTTGGTATCGACTAAATCGAGAATTGCTGTGAAACACAGATTTGAATTATCTTTCTTTTGTTCATCGTCGCTGGAGGATGAGTCAGAGTCATCTAGAGTAGCAGTGAATGCACGTTTCCGTTTCTTTGCAGAATCATTGTTTGTAGGAGGGTTTTGCTTATCTGGATGCGGACAGTCTCTTTTGATATGACCTGGTTCATCACAATTGAAGCATTTGATAAAGTTTGGTACTGTAGTCTGATTACCGGAATTCTTAAAGTTGTTTCTCTTGGAACTATTCAATTTTCTGTACTTCAGGAATTTCCGAAAATTCCTAGTCATAAATGCTACCTCTTCATCATTATCACTGTTTGAGTCTGATCCGTCGATTAATGCATTGAATGCCATTGATTTCTTTTCAGATGCTTTGCTTTCTCTTCTCCCGATCATTTGAACTTCAAACGACATTAGATTTCCAATCAACTCTTCTATCTTTAAAGTATTGATGTCATTTGCCTCTTCAATTGCAAGTGTCTTTTAATCCCATTCTGGAGTGAGAGAATTTAAAATTTTTCTGACTTGATCTTCTTCCGAAAATTCCTTTCCCAACGATATTAAAGAATGCACAATATCTTGAAATCGACTATACATATCTGAAATAGATTCATTAGTATTCATTTTAAATAACTGAAACTGATTTGTGAGCATGGAAATTTTGGTCTGTTTAACTTTGCTTGTTCCTTCGTGAGTTACTTGCAAAGTTTTCCAGATTTCATATGCAGACTTACAAACTGACACTCTATTAAATTCATTTCTTTCAAGTGAAAAAAACAGAATATTCATTGCTTTAGAATTATTTTGTGCAACAGTCTTTTGCTCAGTGGTCCACTGTGCAAAATTAGTTGTGGGTTCAGAATATTCACTTTGTGTGATATTCCAAGTATCTAATCCTACAGATTGTAAATATATTTTCATCCTACATGCCCAATATGCATAGTTACCGCCATTAAAAAGTGGTGGTCTGGCAGTAGACTGACCTTCTACAAATGAACTAGTGTTGGTGGTAATAACAGTACTAGTGTTAGTAGCCATTTTGAAATTTTTCAAAATTCAGATAATGAAACTTTTGAAAACAAGGCTCTGATACCAAATACGAGAAATGCAGATTAAGGATCTTAAGGCTAGAATTAACACTAGAGGGGGGGAGGGTGAATAGTGTTTTAAGAAATTTGTTAATCTTTTTGAGTTTATCTTAATTTGTTAACAATGTATACACTAATCAAACAGAGATATGAACACAGAATCAAATACAGATGCAAATATAAAGTAAAAGCAGTAAAGGAAAGAACACACCAGATTTTATACTGGTTCGGAGTTACCCTACATCCAGTCCCGCACAACTAAGTATAGATTTCCTTTCAAAATCAATTCAACAATTACAACCCTCGGTTTCAAGGCTACGAGGTACACCCTCCAGAATCACAATCCTTTGGGTAGAGATACTTGATTTCCGGGGCAACAAGTTCACCCAATTGATTTCCAGGGCTACAATCACACCTTCTCTCGCTCAATTGATTACAAAAAGTCTATAACTCAGATTAGCACTTGGATCTTGTAGAGATAGTGGAGAGAATCAAAACCAGAAATTATCTAGTTAGATTCGATATTGATTTCGGCAGAGTAATGGTGTAATTTGTAAATAAGAAAGTGGAGAAGAAGAAGAGAAGTTAAATCAGAGAAAAATGTTATAAAATTCGTTGAAACTGACCCCTATTTATAGAAGAACAACAGCCACGACCATTTATGAAAATTTATGGCGAATAGACAATTCTTTTGAAATTTGAATTTTGAATTAAACTGTCACCATGTCGACATGGTGCCTATGGGCATGTCGACATCCCTCAGCCAAATTTGATGTTTTGAATTTCTATAAAAATAATATTTATCTTATATTAAAACTTTATAAATATACTTATATATTGTTATAATACATAAATAACTATAGAGAACAATATTAACATATATATAATAATTTTCTATACTTTTATATTTAAATCTTAAGTATAAATATATTTAAAATTAAGGATATTTAAAATTAAGGATATTTAAAACTAAGGATATTTTTGAGGCTAAAATATATTGAAAAACCAGGACAGATGATTTTGGTTTTTAAACAGGAATATTTAAAATCATTTTGAAAAACAAGCTATATATATATTTTGAAAATCATTTTGAAATAAAAGCAAGTGAATACAAAAAGATGTTCCACTAGATTTTTCGTAGGTTCCATCCTACTTAGGGTTCCATCCCTTTAACGAGCATGAAGTGGATTCCATTCCACGAATAAAATAGATTTTAAGATGTCAGTGCCTTTCTATGAGTTTTAACAATATTCCTAACTATATAACTTATCTTGGAAACTTGAACTCTTGATAATCTTGATACTCATGAGTCTTCTATCTCTATATCTTGAATCTCTATACTGTACAGTCTTCATTCTTGATACCTGCACGGTTAGATCCTACATATACATATATATCTAAACGCGTAATGTTAATATTTATATTTTATAATCTATTCTAAGGTTGTTGTCATCAAAACCATCATCTCATGGACTAACAAAGATTTATACAAAACAAGAAATACAGTGGAAATAAAAGTATGGGAATACATCTTGGAGGCATCTGGCTCATCTCCTGAAGCCGCATACAAAGCTAACTCTAGAAAAATACTCGGGTCTGACCGAAGTATTATAAGAAAATAACACCCGAATCAGTCTGGTAAACCAGCGTGAGAAACTCAAATCATATGGATTTCTATACTTATAAAACCTTTTCAAAAATAAAGGTTTCTTGTAAGACCACATCACACATAAAAACAGATGAATTTTTACCTTAGGTTAACTAAACCATTTTATAGGAAATCTTGTGATATTATAATAATGTCGGGTTTAAAGTAAATATTGAACCATAGCCGGAATTACATTAATAACATTCAACAACATATTTAATATACAACTAAGTCCATAAAGGCACGTATTGGAAAATGGATTCCATACAATGACAAGGCACCGGGGAAACGCCTGCCACAGAACACTCTAGAAAATGTACCGAGGGCCTCACATGGACCTCCTGCTGTAATGCCCCAAATTTTTAGTAACATTATTAGGAACATTTAATTAGGTAAATTAAATGAAATAATGTAAAATGGTTAAGAGATTGAGATTTGTGATTAGTAAGGGTAGCCGTGCCATGATTTACAAATGATCTAAAGAGTTAAAATGAAATAAAATGCTAGGGTAAGTAGACAAGGGCAATATAGGAATAAGGCATATCCTTATACCCTAAACCCTTAAACCACCATATTCTCACGTTCACTTTTACATTCATAAAACAAAAATCAAAATTTAGAGGCCGGCCACCATTAGGAAAAGCAAGAGAAAATTTCAAGAGAAAAGCTTAAGCAACTTAATCAAGATCAAATCTCAACTCCTTAATCTCAAAGGTAAAGGTGAATAATGACAACATCTCATATTTTTGATTATTTTCGGTTTTAGGTTAAATCCGAACCATTTTGCAAAGTATTACCATGTTTTTTATTGTTAATATGGAGATATATGCTTGTTGATGATTTATGATAATTCATATAGATTTTATGATATGTTTTAGATTGAAAAACCACTTATATGACATCCAAATGCCTTGCGATTTGATCAGAAATGATATTTTAGAGATAAGTTTCAATTTTCATAAATTTTTGAATTAATGTAGATTTAATATATTTTTTTAGTGAAGAAAATGATTATTTGGGTTTAAAATTATTTACGGCTAAATAATATAGGTTTTGGGTCCGAGATTAATGTATGTTAGAGAACATATTAAAAATGATTTATAGGAATTTTTATAGAATTTTCCTAAGCGTTTTAAGGAGTATATAAAATTATTTAAGGTATGCGACTTAAATTTTTATATATTTAAAAAAGGAGAAGGGGCATTTTGTAAATTATTTAAATTACTTACTACTGAACTTTTGGCAGCACTTTTAGAAAATAAAATTAGTAACCAATCATATTTTGACAAACAAGGCAGGTTAGTTGAAAAGATTACTTTAAAAAGCTAAAAATCAGTTTAAACATGCATTTTACATGTTTCACCACTTTCGGCACCTGGCTTTCAACTAAGTACTCCTGCCTCCATCTCAGTCGAAACCAATGCGCCTGGTATCAAATACTTGGTATGTAGCAAATTGGACTAAGGCGGAAGGTATGAAGTCGAGGGGGGGGGTTCCGAAGGGGTCAAAGCATGTCTTTGTTTTATTTAAAAGAGAATTGCCTGCTTTGCTTTTGATTTAATTATCTTTTGACTTGATTAGCTTTCGACTAGGTCAAGTTTTTTTAAAGGAATAGTTTCTAAGAGGTTGCGCCTTTTGTTTTAAGTAAATGCTTTCGACTGGGTAGAAACCCCCTTTTTTCTACCGCTTTCTACCTTTCGAAGCAATGCCTTTGAAAGGGTTATTTTGTTTTAAAAACCCAAGCTGCTTCTCCAATGCTTTCGAAGGGTTGGTTTTGACACCATCACTTCTTTACTTAGGAAATAGCTTTCGAAAGTGTTGCTTTCGACCCTGTTCTTTTTTGACCCTTTTGAGATTTTTAAAGATAAACCCAAAGGTTTCGAAATATATGGTTTTGAATGGTTTCGAAAGGTTGTTCCACATGTTTTACTTGAACCCAAATGCTTTCGAAAGGTTTGATGGGTTTAATTCTTTCGAAAGGTTTTAAATGAATGGTTTCGAAGGGGTGGTTCCCCCATGATTTCGAAAGGTTTTAGATGGATGGTTTCCAAAGGTTTTCCAAAGGCATATTTAAAGTGTTTTGTAAAGAGGATGTTTAAGGTTTTAAAAGACTTTTGAAAGAGAGGTTTTCAATGTGTTCGAATGGAATATGTAAATGGTTTCGAAAGGTAGGTTTTGGCCTTTCGGCCTAAGGTTTTAATTGTATCGAAATGGGTACTTTCAAGGGTTCGAAAGGGGTACTTTCTATGGTTTCGGAAGATATTGTTTAAAGGTTTAAACAAAGATTTTAATGAGTTCATCAACAATGTTTTGAGAGAAGCATATATAACATGGCTAAGTATTTTGAGTAAAGCATAGAAATTTTTTCCTGTTTAAGTATGATTTAAAAGGATTAAATCATTTTGATAAGAAAAGGTTTTCAAGGAAAATTTTGGGTAGTCCACCTTAAGTAAAACAATTTAGATATTAGAATAACAGATAGGACTAGTATGGGGTCGCGCCCTATACTTTAGCTAGTAGCTCCTAGCTAATATAAGTCCAAAATTTCAGTGTGTAGGGCTTTGTCACAGGTAAGACTAAAATTATGTTACACACAGGAAGGAATATATACAAAGAGAGATATTTTATTGGTGAGCCCGCAAAACCATTAGAATCAGTAGACCCTGGAGAAGTAAGTTAGGGATAGACCGTCCAAAAGAGGAGAATCTAACAGATGTTAGATTATTTGTTTATTTTGTCTGGTATACCCGAGTCATCCAAAGGTTAGTAGTTAACAAAAAAAAAACTATATTTTTCGGACAGATAGTCCATTTGTTACCTGAGTTATATGCATATATGATATTGCTTTATTGTTTTAATCAGTTTTGGTTGCAGTATTATGATTTGCAAAAGATATGTTTTAAAAGAATACCAGTGAGGGGAAACCCATTCCGTTAAGCAGCGTGGTCTCACTAATATCAAATAACCGAGATGTATGGTATTATTCACACCGGGCTTTATGTCTGACTCGAAGTTTATGTTTTTCCCTTAAACTCTCGGGTGCTCAAAATTGATTTGAGTAGGTTGAGGGTTTAGGGTTTACAGGTTTAGTAGGTGGACAAATAAAGTTTTCGGAGACGAGCGGGGGATGTTAGCTATTTAGGAGTTATTAAGTTATTTTGTTTTATTCCACTGTGATGTATTACGACAGATTTGTCTAGTAGTAACTCTTATCAACCAAGGGGGCATCTTCATATGTCGCTCTTGGCGTATTTTGTAATACTTATATTTGTTCAATGCTTGGGAAACATTTTGGGATTATGTAACTTGGATTGAAATTGTGTTTTGAAATGTAACGAGAAAAGTTGTTAACATTTTTGAAATATGTGATTTTTTTCATATTTAAGTGATTCTGATATTATGGATACCATTAACATTACCGTATCTGATCACCGAAAGTTAATACTATGGATGAGTGCAGTATCTATAGCGCTTAGCCTCGGGCCTCCAGATAGGGGATGTTACAACTTGGTATCCAAGCACTTGTTTGTGAAAAAATTTAACTAAAAATGATTTTTTAAAACATAATCCTTAGGAATTAGAGAAAAGATCAGGGTATAGGATAACGTTATAGTAACATACTTGTATTCGCTATATATAAGTATATGCTTTATCTGTTTCCTATATTTATTAGTAATTTCTTCCGTATCTTACAAAGGTCGAATGCAGATATGGATGCTAGAAGAGTTAACATTGGTGGGGGAAGCACCATAGAAAATGGAAATGCCAGACCAAATACCAGGAGAAACCAAGGTCTGGCACAAGCTGGAAATATGGGTTCTGGAGTCCCGTAAGTTGGTATGGAAGCAATGTATCAGTTCTTCGTTAATATGATGCAAGCAGGTGTTGCTGCTGGAATTGTTGGAGGAGGAGTTTAAGAAGCTCCAGTGGTGACTAACTATGCTATTCTGAGCAGAGACTATACTTGATTGGGAGAAAAGCCATTCATTGGTACGGAGGATGCAATTGAAGTAGAGAATTGGCTGCTTCATTATGAAAGGATTTTTGCTGATTTAGGGCTCAATGATAAGAAGAGGAGAAGACTTGCTTCGAGGCCATTACAAGGAGCATCGCTGTTTTGATAGGACAACGTTACAGCTGGAGTTGATGAGGAGTTAATGACATGGGATGAATTCAAAAGGAGGTTTGGAGAAAGGTTCATGTCTGAGATTGCAAAATCTATCTTGCTCAGGAAGTTTGCTGAGTTGGAGCAGGGAGAAATGACTATTCTTTAGTATGATAGGTGGTTTGAGGAGTTAGCAAGGTATGATTATGCTACAGTAGGTACTGTGATTAAGAGGAATTAGAAGTTCATAAGAGGTCTGAAGCCTGAGCTTGCTAGAGTTATGTTGACGCATATCAAAGATCCTTGTGATGTTGTTGTAGAAATGGCTTTAAGAAATGAGGAGATGCTTGCTTTTTTGGAGAAGAATAAGGCCAAGGAGGTTCAGGTAGTGCAGAATCAGAAAAGGAAGTTTTTCCATAAGATGGGGCTCAGAAGGGTGGAGCCGTGAAGAAAGGGGAGTCTGAAGTTGTCTGCTATAAGTGTGATAAGAAGGGACATTTTGCGAATGAATGTCGTTTTGGAGATGTGAAGAAAGTGATCGGGAAAAAGAATATCAGGTGCTTCAACTGCGATCAAATTGGCCATTATATGAACCAGTGCAAAGAACCAGCTAAGGATGGAATGGGAAAGGTGTTTGCATTGGAACCAGCTACCTCGAGGCCAACAGCAGAGGAGATGGGAAAGTCTGTGTTGGGAGTTATGCTTTAGATTCATGGTATGTTAGTTAGCGTTCTGTTTGATACTGGTGCATCGCATTCTTTTATATCTCATTGTTTGGTAGGTAAGCTTAACCTAGAACCCTCATATTTAGTTACTTCCTTAAGGGTTGCAAATCGATAGGAGGGTATGCACACTTGGGATGAAGTGTGACCACTTAGAGTTTGACTTGGTAGGTCATACCTTTGTTTGCAGTTTGCATGTGTTTGATTTTGTAGGGTTTGAAATTATTTTGGGTATGGATTAGTTAAGTAAATACGATGCTAGGATATTTTTCCATGATAGGAAAATATCACTTAGACACCTTGACTGTTGTGATCGGATTGTATATACCGTAGAAAACCCTAGTTGTGAGGTAAATGATTTGTTGGGTGTTATGGAAGTAGAAGACGAGTTGAGCCGATTTTACATGGTTAGAGAATTCGTTGATGTTTTTCAGCCTGCAGCAGGACTACCACCGAAACGAGCCATTGAGTTTCAGATAGATTTAGTACCCGAAGCAGAACCGGTGAGTAGACCACTAAGTAGAATGACTCCTACTGAGATGAGGGAATTAAAGGTGCAGTTGATTGACTTGGAAGGCAAGAATTTTATTAGACCAACCAGTTCGCCTTGGGGTGCAGCCGCAGTTTTTGTGAAGAAACCGGACGAATCATTAAGGTTATGTATCGATTATTGTAAGTTGAATGAGAAGACGATAAAGAATCGATATCCGTTGCCTAAGATTAATGATTTGTTCGACCAATTTAGTGGAGCCAAAGTATTTTCTCAATTGCATTTGGCGACCGGATTCCATCATCTTAGAGTAGCGGAAGATAGTATTCCTTTGACGGCGTTTAGGACCAGATATGGACCGTACGAATGGTTAGTAATGCCATTCGGACTAACTAACGCGCCGACATTCTTTGTGGATTTGATGAACCGAATTTTTAGAGAGCACTTGGATAGATTCATGTTGGTGTTCATAGACGATATTTTGATATGCTCTAAGGATGAGAGAGAGCATGAAGTTCATCCTAGAGTGGTGCTTGAGACTTTGAGAGAGCATCAACTGAAGGCGAAGTTTTTGAAGTATCATTTACGGAAGAGAGAAGTGAAGTTTCTTGGTCATGTAGTTTTAGAGAGAGGATTGTCAGTGGATCCAGCTAAGATCGAAGTAGTGAATAGTTGGAAGAGACCCGAAATGGTGACTGAGATAAGAAGTTTCCTTGGATTAGTAGGTTACTATCAGAGATTTATTAAGGATTTTTCGCAGATAGCAGCACCAATGACTAAGCTAACTCGGAAGGATGTGAAGTTCGTCTGGACTTATAAGTGTGAGGATGCATTCCAAAAGCTGAAACACTTATTGATGAATGCAATTGTGTTAGTTGTTCCAGAAGGGAATCAAGACTTGGTAGTTTATACTGATGCATGTGGAGTAGGATTAGGAGCCGTGCTGATGCAAAGAGGTAAAGTGATTTCCTATGCTTCTCAACAGCTTAGACCGCATGAGATTAGATATCTGACTCATGACTTGGAATTAGCTGCAGTAATTTTTGCATTGAAGGTGTGGACACATTACCTTTTGGGAGAGAGATTTGAGTTATTTATGGATCATAAGTCATTGAAGTATCAGTTCTCTCAGAAGGAGCTGAACATGAGACAGTAGAGGTGGTTAGAGTTTTTAGTCGCTTATGACTTTGGAATTGAGTACACACCAGTAAAAGGTAATAAGGTTGCAGATGCGCTTAGCAGAAGGCATCAAAATGCAGTGTTGGCTATGATAGCTGAGTGGAAGGATTTGTAAGCGTTGATGACTTGCAGAGTGCAGTGGAGATCGGAAGCCGGATCTAGTGGGGAGAGCATTGTGTTATCATGTTTAGAAGTTCGACCGGTAATGATCAAAAAGATTACTTCTAAGCAAGAACATGATCCAGTGTTGGCTGAGCGGATCAAGAAGTTAAGGGATGGAACAGAGAGCGATGACTTGAAGGATTTCAGTCTTAACCAGAATGGGTGGTTGAGAAAGAAGGGAAGATTGTGTGTTCCGAATGTGGGAAGCATTAGGAAAGATGTTCTTGAGAAATGCCATCGTTCGAAGTTCACTATTTATCCAGGAGAAAATAAGATGTATCATGATATAAAGAGAAGTTTATTTTAGGAAGGTATGAAGAGGGATGTAGGCTTATGGGTGAAGCAGTGTTTGAATTGTCACCAGGTGAAAGCCAAACATCAGAAGCCAAGTGGGTTACTTCAGCCATTGGATATTCCGATATGGAAGTGGGATTCTATTTCTATGGATTTTATAGATGGGTTGCCGAGATCAAACATAGGAAATGAAAGTATATGGGTCATAGTGGATAGGCTGACCAAGGTGCCCATTTCATTCCAGTTAAGTCAACTAGGATGGCACCTATTTTGGCTAAGTTATTTATGAAGAATGTGGTTAGACTGCATGGGATTCCTAGTAGTATTGTAAGTGATAGAGACTCCTTATTCACTACTGAGTTCTGGAAGAGTCTATAGGAGATTTTAGGTACCAAGCTCAAGATGAGCACAACTTACCATCCACAGACAGATGGGAAAATGGATAGAGGTAACAAAATCTTAGAAGATTTGTTAAGAGCTTGTGTATTAGATTTTGGAGGATCATGGGAAGACCATCTATACTTAGTCGAGTTTTCGTATAACAAAAGTTACCAGACTAGTATAGGGATGACACCATTTGTAGATTTGTATGGAAGGCCATGCAAATCTTTAGTTTGTTGGTTAGAGACCGGAGATAAATTAGTTCTTGGTCTGGATTTGGTTAAAGAAGCTGCAGATAAGATTGAGTTGATAAGAGAGAGAATGAAGGAAGCTTAGTCTAGGTAGAAGAGCTATGCAGATAAAAGACGGAAAGACTTGGAGTTCTCAGTTGGAGATCAAGTTTTCGTCAAAGTATCACCGATGAAAGGTGTTATTAGATTTGGGAAGACAGGGAAGTTAGCACCGAGGTTCGTAAGACCATTTCCTATTATAGAGAGGATCAAGAAACTCGCGTATAGAGTAGAGTTACCGAATAGTTTGGCAGGAGTCCACGATGTTTTTCATGCTTCTCATCTAAGGAAGTATATTCAAGATCTAGATACTACTATAGCACCGACTGTGTTAGAGGATTTAGTAGTGGAACCTTATATGACTATAGTTAGGAAGCCTGTCCGTATAGTCGCGAGAGATGAGAAGAAGCTAAGGAAGAAGACAGTCAAATTAGTTAAGGTCCGCTGGAGTGGCGATGATAGAGACTGTACTTGGGAGACTGAGTGCAGGATTAGAGACGCTTATCCGGATTTGTTCGATGGTATGTTTTACCTTATTGATTGATTTATATGAGTACCTTATCGTAATTTCAAGGACGAAATTCTTTAAGGAGGGGGAGTCTGTAACACTTCAAATTTTTAGTAACATTATTTGGAACATTTAATTAGGTAAATAAAATAAAATAACGTAAAATGGTGAAGAGATTGAGATTTGTGATTAGTAAGGGTAGTCGTGCCATGATTAACAAATGAACTAAAGAGTTAAAACGAAATAAAATGCTAGGGTAAGTAGACAAGGGCAATATAGGAATAAGGCATATCATTATACCCTAAACCCTTAACCCACCATATTCTCACGTTCATTTTTACATTCACAAAACAAAAATCAAAAGCTAGAGGCCGGCCACCATTAGGAAAAGCAAGAGAAGATTTCAAGAGAAAAGCTTAAGCAACTTAATCAAGATCAAATCTCAAATCTAAAGGTGAATAATGACTACATCTCATATTTTTGATTATATTCGGTTTTAGGTTAAATCCGAACCATTTTGCAAAGCATTGCCATGTTTTTGATTGTTAATATGGAGATATATGCTTGTTGATGATTTAGGATAATTCATATAGATTTTATGATATGTTTTAGATTGAAAATCCACTTATATGACATCCAAATGCCTTACGATTTTAGTATATGATCAGAAATGATATTTTAGAGATGGGTTTCAATTTTCTTAATTTTCTGAATTAATGTGGATTTAATATTAATTTTCTAGTTAAGAAAATGATTATTTGGGTTTAAAATTATTTACGGCTAAATAAAATAGGTTTTGGGTCCGAGATTAATGTATGTTAGAAAACATATTAAAAATGATTTACAGGAATTTTTATAGAATTTTCCTAAGCGTTTTAAAGAATATATAAAATTATTAAAGGTATGGGACTTAAATGTTATATATACTTTTAAAAGGAGAAGGGACATTTTGTAAATTATTTAAATTACTTACTTCTGAAATTTTGATAGCACTTTTAGAAAAAAAATTAGCAGCCAATCATAGTTTGACAAACAAGGCAGGTTAGTTGAAAAGATTACCTTAAAAAGATAAAAATCAGTTTAAACATGCATTTTACATGTTTCGCCACTTTCGGCATCTAGCTTTCGACTAAGTACTCTCGCTTTCATCACAGTCGAAATCAATGCGCCTGGTATCAAATACTTGGTATGTAGCGAATTGGACTAGGTGGAAGGTATGAAGTCGAAGGGGGGGGGGTTCCCAAGGGGTCGAAGCATGTCTTTGTTTTTTTAAAAGGGAATACGCCTGCTTTGCTTTTGACTTAATTAGCTTTCAACTTGGTTAGCTTTCGACTGGGTCAAGTTGTTTTAAAGGAATGGTTTCAAAGAGGCTGCGCCTTTTGTTTTATGTACTTTGGACCGGGTCGAAACCCTCTTTTGCTGCCGCTTTCTACCTTTCAAAGCAATGCCTTTAAAAAGGGTTATTTTGTTTTAAAACCCAAGCCGCTTCTCCAATGCTTTCGAATGGTTGGTTTCGACACCATCACTTCTTTACTTAGGAAATAGCTTTCGAAAGTGTTGCTTTCGACCATGTTCTTTTATTACCCTTTTGAGTTTTTTAAAGATAAACCTAAAGGTTTCAAAAGAAATGGTTTTGAATGGTTTCGAAAGGCTGCTCCACAAGTTTTACTTGAACCCAAACGCTTTCGAAAGGTTTGATGGATTTAATGCTTTCGAAAGGTTTTAAATGAATGGTTTCAAAGGGGTGGTTCCCTCATGATTTCGAAAGGTTTTATATGGAAGGTTTCCAAAGGTTTTCCAAAGGCATATTTAAAGTGTTTTGTAAAGAGGATGTTTAAGGTTTTAAAAGGCTTTCAAAAGAGAGGGTTTCAGTGGTTTCGAAAGGAATATGTAAATGGTTTCGAAAGGTAAGCTTTGGCCTTTTGGCCTAAGGTTTTAATTGTATCGAAAGGGGTACTTTCAAGGGTTCGAAATGGGTACTTTCTATGGTTTCGAAAGATATCGTTTAAAGGTTTAAACAAAGATTTTAATGAGTTCATCAACAATGTTTTGAGAGAAGCATATATAACATGGCAAAGTATTTTGAGTAAAGCATAGAATATTTTCCTTGTTTAATTATGATTTAAGAGGATTAAATCATTTTAATAAGAAAAGGTTTTCAAGGAAAATTTTAGGTAGACGACCCTAAGTAAAATGACTCAGATATTAGAATACCGGATGTGACTGTTATGGGGTTGCGCCCTATACTTTAGCTATTAGCCCCTAGCTAATATAAATCCAAAATTCCAGTGTGTAGGGCTTTGTCATAGGTAAGACTAAAATGATGTTACACACAGAAAGGAATATATACAGAGAGATAGGTTATTGGTGAGCCCGCAAAAGCATTAGGATCAGTTGACCTTAGAGAAGTAAGTTAGGGACAGACCTCCCAGAAAAGGAGAATCTAACAGATGTTAGATTATTTGTTTATTTTGTCTGGTAGGCCCGAGTCAGCCAAAGGTTAGTATTTAGCCAAATAAAACTATATTGTTCGGATAGATAGTCCATTTGTTACTTGAGTTATATGCATATATGATATTGCTTCATTGTTTTAACCAGCTTTGGTTGTAGGATTATGATTTGCAAAAGATATGTTTTAAAAGAATACTAGTGAGGGGAACCCGTTCCGCTAAGCTGCGTGGTCTCACTAACATCAAATAACTGAGATGTATAGTATTATTCACATCAGGCTTTATGTATGACTCAAAGTTTTTGTTTTCTCCTTGAACTCTCGGGTGCTCAAAATTAATTTGAGTAGGTTGAGGGTTTTGGGTTTACAGGTTTAGTAGGTGGACAAATAAAGCTTTCGGAGATGAGCAGGGGCTGTTAGCTATTTAGGAGTTATTCAGTTATTTTGTTTTATTCCGCTGTAATGTATTAAGACATATTTGTCTAGTAGTAACTCTGATCAACCAAGGGGGCTTCTTCATATGTTGCTCTTTGCGTATTTTGTAATAATTATATTTGTTCAATGCTCGGGAAACGTTTTGGGATTATGTAACTTGGATATGAAATTGTGTTTTAAATGAGAAAAGCTGCTTTTGAAATCTATGATTTTATTTCATATTCAAGTGATTATGATATTATGGATACCATTAACATTATCTTATTTGGTTACCGAAAGTTAATATTATCGATGACTACAGCATCTGTAGCGCTTAGCTTCGGGCCTCCAGATATAGTATGTTATACCTACCAAGATAGAACTAGCCCACCCCTTGCTGAATAGTGCCAATATATCATCACCTTGGTCGCTTTGCATCCTTTTCTTGTGAGCTCACATGCACATACCAAATTAATAAATATTGATCTAGAAAGGTGATGATACCCTAATGGGTGCGACCCACATAGCCCTACCGCATATCCCCTATTTTAGTCATTCCCGGATATGAGGCTGTGAGGCAACTATTACCTATTACTTTAGCAAATCCCACTTGGAATACTAACTTTGCCCTCCAAGAAACAATGCAATGACATCATTCATCCATACAAGTTGTTTAGGATACGAACAAACCGAAGGCGCTATTTCTACTACATCCTTTTTAGAATCACGCTCACGATTAGTAGCAAGTAACCCTTGCACTTCATAGAACTCCATCTTCAATTTACATCATCTTCAAGATGTCTTCCATTAGAATGTTTATGTTGGTTTGAAGTGATTTTCGGACAACTCATACTTATCTGATCCCAGTCTCTCCGAACCAACAATCGATTGCTTCCCAAATTACTTACTTCCTGTTCTTTCAGATTAGGCGGACTATGTAAGAGTCCAAAAGGGAACTCGAATACACGTCCTTAAAGAGAGAGACATTTCACCATAATGAGTTCTCCCAAAGGAATCTCAAACCATATGAAATTGCGAAGCTTTCATATACTTCCGAAGTCAAAATAGGTCAAATTATCAATAGTGGACAAACCACTATCTGGCATAAGTATATAGTTTGCATATGGAAAATCAGATATCATATACTTATCGTCACTTTCTGATTTCAACTTTGTACTATATCTCAATTAACAATGAAGTCAGATAAGTTAGATAACTACTCTTGCCTCGACGTACATTCTTAAACTCTCATAGATAGAAATGGGCTTCCATATCTCAAAATTTAGTGTCAAGTATAAGATGAAGTACCTTCCATATACTTAATTAATCATGACCTATTTATAGAAATTAACTCTCTTATACTTTTCACACTTCTGATATTTCGACTTCTCTATCCCTCGTCGATAATCAAAGCCAGGCAAGTTAGGACACCAGTTGCACCTGGACTTGTCTTAGTTAAAATACTACGATTCTAGATCTCACAGATAGAGGAAAATCTACTCATTATTTTTAGTTCTAAATATAAAATGACTTACTTTCCATAAACATGTCAACATTTAGCACTACTTATCATATTTGTTTTATGCTACTTAATGGCACTGACAAAGAAATCCCTTGCCTAAAACAAAGTCTTTTTGAAATAATTGATAACAACTCCGAAAACTTATTTCTAGTCTTCAATTTCAAACTAGTACTTTCCATCGGTTAGAAATGAAACCGTTCAAGTTGGGATATCATTACCTCTCAAACGTTGACTCGACAACACTTCTAACTTTCAAAACAGAAACCAATTTCACACCTCTAAGTCTATAAATTGAAATAGGATCCAAGAGTTTTAATATACTTGTTCTTAATTTTTTTTCCAAAATCACTTATTTAAACCAAAGTCTGACTAAAAAGGCAACATCTTTTCCTTTATAAAAGCAAACACTTTTTTAATCGATAAATTCCAAACCACTCTCAAACATCTTCCCTTTACACAAGTAAACAACTTATTTAATAATAACAAAGTGTTATAAATCAACTTCCATTCCAATTTCCCGAAACCATATACTATAACAAAAAACGTTATAGTCCATAACCTCTTTCTTTTTCTCGGAAACATTTATTACAACAATAGTGTTGAAATCCATACTTCCTTCCTCGTTCTAAAATTACTTTTAAAACTCTTCAAAACAAGTTTGAAACTTGTATTTAAAACGTTCCTTTAAAGATGGTCGCTTTTAACTAAAACTTGACTTTGAAATAAAAGGAGTAAAATTTAAACCACTTGTTTAAATAACTAAATAAATTCTTAAAAATATATTTAAAACTTCAAAAATCCTGTTAAATACTTATAAATATATTTGAAAAGACCTTTCAAAATATCTAAAACAGATAATTCTTTTTACTTCACAAAAATCATTGATTTCTAAACTACATCCATAGCGACCACCGATGTATGGACCGTAACTTTTAAAACTTAGTTTTGAAAAATAAATAACCTTTAAACCACATTTCTTTCTATATTTAAAAAACTTTAAAAACTTTGCAAAAAAGTTTGAAAACAAAAGTCAAGTTCGGAAACCATTTCAAAACACTTTAGAACAAGCGGTAAATCGCTTAAAAGGGAGCACGTGATTACAATGTTGCAATAAAACCAACAACAAGTAAGTTAACTATAACTAAGCAACATTTACTTTCCGTATACATAAAATTTACATAATCAATAATATATGTAAATAAAAATCAATAAGGCGAGGAATCCATTAGGATCCCTCTACAAAATTGTCATTCTTCGAAGTGCTTCCATAATGACCTATTCGCTACAAAGACACTTCGACTTCCATTTACTTTGTTTTTGTCCCCTGCAACACAATGTTATTTATGTCATCCACTTTCAAGCAAGAATCAACAACAAACAACAACATAAGAATATCACAATACATACATACAATTATATAAGCACGCACTAAATTATTACAACATTTTGTTAATTTTAAAACTATTTTAACGTGAGACATCTCACTTAAATCTCAACCAAAAGCTCGCCACTTGCTACCGTTTCTTGCAACCATTTAAACAACTAGCATAAAACCTCCCCTTACCCCTAAATGCTCACACACACCCCCTCCCCTCTCACCTTTCTCTTGGCCCAAGGTCCAAAGGACTCCCTCATGCTCATGGCCAACCAAAAATGAAAGGGTTTTGGAATAAACTTGCTTGTTTGATCACATGATGAGTTTGACAATATTATTTCAAGCTTATATAATGATTTAGAGGAGGAAAGGTTATGGTTTTACATGGTTTTCTTTTAGAAAATGAAGGAAGAAGGAAGTAAGGGAGAGAGTGAAAGAGAGAAAGAAAAGTGGAAAATCGAAAGTGAGAAATGTAAGTGGAAGGTGCCTTATTTTTAGAATTTTGAAAAGTGGAAAATTTCTTCATTTACCCTTTAACCAAAGTACCATTTTACCCTCCAACCCCTTACAACCTATATGAACAAGTGTACTTGTCATCAAATGACAAAACGAAGCACTTAAATCCATGTACTTTAACACTTAAAATAAGAAAGGAAAAGTCTTTTTTTACTTAATTAAAAAGTAAGTGTCACCACTTAATTAATTTCCTTTTACATTTCTAATGATAATTAAAGTTAATTAATTCCTTTATTAAATGTGTACATAAGTGTGCAACAACATTATGACAACGTTCGTTCGATAAAAAGTCGAGAATCCAAAAATGATTTTCGGTCATATTTTCAATTTTTCATCGAACTACTTATTATAGTAAACAAACTTCCAAAACAAATTTACTATCATTATTTATTAATTAAAGAGGGTTATTATACCATTAAAAACCATTAGTTGAATATTTAAAATTTATCACATATTCATAAATCAAAACGATAAAATCCGGGTCGTTACATTCTTCCTCCCTTAAAAGAATATTGACCTCGAAATTTAATCACAAACAAACAACCCAAAAACAAGCCATTCCAATTTTTAACATTTCCCAAAATGTTAAATGAGTAACAAACAAACTTAGAGTTTTTCTAGGTTTACAACCTTCTCATCACATAAGGATGATAAACAATCTACTGAGCATACCTCATGCTCAACAACCATAGGTTATTACTCAATCGATTATTCACACTCCCTTATGATAAATCAAAGAGTCATCTACCCAACTGCATAAAATATTAAAGGCAAATATACTTAAGCCCGCACGATGTATATAGATCATCTGTACACAATATCGGACCCGATCCCTTGTTCGGATACATAAATCTCTTATCCAAACTAGTATAGATCACTTAACTTCTTTATTGTGGAACACTGATCTGGTTTCTTGATCCGATACTTATATTTTCCTTACATAGTCCTAAACTATGACAAAAAACACTCACATCATCCTAAGAATCCATCTCAAGTATTCTCCATTGAGAAATCGAGTGAAAATGCGTAGTTCGGATTGGTGTATATCACCTAGAAATCATGTGCCCGAACTTTGGATTAAGAAAAGTCATGCAAATAAAATGATCCAAGTCCAAATTATGGTTCTATCCCTTTTTGTATAACTTAACAATTATACTACTCCAATTCTTTTTACTTCCCAAAATTATTATGAAGACATTTCCTAAAATATAACTTATGTTTTAAACTTGTATGATATCCTACTACATCCTGAGTGTATATATGACTATCTGATTTAAATTCAGATGCAGGCCCAAAATAAATCTCGGTGTCGACCTCTTGGACCTCTTTACTCATCCGGTCTGGTAAGTAGCTAAGAAGAGTAGGATGCTGGTATCCAAACTCAGTCCTAGAGTCTACTTTTCATTAGACATCTATAAGGTAAAATGTTTATTAGCCGACCCAATAACATCAAATAGTTTATACAACTTAGATGTTAAAACAAAAGATACGGTTCTAATAAAACAAAGTTTATTAAAACCTTCTTATTAAATTTAACCCATTTAAAAACTTCATATATCAACACATTCCTTTATCGAAATACCTTTTAAGTTTGAATCCATTTCCTTTAAAGAACTTAAGAATTAAATACCCGGTTTATATTTCAAAACCTTTTTGAAATGATACAATATAATTTAATATATAGAAAATATACATATAGACCAAGTAATACCCAAATGATACCAAGGAACTGGATCATACCAAATAGTATCATACATCCCCTTACCAAAAGGGGTAATACTTAAGGGAAGTGCTTACCATCCGAACACATCTCTTGTCCATTTTTAGTCATTTTCGAGCCACTCGAACTAGTTAACATAAAATACTTCTTATTTTTTCGATTCCCATTTTCGAGCCACTTGAACTAGTAATTAAAATAGGCCAGTGAATGGAAGATAACATATTTATAGAGGGATCCTTCCTTAACCTCCTCCCTTCATTTTCTAGACCCAACAGTTGGATTTTAAGCCTCCTTTTTCTTATGCCTTCTAAGAATAAGGTTATATGGGCCTTAAAATATTGCCAAACCCATTTAGTAATTAATCTATTTAAATATAATTTAAATATTTTATCAATATCGTATATCGATACGTACATACATAACTTTTATGTACGTACTTTATTAAATACTAATGGATTTGAACAAATCAAATAAATAAACAAAAATTTAATAATTAATATTTCATAAATATTAATTAATTTAGTTAATTTATAATGGTTATCAATTAATTAAATCATGTGGTTTTTGAAGCATTTATCATTGCGGTTGTGCGACTCAAAGGTGTAAATTCCGTCAGCGATTAATATCGAACTATTCGAATATTAACTTTCACACGCCACTTAGCTGGTGGTGTGACATTTTGGCCAAATTTATCGCTTACACATCTTTTAGGTAAAATACAATTTTACTTACTATAAGCGGTACCTAATAGTGACAATTATTTACACCAATTCTCTTCGTCAAAACTATATCACTTTGGATTTATGGAATTTGGTAATAGTCAAAATTCCAATGTCATCCACATTCAACTTTATTGTCCAAACACAAAGTCCTTGGTTTAATAATAACAATTATTATTATTAACCAAAATGCTCTGGCCAGAGACTTTGACTTTGAGTTGACCATTATACTAACCCGATATAACCGAAGAGACGAATCCTCTCTTGAATAGTGCTTCACTTCCAATTCTTCCACTCGATCCAACTATAGTTACCCAATGGAACGCGATGTTATGATTTGAATATAATCAAAAGGAGCTTTCATATTGAAGATCCATAGTATTCTCAAGTCGAGAGAATTGTGTAAATCAGTCACATCGATATTTTCTGTTTGACCTTTGTTATATTAATCAACAGAAAACCGTTGAGTGAGTCGTTCCATAGTTATCCAATAACTATCAGTACGTAACCCCTAAGTGCCGCCAGCAGTCATGAGTAATACACTGTCCAATATTTGGAGAGCGTTACATACCTAGTCTCAACGGATACACCGATATCTAGTCTCGATGCATCTTGACTAGGAACATTTAAAATGGTATATTTGTTTTATTGTGATAAATTACTCATGGTTATAACACTTTGTAACTACTATCACAAAATATACCATTTATGGATTTTCTATTAAATATGCTTTTAATTAAACTAATTAATTAATATAACCACATTATATCAAGTATATAATAGAAAGAAACAACTTTATTGTGAACAAGATTGTTCAACAAGTTAGATATATGTAACAAATTACATAATTGCACCTACAGCATACTCCTAACTCTATCAATTAATTCCTTCATTTAATGTGTAAATATATGTACATAAGTGTGCAACAACATTACGACAACTTTCGTTTGATAAAAAGTCCAAAATTCAAAAATGTTTTTCCGTCACATTTTCAATTTTTCATCGAACTACTTATTTTTGTAAACAAACTTCCAAATAAGATAACTATCATTATTTATTAATTAAAAGAGGGTAATTTAGAACATTAAAAACCATTAATTGAATATTTAAAATTTATCACATATTCATAAATCAAAGCGATAAAATTTCAGGTCGTTACATACTAAGTGGTTGTAAATACCACCTTCTTTTCTCACTTTCAAAATAGGTAAATAAAAATATAGCTACCATTAAAACTAGTTCAAACATAAAGCTAGGATTTGCGCACCAATCTATAAGGAAGACGGAGCCATACTTCGTAAAGAATGGCTGGCAACACAATGTGCCAATAATCGGCCTGATCTAGAGGTAATCTTATATTTAAATTCAAATTCGAATTACATATTTATGTACACATCTCCTTCTTTATTTTCAGCCTTAACATAAAAAATTAGGATTAGGATACACAACACACACACATACATATATATATCTGTGTGTGTATGTATGTATGTAAATATACGTATTCGGTGGATAGACTTGTATATGATAGTGAGTCCCTTCACCGGAGAGTGAGCGGATGGACTCGATTTTTTGAATGAAATTAGGGGATGAATATATTTTGAAATTTATTTTGATCACGTTCTACGTGTAAATTTAGTTATGTAATTTTACAGGTAGTAGTGATCTTATTTTAAAATTTAACAGAAGTAATCTATTATCTCTATGGCGCAAGAAGAAAAACATGAATAAATATTAATTAAAAAATAGCATATTTTTTCATATATTAAATTTTGGCACTTACATATATTAATAACATGTGTACATGTATAGTATAAAATTATATTTATTTACTAATATAGTTTAAAATAAAATTAGGTTTTTAATTATTATTAGTATTCAACAAAACAAAATTTAGATCCAAACAAACAAACAAATAAATAAATAAATATATAAATACACACACACACATATACATACATACAACTACACACACATACCATACAAATATGTATGTATGTTAAAATTCAAAATGGTACCCTAAAAAACTATGGCGACTAGGGTTTTATATAAAAACCTGCAATTTTAATGACTGAATATTTAAATGATTAATTTAATATTTAATCATTAATTAACAGAACACTCACTATACTCGATTTTTCAAAGACGGATAAATTAGGACTTGAGACACCCGCCGTTGAGACTGCAATTCTGTCACGAGAAAAATAAGTATAAACTTGGCTATATTTGGAGTCAATGTGTTTTGGAGCGAACAGTGTTTTCTAGAAAGCATTGAAAATTGAATGTTGGGCTTTGGCACACTGACTTGCCTATAGGTGGCTAACCCTCTTCATATTTTCATTTAATTTCTCATTTTCATGTTGCTTCTTCTCTTCCTTCTCTAACGACTTCTCTAATTATCTTTTAATCCCCTTATCCTATATCCACTAATTCCTCTTCAAATTAAATTTCTAAATTCAAACTAAAATCGCCATAATTCTTCTTTACTCACTCTTTACATAATTCATGAAGTAATTAACTTGAAGTAGAGTTTGGAGCAAGATCCGAACTTTAAAGAGAGCCCGGAGTTGGGTTTTGGTGATTAGAGCTTTGTTTGATGAAGAAGTAGATGAGTGAGATGATTCTCCTAACTTATTTACACGTTATACTTCATATATTTATTTATTAATTATTATGGAGTTATGTGTAGTGATTTGGAGGATGTATGTGATGTTTTAGGCTTATGTTTGTACTATAAACATGATTATATCACCATATTAATTGTTTGTGACCTTAATTACTAATTTTATAAAAGTTAGTAAACTTGGTAATTTGATTTGGAATTAATTGGATGTTTGTGTGTGATGTTAGGATAGATTAGATACTAGTTAAGTGATACAATGATGTATATATATCATTAGTTAGTAAAGACTAAACCATTTGAATTGAATTTAGAAAAGTTAGTAAGATAATTAAGCGAGTTGGGAGCTATACACTTATTATTAAAGTGATTAGAGGTTTAATGAAGCTTAATTAGTACTTATAAATATTATTGAAGTACGAAAATAAATTTAAGTGGAAGATATATTTTATGTATACTACTACTATCACCCAAAATTATGCTTTTGGGTACCAAAAAAAATCTTAATAGATAACCAATTTTTTTATATGCTACATAACACTAGATTCATTTTTTCATTTGACCCTAAACAGACGCGTGTCTTTGATTTATTACAACCATTCACTGCCGTACGGTTATAAACTGCCATGCTACTTTGATTTCCGATGGCCTTTCACAACCATATAGTGGTAAACAACTGAACATTATTTGGCCCCCTATTCGATAAAAAATAATAATTTATGGTATTAGTAAACATGTAAATAAAGTTTGTGTGGTGGCCATTAGTTGTGGTAGCCAGAAGAATTTTTTGAATGCTTATAGTAGTACACTATTTTATTAATAGAACGAGTTTTTATAAAACAATAATAAAGATATATTTTATAAAATAGAATGAGTTTTAAAAAATAGTATAAATAATATATTTTATAAAATGGAATGATTTTTATAAAATAGTAGAAAAAGAGATTTGACTTTTATTGAAAAGATTGACTAAATAAAAGTAAGTTTCAGTTTAAGTAATAATTGAATTACTTACTCGAATATACGTGTACATATATGTGCATGAGTCGGTTTACGTATAGGTGTATTTGAAGTAGTATAACAATCAAGACGATTCTTGTGTTGTAATTAGAACTATGGGAATTTAGATGACAAATCCCTATTAATACTTAAAATAGACAAAAAGTCCCCGTCGATAATTTTCTATAAATCAAGTCCATGCTTTGACATCTTTTACTTTGCCTTCCATTATTCTCATCTCTGTTTTAATACATTTAATTTGAATCTTTAAAATATAATAACGTTTTGTAAAAACGGGGAATTAACAAACCATTTTCATTATTGAATCATAAATTTTATTATATTCCTAATGATATGCATTATATATCTAAAATTAAATTTGTAAAACTGCGTAATAGTTATGCAGTTAATTACTACATCTTTCATTGTAGTTTTAAGGCTATAAAATTACTAAAATCTACCTAAAACAATATTTAACCACTCAAAACCGCATCTTTCAAATGCAATGAAATATATCTATTTTAAAAATGATTTAAAGTATAATAGAAATTCACTGCAAACAAAATTTTAAAATGTAGTTTTAGGCTTAAAAATGCTCAAATAATTACTAAAACAATAATAAACTACTTAAAACTGCATCTTTCAACTTCGATAAAATAGATCTATTTTAAATTCGCATCAAATTATTAAAAGAAATTAACTGCATAATTGTCATGCAGTTAAAAAACTACACCTCCAAAATGCAGCTTGGGACATTAAAAAGGTAAAAACTACCAAAAAACAATATTAAACTACATCACAAATATATTTTAAATCTATATTTAAATATTAATTGTTTTTACCGTGTATAGTTATGAAGTTAATTACTACAACTCTTAAGGCATCTCTAACTTTTAAAAGCAGTAAGATGCAGCTATATGATATTGCATTATTAAGATGCTACTATATGATATTACATAACTACATCTTTTTAAAACATTTGAATTTGCACTAACATATCACTGTTTTAACTGCACGATGCAGTTAAAAATCACATCACTAAGGTACATATAAAAATGCATTAATATGATGTTGTATAACTACATCTTATTAATGCAGTTAAACAAGCACTAATATGACATAATTCTAATTGCATAACCATGATGCAGTTAAAAATTGCACTATAGTGATGCAACACACAATTCATAGTTTTGGCATTTCTAGGTATAACTACATTTTCTTAGTGCAGTTAAAACTGTATTTTTTTAATGCAGCTAAAGAGAAATAACTAAATTAGTTTACTGTAAGTTTTAGTTATAACTGTATTTTCTTAATGCACTTAAAATTTCCATGTAAAATTTTGATTTTCAAAATTTTATTTTTAAGTATTAACAATGGACATCATTGGAAAATTTATTAAATTTGTGATTTAATGGTGAAAATGATTCTTAAATTAGAGTAATCTACAAAAAGCTATCACATTTTAAAGATTGAATTAGAATGAGTTGGTGGATGTCGAAGGTGATGTTAAAGAAGTATGGATCTAATTTAAAAATAATAATAGAAGGAGACCTATTTAACATTTAAAACAAGAAATATGGACTCGAAGTTAATATTCTATAGAATTATTGAATGTAGTTGTGCGTATATTTACACACACGCATGCACACATGCACATAGACAAATATATATGTATATGTGCATGCATGCATGTGTGTTTGGGAATATCCATATTTGTATATAACGTGACGAGTGTCTCATGTAGGCACAGTGCCCACCGTGTGCGCTAAGTTGCATGAGAAGGTGCTGGGTCGAGTAATCGCTTCAGTGAAGTCCGAAATGTGATTTATGTAGTTGTCCTGTGTTTGCGTGTACATGTGTTGTAACACCCTGTAGATTAAACGGTAGTTAATTAAAAAGAATAAATAAATAATTATTAAAGCTCAAAAATAGAATTTTTACAAATGTCAGAATTTGGCTACTGTAACGACCCGCCTTTTTGACCATCGAAAGTCGACACCGAACACTACCATTGTGTTCCAATGTCGTGCATCCAATCGACAAAAAGACACATCGTTAGGGTGAATAAAAAAAAATAACAGAGAACAGAGAAAAATAGAATCTCACAATGGAATTGACAACATATAATATATCAAGGATAGTACAAACAGTCACTCCAAAATACAGAGTATATCAGAGTTAAAAACAAACCTTATCCGCTGGACAGTTATAAAATCCCGACCTTACAAATGCTGATAGGGATACTATATAATACAATGAAAAATAAAAGCAATATGATAGGTGGATCTTCAGCCCCCCTTTAAGATCTCCATAACACCAAGGACAACCTGGGAAAATACTCGGTCTGACCCAAGCATTATAACAAAACAACACCCGGTTCAGTCTGGAAATACCAGCGTGAGATAACTTAAATAATGGAGAACAAATAAAAGTTCTATGAAACCACACCGCTAACACGGAATGAGTTTTTACCTCATAAGAATAACATCCATACAGGAAAGAGCAAAAATAATCATCAGGAAACTAATCCAAATATGAATGGGCATAACTTATATTAAAACCCGACTTAAAAGAATGAGAATAACCCGAGTAAAATCCAAACTAGAAAGAATGGATAAAACAAGATACCTGTCCAAACTTGATAGAATGGACAAATAAGATAACTGTACAAACTTGATATAAGGGACAGAATAAGGTAATGGTGCAACTTGATAGAATGGACCGAATAAGATAACAGTCCAACTTGATAGAATGGACTAAATCAATACGTAAATGCCACAAAGAGTGGTTGACTCTTCCCGTAGCAAATTAAAGATAAACAGATTCAAGGATTCGAATCAAATAAGAAAAGGAAATATTTCAAACAAATGACTAGGAGAGTGTGGTCCCCCCAAATGTACCTCTAGTAATATACTCTTGAGAAGGTCATATACTCGGTACCTCCTCGGGAAAAGTACCAGCCGGAGCCCGCCAAACCTTCCCAAGAATTCGAATATTTCACATCTAAACACAAACCGTTTTTCACGTGACGGTACACAAAAATCTAGATGAGATGTGAAATACCTTAATAGGAGTAACCCACATAGCTGGACGCCCCTTAGCTCTTTGGATTTAGTCATTTCCGATAAAGGATAACAAAGCTCAACGGAGCAATAAATCGTCTTAGAATGACGATAATAAAGTAGCTGAAGCAACCGATAGGTGAGATACCAACTATCGAGGATATAAAACAATCATATATGGAAATTAAGTCTTGTATACTCATCACCACTCATTGAATTCAAACTTGTACTTTTTTTTGGTTAACAGTAATACCGAACAAGTCAAGGTAGTGTTACCTCAAAGTCATGTCCAACGATTATTCTTAACTTTTGAAATAGCGACAAGTTTACTTCTTCGATGTTTAGTGATAATTATACAAATAAACCGTTTCCATATAAGTGATTCGCATTACGAAAATAATTCATTTTCATAAACGAATCAATCATTTTCTTTTAAAACGAACTGAAACTGTGCTTGATTTCTACATTTCCATATTGGTAAAACACTTTTAGAATTAGTTCCTGATTGTAAAACATCAAGAGAATAATTTTTCCAAGTGCTCGACCCCGAAGGCCTAAACCAACATCAGGCCGACACTCAGAAGATTATCCAACTTAACATCCCAACAATCAAGTTCCAATTCCTTTTTAACTTACCTAAAATTTTCCCTTATCTTGTCAAAACTATTTATGAGATCTTTGACAGGTATCTGGATTATCTTTCAATAAACAAATCATTTATCTTTATATAAAATAGTTAGTTATTTCCAAAACACTTTCATCAAATCAGTAATTTATCTTTAAACATAAGTTAATTTACTTTAAATTCATTTATTAAATAAGTTAATTAACTTGAATATTATATGTTAAAAGATTAATTAAATCTGGATAATCATTAATTAAAATGAATTATTAAATTTAAATCTCATAAATCAACTAGATTATTTAATTTCAAACATCATTAATTAAATGGATTAATTAATCTCGAAATCATTAGTTAAAACAATCATTAATTAAATGATTAATTAAATTGAAACTCCATTAGTTAAAACGATCAATTAAAACATCATTTGTTAGAATGATTTATTTAATTATGAAACATCATTAATTAAAAAGATTTAACTAAATTCCAAATATCATTAGTTAAAACAATAATTAATTAAATGATTAATTAAATTCAAATATCATTATTTAAAATGATTATTAATTTACAATTATCATTAATCAAAATAATTAATTAACTCCATCATCATTAATTAAAATAATTAATTAAATTCAAATAATCATTAGTTAAAACGATTAATTAAGTATAAAACATCATTAGCAAAGACGATTAATTAAATCTAAAGATAAACCAAATTTAATCATCATTTATTAAATTGGTTAATTAATCTCAAAACCATTAGTTAAAATGATTAATCATTTTAAATTATCATTCATCCAAATGATTAATGAATTTTAATATTCTGTTTAGTGGAAGCACAAGTTCAAGTTCATACGGTAGGGTTTGAGGATGAAATTTTATAAATGACGATATAACAAAATTGCTATTATGACACTTAACAAATTAAATGGAATATCATGATTTATTTTCAATTAACCATCAAAATAACAACATAATGATGCAAATAAATAATTATTGGCGAGAAACCCTTTAGTGTCTCTCTATAGATTTCCCTACAAAACAATGGTTACAGATTATATATATATATATAATCATATGGGTTCATAACGATCATATCAATATGTCATCCTGTTTCCAAATGGAAATTCAACCAAACAAGCAAACAAACAATTTAACTAACATCCAAACAATCGATAAACGTTTATAACATTATTGATATGATATAATAAAATTTAATATGAGTTAAGCTCACATTGATTTTCGTTTTCGGCGAAACGTTTCGATTTTGGACTAAATCCGAACTACCATTTGATTTTAGCATAAAGTTTCACTTGCTCCAAATCCAACCAAACTAAATCCATCGTGAAGAGATCTCAATGACACGAGTCCAATGCAAAATACGGCGTTCGAATCCGACGTCGTATGCAAGAGCTATACCAATTTTAATTTATCGTCGATTTTAAATTATAATATAATAACTTTAAATAAATTACAACTTTACCCCCACAATCAAATTTCATCTTCTTCCCCAAATATAACCGAGCATGCACAGTGAGACAACCCACTCCTTCAACGTACACGCACACTCAACCACTAACAAAAACCAACGAAATGCAAATCTGACTTCGCCAACAAGTCGAGCTTCGCAATCTTCACCACGCCAACCCAACAAACTCACCTCCTCATGCCTCTGGTGAAACACGACCTGATGGGTCCACCCCACGGCCCCTGAATGACGCGAGCACCAATCTACCACCGCGCCTCCTAGAACTTCGGCCAAAGCTGCTCTCCGATCCCACGAATTCAATACCACATTCGAAATGAGCTAAAATTGCCTAAATCAAACACAAAGTTCAACCCTAGTTCATGCCCAAAAACTGACTTCAGCCAAATCATCAACGTTCTCTAATTCAAGGCTATAGAATCGAAGGCAACATTCAAACAATCTTAATGAACTTCGTTTCATGATTTTTCCATGCTTATTTATTTAAATTTTGATTTTTGATGTTTGTAAAAGCCTCCCTTTCTTGTTTCAGCTGAAGCATATAAAGAGAAAGGAGGTAAATGTTGAGAACATGGGTGGTATGGCCTCAACAGTAAGGTCATGGGCTAGATATGGCTGATATGGTGAATATGTGTGTGTGTATATTGTTTTAATTTTAAAATATTCAACAAAACATACCCAAAAATCTCGAACTCCAAACGAGACGTGCCGCCTGGCATTTTATATGTTATACCCCTATTCCGAACACAATTGAACTATTACCGAGACTTAATTCGATCATATGCAGAAGCTAGCTTTTTAAACCTAGTTATTATATTAAATTTTCGATATTAAATTCTATGTGTTTCGATCTTGCACGACCAAACGATACGTCTGATCCCCATGAAATTTGACGGCATATTATAATTCACTATTACGGATCCAACGAAACTGGTTTTGTCGAAATCTGAGACTGTGCCCCGAAAGGCTAATTTCACAAATTTAAATATTTAACTATCGATATTTATCCGATCTATTTATATTTACAAATTGGATTTACCAATATTATTTATGAATTAAAAGGAGTTAATTAAAATTACTAAATCCATTTAATTAACATTTAATTCGTAATTCAAATATTTAAACATGCTTTACATTTGAATTATAAATTATTAAATTTTATCCAATTATTTAAATATTTAAAATTAATTAAACGTTTAAAAATCAAATGACTAGAATTTTGGGTTGTTACATTCTCCCCCTTAAATGAATGTCATCCCCGAAATTCCTAAGGAAGAAAATGTTTCCAAACCCCTAAGTTTTAAAACTATTAATTAAAATGAGTTGTTAAACTTATTTTCAAAACAATTAGCTGGAATAGATTTTAAAATTTCCAAGTCTTTAAAATTTACCCATCTATTCCAACTAATTCCCTTCCATTCAATTATTCCCAGATATAACTCAAAAGTTAAACTTTTTTTAGTTATCAAAACTTTCCAAAATTCTTAAAAAAATTTCTAACTCTTAAATTTTCGGAAAATTTCGCCAGCGTCTCCTTTGTGCGGCTCGATTAGAACAACTACAAACTGCCTTTACGACTCTAAACCAATCAAGGAAAACAAAAGCCAAGTGGCCTCCCATATTTGGGGCATAAAATCACCAATCAATTTAAATTTCTAGATTCATTACGTACCTTTTTGCATTTGACTTATATTTTGGCAAGTAATTTATTATCTTCTATGCAAATGCAGGTGCACAAGAATCAAATAGCAATCTCTTGCATGCCTGTACTTACATAATCTAAAAGAAAATCAAGCTGACAAAAGCAATGTGATGTAACTCCACATGCAACAACTAGTCTGATATAAACCTACATGCAATCGACAATCCATATCTCAATCATATGCGACAAAGTATAGAGAATATTCTGTAATAGGTGTTCTGCATCCAATAATTTTCAAATGATAAATTTAGATCTAAATACCCAGGTTTTTCAATTCCAAAAATTTATTTTCAAATTTCTCAAACGAGAAAAATCAAAAATCAAAACGACAAGGAGGGGATTCCTCCTAATAAAGTATGGTTAAACTCTAGAATCAAAACAACATGGAGCATCCGGTGGTTTTCCGGTTCCTCCAAAAAACATTAACTAGAGTGAATAAATATCATTCTTTTCCCCAAATCTTCAAAAATCACCTTTTTCAAAATCACCGGGATTTAGGTCTTAATAACAACAATTCAAAATCCTTTGTCTATAAATTTTAAACTTTATAGACAATGGTATATGAAATCACATAACCAATCAATTCAATTGAATCAAATCAAATCAATCAAATTCCATGAAGGAAAAAACTGACACTAACAGTCAATCAAATTCCATAAGGGAAAACTTATCACTTAACATTGTTTCAAAATGTCAAATGACTAACAAACAAATTTCATATTTTAGATCTGGATCATCTGTGTTTGCAGTGAGGCGTCCATTCTCTGGTGGAGCTGCTTGTTGATCTCATTTGTGCACATGGATGCACAATGGATTATTTTGGGTACTTCTAACACTCATTTATCAGGCGGTGGCCTTGCCGGAGTTCGATATTGAGGTGTAATATGCGGTGGCCTTGCCGGAGCTCATTCAAGAAGTTACCTGAGTTTGTTTTCTTAGATTTTCTACGTTATGATTTGTCACCTTCCAGGCATGTTGGCAGCTCCTTTGTTATCGGTGATATATATATATATATGTACATGTACATTCAAGAAGCACACTTTGGATTTCACAATCCGGGATGCAACGTCGAATGATTTGGTCGGAACAGTACTTAAACAAGTATGGATCATCCCAATAAAAGTACTTAACTTGGGATTTTTTTTATATTTATCTTATTTCGACCAAAATGAAGGAGTTTCCATAGTGACTAAATAACTCACTATGTCGACATACCATGGATCGATAGAAACAGAAAGGAGTTGTTCATCAGGAAAGTTCTCGTTGAGTGGTAAAGAAGGCGGTGCATTTTAAAGACGTGACAAATGATCAGCAATGACATTGTCGGATCCTTTTTTATCTTTGATTGTAAGGTCAAATTCTTAGAGTAAAAGGATCCAACAGATTCAACGAGACTTAACATCCTTTTTAGTGAAAAGGTACCTAAGAGCAGAGTGGTCAGTGCAAACAGTAATGTGTGAACCAATCAAATACTGTTGGAATTTTTCGAGCGCAAATACTACTGCTAGAAGCTCTTTTTCAGTGGTTGTGTAATTGAGTTGAGCATCGTTAAGAGTCATACTAGCGTAGTAGATGACATGAAGAATTTTGTTAATGTGTTGTCCTAAGACAGCACTAACTGCAAAGTTATAAGCGTCACACATTATTTCAATAGGAAGATCCCAATTGGGTGAGCAAATGATGGGAGCAGAAATGAGTTCTTTTTTGAGAAGTTTGAAAGCAGAAACACAGTCATAATTAAAGTCGAATGGAATGTCTTTTCCAAGAAGAGTCGTCAGAGATCGAGCAATTTTACCCAAGTCCTTCACAAAATGTCAATAGAAGCCAGCGTGTCCAAGGAATGAATGTCCTTAACAGATTTGAGAATGGGTAGATTTTCAATTACATTAACTTTTGCTTTATCTACCTCAGTGCCTTTATTTGAAATGACATGCCCAAAGACAATGCCATGTTTGACCATGAAATGACATTTTTTCCAAAGATGAAAAAATCGATCATAAACAGTTCCAGAAAGCGTTCAATCATATCGGAAAAGATGCTGACCATGCATCTTTGAAAAGTAGCAGGAGCACTACAAAGGCCAAATGGCATACGTCGATATGCAAAAGTGCTAAAGGGACACGTGAAATTCATTTTCTCTTGATCTTCGGGAGCGGTTGGAATTTGGTTATAACCGGAATAACCATCAAGAAAGCAATAGAATTCATGACCAGCTAATAATTCAAGCATTTGGTCGATGAAGGGAGAGGGAAGTGATTTTACGTGTTGCAACGTTTAATTTTCGATAATCAATGCAAACACGCCAGCCTGTTTGAGTACGAGTTGGAATGAGTTTGTTAGAGTCGTTCTTGATAATGGTAAGTCCGGAATTTTTAGGCACGACATGAATTGAGCTAACCCACGAACTATCAAAAATGGGATATATGATTCCATTATCGAGGAGTTTAAGAATTTCGCCTCAAACCGCATCCTTCATTTTGGGGTTAAGCCTTCGTTGCGCGTCATGAACAGGCTTAGCATCGTCAATTAAATAGATGCGATGTTGAACAAAGGCGGGACTAATTCCTTTTATATCCGTGATCGACTATCCAATTGCTTCTTTGTTTTTCGACAATATTGAAAGAAGTGAAGCTTCTTGATCAAGAGAGAGATTTGAAGATATTATTACAGGAAACGTTTCATTGTCAACTAAGTATGCATACTTAAGGTGATTGGAAAGGGGTTTGAGGTCCAACCTCGAGGGTTGCTCAATCAAAGAATTTGGTTGAAGATCTGAATCAATAGTAAAGGGTTCAAACGGAAGCACATTTTCAATTTCGTTAGGCTCGTCTTGAAACAGTTGTTCAAATTCAGTCTCGCATTCGTGGTTTAGGTCAACTGTTTCGTCATCAAAATTTTCTTAAATGAAGCTAACTTCCAATGTTTGGTCAAGTGATTCATTCGATTGATTTTCAAGATTGAAAATGTTAAGATCCAAAGTCATGTTTCTAAAAGAAATTTTCATCGAACCATTTCGATAATTAATAAGAGCATTTGAAGTAGCCAAGAAAGGTCGGCCTAAAATCAACGGAATTTTACTCATTGGATTATTCGCGGGTTGCGTTTGAAGGACGATGAAATCGACGGGAATATGAATTGACCGATTTTGATGAGTACGTCCTCGATTTCTCCCACGGTTTTCTTTATCAAACGATCGATAAATTGAAGAGTTACTTTTGTCGGTTTTAGTTCACCCAAACCAAGTTGCTGGTAAACTGAATAAGGAATCAAATTGACACTCGCACCCAAGTCTAATAGGCATTTATTAATCGTCTTGTCACCTATCGTGCACGAGATCGTCGGACATCCAAGATCTTTGTATTTGACGAGAATTGATTGGGGCAAGACTTCGCTACTGGCCGCTAAGAAAACTTTCTTGGGTACATAAGTCTGTCATTTTGAGTACACAAGTCCTTGAGAAACTTAGTGTAAGTCGGGACTTGTTGAATGATATCAAGAAGCGGGATGTTAACCTTGACTTGTTTAAAAATTTCCGACATCTTTTCCATTTGATCAGAGTGTTTCTTGAGTCGAAGGCGATGTGGAAATGGAACACAATACTCAGTAGGTCAGTCTACTTGCGTAGAAGAAGAATTTGGATTGGCATTTGATTCAATGTTTGGTTCAATGTTTTGTTCAGATTCACTTGTCATTTTTGAAGTGTCAAGAGGAGTTTCCGGTAAATATTTGGATTGTCCACTTGATTATTGATTTGTTTACCGAAATGCAAAGTTGTGATAGCATTTATTTGGTTTACGTTGCTATCTTGAACGACATGGGCTTGATTCGAATTCTTTTTTTGATTTTTGGGTTTTGGAACTGGCTGACTTAGGAATGTGCCCCGTTCATGTTCACTCGCAGACGTTGCTAATTGACTCATTTGCATTTCAAGTTTAATAACCGATTGACTCGTATTCTGCATGTATGAGGTTAACAAATTTTGCAAATTGCTATTTGACTGGAGATTTTGAGTGGTTGCCTTAGCCAAAGTTTCAAGACTTTTCTCAAGTGAAGTCAAATGTTTATCGACTTGAGGAGCAAAAGATTGTTGCGGTTGATTTTGAGACGGACCCGAAATTTTTTATTGAAAATGATTGGGTTAAAATGGAGGATTCGAAGCGTTGTTCGGAAATGCTTGAAAATTGGGACGAACCAAATTCGTGTTTGAATTATTTTGGTTCCATGCAAAGTTAGGATGATTTCTCCAACCAGGATTGTACGTTGGAGAAAATGGGTCATTCTTAACCTTATTGAAAGCATTGATTTGTTCTATCGAATTAGGACACCGATCGGCTATGTGATTTAGATCATTGCATTTATAAAAAAATGGTTGGGAAGCTTGGTTCATTTGGTTGGATGAGAAAACATTGTCGAATTTATTGATCATTGCATCGATTTTAGCTTCCAAAGCCAAAGATGATCCTATCGAGTGTGCGCTCGATCATGAGTAGATAGATTTTTCATTAGAACGTTCCCATTTGGATGATTTTTCGGCCAAGTTTTCAAGAAATTGTCAAGCATCCTCATGAAGTTGAGCGAGAAAGTTGCCTTGGCACATCGATTCAAGCATGGTTCGTGAGCTATTCTCAAGTCCATCGTATAAGATTTGGTAAAGGGTCCATTATTCGAAATTGTGGTGTGGACATTTTATCAAAAGCTCTTTAAATCTTTCAAAATATTTTTCGGATGGTTCACCGTTGAATTTATGAAAATTGAAATTTTCGTTTTGGATTTTAGTTGTTTTTTCCAAGGGGTAGAACATTTTTAAGAAAACTTTAACAAATTCTTCCCACGTTTTGATCGAATTTGAAGGTAAGCTGTACAACCATTTTTCAGCATAATCAGTAAGGGCAAATGGAATTAATCGAAGTTTGATTCTGTCATCACAAAGTTGTTGAATTTTAATGGTTGCATATACTTGTTCGAATTTCGTTAAGAAAATGTGTGGGTCATCGTGTTCAAAATTGCCAAATTTTGGGAGCGTGGCAATACGATTGGAATGAATTTCAAAATGGTTACCCGTTGGGGCGGGTAGAGTGATACAAGAAGGAATAGAAATTCTATCGGGAAAGATTCTATCCATGAGAGTAAGCGGGGCGTTCTCGTTCGCCATCGTTGGCGGGTTGTTCGTTCGAGTTAAATGATTTGTTGTTGTGTCACGAGTCCTGGTACTCATGCATAAGTGAAAAGGTGAAGTAGAGAAAGAAGTGAGAATCGAGTTTAAGAGAATGAAATGAAAAATTGTTTTTTATATATATGTTTTTTAAGAAAAATATTTACCACAAGAAATTTATTTTTCAAAAGGGAGATTTGATTTTTGGATTTTCAAAATTTTTTTAACATGTTTTTGCTTTTTTTTAGTTTTTGAAAACATTATTTAATTATTTTTTTTGGATTTTTGTTTTTCTCTAATTTAAAAAATACTTGTTTTTTGATTTTTGATTTTGTTTTATTTTTTTTCTTTTTATTTGAATGGAAAAGATTTTTTTATTTTGTTTTTTGGATTTTTAAAAAGAAACGAGTTAAGTAAAATGTACAATTTTTTGGTTTGTTTTGGATTTTGTTGTTTTTTTATATGCATGAACTAACGTAACTAAATGAATGCAAGGACTTAATTATAAATTTTCTGTCCTTAGTAATCCAAAATTTATAATCACACTTTGTCTTAATTCAACAAAATAGTTCTTAGCCATAGCAATGCAACCGAAGGTTTAAGTACCTTCAAAGAAACAAGCACTGTAATATTTACGAATCACCGTAATATTTATATATAATTATTGCTCTACCGTAGCTTAGACACCAAGAATATAATTTGTTCAAAGAAAACAACTTGTCAAGATACAATTAAGCCCTAGGTAAGCTCGTGACTTCCTTAAGTCCAAAGTCTAACCGTTATTATTAACATATTCTACGATGATATGCAATTTGTGGTCCAAGAAAAGGGTGATGAAGATTTGGGTATTGCCCTTAGAAAAGAAAATAAGATGGTATGAATGCAAAACAGAAATTGAACATTTTAGAGGCAAATCACTTTCAATCATTCACATAAATCAATACAAAATTCACTTGTAATCTCTCTTTAAAAATATTAAGTAGAAATGATTAATGTGCTTTTCATAAGTACGGTTTATTTGAGCTATTAATTAGCACAACTTAAACCATCAAACTCTAACACATTATTCAAACTCACTTATCAACTCTCATGATCATGACATGAAACTAAAAATAAAATCTATTTTAAGTATGATCTATTTGCTATTAATTAGTAACATAGACCATCAAATTTGATTCTAGCTTAACCTTCATTATCAAAACCACTTAGGCAAATGAACAAATAGCTTATGTTTACAATGGAATAAGCATAGCCTATTTGAGATGTAAACATTGGCTATAAAAATTCAATAAACTAGAAACATAAACCATTATCATTCATATTTTTCATTAATCAAAATAAGAGAGATCACAAATAAAATCATTATGTTACTTTAATATGTTTCATGAGAGTTTCATCACCCCTAAATCGAAGGGGTTTAGCTACTCATATTTGAAAACATTTTAACATAAAGTGATTTCAACATAAACATATATGAAGAGAAGTGCTAATTAAAAGAAGAAGGAACTAATTGCTTGCATAAAATAAATCTAAACTAATTGCATGAATTAAAAGAGAGCATAAAAGAAAGCATAAAAGAAAGCATAAATAAAATTGCATGAAAGTAAAAACAAGGCTAAGAAGCCATGAAAGAAACTTTTATTCATCTTTGATTTTGTGGTTACAACTTGCATGAAAGGTAAGAAGATCATTACATGAAACATAAAGGGTATTTATACATGCTTGAAACCCTAATTCATATTTTAGGGGATTACCTAAAATGCCCTCTAGGAAGTGTACCCTCCAAGTAATCATTAGGGAATAAATTAATCTCCACCAACATGCTTTTAAGCCTCCATTAACATGTGCATGTGCTTTTAATCATGGACCATATAGTATTGGGTATGTGGGCTCCTCCATGTTGCATGAATTTATTTATTTCCATTCTTCATTTGCCTTCAATATGTGCATGCATTTTTCCATTAAAGCTCTTCATATTTGCACTCCATTTCCTATAAATAAAAATAAAAATGTGCAAATAATTTTCTCAAATTAAATCATACACAAAATTATCATTTCTCCCCCAATAAAGATGAATAAATGATGATTTGAAAATAATTGAAATTTTGGTTTAAACATGTAAAATACCCTATATTCTCATTTATTTAAATAAAAGTAGATTAAATATGGAAGTAAAAATATGCACTTTTATGTGCACATCAAGTTTTATGATAGCCACTCATTTTTAATTTCACGATAGCTATCTACCCCTTACTTTTATGATAGCTTTTATCTTTATATATTCAATAGCTATATATTTATATTTACAATGGCCATCTTTCCTCATTTTACGATAGCTATTTATGTTTACTTTTATGGTAGCTTATATCTTTATTTTACGATAGCTATTTATTTTACACTTTTGATAGTTATTTTTCATTTTGGAAATACGGGATCAATACCAGAGCTCCTAATTCCTAAGATATGATGGATAAGCCTTCAAAGGGATACTTCTCTTTTACTCCAATACCTATCTAGCACTCATGTTATCTTCCTTCCAACCACATTATTTATGTGGTTCTTTCCTTCTTGAGAATCACTCATATCCAACACACACTGGACTCTTGTAGCTACCCTTCATTTACTATTTAAAGATCTTGAAATATATGGCTTGATAACGTCGATTTATTGTTTGCTCACTATCCATTCCAAGGTTAGGTATCGGCCACAAGGTACTGCTTACCATCTTTGTCCGTTGAGACTTCTCATTGAGGAGAAGGTAAGAAAAAAGGCTTAATTCAACCATCTAACTGCATCACAGGTGAACCTCCTATGATAAAGAAAATCGCACATGATTCCAATTCGATCTTGGTCATGAGATCGAACATTTTCTCTATTCTCAACCCGATCCAATGCACTCTCTTTTTTAGACCTGATATTCTCTAGGTATTTATTGTATTTATTTCAGAGTATACTTGTTTTTCATTTCTTATTTACTTTGCGTTATACTATGCAAATGTTCACTTGGTTGACCCATCATCTCTGACCAAAGATAAGAACTCAACAGATCTTCCTATTAGTTAAATCTCATGGCAAGCCTCTGTTGCCTCCTTCTTCAAGGAAAATTTATTCCTCGATTTTCTCTACAGTTGAAGATGCTCTCTTGACTGCTAAGACCAAGAAACTTCAACAAGAATATGAATAATTAGAGATTCCTCTTGAATATTCCTCCCTTAAAAATTCACAACAGAACATCCACGCTTTGGAAACTCCTAATATTTCTTCTACTGATGTTGTCACTGCCAACATTATGTCTTGATCTCAACATTTCGATATCAACATCATGCCTACATCATCGAGGGATTTTACAGGCAACATCCCTATGGAGTTGGGGTCTAACCACACCCTTCTTAACTACTGATACTCTAGAAGGTGTTCCGGTGTCTATCTCTCCCAATTATGATAAGTTGTTATTTTTTGTTCTAGATTCCCCATCAGTCTATTCTCTTGGGATTACTAAAGTCCCCATATCTTTCTCAAAGGACTTTCTTAATCTCCTCCTCGGTCAGTTGCTTATGGTTCATCTTTTTTTGCTCAGTACAATCGGTCAAATCTTGGCTTATCAATCACATTTTAACTAATTTTCTTTCATTTTAAGGTTGGTAAAAATACGTTTCTCCTTCAACAGTCCATCTCAAAATCCTCTAGCTGCGCATCATCTTTGGAGGAGCTTAAGTCCACCCTTGCTAGTAACATTAAGGCTTTGGAGGAGGAGAACTGCTATTTAGAGATCACCCACCAGAACTTTTCCTCTAAGAATTTTCGTATTACCTCTCTTCTTGCCTCAGGAAAAGGAAAGAGTTTTGGTTTGGAAGATAAGTTAAAATCGACTAAAGAAGCTCTAACGCATAAGAAGAAGATGTCACTCGAGCTCAAATTTGAATAGCTAACCTTGAGAGAGATTTAGCCAAAAAGGATTCTTCAGTAAAAACTCAAATGATCTCCTGGAAAATGCCAAGGATAAAGTGTCTTCTGGCTTATAGGACATTCTTCCTTCTTTTGAAGATCGATATACAGAAGGTCCTTTGCTCGTGGTGTATAAGGATAATATCAGTTAATCCCTAACTTATTATTTCCAACTTTGAAGTCTACAGAGGCTAACTATAAAAGGAAGTTTGACATCATCCTTGAAAGAATAACTGGCGAATTATCAGTATTTGAAATGATGAAATGGTGGATCCCATAGACTTCTTAACTTTCGACGACCTCCCATCTGATGGTGAGGACGCAAATGGGAATCAAGATAGAAATAAACCCGGCGACGACGACGAAGATGATGATGGGGATGGTGATGACGCTAAGGGTGATTTGTCGAGAACTGATAAAGACGACGATCATAATGACCAAGGTATGGGGACGAAAGATAGTGCTCATGAAACTAGCCACGACGTTAACTTTTCCTCTCCTATTGCCAATCCTAGCGTTGATGATACTCCTTCGTCAAAAGGCCTTTCTGAAAAACCTCCTTCGTCTAATTTTGGTGGTTTTGGTTGATCATCTCTTAGATCTATGCAAGTCCTTTCTTCGTGGCCTAAAACCTTATGCATCTCTGTCTTGTGTAATTCAATACTTTTGCTACTTTCTATTTCATCTCAAAACCCTTTACTAAAGTGATATGATGCTGATAAGAACAGCAAGAGAGCAGAGAGATATATTGAGGAAGAAGGAGAATTAGTAGAGAAAAGAGATAAATGGAAATTTTCTGCCCCTTGATAACTTCACATTACATTCATATATAGCATGGTTTCTAACCACCTAGCCTACGTGTCCACATGGGGACCTTCATTTGATAACAACTTTGTAGAAAATAAAGAAAAGCATAACAAACTTGCAGAAAAAAAAGAGAAAAAAAATAGAAAGCAGTGCTGCCAGTAATTGCAGCCTGCAAATAAAGGTATGGCTATTGCTTGTATTGTCCATAGTGCTGCAATTTGCTTTGTCCATAGTGTTTCCTTTAGTCTAGCAGCCTTCTGGGTGGACGAGTGGTACGTTTGGGTCTTGTATTGGTGTCGCTTGGTGTTGTGGCTACTGTGTGCGTATCATTGCCCACCTCTTCAAGATCGACCTTGTCCTCAAGGTCGGAGCAAACAGGGGCTGGTAGTAGTATTGGTGGTGTGGTTGGGTTAGGGCACATTTTGAGGAGAGACACGTGAAAATCTGGGTGGATGCACGCATCTGGAGGTAAGGAGAGTTTGTAAGCAACTGGTCCTATGCGTTCAGCGATTTGGAAGGGTCCGTAGTATTTCTTAGATAACTTGTGGTGGTTATTGCGTAAGGATATTTGGCGGTACGGTTGGAGCTTAACAAACACCCATGAGCCTACGGTGAATTGTTTGTCGCTGCGATGATGATCTACAAGGCTCTTCATACGGGATTGGGCTTTTTGTAGGTTGGTTTTGATAGTGTGGAGGAGTGTGTCTCTAGAGATAGCCCATGTTTCGAGGTCTGGTAACTGTGTGTTGTTCATAATATAGTTAGAGATGGTGGGTGGTGGTCGGCCATAGACAACTTGGAAAGGGGAGAGGTTGAGAGATGTGTGCTTGGTGGTGTTATACCACCATTCAGCCCATGGGAGGCATTTAGCCCATTTGGTTGGGATGTCGCCGACAAGTGCTCGCAAGTAAGTTTCAAGACAGCGGTTTACTACCTCGGACTGTCCGTCGGTTTGTGGATGGTACGTGCTACTCATTCGTAATTTTGTTCCGTGAAGGCGGAATAATTCTTTCCAAAAGTGGCCGGTGAATATACGGTCTCGATCTGAAACAATAGAGCGTGGAAAACCATGCAAACAGACATACTCTTGAATAAAATGAGAAGCTAACTGTGTGGCCGAAACTGATGTAGGTAATGCACAAAAGTGGGCGTATTTGGAGAGTCTATCAACGATCACCCAAATAGATGTTTTCCCGACGGATGGTGGAAGATTTTTGATAAAATCCATAGCGATATCTTCTCATATTTGATTGGGGATTGGTAGTGGTTGGAGGAGGCCTTTGTATGGAGTGTTATCGGGTTTGGTTTGTAAGCATACGGGGCATTCTCGAACAAATTTCTGTACTGACATTGCTAGCTTGGGCCAAAAAAATTACTGCTAACTCGAGCAATAGTTGCTTTGATTCCCGAATGTCCCCCCGTTTTTGAGTTATGCATCTCAGCAATAATTTTGTTGTGTAAATCAAAATTGGTAGGAATGTAAATACGAGAGCCCCAAAATAATAAATCATTGCGCCATTGGAGTTTTGAATTAGGGCAGGTACCTGAGTGTAATTGAGTGATTAGTGCTTGCGTTTTTGGGTCTTCGTGCAGAGCAGCACGGATGTCAGCTAGTAGTGGGAAAGTTGGGACAGATATCGCCGTCATGGTTGCTTCCTTGGAGAATCTGGATAAAGCATCGGCGACTTCGTTTTGCTTGCCCGGTTGATAGTGGATCGTAAAATCGAATCTGAGCAATTTCGTCAACCATTTTTGTTGTTCCGGTGTCTGAATCGATTGCGATGCGAGTTCCCGAAGGCTCTTGTGGTCGGTGAAGATTTGAAACGTGCGTCCCAATAAGTAGTGACGCCATTTCTTGACTGCGGATGTGACAGCAAACATCTCACGCGAATACGTCGAAGCTTTTTGGAGGTGAGGCGGCAATTTCAGGCTGAAGAAGGCGATGGGATGCTTGGATTGAGAAAGAACGGCGCCCATGGCCATGGAAGACGCATCCGTGGTTACAGTAAATGGCTGCGTGAAGTTGGGAAGAGATAGGGTCGATGTGTGTGATACGACCCATTTTAATGCTTCAAATGATTCTTGGGCTTTTGGGCTCCATTTGAAATTGTCGGTTTTTAACAAATCCGTTAATGGTGAAGCCATAAACGCGTATTGTTTTATAAACGACGATAACAGCCAGTGAGCCCCAAAAATCCCCGAACTACGGTGGTTGATTTAGGCGTTGGCCATTGGAGCATGGCGTCAATTTTTGGTGGATCTACTTGAACGCCTTTAGCGGATATTATGTGGCCCAAATAGTTAAGCTCGGTGAGACCGAAATTACACTTGGTGAGGTTGGCAAAAAATTTATGTTGGTCCAATATTTCTAGTGTTGTGTGGAGGTGGTCTAAGTGAGAGGTCCACGATGGGCTATAAACCAGGATGTCATCGAAGAAAACGAGAACAAATTTCCTTAAGTGGGGTTTGAAAATGTTGTTCATTGTAGCTTGAAATGTGGAAGGAGCGTTAGTTAGCCCGAATGGCATTACAACAAATTCATAATGCCCTTCATGTGTACGGAATGCCGTTTTTGGAATGTCGGGTGGGTGTACGCGTATTTGAAAATATCCGCTTCGGAGATCAAGTTTGGAGAAGAAAACCGCGCCATATAGTTCATCTAATAGTTCGTCGACCGTTGGAATGGGAAAGCGATCTTTTATAGTGATGGTGTTGAGAGCTCTATAATCGACACAAAATCGCCATGATCCATCCTTTTTCTTGACTAATAGTACGGGTGACGAAAATGGGCTAGTTGATGGTTGGATAAGCTTGGAGTTGAGCATTTCTTGGACTTGGCGTTCGATCTCGTTTTTCTGAAAATACGGATAGCGGTATGGTTTGATGTTCATGGGTTGGGAATTGGTGGTGAGGTTAATGTGGTGATTTAAAGTGCGGTTTGGTGGAAGTTCGGTGGGCTGGGAAAAAATATGGTTATATGAAGATAAAAGTTTTTGAAGTGGTGGGTCGGTAGTGGGTGCTTGGGTCGGTGTGGTTATTGGGTTGGTGGGCTGTAGTTGCAAGTAGAGGAAACTGGAAATTGAAGAAGTTTGCTCTAACCTTTTTAGTTGCTGAACGGAAATAGGCATGGGCTGCAAATTTTGGCCCAGCCCTGTTAAGGAAATAGGCTTCTCGTTGCAAACAAAGGCCATTGTGATTTTTTTGTGGTCCACTGTAATAGGCCCTAATGTCTCCAGCCACTGTATGCCGCAGACGGCATCTGATCCCGAGATTTCCAATAAATGAAAATCGATGATGAATTTGTGCCCTTGGATGTCGACTTGAATGCCGGAGCAGCTACCGGAGCTATGAAGCTTCTCGCCGTTTCCCACCATCACCATGAAGGACATCGACGAGTTCGATTTTAGTCCCAAAAATTTTGCTGCTTTTGGATGAAGGTAATTGTGTGTTGAGCCGGTATCGACGAGGATGGAAATAGGGTTTCCGTTGATGGTTGCTGGGAGGCGAATTGCACGTGGGTGGTTGGAGCCGGTTAAAGCGTGGAATGATATTTCTTGTGGGGTATCAGGATTTGGGTCCGTGAGGGGTTGGTCAACGGCTATGGGTGTGAGGTCGGGTGCTGGTTCAGGTGGGTCATCGGTCGTGATTTCTTGGTCTTGGAGGTCGGGTAAAATCATGAGTATATGGGAAGGTTTACAGCGGTGGCCAAAGTGGTATCTCTCGTCACAGTTAAAGCATAACCCTTGCTATTTGTGTATGTTCATTTCGGTGGTGGTGAGTTTTTTGACGGGGATGGATGGTTGGGGGTTCTGCGTTGGTGGTGTTTGGTGAAATGTTTGGTTGGGTGGTGTGGTGTTAATTGGTTTTTGGAGGTATGGTGTGTATTTCATGGCTGGGAATCTATTTTGGTCGTTGTATTTCTTTTCAATGAGTTTAGTACCTTCAAAGGCATCAATAATAGTGGTCGGTTTAAGGATGTGTAGCTCGTTTTGGATGTGGGTCTTGAGGCCGGAAATAAAGCATTGGAGGATGGATTCATTGGGAAGTGTAGTAATACGGTTACAAAGGTATTCAAAAGTGGATTGGTAGTTTTCGACGGTTGTGATTTGTTTGAGTTTGAATAAGGTAGCTTGCGGGTTGAGGAATGTAGGTGGCCCGAAGCGTTGTTCGATTGCTTTTGTCAATGCTTGCCATGTGGGGATTTGGTTGTTACGGTGCATCCATTGAAACCATGAGAGTGCTTGGTCTTGCATGTGGAAGCTAGCAAGATCCACTCGTTGGTCTTCCGGTGTGGAATAGTAGGCGAAAAATCGGTTGGCTTGAAATATCCAATCGTGTGGGTTGGATCTGGTGAATGTGGTTAAAGAGCATTTGGGTGTTCGTGCTTGTGTAGGGGTGGGTAAGAGTGGTGGTTGTCGATTGTTGGGTGGTGGAGCAAAGGTGGTTGATGCTTGGTTGGTTGGGGATAGTGTTGTTTGGTTATCTAATTTGTGATGGAGTTCAGTCATTTGCTTAGTGAGGTCGAGGAGGGCTGTTTTAATGTCGATGTTGTCGGTGGTGAGTGTTTCTAGGTTAGTTTGGATGGTTTCGATGGTTTCTTGGTGGTGGGTTAGTTGTTGGAAGGCTTCATCTATGCGGGTCATGGTGGAAGGGGTTGGTTTGGATTCTTAGGGAGAAGGGAGGAGAGATCAAGAATGAAAGCACCAAAATGATATGATGCTGATAAGAACAGCAAGAGAGCAGAGAGATATATTGAGGAAGAAGGAGAATTAGTAGAGAAAAGAGATAAATGTAAATTTTCTGCCCCTTGATAACTTCACATTACATTCATATATAGCATGGTTTCTAACCACCTAGCCTACGTGTCCACATGGGGACCTTCATTTGATAACAACTTTGCAGAAAATAAAGAAAAGCATAACAAACTTGCAAAAAAAGAGAGAAAAAAATAGAAAGCAGTGGTGCCAGTAATTGCAGCCTGCAAATAAAGGTATGGCCGTTGCTTGCATTGTCCATAGTGCTGCAATTTGCTTTGTCCATAGTGTTGCCTTTAGTCTAGCAGCCTTTTGGGTGGACGAGTGGTACGTTTGGGTCTTGTATTGGTGTCGCTTGGTGGTGGCTACTGTGTGCGTATCATAAAGTTCTATTCTTACTACCAAAATAAAAGGAAAAAGAAGAACTATTTTGAGATTTTGTTAGATTGAAATAGGAGTAAAGTTTTAAGACTTAACAGAGAAGGAGAAAGACTTTGTAAACACCTTAACAAGGCAAACGATAAATATATGAAACGCTTAAAATGTCTTAGATTCTTAGAAGACTTTAGAAAGAATCAATTTATTCCTCTCCTCCAAAGGTCTAATGTTCACCAACCCAATTTCCGCAAAGAAAATGAAGAGCTTACACCCTTATCTGGATGCTTATCGATGATAGGGACAAACCAATGAATTGCCTTTATTTAGTATACATCAGATTTCTGATGATCGACTTTTCTTTCTTGGGTGATGACTTTAGGGGTTTGATTTGGTGATTACATAGAATATATCTTGACTAACATGGGGAATGCTGGAATTTTTCGAGAGTCAATACTGCTTCGATAATCATTGACACGTTTCCCGCGGATAAAGTTAAATTTAGTATGAATAGGTTTATTTTTGAATAATATAAGGGATATATTCTTTAGGAACCTCTGTAATATTTTTTTGCTTACATAATCAAGACTTATGTTTTGATCACTATATTTATGCTTTCGGCTATAAAATTTACAGTTTTATTTCTACTTTTGGCTTGTCCATGATATATAGATCTTAGAATTTTTATCTGTTTTTTTACTTTGTCTTCCATTCCTAGGGACTTTCTACGTAGATTCTTTAGGCTAAAAAGGACTCTAAGAGAGACTTCTTCTCTAATTGAATAATTATATTTAGTGAGATATTGCTTCCTTCGTGACCTTCATTATGTATACACTAGTTTTTCAAACTTGGATTTCAGTTTTCAAGGAGACAAGAAAGAACATTTTTTTCAGGACTTCCAAACTGATTATGGAAGGTTATTGTGTGGTGAAACTAACCCACTTCCTCATTTATTTTCCCCTTCTAAGGAATGAGATTACCAGAAATACCTTCAAGTCAATATTCCCTCAAATATTGAAGTTCCATTCATAACTAACCCTATATATCTCCATTGTCCCATCAAATTATTAAGAATTCTCTTTTGATGACTAGTTCTCAATAAAAATTGTTTAGTCATTTTTGATTGAATGTACTTTTGGTTTTATTTTGATTGGAATGTGTTGAAATTATGGTTATTTTCTCGTCATTAATATAGTATCCTTTTTTATTTTGCTTTAGTTTATCAGTTGTTTATATTGGATTTTATTTTACAACTTGTTTTAGGATGCAAGCCATACACACTACAATAAAACAGGCTTTTTACAACGGGCAATGCCCGTTGTAATATGTGTTCCACAACGGGCAGCGGACCGTTGTAATAGGCGATGTTGTAATAGGTCACCCATATTTTACAATGGGCAGTTAATGTTGTAAAGACCGTTGTAGTAAACTTTTTTACAACGGTCGCCGACTGTTGTAATAGACTGTAATACAAGCTTCTTTGCCCGTTGCAAAATACTATCATACAAGATGGATAGCATGTTTTACAACATTCCCTGACCGTTGTAAAAAACATTTTGACAACGGTTTTCAACCGTTGTAAAAAACATTTTGACAACGGTTATTGACCGTTGTAATAGAGTATGATACAACGCGCTTTGACCGTTGCAGAAAAAATGCAAATTTAAAAAAAAATTACAGCAACGTATAGGTAGCACATCCATACAAATAATGGATAATTTAACAGTAATAAATATTACGCACAAACAACCAAAATCACATGCGAAAAGACTAAAAGATAGTCATAAAATTCCAACATTCCAAAAAGTCAGATAAGTTTACCTCCCATATTCATAAAGCATTAATACATAACAGTGGGCTATAAATATCAAGTTCTAAGTACAATCATACTAGACTAAGGATATAAAGTCTTTGTGGCGACGGTTGATCCAACGGCCTCTTTAATAGTGGACATCTCTGAATTTGGCCTAAATAAAAAAGCTTCTGGTTCCACCGCTACATCCACCCTTACTTTCCAAGCTTCTGCTCCAAGCTTTACAAAATGTACCGACGCATCAAGATCAGTGCTTGCTATTGTCCCCTCTGCAACTACGTTCTTCTCCCAACTCAATAGCCTGCACTTTTTTTCCATCAAACCATCCACAATAACTTTTTAGTTAACTAACATGTTTAACTATTGATAGTTCTAAAATTACATAGGCAAATCTAAGTTACAAATGAACATCTAACTGCTACTATCAGTAAGGCTTATGATGTAGGAAATGTAAAGAAAAGGAAACAGTAAACTCTGATTCTACTATTTCTACATCGAATCGATTTTCTTGTCTTGATGCCGATTCTGGTCTCTCAACTTCAATTTTGTCCCATATCCATCTTGCTTTTCTCCTAATGTTCTACGTTTTAGTCCATATATCCAAGTTAATTAGGCAATCTTAAATCTAAACTAATAAGATAAATATAGTTAATAATATTCGTTAGTTCTTATACTAAATTATATAGTAATGTGACCCTACAAACTAAGCCTAAAAGAAAGAAAACTAATAAAATCAAACTATTTTGCTGTCAAACTAAGCACTGGAAAACATATTTCATAAATTTGCTGTCAAACTATTTTGATGGATTATGTTAAATAGTTGAAAGATCCATACCATAACTAAGGCTGGTAAAGTATGCGAAAGGAAACAATAGTATAGCAATAAAATAAACAAACATCTAAAAAAATGACAGCGATTGATAGTGGCTTTATACAATGAAACCATCACAGCAATTATACGCCATATACATTATCAAATGTTGGATTATTATGCAAACTTAAGCCACATGAATTACTAAACGAGTATCCGTTGGATTTCAATTATTCCAGCTTATTATATTTATCTTTGTTTTCAATTACTAAACAGTAAACACTATACGTTGCTGAATAGTGAAAGAATGATTCTTTCTTAAGGTTAGTTAAGATAAAAAGGAGAGATGTTGCTGATGTCAAATAATTAGGCAATTCAAGAAAAATAAGTTTAGTTTACCGCTATCTATAACATATTTCCTCCTCTAGCGAATCCAAACTAAGATGGAAATCAGCAATATAGCTGCACCAGCTACAATCCCTGAGATAGCTCCAACTGATAACTCATCCGAATCCAAAATTGGATTATAATCTACAATAGTTGAATTGATAAATTTAGGCCTACAACTTCATTCGGAAAATAATATTTACAAAAGGAGGAACAAGGAAACATGAATGATGTTTCAATTCGACTTACTTACGACTGAAATGGCATATATAAGAGGTCCATGTACACCTTTTTGAGGAATGGAGTTTGTGCCTTTCCCAGCCCAGTACAAGTGAATCTCCAAAGTTCCATCCACACTGATATTAAATGATTTTATTACTTTCTTACTAGTTCCATTTGCTGCTTTTGCTATATCAAAATCTTGCAAAACCTTTTTTCCCTGCATGTATACACATGATCACCCATTTTTCACTCAAAAGCATTTAATTTCATTCATTTATTGGCAAGAGTAGGATGTAAATCGATAGTTGTAAGTGGATTTTTACATCAAGTAAACAATGGTTAATTTTTCTATTTGCATTTGATAAACAGCAGTTGCAAGTAAGTATACTTATCATAACTTTGTATATGAAACAAATGGATATAGTGAGCATGAATATTTGACCATAAAATAGAAAGATAACAGGCTGGTCAAAGCAAGTAAAACAATAACAACCATCATTCCACATTATTTACTCTACAAAATTATGAGGAAATTGAACAGAAAGAAGTATTTCCATAGGTTTTCATATCTTACATAGGGAATGGCCTAGAAACAATCATACAAAGTGGAAGTAAAAAAATCTTACCTACTTCTTATTAGTCACATAAGTTTAGGATGTTATTAAGGTCTGTTAACATGTATCATAGCATTTTAAAATCATCTCAAAGTGTGTTATCTTCATCCATATTACTACCAATGATGATTATTTTATATTATATGGTTATTCTTATTGGATTTTACAACAGAACCTTAATTTACAGAACCAAACCAAAAATAAAGCCTGAAAAGTAGTCTCAAGAGTAACTTAATATCAAATAGTCTCAACTCAACAATGATATATATTTTATTAATAGTCTCAATATCAAATATCAAAAATAAAGAATTCTTTTTACTAATAGTAGAGATTACTATTTTCTCTAAACTCAACAATGATATATATTTATGACAAAGAATACAAAAACCTGTTCGTAAAGGGACTGTTGGCTTTTTAATTGTAGCATCTATGTAGCTTAACAATGTAAAACCAAATATAAATTGAATTAATTCTTCTTGGAGAAAGTTATCGAAATTCACGTGAAAGTATGTACGCTGTGAATTTGCATCTCATTTCTCATCTGAAGTGCTCTGTAGAAATAATCTAAAGGATTTTTTTATTAGCAGCCTTGAAGATTATTTCGCGTTACAACAGTAGCTTTTTCAATATTGTAACTATGGGTATGGAGTTCACATTTAGGTCTATAGGGGTATACTGAAAAATAAACTAAACTAACATTTCAGAAAAACATCTGATAATTAGAAAACTAAAATTTAGGAACTCAACTCTACAATCAGGAATTTTAAGGTCTAAACTCAAAGTTAGTCAAGAGTTTAACGGGCAAACTCTAGTTATCCATAAAAATAATATGGGGGTGCAGCATATGTGAAACATTGAGGTATTAAACTATAATCGTTCTTCTTCCAAAAGCACGGTTGTTGTAATACAAGTTATAGAACTTACGAGTTACTATTTACTGATGTGAAACTAGAAGTTAAAATCTTGCAAATGCAAAAGGAAGTATTTAAGTTCAGATATAATTTTAGTCAGAATGGATGAATTTGATCTATATAATAATGAAAAAGTCTCCTACATAGAGCCATCAGGGCAATCAGATAGAGAAGGATCCCCAGTGAATTCATTATATGATATGTCTCTGCAATATAGAAGTTAATTAGTAACATGACTATAAAGTACACTTGAGATAGTACCGAGAGCAAAAACTTACACAGCTCTACCCTTCGACAGTATCCAATTAGGTATGTTTCCATTTAGCTTGTTATTGCTAAGATACCTACACAAGTATGTAATATAGGAAGAGTTCGGTTTTTTTTATATTGTATACTGTAATGATACAGACAAAAGCTTGCAGATATTTGTTTGTTTGTTTGTTTTTTAAAAGTTTGTCAAACTCAGTTCATCTGATACATGTCTGAAATTACATTAAAAAATGCTTTTTACCTCAGGCACAGTTGAAACTTCACAAGTTTGTTCACCTAGAGAGACCACAGCTAGCACAAGGAACCCTTCTGGTCTATCCACTGCATTAAAACATACCAAGCTGCCTCTGCTGCTGCGTCCGAGCATATTATTGCTTTTCCAAACTGAACCATGTACAGAAATAACCTCAAATAATGAATTCATCATCACATCATTGTATGTAGAAGTAAAATTTTTACTTTACCATATAGCCAGGCGCTGGAATTAAACAAACTGCAGGCAAGAAGCCTTTGCGCAAGTGCCTCATTAAGTTCGAGCTTCTTGTTCCTGAAAACCATACATTATTGTTTTAGAATTTACACTGTCTTTTGAACGAACAAAAAGCAAATTGCAGTGTATTTTAGCATTGACAAATGCATTCACCCATTTATTATTTACTGATAATTATGGATGTCAAATATAAAATAAATTTGAGAAAAAAAATCTTAAAAAGAGTTGCAAAAGTAGAGCATAAGTTCAACTCATTAGGATGCAACAATTAGGAATACACAATATATGCAACCTATGTCATCATCCACGGAAACAAATAAAAGACACCGTTGATGTTATGCTCATAAAATAATTAAATTCTGTGTCACACTATACAGTAATACAAAAGCACTTGCTATTTATTCATAAAATCATGAAATTATTTAATAATAGATGGAAGGTGATTTGATTTACTTTCCTCCCTAACTTAAAGTAGTCCATACTTCTCTAATATTTGTGCAAAAATTGATTTATCATTTAGTTATTATTTATTGATGATTGTAGTACTATTTGATCATAAGAAATTATTTGATCAGTATGTGTAGTGGATTTACTAGTTGGAAAGTTTACAACAAGAGGGAGTGAAGTATAGATGTTGAAAATTTATATTTTGGTTATGTAATGAGTCCGCTTTAATGATGAATATGAAGATTACATCTTTGACGTGTACTAAATCATTCAAGAAAGCCGAGTTTTGGGAAGAAATTCATTGGGTCTTCCCCTGGTAGAAAAGGTGGATCAACCCACATTAGAAAGGCAAGAAGTGCACAACTTAAGCTTGATTTAGAGGATGTTACTAGTGGTGCTGCATTTGCCAGATAAGATACCTGCCAGGTACAAAAGTGAAGTGGCCCTCAACGGATCCAGGACTCTCATAAAGAGGTGTGCAACTCTTATATACAAATTCTTCTTTTCCAGGGGTCGGGAATGGATACTTCATATATCAAACAAAATTCAGGAGTCGGATAAAATAAACTAACATTAAACACCAAAATTTCGTGGGTACAGGCATTATTCTAGTAAGCCTCACTTTTGCATCCAAGATCATACTAAAACTGTACATGATTGAATAAAAGTACGAAGATGAATCACATACAGAGGGAAGTGTGGGGGGTGGTGAGTGTGTAAGGATCCACATTCCCTTTTTTTGGTACCATGATTTGTGCCCAAATCAAATTTGGTATCTACGATTATCAAAATTTGATAATTTCTTGTACTTGTGAACTATTTATTATTAGCAACATGTCTGATTTTTTCCCCCTATTTCGACCATTTTAAACCATAGAATATAATCATTCTGTGTATTATATATTGTAAATATTTATTTTATTCACTGATGGGCAAAAAGTATCCGAATGATATAGTTTTTTGCAATGAAGATACTGATAATAAGTAGAAAACACTTTAAAAATTATGAACTCTGGCAATTGTAGACATTGGAAATCGAGTTAGGCATAAATTAGAGATACGCAAAAGCTGGGATTTAAAAGCATCGCCAAATAAAAAAGGTCGTAAACAAATCGAAATGAATGAAAAAATCAGAAATTTATTCTGCAAAGAACAACTTTGACTATAAATGCAAACTTTTATTTACATCCAAATCTGAAGAGAGGAACTTAAAAGTGCTATATGAAAACTATATCATGTTCAAAACAGAATCAAGAGAAGACTCAACTAAATCGAAGTCTGCTCAGTCCAACAATGCTAGTGCTTCGGGTAAGAGAAAGAGGAACGAATGAAAAAATATACAGTTATTTAACATACCGGTTGCTAGCAAGGCGGGGTCAGGCGGTTCTGTCTACGTCGTTCATGGTTGTCAAGGCAAAGGCTGGCGCTGCGGTGGTTGCATGTTGGTGGCAGGCGGTTGCGAGGTGGATGTAGGCGGCTGCGAAGTGGAGGCAGGCGGTTGCGCTAGCAAGGCGGTAGTCGAGTTTAGGTTTTAGGGATTTTGGTTTAGGGATCTACTTTATTTTGTGTCTGGTTGCGTAAAATGAAAATGAGAAAAGAAGTATGCGGGGGTTTATTTGGGTACGAAGACAAAAGCATCCGAAATTACCACGGGCATCTATTACAACGGTCCTGAATGGATCGTTGTAATAGCCTTCTATTACAACGGGCAGCAAATGCCCGTTGTAAAAAGGTATTGTATAGGGCATCTATTACAACAGTCCTGAATGGACCGTTGTAATAGCCTTCTATTACAACAGGCAGCAAAAGCCCGTTGTAAAAAAGGTGTTGTAATAGGGTATTTTTGTTGTAGTGACATTGTCTCTAGATTCTCCCGACTTATTCCGTCACCATAGCAATGTTAAGACTAAATTGGTTAAAAATATGGATAATCAACCTTCCTACTCTTTTGGATTATCGTCAATCAGCAACAAGAAGAAAAATAGGTGGTACAACAAATACTTGCGATCAAATTCCACTTTAAAAATTTCTTAGGAAGTCATTTCAGATCTTAAAAGGAAAATTTCCCTCAAAGATGAGGAGATTCATAAACTCTCTAGGACACTCAATTCTAGATATCATCCTTCATTGTTGGTTCAAGAATTCAATTATGAAAAAAAATGGTAGAGCTTAACAAATGGATATTCGACCTGGAAGTTCATATGTTAAAGTCATGTAACGAGTGTCAATCATATGAACTTATTCTGATCAATGGAGAGATCGGCCTCCTCATACCTACACCAGCTCACTCTCCAAAAAGGCTTTTTCTAAAAAAATATTTCTTCTTGTGGTTGCTCGACACGTGGTATTAACCATTCCACTCCATCGTCGCCCCATCCTCCTCCTTCTTCAGAAGAAAGGTCGGGGGAGTTAGAAAGATTGAGCAGATCAGTCAAGGTTGAACACAACAAGAAATTGAAGGATCATTGGAATAAGAAATTTATAGATGAATTTTCTAACCTACGATTCCAGAAAGAAACCTTAAAGTGTGAAAAAAGTATTCTTACTTTAGAAATCCAGGGTCAGAAAACGATATAAAAATTCCTCACAATGTATTTCTTAGTTAAAAGGAGCTAACAAAACCTTTGAACGAGGAATAATTATCCAGAGTGACTCAATTGATCCCTTAACATTATTCGAAGAAAGAGAAAAAATGGAAGGATACTTACTGGTGGCAATTCAACACATTACTAACCCTTCCTCGGCCATAGAGACACGAGAAAAGGAGGTAAAGGAACAATTGAAACCGATGTAGTAAATTTCTATAAGGGATTTCCCAACTTGACTCCTTTGTTAATTATTTAGTCGAAATAATTGTTGCCTTTAACTTAAAATTTGACTTCTTCTTTCTGGGACAGGAAAAGAACTTACGTTTGAGGAAGGCCACAATCTTAAGCTATCAAATTTTCTGACATTTCTTTGTCTATAGTTGTTCAGACGAGGATATGGGAGGTCCTTCAATTTTATATGAAGAAGCAGCATCAACAAATGGAAGTCATCATTGTACCTTGGATGTTCATGAGGAGGGAAAGGAATTGGTATATCAACATCGTCCAACCCCACATCCGCCATTACCAAGGCTTTTGGATTTCATGGATGTGAAGTTGTTTTTGGTAGTTGTAATATAAATATTTTAGGAAATTGTTAAAGCTAAATGTATGTAACAAAAATTGTGATCATAAATGATAATAATATAAATTTCTTTTTACCAATGCTCATGATTGTATTCATTAATGACATGAGCATATCATTTGATATTTTAGCTTGCGGAAAGCTGGTTACCTTACGAACATTTTTGCCTTTTTGAAAAGCAATTACGTCAGTTTTTTGTTTTGTTTTATCTTCAACAGGCCCTTTTTGTGTTGTTCAGTATTTGCTTGTTTAGCCATCTATCTTCTTTAGAGAGTCACTTTCATCGGGTCTAGAAGTTGGACCAGAGGGTTGTTTTGATAACCATCTACACTCTTTAGAGGGTTGCTTTGGCCAACCTATGAGGCGAGACCATAGGCTTACTTGGCAATCACTTGAATCCTTTAGATGGTTGCTTTGGTCAGGCCTTGAAGCAGGACCAAAGGCTTATTTGATGACTACCCATAATCTTCATATGGTTGCTTTGGCTAGGCTCTAAGGCGGGATCAAATGCTTATTTAATGACCATATGTATTCTCTAAATGGTTGCTTTGGCCAGGCTTTATGGTGGGATCAAAGGCTTAGGTTGGTTTGGCTAGGACCAGAGGTGGGACCAGAGGCTTATTTAACCAACTCTTTTGTTGGATACCTTGAAAATTGGTCAAGGGCTTCAACACCATCGGGTAAAAGGTCTTTCTTTGCTCAAAGAATCTCACTGGCCTTTTCAGGTCGGGAGCTTGATTAAACATAGTGCATGTTAAACTACAGATTTCCTCTTCATTTATATTTGGAGAGGGCATAAGTACAACTTTGTGTAGATAGGAAAGAAATCGTTTAATAACTCCTATCTGATTACTAAAGAAGACCTTTGATTATTTTGGCCTTCATTCGATTTTCCCTATACCGATCTTCAATTATTATTTTTGGTAAAAACCCTTTTTTAAGATGATTTCTTTTAAAAAAGGATTTTCTTGAAATTTTTTTAGAGTTATAGAAAACTTTACTCATGTCTCGTTTTTCAATTAGCTTTGTTTGGCGAACTCTTGTAATTCTCCTCGCCTCACATGATATTCAATTATTCCTGTTAAGGCTTGACAATGATTTGTTTCATGCCCATTCAACCCATGATATTTGCAGTATGCCTCACCTTTGTTTTTATGACAATGAAATAGGGAAAATGGACTTTAAAATGATGTTTCTAAATGGTGATTTAGAATAGGTTGTTTAAATGTCACATCCAAAGGGTTTTGAAGTTAATGGACATATAGTCTCTTAAGATCAATTTATGATCATAAGTAAGCATAAAGGAGTTGGAATAAATGTTTTGACAAAGTAATCAAAAAGTTTGGTTTTGTAAAAACTTAGAGCAAGCGTGTGTATATAAGAAAGAACAAATTGATTATGTAACATTTTTAGTTTTATACATTGTCGATTTACTACTGATCAGTTTTAATATACCAATGTTACAATTAGTGAAACCTTGGTTGTACAATAGTTTCTTGACGAATGATTTGGGGGAAGCATCCAATATAATAAGTGTAAAGATTTATAGAGATAGATCTATAAGGATATTGGGATTATCCCAATCAATATATATAGAAACCATACTAATAGCATGGAAAATTCCAAGCGCGGAAATGTTTCGTGCAACATCGAATTGTTCCTTCGAAGAAAGACTCTCCATTTATAGATGAGGAGATGCATATGAGTAGGATTACTTATGCTTCAACAATAGGGTTCATCGTGTACTCTATGTTATGTACCAGGCTGACATCGCTTTTACACTAGGTGTAGTTAGTCGAAATCAATCAAATCCGAGCGAAAATCATTGGACGTCAGTTAAGGTCGTCCTAAAATATTTGAGAAGAACTAAGGATTTTTTTAATATATGGAAGCAATAAGCTTCTTTTAAAGATAATCAGACTCAAGCTTTCAAAGTGATGTCAGCGATATTAAATCAGCCTTGAGATTTATATTTATCCTCAATGAAACGAAATGGCCACAAATTGGAAAGTTCCAAGCTAGAAGCTGTGGCGGATTCTATCATGGAGATCGAGTACATCACCTTAAATGATGTTGTAAAAGAGGAAATGTGGATATAAATATTCTTTAAAGATCTTGGAGTAATCCAAACATTGTAGGTCCAATTCTATTGTATTGTGACAATAAAGCGACAATACAAATTACCAAAGATCTACGAGCTTGCAAGAGGTCGAGACACATTCTCCATAAATTCCACATGATAAGATAGTTTATTAATGAGGGAGAGACAATGATCTGAGATAGTAAATACTAAAGATAAAATAATAGATCCTTTATTAACACCTTTTCTAAGTCTAATTTAGGTAGACTGATCGAAGGTATGTGCATGAGGCTTCATAAATGTCCCCATTTTCCAATGGAAGATTGATAGAGTTAAGGGTAAACCCTATGGGAAATAATGTAATTTATTATATAACTTAACTTTGTATGAGAATCTACTTTGAAAAAATTATGTTTTTGGTTTTTTTCTAGTTTTGTACTTTTTTATGTGATATAAGTGATGATTCGAATATATTTAATATATATATATATATAAATAGAAAATTCTTTTGAAAATATTTACTCAATTCTGCTTGTAAATATGTTCGTAACCATGGATTTTGAATTGCATATTTAAAATATTTATCCTTAAATTGTTTTAAGTCAATATGTATAAGCGAAAGGAAATCAATACATCCAGGGACACCTAGGAATTGTCTACTTGTTTGGAAAAACCATAGAACGAATTAACGAGAGTCTTCTATAGGTTAATTCAGCTAAGTCAAAATAGAAAATTTCATGTAACAATATGCAATAGTCTTCAAACTTGAGAGTATTGTTGACCATAAGTATCTAGACTATACTTTGATTATGGTTAATAATATGACATCATGATCATGTTACAACCATAGTTAGGTACATGTGAACTACTCGAAGTGAAACACTACTCAAGAAAGAATCTATCTCCTTCGTTATTGAAGTTAGTGTCAACATAATTGATAGTCGACTTACAGTCAAAATCTTTCGCCAGAGTAACGGATTATCAATAAATCTTATAGGATTGAACCAATGCTTTATAAGTGGCACTATGACATTAAATACAGATATTATTAGAGTTTTTGATGATTGACCAAACTCTAGATATCTTAGTGATATATTGACGATGAATGAAAATGTGCATAAAATAATGTTGCTTACGATGTAGCTTAATAATGATCAAAAATCGATTTCACCTAAATGACCTATAAGAAACTAAACTTCTACCTGGTACTGTACTTCAGCAAAGTCTTTATATGCTTTAATATTTAAATTGTTTAAATATTACTAAGGACTGAGTTCACATCAAGGAGTCAACATAATAGTATTCTTAGTAATTTTTCGAGTTCAATTTGTTTAAATTAATAGATGTTATAAATTAATAGTTAAAATTAGTACAAATATTGTATTAATTTTTTATCGATTTTAATTATTTAAGGCCCTAAAATTAAATTATATGATTGTTATATAAGAGTCTAATATATGGGCTGAAATAAATATTTAGTTGATTAATATATTATATTAATTAGGGCTAATATTATGGAATTTGTTCATTGATGTGACTGACCATACGATGAGGAAGAATGGGGGTTTGAAAATTTCTTTTGACTAGATGAGATCTAGAATAAAAATAGGAAAAAAAGAGGATTGAATACCACCTCTCTTCCTTATTTTAAACACACAATCAAAACTTAAAATCCATTAATCCTATTGCCAAAATTATTGGAGCCCATAATTGGGAGTAGCAAATCAAGCTAGAAAGAAGAAGAAACCATACTCTAAGAGGAAAGATTAGCAATACCACGTGTCAACAGTAGGTCGAATCTAGAGTTAAAAGTTCTTAATTTAAATTTGAATTTCAATACATGTGTATTTATACATATTTATGTTCAACCTTCATTAAAAAAATTATAATTAAATTTCAATTTAAAACACACACAAGCACACACATATATAACAAAAAATTTCCATATACGCGCGCACACAAATATATATACACACATACATATATACGAGTATGGTGGCACGTCCGTTGGACGTGTGCGTAATGGGGAGAGAGCAAATTTTATGTTTGTTATAGTTGTCCGGTTGTTATAGAGTATGGTAAAGTGTTAGGTACTGTGGAGGAAAAGGAGGAACTGATATGGCAACCAAGCAAAATTAAAGTATTAAATTTTAGTCGTACTAAAATATATGTGTGAATAAACTGACGTATCATTGTACAGTAGAGTATTAGAGGGTGTGTAGGTAGGTGGAGTAATTGTTACAACTGCAACCTAATTTAATTATTTTTTTTGTTTTTGTTAATTTACCGTAGAGAATAATATATGTACTTGATGTTAATTGGGCAGTTGGTTTTGTTTGCAAACTATGAAATATGATGACTGGTGAACGATAAAAAATTGTTGTTACATTTATATAAATGTATGTTAATTGGATGAACTAACTTGTAGGTTTGTGAAATCTAGCAAAAGGAGCATTGAAAACTAAGTTTAAATAGAATATAATAATTGCATAGGAAGCATGTAATTGATAGTCAACGTAAGTTGGTACAGCAGAGTACAGGTTGTTATTAGTGGTGAAGAAAATAAGCGAGCAGTACAGTAAATATTTGGGTAGACGGACAGTACATTATACAGTGTACTAAATGTTATAGAGCAGAGGAGTCATGGTAGGTAGGTTATTGGCAGTTGCAGGTGGAGAAAATATCTGGTGGAGCAGTAGGAGCAGCAAATGTTGTTGTAGCAAGCAGCGCAATTAGCGCTGAGAACGTTGTGCAAGAAAACGCTCGATAGCTTTATCGCACTCTTCGATCTGTGAGAGATGGAAAAATGGGTTGCAAGTTAGAATAAGCGTATAATTGTTAAGTAGTACAATTATGTGATAAGTGTATGGAGTTATGTGTTGCATACCACTTGAGGTGTGAAGAAAGTATCCCAATTTTCGTCTGCCTGACAGGGTCGATACTGTTCGTGGTTGTTATCAATTTGGGGTTGTTTTGCAAATGTAGACGGTTGTTCTACCTTGAAATTCTGCCGTGTAGTAGCAGGTGTTGCTGTGCAGTTCTTGAAATGTTGGTGCGCAATATCCGGTGATGCTGTAGAGGAAGGAAGTTGGCGCAGGCGGTTTGCAGTGGTACTTTTGTCCGATTCATCCTCTGAAGCGGAAGGCGGTGGTGCATCAACTATTTCAACAGGCTCTGATTGCAGAAGCTTTGATTCACGGGTGCATTTTCGCTTTGTTCTGTCGGTGGAAATGGTAGGCGGGCCTTGTTGAATGATTGTTGAACATTTGGTCTGCATGGACGGAAATAAAGTACCCAAATTTTTACGGAGTAGAAGTGTACAGTTTAAGTTTGAAAACGTGGTAGACTTATTTGTGGAGCGGAGGAAGTTGTATTAAATATATGGACATGCGGGATGAATGAATGTGTGGAAGTATTTGCAGTAGAAAATTAAATACGCGTAAGTTATGCAGCGAAAGTGGTTGCACTGTGACTGTGCTGTAAGTGGTAGTAGTAAGGGCTAGTAAACGCAGTGATGTACTGTGCAGTAGGAGGTGTAATGGTGTGGTACAGGTATTAAAACAGTCATATGTGCAATTAACCCAATTTTATAAAAAGAAAGAGCATGTTGGGAAGTTGGAAGAAAGACGAAAAGTAAAAAATAATGAGCAAACAGTAAGACAAAAAAAATTACCTTTTTCATTGTGGTTGTAGCGGGGATGAATAGAAGAGTAAAAATTTTGTGACGAGGAAGAGTTTATATGAGGGTGAGAATGTCAGTGGGATGTAGGTGAAAAGATGACAGGTAAGAGGGAAAGATGGGAATTGGAACAAATTAAGCAGAAATATGTATTGGAAAGTTTTACTGTTTCTGAGGGGATACAAATGAGGGGAATGAAGGTTGGGTGGATGACACGTAAGTGTGGAGGAAGAGGAATACGTCTTGCGTAGGATTGTTTATTTTTAACGCGTGTAAAGGCAAAATTGGAAGATTGAAGAATGTGTCATAAGGTTGCTGAAAAACAGGTGAAAATAGAAAGAGAATATTTTTTATTGCCATGCATGGCGCCTGTTATAACAGTCGAAGTTAAAAATGTATGAGTGCATCTGTTTTTTTGTCACGTGAGATTGAGTATGACAATTTAGTAAGCATGAAAATATCAACTGCGTCTTGTTACTGCAGTAGTCGAAAGTTGTATGGCAGTAGGAATGTCAGAAGGTTGTGTGAGTAAATTAAAATAATGAAAGGGTATGCAAGGACAGAAGTCAGAATATAAATTGTTTTGGCAATCCTTTTTTATGCAACGAAGGCAGGAAGCATCGCCTAAAGATGGTACAGTATGAGAAAACGTAGTTGTACAAATAATTAACAGTAAGCAGTCCATTCATGTAATTAGAGAAGAAGATATATTGTAATTTATTTTATGTTAGGTGAGAGCATGTCACATGAATTACACGTTTAGCATCAGTGTTTTGACAATTGTCAACAAACATTACAAAGTCCCACGTTCAATTCATCCTTCTATGCCACATGAATATATGAAAGTATTTAGTGCAAAAAACCAAAGTACTGTTAATTTATTCCTGAAACAACCCGAAGTAGTTGTGATGCTAGTAGACACCTTGCGCTGAAGTGAGTGGTGGAGAAGGGTCCGGTCTGCCGTTGATGGAGCGGCTAAAGGTGGATAGGTAGCACAGTTGGGGGGCAGACAAATGGAGGGAAGAAGAACGCAGTTCCAAAGTGTAGAAGAAGGTCATCTGTTCCATAATTGGTAGGACTTCACCCTGCATTGGACTCCAATCTTGCCACGAAGGTTGAATTTAGTCATTTTGATATGCAGTGAAGTTGCAACTCCCACTGTACCATGCCTGTAATAAGAATTAGTTTAAGTAAACAATATTTATTTGAAAAGAAATAAAGATGTGAAGGTAATAGTTGGTGTGTTTCCAATCCTTTTTTTATGAAACGAAGGGTGGAAGGAGAAATAGGCAAGAACAGTGTAGAAACAATGGCGAAAAGCGTATGGGCAAATGGTAAAGTGAAAAAATTAATAAAGAGTGCATGAGGATGCATTAGGATGGGGAATAATATCAAGGTTGTGCTAGTAGAAATACCCAACTGCGATTGAATAGGGAAAAAGGTTGTAATATAAATCAAATTAGAGAGGAAAAAACGATAAATTAATTTGATGTAGACAGTAATGTATTGACAACTTCAACTTTATGTATGTTCAGTTTGTTTGTACTTTGTGTGCGACGATGTAAAACAGTTTGTCAATGTTAAACAGTTGAAGGTTAAAAAATGGTAGTTACAAATAGTACTTCACCGTTCATTTTTTCTCACTGCGTAGATTGGTTTTCGTCCGATCCGTGTTTACATCCATCGTACCCACTGCGGGAGTTGGCAAAGCAGAGGAGACAGTAGGACGAAGGATCGCTTTGTTCCACTGGAAAAAAACAAAGTGATAAGTTCAGTACTGAAATAAGGCTTGCTTTTACTGTGTTTAATTATTGTAGACAATGTTACCGAAATGATATAAGTAAACTGTCAGTCAAATGGCGGAGGATACGCAAGTTAAGTGGATCCATACCATTTAATTTTCTGAGGCGGAAAGGACAGTTGTAGGAACCTTTATGCTTTGTCTATGTAGCAGACCTAGTAAATCGTGGTTGAAGGAGAAAAAAATAACAGAACATTGTGTTAGAACAACGATGTGCATAATGTGTGAAGTTTGCAAGCTTAAAGTCTGACCACTTACATTTTGTGTACTTCATTTCAGTTGGCAGGAGCGAGTGAAATTTTAGGATGGGAAACAACGTTGGTGCAGCAGGTTTGTTGGCTGAACTGTGTACATCTGTAGCCCCAGTGATATATTGGGTTCAGCAGTTACCCCCTTGCTTGAGCTCGAAGATGTAACCCAAATTGTGGTTGCCAAGTAAATCAGTAGCTAGTTTTATGTAGGCAAGAGCAAATGAAATTTGGTAGTAGGTTGAGAAGCATAATAGTACAACAAATAGAAAGTCATATGCTAAATGCAAAGGCGGCGAACAGTATTTAGTAGAAGAAAAAATGGAGTGAGGAGGTATGATGAGAAGAAGGTTGTGTGGTTTTATTGTAATGTTTGTTTATTATTTGATTGTGGAATGTAAATGCATGATAAACGGTGGAGGTGAGGGTTGGGAAAAACAAAAAAGGTGGAGTGTAAGTTAGAATATAGTAACTTCAGCAGCGGGATTGGAGTAGATGGGGAGAGTGAAGTTGGGTGCGTGGATGGTGGTTGAAAAGTGGGGTCGGTAAGATGGCTTCAGGGGACATTCATAATTTGAGCGCATGTTTGCAAAACATCGTGGTAAACAACATTTCGAGTATGTGTTGTAGTACTCCGTCGAAGGTCTCCGGTTCGAACCAAAATTTTTGTTGTCCTACTTGAAATCCCATGGGATAAAGCGACGTAAAGCTGACCATGACTGAAAACATGGTTGGGAAGATAAATTCCAACATGGGGGATGGTTTGGCCCTGTGATTTGTTTATTGTAAAGGCGAAGGCAAGCCTAACTGGGAATTGTTTACGGATAAGGTTGAATGGTAGCTTTATGTTTTCAGAAGACTTTAAAGGTATACGGGGAATAAATACCTGTGTACCCTGGAACTGATCGAAAGAAATTTCAGCGTCTATAAGGTTTTGATGGAAGACACGACAGATTAGTCTCATCCCATTACATAGTCCAATTCGGGGATCGAGGTTTCGTAGTAACATTATTGGACATCCTCGTTTAAGAGTCAACTTATGAGGTGGCATACCACCTGGGTTAAGGGAGTTCAAGAACTCACTTTGATATAAGTTGGACGGGTCATCTTCTATTTTTTCAAAAGAGTAGTAAATGTGTTGTTCTCCAGGAAATTGATTTATTATCAGGTTATTAACTTCATCCGCAGTTTCATTTATTGGTGATAATATCGCTCTACTCAGCATGTACTTTGTATTGTTAGTATTATTGTTTAATGCGGGAAAGATCTCGTTAATCAAACAGTGTAACGAAGTTGGACCGTCCCATCGTACGACAATATGAGATGGTAGTGTGATCATATCGTCGTGTATGGTGGGCTCAGTACCATTTCCAATGCATAAAACAAAGTCAGCGTAAGCTTGGTCAGCCCGTGCCCTCATATTTTTTGTCAGTTGAAATACTTTAACAGTTGACCATAAGTATGAACGAACTATACATGCATCAGATGTTTGAGCTCTAGTACCCCCTGGAACAACTGGTAAGACTTGACGAAAATCACCGCTTAATATCATAATTTTACCTCCAAATGAAGTATCGGCGTTGGTCAAGTCTCGCAATGTTCTGTCTAAAGCTTCGAATGCGTGACGGTGAGCCATGGTTGCTTCGTCCCATAGTAGAACGGTTGCTGCGGAGAGAAGTTTTGCAGTATCGGACTGTTTGGTGATATGACAGGTGGACGAAGAGTGTAAGTTAATAGGAATTTTAAATTGTGAGTGTGCTGTTCTACCACTGGGCAACGCAATAGAAGCTATTCCAGAAGTAGCGGTTGCAATTGCGATAAGGCCTTGGTTTCGTAGATGAGCTAAAATTGCTTTGTATAGAAAAGTTTTTCCTGTCCCTCCAGGGCCATCGATGAAAAAAATGGAGCTTCTTTTCGAATCTACCGTATCCATGATTGCATCGAAAGCTTTTTTTTGTTCAGTGGTTAACTTAGATATAGCTTGCAAATCGGATGATGGTATTTCTGTTGACCGTTCTTCTAAAAGAAGTGTCGAACTGTTGTATTCGTCAACGGAATGTAGGAAGTTATGTGGTAAGTCATAATCAAATATGGTTCTATTATAATGTTTTAGAAGGTTGTTAAGATCAAAAAGACATCGACCAACTGAGTATGTAGTAGAAAGTGACGCAGAAGAAGTGGAATGGTAATCTTCAGTTAGAAAAGGCCAAAATTCATCCCATAGGTCACGTACAACGAAGGGTTCGCAGTATACTAAAATGGTAACAAATAATCGCCATAAAGAAAGAGGCATATGGGTGGTCGAAGCATCAGTTAAACAATCCTTAATACTGTTATCGTTTTCTAGCAATCCTCTGTGTTCGGCTGCTTCTTTGAACGTATGGTAAACAGTTTCATTGACCGTGCGTAAGTGTGTGAAAGAAAGTGGGCCTGGAATGTGAATCAGTAATAGTCTTAAGTAGTAGCGATCACCTTCGGTGGGTGGTACGGTGTATAGCCTACCAATTACTCTACACTGTATTCGTCTACGTACCCATTGTTTTTGTTCACTATTCCACCAATACTTTTCAGGGAATTCGTGGTAAAGGTATTGGCGTGCGTCCTCGTTTGTTAAATTTTGGTTAAAAAATTCGATAAGCATTGTTTTTGTTCTGTGTTCATCAGCTACAATAGATTGTAAGCTTTCGGCTGAGTTAAATTGAATATGTTGCTTGTTAGGTAGATGTATTTGTAGCCCTATCACTGACGGAGACATGCTACTAAGTTGGAATTTAAATATCCTCCATAAGGACTCTGGTGCGCAGATCCATCTGGCGTTAACGAATTGAGAAATTTCATCAAGGTCGGATGATGACGAAGACACGTTTAAGGATACGCGATCCGATCCTTTGTACACGTACTTATAAAGATATTTAACAGATTTAATACTGGAACAAATTTCAACGTTTATGTGACAGTCATATTTTAGAAGCAAATAAGGGTTATAAGGAACGACCCAACGATTGTCAACTGTAGTATTAGGTGTGTGACCCTGTATTCCACTGTCACGACGTCTGTAGATGGGATACGAATCAGCTCCTTGTAAAGTTGATGCCGTGAAGGGTTTAGGAAATCCCTTCTTACATATCCCATCGCGCATGTATACGGCAGTGGGGTTGAAATTGCCGCATGGATGATGAATCATGTGTTTAATAACTGACATGTACAAATCCGGTTCTAATCCAATGTTTGGAATTTCTGCCCTGACCATAGTATCGTAATCGTCGGCAGTATTTAGTTTATCAGTGTCTGCCAGAATAAGCAAGATATGAGCATGTGGTAATCCCCTTTTCTGAAACTCTATTACATGAACATGTGCAATGACTTTACCTAGAACATGTTTATCAAATAAATCAGCTTTAAGTTGTTCTAATTTTGCACGGAAAATTCGAGTTGTCAAATCAGGACGATCATACGGCTGTTGAAAGGGTAATAGCTCTTGTGTAATCTCAGTCCAATTAGGATTGCAGGTTACAGTAATAAATAAGTCAGGTTTTCCATACCTTCGTACAATTGCCATTGCGTCCTGATACCGTTGATGCATGTCTCGTAGGCTACCAATATGTGAGGATAGAAGTACTTTTCGAACCCCAACATTTCCTACAAATAGCAGAGTTGCGTAAAATTTCGGGTATATAATGTATATTGTCAATTAGGGCAAGATGGATGGGATGGAAAGTACGAACCGGCAGTTGTCTCCCCACTAGCTAGAGCATCTTGTAAACCTTGATATAAGTCGGCTCGAATGGTACCTTGGTGGTCTCGAAGATACCGTAGTCGCATAGTTTCAATTTTGACATAAGTATCAACCACAAATTGTTGGAGTAGGCGACCACCAAGTAGTAAAAGAGGCTGCTCCGTAGGTCGTACCTACGATTTGTACAAAGTGGTAAGTGTGGTGATATATTGGAGAGTTAATGTAAGTTAGGTATGTGTACAAAAATTATATATTTCATTCAGGAGAAAAGGGTAAAAACCTGTAACATGTGAGAGTAGTAGGCTCTACAGCTGATTTGGTTATGTTCGGTATTGTGGATGTTCAGATCCCATCCTTGTTCACCGCGTGGGTGGAGAAGCGGATATTGGAGTGGATCATAAAATCCAGCGGTATCCACAACTCGTTTCAAGGTTCCTGATCTTGTTTCAACTATAATATCTCTGTCGTTTGAAATGTTTGAGGAATCATCGCCGACAATGATACCCGCTACTTGTGACGCAGTAGGTAGATGGTGAAAATGACGATTAACTGTAAGTTCCTTTATTATCAGCCTGCAATTTTCTAAATCAGTACGCTGCCCCAACTGTCGCAGCACATGTACATAAGGGTTGTAAAAATCTAAGATTTGTTGAACTATTTGCAGGATGTCTGACTTAATATTGCACTATCCTGTTGCCGATTGTCAGTCTCATGATCAGTATCATAGATGTACATTTGGAGGTATCTAGGTCTACTACCCGGTAGAGGCAGAACACTTCCAATGCTGTGATAGATGGAGCCTTGTGCACGGTAAGAGTATATTCCGTTCCGACCGGTGGCCAAGTGTTGATCAATGTTAGCGCCGACAGAGGTGAATGCGAAAGCATTGTTGTAAGATCTAATGTTAGTTCGGAAATGTAAACCTCTGTCACTGTCATCAGTGAATAAAGCTAAAAGTTCGGTAGGTGGAGGAGGGTAGGAAGTGGTAAGTTTACCGCTTGAACAACAATTCCCACTTGTTTCATGGGGAAATAATTTTGCAGTACAGTGTCGGCATTCAGTTGGTTGAGGTAGGATATGACGGAGGAAAGGCTGAGAAGCAGTAAAGTTTCGACCACAATTATAACGGGTAGGAAGAGAAGATTGATGTGGAAGTTTTTGATGGGGAGGAGATGTAGCTGTTGGTGAAGTAGAAGCGGTATCAGCTGTTATGTGTCAAAAGCAAAACTACATACTGTCAACCAAAATATCGTACTATTTCAGGAACAGAGCATCGTAAAACATGAGAAATTTTTTATTTCGTTTACCACAGCTGACTTTTTCATTTTGGTGGGAAGTAAGTTTATTAACTTTTTACGTAACGCAAACCGGTATACATGAAATAGCGATATGTAAATTTACAAATTGCATAATGCTACTACTTTGAGTCATATAAGTTCTAAAATAGCTAAATAAGTGCGTATCAAAATTAGTGTAAAATACTTTGGACGGAAGAAAAACCGGTACACGTCAGTGTAAAAGTGGCATAATATTAGTCCTTCTATTCATATAACTTCCAAAACATGCAATTAATAGGTTCGCATAATTAGTGGAAAATATTCAGCAAGGAGCAAAACAACGTACTTATTTTAGTACCGTTTCGTACAGCAGAAAATGGCATGAATCAGTTGTGGAACTGACATCAAGTTTTTAATTTGTTACCGAAAAGGTAATATATTTTGGAAGGAGATAAGTTGGAAGGCAAGTTTAACTCAAACTGTAAGTAGTAATAGTAGATGGACCTTGGTGGTTTAATGCTTTAGCTCAAGATTTTAAAAATAACAGGATCGTCTGGGTAAACCTGTTATTGGCATTGCGCTTGAAACGTAGGGATAAAAAATCACTGCGACAACTGAACCTTAATTGTTGTACGCGTACAGCTTATAATAGGCTAAATTCGGAAATATACAAAATGCAGTATTTGGTTTGAAATTAAACTTGTATGTAGTAAATTAAGAAGGTAGTTGCAGTGAACAATTAAGAAATCTCAGCAGTAGTTAATATGCTTTTACCTTCCATGACAGCGCCAGTTTGTATCGTATTTAAATTGCGAATTGAAATTAGTATGTTTGTTGTGTTATGAAGCTAAGTAGAAAAATGAATGAAGTTCACAATTTAAACAAAACAACGACTTCAGTGTAAAGTGTGAAAGGTAAAAATTAGGAAATTAATTTATTTGCGTGAGATTATTTGAAAACAAAAGTGAATAAATAGTTGTCACATTATAGTCAAAATAATTAACTGCACGTTTATATTACCATGTAGGAGAGCAAAAGTAGGTTTAACCGTAAAATATTAGTATAACAGTCAACCGAAACCGTAGAGTATAAAGATTTCTGAAAGTTAACTAACTTGTAATTTCAATAGTTGAATATATTAAAAAATATTGGATAACTTAATGACTAAAAGTAAGGCTTGTATAAGTAGTATGCCCAGGTGATACATAAAATAGAAAAGATGTAAGCGGACAGTAGTTGCAATGAACGATTGAGATATCTCAATCATAAATAATCTGCTTTTAGTTTGAATGAGAGATCAAGTTTTTTATGTTATGTATACTGCGAATTGAAATTGGTTTATTTTTTAAGCATATTAAGCGTGGAGTGCAGAGCGCATGAATCTCACAGTTTCGGCTAATTAAACAATGAATGCAGTGGAGAAGTTTGAAAGGCAAAAGGTAGCAAATTTATTTATTTCTGACAGGTTATTTGTGTGGCAAAATATGGAAATAGTTGTGACATGGTACTCAAAATAAGTGACTACTCTTTTATAATACCACTTAGGATCTTAAAAGAAAGTGTAACCATAAAATGTAGAGAGAACAGTCAAACAAAACCGCATAACAGTAATATTTGTACATTTTAACAAACTTGTAATTTTAATTCTGAATGCCCAGTGGGAGCAGGAATTTAAGAAGGAAAAAATTGACGATGCTTCCAGTGAACGATTTACAAATCTCAACAGAAAGTAATCTGCTTTTACTTGACATGAAACCGTGGGTTTTTTATGTTATGTAGCATATTAAGCGGAAATAGGAAAATTCGTGAATATCACAGTTTAAACAAAGCAAACAATGAATGTAGGGAGAGTGGAAATTTTTATATTTGAATGATTAAGAAAGTTTGGATTGGTAGTTAGGTAGACGGGTAAAAAATTACAAACTATCAGCTGAAGTTCAATCATTTATTGTAACAGGTTAAAAAGTAGTACTATAACTGAACCTTAATTCATGTACGCATACAACTTATAACAGGTTAAATTCGTACAGACACGAAATGTAGTATTTGGTTTGAAAGTAACCTTGGATGTAGTAAATTAAGAAGATAAAAAGAGAAAGTAGTTGTGCTGAACAGTTTAGAAATCTCAACAGTACTTAATATGCTTTTACTTTCGATGACAGTGGCAGTTTTTTATCGTACTTAAACTGCGAATTAAAATTAGTTTGTTTGTTGGGAATTTTTTTATGTTAAAACGCAGTCCCAGTAATATATTGGTGCATGTATTGTTTCATGCAAAAAATTTAGATTTTTCAGTAAACAGTTCTTCACGGTAAGTTTAAAAATATTTAGTGACTATCAATTAGTACAAAATTAAAAATGGCCAGAACGAACTGTCGTAAAATAGTCTAAAAGTATAAAAATGGGAGAGCAAAAGTGTAAACAGCTGTTAACAGACCTTTATAAGGTCATTCATATATGCGTCATATATTGGACAAATTTTTTTTTTAAGACTGTTCAGTAATGATTTCATTAGGGTAAGTCTAAAAATATTTGGTAAGTACTAATAACTGTAAGATTAAACATTGGTTTAACGAAGTGTGTCGGAAAACAATTTCAAATTTGAAATCAGGGAGACTGAAAGTGTAAACATGTTTTAAGAGGACTTTATAAGCCGAAACACAGCGTCAACTTATCAAACATTTTGGTAATGTAATCATAGGACGCTTGTTAGTTGTATGATAATACATTGTTTCATGCAAGAAGTTGTAAGTGAGTATGTAAGAGTTTTTTTATTGCAAATCCGTTAAATGGTATGTAAGTATCGAATATCATAAAATGAAACCATAGCTCACACAATAAAGATAAGTTTAATAGAGAACAATGGTAAATACAAAAATATGATATAACAATTTTGGACATAGAAATATTGGTACTGAAAGAAAAAGTATCTTTGAAAATAGAAGCAAAAGGATGAATAGAACATCTAGTTGTCAGTACATGTGTTAAAGCAGTGCTGTATAACAGATTTGCAGTGGAAAATATTATAACAATTATAACCCAGTAAAATTAGATAGTGCGAATACAATATTTTCGAACCGAATAGGGTTAAGGTTAGTGATACAGTGGGTACCCAATTTGTTGTTTTTTATTTCAAAAGTTAGTCCCAGTAAAATCCATCGCTGGCGTACGGCTTAATTTGAAAGCGTGGATACGTATAAGAATGTAGTATAACAAAATGGTTGCCACCTGAAAGCATGGTATGTGTAGGTAAGTCTGGGTAATCGTATAAAAGTGGTTAACATCCGTAATTGCAGAAATGGTGCATATATGTGCACTCTACTTCTTTATAGCCAAGCGTAGAGGTTAAAATGTTAAACAGTTGAAAGCGGGGAAGGGAGTGGAAAAGTACCTGTCGAAGTTGGCAGCTGTTGGTTTGCAGCAACGGATGTCCTTCTACTGGCGAGCGCAGACTGCCTAGCTTGTTGACGCCTTGCACGTTAAGTAACACGCCGTCTTTCCCTTTGTTGCTGGTTTATAAAGATGGGGAAAAATGAGTTTGGTGGAAGAAAGGGGTGAAGAGCGTGGGACAGTTGAAATGATATGACAAAATAATGATAAGGAAATGAAAGTGGAATAGTACGTAGTAGTAAAGGTGAAAAGTGGGGTGAGTGAATAGTGGGAAATGCATACTTATAGGAACATGTAGATTAGATATTTTGCAACTGTCATATTATTAAGTGGAAGATGTTGAAGGAGTCATAGGTCTGTAATTATGGGTGAAAAAGTGGGGTTAACGGCTACTATGCACCAGGTCAAAGGGAGGGTAGCCGTTTTGGGCAACAAATCAGTTGGAACATATTTATATACAGCAGGGTTGAAAATGTCTGTTAAATATGAACGTAGGTAAAATTAGAAAAATAGAACAAAATTAAATATATCAAGGTATAATCTAACATTCCTAACAAAAAGGCGTTGTTACTTTTACAGAACATAGTTGCTTATGGGCAAATGTAATGAAGTTAAACGTGGAGGATTTTAAATAATTTTTTATTTTCAGTACATTTTCGTACAGATTTTTCAAAATTATATACAACAATTGTAGTGAAGTATTCCTATTCATATTCTAGTGCAGTGAAGAAAACAGCGGAGAAAGATACAATGCATGCTTACTCATGAGTTTTGAGACACAGAGCACCCATTCTGGGTTTGTTTATGACCATGACAATCAACATCTGGCGCTGCACAATGAACACAGAATAAAAAAAACTGAGCGTAGAAGTTGATAAAATTACGCATATGAACATGAACATTGTGACAATTGAATGTTTATTGCAACTTCGAAGGTGTGTTCAAAAGCGGTAAGAGAAACAAATGGACATATGTAATAAGTTGACAGTGTAAGGCATGCAACCACCATTACCGACTGAGTACTTATTTTACCGAGTTTGTGAAAGTACTTCTGAAGCAAAACAAACAATATTCGTTTGTTTACTCGCTCTTACAGTAAAATTTGTTTTCAGTAAATTGTAGGAACAAAAATTCTGTACAATAGCTGAACTCCACATTTTATTCTGCACGCTTATTCTTAGAAATGGTTTTTCATATTGAAAATTTGGTGTAAGGAGGTAAATCTTGCTAAAGAGCTCTGTTGGGATGTTAAGATTTGAGGTCTGGTACATTAATAGCCTCTGCAAGGTGAGAAGGCAACCTAATATGGATAACACCTTTTTAGTTTTGAAAACTGCTAAAACTAGGAACAATATGCTTGTTAGATAGTAAAAAAATGAAGACTTGCTACATAGAGTTACGTGTAATATTTGTTATATGCTATATAACCGTGGACTCCATCCATTCAATGTTTAACAATGAGCATTTTCTCAGCGAGTATCAAAGCTTTTGCGTGTCAATTTAATTGAATAATGCCATAAACTCATCCCCATTTTAGAAAAAAAACAGGCGTAATGGTATAATTTATATTGAAAATCAAAAGGCATGAAATATCATAATATACAATCAGTAAGTGGTGCTATATTGTAAATAGAACATTAACAGAATTATTATTTACATAACTGGTTGTGTTAGTGAATCCTAAATCAAACATGTACTCTGAAATTACTTCATTCATGGAGTCTTCATTCTGTGGTAATGTAATATAACAAATGTGTTGTTTGAAACCATCATAAATTATCTTTAACGGTTTGCAAAATTCAACAACAAAATTATGAAAATGTCAAGCATTATTTTTCATAGTATTTTCCATCGAAAATTAATATCAGTTACCATCAATAATTTCTAAGACATCATGTAGGAGAATTCTAGTGCTGAAATTTTGGGTATATGGTAAAACCAAAGTTAGGTAAACTCAATGAAGCTTATTTTATTAACACCAAGATAATAAGATATATAATTGATATTGATCCCGAAAGACTGTTTTCTATTTTAGAAAATGTACAGTTTGAAATTTATACCAACTATGAAGCCACCTAATTAGATGACACTGTTAGGTGCACATAACTTAATAGTAGAATACAAAAATGGATTGTTTTACTTCAAAGAAAGAGTCTTAAACTTATCATGGTAGATAATATTCAAGCTTGAAATGTTGATAGAAATAAAGTAAACAGTAAAACCATTGCTTTATTTTAAATAAATTTAATTTGCGTACCCATTTAATTCACTATACCTAAATGTTGAAACCCACGTACATGATAGTGTAGAAAGTTGGCAAACCCTTGACAATCAAAATGTGTTGTATTGCTTAACAGTCATACATTAACATCACAACTTAGTGGATAGTCAACTGTGAGTTTATACATGGGTAACATAATTTTGGATATAATTTTATGTCAACTGGATCACATGAGGGGAAACAGTTAAAAAAAATTAGCTGCCAATGTAAGAAGAGTTTAAGATGCATAAACTATATTAATTACCATTACCTCCTAATCCAGTTAACTAAAGTTTTAAATTCTGGGGTGATGTGGAAATGATCCAGATGATATGGTGGTTACAAATAAGATAATTTTACCTAAACTCTAGTCTTTCTAAACCTGACATTTGTTTGTTATTGACTTCTAATAAATAATTCTAAAGAAATGTCATTCTCCAAAAAAAAATATTCTTTGTTGAGTAAAGTTTGGACACACTAAAATTAGTGAATGATTCAACTTCATTGAGTTATGATTAAAAAAAATTTCTCATTGTTTGTTAAGCTTTACAGGGTGAAATTATAGCCCAACATATTCTAAAGCAAATTTCAAGTTTGTTAAAACAATATTTTGACTATATGGGAACTTTAACCAATATAGTATCCATGTGTTATGAAATTATAATTTACTTTAAGGTCAGACCACAATTGCAAGAAAATAAAACACATGCATCGTCTTTACCACAATCACAAATGCATTAGTCACTAATATACATGGAAAACATAATAAGCTTCCTATAGGCTAAAGGACACATCCGATGAGAAATATTAAAGTCAAATCACATACATGGGGTGTGTGGGTGCATAAGCTAAATAAAAATTAGTATGTGATATTTATAGTTAAAACTGATACCCACCTTGATATGAACTAACTTAATGATGCCACCATTTCAGGTTGGAAATAAAATGGGAATTCCAAGGCTTTAACAGTAGACAAATTAAGAGTGGTTGTCCTTAAACTTTACGTGTTAGTCACATTAAACAATCTAAACTGAAGATGACAAAAGTTAAAAAGATTAAAACAATGAGTAACATTGTTTATATACCATAAAAAGGAGACATGTTAAACTGTCAGAACCTAACTTAACCTAATCTAGTTTTTGATACAATTGCAATTATGTTGCCAAAAACTTATTTGCTTCTTGGTTAAAATAAACAACGTTTTTAAGAATAAGAACAAAGTACAACAACCATAAACAACACCCAAATCCTTTTTGTGTTCTGCCTTGGCTCGTTCTCAATAAACAAAGGCAAAATGAAACACTAAAAATCACAAATAGGGTTTTTCCCCAAGCATCAAATTACTGTTCGAACAGTAATTTGACAAAACCCTATTTTGTAAACGTCGAAGGCGTGTTTAAAACCGAAGAAACCAAATCAGTAAAGTACGGTTTAGATCTTAGCTTGAGAAATAAATGTACGAAAAGAGGGAAAAAGGTTAGAGCTTACCTGGACAAACAAAGGCTGCCGGTTGCTACAGCTTCGAATAGTAATTGGACAGCAAGTTGCCGTCGGTGGACATCGTCGGTATGGAATAACTGGTCCATTGATGGGCGACCACGACTGGGAGGTTTGACGAAGATTGCAACGTCGAAGGCGTGTTTAAAACCGAAGAAACCAAATCAGTAAAGTACGGGTTAGATCTTAGCTTGAGAAATAAATGTACGAAAAGAGTGAAAAAGGTTAGAGCTTACCTGGACAAACAAAGACTGCCGGTTACTACAGCTTCGAACAGTAATTGGACAGCAAGTTGCTGTTGGTGGGCGTCGTCGGTATGGGATAACTGGTCCATTGATGGGCGACCACGACTGGGAGGACAGGGAGTAGTATGTGGTGGTGGAAAACAGTTGCCATTTTTAGTCGTGAGAGAAGAAAGGGGAAGGAAATGGGAAAAGAGAAAGAAAAGGAGAAGAGAAATGGAAGAGGTAGGGTACGTGTGGACAGTGAACGTGGGAAACGTGGGTAGGCGGTCGGTAAAAGACGGAGGTATCCTTCGGTAGGGATTTGTTTCTATTATGAACGGGGGACAATTTAGGGATTGGATAAAAGGCTTCACTTTGATCGGTTGACCAGGGTTTTGCTTTATAGTATATATATATATATATATATATATATATATATTATAATCATGCAACACACTATAAACTGCACACATTACACATGATTTAGTTATAAATCCCAATGATCATATATGCACCCCATATTATTTATTTCATGAATTTCTTAAATTATAATATATTTTATTTGTGCACTTTATGACATTTATTATATTGTATATGCAATCTTCAATAGCAAATAAATATGTAAATCAGCCAATTAAATTATATTGATTATATTTAAAACTAAAATTAAATAAAATTTATCAAATAAAATATCAAAATTAAGATTAAAATAAAATTTTAAACCACAAAATTAATTTTATTGAAAATATATTAAATACGATTAAATATGACTATATTATTCATGATAACACTAAAATAAGATCGAGTGCAAAATTAATAAGCGAACTTTATTTAAAATTTGAGTAATTTTTCCTGTTGGCCATGCATCTACTCCAATAGGTATAAGAGTTAGATAATGAGATGCAATTTGTGAGAGGTTTTTCACGGCAACAAATGCAGCAGCAATAACTGTGTGCGGACATGATCATAAATTCATCGTAACACGATACATGATTAATTTTTATTATATGCAGCTTTGGAGTTGATGTTATTATTAATTTAATTTACTAGACTTTTTATGTTTGGATATGTATATATTTTCATGTTATCAGGGTGTATGATGTTAGGTTTGTTATTACGTGTTATGTGATGTATGACTTGATGCAATTTGTATTAAATTTTGTTATGTTTGTTGTTGTATTCCATATGTGATGTTTACGTATGTTATTACTTTAGGCGGTGATATATAATTATCTATGATGATATATAATTATTTGTGATGATATATTGATAATATTTCTTAATTGTCACAACTGGATTGATTTCATATGATATTGTATTGTAGTTTGTGTTAAATGGATGAAAATGTAGTTGAATTCCACCAATATTTATTCTATGTTGGTTTTAGTAAACTCTTTACACTTTAAAAACACTGAAAATTTTATTGCTACAGCGTTGGTAAATATTCGGCATTAGTAAGCTGATGTAGAACTTAGGAAATGTGCAGTCAATAAGATGTAGGAATGACATCGCTAATTACTAGCGTAGGGAAGGTATCGGTAAATTATGGTGTAGTAATGGCCCTAGTAAAACCCAACGTGGTGCATTACAATAGTAAAATTTTAGGATGAACATTTTTCCATTGAGCCCTTTTATCATTAGGGAAAATTTTCCCGATGCCTATAACACCCCGCATTTTTATATAATTAAATAAATAAAATCAATTGAATTAACATAATTGCAAAATAGAATATAAATGTCAAATATATGCATTTAAGAATTAATAAGTTAAATAGATTTATGCAAGCAATAAGTGTGTGATTAATTGACGCATCAATCAATTAAAATGGGAATTAATTAAGAGTCATAGAGGTGTCCATTAGTCAGAGAATATGTCACTTTTATAACATTAATTAATTAAGAGATCTTCTAATAAAGGGAAATGTATGTAGAGAATTAATTAAATGATAACATACATATATTAATTTATAATTGACGCAATTGATTATTTAAGAAATTAATTAAAGACATTAAGTAAGCGTCAATTAATAAAAGAGGGAAACTTATATGTCAATTAATTGGGTAATGAATTGGTGGTTTAAATATATACAACTAATAAATGTGTGATTGAGTGACGCATATGAATTAATTTGGATATCGATTAAAATGGGAAAACGTGTCAATTAATTAATTGGTAATCAGTTGAGCATTTTAGAAAGGGTGTCAATTAATCAAAGAATATGCCCTTGTTACAATAGCTAATAATGTAAATTAATTAGCTAGAAGAAAACGCTAGTTATAAGACTATTTGTTTCCAAGTTAAAAAAAGAATTGGAATGCGTACAAAAATCAAACTGAGTAATTAAGTTTATGATGAAGGTAAGTTAATAAGAATAAATTAAAAAGTATAACTTTTATATACAATCAATTAATAGAGGTATTAATTGACGTGTTCAAATAGGTAAGAAATTATAACATATAAGAATCAATTAACATTAGATACACACACACACACACACATATATATATATATATATATGTATGTATGTATATGTATGATCTAATTAATTTGATAATTAATGGGAGAATCTTATTTAGAAGGAAACGTGAATTAATAGGGTCATATAACAAAGGAATAAATGAATAACATTGGAGAATTATACGTTATAAGCTAACGTAAACAAATCAATAAATGATGGTGATGATTGTTTTTAGGGTTAATCGGATGGTTCATAGTTGTTCACTACACCTATAAATTGAACGTAACTTAACCCTAGCCCATACTATTTTCTCTAAATCAGCTGTTGTCATTTACAGCAAACTCCTCTTCTCTTCTCGCTCTTCCTTTCTCCTATATCAATCAAATGTTTCCCCAAACAAAAAATAAAATTAAGCAAGGATTTACATACAAGCAAATCAGAGAATCGCGCTAACAAATCAAGGAATTTACCATTAAAAAGGGTGAAAAGCGTAGCAAATTAAAAGGGATAGAGATTGAAGCTAAGGACGACATGTAAGTGGATTTATTTATATATCTTTTAAGTTTAAGATATATTATCGTTAGATTCTCGTTTAGAAAATTTTGTTTAGTAATTGATCATATTGATTAAATTATGCTGAACTATAAGAAAACTTGCAGTTTATTTACAGTATTAATATTTATACACTGTTTTCTATGGCTTATTTACATCTTTTTCTACATTTTGGATTTTTATGCAAGCGTCAGTTTTCTTCTATCCTCTCCTTTTTCTTCGCGTATGGATTAGAATAGATTAAACGCGAATATGGATTAAATAATTAAGAATACTGAAATGAAGGAAATTAGATGTAAAATAATAAAAGTTGAGGAATAGAATTACTGTAATAAATTGCATTAAAACGGGAAAAGTTAATTTTGGAGTAATTATTAGATTAATTGGTTGGTTTAGAAAATATGATACATTTTCATAACTTAATATCTAAAAGATAACGATAAACATAACTGCCAGAATAAAAGAAATAAAAAGGGGGAATTAGTGTAAAATAGAGAAACCACTGTATTTTACACTACTCCAAAATAGTAAAAGAATATCTTGCAGTTACGGATTATTGTTTATAGTATTATCCAAGGGGCATTTCACCAGAAGGACAAACTTTGCAGTCCAATTAGTTTCTAAGACACACATTCAAAGAAATTACTTTCAAGGCCAAAGTCAGTAGAATAATTACTTTCAAGGACAAATTTAGCAGTCCAATTACTTTCAAGGACATAATCTCATAAGTTTTTAGGCCCTAGAAACTAATTTTTTTACGTTTTGTCCTTGAAAGTAATTATTTCAGTTGTGTGTCCTAGAAACTAATTTCACTTGCTAAAGAGACCCTTGTGGCTAATTTCCACATTATCCAATATTAAGATATGGAAATGGATTATATTTCATAACCAACCAAATAGAATAGAATTACTTCCTAAAATAGCAGACAACACTACAACAAAAATACCATTTCGCAACTGCCAAAAACAGTTGTAATAGGTCTATTACAACGGGTGTCCGTCAGTCGTTATATCCACAGTTGTAATAGAGACAGATTATTTTACAACTGCTTTTAGCAGTTGTAAAGGATATTTTTACAACTTATTTTAGCAGTTGTAAAACAATTTTTTATAACTACTTATGGCAGTTGTAAAAAGCTTTTTTACAACTACTTATAACTATTGTAAATGACTTTTTTACAACTACTTTTATTTTTGACATCTGCTTTTGGCAGCTGTAAAAACATTTTTACAACTGCTTTAAACAGTTGCGGTAAAAAAATGCAAAATAAAAAAAATAATTTCTAAACACACTTTGCAACTAAAGCAAACAATAAATAAGCATAATAAATAATAAAATAAAAGTAACAGTACATTATCAGCAATTCAAACATTACATTATTATCATATACAAAACAAATATATTAAAAAAACCAAATAATCGAATCAAAGCAAACCAAAACAATATATTAATTTTTTCAGTCTCTCGTACATACTGATCTTTTTAACACCAATGATTAGGTTACATTTACTTATATAGGCCAACATATTTTGATACATGAAAGCAGGTACATTTTAATTTTAAACTGTACTTCCCAAACAAATGCATGCATTGATTACCATAGTAACAGATATCAGCAATGTTGGAGGTTGTTAGCTCTAATCAGGTCTAGGTCTCTCAGGTCGAGTAACTCCAATAGATCCCACGTGTATAAACCTGGTAACAAAATGCATGTGAATGTGCTAAAATCAGATATTTTCATTAATTTCTTACACATGATTAGCAATTGCAACAACAAATATTAGCAAAACAGCATATGAATGTCATAAACCAAAATGTTTGCAGAACAAAATTACAGGATTGAGTTTAGAAACAGTACAGAACGTAAGGTCAAATACTCTTGCGGTAAAATACAAAATAACTAGATAGATCACATTACCTAATTTAAGAACTCTTAGCAGTCGCCGTTGGCCCATCACATCCAACACCACATTAAATCATGATCCGCATTCTCGATTTGTACATGTTCCGATCATTATTCAAAGCATTCTCAATTTGTACTCTTAGCTGTCGCGGTTGGCCCATCAGGAGATGGGTTGAAGAAGGAGCTCAGCCTTCCGCTGAAGAACTTGCTCCATCACCACCTGGATAACATCATTCATTAGAGAAAACTCCCAATATAACATAAATAATGCTATTGATGAAGCTCTAGAGGTGATTCACCTCAGATGAAGCCAACGTCTGCCAGAAATAGTCCCAGTATCCCACTGTTATCACCTAACCCAAAGTAATTCCCTATTCATGGAAGAACGGGTGTTCGATCCAGTTGAAATTTTATGGTAGATCATAAACAATTTTTCACTATTTATTATATTCCATAATAATCCCATGATTTATCTTTGTTCAAAACTCATAAAACTAGACCATCATCAAAATGACTAGTTTACTACCAAAAATTATGAACACCTGATTATAACGTAAAGAAAACATAAGAAGTTGGAAATATGTGTGTATGAGAATAAAAAATAACAATTAGTATGTAAGTATTTTTAATGGTAGAGCCATTAACACATTGTTGGATTATTTTTTACGTGCAACATTTTATAAAATTAGTAGTGTTAGGAGTTATGCTCATGTAATTATGATCTTTTTTTAATACAGTGAGAATAAATACTCATACGTGGCTGTAAATACTCATGTGGCAATGAATGTATTCATTATTTATCAATTAACAATGAATTTATGAAGGAACGAATACACTGGATCATAGAAAAACACCTGTCAAGATTTTTTTCTGTAAAACAATTGCAGGCATTCGAAAATTAGAGTCATCAACAAACAATTCAAATGTATATTGCAAAGTGTAATAAACTTTACTTACTGAATTGCCTTTTCTTTCTTGCCCATTTCCCCTCTCCTTTACATCACTTATCTTACCCTCTTATACGTCTCCTAAAATAAAGAACAAACTTTGAGCTTCCATGTGGTAAATTAATCACCATGAAATACAGTTAATCGTTGTTACACTTAATGAATAAATACCGTTAATACACATAAACTCACAACAAAACATACATGTGATATTACTACTATTTATACTCCAATTCAGATTCCGAAATTAAATCAATAATTAATCAATTACCATTTTAACATTTTGAAACATTGAAATTATTGAAGTAATAAAGCAGCAAAACCGAAAAGGAAGAAAATATGATGTTGTAGCATATCTGAAAAGGAGGCGCTTACTGATAAAGTAAATTAACAATGGTTAACTAATTAAGGTACATATAATTCTATTCAAAAGCTATCGTGGGACCACTATTTATAAAGTAAATTAATCACCATGAAATCAACAGAGATCAAAATACTTAGTACCGAAAGTAAATGGGACTTAGGAGTAAACCACAATAATTAAGGGACATATAATTCTATTCAAAAGCTTTGGTGGGGCCACTGCTTATAAAGTAAATTAGTCACCGTGAAAACAATGGAGATCAAAATACTTAACCAATGCTATTGAACAAAAAAGATGTCATTTCCTTTTTTATACCAAAACTTCAGTCGTGGATTCTAAAAACTTCAAATACCATAACTAATATTACAGTTTACTTAAAAACTTGTTTACCATAACCGATTACTAACATCTGCTAATGCTCATAGGCGAATTATTAAATCCAGAAGAGTTGGTCGAAAAAGGATTATGGATAAGAAGAGAAGTAGGGGCACGTTAATACAACTGGATCACCACGTAAACAATGTTATCTTTTAGACAACCTGGATAAATAATAGCCTTCTAATGTCTTTCTCCATATTAAATCTGAACTATTTTTGTCTTTTCCGTTAAGTCCGAGCTAAATTATTATATAGATAAATAGCAACAAGTAACATATGTAATAGTTCCGGCTCATTTTATGTGAAATGGTACGTAATAAATTCAATATCCATGCTTCAGAACCACAAACCTTGAGCTTTTTATTTTCTTTTTTCTTATGTTGTGTATTTTGACAAAGTAATCAATGCTTGAAATTTCAAACCTGAAATGCAAGAAAAATAAAAACTTATATATAAACTAAATAGAGCTAAATTATCATGTTTACTAAGCTTCCAAAACTATATTCCTTAGATAAAAAAAATCAAAAATGGTACAGAGGGTAGGAAATATTACTTGTGCCATGTCTGATATGGTTGTATATATAGTATCACATTAATTTAGTAACTGATTAAGTATATAATACTAATCCCATGATATAAAAAGTAGAAGCTAATGGAGACACAAAGTTATCTAAATTTTCTAGACTTTAGACGATATCTATTCAGTAAAACAATGTAAATGTCCCGAAGAGTTTATAAAAAACACCTCAAAAATGTCTACAAGGGCACCTTAACCTAGATGGTTATATCTACTCTAATATGTTATAATCATCTCTTTTTTCTTCTAATAATTAACAGTAAAACAAATAAATATTGACTTAATAATGACGGTTAATCTCATTTATTGTAAAAGATCCAAGTAGGATTATCAGCTATTGCAGTAAGTCTACAAGAGTTTCACATTAGCCAATAGCAAAAAAGAATCAGGAACAAACAGATAGTTGTATCCACTAATTATAGATTGCATAAGCATTGAACATATGCAAAATATGATATATTGTGTACCTTAAACCTCATTATTTGTAAAACAAAGGGGCATCAATACACTAAAAGGAAGAAATTCAATGCTAAAGCTTGTAATAAAGACCATGGAAGAAGATGAAAACACAAGGCTTAAGATAACGCCATCATGATTTGAAAAGGTAAAATAGGACCGAATAAGCAGGAAAATATTAGAAATTATATTGTTAAGCAACATTTCACAAAACACCAAATGGGCATCAACAATCCCAAACCAAAACATTGGAAATATCCATATGCATTGCATAAAACAAACGGGGAGGTTATACAATTTAGAACCAGGACTCTATGGATGTTTACAATTCATTTGCAGCTTGATTGATTTCACACTTTAGCATAAAATGATTCTTCAGAGTGGTAAATAATAAATAACTAAAGTAGAAATTCTCAAATAGCAAAACGTTTGCAGATTTAAAGAAGAAAATCGATTTGAACCAATAAATAGAAAAAAATCAGATTGTTTAAAGTTACAAAATTTATATATAATCTAAGCAACAAAATCTAAAGAAAATAAGTATAAAAGGAAGGAGATTAAGTTCAACTTACAGTGTTTTCTAGTCATCTCCATTACAGGCCGGTCCGTCGTCTCCAATGCTTTCATCTTTGGGTACAATATTATACCTCCAAAGGGGGGTAGCCCAAGGCCTCTGTAGTACCCTACAAGTTCTGCTGGCCTCCTAAAAATGGAAGTGAGTGCTTTGACGCTGATATCTTAGATGATTTTGATGACGCACTAGAGTTGGCGTGCTCTTTGTCTCCCTCGGTGGTGATGACATGTGGAAAACTAAGGGATTTCGTGAAACCCTAGACCGATTGAGAGACGAATGACTTGGGATTTGGAGAATGGGGAAAGCGGTAAGGAAACTTTTAATTAATGAAAAAGCGGGTATAGTGAAATATATTGGTGAGCCCGCCAAAAAATTTAGCTACCGCGATTGTGTTCCAAACTTTAAAGCATTGTTACTTTTGTTTAAAACTAATGAATATAATTAGAGTTCAAATGTTATATTTTAATGTTTTTTGGCACTATACATAACATTATTTCTTGTAGTGATCACTCAACCACTATCGTCAATTAAATCAATTCTGTTATTATAGGTCATGTCGGTTAAGTCAGTTTAATATTCGCTCCGACATTATTTAAAATTTCAATTTTTTTTATCGGTGAATTTATGAAAATTTAAAAATTTTGTTTCTAAATTTTATAAATATTTTAAATTTATATTTAGAAAATTTCAAAATTTTAAACTTTTTGAAATATAATTATCAACTATAACAATTAAATACTAAGTACTAACAATAAATATAACTTCTTAATTATTAAAAATTACTTATTAATCTTGAACTATTAAATACTAATTATTAAAAAGCAAATATTATATATGGTCATAACTATTAATTATTACTTCTTAATTATTAATAGAAATACTAATTGTTAATTATAAATAATCGATATTAATTATTAAATATTATTAATTATGATATTTTAATTGTTAATTGTTTGATAGTAATTATTTAATATTAATTATATTGTTAATTATTAAATTAATTATTAATTATTACCTCTTATTTAATTATTAACAGCAATTATTATTTATAAATAAACAATATTAATTATTAAATATTAATATTTATTAATTGTTAATTATTTAATAGTAATTATGTAATATTAATTATTAATTATTAGTTATTTAATACTAATTATTAATTATTAGTTCTTAATTACTAAATATTAAATATTACTTCTTAATTATTAATATGATTATTACTTTTTAATTATTAATTATTAGTATTATTATTAATAATTAAAAATCAATTCTTATTTATTAATTTTTAAATATTTAGTAGTAATAATTATTTATTATATATTAATTATTGAATAGTAATTATTTATATTAATTATTAATAGTAATTATTTCATATTTCAAATTAGTTAATTATTATTATTTAATAGTAATTATTAATTTTTTATTAATTAATCATTAATTATTAAGTATTATTATTTGATTATAATTATAAATTAATTATAACAACAGGTAAACGAAAATGGTTGTAGGCTTCTATTACAATTGGCAAAAAAAGAGTTGTTAAAAATAGACGTCTATTACAACTGGTAAAGTAGAAAGGTTGTAATAGACATCTACTACAACTGACATAAAAAAAGAGTTGTTAAAATAGGCATCTATTACAACCAACAAAAAAGAAGAGTTGTTAAAATAGACATCTATTACAACTGGCAAAAAAGAAATGTTGTAGCAGGCATCTATTACAACTGGCAAAATAAAAGAGTTGTTGAAAATAAGTTTATTACAACTTTCTGAAAAAAAAGAGTTGTAAAAAACCTTTACTACAACTAGCATTTTGTGACCGTTGTAAAAATACAGTTGTAATAGGGTCTTTTTGTTGCAGTGCAATAAAGTAAAGTATGATTTGAAACAAGAAAATTATTAATTTAAGAATTTGAGGCTATAAAAAAATTAATGAGCCTAAGTTTGCATTTACCGCACATGCTATTTAACTAGGCAATTATTATGATAAGTGAATTATGTAATATTAGGGAATTAAAGAAAATTCTATATCATAATAAAAGAAGGTAGACTAGAGAAGACAAGAAATGCTTGTAATTATATAATGGACTATAAAAGAATAAAAAGTAACAATTACAAGTAGAATTATAACATAGGTTATAATTATGAAATAAGAACGGAAAAGCTTATCGTGTGACTTATAATAAATTGGTAAGCAATGATAGTAGAGAATAATGATAGAAGCTTATTTAAACAACTTATATTAAGTCGATAAGCAAATAAAACAGAAATAATAAAAGAGGCTTATTTTATTGAACTTAAGGATTTATATTAAGTTAAATAAGCAAGATAATGAATGTGGCTCATACTAACAGCATTTCCTATTAGACCTATGGTTATCTCATAATAGTTAGAAGTTAGACGAGGGAAAAAATATGCTAATTAAATTAAAATAAGTAGCCAATAGAATAAGAAAGCAAACTATACACACACATACATACACATACATACATACATACATACATACATACATACATACATACACACACACACATACACATGTGTCTGTACGTGCGCGTGTGCGCGTGTGTACTTATGGGTGAGTATATATTGGTGCGGAATGCATTCATGTATATGCACAAGTGAAGGCATCTGGTGTTCATGGCGGTGAAGGAGATAATGTAGAGGCGTGGTGAAAGTCGAAGGGGGATGTCGGGGTCGGTGGCGGAGATGGCGGTGGCGGCATGGGCAGCGATGACCAAGGAGGCGGCGGGGGCGAATGGATCAAGGATTGGGTGCGTGCTTTTCTACCCGAAGGAGAATGGATGCTACTGTTCAAACAAAAGGGTTTTGCACTTAAGTCCCTTGAAATGTGGAAAATTGCATGCATGTGGGGGTTGTTGGCAGGCGTTGGGAGCTTTCGGGTCTGGGTATTCTTGCGTGGGCTGTGGGCTTTGGGTAGGAAAGTTTATTTAATTTAGTTTATTTATTAAATTTAGTTATCTTAGTTTATTAAATAGTTAATTAAATGTGTTAACTTTAGAAATGAATAACTCACTCATTTTAAGTCCGTTTAACCCACAGATTTTTGTGTTGGACTCGTATAGTTGAGTACAGTATTATAGTATAACTTATTAATATATTTGACGATGTTAAAAATGTTGATAAAATAATAGGGACTGGATTTAATTACGTTATTTTAAATAATAACGTCGTTAAATTAATTATACATTATTGGTGACATCTATTTGGCCAAATAAAACACCGATCTATTAAATAGATTATTTTGGATATCTATGTAGCAGAATAAAACATCGTTCTGCTATAATTATATTGAGAGGTTTTTGATGACATCTGTTTAGCAGAATAAATCCCCGTTCTGCTATTCTATTAGTTTGGACATTTATTCATATGCGGCTAATGGATATGTGGATTAATTAATATTGGATAATCGATGGATTAGCTAGTGATTGCTAATTGATTTTACTTACATATATGCCTGATTATGTAAATACCAGTTACGTGACTTGAAAAGTCAATTTGAATTTAATGGTAACTTGATTTAGAACCATTATGGTCGCTAAGCCTCTTTCAGAAATTGTAAAGTCATGGATTTAAAATAACTTCAATTTTATATCAATTTGAGGTTAAGTGTTTATTTAATTTTTAAATGATTTTAATTATTTTATTTAATAATGTTTTAAAAGTTAATTACTTATTTTATTAACGATGTTTAAAGGTTAGTTATTTTTATTAATAATGTTTTAAAGATTTATTATCTATTAATGTTGTTCAAAGTTAATTAATTATTTTATGGTGTTTAGGAAATTTATTATTTTATTAATGATGTTTAAAGTTAGCTAATTAATTATTTAACTAATGGTATTTAAGTTAATTATTTTATTAAGGATGTTTAAAGTTAATTATTTGATTTAATGAATGGTGGTTAAATTAATAAAATGATTTATTAAAGGTGTTTATAAATAATAAATTGTTTTATAAAAAGGATTGTATTAAATAAAAGGATTTATTTAAAAAGAGATTTATGAATGATATTTCGTAAAAGAGATTTACAAATGATATTTCATAAAAGAGATTTACGAATGATATTTTGTGAAAGGGATTTATAAGAGATATTATAAAGATAATGCAGATTGTGGTAAATACATAAGATTTATAAAATGGGTTTGGAAATTCATACTAAGGACTTTTGTAAAAGATTTGTATAAAGGAGTTTATAAAAGGAGAATTACAAAAGAGTTTATAAATAAAACCAGTTTATAAATAGAAAGGATTTTATAAATCATTATTGAGATTTATAAAAGAAGTTTTATAAATTAATTTGGAGAATTACAAAAGGATTTGTAAATATGAAATGAGCTTATAAAAAGGGAATTTTATAAAATAATGAGATTTGTTTTTGATACATAATCCTTCTTAATTATGGTGGTATAGAATATTCTTTCCATACTTAACACTGAAGGATTATGGTTTGGTTTATAGAAATCAAGGTTTAAATGTCATTTGTTTTGGCCCATTTAAATATGAATTTGGAAAAGTGGAAAACTTCCTTAACTTTTGTTAATATACTTATACAATTGAGATAAGTATATGGATATTTTTTTTAAGTATTGAAAGTAAATGTTTGGTAATATACTTATACCGGTGAGATAAGTATATGTATATTTTCCTAGTATTGAAAGGAATATAAGAGGTTTGTGAATAGATCCTTTATGAAGGAATTTTTGAATCAAGAAATGAAATGTTTTTATTAATGAAGGATATATAAATGGAGACTTAGTGGATTCCACATGGAATTTAATCTATGTTGATTATTTGTACTTTGATATTTAAATAACCAACTATCAAATCTTGGCCAAAATATAACTTTGGAAATGTCTAGGAGAAACACGGGAGTAATATGACACAGTCAACTTCGGTGATATTGTATTCTGCGTATAAATCTTGTTTTATTCTCCTAGGAAAAATGATAAGAAGATCCGTCCACTTAACCGGTTAGGAGGTGATCCTCGCTCTTATGTATTGTCTGTTTATTTCCAAAAGAACCAGAGTTGAGTTTACCAAAAACTGTCGAAAGTTGGTTCGTAGAGAACGGGATCGGATAAGTATGAATTATCTGAAAACCACTTCGAACCAACTCAAGCATTCGAACTGGAAGCATCTTGAAGGTAATGGAATCGAAAACAGTGTTCTTTGAAGTGTAAGGGCTGCTTGCTACTAATCTTGAGGGTGATTCCAAAATGGATGTAGTAGAAGTAGTGCCTCTGGTTTGTTCATATCCCGAACAACTTGTATGGACGAAAGCTAGCATTGCATTGTCGCTCTAAGGGCAGTGTTAGCATTCCAAGTAGGAACTGCTAGAAGGAAAAGGTAAAACGTGACCTCTCAAGCTTCATAACCCGGAAAATGGCTAAAACAGGGTAGATGCGGCAGAGCTATGTGGTTCCCTACCATTAGGAGCATCATTCCTCAGATCTAAATCAGAATTTTTGGTTTTGGTATGCGTGCAAAGGGCGGGGCCATGGTTTGGAATAGGTTTCCATAGCTGGTACCCGAGGGATGATGTAATCCGATATGTCATGTTAAAGGGGTAGCCGACTCTGTGTTAGCAGGGGGCCATAGGTTGGCCCTTGCGTTCATTTTATCTAGAGGTGTAATGTACGGAAGGTAGTACCTTACCTTGCCATGTTGGAATCCAATCTCCAATACATGCCTTTACGGACTTAGAAATGCCCAACTATGTTGAAATGTGAGATGCAAGTATTTCAGCTATTTTATATAATTATTTTCTCCACTAAACATTATTATAATATCACAAGTTTTTCTATAAAAATGGTTTAGTTATCATAAGGTAAAAACCTATCTCTGTTTATGTGAAACGTTGTCTTATGAGATACCCTTTATTTCAAAAGGTTTTATAACATTAAGTAATCTATTTGATTGTGTTTCTCACGCTAGTTTTACCAGACTGACCTGGGTGTTGTTTTCTTATAATGCTCGGGATAGCCTCTACATATTTTCCAAATTTAGCTGGACACTTTGGAGCTTTCAAAAGACGAGTTGGATGCCTTCGAGACGTACTTTCGTATTTTCTTTTATCCTCCGCTGTTTGTTCTTGTCTGTATTTATTAGCAAATTATAAAGACAGGCTGTTATAACTGTCCAGGCTGAGTCTTAGATTTGTTTAACTTTGATGGTAGTATGTGTATTAAAATTCAAATTTTCTTTTGTAAAGATCATTTGTATATTATATATTACTCGTCATGTTGTGGGATTTTATTCTTTCTTTTCTTTCTTTCACCCAACGACCTGTCTTTCCGGCACTTGAATGTTCGGCACGTAAATACCGTGCATGTATTAGTATCGACTCTTAAGGATCAAAAGGGTGGGTTATTACACTTGGTATCAGAGCTGAAGGTTAAGCGAGGACCTTGGCTTTGGTAGGGTAAACCCATCAGAGATATGATAAGTGACACCCTAGAATGAGTTTGAGTGTATTATATATGAGAGCACATATTTGTTAGTGCTATAAAAATGTTTTACATTGTGTTGATGGATCAGTTGAGTGGTTTATGAATTCTAGTCGACGCGCATGATCAACATTATCGATAGGGATTTCTAAACAATTAAACAAGGCAAACTGAGACAATATTATTTTAAATTTGGTAAACGAAATAATTCTACCAAGAATTACATTTTATATATATATAGAAATAATTTCTAAAAATTTATATAGATTTATGAAGTGTTTGTTTGTAAGGAAACGATAATATTCACTTATTATCATTTATTGGTTGATTTTATATGCTCGACTAGTTTATGAGCAATTTTGTCTTTTTTATTACATAGGTTGGGTAGATATTAATTTCGAGAACATTGAAACGAACACCTTGTGAATTCAGTTTCATAATTTGACTATAAGGCGTTCGGTGTTAATTTTGGGTTAAAATTTAATTTAATAAAAGTTGTTTATTATTAAGTTAACAAAGACATACATGTGTGAAATAATTTTATTTGAGAAAATGAAATTATGCAAATATAGTTTATAATAAAAATGGGTTCAGGTTGAGAATTTGAGAACTTAAATCCGGGTCCTTTTAATTTTTTTTTTTGCCCATTATCACTGCTTTAATTGGTATTATTCTATCTTGAAGGTGATGTTGTATTATTCTATCTTTGATTGGTAGTAAATTTATCACTGCTTTGTAAACGCAAAACGCCATTTTTAGGTAGTTAACGACATTCCAGACCCATTTTGCCCATTTTGCTTTTGCAACTTTTTTTTTCGATTGTTCAACTACTCCTTTCAAGGTGAATTTTCTTTTTTGTACACATACCCAAAAGTCATTTTGCTCGTCTTGATTTAATTTTATTTAGTGTGTTGCTATTGGTACCCCGATTTTCTCTTTTGGCCACTATTATAGTTTTAATAGAAATGAATTTTTTGTATGTGCTTCTGGCCACCAATATCATATCCCTTTACTCGGTTATAAACAACCGTTTGTATCAGCAGTTTTTCGATGGTTTAACGCCGCACGGCCGTTGGCAACCGAACCTTATACATGGAAAACGGCCGGAGATGGCCGAACAGTATTTCGGTCCTTTGTAGCCGATCGGGGTGCCGCTTGATTTAGAGAGAAAAATAAACGGTGTTAGAAAGAGGAGTGCACATTATTTTGAGATGACATTCAGTGTAGGTGGCCAGAAGAGAAAATCGGGGTGTTAATAGCAATACACTTTTTTTTTATTCTGTTACACTTCTACTTCCTCCTACGAAACTGGCTCTCTCACTTCTCCATCTTCCTCCTTCTAATATGTCCTCCACAATCATTCTTTCTCCTTTGATTTGGATCATTGATTTTATTCCAAATTTACTCACCAAAGTACCTCCTTTAAGCCAAGGATCATACCAAAAGCTGGCGGTTCTCCCATCGACAATTTGTTTGTTAATGCACTTCAGCGCTTCTGTTCTTGATTTTAAAAGCTGTTTCAAAACCCTCGTACCATCTTTATAGCAATTACATTCCTAAAATGATTGGTTTTAACATATTTTACTATGATGTATTGCACCAACAACCCCTCCTCATTAAGCATTTTGCAGTTCGTCCAGATTCATAAGCCCTAAATTTCCTTCTAGTTTGAGTCTGTAAACAATCAGCCGAGGAATTTTTCTAATCTTCGATTTCCACAAAAAATTTAGTATGACATATTACTTCATGAATTGTGGCTCTTGGAAAGTCAGAACATTGCATCCAGAATTGGACTATATGGTATACAGTCGAATTGATTAGCAGCGTTCTACCAACTAAGCTTAGCATTTTTGCTTCTCACCCTTCCATTCAATATTTGATCTTTTCTATTAATGGATCGAAGTCTTTGCATCTTAAATTTACACTAGAAAGCGGAACGCCTAATTATATGATTGGTAGTGCACCTCCTCCTATATTCAGCACACCATATATCCTCTCCTTTTATCTGTACAACCCTTAAATAAGGCTGATTTCTTATTGTTCATCTGAAGTCCTGTAGCTTTGTAGAACTCATCAAATACCTCTTTAACAGCTAGAGCTCCATTGATATTTGCTTTAGCAAAAATTAAAATGTCATCTGCATAAATAAGATATTATTGGACCTGAATTTGATGTGATTTTCAATCCCGCTTCATCTATCTCCTTATCCATGAGGATGCTGAAGTATTCCATAACTAGCGTGAACAGCAATAGTGAAATTGGGTCGCCTTGATTTAATCTGTTTGTATTGCTGAGAAACTCATGAAGCTACCTTGAAACGTAACCAAGAAGCATGGGGTATTTATCATTTCTTTCACTATTCTCTTCCATTTTTTTTGTAAAGCCCATTGTATCCGTCATGTGTGTCACAAAATTTATTTTACCAAGATCATAGCCTTTCTAATGTCTATCTTGAGACACATATTTTTATTGTTCTTCTGCTTAAACACTCTTAATCAATTCATGAGACAGAACGATTCCATCCATGATAATTTTTTTTATAAACGCACACTGGTTCCTTGAAATGAGCTCTCCATAAACATATTGAGTCTATTGCTTTAGCAAAAATTAAAATGTCATCTGCATAAATAAGATATTTTTGGACCTGAATTTGATGTGATTTTCAATCCCCCTTCATCTATCTTCTTATCCATGAGGATGCTGAAGTATTCCATAACTAGCGTGAATAGCAATAGTGAAATTGGGTCGCCTTGATGTAATCCGTTTGTACTGCTGAGAAACCCGTAATGCTACCTTGGAAGGTAACCAAGATGCATGGGGTAGTTATCATTTCTTTCATTAATCTTTTCCATTTTTCTGTAAAGCCCATCGCATCCATCATGTGTGTCACAGAACTTCTGTTAACAAGATCTTATGCCTTTCTAATGTCTATCTTGAGACAAATATTTTTATTGTTCTTATGATTAAACCCTCTAATCAATTCATAAGCTATAAGGATTCCATCCATGATATTTCTTTTTTATAAACATATATTGATTCCTTGAAATGAGCTCATCTATAAACAGACCGAGTCAATTGCTTAATACAATTGCAATGACTCTGTATATGAAGTTATATCTATACCTGTCAAAATATGACCTAACCCATTTACCCTATTTATAAATGTGTTGGGTCAACCCAATTTTGAATTTTATTAAATGAGTTATGGTACTACTAGAAAAAGCTCAAAAACCGGCAAGGTAGGGCGACGGCTCCCGACGGCTTATTTCCTACGGCTTCCGACGGGCCGTCGGCGGCCGTCGGAAGCCGTCGGAAATACGCGAATATCTGGCTCCAGCCGAGCCTGCTTCTTCTCCACTTTCATACGAAAAAATTAGGTCTACTTCCCCTAATTCTCTTCCCCAGCCCTCCAATCAGCAATTTCGAGATTTCAGGTTCTTCCCGGCTGTGCAATTAACTTCTACTGCTCTCTAGAACAGGTATAATATCTTATTTTAGCCAAAATTTCAGTTTTTATCCTAATTCAAGATTTGCATAATTTGATAAATTAGGGGTAATTGTTGATTGAAATTGTTTACAATAGTGTTATAATAGTTTCTAGCATTCCATGGTATTCCTATTTCATCTGATATCGTGAAATTGCGAAAAACATGTATAATTTATATTGATTATATATGTGTGTAGCACTGTTATCATTGTATTGTGTTAGTTTATGCAACAAAAAAATACGTCGAACGAGCCTTTAGTTGATGCGTAATACGTTGAATAAATGTGTTAAATTAATATATATTTTTGTAAATGTGAACATTGAGTAAAACTGTATTTTTTCGTAAAATGTGCGCATGTAACTGACAAATGTCCCTTAGAGAGTTTTTGGCACCGTCTGACGAGTGTTGTACATGATCGTTGTATAAATAGTCGTTCTTTTCGAAAAACGACCATTTATATTCATCTGGTACAATGTTTGTCGGATTTGTCCCTGTATTGGACAAGTTATGAACACAGTAAGCATTTACATTTTGTATACCACTTCGTCTCAAACGGTTCATAAAATTTCGGTCTAACTTTTCTTTTTTGTTTCCTGCGTACACGCATTTGTGTACAATGCAGGGAACAAAAGGGAAATGCTGCCGAAATTTTGTTGAATCGTTTGAGATGAAATAATATACGAAATGTAAATGCTTACTGTGTTTGTAATGGGAAGTAGGATGCCTGACCAATGAAGAAAAAAAAATTATATATATTTTTAAATCGTTACGTTAAAAAATAAAATGTGCCCTATTTGAAAATATTTTTAAATTTGTGAAGTTGTTCTTTAAATTCAAAATATTATACGACCATGAAAATAATCTTTTTCGAATTTGTATTCTTCAAAATAAATATTAAATTTTGAACTTCTCATTTTGTCAAATAGGAAAAATGATTGATTATTTTGTTGATCGGAGGAGATGGATGTACCAAAGAAAAGGACTGAGGGGCTCAATAAAAGAAGATTTTTATAATGGTATAAACGTGTTTGTTGAATTCGTTTTAAGTAATAACGGAAACGATCTAGAAATTCGTTGTCCGTGTAGTAGGTGTAGACATTTGAAGTATTTGTTACCAGATATTGTGAAAGTTTATTTGTGCAAACACGGTTTCGCACCCGAATATTATGTTTGAGATCGGCATGGAGAAGTTGTAGCAAATACTTCTGTAGAGTCTGAAAGTGTCGTTAACGAAATAGTTTCAACGACCCGTATAGAAAATATGGTCGAAGATGCAGCACGATCAATGTTTCCTATGGTTGAAGTTGACGACGATGATGGAAATGTTGAAGAACCAAATATTGAAGCTAAAAAAATTTATGATTTACTAGATGCAGCTAAGAAACTTATTTGGGACGGTTGTAAAAGCGGCACTCAGCTGTCAGTAATCGCAGAATACATTGCGATGAAGTCAAAATACAACATCACTGAAGCTGGGTTTACGGCTGTTGTACAAGCTGCAAAAAGACATTTGCCGTCCGATAATCAAATGTATGAAAATCACTACGAAGTTAAAAAACTTATGTCGGCTTTTGGTTTACCGTATCAGAAAATAGATACATGTTTGAAAGGATGCATGTTGTTTTGGAAAGAAGACGCAAACCTTAGAAATTGTAAAGTTTGTAAGCAGGAGAGATACAAACCAAGAAAAAAGAAGGGGAAGGAAGTTCCGTACAAGCGTATGCACTACTTAACCAAACTCCAAGACTTCAAAGATTATATGCATCTTCTGTAACTGCGTCTAATATGAGGTGGCATAGCGTGAGAACAGAGGAAGAGGGTAGGTTGACACATCCGGCCGATGGAGAAGCATGGAAGCATTTCGATAAAACGTATCCAAATTTTGCAGCGGAGAGTCGAAATGTTAGATTAGGATTATGTACGGACGGTTTTTCTCCATTTTCTCAATTTGGTTCTAAATATTCATCCTGGCCCATTATCGTCACACCGTATAATTTACCTCCATGGATGTGTATAAAAATGCAATATATGTTTCTTACTGTTGTCGTTCCTGGCCCCGACGATCCGACACAAGGAATCGATGTATATTTACAACCGTTGATTGAGGAGTTAAAAATACCGTGGAACGAAGGAGTAGAAACATACGATGTGTTCAAGAAGAAAAATTTTCGTATGTTTGCTTCTTTGTTGTGGACTATAAGTGATTTTCCTGCCTATGCAACGCTTTTGGGATGGAGTACTGCCGGTCGTCTAGCATGTCCATATTGTATGGATGAAACACGAGCGTTTTCTTTACCTCATGGTAAGAAAATTTCATGGTTTGACTGTCATCGATATTTTCTCCATGTAAATCATCCTTTCAGAGGAGACAAGAAAATTTTTTTAGCTAACAGAGTAGAAACCAGACAACCACCGACGATATGGTCAAGCGAAGACATATATGAACTTGTTAAGGACTATCCAAAGATATATGAAACGGGCGAGCAAACAGAAATTCAAGGCAAATCAGTTGTTCATAACTGGTGCAAACGAACTATTTTTTGGGAGTTGCCGTATTGGAAACATCTTCTGCTTCGCCATAACATAGATGTGATGCACAATGAGAAAAATGTATTTGATAATGTTTTTAACACAATTTTAAATGTGAAAGGGAAGACGAAGGATGATTTGAAATCAAGACGTGATATAGAAGAATTATGCAAACGTCCTGAGCTTCATATGAAACGAAATGACAGTAAAAAACCCAAAGCATGTTACGAATTAGATAATAATCAAGTTAAAACTGTGTTAAAATGGGTGGAAGGGTTAAGATTTCCTGATGGGATATCATCAAATCTTCGTAGATGTGTTGACTTTAAAAATGGTAGATTGAGCGGAATGAAAAGTCACGACCGTCACATAATGATGAAAAATTTATTTCCCGTAATGTTCAAAGAACTACTGCCGTTAAAAGTTTGGAAGGTAGTAACGGAGCTTAGTATGTTTTACAAAGAGCTTTGTTCGACTACTTTAAAAGTGCAACGTTTACGTAAACTTGAAGTGGACATTCCTATATTGCTTTGCAAATTAGAGAAAATATTTCCGCCAGGTTTTTTTAATGTGATGGAACATTTACCTGTTCATCTCCCATCTGAAGCACGACTTCGAGGTCCTGTCCAATATGGATGGATGTATCCATTTGAGAGGTATGTAATATGTTATAATGTAATTTAATTGCATTTGAAAGATGAAGTTAATATAAATTAATTTTGTATAGATATTTGAATCATCTGAAGAAAAAAGTGAGGCAAAAAGCACGAGTCGAAGGTTCGATATGTAAATCTTACATCGAAGAAGAAGCTTCGTTCTTTTTCTCTCACTATTTCAGTGACCATGTGAATATTTCATTTCAAAGTGTTCCTCGTAATGACGAAGGCGACGAACAAGAGTCCTCTCAAGCAATGTTATCTATTTTTAGACAATATGGTCGGCCTTCTGGAAAATGTGTAGAAATATGGTTAGACGATAGAGATCTTCATGTAGCACACACTTATATTCTTCTAAATTGTGCCGAGGTTGCACCGTTTGTTAGGTAATCTAAAATAATAATTAGTGTTTTATTCTTTTCTATAATGCATGCGCGTGTATAACCTAATGTAATAATTTGTTTATATAAACAGTGTTTATGAACGTGAACATCCGAACGGAGATCTCAGTAAAGAATTTTCCGGTTGGTTTTCAAATTACGTTTATGAGCCGAGAAATTATGTTGTTGACGAAGGGTTGAAAGATCTAGCGATGGGACCAAAAAGAGTGGTCAAGACATATCCAATATATTTCATCAATGGATATAAATTTAACACCAAAGAATACGGTGCAGAAAAATTAACAAATAATACTGGTGTATTTGTTAAAGGTAGTGACGATCCAGAAAATCATTTAAATGATTTTTATGGCGTTCTGACACAAATTTTGCAACTGACATATTTCTCACGACCCGCGAAGGAGGTGTTTCTATTAGATGCAATTGGTTTAGCAATGTTCCAGGTTCTGGAATTAATGTGCACAAGGATTATAATCTTATCGAAATAAAGCATACATCGCACTATCACAAGTACAATCCTTTTGTACTAGCCAAACAAGCATTGCAAGTTTATTACGCTCCTTATCCGTCTCTAAAAAGAGATAAAGCAGATTGGTCTGCAGTTTTTAAAACAAAGGCCAGATTCACATTTGATGGGAAGAATATTCCGGAGGAACAAGCTTATCAGGCAGATCTTGAGCAAAATAATGAAATAATAATTACAGACGATCATACAGATTTTGGTCCTTTGATCGATGAATCAAATGTTTTGGTAGAAGCGTTTGACAGTGCGGAGGAAAATATCGTCGAAAACGAGACCGAATCTGAATCAGAAGACGATGATGACTGATATAAATCTGAATCTGTTTTTTGCAATTGATGTAACTATGTTGAATTCTTGATGTATTATGAAATTGATGTAACTATGAAACCAAATCTGTTTACTATTGTTTGCCTGTTTTATGTTATTTCCATTTGTCATTTATTTAGCAATTTTTATTGAAAATGCAATGAACTCTGCTTATCGTTGGAATTATACACCCATTATGAATCAGGTATAACACACTTCCATTTCTATTTCCATTTCAGTTATTAATTAAGCAATTTATACCGTTGATGTCATTTTCATATGAAATATATTAATTATCATGTTTTTATTCTCTTATATAATGATGTGTATATGTCACAGGTTTATCAATATGTCATGTAGAGGTAGGAGCTCTTCCCGATCGTCAGGAGGCGATGGCATTGGCCCATCGCAAGAGCCACAACGTGCAGTTGTATCGTTAATCCCTAGAGTAGATGGGTAAGAATTAAATTTTATTCAGCATCTTATTTTTTCTATGATATACGTACGTACTTATCTATATCGTACTTAAAAACAGGGGGTTCGATCTACTTCCTTCTAAGGTTGTGTTGGACGTCTCTAGAGCTTCTTATCGCAGTAGGATGAGTGCCTGCTGGCCGAAGTGGGATAACATCCCTCCTCACATCATAGAGTGCATATGGCAGGATGTCCTAGTATGCATATTTTTCTGTTTTCCATTTTTAATTCGTTTTTGTCGTTTATTTACTGTTTATATCGTTTAAAGTGTAATCTTTTTTTTAACACAGGCTGAGATAGACATCCAGACAGATGATATGATGCTGGCACGAGCATACTGGATGAAGAAGATGTGCAAGAACTATAGGGATACGATATCTGAGATTAAGAAATCTGGTAAGAAACCATGGTGGATGGGAGAGAGCGTGTGGCAAGCTTGGTTGAGATACTGGGAGACGGACGAGGCGAATGCAAGTATACTAATTTTTTTTGAATTATTAATTTGACGTGATCGAAAAATAATGTATAAAATTTCGAATGTACAGGCAGAGTCGGATAGAAACTCTGCAAATAGAAATAAGAATCCCGTCAGTCATCGCGGAGGATCGAAGTCGTTTCAGCAGTATCGACAGGAGTTGGTAAATTTACTGAATAATAAATGTAAATAGTTTATACTATATGATTTTAAACGTATAATAATTGTATGTAACAATCAACTTCAGGAAGCCGAGTCACATGGTCCTGTCAGCTATATGGACGTGTTCACCCGTACGCATGCTGTCGAGCATGTTAATCCAGACGGGACTGTTTCGTACACATGGCAGGACGATAAATCCAGCAAAAGCCATGTAAGCATATTTCATTTTATTTAGTATTAGTAATTGTTTTAATTGTTAAACTATGATGACATAAGATATGATATTATTAATTTGTTAATGCAGGAGAAGTTTATGGAGCAGCGGCAGAAACTCCTTGCTAACACGGGTCGAGATCAACTGACGACCAATGAGAAAGACGTTATTTTTGAGTCCGTTATGGATCCAGCAGAGCATGGTCGACGATACGGATTTGGCAATTTAGCGGTAAATAATTTACCTTTTCTTAAAATACTTAAAATATGATATTTTCACCTTTTCAAAACAATAAACTTGGATTTTATTTATTTTTCAATTATTGCAGTCCAGTAGTCAGAGTAGGGGACGGCGGAGTAGACATCAGAGCGATCTTGCAGATATAGAAGAATTGCGGACTAGAGTTGCCCAGTTAGAGGAGCAGAACCGCCAATAGGCCATGCACACCGCACAGTTGTTTGAGTACATGCAGCAGCAGCAGGGTGGTGGTCACTTTCCTTCCTCGGCTGGCTCTGGATCTGCAGGAGATTGATTCATTACTTGCTTTCTTGTTCGTTCAGGTATGTTTTGTTTTAATTTAGAATGATTTGGTAGACGGCGTAGGTAATTGTAGATTTATGTATAATTATGTTTGACACATTTGGTTCTATGGTAGTATGAGAACGTGTATGAGAATATTGATGAATTTGTGTATTAACAACATGGTAGAACAGTTATTGTTAGGATTATGTTAATGTTGAAATGGTTATTTATATTTTGATGTAATTTTATTTATTTGTGTGTTTATTAAATATTTTGTGGTTTGGGTTTGAATATTTGGTTGGACTATTGTATATTGGATTGTGCAGTATTGATATTATAGTGTTTGGAAGAGAAATGTGGTTGGAAGGCTAAATTTGCAGCAAATATTAAAAAAACAGCAGATTTCCGACGGCTTCCGACAGCTTATTGGTCAAAATTTCCGACGGCTCACGACGGATAACGGCGGCCTGTTTCAGACGTTTTCCGGCGATTTCCGACGGTTACCGACGCCCGTCGGTAACCGTCGGAAACCGCCGGAAAGCGTCTGGATCCGTCGAAAATGAATACGACAGCGTCCGTCGGAAGCCGTCAGAAATACTGCTTCCCGACAAAGCCATTTCCGACGGCGGCCGACGGTTTCCGACGGCCGCCGACGGCTTCTGGTCGTCGGAAAATGTATTTTCCCTTGTAGTGTGGGTTGGGATGATCCATTTTTAAAAGGTTTATAAATGGGTAACCCATTTACCCATTTAAAATTACATTTTCATATTTGAACTCTGTCTAGTGCAGAAGCCGCTATTTTTTTGTTCAAACTGCAATAACTTTTTCATACTAACTCGGAATCAGGGGGACTTCGACCGATTAACTACCACCTAAATTACGGACAATATGGAACACTCGGATACTTCATATTGTTAATGCACACTGTAGTTCTCCATGTAGACTGATAGTTGTACTTAGAAAATAACAGGCTATTACATCCCCGTATTTGAACTCCGCCTAGTGCAGAAGCCGCTATTTTTTTGTTCAGACTGCAATAACTTCTTCATATCAACTCGGTATCGGACGAGACTTTGACCGATTAACTCCCACGTAAATTACGGACAATGTGGAACACTCGGATACTCCATATTGTTAACGCACACTGTAGTTCTCCATGGAGACTGACAGTTGTACTTAGAAAATAACAGGCTACCACATCCTCATATTTGAACTCCGCCTAGTGCAGAAGCTGCTATTTTTTTGTTCGGACTGCAATAACTTCTTCATACTAACTCGGAATCAAGCGAGGCTTCGACCGATTAACTCCCACCTAAATTACGGACAATATGGAACACTCGGATACTTTATATTGTTGCGCACACTGTAGTTCTCCATGGAGATTGACAGTTGTACTTAGAAAATAACAAGTTACCACATCCCCATATTTGAACTCCGCCAGTGCAAAAGCCGCTATTTTTTTGTTCAGACTGCAATAACTTCTTCATACTAACTCAAAATCAGGCGAGACTTCGACCGATTAAATCCCACCTAACTTACGTACAATATGGAACACTCGGATACTTCGTATTGTTAACGCACACCATAGTTCTCCATGGAGACTGACAGTTGTACTTAGAAAATAACCGGCTACCACATCCCCATATTTGAACTCCGCCTAGTGCAGAAGCCGCTTTTTTTTGTTCAGAATGCAATAACTTCTTCATATCAACTCGGAATCGAGCGAGACTTCAACCGATTAACTCCCACCTAAATTACGGACAATATGGAACGCTCGGATACTTCATATTGTTAACGCATACTGTAGTTCTCCATGGAGACTGACAGTTGTACTTAGAAAATAACAGGCTACCACATACCAATATTTGAACTCCGCCTAGTGTAGAAGCCGTTATTTTTTTTGTTCAGACTGCAATAACTTCTTCATACTAACTCAGAATCAGGCTAAACTTCGACCGATTAACTCCCACCTAAATTACGGACAATATGGAACACTCAGATACTTCATATTGTTAACGCACACTGTAGTTCTCCATGAAGACTGACAGTTGTACTTAGAAAATAACAGGCTACCACATTCTCACATTTGAATTTTGATGAAAATTAGAATTAAAATTTTAAAATTTGTTTTTTATCGAAATTCAAAACGTAAAAATTGAAATTAGAATTAGTTTGTATTTATTTGTTTTTATTAGTCAAATCAAATTAAATCTTTAAATGGGTTAAATGGGTAACCCGCTTATTAAATGGGTTGGGTCATAAATGGGTCAAAAAAGAATGGGTCCTAAATGGGTTGAGTCAAACTCCACCCAATCCATTTTGACCCAACCCAACCCGTTTGACAGGTCTAGTTATATCGCGAGATTGTTCTGAAATCAACTATATCTATTAGATCCTAAACTTTTGGAATTAAGAAGATTAATGTATGATTTGTTTCTCTAGTAATTATGCCCGAATCCAACACCTCCTGAAGCATTTTCACCATATCTGTCTTAAGCTCATTCCAATGTGTTTTATAGAATCTCACATTTGATAATCATAATATATTTAAATGATTTTGTTGATTGAACTTGAGGCTGTAATAAACTAATTAGAATCAAGGAGTGGTCGCAGCTGCTCGTTGGTAAGTACTTTATCTAATTATACAGGAAATGATGAATGCTAGCAATATTTGCTAACGCTCGATCAATTTTTTCATTATGTTTTTCTTCAATCCCAACCACCACGAGTATTTATATCCTTTAATCTGTAGTTCAGCAAGCCCAAAACGAAGCATACACATGTCTATTTCGTGTATTTTACTATTTGACATAATCTTAACCCATAATTTATCACTAGAATTTCTAATACCGTTAATTCCCCTACAAGCAACCAGGGATGGTATATGTGGATTTCATTCTTCTCCAAATTAGACCATAATCTTTCACGTAAATGCTCAAAATTATGACCATGTATGAAAGAGCATACCATTGTAGGGTGGCCTATTGTCCTTAGAAAAACTGTAATATGTTGGTCACTCATGGAAAATATCTTCTACTCCTAAATTTGATATCATGCATTCGATCATATATGCTCATTTTCTTCTCTCCATATTCACCCAAGCTGGATTGTTTTTAACCAATAGGTCCACATTCACCTTATTCAGTTTCTTATTATCACTAGCCTGGCTTGTATGGTTGATATCATGCATTCGATCATATATGCTCACTTGACTCTTTGGGTTATTTACCAAAATTTGTTCCCTAGACTTGATCTCATGTAACTGCACAAATTTAACATTATTAAGACAAGAGAAACGAGTAAATATTTCATCAAAGTGAGATAGAAGGTTAATAGGATTCGATGATGATGCCTCTCCCCGAATGGGTGCTGTAGGTAAAGTATGGCTGCTATCGGGTACTATCGTGGCACTTCTCTCAGTTTTAGTATAACAGTTAGTGTTCTCTACTGTCATCTACACCTCCCCCCCGCTTTCGAGGTGATAGCTGAGAATCCTTCTTTGGTAACCGCATCAGTTGCTTTTGTACCGCTCTATCCTTCTTTAATCCCTTTGTCGGACCTCGCCTTAGTCTCCTTACTGTCACCAAATTGTTCATTCCTCCTCAAAAATTTTACCATGTTATGTTCACTTTCTCAACCCGACCTAGCCGCTCTTCCTTTGTTCGCCTATTTCAGTTCTTCATCTATCTCCTTACAATCCTGACTTCCTTCATTTTTGTTAGCTTGTTTTATTATGATTTATGTCTCCATTTCCTTTTGCATATTCTCTTTTGCCATGTTAAGTTGTTCAATAGCATCATCAATGCCTCTAGTTGTTTTTTTTTAAGTTTGCTAGTTTCATCGTCAACGATTACGCTTGTATTTTTGACTAACCCTTTACCTATTTCTGTTTTTTCACTGCCATTGTCCCATGTCTTCTCTTCCCTAGTCTTCTCCTCAAATACCTCTTTTTTGATCTACACTAGTCCAATTTTTTACCATGGGGCATTGTGTTTTATTGTGCCCAAAGCATATGCAATTATCACATCTGGGCATCGGGTTCTCATATTCTACCTTTTGCTTGTATATGCTACCATCATCAAAAATCTCTTCATTCTCGTCCGGAAAACACTACACCATAACAGCCATTTCGTAACATTTATTTTTTTCAATTGCCAACACTTATTTGTGTTGTAGATTAATCACACCAATATCCGTTGCTAAGCTAAAAATGTGTCACCAAAAATACACATTTTCACTTTTTTTATTGCTAACACATATTTGCGTTGGAAAACCTGGTTAAACTGAAATTAACTAAATGTTGTTAGGGCAATAAAGTAAATGAGCACCTTCAGTCATCCATACCCTAATTCCTTCTCACTAATTCCTTCTCAATGCTTTCATTGTCGCTCTAAAAAAAACAAAACCAACTTGCGATTCCGCTCCAAAATACTGCAGATCCTTACACCTTCGACCTCGTAATCGCCCACGTCCGCTGCCTCCTTGACATAGTCGCCTGCGCCACGACATTCGGTTCTCCGCATCAAAAAAATGGTGCTAGATCTCTGACCTTCGAGCAGCAACCCGTTGACCTCCCACCTCCTCCTTCTCCCCCAAGCGAAGAAGCGGATCCGCAAAGCCCTAATAATTCCAAGGAGGAGCCGGCTATTTACCCATCGCCTAAGCTCAGACAGTTCTACGATTTCTTTTCCCTCTCTCACCTTAATTCTCATGTCCAATGTAAGCTTTTGATATACTTATTGAATTTTTTTTCATAATCTCCTCTTGATTAGTGGAAAATTCTTTTATTATGAACCTGCAGACATAAAGAGGTCCACAAAAGATTTTTTGAAGGACAAGAGAGAGGATGACTTGTTTCAAATTGATGTAAGTATGTGTTCTATTACCATTGCTTTCATGAGTAGATGTTGGTTAAGCATAATGAACATATACGAGATAACATGGGATCTTCTAATATATGCTCTACTCTACTAGTTGTTTAGGCATCTCTTATTTGTTCATGTCAATTGAACTAAAATACTCTTAAGGATAGCTTGACTTGATATATTGGTATTTTAATGTTTAGATCGACTTAGTTCATGCTGATAAAGTTGTATTTTTTGCCTCAGTTAAATGATGTTTCTTGAGCTATCAATATTCAATTTAATTTACCATTGTACTTACCGTGAATAGTTTGATGGAGAATTTGCAAAGTATACCAACAAATAAAACCAACGAATTAAATCTACCAGCATATATGCTACAATCAAATATAGTTTTTGTGTTAAATAATACATTTCTTTTTTGGTCTGCCACCCTTATCCTTTTTTTCCTTACATAATTTATATTCAAAATTGAGGTTGTATATTGATTTAGGTGAAAATTTGCAATGGAAAGCTTGTAACAGTTGTGCCTTCCAAAAATGGGTTTTATCCATCAGGAAAACAGAATCTACTCTGCCATTCATTGGTTGGTTTGCTGCAACAGATTAGCCGAGAATTTGATGGGGTGGGTTCTAATTTGATATCACAGTTTTGGTTACGATCAAATCCAACCATTTAAGTTAATGATTGGTTTATCAAGAAATTTGTTGCACTTGCAGGTTTACAAGTTGCTCATGAAAGCTTTCATCGAGCACAATAAGGTAAGTTTAGACATCTAATGTCTCACCCGTTCAATCCATTTTTGAATAGTTGATATTGGGAATCACATTTGAATTTGACTAATTAAAGATTGTTGTATGCACAACTATAACCACATCATAGAATATGAACAAAAATAATTAACATGTCAAGAGAAGTTGCTCTACAACTATTATTTAAAATAAAACCCTATTTCAACTCCCTATTCCCTAAAGTTTCTCTTATTTAAAATAAAACCTATTTATCTATTCTTTATGTAGATTATTGAACCATCCAGAGAAGTTGCTCTACAACTATTAGACATTTAATTCCAAAATTAGCAGGTCTAGAAACTGAGCATAAAAATGCATAGATTTCTGTCTTTACATTATAAGTATGTTATGTTGATAAGAGGTTTTGTGTATTTTTCATGCATTATATATTATACAGTTAATTATCTGAATTCATGGCACTACAAACATAAACGATGATGCAAGTTTGGTATGTTTCTTCAAATTTAAATGAAGAGGATACTAGATAACTTCTATTTCTGTTTTTAAAATATTTCTTGCATGTTTCAATTGATATCCCTTGTTTTTATATTTAAACACCTTTGGTTTGATGGTTATCTATTTTTGAAAGGAAACTTTGCATTTGTATACCTCTACTATAACAAAATTAAAGTGCAAGGCTACCTTGCTCACTTATGTTCCTCATTCATTTTGCAAGGCTACTTCGCCGACTAATATTCCTCACTTTTTAAAAGCTACTTTACCAACATATGTTCCTCATTTTTTTGCAAGCTAAAATCACCTAAAGATCATTTCTTATTTGTTGTATTTGTGGTTTCATGTTTCAGTGAATCAATCTACATGTTAGGAAAACATTTCCTATTAGGCAATTTGTTACACATGTATCAAACTGGAAACAATGCTTAGACCATTATGTTATAAGTAAACATTTTCATATTTCTATATTATATAATTTGTTCAATTAAAACATTTCCATATATTTTTAGAACAATTACATTTTACTTTGTATGATCTAGTTTGAGAATTATATGTCTTACGATTTTAATATTGTTAATTGAATAATAAAAGGTATGTCCAACTAACAGAGTTATTTATTTTCATTTGACCATATTTGTTTGAAAAAAAAGACATCTCACCTCTTTATCCAAGAAAATGCTTGGTTTTTGCACTTACCTGACTAAGTTCCCACACTCCAATTTTGTACTACCACCACTTTGCATATCTTCCTACTTCCATTTATATAGTTTTCATTTGTTTTAATATTTTTTGTTTTGTACTGTTTTTTATTTATAGGCAATATTCTTATTGTCAAAGTGGTGGCAGAACACTACAGGTAATTTTTTCTCTCAATTTAAAATTTTCTTTCATCTTTAAAGGTTAAGAAACCTAAAATTGTTGTTAACATTTAATATATTTTTGTACTAAAAAATGGATATTTCGTTTATTGCTACTTTAGAGAAAACAGAATAGTAGCTTTCATTAATAGCCCAAGTAGTGTGCATAAAAATATATATTAGTTTTTAGATGTAATAAACAAAGGAAATAAACTAATCCACTGATAAAGCTCCATATACCATTCACGAAATGTAAGTTGCAAGCAACTCAGTTTTAACACTGAGTTGCAACAACTCAGTTCTTAAACGCGTTGCAATAAAAGTGAAAACTGATATTTATTACTATTGGGCATTGCTATCTTCAGTTGTTGCCATGTCAGTTCATAACTTATTTAGGCAAATTTGAAGGTGAAAGTAATAAGAGGAACAAAGTTAGCTATAAGAGAATATAGCTTAGTTTTAGAACCAAGCTAGCTCAGTTATTAATTTGAGCTTTAAGCTCAGTGATAAAAACCGAGCAAGCTCGGTTTTTAATCGGAGCAAGCTAACATATTGACACTGACAATGGAAGAACCATTTTATATATGGAAGGAAAACAAAGAAAGAGTTATCATACCATTCACCGAAAAATCTCTGAGCCTATTTATATTTTTAACTATTTGATTATTTAGTCGTAAGATTTACAAACCGGATTAATGAAACCGAGATGTTGTGACAATTATAACACATTTCTCTCAAACATCCGAAGTTAAATAAGCTTTATCGAATTTAATAGAGCTTTAAGCAAAGTTCTATCGAATTTAATTTTCTTCGTTTATAAGAATGGTACAACCGAAGTAATTCCTATATCCATCAACGTGTCCATATTATCTTCCAACGATTGTGGTAGTGGTGACCCCTATTGTACATTTTTGAAAAGAAATAAGTTAAATAAGCTCTGCACGTACATGTGTAATTATTTGAAAATATCAACTCGATAGGTTTATCTGACAGTGTAAATTGGCAACCTCTCATTGGCAGAATATCCATAGACTTTTTATCGAAACATAATCGCTCAGTGCTCTCTCATGCCATCATAGTACTTTTAACATGTTTATCAAATTAATTATTTTTAACATCAGATCGGTAGTGTATATAGAGGGAAGATAGAGAAAGATGTAAGATAATCATCTTTAAAACGATGAACTACAATTAGACTATATACTGTTCAATGTAAACTTATTTATACATGTCATTATCTATGGTAAACATGAACATGTGATCATGAATTATAATATAATGATAAATATTCATAAATGTGTGAATGACAAATCAAGTACCTCTTCTTCTACGAACAGTCTCAACTTGATTCCTTTAAGTTTACAGAAGCTCTCACATAACACTTATAACTTGCTAACCTAAGATCACATAGAGACATTAAATAACATTAGGGACATAACTTACAAATTTATATCATAACAATTTCAGAAAATATGTACAGTAGTAGCTAAAGATGTCAAATTTAGGGACATATTAGTAGGAAGAGGCAAATTTCTCATCAAAGGCAACTTTGCTCCCATTGAAGCTCCAATGCATTTCAAGGTAATACCTGCAATATCAAACATCAAATATAAATAAGAGTTCATGGGTGCGTGCAATCCATGTGTAAAAAATATTCTCGAAAAAAACTATAATGTTGAAGTTGCAAGTTCAATTATATATCAAAATTTCCAACTGATTTTAGCTGATTGAACTTGCAAATGTGATCTCATTTTATGAGGACGTTTTGAGATTGAAAATAAATGTCAAATTGCATCCTGACTAAGACTGAAACTCGTTGCTTAGAGCATTTTGGGAAGTTTACAACCAAACCAAGAAAGTGTGAATCTATTATGATTGTCATAAAAAAAGGATATAAAATAATTTAGCGCTATGGTAATTTAGGATACCAGGGCTAGCCATTTGGAAAGGCATATTGGCATAATCTTCAAACTTGCCGACTAGAGTTACTTCATAATTTTATGGATATTGTGTGATTGTAGTCCAGATTTGCAAAAATAAACACGGGTCCTCTTCTTTAAAATGCAGTTTTCGCTTATCAAATGACAAAATTAGGCAAACATTCAAAAACAAAATTTGTTCGTTATTATCCTAGCTTTAAAAAATGCACAAGATCATTGTAAATGGATCAAAGGGTCAGAAGTTATAATGGTTTTTCTAAATTACACAAATTCGGATATAACTTTAAAAAAATGCAGGTCGGACTTTTTAAAATCCACTTTCGACCCAGCAAATAATAAAATTTCACTAAACTTTTTAAATAAAAGTTGTTTATGTATACAAAGCTTTTGAGAATGGGTAAAATCGTCGAAATTGGACAAACCATCTAAAAGTTACGATCAAAACAATCAGCATTGTTTTAAGTAGTTTCACATTCATGACAGCAAAGCCTTTCTTTAATAACTCATGTCTTTAACAGTACTCAAGTTTAAAATTTTACATTACTCTTCAAATAAAAATTGTTTGCATTTGACATAACCTTTTAATGAAATTATAATCATCCAAAAATGGATAAATTATTTGGGATTTATGGTTAAACTACTAATAGCATTTCAAATTACTATAAAATGACTTCATTTCTAACCATTTCCAAAATATCACTCGTACTTTTATTCAAAATTTATGAAGTGAAATTAAGATCGGTTTCTTACATACATATAAAATATGACTATTTCTTACATACACATATATAAAATTTGTATAAAAAGTTGAGTTCAATTTCCTATGAAGTAAGTTTATGCAGATACCATGCACTGAATTACCAAAGACCATTTGGCCTAACCTATATTACATATATCTTACATAAGCATATATCAGAATAAACAAGAAACTACTAAATGTAAGCAAGATGGTCTCATTACTGAAAATATGATGGTATTGGTTACTTGGATTGTGCTATCGGTCATTTTTTGGATGTAGTATAATGTTAATAATATTTATCATTTTCCATTTAGAGGTTAATGTTGACGTATTTGGATAAAACTGATGCTGATACATATGTTTCGCATTTGATATTTATGGCTAACATTGCGCGCTCTCTCTCTCCATCTTTTTTTTTTGAATATGCTGCTGCTTGTAGCTGCAACCTTTTTGCTGGATTAATTTTTTGAAAGTCGTTGGTATGTTCAATGCTTGTGTTTACAAATATATCATTGAATAAGATAACCTAAATTCCTAATTTTTAAAGTTATATATATTGGTATAATAAATAAGTACATAACCGACTTTTTGGATGCTTGAAATTTTACACATGATCTTTCTTATACATTAAACTCTTCAATTAGGAGTAAATTTCCTTTTATCATGATTGAGAAACAAAATCACCATCCCACGTGCATTAAGAAAATTTTGGGAAATTCAATCAAATGGAAAAATTATTGACCAATTACCATCATTAATAAAAATTATTTCCACATGCCTCCATCATGCACATAAAAAACATTGACCAAAGTAAACAAAACGAACTGAATTTCAACTTAATTAATATGTTCAATTTGTTGACAACTTAAATCTGATTATATCTTAATTTGATAAGGAAACAGGTTCTTCATCACCAAAAAAATCACGGTAGTTAAATAAACTGATAATACTCAATCAAACAAATTTAATAGCTTGGTTGATCGAGGAAAATGTCAGAAGTAGATGACTAAAATCTACTTTAGATTAACAGGTAAGTCACTTAAAATTCGTTAGCCAAATCAGACAGTGAGTATAAATACATGAAGGCTAGTTACGTTTTGATTTAAGCAATAGGTGCAATAAGTTAAACATGGCTGGTTAAAATCTCATTTGTATTTACATAAATTTATGGGTATCCGAATGATTTTTCCATCATACAAATCATGCAAAAAAATGAAACGACAAAATTGACTGAACTAACTACAAAATAAAGAAATAGCCTACAACATCCCTGAAAATTTCAACGATATCTGTACAATACAGAAAATTTGGAGCTACAAGTAGAGATCTATAGCCTAACCATAGGTCCCTTACCGCATTTTTAAATCTCACAGCACACCATTGTTATATTGGGCTGAAAGTTGCATGCAAAATTTGGTTAAAAAAAACAGGACAAAGCTTTGAAAATAAAGCAATAGAAGGAGAACATAAATTGGTGATGCCGACTGTAAACCCTTTTTAATCATATATCTTACTTAGTCTTCTGATGTATAATTATGACCGTATATAACAAGGTTTGTTTATTAATTCGAATAGGTAATGCAAATTGGATGGAATAATGTGCAAGGAATATGTGTTGATACACATGTGCACCGGATATGCAATCGACTTGGATGGGTTACAAAACCCGGAACTAATCAGGTTAGTTCTTGCACTCTCACACTTGGGCAAACGGTATCAATTATCAAAGTTCTCTCTCTATGTACATACCTGTAAATAGCAATATATATGTCGGAATTATTGTCCTAACTCGGTAATAGCAATATATATGTGCGTGCGCACGTGCATGTGTGTTTCTATTACTATATATGTAAATATTTGATGCTATGTGATACATATATTTTTTATATAAATGGATGAAAAAATTGAATTTTTCATTTCTATTAATATGATGCAAATTCAATTTAACGTGATATTAAATGCAGGCACTTCTAGAGAAAGCGGAAAAAAAGAGGAAGTTGGATGATTGTTCTAAGGGTGGAGTCGAAGATCTTGAAGATGACCCAATTGCGGAAGTTTTTGGTTCCGACACGAAGAAAAATTATTGTCGAGCAATTACTTCTACTTCTTCTATAAAACAAGTGAAGATGGCTCGAGCTGTAAAAGATGTAACTGAAAAGAAGCAAGCCGTGGATTTGTCTATTTGGAAATTGGAGATAGAAAGGCAAGTAGCTAATCAAGTTAATAATACCATCAATTCAATTACTTCAACTTTTTCAGATGGAGGTTTCGTATTCGGTATTTGTAGAATTTCACTATGAAATTTATGTTGTCTTTTGTATTCCAATTTGACATTGTTATGAAGTAGTTGATTATGTATTGAATTAACCAACTTAATTATGTATTGTACTTGTTATGAAGTAGTTGACATTGTTATGAAGTAGTTGACTATGAAATTTATGTTGTTATTTGATCATGAATATTGTAAATTTTGGGTTCCTATTGAATATAGTATAATAATGCATGTCATGTTAGTTATTAATTGTTTATTAATATTAAAATAATTGACTATATTGAGAATGAAAATATTTCAGCGTTATAAGCGTTGGTAATTAAAATTTACCAACGCTTATAAGCGTCAGCATAGAAAATTAAACAATGTTGGATGGTTAATTTGCCAACGTTTATAAGCGTTGCTAAATAATATACACCAACGTTTATAAGCGTTCGCGAATACAACCTTCCAACGCTTATTAGCGTTGGGAAACTAAATTCCCCAACGCTTATAAGCGTTGGCAATAAATTGCGACGCCCCTACAGCGACGCTAATAAGTGTTGCTGAAACTGTTTGCGACAGCTATACTCGTTGGAAATCACCTGTTTTGGTGTAGTGAAATCCACCTCTGCTTTAAGATCCACCGGAACACCCGCGAAAGATATACTACTCCTATTTGATATGGGTATGTCTACTTTAAAACTCAAGCCAGGAAATTTAATCCATACCGGAAGAGACAATAATAGATCTTTGTCTGTTCTGATATCAGGATTTAGTCATTTTATTATTATCAAATTCCTATCAAAAAACCATGATCCTTGATTTATGATATTATCACAGTCTTTTTTATTATTGAACCTAACCACAAAGAAACCATTCTCTCTAGATTGAAAGGAGAACCCATTTTACGTTTTCCATACCCGCTTCATATATGCTTCCAAATTCTTATAATACGGTCTTGGTCCAACGATATAAATAAGAATACAATTTTTCTACCCCAATTCAGCTTCTTTCGCAGCGATTTTAGATAATTTACCTTTTTTTACATCTACCATAATTGGCTCAATCAACATGGTGCAACTTGACTTCTCCCGGACATGTCCAGCTAGCGCCTCTAACTGCATCAGTGTATGTAATCTTAGTTGCATTTGGAGCAATAGGGAATTTGACATCCTTTCTTCTTTGAATTTGCGCTTTGTTAACCACTGCATACGATCTACGATTTTTACTAGTCTCAACTCGTTGCCAACCATCATCCTCCGTACGAGTACCTGATTCCAAATCTACTCCTCTAGCACCTTTGTCTTTCTAATATGCATCCACCCCATCGGCTCTTTGTCAGGGTTGTTCTCCAGATCAGATATCTCAACGCCTTTGCCATTTAAATCCAACCGAGACCTTTGTTGTCATAGCTAAAAATACGGTTGATAGAATATAGATTGAGAAGATTAGAGATTAATGAAATTTAGAAGAGATTAGAGTGAAGATATAGATTTTTAAAGAGAAACCCTCGAAAATGATTTTCTTCAAAATATTTCATGAGATGGGATATCCCCACATTTTCGATTCAAATATCTCTATCATTTTGGCAAACACTGATGGGCCATTTCATCACTACTCTAACAGTCATTGTTGTGTATATTTTGAGTGTTCATACCAATTGATATAGATGTTGACATAGTGAAATCTAACGGTGTAGAACTTGTCATGACAATTGGAAATAGAAAGGTATGTGTCATCTCGTCGGCCAGTATCGTTCCACTACAGCATGAATGCATCGACTATCTTAATCTTTAAGCTTGATGTCCATAAGTCGATCATATATTTTCACAATAGTATATCTAATTTGGGATATACATTTTTCTTTTTCCACTATTTTAATATTTTATAGAATGCTCTATGACATATCATCTTATCACGATGCTAAAAAAATAATTTTCACTTTATTGTGTACACTTTGGTAGAGGATAATTCAAAACTATGGTATATTAAGACATAACACTTGCTTCCATCTGTTCTTATCCGCTTTGTTTATGGGCTGGGCTTTTGCTTCTTTGGCCCATTCTTTCTTTTATCTTATTTCTGCCTGTATAAATAAACGAGTAGATTAGCATTTTGTATTATGTTGAGATAATAACAAAGTAAGCAATAAAGAAATTCTGTTTTCTCTTTCAAATCTTATTTTGGTATCAGAGCTTTATAGCCGAAAGGCATTTTGTTCATCCCCTCAATCCCTTCATCTTACTTTGAAGATTGAAAGGTTATTTCTGTGTGGCTCCTCAGAAAGATTTCATCATTGGAGTCCACATACCGTTCTTGATCAAGAGCATCAGTGCTCATCATAACACCTGTGCCGCCAGGGTTTGGATCAGAGAATTCTCATCATATCCAACCGGTAACAACAAGTGTTTCCTCATTTTTTTCCCTGCATCTCAATCTCTTTTTCAAACCTGCTGTGCATGTGTATTATATCAATTTCATTGATATAATACACACCCACCATTTTCTTGATTCCTATTAGTTTCCTGGCAGCAAACTGTTGTCCACCACTCCAAGAAACTCTGTTTCTTTGTTTTTCCTCTCATTCCTGCTTCAACAAGGTTCTTCAGATTTAAGAATCTGAACAAAGATGGCAGACAGTGGCGAAGAATCTGCATCTGTCACCTCGAGAGATCATAATAATGGCACCACCAGCATCCCTGCACTTGTTAAGCCAAAGAGTCATGTCATCACCATCCCTCTCGATGAAGACAACTTCATCTTGTGGAAATATCAAGTTGAGACAGCTCTAAAAGGTTATGGCCTTCAAGAATTCATGCAAGGGACAAAAGCTGTGCCTCCTGCAATAATTTTTGATAAAGACAAAAACCCTGTTAGTAACCCAGACTATGTTCAACACCAGAAACAAGACAACTTACTTGCATCATGGATAATATCATCTATAAGTGCTAATCTTTTATCTCAAATTGTTGGGTGCAATACATCATATGAGATCTGGTCCACTATAGACCAGATTTTTAGCTTTCAATCATCTGCTCGAATTATGCATTATAAAAGAGAACTTCAAAATGCCAGAAAAGGGGACAGGCCCATGAGAGAATACATCACCAAGATCAAGAACTTATGTGATAGACTTAGTGCTGTGGGGGTTGCAGAAAGTGATCAGATACTCACTCTCACTAGTGGTTTGGATGAAGAATATGAGTCTCTTGTTACATTCATAGCCACACAACCTGTACTGCCAAATCTACAGTATGTACATGCTGCCCTCCTTGCTCACGAAGGGAGAATTGAGCAAAGAAAGTCTATACAAGGTGAAGTGAACATTAACTTTGCAGCAAATACAGGAAATAAGAATCAATCAAAAACACCCAACAATTCTAATAATCCTGGTCATCAAGTTCAACGTGGAGGTCATTCCCAAAGAGGCAGAGGCAGAGGAAGGTCCAACAATTATAGCAGAATAAAGTGTCAAATTTGTGAGAAAACAGGACACATGGCAAATAAATGTTATTTCAGATTCAACTCTGAATATAATTCAGGATAATCAAGCCAAAAGACACACAATGCAAACATGGCTCAAGTGAACCAGCAAACCAGAACCAACACAGATGATACAAATGAAGATACTGACAGAAATGATGATACTAGCATAGATGATTGGTTCCTAGATTCAGGTGCAACCAACCACATCACTAACAACCTTCAGAATCTCAACTTAGGAAACAAGAAATACAAAGGTACGCATTCTGTTCTTATGGGTGATGGTGAAGCCATAAAAATATCACATGTTGGAACTGGCAGTGTTAATGGTGGTAGAACTCTCCTTTTAATCAACTTAATGAGAGTCCCTAGGATCAAAAAGAATTTAATAAGTGTCTCTCAATTTGCCAAGGACAACAGTGTGTACTTTGAGTTTCACCCAAAATTTTGTCTTGTTAGGGACTTACTAAATAAGAATATATTACTACAGGGTGAATTGGACAGGGGTCTTTACAAATTCAGCAACATGGGTACAAGAAAACCTACTAATAGGGCATCTTATCCTAACCCAGTTAACTTCAATGTTGAGAAAGGGAATAATACTCTTAGTTTGTGGCATTGTAAACTTGGTCACCCCAAGATTGATGTTGTAAAACAAATTCTTAATGAAAGTAAAATTGTTTTTAGAAATTTCTCTGTTCCTTTTATATGCTCACATTGTCAAAAAGGAAAAAGTCACAAGTTGACTTTTAGTAAATTAGAAACTATATATTATGAACCATTGAAATTAGTGGCAGCAGATCTTTGGGGTCCAGCCCCTTTATCATCAACACAAGGAGACATGTACTATCTCTCACTTGTTGATGCTTGTACTAGATTCACATGGATATATTTTCTCAAAAACAAGTCAGACACATGTAATGCAATTAAACATTTCATCACTTATGCTGAGAATCAATATGACAGTAAAGTCAAAATTATGCAAACTGATGGTGGTGGTGAGTTCAAACCCTTAAAAGCATTTTTTGATAGCAAAGGGATAATGCATAGAACCACCTGCCCACACACATCAGAACAAAATGGCTTGGTGGAAAGGAAACACAGACACATAGTTGAAACAGGGTTAACTCTGCTATCTCAGGGATCACTACCTATGAGATACTGGAAAGAAGCTTTTGCTACTGCAGTGTATCTCATAAATAGGATGCCAATAAGATTGTTGGATAAACAATCTCCATATGAGAAATTGCATAGGGTTAAACCTGATTATAATAACATGAAAATGTTTGGATGTTTGTGCTTCCCTTATCTCAGGCCATATAATAAGCATAAATTAAGCTTAAGATCTAGTGCTTGTACCTTTATTGGTTATGCATATAATCAGAAGGGATACAAATGCTTAGATAAAGATGGGAGAATATACATTTCAAGACATGTGGTTTTCAATGAAAATGTTTTTCCATTTGCAGATAGAGTAAAGGAAAAACATCAAACAAGTAGCAAAGCAATCAATGTACCAATAATTCCTGAACTAACTGAACTGGGAAATGAGATTCAAGATGGTGGCAATAGTCATCAACATAAAGAAGCATCCATCACTAGCACAAAGACTGGTTACAGTTCAGACAAATCAAACTCAAGCAACATTCATAATAACTCTCATATCAACCAGGAACAGCAAACAGGGCAAGAACATAGTAAAGATGGTTACTCAACAACAAATACAACTGGTGATCATAGTGGGAATTCTGAAAATGAAGACACTAACAGCCTCAGTGAAGATATGGATCAACCACAACCAAGATATGAACATCCTATGATCACAAGGTCCAAAAGTGGGATTTTTAAACCTAAGACATATACTGCTGTTCTCAATATAGTTGAACCAACTAATTATGAACAAGCTGTAAAAGATGAAAAGTGGAGAAAGGCTATGGATAAGGAATATGATGCTTTAATTAAAAACAGAACATGGAGTCTGGTCACACCACCAAAGCACAAAAATATTGTGGGAAGCAAATGGACCTATAAAATCAAAAGGAACACTGATGGGAGTATCGCTAAATATAAGGCCAGATTAGTTGCAAAAGGGTATACGCAACAATTCGGTTTTGACTTCAAAGAAACATTTTCACCAGTCATCAAACCAGCCACCATAAGAATAATCATGACAATTGCATTACACAAGCACTGGAGAATAAAACAACTAGATGTGCATAATGCATTTCTAAATGGAGAACTTCATGAGGATGTATACATGCAGCAGCCAATAGGATACTATTCAGAAACACACAGCACACATGTATGCAAGTTACACAAGGCTATATATGGTCTAAAGCAGGCCTCAAGGGCATGGTATGAGAAACTAAAAGTTACTTTAGGTAACATGGGTTTTAAAGCAACCAAGTCTGACAATTCGTTATACATCAGAAAGAATGGTGAAAATATCATCTACATACTAGTTTATGTAGATGATATTCTCATTACTGGTGACGACATGGAAGAGATAAATCATGTCATAATTCTCCTAGATAAGCATTTTGCCATTAAAGACTTAGGGGAAATCAATCAATTCCTGGGAATACATGTTCAAAGAAAATCAGATTCAAGTCTATTTCTATCTCAAAAGCAGTACATATTTGAAATCCTTATCAGGGCAAACATGGACAAGGCAAAATCACTAGCTACACCCATGACAAGCAATCTACACCTATCCAAACATATAGGTGAAGCTATTGACAATGTTAAGCAATATAGAAGTATTGTTGGTGCACTGCAGTATGTTACTATTACACGACCAGAAATCTGCTATAGTGTGAATAAAGTATGCCAACATATGTAGAGACCTTTAGACACTCACTGGAAAGCTGTTAAATGAATTTTGAGGTACTTAAGGGGCACAATTAACTTTGGGCTTCTATTGAAATCAAGTAAAGAGATTACGATACAGGCTTACAGTGATGCCGACTGGGCAAGTGACTTAGATGATCGCAAGTCCACCACAGGGCACTGTGTCTACCTTGGATCCAACCCAGTATCTTGGTGTACCAAAAAGCAACCCACAATCTCCAGATCGAGCACGGAGGCAGAGTACAGGGCCTTGGCTAGCGTCACGGCAGAGATTATGTGGACTGAAATCCTAATTTCTGAATTAGGGCTTCAGGCAGCTAAAGTTCCCACAGTCTGGTGCGATAATATGAGCACCATATCTCTCTCGATGAACCCAGTTCAACACTCGAGGATGTGACGACCGCCCAAGACCCCTGCACCGAATCTAGAAATAGTGCGCTGTAAAGTGTGCCAGGCGACCATGGACGATTGTCAAGGTAGATTAAAAACAACAGAATCTATCGTATTACTCACAACGCATGGACAAAATACAATAGAACATATATATAGTGAAGCTTCACAGAATAGAATCTTATCAATAAAACTTCATAATAGTTGAATACAATCATCAGAATAGTCAATACATCAAGCCTCACTACATAACACTCAGAGAACATACAAACAGCGGAATATCCAGTACATATAGTAAGAAGATAATATGCAACCCTCCAGCTCGTCTTCGATATCAACACCGTGGAAAGCAAGAACAGCACCTGTCACCTGCTACCTAGTCTAGTACCACATGCGTCGGTATAAACCACCATCTCTTCCTTAGGTCGCCACCCCTATAAGTCGTCTACGACTTAAATGTTATACGACCTAAACTTCAACATAACTTATCCAAATTCTTAGGTCGCCTACGACATACTCCACTACGACCTAAGCTAACATACAACCTAACTCTTAGGTCGCTCCACCTTCTTAGGTCGCCAACTACGACCTATCCACTTAACATACAACTCAGCCAAATGTGACGACCTAAGTAGACAATTATCACAATAATGGCAATTTCGTAATTAAAGAGTTGAAAGTCTAACAAGCATGAAATCATGAGAAATATCTCTACAATCTAGATGAATGAACTTGCATAGGTTAACACTTAGTAAAATGGTTGTCAAATCATCATGAACAATGGGTCTACATGGATCTACACTTAGGATGAAGAAAATGCATGAAAAATCACTATTTTAACACCAAATCGAGCCAACAACCCGATATACTCCTTTGGATCCGTGTGAGAGATAATCACCACTCACCAAATCACCTAAACAACCCAAATCAACACGCTTCAGATCTGGACAGCGAAACCCCCAGCCTCTACGACCTAACCAAACGCGCATCCGCGACCTAACTGCTAAGTCCTTACGCGACCTAATAATGCTACGACATAACTTCTCAGCGACCTAACACATAAGTGTTTTCTCACTTTTTGGGATCCGGATTTCGAAGCGACGAAGTGCTGCCATTTTGAGAGCTCGACTTCTACACTTCTTCACTTCTTCTCTCCACTCTAATCTAGTGCTTCCATCCATCCAAGTTGAAGATCAAATTGAAGATTCAAGAGCTTGGATTGAAGATCTTCATCCTTTGAAGCGAGATTTCTTCGTTTGAAGCGGATTCGTGATAGATCAAGCTTGATCCTTCGCTGTCCAGATCTGAAGCGTGTTGATTTGGGTTGTTTAGGTGATTTGGTGAGTGGTGATTATCTCTCACACGGATCCAAAGGAGTATATCGGGTTGTTGGCTCGATTTGGTGTTAAAATAGTGATTTTTCATGCATTTTCTTCATCCTAAGTGTAGATCCATGTAGACCCATTATTCACGATGATTTGACAACCATTTTACTAAGTGTTAACCTATGCAAGTTCATTCATCTATATTGTAGAGATATTTCTCATGATTTCATGCTTGTTAGACTTTCAACTCTTTAATTACGAAATTGCCATTATTGTGATAATTGTCTACTTAGGTCATATTTGGATGCTTGATTGTTTGGATTAATGTTGACTTGGTTGATTTCTATGAATTAGATGATTGATGATTTGATTTAGATCGAGGATGATTCTAAAGCTGAGGGAAAGGCTCTTGAATTGGGAAAGCTGCTTGTGGCATATGTAGCGAATGATGCAGCTCTTATGCATAGATTTGATGATGATGTTGAGATGAAGCTTTGCGAGGATGTGATGAAGCGAAGCATGATATGAGATAGTCTTGGTCTAATCCAGACGGGATCATTCCAAGCAGATTGATAACTCGGTGATATGGTTCGAGTTTGAGGATAATGGATGCTCGAGAGGCGCTTGAGCTAGTATGGAAATAGTCGTCGAGGAGGATGACTAGGAGGCTTGGATAGCATCGTTGTTGAAGGTTCTAGCAGACTCAAAGCAAGGGTACGTTTGGGCAGTTGCGAAAATTCCAACGACAATGAATTGATGGTCGAGTACCCTGGGTAGTTGCGAAAATCCTTGGCACGGGCTGCGACGACGTGCGGAGTACTGTCTAGAACCGGGGTTACCATTAGCCCTTGACGGACGGCTGAAAGAATGTGCCGGTCATTCAATTAACGGTGATATCGAAGCAATGATAACAGTGATAGCCGGAGTCATGGATGTTTGGTTGTATCGTCATTCGGTCTCAAGAGCAGTGTTTTCCGGGTGCTTATCTGATCTTGGTTTAGGCCTTGGGGGTTTGTGCTTGGAAAACATCGCCCTTGACTCGAGTGATAATTACTTTACTTTAAATTGTATGCTCTGCTATGTTTGCTTCTGCTTAGTGTGTGTCTGGGGGCTATCACTGTAGAATGAGGTTGGAGTGGGAGGGTTGTATTCCTATTCCTTTTCCTTTATGCTCTTTTGGTATGTTGTTAATTAATTTACTGCTCACTAAGACTGTTGTCTGACTCAAGGCTTTATGTTTTAATTCTTATTGCCTTGGGCTATTCGTCCATTGTTGGGACGGGCAGACTAGGTAGCAGGTGACAGGTGTTGTTCTTGCTTCTCACGATGCTGATATCGAAGACGAGCTAGAGGGTTGCATATTATCTTCTTACTATATGTACTGGGTGTTCCGCTGTTTGTATATTCTCTGAGTGTTGTGTAGTGAGGCTTGATGTATTGACTATTTGGATGCTTGTATTCAACTATTATGAAGTTTTATATGATGGCATTTTATTCTGTAAAGCTTCACTATACATATCTTCTATTGTATTTTGTCCATGCGCTGTGAGTGATATGATAGATTCTGTTGTCTTTAAACTACCTTGGCAATCATCCATGGTCGCCTGGCACACTTTACAGCGCACTATCTCTAGATTCGGTGCTGTGAATGAAGGTGATCTTCCCATGATCCTCCGAAGTCCAAAACACAAGCTCTAAGAAGATCTTCCAAAACTCGGTTGACTCTCTCGGTCTGACCATCTGTTTGAGGGTGATAAGCTGTACTCAAACACAACTCGGTTCCCAAAACTTCCTGGAAGCTCTTTCAAAATCCACTAGTGAACAATGGATCTCGATCGCTCACTATACTCTTCGGAATACCATGGAATCGAACTATCCACTTAACATACAACTCAGCCAACTTTGATGCAGTCCTAGTCGATCGAACAGGAATGAATCTGGCACTCTTAGTCAAACGATCTACAATGACCCAAATCCCTTCATTTCCCGTTCTGGTTCTAGGCAATCCATCGATAAAATCCATCAATACTTGCTCCCACTTCCATGTAGGAACTTCTAATGGCTAAAGCAATCCACTTGGCTTCTTCTGTTCAGCCTTTACCAACTGGCAATTCATACATTTGGAAATAAAATTTCCAACATCCTTCTTCATACCTTCCCAGTAGTAGGTTCTCTTCATATCCCGATACATCTTATTTCCACCTGGATGAATTGTCAACTTCAAGTGATGACTTTCCTTTAGAACTTCATCTCTCAATCCATCTATATCGGGAACAACCAGTCGTCCTTGCTTCGAAGCCAACCCTCTCGATCGACCTCGAATCCTTTATCCTTTTCTGGATCCGATCCAGATTCCAAATCACGGATAATCCTGACAATCTTATCATCTCGCTTTTGACTCTCGCCAATCCTTTCCACAAGAGTCGGTCTTATTGACAAGCTTGCCAACATCTCAGGTTCCAATTCGCATCTAGGCCTGAAGTCAAACCGAGCTAAATACTCTAGATTCTTCCTTTCCGAAAACATGGCTCCCAGTCCTGCATGTCTTCGACTTAACGCATCTGCCACTGCGTTACCATATCCCGGAGTATAAGCTATACCAAAATCATATGATGCCAAAAACTCTAGCCAACGTTGCTGCCGAAGATTCAAATCCTTTTGGGAGAAAAGATACTTCAACGACTTATGATCTGTAAACAACTCGAATCGAACTCCCAATAGATAATGTCTCCACATCTTCAAAGCAAAAACAATCGCCGCTAACTCCAAATCATGAGTCGGGTAATTCCTTTCATGCGGCTTCAGTTGTCGACTTGCATACGCAACAACTTTATCCCTCTGCATCAGCACTGCTCCAAGTCCAGTACCACATGCGTCGGTATAAACCACCATCTCTTCATTCCCACTAGGAATAGTCAAAACAGGAGCACTCGTCAATCTCTCTTTCAGGATTCCAAAAGCTTGCTCACACTTATCATCCCATCTGAACACTAGGTTCTTTTTCATCAATCCTGTTAACGGTGCAGCTATCTTGGAGAAGTCTTTGATAAACCGTCGATAATATCCTGCTAATCCAAGAAAACTTCTCACATCAGATGCATTCTTAGGTCTAACCCAATCCTGGATTGCTGCCACCTTAGCGGGATCAACCGCTATTCCACTTCCAGAAATCACATGGCCTAAGAACCTCACTTCACTCTTCCAGAAGTGACACTTCGAAAACTTAGCCTTCAGCTGATGTTTCCGCAAGATTTCCAAAACAATACGCAAGTGCGTCTTGTGTTCTTCTTCCATTCTGGAATAAATCAGAATATCATCCACGAACACAAGTACGAACTTGTTCAACTGATCTCTGAACACTCTATTCATAAGATCCACAAAATATGTTGGCGCGTTAGTCAATCCAAACGGCATTAACAGCCACTCAAAGAAACCGGATGGTATCCTGAAAGCAGTCTTCGGTACACTATCCTTAGCCACTCTCAACTGGTGAAATCCCGTTGCCAAATCCATCTGAGAAAACACCTTAGCTTCGTGAAGCTGATCAAACAAGTCATCTATTCTCGGCAATGGATACTTGTTCTTCTTAGTCACCTTATTCAGCTCACGATAATCCACACACAACCTCAGCGATCCATCCGCTTTGGTTATAAACACAACTGGTGCACCCCATTCGGACACACTACGCCGAATGAATCCTTTCTGCAAAAGATCATCAACTTGCACCTTCAACTCGCCATCCGCCTAAGAGGCATCACAACAGGTCTGGCTCCTTCAACTAGATCTATACGAAACTCGATCTCTCTATGCGGCGGTAACCCTTCGACTTCGTCAAAGACATCCTCAAATCCATTAGCGATTGGCACAGACGACGGTCCATCCCGTGGAACAACTAGCGAATACATGAAGCTCATGAAGACGCCTTCTTCATGCTTACATCGTATTACAATCTTTCGCTCCTCCACATTCTCAACTGTCACCTCCAACCTTTCGCAATCAACCTTTGCCGCATACTTCCTAAGCCAGTCCATACCCAAAATAATTCTGAACCCCGCAAAGTTCAGAACAAAACAATCACAAACAAAAGAGCAACCATGATTCGATACAATCAGACCACGGCATAGCATACACAAACAAGACGAACCCCCAACTGGATTAGTCACAACCAATGGCCTATCAACGATATCCGGTTCTAAACCTAACCGGCCTACGAGTTCACTACAAACAAACGAATGCGACGCCCCAGTATCAAACAACACTCTAACTGGAACACCACATATGGAAAGAGTACCTTGAACCACCACACTCTTTCCTTTCTCTTTAACGGTAGGAGCTTTCGAAGACGATGGAACAGCTCCCAAAGCATAAGCTTGCACAATCTGCATGTCCTTCCGCGGTTCTGGACAATACCTATTGATGTGCCCCGGCTTGTCACAGTTGTGACACTTCATTGGCACCTTCGGATTCTTGCAATCTTTGGAGAAATGGCCCTTCTGTTGACAATTGTAGCAGATCACTTCGCCCTTCTTCTTCTTCTGGCCACCCTTCCCCTTTTTCTGCTGCTGCTTCCTTTTCTTGTTTCCACCCTGCTGGGGTTTAGACTCTTCCCTGGTCACATCAACAACAGATCCTTCCTTAGGAAACAGATTCTCGAGTCTGAGAGCTTTCTCCACAAGCTTCTCAAATGAATCATCCAAATGATCCACCGGTCTTGGAGCCTGAACTTGATCTCCAACATCTACTGATGGCCCCGGAGCTGGCATCCTTCTCATGATCGAAGTCATCATAGCTTCGAACATAGCAGCATAATCAACAGCCCCTTCAGTAGCACGGCCTTCCCTTGCAGCTGGTCTTCCTCTTTGACTCATTCTCGATATCTATAAAAAGGAATGATTAATACACCTAGAGAAAACAACTGCATAAGGAATTCAAATCCTTCTAAGCTACTATATTATATATAGTAATCATCCATCAAAATACAATTACGTCTCTCATACGTAGTTACGTAAGCGAGCGTGGGGTAAAATCGATTAACCAATGCTCTGATACCAAATGTGACGACCGCCCAAGACCCCTGCACCGAATCTAGAGATAGTGCGCTGTAAAGTGTGCCAGGCAACCATGGACGATTGTCAAGGTAGATTAAAAACAACAGAATCTATCGTATTACTCACAGCGCATGGACAAAATACAATAGAACATATATATAGTGAAGCTTCACAGAATAGAATCTTATCAATAAAACTTCATAATAGTTGAATACAATCATCAGAATAGTCAATAGATCAAGCCTCACTACATAACACTCAGAGAACATACAAACAGCGGAACATCCAGTACATATAGTAAGAAGATAATATGCAACCCTCCAGCTCGTCTTCGATATCAACACCGTGGAAAGCAAGAACAGCACCTGTCACCTGCTACCTAGTCTGCCCGTCCCAAAATGGACGAACAGCCCAAGGCAATAAGAATTAAAACATAAAGCCTTGAGTCAGACAACAGTCTTAGTGAGCAGAAAATTAACTAACAACATACCAAAAGAGCATAAAGGAAAAGGAATAGGAATACAACCCTCCCACTCCACCTCTTTCTACAGTGATAGCTCCCAGACACACACTAAGCAGAAGCAACCATAGCAAAGCATACAATTTAAAGTAAAGCAATTTTCACTCGAGTCAAGAGCGATGTTTTCCAAGTACAAATCCCAAGGTCTAAACCAAGGTCAGATAAGCACCCCGGAAATACCGCTCTTGAGATCGAATGACGATACAACCAAACATCCATGACTCGGCTATCACTGTTATCCTTGCTTCGATACCACCGTTAATTGAATGACCGGCACCTACTTTCAACCGTCCGTCAAGGGCTAATGGAAACCCCGGTTCTAGACATAACTCCCGCACATCGTCGTGACCCGTGCCTAGGATTATCGAATCTGCCCAGAGTACTCGACCATCAACGGTTAGTCTTTTGGGCGTCCCCATGTACTCTTGCTTGGAGCATGCTAGAACCTTCAACAACGATGAGACCCAAGCCTCCTAGTCATCCTCCTCGACGACTATTCTCATATCCATCCATTATCCTCAACTCGAACCATTTCACCGAGTTATCAACATGCTTGGAATGATCCCGTCTGGATTAAACCAAGTCTTCATCACATGATTGCCTTGCTTCATCACATCCTCGCAAAGCTTCATCTCAACATCACCTCATCAAATCTATGCATAAGAGCTTCATCATCCCGCTACATATGCCACGAGCAGCTTTCCCAATTCAAGAGCCTTTCCCTTAGCTTTTGAATCATCTTCGGTCTAAATCAAGTCATCAATCATCTAATTCATAGCAATCAATCATCTAATTCATAGCAATCAATCAAATCAAACATTAATCCAAGCAATCAAGCATTCAAATATGATCTAAATAGACAATTATAACAATAATGGTATTTTCGTAATTAAAGAGTTGAAAGTCCAACAAGCATGAAAACATGAACAATATCTTTATAAACTTGACGAATGAACTTGCATAGGTTAACATGTGATAAAATGGATGTAACATCATCATGAACAATGAATCTATATGGATCTACACTTAGGATGAAGAAAATGCATGGAAATCACTATTTTAACACCAAATCGAGCCAACAATCTGATATACTTCTTTGGATCCGTGTGAGAGATAATCACCACTCACCAAATCACCTAAACAACCCCAAATCCACATGCTTCAGATCTGGACAGCGAAGGATCAAGCTTGATCTATCATGAATTCGCTTCAAACGAAGAAATCTCACTTCAAAGGATGAAGATCTTCAATCTAAGCTCTTGAATCTTCAATTTGATCTTCAACTTGGATGGATGGAAGCACTAGATTAGAGTGGAGAAAAGAAGTGAAGAAGTGTAGAAGTCGAGCTCTCAAAATGGCAGCACTTCGTCGCTTCGAAATCCGGATTCCAAAAATGAAGCCAACCCCCTCTATTTATAGCTGAAATCACCCCTAGGTCGCTCGGAGTTAGGTCGTACACGACCTATGGAGCCACGACCTACGACCTATAACCCCTACCGACCTAAAGACTTCGACTTAACAGAACTCCGCAACCTACGACTTAACAGGTAGGCTACGACCTAACTAGCTAATGGCCTAATGACCTAACCCTTCTGCGCAACCAAGCACCCAGCGACCTACCAAAGCTCTACCTCTTACGACCTAACGAGGTTACGACCTATGACTTAAACTCCTCAGCGACCTAACACATGTCGACCTAAAACACACGCGACCTACCAACCTATGCGACCTAACGACTTATGCCAACACGCGACCTAACTAAAACAGAGCTCACGACCTAACTCTTAGGTCGTCTACGACCCACCACTCTAACCACTAGGTCGTTAACTACTGGCTTATTAACTCGCTAACCCTTAGGTCGCTAACCTATAGGTCGCTCCTCCATACTAGGTCGCTCTATCTCTTAGGTCGCTAACAACTGGTTCCTTAGGTCGCTGCCTTCCTTCGTCCTATAGGTCGCTCCAATGTTTAGGTCGTTCACAACACTAGGTCGCTCACGACCTAACTACGACAACACCTTAGGTCGTAAACCCACTTAGCTCCTTATGTCGCTAACTCGCCTAGTTACTTAGGTCGTTGCCGACCTAACCCCACCCCTCTTCCTTAGGTCGCCACCCCTATAAGTCGTCTACGACTTAAATGTTATACGACCTAAACTTCAACATAACTTATCCAAATTCTTAGGTCACCTACGACATACTCCACTACGACCTAAGCTAACATACAACCTAACTCTTAGGTCGCTCCACCTTCTTAGGTCGCCAACTACGACCTATCCCTTAGGTTGCCAATCCTATAAGTCGGTTACGACTTAACACTTAACCAAATTCTCCCCAAAATCTGAAACGTCTTAAAAATGCAGAAAATTTAGATTTTAACGAACTTTTCGATCCGTAAAATACGGGTCGTTACAAAGCATATGGAAGTGGATCTCCACTTCGTTCGTGAGAGAACCGAGGCCGGGAAACTTCAAGTTAATCATGTGTCATCCCTGTTCCAAAAGGCTGACATCTTGACCAAGGCTTTATCTAGCAAGAATTTCACCAGATTCAGGGATTTCTTATGTATTGTAAGTGGCAATGACGAGAGTAGTAAAGAGGAAGACATGGAGGCTGCTGGGAAACCCTAGCTTTATTTGAGGCGGGGTATTAAGACATAACACTTGCTTCCATCTGTTCTTATCCGCTTTGTTTATGGGCTAGGCTTTTGCTTCTTTGGCCCATTCTTTCTTTTATCTTATTTCTGCATGTATAAATAAACGAGTAGATTAGCATTTTGTATTATGTTGAGATAATAACAAAGTAAGCAATAAAGAAATTCTGTTTTCTCTTTCAAATCTTATTTTGGTATAGTCTAAAAATCTTAAGCATGAAATATAAACTATACCATTAGTTCTTTTCACATTATGAAGATGTGATGCTTTCCTTTTCATAACATGGCGATCGACTTAAAAAGGAATGTCAAAATAATTACATTCCGTACTCCATAGCTCTCTTAGTCTACACTAAAAGCATTTTCGTTTTTCCTTAAGGCTTTCCACCCTAGAAATTGAGTACCTTTTGCTACATGCATTTATTCCATAGTAAGATTAGAGCTTTCCATTTGGGAAATTTATGTAAACCTTAGAGGTTGTTGTTTCGGCTAGAAATGATGCAAAGAAGTAGGACGACAAGATTTAGGAAGTAACTAAGAGCAAAAGAAATATTTAATTATAAATTTGAGATATTATTGAAGGATATAAGGATTTAGAGTTTTTTTATATCATGAATCGATCTGTTTTTAGATATGGAATGATTAAGACAAGCTCTATTCAGATAAGAAAATGGTTGGTATGATTTAAAACTGATAAGAAATATCAAAACCGAAACAATCATTCATTCAATAAACAAAAGTCGAACTAAACCAAACCGATATTTTTCCAAACCGAAACCAAGCAAATTGGAAAAAATTGTTTTGATTTGGTTAGCTTATACGGTTTCTCTTTTAAATGAGTTATATTATCTAGTTTCTAACATAATGTATGAATAAAATGATTGAGCTCATATTTATATAAACATGCGATGACATTACAATTTTAAGAATTAAACTAAATTTCTTCCACAAATATTAACATGAACTGAAATAAAAATATTATTTTTAACATACTAATATAATTTTTCATTAATAATTTTGTCTCTCACTATTAATTGAAGTTTATTATTTGGTTTGGTTTCGAAATAAAAAAAAGTAATCAACAAAAACCAATGGAAATAAAAATCAAAACCAACCGTTTTACCAATAAAAACGAACCAAACAGACCGAACTTATTTTATCCAGTTGGAACCAGTAAACGCTCTCCCTAACCTCTGTTAATTTTTTTTAATCTTCCTTGGCCATAAACGGTTTTTTTTATAAAAAAAATCCAACTCAAATGGAGTTGTCAGAGGAATCCTATTTCATCTTATTTTCTTTTAGAAAACCACATAATTTCTCCACCACCATTGTAAACACTTTAAAACACCAAATAGAAGAATAAACAAAATAAACAAGTTGACCAATATGCTAGATTTTGAAGGTACAGTATTTCATATTTAAGTAGATTTTGAAGATATTTGAGTCAAGGTAGAATTGTGACTCAAAAACATTGCCTCATTTATAGATATTGTAGGATGATTAATTGTCTCTTTTATTGCACTAAATAAGGCAACAAATTATCTACATGAGAATGATTAATTTTAATAAGGCAACAAATTATCTACATGGGAATGATTAATTTTAAAAGATGGAAGTAATCAAAAGATGATTAATGAAGGCATTTTATCAAGACAATTATAAATAGGCATGTATAGGGTTCATGAGATGCGTATGGCAAAAAGTTGTTTTTCTGGGATTTTAGGGATTGGGATATCTTATAAATTTTTAGGCATTCTCATGTTATCATTTGGCAAATTAATAAAGGTTTTGATTGGAGAAATTTGTTTGTCAATGTTTTTTCTTCACTCCTGATCTCTTCTAAAAATCTAGTTGTATATGGATCTTAGGAAAAACCAACAGCTGGTATTTGAGCCTACTACATAAAGTTTCCCCAGAGAATTTTGGTTATGAAGAAGATAAGTGTTGAAAAACTTAATGGGAGAAATTCGGATTTATGGAAGGCGAAGATGGAGGATTTTCTTTATCTCAATGATCTTCACTAACCATTGGAGAACAAAAGGAAGAGACCTACTAATGTATCTAAAAAAAAAATGAGAGACTTTGGATATGAAGGCTACGACGGCTGTTCGGCGTTTTTTTGGAGAATACGGTGTTTCATATTGTAGCTAATGAAACATCTGCTTCTGGAATTTGAAAGAAATTGGAAGAATCTATGCAAAGAACTCCGCAACAAACAAGTCACTTCTAACGAAAAGATTGGTAAATTTAAAGCTTAAAGGAAGGTGGATTTATTGGAGAGCATCTCAATGATTTTCAGGCAATTTGTAAACCAATTTATGGCCATAAATTACAAGGTGGATGATGAGATACGAGCCTTGATGCTAATGATTTCATTGTCGGAGAGTTGAAAAACGCTTGTGATTGCATTGAACAACTCAAATTCAGATGGAGTTGTTTCAATGCGATCGGTGGTTAGTAGTCTGCTTAATAAGAAGATAATTAATATAATGGAAGAAAAAGATAAAAAAAAAAGGTGAAAAATGGAAATCTAATTGAACAGATGCATCTTGCAAGAAACATGGAGAGACGATCAAATAGATCAAACATGGAAAGGGACTTCATCTGCTATTGCTGCGAAAAACCTGATCTCCAACTAAGATTTTGCAACAAGCTTAAAAAGGACACAGAAAGGATGAAAACATTAGAGAAAGAGAAAGACAAACTTGATAAAGTTAGCGATGACAAGGTGAATGGCATAGGCTCGGTTAGGCTGAAGGTGTATGATGGAAGAGGGGTGAAATTCACGTAAGTTAGACATGTCCCAGAAATTAAAAAGAATCTTATTTCAGTAGGACTTTTAAACTGACATAAAGCTGCAACTTTTGAACTCGAGGTGGAGTTACAAGGGTTTGAAAGGGTAACAAGGAGGTGTGCAAAAAAAAGAGGAAGCACCAATGTGTACAAATTTCTTGGGAGAACGATGAAGAATGAAGAAACTTCTCAAAGTGATGTTGGAGAGGCAAATTTGTCTGAATTAAGATGGAACTAACAACGAAAAACCACAAAGTCCACATAAAGGTCTTTGTGGTATTACAAGCGTATCTGAGTTATTGATGGTACGTATGTTCAATTGAGGAACATGCATACCTTGATGGTTTGGAGGTTGAGGGACATGCATACTTTGGTGGTTTGGAGGTTGGTAAGTTTTCTTTTGACATGAAGACATTTGTTTCCATTATCATATTGGAGATTGTTTGGACTATGAGGATATAAGTGAAGTTCTAGGTTTGTAAGGAATATCGTATCAAGGTGGAGATTGTTTTATTTTTGATGATACAATATTCCATATTTAAGTAATTTTAAAGGTATCTGAATCAAGGTGGAATTATGACTCAAATACATTGTCTTTTTTATAGATTTTGTAGGATGATAAATTGCTTTTTTTTATTGCACTAAAGAAGGCAACAAATTATCTACATGAAAGTGGTTTATTTTAAAAGATGGAAGTAATCAAAAGTTGATTAATAAACGCATTCTATCAAGATTATTATAAATAGACATATATATTGTTCATTAGATGTGTGGAAAAAAAGTTATTTTTTAAAATTTGAGAAATTAAGATACCTTCTCAATTTTTAAACTTTTTCTTTTAATCATTTGACAAATTAATAAATGTTTTGTTTGAAGAAATTTGTTTGTCATTCTTTCTTCTTCACTTCTTGTTTCTTCTAAAATCTAATTGTATGGGGATCATAAGAAAAATTCTACCCAATATCTTGTTTATTCACCTCAACCTAAAAAAAATATCACTTATTTATCTCGATCTAAAAATTGAAGCAAAGAGGAAACACATGGTGAGAGCTATATTCTCTAAATCACTAGAAAATTTTCTTCCCTTGAATTGTGGAATCAAATGGGCTCTATCAGGTCATAATGGCTTGACCCAAAATTGACCCGACTGATTTGTGACTCCTCATTTGACATATTTGTTGAAAAGGAAATATGACCCAACTCATTTCACCAATCCGTTTAACCCATTTAAAAAACATCAAACATTCTATCAAATAAGTAAAAACTGAATCAAATAACTTAAATTTAACATTGATAGTGCACAAATATAGCACAAATATCATGAAACGCCTTGCATAGATCTGAAAGTGCAGAAACATAACATTGAAACTATTTAAACTACAGACTACTTAATAAAAGCATCAAATAAACTCTGCAAGTAGGAAACAAGTACAAATGTACAAGAGACAGAACTTTAACAAGACTAACAAATCATACATTATAGAATCAAAATTTCAAATTCAAACTGCAACCGACATTAACATGGAGAATCAGTTGCAGATACAACAGAGGACATTACTTCAGATCTGGCTATGAAAATAGACAACTTGAATGTTAACCCTGCAACTCAAATTTTCAGCCCCCCTGCAGAAAATTTAACACACAGAGATATATAAGGAAGACATTCATAAGAGCATTCAAAGAGGCAGAAGCAGAGTGTAGACAATTTGCAAATGCAGTATTATTTGTACTGTCGTTTCTCATTTCAATTATATGTCTAATATAAAGAGCAACTAGTTCTTTATTGTCCCAAAATGAATAGGTACCAATTAACATGATCAAATTGCTGAAGCATTAGAGTTTGCTAAAGAGCTTTATGGGTATTCAATCAATTACTAAGCAATCATTAGCGGCAAAATTAAGAGACCAAAGCCTAAAATCATGACTAGGTAAAGCTATTACCTACTTTATGTCTACTTGCAAATTGCAACGGCTAAAAAGATCTTGTGCTGCAAAATTCATAGAAAAGTAATCCACTTTCCCTTACAAAATTGTAGTTACAACATTATGCCGAAATCCAGATTCAGAATCCACATTTATGTAGTATATGCCCCAAGATTGAAGCTTAATGCTCTAATCAATGTTGCAGGTTGCATTCCTTTTCATCTATCTTATAGCCAGTGCAGTTTGCAGTAAATTATAAGCATGCAGCAGTGCATTTTTCATGATGATCATCCTAGAAACCTTAGGTTCATTTTAAATTTTCAATTAAAGGTTTGAGTTTACTCACTTTGGATCTCTTTAAGCTTTGCTTCTTTCATCTCTTTCATGATCTTGGAATGCATGATCCATTATCATTTAGAAACCAAGGTACATTAATCATAGTATTTAACTATTTAACTATATATATATATATTAAAGTAGTAGTAAATATGAAAACAATATGTTCATTCTTTTTTATCATTTAGACACAATATAAAAACAATATGCAGCAAATATGATAATAACATGTTCATTCTTTGTTATCATTTAGAAACAATATGAAAACAATTTGCAGCAAATATGAAACAATATGTTAGTTCTTTTTTATCGGTTAGAAACAATATGAAAACAATTTGCAGCAAATATCTTGGAATTCATGACCTTCTACAAATGATATGCCTGACTATAGCCATATTTTTGAAGATTATTGGAAATTTCCCTAATTACACAGAAAATAAAGGTAAACTACTACTAATATACTGTCGCGTTTGGTCAAATAATCAAATAAAAGCTACCAATTTTCAGTAGTATTAGTCCCTTACTTGATCATCATGTTCACCGGTATCCATAGTCTACATAAATAATGCAAAAATTAAAATGGTAAGTGTTTTTATAATTAAAATGATAAAATGAAAAAATAAAACTGAATTCAATTTTTGACTTTTGTAATCTAACTGTAATCATGGCTATGAAATAATTTATGCAAGTGGCAACAAATTTGTCTGATGATTAGAATCAAGTAAAATTTGAATAGGTCCATGTTTAGCTACTTTGTTGTCTTAATCTGTACAGCCACCCAAAAGCTAAATGACCACTCATAGTCCTTTCAGATCATGGCTAAAAAATTAACTAGTAAATTAAACACTGAGTGTTAAGAGGAATTCACAGTTCTGTAATTTACAGTTGCACTACTACCAGTAACCTTCCTTCCGAGATCTAACATATAATATTTGTTTTGCTAGCTTTAACCACAGTTTACTCCTTATGACATTAATTTTTCATGCATATCATTTAGGCTAAGAATAATATATCATTTTAATGATATCTTAAAGGAGATTGATTGATTTTATCATTTTTCTACATATAGCTGATGTCGATTAATCAGCAAACATTCAACGAAGGCTCATTTAAGGTGTAAGATCAGGTTTGCTGTAAACATTTTGGTCTACTCTAAATGCGAAGCAATCTTAAATATGAATTCATTTTTGGTGATGATGTAACAACCAGTCTATGAAATGTTATTGCATAATGAGTCTTTCTTCGTTCCCCATTTGTATTTTTAGAGGAAGTCGTAAATGAAAGCAAAGAAGCAAGATCTTATTGCAAAAATTAACATGGAAGCAAAATTGATTAATAAGTTGTTGTGTTACAAAAATTATGATCATCTATGTTGCAAAAACTCAACACATGACAGGCAGCCAGTTGAAGTTTCAAAACAAGTCCATTGACAATTGTATCACATGTAGAATCACAGTTAGGTTGCTTCTTTAACTAACCTAACCTCGGATCTATCTATGCTTCTTTATATTTTTTATTTGCTTAAATCACACTCAAAAACTCAAATGCTAATCTAGGACTAAGTGATAAAATAATATCATGTTCCATCTTTTGGAAGCTTAAATATAAACAAACAAACTCTATGTGTGAGTGCGTGTGAGCTAAGATCAATAGCATCATTTATTTAGCACCAGCACCAATTTGTAGCTTTCTAATATCAGCCACAAGTTTCTATCTAAATATTTGTTCTCTCCCTCCTATCACATGGATCAAATATTTAAATATAAACTTGTGGCTGATATAAAAGGGCTACAAATGGTACTAAATAAAAGGGATATATGTATGTATGTGCATGTATGTATGTATAAAAGTGCAGTATTTTTATATTGCACTTGAAAGATTATGTTAGATTGTAATATAAATCTTGATTGACCTATATAAAATACTAGCAGCGGTGCATTGTTCACTTATACCATTGCTTTATCTCAGTTTAAACTAAAACTATAAAACATCCAATAGGCTCGGTCTCAAAGCAGATAAATAATACTACTAGAACAAAAGTAACGAATAAACAGTTAGAAACTCAAATGGCGTTCTTAATTATTATAATTTATGACATAGGTGCAGTTCAATATGAAATATCTGACAAAATACATATGACTAAACTGTATTATACAACAGTAGTAACATCTTAATCATCAATCAAGCTTCCATCCCCAATCACTATGTTTAAACACTATGATGCATGTAATATCACGACCAATTAAGGAGAGAAGAAAGAAAAAACATAAATGAAGAATCCAAATACCTGAAACATGTTAATTTGATGAAACAAACGACAGCACATTCAAAATATCAAGCAATTCATCAATCAACAAGCTTATCCAGATCCTGAGAAATTAAACAAACCCAACTCCAATAAGAAAAACCATCTTTTAAATCCAGAAATTTATGAATAAAAATTCATACCATTTTGATTGTAGATTTTCATTTTTAGGGTTAGAGCTACTTCAAGATGATGTATGATCGAACAAATTTCAAAGAAGAAAATTCACAGTCGAGAAAATAGTTTCAGGATTGATATATGTTTCGCAAAAATTGGTCGAGAGAATCGCCATCGAGAAGAAATTATTTTGAGATGAACATAGATTAAGGGTTATGAAGGGTGACGGGTAGTTTGGGTCAGTATATGTTTAATGTTGGACTGAATGGGGCTTGTCCCAATAAGAAAAAATAGAAATTGGGTCTGACCCAGCCTTGTTAAAATATGATTCTAAGGGTTGGGTTAAAGGGTCATGCTGCAATTTGACGGGCCTAATCGTCGTGTCCTCCAGTGTTGTTCTGATACCGATTTCTTGAAATTACCATACGACTAACTATTAGTGTAGTTTTAATATTTAATTCAATAAATTTACGTTATGGAACACCGTGTTCATTTATTGAGTACAATATCATAAGTTTGTGCACTTGCATTCTACATGCTAATGATCTGCAGCGCAATATATACTTGTTTTGTACTAAGAAGGGAGTTGAAAGTAGTACTTGGTAATGTTGATTTTCTTGTATTTAAAAAAGAATTTATTGTCTTGCTTCTCTTTACCTGAGTGCCTTAGCATGTGTCCACTTTGAGTAGTCTTGTTCTGGCACTGTAGATGAAGAAAAATTACATATCTTCGTATCTTTTACTGGTCATATTAACATATTTTCAAACCTTTCAACTGTTCACATATCTACATATCTTTCATGCATTTTTATTGCATCTTCCATGGCTTATAAATACATCCACGCTTAAATTATTTATGCTTATAAATATCTATATTTCAAATAATACCATTCCATTTCAGAAGTCTATATTCTATGGAATATTAGTAACATACAGTTTTCTGTCTTCTATCAATGAGTCAAATTATACCATTCTCAAAACGAATTGTTCTGCTTTTGCAAAGACTTCCTAACAACGGTATTGTTTGGTGAACTGGAATTTGGAACCCCCGAAAATTTCAAATTCCTATAGCGTCTTTATGGATACTGATAGCGACTGGCTATAGGTGTACTGTCAGGATTATACAAAACTCAACTAAAGAACCATGTAAGTTTGAAACTACCTACAATGACGGTGCAAACCCAACCAAATACTACATGGTACCATCTATTAACGTCCCCAAAATGTGTTACACACCCCATCATTTTCTTCACAAAAATTCACATCCCGCGTAATCCTTTTCGTCCCTCGGTAGTTCCACAAATACCCTTCTTTCTCCTTTATTCTTTTACCAAATCTTGGAATACCAATTCATTTTTCTCTTGCTCTTCAACTTCTCTCGCGCTCACTTTTATGTAATCAATATAATTTTGTTAAGAAAAAATCATATACTTCATGTCTATCTATGCGCTAGTTCCTAAGCTAGTCCTTGGAGTTGATACAGAAGGAAAGGATAATCCAAACGGATATCAGTTAATTTTATATTTGTTTTCCACAGTTGACATCATATAAATGCAGTGTATTTGATTTTGCTACTGATTCAAAACTAAAACTGTTATTAATAGATTAATTCGTTTTGAGATCCAAATGATATGATATTCCTAATTTATATATTTATAGCTCATGAATTCATTTCCATGTGTTTTTATTTAGGTTTGGATTTTTTATTTTAATTATTGAAATGTGAACCTATTTGAACTTGTGACAAGGGCAAAAATGCAACTAAATGTTTATTTTTTTTAAATGGTGTGTGGAAGACTATTTTCGGGGTGTTAATAGATACAATCATGCTACATTAGGAATCTAATAGGTCATGAGTTTGTTAATGGAGATGTTAATCTTGGGTGTGCTACAAGTTTCGCAGAATCAAGCGCAGCCACTCTAATAGGAATAACGGATTGTAGACGTGATCACTTGTTAATAATAAGTCAACATATTTTATCGAAAATAGCTAAAATTACATTTTCACGTTGAAACAAATTGGAGGATTTGTTGTTTTCGATGAAGTACTTAAACCAAAGATGATGAAGATGGAACCGGCTAATGATGACTATTATGTATCGATGGTTCAACTACAATTGATGGCATTTCTATAGATATTAAAAACAAAATTTTGTCTTAACATCAAAAAATAGATTAATTGTGGTTTAATGCATTTTTTATAGTGGAAATTAGGGAGGCATCCCTATCATACTTTCATATTGTAAAGCGGGTCCCTGTTAATGTTTCATTGTAAATCCGGTCCCTATTTTCTAGAAACAGAGAAAAATTATTGCTGAAATGTCAGCAACTTTTATAAATAAGTGCTGATATTTCGGCAACTTTCCCTGTCAATGTTTCATTGTAAATCCGGTCCCTATTTTCTAGAAACAGAGAAAAATTATTGCTGAAATGTCAGCAACTTTTATAAATAAGTGCTGATATTTCAGCAACTTTCATACACTATGTTCACAGTATACAAAAAAGTTGCGGAAATGTCAGCAACTTTTATAAATAAATGCTGATATTTCAGCAACTTTCATACAGTATGTTCACATTATACAGAAAAGTTGCGAAAATGTCAGCAACTTTTATGAAAAGTTGCATCATGCTCTGCAATAATCGTAAATAAAAAACAGGGACCTAATTTACACTGAAATTTAGTCAAGGACTTTTCGTGTATTTTGAATCTTAATAAGAACATCTGCCAAAAGTACCCTTTTTTTATAAGACTAGAATTTTTTTCGGTATCCATAGAAATACTACAATGTTAATTAAAATTATCAAAATATAATAGTTATAAAATGATTAAGAACATCATACTATCTTCATCACCTTCGGCTTCATCACCTTCGGCTCAAGTACTTTACCGAACACAAGCAATACTCTAGTTTTGTTAAAATATTGTGAAAATGTATTTTCCATTACTTTCGATAAAGCAGTTAATCATCGACTAAGAATCATGTCTTAACCCATTATTTCAACCAATGAAGCTACTATTGAATATGCAACACTTGTAGACAACCAAAACTAACAAAGATTTGTAACCTACAAGTCTTGTATCTTGGATTATGTTTGCAAACATTTACGCCTCCATTTTTTACTACGACAATGTTGTTTTAGTTTACATGCATTCATTATCGGAGATTTTTGCTTCATATCTTATACTGAAGATAACAATATAGTTGGTTTTTCTCTCAAATAGGTTGGCTTCTATATTGTTTTAGTTATGCTTTCATCTTGTTTTCCTGGGTAAATGTTAAGTTTACTCGTGTCTTACGTAAACAATTATTACGTTTTCATAGTAAGAAATCCTTGATGTCCATGTTACCATAAATTCTATTCATGTATCATTCTATTACCTAAGTCCGTAGTTTTAAAAGTTAATGCAACATGATTAAAAAAAAGAATGCAAGAAAGAGAATCCAACCAAATCAATTTAGGATACAAGATGGAGGTATGAAGCTAGGATTTTATGCTAAGCATTTTGTGCAAATTTAGGAGTTTGTCCGAAAGAGTGTGCTGGTTAAGGTGGCTGAGAGATTGAATAGTGTTGGTTTGAGAACATCCCTATTATGGCATTATTTTTACATTTACCATTTTATAATTTACATTTGTTACAGATATATGATAGACTTATCATTAAGCTTACCTAATGTATATTTTTTTATGAAGAATGACTCATAGTCCTACATTCATATTCTTGCTATAGAAATAGGAAAGGCCTTTGTTCTTTTGTGTTCTTATTTTACTTTCCCCTTTCATTATTGTTTTATTGAAACTTTATTTGTATAACATAAACATTTTTTTCAACTTTATTTTTCTCAGAGCATCGTATTTATTTTTCTATTTTCTATGGTTAAAAAGCCTAGAATAATACTTGGTATCTTTATTCTGTGTGATTAAATGTTTGGACAAATTTTCATTCTACCCCTCCGAAAAAACTTAAAACTTATTTCTAGTTTAGGCCACGTTCGAAATTTATTATGAAAATAGATTTCTTTTCCACTATATAGCACTTTTGTATATGCACATTCTAAAAATGCACATGTACGTTTAAAAAAAATGGATTTGTGCACCTTGAATATGCACAAGTACTGATTAAAATTTTGTTCTTGCGCATTTTCAGAATGCGCTAGTATAAAATGCTGAATACGGAAAATAGGTTTAATTTCATGATATGTTTCGAACGAACCAATACTTGAAATGATTTTTTTTTTCTTAAGCCTAAAATAAAAATTTGTCCTAAATGTTTTTATCCATTATATTTTTGCAGGGCTAACTTGTAATATACGACATTCCTCCAAATGTCATCGGATTATGAATAATTTTGAAATTTGTTATTTTTAACTTGACATTCTTATCCACATACCTTAAATACATGTGTGTGTTGATAAGAGAAAATAACTTACTTTCTTGTGAATGTGTCTGCTCTCGTTAATAATTATGAATGGAACCTCGACAACATTAGGTTGCCTCATCGTATTAAACAACTTATTATGAAAAATAAAATTTATACTGATGAAAAAGAGGATTTGGTGATGGAAGCCAAACTCAAATGGTGAATTCACACTTAAAGTAACCCGGGAAGCATTAAAACCAAAAAAATCAGGCTACGAATGGCCTAATTTCACATGGAATAGGGCTTGCAGTCCTAAATTGTTTACCTGTGCTTATTTTGCAACCATCAACAGATAGCCAACATTTGAAAGAAGCAGTGAATAATGCAATAATTATTCTTCCACATGGCTATCGTGTAAACAAATGAGGAAACAATTGAACATTTGTTTTTCAAGCGTGAGTACTCAAACAATACTTGGGGTAGAATAAAAGAGGAACTCAAATTACAGCATGACAGAGCCATGGACATTCACAGTTAGCTGCAAATGAAACTATTTGACATGTATGAGGCAAAAGAAACTCTACACTACATACACAAAAGGAAGCTAATCACATCATCAGAGAGTCGATGATTATACAAGACAACAAACTTACAATTCGCAAAATTCTTTAACAAGCAAGCTAGGAAGTTAGAGAAATTTTACATAACTTGAAGATCGATTTACTAACTGGGGAAGTCGGAAGACGATAGGTGTTGCTTCAGCAGGCAGTAGAAGACACTGATGGTAGTAATTTTCTGCTCTTGTGATGCCGCCATGAAATTTAATTACTTTGACCTAATTTGACATAACTTGGATGCTTCGCGAATATCACAAGGAGATGGAAGGCAATGGGATTTGGGCTGTTATATCTAGTGTGTTAATGATCTGGATTAAAGTCCGAACCCTGTCCGCACCGTCCTGTTATTGCGGAATCGGGTTTGTTATAACTACCCAGGTCTGATCCAGACCGGACTCAGTTGCTGTTAGAATCGAATGCAGTTTCATCAAAAGCAGACCCGGTTTGAATCCGATCCGATTATTAGCTTAAGTAGTATAAAAACTTGGATGTTAATGTTATTTGTCATTTCGTTTGTTTGTATGTAGATGTTTTTGCTTATTTTTTTGTAAATTTGGCTACATTACTATTCAATTTGTATGTTGATATTGTTTGTATATAAATTTTATAAAAATTGCTATTTTAAAGTATGATTTTAACATAAATATTATTAGTTCGGTATATGAGTATTACTCATCGGGCTTGAAAAGCCCAACAGGCCGGACTCGGATATCTGTTTTAAAATACCCTACGGGTTCGGTTCAGGCTTGGATTTTGATTATTGTAACTGGACTCGGGTCCGGGTTTTAAGATACTCGGACCGAACTCGGCTCGTTGATAGACCTAGTTATAGGCTTCAGTATGAAACTTTGTTCCAATTTTTACTTTAAGTTAAAGTAATATTTATATTCTAGATTGACTAGCCAAAAGTGCGAATTGTAGGGTGAGCCATTATTGATAAAACCAAACATACCAACCAAATCAATTTATTTCAGTATGTTTGGTTTGTTTTGATACTATATTAGTTTATAACTGGCCCGTAAAAATAATAATTCGGTTATTAGTTCGACCAAATTAACTGAAATTTTACTAAATTGTCAAAATTATTAACGATTTAATGATTTTTTTTATAGACAGTTTAGTGATCTAGATAAATTTTATTTATCATATGTGTATCAAAATTACTATTAAAAAGCATAAGAGTACTAAATATCAATATTTTAATCATACATTTATGTTTTATTTTAAAGTACAATGAATATTTCAAACATAAAATGTGAAGTAATTTTAGTTTGGATAAATTGGGTAACTAGTCAAACTTAATTTGGTCTGTTTGGTTTGACTTTATTTTTATTGGTTTTAGTTCGGTTTAATAATTTTCATCATTGGACAAGCCGAACCAACCATGCGCTCACCCCTAGTTAAATTTGCAACTTATTGAGACTTTGTATATAGTTCACTTATATAGGGAGGTTGCCTTTTTGTATCTTTATATTCTCCGTGAATAAAGTACCAAACTTCCAAAATAGAAGAAAAGGTTCAAACATTGACTTTGGAAACACTACAACTTCTAGGTTAAAACAAATTAAAATTTATCCAAACCACTAACCCTCATAACTCATTGGAAAATAATTACTCAATCATTTACATCTACCACCTTAGGCATATTGAAATAAGTGTGTATACGCTAATAATATTGCAATAAGTGTATGATGCAGTCCAACCTGAAGTAGTCTTAGGTCACGAGCGACCTAACGAGCTGTTAAGTCGTGTGCGACCTAACGGGATGAAGAACAGCGAGGTAAGAGAAAAAGGAGATGCAACACCAGCAGCCGACGACCTATGTGTTGAGTCGCGCAACGAGTTACGACCTAGCGAAGCATCAAGGTTGTGCGGTGAAGCGAGTTATGAAGGGAAAGGGGAACCAGCGACCTATGATAAGTCGCTCAACTTTAGGTCGCGAGCCTCCTTAGGTCGCTGACCTCTTAGGTCGCAAGTCTTTGAAGAAGTATCAATTTCTTATGTCGCTGAAGGGTTAGGTCGCTCCAGATACTAGGTCATTATCTCGTAGGTCGCTCACAAAGCCGAAGCTCAGCCTGAAGATGTGTTATCTTTCAGGTCGCTCAAGAGTTAGGTCGTAAGTCGTTACTATTGTAAATTGTGATGTTGTAACTGTTGTAAATACTACAAGTCGTAAGTCGCATTATTGTCCTTTGTTGTGTTGTAATGTTTTTAAGTCGCGTGATGTTGTAAATGTATAAGTCGCGTGATGTTATAACCTGTTAGGTCATTAACGACCTATGTTAGGTCGTAGGTCGCGGGTCTGTTTAGGTCGGTGAAAACTGTGGTTATGTGAGTTGTAACCTCTATAAATAGCGGTGTTGTGTCATTTGTAATTCTAAGTTGATTTTGAATAAAACTTTGTTTGAGTGCTTTGTGCCTCGTCTTAAATTGGTAGTTGAGTGTAATCTTCTATCTCCACCTTCGGTATTCGAGTGCGCTCGAATCAACGATTGTTGAAGCCAATTCACGGTATCAAGTGCGCTTGATCAACGTTTGAAGAATTGTAGATCTTCTTTCACGGCATCGTGCACGATCAACGTGATGAAGATAGCTAGAATCCGGCATCTTTGAGATCAACGGATTTGGGCGTTTGGTATTTTCAATCCATTGATTGCTACTTTCACCGTTTCATACATTTCTGTTATCCACTGCTGCATCATTTGGTATCAAAGCTAGACTTAGCCAATCATAGCTAAGCCGAGTCTTTGGAGCCAATTCTTATTGAAGAATTCAAGCCGAGCCAATTGAGAGTTGAGCCGAGCTAAGTTGAAGTGTGAAGTTCAATTCGAAGTTGAAGCCGTGCATTGTTTTTTCATTTATAAGTCAAGGCCGAGAGTTGAAGTTTGTGAAGTTTTGACAATGCCACCGAGAAAAGCTAACCGCCATCAGAATGTTGAAGCGTTGTATAGAAGAGAAGAAGCCGAGCAAATGGAACAACGCATCAATGAAAAGTTTGATGAAGGCATTGGGAAGTTAGAGAAACTGATGAATGATATGAATCAAAGTCAAAGAAGAAGGTCGCCAATCTCGAACCATGGAGGAAACAGAGTTTCGCCATCGGTTACGGAAGCGAGGAGGGTGTCGCCGCAATCTTACCGAGAAAGAAGAGAATATTCAGTTTCGTTGAGACGAGAACATCATGAGTATAGAGATGAAGAGAGAAGAACTCCACGTGAGTTTGAACATGAGCCATATCGTGATGATTAAAGACAAAGTAGAAGAGATATGCGTGATCATAGAGACGTGGGTGGTCGAGATCGTTATCGAAGTACATCTGTTTTTGATGAAGATGGTGGTAGGTGTAGTGTTCATTCTCGAGATCGAGACCAAGTACGGAATGCATATCGGGATGTTGAAGATGATCGTCGATGAGAATCGGGGATGAAAACTGAAATTCCAGAATTCAAGGGTGGAATGGTAGCGGAAGAATTTTTGGATTGGTTGTCTAATGTGGAAGAAATTTTTGACTTCAAAGAAGTACCCGAGCATCGTAGAGTGAAGTTGGTTGCTACACGATTGAAAGGAAGAGCTATGACATGGTGGCAGCAAACTAAACTTACACGGGAGAGAATGGGATAATCAAAGATTGAATCATGAGAGAAGATGAAGAAGTTAATGAAAGCTACATTCCTGCCGTATAATTATCAGTCTCTTATGTATCAACGATTGCAGAATCCGAGACAGGGAACAAAGTCAGTGAATGATTATGCGGATGAATTTTATCAACTTATTGCCAGGAATGATATCATGGAGACAGAGGAACAGTTGACAGTTAGATTTGTTGGAGGGTTGAGAATGCAGATTCAAGATATGGTGAATATGTTTGATCCCAGATCTGTTGCTGAAGCACATCAAAAAGCTCTAACCTGGGAGAAGCAAGGTAGGAGAGGTGGTGGTGTGTTTACAAATTCCAACAATCAAATGAAAGGGGCTAGTAGCAATGCGAATGTTTCCAAGGCTGTTGCAAAATCGGTTGTTAGTGAAGTTGCTAAGACCAAGGTCAATAGTGGTATCAAATGCTTTAATTGTCAAGAGATTGGTCACAAAAGCAATGAATGTCCCAAGCCAAAGAAGTGAGTGATGGTTGCTGAGGTAGAGGATGAGGAAGTAGAAGCTGAATGTTCTAATTCACCACATGTTGAGGAGGAAGAAGAGTTGACGAGAGATGAAGGGTATTCATTAATGATGAAGAGATCTTGTTTAACACCAAAGCAAGAGGATGATTCTAGTTGGTTGAGGAGTAACATTTTTCAATCAACGTGCACTATCTTGGGAAGGGTTTGCAAGTTTGTCGTCGATGCAGGAAGCTGTGATAACATCATTTCTACCGAGGCTGTGAAGAGTTAGCATTGAAGACAAAGAAGCATCCGAAATCTTACAAGTTAGCTTGGTTGAGAAAAGGTGGGGAGGTGAAGGTTGGACGAAGAGCTTGTGTTAATTTTTCGATTGGGAAGAAATACAAAGATGAAATTTGGTGTGATGTTGTGGATATGGATGTATGCCATTTGTTGTTGGGGAGACCATGGCAGTATGATAGAGCTGTGCAACATGACGGATGTACCAACAGCTATAGTTTCATGTTCGAAGGCACAAAGATCACTTTAGTTCCTAAGAAGCGACAACAAGAAGAAAGCAAGTTGGAGGAGATTGAAGAACTTAAAACTTTGCTATCTTTGAAGGAGTTTGTTAAGGAAATAGAAGAGGAGCCTGAAGTATTTTTGTTGATTGGACGTGAGAGTAATGAAGTGGTTGAAATTCCTGAAGAAGTAAAGCCAGTGCTGGAAGAATTTGAAGATGTATTTCCTGAAGAGCTGCCCACAGAGTTACCACCATTGAGGGACATACAACACCAAATAGATCTGGTTCCAGGAGCTGTGTTACCACATAGACCACATTACAGAATGAGTCCAAAGGAACATGAGGAGTCGAGAAGGCAGGTGGAAGAGTTGCTTGAACAGAGGCGTGTACAGGAAAGTTTAAGTCCTTGTGCAGTGCCAGCTTTGTTAGTGCCGAAGAAGGATGGAACGTGGAGGATGTGTACTGATAGTCGAGCACTAAACAAGATTACAGTGAGATATAGTTTTCCTATGCCTAGATTGGATGACTTGTTGGATCAACTTAGCGGGGCTACTATCTTTTCGAAAATTGATTTGAAGAGTGGTTATCATCAAATTCGTATAAGACCAGGGGATGAATGGAAAACAGCGTTCAAGACACGGGAGGGGTTGTACGAATGGCTGGTTATGCCGTTTGGTATTTCAAATGCACCTAGTACATTTATGCCGGTGATGAATCAGATCTTTAGACCTTTTATTGGGAAGTTTGTGGTGGTGTATTTTGATGATATACTGATATATAGTAGAAGCACAGAAGAACACTTGCATCATCTGAGAGAAGTGTTGATGATACTACGACAGGAACAATTTTATGCTGCAACGAAGAAATGCGTGTTCATGACGCATAGTGTTTTATTTTTGGGATATGTTATTTCCGAAGGAGGTATACAGGTGGATCAGAATAAAGTTGAAGCAATCAGAAATTGGCCACAACCAAGAACGATAACAGAAGTTAGAAGTTTTCACGGTTTAGCATCATTCTACCGAAGATTTATTCCACACTTCAGTAGCGTGATGGCACCAGTTACTGATTGTATGAAGGGGAAGCAATTTTCATGGTCGGAGGAAGCAGGATTTGCTTTTGAGCGGATCATGGAACTTTTGACGACAGCACCAATTCTAGTATTGCCGGATTTTCAGTTGTTGTTTGAGTTACATACTGATGCATCTAAAGTTGAGATTGGAGGGGTGTTGAGTCAGAAAGGACGACCAATTGCATATTTCAGTGAGAAGCTTTCGGGAGCCAAGATGAGATATAATACTTATGATGTGGAATTCTATGCTATTGTTCAAGCTATAAAACATTGGAGGCACTATTTGTTCCATAAAGAATTTGTTCTATATACTGATCATGAAGCACTAAAACATTTGCAGGGATAGGACAAAATTGCAGCTAGACATGCTTCGTGGATCGCATACTTGCAACAGTTTACATTTGTGGTGAAGCATAAGTCGGGAATTACAAACCGTGTGGCAGATGCATTGAGTCGAAGGAATCATTTGTTGACTACAATGAAGGTTGAAGTGACGGGGTTTGTCGTGTTGCCAGAATTGTTTGTTGATGATCCTTACTTTGCCAAGGTGGTTGATGAAGTCGAGAAGGGGAAGACAGATGAGTACGTGTTGGTGGATGGTTTTCTTTTCAAGGGGAATCGATTGTGCATACCAGAGTGCAGCTTACGAATGAAGATTGTGAAGGAGTTGCATGAAGAAGGTCATGTGGGAAGAGACCGTACATTGCAATTGATTTCGCAATCATATTTTTGGCCTTCAATGAAGAAAGAGGTTGGAAGATTTGTGGAAAGATGTCATATTTGTAAAGTCTCTAAAGGGACAGTGACGAATGCGGGATTGTATATGCCATTACCCGTGCCTACTAGACCATGGGTTGATATCAACATGGATTTTGTTTTGGGGTTACCAAGAACTCAGCGGGGGAATGATTCCATATATGTGGTGGTAGATAGATTTTCCAAAATGGCACATTTCATAGCTTGTAAGAAGACAGCTGATGTCGTCCGTGTTGCTCAATTGTTCTTTAAAGAGGTGTATCGATTACATGGGCTACCTGAATCTATTGTTTCTGATCGGGATACTAAATTTCTAAGCCATTTTTGGTTAAGTTTGTGGAAGATGGTTGGAACGAAGCTGAATTTTAGTAGCGCCTATCATCCGCAAACAGATGGGCAAACGGAAGTGGTGAATAGATCATTGGGAAATTTATTGAGATGTCTTGTGAAAGATAATTTAAAGAGTTGGGATATGAAGTTGTGTCAGGCGGAATTTGTGCATAATCATGCTATTAATCGTAGTACGGGTTTCAGTCCATTTCAGATTGTGTATTCAAGCTTGCCAAAGGGGCCATTGGATTTGACGATAGTGCCACAACCGAAGGGAACAATTAAGCGGGCTGTTGATTTTGTTGATGGATTGACAGAATGCCATAAAATCGTTTAGGAATGATTGGAGAAGGCGAATGAAAAGTATAAACGATCTGCGGATCTAAAGCGAAGAAGTGTTGAATTTAATGAAGGTGATTTAGTATATGCTGTACTAACGAAGGATCGTTTTCCAGTGGGAGTATAAAATAAACTTAAAGCTTGAAAGATTGGTCCTGTAAAGATTGTGAAACGGATCAATGAAAACGCTTATAGGTTGAAGCTGCCGTAGGATGTGTACACTTCTGACGTGTTTAATGTTAAACATCTTATACCTTATTTTGGAGATGAACAATCCAATGGGGAAGAACTTTTAAATTCGAGGACGAATTTTTTCCAACCACGGGAGGATGATGCAGCCCAACTTGAAGTAGTCTTAGGTCGCGAGCGACCTAACGAGCTGTTAAGTCGCGTGCGACCTAACGGGGTGAAGAATAGCAAGGTAAGAGAAAAAGGAGATGCAACGCCAACAGCCGACGACCTATGTGTTGAGTCGCGCAGCGAGTTACGACCTAGCGAAGCATCAAGGTTGTGCGGTGAAGCGAGTTATGAAGGGAAAGGGGAACCAGCGACCTATGATAAGTCGCTCAACTTTAGGTCGCGAGCCTCCTTAGGTCGCTGACCTCTTAGGTCGCAATTCTTTGAAGAAGTATCAATTTCTTATGTCGCTGAAGGGTTAGGTCGCTCCAGATACTAGGTCGTTATCTCGTAGGTCGCTCACAAAGCCGAAGCTCAGCCTGAAGATGTGTTATCTTTTAGGTCGCTCAAGAGTTAGGTCGTAAGTCGTTACTATTGTAAATTGTGATGTTGTAACTGTTGTAAATACTACACGTCGTAAGTCGCACTGTTGTCCTTTGTTGTGTTGTAATGTTTTTAAGTCGCGTGATGTTGTAAATGTATAAGTCGCGTGATGTTATAACCTGTTAGGTCGTTAACGACCTATGTTAGGTCGTAGGTCGCGGGTCTGTTTAGGTCGGTGAAAACTGTGGTTGTGTGAGTTGTAACCTCTATAAATAGCGGGGTTGTGTCATTTGTAATTCTAAGTTGATTTTGAATAAAACTTTGTTTGAGTGCTTTGTGCCTCTTCTTAAATTGGTAGTTGAGTGTAATCTCCTATCTCCACATTCAGCATTCGAGTGCGCTCGAATCAACGATTGTTGAAGCCAATTCATCGTATCAAGTGCGCTTGATCAACGTCTGAAGAATTGTAGATCTTCTTTCACAGCATCGTGCGCGATCAACATGACGAAGATAGCTAGAATCCGGCATCTTTAAGATCAACGGATTTGGACGTTTGGTATTTTCAATCCATCGATTGCTACTTTCACCGTTTCATACATTTCTGTTATCCGCTGCTGCATCAGTGTATGTGTATATGCATGTGTATGTGTATATGTGTATACATGTAGTTTCGGGAAAATGTAATTCAATCAGCCCAGCTAAGGTTGAAGCAATTCAGAAATGGAAATGTCCAAAAATAGTAATAGAAATTTGTAATTTCTTGGGATTGGTCGGATACGATAGGAAATTTATTGAAGATTTCTTCAAAATTTCTGCTCCACTCACTCAATTAACGAATAAAAGGGAAGAAGTTGTTTGGTTAAACAAATGTGAAGAAGCTTATTTGAAATTGAAGAAGTTACTTTCAAAACGCTCCAATTTTAATCGAACCTGAAGGAAATCATGATTTAATATTTTATATGGATGCTTACAAGAGAGGTCTTAGTAATGCGTTGATGCAAAAAGATAAAGTTGTAGCCTATTCATCAAGGCAACTAAGACCAAATGAAGCGAAATATGCCACTCATGATCTTCGATTAGTAGTAGTAGTGTTTTCCCGGAAACTTTGGCGAAATTATATGTTAGGAGAAGATTTGTTTTATACACAGACCATAACTCACTAAATATTTATTCTCTTAAAAGGATTTAAATATGCGATAGCAAAGGCCGTTAAAATTTTTAGTTGCATATGACTTGGAAATCCAATGTACTCCTGGAAAAGGAAATAAAGTAGTAGAAGCTCTTAGTAGAAAACATCAAACAGTGGTGTCCATGATGTTAGTTGAATGGAAAGAGCGGGAACTGTTAACTTCTTATGACATTAAGTGTAACAACCCACCATTTCTAAACCCTGTAACTACACAACGAAGTCCCAAAACGGGGAGTCGTTGGAAGATAATACATATTGATATACATAGAGAGCAAAGAATAAAACTATACTAACTGATAACTTTCAGAGTCTCACAGCGATTGGTCGCTCAAAATATCATATTACACAAATATATCTATTTACATAGATAATATTACTACATCAGTTTATAGTAACCAAACCCAATCAACTTAACACACTGTCACATTATGTCTTTATGATATAGATTATATACAATATATATATATATATATTATTTACAATATATACAGATCTCGCCTCTTGGTCCATTACGCCTCCAAAATCCATCAACCTGAACAATATCGATAAAAAGAATATAGGAGTGGGTTAGACATATGTCTGAGTAAGTGAAGCCAATTTAAAACTTACATACTACTATGACAGTAATATGACATGGTTTAAGTCTAAGTATAATATCTTCTAGACCTACCTACATCGCGCTACAGAATGACATTATATTGTCAAAAATTGATTCAATCCCGAACACCTAAGGTAAAGGATCCTCTATACGAAATCCGGTCTCGCCACCTATGGTAAAGGATTTCACGTCTACGTAATCCACCTCATCACCTGTAATAAAAGATTACACGTATTGGACTCATGCTTGGTCCCGCCATGTGTGCTACATGTTGACTTTTATCCACATCTAAACTCTCTTGGATCAATCTCGTTACTCTATGGGAGACCGCTCACTAATACCATGAATTAAGAACTCGTCGCATGCACTACAAGATTCAAGTATTCATTCATCATCCCAAAGTCATATACACTACATCGTCAAACTACTCAATCTCAAGCCTTACATATTATATTCATATCTCATTATCATCCAAAACCACATACACTACACTAATCCATCATCATTATCAGCAAACCAAGCATCCAAAGTATTGGAAATGGGTCATTCCACAATGGAAGTTATGAGTGAATTTCAAAAAAATACCATATTAGATCTTTATTGGGCTTATGAAGTTTGGTTTATTTAGAACATTTCTAAATATTATTTAAATAAAATCTTTTATTTTATTTAAATTTATAAATTTTATAGTTTTATTTAATTTATGTCTTGAGACATACACACGCGTATATCATATACATATATGTATGTGTGCATGTCTAACGTACCAACCCTTGCAAGGTATAACATGTCCATGTGTTGATGCTGGTAGTTACATCGCAACAGACAGGTAAGCTCATCCGATATGCAAGTATACGTTGTCCAAATATATGTATGTATACATATACTATTATTTGTATATAAATGTTATATATATATATGTACTAAGTTTTGTTTAATAAATTTATATAAGTGTGTGTGTGTGTATGTATGAATATATATATATGTATATGTATATATATAAAATCATATGAATAAAATATTAATTTTACATATACACATTATGTATTATATGAATAAATTATTTATAAATATTAAAATATTTTTTTAACCATGAATAATACATATATATATATATATACATATAAATTTTTTTAATATATATATATATACACGCATGTAATTTAAATATATAAATATAAATATATACATAACAAAATATTATATATATATATATATTAATAAAATACAAAAATATTTTTACATAAATATGAAATACCAGGTCTTATGCACAGCTCAGCAAATAATTTAATTTAATTTTTAATTTTAAAGTATATTTTAATTAAATACCCATTCAAAATTAATAAAATATTAATTAAAAATCAATTTTAAAAATTTATTTCAAAATTTTAAATTTCTAATAAGTCCTAAATGATATTTTAAAATATTTCCATAATTTTTTTAGTTTAAATTAATTTAAAATGATTTTCTTAATTTTCAGCTGACATTAAATAATTAATTTAAAGTAAAAAATGCCTTTTTTTTTATTTTTCTATCGAGAGCTTCTCTAATATTAATGTTATATAAAATATAAAAATAATTTTTCATAACATATTTGAATTAATATAATTTATTTATGTAATAAATTGATTTAAATAACATAAAATAATAATAATAAAATATTTAAAAAAATTCATTATTGATAATTATTATTACTTTAATACTTTATATATATAATTATATGATTATTTTTTACTATAGTAAGATGTTGTAATTAATTATAAGCTATATATGTAATTAAAGAATATATATATATAATCATATATACACACATGTATATAACCAAACTATTTTGTGACAACATTATTTGCATATCAGAATCGTCACCTAACTAATAGTATATAATATATACATATACAATAAAACATTATAATGATAATTAAGAACTATGATCTGATAAAAACCATACCTTAATCCCAATGCCTTGAAGGTACACCTTGAAAAGATGATTTCTCCGTTTCGAAACTCTTTGTAATTTAACAGAGAACTGGTCTTTGAACCGTTGACCTTCAATTATCGTATAGCGATCGAATATGACTAGATTTGAGTTTGAAATGATGGAGGGACTAGGGTTAATCTTCAGCTAGTAAGTAATAAAGGAGGAGGCAGCCAAAAATTTCAAATCTAATTAGTTAGAGATGCTTATATAGTGAATGGAAAGGAGATAAAAGTGGATCTGATCTCATACTCATTCTCCTTTAATCCGAGCCATCCAAAACCAAGCGTTTCTAACCTAAAATAAGCCGCCCCTATACATGTTTGCTGCTGAATTTCTACCCATATGATGGGCCTTAAAACTCATTTAAGCCTAAATAAAATATTATACAATTAAGTCTAATTTAATCGTTTATCGATATCGTATATCGATTAATATATTTATAACTATTATAAATATATTTAATAATATTTATTCATCAGATCATAAACAAATTTTACAATTAATATTTCATAAATATTAATTAATTTAATTAATTTATAGAAATTATAAATTAATTAAATCATTTGGTCAAAGGATAATTCATCGTTTCGGTTATGTGACTCGTCAGGTATAAATTTGGTCGGCGATTAATATCGAACTATTCGAATATTAACATTCATATGTCACTTAGTAGGTGGTGTGACATTTTGGCCAATTTATCATTTACTTGGTTTCGGTAAAATCCAAGTTTACTTTATCAAGCGTTACCGGTTGTGACTTTTATTTACACCAATTCTCTTCATAAAAACTATATCACTTTGGACTTGTGGAATTTTGTAATGGTCAAAATTCCAACATCGTTCATATTTAACTCTATAGTCCAAATACAAAGTTCTTGGTTCAATAATAACAATTATTATTAACCGAACATAGATTTTTACTTTGAGTTAACCCTGATACAAACCTCATATAATTAGGGAGACGAATCCTCTTATGAATAGTATTTCACTCCAATACTTCCACCCAATCCAATTATAGTCACTCGATGGACGTTGTGAAATGATTTGACTATAATAAAAGCGGAGCTTTCATATTGAAAATTCATAGTATTCTCAAGTCGAGAGAACTGTTTATATTAGTCACATCAATATTTTATGTTCGACCTTAGTTTTATTAAGCAATAGAAAACTATCGAGTGAGTTGTTCCATAGCTGTCCAATAACCATCAACACGTAACCCCTGGGAGCCCTATGACTAATACACTGCCCAATATTTGGAGAGTTTATATACTCTTGTCTCAACGGATACATCGATATCCAGTATCGATGCATCTTGACTAGGAACTTTTAAAATGATGTGTTTTATAATATTGTGATGCAATACTCATGATTACAACTATTTGTAATACTATCACAAACACACCATTTATGGATTTTCTATTAAATATATCTTAATTAAGCTTTTACTTATTTATAACACGCTATAACAAATATATAACAGAAAGAAAAACACCTTTATTCTGAACGAGAATTGATTACAGAGTTAATTAGTTTACAATAAATTACAAAATTGCCCCTATGGCATACCCCTAACTCTATCAATCTCCTACTTGCGCTTAGGGCCAACTGGAATCTCAATTTCATCCATTCAATCAGCTTCTCGAGAGCCGACCAAGCCAGACCCTTAGTAAATAGATCCGCTATGTTGTCCTTGGTACCTACCCTTTGAATCACGACTTCTTTCTTCTCAATGAATTATCTAATTAGGTGGAGCTCTTTTGCTGCTTTATTGAGGGTGATGTCTTTGGCCTCCATCGTGGAATCAGCCGCTGTTTCTTGCTCGGAAATTTTCGGACTAATGGCTTTTCCATTAAGTGTAAAGACATAACCGGTCACTAATTTATTATCATCTATATCACTTTGAAAACTCGAATTTGTATACCCCTTTATAAGGAGGTCTCCATTCCCATATATAAGGAATAAGCCATTAGTATTTCTCAAATACTAATGTATATATTTCATGGCCATCCAATGTTTTTCTCCAGGATTAGACTAGTATCGGCTTATGCATCCTAATGCGTATGCCACATCCGGTCTAGCATATAGTATAGCGTACATTATAGATCCTATGGTTGAAGGATAGAGAATCCTTTTCATACGCTCCATCTTCTCATCGGTATGAGGAGCGTCCTTCTTAGAAAGGACGATTCCAAATTACGTTGGAACATTTTCGCGTTTGGAATTCTTCATACTGAACCTTTTCAGCATAGTATCTATGTATATGAATTGAGACAATCCCAATAGCCTCTTAAATCTATCTCTATAGATCTTTATACCAAGTATATAGGCTACTTCTCCCAAATCCTTCATGGAGAAGTTCTAGGAAAGCCAAGCTTTCATTGATAGCAACAACGAAGTGTCATTGCCAATCAATAATAGATCATTGACATTGAGCACTAGAAATTCAATAGCGTTTTACCCGTTCCTTTCTGTAATGCACACTTACTCTCTATTCTGATAAAAGTTAAATTGTTTGATTACTTTATCAAAACACTTGTCCCATCTCCTTGAAGCTTATTTAAGTCCATAAATGGACTTTAACAACTTGCAATCCTTGCCCTTACTCTCATTGATCACAAAACCCTCAGACTGTGACATATAAATGGTTTCTTCTAAATCATTATTTAAAAAAGTCATCTTTACATCCATTTGCCATATTTTGTAATCATAAAATGCAGCAATGACTAGCATAATCTGAATGGACTTAAGCATGGTTACGGACGAAAAGGTCTCCTTGTAATCAACACCTTGAATTTGACGAAATCCTTTCACAACTAACCTTGCCTTATAAGTCTCTACTTCTCCATCCACACATTTAGTTTTTTCTTAAAAATCCATCTGCAGTCGATGGGTTTTATCCCTTCGAGTACGTCTGGCAAAGTCCAAACTTTGTTTTCATACATGGAATCCATCTCGGATTTCATCACTCTAAGCCAGAGTGCGTAGTCTTTACTTTGCAGTGCTTGTTGGAAGGACAGAGGAGTGTCATCATCGAAGATATAGTCCTCCTTCTCGCCATCCACGAGAAAACCGTTGTATCTCACTTGTGCACGAGATTTCCTATTAGACCTTCTAATAGGTTGCGTGTTTTCATATACGTGTGAACTTGGTTCTCTCACTGATTCGACCTCATTATTAACTTCTTGGATCTCATCCAAGTCTACAACCTTGCTGCTAGTTTCCTTTGATAGAAACTTCTTTTCTAGAAATACAACATGTCGAGAAACAATAAAATTTTGTTCCTCGGTTTTGTAGAATATGTATCCCATCGAGTTTTTGGAATATTCTTAAATTTACACAGAACCGTTCTTGCCTTTGGTTTATTCGGACCAACGTTCCTAACGTATGCCAGACGACCCCACACCTTCAAATATTTGAGTTGGTGTTTCTTACCTCTGATATGGTGTTTTAGGCATAGATTTAATGGGCAATAAGTTCAATATATGCGCCATAGTTTCTAGCGCATATCCCCAATAGGATAGAGGTAACTCAACCTTGTTTTTATGGAATGAACATATCTAATAGCGTTTGATTCCTTCGCTCCGACACACCATTGTATTGTGGAGTATAGGATGAAGTAACCTGAGAGATAATCCTATTATCTTTTAAGTATTGCTGGAAATCCTGTCTAACATACTCACCTCCTCGATCTGAACAAAGAATTTTAATCTTACAGCCCGTTTGATTTTCTACTACATTTTTATATTCAACAAATTTCTCATAGACGTCGAATTTGTTCTTCATAGAAACACATATCTTATTCTCGAGAAATCATCAATGAAGGTGACAAAGTAAAAATTATTATCTTTAGTAGATATAGGTATCGGGCCACATACATCACTATGTACTAACTTTAAGAGTTCATCAATTCTTTCATTGCTTCCATTGAATGGGTGCTTAGTCGTTTTACCTTTGGGACACAACTCACACATGTCAAATGATTCGGAATTAATTGAGGGTAAAAAAACCTTTGGTTTTCAATTTGTGTAGTCGTTTCTCACTAATATGACCTAGCCTACAATGCCAAAGATAACTATCATTTATATTGTTAGAAGCATTATTCATGGAATACACATAATTGGTATTAATCACATAAATGCCATTTTTAAGAATACTATCGCAAACTTTATTTAAATCCAAACTAATGTTCATGACATTATATGTACAATGAAATATATATCCAGACTCAGACAGTCTAGGAACATAAATAATCCCACAAATAAAGTTTTTACATAATGGCAATTATTTAATGCTAATACTAATCTACTATGCAAAACTAAATGATAGTCTCCTACTGCCGTTTCATCTACCATAGATCCATCAGCAACTTGAATCCATCAGCAACTTGGAGCCTCATTTCTCCTTTTGTCATGTGATGATATTTCATAAGCCCCTATAACGAATTACATATGAGTACCAGATCCAGTATCTAAAACCTATTACATTTTATTGATTACAAAACAATTTTGTATCATAAATATACCTGATGGAGCCACAAAATCATTATGCTTCCTTTCCATAACAATCTTCAAGTAGTTAGGACAATTCCTTTTCTAGCGACCTTTCTTCTAGCAGTGGTGACATTCACTCGTTGCCATCGATCTTCTTAATTTTCTTGTTCTTTTTACCTTCTCTTTTCCGCTTCTTCGAACCATTCAAATGATGCATTACCCTTAATAACAAGTACAACCCCCGATACTTCGACCGTGGCTCGACTGACCTCAACATAATGAGGAGCACCAAGAGATTCACATTTAATTAGTTTATGTTATAATTTAGTATGACTGGTTCATAATGAGGAGTAAGTAAACCAAGGATCAAATATACTTGCAATTCGTTGCTTATCTGTATGTCCAACTACGAAAGCCTATCAACATAGTCATTCGTCATCGGTACGTAATCATCCACTTTCCACCCATTGGTTATTTAAGTATTGAATGGCTTCTTCATAAGCTCGTACCATGTGGAACCTGACTATTCACCAAATAGTGCCTTGAGACTATTAAATATCTCATGGATAGATATATTTTTCATGATGCCTCTACAACGACTAGTCTAACGTAGACAACATGAAAACTTGGACGATCTCTAGGTCTGACACCCATTTTTCATAAGCAAGTCATAGTTCAAGGTTTGCATCATTGGTAGGTTGTTCTTTAGATTCACATGTAATAACAGTCCAAAGGCGGTCGTAAGTCAACACTATTTTAATTGCTCTTAGCCGGTCAGTATAGTTAGGTCCAGTAAGCTTGTCAGTTTTAGAAAAAAATTGGAGTTGTCATTTTATGCAAGTTTAAGTGGTAGATTATTAGGACGAATCATAATAGATGTTCTTATAATATTAGTAAGTTTAAACTTATGTTTCATTTAACTAATAAGCTCCCACCAGTCTTTTATGTTTCGCCACACCCTAAGTCAAAATATAGAAATCTTTCGATTTCACTAGTAGGTGTTAGGAATCATCCATCTTGGAATTCTAACCTTGGGTTTGCTCGATAAGTTATAGCTCCACGGTTGATGGATAACTCCTCATCGGTTGTATCGTATACAACTCCTAACATTTGGTACCTTGTTCTAATTTCACTTCAATCTTGAGTTTGCTCAACAAATCAAAATGAAATTATTCACTCATACCTAACATATCATGACGGTCTAAGTATAGTATATGTACCTTGAGTTTGCTCAACAAATACATATAGGTATCTAACTTCGTCTATTTAATATATTAGTAATACTACACATAACATCCCTAGCTTGAGTTTTCTCAACAACTAAGGAGTATGCAAGTGATTATATATATATATATGGTAGAGGACAAAATTATATTGAAGATTCATAATCTTCAAAAGATTATATGGAGTGATATCGACTTAGGAAATAATGTAATTCTTTGAATTACTCTCATGATTCAAGTGTCGGACGCATCAGAAATCACCGTATATATACATTTATGTATATATTTATTCCTTAAGTCTATTTGGGTATCTTTAACATTCCGCTTTTAGTTTATACATTCATATTATATAAGTTTTATTATTATATAATAATTTTTATATTTTATATCACTTTATAATAGTCTTATATAACATTATATTAATTAAATATTATTTTAATAACTTTAATATTTTAATTAATTACGTATTACTTTTATAGTATAACACATGTATCATATACATGTGTATATTATTTAATTAACTAAATTTTAATTAATTTATTTAATTAAACTATTTTAATTAAATTATATTAGTTTCAAATTTTAATTCATATACGTACATGTATACTTGTGTTATTTAAACAATTTAACACAACATAACATAAATCTTAATATATTAATAAATGCATATATTTATTTATTTATTAACTCATTTAATTAATTTAATTTATTAATCTTATTAACAAATTTGGAAATTTTGAAATTAATTTGAATTATTTTTCAAACATTTTGAAAAATTTATTATATTATAACTTTTATGATATATGTATATTTTATTTTAAATTTAAGATCTTATATTTTTAAATTTTCAAACATCTTGAAAACTAGCCCAAGGCCCATTCAAATTGGGTCTCTTCTATTAGGGGCAATCTTTTGGACTCACATATCTGCTCGGGCTAGGCTGGTAGCCAAGTAGGGCATAGAGTACTTGATTATCCAAGCTCATTCCTAGACACCTTACTATCGAAACTGTGAGCTTAATTAATTAACCATAACATGACTAATTTAGACCACATAGGCTATTAGGTTCTGATACCATTGTTGAAACTGGTTCTACCACAATGGAGGTTATGAGTGAATTTTAATTTTTTTACCCTATTAGATCTTTATTTTCCTATGAAGTCTAGTTTATTTAGAACATTTATAAATATTATTTAAATTAGATCTTTTATTTTATTTAAATTTATAAATTATATAGTTTTATTTAATTTATGCCTTGACACACACACACACATACACATACATACATATATATACATATACATGTATCATGTACACATACATCTCTGTGTGTGTATAACATATCAACCCGTGCAAGGTATAACATGCCCGTGTATATATGTTATGATTTACATCGCAACAGATATGTTAGCTTATCCAATATGCAAGGATATGTTGTCCAATATATGTATGAATACACACACACACAAACACTATTATTTTTATATAAATATTACACACACACACACTAAGTTTTGTTTAATAATTTTATAAAAGTATATAAGTGTATATATGTGTGTGTGTGTATGTATGTATGTATGTGTGTATATGTGTATATATATAATAATATGAACAAACATTAATTTTATGTATACATATTATGTAATAGATTTACATAAATAAATTATTTATAAATATTAAAATAAAATTTTTAAACTGTGAGTAATACATATATATATACATATAATTTTTTTAATATATATATACATATAACAAAATATGCATATATATATACTAATAAAATACAAAAATATTTATAGATAAATATGAATACTGGTCATATGCACAGGTTAGCAAATAATTTAACTTGTTAATTCTAAAGTATATGTTAATTAAATATCCATTCGAAATTAATAAAATATTAATTAAAAATTAGCTTTGAAACTTTATTTCAAATTTTAAATCCCTAGTAAGTCTTAAATGATATTTTGAAGTTGGAGAAAAATTTCCATAATTTTTGGGTTTAAATTAATTTTAAAACGATTTTCTTCATTTTCGGCTAAAATTAAATAATTAATTAAAAGTTAAAAAAATGTTTTTTTCATTTTCTAGTCGAGAGCTTCTTTGATGTTAATATAATTGTATAAAATATAAATATAATTTTTCATAACATATTTGAATTAATATAATTTATGTAATAAATTGATTTAAATAATATAAAGTAATAATAAAATATTTTAAAAATATTTTTTCACAGTCAGAAATTATTGTTACTTTAATAGTTTATATATAAGTTTATATGATTAGTTTTTATGATAGTCTAATGTTGTAATTAATTATAAGCAATATATATATATATATATGTGTGTGTGTGTGTGTGTGTGTAATTAAATAATATATATACAACAACAACAACTAAGCCATTATTCCCAAACAAGTTGGGGTCGGCTAGGGATGGAACCCAAAACTAAATGAAAAAATCAATTTAAAAGTTATAACAATAACAATAATAAAATAAAGTCAAATAAGTAAATTAATAATAATAACTAAGTAAAATAAAATAAAATAAATAAATAAATAAATATATATGTATATATAAGAGGAATGATAATAATAATACTAATAGCGATAATGATACTAATAGTAATATTGGTCAAAGGCCAAACCTACGTCTTAGGCTCATGTTCCCTAATTCTATAATCTAAAACTTATAAAACTCAACGCTCATGGTTCTGGTACGTGAATCGCTAACTTCCACTCGCTCTGATCCATCACAAGCTCTTCGGATATACCCCAATCCTTCAAATCCCTTTTTACTGCTTCCTCCCATGTCAACCTTGGTTGGCCTCTACCTCTCTTTGAGCATTCAACGCGGCCCATAATTCCAACACGCATAGGTGCCTCGGGCGGCCTTCGTTGAAGATGTCCAAACCATCTTAAGCGATGTTGAATTAGCTTCTCCTCAATTGGTGCCCATAACTCCGCCTGTGTAGTTTTCTATGCAGTCTGTCCCAAGTCAGGATAAAGGAGGAGGGTTGTGATAGGCTTGGCGAGCCAACGTAAAAATCCTAGTCTCTCTTATGGAAATGGAACCTAATTAAATAATATATATATATATATATTAATTTAATACAATAAAATATATTTTTATTCATAGGTATACTGACCTGATATATAAATATGTGTGTGTGTATAATTTTTTTAATCATATATATACACATGCATATAACCAAACCACTTTGTGACAACATTACTTGCATATCAAATTTGTCATCTAACTAACAATATATAATATATATACATATATAATAAAATATCATAATGAGAATTAATAACTATGGTCTGATAAAAACCATACCTTAAGCCTAATGCCTTGAAGTACATCTTAAGAGGATGATTTCTCCCTTTTGAAACTCTTTCTGATTTAACAGAGAGCTAGTTGTTGAACCGTTGACCTTCAACTATCGGATAGCGATCAAATCTAACTTGATTTGAGTTTGAAATGATGGAGGGACCAGGGTTAATTTTCAGCCATCAAGTAATAAAGGAGGAGGCAACCTAAAAGATCAAACCTAATTAGGTTAGAGATGCTTATATAGTGGATGAAAAGGAGATAAAAGTAGAACTAATCTCATACTTCTTCTCCTTTAATCCAAGCCATCCAAAATCAAGCCTTTCTAACCAAAAATAAGCCACCCCTATGCATGTTTGCTGTCGAATTTCCGCCCTAATATTGGCGTTAAAACCCATTTAAGCCCAGATAAAATATTAAATAATTAAATCCAATTTAATCATTTATCGATATCGTATATCTATTGATATATTTATAACTATTATTAATATATTTAATAATATTCTTTCATCAAATCATAATTAAATTTGATAATTAATATCTTATAAATATTAATTAATTTAATAATTTATAATAATTATAAATTAATTAAATCGTTTGATTAAAAGAGAATTCATTGTTTCAGTTGTGTGACTCGTCGGGTATAAATTTGGTTAGGGATTAATATCGAACTATTCGATTATCAACATTCACATGTCACTTAGCATGTGGTGTGGCATGTTGGCCAAATTTATCACTTACTTGGTTTTGGTAAAATCCAGTTTTACTTTATTAAGTGTTACCCTGTTGCGACTTTTATTTACACCAATTCTTTTCGTCAAAATTATATCACTTCGGACTTATGGAATTTGGTAATGGTCAAAATTCTTATATCATCCATATTCAACTCTATAGTCCAAACACAAAGTCCTCGGTTCAATAATAATAATAATAATTAATCGAACTACCCTAATTGGAGATTTTGACTTTGAGTTGACTTGAGTTGATTGTGATACTAACATTATATAACTGAGGAGACAAATCCTTTCTTGAATAGTGTTTCACTTCAAATACTTCCACTTGACCTAACTGTAGTCACTCGATGGACGCTGCGCCATGATTTGACTATAATCAATATGGAGCTTTCATATTGAAGATCCATGGTACTCTCAAGTCGAGGGAACTGTGTAATTTAGTCACATCAATATTTTCTGTTTGACCTTAGTTATATTAACCAACAAAAAACTATTGAGTGGGTCATTCCATAGTTATTCAATAACTATCAGTATGTAACTCCTGGGTGCCCCAACAGTCATGAGTAATACACTATCCAACATTTGGAGAGCGTTACGTACTTTGGTCTCAATGGATACATCGATATCCAGTCCCGATGCATCTTGACTAGTAATATTTAAAATGATGTGTTTTATAATATTGTGATACAATAATCATGATTACAATTATTTGTAATTACTATCACAAACACACCATTTATGGGCTTTCTATTAAATATATTTTAAGTGAGCTTATCAATATTTATAACACATTATATAAATATATAACAGAATGAAAAACATCTTTATTAAAAACGAGAATTGATTGCAGAGTTAATTATTTATAATAAATTACAGATTTTTCCATATGGCATACCTCTAACTCTATCACAAACTACAGCCATACACGTCAAGACATCACCATGGAGTTGCAAGAGAACATCACACAAAAGATCAAAACAATGCACATTGATTCGGGCATTTAAAGCCCTAGAATAACCCAATTGGGTCGTCCATCGGTGGATCGGTGTGCACCCACCAGTCCACCCACATGTTCCTGTTGCGGGTTTCCAACTTAATTTGTTTTTCTTTTATTATAGATTTTGATTATTACTTCGTTCTTTGGTTCTAATGATTTCATGTCATGTATATACAATATCTACAATGTTTCTAAGGTCCTAACATGTTCCTATACAACAAACTAGGTTTTTTAAGGTTTTCAACTCGATTTGTTATCATACTAGGTTTTTTGAAGTTTTCTTTAAGGTAAAGTACGTTAAATTCAGATATCATCGTTTAGGAAAAGATCTACTTCATAGTTTAATCCTAGGATAGCCTTAAAGCGTCATATATAAATTTTAGAGTTTATATAAGAATAGAAGAAGCCGCACTCACATAAACTTTTAAAATTTGCTACTGCCTTTGCTATTTTTTCCTTTTCTTGCTAGAAATTTTCAATTTTCACCCCAAAATCTATATATCGATTAGTAGTAGAATTTGTTATCCATGAATTGTTTTTATTCATCCAACCATTTACTTGAAAGCATAATGCACGCAACCTAGGATTAAAATTGAAAATTCAAGTAATAGGTATGAGTGCGTCATGACAATATGTTAGGTATGAATGCCTGCATCCTATATATTGAAAATTTAAGTAATATGTATGATGTACACCTCAAGGGATAAAGCATGACGTGAACATATATACAATAGTAGATTATGAAGTCACGGCATACAAAACATATCAAGATAATAACAATTCGTACATAAATAAAAACATCAATGATTTCAAGTAACAATTCAGCTAAACCTAGATAAACTAATAATTGATCAAACGGAAAATTCTTTGGAAAGAAATCGAATTGAAACGTTTGATCTACTCCTCCACTTTTCAATTGTCCCCAATCAAATCATTATCCCGAACATAATCTAACAAATTCTGCTGTTGGCATATACTGATTCTAAAATATCAACTACATAGTATGTGTATATTTATAACTTCTGCAATCTCTGCTACCATCTCGAATCCATAATGCCATAATACATAACAACGTCCACGTTAACACAAAATGCCCATACAAAACTACAGTCTCTCATACCAACCCTAAATGCACATACTTAATACCAAAATTACCAAGTAGCAGTTTCCTAAATTCATCTTTCGGATTGTTAATGTAAGGCAACTCAATTTGGACGATGTCTTGCCCAAACAAATCCAAAAAACCAAAACACCATACTATTCCTTCATTAACCTAAGAGCATCCAAAATGATTGATGCCTTTCCTTAGTAAACATAACATATTTCCCATCAAAATCTCAAATCTAACTTAAGTGATATCATTTCACTTACGATGTCACTTTTCCTCAATGTCCAACAAGCTCAATACTCAAAGTATCACCTCCTTAATTATCCAAATATTTCATCCTAAGTCCAATAACTAAGCAGGCATCCAAACAAGAGAAATCCTATTATATTCAACCAATACAACCATAACAATCGAAGTAGAGTTCTAACCAATGAAAAATTGCTAACCTAAGATAGAGATAGAGTTAAAAGGATTGACTATATAATACATTGTTTACATACAGCTCATATGCAACGTAAACTCTGTACCTTTACGTTAATATTCCAAAAGAGTTTCTCTGAAATCTGAGGGACGACTAAAAAGAGTTCATCCACTCCTTACTAAAAAATCATATCTCAACTTCCAAACCCATTTTCCATAAAATCGCATCCTCATCTTCTATGCGTGCATACCATACACCTTCTCTTTAGTCTTTCAAATAAATTTTCCACCAATTACCACGGTACACTTGAATTCACAGCACTCCATATACTTCTTCATTTTACTTTAGTATCCATTCTATATAGAACATCTTTTCTTAAATTCCTCAAATCAGATTTTATCCTAATAGCTTAAAATCTTTTATCAGAACCTTTTATCTAAACTTCTTATCTACACCAGTCAAAATTTCTTCTCATATAATCCTCGCCACTAATAAAATTTGGAATATCTTTTATAAACAGTAGTTACAACTCCCCATAATTCTTTATTCTCTAAATCATATATATCTATAAAATTCCAAGTACTTCATCCCATCCATAAATAACACAAAGCATACGATCTTAACGTCCATCCATTTTTGAGTAATTTTACAAACTCATTCAATATACCAATATCCTTATCCTCACATAGTTTCATACCAAATCTAACCCAGAATATTCATTAAAATTTAAAACTAAGACTCAATACCCTTCACAACCAAAATTCAAGCTCCATTTATTTTTTAATAATAACAACCAATGTGTTATTTTCCATATATCATTTTACTGACTTACTACCCCTCTATATTATAGATGAGACAACTCAATATGGATGGTGCCTCCCCCATATAAATCAAATAAAATACTAGCATAGCTGCAACTCCAATAACTTCAAGCTTACTTCGAAACAAATGTCAATGATCTCTAATTTCGACAACCCTATTCTTGGAACTTCTAAATTTATGCCCCTTAAGTGATTCATTCCTAAATAGTGAGGATACTACCATCGACCATTATCACATATCCAAATCGAGTGAAATAACATGGCTCATCTGAACATCCCAACCTGTATACTTTATTATATCAAACTTTTCTTTTTTATATATTAGCTTCTATTGAACCATCCTACACAGTCTTAAATAATTCTATGTAAATAATTATATGCACATAGCAACGAACATGCAGTTCCCAGCATATAGTTATTATGAGTGCTTGGCTAAGAACATATGGTTCTCCTAATCAACAATTTTGATAAATTATTTATCAGTATGAATACCTAGCCCAGAACACATAGTATGTTATGACATACCTATCCTTTAATCAACTCAAACAACCTACCTTTACGATGTCATCAAACAAAAAAGTAATCTAAATATTATTCACTTCCATCTCTGATCGTTAACAAAATGACAGAGAATAAAAGAATGAGAATATCAATTATTTCAATTTCTGCACTATGGATTGATTACTGAGTCAGGTCACATAGTAGCATCATTGGGTCACCAAGACCTTATCTTAAATAAACTCTAGACTATTCAACTAAAATTTCCATACATTTCTCAAAATATTTTCAATCAATTGGTTAACGGGATCCAATCAATTGAAATTCCAATATCACTTATGTCTCTTACACTTACAAGCTTCCCAAATGAAATTCTATTTCAACTACATCTTTGAAAATTTTCCAATATCAAATAAGTATAACTTAGGTCCAAGTATCCTTTATATGTATCTTAACCTATTTAGTTTGTTATTACGTAAATGCCTCTTCTCTATAATACTTCAACATACTAATTTGGTTTAATTTTCCCTCTTTCTAATTATAACCACAATCTTCCTTTCATTATTCGGAAATTTTCTTGCTTAAATCCATACTACTATCGAGATCACGACTTATGACAATATCGTGCTCGGTCCACTAATTCTTATCTAAGTCGCATTTCTATCTACATCTAACATCTTCCCATAATGAATCATTCAGTCCAATCCAAAATCAGTCGGTTTACGCACTATGTGAGAATTACTCTTAAACTACTTACCATCATATTTCTTATCCGAAATTACAACCCACTTCCAACTCATGATCTATTCTCCCTTCTTTATAGTCGATGATAGCATATTTGCACTAGGGCCACTTCCATAACCTTCTCTTCCTTATTCTCTTTCTAACCCATCAAACAAAATTTAAATTTGACCGTTCAACACTTATTTTTATATTTTATAATAAAAATAAAAGATTTTTTGTTAGAAACTTATCACGGTATCCAAATTTAAAACTTTCATTCGCTTCTATTTTTTAAATACATCACCGCTTTCCAAAATATTGCTTTAACAAAACATCTCATTTACCTTAAACCATAAGATAAAATCTTTTCATCGAACATTTACTTCGTCTTTATGATCTAACCCCAATTACTTCTTTACCTTCTATAATTTAATATCAGCCACTTAAAATATACTTAGATTTTAATAAACTATGGTTATCTTCTAAAATACTTTTACTTTTTTTTGAAACGTAATTTTAAAATAAATCAATAGTCATTTTTTCTAATATGTACACATCATTTTCTTTATAAATAGGAATTTCCAATACTTTTAAATAACACATCATATATATATATAAACACATTTTAAAATATACTTCAGCAATTGACTTTATTCGAATCAATTTAGGAAACAATTTTCACAACCTTAAGTCACATATTAATATATTCAGAAAAAAAACTTATTTCATAAGTCTTTCAAATATTCATAATTCTATACAAATATAATATTCATTAATGAGTTCTTTTATTAACAAAATTTGCAAAGCCCAATTTCATAACTAATTCCCTTTTTAAAAAATTCCTTTAAATCTTTACTTCTAAAGATTATCTTGCTTCCAAAATCAGTTCTCCAATCCCACTTATTAATTAACCATCCAGTACATCAATCCAATTAAATCCAAATGTTTTCATCTATTCTCATAAGTGCTTAGCCTTGTCCCAATTACTGGTATAGTTCAATTCTAACATATGACCGAGAATTATTCTTCATACACTAAATGCAGGTACTATGGGGTTTACATTGGCATGACTCATCGCTTACAGATATTGGTGGAACTGAACGTGGATGTTTACACCATAATATCCCTAAGATGGACTCTAGTATTATTTCAATTTTGGTCTTACTCAACCAATACCTATCACTGTTCTAGTTTCCATCCTCACAAATTACTCACCCTATGCCATCCACAATTAGGATTCATTAGCAACTCTCCAATGGATAGATAGCACTGTTGGAACAGTTAAAAACATATTTGACTCAACACACACACACACATATGTATGTATATATATATGTATATATATATATGTTGTTATATGATTTATAAAATATACAAGTATGCTCTCTCAATACTTTACCTAATCCTATACCTATGCTCTAATTTAAAATATAACAACCCGCCATTTCTGAACTTCGCAATTACACAACAAAGTCCCAAAACGGCAAGCCGTTGAAGATAATACATATTGATATACAGAGATAGCATAAAACAAAACTATACTATCTGATAAGTTTCATAGTCTCGCGATTGGTTACTCAAAATATTATATTACACAAATATATCCGCTTATATTGATAATATTACTACATTAGTTTATTCAAACCAAACCCAATCAACTTAACACACTATCACATTATATCTTTAAGATACATATTATATACAACACACACACACACACACATATATATATATATATATTATTTACAATATATACATATCTCACCTTCTAGTCCATTGTGCCTCTAAAACTCACCAACCTAAACAATATTGATAAAAGAAAATATAGGATTGGGTCAGACATACGTCTGAGTAAGTGAAGCCAATCTACAACTCATATACTACCGTGATAGTGATATAACTTGATTTAAGTCTAAGTATAATATCTTCTGGACCCGCCTACGCCATGCTGTAGAATGATATTATTTTATCTAAAATTGATCCGGTCCCCAACACCAATGGTAAAGGATCCTCTATAAGAAATCCAATCTCGCCACCCGCAGTAAAAGATTTCACGTCTACGTAATCCAATCTTGCAACCTACGGTGATGGATTACACATATTGGACTCATGCTTGGTCCTTGCACATGCACTATAGGTCAACTTTGATCCCTACCAAAACTCTCCTAAACTAGCCTTATTGCTTTATGGAAGACCGCTCGCTAATACCATGAATCAAGGACCCACCGAGTATGCTACAAGATTTAGGTATTCGCTCATCGTCTCAAAGTCATATACACTACATCGTCAATCTATGCAATCCTGAGTCTTACATGTTATACTCTTATCTCCTTATCATCGCTAAGTTCTACATATTCATTTATCCTAAACCACATACATTATACCTATCCATCATCATTATCACCAAACCAAGCATCCAAACTACATCCATACACATCAAGACATCACTATGGAATCGCAAGAGAACATCACACAAAAGATTGAAACAATGCACATCAATTTGGGCATTTAAAAGCCTGAAAATAACCCAACATGGTCGTTTGGACCAGTGTGCACCCACCAATGCACCGGTGCATATTCCAGTTATGGGTTTTCCAACTTAATTTGTTTTTCTTTTATTCAAAATTTTGATTATTACTTCATTCTTTGGCTCTGATGATTTCATGTCATGTATATATACAATATCTATAATGTTACTAAGGTCCTAATATGTTCCAGTATAACAAATTAGGGTTCTTTAAGGTTTTCAATTCGATTTGTTATCAAACTAGGTTTTTTGAATTTTTTAAAGGCAAAGTACATACTTTTTATTTATTAAGTTCACATATCATTATTTAGGAAAAATTCTACTTCATAGTTTAATCCTATGATAGCCTTATAACATCCTATATCGAAACCAGAGCATTATACAAGAATCGGAGAAGCCACACTCATAGAAACTTCCAAAATTTGCTTCCATCTTCTTTGCCCTTTCATTTTCTTACCAGAAACCTTCAATTTTCTCTCCTGGTCCTTTTTCAAGATTGTAATAATCATCATACAATCGTTTTGAGGGGTGGATTTCCGAATTCCATCAAGAAACGAAGGAGATATGTTGATTTGAAGTTTGATGTTAATCGTTGAAATTTATGTACGGAAATGTTACCATTCGTCGCTGTCCGGGCCCGCTACGCCCCCATGCTCTAGAATTTTGCCTCTCAGTCATTCCAGATCTGTAGCTCTTTTCAATGGCTTTGATTTGCCGTTGGTTTCATGAATTATTGTTGAGAATTGATGAAGATAATGCATTTTGATTAAAAGTGGTTTTAGAGAGGGCTGGAGGAAAAAGAAGAAGAAGAGAAGTGTTAATTGTTTCTAAAATGAAGTTACATACTTTCAGTTTTAACTCAACGGAGGGCAAAACCATAACCACTTATTCAAAATTTAAACTCCAAAAGTCCAAAGCTCAAAACCCACTTAGCTTCAAAATTAGTTTCGCTCATATTTTCTTCATGACTTCCAAATGAGACAAAAAATACACCGTGTGACTCAAGAAACGAGATAGTTGCAATAACGTTGGTTTCTTCATTATATTTCAAAGTTAGAAAAATGACCATTTTTTCCCTTTGATGGAAATTTACCACAATACCTTCCAATTCACTTTCAGATTTATATTTTATTATTATTAAGCCTTAATTAAAATTTTGGGGTATTAATTAAGTATGGAAGAATAAATGGTATGATGTCTACATTAGCAGGTTTTGAAATTCGATGGTGTTTACTCGATCGAATCCAGATTAGTCAGAACGAAGATCTAATTTCTGCATATCAGATTAAGAGCTTACAAAGTAATGTTATTTTAGTAGACCTAAATAAATTCGAGTTAGACATGAATGGAAGTTTTAGATTTAAAGGGAGGTTATGTGTTTTTAACATAGCCGATATAATGAAAGAAATTCTCAATAATTATCGTTGATTGACATTTTTAATACATCCAAGTGGAACAAAGGTTTATAGTGGCATGAAATCGATATATTATTAAGGCATGAAACGAGACATTGAATAATATGTAAAACGATATATCACATGCCAATTATTAAAGGGCAAGCATCAAAAGCCCAACGTATTAAATTTACCTTTAGAAGTACCGCTGTGGAAGCGGGAATAGATTTCTATGGACTTTATTGACGAATCTCCTAAATCAGGACATGAGAAAAAAAATCATATGAGTGATAGTCGACCGACTAACCAAGAGTGCTTATTTCATCCCAACCGGCCAGACTATTTTCAAAACATATAGTACAATTGGATGAAATTCTAACGAACACTGTATGTGATCGTTATCCTTTGTTTACAAGTCAATTCTACCAAAGCCTGTGGTTCGCCTTAGGAGAAAAACTCAATTTAAGTATTGTATACCATCCTTAGACGGATGGATAGACTAAAAGAATAAATCGAGTTGAAGAATACTTATTAGGGATATTCCTTTTAGATTTGGAGGTTCATCAGAGGAACATCACCATTTGATCGAATTCTTCTATAGTAAGAGCTTTCAATCCAGTATTCACCTGGAACCATTCAAAGCTTTATAGGAAAGGTCGTGTCGTGTCTAGCTTGTTGGTTGGAAACTAGAGATGGATTGATACTAAGTCCACATATAGTGTGAGAGGCAATGGAGGAGATCGAGTTTATCATAGATCGTATAAAAACTGCTTAGTCTAGATAGAAGACCTATGTTGATACATGTAGAATGGACTTAGAATTTTCAATCAGAGAGCATGTATTTGTAAAAATATATTTGATGAAAAGAGTAATAAGATTTGGAAAAGCTAGGAAATTAGCTCATAGATATATTTTACCTTATTCAATTATGCAGTGCATCGAAGCTTAACATATCAAGTTGATTTGCTTGCTTATCTATCATGAATACACAATGTGTTCTTTGTGTCCCAGATAAGGAAATGTTGATAAGATCCCAATGTTGTTAACTAAGACAACTTATGGAGCTAGAGATTGAATTGAACCTGACTTTCACCGTTGAACCAACATGAATTATACATTTGAATGTGAAGTAGTAACAAGTAGGTTCTCCTAGTCAAAGTCCAATAATAAAGTAATTCCAATGACCGTACTTTGGAAACAGAAGAACAAAGTAGAAAGTCACATCCTGAGTTATTTGAAACTCGTTAGGTATGTGTTGACTAGTTTTTAGCCAACCTTGAAATGAATGAGTGCTTCGCGATAAGCAAAGATTACTTGCTAATCTGTAGGCTTAAAAATAGAGAAAAATGAGAAGTTAAATACACAACTAAAAGGTAAACAACAAAAGATGTAAAATGGTTTGGCAAAATTGTCCACGTCTACTATGAAGTTCTCTTACTATATATTTCTCTTACAAATATAGGGAGTTACAAGAGAATAATAAGAAAAAATAGGGAACAAAGCTATGTAATCTTAATGTCTTGTGTGGTAACAAGAGCACTAAATTGTGTGTAGTATTCATGATTCTTGAATGTTTCAATTAGAGCTCAACCCCTTCGAAGTTGCAATGTGAGGATTATTTATAGTAACCGAAGAGGATGGTGGATGGTTTAGATTGTGCTATAGAGCTAGTGAGAAAAGTGCTTGATCATTGATCTGACTGTAGAGGTGGACAGTCGACCGCTGTAAAGTGTGCCAAAAGATAGGTGGTGGATGAGAAAGTACTCATTGTCCCTTTGTACTAGACATGGGCTTGGATTAAATGTGCATTTAATACTGTTGGTAAGCCACATCAGTTCAACTGACCAACCATAGTGCTTTGAATGGATGGATGGATAGCTTTGTTGTTCATTTGAGTACCTTTTTGCATTAAATGCACTTTCAAAATTGCTTTGTACAATTAGCTGTGATGGTTTGTTTTTTCAAACATGGCAGATGCATGTCACGTCTCTCCCACATGCATGACTTGACTTAATACCGATCTCTCTTGAAAGGCTAAGATAATTTTTTTTCTTTTGAATTCAATGCATATGATTAAAGACGTGAGTATATAATTACCTCTTCTACCCTAAGCCCATAAAATTGCTCCTAAATGAAAATCTTTCAAAGCTTGTGAATCATTTGTAATTCTTTACCAATGAAAAAACGTTGGCTTCATTATCTATTTGCTTTCCAAACCCTTTTACATGCATGCCTCTTTATAAAATTTAGTTTGGATGTTGAGAGTGGAGAAAGCCCTTTGGTGCTTAAACTACTTTTGTTGATTGCAGCCAAAAAAATTGGTTGAGGGTTTCTGCTGGGGTAGACTACGCCTTGCAGCTTGGCTTTGACCCATGCCTACTAGCCAAGGTCCTAGTAGTGGTCGAATGTCGATCTAATGATCTAGATGAAGCTAGGGTGCTTTCTTGCTTTGAGGCTCTGATACTTCCGGGCCTAGATTGGTTTGGATGCTTCTACGCCTCTTTGAAAGGTGTAGGGGTCATAACCTCTGCTTCTTCTGCCATGACTGAAACTTTGGTCTACTCCTTGACAAGATTGTATGGAAGTTTCTCATGACCCTTTGATGGAGAGGGCATTGGATTTTTTTAGCACACACCTCATTCTTTAATAATTTCTGGATCGTTCGAAGTATCTGAAGTGCTTTGAAGATGGGAGCTTACTCAGTTTTCTTCAGCAAGTTCTTGATCATTTGAAGTGCTTCTCCAGCAAATCCAGGGGCTTTCTAGGCAGTGATAAGAATGTGTGATGGCTTGCCTTGGAAGAACTGTTAACGTGATTCTTCTTTTCTACTCTTTTTCTTCTTTTCAACTAATCAGTGAAAAGAATATCATTGTATGCCCAATGGGGTAGGCATTGTGCCCCCGCACTCTTTTGAACTGAATGAAATAGGTCTTTTGTTGCACAATCTGGTTTGACAAAATTTGTTGTGTTTCTTGATTATCATGCGACTTGTTGAGCGAAATACGTTAAAATCCAATATTTCCTGTATTTATTCTATAGAAATTTCTTTCTTTTTTAGGATTATGCTAATTATCAATATGGTAATAAGGTGAGCTGGATACAACTGTTAATGCAACCAAGTAATGGCCGGATTTAGAGTGGTAGATTGTCCAGCATGAGCTAAAATGCAAATTTGCTCGTGGGTTCTCCTAAGAGGCACGCGGTCGAGCATAGAGTGGCAGACGAGCCTAGGACCCGAGTGCATGGAGTTGTGAGGTTGAGCTGGGTAACACGTTAGTGGTCATGAGGCAACCATTGATCCCAGATCGAACTGGAGTGTATTTGCTTAGCTTAAACACTCTAGTGTAACTGAGTCGTATGATGGTGAGGAGGGTTATACGCAGCCCGCTCATAAGGACTTTATGATGAGATGGACTATATGCAGCACGTTCATAAAGAATTGATAGATGATAAAGTATAATGTTATTATATTTTTATTTTTGAAAGGAGAACTTATCTATAATCATGAGTCCAACCCGAGGTTGTGATGACCATGACTTTCAAATGAGGCAGATGATTATGAGAGAGTAGAGGTTGTAGATGATGCCTTGGGGTCGGGGTGGTCTTAGAATGAACCAGGGCATTGACCGGCCCATTGGATCTATTGTGAAACCCACTATTGATGGTGGAATGTTCTTATTGTAGCATGAGAACACACTTCTTTGCTTGCTCGAGGTAATTTCTATAACATTCCCTTGCTTTGTGCTGCTTGCCCCTAATTTTGTCGACCTCGTCTTGGACAAGGGACTTCATTATAAGGCAGTTGTAGGAGATGATGACATCTAGCTTGGCAAGCATCGATCGTCCTATTAACATCTTATAAGTAGATGGGTAATCAACAACTACAAAGCTTACATGGATCTTTACAAAGAGGGGCTATTATCTGAATGTTGCTATGAGCAAGGTTATACCCATCGAAGCAATGCCCATACCTCGAAAGCCATAAATAGGTAAAGCGCATGGGTTGAGGCTAGACGTAGAAAGCTTGAGAGCTTCAAAGACGTTCATAAACATGATATTAACCAAGCCGCCCCTATCTACGAAGGCTCGATGCATATTGGAATTGGTTAAGGCAAGAGTAATAACCATGGGATCGTGATGGGGGTAGGACATAGCTTCCCTATACTGGCCCATGAAGCTAATCGGTTGCTTTGAGTCCAACCGGGGTGCCTTGAATGCTAGGGATTCCAGTGAGTAAACCTACATTGTAGTGTCTACTTCTTTTTGATATCGGGACCGGGCCCCTTCGGCTGCGGGCCATATATGGTCCCCAACATATAGTTAGGAAACCTCGATGATGGCTTGAACCCTGGCGTTGTTGGACTGAGGTGGCTGATTCTACAATTCTTTATGGTTTCTCTTTTCTCGACCTAATATCGAACAAATTCCAGGAGTACTCCTTCCTGGATGAGCCTTTTGATCTCATCCTTGAGCACATAGTAGTCTATAGTGGAATGGTTGTTGATTCAATGGAACACGCAATACTTAGCATTTTGGTGACGTTCCTTCTGCATTCCATCTCTGATGGTCGAGGGACTTTGTTACTGCACTTGATTCCTGGTGGCGAGGTAGATGGTGGTGATATTCCTGTTCAAGTTTGAGTAATTATGGTATCTAGGTTTTTAGGGAGGGCTGGCCTCTAGGCGGCTTCTAATGTCGGATTAATGATCCCTGTTGTGGCGATCATTTTATTACAAGGGTTGGTTTAGGTGAAGCATTTTGCCTCATTGTCTCTGTCTGAAAGAACTATATCTTCCATTCTCATCATGTCGTTCATCTATCGATAGAAGTCGATTATGGACGAGGCTAGATGATTCTAGAGCACCCTCCTCATCCTTGATTTGTACCGAACCATTAAGCATAGGGCCACGACCATGTTGCAGACGTTTGCACCCTTAGCTTGTGTAGACTCTCTTTTAAAGTAGCTAACATATAACTGCACTCTTTCAAAAGGACCCTGCTTGATATTGCCCAGCTCGTTGACCAATATGATATGGGTACGTAACGTGAATAAATAAGTCTTGAATTCTGCACACAGTTGGGCCTAGGAGTGGATATTTACCTTTTGTAGGAGCAAGAACCAAGAGGGAGGCCGGTCTCGTGAGGGTGGAGGGAGAGCAAGCACTTTTCCATGTCAAAGAGTTGTCCGACGTAGGAGATGGAGTCAAATTCCATGATGTGGATGGATGAGTTTTCACTCCCATCATACTTGTCAATTGGCGGTACGGCACACAGCCAAGGGATGTAAGTGTCCATATTTCATTAGAGAACAGTTCCTCATTCTCATCATCTAAGAATGCCTCTCCCCAGCATTGCGGACTTGCATTCTGTTGAGCTATTGGTAGAGGATGTGCATTTCTTCCTTGAGGCCGACATTGGCCTGTTGCATGATGTTCTAACTGACCGCAGGCTTAGGACTAGCTTATGCAAGAACGGAGTAAGAGATAGGTGACGAGATAGAGAATGACGAGGACGAGCTAGAGATCTCTCCCTATGCACTGAGGGGGATCTGAAATGCATGGCTTGCTCTTCTCTTCGCCTATTTCTGACCACATCCCTATGAGATCGTGAGTGCACGATGGAGCCATGTATGCCATGCTAATGGTAGGGGACCACCATCGAGGTGGTCAAATGCAGAAGTGCATGAACGATTTGGAGCTAGCGACCTTTCCACTAAAGAAGAACGATGATGGGTTGGCGTCATAGGTGAAACCATTTCCAAGGCAAGGTCAATTTGGCCAGGTATGCGTGAGGTGTACCTACCCGGATGGACTACAACGTGCATCGGTGGAGTTTCTAGTACCACCCTCTCCTAGGCCTCGATAGTGTTCAGAAAATCATAACCACCATGAGGCATTGGCCTGTGAGCAGGCAGGTCGACCAGGATGACCTTTGGAGGAGCTGGTGGGACAAAGTTTGCTGTGGCTTGAGCATCCATCTACATCCTAAAGTCGTTTAGTTCATGGGCCAGTTGACCCATATTTGAACATTTTAGCAGTATATCATGCCAGATTTCTTTATTGTAGCCAAGATTGTGCTGGGCAGCACCATCAAGAGTGTTGTCGTTGGTTCGGTGCTCGTTGGAGTTGTTACCTTCTAACGGTGGAGGATTTTCCATGGCAACAAGTCAGATTGGGTCTTGCGGAGTTGAAAGGTGTGAAAGGGCAGAGCTTTTAGGGGGATCCCTCCTTCTAATGTTAAAAAGTTGACTAGTTTTTTAGCCAACCTCGGAATGATACAAGTGCGCTGCGAAAAGCAAAGACTACTTACTAATCACTAGGATTAAAAAGTGATTCAGCAAATCTGCCTACGTCCATTTTGAAGGTCTCTTGTTATATATTTCTTATACAACTGTAGAGAATTATAAGAAAATAATAAGAAAAATAGAAAGACTTAAGATACAAAGTTGTGTTACTTAAGGTCTTATGTGGTAACAAGAGTGCTGAATTGTGCATAATATTTAGGGTTCTTGAATGGAGCTTAATCCCTTTGAAATTGTAAGGCATGGGTTATTTATAGTAACTAAAATAAATGGTGCACGTTTGAGATCGTGCTGTGGAACCGGTGGGAAAAGTGCTTGACCATTGATCTAAATGTTGAGGTGGATGGTCGATAGTTGTAAAGTGTGCGATAAGACAGGTGGTGGATAAGAAAGTACTAATTGACTCTCCGTACTAGGTGTGGGCTTACATTAAATTTAATGTTGATGGTAAGCCGCATCAGTTCAACTATCCAACTACGGTGCTCCGAATCTATGGATGGATAGCTTTGTCGTTCACTTGCGTACTCATATGGCTGAGTTGGCTGACCGGCATCAGCAACATGGAAGAGACTTGGAATTTTTTGAGGACCATATGGGGAAGACAGGTGAATAACCACCCATGAAGTGTCTGTGGGGAGGCCTAATGCTAGTTGGAGTTGGCTGTATTGAAGTCATGCTTAAGGACAGACTATACTTGGACCATTCTTGCCTGATATGCTGCTTGTTGCGACGAGCTTGGATAGTAGCCAGCTACTAGCTGATGTGATGCCGAGCAAATTGTGTTGGTTACTAGCTATTGCTGAAATTTCGATGTACGGGGGCTGGTCGGGACCGAGCTGGACTCAGTCTGGATCTTGTTTAAGTGTGAAGGTTGCTTCGAGATGAAATGATCAGGCCTCATCTTGGCGCCTTGTTGAGTAGAAAGGTTGGTTTGAGACCATAGGCTTGGGCCAGCCTTCATAGGCCAGTGGTAGATCAGTTGGGCTAGCTTCGATTAAGCTAGATTGCCTTTAATTGGCCTACTGCCTACATACAAAAAATTTGAGCAACAGTTGTATTTAATAAATCTTATTGAGTCATGTTGATGTTTAAATTAAATTAACTGTAGTGTGCTTATCAATGACATAGGAATGAGTTACAGTACTCTCTAATAAATTGTGAGACTGCAATTTCTTTAAGGAGGGAAGTCTGTAACATCTCACATTTGACTAGTTATATTTTGGGAAATTTGAAGATTTGATAAATATATGAAATTTTAATTTTATTTCCAATAGAATTTGAATTGGGAAAAATTATTTTTAATTAATATAGAGTTGTAATAATTGATAAATGTGATTAGAAACTAATTTATGGAAATTTTATTAAATTTAACTCAACAGAAATAATTTTTAAAATTTATTTGAAATTCTAATTAGAAATTTGAATTGTATTTCAAATTCCAAAAATTGTTTTGAAAATTATCTTGGAAAAATAAACAATTGTAGAATTTTAGAATTTATTTTGAAAATAAAACAATTATTTTATAATGATTGAAAAGTGATATTTTAGTAAAAGAAAAATCATTATAAAAATAAAATAAAATTTGGGTAAAACACATCGAGTAGATTTTTAAACTTATATATAAAAGCGGTTCGATTAGAAGACGGTTAATGGTATAGATTGATTTAAGGAAATTAAAAATAAATATGAAACTTTTTATTGGACCTCCCTTTTCTAAACTTACCCTTATAATGATTATACTTTAACTTATATAAAATACCTTTTGTGATGACCATCTTATACCACCAGCACCTAGTATAACTTTATAATGCGTCGCTGACGTGCCTGGCCGATGTAGGATGATCATCAAGGGTTGAAAATGAAATAAAACATTACATAACCTATCGTATATCTCACATCATATGGAATAAAATATAATATACATCACAGATATAAACAGAAGAGACAATAATAACTAAGTGAACCAAATATTAGAGTACAAATCCATAATTGTACAGCAAAGTAACAATGTTTATATTAAATTAAAATAAACTCAAATAAATGTCTCATAGCAATGGTAATAAGCGGGCATTGTCAAGGCTCTACAGTGTTGCACAGTGGAATACGCATTAAAATCCATATGTAATACGATATAACTCCATCCAGCTCATCCTCTGCACAGCCACTATGTCACATCTAGACCTGCTATCTAATCTACTCAATTAAGAGTACCCAAGATAATAAGAAGCAAAGCATAAAACTTCAGGTCAGACAACAATCTGGTGTGAGCGATAAATGAATCTCAAAGTACCATACAGGTCAATATAGTAAGGAAAAAGGGTACATGAACCATACCTGACATGTCCCTACAACCAAAGAGTTAGCACATAATGAACATAATATGCTACTCTATGAATATCATAAAGGTATACTGCAAACTAAGTATGATGACGGGCGTCTGGGTATCCCTATCCCTAATACCTATCTCTAGTGACATCCCTAGAGTAATAGACTCAGAAGAAAATAATCAAAGCAACCATAACATCCATCAAACAATCCTCACTATCACTCAATGTGCTCTAGTGATAACTTGTATGGCCTTTCCCATGCCAAGGACTAATGGAAATCCCGATTTTTAATGTACTCGCCTCTAGCCCAAAGTTGATACTAGACCCAAATCACATGTCCAGGGTATTCGAATCCAAACAATCGATCCAGGATTTCTAAACAAAGTACTCATGAGCGTCTCACAATACCCCTACTTTCGAGTACATCAGAAAACACTCTGAGTATCAACGATTCCTTAGCACGTGCATCCGAGCCCTTCCCCTACGCCACCTAGCTTTCATTATTCTCAACGAACCATTCCACGTCCTTTAATCTATGATAGAACCATTCAACATTCTATCCACGGATCACCCTTCCTAGAACCTGTCCTTTATGGACAGACATTCTCACAACTCCTTTCAACATCGAGCCGCCATCATCGTAACCTAACTCCATTCACTATTGAGTTACCATCACTGATGTCACAAAGCTACGACCATGCCTACTACATCGCTATCAAACTCCAAGCAAACAAACAAACATCTTCGGCATGATCTGCAGAACCTCCTCTTTCCCTCTATGAGTTCCACCTCGACCCCAACAAACTAGACCTCTCACTGCCACCAGACCTCTCGGTACCGAGTGGTGTACTTAGCCAAAATTTGGCAAGGTTTCTTTCTCCTCTTCCAGTGCTCCATCTTTTAAGTACATGGACTTCAACTACTTCACAAAAAAGCTCTGGGCACCAACCCCAAGCCCCAAATGCTAACTTAAGAAGCTCTCGGTACTTAGTCCATTACTTAGCCAAACTTTAGCATTTGTCTTTTGCCAATTACCCTAATCCCCAACTTGGAGTACCAGCCTTCCACCGAGTGGTTTCCACGAAGAAAAGCTCTCAATATCGAGTGAAAGCTCTTGGTACCGAGTCCTCTAGTTAGCTCTAAATTTGGTGTAAAGTTGAATCCTGGGCTCCTCCCATGCTCCGAAACCCCTCCTTCAAGTTTCATCCAATTCCAACCATCTTTGCCTTTGATTTGCTAAATTCATCGGCCTCTTTCCTAACCACCTAAAAGCACTAGCAAACCATATCAAAGCACAACATACAAATATCAAATATCATACATATTCATCCATAAGAATATGATAATCAAGCAAATCCTAATCTAAATCTAACTTTTATACTAGCATATGAAAATGAATGAAAGGGGTTGCGAAACTTTTTAAAACCATTTAAAAACCTTTGAACTTTGACCATAAACATCTATCAAAATGTGATTAAAATAAGAAAAATATTTTAGGATCAAAATCATGTTAAAAAATCATTTTTAATTATATAAACATGCATACTAGAGTGAGAGGTCAAGAACCACTCACCAAATACCTACAATACCAATTTCTTCCCTTTGTCTGAAGTGGAAAACAAAGGAAAGGAATTAAAATCAGCCAAAATGATAATCTCAAGTTCCACTATGTTAACTTCCCCTTAAATTATGATTTAGGCTAAGATTAGTAAGGAAATGTAGGGTTTTTGGCGAAATTATGGCTAATGGAGGTCTAGAACTATTTTGGGGATGATGGAAATGACTTAGATCAGTTCCTACAGCCTCCCCTTAGGACAATTTTCGAGATATATTAGTAGCCTAAATATGGGCTTAGTTAATACCCATTAATGTAGACTAGCAGCAGCTAAAATTTAAAATGGTTATAACTTTCAAATGGTAAGTCTATTTTTCTACTATGACCACTTTACGAAATGGAAAATCATCATCCTGAAGTAATGAAAGTGGTTTGATACCCTAATTCGGCTTCTATCAAAATTTATAATCCATACAAGATTTTCAAGGTCAAAATAGTCACCTAGAAATTTGGCAAAATCATTGATGCGGAAAATGTCCCTAGAAGCCGCTTTCTAGAATTTTAGAGTCGTACGATCTCACATAAATAAAATATAAATACTTTACGATCCTCCGATATGTAAAATACGGGTCGTTACATCCTCCCCTTTTTAGGAATTTCTAGGAATTTCGTCCCTAAAATCCCAAAATAAGTCAAACATAGTCACCCTACATGCCTAATAATTATGTGCAAACATCTTACATATCAAACAAGCAGTCATGCAACCAATAGTGTAGGCAAGCCTATCTTGGCATGCGAGATACTGAATGTTAAAAAATAAATTCGTCAACACCCAAAAGTATGTAGAAAATGGATTAAGTAAAGAGAAGCCTTTTCAAGGCTAGTCGAAGTTGTTGAAGTCATAGGTTTAGGCAAGCATGATTCCGAGTCCATCACAATTCTTTGTTTAGTCATCCAAGTCAAACTCATGTATGTTTATACAAGTTCGGAGTCAAAGTCAAATATGCAATTAAAGTTTATGTTCAAAATCTTGTACGCTATGCGGGTTCGAGTTCGAAGTCAAATCAAAGTGCAAATCATAATTAAAGACAAATATGTTACTCACAAATCATAGTCCATAGGCTATGCAATTGTTTGATTTCCAATTTCTTATGTGTATAATGCTCAAAGGTTACAATTGGCAAAATCCCCAAATCAATTTAGGGTTTACAAAGTTGAAAATGTAAGAAGTGGAAGAAGAGAAAAATCATCCTCAAAATGGCACCCCTAGGTCCATATTTATAGGGGAAGAGCGGTGGGTCTTCGACGAAGATAAACTTCGACAATAGAGTCGGTAAGGACTTTAGTGACTTCGATGTTGCTATATGCTAGGCTTCCATCTTACTCTTTTAGTAGAGGTATGTGGCAAGTACAAACTATGGCATCGACGACTTTCGTCATGATGGTCGATGTCCTTTAAGAGCGGGTGATGACTTCGTGCACTATCATTAGTGAAGTTGGTATTGGACTTCGACTTCATCCTTTTAGAGATATGCAGCAATAACTTAAGTAGCAACAACCTTGGCAGCAATAATGTTGCAGGGCACTAGCTTAAGTGACTTCATAATGTCGGCTCTTTAATGATTGATGGCATTGAAGTCTTCCTTCGTGATGATTGGCGCCACCTTGATATAGCATTGATAACTACAATGGACATTGAAGACGTTCGACATCAATATCACGTATATAATTATGTGGCATCCTTCAAGTGTTGATAATATTCGCTCTATAAAAGTCGAAGTGCAATATTGAACATTAACGAAGAGCAGTGTCGCTTTGCATTCCTTTCGATGTTGATGATCATTGGCATCATCGTAGAGCAACATCTTCAAAGTGCCATAAAGTGCAGCGTCGCTTTAGTACAATGCTAATTCATTTCATGGTTGTCGATGAACTTGCTTTGTTTTCGATAGGTGAATATCGGCATTCACATAATATAGCATCAACGAAGTGCGTTATGGGTCACTTCGACACTCATTGATGGTTTATGATGTTGATTGTGCTCGATATCTTTGCTCTTTTGGTTACACACGATGATGTATGCATGTCCTCGACGCTCATCTATCTTCATGTTCTCGATGTTGATTATTGACGCTGTAAGTATATTACTGGTTGCATGCTTCGAGAGTGATGATGGAAGGCGATGTGGTCAGAGAATGGTTTTCCATCATGAAAGTCGACATCATACACATATGTTATGCTATATGTCTTCGAAGTCAATACTTTCCATCATAAAGGCTTATTCACTTCTTCTAGCATTGAGGTTCAACATCATCTCCTTAGAGCTCTGAATCAGAAACTATATTCTCGTGAGAAATTATGTGGATAACATTTGCTCCCCCCCAAAGTGTAGTAAAAACATTGACTTTCCAAGTCAATAATCTAAAACAGGGTGCTTGCCACCTTTCACATCTATTCAATCTGATCACTTAAAATTATCGGGATCATTTAAAATTCCATATATCCGGGTTGATACTAATATATGATTTAATACTAATGTATTTTTGCTTTGTAGTGTAACTCATACGGCACTTGGTGTTAGTCTATTCACTCGACATGGTTTTACTAATGCAACGTTATATTTAGGATACTCTATGTTAATTATTATTCAAATTTTCTTGCTCATACCCATACACTTGTTCTTTTATTGTAAGTTTAGCATTTGTGTTTTCCTAGTCAACCTAAAATTTTGAACTTTTCTTATGAACCCAACATTGGTTTTTCAACGGTCATCGACTTGTTGTAAAGGTTATTTTGGACTTTGAACTTTTTATTGTCTAGATATTATGGAAATTTCCTACATGTTCTTAAGTACGAGTATTCAAATTTGGAATAATATCACCTGGTAGACAGATAGAGAACTTAGCGAGAAACTCTTCAAGAAGACTGGTATGGGCTTCAAAGTTTCTCCCCTTGAGTTATATCTTCTTTTATTATCGGAGATTAGCTTTTAATATTGAGTTGCTTATAAAATTTTAGATCAGATTCCTTTGTTATTCAACTTGTGGTTCACTTTTATCTTCAAATCCGAAGTCTTATTTGATAATAGATTAGCAGTTTGTGAAATCAAAAGTTTATTTGACGAGAAACTAGAAACATTCCTGGTACTAATTTCGAAAATAAGGTTAGAAAACCATCTGATAATAAGGAAGCTAGGAATTCAGCATATCATCTGATAACAAGAAACCCAAAATACCATCTTCTACAATAAGAAACCCAGAATACCATATGGTAATAAGAAGTCTATCTGCTAATAATAGAAGATTGGAAATCCCTATTTGACAACATCTGATAATAGAAAACCAAAAATCCCATCTGGCAATAATAGAAGACCAGAAATTCTCATCTGAAAATAGAAGACCAGAAATCCCTTCTGGCAATAATAGGAGACCATAAATCCTCATTTGAAAATAGAAGAATAGAAATCCCTTCTGGCAATAATAGAAGACCAGAAATCCTCATTTGAAAATAGAATACCAGAAATTCCATTTGGTAATAATATGAAAACTTGAATTCCAAAAGAAAACTAGAAACTCAATAAGAAGTCCAAAAACCATTAAGAAAACCAACAAGAAGCCCATAAATCCATTTGTCAAGAAATCAGAAATTCAATCAAAAACTCAACCAAAAGCTTGTCAAAATTTATCCGATAATAAGAAACTTAGAAACCAATACGATAGTAATAAAAAAAATCAAAAAATCATCTAGTAATAGTAATTTTATGTATACTTAAAGCAATGGATTCATAATTTCATCTAACACTAATTTTATAGTCCTACCTAAAATGCTATATCAGAAACTTTCCCCGAGGACTAATACTTCGAATAGCAATGGAGATTTCCGTTGTTCAAAGGAGTGTCTCTTGTTAAGAGATACGTAGTTGTTAAGGTATTTATTTATTTATTACTGTTGTTGTTATTATTATATTGGAGCTAAATAGTTCCGTTCAACCATTCAGCTATTCAGCAAAGTAGTTCCGTTCAGCTAATCAACCATTCAGCAAAGTAGTCTCATTCAATCGTTCAGCAGAGTAGTTCTGTTCAGCTTTTCAACCGTTCGGCCGTTCGACGGAGTAGTTCTATTCGGTTGTTTGGCTGTTTAGTAGGTAGTTTCATTCAGTTATTTAGCCGTTCAACGGGTAGTTCCATTCGACTGTTTGGTTGTTCAAAGGGCCCAATTAATTTATTAATTCTTATTATATAGACCTTATTTTGAAGGTTTCCTTATTTCTAGGTCTAGTCTAGACCTACTAGAAGTCTGTTTTGATATGTTCCTTAAATAGAGCTATTCTTACCTTTATAGTAAGGATTTGTTCTTTGCTTAATTCCTTTTTCCTCTCCATTGGGCACTGGACTCCTTCATGACTTCCATCTTTGCCTCTTTTCGAGTTTCGGACATCCTAGTCCCTTCTCCTTTTAGCCCTTCTTGGGCTTTACCCTGCTTCATGCTGTGGACTTCTTTATCCATTTTGTTTATGGCTTTGGACATCTTCATCCATTCATTTATTTGTGCCCCTTCTTGGGCTTTGTTTTTGCTTCAAACTGTGGACATCTTCGTCCATTTGTTTGTTTGTGCCCCTTCTTGGGCTTTGTTTCTGCTTTAGACCGTGGACATCTTCATCAATTTATTTGTTTGTTGAAAGCTCTTCGGAAATTCATCGGAGGCTTTGGTGGGTACTGGACCCTCCTTAGGGGCGCTCTAGACCGGCTTAAGGCTTTTTGGTGGGTGTTGGACCCTCCTTCCTTCAAGAGGTGCTCCGGACCGGCCAAAGGCTTTTTAGCGGGTAATGGACCTTCCTCCCTTTAGGAGATGCTCCAGATTAGCCGAAGGCTTTTTGGTGGGTACTGGAACCTCCTCCCTCTAGGAGGCATTCTGTACCGGCCGAAGGCTTTTTGGTGAGTGCTGGACCCTCCTTCCTCTAAGAGGTGCTCCGGACTGGCCGAAGACTTAAAATTGTTTGTCAAAACAATTTTATGGCTTCGTTGGCCATTTAATAAATATGAAAAAACCTTTTTTTTGAATACTAAAACTCTAGTTATTCTCGATATGAAATTTCCCTTTGGAAGAAATGATTTTTGAAAAAGAACCGAGAATTTTTTCTTAAAATCAGTCGTACTTTAGAAAATAATTTGGATACTAGAGTTCTTTGATAAAGATGCCCCTTCCTAGTATTGCCACCAAGAAGAGTTTTGAGCCAATCTCATAGCAGAAATGCAAATCTCAAATAAGAGACTGATTGATCATGATCACAAACCAATAGTCCTTTAATAGGGAATAGGCTTTCCCAATTAGAGTTTTAGCAATGCCGACGAGCCTTGATAGTTTCAAAAACTTTCTTTAGAAAATAAGTATAGGTTTTTTCCTATTGACTTTTGAAAGCTTTGAAATGCTTTTGCTAGCATGTTCTAGATTAAAACTTTTTGCTAATGCTAAGTAACTTTTCCTGAAAATTTTATAGATCTTCCTTGAGATAGATAAATATAGGCCCTCCTAATTTATAGGGTAATTAGTAAGAATCTTTTATTGACTTTTGGAAATATCTTTCTCGAAGGTGTGTTTGGTAAAACTTTTGAATAAAACCGCTTGTTGAAAATAATGTTAATGTAATATTACTCTACCTTTGTATTGTGTCATTTTAGGTTTTGCTTAGCGAAAAGAGATATCTTGTTTGTAAGTCTGAAGAGTCATGATTCATGAGCTAGTGGACTTTTTACGGACAAGAACATGCTTTTTCCTAAGAATTCCTTCTTTTGAGAAGATTTTGAATATTTACCTTCCTCCGAAAACTGGTTTGAACTATCTGCTAATGAAAGCTAGAAAATTGCTATGCTTTAATGGGGAAGTCCATAATCTCCTAGATATAGCAGATTAGTTTTGTTTTAACCTATAAAGAAACTTGAATTTTATGTCAATACATGGCAAATTTCAAGTACGAATCAAATTATAATTTTTTATGAGAAAAGATAATTCATAGCGGGCAACTGCCATAAAACTTTACAGTTTGACTGGGATCTGAATCTAAAGTTATAAAGCTGTTCTTCTTAGAAAAGGTTAAGTTTCAGGTGCTTAGACCATTCTCTCCAAAGTGAGAAATCCTTTAGGCCTCCTTAACGAATTCTTTTAAAAGTCCTAACTTGATTATATTCTAAATTATTCTTGACAAGATATGACACTCATTAGTCTTGTGTCCATTCACTTTGTGGTAGACACAATAATCTCTTCCCTTCTTAGGTTCAGGAGGTTTCCTTGTTTTATAGAAAGTGGAGAAACTTTCATTACTTTTTACTATGATGAAAATATAGAAAAGGGTTTGTTTAATTCTACATGATTAGATTTAGATGTCCCCATTTGATCTTTTCCTTTACTTTCATTCCATCTTGGCTTTTTGCTAGAATGACTGAGACTGAACTTTCCTTCTTGTGTACCTTGTTGGGATTTTTCCTTGGCGTGATACATCTCATCCATTTAGATGAATTTATCCACTCAGAAATGGAAGTATTATATATCTTTACACCCATGAATGTAAAGATCTTCCCAAAAAGGAGTTTGCTAAATTAGCCTCGAGCGAATTGCCATCACTTTTTCTCCATCGGTTGCATTTTCTGCTTTTAGTGCCTTTGTACTAAATCTTTTAGGTATTCGCCAAGCAATTCCCCTGGCCATTGCTTAATATTAGCCAACACACTGGAATATATGGTTGGGTCTTTATATACGTAAAGTTGCACCACGAATTCATAAGAGAATTGTTCCTAAGAACAGATGGTCCCTTTCTGATAGTGCATATACCATTTGATAGTTATTCCATAAGAAGTTAAGGAAAAAGTTTGCAACCAACTGTTTAGAAGCGTTATACAAATCCATTCGACTTCAAAAGTTAAAAGGTGATGGTCTGGATCAGTAGTTCCATCATACTTTAGTGGAGGAATTTTGATGTATGACAAAATTCTAACAACAAATATTTCTTTTGAAAATGGAGTTTTTCGAAAGCTGTTTTTTTTCTTAAGTCAAGATTTTGTTCCTCTTCAAGCATATCCTTTTTTATTTTATTGAGAATGTCTTTTTGGTCGGTTTCATTATCATAGTAATTTCTTTCATAGGGCATATGCTCCTTATATGAGATTGGGCTATCCAATTGTTTAAGTGACCTTCCTACTTGGATTTCTTGATTCTCGTTTTGTTGACTTATCATAATCCTTTTGCTTTCTTTTGTTTGCAACTTTGGAGTGCATATATCTGATACCTTGTCTTGGATCTTACTTGGAGATTTTGCTTTCTCGACCTCATTGCTTGTGAGTTTTGTTAGAGTTGAAGGTTGTCCAACTTTCATATTATGTGAATTGAAGCTTGGGATGATATTGTCTTCCAAAGTTGTTTGTGATGTGACTTCTTCATTTGGGATGTTATCATTATTTCTTCCAGTTCTCAACATTTTCTCTAAAATAAAAGAATTTTATGCAATTAGTTTATAGAAAAAATTATAAGGGATCGAAGGTTCAAGCACTCCTTCTAGTGCCAAAATGTTAATAAATAAATTCATCAACACCTAAAAGTACGTAGAAAATGGATTAATTGAAGAGAAGCCTCTTTGAGGCCAATCGAAGTTGTCAATGTCATAGGTTGAGGCACTCATGATTTCGAGTCCATTAAAATTCTTTGTTTAGTCATCAAAGTCGAAGTCATGTGTGCTTATACAAGTTCAGAGTCGAAGTTAAATATGCAATCAAAGTCTAAGTTTGAAGACATGTATGCTATGCGTGTTCAATTTTGAAGTCAAGTCAAAGTGAAAATTATAATCGAAGACAAATATGATAGTCACAAATCATAGTCCATATGCTATGCAATTGTTTGATTTCCAATTCTTTATGTGTACAAGGCTCAAGTATTAAAATTGGCAAAATCCCCAAATCAATTTCGGGTTTACAAAGTTGAAAGTGTAAGAAGTAGAAGAAGAGAAAAGCGTCCTCAAAATGACACCCTTAGATCCATATTTAAAGGGAAAGAGCGGAAGTGTCTTTAACGTAGATAAGCTTCAGCGATAGAGACAGTAAGGACTTTGGCGATTTCGATGATGCTATGTGCTAGGATTCCGTCTTACTTTTTTAGTAGAGACACGCGGCAAGTATAAACTATGGCATCAACGACTTTCATCATGACGGTCGATGTCTTTTAAGAGCAGGCGATGACTTCATGCAACATCATTAGTGAAGGTTGTGTATGATTTCGACTTCATCCTTTTAGAGATATGCAGCAATAACTTTGGCGGCAACAACCTTGGCAACAACAATATTGCAGGGCACTGGCTTAAGTGAATTCATAATGTCGGCCTCTTTAATGATTGATGGTATTGATGGCTTCCTTCACGATGATTAGCGCCGCCTTGATATAACATTTATAAATTCAATGGAAATTGATGAAGTTCATCGTCAACATCGTGTATACAAGTGCACGACATCCTTTAAGTGTTGATCGCTATATAAAAGTCGAAGTGCAATATTGAACACCAGCGAAGAGCGGTGTCACTTTGCATTCCTTTCAGTGTTGATAATCATTGGCATCATCGTAGCAACATCTTTGAAGTGCCACAAAGTGCGGCATCACTTTAGTACAATGCTAATTCCCTATGTGGTTGTCGATGAGCTTGCTTTGGTTTCAATAGGTGAATATTAGTGCTAACAGAATCCAACATCAATGAAGTGCGCAATTGGTTACTTCGACACTCATTGATGGATTATGATGTTGGTTGAGCTCGATACCTTTGCTCCTTTGGTTACAAGCAATGTTGTATACATGTCCTTGATGCTTATCTATCTTCATATTCTCGATGTTGATCATTGATGCTATAAGTATTTTACTGGTTGCAAGTCTTCGAAAGTGATGATGGAAGGTGACGTGGTCAGAGAATGGTTTTGCATCGTAAAAGTTGACATCATATCCATATCTTGTGTTGTATGTCTTCAAAGTCAATACTTTCCATCATAAAGGCTTAGATACTTCTTCTAGCAACGAGGTTCGACATTATCTCCTTAGAGCTCTGAATCGAAAACCATATTCTACCGAGAAATTATGCGAATAAAACTAAACTACCTTATATGATATCAAAGGTGAAAGTAAATACGCTAAAATGTGGGCCTTACTGTACAAAGAGCTCTGGATTTGTGGCCTCATACTCTCCTTGGTTTCCCACATGCAATCGGCTTCACTTCCACCTCATTGAACATTCACTATCTCCACCATCTTCCTCCTAAGTTGTTTCTTATCACGTCCAACAATACGAACCGATATGAGGTCTCAAAGCTTCTGATTTATTCTCGATATAATTAAGTTGATCCGGTGCAATTGTCAAGCCCGAGTCATGCATACAATTCTGTAGATGATAGACATGGAAGATTTTGTGCACACTAACCATCTTCTGAGTTAAGTTGACCCTATAGGCTAGGTTCTAATCCTCTCTACTACTGGAAAAGGACCTAAGAATCTTGATGCCAACATTCCCTTATTACCGAATCGAATGACATTCTTCAAAGGAGAAATCTTCACAAGCACCATATTGCCAATGGAGAACTCTAAATCTCTACATCTCCTATCAACATAGCTCTTCTGCATATCCTGAGCAACTTTCATTTGTTGTCAAACGATCTTAATCTTCTCTGAGGTTTCTCTAATCATATCCGATTCCGGCCCAAGTATCAGTTTCTCACCCATTTTCTACTAACACAAAGGGTTGTTGGCCATACAATGCTTCATATGGTGCCATATCGATACTAGACTGATAGCTATTATTGTATATGAATTTCGTCAAATGCAAATGGTCATCCGACTAACCTTCGAAATCGAGTATGCATAACTGCAAGAGATCCTCCAATATATGTTCACCCTCTTGGTCTACCCATCAGTTTGTGGGTCATAAGCTGTATTGAGATGCAGCTTGGTCCCCAATGCCTCATGTAAGCTCTTTCAAAACCCACTAGTGAACAATGGGTCCTGGTCGATCATAGTGCTCTTTGACATACCATGAAATCGTATATCCCATTTCACATATAGCTCGACTAGTTTGGCTGCCATTCTACTTGACTTAATGGATTTAAATCTAGCGCTCTTGGGAAATCGATCGACTATGATCCATATTCTATCATACCCTGCTCGAGTCCTTGGTAGTCCATCAATAAAATCGATACTTGCTCCCATTTCCACTTGGGAACTTCAAGCGGTTGTAGTAATCTACTTGGATTTCTTTGTTCTACCTTCACCAACTGGCACTTCATACATTTCGAGATGAATGTCCCAACATCCTTCTTCATCCCTTCCCAATAATAGGTCTTCTTCATATCACAGTACATCTTATTTTCGTTAGGATGTATAGTCAACCTAGAATGGTGGCACTCCCGTAGCACCTCATCTCACAACCCATCAACATCGGGGACAAATAATCTACCATCCTTATAGAGCCAACCTTCTCGGTCAAGTCCGTACTGCTTCATATCTTCAAACTCTATTCCTTCTATTTTGTCATAATCTCTACTAGTCTAGCATATCACCTCTGGCTAGTACCAATTCACTTAACCAAAGCAGGTCTAATCGTCAAACTTGCTAAAATCTCTTGCTCTAACTTGCAATGAGGTCTAAAGTCATAGCCAACAATATACTCCAATTGCTTCCAGTCCATGAACATCACTTCCAGACTTGTACGTCTTCTACTTAATGCATCGATGGCTGCATTTTCCTTACCAAGCGCATATGAAAAATCAAAGTCGTAGAAGGCCAAAAATTCCAACCATCGCTATTGGCAAAGGTTGAGATCCTTTAGGGAGAAAAGGTACTTCAAGGATTTGTGGTCCGTGAATAGCTCGAACCTTTCTCCTAATAAGTAGTGCATATGAAAAACCAAGCGCATATGAAAAATCAAAGTCGTAGAAGGCCAAAAATTCCAACCATCGCTGCTGGCAAAGGTTGAGATCCTTTAGGGAGAAAAGGTACTTTAAGGATTTGTGGTCCGTGAATAGATCGAACCTTTCTCCTAATAAGTAGTGCCTCCAAATCTTCAAAGCAAATACTATGGTTCCCAACTCCAAATCATGAGTTAGATACTTCCTCTCGTGCAGCTTCAATTGTCGACTAGCGTAGGCGACAACTTTTCCTTTCCGCATCAATACTACACCTAATCTAGTACCACATGTGTTTGTGTATATTGTTAACTTCTTATTCCCGCTCGGAATTATCAATACTGGGGCACTCATCAACCTCTCCTTCAGACTTACAAATGTATGCTCACACTTTGTGTCTCAAACAAAAGTCTGATTCTTCTTTGTTAAATTAGTCAACAGTGCTGCTACCTTCAAAAAGTCTTTGATAAAACGTCTATAATATCCCGTAAATCATAGGAAACTCCTCACACCCATAGGATTCTTGGATTGGAAACGCTGCCACCTTGGTAGGATCTACTACGATGCTCTGCTCAGAGATGACATGATCCAAGAATCTCATTTCCCTTCTCTAGAAGTGACATTTCAAAAACTTCATTTTTGACTTGTGCCTCCTCAACACCTCATGCACAATTCTTATGTGTGTCTCATGTACCTCCTCTATTTTTGAATAGATTAAAATATCATCTATGAACATAAGTACAAACTTATTTAGTTGATCCTTAAAGACGTGGTTCATGAGATCAGCAAAGTATGTCAGAGCATTGATTAACTTGAACGACATAACCAACCACTCATAAAAACTAGACGGCGTATGAAATGCAATTATAGGCATCTCTCCTTTGCTACTCTCAACTAGTGAAATCCTATCGCCAAATCCAATTGGGAGAACACCTTCGCACCATAGAGCTAATCGAACAAGTCATCAATATATGTTTAAGGACCCAAAATTTCGAAAGCTTATTAAACTCTTTTTAAATAATAAATGATAATGGTAAACTTTTAAATTTATAATTAATGTTATTAATTTTTTTTTAAAATAATTTTTTTTAATAACGTGTGAAATTATCACTCTGAGACACTATCTCGGATCTTGACAAAACTAGCATCATTGAGTTCGGAATAATGAGTTGTGTGCAGACGAGTTTCATAGCAATCAGACGTCCTGTGTGATCGTGCAAGCTCGGAACGTTTGACGATTTTATTAAGAGAATAAAATATAATATAATTTTACTATAAATAACCCTCAACACTTAAACCCTCTTCATTATCACTTTCCACTTTCTTCCTTCACCAAAAATCAGCCACCACTATTTCTTCTTCTTCTTCCAATTGTTTAGAGAGCAATAGGTTCAACAATTTTAGATCTTCTAGGATCGTGTGAGTGAGGACTTTGTGTTGGTGTGTATGGTTTTGTGTGTGGTGAAGTTTGGTCATGCTTGATTGTGAACGGTCAAACTAAGGCTCCACCTTGTCGGAGCTAGATGTGACGTAAGGTTTTAGCATTGGTAGCCATGGGTTTATGGAGTGAAAAGAAACTAGTGGGAGGAGTTTGGAGGCATGTGGATTTATTTTGTGTGCTGCGACGTTAGCTTTTTCGCTTTGTTGGTTGTGGGTCGTGAAAGGATTCGAGGTGTCAGAAGGGAAATTGGAGTTACTGTTGAAATCATGATGGCATAGGGAGTCGATTGGCGATGGTTTGGTGTTCTCAGGTGAGCCGAAGCAAATTATGACCTGACATGGTCAAAGGGGGAGCATCATGGTCATGTTTTGATTGGGGCAGCCGAGTGTGGATTTTGAGGCATCATTGTGTTTAGCGCATGAAGAGATGATCATTAGTGGTGATCGAAGGCACACTTGTGGTCCAAGGTAGTGGGGATGATGGTGGTTGTGCATGGCAAATATGTATCAAGTATCTAGCATGCATAATTTAGGGGAGAAGATAGGTTTGAGTAGGGATTAATTATTAAAGGTGATTAGAAATTTAATTAGGTTAATTAATTATCTTAATTAATTCAAATCCTTATAAAACTCGTAACTTTTGCATACGCGGTCTAGTCGAGGCGTCGTCTTCGCTTTGCACTCATAACGAAATTTTCTACGGTTGGGGTTGGTTGGGGTTGGTTGGTGTTGATGAGTTTACTCACCAGTTGATTTGTATATTGTTGTGATATAATTGTTGTTGTGTTAAAATGTAAATAGTATGATGAATAATGCAAGTTATTACTTTCGGACCTCTTGTTGCGATTGAAAAAAAATGACAACAATATATGTAGTATAATTTCTCTTTTAATTCTCTATAACATGTATCATAGGCTAGACTTATTTACAGGTTTGATGTTGTTATTTGGTTTAGTTGGAAATGGTGTGTGAATGGTTGAATCGAAATTGTCGCTATAAATGCACTTTGAAATCCCCTATATTTAACACTTGTTAAATTGGTTTAGATGTGGATATATTGTGAAAATATATATTGTTTGTTCTATACACATGGTTATGGATGCGTTTAACCTAAAAAAATTAGTTTGGAAAGTTATTGAAATTATGAAACAAAATTATGTTGAAAATCCTGGTTTTTACAAAAAAGGGATTTTACTCTAGATATTTTTCCAAATCCTTTTAAAGGAGTTTTCATGAAATTGATAAAAGTATTTTGAAATAGAAGTTTGAATTTTAATTATGTTTTTATAGTTATTTTTATTTTTAAAATGAAGAGTTTTAAATTATAAAAACATGTTTCTATGGTTTTTGAATAAATTATAAATAAGTATTTTTAAGTAATGTTTAGAATAAATGTTTTAAACTATTATATAAGTATTTTAAAGTACATTTTAAGTATATATGGTTTGTAAAAAAATAGTAGTTGGTTTATTTAAATAATTTAAGCTTATGTGAAATAAAATCATTTCGAAAAGGTTTCCAATAAAAATATATAAGTTCGGAAAATGCCAGTTAAGCCTTTTATAAAGTAAGGAAAGTTTGGATTTTAACACTTTTTGTTAAAATAAGTGGTTTTTTGAAATTAAGTGTAATTACTTTAATTTGTTAAATTAATGTAGAGATAAGTAATTATAATTAGGATTGTAATTATGATTTTAATGAGGAATTCTTTAAATTAATAATAAGAGAAATGGTTTTGGATTTGTTGTGGCATTGTTTGAGTAACAATTGTCTTAAACCCATATAATTGTAATTTAATCTTTTAAGGGAGTTTTAAAGATAATGGTTAAGCGAAGTGTTTTGGATTTGCTGTAAACAATGTTTTAGTAACATTTGTTTTTAAACCCTTGAATAATATTTTAAAGTGGTAAAATATTGTTAAATGATTTTGGGAAATACTTAGGTCTTCAATAATAGAATCTTAAAGATAATAACAGGTTTAAAATCTTTTGGGAAAAGATAGAAAAGTATAAGTTTTAAAGCATAAAAGAGAGAAGAGGTTTATAATAACAATGTGTGAGAAACATTTGTTTTAACCTCTTTGATTTTATTTTAAAGTAAGTAAATCTTATCATTGACTTGTGAATATACTTCTACCGTGGAGATAAGTATATGAATACGTTTTGAAGTATTGAAAAGAGTACAAATGAATGAGAAATTGGAAAATACTTGTATATACCCTTATAAAGATATTTTAAATATATATACAAGTAGAAAAGGGAAACTTTAATTAATAATGGAAAATTAATTAAAAAGATGATAAGAAGTCGTTTATATGACTTGATCATGCATGTGTGTATTGATCATGCTTTGTGTGTTACTTGCTTCTGGTATGGGACTTAGTTTCCCTTATGTGATCATTCTTATTATTATTGAAATTGACTAAATATAACTCTGGAAATATCTAGAAGAAACACAGGATTTATATGGTACAATTATCTTCAGTGATGCTATACTGTACGTATAAGCTCATTTTTCTCTTCAAGGACAAAAGATACGAAAATTTGTCTGCTTAAACGGTTAGGAGCTAATCTCCGCTCTTTTGCATTGTCTGTTTATTTCCAAAAGAACCAGAGTTGAGTTTACCGAAAATCCGTTGATTGGTTTTGGAGTGTCCAGTAAGTGGGGGAGTGTAATTATATGAGATTCCTCGGAACCTTAACTACTCCAAAACCATATATGTGTTCTATGCATTGGAATAGGTTTGTGATTGGTTAGAGACGCCGGAATCTATGTAGAGCTTCGAGACCCATTTGAGATGATCAAACACATGTAGTCGTTCGTGATCTATTTATGATGTAGGAATCCATGTATGATTCTGAGATCTGTTGAGATATGGGAATCCATGTGTGATTCCGCGATCTGTTCGAGTAGGGGACACATGTGTCAAGATCTGTTCAAGTTATGACTCATATGTTGGAATGCCGAACACAGCCTCGCCAGCGGTAATTACTAAAACCAAAGATAAGAGACATAGCCAGTAGGGTTGGTAAACACATAGGGTACATACAACTCCATTCTAGAGATACTTATATGGATGTGCATGCGGGAGCGATGCACTTGATTTTAGCAAGACCAGCTATGTTTTTCCTATGGTACATTTATTAGAGATGTACGATGCTTTGGGAGGATATCTCTGATCCTTATGTATGAGGACCATTTATTATGGGCACCTCCGTAGAATCCTACACAATTAGGAAACGCGCCTTAGCGGTTTTGATTGTATACCTATTATTGTTATGGTGTATACTCACATGCCTCACAGCTACTTGATTATTTGTATTTCACACCCTAGACATTATTATAATATCATTGGATTTCCTAATAGAAATGGTGTAGTTATCGTAAGGTAAAAACTCATCCGTGTTTATTTACAGCATGGTCTTACAAGATACCTTTATTTTTGAAGGGTTATGTAAACATTAATAATCCAAATGATGTGAGTTTCTCATGATGGTTTACCATACTGATATGTGTGTTATTTTCCTATAATGCTTGGGTCAACCGTGTATATTTCAAGATTTAGCTATGGTTCATTGGAGCTCTTGGAGAGGAGCTGGATGATTTCCAACCGTATTTATTTTCCACCGCATTACTTATTTTGTAGCATTAGCATTTGTGAGGATATGCTGTTATAACTGTCTAGGATGATGGTAGGTTAGTTTACTCTGATTGTTGTATGTATATTAAAGTTTTTTTTAGTAAAGATCTTTTGAGATATTACATATTATCGTTCTGCATACGAGATTCTGATATTGTGTTCTTCTTTCTTTTTTTTGTTTTTGTCTTTGTTTTCTTTTACCATAACGTTCTGCATTTTCGGCACTTGAGTGCTTGGCATGAAGTGTCGACATTCAGGGGTCGAAAAGGACGTTAGTTACATTTGTTGTCAGAGATAAAGGTTAAGTGAGAACCTTGGCTTTAGTGGGGTATAACTCATTAAGAGATAGGGCAATGGAATGTCTTATTATGAGTTTAGTGTATTATATATATGAGGGTGCGTACTTGTTATTGTTATAAAAATATTTTGTATTTTGTTGATTGGTCTATTGAGTGGTTTGTGGATTCTGGTCAATACGAGTTGTTATTGTTATTGATAGGGATTTCTAAATACTTGAACATGACAAACCGACGCAGTATTATTTTTGAAATTCATAAATGAAATAATTTTACCTAGGATTATATTTTATATATAAAAGAATAATTTTCAAAAAACTGATATAGTTATTTATGTTGTGTTTGCTTGTTAAGAAATAATAATATTCAATTATTACCATTTATTGTTTGATTAGTTGTGCTCGGCCAGTTTATGAGCAGTTTTACCTTTTCACTACATGGGGTGAGTAGATAGTAATTGCGGGGATATTGAAACGAACACCTTATGAATTAAGTTTTATAGTTTGACTATAAGGCGTTCGGTGATAATGTTGGATTAAAATTTAATTTTAACAAAAGTTGTTTATTATTATCTAAACAAAGAAATAAATTTGTGAAAGGGTTTAGATAAGGAAGTAACTTTATATAAGTATAGTTTGTAAATAAAAAGGATTTAAACTGAGAATTTGAGAACTTGAATACCAGTGTTTTTGGAAATTATTTTTCAAAGTTTGTGAAGAGAAATTAATAATAGTACTATTTGAAAGTATTTATATATAGAAATATTTCAAAGGATTTTAAAAGAGATAGAAAGTACTAAACTCGCTTTTATCACTAGAAAATAATTTTGATGATGACTGCAGCTTCATCGGTGTTTATTTTCAAGTGGGGAATGTTACCATAGTAGTTTTGCTTTATAATTGTTTTGGTAAAACAAATTTTGATTTAAATTCCAAAAGTACGATTTGATATATAAAAGTTGTAAGTTTATATTATTTCAAATTGATTTGAAATGATAATCGAGTGTTTAGTTCCAAAAATTTTAGTTAAGTTATATTATTGACTCATGTATCCTATACATTAGGGTAGTTTGGCTGCGCATCTTGTTTTGATCTGTTGATTAGTGGTTTTCAATTATTGGAATAAAATAGAATTTTTGGCCATTTTGGATAGTCGGAAACTTCCGAATTGATATAGAAATTGAAGCTAAGTGTTTTTGTGAAAATACCAAAAAGGTGAGTTTTTGTAACTCTTAAAGTGAAAGATTGTAGAATTTAAACAAGTTTTTAATAGATAGAACATTTTTTTAAGTAGAATAATTGATGTTATTGGTCCAACTAATATACATCTTTACCTTTGGGTTGTCTAAGAAAAGTAGACTCTAGTCTTAAGTTTGGATACTAGAGTCCGACTCTTCCTAGCTACTTGCCTAGCCCGATGGATAAAAAGGTCTAAAAGGTTAACTCAATGATAATATCCAAATTTATTTTGGGCCTTCATCAAAATTTCTAATAAGTAAAATGAATAAGATTGCTTCGTATATACTCCTAGGATGTAGTGGAGTGATATACAATATGGACTTAAGTATTGAATTTTTTTAAAATGGATTGTGGCTTTGTGAAATGATTATAATGCTTAATAACTTGAAGTTAACTTTTATGAAACGGTTCATAAATTATTTTAGGATTAAATGAGGAATACTATATGGAAAATTAATGTGAATTAAAAGGAAAAGAAATTGGCATAGTCAAGCAACCAATTGAATAAAGTACATAAGTTGTACATAGATCATTTTATTTGCATGATTGTTCTTGATACAGGATTCATGTACATGATTTCGAGGTGGTTTATACCAATCCTAGTTGGAATTTTTCACTCGATTCTTGACGGCGGATGCTTGATATGGATTCTCGATATGATCCTGAAATTTTCTATCATGTTACATGGCTATGAAAGAAAAACAGAGGTCTCTAATCAAGGAACCTGATCGAAATTCGCATTAGAGAAATAAAGTGAGATATACTAGTTCGGAAGTGAAATTTATATGATGGAGCTAGTGATCATATTTGATATTGCGTACGGATGGTCCATGTACATCGTACGAGCTGTAATAACATTTGTATGCTATGTTTGTTAGCTTGTGGAGAGTTTGGAGGATAACTCTTCGAATTGTTTGAGGTAGCATGAATGATCGACTGAGTAATATTTGAGGCTATTGAGTGTAAGGTATGCTTAGTAGGTTATTTATCATCCTTGTGCAACGAGAAGTCTTTGAACTTGCGAGGTCCATAATCTATGGTTGTTAATGATTGCAGTACTGTGTAATATTAACATGTGATTGTTATTTGGTTGCCAGTGATGGCAATACCGTTAGGTATTGATGTGTGATTATTGCTTATGTCGGCATTTCGGGGGCAAAATATTCTAAGGGACGAAGAATGTAACGACCTAGAATTTTGAAAGCTTGTTAAACTCATTTTAAATAATAAATGATGATGGTAAAATTTTAAATTTACAGTAAATGTTAATAAACTTGTTTTAAAAATAATTCTTTTTAATAACTTGTGAAATTATCATTCTGGGACACTATTTTGGATTTTGATGAAACTAGCATAATTAGGTCCGAAATAATGAGTTGTTGTGCACTGACGAGTTTCGTAGCGATCGAAAGTCCCGTGTGATCGTACAAGCTCGGAACGTTGACATTTTATTAGGAGAACAAAATATAATATAATTTTACTATAAATAACCCTCAACACTTAACCCTCTTCGTTATCACTTTCGTCTTTCTTCCTCCACCAAAAATCAGCCACCACTATTTCTTCTTCTTCCAAATGTTTAGAGAGCAATATGCATCGGAATTCAACGATTTTGGATCCATTGGGATAGTGTGAGTGAGGACTTCGTGTTGGTGTGTGTTGTTTTGTGTGCAGTGAAGTTTGGTCGTGCTCGTTGTGACCAATCTAAATAGGGCTCCACCTTGTCGGAGCTAGAGGCGACATGAGGCTTTATCGTTGGCAACGTTGGTTTCTGGAATGAAGACGAACTAGTGGAAGGAGTTTCGAGGCATGCGACTTTGCTTTGTGAGTCGCGATAGTAGCTTTATCGCTTTGCTGGCTATGCGTCGCGAATGGATTTGAGGCATCAGATGGGAAATTGGAGTTGTCGTTGAACTCGTGGTGGCAATGGGAGTCGATTGGTGGTGGTTTGGTGTTCTTAGGTGAGCCAGAGTGAATTGCGACCTGACTTGGTCGAAGAGGGAGCATCATGGTCATGTTTTGATTGCTACAATCGAGTGTGGATTTTGAGGCATCGTTGTGTTTTGCGCGTGGAGAGATGATCTTTGGCGGTGCTCGGAGGCACTCTGGTGGTCCTAGGCAGCGGGGAGGAAGGTGGTTGTGCATCATAAATGGGTATATGGTATCAGGTGTGCATGATTATGGGGAGAAGATAGGTTAGCGAGGGGATTAATTATTAAAGGTGATTAGTGATTTAGTTAGCTTAATTAATTATTTTAATTAATTCAATCCTTATAAAACTCATAACTTTTTCATACTAGGTCCAATCGAGGCGTGTCTTTGCCAATGCGCTCGTAGCAAGATTTTATACGACTTAGGTTGGTTTGGACTTGGATGAGTTTACTCACCAGTTTTTTTGTATATTGTTGTGATATAATTGTTGTTGTGTTAAAATATAAATAGTTTAACGAACAAGGCAAGTGGTTACTTTTGGACCCTTCGTTGCTTTTGAAAGAAAATAACAATGATATATATAGTATAATCTCTCTTTTAATTCTCTATAACATGTACCATGGGTCAAACTTGTTTACATGTTTGATGTTGTTGTTTGGTTTAGTTGGAAATTGTGTGTGAATGGTTAAAGCAAAATTTTCGCTATAAACGCACTTTGTTCTGTATTTAACACTTGTAAATTAATTTAACTGTGGATATATTATGGAAATATATATCGGTTTGTTCTCTATGCATGTTTTTAGATGTGTTTAACCTAAAGGATTTGGTTTGGAAAGTTATTGAAATTGCGAACAAAATTGTGTTGAAAATCTTAGTCTTTAGTAATGTAAAAATGGCTTTTGCTTTAGATATTTTTCCAATCCTTTTAAAGGAAGTTTTCATGAAAAGTGATTAAAGTATTTTAAAAAAGAAATTTGAAGTTTAATTGGTTGCACAAAAAGTTGGCAAAACAACCAATTGAGATTTTGCAGAGTAATAAATAAAGAGTAACAAACGTATACAGAGGGAAATATAATAATAAAACAATAAGTAACAGGCAAATAATAGAGACACGGCAGTTTATAGTGGTTCAGCGTTGTGTGCCTACATTTACTTTGAAGAGATAGCTTTATTAATCACTTTGTAAACTGAGTACAATAGGGATCAGATGAATATCCTTAGTTACAAGAGGATACAAAGCAACGAGCAGCGTAAAAGTCCCGAAAATGAATAATCAAGCTTGTATTTATAGAGGGAGATGACGAAATATCTCTTCGACAATTTGGCAGAAGGACCTCCAAAGCCATATGGGCCCACATGAGGAATCGCATGGCCCAAATCTCAAGAAATAGGGATCCGGGCCGATGCCTTTTTTGGAGAAGTTTGGTGGTGCGATCCTCATGGGAGCTTGTCCAAGTTGTATTATGCCTAGCCTCTAAGTTTCATGCCAATTAGATTAGTAGAACTTGAGTTATTGATCAATCTTTGCTGCAACATGTTGAATAGCCTTATTATAGCCGATCCCTATAGAGGAAAAGGGCCGTTCCCTCTTTCTTGCTCCTTCTAGGTTGCGATCCCTAGGGTAAGCTCCCTAGGGTCCCCACATCTTGCTCCCAAAGTTTCATATGCATTGGACTTCTGGATCTTGAAATATCATTTGTTTTCTATTGAGTTGCACTTGTATGGCTGAAGTAGACCAATCCCTATGTATCTCTCAATTCCATTCAATCACGGCTTCATATTATCACTTGTACTTGATTTTTTGACCCCACAATCATCACTCTGGGCTTACTGGCCTTGATAATAGTCGAGTCTAATCTGTCCAATCAGTTCGGATATAGCCAGGTCAAAATGCCGGATAACACTTACCCCTTAAAGTACGTCTTGTATTGAACATGACGTGCTTTGAATCGAAGCAAGTTAGAGTTGCTGGAAAAAATTTATCCAATTTTCTGAATAGTCGCTATCCTTCCATTGAATTATTTTTCCAAAATGTCGTATCTCTCTTTAATCATCATGACGCTTGGTCGATCTACAATAGTATAAATTCAAGATTATATTCCTTTAGTTGCTATCTATATCCAGTTCTATGGAGCTAGTAAGCTTTGGCTATTTGATTCAGTTTGAACCTTGAAAACTGTAGATTTGAATTCAATTTCTGTCGATTTCAAAATTTGAATTTTTTTTATAATATATACGTGCACGTTTAGGTACAAGTTCTTGTAGTTAGCTCCCAGAGCTGTTTGTACGCCCATGGTTCATCGCCAATTTTTGTTGAATTAGATGCAATTTCATTGCACTTTATATTTATTTACTTCATATAACTTTTTATATACATGCTTGCATGCACACAAGGTTCGTACCCGATCCCTTTCCTTCCTTCTTTTTTATTATATGTTTTTAGGGATCAGAATGCTTCTAGCCGATCCCTTTCTCTCCCATCTTCCTTCTCTCCTTCTTTTTTTATACATAAGGCCGACCCCTTTCCTTTTCTTTTTTGTTATAATAGAGATTGGATTGGTTCCCCAAGTCGAGGGATCATTCCCATAGGGGACTTAACGTTTTCAGCTTTGTGGAGAAGCTAAGGCAGCCGATCCCTAAAATCTCGTATATAAACTAACATTCTCCGCTCTATCTTTTACTTTGCTTCATTTCTTTCTTCGCCTTTGCTTTCTTCAAGCCCAGCTCCAAACCCTTCCCTTCCAATCTGCCTTCGATCCCTCTCCTCGAATCAATCGCCGCTTCCATCTTTAGATCCGCCATCCTCTCTTGCTTTGGACCACCATTCCACTTTCGATTTGAATCAAAATCCAACATCTCCCTTCGAGTAACTCGTATTCTATACACTTAGGTAGATTTTCTTGCATTTATTCTTTTGACGAGATGATAGGTTCAATTGAGTCTCTTGCTTCAAGCATGGGTCGAATTGGGAAGTGCAAGATGAGAACAGTGGCGATGTTAGGTTCGGTGACGTGGTAGGCATGGAGAAGGTAAAGAGTGAAGAGATTCTTGGAAACAAGGCATGGAAGTTTGTTAAGTGGATGGATCTTATTACTCAAGTTGAGAGGGATCAGTCATTGTTAGGTGTGGAGAGGGATCAGTTATTGAAGTTCGAGGAGGGATCGATGATGGTGTGCTCTTCTAAGGGATCGGTTGTATTAGTTTAGGCATAGGGATCTATCACTGATGTCTTTTAGTAAAGAGGGATCGATTGTGTTAGAAAATGGAAGGATCGGTCATAGGCTTTTCAAGAGGGATCAGTTGTACGCTTTGTGAGTGGGATCGGTTGTATTTAGATAGAGAGATCGTCTACGGGGACTTAGCCGATTCTAAGCCTTCGTATTGAACTTGAACACTTGAGCAAACCAATCCATATTAACTTGCATGGATAATAAGAACCAATCTCATCTTAATGAACATGCACATATGACTATAATAAACAATAGGACTTGCTTATCCAACTTTGAATTTGAAATTTAATGATTAAACTACCAGGACTTAGAATATGAATTAAAACTTAATATATGTACTCCAATAATGAACTTCACACTTCGACATGTCGATGGTCGATCCCAAAGCTTACATAACCAATCAATCTAAATGCCAGTCAAGACGGTCAGTGATGACGGTCACTTTGGCAAGAATCTAAAGTCTCGTCGCTTACTTTTGCTTTTAATTTGGAACTGTTTATGTGACGCCCCACCCCAAGACCCACACTAACAAAGAGTATTACTAGGTAATACTGTCTACTAATGCGGAGAATAGGGCTGGTTAGGAGCGACCATCTATATTTTTGTCTTAAACATCTATCAAATACGTCGATTTGGTGCTCAACGTTTTTTTCTATCTCAGGTGGATCGACATCCAATAATGCTTAATACAAAACTACATGTGGCTAACGGATCTATCAGAAAAAATATAATAACTGAATGCATATCACATCACAGAACAGTAAACATCATATATATACATACATACATACATACATACATATATATATATATATATATAGACACACACACACACATATACACTGATACTTCCCAGTACAATACAAAATGATACAACAAGAGCGGTTCAAAGACAACACTATATACATCTAATCAAAAATACACATATCAGAGTCAAGCGAAAGGAAATATAAACTACTCAAAAGTGATAGGCTGATATCCAAGCATATGCATCAAAGCTAAGTCCCATAACTGATAGCTAACCTAAAACAACTCGGTCTGACCTGAGTATAAAATACATGGGCCAGTCTAGCTAAAACAATCAGTTAATAAGGATAGACGATAATACGAAGTATAAGATACAAGGTGATAATTCTTCTCGAATGAGAAGAGGCAATAGAAAGAACACATACTCATGACTTAAAGTGAACTAAGGTCACTTAAGTATATAAAGACCTCGAAAGAGGTAAACTCAAAAATAAGACTCGAATAAGTAAAATAAATGCCTCCTATCATCGGCAACATCCCAAAAGTGTCTCGAAATGGTTTTGATGAACCATAGCTCCTAAAAAGGAGAAGTCTCAACTTAAAACTCAAGAGACGCCGTAATAGGGCAAACATAAATATGAAATCAAACTAGTGTGATTTCACAACTCAAAATACGCCAAAATGGCAAACTTATCAATATATATATACATTTCCAAGAAGGAGATTATAAATCTCATATAAAAACGCCGAAGACGGCAAACTCAAATCTCAAAGTATCGACCCAGCAACCCAATAAAATCTCAAACTGAAATCTCAAAATATGGACCCAACAGCCCAATAAAAGGATGGACCCAACAACCCAATAAGAACCCAACAGCTCAAATCTCAAAATATGCATGTGCAAAACTCTTATCCAGTACTATATAAATTTTTAGGTACCTATCCCAGACGACCGAAGTCGTAAATCCCAGATGACCGAAGTCGTAGTAACTCGTGGTGACCGAAGTCACATTAACTCATGATGAGCCCAACAGATCAATAAAGAATGGACCCAACAACCCAATATGAGCCCAACAGCTCTAGTACTGGCATAACTCGTGAATGTGTCACAAACTCTCAGCTAGGAACCCGAAAAGTGGTAACGTGCGTCCCATACCACACGTTCTCACTAAACGGTTTACTAACCGTTAGCCAATGCCACACTAGAAAACATCTTCAAACTCATAAAAACTCATGACTTATCTCATCTCATTGACAAGTATAAATAAGCCTCGTGATTGTTCCTCATGAACCATAAACCACAAAATAGGAAATCACAAACTCAAGACTTGCCTCATATCATCGGCAAGTATAAAATTTCGTAATGGTTCTCATCGAGCATAACTCCTAAAATAGGAGATCTCAAACCACAATAACTCACCAAATATTGGCCATCTCAGATAATTCCTATAAATAGGAATTAAAATTCTCAAAATACGCCATAATATGGCAAACAACTCAGAAATCAATAACCTTGAACGGACAAGTCCGGATTTTACCAAAATAGCAAACACACGTGTCCCATACCATGTGTTTTACTAAACCATTTAATTCTCTTCCTCATACGCTCGAAGAGTGCAAAATAGTGTATTATATATATAAAATAATTTACTTAAGAGAATGGGGTTTTAAAACAATTTTCGAAATCGTATTTGTAATCAAACTTTGAAAATTCCCTTATTATAGAGTATATATAGATTTTATAGCTCGAAAATAATTTAAAATTATTATATAATAATTATTTAAAATGCCAATTTATTTTAAAAATTATTTCAAAATCGTCTGGAGAAAACTGTGCTCGAAAACCATGAAAAACAAAGAAAATACCTCATAACCGATAACTCAAATTCAATTCGAATTCAATTCAAATTCAACCAAAATCAATTCAAATTTGAATTTCAAATTTTCAAAATTTAGCTAGCCTATTGATAGGCATCATAGTTCTCAAAACAGCACAAAAATCGTCATCAAAATGAAGTAAATTAGAGAGCAAAACAAGCCAGAACAACCCAGAAACAAAAGAGCAACACAGGGAAACGCAGGGCAAACAAAAGAGCAACACAGGAAAACACAAGTAAATTGAAGAGGGATTGTTTTCTCTTTTCATTTGAAGTTACTGGAGTTTTCTGAAATTTACAGTAAGTGAAAACAAATGAATGTAGAAGGAAGGAGAATATCTCTTTCTCACTTCTACATGCTAAATGGTTTAATTGGGCTTAAGACCTAACAATAAAAGAAATTGCCTAAGTACTTAGTTTTAACACTTAACACACTAGTAAACACTTATGTTATTAAACAAACATAAAATGTTTCAAATTTTTCACATGATAAAATCATGAAACCTTGTTTTCATGTTAATTAAAGTATTTTGTACTTAATAAAAAGATAAATTTGGTTATAAAAATATTTTTATTAGTGAAAACCCTTATTTTTAAATAAATAGGCAATTACACTTATGATAACATAAATCACTATTTTTGACTCCAAAAATTACACAAAAATAATATTCTTGTGTAATAAAATGTAACAAACCATTTTAAACTCAATTTTATGATCAAAACTTATTTTTAAACCAATTTCACCCTTTTTATTTAATATAAACACATTTTAAAAATCAAATACTCCTCTTAAAAATTATTAAAAGAAGCAGAATGGAAATAATTAATGAAGTTATTGTACTATCACCAAATAAAAATCATTTCCCATTTATTTTTAACTCAAACCACTATAATAAAGTTGCAAAACGTTATTTTCTCTTTTTATTCCCAAAATTCATTGTTTATTCCAAATAAACAATTTAAATTCTCAAAATTATTATTAATTCTCAATATTAAATTATAACTACCATTATAATTTAATATTTACAAGTAATCACTAAAACCAGGGCTATTACAGTTTATCTCTGCACTGTATAACAGTGCACCACACTACATACACTAGTTTACACTTAGTACGGAGGACAGGTAAATTTTTGTAATCTCGATTATCTGTTGAGTTTGGTTGATATGGGCTTCAAATATTCAGGGCGTATAGCCGCAATGTCTTTTGAACAACCTTCACAGCACAACAATCTACGTGCCGAGTCAAGTTTTGCGACTGTATCCGATAGACTTTCTTCTGAACATCAAACTGAGAAAAAGGAGATTTTCGGTCCATCGGTTGACCTTTTCTTTGAAGTTCTCATCCTCTCGGGAAGAGATAAACCTTGCCCGCAACACTATACAAGGTGCTATATTTCTGGATAACCCGTTGGATTCCCAGGCCACCAGAATTGGCGAGATTGCTCTTCGTAGGTTGTGCTCCAAACATGGGATCTCGCTTCGAGATGTTCAAATCCCTTAGTGAATGGCTTGTCTCATTTGCCCCTAGAGGGGTATATGGCATGCAATAAATTTATGTGCTGGGCTAGATGTGTGCTGCCTTTTAATTCTTATATCCGAGTGATGTTAAATTATCTAGGAATAGCTCCTACTCAGCTGTATCCAAACAGTTATGCTTTTCTTCATGGCACTTTCTTGCTATTTATGGATGTTCTGTTCTGTCCTCCATCTCCTGAAGACATTAGGTTTATCTACAATTTCAAATGACGGATAGGAAGCCTTTTTAATACTTGAGCCCTTGCCTAACTGTCAAGTTTTGACTAGTGCTTGGGAACAAGTTCAATATCTTTAAACATGAATGGTTCTACGTTCGTTGTCTGCTTGGCTTTGCGAGGCAATGGTTGGAAGGATGTAAGTGTTGCCTTCACTTTATTCTCAAATTCTTTAGCCTGAGCCGTATCTGGAACTAACAAATACTTTGAAAATTTACAGTTGTCCATCCAAGGCCTGAAGGTGATAATTATTCAAGGGCAGTTTCTGCAATCCATGCCACCCCAATTGAGGACAGGGATATCAGATCTCTTGTAATCGATAAGTGGTTATCTCTTTTTGGGCTGTTAGAAGAAGGTCGCAACATCTGTCTTCCAGGAAGCGTTGCAACGTTAAGGAATGTTGTGAAACAAGAAGGTGGCACCCTAACATGCCTCCAGTCAAGGAGGCTTAGGACGATGCCGAAGAAGGTGAAAATAGAGGTGATGAAGCCAACAAGCCTGCAGATGTTGATGTAGGTCCGGGTAATGCGCATGTGGTCGAACCATCACAAGGCGCGCAATCTCATGTGCCAATAGAAAAGGAAAAAAGCTTGCCTACAAACTTCATAGGAGAAAAACCGCTAAAAAGCCCGAGTTCATAATCACCGCTGTTAAAGAAGAGTCTTCCTCTCAACCTTTAGAAAGTTCGATGGAAGGGTTCTCGAGTCTCCCGATCCCTAACGATATCTTGACCTATGACTTTCCCAACATTAGTGTTGGGGGGCTTAATTCTCCCACCAGGACTGGTGATGACATTCCTCCTACTAGCAAAGGGGAAATCACTCCTATGAGCAAGGCCACAGTAATTTATCCGTCGGGGGGACACTAGGACACTCACAATCACGCGCACTGCACTGCACTGCAAATTTTTTGTCCATCTTTTATTTTATGATTACTTATATGCTCTTGCTTGATTTTCAGGTGCTATGTCTCATTTTCGTGCCTTTAATCACTTGAGGAGCTCCTCAACACAGTATGGATTCAACCATGGTTCAGATTCGGGCAGCGTCGAGATAGGGACGACGACTGAGAAAGGAGCCATCGCTCAAGGGAGTCTTCATCCACTAAACACTAGTCCTAATCTCAATCATCTCATTAGGAAATTCAGCCCAATCTTTCTATACATAGTGGTGACCAGACCTCTTCCCATTTTCCCCAATCTGTTGTGCCACCTGAGCATTATTCAAGTTCATCTGGTTCTTGACAGCCTCACGATCGTAGGTCGAGCAAACGCCCATTTGTCACTTCTGATCCAGCTTTGACTACTGCAACTCCCGAGGCTTCTATGGAAAAAAGATGGTCGAACTTAAGGCCAATTTCCAAAAATTTGCTTTGATGGGCTAAAGTTCCTTCCTTCCATCCACACTGTTCCAGGGAGTGCTAAAGCGAGTTCACTTGCATGTGTCAATGATGGTTTTATACAACATAAAGCATTCTAGCATTTAGCCGAGAAAATATCCGAGGTGTGTACTGAGAGGCAACATGAAATTGATCGCCTTAAGTTGGAGGCGATCCATGATAAAGACATAATAAACACCAAGATGATGAGATTACGGAGTTGACAACAAAGCTAGCCACGATAGAGAAGAGTGCCAAAGAAACATCCGAGGTGGTTAATCATCCAGAAATGGCTCATAAAAAGTAGCCAGATGCTGCCCTTAATCATAGCGGCGTGCTTGCTCTGGAGAAGGACACACTGAAAAAAGAGAAAAAAAACTCGAAGAGCTCCTTAAGAAAAAGAAGGAAGAAAAACTTGAGTCTAGGGAGGAGTCTCAAAGGTATTGTGAAGAGGCTGTCAAGGCTCTGGGGCTAAAAATTAAACTTGACAAGCAGCAATCGAAGCTCTCAAGGAAGAGGCAAGGGAAGCTAGCCGTAATGTAATCAGAGAACAAAGTAGAGCCTAGTTGGAGGATGCTAAAGAGGCTGGCCGGAATGAGATTAAGGGCTTATTTGATCCTTTTATTATTGAATACAATGCCAATGTCCTAATCCATCATGACTTGAGTTTTCTTAGAGAGGGCTACCTCGAATCACCCTCCGCGGCTTGGGAATATATCGTTGAAAGGAGGAGGAAAGCCTTTGGCAAAGCTAATTTGGATGAGGAGAAACTGGTACAGGAGATCCTTTATGGGACCGAACCTTCATATCTTGCCACTGCAAGGCTCTGATACTTCGATATTTTAGCACCCTCTGGCAAAGGGAAAAACATCGTTGAAGCTTCGGAGTCTGATCTTGAAGATCCCCTTTCATTTTAAACAGCCTGAGCATCAGTTTCATTTTTCCCAGGATAGGATCAAGGCTACGATTCAGAATAGATGGTTATCAATCAAAGGTGCTGACTCTTATTCAAGAAGGGAGCACTCTGGTGACAACTGAAAGTCAGTTGGATATAGGTATCCTGCTCTACTCTCCATTATTCGAGAGATTTCATTCCTCATGCCCAATAGTTATGTGCTTATTTTCTTGTTCCCATGAATCTGTAGCTCTTCCGGCTCCCAGTCAAACTCTAGGAAGTAATGCCGCTGTAGAGCAACAATCGACATTTATTGAAATTCTAATGACTACTGACATTCCAGGACCTGATGCTCAAGTTATTGGAGCACTTGATGATGAAAAGGCCGACAATCAGCCACCGCCAGACGAATCTGATGATATTGTGATCACGGGTGCCTTCGAACACACTGATGAGCTTAGCTTGAAGGAGTGCACTGAGAGGGAGGAGTTATTGAAGAACAAAGCTAAAACTGAACTCGTTGATGTTGATGTCGATGATCTAAATCTCTTTTCATTACAAGTCATTTCACTTGGTGGGTCTGTTCCTGGAGAACTCCCTTCAACATCTAAAAGCTCTCCTGCCAAGGGTGGCAGTGGGTCAAAGAGAGGGACAGGCGGAGGCTTGGGGGGATCCACTCAAAAGAAATCCAAAAGGGAGAAAAGGAAAAAGAAATAGCCGTCACTTCGGCTTAGTTTCTGTAAAGCTTGTGCAACTACTTTTTTTTATTGGCCGTGATTGTGTAGGTATGGCCCCCACTTTGAATAAACTTGTACTATTTTCTGCTGAACTCTTATATGAACTTGCTTAAGTAGTCGAGCTATTACTTTTTCATTCAATGTACTTGTAATGCATTGCTTGTTAACTCGGATAATCATTCGTTACTTTTTACTCAAGGCCTCCATGTGGTCTTGGTCTCAAGTTGTACCAAACACTAGGCTCGAGCCTTAATGTTACGCTGTCAGATTTAGATATTTAAGTGATTATACTCTTTCCCCAAGTCTTGGGTTAACAGAGTTAGATAGTGGATAGTCGAACTCCATCCTTAGCAAGTTTATACTACTTTTGTCGGTTTCAAGTCGGAGTTTATGGAATAGTGAGTGGTCGAACTGCATTTATCTATTTGTTTATACTCATAGCCACACTATGGGGATAAGAGTTACACAACACCAGAAAGGAAATTTCCTCACGGTTATAAGCGTGACAAAACTAATTTGTCACGGTTATAACCGTGAAAATAGGTACCGTGGGCAAATTCTGTCACACTTTTGCTCACGGTTATAACCGTGACAAAATAGTATTTACTCACGGTTATAACCGTGACAAAATAGTATTTACTAACGGTTATAACCGTGGCAAAATAGTAATTTCTCACGCTTATAACCGTGACAGAATAGTATTTACTCACTGTTATAACCGTGACAAAATAGTAATTTCTCACATTTATAACCGTGATAGAACAATAGTAAACAGAAGACTAAATTTCAAAACTAACATCATCAAATCATTAAAAAAACATCAAATGTACGAAATAGAACATATCAAATTCTATAAAGTTCATTGTGACAACTATTGGAGGTACATAGGTACAAACGACAGAACATATCAAACGACATAACACAGGTATAGTAAAATCAATGAACGACTTAATAAAATTTATTGTATGCACCTATTGGAGGAACGAGTAGATATAGCTGGTTGCTGCATCAAAAGCTGCATGATTTTCATACCTGAAAAAAGGGACAATCTTAGATATGAGATAACAGCAATAAAATGAAAATGATCATTTGTTCGGTTATTGCCCACTCCTATATCACCCAGGCACGAGCGCAGTAGATTGTATAAAAATTAAAACGTGCAATCCCTTAATTAAAATACACACTGCAGGCACACTGAAGGCAGTAGGTAACAAATACATCACACCCTAATCATAACACTCGCAACCCACTTATAAACCCTGCAGCACTTACACATGAACCCTTAAAGCAAATGTGTCAGGAGCAAGAGAATGTACACACACACAAGGATACAACCCAGGCACTAAGATGCAAGCTAGGTTTAAATGACGTGCAGCAAACAGGGAGAACTACCTATACAAATGACCAAGCTTGCATATATGTATCAGATGCTAAAAATATCAAGGCTTCGGCCTACAAAACAAAGAAAATACATTGAAATATACGAGTGCATGTGTACAAACTAGTAGCAGGGATACAAATTAAATCCACTAATTGGTTCAGGCAATCAATTCTGGTGCATACAGGGGCAACTCGACAGCAAGGCAGAAGTGCACAAGCACAGGGTTTGTGTTTATGCAAATTATAGGGGAACAATTGACATTTTATGAACCGGTATAAAGCAACAGAAATTCAAACTTTCTTTTACACAATTTTAGAATTATATCAACAGAAATTGGAAACCAATTGATACACATAAACTAATTTCAAAGCCAAATGGTTTTACTGTGTTCAATTCAATTCCGATGTGGATTACAAACATATTTTGGAATTTGGTCCATTTACATTCAATTCACGTATTATTACAATAAAGAAATGGATGCCTGACATTGTAATGGATAAAGATTACTTCTGCTCCATCTCAGTTTGGATTAAAATGCACATAATGATCTAGAATTATAGGATACAGAGGCACCGTGTAAACTGACTAGTGTAGTTGGCAAGCCACTTAAAATGGACTACTTCATCGTCAAGAAGATAGATTGTATTATGCAAAAGTAAAGTATTAGTGGAGATTAATATCAACATAGAGTATCCAAACAATATAGAGGTAGAATACTATAGTGGGCACCAAAAGACAATCAAACTTGGCATGACAATGTGCAAGAAGGAAATTTCATTAACAACAAAAGAAAAAATAACAGTTCATACAAAGGGAAAACGAAAATTGATACACCTGTTTCTCCCGCGCAAGCATTAGAAACAACCAATTTTCAGAATAATCCCTTCCTTGTCTTGAGTGAGGAGGCACTTCAAGTGCTGTAGAAAATTCTACATTTACTCAAACAAATAATTTTGGATTTAGATTCTAGTAATATATAGGAATGCAGTATGGAGAATATTTATCATAGTTCAACTGAATAACATGCACAAGTACCTAAATGTGACATGGACAAAAGTACTATTTCAAAGGCAAAAATATATATGGATAATGTTATTAACATCAACCAGACTATTCCAAAGGATAATGGGGAATTGTTTGAACTTGCTATTGATGAATTTCAAGAAGCTACACTGGTTGAAAATATTGCAGCAAACATCCAAGACGAAACAAATGCACCAGAAAAATAAATGTGGAGAACATGCTAGAACATAATGAAGACTAATTGCAAGATACTGCTCACCTAATACACAAAATTACATAATTAGCAAAAGATAAAAGCTAAAGCTTGAACTTTGGTAATGATTCGCTCATCTAGTACCAACTAACGGTGCATGGTCAAATCATGTCTTTGTTTTCAGTCCGAAGAGTGGAGACAAAAAAAAATCGGTTACCTTAATTTCATCATAAAGTTTTCTTTTCGAAGCATACAACCTTCCAAGAGTTGAAGCATACCTATTTGGTCTGATCTTGGACATAAGCGATGTAATTATCATGCCACTTAGACATATAACTAAGCACATAACTCTACAAGTCTAATTATAGTTACAACTCATGTATGCTTACTTTTCCAAATTTGAGCGATATCAGTTTCTCCAGACCCGACTAACACTCAGTTTTGTAAACCTGAATAATCGTAGTTTTGAAAAAAAAAATGCTGAGTAAAACAACAAATTTTCCAAAGTGATCTTTGGCACATAATAACAATATAGTTGAATGTTAGATATACTAGGTAATTAACAACATCCAACAATAAATAAACAAGGTGGGAAACATGCCCAAAATTTGCTGTACAAATTTTAAAGTGCTCATTTTGTTATGTATAAGATATACAATGATATAGGTTTATGCTCTTCAAAAGTTATGTCCAACATTGTTGTTTACTGATGTAGAAATAAATTGATGTGAAACTGTCATTTACTTCATCTAATATATATTGATATAGTTTTCTATGTATATAAACTCATAGAAAATCGAAGGTTTAATCATGTTCATCAAGTGATAGAGCTTGTTGAAAAAATGAGTTATATGAATGTTAAACTAGGGAACATGGAAAGACTATTGGAGAAGACTTAGAAGACGAGTCAAGGATGGTGTGCTATTTTTGGTGAGGCAACTCTTCTCACCAGTTATAATTAACATGACACAATTGTTCCAGACTTAAACCCAAAAGAAAAAAGTGCAAAGACAATACTCAGTTACCTAATATTCCCAATCAAGGTCAGAATTATTTTTGTGAAAAAGAGAAAAAAAAGATATTATATTACCCATACAGTGATTTCCATAAGAAATCCTCCTCTTCTTCTTGATGTTTGGCAGTGATTTCCATAAGCGTAGCTTGGAGAGCTCGCCTCTTCTCCTCCATTACCATCCCATACTGATCCAAGGTCATAGTCTATTTTTATAAGACAATGTAGAACGTTTGCAAATTAATCAATATCATATAAACAAGGTAAGGAGAAACAAATAGACATTGCTAGCAAGCCAACAGTCACGATTGTTAATGCAAAACTACAAATAAAGAATGAAGAAAGATGACATGCCAGCATGATCTTAAAAACAAGTACATGCATCATGAACATTTTTCCATCACAAAAACAGGTATATGCATCAAGTACTCACATCATGTACATCTACAAAATACTCATACTTCGGCTTAAAATTCCTCATTTAACGGAAAATTTTCTTAATAATACGATACAAAAAACGGAAAGACACAGAACTAAGTATGTGCATTTAAGCAATCAAGATATTCAAGGCAACAAGACTTTATTCATTGTCTACTAATCTATTAGTAGCGCTATGAAGCTTTCGTATAAAAGATATGCAAATAGTTATTAGTCCTGTATGCTTATATACATGGTGCATAAAGCTATGTCTTTATTATATGCTTCTTAAACTACTATCGTATTCTTCCCTTTTTTGCTTCTAACAAAGGAGAAATTAAAGGATATCAATTTTATGGTGGATATTTTTGAAAATCCATTAAAAAGAAAAGTAATAATGACTTCAGGTGCTAGTAATATTTGACTACACTAAACTGAATATGATATTCCTACCTTAACAACTGTAAGAAACAGTTTTGAAGTAATGACCAAATTCAAAACCTACGTTAACATGAAAGTGAAAGCAACTGTATGCCTTTCAATACTATTAAATCTATAGTTCAAATTTTATTACTTTTTGAACGTCAAATAAAGGCCTTTATTTCAGGTGTGAGGAAACTCTATTGTTCCACAACATTTCCAATATCCCATGTTGGTATAAATATCTTGTGATGATGCCAAAATTCATTTCATGTCACAAAATTAGTTAGCTCCTTCAACTAAAATCCTTACGCATGCTCTGAAGGCTTACACAGTTGCTATGACTAATACAAATGTTGAATTTATCATAGCCCCCCACACAAAAAAAACAAAAAAGACGCTATTTAGGAATTTGAGTAAAATAAAAACATAAAAAATATTATAGTCATAATATTGGTTGAACAATTATTGTCAGATGAAATTATACACCAAACGAGAGTTAAGTCACTAGTTGACGATATACCGAGATTATGCCACTCAAATTATTAACACAAGAATAACTTACAAAGCACATACCAGTGATTTTTCTTGGTAAATCAGATCTAGGAGCTACCGTACAATATCAGTAGATTGTTGTGTAGCTTTTGGTGAATCTCATGAGCAACAACTCCTCCAAATTCCCATCCATCTCCTCTACAAAATACTCATACTTCGGCTTAAAATTCCTCTCCACGCTAAACGTAAACAAGCCCGGACACCTCAAAACCAACTCCACCGCGTCATCTCTCATCATGCCCAACCCAATCAAAAACTCAAGCTTCAGCATCAATGTGCTCTCCACATCAGAAACCAAAAGAATCGCATCTCGATAAGCCAGCGCCTTCACATCGCTAAACCCCAACCTCCGCAAATAAATAAGTGTAGGCCGAAGTTGGTCGCGGACGCTAGAGATCAAAAGCCTAAGGAGGAGGAACGAGATGACGCGATGGATGGTGTCCGGGTAGGTTCCGCGTAGGGTGGGGTTTTGGGTTAGGGCGCGGTAGGTGAAAGAGAGGGGCGACACGCTGGATCGAAGGAGGCTTTGAAATAGAACGGCTTAAACCTAATTTGATTTGGGGGAAGAATGCCAGAAGCAGAAGCGTGACAATCAACTGAAGTAACGATTGAAACTTTAATGACAACTCTATCCAACATCTTTATTTTATTTACGAAAAGCCCAAATTTTGTCACGGAAATAACTGTGATAATACAATGTAATAGTAATAACCGTTACAAATTTCCAACAATAATAACCGTGACAAAATGAAACGAAAAAAGTGTGACAAAATGGCCTGTTTGGTGTAGTGTTAGTTGGGGGATGATCAGATCACATTCAATTTGTGTTTATATTCCAGTCCACACTTTGGGGACTAAGTTATTTCGAAAAATAGTCGGACCGTACTTTCCTTAGTTGATTGATTTGCCCCCAAGTCCGAGGTTTAACTTACTGAGCGATCGGTCGTGTCATGATCGCTTTTAACTCATGTCTGTCCCATCGCTTGGTGGGATTAATTCGGTTAACGGATGTCAAGTCACATATGTTTCTCATTAGGTACTCTGTCCATTGGGTTGTGAACGAGAGTCATCGAATGAACGGTCGGACCATGTTTATTTTGTTTATTTCAATCGTGAACTTGTGTAATTGGCTAGCTCCAAACTCTGGGAACTTGCTCGGACATGTCAACGTTAGTTAGCCGGGCATCGTAACTAATATGTAATGCTATATCAATCACATATATGAATGAAATTTCAAACTGTATTTTCCAAATGGAAAGAAATGACATAATTTGTCTTATTACATATCTAGAAAATCAAATGCTAAAGCAAATTCAGAAATTGAATACAACTGAATGAAAAGGAATAAACTAAGTGAAATAGCATCGTAAATGCTCGCTATTCCATGCCCTTGGGAGTGTGATACCATCAACAGTCACTAGCTTGAAAGTTCCTTCTCTAAGCCTCTATTCAATGGCATACGGTCCTTCCCAAGTAGGATTCATGTATGACGGGACAGGAAAAATCGGTTTTAGGACATGATTGCCAATTTCAATGGTTCTAGGTCAGACTTTAGTATTGTATTATCGGGCGACTCAGTATCGGTGTGCAGCTGCCGTCAAATCAGCTTCTTTGCACTTCTTATCTACAATGCCTAGAGAATCTAAGAGAATATCTCTATTCATTTTGGGGTCGTAGTAGGTCACTCGATGAGAAGGGACTTCGTATTCAACAGGAATGATGGCTTTGAAGCTGTAAGCAAGGGTGAATGGAGTATAGTCAGTCGCAGACTTATGGGTAGTTCCGTAAGCCCATAATGCTGTTAGGAGTTCATCCACCCACTTGCCTCTAGCCTTTTCCAAACATTTCTTCAGAATGGACTTTTTGTTTACAACTTCAACTTGTCCTCATATGATGCTGACGGCAGAAGTCTTTGAATTTAGCGCCGTCGAATTAGGTACCATTAATTGTCAGTTATAATGGTTCGTGGAAGGCCAAAACAACAGATGATGTTCCACACAATGAAGATGATTACTTTCTTCATTGTGATTGTGGCTAAAGGTTCTGCTTTGGCCCTTTGGTGAAGTAATCAACTGCTACGATGGTGTACTTCACACCACCTTTTGAGATCAACAAGGAACCGATATTGTCTATGCCCCATGTGGCAAATGGTCATGGACTGACCATTTGTGTGATTTCCGTTGGCGGAGCTCTTAGAACTTTTGCATACATCTAACACTTGTCGCTAGGAATGGAAATGGGACGGGTTTCTTGTGCCCCAGGCCCACCTCAGATTTTTTAGACCACGCCCCAGCCTCGCTCCGTAGACCCGGTGCGGGTCCGAAATTTTGCCCCGAACCCTAAACCGTATGGGTCAGGGTAGACCCACCCCGCCCAGAGACCCGGTGAGGTTTTTTTCTATTGATTCCAAAATTATGTATTGATATACATATATTTATATTCATTGTTACTAAATGATACATTAAATACAAATAACAATGTGTTTACAATGATAAGGGAAGATAATAAAAATGTGGTGTACAAAATAGTTCAAAAAAATATGCATATATTACTGTATAATTATCAATGATGCAGCTTAATACTATAAATTTTTAATAGCTTATTGATTGGAACATTATAATATCCATGTCATAATCACACACACAGATATATATATATATATATATATATAAAGATTAACAAATCATCATTATAATACTAAAGCAATTTCATGAGATCTCAGTAGTGCGGGTCAGGTTGGGGCGGGTCAACCAAGCCCCATGTCATAATCACACACACACAGATATATATATATATATATATATAAAGATTAACAAATCATCATTATAATACTAAAGCGATTTCATGAGATCTCAGTAGTGCGGGTCGGGTTAGGGCGGGTCAACCGAGCCCTAACCCGACCCTAGACCCAGCGTTCTCAAGTTTGGGTCACGGGTCTACCCACCCTGATGACCCAATAGAGCCGGTCTGAACGGGCCAAAATAGGGGAGAGCCAACTGGGTTTAGACCCTAGACCTGCCCCATTGCCATCCTTACTTGTCGCATCGCTTAGCTTAATCAGCAACATCTAAGTTGACAATTTGCAAGTAATACCCATAACAGAATATTTTCTTTGCTAGGGTTTGGTCCCCCAGTGTAGTCGCCATATTCCCATTCATGAACTTCATTTAGGACTCGTTTTATTTATCATGAGCGATATTCCATAGCATGGGAACAAAAAAACCATTTCTATACATGATTCCTTCCTGAATGATATATCATGAAGCTTTACGAAGGATTTATCGCCTTTCATTCCTCCGTTCGGGAAGGACTCCCTATAGTAAATATTCTTTAACAGGAGTCATCCATGACTCCTTCTTAGGCTCCATCTCTAGTACCCATTCGATTTCCATCTGATTTATGCTCGAAGTGTCTAGTACGTCGATTGGAACCAAGCCTATTTGTTGTGCATGCCCGGTGCTAGCAAACTCTGTCAATGAGTCGTCCTCTTTGTTTTGATCCCGAGGAATGTGCGTGATGTCATAATACTCGAAGTCAGTCAATAACTCTTAAACTCGGATAAGGTATGGAGCGCATCGATGTCCTTTAGCTTGGTAATCTCCCCTGACTTGGTATACCACCAATCGGGAGTCACAAAAGATTTTAAGAGATTTTATTCCCAGTTCTCTAGTGAGTTTGAGTCCAACAATTAGAGCTTCATAGTAAGCTTCGTTGTTCATTACAGGGAAGTCATGCTTTAAAGCGTATCCAATTGATTGATCTTCTCGAGTTACTTGCATGAATTCGGCTCCAGAATAACGATCATTGGATGTTCCATCCGTATACATTTTCCACCGAATGGTGGGGACTCCATCGCTCTCTAGGAGATCATCCTATGCAATGAATTCTTCTATAAAGTCTGCCAGTGCCTGTCCCTGGATGGCTCACCGAGGGAGATAAGTGATGTCGAATTGGATCAGTTCGATGGTCCACTTGAGTAACGTTCCAGATGTCTCAGATTGTTGTAGGACCTGTTGTAATGGCTGATCGGTGTAAACATTGATAGGATGAGCTTAAAAATATGGGCCGAGCTTTCGTGAAGCAATTAACAAGCAGTATTCCAATTTCTCTATCTTTGGATAGTTCCTTTCAGCTCCCGTTAATACCTTGCTAAATAGACTGGCCTTTGGATTTGATTCTCTTCATGAAGCAATAAGGCACTTATATCATGTACCGACATGACCAAGTAGATATACAAGTCTTCATGATCCACTGGCTTTGACAAGATGGAAGGCCGCTCTAAGTGGTTCACCAAAGCTTCGGATGCGTCTTTACAATCCTGTATCCATTCAAAGTTTCTTTTCCCTCTTCTAATCAAGTCAAAGAAAGGAATTCATTTATCGGTAGTTTTGGAAATAAGTCAACTTAGGGTGGCAACCTTCCCCTTTAGGATTTGTACTTGTATGATGGTCTTTGTCACTTGGATGTTGCGAATAGCTTGAATCTTTTTGGGAGTAGCTTTGATGGCGCGAGCATTGACGATGAAACCCAAGAACTTTCCCGATGTAACGCCAAAAGAAAATTTCAAAGGATTGATCTTCATTTTGTAATATCGGAGGATGTTGAACATCTCTGCTAAGTCTCTAATATGGTCGCTTGTTTGTCATGACTTCATGGGCATATCATCCACGTATACCTCCATTGTCTTTCCAGTCTGATCTTTAAACATTCGGTTGACTAGGTGCTGATAAGTTGCTCCAACATTCTTCAATCCAAATGGCATTACCTCATAGCAATACAATCCAACGTCGGTAATAAAACAGGTGTGATCTTGGTCGGGAATGTGCATCGAGATTTGATTATATCTGGAGTACGCATTTATGAAAGATAACAACTTGTGTACAATGGTTGAGTCCAACAGTTGGTCGATCCTTGGACGAGGAAAACTGTCTCTAGGGCACGCCTTATTTAGTCCAAATAGTCAACCCACGTTCGCCATTCCGTTCACCTTTCTCACAAGTACATGATTAGATACCCATTTTGGGTAAAGTGCATAACATATAAACCCATTGCTTTTGAGCCTATCCACCTCCTGTTTAAGAGCGGCAGATCTCTCCGGATCCACGCCATGCCTTTTTTGTTTCACCGAGACATGCCTCTGGTCAATATTTAATGCATGGTTCACAATGGTAGGCCAGATCTCGCACATATCAGAACGAGTCCAAGCGAACACATCAAGATTTGCTCAAAGAAAACTCGCAGTTCTTTCATCATCGGGGGACTAAGCTGTGATCCGATCTTTAGGATTAGTGACAGATCGTCATGGTTGATCGTGATGTCAATCATCTGCTAAGCCGATGCAGCCTTGGTCTGTTTGGGCTCCTCCTCGTTATCCCTCGGATCTATGTCTTTATAGAACCGACTGTGGTGTCCGTGCCAAGGCCTAGGCACTGGCTGTCAATCTTTGATGGCTTGAATGCGGAGAGACTTGTCCACACCATTACCTTTCTCCTTCCATTGAGGGTCCCTTAATTTAGCTACATAACAGGCACGTCCGGTCGCTTGATCACCAACTCCAACATCATTATTTAGCTACATAACAGGCACGTTGGGAACTTCAAAGTCAAACACCACGGGGCAAGAGCTACCTAGAATTCAGCTAGGGCTGGTCGATCCATAAAAGCATTGTATGGAGAGTCAACATCCAAGACAATAAATGGTAACATTTGCACTCTCCTGCGGTCACCTTTTTGCAACTCCACGGGCAATTTGACATAACCGACAGCTTTGGTCCTTGGCTTTAGACAGTTTCAAGTCCTTGGCTTCCATGCTCATCTAATCGTAAGTCTTTTTAAAAATTATATTCATGGAACTACCACAGTCCACCATGATCCTTCTCACTAAGGCGGGGCCGATGATGGCTGAAATGATCATTGGGTCGATCGTTGGTGCCTCCACCTTATCTGCATCTCTGTTTCTGAATACAATGTCATCTGCCATCATATGCTGCTATTTTTCTGGAGCTCCATCTTTAGTGCTTGAACAACATTTAAAATTCATATGCTTGATTGAGCTAAAATAGTGCTCCATCTCATGCCAGCTCTTATTAACTAGATGCGGTCCTCCGACTATCATATTAATCGCTAATCTTCCACCAGTCCGCATATGCTCCTCAGCCCTACGCAGTGCTTGTCCTTGATTAGGGTCGGATGTCCCTTGCCTGCCATCCTGAGGGGCTTTAACAAACTGTTGTAGTTTTCTTTCTTGAATCAATTTCTCGATTACATCTTGGAGATGCCTACATTCATTCGTGTTGCGACCATAACATTCGTGGAACTGGCAATATTTTCCAGCCTGCTTCTACTTCTTCATCAATTCTTTCGAAGGTGGCTTTTTATACTACATGGTGTTACATGCAAACAAGTAGACATTCTCTAAGGATGTATTCAGTGGTGTGTAGGTATTGTACATTGGAATCCTAGGCTTTCCTCTTCCAGAATCCCTCTTTCGTTCACGGTTCCTATCGTCGTCTTTCTTTTGCCGATTCGATTTATTTTTGACATTTACTTGAACTTTTCCAGAACTTTCCTAGAATTGTTTTACCGTAATATTACTCTGCACTCCTTCTCTACATGGTCCTACAACATTCTTTTTCCTAGAGCATCCAACTTCCTCTTTCCTCAAATATTGAGCTGCTTTTGCATAGAAACGCTCCAACGTTGCGGGTGGTTTTCCAACTAACCAATCGCCAAATTCAGGTTTTGAGTCAATCTCTGTTATTACCGCCATCAATATTGAATGGTCGTTCGGATTATTGACTTCCGTGATGACTGTATGAAATCTCTCCAAATAGTCTTTCAGCGATTCTCCTAGAGCTCGGATCACGCTTGATACAGACATTACATTTTAGGGTGAGTTGCATGCATACAGAACTACTCCATAAATTTTATTGTCAAATCGTCAAATCTAGAGATTGACCATGGGGGTAATCTCGTAAACTAGATCATTGCTATGCCAGAGAGAGTAATAGGAAAACATCTGCATTTTGTGGCATTATCAGCTCTGCGGAATCCATCAGCCATTCATATCTCATGATGTGCTGCCTGGGGCCATTTTTTCCCTCATAGGCAAGCATCGACGACATGCTGAACCTCCTTGGATACTCTGCATGTAGGATATTGTCGATGAATGAGGTATGGCTTCTTAAGATCCATTAATCATCATTGGTAAAGCCTTGGCTCTCCCTTACTAGCTGTCTAACCATAACTGACAAGTCCAGCGTTTGGATAGTTGGAGCCAAGTGGTAGTGTGCTCACCTTACGTGAATGGTCTAGTCGATGTCTACGAGAGGTTCCACGCCTTTTTGGCTCACCATCCTCTCGATGCATGTCATGTGCGTTCACTTCATCGTCATTACGAGGAGGTAACTTGTCTACATCCACCTAAACTCCTTCATCCAAATCAACTACGCCGACTCTAGCTCATGCTCCTCCTAGAGAAGGCATATTTCCTCCTCTAAAGGAGGGATCAGCCTCAATCCCTATAGAAGGATCGAGCCCGATTAGTCTTGGCAACCCATCGAGGGTTGTTTGTTGATGTCCAAAGGCTTCTACGCAATATTTGTCAGTTCTACAATGCCTGCATCTGTGGTAATCATCTGATGAAGTAGTGCTCTTTGCGCAAAATAGGGAGTTGGCACTCTCCTAGTTTTCTCACGGTGTTGATCTCTGAGTTGATTAACTAAATCAATATTGGCTTGAATCTACTGGTTCAACTATCGACGGCTATCCACTAGCTCTTATTAGATTCTGGAAATCAAATCTTATAATGAAATCAGCTGGATTCTGGACATCAACTGGATTGGTAGCATTAACATATATTGGTATATTGCTCTGGCCTCCTTGCTGGATGCTAGCGTTCTCATTTCCTTTGCATTTTAAGAGGTGGATCTGGTGTTCCTAACCATTGTTAATAGTTTTCCTTAGAATTTTGCAAATCTAAATAGAATAGATAAACTACTTGAAGATATTTCTGGATCTCTTCATGGGATTTATGCAATCCAATAGCAGCAAAGGGCTTCAAATAGATTTTAGAATCTTCTTCTCAGTGAAAGCACCAAAAGTTGGCACAAATACCCAATAGAGATTTTGTAGAGGAATAAATGAATAAAAAAATATAAACCGAGGGAAATATAGTAATAATAATAAGAAACAAGTAAATAACAGAGGTCTAATAATTTATAGTGGTCCGGCATTGTGTGCCCACGTCCACTTTGAAGAGATAGCTTATTAATCATTTTGTATACTAAGTACAATAGAGATCAGATGAAAATCCTTAGTTACAATAGAGTACAAAGCAATAAGCAGCGTAAATGTCCTGAAAATGAATAAGCAAGCCTGTATTTATAAAGGGAGACATCGAAATATCTCTCTGAAAATTCGGCAAAAGGACCCCTAAAGCCATAGGGGTCCACATGAGGGATCGCATGGCCAAAATTTGAAGAAATCGGGAACGAGGCTGATCCCTATTTTGGAGGATTTTGGGGATGCAATCCATATGGAAGCTTCTCCATGTTGTATTATGCCTAGCCTCCAAGTTTCATGCCAATTGGATTAGTATGACTTGAGTTATTGATTAATCTTTCTGCAACATGTTGAATAGTCTTATTCTCGCCGATCCATATGAAGGAAACATGGCTAATCCCACTTGCTTGCTCCTTCTGGGTTGCGATCACTAGGGTAGGCTCCCTATGGTCCCCACATCTTGCTTCCAAAGTTTCATATGCATTGGACTTCTAGATCTTGAGATATTAATTGTTTTCCATTAAGTTGCACTTGTTTGGATGAAGTAGACTGATCTCTATGATTGAGAATGATTTTCATCCGATCTTTATTGTACTCAGTTTATAAAGTGATTAATAAAGCTATCTCTTTAAAGTAGACGTAGGCACACAACGCTGAACCACTATAAACTGCCGTGTCTCTGTTATTTGCTTACTTCTTATTGTTTTACTGCTATATTTCCCTCTGTTTCCATTTGTCATTCTTCATTTGTTTCTCTACATAATCTTTGTTGGGTGTTTGTGCTAACTTTTGATGTAAACATTAATTATTTGTATATAATTAGTTTTGAATTTTTAAAATAAAGAGTTTTAAATTATAGAAACATGTTTTTATGGTTTTTTAATAAATTATAAAATAAGTATTTTTAATAATTTTTAAAATAAATGTTTAAACTATTGTATAAGTATTTTAAAGTACATTTCAAGTATATATGGTTTGTAAAAAATTAGTAATTATTTTATTTAAATAATTTAAGCTTATGTAAAATAAAATCATTTAAAAAAGGTTTTAAGAAAAAATAATAAGTTTGGAAAATGCCAGTTAAGCCTTTTATAAAGTGAGGAAAGTTTGGATTTTAACAATTTTTGTTAAAATAAGTGGTTTTGTGAAATTATGTGGAATTACTCTAATTTGTTAAATGAATGTAGAGATAATTAATTATAACCTAGATTGTAATTGTGACTTTAATGAGGAATACTTTAAAGTAATAATAAGAGAAATGGTTTTGGGTTTGTTTGGCATTACTTGAGTAACAATTGTCTTAAACTCGTACAATTGTAATTTAAACTTTAAAGAGAGTTTTAATGATAATGATTAGGCGACGTATTTTAGGTTTGTTGTAAACAATATTTTAGTAACATTTGTTTTTAAACCCTTGAATAGTATTTTATAGTGGTAAAATATTATTAAATGTTTTTGGAAAATAACTAGATCTTTAAGAATGGAATTTTAAAGACAATAACAAGTATGGAGTCTTTTTGTAAAAGATAGAAAAGTATAAGTTTTAAAGCATAAAAGAGAGAAGAGGTTTATAATAACAATGTGTGAGAAACATTTATTTTAACCTCTTTGATTTTATTTTAAAGCAAGCAAATCTTATTATTGATTTGTGAATATACTTACCGTAAAGATAAGCATACAAATACTTTTTGAAGTATTGAAAAGAGTATAAATGAATAAGGAATTGTAGAATACTTGTATGTGCCTTTATAAAGGTATTTTAAATGTATATACAAGTAGAAGAGGGAATTTTTAATTAATAAAGAAAAATTAATTAAAAAGGGGATTAGAAGTCGTTTATATGACTTGATCGTGCATGCATGTGTTGATCATGCTTTGTGTGTTACTTGCTTTTGGTAAGTATACGGGACTTAGTTTCCCTTATGTGATCATTCTCATTATTGCTGAAATTGACCAAATATAATTCTGAAAATATCTAAAAGAAACACGAGAATTATATGGTACAATTATCTTCACTGTTTTTACACTATATGTATAAGCTTGTTTTAGGAAGAACAAATAATAAGGAAATTTGTCTGCTTAAACGGTTAGGAGGTGATATTCAATCTTATGTATTGTCTATTTATTTCCAAAAAAACCAGAGTTGAGTTTGTCAGAAATCCATCGATTGATTTTGGAGCACCCGGTAAGCAGGGGAGTGTACTTATATGAGATGACTCAAAATCATAACCACTCCAAAACCATATACATCTTCTATGCTTTGAAAGGGGTTCGTGATTGGTTTGAGATGCTGGAATCTAGATGGAGATTCGAGATTTATTTGAGATGCTCGAACACGTATGTTTGTTCATGATCTATTCAGGATATGGGAATCCATGTGTGATTCCAAGATCTGTTGAGATATGGAAATCCATGTGTGATTCTGAGATCTGTTGATATATGAGAATCCATGTGTGGTTCCAAGATCTGTTAGAGTTGGGGACTCGTGTGTCAAGGTCTGTTCGAGTTGTGAATCATGTGCTAGAATGCCGGACATAGCCTTACTAGCGGTAATGACTAAAACCAGAGATAGTAGACATAGCCAATAGGGTTGGAAAACCTATAGGTTGCATGCGACTCCGTTCTAGAGGTATTTATATAGATGTGCATGCGGGAGTGATGCACTCTGTCTTAGCAAGACCAACGATGTTTTTCCTATGGTACCTTCACTAGAGATGTACTACGCTTTGGGAGGATATCTCTGATCCTTGTATAAGAGGACTGTTCTTGAAGTACCGAGGGCACCTCCGTGGAATCCTACACAATTAGTGAATGCGCCTTAGCAGTTTTGATTGTACACCTATTATTGTCGTAATGTACACTCACATGCATCACTTCTACTTGATTATTTATATTTCATACCCTAAACATTATTATAATATCATAGAATTTTCTAATAGAAACGGTTTGGTTTTCATAAGGTAAAAATGCGTCCATGTTTATTTACAGCGTGATCTTACGAGATACCTTTATTTTTAATGGGTTTTATAAACATTAATAATCCAAATGATTTGAGTTTCTCACACAGGTTTATCAGTCTGATCCGGATATTATTTTCTTATAATGCTTGGGTTAGCCCGTTTATATTTCTAGATTTAGCTATGGTCCATTGGAGCTTTTGGAGAGGAGCTGGATGATTTCCTACCGTATTTATTTTCCACTACGTTACTTGTTTTGTATCCATCAACATTTGTGACGGCAGGCTATAATAACTATCCAGGCTGATGATAAGTTAGTTTACTTTGATTGTTGTATATATGTTAACGTCTTCTTTTTGGTGTAGACCTTTTGAGGTATTATATATTATTGTTCCATATGTGAGATTCTGATACTGTTCTTCTTTCTTGTTCTTTTTCCTTTCCTTTTTCTTTCATCCTAACGTTCTGTCTTTCTGGAACTTGGATGTCAACATGTGAATACTACGGATGTATTAGTGTCAACATTCGGGGTTTGTATCATCCCGTATCTGGAGGCCAAAAGCTAAGCGCTATGGATGTTGTAGTCATCCACAATATTAACTTCTGGTGATGAAATACGGTAATGTTAATGGTATCCACAATATCAGAAGCACTTTAATATGAACAAAATCATAGATTTCCAAAAGAACAATAATTACAGTGATTACATTTCAAATAAAATCATATTCAAGTTACAAAATTCCCAAACGTATTCCCATGCAATGATCAAATATAATTTACAGCAATACGCCAAGAGCGACATATGAAGATGCCCCCTTGGATGATCAACGCAATATAGACATAATTATCTTAATACACCGCGAAATAGATAAAAACAGAATTCCTAATTTAGCTATCCGTCAGCCACTTGCTCGTCTTCTGATGCTTTATTTGCCAAAATCTGCTAAAACCTGAAAACCTAAACCATTGATAAAACCTTTCGAAGGCATAAAACTAAACTCTTTGGAAAGCACTTTGGGTTCAATTTAAAACAAGCGGAAACCTTTCAAAACCAATTGAAGTTCACTACTTCGAAGCCTTTAAAATGTTACGATTTGAAAAAGCTGGATTATGCCTTCAAGTAGAGCAAAAGGATCAGAAAAACATTGGAGTCAAAAGCATCTGCTTCGAAACCTTTTGAAAGTAACTCTTTCAAAACCATTTCATAAACAATGAAGTGATAGTGTCGAAACCATCCCTTCAAAAACAATGGAGAGGTGACAAATTTTAGAAAACAAAAGATTCCCTTAAAATGCATCTGAATCGAAAGGTAGGAAGCGACAACTATGCTTTCGACCTTGTCAAAAGCTCACAATTAAAACAAGAAAGCAACCAAATCGAAAACTTTTCTTTTAAACCATTTGACTTTGTCGAAAGCAACCTTATCGAAAGATCTTTGTCGAAAGCTAGCATGCGTATTTTCTTTAAAACCAAAACAAAACTTCATCTCTTTCGAAAACTCTTGGTTTCGACCCTATACCTTTCGACCTCTTCCAATTCACTACGTACCAGTTGCCTGATACCATGTGCATTGGTTGTCGACCTTGTCGAAAGCTATAATACCTTTCGACCTTGTCGAAAGCTAAGGAATACAGGTGGAACCTAGTTGCCGAAGGAGTCAAAAGCTTAAAAAGCCTATCCTTTTGTACTTTAAAACGTCCTTTTGTACCTAACCTGTCTTGTTTGTCTAAATCTAATTCATTGTAAAAATTTTATATTCAAAAGTGCTGCCGACTTTCCTTATTTGGAAATTTAAACTATTTAGAAAAAGCCCCTTCTCCTTTATAATTATATAAAACATTTAAGTCCATACCTTAAATAATTTTATATAACTATCAAATCATCTTAGAAAAATCTGGAAAAATTCAAGAAAATCAGTTAATATATGTTTTTCAACATATAAAATTTTCGGACTCAAATAATAAATTATTTTCCCCTAAATAATTTTATAATCCAAAATACCATTTTCTTCCTTAGAAAATTCATAATAAATCCACTAAAATTCAAAAAAATCTGGAATTTGAAACCCATCTCTAAAATATCATTTTAGATCCTCGTAAAAATTTGTAAGGCTAACGGATGTCATAAAATCTATATGAACTTCTATAAATCATCAACATGTATATATTATCATTCTATCATTAAAAAACATGGCAAATCTTTGCAAAATTATTCGGATTTAATATTAAAACCGAAACCATAAAAATTTAGAGATGTAAACATTATTCACCTTTGATTTAGAGATTAAGGAGCTTGAGATTTGAATGGATTTGATTTGAATTAGCTTTTCCTTAGTTTCCTCTTCCCCTTTCCTTGTTAATGGTGGCCGACCATGTTTTTAAAATTTTAGAAATGAAATGAACGTGTAAAATGATACACGGCCTATGTTAGGAGATATAGGAATGGCATCTTTCCCATAATACCCCTCCTCTAATTCATTTTAAACCTTCTTTTAATTAGTTTAAAAGGCACGGCTACCTTAATTAAAATAAAATCTCAATCCCCTAATCAACACATTATTTTATTTAGTTTAACTAACTAAATCTCCTAAATAATGTTACGAAAAATCTGGGGTGTTACAGACTCCCCTCCTTAAAGAATTTCGTCTCGGAATTACAATAAGGCACACAAAACAAGCAAGAAGGTAAAACATACTATCAAAAAAGTCAGGATAAGTATCTCTAATCATGATTTCAACCTCCCAAATACAGTCCCTGTCATCATCACTCCATTGTACTTTGACTAATCTGACCGTCTTGGTTCTAAGCCTCTTCTCATCTCTCGCAACAATGCGAACTGACTTCCTCACTATGGTCAAGTCCGATTCTACCACTAAATCATCGAGCACTGTCTATGCAAATAGCAGTCTCCGAGTCTCTAACACACTTTCTAAAATAAGAAACATGAAAAACATCGTGGACGCCTGCCAAACTGTTCGGTAACTCAAGTCTATACGCGAGTTTTTCGATCCTCTCAAGAATAGGAAAAGGTCCAATGAACCTAGGAGATAACTTCCCCGATTTCCCAAATCTAAGCACACCCTTCATCGGTGATACTTTGGCGAAAACTTGGTCCCCAATTGAGAACTCCAAATCTTTCCGTCTCTTATTTGCATAACTCTTCTGACTAGAGTGAGCCTCCTTCATTTTAGCCCAAATGATCTTAATCTTTTCTGCAGCCTCTCTAAGCAGATCTGGGCCAAGAATCTACCTATCGCCGGTCTCCAACCAACAAACGGGAGATTTGCATGGCCTTCCATACAAAGCTTCAAACGGTGCCATCCCAATACTAGTCTGATAACTGTTGCTATACGAAAACTCGACTAGATGCAGATGGTCCTCCCATGATCCCCTGAAATCCAGGACATAAGCTCTTAACAATCTTCCAAGATCTTGTTAACTCTTTCCGTTTGCCCATCTGTCTGGGGATGGTAAGTGGTACTCATCTTAAGCTTGGTTCCCAAAACTTCCTGCAGACTCTTCCAAAACTCGCTAGTGAACAAGGAATCTCTATCACTAACTATACTGCCAAGAACTCTATGCAGTCTAACCACATTCTTCATGAACAACCTTGCTAAAACAGGTGTCGTTCTGGTGGACCTAACTGGAAGGAAATGGGCACTCTTGGTCAATCTGTCCACTATGACCCATATACTTTCATTACCCCTGTTCGACCTTGGCAACCCGTCTATGAAGTCCATAGAAATAGAATCCCACTTCCACACTGGAATATCTAACGGCTGAAGCAAACCACTTGGCTTTTGGTGTTCGATCATTGCTTGTTGGAAATTCAATCACTGCCTTACACACAAACCAATATCCCGCTTCATACCTTTCCAGAAGAAACTACTCTTCATATCCTGATACATCTTGGTACCTCCGAGATGTATAGTAAACTTAGAACGATGGCATTCCTCTAAGACTTCCTTCCTTATGTTTCCAACACTCGGAACACATAATCTTCCTTTCTTTCTCAACCACCTATTCTGGTCAAGACTGAAATCTTTCAAGTCATCGCTCTTGGTTCGTTCCTTTAGCTTGCTGATCCATTCAGTTAACACCGGATCCTTTATCTGCTTAGAAGCAATCCATTCGATCAAAACTGGTCGAACTCCCAAACAAGACAATACAACTGTATTTCCACTAGACCCAGCCTCAGATCTCCACTGCACTCTGCAATCTGTTCTAAATCTTTCCATCAGCCATCATCGCTAACACTACATTCTGATGCTTTCTGCTAAGTGCATCTGCAACCTTGTTGCCTTTCCCTGGTGCGTACTCAATCCTGAAATCATAACCAGCTATGAACTCTAACCACCTCTGCTGTCTCATGTTTAGCTCCTTCAGAGAGAACAAATACTTTAACGACTTATGATCTGTATACATCTCAAACCTTCTCCCAAGAGGTAATGTCTCCACACCTTCAAAGCAAAAATCACTACGGCTAATTCCAAATCATGCGTCGGATATCTGACCTCATGCGGTCTAAGCTATCTAGAAGCATGGGCAATCACTTTAACTCTCTGCATCAGCACAACTCCTAACCTTGTTCCACACGCATCGGTATAAACTACCAAATCTTGATTCCCCTCTAGAACATCCAATACAGGTGCAGGTGTCAATAAGTGTTTCAAACTCTGGAATATTTCCTCACACTTATCGGTCCACACAAACTTCACATCCTTCCTCGTCATCTTGGTCATCGGTGCTGCTATCCGTGAGAAATCCTTAATGAATCTCCGATAATAACCAGCCAACCCAAGGAAACTCTTAATCTCGAATACTGTCTCTGGTCTCTTCCAACTATTCACTGCCTCGATCTTAGTCGGATCTACTTACAACCCTTCCTTTGATACTACATGACCAAGAAACTTCACCTCCTTCTTCTAGAAGTGACACTTCGAAAACTTTGCTTTCAGCTGATGCTGCCTCAACATCTCAAGCACTACTCTAAGATGAACCTCATGCTCTCTTTCATCCATAGAGAATCAAGATATCATTGATGAAAACCAATACGAACCTATCCAAGTGCTCTCGGAAAATCCGGTTCATCAAATCCACAAAGAAAGCTGGCGCATTCGTCAGTCTGAACGGCATAACTAATCATTCGTACGACCCATATCTGGTCTTGAATGCCGTTAAAGGTATACTATCCTCTGCTACTCTAAGCTCATGGAGACCTGTTGCCAAATCCAACTGGGAAAATAACTTTGCTCCACTCAACTGGTCGAACAAATCGTCAATCCTGGGCAATGGATATTTATTCTTTATCGTCTTCTCATTCAACTTACGATAATCGATACATAGTCTCAACGATCCATCCGGTTTCTTAGCAAACAATGCCGCTGCACCCCACGGCGAATTGCTCGGCCTGATAAAACTCTTGCCTTATAGATCCACCAACTGCACCTTCAACTCCCTTATCTCTGAAGGGGTCATCCTGTTCGACGGTCTGCTCACTAGTTCTGCTCTCAGAACCAAATCTATCCGAAACTCGATGGCTCGCTTCGACAGCAGTCCAACTATAGGCTCAAACACATCTGCGAATTCTCTAACCACGAAAACTCAGCTCAACTCATCTTCTGAGTCCAAAGCATCCAAAAAAGCAAACACCTCACCGCTGGAACTTCCTACGGTGAAAACAATCTGATCGCTACTATCCGGGTGTCTAAGAGATATCGTCTTACCTTGGTAAAATATCTTAGCATCGTACTCACTTAACCAATCCATCCCAAGGATAATCCCGAACCCCACAAAATCAAACACATGCAAACTACACACAAAAGTATGACCTAACAGGTCAAACTCAAACTGGTTACACCTCGACCCTAGAGTTTCATACCTCCTATTGGATTCACAAATCGTAAGGAAGTAACTAAATATGTGGGTTCAAGGTTAAGCTTTTCTATCAACATCTAGATATAAAAGAATGCGATGCACTAGTATCAAATAAAACACTAACAGACATACCATGAATCTTAAGTGTTCCTCCAAGAACTGCCTTTCCCTTCTCCTGGGCTGTAGGCTTAGAAGCATCAGGCTCTAATGCATACACCTTGCCCTTACCCTCTCCGATGAACTTCTCATTCCGCTTCAACACTGTATCAACTAAAGCATACCCATACTGGGCCAACTCTTCAAACTTCCTAGCATACTCGGCAACAAACATCTCACCCTGCACCAACTCAGCAAACTGCCTAATCAAAGCCGACTGTGCCATAATAGACATGAACCTCTCTTGGAATCTCCTCTTGAAATCCTCCCAGGTCACCGTCTCCTCATCTACCGTCACAGACATATTGTTCCACCAAAATAGTGCATAACTCCCTGAAGCTGTCTAGACGCCAACCTTCTATACTGCTCATCACTAAGCCCCAAATCTTCAAAAATCCTCTAGCAGTGCAACAATCAGTTCTCTCTCCAATGGCATCCTCCATTCCTATAAATGGTTTCCCTCCAAGCTTCACATAATCACCACTCATCTTTGCGAAATGATTCACTACTGGAACTTCCGGAACTCCTGTTCCTGCAGCATTTCCTCCTAACACCCCGGCTGCAACTTCTGCCTGCATCATATTCCTGAAAAACTGATATATGGCTTCCATTCCGACTTGCGGGATCTTAGCACAAACATTCTCTGCCTGACCTTGGTTTCTCCCAACATTAGGTACGACATTCCTTTCGGTGCTTCCAACTACTTGGTTAACTCTGCTTCTTCAACCATTCATATTTGTATTCAAACCTCATGAGATACAGAAAGATAACCTAATCAAAGATAGATGAATGGAGATAAAGCGCATACTTATATATAGCAAATACAAGTACGTTACTATAGCTTTATCCCACCCCAATCTTACTCTAATTCCTTTGGATTTTTGTTTTCAAAGCCATTTCTAATTAAATTTTTCATAAAGCTATGCTCCGATACCTGGTTGTAGCATCCCGTATTTAGACGCCAAAAGGTAAGCGCTATGGATGCTGCAGTCATCCACAGTATTAACTTATGGTGAGGAAATACGGTAACGTTAGTGGTATCCATAATATCAGAAGCACTTGAATATGAACAAAACCATAGATTTCCAAAAAAACAATAATTACAGTGATTACATTTCAAATAAAATCATATTCAAGTTACAAAAATCCTAAACGTATTCCCAGGCAATGATCAAATATAATTTACAACAATACACCAAGAGCGACATATGAAGATGACCTCTTGGATGATCAAAGCAATATAGAAATAATTGCCTTAATACACAGCGGAACAGATAAAAACAGAATTCCTATTTTAGCCATTTATCAGCCACCTGCTCGTCTTCGGATGCTTTATTTCCCAAAATCTGCTAAAACCTAAAACCTAAACCATTGATAAAACCTTTCCAAAGCATCAAACTAAACATTTTTGAAAGCACTTTGGTTTCAATTTAAAACAAGTGGAAACCTTTAGAAACCATTCGAAGTTGACTACTTCGAAGCCTTTAAAATGTTTCAATTTAAAATAGTTGGATTATGCCTTCAAGTAGAGCAAAAGGATCAAAAAATATTGGAGTCGAAAGCATATGCTTTGAAACCTTTTGAAAGTAACTCTTTCAAAACCATTTCATAAACAATGAAGTGATAGTGTCGAAGCCATCCCTTCGAAAACAATGGAGAGGCGAAAAATTTTAGAAAACAAAAGATTCCCTTCGAAAGCATCTGAATCGAAAAGTAGGAAGCGACAACTATGATTTCGACCTTGTCAAAAGCTATTCTTGTCGACCCTATCGAAAGCTCACAATTTAAACCAAAAAGCAACCCAATCGAAAACTTTTCTTTAAACCATTTGACTATGTTGAAAGCATTTAGGTCGAAAGCAACATTGTCGAAAGCTAGCAGGCGTATTTTCTTTAAAACCAAAACAAAACTTCATCCCTTTCGGAAACTCTTGGTTTTGACCCTATACCTTTCGAACTCTTCCAATTCACTACATACTAGTTGCCTTATACAATGTGCATTGGTTGTCGACCTTGTCGAAAGCTAAGATACCTTTCGACCTTGTCGAAACTAAGGAATAGTGCGAAACCTAGTTGCCGAAGGAGTCGAAAGCTTAAAAAGATTGTCCTTTTGTACTTTAAAACGTCCTTTTGTACCTAGCCTGCTTTGTTTGTCTAAATCTGATAGGTAGCAAGAATTTTATATTCAAAAGTGCTGCCGACTTTCCTTATTTGGAAATTTAAACAATTTAGAAAAAAGCCTCTTCTCCTTTATAATTATATAAAACATTTAAGTCCCATAACTTTAACTATCAAATCATTTTATAAAAATCTGGAAAAATTCAAGAAAATCACTTAATATATGTTTTTCAACATATAAAATTTTCGGACATAAATAATAAGTTATTTTCTGGTAAATAATTTTATAATCCAAAATACAATTTTCCTCCTTAGAAAATTCATAATAAACACTGAAATTCAAAAAAATCTAAAATTTGAAACCCATCTTTAAAATATCAATTTAGATCCTCGTAAAAATTCGCAAGGCTAAGGGATGTTATTTAATAGGGTTTTCATCTTAAAACTTATCATAAAATCTATATGAACATTTATAAATCATCAACATGTATATATTATCATTCTATCATTCAAAAACATGGCAAATCTTTGCAAAATTATTCGGATTTAATCTTAAAAATGAAACCATAAAAATTTAAAGATGTAAACTTTATTTACCTTTGCTTTAGAGATTAAGGAGCTTGAGATTTGAATGGATTTGATTTGAATTAGCTTTTCCTTTAGCTTTTCCTTTGTTTCCTTTTCCCCTTTTCTTGTTAATGGTGGCCGGCCTTGTTTTTAAAATTTTAGAAATGAAATGAACGTGTAAAATGATACATGGCCTAGGTTAGGAGATATAGGGATGGCCTCTTTCCCATAATACCCTTCCTCTAATTCATTTTAAACCCTTCTTTTAATTAGTTTAAAAGGCGCGGCTACCTTAATTAAAATAAAATCTCAATCCCTTAATGAACATATTATTTTATTTGGTTTAACTAACTAATTCTCCTAAATAATGTTACCAAAAATCTAGGGTGTTACAGGGTTTGAAAAGGCCGTTCATTACAAAGTGGGAGTAGATGCTTATTCTTCTTCATCGCCTTATTCAGCTCATGGTAATCTACATATAACCTTAGAAAGCCATCCGCCTTAGTAGCGAATACTACGGGTGCACCCTACTCAGATATACTCTTATAAATGAACCCTCTCTGCAAAAGGTCATTTACTTGAGCCTTCTACTCCTTTTTCCCTTTGGGTGCAATACGCCTCAACATAACTATCAGTCTGGCATCCTTTGCTAAGTCTATACGAAACTCTATCTCTTAATGTAATGGTAATCCTGTCATCTCCTCAAACACATCAGATACTCTCTATCGATAGGAACATATGATAACCATCCTGTGGAACCTCGGGCGAATATAGAAAGCTACCATAACCCCATCCTCTAGCAGGCATCCAATCGCTACCGTCCACCCCTTCACAGCCCCGATCATGACTGACAACTTCTTGCAATCCACTACCACCACATACTTCCTTAGCTAATCATTTCCAAAATAATCCTAAATCCAACGAAATTGAAAATAAAGCAATCAAAAACAAAAGAGCATCCATGACTCGATAAGACCAAACCATGACAAACAATACACAGGCTAGTGGAGCCTCCAACAAGTCACAATCAAAGATCGGTCAACTATATCTAGTTTTAATCCCTATCTATCTACTAGGTCACTAGATTGAAGGAATGTGAAGCCATGGTATCGAATAAAACATGTATGGAAACATTATAAATGGAAAGCGTACCTTGAATAATAATGCTCTTCCCCTTCTATTTCATCGAGGAGCACTCGGCGAAGCCAGAATAGCGTCCAATGCCTTCACAACCTACTTCTGCTGTATTGGTTCCAAACAACATTTCTGCATATGTCCAAACTTGCCATAGTTGTAACACTTCTTCTTCCTATCAGCTTTGCAGTCTCCGATTAGGCGACCCTTATCTTCACAACCAAAATAAATAGGTTCCCATTTGGCCTTCTTCTGAGCATTCTTCTTCTGAAACTGCTTTCTCTTTCTATTCCATTTCTTCTTGCCTCCACCGCCTTGTTGTAGTTTTGGCTCATCCTTAGCTACAGCAACTGATTTGGACTTCAGGTATAAACTCTCCTGGTAAAGAGCTTTCTCAATAAGTCTCTCAAATGGCTCATCGACATGACTCACCAACTTCTCCCCTAGATAGTAGTCCAAACCCATAAGATATTTCTCGTTCTTCCTCAATGGAGTGTCGATGAAAGATATCATGTACTTCGACAAGGCGTCGAACTTAGTAATATATTTAGAGACAAGACATATTTCCCTACTTTAGATTAGCAAATCTCCTGAACATCACCGACTTCTGAGCAATTGGGAAAAACTTCTCCTCGAACCTAGCCTTGAATTGGTCCCAAGTAAAATGATCCTCAGGTGTGGTAATAGTAATAGCATTCCACCAGTTCATGGCCCGCACTTGAAGCTGTCTGGAGGCCAGCTTCCTTTTCATGGCATCCTCTACTTCCACATCACCAAAGATACGCTCGCAAGTGCCCAACCAATCCGACACATCGATGGCTGACTTTATTTCAAGGAATGGTTTGCCTCCCGAGGTGGAGTAATCTTTGCAAAGCTTGGCAAAGTCAACCCTCGGTGCCTACACCTGAGCACCACCACCAATAACAACATTTGTAGCGGCCGCTTGGGCATTCTACAGCATATTCACCATCATCGCATTGGACATAGCTTGCAAGTCAGGGTTAGCAGCCCCTGAACCTACTCCTTCCTCAACTTCAAAGATAGAGTTCCTCATAGTATTTCTTGTTTGTTGGCTTATTCTTGATCTGTAACCAAAATGATCAGTCTCTCAAAAAGAAAACTGTATCAATGGTACTCGTGTGTGCATGCGATTTATATATTTATATATTACTATATAGTTTTGAAAACCAAAATATATAACAAGTACGCACTCTCTTATGTATATATATACATCACAATCTCGATCCAATTTAGGGTGATGACTCATTCCCTGTCTCTACTGGACCATGGTATCGACTTAGGTTAATCATGTTAACTTAGCTTTGATACCAAATATGACTACCTCCCTGCACCACTAGCGCCGAATATAACTCTATAATGCACCGCTGACGTGCCTGGCCAATGTAGGACAATCATTGAGGGTTGCAAATGAAATAAAACATCACAGAACCTATCGTATATCTCACAGTGCATAGAATAAAATATAATATACATCATAGATAAAAAATAGAAGAGACAGTAATAACTAAGTGAACCAAATATCAAATTACAGATCCACAGAGTTATACAACAAAGTAATAGAGTTTTATACAAAACTGAAATAAACTCAAATAACTATCTCATAGCAGTAGTAATAAGCAGACACTATCAAGGCTCCACGCTGTTGCATAGCTGAATAAGCACAGAAATCCATATAATATTAGATGGCTCCATCCGGCTCGTCCTCTGCATAGCTACTGTGTCGCACCTATACCTTCTATCTAGTCTGCTAATTTAAGAGTAGCTAAGACAGTGAGAAGCAAAGCATAAAACCTAAGGTTAGAGAACAGTTTGGTATGAGCGGTAAATGAATCTCAAAGCACTATACAAGTCGATATAGTAAGGAAAAGGATATACGAATCATACCTGACATGTCCTGCAACCAAAGAGTTAGCACATAACAAACATAATATTATACTCTACGAATATCATAAAGGTATACGGCAAACTAAGTATGATGACGGGTGTCTAAGTATCTTTATCCTTAATACCTATCTCCAGTGACATCCCTAGAGTGATAGGCTATGGAAGAAAACAATCAAATAAACCATAACATCCATCAAACAATCCTCACTAACACGCAATGTGCTCTAGATGCCTGATAACTCGTATGGCTTTTTCCATGACAAGGACTAATGGAAATTCAGGTTTTTAATGTACTAGCCTCTAGCCTAAAGCTGATACTAACCTAAATCCATGGATCCAGGGTACACAGATCCAAACAACTGACCCAGGGTAGCCAAATAAAGTACCCATTAGCATCCCTACAGTACACCTGCTTTCGAGTACATTAGAAAACACTTTGAGTATCAACGATCCCGTAACACGTGCATCCAAGCCCTTTCCCTGCTCCATCTAGCTTCCATTAATCTCAAGGAATCATTCCACGTTCCTTCAATCCACGATAGAACCATTCAACATTCTATCCACGGGTCACCCTTCCTAGAACCCGTCATTTGTCAATAAACATTCTTACGACTCCTTTCAATATCGAGTTGCCATCATCGGAACCTAACTCCATTCACCGTCAAGTTGCCTTCACCGAAGTCCCGAAGCTATCATCGTGCTACTACATCGCTACAAATCCCAAGCAACCAAACATACATCTTCAGTAAGACCTGCAGAACCTCCCTTCCCCTTCAAGAAATTCCATCCCAATCCTAACAAACTAAACCTCCTGGTACCGACCAGACCTCTCGATATCAAGTGGTGTACTTAGCCAATTTTGCCTAAGTTTCTTTCTCCTCTTCAAATGCTCCATCTTCTAAGTACTTAAACTCTGACTATTTTACACAATAGCTCTTGGCACCAACTCCAAGCCCCAAATACTAACTCCAAAAGCTCTTGGTGCTTGGTCCATTATGTAGCCAAACTTTAGCACTTGTCTTCTTCTCATCACCCTAAGCCCTGGCTTGAAGTACCAACCTTCCACCGAGTGATTTCCATAAAGAAAAATCTCTCAGTACCGAGTCCTCCACTTAGCTCCATATTTGGTGCGACTTGAATCATGGGATCCACCCATGCTCCAGAACCCCTCCTCCAAGTTTCATTCAATTTCAACTATCTTTGCCTTCGATTTTCCAAATTCGCCAACCTCTTTCCTAACTACCTAAAAGCATTAGAAATCATATCAAAGTACAACATACAAACATAAAATATCATAAATATGCATCCAGTCATACATGAAATCCATAAGAACGTGATAATCAAGCAAATCCTAACAAATCCTAATCTAAATCTAACTTTTCCACTAGCATATGAAAATGAACGAATGAGGATGTAAAAGCTTTTAAAACCATTTAAAAATCTTTGAAATTCAGCCATGAAATCTATCAAAATGTGATTAAAGGTAGAAAACATTTTAGGATCAAAATCATGTTAAGGACATCATTTTTAACTACATGAGCAAGCATAGTAGAGTGAGAGGTCAAGAACCACTCACCAAATACCTAAAATACCAATTTCTTCCCTTAGATCTAAAGTGGACAACAAAAGAGAGGAATACAAAGCCAAAATGATAATCTTAAGTTTCTCTATGCTAATTTCCCCTCTAATTATGATTTAGGTTAAGATTAGTAAGGAAAGTATAGGCTTTTTTTGATGAAAATAGGGCTAATGGAGTTTCAAAGCGATTTTGAAGAAGATGAAAATGACTTAGATCAATTTGTAAAGCTTCCTCTTAGCACAATTTTTGAGATAAATAAATAGGCCCAAATATGGGCTTAGTTAATTACCAACTAATGCAGGCTAGCAGCAGTCAGAACTTAAAATAGCTATAAATTTTAAATGGTAAGTCTGTTTTTCTATTTGACCACTCTACTTAATCAGAAACCATCATCCTGAAGCAATGGAAGTGGTTTGAGATCCTAACTTGCCTCTTATCAAAAGTTATAGTTTATACAATGTTTTTAGGGTCAAAATGCTCATATAGAAATTTAGCATAAATCATAGATGTGGAAAATGTTCCTACTAGTCACTTTCCAAAACTTTAAAGTCATATGACCTCACATAAATAAAATAAAAATTCTTTACGATCCTTTGATATGTAAAATACGGATCGTTATACCTTAACCCTATGGTATTTCCTAACCAAACTCTATATAAACATCTTCCCATTCCTTTTCTTCTCCCTCCTAAAAGAAAGAAACCTCAATGTAGTCATTTTATTCTTCAACTTTATCATCGGGAAATTACTTTTCAAGTTCTTTAGAAATTAAAGTATATGAAGTCAGTATAATTCTCTGTGTATATATTTTTACAGTAAATATAAAAACCCTAGTTTATACTATCATCATCTGTATTGCTTCATCTTTGTCACTGATAAGTCAAAATAGTATATATGGTAAAATCTCAACCGAAGTCATCTCCAAGAACACATTGAAATCGACCACCAAATACCCAGGGACGGCGTTCAAGATGATGAAGTTCTATGCATTACTGCCAAGAAAATCGTTATCACAAGTCAACCGTCCCAGACAATGATGGTCGGTTAGGTCGAAATTCTAGGCAGTAATGCCCGGTACTTTGGCCAATTTGTGTAATGCTTGATTTTTCTTCTTCCTTTGACTGTTTTGAAACATTAGGATAGTTTCGAGTTTGATATACACATCATCAACATATTATAACACATTGGAATTAGGGTTTAGAGTACTAGAATGATTTTTGAAGGGTTATTATACTTAGAGCACCACCAGCAATGGCTTGTTAAGTTGAACAACTAGCCACCATGCAACCAGGTGTGGCTTGTTCACTTTGCTGTGGTTAGTTTCAGTTAATTTCATAGATAATTCACTAAACAGAAGACTGGTTTTCAAATGGAAAAGACTACGTCATTTAATTGCAAATATAATTTAAAACAATAAAATATTTGCCGTTTTAACCCATATTTGCAAGAAAATTGTGTAAAACGGCAAAGACTTTGCAGTTTTATTCAATTTGTAAAATAAATAGCAAAGTTTTTGCCGTTTTATTTGTTTCTAATTTTTTTAAAACTAGTATGGTGGTTGGTTTTAGGGTTATCTGGGTGCATAACTGGTTCGTTAAGTGCAAAAGGAAGAGAGAGAGGAGAAGTGAACAAGTCCATCGTTGGTAATAGTCTTACTGTATACATAGTTTTAAAGAAAGTTGATTTCAAGAAACAAGCTGAGAGTTTAAAATTTCATTTGAAAATCAAATATTCGAATTTGTGGATTTCTGATAATTTTAAAAATAACTTTGACAGACAGACACATATGATATTTTAGAAATTTTAAAATTTGAAAATTTCAAAGGATTTTAACTAATTTTAATTTAATCCAAAAAGGGGATTTTATTTTTTAAATGTTTAAGTATTTTCAGATAAAGGAAAATATTGATGAAATGCATATTTATTGATTTGGAACTTCCAGAAAACACATTTGAAATATTTTAAGTTAAAAAAATATATTTTTAAAGGTTAAAATTGAATTATTTAATATATTTTTTAAACTAAAGTAAAGGGATAAATTTTATCCTATTTAAAAACAATTCAAATTTTGGGATGAAATGTGTTTGTATTTATGATGCTATGCAAGTTCATTTATGTACAAATGATAACCAATTATTAATTTTTTCAGGTCCCAAATGTTAGTATTTGATGTCAGGCTTTATCAATGCTTACGCTATACATAACATTTTAAAATGCAAGTTTGAACTATGATCCACGAACACGACAATCATGAGTTATGTAATGGGCTATATGGACATTTCCGGAATACATGCCGTGTGTAAAGTCGAATGATTTAAAAATAATAAATTTAACATTTATCGAGAATGACATAGGATTTTGACTCCTAGATGCTATCCATCCTAACGGACTGAACCAAGGGTCGCAACTCGAACCATGATGACCTTATCCCTCGTCATTATGTCTAAATAATCTGTTGCACGGACATACAAAAAATGAAGATTTCTAGAATCGTAGTGCAAATGAAAAGAAATATTGCTAACAGACGGAAACTAGAAGTGGAAAATAGCACGATTAAGATATATCATGATTTTAGATGTCAGGAATGCAGGTGCAACTAAGAGGTCATGTGAAGTGCACTTATAATTGGTTGGAAACAACGGGTGAAGAAGATCGTATGGGCTTGCCGAGGTAGATAGTCTAGTAGAGGGTAAATCCATAAAAGAGACATACCAATGTGTAATCATGTTTAGATTCATAGAAGAGAGTACGATATAACACTAATATGAAACACTACTATGAATTTGTGATTTTCGCTTGAAGCTTTGACCGAAAGGCGAGCATCTCTAAATTATTTGGCGTCGCTGAGATGTTACAAAATAGACGTTGCTAAAATTTAGCGACGCAAGATGTGTTTCAGAAAACTGGCATCGCTAAATTTTAATGATGCGACTATAACGCCTATTTTTTGAATCCTAAACTATAAAATTTAAAGAAAGTAAAAAATTGATGAGCAAAAATCAACCATCATGGGCTGCAAACTAATTCTCATACTTGGTTTCATAACCAAGGTTCATCAACCTATTTAACTCTGGCAAACTTCCACCATTAAACATCTGACAATGCCCAGTAACAAAAACATTGCAGTACATAAATTAAAAAGAAATAATCACAAATTAGGTAATACATGTTGACTTAGAAAAGCTAATGACTTACATTGCATAAAGCATCAGAATAATAATAAGAATGAACATTGTAAATCATTCTTCCACCCAAGTGACCATGAAATTTACTAGAAAAAAATAAAGCGTTGGCAAAACAATACAACCAGACAAATGCGAGGCTAAATATCATTTCATCAGAACTATCAATATCAAAATATCATTAATGGGTATTCAAAGTACCATTGTAAAACAAAAAACAAGCTCATTATAATGTTGTGAGGGATCTATCTCGGATCGAGTTACAAATACGAAAGAAACAGTAATAAGGAACAAAGATTTCACTTCATCTAAACATAAGAAAACTCACCACTTCTTATTCTTACTATACAAATCCAAACCTTGACACCTACATGTATGCATAGTCAATTTTCTGGCTAAATGAGCTCTTGGAAGTCTTCCATACATGCTGCATCCAGTTCTAACAATTTCCACACCTCCCAACCAACCTAAATATCTAATATGTATCCCTTCCGGCCCTTTAGGCATATGCAACGGAGTATATTTCACCGTCCTACTAAAAATAGAATGAAATCAATTTGCTTCTAGACGTTGTCATTAGAGGATGTTTACAGGCTTGAGGCGTGGTTGATTAGGGTTCCAGTTTCGTTCGGTCGAGGAGGATGTCTTCACTGCTTCGATTTTGGGATTTGAGACTGAATTTAGGGTTTATTTTTTTATTTGGGTAAAATGAGTGAATGGTGTGGAACGACAAGGGCATACGAGAATTTTTAGCTGAACTTTGGATGGCAGGGGTTGCTGATGTCACTCATTGGATTTAGGAAAAACTAACAGTGGTGATTATGTTTCCAAATATTAGTAATCTATATTGTTGTTTTCGACCAATAGCATTTCTTTGTGGAGTTGGTAAATTAACATGGTGTCACAAAGATGTGGAGAATTGCCTAGGGTTTGTGATGCTAAAAAAGTAAAAAGAATTAAAGATGGCGTCACTAAGGCATTGCTAATTAATGACCTTTTAGTGATGCTTTAGTATCAATTAAGCTTTTAGCGACATCGCCCCATCTTAGCGTTAATATGGCGTTGCTAATCGGCATAAGAAATCCATCATTTATTGTTTGCACCAAAAATTGGTACAAACACTTAATAGAGATTTTGTAGAGAAATAAACAAAGAATATAAAATGAAAAAAAAGGAAACAAGAAATTAGATAATAGAAAAATAAAAGCAACAACAACATCACATCGAGTTAGTAAAACTTGAGTTATTGCTCAATCTTTGCTAAAATGTGTGTTGCTACCTGAATCTGGCCGATCTCTATTGAGGGAAGAGGGTCTGCCCCTCTTTCTTAGTCCTTTTGATGTGCGATCCCTAAGGTAGGCTCCCTAGGGTCCCCATATCTTGTTCCCAAACTTTCATATTTATTGGACTTATGGATCTTGAGATATTGATAGTTTTCTATTGAGTAGCACTTGCTTGGCTGAAATAGGCAGATCCTTATGATTGAGGGTGATTATAGACGATCCCTTTTCCATATTAAATTATATTCCATACTTTGATCATTCTACATTGCATCTCTCAATTCCATTCGATCACGGCTTCATATTATCATATGTACTTGGTTTCATGACAGTCGTGTCTAACTTGTCCAATCGATTTGAATATAGCCGGGTCACATTCCGGATAACACTGCCCCACAAAGTATGTCTTGTGTTGAACATGACGTTCTTTGAATCGAAGCAACTTAGAGTTGCCGGAAAGAAATCCATTTAGTTTCCTGAATAGTTTCCATCCTTTCGTCAAATTATTTCTTAAAGTGTCGCATCTCTCTTTGATCAACATAACGCTTGGTCGATTTCCAATAGTATAAACTCACGAGTATATTCCATCAGTTGCTAGCAATGTCCAGTTCTATAGGGCTAGTAAGCTTTAGCTATCTGATCTAGTCTCGACCTTGAAAGGTTCAGGTTTGAATTCAATTTCTATCGATTTCAAAAATTGAACTTTTGTAATATACACGTGCACGTTCAGGTACATATTTTTGTCATTGGCTCGCAGACGCGTTTGCACACTCACGTCTCGTCGTCAATTTTCATTGAATTAGATGCAATTCCATTGCATTTTATATTTATTTGCTTTATATATTTTTTTGGTACATGTTTGCATGCACATAGGGTTCGTAGCCAATCCCTTCTTTCTCTTTCTTTCTTTTATGTTTATAGGGATCGGCATTCCTCTAGCCGATCCCTTTCCCCTTCTTTTCTTTTTCCTAATATACTAGGGATTGGAATCTTTATAACAGATCCTTTTTTCCTCTTCTCCTTTTTTGTACTTTGACAGGAATTGGATGAATCCCCTAAGGATCATACCCGATCCCTCTCAATATTAGGGACGTACTGTTTTTGGCTATGTGGGGAAAGGAAAAGGTGGGCTGATCCCCCGACTCCATATATAAGCAAATATCTTTCTTCTCTACCCCTCACTTTACTTTGTTTCATTTTTTCCTTCGTTTTCTTCAAACTCAACTCTGAACCATCCCTTTCAACTTGCCTCTGATCCCTCTCCTCGAATCAAACGTTGCTTCCATCTTCAGATCCATCATCCTCTTCTGCTCTGGACTATCATTTCATCCTCGATTTGAATCGAAATCCACATCTCCCTTTGAGTAACTCATATTCTATATACTTAGGTAGGTTTCCTTGTATTTTACCTTTAATTTGTGACGAGATGAAGAGTTCGGTTGAGCTTCGCATCTCGAGCATGGGTTGAATTGAATTAAGGGATGAGGAGGAGAGTTGGGTTGAGTTTGGAAAAGATGAGATGGATGGTGGCGATGCAGAGTTCGATGAGGTGGTAGAGGAGGAGAAAGGAGAAGAGTGAAGGGTGAAGGATGTAGAGGGATTGCTACTACTTGGAGCTTAGAGGGACCGGTGTAGAAGGTTGAAGTGGAGGACGAGAAAGGTTAAGTATATGGATTGGTTGTATACTGATGTGGAGAGGGATCAACTATTTGCTTTAGGAGAAGTGTGAAAGTGGCCAAGTAAGGGGATTAGTGGTAGTGTGTTTGAGGAGCGATATGTTATAGGTTTTTCGAGAGGGATCGGTTGTGGGCTCCATGAGAGGGATCGACTATGGTGCTTGAATTGAACTTGAACACTTGAGCAAACCAATCCAAATTCACTTGCATGAACAATTAGAACTAGTCCCATCTTAATGAACTTGATCATACGACCATAATGAACAACAGGACTTGCATATCCAATATCGAACTCGAAATTGAAGGACCAAACTCCTGGGACTTCGAATATGAACTAAAACTTAACATATCGACTTTAATAATGGACTTCACCCTTTGATATGTCGATGGTCGTTCCCAAACTTATATAACCAATCAATCTAAATGCCTATTGAGACGGTCAGCGATGACAGTCACTCTGGTTGGAATCCAAAGTCTCATCACTTTTGCTTTTAATATTGAACTATTTATCTCTACACAACATTGACCGCACTAGTTTACACTTAGCAAGGTGGGATAGGTAAAATTTTCTAATCTCAATTATCTACTGAGTTTAGTTGATATGGGCTCCAGAGGTTTAGGGTGTTTAGCCGTAATGCCCTTTGGACAACCTTCATAGCACAACAACTCAAGTGTCCAGTCAAGTTCTACGACTGTATCTGGTAGACTTTCCTGAACATCAAACTAAGCAACCAGAGATTCCTGGCCCATTGGTCGACCTTTTCTCCGATGTTCCTACCCTTCCCGTGGAAGTGAGAAGTCCTTCCCTTGACACTGGAGAGGGTGTTGTATTTCCAGATAACCCAACGAATTCCCAAGCCTCTAGAATTGGTGAGGCTGGTCTCCATAGGCTATGCTCTAAACATGGAATCCCGCTTGGAGATGTTCTAGTCCCTTCAGTGAATGACATGCTCATTTCCCCCCGGAGGGGTATATAGCATGCAATAAATTTATGTGTTGGGTCGAATGTGTGTCGCCTTTCAATTCTTTTACATGAAATATGCTAAATTATCTTGGAACAAGCTCAGCATCTTTAAACACAAATGGTTCTACGTTCATTATCCGTTGGCTTCGCGAGGCGATGGTTGGAAGGAAATAAGTGTTGCCTTCACTTTATTCTCAAATTATTTAGGCCGAGCCATGTCCTAGACTAACTAATACTTTGAAAATTCATAGGTGTCCATCCACGTCCAAAAGGCGATAGTTTTTGTAGGGTTGTTTCTACGATCCGTGCCACCCCAGTTGAGAACAGGGACATCATATCCCTTAACCGATGAATGGTTATCTCTTTTTGGGCAATTAGAGGAAGGTCACAATATCAAGCTTCCAAGAAGGATTGCACCACCAAGGAATGATATGGAACAAGAAGGTGGCACCAATAGCCCTATCGTGCCCCCAACCGAGGAGGCTTAGGACGATGCCGAAGAAGGTGAAATTAGAGGTGATTAATCCAACAAGCCTGGCGATGCTAATGTTGGCTCGGGCAATGCGCCTGCAGTCGAACCATCACAAGGTGCACAATGTCATGTGCCAATAAGAAAAGGATAAAAGCCTATTTACAAACTCCAAAGGAGAAAAACCACCAAAATGCCCGAGTTCATCATCAACTCCGTTGAAGAAGAGTCTTCCTCTCCACCTTTAGAAAGTTCGATGGATGGGTTCTCGAATCTCCCAATCCTTGACGATATCATGGCCTATGACTTTCCCAACATTAGTATTAGGGGATTAATTCTCCTAACAGGACTGGTGATGACATTCCTCCCACTAACAAAGGAGAAAACACTCCTATGAGCAAGGCCATAGTAACTGGTTCATCGAGGGGACACTAGGACACTCCCAATCACGCGCACGGTACAACATGATTTTTGTCTATCTTTTATTCGATGGTCACTTATATGCTCTTGTTTGATTTGCTGGTGCTATGTCTCATTCCTATGCCTTTAATTGCCTGAGGAGCTCCTTAACACTGTATGGATCCAGCTGTAGTCCATACTCGAGCAGGCGTCAAGAAAGGGATGACGGTTGGGAAAGGAGCCATCATTCAAGGGAGTCTTCATCTTCTAAACACAAGTCCCAATCTCAATCATCTCATCAGGAAGTTCAGCTTAATATTCCTGTACATGCAGCGATTATGCCTCTTCCCATTCTCCCTAAACTATTATGCCGCCTGACAATGATTCAAGTTCATCTGGTTCTCGCCAGCCTCGCGATCATAGGTCAAGCAAATGCCCAATTGTTACCGCTGATCCAACTTTGACTACTGCAGCTCCTAAGGCTTCTATGGCATAAAGATTGAACGAAATTAAGGTCAGTGGCTTCAAAATTTGCTTTGATGGGCAAAAGTTCAGTCCTTCCATCCATACAATTCCAAGGAGTACTAAAGCGAGTTCACTTGCATGTATCAATGATGTTTTTGTATAGCAGGAAGCATTCTAGCACTTAGCTAAGAAAATCTCTGAGGTATCTATTGAGAGGTAACATAAAATTGATCGCCTTAAGTTGGTGGCGATCCATGATAAAGACATAATTAAACATCAAGATGATGAGATCTCGGAGTTGACAATGAAGCTATCCGCGGTAGAAAAAAGTTCTAAACAGACATTCGAAGTGGCTAGTCATCTGCAAGTGGCTAATAAAAAGAAGCTGGATGCTGCCCTCAACCGCAGCGGTGTGCTTGCTTTGGAAAAGGACATACTGGACAAAAAGAAAAACTCTCTAGCCCACCACGTTGAGGAACTCCAAGAACTCCTTAAGTAAGAGAAGGAAGAAAAACTTGAAGCTCTGGAGGAATCTCAAAGATATTGTGAAGAGGCCATCGAAGCTTAGGAGCTAAAAATTAAACTTGATGAGCAATTCTTTCAAATTAAAGTCCTCGAGGAAGAGGCAAGAGAAGTTGACCATAATGAAATTAGAGAGCAGATCGAGGCCCAACTGGAGGATGCTAAAGAGGCTGGTCAAAATGAGATTAAGGACATGTTCGATCCTTTAATTATTGAATATAATGCTAAAGTCCTAATCCATCGTGATTTGAGTTTTCTTGGAGAGGGCTATCTTGAATCGCTCATCGGGGCTTAGGAATATATTATTGAAATGAAGAAGAAAGCCCTTGGTGAAGCTGATTTGGACGAGGAGAAACCGGTATAGGAGATTCTTCATGGGAATGAACCTCTAGATCTTGCTACTGCAAGGCTTCGATACTTCGATATTTTAGCACCCTCCGGCAACGGGAAAAACATCATTGAAGCTTCGGAGTCCGATCCCAGAGGTTACCCTTCACTTCAAACAGCCAGAGCATCAGTATCATGTTAATCGGCTAATTTTCTATCGGTTTAGAAAATAGTCGAAAATTTCAAATTAAAATAACCGCAAGCGCACGGCGTACAATAGTTAGTACGTGGCGAGTACGGGTCGATCCGTAGGGAATTGTTAGAGTTTAAAAATCTACTCAATCAAATTAGACCAAATGGAGGAGAAATTGTTAACTAGAAATAAAATGAGGCTAAAACTAGAATCAAAATGTGATTTAAAAACTATTAGACTAAAGAACAATTTAGAGGCAAATCCACTCTCATATTTTTGCAAATCAACAAACAAATAATTTATGATCTCTAACTTCAATATTAAGTGAAATAATCAATGCATTTATCATAAGTATGGTTTGTTTATGTTATTAATTAACATAACTCAAACCATCAAACTATAATACAATAATTATACCACTTATAATTCTCATGAAAATGAAGCCAAAGCAAAAGCTATTTTAAGTATGATATATTTACTATTGTAACTAGTAATATAGATCATCAAATTTCATTTTTACTTTCATTTCAAGATCAAAAATTAATTAGCAAATGATGATGTAAATTGTGTTTATGTTGAATAAGAATAGCTCATTTGCATAAGCAATATAAGCTATCAAACCTAGTGGTATAAACTTACATCAAAATTCACATTTATGAAGCATAAACAAAGAGATCATAAATCATAAAAATGTTGAAATTACATAAAGTTAGAGAGCTTCATCACCCCTAAATTGAAGGGGTTTAGCGACTCATTTGTGTTATCAAATTAACACTTGTAAATTTCAACATGAAAAAGCGAAGAAATGAAAACTAAGCAAAGGAAGAAAGAGAGATTAACCACTAACTATTTGCATAAAAATTAAAGCTACACTACTTGCATTAATTTAAATCTAAGCAATGAGCATTAAAAGAAAGAGAGCATAGAAATAAGCATTAACATAGAAACAAAGAAAAGCATGTAGAAAAGAGAGGAGAAAGAGGCTTAGAAGCCATTTTTATTTCATAAAACATTGCCATTATAACTTGTATTTTTCATTTCCTAACTAATATGAAAGAGTAGAAGATAGATTTATGTACATAAGAGGGTTATTTATACATGCATAAAATCCTAATTCCATTTTTAGGGAGCTTCCCAAAATACCCTTTAGGAAGTGTGGCCACCAAGTAACCATTAGCCATTAATTAATCCATCATTTGATGTGCATGAAGCTTTAACCTCCACTTAGTTGTCCATTAGCTCCTAGTTGTACATTTAGGTAAGTGGGTGGGGTCTTCCATGATCTTGAACTTGAATTATTTCCTCTTCATTCCTTTGTATTTCCTTGTGCATGCATATATCATCATGAATCCCACTTCCATATGCATCAAAATATCCTATAAAAATTATAAAAATTGTCCAAGTAAAAATTCTTAAATTGACACATGCACAAAAATAACCATTTTTCCCCTGAATGAAGATGAAAATATGATGGTTTGAAAATAATTGAATTTTGGTTTTAACATGTAAAAATGCCCAAATATGATGTTTATTTAAATAAAAAGAGATAAAATATGGATGTAAATATATGCACATTTACGTGCACATCAAATACCCCCACACTTATCTTTTTATTCGTCCTCGAATAAAGGAAAACTAAGATAAATTCGTTTTCGTAGGGAGCACGATTGCATTGAGCGTATGCAACATGCCGTTAAACCTCTGGGTGTCCCCAGTAGGACGAGTGTTGTCTCATGAGGGTTTTCAGCGGATACTACCCACAAAATCCAAATGCAAAGTGAAAATATTTACAAATGAAGGATTCACTTTCAATTCGACACTCATAAGTTAAATATAGGTTTTGGTCATTGTCTTGAAAATTTAATTCATTTACTCGTCAAAACTTCCAACAAAAATCAAGTTATCATAGCAAATAGACAATAGTTTAACTCGTTGTTTCGGTTGATAACAAAGTGTAACTATGAAATGGATCCTTAGTTGATTATCAAAGTTTATCAAAGTGGTATTTTTATTTCTTTTCAATAACAAGTTAAACCAAATAAGTAAAAATAGTGCTCGGATTTCAATTGCTTACTCTCTCTTATTTGAAAATTTTATTGATATTAACAATATTTACATATGCCTAACTCATGTAAACTGAGGCCAGATCTATTACCCGTGCACTGCCTTGCGGACTGATGTGAGGGGAATACAGAGCGTGACGAGTGAACACACAAGTGTGAACACTTATCGACTGTAGGCTTTATTAAAAAGAAATTTTATATACATACATCTAACTCAAATAAACTGAGGCTAGATATACCGATCATGCACTGCCTTTCGGGCTTACGTGAGAAGGGTACAGAGCATGACGAGTGAACACACGAGTGTGAACACATGACTCTATGTGTTAAAAATATATATACATATATACAAATGTTTTTTTTTTCAATTTTTTTTAGAAAGAGAGAGTTTTGCAAAATCATCTTAGCATCATTTAACTTAGAAGATAAAAATGTTATATCCTTTACTTTAAATTTACCACTTTTTTAAACAAAGATTTTCAATTAGAACATACTTAATAATTAACACATATGAACCTTCCTATATACTAGTTAAACCATTGTTATTTGTAATCAAACTTCATTTTTATTTTTGTTAAGACAAATAAATTTTCAAAAATTTTAATTTACTAACCAAAACTTATACTTATCCCATAGTTTTTCTTCAAAAATAAATCAAAATGCTAAAACAAAAATGTTTTTGAGATTCTGAAATTTTGTGATTTTTTTAAGCTAAAAGAAAAATGAAAATTCAAAAATGCCATGAAACTAAAAAAATGAAAATGAGACTCCCCCACACTTAATTTTGACAGTGTCCACATAGTCAATGCATGATATAATGAGTGTAACGGGGAAAACTATCTACATATTTACAAAAGAGGGTTAACATTCTTACTAGACGTAACTTGGCTCATGAATGATCATGAGCTCCTCCTCTTGATTACTTGGCAATTCCAAGAAAGGTTTCAAACGATGACCGTTGACTTTGAAAATCGATCCATCCCTAGGGTTTTCTATTTCTATGGCACCATATGGAAAAATAGTTTGTACCACAAATGGTCCGGTCCATCTCGATTTAAGTTTCCTAGAGAATAAATGAAGTCTTGAGTCATATAAAAGAACTTTTTGGTTAGGCGAAAACGTTTTCCTTAGGATTGACTTGTCATGAAAAACTTTGGTTCTTTCTTTGTAAATTTTCTCGTTTTCATACGCGTCGTTCCTAAGTTCTTCTAGTTCGTTGAGTTGTAGTTTTCGATTTTGCCAGCTTTCTCAAGATCAAAGTTTAAGTTCTTAATTGCCCACAACGCTTTGTGTTCGATTTCAACGGGTAAATGTCAAGCTTTACCGTAAACTAAACAAAATGGGGACATCCCATGGTTAGTTTTAAAAACAGTACGGTAAGCCCAAAGCGCGTTGGTCAATTTCTGAGACCAATCTTTTTGATTTTTGTTGACAGTTTTCTTCGAGATTTGTTTTATTTGTCGATTTGAAACTTCAACTTAGCCACAAGTCTGAGGATGATATGGAGTGGATAACTTGTGGGTTATCAAGTATTTTTTCATTAAAGTTTCAAAAGAATGATTGCAAAAATGGGTTCTGTTATCATTGATTATTGTGCGAGGTGTGTCGAACCTCGAAAAGATGTTTTCTTTGAGAAATTTCACAACATTTCTATGGTCGTTGGCTTTGCAAGGAACAGCTTTGACCCATTTTGAAACGTAATCGACAGCGAGAAGGATATACAAGTTTCCAAAAGAGTTGGGAAAAGGTCCCATAAAGTCTATACCCCAAACATCAAAGATTTCGATCGTAAGAATGGAGTTTAGAGGCATCATATCTCGTCGAGAAATTCGTCCAAGCATTTGACATCGATCGCAAGTTTTACAAAATTCAAACGAGTCTTTGAAAAGAGAAGGCCAATAGAAACCACACTGAAGCACTATTTTCGCAGTTTTCGAGGACCGAAATGTCCACCGCATGCTCGATCATGATAAAACGAAAGAACACTCCTGATCTCATTATCCGGAATGCAACGTCGGATGATTTGGTCAGGATAATATTTGAATAAGTATGGATTGTCCTAATAAAAATATTTCACTTGGGACATGAATTTGCATTTGTCCTGTTTGGACCAAGATGAGGGAGTCTCTTTAGTGACTAAGTAGTTCACTATATCAGCGTACCATGGATCGATCGAAATTGAAAGAAGTTGTTCATCGGGGAAGTTTTCATTGATTGGCAAAGAAGATGGTGCGTTCGGAAGACGAGACAAGTGATCGGCTATGACGTAAAAGAATTGTAAGGTCAAATTCTTGAAGTAAAAGAATCCAACGTATCAAACGGGATTTAGCATCCTTTTTAGCGAAGAGGTATCGAAGTGCAAAGTGGTCCATGTACACAGGAATGTATGAACCTATCAAGTATTGTCGGAATTTTTCGAGAGCAAAAACGACAGACTAGAAGCTCTTTTTTGGTTGTTTTGTAGTTGAGTTGAGCGTCGTTCAAAGTCATACTCGCATAGTAAATGACGTGAAGGATCTTGTTGACGCGTTGTCCTAAGACAGCACCAACGAAAAAGTTCGAAGCATCACACATTATTTTGAATGGAAAATCCCAATTGGGTGTGCAAATGATTGGAGCAGAAATGAGTTCATTTTTAAGACGTTCAAAAGAAGAGATACAATCAGAGTTAAAATCGAAAGGAACATCTTTTCCAAGAAGAGTCGTCAAAGGAGGAGCGATTTTGCTAAAGTCTTTCACAAAGCATTGGTAAAAGCCAACATGTCCTAGAAATGATCGAATGTCCTTAACAGATTTGGGAATGGGTAGGTTTGCAATTACATTGATTTTTGCTTTATCTACCTCGATGCCTTTATTTGAGATGATAAGTCCAAGGACTATGCCTTGTTTGACCATAAAGTGGCATTTTTCCCAATTCAAAGTCAAATGTTTTTCTTCACATCGATTTATAACCAATTCGAGATGATGTAAACATTGGGAAAAAGAATCGCCAAAGATTGAGAAATCGTCCATAAAAACCTTCTAGAAAGCGTTCAATAATGTCGGAAAAGATTCCAACCATGCATCGTTGGAAAGTCGCAAGAGCGTTACAAAGTTCGAATGGCATACGTCGATAAGCAAAGGTACCAAATGGGCACGTGAAAGTCGTTTTCTCTTGATCTTCGGGAGCGATTGGAATTTGGTTATAGCCGGAATAACCATCAAGGAAGCAGTAAAATTTGTGGCCGGCTAAACGTTCGAGCATTTGGTCAATGAAAGGAAGAGGGAAGTGATCTTTTCGTGTGCGGCATTTAGTTTTTGATAGTCAATGCAAACACACCAACCCGTTTGAGTATGAGTTGGAATAAGTTCATTTGAATCGTTCTTGACAATGGTTAGCTCAGACTTTTTCAGTACAACGTAAATTGGGCTAACCCATGAACTATCAGAGATTGGGTAAATGATTCCGTTGTGGAGAAGTTTAAGAATTTCATCATACACCGCATCTTTCATTTTTTGGATTAAGCCTTCATTGCGCGTCATGAACAGGCTTGGCGTCGTCGATTAAATGGATGCGATGTTGAACAATAGCAGGGCTAATTCCCTTTATATCGGAGATCGACCATCCCATCGCTTCCTTGTTTTTCAAAAGAATAGAAAGTAAGGAAGTTTCTTGATCAAGAGAGAGGGTTGCAGAAATTATGACGGGCAACGTTTCGTTATCACCTAAGTATGCGTACTTAAGGTGATCGGGAAGTGGTTTGAGGTCCAACTTTGGAAGTTTTTCGATCAAAGAATTGGGTTGAGATTTGGACTCAATTGGAAACGATTCAAAAGGAAGAGTGTATTCAATCTCGTTGGGAGTTTCGTGAAACATGTTTTCGTACTCGACCTCGCGATCATCGTTAAGATCAAGTGTTTCGATTTCAAAGCTTTCGTGAATGGAACTAACTTCCAACGTTTGGTCACAAGGTTCGTTCGATTGGCTTTCGAGATTGAAAATATTAAGATCCAAAGTCATGTTTCCAAAAGAGATTTTCATCGATCCGTTACAACAATTGATTATGGCCTTTGAGGTGGCTAAAAATGGTCGGCCTAAAATCAATGGAATTTGACTTGCGGGATTCGTCACAGGTTGTGTTTCGAGAACGATAAAATCAACGGGGAATATGAATTGCCCTACTCGAATGAGTACGTCTTCGATTTCTCCCACGGGCTTCTTAATCGAGCGATCAACAAATTGAAGCGTGACTTTTGTGGGTTTAAGCTCACCTAAGCCTAATTGTTCGTACACAGAGTATGGAATCAAGTTGACACTCGCACCTAAGTCTATCAAACATTTGTTAATCGTCTTGTCTCCAATTGTACACAAAATCATAGGGCAGCCAGTATCTTTGTATTTAACGGGCATGGATTGGGACAAGACTTCACTTAAACTGGCGGCTAAGAAGACTTTATTGGGCACTTGAGTGTGTCGCTTTTGGGTACACAAGTCCTTAAGAAATTCCGTGTAAGTGGGGACTTGCTGAACGATATCAAGAAGCGGGATGTTCACTTTCACTTGTTTAAAAATTTCCAACATCTTTTCAATTTGGTCCGAGTGTTTCTTTGGTTGAAGACGATGTGGAAATGGAACACAATACTTGGTAGGCGGGTCTACTCGAGTAGAAGAAGAAGAATTTTGATTGGCATTCGATTCGACGTTTTGCTCCACATTCTGTTCAGCTTCGTTCTTTGTTTTAGAAGTGTCGAGAGAGGTTTCCGGTAAATTGTTTGGATTAACGACTTGTTTATCGATTTGTTTAGTGGAACAAATAGTTGTGATAGCATTCAATTGTGTGACATTGCTATCTTGAACAACATGGGCTTGATTTGAATTTGCATTTTTATTTCTGGGATTTGGAAGGGACTAGCTTGGAAATGTTCCACGTACGTGTTCACTTACAGATGTGGCTAATTGACTCATTTGCATTTCGAGTTTTGCAATTGATTGGTTTGTGTTTTGCATATATGAGGTCAATAAATTTTGCAAATTGCTGTTTGATTGAAGACTTTGTGTAGTTGCTTTAGCCAACTTTTCAAGAGTTTTCTCAAGTGAACTTAAATGTTTATCGTCTTGGGGAGGATGAGCAGAATTCGGTTAAAAATTTGATTGTTGCGGTTGATTATGGGACGGACCCGTAAAGTTTGGTTGAAAATTATTGGTCTGAAAAGGAGGATTCGAAGCATTATTCGGGAATGCTTGAAAATTTGGACGAATCTTATTCATGTTGATTGTTTTGGTTCCAAGCAAAATTTGGATGATTTCTCCAACCAGGGTTGTACGTTGGAGAAAACGGGTCATTTTTGGCTTTATTGAAAGCATTGATTTGTTCGACAGAATTGGGACACTGATCGGCTATATGATTAGGATCGTTGCATTTATGACACATCGGTTGGGAAGCTTGGTTCATTTGATTCGATGAGAAAACGTTATCGAATTTTTCAATCATTGCGTCGATCTTAGCTTCCAAAGCAACAGAAGATCCTATTGAGTGTTCACTCGATCGTGAGTAGATTGATTTTTCATTCGAACGTTCCCATTGGGATGATTTTTCTGCGAGGTTTTCAAGAAATTGCCAAGCATCGTCGTGATGTTAGGCAAGAAAGTTGCCTTGGCACATTGATTCGAGCATGGTACGTGAGCTGTTTTCGAGTACATTGTATAAAATTTGGCAAATTGTCCATTTTTCAAAGTTATGGTGTGGACATTTTATCAAAAGCTCTTTGAATCTTTCAAAATATTTTCCGAATGGTTCCCCCTTGAATTGATGAAAATTTATAATTTCGTTTCGGATTCTACTCGTTTATTCCAAGGGGTAAATTTTTTTCAAGAATGCTTTTACGAATTCTTCCCACGTTTTAATCGAGTTCGATGGTAAGCTGTATAGCCATTTTTCAGCATAATCTGTAAGAGCGAATGGGATTAATCGAAGTTTGATTCCGTCATCAGAAAGTTGTTGGAGTTTTATGGTTGCACAAACTTGTTCGAATTTAGTCAAAAAGATGTATGGATCATCGGGCTCGAAATTGCCAAATTTTGGAAGCGTAGCAATATGGTTCGAGTGAATTTCGAAATGGTTACCCATAGGGGGTGAAGTGATGCAAGATGGAATAGAAACACTATCGGGAATGAATCTATCCATAAGAGTTCGAGGGGCGTTCTCGTTTGCCATTTCGGGAGGATCGTCTGTTCGAGTTAAATGATTAGTGGTTGAGTCGCGAGTCCAACGATTTGTTGTTGTGTCACGAGTCCAAGTACTCATGCACAAGTGAAAGTCGAGAAGAGAAAGAAGTTAGATTCGAGTTTAGTGAATGAAAGAAGATTTGAAAATCGAAGTGAAAAATTGTTTTTGTTTTTTTTTTGTTTTTTACAAGGAAGAAAACTATTTACCAAGTGAAATTTATTTTCAAAAGAGAAGTTTGATTTTTGGTTTTTCAAATTTTTTTTATATGTTTTTATTTTTGTAATTTTTCTTTGTTGTTGAATTTTGAAATATTTACCAAAAGGATTTATTTTTCAATTTTTTTTGTTTTTAGAAAATAGAAATTTGATTTTTGTTTTTGAATTTTAATTTTTTTTCTTTTTGAAAAGGTTTTATATTTTTTTTTGGATTTTTGTTTTTGATTGAAAATTTTCAAAGGAAAGGAAAAAAAGGATTTTTTTTTTGGAATTAAAAACTAAGTTAAGAAAAATTTACAATTTTTGGATTTTGGATTTTTTTGTTTTCTTATATATGCATGAACTAATACAACTAAATGATTGCAAAGGACTTAATTACAGTTTTTTGTCCTTAGTAGCTCCTAACCCAAAATTGTATAATCACACTTCGTTTTAAATCAACAAAAATATTTCTCAGCCAGGTAACGGTCAGGGGTTATCGATGCACCACGAATCACCGTAGCAATGCAAACGAAGGTTTAAGTACCTTCAGAGGAACAACCAGTATAATATTTACGAATCACCGTAATTTTTATAACTGGTTATTACTCTGCCATAGCCTAGACACCAAGAAATAAAATTGTTTAAAGAAAACAATTGTGAAGATACAATTAAGCCCTAGATGAGCTCGCGACACCCTTAAGTCGAATGTCTAACCTTTATTATTAGTCAAATTCTATGATGAAATGATTTTTGTGAGCTAAGGAAAGGATGATGAAATCCCTCACCTTATGTGAATTGGGGTATTGCCCTTAGAAAAGAAAATAAGATGAGATGAATGCAAAATAGAAATTAAACGTGAATTTACAATGCAACCAAAATGATTTTTGTTTTTGTTTTTGGATTTTGATTTTTTTTTATATAAATGCAAATGCAAGCAACCAACAATGCAATTCAAATAAAAACAAAGGATGAAAGCACGATACCAGAGCGTGCAGAATAATTAGCAAATTTTTTTTAGCGGCGATTATTTAGCAAAGCAAAGCAAAGCAGTTATTTTTGGCAAGCTAATCTTCCTTTTCAATTTCTGCTTTTGCAACCTGAAAAATAAACACAAGATATACACAATTTTTTTATATATGTATCAAAGGAAAACCAAACAAAAAGGTGAAAACAAAACAAATTGAAATTTGTTTTTTTAAAAAAAAGGCTAGAAAGAAAAGAAAGGAAAAATTATTATAGGTTATAAAGAAAACTTAAAAACAAAAACAGACTAAACCTGAATTATAATATGTATATTTTTTTTCTGTTTTTTTAAAGGGGAAAATAGACAAAAAGGTAAGATGGGCAAGTAAAAAAAAGAAAAATTTAAAACAAGTAGCAGCCCAGCCCACTTTAAAACCACTACACTGAGTAAAATCAGAGGTACCAGATTACAGAACAACAAACTCGCGAATTCACAATTTAGTTATCCAAAATTTTCGCAACCATATTCAATTCTCGTTAGATCTAGAAACTCAATTTGGAAACTCAATCAAATCAAACGCAAACTAAAAAAAGGGAGTCGCGGCTTCTCAGAAACATGAACTCAATTAAAAGAATGGTGATTGGATTGCTGAAGCGATTTGGGGATTTGGGTTTGCAGGTTGGATCGATTGTCGCTGTGTCAAAGTCTTTGGTGGCGAACGTTTGGATTGGGAGATTGTTGTTGTTCGTTCTGATGATTTTGGTCGAGTGTCGATTTGAGTTTGGTGAGGTTGCTGAGGTGATATGCTGTTTGGTTTTGGGCTGTAGGAAGTGGCGTTGATGATCGAAGGCTGGATGTCGAAGGAGGTTGGAGGTCGAGTATCTGCAGAAAGTTGTATTTTTTTTGAAGAGATGGTCTCTGGTTGGTTGTGGACTGTAGTGTTTCAAGGAAGTGGTGGATGATAGCTTCAGTGCTTCAGGTTGCTTGGATGTAGATGGTGGACCATAAAGTGGATGAATAAGTGTGTTGACAGAGGTGGGAAAGCCCGGGTAATTGTTCACTGTTGGCTTGGGATTTCAAGTTGAGTTTTGAAATGTGGTTACTGTTTCAAGATGGAAGGTAAGTGTGAAATTGCAGAGGGGTAGGAGGTTCACTGTTGTAGTGGTAGGGGTTGCTTGTCAATGTCAGGTTGTGTATTCTGGTTGCGTCGAGATGATATGTCAGCAGTGATAATTTCAGAGATGTAGATGAGTTTTTGTGGAGTGTTCATATGATGGGTTTGTGGTTAATGTTGGCTGTTGAGCAGAGGGGTGAAGTATTTGTGGTTAGGAGGTTTGCTTTGAAGATAGTAGGGGATGTTTGTGATGATTGTAGTGAAGGGTGATGTATTGCTTGTTGTGATGGCAGGAGGATGGAAGTGGTGTGAATGGAGATGGTTGGTGGTTGTGCACTGTTTGTTTTGATGTTTTGTGATTTGTGAGTGAGAAGTAGCAAGTAGATATGGTGACTGAATAGGTTGAATTGATGGTTGAAAGAGCGATTGTTTGGGATTGTGGTGTGATAAAAGGATGTATGTAAATATTGGAAGTGTTGTACTAATGAGGGTTGTTGGATGATGGTGATACCAATGCAGCAGTTGTAGGGGGAGATTGGATGGTGTAGTGCAGTTGGTGGTTTGTGAGCAGGGTGTCAGGCGCAGTTGTGATGAACTGGCAAAGGAAGTTGGAAGAGGAAGTGTTGTAATGAGTTGAAGGTGGAGGTTGAAATTTGGGTATGTGGATGGATTGTTTTTTGAAGGCAGTGTTGAGGCAGTGTGCACAATAGATATGCGCAGTTTTATGGTGATGGGTATGTAATTGTGGAGTGTAGCAGGTGGACAGTGTTGAAATGTAGCGGCGAAGAATTAGAGTGGCAGAGGATGTTACAACAGAGGAAAGGAGTGATTGGTGATTTGTCGATGAGGGTTGTCGTAGTTATGGAATGGTCAGAGAGAATTGTGGTGCACTGTTGGCAGGTCAATGTAGGGTGCACAGTTTTGTTTAGAGAAGTTTGTAAGAGGTAAGAAGAAGGGGTTGTGTTGTAGAAATGCAGGGAAGTTAATAGAGCAAGTGATAGTGTTGTATTGTGCAAATGTGCATAGTAACATGCAGAGGGAGGCTGTGCACAATAAAATGTATTTTTTTTGGAAAATTGTATATGTATAAATGCAAATGCAAAGTGTAAATAAAAGTGGAATGGAATAAAATAATTTTTTTAATTGAGATTGTGCAATTTTTTCAAATATGCAAATTAAAAAAATAGAACAACAAGAGGTGCACACAAACACACACTATTTTTTTGAAAATGCAAGTAAACACACACGACAAACACACAACAAAATCAAAAGAAAATAATTCGAAGAATATAAAATAAAATCAAAACAAATTCCCCGGCAACGGTGCCAAAAACTTGTTAATCGGCTAATTTTCTATCGGTTTAGAAAATAGTCGAAAATTTTCAAATTAAAATAACGGTAAGCGCACGGCGTACAATAGTTAGTACGTGGCAAGTACGGGTCGATCCATAGGGAATTGTTAGAGTTTAAAATCTATTCAATCAAATTAGACCAAATGGAGGAGAAATTGTTAACTAGAAATAAAATGAGGCAAAACTATAATTAAAATGTGATTTAAAAACTATTAGACTAAAGAAAAATTTAGAGGCAAATCCACTATCATATTTTTGCAAATCAACAAACAAATAATTTATGATCTCTAACTTTGATATTAAGTGAAATAATCATTGCATTTATAATAAGTATGGTTTTTTTATGTTATTAATTAACATAACTTAAACCATCAAACTATAATACAACAATTATACCACTTATAATTCTCATGAAAATGAAGCCAAAGTAAAAGCTATTTTAAGCATGATCTATTTACTATTGTAACTAGTAATATAGATCATCAAATTTCATTTTTACTTTCATTTCAAGATCAAAAATTAATTAGAAAATGATGATGTAAATTGTGTTTATGTTGAATAATAATAGCTCATTTGCATAAGCAATATGAGCTATCAAACCCACTTGTATAAACTTACATCAAAATTCACATTCATGAAGCATAAACAAAGAGATCATAAATTATAAAAATGTTGAAATTACATAAAGTTAGAGAGCTTCATCACCCCTAAATTGAAGGGGTTTAGCTACTCATTTGTGTTATCAAATCAACACTTGTAAATTTCAACATGAAAGAGCAAAGAAATGAAAACTAAGCAAAGGAAGAAAGAGAGATTAACTACTAACTATTTGCATAAAAATTAAAGCTACACTAATTGCATTAATGCAAACCTAAGCTATGAGCATTAAAAGGAAGAGAGCATAGAAAATAAGCATTAACATAAAAACAAAGAAAAGCATGTAGAAAAGAGAGGAGAAAGAGGCTTGGAAGCCATTTTTATTTCAAAAAACATTGCCATTACAACTTGTATTTTTTATTTCCTAACTAATATGAAAGAGTAGAAGATAGATTTATGTACATAAGAGGGTTATTTATACATGCATAAAACCCTAATTCCAGGAATTTGATATTTTGATAATAACAATTATATGAGTTTATCTAACCAAGTTTTGCAGGAAAATATTGATAATCAGACTCCGGATTGATGAGCGTAATCTTTTATATTGTTAGAGTCTGTGTATAGTTAGTAATATATGTTGTATAGTTAGTAATATATGTTAAAATCTCTCCTAATTGGTATACGTGCACAAGCTATTGAATACACGCACTTGTTTTCAGAGAAAAGCTTTTATATGTCTAAAACACAGAATTCAGACGTCTGAAATCATTAATTCATACGTCTGAATACTGAAGCGCAACATAAATTTTAAGGCGCATTCAGACGTCTGACCTAAATATTCAGACGTCTGAATTCAACCTACTTTGCACTGTTTCAGCGCTGGTTTGTAATTTCATTACATTCAGAAGGCTGAATTTTATTCAGACTTCTGAGTTAAAAATAACGGCTAGTTTTTCGAAAGGTTGCTTCTCTTTCCTGAACAGAAACAATGCTCAATTCAACAGTTGCTTCTTTCTGATTCATGGCTACTCTTCACGAAGCATTGCAATCTTTTAACAACTATAAATAACAAGCAATTTCAACACTATTATCAACTAATTCTTATTTTTGATTTCTAAATTCTATACACTTGCTATTTACTTTAATGATTCTCAAATCAAACTATTTGATCACTAACACTCAAGCATATTCTTGTGTGATCAATTATTCTTCCTTTCTTCACAAATTTCACTATATATCATAAAGGAGAAGATTATAGGAAGGGTGTACTCATATTGACTCATCAGTTCTATTACAGAGCATATTTAGTCAGAAACATTTCCACTTGTATTTGAAGTCCTGTTGTAGTATCCTCAGGCAGTAGAAGTCCTATTCGGTTGTCTAGGCGGGAAAGTCCTATTCGGTTGTTCAGGCGGTGTAATACATGTTCCTCCGGTTGAAGCGAGGGTATCGATTGAATTACAGAAGGAGTCTGGGACTGGACGTAGAACGGGAAGTTTGAACCAACATAAAATTCTCTGGTGTCTTTTTTTATTGCTTATATTTTTATATTCATATTCCTCTCAAGCAAGTAATTTAGTTAACTTTCATATTACACGATCACATAGTCACTTTCATTTTGGTATCAGAGCAAGTAATCTTATAACCATAACATAGTTATTTGATATTTTTAGTAATATGGAAAATAACACCAACACCCATTTTACTGAAGGTAAGTCCACTACACGACCACCACTTTTCAATGGTTTGAACTATAACTATTGGGCTACTAGGATGAGAATCTATATGCAAGCTAATGGTTATGACACATGGAATATCTGTCAAACTGAACATCACATACCTACTACTGAATATTCACAATGGTCTAACACACAAAAACTAGATGCTACTGCAAATGCTAAAGCTATGAATATGTTATTTTGTGCACTAGATAAAAATGAGTTTAATAGAGTTAGCATATGTACTACTGCTTATGAAATATGGCGCATATTGAAAGTTACACATGAAGGCACTAACAAAGTTAAACAAAGCAAGATCTCTATGCTTAAGAATCAGTTCCAAAACTTTAGAATGAAGCAAGATGAATCTATAAATGATATGTATTCTAGATTTCAAGACATATATCATTCACTTTTGGCATTAGGAGAAAAATTCACTGATTTTGATATCGTCTCAAAAATCCTAAATTCTCTAACAGATGAATGGGAACGAAAAGTCTTAGCAATTGAAGAAGCTAATGACATTTCAACCATAAAACCAGAAGAGTTGATAGGAAATCTAATGTCTTATGAAGTTAATCTCCAGGCTAAACGAGTACATGCACAAGATAAAAAAACAATAGCATTCAAGGCTGAAAAGGAAGAATCCAATTCTGATGGAGAAGATATGGCTCTTATCACAAAAAATTTCAAGAAGTTTTTGAAGTTCAAAAAGAACAATAGATTTGGAAATAATAAAAGCAACTTCAACAACAGTAATAACAAGCCATCGACTTCAACTATCGAGAGCTATGAATGTCATAAGAAAGGTCATATGAAGAAAGATTGTCCTGATCAAAAGAAAGACAAATTCAAAAACAGAAGAGAGAAATTCAAAAAGAAACAAGCATTCTCAGTAACATGGGATGATTCAGAATCCTCTTCATCAGACAGCGACATCAGTGACACTGAACAAGCAAACGTGTGTTTTATGGCCATGAATGATGAGGTAAGTGATTTAACTTTTGATGATTTAGTGGAAATAAATTCTGTTCTATTAGATAATATGAAGAACGTCGAAAAAAATATAAAGAGGCTAGTGAAAAGTTAAATAGAACCGAACTTGAAATGCTAAGAGATGAAAAGAAAATTTTAGAAGAAGAACTTCAAGCTTCTCAAGAATCTTATTCTAATACAACTTCTCAAATTTCTATGTTGAGTCAAGAAATCGAAACTCAAAATGAAAAGAATGACTCTCTCCAAGTTGAAAACCATGATTTGAAAGCAAATGTTAAAATATTAGAATTAGATATCTCTAGTCTCTAAACACAGTTAGAAGGTATTACCAAAAATGTTTCAAATTTTAATAAAGGAAGAGAAAATCTTTCTAAAATTTTGGAAAATTCTTAGACTGTGTCAGATAAAAAGGGCTTAGGCTATAAGAAAGTTTCAAATAGTCTACCTAAAGGAACTCTTTTGAAAATCATTTTCAGAAAAGTAATCCTGTTATAATCAATAATGTTCCAAATATTCCAAAACATTCTAAGAACATTAAAATTTGGGTTCCTAAAACCAACAATTATTTAATTAGGAACAAGTACATAAAATCTTTTATGGAAAATGTTCACAATAATAAAGATTTTATTTACAAAAGGAATGCTGAACCCGCTTGGGTTTGGTTTCCTAAGACCTAACTCTTAGGACCCTAACAAAAAGTTGGTACCAATATCATTTTCATATTTTTTGCAGGTACCACTTAAGAAAAGAGGGAAATGGATATTAGACAGTGGTTGCTCAAAGCATATGACAGGAAATAAAGACATGTTGACTAACATTATCTACTCTGATGGAGGTTCTGTCACTTTTGGAGATAATTCCAAAGGATACATCATCGGCAAAGGCGATGTGAGCAATAACGGTACATCTAATTTACCTCTTATTGCAAATGTTTTATTAGTTAAGAATTTGAAACCTAATTTACTTAGTATCAGCCAACTTTGTGACAAAGGTTTCAATATATCTTTTTCTGAAAATAAGTGTAGCATTCTTGATCAAAATAAAAATCTTATTTTTGAAGGTAATAGAGATAGAAATATATATATTTTAAATATGAAAATCATTCATGATTCAAATATGTGCTTAATAGCCAAAGAAAATGATCCTTGGTTATGGCACAAAAGATTTTTTCACATTAATTTTAAAGCTATTAGTAAACTTTCTCAAAATGATTTAGTAAAAGGTTTACCTAAAATGAAAGTGACTATGTGATCATGTAATATGAAAGTTAACTAAATTACTTGCTTGAGCGGAATATGAATATAAAATATAAACAATAAAAAAAAGACACCAGAGATTTTTATACTGGTTCGAACTTCCCGTTCTACGTCCAGTCTTAGACTCCTTCTGGAATTCAATTGATACCCTCGCTTCACCCGGAGGAACAAGTATTACACTGCCTGAACAACCGAACATAACTTTCCCGCCTAGACAACCGAATAGGACTTTTATTGCCTGAGGATATAGTACAGCAGGACTTCAAATACAAGTGGAAATGTGTCTGACTAAATATGCTCTGTAATAGCACTGATGAGTCAATATGAGTACACCCTTCATATAATCTTCTCCTTTATGGTATATAGTGAAATTCGTGAAGAAAGGAAGAATAATTGATCACACAAGAATATGCTTGAGTGTTAGTGATCAAATAGTTTTATTTGAGAATCTTTAAAGTAAATAACAAGTGTATAGAATTTAGAAATCAAAAATAAGAATTTGTTGACAATAGTGTTGAAATTGCTTGCTATTTATAGTTGTTAAAAGGTTGCAACGCTTCGTGAAGAGTAGCCATGAATCAGAAAGAATCAACTGTTGTATTGAGCATTGTTTCTGTTCAGGGAAGAGAAGCAACCTTTCAAAAAACTAGCCGTTATTTTTAACTCAGAAGTCTGAATAAAATCTAGCCTTCTAAATGTAACGAAATAACAAACCAGCGCTGAAACAGTGCAAAGTAGGTTGAATTCAGACGTCTGAATATAAGGTCAGACGTCTGAATGCGCCTTATAATTTATGGTGCGCTTCAGTATTCAGACGTATGAATTAATGATTTCAGACGTCTGAATTCTGTGTTTCAGACATATTAAAGCTTTTCTTTGAAAACATGTGCGTGTATTCAATAGCTTGTGCACGTATACAAATTAGGAGAGATTTTAACATATATTACGAACTATACAACATATATTACTAACTATACACAGACTCTAACAATATAAAAGATTATGCTCATCAATCCGGAGTCTGATCATCAATATTTTCCTACAAAACTTGGTTAGATAAACTCATATAATATTTAGTATCAAAATATCAGGAATTGAGGTTCCAACAATTTATACATGCATAAAACCCTAATTCCATTTTTAGGGAGCTTCCCAAAATACCCTTTAGGAAGTGTGGCCACCAAGTAACCATTAGCCACTAATTAATCCATCATTTGATGTGCATGAAGCTTTAACCTCTATTTAGTTGTCCTTTAGCTCCAAGTTGTACATTTAGGTAAGTGGGTGGGGTCCTCCATGATCTTGAACTTGAATTATTTCCTCTTCATTCCTTTGTATTTCCTTGTGCATGCATATATCATCATGAATCCCACTTCCATATGCATCAAAATATCCTATAAAAATCATAAAAATTGTCCAAGTAAAAATTCTTAAATTGAGACATGCACAAAAATGACCATTTTGCCCCTGAACGAAGATGAAAATATGATGGTTTGAAAATAATTGAATTTTGGTTTTAACATGTTAAAATGCCCAAATATGATGTTTATTTAAATAAAAAGAGGTAAAATATGGATGTAAATATATTCCCATTTACGTGCACATCATATCACTTGGCTCGGTATAGGATCCAAGCTATGATCCGGACAGACTCGGTTATCAATCAAAGGTGCTGACTCCTATTCAAGAGGGAGCACTCCGACGACAATTGAAAGTCAGCCAGAACAGATATCCCAATCTACTCTCCATTATTCAAGAGGTTTCACTCCCCATGCCCGATAGTTATGGGTTTATTTTCTTTTTTCCATGAATCTGCAGGTCTTCCGATCCCTAGTCAAACTCCAGGATGCGGTGCCTTGTGGAACAACAAATGACATTTATTGAAATCCCAGCGGCTATTGACATTCCAGGGCCTAATGTTCAAGTTATTTTGCTTGATGATGAAAATGCCAATGATAAGTAGTTGCTAGACGAATTTGATGATGTTGCGATTACGGGTGCCTCCAAACATATTGATGAGCTCAGCTTGAAGGAGCACATCAAGAGGGAGGAGCTATTGAAGAAGAAAGCAAAAACTGAACCCGTTGACCTTGATGTCGATGATCCAAGTCTCGTTCCCTTGCAAATCATCCCACCCTGCGGGTCGGTTCCTAAAAAACTCCCTCCAACATCTGAAAGCTCTCCTGCCAAGGGTGGTCAAGGATCAAAGAGAGGAACGGGCCGAGGCTCAGGTAGGTCCACTCCTAAGAAGTTCAAAAGGGAGAAGAGGCAAAAGAAATAGTCGTCAATTCGGCTTAGTTTGTATATAGCTTATGTATCCATTTTTTTGTTGGCCATGTATGTGCGGGTATGGCCCCAAATTTTGAATAAACTTGCACTACAATTTCCAAGTTTAATGCATAAATAAAAGTTCTTTATTTTCTATTGAACTTTTACTTGAATTTGCTTAAGTAGTCGGGCTATTACTTTTCCATTCAATATACTTGTAATTCATTGCTTTTCCGGATAATCATCCGTTAGTTTTTTTACTCAAGACCTCTCTATATGGTCTTGGTCTCAAGTTGTACCAAACACTAGGCTTAAGCCCTTATGTTATGTCATCGGATCCAACGGTCTAAATGACTATACTCCTGCCCCCAGTCTCGGGTTGGTGGAGTTAGATAGTGGATGGTCGAACTCCATCCTTAGCGAGTCTATACTCCTCACGTCGGTTTCAGGTCGGAGTTTATGAAATAATGAGTGATCAAACCACACTCATCTATTTATTTATACTCATATCCACACTCTAGGGATAAGAGTTAGTTGGCGGGTGATTAGATCGCAACCAATTTGTGTTTATGCTCTAGTCCACACTCTGGGGACTTAGAGTTATTTCAGAAAATAGTCGGACTGTATTTTCTTTAATTGATTAATTTTCCCTCGGGTCCAAGGTTTAACTTAGCGAGTGATCGGTCATGTCACGATCATTATTGGTTTATGTTTGTCCCATTTATTTATGGGATTAATTTGACTATCGAATGGTCAAGTCACATCCAATTTTAGTTAGGTACTCTGTCCATCGGGTTGTGAGCGGGAATCATCAAATGAACGATCGGACCACGTTCATTTTGTTTAGTTCAATTGTGGACTTATGTAATCGGCTAGTTCCAAACTTTGGGAACCTGTTCGGACATGTCAATATTAGTTAGTCGGGTATTGTAACAAATAAGTAATACTACAACAATCATAGATATGAAGAAAATTTACAACTTTATTTGTCAAATGAAAAGAAATGATATAATTTGTCTTATTACATATCTGGAAAATCAAATGCGAAAGAAAATTCAAAAATTGAATAAAACTGAATGAAAAAGAATAAACTAAGTGAAATAGCATCGTAAATGCTCGTTATTCCACACTATTGGGAGTGTGACACCACCAACACTCGCTAGCTTGAAAGTTCCTTCTCCAAGCCTCTGTCCAATGACATACGGTCCTTTCCAAGTAGGATTCATGTGTGATGGGACATGAAAAACTTGTTTCAGGACAAGATCGTCGATTTCAAAGGTTCTGGGCCGGACTTTAGTGTCGTAGTATCGGGCAACTTGGTATTGATGTGCTGCTACCCTCAAATCTGCTTCTTCGTGCTTCTCATCCACAAAGTCTAGAGACTCTAAGAGAAGATCTCTATTCATTCCAGGGACGTAGTAGGTCACTCGATGAGAATGGACTTTGAGTTCAACAGGAATGATGACTTCGAAACCATAAGCAAGGGCAAATGGAGTATGGCCAGTCACGAACTTGTGGGTGGTTCGATAAGCCCATAGTGCTGTTGGGAGTTCATCCACCCACTTGCCTCTAGACTTTTCAAAATGTTTCTTCGAAATGGACTTTATGATTTTGTTCACAGCTTCAACTTGTCCATTTACTTGATGGTGAGCAACTGCTACAAATCTCTTTTCAATATGATGCCGATGGAAGATTCATTGAATTCAGCACTGTCGAGTTGAGTTCCATTATAGGTTACAATGGTTCACGGAAGTCCAAAACGATAGACAATGTTCCGAACAATGAATTTGATTACTTTCTTTGTCATGATCGTGGCTAAAGGTTCCGCTTTAACCCATTTGATGAAGTAATCAACTGCCACAATGGCGTATTTCGCACCACCTTTTAAGACCTGTAAGGAACCGATAATATCTATGCCCCATGTGGCAAACATCCTTGGACTGACCATTTGTTTAATTTCTATCGGTGGAGCACGCGAAACTTTTGCATACTTCTGGCACTTGTCACACTACCTTGCCTAATAAATGGCATCTTGGTTGACAGTTGGCCAGTAATATCCATAATGGAGTATTTTCTTTGCTAGGTTTTGCCCTCAATGTGATCGCCACAATCCCCTTCATTAACTTTCTTTAGGACTTGTCTTATTTCATCATGAGCGATACACCGGAGTAGGGGAATGGAAAAACCCTTTCTGTACATGACTCCTTCCTGAATGATATACCACAAGCTTTGTAGAGGACTTGTCACTTTTCATTTATCCATTCGGGAAGGACTCCCTGTAGCAAATAGTATTTAATTAGGTTCATCCACGACTCCTTCTCATGCTCCGTCTCTAGTACCCAGTCGATTTTCATCTGGTTTCTGCTCTAGTACTTTGACTAGGATCAAGCCCATTTGTTGCACATCCCCGGTGCTAGCAAACTTTGCCAACGAGTCGGCCTCTTTGTTTTGATCCTGGTGAATGTGTGTGATGTCATAATACTCAAAGTCAGTAAACATCTCTTGGACTTGCATAAGGTACGGAGCGTGTCGTTGCCCTTTAGTCTGGTAATCTTCCTTGACTTTGTATACTACCAACTGGGAATTGCAAAAGATTTCAAGAGATTTTATCTCCAGTTCTCTGGCAAGTTTAGTCCAGTAATCAGAGCTTCATACTCAGCTTCATTGTTTGTTGCAGGGAAGTCAAGCTTCAAAGCATAGCAAATTGATCGATCCTTTGGAGTTACTAGCACGACTCTAGCTCCACAACAATGATCATTGGATGCTTCATTCGTATACATTTTCCACTGCATTTTAGGGGCTTTGCCACTTTCTAGGGAATCATCCTTTGCAGTGAATTCTGAAATAAAGTTTGCCAATGCCTGTCCCTGCATGGCTCTCCAAGGGAGATAAGTGATGTCAATTGGCTCAACTCGATGTTCCACTTGAGTAACCTTCCAGATGTCTCGGGTCACTGTAGGACCTGTTGTAATGGCTTATTAGTGTATACATTGATGGGATGAGCCTGAAAATAGAGGCGGAGCTTTCATGAAGCAATCAACAAGCAGTATGCCAATTTCTTTATCTTTCGATAGTTTCTTTCAGCTCCTATTAATCGCTTGCTAACATAATACACCGGTCTCTGGATTCAATTCTCTTTGTGAAGCAGTGTGACATAGCATGTACTGACATGACCAAGTAGATATACAAGTCTTCATGATCCATCGGCTTTGACAAGATGGAAGGCCGCTTTAGTGGTTCACCAAAGCTTTTAATGCATCTTTACAATCCTACATCCATTCAAAGTTCCTTTTCCCTCTTCTAATCAAGTTGAAGAAAGGAATGCATTATCAGTAGCTCTGGAAATAAATCGACTTAGGGCAGCAGCCTTCCCATTTAGGCTCTGTACTTATTTGATGGTCATTGGCACTTAAACATTGGAATAGCTTGAATCTTTTTGGGATTAGCTTCGACGTCGTGAGCATTGACAATGAAAGCCAAGACTTTCCTGATGTAATGCAAAAGAAAATTTTAGAGGATTGGTCTTCATTTTGTAATATCAGAGGATATCGAACATCTCCACCAAGTCTTTAATGTGGTCGCTTGATCGTCGTGACTTCATAAGCATATCATCAACGTATACCTCCATCGTCTTTCCAATCTGATCTTTAAACATTTGGTTGACTAGGTTCTGATAAGTTCCTTCAACATTCTACATTCCAAATGGCATTACCACATAGCAATACAACCCTATGTTGGCAAAAAAGCTGCTGTACTCCTAGTCGAGAATGTGCATCGGGATTTGATTGTATTCAGAGTATGCATCCCTAAAAGATAGCAACTTGTGTCCTCCAGTTGAGTCCACCTGTTGATCGATCCTCAAAAGGGGAAAACTACCTTTAAGGCAAGCCTTATTTAAGTCCAAATAGTCAATGCATGTCTGCCACTTTCCGTTCGCCTTTCTCATAAGTACAGGATTATATACCCATTTCAAGTAGAGGGCGTTGCAAATAAACTCGTTGCTTTTGAGCCTTTCCACCTCCTCTTTAAGAGTGGCAGATCTCTCCCGAACCATGCCATGCTTTTCTACTTCACCGGGACATGCCTCAGGTCAATATTCAATGCATGGCTCACAATAGCGGGCGAGTTCCCACACATGTCAGCATGAGTCCAAGCGAACACATCAAGATTCGTCCAGAGAAAACTAGCAAGTTCTTTCATCGTCAGGAGGTTGAGTTGTGATCCGATCTTTAGGACTCGTGATGTGTCGTTGTGGCTGACCGTGATGTCAATCATCAGCTCAGCCGGTATAGCCTTGTTCTCTTTGTGCTCTCCCTCATCATCCCTCAGATCTATGTCTTTATAGAACCGACTGTGGTGCCCGAGCCAAGGCCCAGTCGTTGGTTGTCAATCTTTGGTGACTTGGATGTGGAGAGACTTATCCACACCCTTACCTTTCTCCTTCCGTTAAGTGTCCCTCAACTCAACCATATAGCAGGCATGATCGGCCGCCTGATCGCTATGCGCAACTCCAACAATATTATCAGTTCGGAACTTCAAAGTCAAACATCATGGGCCAAGAGCTACCTGGAATTATGCTAGGACCGGTCGGCCTTGAAAAGCATTGTATGGAGAGTCATCATCCAAGACAATGAGTGGAAACATCTGCACTCTCCTGCGGTCACCTTCTCCCAACTCCACGAGCAATTTGACATAACCGACTTTTTCGATCGCAACACCTTTAAAGCCATGAATGCAAGCTTAGACGGTTTTAAGTCCTTGGCTTCCATCCTCGTATGATCGTAAGCTTTTTGAAAATTATATTCACGAAGCTTCCATAGTCAACTAAGATCCTCCGCACTAAGGCGGGGTCGATCATGGCCAAAATGACCATTGGGTCGATTGTTGATTCCTCCACCTTATATGTATCTTACTTTTTCTAAATACAATGTCGTCTGTCATTGTACGCTGCTGTTTTGCTGAAGCCCTATCTTCTGTACTCAAACAACCTTAAAAATTCATATGCTTGATTGCGCTAGTATAGCACTCCATCTCATGCCAACTCTTATCAGCTGAATGCGGTCCTCCAACTATTGTATTGGTCATAAATCTTCCACCAGTCTGTGCAGGCCTCTCAGCCCTATGTGGCGCTTGTCCTCGGTTTGGGTCGGATGTCCCCTGCCCGCCATCCTATGGGGCTTTAACAAATGCTATAATTTTATTTCCCGAATCAGTTTCTCGATTACATCCTGAAGATGCCTACATTCAATCATTTTATGACCATAGCATTCATGGAACTGGCAATATTGTATAGTTTGTTTCTGCTTCTCCATCGATTCTTTCGGAGGTAGCTTCCTATACTGTATGGTGTTGCATGTAGACAAGTAGACATTCTCTAGGGATGTATTCAGTTGTGTGTAGGTATCATACATTAGAATCATGGGCTTTCCTCTTCTAGAATCCTTCTTTCGTTCATGGTTCCTACTCCGTCTTTATTTTGCTGATTCGGTTTATTTTGGATATTTACTTGAACTTTTCCAGAACTCTCCTCGGATTGCTTCACTGCAATCTTACTCTATACTCCCCCTCCACTCGATCCCACAACATTCTTCTTTCTAGAGCATCTAGCTACCTCTTTCCTTAAATACTGAGCTGCTTTTGTATAAAAACGCTCCAATGTTGCGGGTGGATTTCCAGCTAACCAATCGTGAAAATTAGATTTTGGGTCAATCCCTCTTATTACCGCCATCAATATTGAATGGTTGTTTGGATTACTCCTCCGTAAGAGTTTTATGAAATCTCTCCAAATAGTCTTTCAGAAATTCTCTCGGATTCTGGATCATGCTGTACAGGGACATTGCATCTTTGGTTCGAGTTGCATGCATACGAAACAGCTCCACAAACTTTGTTGCTAAATCAACAAATCTAGAGATTGACCGTGGGGGCAATCTCGTAAACCACGTCGTTGCTATGCCAGAGAGAGTAATAGGAAACACGTGCATTTTGTGGCATCATCGGCTCATGCAGAATCCATTAGCCATTCATGTCTCATGTTGTACTGCCTGAGGTTGATTTTTCCCTTATAGGCAGGCATTGACGGATTGTCGAACCTTCTTGGATACTCCACATGTAGGATATTATCGGTGAACGGGGTATGGCTCCTCTAGATCCCCCAATAATCATTAATCATGCCTTGGCTCTCCTTTACCAGTTATCTAAACATAGCTGACAAGTTCGGCATTTGGATAGTTGGAGCCAAGCAGTAGTCATGCTCCACCTCACGTGAATGGGTCGGTCGATGTCTATGGGTCGTTCCATGCATTCTTGGCTCAACATCCTCTCGATGCATATTGCATGCATTCACTTCATCGTCATTTCAGGGAGGTATCTGTTCTACATCCACCTAAATTCCAGCATCCAAATCAACCACAGCAGCTCCAGCTCATGCTCCAACATGAAAAGGTAGACTCCTCCTCTATAGGAGGGATCGGCCCCGATCCCTCTAGAGGGATCAGTATCGATCGGTCCTGGCAACCCAGGTTGGGTTGCCTGTTGATGTCCGGATGATTCTGCACGATATTCGTCAATTCTGCGACGTCTATGTCTGTGATAGTCATCCTATGAACTAGAACTCTCTGATGCAGAATAAGAGGTTGGCTCTCTCATAGCTTTCCCAGGCTATTGATCTCTGAGTTGATTCATTAAATCGATATTGGCTTGAATTTGCTGGTTCAGCTGTCGGTAGCTATCCACAAGCTTTCTGATCAGATTCTGGAAATCAGCTCTTATAATGGAATATGCCCAATTCTGGAGATCAACTGGATTGGCTGCATTCATATCTACTGGTAGATTGCTCATACCTCCTTGTTGGATGCTAGCATCATCATTTCCTTCTACGTTTTGAGAGGTAGATCTGGTGTTTCTAACCATTGTTGATTTTTGTCCTTAGACTTTTGCAAATCTGAATAGAATGGATAAACTTCTTAAAGGTAATTCTGGATCTCTTATGACAATTTATGCAATCCAGTAGCAATAACGGGATCCAAATAGATCTGAGAATCTTTTTTCAGTGAAGTACCAAAATGTTTGCACCAAAAATTGGCACAAGCACCCAATAGAGATTTTTTAGAGAAATAAATGAAGAATATAAAATAAAAATATAGGAAAGAAGAAATCAGATAATCGAAAAATCAAAGCAATAGCAGAGACACAACGATTTATAGTGGTTCGGCATTGTTTGCCTACATCCACTTTGATGAGATAGTTTATTGATCACTTTGTAAACTGAGTACAATACAGATCAGATGAAAATCCTTAGTTACAAGAGACTACAAAGCAACAAGCAGCGTAAAGGTCTTGAAAATGAACAATCAAGCCTATATTTATAGAGGAAGATGGCTAAACATCTCCCTAAAAATTCGGCAGAAGGATCCCCAAAAGCATATGGGCCCATAAGAGGGATTGCATGGCCCAAATTCCAAGAAATAAGGATCAGTGTTGATACCTATTTTGGGGATGCGATCCATATGGGAGTTTCTTCAAGTTGAATTATGCCTAGCCTCCATGTTTCAGGCCAATTGGGTTAGTAGAACTTGAGTTATTGCTCGATCTTTGCTGCAATATATGTTGTTACCTAATTTCGGCCGATCCTTATTGGGGGAAGAGGGCAGATCCCTCTTTCTTAGTCCTTTTGAGGTGCAATCCCTAGGGTAGGCTCCCTAGGATCCCCACATCTTATTCCCAAAGTTTCATATGTATTGAACTTATGGATCTCGAGATATTTATCTTTTTCCATTGAGTTGCACTTGCTTGGCTAAAATACGCTAATCCCTATGATTAAGGGTGAGTATAGACGATCTCTTTTCCATATTAAACTATATTCCATACTTTGAACATTCTGCATTGCATATCTTTCAATTCCATTCGATTACAACTTCATATCATCATTTGTACTTGGTTTCTGGACTAGATAGTCATCGCTCTGGGCTTACTGGCCTTGATGAAAGTCATGTCTAACTTTTCTAATAAGTTCGGATATAGCCAGGTCAAAATGGCGGGTAACATTTATCTAGCAGTGATAAGTAGAAATGTTGATTTCATAAAATGAATGATTTGAATTTATACAACATAATGCAACTCATATCTAAATATGGATAGAGTATGATATTCCAGTTGATTAGAGTTGCAACTGTGCATATTATATTGCATAGGGTCGTGATATGTATGTTAGAACCATTATAAGGAAATGGGTTATGGGGGAATTTGTATGGTGTGAGTGACTGCAATAACCCGAAATTTCAAACACTTCGTATTTAAATATCTGAATTATTTAAATATTTGAATATTAGATTAAATATTATTAAAGTGACTTAAAAACCTTGTCAAACACCTTTTAATTATAACCAATGATGGTAAACTTGTTTTAGAAATTTTTTTACAAAAATAAATACTTTTAAGAAATATTGGTAATTTGACTGAAAATTGCTTTATCAATAAACATCTTTTTACTCGTCAGAAGTTGTTCAAAATTTTTCAGCATACACTTATTTGCTTAAGAGAACAATGATATGAAATAAAAATATTTTACCATTTATGAAAAATATAATATTGATGATGTCATGGATCATGTCATTGGGTAGATATTTATGTGTAAGGATAAAAAGGTAATTTGCTAAAGAAATATTTTCTTTAGGAAATGAGGTGTAAAGGTGGCATATAAGGGGAGACTCCTTTGTGACCTTTAACAAAAGGTAGAAGGTGGTAATGACCTCTTATTCAAACCTATAAATACACATTTTAGGTATGGCTAATCACTTTTTACAAATTAAGAAAATGGTAGATACAAAAGTACTAATCCACATTGTTCTTCACTAACTTTTTCTAATTAACTCAAAACTCTTCCAAACTCCACCAAACTTTCACCAACACCTTAGAAGACCTTATGAAGCATGGGTCTAAAGTCAAAGTGGAAGAAAGATGAGAAAAGGTGGGATCTTGTTTAGGCCGTGAGCAAGGAAGGAGTAGGGGAGCTTTGCTTTGTGATTTTTGGTGCTAAAGGTTGGCTCTTTTTTTGTTTGAAGATGGTAGGAAGTGTTCTTGGATTTCTAAGTGTTTGAGCAGTGTTTGGCTTGGATCTAAGTGAGTTATCTTAGTATATTGTATGTACATATTGTGTATATATGTTGTGTTGTTAAAATATAAAGTTAAAGTCACATAACTAATTAAAATTATAAACTTTGGACCCCTCTTGTAATGACCCTAATTTTGACTAACATTATTTAGGACATTTACATAGATCAATAAAATAAAATAATATAGATTGTTAAGGGAGATTTGTAAGTTAATAAGGGGGTCGTGCCTTAATAAATATAAGCAAAAGAGAATTAAAATCAAGTAAGTAGAAGGTGTATGATAAGGGGAAAATAGGAATACTCTTCATTCTTATACCCTAAACCATTCTACCCTTCATTTCTCATTCATTTCAAAACACATAAAAAAAAAGTAAAACCCCAAGAACTTGGCCGACCACTATTAAGAGAAATCAAAGGAAGAAAGCTAGGAATCAAGTAGAAAGCTTAAAGGAATTAAGAAAAGAGCAAATCTCAATCTTCTTAACACCAAGCTAAGGTGAATAATGATCTTACATCTCATTTTTATTGATTTTGATTTTTGGTTGGATCCAAATTAATTTTGCAAATAATATGCCATGATATGATTGTCTAAATGGTTATATATGCTTGTTAATGATTTACGTTGCCCCACATAGATTTTATGATAAGGTTAGATTTGAAATACCTATTAAATGGCATCTAAATGACTTGCATTTTTGATATATGGTCGAAAACATTATTTATGAAGTGGGTTTCAACTTTCATAATTTTATAAGTTATTGTGGATTAATTATGAATTTTCTATGAAAGAAAATAGTTAAAATTGGGTTTAAATTAATTACGGCAAATATATATTGATTTTGGGTCTAAAATTTAATTATGTTAGAAAACATATTAGAAGTGAATTATGGTAAATTTGGGGGTATTTTCTTAAGTATTTTACTATGATAATAAAATTATTTATGCTAACGGACTTAAATGTTTTATATGTTTATTCAAGGTGAAGGGCTTATTTGCTAAATGTTTTAATTGACAATTTTTGAATTTGGCAGCACATTTAGAAAAAGATTTTTAATAAAGAAATGGAAACTGATTACATTTTGACAAACAAGACAAGTTTGGTAAAAAAAATATTCTTTTAAGGGCTAAAAATCAGTTTTGGTTGAATTTACTGCTTCGCCATTTCCATCCATTACCTTTCGACACGATACCTCCACCGAAGAACCCATTCGAAAGCAATGCACATGGTATCAAGTAGTTGGTACGTAGTGCATTGGAGAAAGGCGGAAGTACCATGTCGAAACCTTGCTTTCGAAGGGGTAAAAGCTACTCTTATTAACTTTGAACTATTTTTGTTTACAAATGACGCTTTCGAAGCGTTGGAGTTAGATTTTAGCTTAATCAACTTGCTTTTGTTTATATAAAAGAGCTTTCAAATGAGTTGGCGCCTTTATGTTATAAAAGAAGCTTTCGAAAGGATAAAACCCATGCTGCCGCATTCTTACCTTTCGAACTAGTTAAGGCCGCTTTTCTTTATAGCCTTAAAACAATAGTTTCAAAAGGATGATTTCTCCTTTGTACTTTGAAGCTGCCTTCTCAGTGCTTTCGAAAGGGTCACATGGTCGCTTTTAAATGGTTTCGGAGGCAATGGTTTCGAAAGGGTTGGTTTCAAAACTATCCTCTTTCTTTTTCTTAGGATAAATGCTTTCGAAAGTAATGCTTTCGCCCTAGTCCTTTATGACACTTAGTTATATTAAATATTAAACCCAATGGTTTCGAAAGGAATAATTATTAAAGTTTCAAAGCAATGTTTCCACGATAATTTACTTGAACCTAATGCTTTCAAAAGGTATATAATATGTGCTCGAAGGGGAGATCCCCAATGTTTTCGAAAGGTTTATTTTGAGTATTTGAATGGAGGGTTTCCAATGCTTTCAAAAGACAAATTTAAATGGTTTTAAAAGAGGATGCCTAAGGTTTTAGTAAAGCTTTTGAAAGGGTTGTTCTCAATGATTTTGAAAGGCATTGTTTAAAGTTTTTAAACAAGGGTTTGGAAGGTTTTACCTTGGCTTCATAGCCTAAAATCTTTTAAGTTAAAAAGGGTTTTAAATTACTTTGAAGGGATAGATAATCCCATTAATAATCATGGCATAAGTATTTTAAGTAAAGAAAAGTATATGATTTCCTTGTTTTATAAAGGTATGATTTTGAGGGTAAATCATTCGTAAAGATTATTTACAAGGATATGAAATTTTAATATGGTAGTTAACCCTAAGACAGGAAATGAAACATGAATAGGGTAGTTAACCCTAAGTTTACGACTTAGATATTAGAAGACCAGATGGGACTGGTGTAGAGTTGCGCCCTATACTTTAACTATTAGCCCCTAGCTAAAATAGGTCTAAAATTCCCGTGTGTACGGCTTGTCACAGGTGGGACTAAATTGAGGTTACACATAGAAGGGAATATACAGAGTAAATATATTTTGTTGGTGAGCCCATAAAACCATTAGGTTTAGTTGATCCTAGAAAAAGAAAGTTAAGGAGAGTCAACCCGGTATTGTGTCTAACAGAAGTTGGATTCTTGATTATGTTTGGTAGGCCTGGGTCAGCCAATGGTTAATAGTTAGCCAGGTAAAACTATAGTGTGGACAGATGGTCCATTGATTTCCTGATTTTTATGCATATATGTATTTGCTATTATTGTTATAATCAGTTTGATTGCATGATTCTGATTTGCAAAAGATATGCTTTTAAAAGGATATTAGTGAAGGGAAATCCGTTCCGCTAAGTGGCATAGTCTCACTTAATATCAGTAAATCAGATGTAATAGTATTATTCACACTAGGCTTTATGTTTGACTCGATGTTTATGTTTTCCCCCTAAAACTCTTGGGTGCTCAAAATTTAATTTGAGTAGATTGAGAGTTAGGTCTTTCAGGTTTAGTAGCTTGAACGAATAAGCTTTCGAAGACATGCAGAAGGCAAGGCTAGCTACGTAGGAGCTATTTAGAGTTATTTCCACTATGATATATTTATGACTGATGTGTATATCTAGTACTCCAGTCATCCAAGGAGGCAACTTCATATGTCACTCTTAGCGTGATTTGTAATAATTATGCTTGATCCAAACTCGGGAATCGTTTTGGGATTATGTAACAGAATATGAAATTTGAATTTGAAATGTAATCAGAAAAGTTAATTTTGAAATCTTTGTTGATTTTATTTCATATTCACGTGCTTTTGATATTATGGATACCATTGATATTACCGTATTTTGTCACCGGAAGTTAATATTATGAATGACTGCAGCATCTGTAGTGCTTAGCTTCGGGCCTCAAGATAGGGGATGTTACAACTTGGTATTATAGCATAGGTTTATGAAAACTTAAAAGAAATTTCAAACTTAAAATGATTTTGAAAACATAATCCTAAGGAATTAGAGAAAAGATTGGGGTATGGGATAACGCTATAATAATGTACTTGTATTTTCTATATATAAGTATACGCTTTATCTCTATTCTCCCATCTCTCTTATGCCATTCTTCTGTATCTTACAAAGACTCGAATGTAAATTTTAAGGACATAAGATATGGATGCTAGGAGTGGAAGAATTAACATTGGTGGAGGAAGCACCACAACTAATGGGAATGCCAGACCAAACACTAGAAGGAATCTAGGTCGGGTACAAGTTGCTAATGTGGGTGCTGGAGTACCAGAAGCTGATATGGGAGCTATTTATCAGTTCTTCGTTAATATGATGCAGGCTGGAGTGTGGAGGAAATGTTGAAGGAGGAAATCATGGAGCTGCGGTGGTCAATAACTATGCAGTATTAAGTAGAGATTATACCAGGGTTGGAGGAATGACGTTTATTGGGACTGAGGATGCAATTGAAGTGGAGAGTTGGTTACTTCATTGCGAAAGGATCTTTGTTGATTTAGGGCTTAATGATGAGCAGAAGAGGAGGCTTGCTTCTAGACAATTGCAAGGAGCAACACTGTACTGATGGAACAGTGTTACTATGGGATTTCATGAGGAGACCATGACTTAGGCTGAATTTAGAAGGAGGTTTAAGGAAAGATTCATGTCAGAGATTGCCAAGTGAACTCTACTCAGGAATTTTATGGAGTTGGAGCATGGTGACATGATAGTGCTTGAGTATGCAACTAGATTTGAGGAGCTATCAAGATATGATATGCTACGGTTGATACAGTTATCAAAAGGAATGACAAGTTCATTTGTGGACTGAAACCTGAACTAGTTAAAGAAACTCTGTCACATATCAGGGATCCATGTGATGTAGTTGTTGAGACGGCTTTGAGGCAGGAGGAGATGCTTGCTTTTCATGATGGTAACAAAGCAGGGGAAGCTCAAAGTGAGCGAAACCAGAAGAGAAAGTTTCTCATAAGAAAGGCGCTCAGAAAGGAGGAGCAACCAAGAAAAAGAAGGCTGAAGTAGTTTGCTATAAGTGCGATAAGAAAGGACACTATGCTCACGGGTGTCGGACAGGCAAAGGGAAGAAAGCTGCTAATAAGAAAGAGGTGAGGTGCTTTAACTATGATCAGATTGGACATTAGAAGAACCAGTACAAGGAACCCGCCAAGGATGGAAAAGGAAAGATGTTTGCATTCGAACCAGCTACCTCAAGGCCAACAACTGAGGGGAAAGGAAAAGCTATGTTGGGAGGTACGCTTTTGATTCGTGGTGTATCAGTTAGAGTTCTATTTGATACTGGTGCATCGCATTCTTATATATCTCATTGTTTGGTAGATAAACTTAACCTAGGACCCTTATACCTAGTTACTTCCTTAAGGGTTGCAAATCCGATAGGAGGGTATACGACTCTTAGGATGAGATGTGACCACTTAGAGTTTGAATTGTTAGGTCATATATTTGCTTGCAGTTTGCATGTATTTGATTTCATAGGGTTCAGAATTATTTTGGGTATGGATTGGCTAAGTAAAAATGATGCTAGGATATTTTGCCATGATAGGAAAATGTCACTTATACACCCTAGTTGTAGTGATCAGATTATATACCTCGTAGAAGTGCTAGTTTTGAGTTAAATGCTTTGTTGGGTGTTATAGAGAAAGAAGACAAGTTGAATCGAGTTTTTGTTGTTAGAGAATCCCCAGACGTCTTTGAGCCCATAGTAGGACTACCGTCGAAATGAGCTATTGAGTTTTAGATAGAGAGCAGAAACGGTGAGTAGACCGCCAAGTAGAATGACACCTACCGAGATGAAGGAGCTAAAGGTGCAGTTGGTGGATTTGGAAAGTAAGAATTTTATCAGACCAAGTAGTTTGCCCTGGGGAGCAGCCATAGTGTTTGCAAAGAAATCGGATGGAACGTTAAGGTTTTGTATCGATATCGTAAGTTGAATGAGAAGACAAAAAAGAATCGATATCAGTTCCCTAGAATTGACGATTTGTTCAACCAGTTGATTTGAGCCAAAATATATTCTCAGTTGGATTTGGCAACCGGGTTCCATCAGCTTAGAGTAGCGGAGGATAGTATTCCTTTAACGGTGTTTAGGATAAGTTATGGATCATACGAATGGTTAGTGATGCCGTTCGAACTAACTAATGCGCCGACATTTTTCATGGATTTGATGAACAGGATCTTCAAGGAGCATCTGGATAGATTTGTGTTAGTATTCATACACGATATATTGATATACTTTAAAGATGAAAGAGAGCATGAAGTTCATCTTAGAGTAGTACTCGAGACGTTGAGGCAGCATCAACCGAAAGCGAAATTTTCGAAGTGTCATTTCTGGAAGAAGGAAGTAAAATTCTTGGTCATGTGATCTCAGAGAAAGGGTTGTTCGTAGATACGGCTAACATTAAGGCGGTGAATAATTGGAGGAGGCCCGAGACAGTGATTGAGATTAAGAGTTTTCTTGGATTAGTTGGTTATTATCGGAGATTCATTAAGGATTTTTCATGGATAGCGGCACCGATGACTAAGCTAACTCGGAAAGATGTGAAGTTTTTCTGGACTGCTAAGTATGAGGAGGCATTCCAGAAATTGAAACACTTATTCACTAATGCACCTATGTTGGTTGTCCAAGAGAGGAATCAAGACTTAGTGGTGTGTACGGATGCATGTAGAATAGGGTTAGGAGCTGTGTTAATGCAAAGAGGTAAAGTAATTGCCTACGCTTCACGACAGCTTAGACCTCATGATTTGGAATTAGCTTGTAACGACCCATAGATTTATCAGTTTGATAAATTGTATTTATTATTAAATAAAAGGTTGATAATACAAATAATATTTTTTTGAGTGATAATAAGTAATAGTAGTCTTAGCTTGAATAGATATTTATAAAATATTTTCCTCGGGATTGAAATCGATAAAATAGCCGAAAAATGTTTTATTGATAAACAGCTTTATAATCGTATAATGTCATGCACGGAGCTGGATACATATAGTTATTTTTATAATTGAACAAGAAAATGAAATAAAATAATTTATTCTATTTTTGAAAATCAGGGAATTATTGTCAAGGACAAAAAATTTCAGTGTTTTTGCATCAAGGACAGGCCTTCAATATTTTATCCTGAAGGACAACTTTATTTAGGTATCAGTTTTTAGTCATTGATAGTATCAGTTTGTAGTTATCGGTAGCAGTTTTTAGCTTGGTAGCAGTTTTGTTGTCCTTATGAATAATTTTGAAAAATATTTGTCCTTATGAATAATTTTTAGAAGAATGTTTGTCCTTATGGTAAAAATATTGAGGTTGTGTCCTTGAGGCAAAAAATATACAAATCTTTGTCCTTTAAATTAATTCCCCCTTTGAAAATTTAATGTATTTATGTCATCACCAGTAATGGCATCATATTTAAATATAGATTTATGAATTTAAATTGAGATTTGATAATTTAACAATTATTTTAATAATTCAAATAATTATTTTAAATTATAGTAATTCATTTTAAATAAAAACATGTATTTGATTTGAAAATATAAGAAAAATCAATATCGCTTTATCGGTATAATAGCAATTATTATAAATAATTGTTAATATTAATTTATATGGTTTTATAAATCAAATATGATCATTTTAATTAATTTAAAATGATAAGAAATTTATTTTCAAATTTTTTTACATACATACATACATATATATATATATATATATGTAATTTAATGTATAAGTGAAAATGTGACGAATCGGTTCCCTGATTGGCAATGGTTTATCAAGCGAAAGTTGTTCGCGGTCAATGCAATGATGTTTATATGTCATGTACACATACATAACACATAAATACACACCCTAACATATACATATATCCATATATGTATACATATTATACATTATATATATAAAGCTAAAAATATCTAAGATATTTTTCATTTACTTAATTTTTAAGTATTCAAAAGTCAACATATTCATGTCTTGAGGTCATAGAAGTGATTTGCACATGGGGATGGGGTTGTAGCCGTGTATATGATGATGGAGGAGGGTGATGTATGGAAAAATAAATATCATGATATTTTTTAGAATTTGCTTAACCCTTAAGGCTTCCAAGGTTATAAATACATGCATACCTTTATTCATATTTTCACACAACTTTCCATCTTATTCTTCCTCTTCTTTTCAAGCTCTAATGGCTTCTTTAATGACCTCCACCTCTAAATAAAATAATGAGCAAAAGTTATGGCAAAATATAAGTAAATTTATATGCACATGTATATGTTATCAAATCCACTTCAAACGAAGACAAATCTCCTCCTCTCCACCTTAAAAGACCACGGCCATCCACCATCATCACCATGGCCGAGCCCTTCCACCTCTTCCAAGCTTGGCTGTGCACATCTAAGGGTCTTTGGATCGATTCCATAAGCTCCGGTGCGACAGTAGCGTAGCTATAGCCGATTTAAAGTTAAATTGTTCGAATCTAAAGTGAGAAAATCTTACTTAGATTATATTTTTGGATGATGATATTGTTAACCCGCCTTTTAGCAAGGCCGTAGACAGGCGGATTTAACTAAATCGACTGCTCGTTTTTCGAGATTGGAGTACGATGGTTTCAGTTAACTGGATGGGTAGATGGTCAATCACAGACGATAATCATGATTGTGAAGCCAGGGTTCAGCATAGTCGATGGACAAAAGACACGGGATACTCGAAATATGGGTTTCGACAAAAGTCGAGTTGTCGCGAGTCACTGGGGGTTTACTTCAAGTTGTTCCTAGGTTTTCTGCGAGTTTTCATGGAGTTTGCTTCGGGTCACGTTGAGTTGTACTTCGAGTTGCTCTGGGTCGGTAGGAGTTCACGAGTGGGTCGGTGTTGTGAAGGTTTTGGGTCGGCATTGAAGGTGGTTCACCATGTTTTAGATCACCCCAGGTTGGCATCATCGCAAGCTTGTATCGGCTTCTCTGGATCGGTCAAAGGGAGTGGGTCGGCAGCACTAGGGAATCGGCATCTTTGATTTGCTTTGGGTCGGTATTCGCGTATCTTCGAGTCAGCATCTTGGATCGGATCGGCATGGAAAGGACTGGGCTGGGTTGGATATGATAAGAGACATCTTTGGTTTGGCATTCTGTTCTTGGGTTGGTATATGCGGATCAGTTCATATGGGTCGGTGTATATGGACCGGTATGTATGGATCGGCCATGTATGGATCGGCCAAGATAGTTAGGTTGAGGTGGTTCAGCAATGTTGGGTCATACTTAGTGGGTCGGTCACATGAGGTCGATCATGGAAGATGAGACGAAGTGGCTCGGTATGGATGGGTTCAGTCTCAAGGGAATTGGAACGTGTGGGTCGGCCCTAAGCGGTTCGTCCATAGTGGGTCGGTCGGCATAGCTGGAAGTTGGTCAAGTTGCTTCGAGCATGATTGAGGTCTACTCCGAGTTAACATCCAAGGGATCGGTGTTTTGAGGAAAGAGGATCGCATTGAGTGGCTTCGAGTTCCAGCCCTGTTTACTTTAAGTCAAATATGAGGTTGCTTTGAATCACTCCCGGGGCAAGATTGGATCGACATGCTCGGAGTTTAGGGTTGGTCGTAATGGTGAGTTTGGGATCGGCTATGGTACCGATGGGCCCAGACCACTTAGGAAGCCCAGTAACTCAGGTTTCGCCTATAAATACGGCATGTGGGGCTTCAGAAAGGGGGATCTTCATTCTGTTTCCCTTCTTCTTCTCCACTAAGGCTGCTCTGCCATTATTGTATTAAAAACTCCGAATTGTAACTGTACTGGATTTTCATATCAATAAAAAAGAAATTTCTGGAGTGGACGTAGGCTAGAGTCAGCCGAACCACTATAAATCCTTTGTTATTACTGCTTTCTTTTTAATTTTAACTGTTCTTCATATTTATACTCTCTACATACATTCTATCTGTGATCTGTGACTGTGACTTGGTGCTATCATCTGGATTTGGGTGTTAGTGACCAATTTTGGCGCTAACATTTTGGTGCTTTCACTGAGAAAGCTAGCACTCAGGGGTTCTGAAGTTTGGATTTTGGATTTAATGGCTTGGGAACTTGGTTTCTAGGAAGCAATGGTTAGGCCATCGACAACGAGACAAGTGACAGAAAGGAGCTATCAAGAGGGAAGTCAAGAGGCCTCTTTTAGAGCTAGAGCAGATCAGGCATCCATCTACATCACTAGGGACGAGATGCAAATCGTGATGGATTCCATGCAGGAGCAGCTGATGAAAAGGCAAGAGGAAATGATCCAAACCCTTCTTAGGAAATTTGTACAGGCAAGAGTAGCAGGAGCTATAGGAGCTCAGACCCATGGAGATGGATCAGAAGGGCTTAATAGGCAAGCAGATGGATTGGTTCCGCAGGGGGCAGCCCTCAATCAGCAAACAACCATCAATCTGGATGGACCTAGACTTGAGGGCACATCACTAGGTAACGCTGGACCAATCCATGGAGGGATACCAGATGACGCTGCACAGCCCGGCACCAACAGGAATACAGGACTGCGTGACGAGGATTATGTACCAGAATTCCCTCGAAGACTTGGAAGGCAGTTAGGAAATGTGGATGGGGGTAACCATTGGTAGGTAACACTGGATTAGCTGACATTATCAGGTGAACTATTCGCGGAGGTTTGGCAAACAGGGATTTGGAGGGAGTAAACAAAAATTCGTTTACCCGTAACATCAGGATGGATAGGAGTCCACCCGATTTCAAACTGTCCACTCTAGAAGTATACAATGGTAAGACGGACCACACTGACACTGATGAGGTACACAAGGCATCTGGAAGTGCTGGGGGCATCAAAGGAGGTTATGGCCCGGTGCTTCCCCCTGTACTTGACCGATATAGTTGCTATGTGGTTCAGATAGTTGGAAGATGGAACAATTGGAACATGGACAAAATTGGTGGACAGGTTTTTGAAACAGTTTCGAGTTCACATCAAGAGGCCGAAGAATGTGATGACACAGACATCAGTTAAGCAGAGGACGGATGAATCGCTTAGGACTTTTTTAACTCAGTTTAATGCAGCAGTTTCTTCAGTGGATCGGCCAGATCCTTCAATGGTTCTGATGGCGGCAGTATCAGGAGTCAGGGATAATTCGGATTTCAAAGTATCGTTGATACAGGATCCGCCAATGGATCTCGGGGAATTCTTTCATGAAGCTAAGAGATTTCTTCGACAAGAGGATGCCGACTTGGATAAGAAGTTAAAGGAAGTAAACATGGTTAAGGATGGAGAACCGTCGGGTGAAAGCTCGAGTAAAGATAAGGATAAAGGGAAGAGGAAGCGCTGGGGAGAACCGAAATTCTCCACTTACACAGAACTGAATGAGACATTGGAACGAGTATACTTAAACACTCAAGATCGCCTTTATTATCGAAGGCCGGCAAGGAGGGAACCCTCAAAACGCGAAAGGGCATCGGAAAGGCACTGTCTCTTTCATGACCTAGACAGGCATGATACTAACAGCTGCAGGCATCTAAAGGATATAATCGAGGAGCATGTAAGGAATGGTCAGTTGCGGAAATATGTTGAAACTCGAAATGTGGTGGTGGAACAGGAGCAGCCACCGCCTACCTTGAATGACGATGGTGCAAGGCCCAGGAATGGTGGTCGGTTGGTCATCAACTAATCGTGATGGTTTGGAATAAGTAAAAAACTCCGGGCAAACGGCTAAATCACTTCCACATGTACGGGGATGGAGATAACCCTTAGGCATGCTCTGAGATGATGATAAATCGTGAAGCTCTTATTTGTGAAATCTGTTTTTTCTTTTTGGCTTGGACCCTTGCTTTTTCTGCTTTAGTTTTGGAGTTCGGTTTGAACTCCTGGTTTTTTTTGGTTTTCTGGTTTGGATTTTTGTTTGGATGCTAGATTTTTTATTTGGATTTTGATTTGGACTTTTGATATGGATTTCCAGCTTTCTGGTTTGAATCTGGATTTCAGATTGGATTTTGGTTGACTTTTTGTCTGGTTTTTGGCTAGAAGGTCATCGAGCATGGACTATGCTCGGCAAGGGTTCGGAGAGACCAGGATTCAGCCTAGGACTTAGGCCCCATATTGTCTATCGGTTACTATTTCAGGTCGTTAAGTATGCACTATGCTCGGTAAGGGTCCGGAGGGACCAGGATTCGGCTTAGTACTTAAGCCATGGCATTATTCAGCGTTGAGGGACACTGAACCAGGAACACCATGGTATTACTTGACACAGGTCATCAGGAGCAGATTGCACTTGGCAAGAACTCGGAGAGATTACAAATTTGGATATTGGCTATAAATAGCTAAGGGTTTGGGCATGGACCGGGAGCGGTCCCGGATTTGGATATCGACCTGAAGAGGTCATAGATTCGGTTATTGGTTATTGGATATGGATGGATTAGAGCTCGGCTATCGGATTCGGATTTCAGTTTAGGATTAGGACCTGGCTTAGGATTTGGACTCGGCAAGGTCCTCGGTTTGGACTACAGGACCCGAAGAGGTCCCGGACTCGGACAAAATGATCTGGAGAGATCGTGGATTCGGTTAATGGATTTGGGATGGATTCAGAATTGGATAACGACTTGGAACGGTTGCGGAGTAGACTATCAGATTTGGATGGAATTGCTTGGTAATGAATGTAACATGGACTTTGGGTATCAGACTTGAGGCTGTTCAAAACACACCTTCTAACAACAAGGCATGTTTTGGGGGGAAAATGTTAACCCGCTTTTTGGCTAGGCCGTAGACATTCAGATTTAACTAAATCGACTGCTCGATTTTCAAGATTGGAGTACGATGGTTTCAGTCAACTGGATGGGTAGACGGTCAATCACGGACGATAATCATGATTGTGAAGCCGTGGTTCGGCATAGTCGATGGACAAAAGACATGGGATACTCGAAATATGGGTTTCGACAAAAGTCGAGTTATCGCGAGTCACCCGGGTTTTACTTCAAGTTGTTCCTAGGTTTGCTTCGAGTTTTCATGGAGTTTGCTTCAGGTCACATTGAGTTGTACTTCGAGTTGCTCTGGCTCGGTAGGAGTTTACGAGTGGGTTGGTGTTGTGAAGGTTTTGGGTCGGCATTGAAGGTGGTTCGGCATGTTTTAGATCACCCTAGGTCTGCATCATCGCAAGCTTGGATCGGCATCTTTGGGTCGGTCTAAGGGAGTAGGTCGGCAGCACTAGGGAATCAACATCTTTGATTTGCTTCGGGTCGGTATTTTTGTATCCTCGAGTCAGCATCTTAGATCGGATCGGCATGGAAAGGACTGGGCTGGGTTGGATATGATAAGAGACATCTTTGGTTCGGAATTCTGTTCTGGGGTCGGTATATGCGCATCGATACATATGGGTCGGTGTATATGGATCGGTATGTATGGATCATCCATGTGTGGATCGGCCAAGATAGTTAGGTTAAGGTGGTTTAGCGATGTTGGTTCAAACTTAGTGGGTCGGTCACATGAGGTAGGTCAGGGAAGATGAGACGAAGTGGCTCAGTATGGATGGGTTCGACCTCAAGTGAATTGGAACGTGTGGGTCAGCACTAAGCGGTTCGGCCACAGTGGGTCAGTCGGCATAGTGGAAGTTGGTCAAGTTGCTTCGAGCACGATTGAGGTCTACTCCGAGTTAACATGCAAGCGATCGGTGTTTAGAGGAAGGAGGATCGGCATTGAGTGGCTTCGAGTTCCAGCCCTGTTTACTTCGAGTCAAATGTGAGGTTCCTTCGAGTCACCCCCGGGGCAAGATTGGATCGGCATGCTCGGAGTTTAGGGTCGGTCGTAATGGTGAGTTTGGGATCGGCTATGGTACTGATAGGCCCAGACCACTCAGGAAGCCCAGTAACCCAGGTTTTGCCTATAAATACGGCATGTGGGGCTTCAGAAAGAGGGATCTTCATTCTGTTTCCCTTCTTCTTCTCCACTAAGGCTGCTCTGCCATTATTGTTTTAAAAACTCCGGATAGTAACTGTACTGGATTTTCATATCAATAAAAAGGAAATTTCTGGAGTGGACGTAGGCCAATGTCAGCCGAACCACTATAAATCCTCGGTTATTACTGCTTACTTTTTAATTTTAACTGTTCTTCATATTTATACTCTCTACATACATTCTATCTGTGATCTGTGACTGTGACTTGGTGCTTTCTTCTGGATTTGCGTGTTAGTGACCAATTTTGGCGCTAACAAATATGTTGTTTGCAATGGGTGTTTGATATGCTTTGATCATCAAGTATGGTTGTTTAATATGAATGTTGAATGTATATGCAAGTCATGGAAATACACGTCGATAAGCACAAAGGAAATCACTTTCCTTTATTTAATGGATCATTGTATATGAAATGATGAACCTCTTTAAAAGGATTAAAAATAACTTTCAAATTTTATATAAACATTTGAAAGTGTTTTGATGAAGTATGAATGATAATTGGAAATTCAGTTAAAAATAGGCACGTCGCGTAACGGAAATTCGCGTTTTCGCACCATAAAACTTAAATGAGTATAGAATGGAATATAGGTTGGAATTCTTTGATATAATAATTTTCCAAACTATTATATCCATATTTTTCCAATGAAGAAAGAAAATCGAGATTTCGATTGGTAGATTTTGAAATATGAGTAAAACAAGTTTTTGGAAAAGTCGTAGTTTTGCAGTTCGAAATCCATACAAGGATTTCGTTGAAAATGATATTTTAAAATTGTTTAAAAATATGAAATAAATTCTAAAAATATTTTAAAAGTGATCTGAGATATAAAAATGAATTTTCAAATGATAAAAAGTCGTTTTGATCAATATAGCTTTTAAAAGCACTTTTTGCAGCACTTTCTGAAGCTCTTTTCTATAACCTTTGAAATTTAGTTTTAAATTTAACAATTCTTTTCCAAATCTTTTATAAATGTTTTCAAATGGATAATTAAGTATTTTAATGATGATTTGGAAGTTTTATAGTTTATTTAAAAAGAATTCAAATAAACGGTTTAAAGAAAAGCTATCACAAATTAAGAAATTTAGTCTTGGCTCTAAAACCCGACGAGTAGACAGGATTTTTCTATTTGTGAGATTTGGATGTAGGAACTTAAACCATGTTCAGGAGCAACCGGTGCCCTGGCTCATCTGGCCTCTTCACTGGACGAGGGATAGATAAGGGCGAAATGTCAGAAACGAGTTAAGTATAATTTTTTTAAAATTTCCAAATTTAAATTAAACATAACTTTGATTGTATAGAGATGATCTTCTTATACTTGGTATTAAAGCCCGAATAGGGAACTCATACTATTCCTGGAATTTAAAAGGTGATTTCGCCGTTATTCCGCCCATAGTATTCGTTGAATACATGAATTGATATTGAGTAGAATTAGATGATTTTTATAGATTCCGCTCACTTAATATTTACTGGTTAACATCCTAGATAATATGGTTTTAACTCAATCAAAAGTAGGAGTTTTGAATTAAGAAATCTTTGTTAAGATTTAATGAAATGATTTGGAAATGTTTTCCTAAGTGTAAAATGAAATGATTTCGAATTATTCCCAGTTTAAAAAGGTTTTAAGAAATCAAAGGATTTGATAAGAGAGGTTTAATGATTTCGTATATACTGGAAAGAATGTTTTAGAAATATACATCTCCAAAAGAGATTTTGATAAAATGAACTTAATCAATTAAAGAATGATTCCCTATTCACAGAACATCTTTTTTATCATTGATTGTTTCGAAGGAACCGGGGTCAGATTTGGGTAATTCCTATTCGAAGACCACTTCGAACCAATTTACGTAGTCGAAGTGAAGACATAGATATGATATTAGGGATTTTCATAATGAAGGAATGCTTGTTGATCATTTAGGGATAAACTCCCAATACACATATAGTAGCAGTAGTCTCTTTGTTATGAAATATCCAATGCAAGGACTAATCGCTACTAGTCCTAGAGGTAACTCCCGACATGATGTGGTAGGAGAGTGCCTTCAGTTTGTCCTGTACCTGGACAACTTGTATTGACAAATGTCTAACGTTGCATTTCTGGTTACATAAGCGATCTCTATAAACGTATTATCTGCTTGGTGGCGGAGAAGGCAACTTCTCTTATCTTAACAGCCTTTCCTAAGACGTATGAGCTCAGGAGTTATATGTTTGTAGAAATCAGTTGTGTGATTATGGAATGGCAACATGGCATTCAAAGAGGAAAGATGTTGTGCTATGTGAAAGGTAATCGTTACCTCAGGCCTCACACTCGAAAATGACTCAAATAGGGTAGATGCGGCAAGGCTATATGGTTCGCAACCATTAGGTTATGATCATCCCCTTTTAGATATATTTATTCCCGCTATGACATCAGATATTAAATTAATATGGTGTATGCAGAGAGAGCTCTCGGAAGGTTGGTAATGACTTGGGTGATGACATATTGGTACTATCTTGGAAGAGGTAGGCTGGTCTTGTGTTGGTAGAGGACCATCAGTTGGGCCTCGGTACATTCCTCTAGAGATGTACTGCCAGAAGGTAGTCCCTTCACCTGGTCATTTGTATGGAAATCCATTCTCCAATAAGCGCTTGCCATTTTCTTTGTAGAACCCACGTTTGTGGCTAGTATGTTGGAATTTAATCAATGTAACAATTTCGGTAAGATTAATAAGTTTATTTGAAATTTTTTTCCAAAGAAATGTCATTAAAAATAATATCCCTTATTTTTACGTAATAATGATTTGGTTATCATAAGGTAAAAAATCGTTCCGTGTTTGTGCGGCGTGGTCTTATGAGATACTTTTTATTTTCAAAATGTATATTATTGAGTTCTCACACCAGTCCCATGACTGCCTCGGAGTTTATTTTCCTTTCCCTTAACTCTGGGTGCCCTACTTTTCCCGGGCAGCCTAGTAGTCAGGTTTAGATTAGAAGAAATCTAGATAGAGCTTGAAGTATGGAGTTAGAAGATTCTTCTGAAGATTGTTATTTGTTTCCACCACACTTGTGTAATACTGTATTCCGCATTTGTAAGGATTGAAATTTATAACCGTCCATGTTTAACTTTGATAAATGTATTTAAATTTTCACTCTAAAGAAATTTTTGAAATAATATATATGTTATTCCATTCATGTGAGGTTCTGTCTTTATTTTCTTTTCTACCTTTGATAATCTGCCTTTTCATTCAATTCGAGTTAGACATGTGTGGTTTATTGTCAACTCAAAAGGTACAGAGAAGCGGGCCATCATATAGTTGTAGTAATTTTCGCATTGAAGGTGTGGAGACATTACCTTTTGGGAGAAAGATTCGAGTTCTATATGGATCTAAGTGACTGAGATATTTATTCTCTTAGAAGGTGTTAAATATGAGACAATAGAGGTTGTTAGAGTTTTTAGCCTCTTATGACTTTGGAATTGAGTACACGTCTAGGAAAGGCAATAAGGTTGCAGATGCACTTAGCAGGAAACATGAGAATACATTATTGGCAATGATAGCTATGTGGAAAGATTTAGAAGCATTGACTAGATGTAGAATACAATGGAGATCTGAAGCTAGTTGCAGTAAGGAAACTACTGTATTGTCATGTTTAGAAGTTCAACTAGTGATGATAGAAAGGATTGGTTCTAAACAAGGAGAGGATTCATTATTGGCTGAATTCATTATTGGCTGAAGGATTCAGTCTTGACCAAAATGGGTGGTTGAGGAAGAAAGGAAGATTATGTGTTCGGAATATGGGAGACATTATGAAGGAAGTTCTTAGAGAATGCTATCATTCAAAGTTCACCATTCATCTAGGAGGAACTAAGATGTATCAGGACATGAAAGAAGTTTCTTCTGGGAAGGCTTGAAGAGAGATGTAGGCTTATAGGTGAAGCAGTGTTTGAACTGTCAACAGGTAAAAGTTGAACATCAAAAACCAAGTGGGTTACTTCAGCCTTTGGATGTTCCAGTTTGGAAGTGGGATTCGATATCAATGGATTTTATAGATAGGTTGCCAATGTCTAATAGAGTAAATGAGAGTATATGGGTTATAGAGGACAAATTGACCAAGAGTGCCCATTTCATTCTAATTAAGTCAACCCAGACGACACCTGTTTTAGCTAAGTTATTCATGAAGAATATACTTAGACATCATGGAATTCCTAGTAGTATAGTAAGTGACAGAGATTCCTTATTCACTAGCGAGTTCTGGAAAAGTCTACAGGAGACTTTGGGTACCAAGCTCAAGATGTGTATCGTTTACCATCCGCAGATAGATGGAAAAACGAAAAGAGTTAACAAAGTCTTAGAGGATTTGTTAAGAGCTCGTATGCTAGATTTTGGAGGATCATTGGAAGACCATCTACATTTAGTCGAATTTTCATATAACAATAGTTATCAAACTAGTATAGGGATGGCACCTTTTGAATCTTCGTATGGAAGGCCATGCAAATCTCCAGTTTGTTGGTTAGAAACCTAGGATAGGTTTGTTCTTGGTCCAGATTTGGTTAGAGAAGCTGTAGAGAAGATTGAGTTGATTCGAGTTAGGATGAAGGAAGCTCGGTCTAGGCAGAAGAGTTATGCTGATAAAAGATGGAAATATTTAAAGTTCTCAGCTGGAGATCATGTTTTCATCAAGGTGTCACCGATGAAACGTGTAATCAGATTTGGAAAATCGGGAAAAATGGCATCGAGATTCATTGGACCATTTCCTATTATAAAAAGGATTGAAAAACTCGCGTATAAAGTAGAGTTAAACATAGTTTGGTAGGAGTCCACAATGTTAAGGGAAGTATATTCAAGATCCAGAAACTACTATAGCACCGACTGTGTTAGATGATTTAGTAGCGGAACCACATATGACTATAGTTCAAAAATATTTCGTATTGTCGTGGGAGATGATAAGACAAGAGGTTAGAAACAAGGCAGTCAAATTAATCAAAGTCTAGTAGAGTGACGATGAGAGGGACTGTACTTGGGAAACTAAGAGCAGGATTAGAGATACTTATCCTGACTTGTTTCATGGTATGTTTTACCTTTAAGTTTGATTGTTATGAGTAACTTATTGTAATTTCGAGGACGAAATTATTTAAGGAGGGAAGACTGTAATGACCCTAATTTTGACTAACATTATTTAGGACATTTAATTAGATAAATTAAATGAAATAATGTAGATGGTTAAGGGATTGAGATTTGTAAATTAATATGGGGGTCGTGTCTTAATAAATATAAGCAAAAGAGAATCAAAATCAAGTAAGTAGAAGGTGTATGATAAGGTCAAAATAGGAATAGTCTTCATTCTTATACCTTAAACCCTTCTACCCATCATTTCTCATTCATTTCAACACTCATAAACAAAAAGTAAAACCCCAAGAACTTGGTCGGCCACCACTAAGAGAAATCAAAGGAAGAAAAGCTAGGAATCAAGTAGAAAGCTTGAAGGAATTAAGCAAAGAGAAAATCTCAACCTTCTTAACACCAAGCTAAGGTGAATAATGATCTTACATCTCATTTTTATTAATTCGGTTTCTAGTTAGATTCAAATTAATTTTGCAAATAATATGCCATGATATGATCGTCTAAATGGATATATATGCTTGTTGATGATTTATGTTGCTCCAAATAGATTTTATGATAAGGTTAGATTTGAAAAACCTATTAAATGACATCCAAATGACTTGTGTTTCTGATATATGGTCGAAAACATTATTTATGAAGTGGTTCTCAAGTTTCATAATTTTTTAAGTTATTGTGGATTTATTATGAATTTTCTATGAAAGAAAATAGTTAAAATTGGGTTTAAATTAATTACGAAATATATATATATTGGGTTTGAAATTTAATTATGTTAGAAAACATATTAGAAGTGAATTATGGTAATTTTTGGGGAATTTTTCTAAGTATTTTACTATGATAATAAAATTATTCATGCTAAGGGACTTAAATGTTTTATACGTTTATTCAAGGAGAAGGGCTTATTTGCTAAATGTTTTAATTAACAATTTCTGAATTCGGCAGCACTTTTAGAAAAAGATTTTTGATAAAGAAATGACAACCAATTACATTTTGATAAATAAGGTAATTTTAATAAAAGGAAATTTCTTTTAAGGGCTAAAAATCAGTTATGGTTGAATTTACGACTTTGCCACTTCCATCTGTTGCCTTTCGACACCCCTCCGCCAAAGAACCCATTCGAAAGCAATGCATATGGTATTAAGCAGTTGGTACGTAACCCATTGGAGAAAGGTGGAAGGACATTGTCGAAACCTTGTTTTCAAAGGGGTAGAAGCTACTCTTATTAACTTTGAACTATTTTTGTTTATAAATGATGCTCTCAAAGGGGTTGGAGTTAGCTTTCGACTCAATCAACTTGTCTTTGTTTATAAAAGAGCTTTCGAATGAGTTGCCGCCTTTATGTTATAAAGAAGCTTTCGAAAGGATAAAACCCATGTTGCCGCATTCTTACCTTTTGAAAAAGTTATGGCCGCTTTTCTTTATAGCCTTAAACAATTGTTTCAAAAGGGTGCTTTCGCCTTTGTACTTCGAAGCCACCTTCTTAATGCTTTTGAAAGGGTCACATGGCCGCTTTTAAATGGTTCCGAAGGCAATGGTTTCGAAAGCGTTGGTTTCAAAACTATCATCTTTCTTTTACTCGGGGTTAATGCTTTTGAAAGTAATGCTTTCGCCCTAGTCCTTTATGACCCTTAGTTATATTAAATGTTAAACCCAATGGTTTCGAAAGGAATAATTATTAAAGTTTCAAAGCAATGCTTCCATAATCCTTTACTTGAACCCAATGCTTTCGAAAGGTATATAATATGTGTTCGAAGAGGAGATCTCCAATGTTTTCGAAAGGTTTATTTTGAGTATCTGAATAGAGGGTTTCCAATGCTTTCGAAAGACAAGTTTAAATGGTTTTAAAAGAGGATGCCTAAGGTTTTAGTAAAGCTTTCGAAAGGGATTTTCTCAATGATTTCGAAAGGCATTGTTTAATGTTTTTAAACAAGGGTTTCGGAGGTTTTACCTTGGCTTCGTGGGCCTAAAATCTTTTAAGTTAAAAAAGGTTTTAACTTACTTTAAAGGGACAGATAATCCCATTGATAAGGTTTCATCAACATAGTTTTTCGTAAAGTATGTATGTGTGTGTGTGTGTGTATATGTATGTATGTATGTATGTATCATGACGTAAGTATTTTAAGTAAAGTAAAGTATATGATTTCCTTATTTTATAAAGGTATGATTTCATGGGTAAATCATTTGTAAAGATTATTTACAAGGAAATGAAATTTTGATAGGGCAATTAACCCTAAGACAGGAAATGAAACATGAATGGGGTAGTTAACCCTAAGTTTATGGCTGAGATATTAGAAGACCAGATAGGACTGGTGTAAGGTCACATCCTATACTTTAGCTATTAGCCCCTAGTTAAAATAAGTCAAAATTCCAATGTGTAGGGATTGTTACAGGTGGGACCAAATTGAGGTTACACAAAGAAGGGAATATACAGAGTAAAGATAGATTATCGATGAGCCTGTAAAACCATTAGGTTCAGTTGACCCTAGAAAAAGAAAGTTAAGGGAAATCAACCTAGTATTGTGTCTAATAGAAGTTGGATTCTTGATTATGTCTAGTAGACCGGAGTCAGCCAATGGTTAATAGTTAGCCAGATAAAACTATAGTGTGGGCAGATGGTCCATTAATTTACTGATTTTTATCTATATATGTATTTTCTATTATTGGTACAATCAGTTTAATTGCAGGATTCTAATTTGCAAAAGATTTCATTTTAAAAGGATATTAGTGAGGGGAAACCCGTTCCGCTAAGCGATGTGATCTCACTTAATATCAGTAAATCGAGATGTAATAGTATTATTCACACCAGGCTTTATGTCTGACTCGAAGTTTATTTTTTCTCCCTTAAACTCTCGGGTACTCAAAATTTAATCTGAATAGACTGAGTGTTAAGGTCTTTTAGGTTTAGTAGGTTGAATGAATAAGCTTTCGAAGACGTGCAAGAGACAAGGCTAGCTATGTAGAAGCTATTTAGAGTTATTTCTGTTGTGATGTATTTATGACTGATGTGTTTATCTAGTACTCAGATCATTCAAGGGGGCATCTTCATATGTCGCTCTTGGCGTAATTTGTAATAATTATGTTTGATCCAAACCTGGTAATCGTTTTAGGATTATGTAACAGAATATGAAATTTGAATTGAAATGTAATCAGAAAGTTAATTTTGAATATGTGTTGATTTTATTTCATATTCACGTGCTTCTGATATTATGGATACCATTAACATTACCGTATTTTTTCATCGGAAGTTAATACTATGGATGACTATAGCATCTGTAGCGCTTAGCTTTGGGCCTCAAGATAAGGGATGTTACACCTCTTGCTTTTGAAAGGAAATGATAACTTTATTTGGCATAACATCACTTCTATTACCCTCTTAAACATGTGGTGTTTCCTTGACTTGATGTTTAAATGGTAGTTTTTCTTGTGTGTTGAATTGAAGTATGTTTGAAGCGAGAATAGTCGCTATAAGTACACTTCGATATCCCTTAACTTTAACTTGTGTAAATGGAAGCTTTATGATCTTAACTTAAGATAATTTGATTTTTTGTTCTTTACATATATTTCGGTGTAAGAGACATAAAAGAAATGGTTTAGAAAGTTTAATAAATTGTGAACCAAAATTGTGAAAGTTAGAAGTAAAAAGGTCGCTATGGATGCACTTTGAAAATGCCTTGTGCTTGGAAATTTTCAAAGTTAACTTTGAGAGACATCATAGAGGCTCCTTTGTATTTTTGATAAGCACTATAAGTTTACTTATTATTGAAAAAATATGGAATTTTAAATCATTCATTAACTTGTGAAACAAAGTTGCAAAATGTTATGGTGAGAAGAAGGTCGCTATATGAGCACTTTGAAACGTCCTATTTTCGAGAATTTCTCTAAATAACTTGGAAGATATGCTTAAGGGTTTTTTTCTATAGTTCTTGATACCCTAAGGGTAGTACCCATTGCAAAATTTTCATGTCTTAAATGATTTGTTTGAGTGGTTAAAACTGACTACAAAATTCATGCTTTTCAACGTTGTTCTTTATCATGGACTTTTAAGCATTTATAAATGTTGTAGTAAGGTCCTTATGGTTTTTGGTGTTCAAAAATGATATTTAAATTTGGTATTTTTCCCTAATATTTTGAGGGATGATTTCTAACATATTTTTATAATATTTTAAAGTTGGTTTGAAGTTTAAATATATTTTTAATATTTATTTATGAATTTTGGAAGTGAAGGGGTTTTAAATTATAAAACATGATTTTAAATTTATTTTCGTCAAATTATAAATTAGATATTTTTAAGTAATATTTAAAATAGACATTTGAAACCTATTTATAAGTATTTTTTAAAGTATTTATGTATATATAAGTTTCTAAAAAGGAAATAAACTATGCTTAGCACTAAAAGCCGACGAAGTTGGCTTATCTGTTTGTGAGTGATAAGATTGATGTTCGATTAGAGATAGAATCAATAGTGATCTAAACTACCAGCTTCCATCTTGACCAGGAAATAGTTAAGTTGAGAATGTTGGAAACGAGTTAATTATTTTGATTTCTTACTAGTTTATAAAAGTCATTAATACTATACTTAAACTAAAAGCCGACGAGGTAGACTTAGTGTAACGACCCGGAATTTTGGTCGTTAGTTTTTGGACATTTAATTCATTTTAAATGTTGAATGGGAATTTTAAATTGATTGTGAATGTGAAGATTTTGGTTGAATTAGTAAAATGAGTTATAATTTCAAATATAACGATTTAATTGGATTTGGATAAATAATAAATTATTATTTGAAATTGGGATAATTTGTGAATCTGGGTGTATATAGATATGGAAATGGTTTCTAAGATTTATTTAAGTCTAGATGGATTTAAATTTTGGTATTGGACTTTTGGATGGAACCAAAAGTCGGTGAGTTAAAATTGGAATCTTTATATTAATTTAATAGTGGAAATTAAAATATAGTATTAATATAAATAATCAGATTTTTATTTAAAATGAATCGGAATGATTTCTAATGTGAATATAAATTCTATATGATTTATAATTAAGTTAGCAAAGTTTTAAAAGTGAAGTTTTAAAGGATTTCGACGATTTTAAAAATCGCTCGAATTCATCGACGAGTTAAAATAGCCTTCCGGGTCATAGTCTCGGAATTTGACGAAACTAGTTCCATTGGATCCATAATAGTTAATTATTATCGGATTTCAAATTTCGTAGCGTTTGAGTTACCGTTTGTTCGTACGGGTGAGAAACGCGTTGAAATTAAAATCGAAAATTTAATATTTTAAATCGATTCAAAAAGCTATCTTCCACATATGATTGAGTTAGCCTCCGAAACATGTTCCATTGTGTTCGGAATGCGGGTAAAACCTTATAAACGCCTGGCGGCATGTCCAATTTGGAGTTCGTTCGGAAATCTTATGAAATTTGAGAATAATATTAAAATAATATTAATAAACATATATATATATATATATACGCGCATAGCCGAAACCCTAACTTCTCTTTAGCCCAAGCCACCGGTAATTGTTTAATGGACGATAATGGCTCGTTTTCTCCCTCGTTTATCTCTCGATCTACTCACCCATTTCAAAAACCTCCAACTGCATTATTGAAGAGCTCGCCAAGCTTCATCCATCCAACGGTGGTGATGGGTTTTAGTGAAGCGTAGGGGAAGCAGGGAGGCTGCGTTCATCGTCATTTCAATCGAGTTTTACATGACGTTGGGGTCAGACCGAGTATTATAGGATACAAGATATGATGCTGTGGAGCTCAAGAGACGAGTTGGATGGCGAGACGTATCACCCGTACTTGATATATATTCCGCTGTGCTGTGAAAGCTGTGTATAGTCAGCTTTGTGAGGACAAGTTATTATAACTGTCCAGTTATGTACTATTGATTCTGTTGTTGATTTGTGTTGTACTCTAATGATGTAATGTATAAACAAATAAAAATTCTTTTGTTTTTAAGATTTGTCATTTATCTATTATATATTGTTCCGCTGCGTTTGTGAGATTCTGATATTGTTTTTTTTCTTCTTCTACCTCCTTCTTCTTAATCCCTAATGGTTCGTATTTCTGTTCACTTTAAGTTGATATGATGGAGAATAGTGTTAACTTAAGGGGTACGGGTTTGTGGGTTGTTACAAGCTATTTGTGAGATTCAAGAACAGAGTATCTAGGCAAGGCTTTGATATGCAACCAGTGCTCTAACTTACTTGGCTTCACTCTTTAATCAGGGATGGTATGAATTGGAATGTCAAAAAGAGTTAAGTATACGAACAGTGATTTCTATAAGCAAATATTTTTAACTGGATAGTCGACTAGTCGACTATTGAACTTAACTTAGATCTTTAAAAGAATGTTTTTAAAGCTAATATAAGTAAGGAATGGCTTTGGGTTTGTTATGACAATGTGTTAGTAACATTCACCTTTAACCCTTTTTGATTATACCTATGACTCTAATTAGATCTTTAAAAGAATATTTTAATGATAAGCATAACTGAAATGGTTTTGGGTTTATAGTGATAATCTTTAAGTAACATTAGTCTTAAACCTTTTAGAATGGATTTTTGAAAGTACTTAGATCTTTAAAATGGATATTTTGAAGGAAATTATAAGTATATAATCTCTTGGAAAATGATATAAAAGTAAAGATTTAAAGTAAGAAATCTTGTTAATGATTTGTGAATATACCTATACCATTTGAGGTAAGTATATGAATACTTTTTGAAGTATTGAAACGGTACAAATAAATAGTAGAGATTGATAAACAAAGTTTTATTAGATAAAAGAAGTTTTACTAATAAAAGAAATTTTAATTAATGAAAAGTATTAAGTAAATAAAAATGGGATTAGAAATCGCTTATTTGACTTAATCGTACTTTGTGCCACTTGATCGTGTTTTGTGCGTTTACTCGTTTATGAAAAGTATTTAGTCGTATACTTAGCACTAAAAGTTCGAAAACATGATAAGTATATGAGACTTAGTTTCCATATACAATCATTCTCGTTATTGTTGAATATGACAAAAATTCGTTGACTCGGTCTTGAAGAGACTGGGCTCGATAAGTGTTTTACTTATCAAAAATCACTTCAAGACCGAGATACGTGTTCTATCTCTTGGAAGTGGGTCTGTTCGAGATGTTGGAATCAATGTGTGGTTTTGAGATCTGTTCTATATGTGGGAAACCATTTAGGGATTCGTGTTCTGTTCGAGTGATGATGGCTCGTGTGAGAGATGACAAACGTTACCTCAACATCGGAAATGGCTAAAGACAGAGTTGGTTGCACAACCTAGGGTTTAGCTAACCCATGACAGGGTATATGATATTGCACGCGAGAGTTGATAGTACTTGGTTCTACATGCTCAAACGTGGGCCAGTTGTATTTTCCTTGTGGTATATTTTATCTAGAGATGTACGACGCTTGGAAGGTAACTTATGATCCTTTTGTATTCGGATCCGGTGTCATTAGAGAGGTCCCCATGGAAAATCTATTATGCGAACGATCTTATCAATTTTGATTGTACCCTCCAATATGCTGTTGAATGTAATTAATGTAACCATTCCATATTTTTCATATATATTTATATTCTTTGCCTTAGACATAATCTATTATATTACCATATGTACTTATTATACGGTAGTTCTTTTTAGGGAGTTACCATTTTCGAACTGTCTAAAAAGTACCGTTATATGTTGATCATATATTTCTTAAGTTTATCATACCAGACTTATGTCTGACGCGTGATTTTTGTTTTCCCCAAATTCCTCGTATGCTCTTTCAAGTAGTCTGAGAAAGGCAGGTTTTAGTTGGATGTTCTGGAGCTCGAGGAGATGAGTTAGATGTTTCACCTATCATATTATTCTTATTTCCCCTGCATCACTATATTGTACATATTAGCATTTGTAAGGACAGGTTGTTATAACTGTCTAGGCTGATGATGGTATTTAGAATTGTAACCCTGAAATGCTATTATCTTAGAGTGGCAGTTTGTTCTATCTTTTGATATTATATGTTATTCTTCCACCGTGAGATCCTGATATCGTGTTTCTTCTTTCTTGTTCGTTTTCTTTTTATTTTACTCTAGCAATCTGTCTTTCAACACTTGGATGCTCAGTACGTGAATACCATGGATTTATTAGTGTCGACATTTGAGGGTCGATAATACTGGTCATTACAGTGACCCTGCGTTTAAATGTTATATCCCATAAAACCTGACATGATATGTCCACTTATTTTTATTATATGAACATATAACTAGATTTTTACCTGACTCAAAGGTTTGTTCTGTAACATCTCATCGGGTCAAACCGAGGTAGTGTTACCAGGATGATTTTATTTTCACGTTTTGAAGTCATTTCCTACGATATCGAGATAAGTGAAGATTGGGATATTATTTGTAAGTTTAGAGTTACTGTGGACTTGGAGCTTCATGGATGCGCCTTGTCTATTGGTATTAGAGCTACCTTTAGACTGATTAGGAGTGGGAATAATCGTGAGACCCATCTTGAGTCTACACAAGTATTGTTATCCCGCCTTTTGGCAAGGTCGTGACACCAAGAACTTGACTAGAAACCAATGACAGTTCGTCTTGGAGATTAGTTATACGCAGGCTCACTATGGATATCGACGAATTTTGTCCGAGTATGGATCGAGCTAAAATTGATATAACACGACAAGCGAAGCTATGAGAGCCAACGTTCCAAATTTCAAGTCAGTCCGAGTTCATTTGCTCAAGTTATGACTGATGCAAGATTGGATGAAGAACAGCCTCGGGTTTGAATCCATCAACTGGCCTCTGTTCGACTCGGTCTCATTCAAATCCATCAGGAAGCCTCTGTTCGACTCGATCGATTTCGTATCCATCATCAGAACCCACTTCGAATCGATCAGCTGCGCATCGATCACCAGAGTCTACTTCGCATCCATCAGTGGATCACTATTCGTATCCTTCAAGACCGGTTGCTTCGTATCCATCGAGGAGCCCTTATTCGTATCGATCCATGTCATGGTTATTCGTATCGATCTGGCTACCAGTGTTCGAATCCATCTAACCACTTCAACTTCGTATCGATCGACTGGAGTCATTTCCAATCGATACGAACAAGGCCGCGCAGTTGAATTATTCCATGTGTTCTCCATCGATACGAAACAAGGGTCACCCTCCATCGATTCGAACTACACCACCTTGTATCGATAAGAATAGAACATGACCATCGATACAAACTAAGGAACTTCCATCGATACGAGTGGAGCCACTTCCATCGATACAAATTGGACCGCTTCTATCGATACGGACAAAGCAAGACTATCGATACGAACAGCGTAGTTCCGTTCGATACGAACCAAACAGCCTGCCGAAAGTCTCCATTTCGTATCGATCATAACTCGAGATCCACAAGTCCAAATGCTATGAAATTTTCACAGAAGCTTACGTGCATGCTAAAGAATTTCCATGCGAAATTTCGACTCCATCGGACACAATCTTGATCGATACGAAATCCGTTCGTATCGATCACGGATCAGGCCGAAACTTCACGGGCTTGGTCGCGTGGGCCCACTCACGTACCAGAAGAAGTCTCCCGAGATCTGAGCGAAATATCAGCCTCCTACACCTATAAATAGAGCCTCATGGCCTACAAAAAAAGTATCTTCTTCTTCTTTGAATTCTCCAACGCCCAGACTCTGTCGGATCCAGTTCTAAACTCCATTACTGCTGCTACCAACGAATTTCACTGCTGTAAATCATTATTATCTGATGTAACCCATTGAAATCAATTGTAATCATCAAAGAAACATCAATAAAGCAATCAACTTCATAGTGGATGTAGGCAACACGCCGAACCATTCTAAATTCTTGTGTTTTTGTGCGTTCTTATTACTTTCATTATCTGTTTTTGGAGTTTTTGTTAGATAATCCCCTTTTTCCATTTAATTTCTTCATTTTATCTCTTCAAAAACTTCTGAAGAGTGTTGTGCCCAATTTTGGTACAAACACTTTCGTGCTTTCACTGAGAATCACCCAACTTTTATCCTGCTCTGTGGATCTACTACCATCGTTGGATTGCAAAAATCTAAGGTGGAGATCCAGATCTATCGTCCAGTGGTTTCTTATATTCTATTCAGATTGCTCCAGATCTAAGATGAACTGCATTCATGGTGATTTTCGTATCCATGTTCTCGAATCCAGAGAATATGGTGATTTTCGTATCCATGTTCTCAAATCCAGAGAATATGGTCATTTTCGTATCCATCATTTCGTATCTAGACAATATGATCATTTTCGTATCCATCATTTTGTATCCAGAAAATATGATCATTTTCGTATCCATTATTTCGTATCCAGAAAATATGGTCATTTTCGTATCCAGAAAATATGGTCATTTTTGTATCCATCATTTTGTATCCAGAAAATATGGTCATTTTCGTATCCATGTATTCACATCCAAAAAATATGACAACATTCGCATCGATCGAACTTCGTATCGATCAGCTTTCGTATCGATCGACTTTCGTATCGATCACTTTTTGTATCGATTGCTTTTCGTATCGATCCATCTGCGTCCAATTCATATCGATACTCACGGCTCTGTTCGTATCGATACTCACGGCTCTGTTCGTATCGATTGCAATTGCTCTATTTGTATCGATCGCAACTGCTCTGTTCGTATCGATCACAAATTCTCTTTTCGTATCGATCGAAAATGCTCTGTTCGTATCGATCGAAAATGCTCTGTTCGTATCGATCGCAACTGCTCTGTTCGTATCGATCGCAACTGCTCTGTTCGTATCGATCGAAAATGCACTGTTCTTATCGATCGAAAATGCTCTGTTCGTATCGATCGCAACTGCTCTGTTCGTATCGATCGCAAATGCTCTGTTCATATCGATCACAACTGCTCTGTTCGTATCGATTCTTACACGCAGTTCTTATCAATCCATCTGCGTCTAGTTCGTATCGATTTTCACATGCTGTTCGTATCGATCCATCTGCGCCCAATTCGTATCGATACTCACACGTTGTTCGTACCAATCCATCTGCGTCCAATTCGTATCGATACGAAATTTCAAAAAAAAAAAATCGGGTACGACCCAAATTTCCTAAAAAGAGGCTAATTTTTTTTTTCGGAGGCTAGAGAACCTAGCTAATACGCCAAGAACTAGAGTTGGTTAATATATCATGCTTCTAAGGTGGACTGCAACTGATTAGCTTTTAAACTCCTGAATTGACAACTATGGTACGATGGTAATATAACGACTGCCACACACTGTATACTCTGCCAACTCAAAACATAGCTGGTCACCGCTGAACCATCTTCAAATGCCCGCATCTTAATCATACCGTGTTCATATGACTAGAAGCATGACATACAACCTTAAGAGGACTTCCTTACTACCTTATATGGGCCTCCTACCTAGGTGAAAATTAGAAATAATCACCAATCTATGAGCCTATCTTAACCAACTCAGCATCCAATCGGCATTACCAACCACTCGAACGTCGGGCAATCGTGCATACATCATTCACAAGTGTTACAAGACCCCTTGGCAATAAAATGGACCTGATCATAATGTCGATTGGAGAATATTTCCCAGTCGAGACCTATTCGTTGAAACCATCCTACATGCAGAACTTCCAATGAAAATTCAACATGTTAACTATGTCGGTGTACTATGGAAATACAACCCCCGACACTACCTTATGAAGTGGGAATGGTGCGTGGATTTCGCCAAGGGTGATGAATGCCATCAAACGTAGATGTCTTCCCTCATTCCTCATAGAAGACCGTCAATCACGGTTAGACATACCAGTTCTACTTCTCATATTGTTGAAGTGAATGAAGAAGCTAGCAGCCAACGAATTTATCCAAAGCCCACAACCACTTGCTACCAATATCCATAAATGGATTCATCACCAGAGCTTATTTCCAAACTTTGATAAGAGAACTGGTGGGTAGCCGCCGACGAGTACACCAACATGTCCAGGCCAATATTGAGTTGATGAACCAGATGAAGGATCAACATGGCGAGATAAGGAGGGGACCTACTCCATACTCTAGATCGAAAAACTCCTCTTCTCTAGATGGCTACCGTGAACGCCAACGCCATAAGCCTGCTTCGGAAAGGATAGCTCCGACAATATGTGAAAGCCCTATGAAATGAAAGACCGGGAACATCCGACCCATATCGATCAAGGACTTTGATCAAATTGAACCATTTGCGTTAGACTTCCAACTGTGAAGGGCTGGACTGAAGTGCAATAGCGAGCATATGACGCCGCTTCACTTATCAATGAGATTTAATCCGATCTCTTTTGAATTATTTCTATTTCAATTTCGTTTATGTTGTGAAATATGACTGACTTGAATTAAACTACTTGCAAATGATGCAGGTACCCGAGTACTTAAGGTTGGGTGCAAAACAACCTCCGCGAACTATGATCAAATCATTGAGGTATCATCATGACGAGCATGATTCAACCACTCATCGGCTACTATATGCCCCTGACTGGGGGCAAGGCCTCCAAGTGGAAGAGACCGACAAGGTCAGGACTCTAGTACAAAGTGGATGCAATCGACCATCCACTCATCCACCTATGCAATTTAATTGGAGATCTGGGAAAGACTTAGAGTGATGTGTCCCAACAACGTAATCTCCATCTCGTATTTGAAGCTCGCCAAAATACTTATGCTTCTTCTGATGCCCAGTAAAATTGGAATCACATCAAGGGTGGATGTGACATGACTGTCTATGCATCCAATCCTACATTAGAACTTGGGATAATTTGAGAACATATGTTCAAAGTGGATATGATTTTACCATCCACTTTCCAGTTTGCTTCTGTAATTCGGCAAAACAGTCATGCCTTAAACCAACTTCATCAGGGTCCAACCCTCAATTTAAAGTCGTCAACGATTGACTGCCTACTCGCTAACCATCACGAGCTGTCATTTCAACTCTCTTCCTTAGCTTGATCGAAAGAATGCAAAGTATAAATTGGACGTGACTCGACTGTCTGCTCTCCAATTATTGCACCCGACTTAAGGGAAATTACACAACTCAAAGTGGATGTAGTTCGACCATTCTTTACTATGCTCGAGCACAAAGCTTGCTAGAACACTAATCTTACTCCTTAGGCTTAGCAAAAGTGGAATCCAAACGTGCATGGACGTGATCCAACCATCCATAAACTAAATCTCATCCTTCGTTGAGGGGCATATAAGTGGAAGTTAATCGGGATCCCACCGATCACTCGCTAGGTGAAACCCGAGCTTGGGGACAAGCCATCACACCAAAGTCAGAAAAGGATTGATACACGGCAATCCTTCACCTAACTCCAGATTCCCAGAGTGCGAAATGGAGTGTAAACTTACAAATACGTCTTCGAAGAGGGTGGATCCGTCCACCTAACGACTTCGTCCGTATCTGAACCAAGTTTGAGGAGGGTGGACCCGTCCATCTAACGACCTCACTTGTTAACTCAGGGTGGATGTGATCCGACCATCCACGATCCTGATACGCCTTTCGTTCCCAGAGTGTGAGCGAAATCCAAAAAACATGCAACAGATGTGACTGACCGTCTGTTTGCCAACTCCAAATTCCCAGAGTGTGAATTGGAGTATAAACTAACTCCAGATTCCCAGAGTGCGAACTGGAGTATAAACGTTAACTAACTCTAGTCCCGAGAGCGCTGACTGGAGTATAAACACTAAAATGGGTGTGACTGACCACCCATCAACTAACTCCAGATTCCCAGCGAATTGGAGTATAAACTAACTCCAGATTCCCAGAGTGCGAACTGGAGTATAAACGTTAACTAACTCTGGTCCCGTGAGCGCGGACTGGAGTATAAACACTAAAATGGGTATGACTGACCACCCATCAACTAACTCCAGATTCCCAGAGTGCGAACTGGAGTATAAACATTAACTAACTCCAGATTCCCAGAGTGCGAACTGGAGTATAAACATCAACTAACTCCAGATTCCCAGAGTACAAACTGGAGTATAGACATCAACTAACTCTAGATTCCCAGAGTGCGAACTGGAGTATAAACATCAACTAACTCCAGATTCTCATAGTGCGAACTGGAGTATAAACATCAACTAACTCTAAGTCCCCAGAGTGTGGGTTGGAGTATAAACACCAACTAGGTGCGAATGACCACCCATCAACTTACTTCGATCCCAAGAGCGCAGGCTAGAGTATAAACACCAAATGGGTGCGACTAACAACCCATCAACCAACTCCAATCCTCAAAGCATGGTTTGGAGTATGAATACCAAAAGGGATATGATTCGACTGTCCATATATCGGCTATGGTTCCTCATCAATTTCTGTAGCACAAAAAGTGGATGTGGTTCGACCGTCTGCTTTCCAATCTTCCCCTGACATGGGGGCACACTTAACACACAAAATTGGATGCGATCCGACCATCCAGCACTAAGCGGGCGTGACACAACCGTCCATGCATCAACTCTTGTCCCCGGCACGGGACCCATAACGTAAATTTATAAGGGTGCACTCCAACCATACAAGACAAAATTTCTTCCTCGATTCGACAGGGAGGCATAGATTCGAAAACGGGACCTAGCTGGATGTCCTATTCAGAATTGATATTACTACCATCCAACCACAAACGAACATGGCATGACCGTTCATCTGCTAACTCTCGACCATGATCTGATGGGTTGTGTATGCAACATGGACAGATCTGACCTAACCATCCGCCAATCAATCCCTTCCTACAGTTCAGTGGGAAAAGCATTAAACTAAAGTTGTTGTAATTTGACCGGCCACACTTCGACTTTTTCCCTTGACTGGGGGCAGAGGAATTGACCGAGGAAAACGCGGTCTGACCATTTTCTACTAAAACTCTTAGTCCCCAGAGTGCGGACAGGGGTATAAACATCAATAGGTGTGGTTAATGGCCCTTCAAATTACTTTGATCCCCACAGTGGACTACAAGAATAGACAAGCGGATGAATGTGATTCGACCATTCATTCACCAACTCTGACCTAAACTCGACATGAGGATTATAAGCTCACCACAGGTGCAATTAGACCATCCACGAACTAACTCTGCTAACCCAAGACTGGGGGCAGAAGTACAAATCACCGAAAGAAGAGAAAGGTGACTCGCTACATCTCCAGCTTAGCGTCCTTTACAACTTAAGGAAATGACTACAAGGAGACCTTAATGCTAACCAATCAGAATGATGCCTGAAGTTCTGGACAACCAATTATATCGTACCGTCGGATCGACGGGCAATATCGATCTTCACCTTTCATATCATACCATTGGATCGATAGGAAATGAGGTCCGAGCATTCTACATCGTGCCGTTGAATCAACGGTCAATATCGATCCTCTTCAACTACAAATCAATGTGACCCGAACGTCCATCGAATACCTTTGACCAACAGAGCATGGATAGAAGAATAAACCATGAATGAGTGTGACTTGACCATTCGTCCTCCGTCGCCTTCCTTCGATCCGTCAGGAAGAGCATGAGACCAAATGAGCATGACATGACTGCATTTGAGCTGACTTTATCCCTAGATCTGACCGGAGAACGTAAATCGAAATGGACATGGTTGATCACCCAACTCCAAATGATTGCAACGCGACTATTCATTCATTGACTCTTACCATGATCCGACTAAAAGAGCAATTCAAAACAAGTGCAACCTAAACAGCTGCACACTGATTCTTACCCTGGATTCGACAAGGGAAGCATCAATCCTGCATTGGATCTGACTGGACGATTCACTCTTCAGTTTTTGCCCAAAGTATGGCGACATAAGCAGTGAAGTGAATGTCATATTGACCATCTAGAATCTAGCTTATGTCCGAACGTCGGCAAAGTAACAATGTATTCCGCCAAGAGGAAAGAACTAGAACATAATACAGGATAGGCACGACTCAGCCTTCCATCGGTTAACTCGATCCCATGGTTCAATGGGATAGAATACAAAATTGAAGCGGACGTTATCTACCCTGCCACTTATCGAGATATTCCCCAGACTTGGGGGCACCCACAAGAAGATAAGATTAATATGATTCAACCATTCATCAGTCAACTCTGGTTCTTAAAGCTTGAACTACAGTATAGACACAGCTAGGACGAGACTAGACCGTCCGCATAATGCATTCGCCAACCCGAGACTGGGGGCAAAAGAGTAATTATCCGAGAGTTGACTATGACAACTTGAACCTATGACCTATGCTTGATATTCATAACAACTCTAGGTTGCGACCGAAAGGATGCCTAGAGATAGAGTCATCAGATCAATACCCGGACTTATGGGCAACTGATCGTCATTCTGACCCTTCCGATGAGCAATGGATCGCAGGTACATTGCATGAAAAGCGCATCATTCAGAAACATAAGTAAATTCAATCTCAAAGCTGGAGCCAGCTATGTAGCAGCATGCAGTACAAGGCTAAGTTCTACTAATCCTTTGATTCAACGTCCTTATAAGCCTGATCATTTAGCATTGCAAATAACAACATGAAGCGCCTATAACCTATCACGAGTATTGTAGATCAGATCACAACTCTGCGCAATGATGAAGAAAGAGTCAACTGTTTTACTTCAGGTAAATCTTGATGTGTTCGCTTAGACTCGACCTCATATATATATATGGACTCTCTCCAGCCATGAAGAACCCTACATTAAATGTCGACCCGAGGCATGTCTCGGTGAACAAAAACGATGCGACGTGGATCCGGAGAGATCTGTTTCACTTAAAGAGGAGGCGAATCTGCTCAAAACCAGTGGGTTTATCCATATGCCTCTCCAACCAAAATGAGTATCCAATCCTTTACTTATAAGAAAAATGAACAGAGAGTGGAGGACATACGTCAACTACTCAGATTTGCATGGGGTATGACAAAGCACAGCTTTCCACTTCCAATGATCAACCAACTGATGGACCCGACCATCAGACATGAATTACTGTCATCCATGGATGCAAACTCTAGATACAATCGGATACTGAAGTATGTCCTAGACCAGGAATACAATTGTTTCATTATTGACCTGGGCCTATAGTGCTATGCTGAAATCCCTGGATTCAAACTTGAGAACACTTATGCTACTTACTAAATGATGATTGACAGATCATTCAAAAATCATATCGGTCGATCGATGAAAGTAAATGTGGTTAATATGATTGTGAGATCACGGCTACTAAACGACTATATCGATGACTTGACAGAGGTATTCAGCGCTCTCCAAAAAATGCAGGATGAAACTCGATCCATTGAAATGCTCTTTCACTATTACATCAGAAAGATTCTTTTTTTTCATCATCAATTCTCATGGAATCAAGACTAATTTCTAGAAAATTCCGACAGTTAGAGACACCCATGTACCAAGGACAACCAAGCAGGTACGAAGACCAAGTCAGAAGATTACCGTCCTAAGTCGATTCAACTCTAGGACCATCTATCTTCAACCTGACCAAGAGAGTGAAGAGAACTTTTGAATGAACTAACAACTGCGTTGATGCACTTCCAGCTCTGATAGATCGCTTAAAGAGACCTCCCATTTTACCCAAACCTTTGGATCGCGAAGATTTATACATCAATTGGGCTATGTCAACACACGCCATAAGCATCGCAATGCTATGTGAAGAGAAACGGATCCAAAGACCAGTATATGATGAAGACTGGCTATTGACAAGCTCACCCCATTAACGTCTATATCGACCAACCGTTACGATAGGTCCAATAGAAACCTTAGATGTCTGAAAAGCTACTCAAATGGAGTATCAAGCTAAGCCAATTTGATATCACTTATCTCACTCGGAGAGCTCTCCAAGGTCAAACATTAGCATACTTCATATCTGAGTTCACTAATCGGACGATTATCCGAAGAACAGTGGAGAACCGTCCAACCGATGGAGAACGTACACCGATGGAACTTCTAATAATCGGCTTTCTAACATCAAAGTTGCGTTAATGACTCCTGAGGAACGAACGATCTGCTACGCCCTGAAACTCAACTTCCCTGCAACAAATAACGAAGCTGAGTATGAAGCCTTGGCGCTCAAACTTGCAAGAAAACTAGGAGTGGAAACTTTACATGTCTTATGTGATTACTGGTTAGTAGTACGCCAAGTCAAGGAAGATTATCTGACTAGGGGGCAACATCTTGCTCCTTATCTCAACCGGGTCCAAAAGCTACTAGCCTACTTCGACTATTGCACCACTACACAAATCTCAGAGAACAAAATGAAAAGGCCGAATCACATGCCAACTAGCCAGTTCTGGGGATGCACGACAAATAGACTTTGTCTCAGTTGAAATGCTTATTGTTCCAGGCATTGACATATGAAGATCAACTAGATCTTGGAGACAGATCTAGAAAAAGAGTCATGGATGACTTCTATCAAAGATTATCCACAATCGGGGATTCTTATTGAATAAAGGAATAAGAAATGGTATATCCTCCGTAAAGCATCACTGCATGATTATGTCTCGATCGTTCGACTCTATCGATACAAAGCATTACTTTTGCAGCCATCGATTCGAGACCTAATATTATGTATCCATCGATACGTAGCATACATTCCAACATCTCAGATCGATCCAGGAGAGGATCGATACAAAGGAAGGACTTAAAACAACCATCGAACGTTGTTACAACTCGAATTTCACATCGATCCAGGAGAGGATCGTTACGAAACTCGATAAAAAAAAATTGACAACGACCCATGAACGTGCAAACGTTGACGGGAGCCAGGTCAACATACGTACGCGTATGACGAACTAATATTCAATTTTCAAAATTTACAGGAATTGAATGCTCACCTGATGAAAATTACAATAGTGAACAACAAATCGCTAGCACTCGACACTCAGTTACAACAATGCACTACATAATCATTGGCAGTCAACAAATCAACATTTATATTACTGGAAATCAATCGAAGGTTACATCTTTTGACGAAAAGATAGCAACTACTCAACGAATCAGATAAAACTTTTTCAGAATGAAGGATGCAGTATTTCAAAGCACGTCATGTTCACACAAGACGTACTTTGGGGGGCAAATGTTATCCCGCCTTTTGGCAAGGCCGTGACAACAAGAACTTGACTAGAAACCAATGACAGTTCGCCTTGGAGATCGGTTATACGCAGGCTCACTATGGATATCGACGAATTTTTTCCGAGTCCGGATCGAGCTAAAATTGATATGACACGACAAGCGAAGCTATGAGAGCTAACATTCCAAATTTCAAGTCAGTCCGAGTTCATATGCTAAAGTTATGATCGATGCAAGATTGGATGAAGAACAGCCTCGGGTTCGAATCCATCGACTGGCCTCTGTTCGACTCGGTCTCATTCGAATCCATCAGGAAGCCTCTGTTCGACTCGATCGATTTCGTATCCATCATCAGAACCCACTTTGAATCGATCAGCTACGCATCGATCACCAGAGTCTACTTCGCATCCATCAATGGATCACTATTCGTATCCTTCAAGACCGGTTGCTTCGTATCCATCGAGGAGCCCTTATTCGTATCGATCCATGTCATGGTTATTCGTATCGATCTGGCTACCAGTGTTCAAATCCATCTGGCCACTTCAACTTCGTATCGATCAACTGGAGTCATTCTAATCGATACGAAAAGGCCGCGCAGTTGAATTATTCCATGTGTTCTCCATCGATACGAAACAAGGATCACCCTCCATCGATTCGAACTATACCACCTTGTATCGATACGAACAGGACGTGACTATCGATACGAACTAAGGAACTTTCATCGATACGAATGGAGACACTTCCATCGATACGAATTAGACTGCCTCTATCGATACGAACAAAGCAAGACTATCGATACGAACAACGTAGTTCCGATTGATACGAACCAAACAGCCTGCCAAAAGTATCCATTTCGTATCGATCATAACTCGATATCCACAAGTCCAAATGCTATGAAATTTTCACAGAAGCTTACGTGCATGCTAAAGAATTTCCTTGCCAAATTTCGACCACATCGAACGCAATCTTGATCGATACAAAATCCGTTCGTATCGATCACGGATCGGGCCGAAACTTCACAGGCTTAGTCGCGTGGGCCCACTCACGTGCCAGAAGAAGTCTCCCGAGATCTGAGCGAAATATCAGCCTCATACACCTATAAATAGAGCCTTAGGGCCTACAAAAAAGGATCTTCTTCTTCTTTGAATTCTCCAACGCCCAGACACTGCCGGATCCAGTTCTAAACTCCATTGCTGCTGCTACCAACGTATTTCACTACTGTAAATCATTATTATCTGCTATAACCCACTGAAATCAATTGTAATCATCAAAGAAACATCAATAAAGCAATCAACTTCATAGTGGACGTAGGCAACATGCCGAACCACTCTAAATTCTTGTGTTTCTGTGCGTTCTTATTACTTTCATTATCTGTTTTTGGAGTTTTTGTTAGATAATCCTCTTTTTCCATTTAATTTCTTCATTTTATCTCTTCAAAAACTTCCGAAGAGTGTTGTGCCCAATTTTGGTACAAACAAGTATGTTAGTATGTATGTAGGTACTTTTGTATATAGTTGATTTACAGTTGTGATAGGACGTCATGGATTTGTAGGCACTTTTTATATAGTCTACACAGTTGTTGATGTTGTATGTATGTTATATTTTGATTCGAAGTCCAAATGTATATAAATTTTGATATGTGTGTGTATCTTTTATTCCGATGTGTTATGAGAACATCATTTATGTGTTCACGATATGTGATCTTTACAAATTCTTAAACTATTGTATATTACCTTATGTCGAGACAAGATACATATTATTTCAGAGATATTCGGGTATTGTAATGTATCCGTGTTTACCCAAAGTACTATATACAAGAGAATGCTTTACTCGAGTCCTTTGACCGAGCTATCAGATAGTGATTCCACTCTCTAATAATGTGGTCATTAGAATGGGGTGCCATACATGAACTTAAGAGCTATATATTCAACGCAATCTGTTTCCCAGTAGATGAAATGGGTAAATTCAAAAAAAAACTACTTAGACCTTGCTGAGCCTATGAAATCTAATTCTAATACCATGACCAATCTAGTTGTTTTCAATAAAATCATACTTGATTAAAATTGTTTTATTCATAATTAACTAAATCTATGTTAATTAAGCGTGTTAATAGAATAAGTTTGAATATATCAAATACAATCACATCTCTATATGGTGTGACATACATGAACATATAGTGAGGATAATTCTTTAGAGTTTAAGATGGGAACAAACATCAAATTAGATCTAAATATAAATCTATGCAGTTAAAGCCCCGCAAAATCACCGTTATAGCATATAGCGCTCTTAAACCACTACGCTATTTCAATTTAGCGCTATTAATGGGTATATTTTCTTTAAGCCCCGCTATTTTATGCTACCCCCGCTAAATCACGGCTTTTTAGCACTCTCTTTAGCAACATTAATATATAAAGTTCAATTTGGCTAATTCTGTTTTAAACCAAATCAAAAAAGTCAGGGTAAAGTCCTAATTTTAAGGCATAAGTGCTCAATATAAGTTAGAAATCCATTGCAAATCTAGTATGCATAAATCATGATATTCTTTAGTTTTTTTATATAAGATTAAATAATATTTCTTTTTTCTACACAAATTATGTGAGAATGAGAATAAATTAACTTTAAATACTTGATTTTATATCTAATGAAGCTTTTTCCACCCTTCGCTATTTTCCACTATATCCTCGATTTATCCCCATTATAACTTTTTACACCTCCACCGCTATAGAACCGCTAAGCACTTTAACTACACATGTATAAATACATCAAGATCTAAGGGAAAAGGAGAAAGGCAATATCATTGATTGATTGCATCTTTCTTCTTTTACAAACATTTAATTAATACCACATATGACCAATATATAAGAGATGATATATGTTTAAATGACAAAAGTAACAAACAATAACATAGTCCGTATATACATGCGTAGATATTAGGATTTATATCTACCATATATATTTTCGCTATTTATATGTATATGTTACAACCTCAATTTTAAATTGTTGAATGAAATATATATGGATAAAATTATTTCTAAAATACCTACGTTAACAATATAAAATACAAATATAAGTACGTATATGTATCTAGATATATACATTCATATATATATATATATAATTCTTAAGCCAAAATAATTTCCAATTGATTTGGTATAAACATCCAAATTACGTTAAACCTTTATGGTGTATTTGCAAATATAGACACACATATGCATATATATATAATAAATATCAGCCCAAATAATGGAAATTTTGTTTTTTCAAACAATCAAAATATGTCAAAACTAAAATTTCATACATAAAATTGAACAAGATATCAACAATCTCTATATCTTAGAATTACTTAAAATTCAAACAGAAACATTTAAATCATTAGATTGTATAATTTATTTGGAATTTTATTATAGGTAATATTATAACAAAAATTCAAAACCTTAACATAGTTTTATACATATATAAATTTTGGTTTAATTTATCAAGTTCAAAAAGATCATATCATTTAACAAGTTATTTAAATTATATTGCAAATTCTAATTTAGGGTGAGGCAGTATTATGTATATATAAAATTGCGATAAGTATACTATATCTAAGAAAACAAATAAAATTTAGATCATACTTTTCAGATCTGGCCAATTAATGACACTTTGATCTGAAATCCTTCCTTAAATTCTTTAATCAACGCCTAAATTTGCAAGAGACTGATGAACCGCTTTATTATATTTAATTTGATATAATTTTGGGTAAATGGAGAGAAATTTTTAGGTATTAATGAAATAGAGGAGGTAGCTTTGGATGAGGGAAGGTGGAGGAAAAGAAAATTGAATGAGGGAATGAATATGAGGAACATGTTTAAAGGAAAGAATATAAACATTTCCCATTCTTTCTTTAAAAGTTTTCCCTTTTAATTCTTAATTAATTTTCAATCAAGCCAAATTTTCCCCTTTCTTTTACATGTCCCCTAGCCTAGACTAATTTTCCAAAATGCCAGTTAAGTAATTAACCATATTTGAAGCTCGTTTAAATACATGCTGATATCGTATGTCGATATATACATATATAACATTTTATATAAATCCAAATAATTAATAACAACACTCAAGACATCAAATAAAGTAACAATCAATATTTTTTAAATATTAGTTAATCTATAACATTTTATAAACTAATAAAGTCATGTGGTTTTCAAATAATTCAGAATCGTGGTTATGAGACTAAAGGTGTAAATTCAATGCACGATTGACATCGAATAATTCAAATATTAACGTTCAAACGTCACCTTAGCTTGTGGTGTAATTATTTTTCCAACTTTATTGCTTACAGATCTTTTTGGTAAAACCTAATTTCACATTTTCTTAAGCGGTACTTTTGAGTAATGATAATTTACATAAGTTCTCTTTGTCAACACTATATCACTTTAGGAATTATGGAATTTGGTTTTGGTAAAAATTCCAATATCATCCTTATTGAACCTCGATAGTTCATAAATAAGGTCCTCGATTCAAAAACAACCTCTACTATCAACCATACTACTCCGACCAGAGATTTTGACTTCGAATTGAATATAGTTGACCGTGATATTAATCTCATACAACTGAGGAGATGAACCCTTTATTGAATAGTGCTTCGCTTCCAATGCTTCAACTCAAACCCAATTATAGTCCCTCAACAGATAGCCATGCATTATTTAACTATAATCAAAGTGGAGTATTCACATTCAAGGTCCATGGTATTCTTAAGTTGAGGGAACAATGTAATATCATCATATTAAGATTTCCTGTTTGACCTAGTTGTAATTAATAAATAGGAAACTCTCAGATGAGTCATTCCATAATATTAAATAACTATAAGTGTGTTAGCTCTTGGTGCTCTCAGCAGCCATGAGTAAAACAATTACCAACACTTAGAGAGCATTACACACACTAGTCTCAACGGAAGAATTGATTTCCTTTTCTCAAAACATCTGGACCGGGGATACTTAAACAAAATGTCATTTTATTTTTTGATTAATTACTCTTTATCACAACTATTTGCAACTATAGTCAAATAACATTTTATGTAAGGGTTTTCTTAATTATATACCTTGAATCAATTACTCAATTATTCATAATATAACAAAGTATATCAAAGAAAACAAACACAGTTGTACATTATTTTCATCAATGTTTCTTACTATATTCCAACTGCATTGGTCTTACTTTCAAAGACACACCCACGACAGATGGATCATATCCCTTCGGGTATAACTATCAAAATCATATTTTTATTATGCGCATGGAACCTATTTCGAATTTAAGCATCATGCCATGTTAGAGTCTATGCTCTATACAGCATATTGTTAATTTAGGAAATTGTTTTAACAATTACTTTTCTCGATGCTGATATGAAACTCATAGTTTTTTTAATGTGCGAGAATTCTTATTAGGAATTCTAATGATTTGTGTCCTTTTTAGGCTAGGTTAATCTCTTTTCATCTTATGTAATCGGTTTTCATGTTAGAATGCTTGGATCATATCCAATACTTCCATAAAACTAATTCAGTTTTGAGTTTTGCAGAACTGATGTTGATAACTTATGTTAGACCAAGATACATTTTAAACTATTCGAGATCGGGGTTTCTTATCAATGTATATTTTATATGAATATGATCTTGTAAAGTATGCTTTCGATGAAATTAATGTTGACATATGTATTTACTTTTAAGTACACATCCTTATAGAAAGAAGTTAACTCAACTTCACTCATAATTAATCATAATGTTTCCAACAAAGTCTGATTGCTTTTATTGATATATCGTTATGTATTACAAGGAGAGTGACTTTGAGAATGAATATTATCCGTGTTAGGTACCTTTGGAACTCTTTTCAATACACTTGTCTATTCGATCAAATCGAGTTGCTTTGTTTTCTTTGCATGTTATGTTTTCTATTTTGGTTAAAATTATATGAACTTATCAAACATAAATTAACTATATATTGAATACACATGTTTATGTTTGTGATTATTTATTGGTGAATTTAATGAAGTAAGCGGATCCGTTTTGGTACCAATAGGCCTCAGATTTAAAACATCTATATATTTCCATCAAAAGAGTTCATCAACTCTTTTTCCACTCTTACTGAATTAGTGCTATTTCCTCAATCGCTTGAGATACAATTCACTAGTGTCATTTGATTCATAATCATATAACTAAAGAATTATTTCTCAAAGATATAGCCTAGTCTATAATTCCAAAATAATCAATAAAATTTTAGACCCTTATGTAGTTTCTACCTTTAATGCATCAATAATGTTATGAAAAAAATGCCATTGTATTTATTTTATAACATCGGATTGATGTCCCACCTATCCCACTTTCTGATAGGATTCCACTTCCTCGTCCGACTCTGAAGTGGGTTCCGAAGCCTCGCCCGGCTACTATTGTTGCTCCATCTATGATGGTTCTTATTAAGATTGCTTTATCTTTAGATAAGGGAGTTATAGTTCCACCTCCCTCGGATGATTTCTTTTTGGGTGCAATCCATCGGACGTGGATTTATGAACCTTTTGATGCGAGGTATGACCTAAAGGGCGGCTGGGTTTATAAGTATGTGGGTGGTGATGGGGAAGATATGTAGCTAATTTACTACGTAGAGGCCGAAGGATTAGCTTTCACTGTACTAGGGCATATTTGGTGATATGATAAACAATCTATCATTGGATGATAATTGGGAAAGGAAACATTATTACTGTTCGGACTCAGTGGACTTCGTTCCTAACTTAGCATTACTATTTTCAGAATTTTATCATGTTATTGTGCCTGAATCAACGGATGATGGGCGTGATGGGAGTGGATCTTCCTCTTCGAGGTGAGGTGGACTAGGTTTTATTTTAGTAAGTTAGCATTATTCCCAACTTCCTATGCTTTATTTATCTTTAAGCCATTTTGGCGCTTGTGCCTAACAACTGTTTCTTATTCTTTTATATAAGTGGATGACCCACAATAAAGCTTGCTAGCTTTGCTAAAAAAATTATTTATATATTCATAATATTTATGTCCATATAAAGCTATGTTTATTTCTTGTCAATACCAAAAAACAATTATTATTTCATAATAATATTTGGTATGTATACGAAACAATCTTTCATATCTATATGCATTCACTAATAAGCATCATATGGCATGCTCCCACTATTTCCATCATTACAATAATAGTGCATGAAATGCGAAGCTCCATTTTAACTACTTATTTTGGGCTATTTATTTGTCTTACTGTAATTTCTTTATAGTTGAGCGTTATCGATCAAATATCTTAAACACATATAAATAATTTTTATAGAAAACATTTTTATAGTATAATACATTTGGAATGAAAATCACATTCTCATTACATATTAAGCATCTTACCAATTTTTAACCATTCTCATTTCTGGTGTCCTTTATGAACAAGAAATGACCATTCTTTCTCTTTATCCAAATCGTGTCTATTTTGATCCACTATCAAATATTCAATTCCTTTCTAAATGGCTGAACCATTCAAAAGGAAAATTCTACTACAAGACTACATCAAACTCTTTACAAAAGTGCATTTAGACATCCTTAATATTTTAAGGATATCAATAGATTGCACTTAAGTAAACTGATCAAATCTGACATATCAATGATGGAGTTCCTAGAATGGGCTTTAGTCCTTGTTCTTGTGTTATTTTCAACACAACAATATTCTCATTGTATTATATCATATTAAACAAATGATCTTGCACTATTGTTTTCTTGCTTGTTTTGATTGAACTAATTTCATCGAGATTTTGTATATTATAAACACAAATGATCAACATACAACTCTTGTATGTTATCAAATACGGATCAAATATCCATATTCTTGTATTGCTTTAGGATTCAAAATTCAAAAGACTATATATAGTTTTAGGCAAATACCAAGTGACCAAGGAACGAATATTATTAATAGTTATATCTAATCATTTCATTTTTCTAACAAAGCTCCTACTAGATTTTTATATTTCTCAAATCCCTGAGAGAAATATAGAAGCCTTTCAATTTCTTTAGTGAGTGTCAGGACTCACTTGCCATGGTATTCTAACCTTGAGATTGCTAAATAAATCATAGGCCTATAAGCGATGGATAACTCTATATTGATTGCATCGTATACAACTCCTAAATGTGGTCTTTGTCATAATCTCAATCTCGACCTCGAGTTTACTCAATAATCCAAAAAAGAATATTCACTTGTACCAATCACCTCATAATGGCCTAATGCACATACCTTGAGTTTGCTTAATAAATACATTTATGTATTTTGCCTCATTTAAGCAATATATTAAAAGTTCTACACATAACATTCCCGTGCAGTTAAAGCGCTCGGCAGATTCAATGCAGCGGAGGTGCAAAAAGTCATAGCAGGGATACAACGAGGATATAGCGGGATATAGAGGATGACTCTAAAATAGCATATAAAACCCGTACTTAATGTTTTTACAAATATATAAATGGTAATTAAATGAAAAATCAATACTCAATTGAATTATAATTAATACATAAATAATTTTAAATAAAAACATGTGTGAATATACTATAAATAAACGTAAAAATGTTATATAACATAATTGAATTTAGTAGAATATTAGAGTATTTTCATTTCTAAAAATATATTAAAAATTCAATTAAATAAATTACATTCATAATTTTTATAATGTATAAATGTCATTTTTTAATTCATTTCTTTTAAAGAAGATATAGCGGAAATAACGAGATATATTAGAAATAGCAGGGCATAAAGTGGAAAGACTATATTTGGAGGCTATATGGAAAAATCTTAGTGGTAGAAATCCGCTATGAGATATAACAGGGTTATAGCGGGGTAATAGCGGGGCATTAACTGCACAGTAACATTCCTAGCTTGAGTTTGCTCAACAATACTGAGCTTGCAAGTAATCTATAAATATACAAACGATAGAAGACAATTCTATATATTTGAGATTCATAATCTTTAATATATACATTAAAGTTATATCGATATAAGGAATACTGTATTTCTTATGAAAAACCCTCGGGATTCAAGTGTCGGACACATCGGAAATTATGGTATACGTATCGTACATATGTGTTTACTTTAAAAATCTATTTCTGGTTTGTTTCATTTCCACTTTTATTGTGTTTATACATGTATTATTGTATATGTTCAATTTGCTTATAACGGTTATGGATTAATTAACATATACATTATATACATATATCTATATAGATTAAATCATGTTTGATTAACTTTTATTCTTATTAATTAAATCATATTTAATTAATTTTCAATTTTTATTTAATTAACCAATTTAATTGAAGTTTATTAAAATTTTAGAAATTTTACATTATCCATTTTAAACTACTTAAGATAAATAACCCACCATAACATTTATAGTTTATATATATACATATAAATATATGCATATATATATATATCAATTAACTAGATTTTAATTAATTTATTTATTCAATAATTCATTATTAATTAATAATTTAACCAAAAATTTAAATTAAATATTTTTTTAATAGTATTCATCTTAAACAAATTTAAGATAGATTTATGGTTTTAACAATTATTATTACATAAATATGTCACTATATATATAGATAAATAATTAACCTTTGATTAATTATTTATTTAAATTAATCTAATTAATTAAGTATTAAATAATTTTTGAAAAATTAAATTTATTTTCAAGACTATTTTGAAAAATATTTTATCACTTTTATACAATGTTATTTTACATTTTAAACTTTACTTTTAAAATTAAAAGTAAAGTTTAAAATATATTTTAAATTTCAAATAGAATTTCAAAAACTAGCGTAATGCCTAAATAACTCTGAGCCTTGCATCAAGCCAACCTTTTGTGCTTACTGCACTCATTTGGCCATGCTAATGGCCAAGAAGGGGAGAAAGCTTGATTATTCAAACCCAAGCATAGGCACCACTATTCTAGACACCCATTAGATAAATAGATTATATTAGTTGGTCCTAAATGTCGATTACTTAAACTACATAGACCATTTGGGCTTTGATACCATTGAAGGAACCCGGTTTGTTTCGTAGTGGCTGAAATAGATAAATTTCAAAAACTTCCCTAATTAGATATAAGTGGGCCCATGTAATGATTTAGTTACCAGATTCAATCTAGTAGTTTTTAATGAAGTCATATTTTATAAAGTCTGTCTTATTCATAATTAATTAAACCTATGTTAATTAAGCATGTTAATTGAATAATTATGAATTTATTAAATAATTCATATTTCTAAATGGTGTGGCATACATGTAGAACATATAGCGGGTGTAATTGTTTAGTGTTTAAGGGTGTGAACAAACATAAAATTAGATCTAGATATAATCACATCAAGATCTAAAGGTAAAGAGAGAAAGGTGGCATCACTGATTGATTGCACCATTCCTCTTTTGTAAATATTCAATTGATACTACATCTAATCAATATACAAGAGATGATAATATGTTTAAAGTGACAAAAAACAGCAAACAATAACATGGTCAATATATACATGTGTAGATAATGGGATTTATATCTACCATGTATATTTTCGCTATTTATATGTATATATTATTGCCTCAATTTTAATTTGTTTAATCGAAAACAAATTTACGGATAATATAGTTTTTAAAATACTTGGCTTAACAATATAAAATATAAATATAAATGTATGTGTGTGTATTATATAATGATTAATCCATAAATTTCTAATTGGTTCAAAATAGACATCCAAATTACATTAAACATTTCTGATGTATTTGCAAATATATATACACATAAATATGTATATATGTATAAATAAATATAAAATTTCCACCAAATAATAAATTTTCCAAACAATCAAAATATTATAAGACCGAATTTTCATACATCAAATTAAAATAGATATCAAAAATCTCTATATTTTAAGATCACATAAAATTCAAATAGAAATATTTAAATCATTAAATTATACAATATATTTAGAATATTATTATAGGAAATATTAAAACACATATTAATAACTTAAATCATGGTTTTATAAAAATATATAAATTTTGTCTAATTTATCAAGTTAAAACATATCATATCATTTAACAAGTTGTTTAAATTGTATTACAAATTCTAAATTAAAATGAGGCAAAGTACATATAAAATTATGGTAAATATATTATCCAAGGAAATAAATCACATTCAGATCATACCTTTCAGATTTGGCTAATTAGTAACACTTTGATTTGGATTCCCTTCTTAGATTCTTGAATCAACACACAATTTTGCAATAGAAGGGTAAACCACCTTATTAGATTTTATTTGATACAATTGTGGGTAAATGGAAGAGAATTTTTTAGTCATGAAAGAGATGAAGGAGGTACCATGGATGAGGGAAGAATGAAGAAAAGAAATTAAATGAGGAAATGAATATGAGGAATTTTTTAGGGGAAGAATAGAAACATTCCTCCTTGGGAATATTTAGTTAAACTCATAAATATGCCGAGTTTTCCCCCTAGGTATAAAAAAAACATACCCCTTTTTTACTGAGTTTCCCCCTTCTTTCCAATTTTGCCTCCACCTGTTTTCACCTATCCTAATTTACTTTGCTTCCATTTACTACCTCGCGCATAATAAAAACACACACATGCATCGATCGGCATGCAGTAAATAAGAAAAGCAAACCCTAGCTTCGATCACCCTAATTCGATCATCGTAACCAGCTCGTGTTTTGAAAGATTAGCAGCGGTGGTAAAACCTGAGATTCGATCACCCTAGTTCGATTCGATTTACTGTCCTTTTTTCGTACTGAATATGTACCACGTAGTAGATTTGTGTGGTAAAATTATAAATCACACAGTAGATTTGTAGGATTTATAAGTTTACCATGCATATCTACTATGTGGTAATGTGTACAATCACGCAGATCTACTGCGTGGTTGTTAAGAAAAACTACGCAGCCAGTTTGTGTGATTTTTCTCATCAACCACGCAGTTTCATGCATGGTTAGTGAAGTTTTTTAATTTTCCTCTACCTATTTTTAAATTTTGCCCCTGCCTTTTTTAATTTCCATGCGGACTAATCAGACATGTCTGACAGCTTCGGAAAGACATAGGAGAGCAGAAGAAAGATTGGTAAAGAAAAAAGAAGACAACGAACAAATGGTTGAAGGAGAACAAAATGAAGAAGAGACTCATGAACATGTTGGTAAGGGTGATGGTGATGGTGAGGGTGACGGTTATGGTAGTAGTCACGGTGTGGGTGGTGGTGATGGTGAGGGTGGCGATGATTTTGGTGATGAGGAAGATGATGAAGAAACAGAGACCGATGAGGAGGAAAGCGAAGGTTATGCGGTAACAAAGGAAGAAGAAGATGCAAACGAAGAAGAAGAAGCAACATAATATGGCGGTCCAAAGTATAATGATATGATTGTAGAATTCAAAACTCACGTTGCATTGATTGTACGGAAGTGCGAGGTATAATAAACTTAACTACTTGACAATTTTCATAGAATAATAACATACGATATATTTATATTATTAGGACCGGATACCTCTTACAACTGTTAACCATACATACAAGGTTGCTAAGTGGAATATTCTAGAAAATGCCACTGTTTTTAGAAATATGATCAAATCGTTTGGACTTTTCCCGATTGGTCACACTTGTTATAGGAATGTGAACAGATACCATATACCTTCTATTGTTGAGCGTGGTATCCTTAGACCAATACTTTTTATATGCCGTTTGTTGAGATAACCATCACACTGAATGATGTTTCTTCTTTGTTACATATCCCAGTAGAAGGCAAGCCTATACAAAGTCTTACATATGATATGGAACAAGCAGTCAGGATTTTTTCCAAATATCTAGGCATTAGTAAAGAAGAAGCTAGAATGGAAATGAATGAGAGAGTAGGGTACAAACTGAGTTTATCTATGTTATTTGAATGACTTAAAGATGTTAGTGATGAATAGATCGGGAGAGTGATTAGACTTGTTGTCCGTGCTTACCTTTTGTTCTTGCTTGGTAATACGTTAGTTGCCGATAAAAGCAAGTCATATATGCATATGTGTCTATTAGACACATTGAAGGTTTGAATGAAGTTAGTACTTATTTATGGGGTTCAACGACATTTGCATTTCTATACAAATAGCTTGGTTAAACTAGTCGTACGGGTATTAAGCAGATTGCAGGTTATCTATGTTTATTGGAAACGTGGATATTTGAGCACTTTCCATGCTTTCATCCTTCCACTAAGATTTACTATGAGAACCTACCATGTGATGCTCGATGGGATCCATCTTCAGAGTATATTAATGAAAGATATTCGTATATTTCTTGATAATATTCAAATTACTAAGGTAATTATTACCTTCATTTAGTATTAATAATATTCTTATGTAATACAAGTATCGTCATAATGGTAATTGTTTGCTTGTAAAAAATTATTAGCTGATCTTTGACCCATATATACATGCACGTGACCATCATCCATTTTCTAATATTACTTGGTATAGCGGTTGAAAATTTTGTCTCAATATCGTGGAACCATATCATCCTAATAGGATTTTGAGACAATTTGGGTGAGTGCAGAACATTCTTGGACCTCTTATTCCTTCGGTTAATACCAATCATTGCGGCTGTACTCGACTACTTATGTTCGTGTTTACTATCAATTTTTGGAGAGAATATGGATGCATTAGTATGATCATGTTATTGCAGAAGGACATATATCAATACCACTTGGTCACTCGCATTTGAGTTGCATGGATGATTATTGGAGTGGCTTCGATGTCATAGTGTACTTAGAGTGCAAAATATAAATTTTCTACCAGACAATATCATGCAAGGAGCACCGAGCTTTCATCCAACTTACGAGCAACTATATACGGTAAGATATAAGTTCAATTGGACAATATTTTGTAAAATATAATTTCAAATTTGTTTAACTTCAATTTTGTTTGTTTATTGCATGCTTTGACCGATGTGCAAGGACTTTTAGATGATGCAAATGAAGCTAGAATGACTAGTGTTAGAGTTGTTAGTGGCCGCTACATCTGTAGGCCCAACTAGCTACATTTTTATATCATAATATCTATTATGGTTTTTTATGGTATATTTTGCTACATCTATGAGTTTGTGTTCTATGGTTTGTAACATTTGTGTTTGGGATTATGTTTGTTTATGGAGTGATGTAATATATTTTGATACATCTATAAGTTTGTGTTCTATGGTTTGGAAACATTTGTGTTCTATGTTTGTATATGGATTAATGTCTATTATGTGTATGGAATGATGTTTGTAGTTTGTGTTGCTCTCTGCAATTTACCGTATTGTTTCTAAATTTTTTTCAAATTTTTTACCTACCCCGCAATGCCACTATGGGACCATAGTCATAAACCACGTATTGTCGCTATGAAGCTATAGTAATATACCATGCTGTGACACCATGAGGCCGTATAATATAACCATACATTGCTACTTCGACCTGGAAATGTATCCATGTAGTGGTAGTGCGTGGTTGTTAGAAATTTAAAAAAAATCAAACTGAAATAGCATATTTGAACAAACAAATCATAAACATTAAATTAATTAATATGAACAGACATATTCAAACACTATCAAACAAATTACATCGTTTTCAAACAAATACCAAATAACATTGTTTCTTTAGACTATTTTCAAACAAATACCAAATAACATTATTTCCATTGCGCATATTGATTTCGTTCATCCCAAGCATGTTTGCGGACACTATATATATATTTCCAATTGCTTGCATCCGTAGGCGATTTGTGAACCATTTTACATAAATTGGTAGAAATGAATGTTTCGCTTTTAACTTGAACTACAATTGGAAAAACAAATTAGTGTATTTCTAATAAACAACTAAGTAAAAAAACAAGTCAACTTTCCTACTTACTTGCACAAAATGATCATTATTAACAAATGCTATAGCTAAATCAGAACGTTCAATTGGAGGTGGTACCCTTCCTTTGATCAGTAGTATAGTTAGCATTAACCTTTTACTTATGCTAAATACTACAATGTTATACTTTGCCATAATAACATAACCCATTTACGGCATTGTCATCCACTTATCTCAAAGAGTAAATCCATCTCCTTCATGTTGTAGTTGAGTAAGTAATTCATTGCATTTACCACGTTCTATGAACACTTGCCCGTAAAGTTCTTGATTTTCATATAACTCTTCGTATAAATGTCGACAAACTTGAGGCCAACATGACTCAGCCATTCCAAGTAATGCGGCGACATAATAAAATCCGCATTTTCCGTCCGAACGAACATCAACAATAATAGTTACATATAGTTTGATCTCCAATGGAATTTGATTTATATACATTCTTATATCACGACTACAATTTTCCAACTATAAAAAATGTATTAATAAAGCAATAATGTAATAAAATATATTTGCTAATAATTATTAAATTACCTATACAGGTTTTCGAATTTGAAGCTTTTCCTTCCTTGCATTATTGACACTTTGTTGACTAGAAAGATTATGCGATGAAAGACTTCTACTAGCTCAAACGAAGAAGGCATTACTTTTGTTGACGTATGAGCCGATTTCTTACTTTCCCTTTTTTAGTTTTCACCTTACTCTTTGGTGAACCAAGAATCAAAGTTTGTGGTACACAATTTCCATCATTTGTTTAAAAATTTGTAGTTGATGTCGTGTATCCATTTTCTTAACCTCATTTAACAATACTTCCCATTTTCCCACTATTCCTATACCTTCTTTCCAATTCGTTCAACTAGAGGTAGTCTAGTCCAATGATTATTAGTCAAATCAAGTGGTATGGTTGTTAATGGAGCAAGACAAGCTAACCCATATGCACATGGAAGTCCATGTGTCTTTCGAATAACACATCCACATAGAAATTCATTATCACCAATGAAATTCATTTGAAGTAATTCTGAATGAAGTAAGTCAAGAGCCATGGTACTTATAACACCTCATAAATTTTTGAACTCCCATATGTGAAAAATATGTTTCACTCTAGTTAAGATTTGTTTGAACAGAGCTTTTAATTCAGTGAATGATAACTCCAACAATGAACGCATTTTACCCCAACCTTGCTCGAAATTGCTTTGATAAGTAGCTAAGTGTTTTTTTATTTTGAATGAGCCGATTCGGCGCTATATGTAACAAATAAATTATTAACAAAAGAGACAAACAATTTAATAATACACTCATACATATTAAAATAGAAACAAAAAGGAAAATACCTATTCGATGTATAATTCTCGAAATGCATATACTTATCGGTCCATAATTGAACAAATCTATCCTTTTGTAGATCTAACCATTGTTTATGTATATATTTTAATAGAAAATTGTATTGACCAAACCTTTCATGCAACAAATGCAAGTTTTCATTATACATAATACTATTTTTTAGGCAAACGAGTTCATTTTGATCACCTAAAAAGGATTTTTTATCCTCAACATCCATTTCATTCATATTCCTCTTCTTTCCCATAAAAGTGAGTATGTTATTCTTGATATGCCACTTGCACTACATATGAGCAGAATTTTGAAAAACTATCCCAATAACATTAACCAATTACAAACACATTAGGCATTTCCACCTCATAATCAACCATAATGGATTTCAACCGTTCCAAAGCCCAAATGTAATTTTCCTCGCTTTCCACCATCAAATAAGCAATGACAATACAAAATGTGCGATCAGTAGATGTAACACCAACTATCTCTAGTAATGTCATCATGTAACAATTAGTTTTGTATGTGCAATCCAATATAATAACTTGAGGAAAGGTTCTTAAAAAATCCAAACTAGTCGAATCTGCCCAATATAATCTCACTTCCGTCTAAAGTCTTACGATACCATTCGAAGTATCCAGACTCCTTTAATTTAACAAGCAAATATTGTATTTGAGAACAACCTCCTTGTTCAGTTGGGTATTGAGCGTGAATTACATTATATATCATTTTGATGGTTGTACAATTGGAAGGATCGTTTCTTTTAAGTGTATGCAAAATTTCTTTGGCTTTCGCCATGTTTCTATGCATTTCAATCACTAGTTTTATCTCTCCTTCACTTAAACTACCTGCATATGATCGCTGCTCATTATGCTTTAACTCTGAATGGTTATGCACACCATTGACTACAACCAAACGCCATTCATCCAAATAATAATGTTTCACACCTTTAAGCCTAAATGGGCAATTACAATTTTTGTTACCCGATCAATCTATAATTTTTTGGATCTTTAATTTTCTTCCACTTTTAAACACCACTACACTCACATGCAAACATTATTCATGATTTTTTACTTGGTGCACTCGTATTCGATTTTAAAATAGTGATTGCAAAACTAAAACTTTTGCTGCTGTTACTAACCCAGTCAACCAATTTTTCACATGATTGGTATATCTATATAAACAAAATATCGTATTACCAAATTGTGTACTACATTCAAAATGAAAATATATATATTGCTCATATCATATGTTGTAAACTCATTAATGTAGTTCGATATAATTACATTCTTAATTTCATCTTCATTCAAATGTGCCATAATTGGTAAAAATAAATAATAAAATATAATACCACACGGTAATAGAATGTGGTATTGTGAAATAACCACGTAGAAAGACTACGTGGGAGCCCTTACAAACCACGTAGTGATACTGCATGGTTCTTTAGACAACTATACATCGGTAGTGCATGGTTGTGTGCAGTAACCACGCATAATAACTGCGTGGTGTCTTCACATAGCTACGCATTAGCACTTCCACAATGTCTGTAATTTCAAAAAAAGAAGAAGAATGGATTTGATCGCTTACTGCTTCTGAAAACTCTACAATGCTCGTAAAATCATCGAACTCCATTACTTTCTAGAAAAAATTTGAAAAAGATAGAATCAATGGATGGGGTTTTAGGGTTTAGAAGTAGAAGTAAAAAGTGGAGAGTAAAAAAATGGAGGGTAAAAAGGATGGAGGGGTATTTTTATTTTTATTTATTTTTTAATTACGGGGCAACTTAGCATTTTTTCATGTTTAAATAGAATTTACCTTCTCCTTGCTTCTTTAAAAACTTCCCCTTTTAATTCCTAATTAATATTCAATCGATCCACTCCTTCCCTTTCCTTTGCATGGCCGATTAAGCATGTCCATTGGCATGGACTAATTTTTTGAAAAGACCGTTAAGTATTTAACTGTATTTAAAGCTCGTTTAAATACATTCCAATATCGTATATCGATATGTGCATATATAACGTTTATACACACACACACACACATATATATATACATATATATATATCCAAATAATTACTTACAACGCCCAAAACATCAAACAAATTAATAATAAATATTTCTTAAATATGAATTAATTTAGTTAATTTATAATATTTTATAAACTAACTAAATTGTGTGTTTTTCAAAGAATTCACAAATGCATTTTGTGAGACTCAGAGACATGAATTCAGTCAACAATTTATATTTAATAATTCAAATATTAATATTTACACATCAACTTAGTTAGCGGCGTGACAGTTTACCTGAATTCATTGCTTATAGATCGGTAAAATCCAACTTCACATTTTCTTGAGCGATACCTTTTAGTAACTATAATGTATACACATTTTCTTCGTCAATACTATATCACTTTAGGAATATGGAATTTGGTTTTGATTAAAATTCTGATATTATATTTATTCAACTCAGTTAGTCCATAAGTAATGCCTTGGTTCAATAATAACATTTGTTATTAACTATACTACCATAAATAGAGATTTTGACTTTGAGTTGACTACAGTTGACCATAATACTAATCTCATACAACTAATGAGACAAATTCTCTATTATATAGTGCTTCACTTCCAATGCTTCAATTCAGACCCAACTATAGTTGCTTAATGGATCACCATGCCATGATTTAATTTTAATTAATATGGGATATTCACATTGAAGTTCCACTGTATTTTCAAGTCGAATGAATTATATAACATTGTCACATTGTGATTGACCTATTTGAAATGGTTGTTATTAAACAATAGGTAAATCTTGGATGAATCAGTCTATTGTTATCCAATAACTAGAAGTGCGTAAGTGTAACGACCCGCCATTTTGGACCATTCGCATCCATTATAAGTGTATAGGTAGACACTCATGCCGGAGTTGAATTGCTCAAAATACCGCGTTGTTAATTTAAATTTGGAAAAACTGAACATATACAGTAAATAAAATATCACAGATCACAGACACAGAGTAATAATTGCAGCGGAAATAAAAGAGATAGTAGTTCATGAAGCTACTATATAAATGTATAAGATACATTAGAGTTTACAACAGAAGAGTAATACGATACATCAGAGTTAAACCAGATACAACGGAAGAGTAATATGATACATCAGAGACAAATCAGAATACATCACTGGAATCATCGAATATCTGAAAGCAGAATAGGTGGCTGGATCTTCAAACAAAGCTCCAACTCCAAAGGTGAGTCTCGAAAGCTGAACTACTCAGTCTGACCCGAGCGTAAAGCAAAAACACAAGACACTCGAGTCAGGATTAACATTCTTATATTAATAAATCCAACTCAAGTGAAATAGCAATTGAAATACAAGTAACTCAAAGGATGTTTGGAATAACCATCCTTTAAGGATCCGTTAAACTATCTACTAGGTAGTAGTGTACGATAAGTAGATAATGTCTATCAGTAATATAAAGATATCAAAATAGCGTTAAGTCATGGCCCATTCCACCCTTAACACATTTTTATTCCCAAAAGCATATACAAGACCGTAGTTTCCCCAAAACCGGAAGTCACCAGAGGGCAATCCATATACTAAAGGTACAAATCAAAATCGTAGTGGTCGCGCATAAATGGAATACAAGTATGACAAGGCACATGAGGCAATACCCAAGGTAGTGATACTATCGTTCGCCTGATCCGGACTGGTGAGAACGCAACGCCGCAGCGCCCGCAACACCGTGAAACAACACTCCCAAAATCAAGGGTGCACCAATCGACAACATATAATGAGTAGTTCGAAGAAGTGTGTCCACTTGAGGTAGCTAATCCTCCATTGGCCCGGCACAGCTCCTGTTTTAGTCATTTCCAATTTGACACAAGTGTCAAGGCTATCCATTATCGTTCTCTTTCTTTAGTCATCACGAACATCATTCCAACCACTTCATTCTGGATCATCACTCCGCGTATAGTTATTAAAGTGGTTTTCGGTTTAGATAGAGAGTATATCCATTACCGATCCCGGTCTCTTTAATAACTTTCGTAATTATTACACCGATTGGTCGTTTATATATTTCAAAACCAAATCAAATTCAATTTCAATCAGAATTTGTAAATCAACACATCATTTGTCTTTCTAAACCAATTTCCAAAATTTACGTTTCAAAACTTCCACATTCATAATTTCAAAATCTTATAATTCTATTTCAATTTTTATTTAAAACAATTCAAATATTGATTCAAGTTCGTATATCAGTTTCATTCCGAAATCATTTAAATTAACTTAATTTAATATTCAAATCAATTTAAGTTCATGTATCGATTTCATTCAATATTCATTAAGTAAATTTGTCATTCAAAACAATTTCTATTAATTTCCAATTCATTAAAACAATTACTTAAGTTCAATGCCATTATATCAAAACTTACAAATTGAATTAAATTAAATTCATCAAATCAAATTCTTTAAATTTCAAGTCTTACATTAATTTCAAAAATATCACATTTGCATTTCTTGATAACGAAATTCAATTTCACATATTCATTTACTTAAATAAATTTCCAAAAACTTAATTAATAAAGAAAACTCAATTTCATTTATTTACGAAGTAAAAATTTACTTATTCAAAAGTTCAATTTTACTTTTTAAAGAATTCAATTCAATTTAATCATTAAATAATTCAATCTTATTTAATTATTAAATCATTCAAAACTTAATTATTAAATAATTTCAAAGCTTAATAATTTCAAACTTAATTATAATTTCAAACTTAATTATTAAATCATTTCAAAGTTTAATAATTTCAAACTAAATTATAATTTCAAACTTAATTCAATCATTTCTCAAATTAAACAACATTCTTTCATCAATTACATTGTTAATATTTTGTTTCAGATTATTAAATATTAACATTTTTCTTTTATTGAAAATTTAAATTTCAACTTCATTTCAAAACCATATTATTTATTCAAATAAAATCTTCGTTTATTTTTAAATCAAATTATTGGCCAATCGGGTTTTATTTAATTTCCTATCCTAGGTCAAAGTTCAATTTGGGTATTTATCATTTCAACCCGATTCCAATTCAATTCAAAATCAAAGCATAACAAAGGGAACTTGTAGTGTGATAACTGGGATGGTGTCAAAGTAAATAAACAAGCAATAACAACAAACAATAACAATCCAATAATCAATTCAAATAATCCCGAAATGACCGTATTAATTCGCATTGTTATTTGTACGAATTAATATAATTATTTCTAGAATCTACACTATCATTTCATGTAGATTAAAGATTATTACATTACGGTTTTCACTTGTCATCTATTACAATTTCATACATCATCAATTTAACAACATACATTCAGTGGTTCAAAATGTAATTAAACAAATCCTACGCGTCAATAAATTTAACAGTTAAATGGGTCATATTATATAAATGTCATTTAATCAATTTTAACATATATATCAAAACTAACTATCCTACGTCAATTTCAATTTCAAATTATTCACTTACATCATTAACAAATTTAACGTCCAATATAAACATCACAATCAATAAATTATCATCCAAACTATATTATCATCGCATAAATAATTAACAGATAATGGTGTCAGATGTCACAGGTGAACTGATACAGGCAATAGCATATATAACAGTGTAATTAACTAACAGCAGCATATTTCAATTGTCGTTTCAATTGAAATCAAATTTAATAAATAAAAGAACGTTAATCGTGAGTGATTGCTCACCTTTCGAGGCTAGAGAAATAGACGATGAAATGACACGGATACGCACACTGATACGGACCCAACTAGCGTGACGGCAACCGTTTAGAAATCACTGCAATAGATTTGATAAAGAAACATAAGTCAAGATGGCACGAATACGACGAACAAGACTGGTAGATAGGAGATTTGATGAGATAAATCAGAATAGTCTAGATAAAACGGAATATGATTTATATTTACTTTCAGATCAATATTAATTTTAAACACATATTATATTAAACATATATATATATATAATCGTTGCTTTTAAATAAAACAAACATATATTTACATATAAACAAGGTAACGTACACTTATGTACGTATATGTAAAGATGTATATAAACTTTAAATAGATAATACGACTTATGTAAACGTATATAGTTAAACTTACATAAACTATCATCATTTAAATCAATGTTAATAACAAATATAGATGCTGCTTTGCACACGCTCCACACATATATACATACGATTTACATCTTACTTACTTTACACATTTAGTACCATCCTAACAGTATATATACTTAAACCCATATTCATTTTTCCATAACACGCATATATATGTACTTAAATACATTTCAAATCAATACATACATATGTAAATAACAACAATTGCCATTTAAAACTAACCCATATTAATTCAAATATATATGTATAGATCAGTATAAATATGTATACTGTCGTATAAAACTGTTTTTAAAATATAATATATAGAGATACTTATATACAAGCTTCAACGAATCCAACTTATAATAAAACCCAAGTAAACTTGCTTATAAAATTTTATATGCACATTACAGATCAACTGAGACTTACTCAAATATATATATAACTATGTTATTGCAAATCAGGTTACAACTTATAAAATATATACTGTTGTCAAAATACTTATACGATTCACATAAAACTAACAGCCCAAAAATACTTTGTAAACATATCACTATTTATACAAATTATATATAAAACAGCAAATCTCATAAAACCAGAGAAAATATAAAAGTTTATAAACTCACATATATAATGACTCATCTTGATACACATTAGCAAGAGGAAAGGAAACATGGCCCCGGCCTAGGCTGGTGATGAGGTGGTCTTGGAACTCGTGCACAAGGCGCGCTCGGCGATGGACACGAGGTGAGAGGAATGATGAGGAGGAAGGCGGATGGTCTAAGGCGGGTGGGTCTGATGGAGGCAGCACGCTCAGGACCAGGGGTGGAGGCCAGAGGTGCTCGGGTGGGCTGCGCTTGCGGAGGCAGAGAGTTGGTGGGGCTGATGGGATCTCAGGCTTACTGGCTGCTAGAGGGAGGCGGAGGTCAGGGTGTTGGGCTCGCGGCGCGGTGAAGGAGGCAAGGGCGAGAGCGGAGTTGCCAAGGTGGAGGCGGTGCGGGACGTTTGTAAAGGAAGGAGGGGCTGCTCCGGTTTGCAGGCGGACCGAGGCCAGTTGAGATGTCGAGTGCGGCAACAGGTTGGTGGAAGGTGGTATGGGTTTTGGGTGGAGGAAACTTGATATGGAAGAGGAAACAAAAAGGCAGGCTGGTGTTCAAAAATGGAAAAGTGGAAGGATTGGTAAAGAACGAAAAGGCAGAGAATCCAAAAAGTTTATGAAGAGGCAACGGTCACATATTTCTTTAGATGGAAATTATAAATGAAAAGTGGGACAACCCAAAAGTCAAAAATTAAATAGCTGTAAACATTTATAACAAATGGCTATTTAACTTCAGCTGGTAGACAAACGAACAGAAGTCAAAAGTTTGAAAACGGTTACCGATCCGGTAATCGTTTTACTGATTTCGTGGTGTAACGATGTTCGAAAAACAAAATTTAATATACCGTAGAAATCAGTACGACGAGACGATCAAAACAGTATATAGATATTAGTGGTACGATTGAATTATAAAAATTTCGAATTTTCTAAAAGCGGAAAAATGCAAGAAAAACGCTGAAAAATAAGATCGACGGAGCCAAAGATGTTCGAATTTGGAAAAACGACGAACTGACATCTTGCTCAGAAGATGGTTTAGAATTTTTCTATGTAAAATTATTTAGGTTTCGAAAACATTTTATTTTCATCGCTTTTTAACTGATTAAATTGAAGTGAATTTACGCGCGAAATAAACTTTCATATTTTCGGACGAAAATTTACCAGTTGCTATGTTTAACTAGACGTATTCCAAATATTAAATTTTTATTTCAAAATTTTATCGTTTAAAATTTCACAAAATTTCAACTAATTACGTTATTAAAACAGTTGAAATTTACGGGTCGTTACACTCTCCCCCACTCAAAACTTTTCGTCCCCGAAAAGGAACGAGGTAGGAGAATAGAAACAACCAGAAAGAAAACAGATTTTACATACAAAATAAAACAATTGGTTTAAACCGTATAAATTTCAATTTACCTTAATTAATACTCAATATTTGATTTAAAATTCAGGGTATTTCAATAAGTTGATTTAATTCCAAATTATTAATATTTGATACCAAAAGATTTCTTCAAAACAAAATTTTATTTTATTTATCTCATTTATTCATTGTTTTATTATCCAATTATCCTTTATTAAAAATTTCTAAAATCATAAACTTGAATAGTCTTTTATTTTAATCATATTTTATTCAACAAATCTAATTCTCTTTTATTCCAAATTATTATTAGATTTGTTCCACTTAATATATCTTATTACCTATATTTACCCATATAAATTAATTTAAACCATAAAAGTTTCGATTTAAATAAATTTATATTCAATAATTGATTTTAAATTCAAGATATTTACATAAGTTGATCAAATTTCAATTTATTAATTCTTCCAAAACAAATTTATTTGCCACACCTGTTATTCAGTTAACTTATTGTTCTGTTTATTTCAATTAACATTTTATAATTAAAATTTAAGTGTATAACATTTATTACAACCACTCAAATTTTATTTATAAATTCAATTTATATTATATATTATCCAATTACATATTCAACTTCTGAACGATTTAGGTAAGTTGTATTAGAATGCAGTTGAACAGTATACAAATAAAATTTCCCAAATTCAATTATTCAAGTTTAAATATTTATTCCAAATTTTGGTTTTATTTATAATTAAAATCATCCTTTAACAAAATTTAAGAATTAGATTTCCGATTAACTTTAAACAACTTAGAGATATATATAATACATTTATATCAAATCAAATTAAATTTTAAAATAAGATACCTATATATATAAATCAAATTATATTAAAGAAATTCAAATCAAAATATTTTTCAAAACAAAACCGTAGCAAAGCTACAGAATAGTATCTCCACTTCGAAACTCGAAAATGAATGTCGATGATGCGGCCGTCATCACCGAAATTATTTTCCAGCGACAAAGACAAGAGCACTGATTTCAACAATTTAAAATTCTTTGAAAACAGTTCTATTCGAAAATACTTTAAATAATATATACTTTAAAATTTTAAAAACCAAAGTTCGAAATCACCGAAAACTAATAAATTCTCAAATTTATGAATTAGATTCATTTCAAATTCCAATCAATTTATAACCAAGTTTATAAATTCATTTATTTATTATATGCAATAGTCAATGGTTTACAAAACAATAAATGAAAATCAAATATTATTATTTTTGACAACAGATTCATTAACAATTTAATTTCAGAAAACTTACATTTATATATAAGATAATCATACAAAACTATTTTATTTACTAAATTTGAAAACAACATTTTTATATAAATTTACAAATACACTTCCTCTCTCGACGATAAAAAAATGGATTCAAAGCAAGGGTAGAGATTCAAATCTTGATGGACTCAAATCAAAGAGAATTTCGATTCGAAGATAGGTTTGAACAAAGACGAGATAATTAAATAACAAAATAAGGCGATGGATAAGTTTATATAAATCGCGGGCAACCTTAACCGGGTCGACCGTAACTTGAAAAATAAGATCGGTGTAAAATTCCGAGGTAAATCGACATTCGATCTCAAGAATTAGAATTCAGGTATAGCAGGAGATAGATAGCATCGTAAACCGAGGATACAGAAATCTCCGGTAAATCAATGCCTATTGTAAAGGAGTTTTGCTCCTTTATGAGTCATTCGAAGATTGGCGAGACCGCCGATCTATTATAGATATCATTCAAAATGGATTTATGGGGTGTTCCAGAATTGAAAGAAGACGAATAGTGAGGGACACAAATAAATTTCGGAACCGAGGGGAACGTTCCAAAATTCAAAAGAATAGAGTCAAAGGAAGAGATTGAAACTCGAATGAGAGTGATTCCGTAAATACATTTACCCTATATGTTAAGTTTTGCCTAGAGCTACCAAAGCTCTGATACCAACTGTAACGACCCGCCATTTTGGACCATTCGCATCCATTATAAGTGTATAGGTAGACACTCATGCCGGAGTTGAATTACTCAAAATACCGCGTTGTTAATTTAAATTTGGCAAAACTGAACATATACAGTAAATAAAATATCACAGATCACAGACACAGAGTAATAATTGCAGCGGAAATAAAAGAGATAGTAGTTCATGAAGCTACTATATAAATGTATAAGATACATTAGAGTTTACAACAGAAGAGTAATACGATACATCAGAGTTAAACCAGATACAACGGAAGAGTAATATGATACATCAGAGACAAATCAGAATACATCACTGGAATCATCGAATATCTGAAAGCAGAATAGGTGGCTGGATCTTCAAGCAAAGCTCCAACTCCAAAGGTGAGTCTCGAAAGCTGAACTACTCAGTCTGACCCGAGCGTAAAGCAAAAACACAAGACACTCGAGTCAGGATTAACATTCTTATATTAATAAATCCAACTCAAGTGAAATAGCAATTGAAATACAAATAACTCAAAGGATGTTTGGAATAACCATCCTTTAAGGATCCGTTAAACTATCTACTAGGTAGTAGTGTACGATAAGTAGATAATGTCTATCAGTAATATAAAGATATCAAAATAGCGTTAAGTCATGGCCCATTCCACCCTTAACACATTTTTATTCCCAAAAGCATATACAAGACCGTAGTTTCCCCAAAACCGGAAGTCACGAGAGGGCAATCCATATACTAAAGGTACAAATCAAAATCGTAGTGGTCGCGCATAAATGGAATACAAGTATGACAAGGCACATGAGGCAATACCCAAGGTAGTGATACTACCGTTCGCCTGATCCGGACTGGTGAGAACGCAACGCCGCAGCGCCCGCAACACCGTGAAACAACACTCCCAAAATCAAGGGTGCACCAATCGACAACATATAATGAGTAGTTCGAAGAAGTGTGTCCACTTGAGGTAGCTAATCCTCCATTGGCCCGGCACAGCTCCTGTTTTAGTCATTTCCAATTTGACACAAGTGTCAAGGCTATCCATTATCGTTCTCTTTCTTCAGTCATCACGAACATCATTCCAACCACTTCATTTTGGATCATCACTCCGCGTATAGTTATTAAAGTGGTTTTCGGTTTAGATAGAGAGTATATCCATTACCGATCCCGGTCTCTTTAATAACTTTCGTAATTATTACACCGATTGGTCGTTTATATATTTCAAAACCAAATCAAATTCAATTTCAATCAGAATTTGTAAATCAACACATCATTTGTCTTTCTAAACCAATTTCCAAAATTTACGTTTCAAAACTTCCACATTCATAATTTCAAAATCTTATAATTCTATTTCAATTTTTATTTAAAACAATTTAAATATTGATTCAAGTTCGTATATCAGTTTCATTCCGAAATCATTTAAATTAACTTAATTTAATATTCAAATCAATTTAAGTTCATTTATCGATTTCATTCAATATTCATTAAGTAAATTTGTCATTCAAAACAATTTCTATTAATTTCCAATTCATTAAAACAATTACTTAAGTTCAATGCCATTATATCAAAACTTACAAATTGAATTAAATTAAATTCATCAAATCAAATTCTTTAAATTTCAAGTCTTACATTAATTTCAAAAATATCACATTTGCATTTCTTGATAACGAAATTCAATTTCACATATTCATTTACTTAAATAAATTTCCAAAAACTTAATTAATAAAGAAAACTCAATTTCATTTATTTACGAAGTAAAAATTTACTTATTCAAAAGTTCAATTTTACTTTTTAAAGAATTCAATTCAATTTAATCATTAAATAATTCAATCTTATTTAATTATTAAATCATTCAAAACTTAATTATTAAATAATTTCAAAGCTTAATAATTTCAAACTTAATTATAATTTCAAACTTAATTATTAAATCATTTCAAAGTTTAATAATTTCAAACTAAATTATAATTTCAAACTTAATTCAATCATTTCTCAAATTAAACAACATTCTTTCATCAATTACATTGTTAATATTTTGTTTCAGATTATTAAATATTAACATTTTTCTTTTATTGAAAATTTAAATTTCAACTTCATTTCAAAACCATATTATTTATCCAAATAAAATCTTCGTTTATTTTTAAATCAAATTATTGGCCAATCGGGTTTTATTTAATTTCCTATCCTAGGTCAAAGTTCAATTTGGGTATTTATCATTTCAACCCGATTCCAATTCAATTCAAAATCAAAGCATAACAAAGGGAACTTGCAGTGTGATAACTGGGATGGTGTCAAAGTAAATAAACAAGCAATAACAACAAACAATAACAATCCAATAATCAATTCATATAATCCCGAAATGACCGTATTAATTCGCATTGTTATTTGTACGAATTAATATAATTATTTCTAGAATCTACACTATCATTTCATGTAGATTAAAGATTATTACATTACGGTTTTCACTTGTCATCTATTACAATTTCATACATCATCAATTTAACAACATACATTCAGTGGTTCAAAATATAATTAAACAAATCCTACGCGTCAATAAATTTAACAGTTAAATGGGTCATATTATATAAATGTCATTTAATCAATTTTAACATATATATCAAAACTAACTATCCTACGTCAATTTCAATTTCAAATTATTCACTTACATCATTAACAAATTTAACGTCCAATATAAACATCACAATCAATAAATTATCAGCCAAACTGTATTATCATCGCATAAATAATTAACAGATAATGGTGTCAGATGTCACAGGTGAACTGATACAGGCAATAGCATATATAACAGTGTAATTAACTAACAGCAGCATATTTCAATTGTCGTTTCAATTGAAATCAAATTTAATAAATAAAAGAACGTTAATCGTGAGTGATTGCTCACCTTTTGAGGCTAGAGAAATAGACGATGAAATGACACGGATACGCACACTGATACGGACCCAACTAGCGTGACGGCAACCGTTTAGAAATCACTGCAATAGATTTGATAAAGAAACATAAGTCAAGATGGCACGAATACGACGAACAAGACTGGTAGATAGGAGATTTGATGAGATAAATCAGAATAGTCTAGATAAAACGGAATATGATTTGTATTTACTTTCAGATCAATATTAATTTTAAACACATATTATATTAAACATATATATATATATATATATATAATCGTTGCTTTTAAATAAAACAAACATATATTTACATATAAACAAGGTAACGTACACTTATGTACGTATATGTAAAGATGTATATAAATTTTAAATAGATAATACGACTTATGTAAACGTATATAGTTAAACTTACATAAATTATCATCATTTAAATCAATGTTAATAACAAATATAGATGCTGCTTTGCACATGCTCCACACATATATACATACGATTTACTGCTTACTTACTTTACACATTTAGTACCATCCTAACAGTATATATACTTAAACCCATATTCATTTTTCCATAACACGCATATATATGTACTTAAATACATTTCAAATCAATACATACATATGTAAATAACAGCAATTGCCATTTAAAACTAACCCATATTAATTCAAATATATACGTATAGATCAGTATAAATATGTATACTGTCGTATAAAACTGTTTTTAAAATATAATATATAGAGATACTTATATACAAGCTTCAACGAATCCAACTTATAATAAAACCCAAGTAAACTTGCTTATAAAATTTTATATGCACATTACAGATCAACTGAGACTTACTCAAATATATATATAACTATGTTATTGCAAATCAGGTTACAACTTATAAAATATATACTGTTGTCAAAATACTTATACGATTCACATAAAACTAACAGCCCAAAAATACTTTGTAAACATATCACTATTTATACAAATTATATATAAAACAGCAAATCTCATAAAACCAGAGAAAATATAAAAGTTTATAAACTCACATATATAATGACTCATCTTGATACACATTAGCAAGAGGAAAGGAAACATGGCCCCGGCCTAGGCTGGTGATGAGGTGGTCTTGGAACTCGTGCACAAGGCGCGCTCGGCGATGGACACGAGGTGAGAGGAATGATGAGGAGGAAGGCGGATGGTCTAAGGCGGGTGGGTCTGATGGAGGCAGCACGCTCAGGACCAGGGGTGGAGGCCAGAGGTGCTCGGGTGGGCTGCGCTTGTGGAGGCAGAGAGTTGGTGGGGCTGATGGGATCTCAGGCTTGCTGGCTGCTAGAGGGAGGCGGAGGTCAGGGTGTTGGGCTCGCGGCGCGGTGAAGGAGGCAAGGGCGAGAGCGGAGTTGCCAAGGTGGAGGCGTTGCAGGACGTTTGTAAAGGAAGGAGGGGCTGCTCCGGTTTGCAGGCGGACCGAGGCCAGTTGAGATGTCGAGTGCGGCAACAGGTTGGTGGAAGGTGGTATGGGTTTTGGGTGGAGGAAACTTGATATGGCAGAGGAAACAAAAAGGCAGGCTGGTGTTCAAAAATGGAAAAGTGGAAGGATTGGTAAAGAACGAAAAGGCAGAGAATCCAAAAAGTTTATGAAGAGGCAACGGTCACACATTTCTTTAGATGGAAATTATAAATGAAAAGTGGGACAACCCAAATGTCAAAAATTAAATAGCTGTAAACATTTATAACAAATGGCTATTTAACTTCAGCTGGTAGACAAACGAACAGAAGTCAAAAGTTTGAAAACGGTTACCGATCCGGTAATCGTTTCACTGATTTCGTGGTGTAACGATGTTCGAAAAACAAAATTTAATATACCGTAGAAATCAGTACGACGAGACGATCAAAACAGTATATAGATATTAGTGGTAAGATTGAATTATAAAAATTTCGAATTTTCTAAAAGCGGAAAAATGCAAGAAAAACGCTGAAAATAAGATCGACGGAGCCAAAGATGTTTGAATTTGGAAAAACGACGAACTGACATCTTGCTCAGAAGATGATTTAGAATTTTTCTATGTAAAAATATTTAGGTTTCGAAAACATTTTATTTTCATCGCTTTTTAACTGATTAAATTGAAGTGAATTTACGCGCGAAATAAACTTTCATATTTTCGGACGAAAATTTACCAGTTGCTATGTTTAACTAGACGTATTCCAAATATTAAATTTTTATTTCAAAATTTTATCGTTTAAAATTTCATAAAATTTCAACTAATTACGTTATTAAAACAGTTGAAATTTACGGGTCGTTACACTCTCCCCCACTCAAAACTTTTCGTCCCCGAAAAGGAACGAGGTAGGAGAATAGAAACAACCAGAAAGAAAACAGATTTTACATACAAAATAAAACAATTGGTTTAAACCGTATAAATTTCAATTTACCTTAATTAATACTCAATATTTGATTTAAAATTCAGGGTATTTCAATAAGTTGATTTAATTCCAAATTATTAATATTTGATACCAAAAGATTTCTTCAAAACAAAATTTTATTTTATTTATCTCATTTATTCATTGTTTTATTATCCAATTATCCTTTATTAAAAATTTCTAAAATCATAAACTTGAATAGTCTTTTATTTTAATCATATTTTATTCAACAAATCTAATTCTCTTTTATTCCAAATTATTATTAGATTTGTTCCACTTAATATATCTTATTACCTATATTTACCCATATAAATTAATTTAAACCATAAAAGTTTCGATTTAAATAAATTTATATTCAATAATTGATTTTAAATTCAAGATATTTACATAAGTTGATCAAATTTCAATTTATTAATTCTTCCAAAACAAATTTATTTGCCACACCTGTTATTCAGTTAACTTATTGTTCTGTTTATTTCAATTAACATTTTATAATTAAAATTTAAGTGTATAACATTTATTACAACCACTCAAATTTTATTTATAAATTCAATTTATATTATATATTATCCAATTACATATTCAACTTCTGAACGATTTAGGTAAGTTGTATTAGAATGCAGTTGAACAGTATACAAATAAAATTTCCCAAATTCAATTATTCAAGTTTAAATATTTATTCCAAATTTTGGTTTTATTTATAATTAAAATCATCCTTTAACAAAATTTAAGAATTAGATTTCCGATTAACTTTAAACAACTTAGAGATATATATAATACATTTATATCAAATCAAATTAAATTTTAAAATAAGATACCTATATATATAAATCAAATTATATTAAAGAAATTCAAATCAAAATATTTTTCAAAACAAAACCGTAGCAAAGCTACAGAATAGTATCTCCACTTCGAAACTCGAAAATGAATGTCGATGATGCGGCCGTCATCACCGAAATTATTTTCCAGCGACAAAGACAAGAGCACTGATTTCAACAATTTAAAATTCTTTGAAAATAGTTCTATTCGAAAATACTTTAAATAATATATACTTTAAAATTTTAAAAACCAAAGTTCGAAATCACCGGAAACTAATAAATTCTCAAATTTATGAATTAGATTCATTTCAAATTCCAATCAATTTATAACCAAGTTTATAAATTCATTTATTTATTATATGCAATAGTCAATGGTTTACAAAACAATAAATGAAAATCAAATATTATTATTTTTGACAACAGATTCATTAACAATTTAATTTTAGAAAACTTACATTTATATATAAGATAATCATACAAAACTATTTTATTTACTAAATTTGAAAACAACATTTTTATATAAATTTACAAATACACTTCCTCGCTCGACGATAAAAAAATGGATTCAAAGCAAGGGTAGAGATTCAAATCTTGATGGACTCAAATCAAAGAGAATTATGATTCGAAGATAGGTTTGAACAAAGACGAGATAATTAAATAACAAAATAAGGCGATGGATAAGTTTATATAAATCGCGGGCAACCTTAACCGGGTCGACCGTAACTTGAAAAATAAGATCGGTGTAAAATTCCGAGGTAAATCGACATTCGATCTCAAGAATTAGAATTCAGGTATAGCAGGAGATAGATAGCATCGTAAACCGAGGATACAGAAATCTCTGGTAAATCAATGCCTATGGTAAAGGAGTTTTGCTCCTTTATGAGTCTTTCGAAGATTGGCGAGACCGCCGATCTATTATAGATATCATTCAAAATGGATTTATGGGGTGTTCCAGAATTGAAAGAAGACGAATAGTGAGGGACACAAATAAATTTCGGAACCGAGGGGAACGTTCCAAAATTCAAAAGAATAGAGTCAAAGGAAGAGATTGAAACTCGAATGAGAGTGATTCCGTAAATACATTTACCCTATATGTTAAGTTTTGCCTAGAGCTACCAAAGCTCTGATACCAACTGTAACGACCCGCCATTTTGGACCATTCGCATCCATTATAAGTGTATAGGTAGACACTCATGCCGGAGTTGAATTGCTCAAAATACCGCGTTGTTAATTTAAATTTGGCAAAACTGAACATATACAGTAAATAAAATATCACAGATCACAGACACAGAGTAATAATTGCAGCGGAAATAAAAGAGATAGTAGTTCATGAAGCTACTATATAAATGTATAAGATACATTAGAGTTTACAACAGAAGAGTAATACGATACATCAGAGTTAAACCAGATACAACGGAAGAGTAATATGATACATCAGAGACAAATCAGAATACATCACTGGAATCATCGAATATCTGAAAGCAGAATAGGTGGCTGGATCTTCAAGCAAAGCTCCAACTCCAAAGGTGAGTCTCGAAAGCTGAACTACTCAGTCTGACCCGAGCGTAAAGCAAAAACACAAGACACTCGAGTCAGGATTAACATTCTTATATTAATAAATCCAACTCAAGTGAAATAGCAATTGAAATACAAGTAACTCAAAGGATGTTTGGAATAACCATCCTTTAAGGATCCGTTAAACTATCTACTAGGTAGTAGTGTACGATAAGTAGATAATGTCTATCAGTAATATAAAGATATCAAAATAGCGTTAAGTCATGGCCCATTCCACCCTTAACACATTTTTATTCCCAAAAGCATATACAAGACCGTAGTTTCCCCAAAACCGGAAGTCACCAAAGGGCAATCCATATACTAAAGGTACAAATCAAAATCGTAGTGGTCGCGCATAAATGGAATACAAGTATGACAAGGCACATGAGGCAATACCCAAGGTAGTGATACTACCGTTCGCCTGATCCGGACTGGTGAGAACGCAATGCCGCAGCGCCCGCAACACCGTGAAACAACACTCCCAAAATCAAGGGTGCACCAATCGACAACATATAATGAGTAGTTCGAAGAAGTGTGTCCACTTGAGGTAGCTAATCCTCCATTGGCCCGGCACAGCTCCTGTTTTAGTCATTTCCAATTTGACACAAGTGTCAAGGCTATCCATTATCGTTCTCTTTCTTCAGTCATCACGAACATCATTCCAACCACTTCATTCTGGATCATCACTCCGCGTATAGTTATTAAAGTGGTTTTCGGTTTAGATAGAGAGTATATCCATTACCGATCCCGGTCTCTTTAATAACTTTCGTAATTATTACACCGATTGGTCGTTTATATATTTCAAAACCAAATCAAATTCAATTTCAATCAGAATTTGTAAATCAACACATCATTTGTCTTTCTAAACCAATTTCCAAAATTTACGTTTCAAAACTTCCACATTCATAATTTCAAAATCTTATAATTCTATTTCAATTTTTATTTAAAACAATTTAAATATTGATTCAAGTTCGTATATCAGTTTCATTCCGAAATCATTTAAATTAACTTAATTTAATATTCAAATCAATTTAAGTTCATTTATCGATTTCATTCAATATTCATTAAGTAAATTTGTCATTCAAAACAATTTCTATTAATTTCCAATTCATTAAAACAATTACTTAAGTTCAATGCCATTATATCAAAACTTACAAATTGAATTAAATTAAATTCATCAAATCAAATTCTTTAAATTTCAAGTCTTACATTAATTTCAAAAATATCACATTTGCATTTCTTGATAACGAAATTCAATTTCACATATTCATTTACTTAAATAAATTTCCAAAAACTTAATTAATAAAGAAAACTCAATTTCATTTATTTACGAAGTAAAAATTTACTTATTCAAAAGTTCAATTTTACTTTTTAAAGAATTCAATTCAATTTAATCATTAAATAATTCAATCTTATTTAATTATTAAATCATTCAAAACTTAATTATTAAATAATTTCAAAGCTTAATAATTTCAAACTTAATTATAATTTCAAACTTAATTATTAAATCATTTCAAAGTTTAATAATTTCAAACTAAATTATAATTTCAAACTTAATTCAATCATTTCTCAAATTAAACAACATTCTTTCATCAATTACATTGTTAATATTTTGTTTCAGATTATTAAATATTAACATTTTTCTTTTATTGAAAATTTAAATTTCAACTTCATTTCAAAACCATATTATTTATCCAAATAAAATCTTCGTTTATTTTTAAATCAAATTATTGGCCAATCGGGTTTTATTTAATTTCCTATCCTAGGTCAAAGTTCAATTTGGGTATTTATCATTTCAACCCGATTCCAATTCAATTCAAAATCAAAGCATAACAAAGGGAACTTGCAGTGTGATAACTGGGATGGTGTCAAAGTAAATAAACAAGCAATAACAACAAACAATAACAATCCAATAATCAATTCAAATAATCCCGAAATGACCGTATTAATTCGCATTGTTATTTGTACGAATTAATATAATTATTTCTAGAATCTACACTATCATTTCATGTAGATTAAAGATTATTACATTACGGTTTTCACTTGTCATCTATTACAATTTCATACATCATCAATTTAACAACATACATTCAGTGGTTCAAAATGTAATTAAACAAATCCTACACGTCAATAAATTTAACAGTTAAATGGGTCATATTATATAAATGTCATTTAATCAATTTTAACATATATATCAAAACTAACTATCCTACGTCAATTTCAATTTCAAATTATTCACTTACATCATTAACAAATTTAACGTCCAATATAAACATCACAATCAATAAATTATCAGCCAAATTGTATTATCATCGCATAAATAATTAACAGATAATGGTGTCAGATGTCACAGGTGAACTGATACAGGCAATAGCATATATAACAGTGTAATTAACTAACAGCAGCATATTTCAATTGTCGTTTCAATTGAAATCAAATTTAATAAATAAAAGAACGTTAATCGTGAGTGATTGCTCACCTTTCGAGGCTAGAGAAATAGACGATGAAATGACACGGATACGCACACTGATACGGACCCAACTAGTGTGACGGCAACCGTTTAGAAATCACTGCAATAGATTTGATAAAGAAACATAAGTCAAGATGGCACGAATACGACGAACAAGACTGGTAGATAGGAGATTTGATGAGATAAATCAGAATAGTCTAGATAAAACGGAATATGATTTATATTTACTTTCAGATCAATATTAATTTTAAACACATATTATATTAAACATATATATATATATATATAATCGTTGCTTTTAAATAAAACAAACATATATTTACATATAAACAAGGTAACGTACACTTATGTACGTATATGTAAAGATGTATATAAACTTTAAATAGATAATACGACTTATGTAAACGTATATAGTTAAACTTACATAAACTATCATCATTTAAATCAATGTTAATAACAAATATAGATGCTGCTTTGCACACGCTCCACACATATATACATACGATTTACAGCTTACTTACTTTACACATTTAGTACCATCCTAACAGTATATATACTTAAACCCATATTCATTTTTCCATAACATGCATATATATGTACTTAAATACATTTCAAATCAATACATACATATGTAAATAACAGCAATTGCCATTTAAAACTAACCCATATTAATTCAAATATATACGTATAGATCAGTATAAATATGTATACTGTCGTATAAAACTGTTTTTAAAATATAATATATAGAGATACTTATATACAAGCTTCAACGAATCCAACTTATAATAAAACCCAAGTAAACTTGCTTATAAAATTTTATATGCACATTACAGATCAACTGAGACTTACTCAAATATATATATAACTATGTTATTGCAAATTAGGTTACAACTTATAAAATATATACTGTTGTCAAAATACTTATACGATTCACATAAAACTAACAGCCCAAAAATACTTTGTAAACATATCACTATTTATACAAATTATATATAAAACAGCAAATCTCATAAAACCAGAGAAAATATAAAAGTTTATAAACTCACATATATAATGACTCATCTTGATACACATTAGCAAGAGGAACTGAAACATGGCCCCGGCCTAGGCTGGTGATGAGGTGGTCTTGGAACTCATGCACAAGGCGCGCTCGGCGATGGACACGAGGTGAGAGGAATGATGAGGAGGAAGGCGGATGGTCTAAGGCGGGTGGGTCTGATGGAGGCAGCACGCTCAGGACCAGGGGTGGAGGCCAGAGGTGCTCGGGTGGGCTGCGCTTGCGGAGGCAGAGAGTTGGTGGGGCTGATGGGATCTCAGGCTTGCTGGCTGCTAGAGGGAGGCGGAGGTCAGGGTGTTGGGCTCGCGGCGCGGTGAAGGAGGCAAGGGCGAGAGCGGAGTTGCAAAGGTGGAGGCGGTGCGGGACGTTTGTAAAGGAAGGAGGGGCTGCTCCGGTTTGCAGGCGGACCGAGGCCAGTTGAGATGTCGAGTGCGGCAACAGGTTGGTGGAAGGTGGTATGGGTTTTGGGTGGAGGAAACTTGATATGGCAGAGGAAACAAAAAGGCAGGCTGGTGTTCAAAAATGGAAAAGTGGAAGGATTGGTAAAGAACGAAAAGGCAGAGAATCCAAAAAGTTTATGAAGAGGCAACGGTCACACATTTCTTTAGATGGAAATTATAAATGAAAAGTGGGACAACCCAAAAGTCAAAAATTAAATAGCTGTAAACATTTATAACAAATGGCTATTTAACTTCAGCTGGTAGACAAACGAACAGAAGTCAAAAGTTTGAAAACGGTTACCGATCCGGTAATCGTTTTACTGATTTCGTGGTGTAACGATGTTCGAAAAACAAAATTTAATATACCGTAGAAATCAGTACGACGAGACGATCAGCACAGTATATAGATATTAGTGGTACGATTGAATTATAAAAATTTCGAATTTTCTAAAAGCGGAAAAATGCAAGAAAAACGCTGAAAAATAAGATCGACGGAGCCAAAGATGTTCGAATTTGGAAAAACGACGAACTGACATCTTGCTCAGAAGATGGTTTAGAATTTTTCTACGTAAAAATATTTAGGTTTCGAAAACATTTTATTTTCATCGCTTTTTAACTGATTAAATTGAAGTGAATTTACGCGCAAAATAAACTTTCATATTTTCGGACGAAAATTTACCAGTTGCTATGTTTAACTAGACGTATTCCAAATATTAAATTTTTATTTCAAAATTTTAACGTTTAAAATTTCACAAAATTTCAACTAATTACGTTATTAAAACAGTTGAAATTTACGGGTCGTTACACTCTCCCCCACTCAAAACTTTTCGTCCCCGAAAAGGAACGAGGTAGGAGAATAGAAACAACCAGAAAGAAAACAGATTTTACATACAAAATAAAACAATTGGTTTAAACCGTATAAATTTCAATTTACCTTAATTAATACTCAATATTTGATTTAAAATCCAGGGTATTTCAATAAGTTGATTTAATTCCAAATTATTAATATTTGATACCAAAAGATTTCTTCAAAACAAAATTTTATTTTATTTATCTCATTTATTCATTGTTTTATTATCCAATTATCCTTTATTAAAAATTTCTAAAATCATAAACTTGAATAGTCTTTTATTTTAATCATATTTTATTCAACAAATCTAATTCTCTTTTATTCCAAATTATTATTAGATTTGTTCCACTTAATATATCTTATTACCTATATTTACCCATATAAATTAATTTAAACCATAAAAGTTTCGATTTAAATAAATTTATATTCAATAATTGATTTTAAATTCAAGATATTTACATAAGTTGATCAAATTTCAATTTATTAATTCTTCCAAAACAAATTTATTTGCCACACCTGTTATTCAGTTAACTTATTGTTCTGTTTATTTCAATTAACATTTTATAATTAAAATTTAAGTGTATAACATTTATTACAACCACTCAAATTTTATTTATAAATTCAATTTATATTATATATTATCCAATTACATATTCAACTTCTGAACGATTTAGGTAAGTTGTATTAGAATGCAGTTGAACAGTATACAAATAAAATTTCCCAAATTCAATTATTCAAGTTTAAATATTTATTCCAAATTTTGGTTTTATTTATAATTAAAATCATCCTTTAACAAAATTTAAGAATTAGATTTCCGATTAACTTTAAACAACTTAGAGATATATATAATACATTTATATCAAATCAAATTAAATTTTAAAATAAGATACCTATATATATAAATCAAATTATATTAAAGAAATTCAAATCAAAATATTTTTCAAAACAAAACCGTAGCAAAGCTACAGAATAGTATCTCCACTTCGAAACTCGAAAATGAATGTCGATGATGCGGCCGTCATCACCGAAATTATTTTCCAGCGACAAAGACAAGAGCACTGATTTCAACAATTTAAAATTCTTTGAAAACAGTTCTATTCGAAAATACTTTAAATAATATATACTTTAAAATTTTAAAAACCAAAGTTCGAAATCACCGGAAACTAATAAATTCTCAAATTTATGAATTAGATTCATTTCAAATTCCAATCAATTTATAACCAAGTTTATAAATTCATTTATTTATTATATGCAATAGTCAATGGTTTACAAAACAATAAATGAAAATCAAATATTATTATTTTTGACAACAGATTCATTAACAATTTAATTTCAGAAAACTTACATTTATATATAAGATAATAATACAAAACTATTTTATTTACTAAATTTGAAAACAACATTTTTATATAAATTTACAAATACACTTCCTCGCTCGACGATAAAAAAATGGATTCAAAGCAAGGGTAGAGATTCAAATCTTGATGGACTCAAATCAAAGAGAATTTCGATTCGAAGATAGGTTTGAACAAAGACGAGATAATTAAATAACAAAATAAGGCGATGGATAAGTTTATATAAATCGCGGGCAACCTTAACCGGGTCGACCGTAACTTGAAAAATAAGATCGGTGTAAAATTCCGAGGTAAATCGACATTCGATCTCAAGAATTAGAATTCAGGTATAGCAGGAGATAGATAGCATCGTAAACCGAGGATACAGAAATCTCCGGTAAATCAATGCCTATTGTAAAGGAGTTTTGCTCCTTTATGAGTCATTCGAAGATTGGCGAGACCGCCGATCTATTATAGATATCATTCAAAATGGATTTATGGGGTGTTCCAGAATTGAAAGAAGACGAATAGTGAGGGACACAAATAAATTTCGGAACCGAGGGGAACGTTCCAAAATTCAAAAGAATAGAGTCAAAGGAAGAGATTGAAACTCGAATGAGAGTGATTCCGTAAATACATTTACCCTATATGTTAAGTTTTGCCTAGAGCTACCAAAGCTCTGATACCAACTGTAACGACCCTCCATTTTGGACCATTCGCATCCATTATAAGTGTATAGGTAGACACTCATGCCGGAGTTGAATTGCTCAAAATACCGCGTTGTTAATTTAAATTTGGCAAAACTGAACATATAAAGTAAATAAAATATCACAGATCACAGACACAGAGTAATAATTGCAGCGGAAATAAAAGAGATAGTAGTTCATGAAGCTACTATATAAATGTATAAGATACATTAGAGTTTACAACAGAAGAGTAATACGATACATCAGAGTTAAACCAGATACAACGGAAGAGTAATATGATACATCAGAGACAAATCAGAATACATCACTGGAATCATCGAATATCTGAAAGCAGAATAGGTGGCTGGATCTTCAAGCAAAGCTCCAACTCCAAAGGTGAGTCTCGAAAGCTGAACTACTCAGTCTGACCCGAGCGTAAAGCAAAAACACAAGACACTCGAGTCAGGATTAACATTCTTATATTAATAAATCCAACTCAAGTGAAATAGCAATTGAAATACAAGTAACTCAAAGGATGTTTGGAATAACCATCCTTTAAGGATCCGTTAAACTATCTACTAGGTAGTAGTGTACGATAAGTAGATAATGTCTATCAGTAATATAAAGATATCAAAATAGCGTTAAGTCATGGCCCATTCCACCCTTAACACATTTTTATTCCCAAAAGCATATACAAGACCGTAGTTTCCCCAAAACCGGAAGTCACGAGAGGGCAATCCATATACTAAAGGTACAAATCAAAATCGTAGTGGTCGCGCATAAATGGAATACAAGTATGACAAGGCACATGAGGCAATACCCAAGGTAGTGATACTACCGTTCGCCTGATCCGGACTGGTGAGAACGCAACGCCGCAGCGCCCGCAACACCGTGAAACAACACTCCCAAAATCAAGGGTGCACCAATCGACAACATATAATGAGTAGTTCGAAGAAGTGTGTCCACTTGAGGTAGCTAATCCTCCATTGGCCCAGCACAGCTCCTGTTTTAGTCATTTCCAATTTGACACAAGTGTCAAGGCTATCCATTATCGTTCTCTTTCTTCAGTCATCACGAACATCATTCCAACCACTTCATTCTGGATCATCACTCCGCGTATAGTTATTAAAGTGGTTTTCGGTTTAGATAGAGAGTATATCCATTACCGATCCCGGTCTCTTTAATAACTTTCGTAATTATTACACCGATTGGTCGTTTATATATTTCAAAACCAAACCAAATTCAATTTCAACCAGAATTTGTAAATCAACACATCATTTGTCTTTCTAAACCAATTTCCAAAATTTACGTTTCAAAACTTCCACATTCATAATTTCAAAATCTTATAATTCTATTTCAATTTTTATTTAAAACAATTTAAATATTGATTCAAGTTCGTATATCAGTTTCATTCCGAAATCATTTAAATTAACTTAATTTAATATTCAAATCAATTTAAGTTCATTTATCGATTTCATTCAATATTCATTAAGTAAATTTGTCATTCAAAACAATTTCTATTAATTTCCAATTCATTAAAACAATTACTTAAGTTCAATGCCATTATATCAAAACTTACAAATTGAATTAAATTAAATTCATCAAATCAAATTCTTTAAATTTCAAGTCTTACATTAATTTCAAAAATATCACATTTGCATTTCTTGATAACGAAATTCAATTTCACATATTCATTTACTTAAATAAATTTCCAAAAACTTAATTAATAAAGAAAACTCAATTTCATTTATTTACGAAGTAAAAATTTACTTATTCAAAAGTTCAATTTTACTTTTTAAAGAATTCAATTCAATTTAATCATTAAATAATTCAATCTTATTTAATTATTAAATCATTCAAAACTTAATTATTAAATAATTTCAAAGCTTAATAATTTCAAACTTAATTATAATTTCAAACTTAATTATTAAATCATTTCAAAGTTTAATAATTTCAAACTAAATTATAATTTCAAACTTAATTCAATCATTTCTCAAATTAAACAACATTCTTTCATCAATTACATTGTTAATATTTTGTTTCAGATTATTAAATATTAACATTTTTCTTTTATTGAAAATTTAAATTTCAACTTCATTTCAAAACCATATTATTTATCCAAATAAAATCTTCGTTTATTTTTAAATCAAATTATTGGCCAATCGGGTTTTATTTAATTTCCTATCCTAGGTCAAAGTTCAATTTGGGTATTTATCATTTCAACCCGATTCCAATTCAATTCAAAATCAAAGCATAACAAAGGGAACTTGCAGTGTGATAACTGGGATGGTGTCAAAGTAAATAAACAAGCAATAACAACAAACAATAACAATCCAATAATCAATTCAAATAATCCCGAAATGACCGTATTAATTCGCATTGTTATTTGTACGAATTAATATAATTATTTCTAGAATCTACACTATCATTTCATGTAGATTAAAGATTATTACATTACGGTTTTCACTTGTCATCTATTACAATTTCATACATCATCAATTTAACAACATACATTCAGTGGTTCAAAATGTAATTAAACAAATCCTACGCGTCAATAAATTTAACAGTTAAATGGGTCATATTATATAAATGTCATTTAATCAATTTTAACATATATATCAAAACTAACTATCCTACGTCAATTTCAATTTCAAATTATTCACTTACATCATTAACAAATTTAACGTCCAATATAAACATCACAATCAATAAATTATCAGCCAAACTGTATTATCATCGCATAAATAATTAACAGATAATGGTGTCAGATGTCACAGGTGAACTGATACAGGCAATAGCATATATAACAGTGTAATTAACTAACAGCAGCATATTTCAATTGTCGTTTCAATTGAAATCAAATTTAATAAATAAAAGAACGTTAATCGTGAGTGATTGCTCACCTTTCGAGGCTAGAGAAATAGACGATGAAATGACACGGATACGCACACTGATACGGACCCAACTAGCGTGACGGCAACCGTTTAGAAATCACTGCAATAGATTTGATAAAGAAACATAAGTCAAGATGGCACGAATACGACGAACAAGACTGGTAGATAGGAGATTTGATGAGATAAATCAGAATAGTCTAGATAAAACGGAATATGATTTGTATTTACTTTCAGATCAATATTAATTTTAAACACATATTATATTAAACATATATATATATATATAATCGTTGCTTTTAAATAAAACAAACATATATTTACATATAAACAAGGTAACGTACACTTATGTACGTATATGTAAAGATGTATATAAACTTTAAATAGATAATACGACTTATGTAAACGTATATAGTTAAACTTACATAAACTATCATCATTTAAATCAATGTTAATAACAAATATAGATGCTGCTTTGCACACGCTCCACACATATATACATACGATTTACAGCTTATTACTTTACACATTTAGTACCATCCTAACAGTATATATACTTAAACTCATATTCATTTTTCCATAACACACATATATATGTACTTAAATACATTTCAAATCAATACATACATATGTAAATAACAGCAATTGCCATTTAAAACTAACCCATATTAATTCAAATATATACGTATAGATCAGTATAAATATGTATACTGTCGTATAAAACTGTTTTTAAAATATAATATATAGAGATACTTATATACAAGCTTCAACGAATCCAACTTATAATAAAACCCAAGTAAACTTGCTTATAAAATTTTATATGCACATTACAGATCAACTGAGACTTACTCAAATATATATATATAACTATGTTATTGCAAATCAGGTTACAACTTATAAAATATATACTGTTGTCAAAATACTTATACGATTCACATAAAACTAACAGCCCAAAAATACTTTGTAAACATATCACTATTTATACAAATTATATATAAAACAGCAAATCTCATAAAACCAGAGAAAATATAAAAGTTTATAAACTCACATATATAATGACTCATCTTGATACACATTAGCAAGAGGAAAGGAAACATGGCCCCGGCCTAGGCTGGTGATGAGGTGGTCTTGGAACTCGTGCACAAGGCGCGCTCGGCGATGGACACGAGGTGAGAGGAATGATGAGGAGGAAGGCGGATGGTCTAAGGCGGGTGGGTCTGATGGAGGCAGCACGCTCAGGACCAGGGGTGGAGGCCAGAGGTGCTCGGGTGGGCTGCGCTTGCGGAGGCAGAGAGTTGGTGGGGGTGATGGGATCTCAGGCTTGCTGGCTGCTAGAGGGAGGCGGAGGTCAGGGTGTTGGGCTCGCGGCGCGGTGAAGGAGGCAAGGGCAAGAGCGGAGTTGCCAAGGTGGAGGCGGTGCGGGACGTTTGTAAAGGAAGGAGGGGCTGCTCCGGTTTGCAGGCGGACCGAGGCCAGTTGAGATGTCGAGTGCGGCAACAGGTTGGTGGAAGGTGGTATGGGTTTTGGGTGGAGGAAACTTGATATGGCAGAGGAAACAAAAAGGCAGGCTGGTGTTCAAAAATGGAAAAGTGGAAGGATTGGTAAAGAACGAAAAGGCAGAGAATCCAAAAAGTTTATGAAGAGGCAACGGTCACACATTTCTTTAGATGGAAATTATAAATGAAAAGTGGGACAACCCAAAAGTCAAAAATTAAATAGCTGTAAACATTTATAACAAATGGCTATTTAACTTCAGCTGGTAGACAAACGAACAGAAGTCAAAAGTTTGAAAACGGTTACCGATCCGGTAATCGTTTTACTGATTTTGTGGTGTAACGATGTTCGAAAAACAAAATTTAATATACCGTAGAAATCAGTACGACGAGACGATCAACACAGTATATAGATATTAGTGGTACGATTGAATTATAAAAATTTCGAATTTTCTAAAAGCGGAAAAATGCAAGAAAAATGCTGAAAAATAAGATCGACGGAGCCAAAGATGTTCGAATTTGGAAAAACGACGAACTGACATCTTGCTCAGAAGATGGTTTAGAATTTTTCTATGTAAAAATATTTAGGTTTCGAAAACATTTTATTTTCATCGCTTTTTAACTGATTAAATTGAAGTGAATTTACGCGCGAAATAAACTTTCATATTTTCGGACGAAAATTTACCAGTTGCTATGTTTAACTAGACGTATTCCAAATATTAAATTTTTATTTCAAAATTTTATCGTTTAAAATTTCACAAAATTTCAACTAATTACGTTATTAAAACAGTTGAAATTTACGGGTCGTTACACTCTCCCCCACTCAAAACTTTTCGTCCCCGAAAAGGAACGAGGTAGGAGAATAGAAACAACCAGAAAGAAAACAGATTTTACATGCAAAATAAAACAATTGGTTTAAACCGTATAAATTTCAATTTACCTTAATTAATACTCAATATTTGATTTAAAATTCAGGGTATTTCAATAAGTTGATTTAATTCCAAATTATTAATATTTGATACCAAAAGATTTCTTCAAAACAAAATTTTATTTTATTTATCTCATTTATTCATTGTTTTATTATCCAATTATCCTTTATTAAAAATTTCTAAAATCATAAACTTGAATAGTCTTTTATTTTAATCATATTTTATTCAACAAATCTAATTCTCTTTTATTCCAAATTATTATTAGATTTGTTCCACTTAATATATCTTATTACCTATATTTACCCATATAAATTAATTTAAACCATAAAAGTTTCGATTTAAATAAATTTATATTCAATAATTGATTTTAAATTCAAGATATTTACATAAGTTGATCAAATTTCAATTTATTAATTCTTCCAAAACAAATTTATTTGCCACACCTGTTATTCAGTTAACTTATTGTTCTGTTTATTTCAATTAACATTTTATAATTAAAATTTAAGTGTATAACATTTATTACAACCACTCAAATTTTATTTATAAATTCAATTTATATTATATATTATCCAATTACATATTCAACTTCTGAACGATTTAGGTAAGTTGTATTAGAATGCAGTTGAACAGTATACAAATAAAATTTCCCAAATTCAATTATTCAAGTTTAAATATTTATTCCAAATTTTGGTTTTATTTATAATTAAAATCATCCTTTAACAAAATTTAAGAATTAGATTTCCGATTAACTTTAAACAACTTAGAGATATATATAATACATTTATATCAAATCAAATTAAATTTTAAAATAAGATACCTATATATATATATATCAAATTATATTAAAGAAATTCAAATCAAAATATTTTTCAAAACAAAACCGTAGCAAAGCTACAGAATAGTATCTCCACTTCGAAACTCGAAAATGAATGTCGATGATGCGGCCGTCATCACCGAAATTATTTTCCAGCGACAAAGACAAGAGCACTGATTTCAACAATTTAAAATTCTTTGAAAACAGTTCTATTCGAAAATACTTTAAATAATATATACTTTAAAATTTTAAAAACCAAAGTTCGAAATCACCGGAAACTAATAAATTCTCAAATTTATGAATTAGATTCATTTCAAATTCCAATCAATTTATAACCAAGTTTATAAATTCATTTATTTATTATATGCAATAGTCAATGGTTTACAAAACAATAAATGAAAATCAAATATTATTATTTTTGACAACAGATTCATTAACAATTTAATTTCAGAAAACTTACATTTATATATAAGATAATCATACAAAACTATTTTATTTACTAAATTTGAAAACAACATTTTTATATAAATTTACAAATACACTTCCTCGCTCGACGATATAAAAATGGATTCAAAGCAAGGGTAAAGATTCAAATCTTGATGGACTCAAATCAAAGAGAATTTCGATTCGAAGATAGGTTTGAACAAAGACGAGATAATTAAATAACAAAATAAGGCGATGGATAAGTTTATATAAATCGCGGGCAACCTTAACCGGGTCGACCGTAACTTGAAAAATAAGATCGGTGTAAAATTCCGAGGTAAATCGACATTCGATCTCAAGAATTAGAATTCAGGTATAGCAGGAGATAGATAGCATCGTAAACCGAGGATACAGAAATCTCCGGTAAATCAATGCCTATTGTAAAGGAGTTTTGCTCCTTTATGAGTCATTCGAAGATTGGCGAGACCGCCGATCTATTATAGATATCATTCAAAATGGATTTATGGGGTGTTCCAGAATTGAAAGAAGACGAATAGTGAGGGACACAAATAAATTTCGGAACCGAGGGGAACGTTCCAAAATTCAAAAGAATAGAGTCAAAGGAAGAGATTGAAACTCGAATGAGAGTGATTCCGTAAATACATTTACCCTATATGTTAAGTTTTGCCTAGAGCTACCAAAGCTCTGATACCAACTGTAACGACCCGCCATTTTGGACCATTCGCATCCATTATAAGTGTATAGGTAGACACTCATGCCGGAGTTGAATTGCTCAAAATACCGCGTTGTTAATTTAAATTTGGAAAAACTGAACATATACAGTAAATAAAATATCACAGATCACAGACACAGAGTAATAATTGCAGCGGAAATAAAAGAGATAGTAGTTCATGAAGCTACTATATAAATGTATAAGATACATTAGAGTTTACAACAGAAGAGTAATACGATACATCAGAGTTAAACCAGATACAACGGAAGAGTAATATGATACATCAGAGACAAATCAGAATACATCACTGGAATCATCGAATATCTGAAAGCAGAATAGGTGGCTGGATCTTCAAGCAAAGCTCCAACTCCAAAGGTGAGTCTCGAAAGCTGAACTACTCAGTCTGACCCGAGCGTAAAGCAAAAACACAAGACACTCGAGTCAGGATTAACATTCTTATATTAATAAATCCAACTCAAGTGAAATAGCAATTGAAATACAAGTAACTCAAAGGATGTTTGGAATAACCATCCTTTAAGGATCCGTTAAACTATCTACTAGGTAGTAGTGTACGATAAGTAGATAATGTCTATCAGTAATATAAAGATATCAAAATAGCATTAAGTCATGGCCCATTCCACCCTTAACACATTTTTATTCCCAAAAGCATATACAAGACCGTAGTTTCCCCAAAACCGGAAGTCACGAGAGGGCAATCCATATACTAAAGGTACAAATCAAAATCGTAGTGGTCGCGCATAAATGGAATACAAGTATGACAAGGCACATGAGGCAATACCCAAGGTAGTGATACTACCGTTCGCCTGATCCGGACTGGTGAGAACGCAACGCCGCAGCGCCCGCAACACCGTGAAACAACACTCCCAAAATCAAGGGTGCACCAATCGACAACATATAATGAGTAGTTCGAAGAAGTGTGTCCACTTGAGGTAGCTAATCCTCCATTGGCCCGGCACAGCTCCTGTTTTAGTCATTTCCAATTTGACACAAGTGTCAAGGCTATCCATTATCGTTCTCTTTCTTCAGTCATCACGAACATCATTCCAACCACTTCATTCTGGATCATCACTCCGCGTATAGTTATTAAAGTGGTTTTCGGTTTAGATAGAGAGTATATCAATTACCGATCCCGGTCTCTTTAATAACTTTCGTAATTATTACACCGATTGGTCGTTTATATATTTCAAAACCAAATCAAATTCAATTTCAATCAGAATTTGTAAATCAACACATCATTTGTCTTTCTAAACCAATTTCCAAAATTTACGTTTCAAAACTTCCACATTCATAATTTCAAAATCTTATAATTCTATTTCAATTTTTATTTAAAACAATTCAAATATTGATTCAAGTTCGTATATCAGTTTCATTCCGAAATCATTTAAATTAACTTAATTTAATATTCAAATCAATTTAAGTTCATTTATCGATTTCATTCAATATTCATTAAGTAAATTTGTCATTCAAAACAATTTCTATTAATTTCCAATTCATTAAAACAATTACTTAAGTTCAATGCCATTATATCAAAACTTACAAATTGAATTAAATTAAATTCATCAAATCAAATTCTTTAAATTTCAAGTCTTACATTAATTTCAAAAATATCACATTTGCATTTCTTGATAACGAAATTCAATTTCACGTATTCATTTACTTAAATAAATTTCTAAAAACTTAATTAATAAAGAAAACTCAATTTCATTTATTTACGAAGTAAAAATTTACTTATTCAAAAGTTCAATTTTACTTTTTAAAGAATTCAATTCAATTTAATCATTAAATAATTCAATCTTATTTAATTATTAAATCATTCAAAACTTAATTATTAAATAATTTCAAAGCTTAATAATTTCAAACTTAATTATAATTTCAAACTTAATTATTAAATATTTCAAAGTTTAATAATTTCAAACTAAATTATAATTTCAAACTTAATTCAATCATTTCTCAAATTAAACAACATTTTTTCATCAATTACATTGTTAATATTTTGTTTCAGATTATTAAATATTAACATTTTTCTTTTATTGAAAATTTAAATTTCAACTTCATTTCAAAACCATATTATTTATTCAAATAAAATCTTCGTTTATTTTTAAATCAAATTATTGGCCAATCGGGTTTTATTTAATTTCCTATCCTAGGTCAAAGTTCAATTTGGGTATTTATCATTTCAACCCGATTCCAATTCAATTCAAAATCAAAGCATAACAAAGGGAACTTGCAGTGTGATAACTGGGATGGTGTCAAAGTAAATAAACAAGCAATAACAACAAACAATAACAATCCAATAATCAATTCAAATAATCCTGAAATGACCGTATTAATTCGCATTGTTATTTGTACGAATTAATATAATTATTTCTAGAATCTACACTATCATTTCATGTAGATTAAAGATTATTACATTACGGTTTTCACTTGTCATCTATTACAATTTCATACATCATCAATTTAACAACATACATTCAGTGGTTCAAAATGTAATTAAACAAATCCTACGCGTCAATAAATTTAACAGTTAAATGGGTCATATTATATAAATGTCATTTAATCAATTTTAACATATATATCAAAACTAACTATCCTACGTCAATTTCAATTTCAAATTATTCACTTACATCATTAACAAATTTAACGTCCAATATAAACATCACAATCAATAAATTATCAGCCAAACTGTATTATCATCGCATAAATAATTAACAGATAATGGTGTCAGATGTCACAGGTGAACTGATACAGGCAATAGCATATATAACAGTGTAATTAACTAACAACAACATATTTCAATTGTCGTTTCAATTGAAATCAAATTTAATAAATAAAAGAACGTTAATCGTGAGTGATTGCTCACCTTTCGAGGCTAGAGAAATAGACGATGAAATGACACGGATACGCACACTGATACGGACCCAACTAGCGTGACGGCAACCGATTAGAAATCACTGCAATAGATTTGATAAAGAAACATAAGTCAAGATGGCACGAATACGACGAACAAGACTGGTAGATAGGAGATTTGATGAGATAAATCAGAATAGTCTAGATAAAACAGAATATGATTTATATTTACTTTCAGATCAATATTAATTTTAAACACATATTATATTAAACATATATATATATAATCGTTGCTTTTAAATAAAACAAACATATATTTACATATAAACAAGGTAACGTACACTTATGTACGTATATGTAAAGATGTATATAAACTTTAAATAGATAATACGACTTATGTAAACGTATATAGTTAAACTTACATAAACTATCATCATTTAAATCAATGTTAATAACAAATATAGATGCTGCTTTGCACACGCTCCACACATATATACATACGATTTACAGCTTACTTACTTTACACATTTAGTACCATCCTAACAGTATATATACTTAAACCCATATTCATTTTTCCATAACACGCATATATATGTACTTAAATACATTTCAAATCAATACATACATATGTAAATAACAGCAATTGCCATTTAAAACTAACCCATATTAATTCAAATATATACGTATAGATCAGTATAAATATGTATACTGTCGTATAAAACTGTTTTTAAAATATAATATATAGAGATACTTATATACAAGCTTCAACGAATCCAACTTATAATAAAACCCAAGTAAACTTGCTTATAAAATTTTATATGCACATTACAGATCAACTGAGACTTACTCAAATATATATATAACTATGTTATTGCAAATCAGGTTACAACTTATAAAATATATACTGTTGTCAAAATACTTATACGATGGACACGAGGTGAGAAAATATAAAAGTTTATAAACTCACATATATAATGACTCATCTTGATACACATTAGCAAGAGGAAAGGAAACATGGCCCCAGCCTAGGCTGGTGATGAGGTGGTCTTGGAACTCGTGCACAAGGCGCGCTCGGCGATGGACACGAGGTGAGAGGAATGATGAGGAGGAAGGCGGATGGTCTAAGGCGGGTGGGTCTGATGGAGGCAGCACGCTCAGGACCAGGGGTGGAGGCCAGAGGTGCTCGGGTGGGCTGCGCTTGCGGAGGCAGAGAGTTGGTGGGGCTGATGGGATCTCAGGCTTGCTGGCTGCTAGAGGGAGGCGGAGGTCAGGGTGTTGGGCTCGCGGCGCGGTGAAGGAGGCAAGGGCGAGAGCGGAGTTGCCAAGGTGGAGGCGGTGCGGGACGTTTGTAAAGGAAGGAGGGGCTGCTCCGGTTTGCAGGCGGACCGAGGCCAGTTGAGATGTCGAGTGCGGCAACAGGTTGGTGGAAGGTGGTATGGGTTTTGGGTGGAGGAAACTTGATATGGCAGAGGAAACAAAAAGGCAGGCTGGTGTTCAAAAATGGAAAAGTGGAAGGATTGGTAAAGAACGAAAAGGCAGAGAATCCAAAAAGTTTATGAAGAGGCAACGGTCACACATTTCTTTAGATGGAAATTATAAATGAAAAGTGGGACAACCCAAAAGTCAAAAATTAAATAGCTGTAAACATTTATAACAAATGGCTATTTAACTTCAGCTGGTAGACAAACGAACAGAAGTCAAAAGTTTGAAAACGGTTACCGATCCGGTAATCGTTTTACTGATTTCGTGGTGTAACGATGTTCGAAAAACAAAATTTAATATACCGTAGAAATCAGTACGACGAGACGATCAACACAGTATATAGATATTAGTGGTACGATTGAATTATAAAAATTTTGAATTTTCTAAAAGCGGAAAAATGCAAGAAAAACGCTGAAAAATAAGATCGACGGAGCCAAAGATTTTCGAATTTGGAAAAACGACGAACTGACATCTTGCTCAGAAGATGGTTTAGAATTTTTCTATGTAAAAATATTTAGGTTTTGAAAACATTTTATTTTCATCGCTTTTTAACTGATTAAATTGAAGTGAATTTACGCGCGAAATAAACTTTCATATTTTCGGACGAAAATTTACCAGTTTCTATGTTTAACTAGACGTATTCCAAATATTAAATTTTTATTTCAAAATTTTATCGTTTAAAATTTCACAAAATTTCAACTAATTACGTTATTAAAACAGTTGAAATTTACGGGTCGTTACAGTAAGCCCTTGGTGCCTCTAGCAGTCTTGAGTAATACACTGCTCAACGCTTGAAGAACGTTATGCGCTTTGGTCTCAACGTATGAATCGATCCTTTTCTCGAAACCTCTTGATCAGGAATACTTAAAACAAAATGTTATTTTATTTTGTGATTAATTACTCATGATTACAACTATTTGCAACTACAATCATGTGATATTTTATTTAAAGATTTTTCTAATTATATATCTTAAATTAATTACTTAATTATTTATATCAAAATATAAAATAGTGTATAAAAGAAAGCAACCATCGTTGCTACGAACAAGATTGACTACAAAGTTAGATATATGCAACAAATTACATAATTATCCCTAGGTCATTCCACTAACTCTTTCAATATAAAGGTAGTGTACTAACTCAACATACATATTACTACTCTTCATTATCATCTACAATCTCATTTCTCATCCTCGACATCGAGATCGGCATAAGCATCTAATTCAACACTATCAAATACTTCATTATTAGTGGTCTTATCTCACTGGTATCATCGATAAATCCAAGTTTTTTGGGATACAAATCATTTTGGTACGGTTGATCGTCTATTATGATCATGTTCGAGCTAAATGAGCACCTTAGTTTAGTTTTAACACCAAGCCACCAATCTACCTTGTTGTTGTTCATAGTGAAATAAGATGCATAATAAACTTGTTGCTTACATGGCTAGCACAAACAAATCATTACCTTGATATCGCCTTTTATGGTTTGCTATAATAAGCGGATAATCTAGATTGACATGCCACTCCTACATATTCCCTACTATCAAAACCACTCACAGAATTAAATATGTTTTAAGCTTCGGTGATATCGAGTTAGAAAGTTCAGTTATTTCATGTAAAATGCCATTATAATCTTCTCACCTTTTCTACTACCTTTAACACATACCCAACAGTTGTAAATTGTTTTATTTGCTCCAAACTCTATTGTGTAGAATTTACAGCCATATACATACATGATTGGACATTTTTATATTTTCTCATTGGACAAATGCAAGTTTGGTATAAAAAAACATCTATGATGGCATTATCATGAACCTATTGAATTAAACTATTAAGAATTAGTAATTAGTGAATATTATCCAAATTAAAATTGTATAAAGATCATACTTGTATATTTCTTAAACGAATCCTCAAATCCTTTACTAAACTTGATATTTGGATTTTGGTCTTCGAATTTGACTATTGTATAATTATTAATAATGTCCTGGAAAATTTATGATATGAAATGACATCAAATTAATGAAAAATGTATTATGTATCAAATAAGATATGATATCTCTTTAAAACTAAAATGCACCGTTAATTTAACTACGTTAAACTCTTTAAGTATTTGAAACCTTCTTCCATTTACCAGATGGACATCCCCTTTTTTGAAGATGGATGGAGAAATGTCAATTCAATCATCCATATTATCGTCAATATGGTTATCACTATTAGAATTTAGCTTAAAGTGGTCTTCAAAATGATAATTGAAAAAATTAGATGCTTCTTCTACAATGTATGCTTGACAAATTGAATCTTCAACGCGTGCTTTTTGTTTCACCTTTTTTTAGGTGACCCAAATAACATTTATATATATATATATGAGAAGTATTAATTGTACAACTTCTTATGGTAGTTGATTAAATAAATACAACAATTTATAAATATCTCTCAAAATGATATATCCATCCATATTGTACAAGTCCTTGCATTAAAGCTTCAGTTGATAAATGTATAAGTAGATGTTCCACGAACTTAAAAACTTTAGGAGGAAATAATTTTTCCAATTTATAGACTAGTTCTAGTATATCCTTTTCTAGTTTCTCCAAGTGATTTTTATTGAGAGTGTTCAAACACAAATTTTTGTGGAATAGACTATTCATCATATAACGATATATCCTTCCTTGAATTCAAATGTTTTTTTGGTTCTCCATACATGTTTGTGATGATCGTGGGATTCGAATCCCTACCCTATCAGAAAGTAAAACCATGCACTAACACTACGTTAAAAGATCTTTGTTTTAACCTTTTCAAAGGGATGTTACATATTACCCCCTTAATGAGCCCAATTCTCGTTGGCTCATCATCACATACTACCTTGGAGTTGTTCTTGTAACCCACATCAATACCACAGTGACCGACATCCACAGCATTATAACAAAAATTCCTGACTAGGTATAGGCCCTAGTACCAAATTTGATGACTATGGGATTTGAACCCCTACCGCCCACAACATGCACTAACCACTATGCTAAAAGATCTTCATTTTAACCTTCTAGAAGGGATGTAACAACATTCATTATTTTGTTAAAGTAGTTTTCAAACACATTTTTTTCATTATGCATCACGTTCAAATTATGTCAAGCTTCATGTTCTTCTAATACGATAAATCCCAGAATATACTTTATTTGCACCAATTTTGACATAGCCCTTTGTCAGCTATTTTTGGCTCTTTTCCATCCCATGTATTTTGAAATATGCATTAACAGCTTCATATACCTCTTCGTTACTCAAGATGTTAGGTGGTGGTAAAGTAATGGTATTTGACATAAAGTTTTTCTTATCAAATCTAAATTGATCCTTTGTATGGAAAATTGTCGATGATATTTGAGTTTAAATTATTTATAAAATGTAAAAATATCTTTATGTTTGTAAGTTATACAATAATTGGAATATCCTAAAAAATATTTTATTAGATGAATATCAAAGATGAGGCTAAATGTAATCTATAACAAAATTAAATTAAAATAATTATTAAACCAACAATTAAACCGGACGATGTTTAAAATTGAATTTGAATTAAAATTAAATTACAATATTTTTGAAAAATTAAATTAAATTATATAACTACGAAATTTAAATTATAATATTTTTTTAAATTAAAATTATATTTTATAAATAATTTAAATTTAATTAAAAAATGAAAACGAAAATGAAATTCTATAATTTTTAAAATTGAATTTAACCTAGGATTAAATGATAATACCTTTGAAAATTAAAATTAAATTACATAGCTATTAAAATTAAGTTATAATAACTTTTAAAATTAAAATTAGGTTATATAACTTTACAAATTAATGTTAGATTGCACAAATAATTTTAGTTTAATTAATTAAATTATAATACTTTCAAAATTAAAATGAAAATTATATTACATGATTTTTAAAATTAATTTAAATTTACACTAAATTATAATAGTCTTGAAAATTAAATTTAAATTATAAAACTATTAAAATTAATTTATAATACATTTTAAAATTAGAATTAGACTGTATAACTTTTAAATTCAAATTCAAATCTAAATTTAAACATAATAACTTTTCAAATTAACATTACAATTTATAATTAAAATTAAATATAAATCGATTTGATATGTATAATTATGTATCAATGTCAAGTGATCACTATGAATTATCAATCGATTATATATGCAAATTATGCTTGATAAATTCAACTATTAATCGATTCAATTAAAATAATTTGCATAAAATTACAGAACATATTTTATTTAATTTTTGAAGACAAAATAATTTTAAAATTGAATTTAATTTAACTTACCAGTTACAATTGTTGGGAAGCTTCAACATTGAATTTAGCTTCGATTTTAGCGATTGTGACTTCGGCTTGGCTTCGACATCGAACAATGTAGCGAACCACGAAGGAATTTGAACTAGACGACTACGGCTTTGACTTCCAATATGCACAATTAGTGACCGTGACCATGATTATCAAAAGATGGTGGCTGTGGAGGTTCACGATGGATTTAGGAGTTTTATAAATGTTATTTTTTTGATTTGGGTGTAAATGAAGTAGACGATTATAGAATTGGGGATGTAGGAGCAAATAGCGTCAATGAAGCATCGATATGGCATCGTAAGTAAATTTATTAAATTTTAATTGTTGATTTTATTTTTATGTTTTTAAGAATTTAAGAATTTTATATCTTTAAGAATTTAGTAATTTTATATTTTTAGGAATTAAAGAATTAATTTTTAATTTTTTATGTATAATTATTATGGTTTTTATATAATTTTAGATAATTATGGATTATGATTTAAAAATTCGACCATTAAATCGACGTTGTTATCATGGAAGTGTAAGTATAAATTTTGTGTCGTTCTGAGTCAATTAGCTCTATGATCTCGTAATTTAATCGATTATTTTCAATAATGAATTAACACCAAAGAATATTTATATTCGATTAGATGAATGGTCAAACTGACTCAAAATTACAAGAATTGTATATTTAAGCTTCTTATTTGGTATTAATGAATTTAGATTCCATAAATCTACCTTATGAATTTTTGAAATTTAATTGTTGAGAATCAACATTGTTGTCCAGGATGCTTAAATATAAAATTTATTGTCGTTCCAAGTCAGCTTGATTATCGATCTCGTAAGTTAATTGATTATTTTCAATAATCAGCTAACATCTAGGGATATTTACATTCGATAAGATGGATGATCAAGATGACTCTAAATTACACGAAATCGTATATTTAAGATTTCTATATGGTTTTAATGAATGTATACATCAAATTTCATAGATGTGGAACCTAATTAGGAATATTAGTTAGGATTGGTCGCTTCTAACAGAATTCTAAGTAACTTGTATGGATAACGACTAGTTTGAACCAACAAACCCATTTACATTACAAATTTTTAAATCCAACCATTAAGAATATACATTATTCTCTTGAATGCTTAAGCATAAAATTTTGTATCGTTCTAAGTTAGTTTGACTGGCGATCTAGTAAGTTGGTGGATTATTTTCAATAATTAACTAACACCTAGGAATATTTACATTCGATAACATGGACGGTCAAACAGTCTCAAAATTATGTAAAATCGTATATTTTAGCTTCTCTTATGGTAAAAATGAATGTGTGTAGTCACATTTTACAAAATTTGGGACATAAATAGGAATCTCAATTAGAATTAGTCATTTTTAATAGCTCAATGTAACTTTTATGTAAAACTACAATTTTGAACTAGCAGACCCATCTACAGTATGAATTTAAATCCGACCATTGAGAATCGACATTGTTATCCAAGGTGCTTAAATATAAAATTTCATGCCATTCCAAGTCAATTCTTGATCCACAATCCCGTAAATTTATCGATTATTTTCAATAATCAACTACCACCTAAAAGATTTACAACTAATAAGATGGATGATCAAACTGACTTGAAATTATATGAAATCATACATTTATGCTTCTCATAACAAATGTGTATGGTCCAATTTCATAAATTTGTGACATATAAACTGGGAACTAAAATTCTAACATTTAAACTAATTTTTTTAATTACATATAATATTAAAATTTAAAATATATAATTTGGAAATAATTAAAATATATATAATTTAAAAATTATGTAACATTATTTACTTCTCAAGTTGATAATTTGAAAATTTGTAATTATATAAATAATAATTTAAAATAACATATATATATATATAATGTATGTGAATATTATTCATATTAATATAAATAAATAATGTACACAAATATGTATAACCGAAACACTTTGAAACCATACTCAAAATAAATATTTAAAATACAATTAATAAATAAAGAAATGTAAATAAAGAAAAAGTAAATAGAAAGACGTCGGAAATTACCAATGCCATCCCGACCCATTCAATTGAGTTTGTCAGCTACAAAGGCACCGGTATTTCTCAATGTCTCTTTGATGCCTTTTTTCTCATCCATAACCTTTTGATGTCATTCCAAAGCACCACCTTTTAGGTTTTATAATATTATAATGTTCAAATATACACATATATATTATATATAATTTTCAAATAAAATTATTAATAATTTCTAAAATAAAATATGTTTTGCAGCCAAAATTAATGATGATTAGTTTCCAACGATAAATTTTGAGTTATTACATTTAAGGTCCATATTTTTGGAACTTTGAAATTCAGGATCAATTCTAAACTAATTAAATATCCAAATTTAAATTAAAAATATTATATATACACACACACACATTTATATTTATATGTGTGTATGTTATATTGATAGGGCTTATATATGTATATACATATACATATTACTATGTATTCATAAAAACACTTATATATTAGCATATTTCATTTCATCTATGACATACACTCCTCTATTTAGACGCTATAATAATATATATGTATATACACAATTTAAAAGTCATAGAATATTTGATAATCATGAAATAACTAAACTAAAATCATTATAAATTAAAACTAAAATTATATATATACATATATAATTTTAATTTACGTAAAGATAAAAGTAAAAAGAAAATAGTCTCTTCTAAAATCTCAAATAAATATTAGATATGATTTAATTGTTTAACATTACCCATAATAACTTATGTTAAAGATCTTATGCATATTTAATGTAAGCGAATATTTTTCATATTTGTCATTTTCCATCTTCCGCTCAATGAACCTGATATAACTATGACGACCGCTCTGTACCACCGACATAGATAATTATTAAATAGTGCACTGCAGTCGTGCCCGGTTGATATAGGATGGTCATCTAGAAGAATAATAATAAATACATCATTTATCATGTCATATCTTATAGTGCATGGATAAAATATAATATCATAGATATAACAGAAGAGACAGTAATAACTATATGAACAAACCATCGGAGTACATATCCATAAAGTTATACATCAAATGTCATAGAGTTTATACAACGGAAATAAACTCAATAACCGTCTCAATACAAGTATAAGCAGTAATTGTTAAGGCTCCTCAGTGCTGCATAGTGGAATAAGCATAGAAATCCATGTAAGTATATAATACGAGATAGCTCCATCCAGCTCATCCTCCGAACAACTACTGGGTCACCTAGACTTGTTATCTAGTCTACTTATTGAGAGTACATAAGATAATAAGAAGCAAAGCATAAAACCTTGGGTCAGACAACATTCTGGTGTGAGCGGTAAATGATCTCAAAATACTATACAGGTAAATATGGTATGGAACAAGAGTACACGAACCATATCTGACCTGTCGCTGCAACAAAAGAGTTAATACACAACACCATAATTAGTTACTCTTCAATATCATAAAGTTACTATACTGCATACAATAGTGGATGTCCAAGTATTCCCATATCCAGTACTTACTCCCAATGATATCCACGAGTGATAGCCCAACAAAGAAAGCAATCAAAACAACCATAGCATCTGTCAAGCAATACCCACAATGACTCCCCCTATACCTTGAATATACGATAACTCGTATGGCCTCCTTACTGCTAGGGACTAATGGAAATCTTGGTTTTCTATGTACTCTCGAATCACGCAGCCCAAAGCTCGATATGTGTCTCGTAGCCTAAGGCTAGACACTAGACCCAAAGCCACTGGTTCAGGGTATTCAGATCCTCGCTACCAATCCATGGATGTCCCCACTTATAATACCCCTACTTTGAGTACACAAAAAAACACTCGGATCATCAACAATTCCTTAGCACATACATCCATTTGAGCACTACTTTGTTCCATTCGGAACCCTAGCCCTTCTTGATTAATCCATTTTCCATTAACATGAGGAACCCTTCTACATTCCCCGACTCGATGGCTCCCTTCATTACCGAGCCGCTATCTTCAAAACCTACTCCTAATATAAGCCAACATCTGAAGATTCTAGCTTTTTATCATGTAGTTACATTACCATCCAACCCTGATATGAACGAGCCAACACCTCCAGCACGACCTATAGAACCCAACAACAGCCCCTAGATAACATGCATTCACATCCAATCACATAGGCAATACATGTAATTATATCGATCAAACAAATTTGAATCTAAATCTAAGCAAAAAATGATCATATGGGTGTAAATAAGATGAGTCACAAGGAAATTTCTAAAGAATCATGTTAAATGTCATTGATTTAGGCTCTAACATATGTTAACATGTTAGCTAAAGTTAAAAAAGGATTTTTAGATTAAAAACTATGTTAAAACTTACGATTCTACCATATAAACATGCATAGGATAGTGAGAAGTCATAAACCACTCACCAATTATCAAATCCAGCCAATTTGAATGTAGATCCAATCTGAACAGCAATGAAAAGCACTTCTAATCAGTCAATTTAATGATCTTTAACTTCTAATCGAGGATCTAATCTCTAATCCATAATCTAGTTTGATTTAAAGAGCAACTTGGATGAATTAGGATGTATGTAGGGCTAATTAAGGTTTAAACCTGATTTGGAATGAGAGGGAAAAGTTGTAATTTGACTTTTACAGCCCCTATTTATAGTAATCTCTAATTAGACTAATGGGCCAATTAACGAGTTTAATTAATTACACACTAATTCTGGTCAGCAGTTATCCAAAATTAAAATAGGCATATATTCCTAATAGTAAGTCCGTTTTCATATATGACCACTCTACGATATGGAAAACCGTCATCCAGAAGCAATGGAACTGGTTTAAGACCCTAAATCAACTACTATCGAAATTATAGGCCAAATAAGGTTTTTAGGGTCAAAATGGTCACAAAGAAATTCAAGAAAGAAATTATAGGTGTGTAAATGTCCCTAAGAGTCATATCCCAAAATTATAGAATCATACGACCTCATACGAATAAAATAAAAATATTTTATTATCCTTCGATATATAAAATATGGGTTGTTACATTCTCCCCTCCTTTAGGAATTTCGCTCCCGAAATCCCCAAACAAGCCAAAGTATATACAACCATGGTTATCCAGCATGCCTATTAATCATAAGCAACCATCAAATATATCAAACATGTAGCAATGCAACCAATAGTGTAAGTGTGACTACCTTAGCATGTGGAATACTAACCTATCAATCATAATATATAATGGTGAAAGTGGATAAGATAAACAATGGGTCTTACCACTCAAAGAGCTCCAGACACTTAGTCCTCATGCTCTCCTCAGTTTTCCATGTACAATCATCATCACTTCTGATCCATTTTGATTTCAGTATCATGCTCAAACCTTTCTCCTAACCCAATTCATAAGATCTACGAACCACAAATCCTTGATGCACCTTTCATGCGTTGGGTTGAGTAATTCCTTTCATGTAGCTTTAGCTGTCGACCGGCATAAGCGATAAACATTCCCTTCTGCATTAACACCGCACCAATCCAGTACTACAGACATCGGTGTATACTGCTAAATCTTTATTTCCACTTGGAATTGTTAACACTGGTGCAATCATCAACCTCTCTTCTATACTCACAAATGCATGCTCACACTTTGCGTTTCAAACAAAAGTTCAATTCTTCTACATTAAATTAGTCAATGGTGCTGCTATCTTTGAGAAGTCCTTGATGAAGCGTCTATAGCATCCCGCCAATCCTAGGAAACTTCTCATATCTGTAGCATTCTCGGGCTGATTCCAATCTTGGACCGCTGCCACCTTCGCAGGATCCACTGCTATATCCTGTCCTGAAATGACAAGACCCAAGAACCTCGCTTCTCCTCTCCAGAAGTGACACTTAAAGAACTTTGCTCTCAACTTGTGCTTTCTTAATATCTTTAACAAATTCCTCAAGTGCATCTTATGCTCCTCTTCAGTTTTGGAATAGATCAGAATATCATCCACGAATACAAGCACGAACTTATTTAGCTGGTCTCTGAAAACCCAATTCATAAGATCTACAAAGTATGCTTGAGTGTTGGTCAACCCGAATGGAATTTCCATACACTTATAAAAACTTGATCATGTATGAAATGCAATAATAGGAAAACTCTCCTTCATTACTCTAAGTTTGTGAAATCCCATCGCCAAATCAGAGAGAACATCTTCACACCGTGCAGTTGATCAAACAAGTCATCAAAACGTGAGAATGGATACCTATTCTTCTTCATTACTTTATTCAGTTCACGATAACCCACACACAACCTCAAAGATCCATCTACCTTAGTTGTGAATACTACTGATGCATCCCACTCAGATAGGCTTCTTTAAATGAACCCTCTTCTTACTAGGTCATTCACTTGCACCTCTAATTCCTTCGGCTTTCTGGGTGTCATATGCCTCAAAGGCATAACTATAGGTCGGGCTTCCTTCACTAAGTCAATCTCAAATTCGATCTCTCTATGCGGTAGCAATCCTGTCACTTCCTCAAAGATATCTGAATACTCTTGTGATCGGCAAAAATGAAAACCCCTTTTGTGAAACCTCAAGCAAATATAGAAAGCTAACCATTACCCCATCCTCTAGTAGGCAGCTAATCACTACCATTCGCCTATCCATATCACTGATTGTCACTGCCAGGTTCTCATATTCGTAGCTAATGAATCAGCAACTTTTGAATCAAAGCGATAGGCACCTTAAATCATACAAAAGAAAGAGTGTATCTTGAAGTTGTTCGGTCATTGAATTAAAATGTAGCTTATGAATCTGCTTATTAAGAAAGCCTTATTTTTCATAGTTTTAAGCAGGCACCCGCTGTCGCCTTCCCGGCTACGCTCCTCAGTGCCCTACTATTCAACTCATAAAAGAGACTGATTTATGAAAGCCCACTCCGTCCGACCTAATTAATATAGGATTGGTTGTCTCCACAATTAATATACTGACATTCAGCTCGTGCTTCACTTCCCCTTTGACAAGTACCGTTTCACACGTAGCTCGGCTTTGAGATGCTTTCTAAGTAATTGGCTACAATTAATATACTGGGTCTCCGTGTCTAGAGATTCGTTGGGAAGTATGATCCTATCTCTCAAAGAGGACAGAGTTAGCATTATAGGACTAGTTATCAAAGAGAGCTATTTTAGGCTTGTGTGGTGTCTCTACAGCTACGACAATCGGAAATCATATTCTCAACAATTAGTTAGCACGTTATCTGATAGGTCATATCAGGCAAGGTGATGAAATCAGCTCCCAATCTATACTGTTAGCACTGCTTTCTTTCTTGATTCCAGGCTTAGTTAGGACAGCGCTGGGTAGCTGCTTGGCAATGGCATGGCTCACCATCTATACCCCAAATCCTGCTAGGGAGTGGCCTTCAAATAGAGGCTTATAGGAAACAATCTTTGACGGATGGTGCCTTACTCGATCAATAAGACCATTCACGGTGAGTAAGTCGACAACAAGACGACTAACAACCCAGTTATTCTTACAACCTGAGTGAGTTCATCTTGTTTTATATTGTTGGAACATCTTGGAAGAATGCTAATTCAGTAAGAACTATGACTAAGATAATAGCACCTAGCATGGCAGCTACAGAAAAGCTTGAGATGGAGGCAACGCCAACCCTCAGGTTCGCTATGCACCAATTAATATACGGGATCAGTCGCCTATGTTTATACCTGGCTAGGCCTAATAGAACAACTAAGTTAACTAACAGAAGCATAAGGAGCCGAAGGCCAACAAGAACAATAATAACCGGTTAGTCTTTCCTTTCTTCCCACCCGAAACAACGAGCTACCTTACCCTTAACGGGCAGATTTAAGGAGTTCGTTCGCCTCCCTTATGGTCAAACTCAAGAGGTGGTTTCGGTCATGTAGGTGCGAAGCCGCCCCTATTATACCAGGGGGTCGAGGGCCCAAGTAATATAATTCTAGTTTTCTTGTTCTCAGTATTGGTCAAAGAGGTACCAAAAGAAAGAGTTATCCTAACTTCTTTGCAAGGATTCACTCCTACAATCCAACTAGACTGGTGTTGCCCATCATTACCCGAGTGAAAACTCGACTACTGAGCTTCGCACCTTTCTTTTCAGTAGGGATTTACGCAGTCAATCTCAGCATTAGACTACATCGCTCACTCAATTGCGCTACCTTCCTTACCCTATCTCAATCCCAAGCCGAAGGTTAGTCCTTACCTTTCTTCCTAAATCGATCCATTCTATTGGGAATGACCAAAGAAAGGGAGTTGAGGTGCGTAGCGTAATTCGACTCATTCACATACAGATCATGAATGTATGGAATCCATATTATGCAAGGAGACATTGCTTTTACTAATTCGAATTGAAGGAAAATTGGTCTATTTTAGACGTCATATACATAGTTAGCACATTCATCATAGTTAGAAGCTCCGTATCAAGGTCATCATCAATATTGATATCATCAATAAGATACTCTTTAGACTTGTCATCCAGGAACTTGTTCGAAAACACCATAATGAAAGGAACATAGGAGTTTGCCGCTAGGTTTTTGACCAAACAGGATCGTCCAGTTCCTATAAAACCTATCACTAAAATACCCTTAGAAGGGGATAAGGCTAAGTAGAGCGAAAAGGGTTTTCCATGAGATGGGAAATGAGATTAGCCCCACACGAGGTTTGTGAATAAGTGATTGTCTAATAATGAGCAAGGAATATCCGCCTTTCTACTAAATAGAATCTACTGAACTCATAATTCATTAGATAATCTGAATGTCAACTAAGTATCGTAAGTAAATTGATCTCGGTTGTTTAATCGTTTGATAACCAGAGTCATTCTTTGATAAAGGATCACTATGAGTCAGACTCAATAGAATTTGGCCAATCCTTTTTTCTGTCATTAAGGTGGAGAACTGAACCAAGAATTCTCTTTCTTCAGCATCAATCGAATCACTTTTTTGAGAAATACGAGACATCTAAGCAAGGTGTGAAACTGGAAGGTGGAAGAGAAGTTGTCATGATAGGAAAAAGAAATGACTCTAAGGAACCAACGATTATCTCTTCTTAAACAAACTATATCCTCCAAACAACATGCCGATCGTCTTATGTTTTTGGTAGCACTTAGTATGCTCTCATTTCCAAATCTTCAAATAATGCAATGCTTAGGAGGGGCAATTTCCTTCACGTACCTCAGTTTATACCCGCCTCTTCAATCGACTTCATTCCCCTAGTGAACACAGTCATACCTCATCTACTCGACATGGTTAGCAAAGTCGCTACGCACCTTATTAGCTCTTATATATTGGATCGATCAATTCACTACCCGAATGCACATAATCATACTTAATATTTATAGGAGAGAGATCAAAGACAGTCATACTTCCCATTGACCGAAGGCTAGTATACTTAGGACGGATGCTTCACACCTATATGATTCTCTAGCACTTCCACTCTAGAATCATTTCTCTGAGTTTGCTTAAGGATCCTAGTATACCAAGTCATCCCCTAATTGTTCCAGTCTCACCGGACTCAGAACTCGCAGAAATAATTGTTTCTCATTCCCCGACCTCCAACAGATAAACCAGTCCACTCATTCGCTCCTTTACAGTGTTGCACCTCACACTTCCTGTCAACTCACCGGAAAACTGGAGGAGGAGAGCTTCGACGCAGAGAACGGGCCCCCATGAATCATTGAGCTTTGAGTCAACAAGTTAGGAAAACAAGGCAAGCTTCGAGTCAAAGGAATATTCTTCCTTGCCTTAGATAATAGAACTCCCGCCTCACTTCTTCCCGCTCACTTCGCTCGCTCCATAATGAATATACCACGCACGTCCCTCCCGACCCTTGGGGTATTCAGGCGCCTCAGCTTCGCACTCACTACTAACAAAAGAAGTCTCCCGATCCTTGGGGTATTCAGGCGGGTTGGATAGATAAAGAAATTAGAGAGAAGACTAGATATTAGCTGATACAGGGACATGATTTGCACCTATTACATCAAGGTAATGAGCCTAGTGAGCTATCATACCACTTCTCCTATGGATTGAATCAAGATTCCTTTGAAGAAAGATCGAATCCCCTATGGAAAAGTGCGTAGGCCCTTAGAGGCAAGTGAAGTTGGAACCGCCTACTGCCAATGCCATATAAGCTCCTACCTATGCTTGCCTTAGAACAGAGAAAGTAGAACCTTGATAGCAACCCCTTGCTTCTCCCTCTGACTTAGGTGGAATCCCTATGGTAGCTTTTAAAGAAGGTAGGTAGCGAGACCACAAGCTGGAGGCTTGGACAGGGTTCTAATTATCGTTATCTAGGCCTAGCTAAGAAAGCTCAACCTTGTGTTTGCGTTGACTAGGACAGGGCTCATTCGTGTATATTCGATACTGATACCCCCTGTGAAACCTACCCACTCCGGAGAAGAAACCCTTTGAAACTCCTTAGCTGGCAATCACTCCGCCCCTGCATACCTAGGCCTTGCTTTGCTTGCCAATGAATAACCTTAGGGCTCCCTATCCTAGGTATTATAGAGCTGACTCCCCAATTGATACGCCAACCCTCTGGTATCTAGGCACCTTGCTTACCCCTTGACCCTCTTATTCCGGGATGGGGTTCTACAGCCCGAAGGCTTCCGCTACGCACCTTCTCTTACTAGCTAATCTAATAGTAGCGAACGTCAACTCCAAGGTCCGTAGCCTACTTGGAAGTGATTGAACCTTACGGTGCTTTCATGTTGCCAGTCTAACCTGTATTCTTCGTCACTTCGTTCCCTTCACTTAGATCTCCCCCTTGCCTCTTATTCGGAATGGGTCGGCCGAAGTTCGCCCAATCAATGCACTAGCCTTCTTTGATCATAACGTTTACTCCCTTTGCATACCTTGGCCTTGCTTTGCTCACCTTGGTTGATAGGAGCTGAGTTATTACTCCCATTGACCGAGGGTAGATTCTTGAAACAAAAGGTCCCTAGGCTCGTAAATACCCCCAATATATAGAGTCGGGAGAGTATAAGCCACGCATCCATCCAATGAACATTTCCGGGTCACCTTTGACATTCCATAGATTACTAAAATCCTCCTGGCGAGTTGAATGTGTTTTCAGTAGTGCTCTAGTCTAAAAGAAGACCTAGTTCCCGCCCGATGGTCGACTAAGCCTGTGGCTCGGACGACTTTTCTACGTCAAAAACACTATCATCTAGCTACATATAATCCCATCGCCTCTATTTGGAGATAGATCATCCGGGGGAATTTTCACTATGGTAAAGTCTTAAGAAAGCTTCGGCCCTTCTTACTTCCATCTATTCCGCCTGATAGGTATCCAAGACAATCCATCCTCTATCCACTTCTTGATGCCCCCGTATACCTAAGGGAATCTCGTAGAGGGGGTGGAGACCGATCCATTCTATTTGCTGATCCTAGTTACGCATAACACATCAAAGTCAAAGGAAAGAACTAGTGATTTCATGGGCCAAAAACATGCTTTAGATTTACCTAGGGACCAACGAGTCGACGATCAAGCTGTCGAGCCCAAGTTGTTGTTGCATTCAACATAGTGCAAAACAAAGGCCTAGGTATGCAGGGGTGGATTTGCTATTGTTAGTATATATGCATGTGATTCGACATAAAATATAAAAGTAGTACGGAAATAATAATGTTTGAAGAGGGCGGATATACGAAGTTTCTTAAATTAGTACCCCTCTTAATCAGCCTAATGTATATACCAGGGAACCTATAGTGCCTATAGTTGTATACCCGTCTTCGGGCTAAGAATTATTCACACCTCCCTCCCGCCCAGGAGCTGAACCTTTTATTCCAAATGATCATGAGAAGGACTATGAATTGGGACAGTTATGCCTTTACCCTACTGCTTCCGGACCCAATTAATATACTGAGGAAGTATACTGGGCAAATCTTTATACACTCTGAGATTCAATAAAAGAAGAATCCCCTCTGGTGAATAAATATGACTTGGGGTATAGCTTTTAATACTTTGCTATGGAAATAAGACTCCCCCTTCTCTCTACCGAAATGAAAAAGCAGATGGCAGCCAGTATATCCAGGCGGACAAGAGCATCATCTACTATAGCCGCATACCTCTTTAGTTAGTCCATTCCCAAGGTAATCCCAAACCCAACAAAATTAAAAAAAAAACAGTCAAAAACAAAAGAGCATCCGTGACTTAATAAGGCTAAAGCAATACAAACCATGCACAGGAAAGTAGAGCCTCCAACTGGGTTTGTTACGATTAAGGGTCGGTCTACTATCTTGGATCTCAATTCCAATTGTCTACTAGGTCACTACATATGAATAGATGTAAAGCCCTGGTATCAAATAAAACTCGAACAGGAATATCGCCAATAGAAAGCAACCTTGAATGACGACTCCCTTTTCCCTTCTCCTTCACCAAGGAAGCACTTGATGAAGTCGAGACCGCATCCAATGCATATGCCTTCACAACCTGCTTATCCTTCTTTGTTTCTAGACAATCTCTTTTCAAATACCCAGGCTTATCACAGTTGTACGTAGTACTTCTTCCTTTTGCTCACTTTGCAATCTCTAATCAAATGCCCTTTCTCTTTGCACCCATAACAAACAGGTTGCAATTTACCCTTCTTCTTAGCACGCTTTACTTGGGACTGCTTCCTCTTTCCATTCTATATATTCTTGCCTTTACCATCTTGTTGTGGCTTTGGCTTCTCCTTCTCAATGGAAACAACAATAGCAGTCCTAGCGTTAGGGTATAGGTTCTCATGACAAAGCGCCTTCTCCACAAGCTTCTCAAATGGCTCATTAATATAATCCACTAGTTTCTCTCCCAAGTATCCATTTAAACCAATGATGATTTCTCATTCTTTCTCAATGGAGTATCAATGAATGAAATCACATATTTTGACAAAGGGTCAAACTACATAACATATTCCAAGATTAACATCTCTCCCTACTTCAGCTCGACGAACTTTCTAAACAATACTGATATTTTGGGCAATCGGGATGAACTTTTCTTTGAACCTTGCCTTGAAATGGTCCTAACTGAACCGATCCTCTGAAATAGCGATAGTTACAGCATTCCACTAGTTCATAACTCACACTTGAAGTTGGCTAGAAGCCAATCTCCTCTTCATAACATCATCCACTTCCCTATCACTAAAGATATGCTTATAAGTATCAAACCAATCTTGCACTTCTATAGCTGATTCCGTTCCATGGAATGGCTTCCCTCCAAGAGTATAGTAATCTTTGCTTAATTTAGCGAAATCGGCCCTAGGCTCTTACATGGGAGCACCTCCTCCAACCTCCACACCATGAGCATTCCACATTATCGTTGCCAACATAGAATTGAACATAGCTTGGAAATTAGGCATAGCAGCTCCTGATCCTGCTCCATCTTCTACTCCTAAAGCAGATTTCACAGTATTCCTTGTATGTTGATTCATTCTTATTTGTAACAAGAATGATTAGTCTCTCATAAAGAAAACTATGTCTATGGTGCTTATGTGCATGCGACTTGTACTATATAATATATTATTATATAGCTTTGAAAACCAAACTTATAAAAAGTATGCACTCTCTCGTGGGTGTGTATATATACACTCAAGATCAAGCCTAAGGCAATAACTTCTTCCTTATCTCTAATGGATCGAGATATCAACTCAGGTTAATCATGTAACCAAAGCTCTAATACCAAATGTGATGACCGTCTTATAACAAAGACATGGATAACAACTAAATAGTACGATGTAGTCGTGTCCGGTCGTTATAGGATGATCATCTAGAAGAATAATAAAAAATGCATCATATAACATGTCATATCTCATAGCGCATGGATAAAATATAATATCACAGATATAACAGAAGAGACAGTAATAACCATATAAACAAATCATCATAGTACAGATCCGCAAATTTATACATCAAACGTCATAGAGTTTGTACAGTGGAAACAAACTCAATAACTGTCTCAAATACAAGTATAAGTAGTTACTGCTAAGGCTTTTCAATGTTGTATAGCGGAATATGCATAGGAATCTATATAAGTATATAATATGAGATAGCTCCATCTAGCTCGTCTTTCGAACAGCTACTGTGTCACTTAGACCTATTATCTAGTCTACTCATTTAAGCATACTCAAGATAACAAAAATTAAAGCATAAAACATTGGGTCACAAAATAGTCTGGTGTGGGTGGTAAATGAATCTCAAAATACTATATAGGTAAATATGGTAAGGAACAAGAGTACATGAACCTTACCTGACCTGTCCCTGCAACCAAAGAGTTAGCACATAACTCCATAATATGCTACTATACCATGTCATAAAGGTACTATACAGCATACAATAGTGGATGTCCAAATATTTCCATCTCCAGTATCTACTCCCAATGATATCCCCAAGTGATAGCCCACTAAAGAAAGCAATCAAAGCAACCATAACATCCATCAAGCAATACCACTATCACTCCCCATGTGCCTTGAATGTATGATAACTCGTATGGCCTCTTTACTGCCAGGGACTAATGGAGATTCTGATTTTCTGTGTAGTCTCATATAATGCAACCCAAAGTTTAATACGTGTCTCGTAGCCCAAAGCTAGACACTAAACTAAAGCCACTAGTATAGGGTATTTCAATCCTCGCTACCAATCCATGAGCGCCCCTACTTATAATACCTCTGCTTCAAGTACACAAGAAAACACTTCGAGCATCAACGATTCCTTTGCACATACATCCATTTGAGCCCTGCTTTGCTCAATTTGGGTGTCGAGCCCTTCTTGCTCAATCCAGTTTCTATTATTCACGAGGAACCCTTTCACATTACTCGATCATGCGGCTCCCTGCATTACTGAGCCACCATCTTTGGAACATACTCCCAACATGAGCCAGCATCCGAAGATTCTAGCTTTTCATCATGCCGTTAGATAGCCATCCAAACCTGGTGCGAACAAGTCAACACCTCCAGCATGGCCTACAGAACCTTACCATAGTCCCTTGAAGTTCCAACTTCATACCCTATACCATGATAACTCGGTACCGAGTTATAAGTATAACTTGGTACCGAGTTATACACTTAGCTAACCAATAGCTAATTCTTCTTCTATGCCTCTAGTACATTTATTCTAGTGCCTTAGACCCTGACCCATCCATCCTAGATAACTCGTCATCAATCCAAAGCTCTTCTTCCAAGTTCTAGAGATAACTCGATGGCACCCTCAACACTTAGTCAAATCCCTTGCATCCTTGCTATAGAACAACTCATCTATCCATGTTCTACTTTCCCATGCCAATGAGTAACCCATAACCATTACCACCATAACTCGATGCTGACTCATCAAGGATAACTCGGTATTGAGCCTTTACTTCAACTCCGAATGAGGTGCAACTTATCATGTAGGCTCATAGTTTGCTTCAAAGCCTCCCCTCCAAATTTCATCTAATTCCGACCAACTTTGCCTTCGATTTGCCCAATTCACCAACTAATCTTCTTATGCATCCAAACACAAACAAAACAACATTAAAGCACAACATAGAAACATAGAATAACATGCTTTCACATAGGTAATACCTGGAATTATAGCAATCAAATAGATTCGAATCCAAATCTAAGCAATCAATGATCATATGGGTATCAATAAGATGAGTCATAAGGCAATGTCTAAAGAATCATGTTATATGTCATTAATTTAGGCCCTAACATATGTTAACATGTTATTTAAAGTTAGAAAGGTACTTTTTTGGTTAAAAACCATATTAAAACCTATAATTCTACCATATAAACATGCATATGACAGTGAGAAGTCATAAACCACTCACCAGTTACCAAATTCAGCCAATTTGAATATAGATCCAATCCGAACAGCAATGAAAAGCACTTCTAAATAGCCATGTTGATGATCTCTAGCTTCTAATCGAGGATCTAATCTCTAATCCACAATCTGGTTTGATTTAGAGAGCGATTTTAATGAATTAGGGTGGATCTTGGGCTAATTAGGGTTTAGACCTAATTTGGTATGAGAGGGAAAAGTTCTAATTTGACTTCTATAGTCCCTATTTATAGTAATCTTTAATTAGACTAATAGACCAACTAATGGGCTTAATTAATTACGCACTAATTCTGACCAACAGTTGTCTAAACTTAAAATAGGACTAACTTCCTAATTGTAAGTCTGTTTTTCCATTATGACCGCTCTACGAAATGGAAAACCATCATCCTGAAGCAATGGAATTGGTTTATCGAAAGTTATAGCCCAAACAATGTTTTCAAGGTCAAAATGGTCATATAGAAATTCGAGAAAAATCATAGGTGTGTAAAATATCCGTAACAGTCATACCCAAAATTATATAATCATACGACCTAATACGAATAAAATAAAAATATTTTCGATCATTCGATACGTAAAATACGAATCGTTACAACAAAAATTGTAGAGGTCCAGAAAAGAAAATCTCAAAAGTTTGGTAAACATTTAGTTGATTAACAATGCCTAGACCAAAGTGGAGTGGTCCTGATTAGGTCCCTGTAGAGTAGCAAGGATGACATAATGATGGCGATGTAATGCGAGACTAGGGTTAGAGGAATTTTGGAGTTGAGTTTTAGAATTGGTAATAGCGTGTGGGTTGATTTACCTAAGGTTTGACCATATGATAAAGGCGGGATTTTGGATGTAGGTAAATGAGTTTGGTTATGGTCGACTGCAAAGATAAGTTTCAATAGTGGTTATTTAGGGATGACGAACGAGGTCGCTGCTTTTTCAAGGATTTGTATATTGGTAGAAGTTGTTACATTAGCCAGATCTTGACTCAATTTATTTGAATTAGCGGAAGGGACATTCGTATCATTTACCATGAGAGTGATGGTAACATAGTCACATGATTTATGTTCCACTCTCATGTCATTTCTACAAAAAGCAACAATGTTTAGGAAAATAATTTGGCTCTTAGCTGCATTTATTGTGTGCTTGAGGGAAAGTTTTATAAGAAGAGATTTAGAAATATCTATCTTAGTACAAAGACAGATAAGAACACGACATATGCATTTGTGGTGGACTTATCCATTTTCAATGGATTAGTCGATGTGAAATACGTCACAAAGAATTTTTACGGTAATATTACACTAAAAGCCAAGGAATTGATACATTTATCAGAAGAATTGAGCAATCGGAATAAGGATCGAAAATAGGGTTCATATGGAGATTTAAATGAGGTATTTAGTACCGATCAACTTTCGTGGAAACAGAGCCGCATAAAATCCTATTCACGGTGGAAGTGTAATCAATTTATTGTTTACTAAAAACCAATATCAATCGACGAATTCGAAGAAAATCATATGAAAGATTTTTCTCATGAACTCCATCGATGTCCTTCAACAAAATTTTCAATCAACGCATACTTCAAAGGGTGAATAGAAATTTGAATCATGGTAATGATATAATATAATGTTTGTTAGGAGATACGTGATAAACAAACAATAGCAATCATAATAATACAAAAAATCTCCATGCTCCAATTTCTTCAATATCTCATCCCATGCTAACCAATCCTACATACACCTGAGAGAGCAGATATAAAAAGGGAAAAATAACAAGGGGTCATAAAGCCCTATAAGGGAGAAATGTCCATAAAATGAATGACAACTAATATACTCAAATAGCATGAATAATGATTCAAGTGGAAAGACTTCTAATATATTTCCCTCACTTTCTTTTCACCCGATGAGTTAGAACATTTCAAACATAATAATACAAGGATGATAATTAAATAGAAAGGTAACCAACGTTATTACCACCTAGCCCAGACCTGAGTGTAAAAGGAACACTACACTCTAGGATAGTGTACTCATGGGTTCTAACATATAGGACTGTCAATGAGTATCCAAAATATGAAAAATTATCCAATATTCAAAAATGGATACAGATGCGGATATGCTCATATACTCATCCGATAATTATTCGTTCGATTTTTATTAAGATTATAGTTATATTTTATGCATTTTAATCATGGTTGAAGATTCCGGCCGGAACACTGGGATTCCGGCCATCCCGTCCCGGTTTCGGCTAGCAACGGTACGAAATTGGGTAAAATATCTGGTTCCGGTGATGGAAATGAAAAAATATAAGAAAAATAAATTACCTGAAGCTGCCATGAGAAAGAATTAGAGGAAGGCAATGACATGGAGAATCGATGAAGAAAAAGACGTCGAGAAAACAAAACAACGGAACAAGCATACCTGGAATTAGGGTTTTTCTTGTGAAAGTGAATAATCACGAAGTGGTTATTCTTAACTGTGATGTTACATGACTTTCAAGGGAAAGCTGCTTTTATTTGGGCTTCTTTGCCAATTTCTCAAAATATAACATCGGGGGTTTTTACTATTGGGCTTATTATGTTACAATTATATCCCTCCATTGTTTAATCCTATAAATTACAAATATATAAATATTCAATATTTGTTAGTGAATTTGTATAAAAAATGTTCGGAAAAGCTTCAAAATCCGGAACCGAAAATGGAACGGAATTCACGAAATTTCCGAAACAGAACCGAAATTTCTAAAATTTTCGATGACCAGAACGGAATCGAAAACCGAAATTTTGAACCTTGGTTTCAACCCAAGAAATACAACAAATACGAACAATATATCAATACAAACAACACATACAATATGAACAATCCAATACAAATAACATGGACAATCCAAGCATTACAGGGATAGATAAACGTGTATGTCCAACAAATTAATCAATACAGGGATAACAGGGTGTATGTGCCCAAAACTGTCTCAACATCTTATTAATAGCGTTTCTACATTACATCACATATGAAAGAATAAAAGATATTATAAAGAGCAAGAAAGTCATTGCCACTCACCTTACCCATATTTTCCAGCAGTCCAATTGAATATTCAAGCCATAAAATGTTGAAAATCTTACTACAGAAGCAAATCATAACCACCATACTTTCCCCAAATATATTTTGCTATATAACCTCGCATTTTGTTTTCATATATGTACATGTTCATCAAACGTTCATTCATGCCGAAAAAAGCTAGCTTGAAGAACATTTTCACCAACAATCAAAGCAATCTTCTATGATAAAAATTAACTTCTTCATGTGTTTCATAAGCCAATCCATTGGTATCATATCAAGCCAACTTCGGACTGAAAAGTCCTTCAAGAGAGCCGATCAACGCGAAAAGGCTAACAGCAAAACATCCTATGCTAAAAAGCCGAAGAGCAACCCACTTTCTTGTCCAAGCTTGTACTTTCTGCTGCTGAAAGTACATTTCTACAGGGAAATATATAGCCAGGGGCCAAAAGTTTATTGCACCGATTACTCCTAAAACCTGATTGAAGTATGGGAAAAGTATTGAAATTCCTGTTGTAGATACAACCAAAAGCGATCGATAGGTTAGCTTTAAGAGATTTAGCTTGTAATGTCGTAGTATTGGAAGGTTTATCCTGTGATGTTCTTTGAGAAGTCGACTTTCTGGGAATTTTAAGGCCACCATTTTTTCCAAAAATGCGAAAATGGCTTGGCTGTACATCTGTTAAAAAACGTACATTACATAAAACTATTTCAGTAAGAAGTATAGGTACTTTACACTGAAAAGGTTCACAAAGACTTCACGATAACAAGTTTAAAATGAGGAATTTTGATCATTGTGTTTTTAGTAGAAACTCTCCTAGAGTTATTTAATGGGTAAGATGAAGAAAATTAAATTACTTCAAGAGCTAATCAGGAGAACATCCAATTATTTGAATCATCAAATTTAGAGATAGATGGTCCAGATAAAGGTTAATTATGAAGCCTTTTGATCAGACTGTTTGCCTAACATGTCTGCACTAAGCAATAAAATTCCCTCACTGAGTCACTGGGATGTTCTAGCATTTCTTATATGGAAGTTGATATATGTTGTAATTTTATATATGTATACTGTTCAAAATTCCACAATATACGACAAAATGAAACAATCGATATTTACACATAGACATTATGTCATATAAGAATATATAATTATGCATCTAATAAAATTCATATTTGAATTTTGAAAAATGGTTATGGTAGTTTTAATAACTTTTCTGGTGGACAAAGTAATATTAAGGGGTCAATGATAATGCTCTAGATTGTTGGTCTAAAAGACTTGAGATCGAAATCCATTGACATCTTTAGTCATGTTAAAAAAAAGTATATTAAGGGAAGTCTTTGGGCCTACACTATGAGATGAAAAAACAATTGTTATTCAAAAGTTTAATGCCTTAACTTCTCTTCTCCATCAAAGATATGTTGTAATATTTATAAACATATTCTTCATCTTCTTACTTCTTCAATGTGGTAATTGTACCAAGGTCAAAAGGTATATGAAATGTTTAACAATCACAATTGGTAAGTGAACAGGGTATGTGATGATATATACTCATGTTTAGTATGTTAATGATTTACTACATTAATTGTTAATCATGCTATATGGTTATGAGAACTAGCTATTTCTCACATATACCTGATAGCTTCCCATAAGATGAATTATAATGCAAACGTTAGCAATATCGACGAGCCAAAAAGGCTCGTAAAACCCAAATCCAGTAAGTAAATTTCCCGGCGTGTTGTCACCAAAAGCAGCATATCCAAAACCTCCACAACATAAATAGAAGAAAGTAGTGATACAAATGGAGATCAATGATGCTTTTTTCATTACTTTGTTCTCAGCCGGTGGTGATTTTAGAGTATCCTTCAAATGCAACAAGCTCATGTTAATACCTCAATGCGCGTTTATACATTTTTGTCGGTAATTAAAGAATGTTACTACCTGTATTTCCAGTAATATTAATGAGTATGGATATGAAAACGCTATGTCACCGAGTCCTTGAGAGACAGTCCATACTTTTTGAGAAGTTGTGCTTGCAGTTGCTCCTCCCATTCCTCCTTTTATTACTCCATTTGCTGAAATATTAGAAACATATAATATATCTTGGATACAATAGAAACTTGTTGGTGCATACAGTTATAGAGTTATTGTAGAGTTACTCACATATCACTTTTGCAACACCAAGACCAAATCCAATGGTAGAGTAGCAAAAAGACATGGTAGCAGCCACAATGGATATCCATTCTATCTTGTGAAAATTTGGTATTTGAGAAAGGAATATCTGAACAGCTCCAAATACTAACATGAATTTACTAGTATCGTATGCACAAGCTGAACTTTTTCCTTCTCTATGGTAACAGTTTGATTTCAATATTGCACTGCATTTTCAACAAAACCCTCTTTAGTTTCATGCAATATATATTACACACCAAAGTATAAGATTAATATCAAAGAATAAACAGAAATCAATTACCTCATACTAGTTGATGTAGCGATAGTAAAAGCAACATTACACGAGTACATACTGAAATATTGTAGAGAAGCACATGCCCAAGTCCTCTTTTCACCTACATATGGTCATCATTCAATGTGAATTCTAGAAAAAACATACATGTCAATGAAAAGAAAAAATAAGCTAAATTGTTATTTTACCTAAATTAACTCTAACAGCATCCATGTAAGACTGATTCCTGGTTCCAGTTACAGAGTCAGGTGATCTATAGCAATCAGATAAAAGAGAAGCTGATATGTATGTGACCACAGCAAAGCAAAGCATACAAACAGGTCCAGCAATCCAGCCAAGTTGAGCCATGCTCCAGGCAAGAGATAGAACACCAGATCCAATTACACATGTTATTATATGAGCAATACAGGTCCATAGAGTTCCTGATTCATGTAATTACACCAAAATAAACATGTTAAAAAAACTAGTAAAAAGGTTATAAAAAAAACTATGGTATTTTTGTAGAGAAGATGTTTTAGGACTTTAATCTACCTGTTCTTCTGCCACCATCATCATCAGCATGTACTAAAGCTTGTTTTAAGGAGTTCTCTAAACCCATTTTGTGTATAAGAAGATATGTTATTGGAGTTTGGAAACAAAAAGAACCAAAAGGATAAACTGTTTGCCTATGGGCCAATATCAAAACCAAATCAATAATTGATGAATTTATTCTAGTATATTGTGTTTAGATTAATCTACCAGCTGCTGGGTCCTCCTGTGGTCCATGACCAAAATTTGGTCATTGAAATATCGAACCAATTCAATAAGCACAAGTAATATTGTATTGATGTTGATTGTTTAGGTATATATTTGATACATTTACACATTGTTATCATTAAGTTGGCAATTCATTGTTTTAACAAATCTTCAAAAAATATATAATTTATAAGGCGAATAATTACGGCGTTAAACCATCATCATCTATTCATCCTTGCTTTTTTATCAATTAATGCATCAATTTTAATTTTTTTTAAAACCCAAGAACAAAAGGATACATAATAAATACTATAAGTAAACATAATTAATTGCTAAATAATTTCTTCAGTTATTGTTTTAATACAGTGCCAAATCTATCAAATTTCAAGATTATTTTAGTACTCTATTGGAGGATGTTAGCAAAATTTTATTCTTAGTCCTTGACAAGTCCATCCTATAGGTATATACATATAAAATAATATCGTAGTCACAAGAAGTGTAGACTATCTCAAGTTGAAAAATGATGATAAAAAATTGAATAAGTTGCTTAGGGTCCACGATGCCTATTTAAACATAGTAGTATAAGTGGAAATTAGGAGGTACCCATGTTTGAAACTAAATACATGGTCGTTCCTTCTAAAATTAAATTTGCACTTAACCCAAAGTTAACATGACCAAAATACTTTTTATTGCAAATATTTGCATAATTTTACTAAAAATGCAAACATTTACAGTTTTAACTACAAATATGAAGTTAAAACCGTAAATTTTGTAAGTAACTACAAATATGAAGTTAAAACCGTAAATTTTGTAAGTAACTACAAATATTTGCTAAAAATAATTTCAAAAGTTTCTTGTAAGACTGTTTTTAAAGGGGCAAAGGTGTTTTTAAAACTTATAGAAGGGTTACAAAACTTCCCTTGATATAAAGTATAGAAAATATAATTAATATAGAGCAGTGTTAAATGCACCACGCTATGAGCTTCTTTTTACCCATTCTCCATTTTACCTAGCACTATACGATTACACACTTCAAAATACCCATCAATTATTTTCGTGCTACCCATTCAGCAAACAACTTCGTACTACCGAACGGTCTTCAACCTAGCTCGACATTTTCCAAATTTTGTACTGCCAAACGGCGCCGATCGTATGTGTTGTTTTGAAAAAACCAAACAATCTTTCGAACGGTCATATACTGTCGTTCGGTAGTAGGGTACCGTCCATGCTGGGTAAAATGAAGACACGTTTTTTTTTTAAAAAGAAGTCCATAACGTGGTGCATTTAGCACTGCTCTTAGTATATATTGCTTTTTTTTTTACTTTCCTCTTCGTAAAATCTTACAGATAATAATCAAACATGTATTATTTTATTGGAAATCAAAATGGAAATACTAATGAACTTTTCAAAAATTGATCAAAAACTAAAAGTATTTCGATATTTTTTTCTAAACTCCAACAGTTCCACATAAAGGTTTTTCATAAAAAAAACAAATTGAAAGGTATGAAATAACCTTTTTTTCATCAAAAAAATAACATAGTTTTGTTCACATTTGAACACAAACATTGTACCATCTTATAAGAAATCAAAATGAAGAAAAAAACAAATGAAAATTTCCAAATCAATCAAAATCTTAAAACAAAATAAATAAACAGACAGCTTGACAGTTTCCAGAACCTCAAATCATTTAATCAATACACATAAAAATTAGATAGTTAATCATAGTAATTTTGCTTGATTAATCAACCCAGCTCATGCGGTACACTCAGTGAAAGAGATGGATTAACAGTACCAGATCCATCGACACAAGATGCACCACAATATCCCCGGTAATCATCTCACCAGGAAACCCAACACTGACAGGTGAGCCCATCGATCAGTCTTAAATGTACAGGAAGATGCTTTTGAAGAGAAGATGTTTTAGAAAGATGATTACCTGTTCTAATGCGACCGTCGTCGTCGTGTTTCGAAGCTTGCTCTTGAACCATTTTTTTGGGCATGCAAAGGTTTGATGCTGAAGTTGTGATCTAAAGTTAGACGATCATATCTTTTTTATTGCCTACGATTGTGATATCTCCTTTTCAGGTCAACTTATCTTCCCACGGAAAAGTTTTGAAGGGGATGGGGAATATTTTGATTTGCTCCAAATTTCACTAAAATGAAATAAATTAATGGTTGCATTGACATTTAGTATACTCATAAATTTTTAGTTAAGCATTAATGTTGGTCAAATGTACCGGCATGGTTAATGTTTATTTTCGAGATGTTGATCCAATATTAGCAGGATACATTATGCATTTAGACGAAAAAGGGCAAGGTTCACCATGTATCTGGAGGATAAAAAGGGCAAGTACAGCAAGACTTGTCTGAAAAAGAATGGATCTACTTACTTAATATTCACTATTAATGATCAAATATATGTTTTGCTTCCAATCGTGACTCCATGGAAAGGAAACACTGCTTTTTAACTAATGAGTATAAAATAATGATAAATTCTATTATTATTTTTTTTCTTCAAAAATTTGAAGGATATAGTTCTTCTTGCTCGTACTTTAATTCTTGCTCGTACTTCAATTTACCAAGTTTATCAACTCCTTTCAAAATTTATGCTAAATATATAAAATTTTACGAATTAAACGGAAAAAAAACCATGAATCTTACTAGAAAAAAGAATTAGCGCGACCATTTGTTAAATTTTATCTCATTTTTATTTTTTGCTTTTGTGCAAAGAAATTGCAAGATCTCACTAAATGGAAGTTGCAAGTTTTGCTAAATCAAGTATCAATCATCTGACATGTTAATAGAATTATCACACAAAGTGGATGAATGAAAACAAAATTATCACAACTAGGTATTTGGAAATAGAATTTGTCTACAAGAAGATATAAAATAAGTCAGAGGAGGTGATGATGTTGAAATTGTGCAATTTAATGTATGCAAAATATATGTCAAGTTGAAATGAAGATCAAGAGCTTCACGGTAGAAGAAGCGAAAGGTTCATCAGGGAAACAAATTTATCTCATTTTGACGTTTGTGACAGCGAGAGGGATGACAGATGAAAACCCGTTGATCGACCGATGGCTATGCACGAAAGTGCACTTCGAATAAATGTAGGAAAAATAAAGAATATATGTTGATTTTGTCGAGGTAGATCATTAATCTGAACCACATTATATTTTCTGTCAGTGCGTGATTGGATAAATCGTACCACTCATTGTTGAATACCACTAACAATTAACCGATAGAGTAAATCATGGTATTCCATAATATTTTGCATGATGGATTGGTATCGATACTGGTTATCTTGTTATGAGGTTTGTTATTAATGGTTGATTATTTAAATAGTATAAGTTGATGCACAATAATTACAAAGTCAACTAATGTGATGGAAAGGAAATTTGGCACGCAGAAAGTTTAAGGTGGATACGATATTGAAGAGGTGGAAAATTTATAAAATAGTTTTGGGTACATAGAAATTGAAAGGCCAAGAAGCGTATGTTTTGAAAGATAAGGAAGAGCAAACTCATACATCTCAGCTATGCCTATCGAATGAGATACTTCAGCGGTTTTCATGTGTGAACACGATGAAGAAACTATATGATCTTTTCAAATAACATATCTAGTAAGTCACCAACAATCTATATCATCGTATAACATCAAATTATTCCATTTGGATGCAACCTTGGATTACAATTTCAAAGTATGTGGATAAACTCAATATCTTGATTATGGACTTGAAGGTAGTGAAAGTTGAAATTAGCAATGAGGCACAGGTTGTCATGGTGTTATGTTCATCACATTCGAAGTATACATCGTTCGTGTACTTTATGATATACAAGGAAAGTTCTATTATAGTATATCCGATGTGAAAGTAAGCTTACATAACGAGGTGTTGAGGGGTGGATCGGCTGGTAATGAGAATATTCATAGTGGTGCATTGGGATTGGTTATTCAGACTAGACTCAGGAGCCTAAATCACCTTGATGGAGCAAGTTATATGCATTGGTCCTAGTATAAGTGTAGTACCCTCCATTTCCAAACCCGAAAAGGAATGCTAGAATGCTATAATCATTGCCCAACTTATTTAGATAAGCAGTGTTTTTTAGAAACCAAAGTAAATAAAGAAACAAAAAGTAATTTTGATTACATAACAGTTTTACACAATTTCCATTATTGCTCATGCATGGGTCTCACACATGGGTAAATGAAATAAAAACAAAGATAGAGATAACATGAGCGACTTACGATGGTGCTCCCATGTTGATACAGTTTATTATAGTTAAATATAAATTTTTACTTAAGTCAATAGGTTTGGCTCAGTTGGTTAGTAGTTTAGACTATGATATTAAAAGTCATGAGTTCGTCGGGATCGGTACTTGTTAGCATTAATGAAGCATGTTCACAAAATATAAATAATCTAGACTTTACATCATAACACAAACTGGTAGATAACTACTAGATAGATAAGTATCCATCTTACAACATCTTTGAAAACTCTATTCGTTTTTAAAAGAAAGCTATCATCTTACCCATGAACTCGGTCTACTCAAATGAATAACTATAAGCTTATGAAGTGAAAATAGATAAACAAACGACTCAAACAAAAAGCCTACCGTGAATAATATTATTCCCTACACAACATAATACATAGTGGAAACCACTACGCAACCATGGGCTAGTTTTCTGCTAACTGTTATTATGAAACAACATAAATTATCATATTTTGTATCACAGCTTCATTGCAAAGTTCACATGTGGCCATTCAAATAAGTTAATGAAAGTATCCTTCACTCCCTATTCTACCTCAGTTGCATTCAATACTTATATTCATTCATAAAGTGTTCCGATCAACAAACTGCTAACACTAAAACATCCTATACCATTCAGTAGTTTCCCATTACCTTTCTTCTACTCATGTTTTTAGTGGCATATGTTGCATATTAATCAATGGGTGCAGATATATATAATATTACGCTAATGTTATGCAAACAGACATAGACACATTTGACCATTGAATGTGTACACACAAATATATATCGTCACACACACATGATACTCGACATATACAATAAGTTTATTCATTTAACCCAAATAATATATAAGGTACATTATTTAATAAAGTATCTTTGTATATTTTTTTTTGATCTAACTATCAATTTTAAACAATATAGAAGATATTTTATCTTATAGAATACCTTTTTTTAAAGTCTAACATATCTAGACATTTAATAAATTTTAACTTTAGATGTAAATAAGAATGTAACATATGAACACCTTTTCTATTAACAACATCATTGCTACTACTTGAAAATAAGATGTGAAAATAACCGAAAACCATTTACTTTAAAAGAAATCCAAAACATATAATTTCAAAATTAACATTTATAAATTTGTACAACAAAATAAATTTTGTATGCAACTTATTTTATAATAAATGAACATGTATGTATATTTTAAAATAAATCAAATATGAAAATAACACAACTTTATTATTAACTAACTCGAATTGAACAAAAACATTTTTTGTGTAAAATTATAATGGATGAATATGATATAAATAATGGAAAACCAACTAATTAAATGATTCATGAATATAGTACCTTGTTGGATGATCATGTTGAAAGTTTGCCATGTTGTGCCGGTGGCCTTTCTGTTTGATAATTCTCTTTCGATCTTAGTGCAAGAATGGAAAAATATTACGCTAAGTTTTAATTGCTTGTTTAGAGATGGTGGAGAGAATCAGATGGAGTCTAGAGTTTTATTTTCACACACTTAAAATTAGGAACTATAGTCATGCATATAGTATCCAATACTTTGATTATTTCGCAATGAAGCAATATTTCATTCCCTTTAAACCAACATAATTTCCCTTTACATACACCAATATAAGTCCAACCATAAAATAAATTAGCTGGTTAATTTATTTCTGGCCATCATCAAACAAATACAATACTTATTTGTTTTAGTTTTAATACTTCAGTCCTACTAAATAATAATGAAATAGATAACAATTATTAATATTATTCAAAATATATGTCCGTACATAATAAACTTATTTATATAACGATTATATTAGTTTCTCTATGATAATTTATAATATTTATAGATTATTTTATAAAAACAAAAATTAGATGAACGTTGAGAATTACGGTTGTGTGGTTTTTAGATGTTATCCATAATTCTAGTAATATATGAATAATACCTCTAATATTAAAGCTTATACTAACTTTGCTGAAGTATAGTAGTAGATGCGAGGTCAGATGCTTATAAATCATCTAGGTGAAGTTCTACTTCATAATAATTTAAGCAGCACCCTTAAAATGATTTATCTTACACGTTATATCTCTTCATCAATACTATGTCACTAAGATGTCAAAAACTCGGTCAATGGTCAATACTCTAATAACATCTACAGTTAATTGCGAAGGTTGGCCTTTGAAATCACTTGCTTCATTCCGATAATATTTATTGATTAATCACATGCCTTGGCTAAGATCTTCATGATCTTATGTCAACTTCCATCTATGATGACCCTAGCCTTCTATATTAAAGTAGATGAATCCTCCACTTGGGTAGTGTGTTGTTCATATTTTTGAATGCATACCTAAAAATGTTCTTAAACATGAACAAATGTCACGTGATTGGCCATAATAAACATAAGGTCTCCATCCATAATATTCGCAGTACTCTTAAGTTGAAAGTCTATTGCACTTCATTACATGATATCTTTTATTTGACTTTGATACAATAACTTATAGAAGACTCTTGATGAGTCATTATGTAATCTTACAAACAACTATAAGTACAATGGCCTATTATTGCCCCAACAATTAAAAGTAAAGATCCATCCATAGTATGGCAAAGACCAACAACTGTCGATACCCAAAATCAAAGCCACTTCAAGTCGTCCGACCCGCAAGCATCAAAATAACGAAGCTTCTAGTGGTTAAACTATCTCCATTAGACATGAACCTATACATAAGTTTCTCACATCAGAAGGAATAACATATAATATCAACATAGCAAAGTACATAATGACACATATGATATATGAGATACATATGAGAGGGAGTAAATATCAGAGTTTACATCGCCCGTACATTAAGTACTGAAAAATTAAAATAAATAGCAGACCGTATATATGTAAAACCAGCTGCCAAATATAGAATGTAATAAACTAAAACTGGATAGTAGCTAACAACATCTCCAAGCTCCATAAACTACTCCAAACCTAATCGATGGTGCTCCATACACCTAGAATCTCAGCCTACTCATGAAAGTATCATAGGATTGTCAAAGAAAACAAAACAAAATCAAAATATGGATCAAACATAAAGCATGTTGCAAGGAGGAAATTAGCATAAGTTATTGTTGGATCTAGTGCATCAGTAGCGCGGTAAAAAAGGAATTTTGAAAAAAAATTCCTTCTATTAAATTGCACTAGATCATATTTTGTTTACGTGAACAATTTACTTTTGCACTAAATCATATAGAGTGAAGTTAATAAAAGAGATTTGTGTTTTAATTTTAATTTCATTAGTTTATATTAAAACATTTGTGTTTTAATTTTTATTTGATTACAATATTTATGTCTGTACAGTATGATTTATATCTATTAAGTTTCAAATCCAAAGTTGTTTTATTTTGTTTTTATTTTGACCTAGGTACCTAAAGCTTTATAAAGAAATAACATCCAAATGTCTTGTGATTTTAATATATTGTCAGAAATAATATTCTAGAGATGGGTTTCAAGTTTCATAATTTTCTGAATTAATGTGGATTTATTATCAATTTTCTAGTGAAGAAAATGGTTAATTGGGTTTAAAATTAATTACGGCTATTTTATATTAGCTTTTGATCAAAAATTTATAGATGTTGGGAAACATAGTAAAAGTGAATTATGGGAATTTTTGGAGAATTTTTCTAAGTGTTTTAATAAGTATATAAAATTATTTAAGGTATGGGACTTAAATGTTTTATATGTTTATAAAAGGCGAAGAGGCAATTTGCAAATGTTTTAAATTATTATTTTTGAAATTCGGTAGTTTTTTTAGAAAATATTTTGGAAAATAAATTGGCAACCAATCGTACGTTGACAAACAAAGCAAGTTAGTTGAAAAGAAAGTACCTTTTTAAGTTAAAAATCAATTTTTAGAAGTTTTTGTTGTTTCACCGCTTTTGGCAGCACCTTTCAACTACAAACTTCCGCCTCCAACTTAAGTCGAAACCAATACACATGGTATCAAAAGCCTTTGTACATAGTAGATCGGAGATAGGCGAAAGGTATAGAGTTGAAATAAGGGTTCCGAAGGGGTCGAAACCTTGTTGTGCTTTCAAAAGAAAATGTGCTTGCTTTGCTTTCGAAAAGAATGCTTTGAATAAGATAGCTTTTGATTTGGTCAAATGGTTTTAAAGGAATGAGCTTTCGAAAGAGGTTGCGCCTTTGTTCTAAGAAATTACTTTCGAAGGGGTCGAAACCCCAACCTGCCACCTTTTACTTTTCGCAGCAGTGCCTTCGAGAGGGTTCCTTTGTTTTAAAATTAGAGCCGCTTCTCCAATGCTTTCGAAGGGGCTGGTTTCGACACCATCCACTTCTTTTACTTAGGAAATTGCTTTAGAAAGAGTTGTTTTTGACTTAGTTGTTTTAAGACCCTTTTTATATTTTGAACGTTAAACATAAAGGTTTCGAAATGAATGGTTTTGAATGGTTTCGAAAAGCTGTTCCATATGTTTTTACTGGAACCCAATGCTTTTGAAAGGTTTGTTTTGAGTAGAGTACTTTAATGCTTTCGAATGGTAACTAATAAAGGCTTTGAAGGGATGGTTCTCCGGTATTTTTGAAAGGTATATGATAAAGGTTTCGAAGGGATGGTTCCCTAATGTTTTCGAAAGGTTTGTCTTTAGTGTTAAATGGAAGGTTTCCAATGTTTTCGAAAGGTAGGTTTGAAATGTTTTAAAAGAGGACGTCTAAGGTTTATAAAGCTTTCGAAGAGATGTTTTCAATGTTTTTGAAAGGATTATGGTAAACAGTTTCGAAAGGTATGTTTTGGCCTTCCGGCCTAAGGTTATAAAGTAAAGTAGTTTACTTGTATCGAAAGGGGTACTTTCAATGGTTTCAAAAGGAGTACTTTCAATGATTTCGAAAGAGATTGTTTAAAGGTTTTAAACAAATATTCGAAAGTTTTCATCAACAATGTTTTGAGTAAAGCATAAATCATGGAAAAGGGATTTAAGTAAAGTGAATAGTATGTTTTTCTTGTTTAAGTATGATTTAAAGGGATTAAATCAATTTGAAAGGTTTTTAGGAAAATTTTTAAAAGGGTAGTTAACCCTAAGTAAAATGACTTAAATATTTATATACCAGATGGGATTGGTATAGGGTCGCGCTCTATATGTTAGCTATAGCCCCTAGCTAATTTTAATCCAAAATTCCAGTGTGTAGAGTTTAGTCACAGGTAAGACTTAAATGATGGTTACATATAGAAAGTAGTATATATGTACGGAGAAGAAGGATAGGTTATTGGTGAGCCCGAAAAACCATTAGGATCAGGTAACCCTTGGAGAAGTAAGTTAAGGACAGACCATCCAAAAGTATGTCTTACAGGTGTTAGATAATTTGTTTATTTTGTCTGGTAGGCCCGAGTCGGCCAATGGTTAGTAGTGAGCCAAACAAAACTATATTTTTCGGACAAATGGTCCTTTTGTTACCTGTTTATAAGAATATATGATATTGCTATTATTGTTATAATCAGTTTGATTAATCAGTTTGATTTGCAAAAATATATGTTTTAAAGGGATATTAGCGAGGGGAAACCAGTTCCGCTAAGCGGCGTGGTCTCATTTAATATCAAAAAACCGGGATGTAGTAGTATTATTCACACCAGGCTTTATGTCTGACTCGAAGTTTATGTTTTCCCCTTAAACTCTCGAGTGGTCAAAATTAATTTGTGTAGATTGAGCGTTAAGGTTTTACAGGTTTAGTAGGTGGATGAATAAAGCTTCCGAAGACGTGCAGGAGGCAAAGTTAGCTATTTGGGAGTTGTTATTTAGTGTCATTTCCACTGTGATGTATTCAGACAGTTTTTGTCAGTTTAGTACTCTGAACATCCAAGGGGGCATCTTCGTATGTTGCTCTTGGCTTATTTTGTAATAATTATATTTGATCAAAACCTGGAAAGCATTTGAGATTATGTATTAGAATATGAAACATGTTTTTGAAATGTAATCAGTAAAGTTGCTATTTTTGGAATCTATGATTTTGTTTCATATCCATGTGCTTCTGATATTATGGATACCACTAACATTACCGTATTTTGTCACCAAAAGTTAATACTATAGATGACTGTAGCATTTGTAGCGCTTAGCTTCGGGCCTCAAGATATGGGATATTACAACTTGGTATCAGAGCATTGGTTTATGAAAAACTTTAAACTTAAAATCATTTTGAAAACATAATCCTAAGGAATTAGAGAAAAGATCTGGGTATGAGATAACGCTATAGTAATGTACTTGTATTTGCTGTATATAAGTATATGCTTTATCTCTATTCTCCCATCTCTCTTAGACTATTCTTCTGTATTTTACGAAGACTCGAATGCAAATATGGATGTTAGAAGTGGAAGAGTCAACCTTGGTGGGGGAAGTACCACAACCAATGGAAATGCCAACCCAGGTCAGGCATAAGCTGCAAATGTGGGTGCTGGAGTCCCATAAGTTGATATGGAAGCGATGTATCAGTTCTTTGTAAACATGATGCAAGCGGGAATTGCTGCTAGAGTAGTTGGAGGAAATGCTGAACGAGGAAATCAAGAAGCTCCGGTGGTGAATACTTATGCCATTTTTAGTAGAGATTATGCTCGGATGGGAGGAAAGTCGTTTATTGGTACTGAAGACGCAATTGAAGTGGAGAATTGGTTACTTCATTACGAGAGGATTTTTGCTGATTTGGGGCTCAACGACGAGCAAAAAAAAAGACTTGCCTTTAGATAGCTACAAAGAGCAGCACTGTATTGGTGGAACAGTGTGACTGTTGGAGTCAATGAGGAGACCATGACTTGAACTGAGTTCAAAAGGAGGTTTGAAGAAAGGTTTATGTCAGAGATTGCTAAGTCCACTCTGCTCAGGAAGTTCGCTAAGTTGGAGCAGGGGGATATGACTGTACTTGAGTATGCAACAAGGTTTAAGGATTTAGCGAGATATGGCTATGCTACGGTTGATACTGTTATTAAGAGGAATGAAAAGTTCATTCGGGGGTTGAAGCCTGAGCTTGCTAAGGCTATGTTATCGCACATTAGAGATCCATGTAATGTTGTTGTGGAGATGGCCTTAAGGCATGAAGAGATGATTGTTTTTCTAGAAGGACTTAAGGCAAGGGAAGCTTAAGGAGGGCAGAGTCAGAAAAGGAAGTCTTTCCATAAGAAAGGAGATCAGAAGGGTGGAGTTGCTAAGAAAGGAAAAGTAGAAGTTGTCTGTTATAAATGTGATAAGAAAGGATGCTATACTCATGAATGCCGAACATGCAAAGGAAAGGAAGATACTGAGTAGAAAGGAGTGAGGTGTTTCAACTATGATCAGATTGGGCACTATAAGAACCAGTGCAAGGAGTCAGCCAAGGATGGGAAAGGCAAAGTGTTTGCATTGGAGCCAGCTACCTCAAAACCAATAGCAGGGGAGAGGGAAAAGTTGTGTTGGGAGGTACGCTTTTGATTTATGGTGTATCAGTTAGAGTTCTCTTTGATACCGGTGCATCACATTCTTTTATATCTCATTATTTGGTAGATAAGCTTAACCTAGAACACTCATACCTAGTTACTTCCTTAATGGTTGCAAATCCGATAGGAGGTTATGCGACACTTGGGATAAGATGTGACCACCTAGAGTTTGAATTGTTAGGTCATACATTTGTTTGCATTTTGCATTTGTTTGATTTCGTAGGTTTCGGAGTTATTTTGGGTATGGAATGGTTAAGTAAATACGATGCTAGGATATTTTGCCATGATAGAAAAATATCACTTAGACACCCCGATTGTAGTGATCAGATAGTATACTCCACAGAAAACCCTAGTATTGAGGTTAACGCGTTGTTGGGTGTTGTAGAGGTAGAAGACAAGTTGAATCGAGTATTCGTGGTTAGGGAATTCGCAGACGTCTTTGAACTTGTAGTGCGATTGCCACCGAAACAAGCCATTGAGTTCGAATAGATTTGGTACCAGGAGCAGAACCGGTGAGTAGGCCGCCAAGCAGAATGACATCTACCGAGTTGAAGGAGTTAAAGGTACAATTGGTGGATTTGGAAGGCAAGAATTTCATCAGCCCAAGCAGTTCACCTTGGGGACCAGCTGTAACGACCTATATTTTTGACCATTTATCGAATAAAGATGGTTAGAAACAAAAATTTATATTGTTATTAATGAAGATATATCGAATGGAAGTGATATTCTAAATTGAATCTGTAAATGACAAAATTGCAATAGGAGAAAAGTTTTAATTAGTATCTGAATTGAAACAAACAATATTCAATTGTATTAAACTAATAACTGAAGTATGAACAATAAATGTCATTTAAATAAAGAAATTGAATAAATGTGCAATAAGATAAAAGAGGATAACAAATTTCAATATAACCTTTTGATATTGATTGTAAGGAATTAATAATAGAATTCGAATTAAAAAATGTTTTTTCTTAAATACGAGATTGATTGGTTGTTAATAAAATAAGAACATAAGTCGAATAAATAAATTTTCTGATATTGGAAAATATCTGGAGATATATTTCTGGGAGCTATAATAAATTTTCAAAATGCTAATTTCTGAATAAGAAAAATAAATATATGTATATATATACAAGCTTCATGATGGAAAATTTTCAAACTTATGACAAAAATATATATAAGTGTAGTATATGTATATGTATATATGTTTATATAAAATAGTGAATATGTAAATATGTAAATATATATATGTTTATATATTTATGTATATGTATATGTAAATATGACAAAATAAATATGTATATGGTAAAAATATATACATGTAAGCTATATACATATACATGGAAGCATCCTGATGGAAAACATCAAATTCAAGCACATAATAAATCCAATCACACACAAAATATCACGTCACTTACAAAATCAAATCAAACAATGAAATCAAATCAGCCACCAAAGCATAAGAAAAAAATAAAAAATAAAAGAAAAAGAAAAAATATAGCATGTGCATGTACAACCTCAGCCCCCTTTGTATTTAAAATTGTTCCCCTCCCCTTCTTTATAAATACCCATGCTTTGTCACTTGTTTATTTGTTCACGTATAACATATAAAAAAAAAATCCGCCATTTAAACAAAGATCAAGTTAAGGTTAAAAGCTTGAAGGAAGTGATAAGATAAATAGCAGTGTTCATCACTTTGTATACCGGTGAGTAAAACATATAAAAATTTATTTAACTAGTTTTATATATGTACACTCGTATATCTGTTAACTGAATAAATCCTTGTTATATCAAGTGTACATGTATTGATATGTATTCATCTCTTTTACATGTGAATTAGACCTGATGGTTCACCCTGTATCCAAGTATTGTGTTTTCTTCTATCTCCTGTACATGTTTTCTTATAAAACCGTTAAAGCTTCAACCTTAAAAATTCAACATCTCATCATCCAAGTAGCTTTAGACTTTGAGTTCAAAAGCAAAGATGGTTGTTTTTGAGTGTAGTATATGTTAAAATTTATTTTGTTTGAAATCGTCAAGCATGGAGAGAGAGAATTCTCTATTACAGTAAGTATGTCAACTAAGGTTGAATTTCAACCATCAAAATTTTATCAATGGAATATACAGATGTGTTCGTCATCGAAAAACATGAATTTTAAGGGTGATTTGAAGATTTTTAATGGCGTGTGGAGGTAGCAAAGGGAAGATGAATGGAATTGGGTGTAATGCCAAATTCAGGCGACGAAGTCGATTTCAGGTCGTGGTGTTCGGCGTGGAGGAGGTTTAAAGTGTGGCGCAATGGGGAAAAATGTCAAAAAAATTTACTCGTGTGTGTGGGGTAGACGAGGTCGATCTAGGGTTAGGGTGGTTGTTTGTTTGGGGTTCGGGTTTGTGGAAATGGCGACGAGGCGGGAGAGAGATAGCCGTGCGCACTAGGGGGAATTGGAAGAGGGTGTGATGGCGGTGCTCTAGGCGTAATCTAGTGGTGGACGGCGGTCTTTAGTGGCAAGGCGAGGAGTTTGAGTGAGGCTGGGTTTCGTTCCAGGTTGGGTTGAATTTTGAATTTTCGAACTAGGTGTGGGTCGCGGTTTCCAAGTGGGTAGGTGTGGTCGAAAGCAATGGGTGAGGATGGACGACGAGGAGTTGAGTTGGACGGAGGCTGTGTGTACGTGCACATGTGTTCGTGCACGTTTTCGTGCTTTTGGATAGAAGAAGGAATGGGTCGGAGTTGATGTTTTGGGCCGGGCTTGAACATTGGGCCAGTTGGGTTTTTGTGAAAAAAAAAGAAATTTAAATTAATTTTTTTTAATGACATATAGAGTTTAAAAACTTTATTTTCTTTATTTTAATTGAAAGAAAAAGGAAAGAAGAAGAACGGGTGGAGGAAGGCAGAATGTTTTTGTGGTTTGTGAGCTGTAGATGGGCTAGTTTTGAATGGGTTTGGGCCGAGAATTTAATAATAAATTCAAATCAATGTATTTAATAACCTTTAAATTTACAACTCTGTTTCTTCTTTGTTTTATGTAACATCCCGAAAATTTTCGACTTTCGAAAATTCAACATCGATACTCACTTTATCGACTGCTGAGCCATCGAATGCCGGAAACCCGAAAAGTTATGGTTTTAAGAAAGAAGAAAAAGGTAGAAGAAGAAGATAGAAGAAAAAGGAAGAAGAACAACAACATAACATCCGATACAGAAGCAGAAAATCAGAATCTCACATATCGCAGCGGAACAATATATAATAGATAAATGAATATCATTTAAAAACAAAAGAATTATATCTGTTATTACATTACATCACATCATATCATCAGAGTCAATATACAACAATGGACAGTTATATAACTTGTCCTCATACAGAATACACAGCGGAATAAATATATCAGATACAAGTACTACGTCTCGTCCTCCAGCTTATCTCCAAAGCTCCAGAATATCCAAAATATCCTGATAATCTAACTCTAGACTGCCCGTGTGGAAATTGGTGGGCACCCAGAGTTTAGAAGGGAACAATAAACTCCGAGTCAGTCATGGTGACTGGTGTGAGATCGTAAAACAGTTATTCTTTAAAATAAACAACAGGATAATTTTAAAGTCAATTCGAAATGCTTTTGGAAAATGAAACTACCATAAGACCTCCCACCACACACACAATGCAAACGCAGACTTGGAGGAGATTTCTTCTTATGATAGTCAAAGATGCTTACTACGCAAAATCAAATCATTTTTGATATTATTATTAGTGCATAGTGTAGAAAACATTTCGAAAGTAGAATATAAATCTTAGCCAGCATAGGTACCATTATATTATGCCTGCTATAGCTGCCTCCTGAGGAGACAGGTTATACAATTGAAATCGTAAAGGCTCGTATTGTTTCTTTGGATTTCCAACAAATGGTCAGGCTAAGGAACTTCCTATCCACGATGGGTACGTCCCTGGAATAGACGACCCGAGAACCTAACCGGATCTCTGCCAACACAAGGCCGGGTTACCTCTGCAAAAATAGGTAACTACTGACACGCGTATGCCATCCCCCGATCGTCACCGATCTTCCCGAGGATCCCCGATTCGCAACAAACCACATAGATAATAATAATGCAGTAACCACAGAGGTTAAGTATCTGGGCTCCATACCATGATACCACCTTTATCCAGAAGGAATGACATACACTAAGGGGCGCTACTCCCTAGAACCTTGCTGCATTCGTCCTGTTTCGACCATTTCCGGGGTGTGAGGCTCGACGAAGTCTCGTCCACAAAGCTACGCTTTCTTAAAAAGCCCTGCTTCGGGTCAAACAAAATGATCAACCTATGATCACAAAGATATAAGATCAAACAAATGATCATATCACAAATGATCAAACCCTGATCATTTCACAGCAACACTCAGTATGCCACGTTACCAAATTGGGATATATCGCTGATAAATTTCAACTACATAACCTCTGAGCTCGTACGTCTCAGAGAAGGGTGTTAAGCTAAGAGAATAAATTCTCCGCCACCAACAGAGATGTATTTGAAAGAAATCAGCTTTATATCTCAAATTGTAACGTCAGACACACAATCCATACAAGTCTGTTCCGGGATCGAACAGAACCGAAGGCACTTCTCACGAAGCCCTTGCATTTCCGGATAATTTTCTAATCACGTCCGGACTTCCCGTCACTAAGGGTGATAAAACCTCTAAATCGAAGATCAGTCGATGTAGAGTAGCTCGACGGTAATCCTTCCGTTTTCAAAAATATCCGGTCTTCGACACCGGTCTTCAAATGCGATTCATAACGACGTATCACATATTCGGAATGGGTTATACGACCCCATGGTCCTTTCCCGGCTAACCCGAATAGTGAGCGCTTATTCAAAAATAAGTGTGGCATTCAAATTCATCCAATTCACAACAAATACCCATCTAAAGGTAATTACTGATAGTCGGTTATTTAACTATCAATAAAGATGCGCAACATCATCAGATTCCAAATAATTTTCCAAATTATTTATTTCCAAAAATATCTTTTACTAGATATATTATTTCCACACTTAACCGTTTGAAAACAATTTCAAATCAATTTCCACCTTTCATTTTATCTTTGAAGATAACATCTCAAAACGGTTCATTTCATATTGGAAAAGCATTTCCATACTTATTTAAAAATAAGTAATTCACACATCATTTATTTTCAACATTTGAAAATATTCGATATACTTAAATCCAATTAAGTATATATTTCATTCTTTAAGGAAATCATTCTCTTTAAACACATTTATTTGAGTCAAAACGAATGTTACGTAAAACATCGTTACGACGACTCAAAATCACTAGTATAGGGATTCGGAATTAAAATAGATATATAAATCCCAATACTACATAAAAATATTTCCTTTCGGAAATCATTTACTATAACAACAGTGTTATAGTCAACCATTTCCTTATTTTTCTCGAAAACGTCTATTTCAACAATGAACGTTGAAATCTATGTATTCGATACTTAGCACGTTTTAAAAACATCTTTTAAAACAGTTACTTCATTTTTATAATATCGCTTTCCCTAAACCATATCCATTCTACTTCAAAAAAATATATTCACTGTCCAAAATCGTGAATATACTTCACTAATCACATTTCACTATTAAATTCATCAAATTCAATTTATTTCGAATTTATAAAACAACGCTTATAAATTCCATTTCTGTTTTATAACAACTTCGGTTTATAAATCTCCTTTTATTAATTTCTATAATACACTTATTAAAATAAGTGATTTCAGATTTATAAAACAACGTTTATAAATTCAACCTTATATTTCACCATAACTTTGATTTATAAATCCCCTTTATTAACAAGTTCGATCAATACTCCCTTTAAAGGTAAAAATCCAATTTTATAAGTTAATTTCTTATAAATCTTCCATTCTACAATTTCATTCATTTTAACTTCACGATTTATAAATCCATAAATTTCATTCTTTTTACTTACAATTTATACATCTATAAATTTCATATCGATTTAACTTTACAATTTATACATCTATAAATTTCATATCGATTTTCCAAATTCGCTTCAATTAGCCAATTAAATTTCTAATTGGACTTTCCACTTATTTCTTTTTAAATAAATTCCTTTTAAAGAAAATCAATTTCAATCGTTTTCTTTCAATCTATTTTAAAAATCCAAATTTTAAATTAAATTCTTCAATTTATAATCACTACTTTACGAAATCCATTTATTTAACATTTTCACTTGATTCTGGAATTAATTCAATACGATTATAAAAATTCACTTTTTATACTTTAAAATTCCTTTCTTCGAATTTATTAAATTTCAAAAATCAAATTCACTTAGAAATTTCTATTTTGATTTCCAAAAATTCAATTTCGTTTATTTTTGGAATCCAATGATGTCAAAACATCCATTCAGCTAAATTTTAGCTTCTCAAACAATTTCCAGATATCAATTCGATAACAACAATAATCATTCACAGATTATCACATCACAGTAGAAATAAATTCAATCAATGTGAGGGGTCCAGTTGGATCCCTCCAACCTGTTTCCCTGCATCCAAAGATGTTAGCACAATACCAATTCCGCTCCAGTACGGAATTATCGCGGTATATAGGTTTTTATAAATCCGCTTACTAACGGCGCAATAGGGTCTCATCCGCTATACGAGGCGGGAAATCAATCAATCCAATATATACATATGCCAATATGTATATACTGCTATATATATAGATATATCCTATCATATCTAATAGCACATCAAATAGCAATCAACACAATCAATAACTGCAATTCAAAATTAAATCTGAGTGAGAAGATCTCACCTTAGCTTTTTATTTGCAATCCCGTTTTCGTTCCAGATTGTTTTCTTCACAGTTTAACCTTGTATAACAATTACATAATCTTATTACTATTTGAACAAATCAAATAAATAAATTCTTCGCTTAGAAATTTTAATTATCCAATGATTTCTTTTAAATAAATTTATTTGACTAACATTTCAAACTAGTCCTCTTTAACAAATTTATTTAACTAATTATTAAATTTCTCTTTTTAAATCAATCCAATTTAATTTAAATCTATCTTTATTACTTTCATTTACTATATATATTCAAAATCAAATCAAAGCCGTATATATATATATGTATATATATAATTTTGTAGATAAACTAGAACTACCTTATGGTAATAATTGTATTTTCGGTTTATCTATATATGAATATATTCATTGTAATAAAATTTCACTTTAAACAAATATTTTTAAATCTCAAACAAAAATTCCTTTTTCTTTTATATTCATTTTCTTTTTCTTTCGGTATATATATATTAATTAAAAATTGGTATAAATTCTTTACTGTATATACATGCTTCCAGATGAAAATAGAATTTTAAAATTATCTAAACTTTAAATTGTTGTACCTCATCTACTCGTCACGCTCGACTTCGTTCCACACCACCATTTGCCTCGACATCCACTGCCAGTTCCACGCGTGCGCTACCAGCTCGAGTTCGAGCTACTTGGACTCGCGACTTCATCCTCACCTTTGCCCTAGACGCCGCCGCCAACCAGCTCACGAAACCCTATCGAGTCGCCACGCGAATTTGAACGAGTCGCCATCGCCTCGACGTTCGCCGCCCCAAATCGAGTCGCCTCGACCTCGCGAACACCACTACATCCCTCCACGCGAATCGCCAAGAGCACACGCCTCGAAGACACAGCCAAATCCTCAATCTACGCGACCACCTCTTCGAATTCGCGAATCGCCGCCGTCGCTTGCCACTGCGACTTCGTCGCGACTGACTTTTGCTTGCGTGCTCCATCTCGGTTTTGAAATCGTGACTTCGAAAAATGGGAGAGGGAAGAGTGGACGTGGTTTTAAATTTTGAATTTGAGGAATGGGGGATTTCGATTTGAAGAGAATATAGGAACGCGGTCACAAATTTCTTTGTTTTCGAACTGAAGAGCTTCGTTTGTTTCTTTTTTTTTTCGTTTGAACTGAAGTATGGAGAGGAAGGGATTTAAAATTGGAAAAGGAACGCGATGATTTTGTTCGTGATTCTCGGCGTGAACAACGGCTGAAACAAAGGGAAGAAACGTGTATTGATATTGACAATTTAAAATTTTAAATTCAAATTGAACTCGATTAAATTTCAAAGCATTTACCCATCGTGTGGTCACATAACAATTCCAAATGCTACGAAATTTGAAATCCGGTAATAATTCGATATTACGGACCCAATGGAACTGGTTTCGTCGAATTCCGAGACTGTGCCCCGGAACGCTATTTTTAAATATCGATTCGAACGATTAAATTTCAAAACTGAACAAAACAGTTCCAAATTCGATTCTGACAGTTCGATTAGCTTCGGTATTATCAATACGAATTTTAAAAGCTTTCGAAATATTTTTCTTCAACTTTAAATTGAAGATTTAAATTTTATTCAACTTACAATAGATTAAATTCTGAAATTAAATCGCCAAAATTGAATTTATATCGAGGATTCAAATTAAATCACCGTTCAAATATTTAAAATTAATTAAATATTCTCAATTAAATTCGTTCAAAATTCCGGGTCGTTACAGACTTCCCCCCTTAAAAGAATTTCGTCCTCGAAATTACAAGTTAGGAAAAATGGTCCTTAACTCGTCTACTATTTTTCACAATCCAATAGTTTTATCAATTCATCAAAACAAATCTTTCTACTAAAGATTCGTCATCATTCCAACTATCTTTCAACTTCAATTACAGATTTCAAACAACATTGTTTTCTTAACAATTCAAATTTAAGTTTAAATTCAAATTTAAACTTCCAAAATTTCTCAAAAATTTTCTAACGCCCTAAATTTTCGAAAAATTTCGCCAGCGTCTCCTTTGCGCGGCTAATACGGCACGACTACAAAACGTCCCTACGGACACTCAGATTTCAAAAAGAAAAAGAAAAAGCCAAGCGGCTAGAGAGAAATCATCAAAAACTCATATTAAAATTCAAATACGTACCTTTTGTCGAGCAATTTAAATTTCTGTGAAATCAATTTTCCAATCCCTTTATACCTGTATATCCTACTAGCCATACTATCTAGTTGCATATATTCAAACCATTTCGTACATTCAATTACAAAATTTTCAATATAACTGCTTATACATTTTTACTTCACTATTGAAGTTACATCATTCAATTTTACATTTCACATTCATTTGAATCAATTCGCAATTTCAATTCAATTTAGCTTCTGAATATTGAATTTATCAACTATCTTTTATTCACAACTGTACTATTTTAAATTAGTTCCCATTACTAATTCGTTACAAATTCCAATTCACTTACAATTTCAAATTTGTCTTCAATTTCATTTACAATTGCAAATTATCCATTCATCCACTAATTCATTCATTTTCAATTTGAATCTCATTTCTATCAAATTACCAAATATTCTATAAGTTATTAACTTATTTACATTCCATTATGAATTTTATCTTTTATTCATCTTTCATTTATAATTATTCAATTCAATTCATTTCTTACAAATTTGAAACGAATTTCAATTTTCAATCTCATTTTATTTAATTGATTCACTTGCAAATTTATTCGTTCATTCACAATTTTCATTTATTTCCATAATTCAGTACTCAATTCCAGAGTCTTTTCAACCTTTTCAAAACCATTCTGAAAACAATTCAAATTTATCTTTTGAATTTTCAAAACAAAACTCAATTTTCCAAACAACTTTTATTTAAAAAAAATTGGCAGCAATTTCTCTTTTGGAAACCCGAAAATGAACACCGGTGATGTCGCGATCGTCATCGGAATTATTTTCCAGCGACCGGAAAGAGTTTAGAGCTTTCATCTCTCCAAAATACTTTTCAAAACCTTCGAAATTCATTTTCAACTCCAAAAATGATTTAACTTTCCAAATCTCCAAAATTTTCAAGTTCCTTTCAAAACATTTCCAAAAACTTCTCTGGCATTTCGTTTTGAATTACAATTCACATTTATAATTTATATTCTCAAATTTCATTCGTATATGGATTTATTTCTTAACTTTGGAGTTACGATTTGAATTTCCTATTCAATTTCATATAAAAATGATAACATTTCAATATTATCACTTTCCTAACATCCATGCAACCATATACTATAATTTACAGAAAATCATTTCCTTTATATAAAAAAAAATAGTTTTGGGTAAAATTATTTCATTCACCCTATTTTAAAATCAATACGGTGTCGGTTTATCTTGTTTAAGAGTTTAGAAACCCCTATCGATTACAGTTAGCTAGACTGCACCGACCAGAATCCATAAACAATCAACCGATAAGTCAACACAATACAAAACAATTTCATATTCAAATAACAAATACGCGCTCATATCAATTTTTACACTCAAACTCATTCTAGAGTACTACTGACTCTATCTCTAATGAGTAACACCCAACAGAGCAGGGTTGTCGCTTAACCATATGCTCTGATACCACTTGTAACATCCCGAAAATTTTCGACTTTCGAAAATTCAACATCGATACTCACTTTATCGACTGCTGAGCCATCGAATGCCGGAAACCCGAAAAGTTATGGTTTTAAGAAAGAAGAAAAAGGTAGAAGAAGAAGATAGAAGAAAAAGGAAGAAGAACAACAACATAACATCCGATACAGAAGCAGAAAATCAGAATCTCACATATCGCAGCGGAACAATATATAATAGATAAATGAATATCATTTAAAAACAAAAGAATTATATCTGTTATTACATTACATCACATCATATCATCAGAGTCAATATACAACAATGGACAGTTATATAACTTGTCCTCATACAGAATACACAGCGGAATAAATATATCAGATACAAGTACTACGTCTCGTCCTCCAGCTTATCTCCAAAGCTCCAGAATATCCAAAATATCCTGATAATCTAACTCTAGACTGCCCGTGTGGAAATTGGTGGGCACCCAGAGTTTAGAAGGGAACAATAAACTCCGAGTCAGTCATGGTGACTGGTGTGAGATCGTAAAACAGTTATTCTTTAAAATAAACAACAGGATAATTTTAAAGTCAATTCGAAATGCTTTTGGAAAATGAAACTACCATAAGACCTCCCACCACACACACAATGCAAACGCAGACTTGGAGGAGATTTCTTCTTATGATAGTCAAAGATGCTTACTACGCAAAATCAAATCATTTTTGATATTATTATTAGTGCATAGTGTAGAAAACATTTCGAAAGTAGAATATAAATCTTAGCCAGCATAGGTACCATTATATTATGCCTTCTATAGCTGCCTCCTGAGGAGACAGGTTATACAATTGAAATCGTAAAGGCTCGTATTGTTTCTTTGGATTTCCAACAAATGGTCAGGCTAAGGAACTTCCTATCCACGATGGGTACGTCCCTGGAATAGACGACCCGAGAACCTAACCGGATCTCTGCCAACACAAGGCCGGGTTACCTCTGCAAAAATAGGTAACTACTGACACGCGTATGCCATCCCCCGATCGTCACCGATCTTCCCGAGGATCCCCGATTCGCAACAAACCACATAGATAATAATAATGCAGTAACCACAGAGGTTAAGTATCTGGGCTCCATACCATGATACCACCTTTATCCAGAAGGAATGACATACACTAAGGGGCGCTACTCCCTAGAACCTTGCTGCATTCGTCCTGTTTCGACCATTTCCGGGGTGTGAGGCTCGACGAAGTCTCGTCCACAAAGCTACGCTTTCTTAAAAAGCCCTGCTTCGGGTCAAACAAAATGATCAACCTATGATCACAAAGATATAAGATCAAACAAATGATCATATCACAAATGATCAAACCCTGATCATTTCACAGCAACACTCAGTATGCCACGTTACCAAATTGGGATATATCGCTGATAAATTTCAACTACATAACCTCTGAGCTCGTACGTCTCAGAGAAGGGTGTTAAGCTAAGAGAATAAATTCTCCGCCACCAACAGAGATGTATTTGAAAGAAATCAGCTTTATATCTCAAATTGTAACGTCAGACACACAATCCATACAAGTCTGTTCCGGGATCGAACAGAACCGAAGGCACTTCTCACGAAGCCCTTGCATTTCCGGATAATTTTCTAATCACGTCCGGACTTCCCGTCACTAAGGGTGATAAAACCTCTAAATCGAAGATCAGTCGATGTAGAGTAGCTCGACGGTAATCCTTCCGTTTTCAAAAATATCCGGTCTTCGACACCGGTCTTCAAATGCGATTCATAACGACGTATCACATATTCGGAATGGGTTATACGACCCCATGGTCCTTTCCCGGCTAACCCGAATAGTGAGCGCTTATTCAAAAATAAGTGTGGCATTCAAATTCATCCAATTCACAACAAATACCCATCTAAAGGTAATTACTGATAGTCGGTTATTTAACTATCAATAAAGATGCGCAACATCATCAGATTCCAAATAATTTTCCAAATTATTTATTTCCAAAAATATCTTTTACTAGATATATTATTTCCACACTTAACCGTTTGAAAACAATTTCAAATCAATTTCCACCTTTCATTTTATCTTTGAAGATAACATCTCAAAACGGTTCATTTCATATTGGAAAAGCATTTCCATACTTATTTAAAAATAAGTAATTCACACATCATTTATTTTCAACATTTGAAAATATTCGATATACTTAAATCCAATTAAGTATATATTTCATTCTTTAAGGAAATCATTCTCTTTAAACACATTTATTTGAGTCAAAACGAATGTTACGTAAAACATCGTTACGACGACTCAAAATCACTAGTATAGGGATTCGGAATTAAAATAGATATATAAATCCCAATACTACATAAAAATATTTCCTTTCGGAAATCATTTACTATAACAACAGTGTTATAGTCAACCATTTCCTTATTTTTCTCGAAAACGTCTATTTCAACAATGAACGTTGAAATCTATGTATTCGATACTTAGCACGTTTTAAAAACATCTTTTAAAACAGTTACTTCATTTTTATAATATCGCTTTCCCTAAACCATATCCATTCTACTTCAAAAAAATATATTCACTGTCCAAAATCGTGAATATACTTCACTAATCACATTTCACTATTAAATTCATCAAATTCAATTTATTTCGAATTTATAAAACAACGCTTATAAATTCCATTTCTGTTTTATAACAACTTCGGTTTATAAATCTCCTTTTATTAATTTCTATAATACACTTATTAAAATAAGTGATTTCAGATTTATAAAACAACGTTTATAAATTCAACCTTATATTTCACCATAACTTTGATTTATAAATCCCCTTTATTAACAAGTTCGATCAATACTCCCTTTAAAGGTAAAAATCCAATTTTATAAGTTAATTTCTTATAAATCTTCCATTCTACAATTTCATTCATTTTAACTTCACGATTTATAAATCCATAAATTTCATTCTTTTTACTTACAATTTATACATCTATAAATTTCATATCGATTTAACTTTACAATTTATACATCTATAAATTTCATATCGATTTTCCAAATTCGCTTCAATTAGCCAATTAAATTTCTAATTGGACTTTCCACTTATTTCTTTTTAAATAAATTCCTTTTAAAGAAAATCAATTTCAATCGTTTTCTTTCAATCTATTTTAAAAATCCAAATTTTAAATTAAATTCTTCAATTTATAATCACTACTTTACGAAATCCATTTATTTAACATTTTCACTTGATTCTGGAATTAATTCAATACGATTATAAAAATTCACTTTTTATACTTTAAAATTCCTTTCTTCGAATTTATTAAATTTCAAAAATCAAATTCACTTAGAAATTTCTATTTTGATTTCCAAAAATTCAATTTCGTTTATTTTTGGAATCCAATGATGTCAAAACATCCATTCAGCTAAATTTTAGCTTCTCAAACAATTTCCAGATATCAATTCGATAACAACAATAATCATTCACAGATTATCACATCACAGTAGAAATAAATTCAATCAATGTGAGGGGTCCAGTTGGATCCCTCCAACCTGTTTCCCTGCATCCAAAGATGTTAGCACAATACCAATTCCGCTCCAGTACGGAATTATCGCGGTATATAGGTTTTTATAAATCCGCTTACTAACGGCGCAATAGGGTCTCATCCGCTATACGAGGCGGGAAATCAATCAATCTAATATATACATATGCCAATATGTATATACTGCTATATATATAGATATATCCTATCATATCTAATAGCACATCAAATAGCAATCAACACAATCAATAACTGCAATTCAAAATTAAATCTGAGTGAGAAGATCTCACCTTAGCTTTTTATTTGCAATCCCGTTTTCGTTCCAGATTTTTTTCTTCACAGTTTAACCTTGTATAACAATTACATAATCTTATTACTATTTGAACAAATCAAATAAATAAATTCTTCGCTTAGAAATTTTAATTATCCAATGATTTCTTTTAAATAAATTTATTTGACTAACATTTCAAACTAGTCCTCTTTAACAAATTTATTTAACTAATTATTAAATTTCTCTTTTTAAATCAATCCAATTTAATTTAAATCTATCTTTATTACTTTCATTTACTATATATATTCAAAATCAAATCAAAGCCGTATATATATATATGTATATATATAATTTTGTAGATAAACTAGAACTACCTTATGGTAATAATTGTATTTTCGGTTTATCTATATATGAATATATTCATTGTAATAAAATTTCACTTTAAACAAATATTTTTAAATCTCAAACAAAAATTCCTTTTTCTTTTATATTCATTTTCTTTTTCTTTCGGTATATATATATTAATTAAAAATTGGTATAAATTCTTTACTGTATATACATGCTTCCAGATGAAAATAGAATTTTAAAATTATCTAAACTTTAAATTGTTGTACCTCATCTACTCGTCACGCTCGACTTCGTTCCACACCACCATTTGCCTCGACATCCACTGCCAGTTCCACGCGTGCGCTACCAGCTCGAGTTCGAGCTACTTGGACTCGCGACTTCATCCTCACCTTTGCCCTAGACGCCGCCGCCAACCAGCTCACGAAACCCTATCGAGTCGCCACGCGAATTTGAACGAGTCGCCATCGCCTCGACGTTCGCCGCCCCAAATCGAGTCGCCTCGACCTCGCGAACACCACTACATCCCTCCACGCGAATCGCCAAGAGCACACGCCTCGAAGACACAGCCAAATCCTCAATCTACGCGACCACCTCTTCGAATTCGCGAATCGCCGCCGTCGCTTGCCACTGCGACTTCGTCGCGACTGACTTTTGCTTGCGTGCTCCATCTCGGTTTTGAAATCGTGACTTCGAAAAATGGGAGAGGGAAGAGTGGACGTGGTTTTAAATTTTGAATTTGAGGAATGGGGGATTTCGATTTGAAGAGAATATAGGAACGCGGTCACAAATTTCTTTGTTTTCGAACTGAAGAGCTTCGTTTGTTTCTTTTTTTTTTCGTTTGAACTGAAGTATGGAGAGGAAGGGATTTAAAATTGGAAAAGGAACGCGATGATTTTGTTCGTGATTCTCGGCGTGAACAACGGCTGAAACAAAGGGAAGAAACGTGTATTGATATTGACAATTTAAAATTTTAAATTCAAATTGAACTCGATTAAATTTCAAAGCATTTACCCATCGTGTGGTCACATAACAATTCCAAATGCTACGAAATTTGAAATCCGGTAATAATTCGATATTACGGACCCAATGGAACTGGTTTCGTCGAATTCCGAGACTGTGCCCCGGAACGCTATTTTTAAATATCGATTCGAACGATTAAATTTCAAAACTGAACAAAACAGTTCCAAATTCGATTCCGACAGTTCGATTAGCTTCGGTATTATCAATACGAATTTTAAAAGCTTTCGAAATATTTTTCTTCAACTTTAAATTGAAGATTTAAATTTTATTCAACTTACAATAGATTAAATTCTGAAATTAAATCGCCAAAATTGAATTTATATCGAGGATTCAAATTAAATCACCGTTCAAATATTTAAAATTAATTAAATATTCTCAATTAAATTCGTTCAAAATTCCGGGTCGTTACATTTTAAGTCCAATCGTCACGCGAATTTTTATATCGAGATCTTATCGACAAGTAAATTTTATCCGAGCTAATATTGTCAAGTTTTTCTACGATTTCAAAATTTAATGCTTTATAATATTTGAAGTGAACGAATAAGAAATTTCTTATTTGATTAATTATTCAATGAACTGTTTAATTTTAAATTTTTTTAGGATAGATTATTTATTTTCTTTAATTGACAAACAATCTGGATTTAAAAGTATAACTCGTCTAAGTTAATTGAGACCAACCAAATCCTGAATTGTTAATTGTTTAATATCAATTACAAATCAATGATTTTAGTTAATGATCCATGTTTTGACTGATATCTCCTTTGGATATTGATTCCAATTATCTACTGTCTGTGCCATTATGTAGCCAAACAAATTAAAGTAGTTAGGAATAGACGTTGGCGCGTTTTATTGAAAGTAAATCTTGTACTGACCACTATTCGAGAAATGTGATGATTACAAGCGAATTAATTTCGATGGGTAGGTCATGATAAAGTAAACATATGGAATGAATTTCCATATGTGAATATTGATGCCCTGATTATAGAATTGTTTATTTTAAACAACTTGGCTTTTAAAATTTATCATTTTGTATTCGATGAGACCGGGACCCGTCGTGTTTATGAGTGACGTGGTCTTATGAGATAACTTTTTTCCAGAGGATTTTCAAAAATAGTATTGATTCAAGTTGAGTGTGTTTTCTCATGCTGGTTTTCCAGATTGACTTGGGTGTTATTTTAATATAATGCTCGGGTCAGTCCGAGTATTACCGAATCAGGTTAGAATGCTTTGGAGCTCAAGAGATGAGCTGGAGAATTTCAGAAGTATATCACGTACTTGATTAGATTCCGCTGTGTGTGTAGACTGTATAGTCAGCACTAGTGAAGACAAGTTATAATAATTGTCCATATTAACATATTGATCGTTGTACTGATGATTGTATATATATTGACAGTTACAATTTCCTTGTATAAAGATACGTTGTTATATATTATATTTTGTTCCGCTGCGATTGTGGATTCTGTGTTGTTGTTTCTGTATCTTCTTCTATCTTTTTCTTCTTAACCCCTAATGATCTGGTATTTTCGACACTCGATTGCTCGGCATTCTATACAGTGGACGTGTTTATGTCGATTTTTTAGGGTCAAAAATCCTTGGTCGTTGCATGTGGTATCGGAGTTGAAGATTAAGCGAGAACCTTGGCTTTGGTGGGGAATACTCATTAGAGATAGGGTCAGTAGTACCGTAGAATGAGTCTGAGTGTATATACGTATAAGAGAGAGCGTATTTGTTAGTGATATAAAAATATTTTGTTATTAATAAATGAAATGATTTTAAATTGGATTTTATATAGAATATAAAAGAATGAATTCTATAAACTGATAAAATCAATCATGACTGTTGATGATGATTGGATGTTATCTCTTTGTTGATTGATTGTTCGATTAATATGGATGTGCATATTATCGCTTATTGATTGATGAGTCATGCTCGGACAGTTTATGAGCATCGACTATTAGCTGTTGATTTGAGCATTTGACTATGGTTGGAAAATTTTAGTTTTTGAAAAATATTTAACCAATTGAGAAACTGCATGTTTAACATGGATTTTGAAGTGAATTTATATTTGAATTTCCCCCTGTATCATTTTAAAGAGTAATGGATACCATTTGAAAGTGATATATGAAATATGGTTTGTCTAAACATGGTTAATAAATAAACAAAAGTTATTCAAACTGAAAATTTGAGAGTTTGGATTCTAGGATGTTTTGAAATTGGTTTTAAGATTCAGAATATATATAATAGCATAATTTGAAATTATTTTCCAAATAGAACTGTTATAAATGATTTCAAAGTGATTTAAAAAAATGGATTTTCAAAAGATTTTAAAAAAATGAAGCTCGGAACTCACTTCTGTCGCTGGAAAATAAATTTTGGTGATGTTTGCAGCATCATCGGCTTCTATTTTCGAGTTTCAAAGTGGGGGAGGCCACTTTAGTAGCTTTTCTACTCGATTGTTTATGAAACCGATTTGATTCAAATACCTAAAGTATGATTTGATATTCGAAACAAAATATGTATATATTTATATCAAACGATTTAAAAAAAAAAAGAAAAAAAACCCGGTGTTCAATTCTCGAATTTTGGATTGAATTATATTATGAACACAGGTATCCTATGCATTAGGATTGATTTATCGATTGATTGTGCATCTCGTAGAGATGATTGATTGTTGGTTTCCAATTTTTGAATTGGAATTTGATTTTTCCGACTATTTTGGACAGTTGAACACTTCCAAATTGATATTTAATTTTATAGTTTAGTATTTTGAAAAAGTATATACAAGTTTAGTTTATAACTCTTTAACTAATAATAATAATAATTTAAACAAGTTTTAAAATGTTAAATATTTTGGTAAGCAAAATGAATATGACTATTTTGTATTATTGAAGTATGAAATTTGTTTTGGAATGTTTTAAATGAAATTTTGTTTTAAGAAATATTCCTGAATAATGTTGAGATTTAAAAAAACTTATTTATTTTACAAATTTATTTTAAAAGTAATTTTGATTTATAAACTATTATTTATTTACAAAATGATTTTAGAAGGAAAATTTGGATTTATATAAATATGACTCTACAAAATATGAAATTGAAATAAAATTTTGAAACTATTGATTTGAAATTATGAAATTTTGAATTGGAATGATATCCGATTTGAGGAAAATGATTGTTGAAATCATATATGAATTTGAAGCTGAACCGATATTTGAAAGTGATGGATTTCGAGAACCTTTGACTATATAATAATATTGATTTGGACGTTTTCAAACTTATATTAAAATGATTTGTATAAGTATGAAGTTAATTCGAAAACTATTGATTTGAAAGGTACTCGATCTTGAAAGTGATACTCTTATAACGGAACTTATATAAGTATAATTTTGAAGTGATGATTTGAAAAGGTACTATGTATAATATGATATACATTTTGAAATTATAGATATGGGAAGTACCTTTTGCTTGATTATCGGCTTTGTGGCAACATTGTGGATACATTCTATTGATTTTTTGATTTGATCCCAGATGGAATTGGGTGGATCCAAAAATGGGTCCTAATCGATATAGGTTGTCCGGACATAATACTCATGAGTTTCCTTCGACTCGGCTGCATAGCGAAATTTGCAGGGTTGTGAAGGCTTACGGTTACGGATGTTACTTGGGGGTCTCAGGTGAAACCATTGTGTAACTGTGATCTATGATCGTTTTCGGCGTAATCTGCCTTGGTAGAGCGATTGCCCTGAGGTGCGGATGTTTCCTGGGGCAACCAGGCGAAATCATTTGTGTATCTGCGGTCCTTATGGCATAATTTGAGGGGGCTGATGATTGCCTTGAGTCTATGGGTGATAGAGGCGTAACAACCAGTGTTACTATTAAGTAGACTACGATCTATACGATTGTTTTGCATAGCGTAATTCGTAGACCAGTGATTGCTCACAGGTATGGATGTTAGCTAGGGGATCCAAACGAAACCATTGTGTATCTGCGATCTATGGTTGTTTTGGATGTCATGGCGTAAAACGTGGGGCAGTGACTGCCTAAAGTCACTTGAGGCCATGTCGCTCTGTCCTATCGACTTAGCGAGAGAGCGACCTTAGGGATTGCGTTCTATGACGATCCCGTTCGTTTGATTTCGATGATTGGATTGTACTTTCCATATTTTTTTTAAATTTCAAGAATTTTCACTGGGTGTTGAAACAGGTCTACTAAGTACTTATATATTTCTATTCTTGCGCCTGATCAACGTATTACTAGATTCTGTAAGAATGAGGATAAACTTGTTGAAACATTGAGTTATCAAAAGTCTTTTCGATATAAAAGTATTTTGTTATAAAAGAATTCTTAACAAAGAAAATTTTCAAACATTTAAATATTTTGTTATAAAAGTATTTTATTATAAAAGAATTTTTTATCTTTCTGTTTATCTTTCTGTTCTCTTATTCCGCTCTTTTCGAGGATGAAAATTTTTGAGTGGGGAAGATTGTAACGACCCGTATTTTTGACCATTTAAAAATATTTAATTTAATTATCGAATAAAGATGGTTAGAAATAAAAATTTATATTGTTATTAATGAAAATATATCGAATGGAAGTGATAATCTAAATTGAATCTATAAATGACAAAATTGCAATAAGAGAAAATTTTTAATTAGTATATGAATTGAAACAAAAAATATTCAATTGTATTAAATTAATAACCGAAGTATGAACAATAAATGTCATTTAAATAAAGAAATTGAATAAATGTGCAATAAGATAAAAGAGGATAACAAATTTCAATATAACCTTTTGATATTGATTGTAAGGAATTAATAATAGAATTCGAATTAACAAATGTTTATTCCTAAATACGAGATTGATTGGTTGTTAATAAAAGAAGAACATAAGTCGAATAAATAAATTTTCTCATATTGGAAAATATCTAGAGATATATTTCTGGGAGCTATATTAAATTTTCAAAACGCTAATTTCTGAATAAGAAAAATAAATATATGTCTATATATACAAGCTTTATGATGGAAAATTTTCAAACTTATGACAAAAAAAATATAAGTGTAATATATGTATATGTTTATGTATGTGTTTATATAAAATAGTGAATATGTAAATATGTAAATATATATGTATATATATCTATGTATATGTAAATATGACAAAATAAATATGTATATGGTAAATATATACATGTAAGCTATATACATCTACATGGAAGCATCATGATGGCAAACATCAAATTCAAGCACATAATAAATCCAATCACACACAAAATATCACATCACTTACAAAATCAAATCAAACAATGAAATCAAATCAGCCACCAAAGCATAAGAAAAAAAAAGAGAAAGAAAAAATATAGCCTGTACATGTACAACCTCAGCCCCCTTTGTGTTTAAAATTGTTCCCCTCCCCTTCTCTATAAATACCCATACTTTGTCACTTGTTTGTTTGTTCACATATAACATATAAAAAAATATTTCTGCCATTTAAACAAGGATCAAGTTAAGGTTAAAAGTTTGAAGGAAGTGATAAGATAAACAGCAGTGTTCATCACTTTGTATACCGACGAGTAAAACATATAAAAATTTATTTAACTAGTTTTATATATGTACACTTGTATATCTGTTAACCTGAATAAATCCTTGTTATATCAAGTATACATGTATTGATATGTATTCATCTCTTGTACATGTGAATTAGACCTGATGGTTCACCCTGTATCCAAGTATTGTGTTTTCTTCCATCTCTTGTACATGTTTTCTTATAAAACTGTTAAAGCTTCAACCTTAAAAATTCAACATCTCATCATCCAAGTAGCTTTAGACTTTGAGTTCAAAAGCAAAGATGGTTGTTTTTGAGTGTAGTATATGTTAAAATTTATTTCGTTTGAAATCGTCAAGCATGGAGAGAGAGAATTCTCTATTACAGTAAGTATGTCAACTAAGGTCGAATTTCAACCAATAAAATTTTATCAATGGAATATACGGATGTGTTCATCATTGAAAAACATGAATTTTAAGGGTGGTTTGAAGATTTTTAATGGTGTGTGGAGGTAGCAAAGGGAAGATGAAAGAAATTGGGTGTAATGCCAAATTCAGGTGACGAAGTCGATTTCAGATCATGGTATTCGACGTGGAGGAGGTTTAAAGGGTGGTGCAATGGGGAAAAATGTAGAATTTTTTTTACTCCCATGTGTGGGGTAGACGAGGTCAATCTAGGGTTAGTGTGGTTGTTTGTTTGGGGTTTGGGTTTGTGGAAATGGCGACGAGGCGGGAGAGAGATAGCCGTGCGCACCAAGGGGAATTGGAAGAGGGTGTGACAGCAGAGCTCTAGGCGTAATCTGGTGGTGGACGGCGGTCTTCAGTGGCGAGGCAAGGAGTTTGAGTGAGGTTGGGTTTCGTTCCAGGTTTGAAGTTCGAATTTTAGAACTAGGTGTGGATCGCGGTTTCCAAGTGGGTAGGTGTGGTGGTGTGGTCGAAGGCGATGGGTCAGGATGGATGGCGGCGAGTTGAGTTGGACGGAGGCTGTGTGTACGTGCATATGTGTTCGTGCACATTTTCATGCTTTTAGATAGAAGAAGGAAGAAACTGGGAATAAGGAGAAGGAGGTTGGGAATGGGCCGGAGTTGAAGTTTTGGTTCGGGCTTGATCGTTGGGTTTTTGTGAAAAAAATAAGAAATTTAAATTAACTTTTGTTGTTTAATGACATATATAGTTTAAAAACTTTATTTTCTTTCTTTCAATTAAAAGCGGAAGGGAAGAAGAAGAACGGGTGAAGGAAGGAAGAATGTTTTTGTGGTTTGTGAGTTGTAGATAGGCTAGTTTTGAATGGGTTTGGGCCGAGAATTTAACAATAAATTCAAATCAATGTATTTGATAACCTTTAAATTTACAACTATGTTTCTTCTTCGTTTTAAGTCCAATTGTCACGCAGATTATTGTATCAAGATATTATCGCCAAGTAAATTTTATCCGAGCTAATATTGTCAAGTTTTTCTACGATGTCAAAATTTAATGCTTTATAATATTTGAAGTGAGCGAATAAGAAATTTTTATTTGATTAATTATTCAATGAACTGATTAATTTTAAATTTATTTAGGATAGATTATTTATTTTCCTTAATTGACAAACAATCTGGATTTAAAAGTATAACTCGTCTAAGTTAATTGAGACCAACCAAATCTTGAATTGTGAATTGTTTAATATCAATTAGAAATCGTTGATTGTAGTTAATGATCTACGTTTTGACTGATATCTCCTTTGGATATTGACTCCAATTATCTATTGTCTGTGCCATTAAGTAGCCAAACAAATTAAAGTAGTTAGGATTAGACGTTGGCACGTTTTATTGAAAGTAAATCCACTTGTACTGACCACTATTCGAGAAATGTGATGATTACAAGCGAATTAATTTCGATGGCCATGTCATGATAAAGTAAACATATGGAATGAATTTCCATATGTGAATATTGACACCCTGATAGTAGAATTGTTTAGTTTAAATAGCTTGGCCTTTAAAATTTATCGTTTTGGATTTATAAGACCGGGACCCGTCGTGTTTATGAGTGATGTGGTCTTACGAGATAAATTTATTTTCAGATGATTTTAAAAATAGTAATGATTAAAGTTGAGTGTGTTTTCTCACGCTAGATTTCTAGACTAACTCGGGTTTTATTTTAATATAATGCTTGGGTCAGACCAAGTATTACAGATTCAGATTTAGAATGCTTTGGAGCTCAGGTTACGAGCTGGAGGATTTTAGGCGTATATCACGTACTTAATTATATTCCGCTGTGTGTGTAAACTGTATAGTCAGCACTGGTGAGGACAAGTTATAATAACTGTCCATATTGACATATTAATTGTTGTACTTTGATGATTGTATATATATTGACAGTTATAGTTTCCTTGTATAAAGATATGTTGTTATATATTATACTTTGTTCCACTGCGATTGTGAGATTCTATGTTGTTGTTTCCATTTCTTCTTCTATCTTTTTATTCTTAACCCCTAATGATCTGGTATTTCCGGCACTCGATTGCTCAACATTCTATACAATGGACGTATTTATGTCGATTTTCGAGGATCGAAAATCCTCGGTCATTACAGCAGCCGCAATGTTTGCTAAGAAACTAGGCGGATCGTTAAGGTTATGTATCGATTATCATAAGTTGAATGAGAAGATGATAAAGAATCAATATCCGTTACCTAGAATTGACGATCTGTTCGACCAGATGAGTGGAGCCAGAGTATTTTCCCAGTTTGATTTTGCAACAGGATTGCAACAGCTTAGAGTGGCAGAGAATAGTATTCCTTTGACGGCTTTTAGAACTAGATATAGATCGTATGAATGGTTAGTAATGCCGTTCGGACTAACTAATGCGTCGGCATTCTTTGTAGGTTTGATGAACCAAGTTTTTCGAGAGCACTTGGATAGGTTCGTGTTGGTATTCATAGATGACATTTTGATATACTCTAAAGATGAAAGAGAGCATGAAGTTCATCTTAAGATGGTGCTTGAGACGCTGAGACATCATCAACATAAGGCAAAATTTTCAAAGTGTCATTTCTGGAAGAAGGAAGTGGAATTTCTCGGTCATGTAGTCTCAGAGAAAGGGTTGTTTGTAGACCCGACTAAGATCGAAGCGGTTAATAATTGGAAGAGACCCGAGACAGTGACTGAGACAAAGAGCTTGCTTGGATTAGCTGGGTATTATCGGAGATTCATTAAGGATTTTTCATGGATAACAGCACCGACGACCAACCTAACGTGAAAGGATGTGAAGTTTGTTTGGACCAATAAGTGTGAGGAGGCATTCCAGAAGCTGAAATATTTATTGACTAATGCACATGTGTTAGTTGTTCCAGAAGGGAATCAGGATTTAGTAGTGTATACAAATGCATGTGGAACAGGATTAGGAGCTGTGTTAATGCAAAGAGGTAAAGTGATTGCCTATGCTTCTCAACAGTTTAGACCGCATGAGGTTAGGTATCTAACGCATGATTTGGAATTAGCTGCGGTAATTTTTGCATTAAAGGCATGGAGACACTACGATTTGGGAGAGAGGTTTGAACTGTATATGGATCATAAGTTTTTGAAGTATTTATTCTCTCAGAAGGAGTTGAATATGAGACATCAGAGGTGGTTAGAGTTTATAGCCGCTTATGACTTTGGAATTGAGTACACACCAGGAAAAGGCAACAAGGTTGTAGATGCAGTTAGTTGAAAACTTAAGAATGCAGTGTAGCAATGGTAGCTGAGTGGAAAGATTCAGAAGCGTTGATGACATGCAGAGTACAGTGGAGATCTAAAGCTAAATCCAATAAGGAAACTGTAATGTTGTCATGTTTAGAAGTTCGACAGGCAATGATCGAAAAAACTGCTTCTAAACAGATGGAGGATCCATTATTAGTTGAACGGATCAGAAAGTTAAGGGATGGAATAGAGAGCGATGACTTGAAAGATTTTAGTCTTGACCATAATGGGTGGTTGAGGAAGAAAGAAAGGTTATGTATTCCGAACGTATGAAGCATTAGGAAGGAAGTTCTTGAGGAATGTCATCGTTTGAAGTTCTCTATACACCTAGGAGGAACTAAGATGTATTAGGACATGAAGAGAAGTTTCTTTTGGGAAGGTACGAAGAGGGATGTAGGCTTATGAGTGAAGCAGTGTATGAACTGTCAGTAGGTGAAAGCTGAACATCAGAAATCGAGTGGGTTACTTCAGCCTTTAGATGTTCCCGTATGGAAGTGGGATTCTATCTCTATTGATTTTATAGACGAGTTGCCAAGATAAAATAGAGGAAATGAAAGTATATGGATCATAGTGGACATGTTAACCAAGAGTGCCCATTTCATTCCAGTTAAGTCAACCAGGACGGCACCTGTTTTAGCCAAGTTATTTATAAAGAATATAGTTAGACTGCATGGAATTCCTAGTAGTATAGTAAGTAATAGAGGTTCCTTATTCACTACCGAGTTCTGGAAGAGTCTACAGGATACTTTAGGTACCAAGTTCAAGGTGAGTACCGCTTACCATCCACAGATAGATAGGAAAACGGAAAGAGTTAACAAAGTCTTAGAAGATTTGTTATGAGCTTGTGTGCTAGATTTTGGGGGATTATGGGAAGACCATCTACACTTGGTCGAATTTTTGTATAACAACTGCTATCAGGCTAGTATAGGGATGGCACTGTTTGAAGCGTTGTTAGAAGGCCATGCAAATCTCTAGTTTGTTGGTTAGAGACCGGGGATAGGTTGGTTCTTGGTCTGGATTTGGTTAGAGAAGCTGCAGAGAAGATTGAGTTAATTAGAGCTAGAATGAAAGAAGCTCAGTCTAGGCAGAAGAGTTATGCTGATAAGAGACGAAAAGACTTAGAATTCTCAGTTGGAGATCATATTTTCGTCAAAGTATCACCAATGAAGGGTGTGATTAGAATTGGGAAATCAGGGAAATTGGCATCGAGGTTCGTTGGACCATTTTCTATTGTAGAAAGGATCGGGAAACTCACATATATAGTAGAGTTATCGAATAGTGGCAGGAGTCTACGATGTTTTTTACATTTCTCATATGAGGAAGTGTATTCGGGATCTTGAGACTACTATAGCACCGATTGTGGTAGAGGACTTAGTAGTGGAACCGAACTTGACCACAGTTAGGAAGCCAGTTCGTACAGACACGAGAGGTGAGAAGAGGCTAAGGAATAAGACAGTCACATTAGTTAAAGTCCAGTGGAGCGACAACGAGGGAGACTGTACTTGGAAAACCGAGAGCAGGATTAAAGACGCTTATCCTGACTTGTTTCATGGTATGTTTTACCTTTATGATTGATTGTGATGAGTACCTTATCGTAATTTCGAGGATGAAATTCTTTAAGGAGGGGAGTCTGTAAACGATCCTAATTTTGATCAAAATTATTTAGGACATTTAATTAGTTAAATACAAAGAAATAATGTAAATGGTTAAGGGATTGAGATTTGAATAATTAAGGGGCAGCCGTGCCTTGTTAAACAATGAACTAAAATGGAATTCAAATGAAATAGTAAGGGAAATTTGATATGGGAAAAATAGGAATAAGTCATATTCTTATACCCTAAACCCTCATACCACTCTCATTTTACATCTTCATAATCAAAACTAAAACTAAACCAAGAGGCCGACCACCGTTAAAAAGAAGTAAGGGGAAGATAAGCCAAATCAAGAGGAAGAAATTTAATCAACTTAATCCAAGATCAAATCTCAACTCCTTAACAACAAGCTAAATGTGAGTAATAGGTTACATCTCATTATGTTGATGTTTTCGGTTTTTAGAATCAGATCCGAATATTTTTGCAAAGTATGTTGCCATGTTTTGAATGTTATATATATATATATATGCTTGTTGATGAATTATGCTCATTCATATTGATTTTAATGACAAGTTTTGATTTGAAAAACCTATCAAATGACATCCAAATGCCTTGTGATTTTAATATATGGTCAGAAATGATATTCTAGAGATGGGTTTCACGTTTCATAATTTTTTGAATTAATGTGGATTTATTATCAATTTTCTAGTAAAGAAAATGGTTAATTGGGTTTAAAATTAATTACTGCTATTTTATATTAGTTTCAAGTCAGATATTTATATATGTTGGAAAACATATTAAAGGTGAATTATGGGAATTTTTGGAGAATTTTTCTAAGTGTTTTAATAAGTATATAAAATTATTTATGGTATGGGACTTAAATGTTTATAAAAGGAGAAGGAGCAATTTACAAATGTTTTAAATTGTTATTTCTAAAATTCAGCAGTTGTTTTAAAAAAGATTTTGGAAAATAAATAGCAACCAATCGTACTTGATAAACAAAGCAAGTTAGTTGAAAAGAAATTACCTTTTTAAGTTAAAAATCAGTTTTTAGAAGGTTTTGATGTTTCGCCACTTTCAGCAGCACCTTTCAAATGCATACTTCCACCTCCAACCTAAGTCGAAACCAATACACATGGAATCAAAAGCCTTGGTACGTAGTGGATTGGAGATAGACGAAAGGTATAGAGTCGACTGCATACTTCACACCAGGCTTTATGTCTGACTCGATGTTTATGTTTTTCTCTTAAACTCTCGGATGCTCAAAATTAATTTGAGTAGACTAAGAGTTACGATTTTACAGGTTTAGTAGATGGACGAATAAAGCTTCCGAAGACGTGCAGGAGGCAAAGTTAGCTATTTAGGAGTTGCTATTTAGTTTTGTAACGACCCGTATTTTTAACACTTTAAAAATACGAATTAAAATAAAAATTTTGGATAAAAATCCGAAGGAAATAAAATTTTGTGTTGTTAAAAGTGAATTACAAGTTAAAATACAAAACTGAATTCTGAAATAACTTATTTGTAAATTAAATATGGATGTTAACTTGTAGTGAATGTAAATAATGGATTGAATTTGATTGTAAACCAAATTGGTTATGATTGTAAACAAAGAGTAAATAAAATGATAGATTTAATAATGAAAGTGTAAATCGAAATAAAAGAATTCATTTGGAATTAAATAACTTGAATTTGAATTACAATAAAATTGAACGCTGAATCTACTATAATCTTTTATATTGGATTTATAATGGAAAACTGCATTATAATAGATTGTTAATTACTGTGAAATTAAAAATGGAATTTGTGAACAATTGAAATTTGATTTAAAAGTTAATAATTTAAAATTGGGAATTTTAAATTGAAATTAAACAGTCGAATAAATTATTTTTCGAATATTAGATTTAATTAGACAATTAAATCGATAACTTAATAAGTTAAATTTCAGAAATAATTGAAAATCGAGTTGAATATGATTGAAAATGATTTGTAAAATTTTATCTTTTCATATTGGAGTTATAGTAATGTTATAGAACTTTTAAAATTGAATTTAAAGTTAATTTGTGAAAATTGAATATTTTAATATTTAATTATCGACTGAAAAATAGTCATTTTTCAAAAAGTCTCGGATTTCGACGAAACTAGTTCCATTGGATCCGTAATAGTTTGTTATTGTCGGATTTCAATTTTCGTAGCAATCGGAGTTATCGTTTGATCGTGGCAGCTCGAAACGCATCGAATTGTTTTTAATATTAATTCAGCGAGAGAAAATAGTCATTTTTCAAAAAGTCTCGGATTTCGACGAAACCAGTTTCATCGGATCCGTAATGTCATATTATTGTAGGGTTTCAAATTTCGTGTCAATCGGAGTTACCGTTTGTCCGGGGCAAGCCAAATCGCATCGAAATCGGTTTAAATCGGTTTAATTTAAAATCGATCGTTTATTGCCATAACTCACACATACGATCGAATTAGGTTCCGAAACCTATTCCATTGTGTCCGGAACGTGGGATAAACCCTAGAAACGCCGGTCACCACGCGTAAATCGGAGTTCAGAAAATCGAGTGAATAGTGATTTTCGGTAAATGTCTATAAAAGGACCCCTTTATCATTTCATTAGCAAAACCCTAACCCTAATATTGCCAGCCGCCACTTGAAAATTCGAAGGCCAGAATTTCACCATCTTCTTCCCTTAATATCTCTCAATCCGTTCAACGAAATCGAAAAATTTCAAAAGCAAAGTTGTAGATCTCGGCGAGCTCTTCAAATCCATACGGAGATGATCAAAATCGGAGCATCGGATCAACGGGAATTTGCATTTAAAGTTCCGTGTTTGTCCTCGTTTTGCGTGCAGCTGAGATGGCCGAGCTCCACCCTATTATAGCTGAAGGTAGCTCTCGCCGAGGCCTTCGATATGGTGTATCCTGATCGTCCTAGAAGTCGATGTGGTGGGGTGCGAAATTCATGAAGGAGAGGCGGCTTTGGGTTGTCTTCGTGCGTGATTTCCTGGAGCATGCGAACGTGAGTTTGGGGGAGAAGCAAGGGACGGGCTGGATTGCAGGGTGATGGATCTCACGGCTTAGATTGATCTAGGTTGTGAAAAAATTAAATTATGTTGTAAATTTATGAATATAAAATCGTGTAACTTCTAAAATTCATAACTTTTTCATACGAGGTCGAAAACGCGCGAAACTTTTTGCGTTGGAATCGTATGGACGAGCTCTACGCGATGCAACTAGATTGGAATCATTTGGAGCTATAGAAAATTTTGAGTTAAATCGAACGCCGTTCGATTTGATTTAAAATCGTAAAATCAAGGTGAGTGTTTTATAACGCTCACAACGTACTGAATATCTTTATGCTAGTTGAATTGACATTATGAAGTGTTATGATTTTATTTGTCGTTGTTAGATATAAATTAATTGTCATATAGCTTGTTATCTGAATCAACCATTGAAAAATGAAATTGACAGTTAAATTGAAATTGAAATTGAGTTGCGATTAAATTACCTGACATTGATAACTATGAAACTGCCATGAATTGTATTGACTATTGGATGATGTATTGTGATGGATGTCATTGGTTGATGTTTGAATGTTTGGATGTTTATTTGCTTATATATATACTGTTATGCATACACATGACACTGTGATATAATTTAAGTGACATATGTTCATCCCTGACATTTAATTGAAATAAATAATCACTTGGCCATAGGATAGAAAATTATATACGGACACTGAATTTGGCTAAATTAATAATTTTTGAAATCGTCGTTGAAATTTATTTAAATGTTTTGATATAAAAGTTATAAATAAAAATCGATTTATAGAAATTGAATTCATCGAAAAATTGAGTTTGGAATGTTGAAATGAATTTTGGTTAAAGGAATTTTGTTAAATAATTAAGTTGAGACTATGAAATTTGAAAATTGAATATGATTGAATGTCGAAAATTGATTTGTTTAAAGATTTAACTTTTATTCGAACTTTGAATATTTCTAAGAAAAGTTATATGAAATGATATTTCAGGATTGAAGTTAGAATTGAAACTTGGATTCAAAAATTTGTTATTAAAAGAAAATTTGATTTAATGTTTAAATCGATATTTTGAAATTGGATTTGGAATTGAAATTGGAATTGAAATTAATTTGGAATTGAAATTTAAATTCATTTGGGATTGGGAATTAATTTGGAATTGGAAATTAATTTGAAATTGGAAATTTAAAGTGAACGGAATTTGGTTTATTGAATTCGAAATTTATATGGAATCAAAATTTATTCGAGTTGAAATCGGAATTGAATCAATTAAATCGAAATGGACATTGAAATTGATTTGGGTAGGAAATTGGGAAGTTGACCGGTTTGACTTTGGAATTTGTTTAAATGAATATTTTAGTATAATTGATTTAAAATCTATATTCTTTAAATATTGAAATTATTTTGATTTTCAAACTGTTTTACTATATAAACCATTTTTTATATTCAAATTATTTTCGATTAAACTATTTAAATATTTTCTATTAAACTATTTTAACTATTTTAATTATTTAAACTACTTTAAATTACTTAAAACTATTTTCTAAAATTTTCAAGCTGGTCAATAAGGTGAATTGTTTATATTTAAATCTCGAATTTAAATACGAATTGGGTTAAATGAAGTTGCAACCTAAATTGAAATTCGAAATGATTTTGAAATTGAAATGAGATATTGAGGCGAAAAATGATTTTTGAAACGAAATCTTACATTTTGAATAGATATGATGATATTTGAAATGGATTTGATTTTTGAAGCGAATATGATATTTTGATATCAATTATGAATCGAGTTAAAATGTAAAAGAGCCATCGGTGTAATAATACGTAGTTATTGAAGAGACCGGGATCAGATATGGACATACTCTCTGTCGATACCGAAAACCACTTTAATAACTATTATACGCGGAGTGTTGATCCAGAATGAAGTGGATGGTCTGGTGAACGCGTTGACTGAAGAAAGAGAACGATATTGGATGACCCCTGACATGACTAAAACAGGAGCCGCGCCGGGCCATTGAGGATCGCCATCTCTAGCGGACACACTCCTTCGATACCATGTCTATTACTTTTGTGATTCGATTTGGGTGCACCCCGCGATTTGGGAGTGTTGTTTCGCGGTGTTGGGGTAGTAGCTGCTATGCCCAACATCAGTCCGGATCAGGCAACTACTAGTATCCTAGTTGGTATCGCCTCATGTACCTTGTCATACTGATTATCCTATTCGCGACCACTACGATTTTGATTTGTACCTTTAGTATATGGATTGCCCTCTGGTGACTTCCGGTTTTGGGGAAACTACGGTCTTGTATATGCTTTTGGGAATAAACAGGTTAAGAGGTGTATGGGCCCTGCTTAACCCTACTTTGATATCTTTATATTACTGATAGACATATTATAATAGCGTATTGTACTACATAGTAGATAGTTTAACGGATCCTTGAGAGATGGAAAATCCCGTAACATCTCTTAAGTTATTGCACTCACGTTGACACTGGATAGGAGATGTCAAAACCCGTAAACATCTCTGACGCCGTCACACTCATATTTTCTTATCCGATTTGACTTACATGAGATATTTTAGTCCTGACTCGAGTGTTTTGTCTTTTCATTACGCTCGGGTCAGCCTGAGCATTTCAGATAAGGTTGAAGATCTATTCTGGAGGACGAAGACGGAGTTTGGTATTACATCATTTGTATTCTACTACTGTATTATTTTTCCGCTGCATTGTTGTGTTATCTCTGATATGTATGTAACTCTGATTTATGATGTATAATAAAAATCAAATTTATTTATTTAACAGCTTCATGAACTGTTATTTTATTATTATATCTTGTTCCTTCCGCTGCAAGATTCTGAGTTTGCTTCTGTTCTTTCTTTCCTTTTCTTATTTAACCCCAATAACCATCTGCCTTTTTGAACGGTTGAGTTGGACATGTGTGGATTATTGTCGACTTGAACGGTCAAAAATGCGGGTCGTTACAGTTGGTATCAGAGCTTTGGTTTAGATTACCTTGGCTCTAGTGGGGAATAACTCATTGAAATAGAGGTAAACTATATGAATGAGTTGAGTGTATATGAGAGAGCGTATTTGTAATTTTGATATAAAAAATGATTTTATATTGTGTTAATTTGTTCCGTTGAGTATTTATGAATTCTGGTTGGTACTTGGGACGCCAAGGCATCGATAGGAATTTCTAAACACTCGAATAGGACAGATTGACATAATATTGTTTTGGATTATATTCTATATATAAAAGACTTATCTTGAAAATTTATAAATGTTGATTGTATTGGTTAGAGATGATAATATTAGATTATCATCGTTTATTGTTGATTAGTCAATATTTCTAACTATTGACTATTGAATGATTTTAAGAAATGAAACTTGTAAATATGATTGACAATGAATATAAATGGTAAATAAAATGAAATCAAATAAAATAAAAATGAATTTAAATTAAGATGGAGAATTTAAATTCCGGTGTTTTGAAAATTTATTAACAAAAATTTGAAATGTATAATACAAGTATTATATGATAGTATATTCGATTAGAAATGGTTTTCAAAGGATTTTCAAATGAAGTAAGTGTTATACTCCCCTCTTGACACTAGAAAATGATTCCGGTGATGAGTGCACGCATCATCGACTTTATTTTCGAGAGTCTAAGTGGGGGAGATCACTTAATAGTTTTTCTAAACCCTGTTTTGATTAAAATTGAATTTTATTTTGTATTCTCTATAGTATGACTTGATATATATTAATATAAGTATATATTATTTAAAACTTGATTTGAAATGAAACCGGAGTTGAAATTTTTAAGTTCTTTAATATTTAATGACTTTAAACTATTGAAATAAACTAGAAACTATACTCTTTTGGATTAAATAAAACTTGAATTGAAATTTTCTAAAGTATGTAATGAAAATAAGTATATATATATATATATTTCAATGCTGATTAAATTTTTTTCTAAAAGTATGATTTGAGATATAAAGATATTAGTATATATATATATTTATAAAAAAAAAAGGGGGTTTAAATCGAATCCGGAGTTGAAATTCTTAAGTTCTCTAATAAGGAATGATTTTAATTATTAAACTAAAGTAAATCTTGAATTGTTTGAAACTTATGAATGGAAAAAGGTGAAATTGAATTTAAGTGTTAAAAAAAAAAAATTAATTTAAAATTGTAGTAGTAACCCTTAATTTGGAAAATAATAAATTGGAAATTTATTTAATAGGTATAACACTCAAATTGAACGAAAAGAAGTTGTATATTGTTTAACTACATTCTATTTGCATAGCTATAACTTACCAAATACTTAAAAAGTTTAAAATGCTAATAAGGATAAGTAAATGAACAATATACAAGTGTGATTGCAAATAATAAAAATGTGAAGATCTATTGATAGTTGTAAATATAAAGGAAATTTAAGTTGTAAAATTAAATTTAAAATTAATTAAATATAAGATCAGTAAATGGAAACTAATTAAATTTGAATAAAACTAAATGTCAATAAACTTGGAAGTGTATGAAATTAAAATTTTGACTTGGAAATGTATAATTGATTTATTATAGATTTGGATGGAGATTAATGTTTGATATGCATTGGTTGCTAAATGGATGTTAATTGATTAAGTATGATTCATTTTGTTAATAAATTGAATAAATGGAATATAAATTTAAATAATTAAATTCAATTTGAAGTAAGGTGATGTTGAATATAATTGTAATCAATTTAATTTGAAGAAAATTGTCTTGAGTTAAATGTGGATGTAATAAAGTGAATAAACCGGAAAACAAATTTAATGTAAACTTATTTCATAAAAATATAAAAGAAATTAACAACTTTGTGTTAATGCTTGATTTTCCGGAAACTTTAAATTGGATAGTTTGTATTTGTAATAACAAACAAATGTGGAAATCTCAAATTGTCCGGTATGTGCTGAAACTAAAAGTACCATAACTTTTAAATGGTTGAACGGAATTTGACGATCTTGGACTTTTCGGAAAGCCTAGAAACTGTGCTACATCTTTTGTTTAGAATGTTTTGATAAATACCTTCATCCACTAGGCTTAAAACACCAATATTAGTCGCTGGCCTGTGCGAGGTAGAAAATCTGAAGCACCTTAGTATTCTCGCCATAACTTTTTACTGGTTTATCGGATTTTGATGATCTTGCCTTTTCTGGAAAGCTTAGAACTTAAGCTAAAACTTTTGTGTTAAATGTTTTGTGTTATTCTGTCATTTAGAGGGTCGAAAACGTAAGTAAACATCGCTGACCTGCGCAATTCATTGCCCAGGCTGAGGCGTATCCATTTAGTAAAACGGCCATAACTTTTGAACGGATGGTCAGAATTTGATGATTTTGGACATTCCGGAAAGCCTGAAATGAATGCAACAACTTTTGTTTAGATTCCATCATCAAATTTTATCGTTTAGATGACCAAAAACTGAGATTCGTTGCTGTCCTGGAATTGAAATTTCGGTTTTGAAGCTAAACATGTTATATGTATGTTGTTTATGCTAAGTATATCGATCTATCTTTATATGCATGGTTCTAACTTGGTTATTGAGCATTTTAGTAGGTAGCAAAGGGGTTGCGCTTCGCTTGTGGAGCTCGCTTCTGCGCTAAATGCAAAATGTAAGTTAAAATGCCAATAAACGCTTAATAAAGGTACGTTCTCGGATTACGGTTTATGTTGTGGTATATTATTGTGTTCCCCATGTTTTGGGATGCCTCATTCTTGTAATGAGATGTATATCATGCAATTATTACCATGTGAAATTTTTCGGTCCTAGCCGCGCAAAGGAGGTGCTGCCGAAATTTTTCAAAAATCCGGGAGTTAGAAAATTTTGAGAAAAAAAAAAAATCCTATAACTAAATTTTGCAAATAAGTCGAATATTTTGAATGAATTATATCTAAATGATGGTTCCCCTTCTCCGTTCCTTTTCGAGGACGAAAAGTTTTAAGTGGGGGAGAATGTAACGACCCGTATTTTTAACACTTTAAAAATACGAATTAAAATAAAAATTTTGGATAAAAATCCGAAGGAAATAAAATTTTGTGTTGTTAAAAGTGAATTACAAGTTAAAATACAAAACTGAATTCTGAAATAACTTATTTGTAAATTAAATATGGATGTTAACTTGTAGTGAATGTAAATAATGGATTGAATTTGATTGTAAACCAAATTGGTTATGATTGTAAACAAAGAGTAAATAAAATGATAGATTTAATAATGAAAGTGTAAATCGAAATAAAAGAATTCATTTGGAATTAAATAACTTGAATTTGAATTACAATAAAATTGAACGCTGAATCTACTATAATCTTTTATATTGGATTTATAATGGAAAACTGCATTATAATAGATTGTTAATTACTGTGAAATTAAAAATGGAATTTGTGAACAATTGAAATTTGATTTAAAAGTTAATAATTTAAAATTGGGAATTTTAAATTGAAATTAAACAGTCGAATAAATTATTTTTCGAATATTAGATTTAATTAGACAATTAAATCGATAACTTAATAAGTTAAATTTCAGAAATAATTGAAAATCGAGTTGAATATGATTGAAAATGATTTGTAAAATTTTATCTTTTCATATTGGAGTTATAGTAATGTTATAGAACTTTTAAAATTGAATTTAAAGTTAATTTGTGAAAATTGAATATTTTAATATTTAATTATCGACTGAAAAATAGTCATTTTTCAAAAAGTCTCGGATTTCGACGAAACTAGTTCCATTGGATCCGTAATAGTTTGTTATTGTCGGATTTCAATTTTCGTAGCAATCGGAGTTATCGTTTGATCGTGGCAGCTCGAAACGCATCGAATTGTTTTTAATATTAATTCAGCGAGAGAAAATAGTCATTTTTCAAAAAGTCTCGGATTTCGACGAAACCAGTTTCATCGGATCCGTAATGTCATATTATTGTAGGGTTTCAAATTTCGTGTCAATCGGAGTTACCGTTTGTCCGGGGCAAGCCAAATCGCATCGAAATCGGTTTAAATCGGTTTAATTTAAAATCGATCGTTTATTGCCATAACTCACACATACGATCGAATTAGGTTCCGAAACCTATTCCATTGTGTCCGGAACGTGGGATAAACCCTAGAAACGCCGGTCACCACGCGTAAATCGGAGTTCAGAAAATCGAGTGAATAGTGATTTTCGGTAAATGTCTATAAAAGGACCCCTTTATCATTTCATTAGCAAAACCCTAACCCTAATATTGCCAGCCGCCACTTGAAAATTCGAAGGCCAGAATTTCACCATCTTCTTCCCTTAATATCTCTCAATCCGTTCAACGAAATCGAAAAATTTCAAAAGCAAAGTTGTAGATCTCGGCGAGCTCTTCAAATCCATACGGAGATGATCAAAATCGGAGCATCGGATCAACGGGAATTTGCATTTAAAGTTCCGTGTTTGTCCTCGTTTTGCGTGCAGCTGAGATGGCCGAGCTCCACCCTATTATAGCTGAAGGTAGCTCTCGCCGAGGCCTTCGATATGGTGTATCCTGATCGTCCTAGAAGTCGATGTGGTGGGGTGCGAAATTCATGAAGGAGAGGCGGCTTTGGGTTGTCTTCGTGCGTGATTTCCTGGAGCATGCGAACGTGAGTTTGGGGGAGAAGCAAGGGACGGGCTGGATTGCAGGGTGATGGATCTCACGGCTTAGATTGATCTAGGTTGTGAAAAAATTAAATTATGTTGTAAATTTATGAATATAAAATCGTGTAACTTCTAAAATTCATAACTTTTTCATACGAGGTCGAAAACGCGCGAAACTTTTTGCGTTGGAATCGTATGGACGAGCTCTACGCGATGCAACTAGATTGGAATCATTTGGAGCTATAGAAAATTTTGAGTTAAATCGAACGCCGTTCGATTTGATTTAAAATCGTAAAATCAAGGTGAGTGTTTTATAACGCTCACAACGTACTGAATATCTTTATGCTAGTTGAATTGACATTATGAAGTGTTATGATTTTATTTGTCGTTGTTAGATATAAATTAATTGTCATATAGCTTGTTATCTGAATCAACCATTGAAAAATGAAATTGACAGTTAAATTGAAATTGAAATTGAGTTGCGATTAAATTACCTGACATTGATAACTATGAAACTGCCATGAATTGTATTGACTATTGGATGATGTATTGTGATGGATGTCATTGGTTGATGTTTGAATGTTTGGATGTTTATTTGCTTATATATATACTGTTATGCATACACATGACACTGTGATATAATTTAAGTGACATATGTTCATCCCTGACATTTAATTGAAATAAATAATCACTTGGCCATAGGATAGAAAATTATATACGGACACTGAATTTGGCTAAATTAATAATTTTTGAAATCGTCGTTGAAATTTATTTAAATGTTTTGATATAAAAGTTATAAATAAAAATCGATTTATAGAAATTGAATTCATCGAAAAATTGAGTTTGGAATGTTGAAATGAATTTTGGTTAAAGGAATTTTGTTAAATAATTAAGTTGAGACTATGAAATTTGAAAATTGAATATGATTGAATGTCGAAAATTGATTTGTTTAAAGATTTAACTTTTATTCGAACTTTGAATATTTCTAAGAAAAGTTATATGAAATGATATTTCAGGATTGAAGTTAGAATTGAAACTTGGATTCAAAAATTTGTTATTAAAAGAAAATTTGATTTAATGTTTAAATCGATATTTTGAAATTGGATTTGGAATTGAAATTGGAATTGAAATTAATTTGGAATTGAAATTTAAATTCATTTGGGATTGGGAATTAATTTGGAATTGGAAATTAATTTGAAATTGGAAATTTAAAGTGAACGGAATTTGGTTTATTGAATTCGAAATTTATATGGAATCAAAATTTATTCGAGTTGAAATCGGAATTGAATCAATTAAATCGAAATGGACATTGAAATTGATTTGGGTAGGAAATTGGGAAGTTGACCGGTTTGACTTTGGAATTTGTTTAAATGAATATTTTAGTATAATTGATTTAAAATCTATATTCTTTAAATATTGAAATTATTTTGATTTTCAAACTGTTTTACTATATAAACCATTTTTTATATTCAAATTATTTTCGATTAAACTATTTAAATATTTTCTATTAAACTATTTTAACTATTTTAATTATTTAAACTACTTTAAATTACTTAAAACTATTTTCTAAAATTTTCAAGCTGGTCAATAAGGTGAATTGTTTATATTTAAATCTCGAATTTAAATACGAATTGGGTTAAATGAAGTTGCAACCTAAATTGAAATTCGAAATGATTTTGAAATTGAAATGAGATATTGAGGCGAAAAATGATTTTTGAAACGAAATCTTACATTTTGAATAGATATGATGATATTTGAAATGGATTTGATTTTTGAAGCGAATATGATATTTTGATATCAATTATGAATCGAGTTAAAATGTAAAAGAGCCATCGGTGTAATAATACGTAGTTATTGAAGAGACCGGGATCAGATATGGACATACTCTCTGTCGATACCGAAAACCACTTTAATAACTATTATACGCGGAGTGTTGATCCAGAATGAAGTGGATGGTCTGGTGAACGCGTTGACTGAAGAAAGAGAACGATATTGGATGACCCCTGACATGACTAAAACAGGAGCCGCGCCGGGCCATTGAGGATCGCCATCTCTAGCGGACACACTCCTTCGATACCATGTCTATTACTTTTGTGATTCGATTTGGGTGCACCCCGCGATTTGGGAGTGTTGTTTCGCGGTGTTGGGGTAGTAGCTGCTATGCCCAACATCAGTCCGGATCAGGCAACTACTAGTATCCTAGTTGGTATCGCCTCATGTACCTTGTCATACTGATTATCCTATTCGCGACCACTACGATTTTGATTTGTACCTTTAGTATATGGATTGCCCTCTGGTGACTTCCGGTTTTGGGGAAACTACGGTCTTGTATATGCTTTTGGGAATAAACAGGTTAAGAGGTGTATGGGCCCTGCTTAACCCTACTTTGATATCTTTATATTACTGATAGACATATTATAATAGCGTATTGTACTACATAGTAGATAGTTTAACGGATCCTTGAGAGATGGAAAATCCCGTAACATCTCTTAAGTTATTGCACTCACGTTGACACTGGATAGGAGATGTCAAAACCCGTAAACATCTCTGACGCCGTCACACTCATATTTTCTTATCCGATTTGACTTACATGAGATATTTTAGTCCTGACTCGAGTGTTTTGTCTTTTCATTACGCTCGGGTCAGCCTGAGCATTTCAGATAAGGTTGAAGATCTATTCTGGAGGACGAAGACGGAGTTTGGTATTACATCATTTGTATTCTACTACTGTATTATTTTTCCGCTGCATTGTTGTGTTATCTCTGATATGTATGTAACTCTGATTTATGATGTATAATAAAAATCAAATTTATTTATTTAACAGCTTCATGAACTGTTATTTTATTATTATATCTTGTTCCTTCCGCTGCAAGATTCTGAGTTTGCTTCTGTTCTTTCTTTCCTTTTCTTATTTAACCCCAATAACCATCTGCCTTTTTGAACGGTTGAGTTGGACATGTGTGGATTATTGTCGACTTGAACGGTCAAAAATGCGGGTCGTTACAAGTTTCATTTTCGCTGTGATGTATTAAGATAGTTTTTGTCTATTTAGTACTCTGATCATCCAATGGGGCATCTTCATATGTCGCTCTTGGCGTATTTTGTAATAATTATATTTGATCAAAACCTTAGAAGCGTTTGTGATTATGTATTGGAATATAAAACATGTTTTTGAAATGTAATCAGTAAAGTTGCTGTTTTTGGAATCTGTGATTTTTTTTCATATCCATGTGCTTCTGATATTATGGATACCATTAACATTGCGGTATTTTATCACCGGAAGTTAATACTATAGATGACTGCAGCATCTTTAGCGCTTAGCTTCGAGCCTCAAGATAGGGCATGTTACAATACTTGCACCATATCAAGTCTTTGTTCATGTGTCATTCTACCAGATCCAACGTATCATGATCTAGATCCACCTTAAGTCTGACTACTCAAGTCTACACTACTAGCCACCACGATTTACAGATCTCTTGCGCATTATCCATTGTCTCTGGCATTACCAACGGCTTTGATACCATGTTGAAATTCCAGTCCGCACATCCCTCCGTGGGGGCAACATATGAGTTTGGCCAACAGTTTTTAACAAAAGGAATCTCTTGTTGTTACATGCGATCGAACTCATATATATACCACTCCACCTTCATTATTTTCACCATGTGGGACTATTCTTTTTCACATGTGCGCTCATTATCCACACACAATGCAATACACTCCAACAGATCTCCATCTTAACTCGCATCCATCCGTCTTCCACTACTCCAACATGATGCTTGCACCATGTCGAGACTCTACTCCCGTGTCATTCTATCAGATCCAACGTATCATGATCTAGTTCCACCTTAAGTCTGACTACTTAAGCCTACACAACTAGCCACCATGATTTACAGATCTCTTGCGTGTTATCCATTGTCCCAAGCGTTACCATCGACTCTAATACCATGTTAAAATTTCTAGTCCACACATCCCTCCGTGGGGCAACTTATGAGTTTGTCCAACACCTTTTAACAAAAGAAATCACTTGTTGTTACATGCGATAAACCTCACATATATACCACTTCATCTCCATTATTTTTCACGATGTAGGACTATTCTTTTTTTTTAATGTGCGCCCATTACCCAAACACAATATAAGACACCCCAACAGTTGACATTTAAGTTTTTAATCCTTAGCATGCCACAAAAAAATTAAGCAGTAATTTTTTACTTTATTAGTTGCTTCATCTTCTTCATCTTCTAAGATTGTAGATGTTTGCATATACACATTAATAGTTTTTTTTTTGAGTTCATGGGAAACCTTAAGATCATGGTATTCATTGATACTCACTTAAGTAAACCACGCCGTATGTCTACCCCGCTTTTATTTAGTCGTCGCACACGGATGCTTAACGTTGAAACTTCCACTGATGGTTTGGCGCTGGGATTCGAACCTGCCCGGACGCAGTCCTTTGGTTCCCATCTCCCAGCTCCCAAACCAACCGAGCTACGAACGGCGGGTATATACACATTAATAGTTAACACCTGCAAAGCATGAAACAACATCAAAATGTGTCACAAAATCATCAAAGTAACAAAACATCTATAATAACCAGATAAGTAAACTTTAAAGTGGATGGTTAAGGTATTTAGATTGATATCATGATAAACTTAGTATAATAGTAACATTGGTCATCAACATCCGATGGTACCAAGTTAGAAAAAGAACTTTTGCATTTTTGCAGTATTCGAACATTTAGTTATAAGGCGAAAGATGTGCAAAATATATTAGAAAATTATAGGACACTTAGATATTGGAGTTTAAAAATTGCAGTTATACATGCATACCAAAACGTCTAAAACATACACAAAATTTTATTTAATTTAAAAAACTTTAATTTGAATATTAAAACATATAATAGAGTCCTACTATTGCAAAAAGATAGATGTGGTGAACAATTATCAACATATAAAATAAATAATATGAAGCTCATCGTTTATTTACTTTGGTTAAGTGTCATAAATTAAACATCTATAGTCACATGCATTATATTTCACCCAATTCATAAATCTTTTACTCACATGCATGACATTATTAGAGTTCGTGGATAATTATATGCTTATGGTTAGAGCAATCACATATTTATGAAATTTCTCCAATATTTATGATAGTTTTGGATCATTTTTCAGTAAATGAATTTTTGCAATTTACAAATATACATATAAGTAATAAGTCTTTACATTCCAAGCTATCAGTTCTAAAAGGGCCATGATACAGTCCTGCAAAAAATTAAGGTAGTGTTTGGTTTAAAAATGAATTTTGGATTTTCTGTTTTCAAATATGTATGTGAAATATGATGGGAGTGAAGTGATGATGGATGTTATGGAAGGAAAATGGAGGAACGACGGAGGAAATGAAAGGATGAATTGTGTCTCGTGCTTCTCTTATTTTTCAAAACATGGAAAATAAGAAAAAGTTATTTTCTATTTTGTATGTTAATTTCATTTTCTAAATTGACCGTTTTCGACATTATACATGTGTCTTGCACATTTTCGTATGGACAAAAATTCAAAACGAAAAATGGCAAACCAAACACACCATAAACAACCTAGGAAGAAATCCATGGATATAATGTAAGATTTTCACATTGGGAGGATCCAATCGACTGGAATTTTTTTCAGCTGACTGAAATTGTTGATCAGTCGATTGATTTTTCTATCAGTATGAAGAAAGTAGGGTACAAAAATCTAATCGACTGAATTCGGTTTCAGTCAACTAAATAACTATAGATAGTCCAAGTTTAACCTAGACCTGGTGCAGGTCAAGTAGGATGGATCAGGGAAACTTCTTTCCATTTCCTTAACTTTCGAGAGTTCATGTAACTGCATGGAGTTGTGTAACACAATGGATATGTTTTACATTTGGTGACGTACCTAGGGCCATACTCCATGATGCTGTATAACGTGAACACGGCATGCAATTATATCGCAACTAGATGCTCTTATTATTACTGTAGCCGGTTTTGGTTACATGTTTGTCGACTGTGAAAAAGAGGAAATTGAGACGTCCAACATAGGAGGAATAGCGTGCGATTAAGTGGTTTTGCTTATAAATGAGTCGAATATGGTAATTGGTTCTTCTTGCTGTAGGTTGAATGATATAGAGGATAAGATATCGGCACTGACAATGAGGTTACTCAATTCTTAAGTGACATGTTATTATCGAAACCATGTACTCGACGTGTGGGCTCGGGCATTATGATATATACTAGGTGTGGTGCAACTTAAGTGGCTTACCATTGAGAATGTTTACTCAATGTATAGATATGTCGTATGTTATCAAGGTTGTATACTCGGAATCTTCCATGGTTTACTCGGCTCCTGGATGTCCAACCTTCGGGTGGGAATCTTCATAGATTATTATTGGACTTAAGCATATTAATGATTGTTACTCTATATTGTGTAAAGTGACTAGTTCTTTATACATAGTACACACATTAATTAATGAACATCCTTAGGTAGCGTTGATTATAAGTTATAATTTAACCATTTGTTTACATTGTACCGCTAGCGATATAACTTTCTCACCAAATCTTTTCTGATCCCCTCCATTTTCCCCCGTATATATATTACAAGTGAACATAGTATTATATAAGGTGACCATGATAAGGTGCGTGGAGAAGGTGATATTACGCCTTAAAGAAATATTTATTCATACTCATTTTCTATGTATGTTATTATCAATTTGACTTATGGTGTACTTCCATTTAAAGACACAATTTTGACATTTCTTGTATGGACTACTGTTATTTTGGAACAATAATGAATTTGAGATATTTTCAATATTTATATTTTATTTCTTCCGCCGTGAGATCCGAAAACATATAATGGTTAAAATTATAATATTCGTCTTTGTACCACATAAATCACAAAATCCCAACGAGTCGTACTTCTTGGCACGACACGAGTTAAAATGCCTATTTGGACTTTGAATCGATGTGTCCGGAGATGCGGATTGTTACAATTTTCTTTATAAACATCTCAAATCAATTTTCTCAACTTGGTCTTGTATTTAATGGTAATAAGCTTTATTTTCAAAAAGTTTAACTTTTTCATAAACTTTCAAATTCTTATATTTACAAATTTCGAAATCAAAATTAAGAATTTTAAAATTCAAATCATAAGTTTTAAATTTATAAATTTTCTAGTCTAAAATTGAAATTTTGAAACGCGAATCAAAATTTAATTTTTCTAATTTAGGATTTCAAATCCAAAACTCAAAGTTTCAAAATTCGTAAATAGAAATTCTTTAAATTTCAAATTTCATATATATTTTCCCTTTTTTGGATAAGTTTTGCCAATTAAGCTTTTTACTTCTCAAAAATTCAAAATTTGAAATTAAAAACAACTTTTCTAATATGAATTTCCAAATCAGTTTCCAATTCTTATCGTTTAAAAATCCAAAATGTCATTTCAAAATTTACACCTGGTAAATTCAAATTTCAAATTCAAGTTTTAAAATTGAAATTATTTTCAAATTTGATAATCTTAGATTCAGAACGTCGTTCAGTTGTACTGGCAATAACTAAAAAAACACCTGGTAAAATGTCTTCTCTCCATACTGTTTCCATTCTCTCCTCTTTTTCTCTTTTACTCACTGTACAAGTCTAGGAAAGAAACAAATTAAGACATCTCGAAAATGAAGGCTTCAACTGCTGCCTTAAAGTCCACATTGACAACATTGGAAGAAGAAATGACGTTCGCAAAAAATAGAGTGTACGACAAAATAGATTTCCATTCAGTGATTTCATTTGTTTCGTAGTTATTGAAAAATTAAGGGTACGTCGACGTTTCTTTGCAACAGTGCAAGTGCTCTTATATTTCTGTCTGAATAAAACCATGCTATGTAAGAAAGGTCCACTATTATGACATTAAAATTTTGTTTACGTTCACTGAAACAAAATACTACAAAGAACGTTCATAGTTCCATAACTAAACACACATATAAGGACATGGAAGAAGAATCCGTTCTTGTATTACAAAAGTAGCATTCTGAACGAGAACATGAAGGTGCATGGAGAAAAGAAAATGATGTTTATAAAATGCAAATCGACCGTTTCACACCAACTGTTTATTTTAATTTGTTCGTCTTAACTGTACAAAATGATAGATCTGAAGCGTAATTGAAGACGCCAATGTCAGCTAGTCAATAATTGTACATAAACATCATAGTAGTTATGTATATTTATTGTCTTTACGAATGAATTTTTATAAGAGAGAAAATAGGAGATGAGAAAGAGTAGAAACAAAAGTGTGGATTGTTTAATCTCACTCTCTAAATATATGGAGTTGAAATTAGCTAGAAAGCAGGCTAATGGGCAGAGCTGTCATCGTTGCGTTCCGCTATATATATATATATATATATATATATATATATATATATGCTCACATGCATGCTAATGTTCTTTCTTCGTTTTTTTTAGGAAAAAGAAGCAATCAAAGCTTCAATCTCAAAGGTATTTACGTATCTTAAAGTTTGATTATGTATGACAAACGTACAAATATATTACTTGTGTTGATTGATACGTCAAAAAAAGCAGGATTGGAAAATGATAAATAAGCAATCAACTTGAAGGGACATATAAACATATATTCAAGGAAAAAAAAAGAGCTTCTGGTTGAAATATCATACTCTGCTTCGTTTTTTTTATTTATTCTTATTCTATGATATAGATTGATGCTTGAAAGGTTAGTTTTGATAAGGCTGCTATAAGCGTATAAGAAATAGAAGTTGTGAACTAATTTTCATTGTATTCTTTAACGCTATAATTCATGTATTCAGAATTCATATATTACAGTAGCATACGTTTCTCAACTTCAACCGTAAATAGAGACTAGTTCCATTATCATGTAAAATATACATGTTTTCAAAAGTCGATATGAGAATATTCGTAAATGACACGAATATTCTCATAAATGACACGAATATTCTCATATCGACTTTTGAAAACATGTATATTTTACATGATAACGGAACTAGTCTCTATTTACGGTTGAAGATGAGGAACTATAATTCATGAAGGCCAATGCTATTTTTCGACGGTTTCCGATGGACCGTCGACGGCCGTCGGAAATTCGCGAATATTGTTTCAGGCCGAAGGCTTTCTTCCTCATTTCCTGTGCGATTTTCTTCCTCCATTAATCCCCAAATCTCCCCTCGAAGCTTCCAATCACCGATTTCGAGCTTTCGGATCCTCTCCGGCTGCGTAATCAACGTTTATTACTCTCTAAATCAGGTGTAATATTTTATTTTCGCCAAAAATCTAATTTTTACCCTAAATCTAGATTTGCATAAGTCGATAGATTAGGACTAATTAGTGATTGCAATTATTTACACTAGCGTAATAATGATTTATAGCATCCCATGGTATACCTATTTCATATGCTATCTTGAAATTGTAAATAGTATGTATAATTTGTAATTGTGTGTATATGTAAACCATTGTATATGCGTTATTTGTACCATTGTATTGTGTTAATGGAATAAGACACGGGTCGTATAACATCTTGATTTGTGCGACAATAATGAATGCACGAGTCTAAAAGAAATTTGACTGTATTGGAAAATGACAATAATACTAAAGCAGACTTATTCGATAAAATATGCAGAACATGGTAAATTAATTTTTTTCTGAAATGTATAAAATTAGTAAAATATACACTTTTTTATAAAATATTTTTTTTACGTTCCTTAAAGAGTTTTTGACCCCGTCGACGGGTGTTGTACATGATCGTTATATAAATGGTCGTTTTTGTCACAAAACGACCATTTATATTCATCTGGTACAATTCTTGTTGGATTTGTCCCTGTATTAGACAAGTTATAAACGCAGTAAACAATTACATTTCGTACATTATTTCGTTTCAAACGATTCACAAAATTTCGTCGTCACTTTTCTTTTTTGTTTTCTGCGTACACACATTTGTGTACAATGCACGAAACAAAAGGGAAGTGCTGTAGAAATTTTGTTGAATCGTTTAAAACGAAATAATGTACGAAATGTAAGTGTTTACTGTATTTGTAATGGGAAGTAGGATAACTGGCCAGGAAAAAAGATAACCATAAATCAACACTTCTATATTGTATTTTTAAGTGGGGTAAAATTGACGCATATAAGTTTTTGTATCGATACGTTGAAAAATAAAATGTGAATAATAGAAATCAATCATGCATTCGATAAGAATAGCCTAGTACTCTCGGGTCGTAGATGCAATGACAAAATATTTCTTTTAGCGACGAAAGTCATTTTTTCAATTTTTGTATAAGATTGCTGCATAAAAAGAAAATTGTTGTCTTTCTTAACAAAAATTTATTATAAAGTGTAACTGCCCTCATAATTTCGTTACTTCGACCCTCTCTATTTGACTTTGTTTATATTAATCGATATAAAACTCTCGAATGATTTATTGCATGGTTATTCAATAACTAGTACGTGCCTCCTTGACTCCACAGCGGTCATCAGTAATACACCATCTAACATTTGAAGAGTGTTACGCATTTTAGTCTCGACTGATGAATCGATATTCCATCTCAAAATATCTTGATTAGAAATATTTAAAATAATAGGTTATTTTTAATGTGATAGATTTCTCATGATTACAAGTTATCGTAATTATTATCACATAACATATCATTTACGAATTTTCAACTTAATATACTTTAAATTAATTACTTAATTAATTATATTAAGTATATAATAGAAAGAAAATAATTTTTATTTTGAACAAGATTGATTATCAAATTTGATATATATAACAAAATAAATAATTTTCCTAGGGCATACCTCAAACTTTATCATTTGGCTAGTTCATAGAACTATATAACTTTATCATTTGGCCCTTCAATGCGTCCATCCATGAACCCAATTTCATTCCTGCAAACTTCATATTTTATGTTTTTATGGATGGACTGGCTAAGGATGTATGCGATGGTGGTGGACTGCGAGAAGCTGTTGATGATAATTGGGACTGAGAAGAAGCGGAATGCAGTGATTGACTGCCTACCAGAGGATGAGGTTATGGTTAACTTTCTATATTCGCTCGAGGTCCCACATGATGATTTTTCATTTGTGCCTATCGTTGGAGAATATCCAGATATATTCGAAAAGGTGGTCGGATTACCACCATACCGAGAGATTAAGTTCCATACAGACTTAATAAAGGATGTTAGACCGATAGTTATGTCTTTAAAGCATATGGCACCCAAAGAGCAGAAGAAATTAAAGGTGCAAGTGAATGACCTATTGAGGCGAGTGTTCATTAATAGGAGTATATCTAAGTGGGGCGCACTTGTAGTATTCTCCACTAAGGCGAATGGCTCTTTGAGGTTGTATAGTTTACCGCGAGCTGAATAAAATGACGAGGAAAAACAAGTATCAACACTCACGTATTGATGACTTATTCAATCAGCTCCATGATGCGAAACTGTTCTCTCAATAGGATCTTACAATGGGATTTCACCAGCTGAGAGTAGCAAAGGGAGTATGTCGATTACCGCGTTGTATGACGTTTCGTTTTTATGAGTGGTTGATTATATCATTCGGGCTAACTAATGCTCCGATATGCTTTGTTGATCTCATGAACCGTGTCTTCAGAGATCAGCTGAACAAGTTCGTGTCTGTGTTCGTGGATGATATTCTGGTCTCTTCTAGGACAGAGAAGAAACACAAGGTGCACTTGAGGACTATGTGCTTAAAGGTTGAAGAAGCGTAGGTTAAAAGCGAAGTTTTCGAAGTGTTACTTCTGAAGAAGAAAGTGAGATTCTTATGTCATATCATCTTCGAGCAGGGCACCGCCGTAGATCCTCCATAGGTGGAAGCGGGACAAGATTGAAACTAACCTAAGAATGCAATTGATGTGAGAAGCTTTCCAGGATTGATGGGATACTATAGATGTTTTATCAAGGACTTCTCCAAAGTAACAGCGTTGTTGACCAATTTGACGAACTAGATTCAGACTTTCGTTTGGGACGCAAAGTGTGAGCATGCGTTCGTGAGTATGAAAGGGAGGTTGAAGAGTGCACGAGCGTTGACCGTTCCAAGCGGAAATGAGGAGATGACGATATATATTGATGCCTGTGGTACCGGATTGGGTGCGGTACCGATGCAAGAAGGTAAGAATGTCGTCTATGCTAGTCGACAGCAGAAACCATGTGTGTGACGACCGCCCTATGCCACCGACACCAAATATCACAATAGTGCGCTACAGTCGTGCTCGGTTGATATATAATGATCATCAGGGTTGAAAATGAAACGAATACAGCATATAACCTATCAAATATCTCAAAGCGCATGTATAAAATAAAATATCATAGATATAACAGGAGAGACGATAATAACTATGTGAACAAATCATCAGAGTACTAGATCCACGGAGTTATACATCAAAGGCAGTAGAATTTATACAACAAGATCAAACTCAACAACTATCATAACAACAAAATAGCAGCCACTGTTAAGACTCTCCATTGCGGCACTACGTAATCAACATAAAAAAAACACTTGAGCTATTTGAAATGGCGTCAGTGTGTTCTGACCTGCTCAACGTTGAGCTGGTCAAAACAGGTCTATGTTTGATGTTAGTTTTTAAATGCAAGGTAAAAAAATATATACTGTTAAGTAAAAAATTGCAAGGAGTAGCACAGGAAACTGTTTAAATTAGATTTAGCTTATAAAAATGTAAAATGAAATTATTTCAAATTTTACTTTAACTTTTGAATATTCAAAATAACCACAATTTAAAATTCAAAATACAAAATTGCAAATTCAAATTCTAGTCTTCGAATTCAAAATTTCATATTATCAAATTTAATCAAATTTTCAAATTTAAAATTCAAACTTTCAAAACTTAAATGTTTGAATATATATTCAAAATTTCAAATTTATATCCAAATATAAAATTCAAATTTTCAAGTATTCAACTTTAATATTAAAATTTTCAAAACTCAAATTCAAAAATCAAATTTTCAAAATTCAGTTTTCGACTTTAAAAATTCAATTTTTCTTAAATTACCAAAATTCATATTTTTAAAATGCTCGGAGTTTAAGTAAACCGGTATAAGGACATTTTGTACAAATGAATGAAATAGATTACCCATTTTCACTAAATAAGTTAATTATTCAATCCATTTAATGGATATAATAAATAGAAATACATTTTCCTATAACAAGACACCTATTGTCTTATAGTAAGTAAAAAGAATAAAAGGGAGAGGTAAAAAAAAAAGACACAACAACCCTAGTACTTCAAAATTTATACATTCATGTCTATTTCCGTACAAGCCTAGGAAAGAAACAAATTAAGATATATGCAAAATGAAGACTTTAACCGCTATCTTAAAGTCCACATTGACAGCATTTGAAAAGCAGAATGACGTTCACAGAAAATAGTGTGTATGACAAAGTAGATTTCCACACGAATTTATTTGTATTTTTACTCGTTTGATGTACTCATGTCATTTGTTTCATAGTTGCCGACAAGTTGAGGTATATCACGCTATGGAAGATAGGTCCACCATTCTGACATTACAATTTTGTTTGCATTCACTGAAATAAAAAACTAAAAAGAATTTTTACAATTCAGTAATTAAGTATATAAATATATAATTATTCAACTGATATGAATTTTACTTGATAGTTATATATATGCATGCGTTTTACGTCTGCCTTTTTAGTTTTTTAGGGAGAAAACAGGTAGAGTGAAAATAAAAGAGTGTGTATGTACAACTGTGCATCCAAAGAGTTAAAAACCAGTATTTTGGTGAGCAACCCAACCGCGGTCCGACCTCGAATAACCATGTATCATAGATCATTTTGAATCAAAAAACAACTAAATCTCGATCATGCTTGAATCCAGATCAGATCTTCAAATCCGTGGTCCAACGGCACATTTTACATGATCGAACAATGGTTTTTCTTTTTTACTTTCCTTGCTCTCTCACGGTGTTATTTTCTTCCGTTCTCATCCGTAACCTTTTAAAATAAAGAAAAATATACAACAAAATCCATCATCAATTCAAAATCTAAACAAAAAGTTCCACCACATTATTTTTTGCCACGGCAACCTTCTCCAAAACACTGTATAATTTAACAAGTTCGTTGTTATTAAACTTCTATAGTTGTGCACAATTACCGTGCATACAACTGCATATATACCGGTATTATGCACTGCCATAGTATGCCGAGAGCAAATCCTCTATACCCAAAGCCCCCTGTTTCTCTTGTCCCAACCAATCGGGCACGTCGATTTTTAAATATTTTGCAATTAGACCCCAACAGCAGGAGAGAGAAAGGGGATTTAATTGCAAAATAGTTAAAAATCGACGATTGGTTGGGAATAGGGACGGGGGACAGAAGGATTTGGTACAGGGGATTTGATCTCTACAATACCATGGTATACAACTTTGACCGCAGATTTTAAAGACGTTCAATAGCTCAAGCATTTTTATTTCAATATTATTTATATATTCTTAGATGTGTAAATTTTCTTTTAAAAAAACCAAGATTCCGATAGACTCATGGTCAGATCTTGAAAACTATGTTAGAAACCACTAACTTATATACTTGTGTGTGCACATACCCACATACTCTCATGCTCACATGCATACTAATTAATATTTTTTCTTCCTTTCTTTCTTATTTTTCTTAGGAAAAGATGCAGTCAAAGGTTCAATCTCAAAAGGTATCACGCATCTTAAAATTTGATTATGCATGACAAAGGTGTTAATACAGTATGCGAATATATTACTTATTTGTGTTTATTGATACGTCAAAAATAGCAGGATTCGAAAATGATAAATAAGCAATCAACTTCAACGGACATATAAACATATATTCAAGGAAAAAAAAAGAGCTGCTGGTTGAATATCATACTCTGCTTCGTTTTTATATATATTCCTATTACATTATATATAGATATATGTATGCATGAAAGGTTAGCTTTGATAAGGTTGCTATTAGCATAAGAAATAGAAGTTGTGAACTAATTTTCATTGTATTCTTTACTGCTATAATTCATGCATCAGAATTCACGTATTACAGTAGCATACGTTTCTCATATTCAACCCTCATATGGTATGCTGAAAAGACATTAGTTCCGTTATCATGTAAAATGTACATGTTTTCAAAAGTCAGATATGAGAATATTCATGGTTATCTTTTAGGACAATTCTCATCGTCTTTAAGTACTGAAGCAGGTTAAGACTGAAAGAGAATGATATACTATCGGACCGGATTCGGACTTCGTCCCCACAATCATCGTTTGATGTTTATTTGGGGTGTCGTCCATTTTGAGAAATCAATCATGTATCGGATAAGAATAGCATAGTACTCTCCAGTCGCATATGCAAATGACAGAATATTTCTTTTAGCGATGAAAGTCATTTTTTCAATTTTTGTATAAGATTGCTGCATGATGTAAAAACAAAAAAAAACAAAAAAAAAATTGTCGTGATCTTTCTTAACAAAATTCATTATAACGTGTAACTACCCTCGTAATTTCGTAACTTCGACCCTCTCTATTTGACTTTGGTTATATTAATTACTATAAAACTCTCCAGTGATTTATTACATGGTTATTCAATAACTAGTATATATGTGACTCCTTGACGCCACAGCAGTCATCAGTAATACATTATCCAACATTTGAAGAGCGTTACACGCTTTAGTCTCAACGGATGAATCGATATCTCATCTTGAAACATCTTGATTAGAAATATTTAAAATAATATGTTATCTTTACTGTTATAAATTTCTCATGATTACAGGATATCGTAATTATTAAGTATGAGCATGCGTTCATGAGTATGAAAGAGAGGTTGAAGAGTGCACCAGTGTTGACCGTTCCAAGTAGAAATGAGGAGATGAAGGTATATGCCGATACCTGTGATACCAGATTGGGCGCGATACCAATGCAAGGAGCTAAGGTTGTCGCCTACGTAAGTCGACAGCTGAAACCTCATGTGTGATGACCGCGCTATACCACAAGCACCAATAGTATCAAAATAGCGTGTTGTAGTCGTGCCTGGTTGATATAGAACGATCATCAGGGTTGAAAATGAAACAGATACTGCATGGAGCTGTGTAACACAATGGATATGTTTTACATTTGGTGACGTACCTAGGACCACGCTCCATGATGCTGTATAACGTGAACGTAGTTTCTATTATATCACAACTAGATGCTTTTATCGTTACTGTAGCCGGTTCTAGTCACATGTTTGTCGACTTCAAAAGAGAGGAAATGGAGACGTCCAACATAGGAGGAAGAGCGTGCGATTAAGTGGTTTTGCTTAAAGATGAGTCGAATATGGTAATTGATCTTTCTTGTTGTAGGTTGAATGATATAGAGCATATACCGACACTAACAATGAGGTTGCTCAATTCTAAGGTGGCAAGTTATCATCGGGACCATGTAATCGATGTGTGGGCTCGGGCATTACGACATATACTAGGTATGGTGCAACTTAAGTGGTTTACCATTGAGAATGTTTACTCAAGGTAGAGTCATGTTGTTTGTTAACTGTATACTTAGAATCTTCTACGGTTTACTCAGCTCCTAGATGTCCAACCTTCGAGTGGGAATCTTCGTAGATTATTATTGGACTTGGGCATATTAACGGTTGTTACTCTATAGTATGTAAAGTGACTATTTCTTTATACATAGTACACACACTAATGAACAGCCTTAGGTAGCGTTGATTATAAATTATAATTTGACTACATGTTTACATTCTACCGCTAGTGATATAACTCTCTCACCAGATCTTATCCGATCCCCTCCTTTTTTCCTCTTTTTTATCTATTACAAGTGAATATGGTATTATGTAAGGTGACCATGATAATGTGCGTGAAATATTTATTCATACTCATTTTCTAAAGACACAATTTTGACATTTCTTGTATGTGCTACAGTTATGTTGGAATAATAATGAATTTGAAATTATTTCAATATTTATATTTTATTTCTTTCCCTGTGAGATCTAAAAGCATATAATGGTTAAAATTATATTCGTCTCTGTGCCACATAAACCACAAAAACCTAACGAGCCGTACTTTTTGGCACGGCACGAATTCAAAATTATTTTTGAACTTTGAATCTGTGTGTCCGGAGATGCATGCGGGTTGGTACAATTTTCTTTATAAACATCTCAAATCAATTTTCTCAACTTGGTCTTGTATGTAATGGTAATAGGCTTTTCAAGTTTAACATTTTCAAAAATTCCCAAACTCTCGTATTTATGAATTTCGAAATCAAAATTTAGAATTCTAAAATTCTAATCATAAGTTTTAAATTTATAAATTTTCCAGTCCGAAATTGAACTTTTTAAATGCGAATCAAAATTTAACTTTTCTAATTTAAAGAAATAATTTAAAGAAATAATTTAAAATTTTCAAAGTTTGTATTAAATATTTTCAAACTCAAAATTTAAAATTTAGATTTTACACTTTCAAATTTCAAATTCAAGAACCTGAATGTATGAATTTTCAAAAATTTAAGTTTTAGATTTACAAATTTCCAAATTTAGGATTCCAAATTCAAAATTCGTAGATAAAAATTCTTTAAATTTCAAATTTCATATATATTTTCCCTTTTTTTGATAAGTTTTGTTTATTAAGCTTTTTACTTCTTAAAAATTCAAAATTCAAATTAAAAAACAACTTCTCGAATATGAATTTCCAAATCAGTTTTCAATTTTTATCATTTAAAAATCCAAAATGTCATTTCAAAATTTACACCTGTTAAATTCGAACTTCAAATTCAAGTTTAAAAATAGAAATTATGTTCAAATTTGATAATTTTAGATTCAGAACATCGGTCAGTTGTACTGGCAATAACTAAAAAAACAGCCACCCTAGGACTTCAAAATTTAGGCATTCATGTCTATTTCCGTATTTCTTATCTTCTTATTTATTTCCTTGCTCTCTTTTTCATCTTTTACTCATTGTACAAGTCTACGAAAGAAACAAAATAAGATACCTCGAAAATGAAGGCTTTGACGCTATCTTAAAGTCCACATTGGCAATATTGGAAGAAGCAGAATATCGTTCGCAGAAAATAGAGTGCACGACAAAATAGATTTCCACATGAATTTATTTGTATTATTTGTATTTTTAGTCGGTTGATACTGTGATGTCAGTTGTTTCATAATTGTTGAAAATTCAAGGTATGTCCACGTTTCTGTGCAACAGAGCAAGTGCTCTTTTTTCGGCTGAATACTACAAAGAATGTTCACACTTCGTTAACTAAACCCACATATAAGGACAGTGAAGGAGAGTGCATTATTGCGTTACGAAAGCAGACGTCACCTTTAACGAAGCTTCCGATATGTCAGCGTCCCGTTTGAACATCTCTTTCGTCGTCTTCCGAAACGGATGCATCCATGATTTGGACAACGCTTGCTTCTAACAAAAGGAATTCCTAATGTTACGTCTCACTAATCCCACTATACCGCGTTATGCGCCATATTTCTTACGGTGTGCAACTTATCGTTCAACTCACGCACTTTCAAATGCGAGCCACATCTAACGATAAGAAGACGTTTGGAGAAGAGAAAAAGATAGTTTATAGAGTACAAATTGACCGTTCCCACCAACTGTTTATTTTAGTCCGTTTGTCTTAACTGAGCAAAATGATAATTTCATATCGGACGCGTCATTGAAGAAGCGAACGTCAACTGCAAACAATTATCTACGAATTCTTTACCAATGCTTTTTTTTAAGAGAGAAAATAGGAGATGAGAAAGAGTGGTAAAAGTGTGGATGTGCAATTCGTCCATACAAATAACTAAAATCATATATTAACAAAATAAAACGAATTTGGTTGACACAATCAATTTGGACTATTTAATCTCACTCGTAAATATATGGAGTTGAAATTTGCTAAAAAGCAGTCTAATGAGCAGAGCTGTCTTCTAAATATATATATGTATATATATATATATATATATATATATATCCATACTATAATGCAAAACCCTTGGTCAACCGGTCAAAGTGAAGCCTTTTTGCCACTTCCCATAGCGCCCTTCTTGCAAACACTAATTAACCAAGGCTGTTAGGGCACTTTTGTCTTTGTACCACCGACTGACCCACGTCCCAACAACTGCGTCTGCCCACGTTTCAATACCTGCCTTCCTCCTTTTCTTCCCTTTTCTGCTCCATAATCCTTTTTCCTCTTTTTCCTTTTTATTCTACCTCGAAAAAATTGGTTCTTCACCTTCTCCCATTTTCAACACTACAGAACTATATTTGCCAACTTTTCTTCTTCTCTCACTTTGATTACGCTGGATGCGGAGCCGCTCCTTACCGCGACGACGCTGTCCTTTCCAATGCTGTGCGGAAATCAATGACAAACAATTTTGGACAAATTGCAACAAACGCTGATTATATTACTCAACGTAAGATCTCAAACTTACTCTGTAGTATAATGATTTGGTTTCGTACGGTTTTGATTTCGCTCTCTTTATCGTAACTGAGTTGTTTAGTAATATACCATTGTTCATCAATTATGTCAACCTACCCTGGATTGTTGTTTGTTTTAGCGTCCGATAGTTGCTCCACGAAGCCGTCCACATTGTCCATGTCTTTCACCTCTCCTGTCTCCAACAGCAACTTTTCTTCTTCCGACAGTTTAAACAACGATTTTGGAAAAATGGAAAAATCAATAGGAAGGAATAAAAATCCTTTAATTGACACATCTTCTAATCGACCATCAAGAGTAACCTCGACCTTTTCTTCTTTAGTCAATATTGATGATACAAACTACGTTACTCCACTCTAATCACATATCTACTTTAGGTATGTATGAATTTTGTTTTGGTTGCTTTCCGCTTTGAATTCGCCTTTTTTATGCTGATGTGTAGGAAGAAGAAAGGAGAAACAAATTCTATAATCCTCACCTCACTGTCCTACTCGATCACTGAAAAGGAATATGAGAAATTGTCGAAGCGGGCCTTCAATATTTTATGTATGGTGCATTATAGTCGTCTGGGTTGAAATTTGGTGGCAAAGGATCTAGGTACAGATTCTTCCCTCCCTTTCCTTTAATTTCAACTATTATTTTCTTTTAATGATAAATGATAGACGTGGATTTGCGACAAAATTACCATAGGGCTAAACACACACGATGCCCTAGGAAGACGAAGTTGGAAAAGGAAAAGGAAAAGGATTTATGCTTGCATACAGTGGTTGGGTTCAAGTGTGGAAGTGGAGGGTTTGAGTAAGCTTTATCTACCTTTTATTGTTTAATCCATAATTTATGTTTCTTTCTAAAGCCACTGGCACTGTATGGCTTCAGAGGAAATTATCATTGATGTGATTTGGTGATTTTATGCCTATATATTCTCTTATGTTCCTACGAGTTTGTATCATATGATTTTGTTTTCAATTTTTTACGTTCAATTTAGATGATTATCTTGCTTTCAAGTCCATTTAAGAAGATGGAGATTAGCTTATGGCGTTAATTTCTTATTTGGGTTGTAGAGTTTTTAGGTGCAAGTTTTGATTTAAGAAGTTAGAAAATACAGTTTCTGATTACAGGCTTTGAATGTTGAATAGCAGCGTGGCAAAGGGAAACGCCAGGTGTGTTAATCATGTACCGATGCTAAAATTAATTGAATGCATTAAATGTGTAATTGAATATTTTTAACCGGAATTGAATGTTTGAGTTCCTACGTACATTAACTTTTATGAAAAAAGTTAGCTTCGTTAATGTTTTAATGAATATGAGTCTTTGGAAATGGAGCTGATTCCTCCATAGAATTTCACTATAGTGGATCTAAGAATTTGCAAATTCAAATTCATGAATACTAATAATCTTCGGTTTTTGAAGAATTTGTTTCTCAAATTTTTTTGTGATGTCCATTTTCTATTTTTCTACATGTTATTCAACCTTAAGGTAAATTATTAATTTAATTGCAGTTCAGTTGGTATTTGTTTCCGAATAAGTAATTTGAAGCGAACTAGGAGTTTCTAATATGAAGTGGAAATCTTTTATGTATTTCTCATTTGCATTGATAATCATATTATCTTTGTAACTTTTTAACCTATGCATTTTTTTCTTCCAACTTTAAGCTTAACCGTATGTTTTCTCATTATTTCTTCTTACGCTTTTTATTTTTTTACATATTCAACTGGACTAAACTATGAAATGAATGGATGATATAATATTGTCAATTGGAATTCTAAGAGTTCTTTCAAAGCTATAATAGTAAGATTCTCAAATTCTCGAAATGATGTTTGCTTTTAGTTCTTGCTTTTTTTATGTTTATTATTTTGATAGTTTTATCTACGTTTTTATGCATCTATGTTTTGATTTTCATGCTATTTTGATATGTGAATGATGACCTTAAATATTCAATTCATGTGAATCATTTTTCTTATGCTTTTTAATTATTCCATTCACTACCATATCAAAGTTACAACTTATAAATTTCTCATATAACAATACAAAACTCCATGTAGTAGCTCTTTTTTTAAGTAATTGCGCCTGCTCGGGAAATGGTTTGGGTAAAACGTTACTGATATATTTATTTAGAATAAAAATGATTCTTAATATATATTGCTTTAATAATAAAAATTAAACTTCTTATCACAGCTAATTTTGAAACAGTTTTTCGTGGACATTCATTTTCTATGAAATTGAGTAGGGATCCTAAAGTATTGGAAGTAAATTCTGAAGGAACCCAAAGCTTTAAGTTTGTGAATCATTTTCAAGGTTACCACTATCCCAATAGATGATTCCCAAAAGATGTGCCAATGACTCAGCAATTCTGTCTATTTCTGATGAAATTGTATGCATAAACTATATGGTAAGTTTCACATCCTTTTGCCCTCGTTATATGCGTGTATGTGTTTTATTGTTGGTAACTCATTTAGTTAGTGAATGGTTATGCTCGCTTTGATAAAAAAAAATTTATGCACAAGCATGTTGACTGTGTCCTGCTAGATGTTCAAATTTTATTTTCTGTTCCAAAAAGTGTTTACAGACTACTGTATTGACCTAACGTGAGATATAGCGCCTAATTAATCACCTACATATGCATGCTTCCAACAAATTATATATCAAAAACCAATATATTTTAAAGAGTGGGATGGTCTGATATAATTTCAAAAAATCATGTTTTAGTTTCTTTGTTAACATCAGACTAAAAATTGCTTAAGCCAAATATGAATGCAAGATATTTCTTAAAAGATACTAAAGAAATATTGCTTTGAAACATAAGAAAACATCTGTGCCTGTTTGTATTTATGAACCATGATATTAGAATAATGTTGTGTTGATTTTATCTGTTGTTCATCATTGTTACCTTTATTGTAGAGTTGCAATTTAATTGTATATATTTTGGAAGAATATAGTAGGCAAAGTAGTGAATGAAGCAAAATTAGCATACCAATTTTTAACATACAGTCTTTTTGATACCGACAACTTAATATTGGATTTCATTACCTTTACTGACAAGTCTCTTCTGGAATTGTGGAACTTATTTACTATTTAATCTGCCCATGTCTAATTGTATAATATTTGAAATTCCATGATGGTACAAATTGGCTATGCACCATAACCTCAACCTTTTTATCAGTACACTTCGTTCTAGAACTAATTGTAGTGTATGATGTTATTTTTATAAATGTTATAAAGTTTCTATACTCCTATATGAAGACTAGATGATAAGTTGTTTAACAGAAATCAGTATAATCAATCCAGAATGCTTTACAAATGTCATAAAGTTTAGTTATGTATTATCACTTAATGCTATGAAATCGTCTACGAGCAATTTATAAAAAGAGCTAACCCTGTTAAGTTTGCATGCTATAATAGAAAATAGATACTAAAAATTATCATACACCTCGGTTCAAATATCAGGTTTGGAACTGGCAAGGAAGGAAAACATTTCATGTGGTGGCCAAAGGAAAGTTATCTTGATGTCGTCTTGGAGCTGCTATTGCATGGTCTGTCTATAAATGTAAAGGGCAACGATGAAAGTATACTATTACTTAACTCAGTTTAAAATATCACCATAAGAAATATAATTATTATGCTAAATACAATAAAAGTTGAAGTTGTGTGTCCATGATGTAACTAATGTCCAATTTAAATCTTCTGTCTGTATAAACATCTTTATTTGTTATTCAAATGATTTACATTTCAGCTTTGAAATTATTGCCTTTTCCACAGTTAATTTGTACCTTTTCCTGTCCAACCAATTACATATATATTACACTGTTCAAATTACCTGACTAATGTTCTGCTTCGCTGTTAATTCATTTTTCCCATCCACTCATCATGTATTGAATTACCTCCCTTCCTCCTTTATATATCTATACCGCATTGCTTCACCCCATTATTTCAACAAACCAACGTTGCTATTACATTGCTTCCCACTATCCGTTAGAACCCAATATTTCAGCCACACTTACAGAGTTTTGACCACAATTATGAGCTTGGATACTTATACCTGTAACTACGAAGCCCTAAACAAAGTTTGATACTATGCAAAACTTACAATGGAAAATGAAAGACGGAAATAGTTTACTATTTGGGAACAATGGTATACAATGTACAAAAAGTATATAATGTATAATAAAATTTTCAGCTTACTGAATTCATTGTTGCAAAACGTAGACGCAACTATAATTTAATTAACATCAGCATTATTTCTCCTATCAACAAGTCACCATTTTCTTCAAGCACTGCTATTACGATGACATACTTTTTTTTCCTTTACGTCAACATATTAAAAGGTCTCTGCTCCATCCAAAAAGATACAAAGAGTTGAAATCACAATGTTTCATATTTCTGTGTCCAGCCAATAAACTTTCAAAAAAAAAATTCAACCACTACACACTTCTTCGTGTAAAATTTACTAAACTTTTATTGGTCGGGCACATCTTCATAACTTTGGGAATAGATGATTCCCACCTGATAGGAACGCATCAGCATTAATCGCAACTTAGTTTGGCATGCATGGTGTTTATGCTCACATGCAGAGCACGTGCATATGTACTTGTATATATATATATACATACTTATGTCCTTTCTTCGTTTTTTTTAAGGAAAAAGAAGCAATAAGAGCTTCAATCTCAAAGGTATTTACGCATCTTAAAGTTTGATTTTATATGTCAAACGTACTAATATATTATGCAAATATATTACTTATTTGTGTTGATTGATACGTCAAAAATAGCAGGATTCAGAAATGATAAATAAGCAATCAACTTGAAGGGATATATAAACATATGTTCAAGGAAAAAAAAAGAGCTGCTGGTTGAAATATCATACGTTGTTTCATTTTTTTATATATTCTTATTACATTATATATAGATTATTTTGGTCCAAAAACCAATTGGATCTCCATTATGCATGAATTCAGATCGGATCTTCGAATACATGATCCAACTGTACATTTTACATGATCGAACCATGTTTTTCTTTTTTTACTTTCCTTACTCTCTCACGTGTTATTTTCTCTCGTTCTTATCCGTAACTTTTTGAAATAAATCAATAAATACCATAGAATTCATCTTCGATCCAAAATCTAAACAAAAAGTTCCACCACGTTGTTCTTTGCCATTGCAGCCTTCTGCAAGACACCATACAATTTATAAATTTTGTTGTTACTAAACTTCTACGGTTGTGCATAATTACTATGTATACAAGTGCATGTATATTGGTATAGTTATGCATTGCGATAGTATAAAACTTTGGTTGTAGACTTTGAAGGTTAAATAGCTCAAGCATTTTTATTTCAATACTCAAAAACTGTCTCATAACAATAAAATAAGTAGTCACTGCCAAGGCTCCCTAGTGCGGTGCTACGTGATCAACATAAAAAAAACACTGGCGCTATTTACCGTGCATTTTGTACATTATCCTTATTAACAGTGTGCAGTCGAGGTGTATTTGAACCCAAGGAAATCGAGGAAATTGTAAATTTTCATTTATTGATGATTTAATTAGTATAATATTCTACATTGGAGAATGAGTTCTATTCGGAAGAAAAAGGAAAGTAGAGTTATTAATTGCTGGATTTATTAGAGAGTTTAGATACTCGATGATCTTGCATATCGTATAGGTTTTCCTCTTTGTAGCCGAGAGGTGTAGTAGTTGTTCATGTGTTATATTCATGAAAAAGAGTTGTCCTACTTAGGCATTTATTCCTCTTAAAGTTCGAATGGACTCATTGGAGTTTATGCTTCAATATGCATGTTTAACTCTTGATGGTTATCGAACATGTTGGTGTGGACACTTTTAATTATTTCATTATTTGTATTCTTGTTTTGTTGCTTGCTATAACTTGTTGCTTATTATTGCTTGTTGCTTGCTGTCGTTGCTACTACTTGTGTTTGCTTGCTATTGTTTGGTGCTTGTTATTGCTTGTTGCTTGCTTTCATTGCGACTGTTTGACTTTGGTTGTTGTTTATTATTTGACTTTGATGCTGGCTGATTTTTATTGTGGCTGATTTTTATTGTGGCTGATTTTGGTGCTTGCATGTTTGATGGTTTTAATGATAGTTATTGTTGCTTATCATTTTCGGCTATTGTTTGATGGTTTCTTGCAGCTTATATTCATTTGATTTGCAATAATGGATGCCTACCTTTGGGGCTTAATCCGGGGTACGTATAGTTATATAAATTGTATCGGTTTTATATTAATGACCGTACATCATATCTATCTTATATTAGTTACCATGTACAGTATTGATTTTATATTAGTTATCATACATTGTATTGGCCTTGTATTGGTGGCCTTATAAATCATTGGCCTTATATTAGTGGCTATGCCTATTAATCGATTGAGATAGATGTCTGGGTACGTTAGAGTACTGACCATGTTTATCTGGAATTGTTGGGTCGTGAAAAGTGTCCATTATTGACTCCACCTGTCAGTAATGACGGGTATCGATTTGTATTCTTATCTATCTAGAATAGATTGCATATCATACATGCCTGCTATGGGGCGAGATGCGATCTATACGAGTCCACTGCAATTTGATGTGACTCGAAGTCAGTGGTATATTTTGATATTGACTCACTTGAGCATAATCTTCAACTGATTGTCGTGTATGACTGCAGTAGTATCGGTTACTACACTGAGATTATACATGTTTGAATTCTGTGTTTGTATTTTGCTTTTTCATATGTGTGCTTCTTTTCTAAATTTTGGGTCTTAGCTGATAAATCAGGAATAAATTTTCTACCATAGTTTAACAATACTACGAAGCTTTAGAGTTCTTTTAATGTTTTAAATGTATTATGGAAATCTCTAATTTTAGCGTAAATGTGTTGTTATAATTCTATTTGTCCATTTTTAATTCTTTTTCCAAGAAAATCTATTTCTCATTTAAACAATTCAATTTCCTTAGGGCTTAGAATTAGACCGTTTTGTAGTAATATTTCCATTACTGCTAGAAGATATTGTTTATGCTCTTCGGATGTATTAGAAAGTACAAGGATGCCGTCTAAATTAACAGTTGCAAATGATAAATGTCCGAACATAGAATTCGTCCATTTTTGAAATACTTGTGGTGCATTGCAAATTACTTTCCAACTTCCAAATTCATTTATAAAATCCTTTTATAAATATTCAAAATCATTTATATAAATTGCTTTTATAAACATCCAAACTTTTTATATAAATTTATTATAAATATCCAAACCTTATATAAACTCCCTTTATGAATATCCAAAACATTTTCTGAAACTTCTTTTATAAATACCACAAAATCGTTTATAAAACTTCTTTATAGACTTTTCCTATTTAAACAACTTCCTAAATAACCTTAATCAAATTAGCTTCCTTTAGTAAGCAAATCCATTTTATAAATCGTTTTTAGTTATGAAATCTTCTTTGCTTAAAAACTCAAATCCATTACCCAAAACACCTTATAAATTCCCAAATTCCATTATAAAACTCTTTAATTTTTTTTTATAAATATAAAAATCATTTAGAAAACTCTTTGTAACTTCATTTTATAACATTGAAAACCATTTCCATTGGTTAAAACATCCTTAATAAAACCATTTGCCAACTCATCCTTTAAATATCTTGTTCAAAATGCAATAACTTTGAAATCATTTCAAAAAGATAATGAAATATTTAACCTTACAAAATCAAATGGAGGCTTAATGACCACAATGATGCTTTTAATTTGATTTTACTTATCCAGTTTAACATGGTATCACATAACAACATGTATATAAGGGATCGACACATAACAATCAATCAGCTTAAGTAAATGTTCAAGTTAATTATAATAGCAGAATAGTATTTTGTTCTACTAATATATGTCATTTAGTTTTTCTGATCATATGGGGTTACTTAAAGGTAAGTGACACATAAATCTCTTGATTTAAACAAATTTGAAAAGAAAACAGTTTATAACAAATACGTGTCCTTTATTTTATTATGTAGGCTGGGGATATGTCCTCCTTTTTAATTCCGTAGGAAAGAAAACTGTTAAGGCTAGTGGGGTGATTTGTCATCCTATTGTAGTGGCTAGATGCTTTGTGTCTTCTCTTCATTCTGCATAATGGTCCACCATGCTTCTGACTTAGTTCTGAATATGTAGGTTGGATAGAGATTCGTCATCGAAAGGGTCGGTCCCCATAATGTTTCTCATTATGGAGTCTTATCTCACTACAACAAAATACCCCTTTTACAACGGGCAATGCCCGTTGTAATAGGGGTTTCGCAATGGGCCTAGGCCCGTTGTATTATGCGATGTTGTAATAGAGTGGATGAATTTTACAACGGTTATTGCCCGTTGCAATAGGGGTCTTTTACAACGGTTTTTGCCCGTTCCAAAAAGGTCTTTTACAACTATTTTTGCCCGTTGCAATTAATGCTTTTACAACTGTTTTTGCCAGTTGCAAAAGAGTCTTTTGCAACTGTTTTTGCCCGTGTTTAAAAAATTCAAATGAGAAAAAAATAAAACTAGTACAATGCATTTGTAAATTTTAAACTAATTTGAATTGAAACAAAATTATTATACTAATGACAACCATATTTATTCATATTTACTAAAAATGGCAAAAGAAATTCATATTTCAAAATAACAAAAAGATTTATCTATTCACATCATTCATAAAATTTTACATAGTTACAAAACATCGAATACAACCCTAAACTAACATAACACATAGTACATACAAATAATAACACAATATTTTTAATTTAGACCGAACGACATTGAAGCAAACCTGAACCATAATATTTTAGTTAATCAAAACCCACATAACACCTTTTTTCTTCAAAAATTCCTTTGCTTCTGCTAAGTCCTGCATCACATATGCATTTGTATTCTTCTAGCGATGCATTCATGTATCCCAGAACCTATATGAAAAAAATGTCATAACTATGAAGAAAAGAAGCTAAGAAATAACCAATTGAATAAGGCTAGTCTGAAGGATACAAATGGATTTCAAAATTTTGCTGTAAGATGAATTTAGGAACTTATGAACGGGTGAAAAGCGAAAAGAGAATAATAATGGGGGACAAATTTGAGGTACATGATAGTTCCCCATAGAATTAGTATTGGCAAAAAGGTGAACAAACTGATTCATGCCAAAAATTAAGCACTTCCATACTTGAGCGCAGTTTTAATAACATCGATATAAGCAGATACAAAATCAACTAAACTTAAATACCATTGCACCATCAAGCAAGTAACATGTGGAACTTCTATCAGATAGTGAAATTTAATATACTTATGTTTGCAAAGTTACCTGACGTCTTGCTGCACTCAGTATGTCTGAAGAAGTCATGCTGGACTCGCTCTGGCTGTCTATTTTACTTGGTTAAAAAATAGCAAAAATATCTTGTGTCTAAATATCATGAATGCAAAATATCGATGTCATATTCTGATAAACCAAAATATTCTGTTTGCAACTATACTGATGTCATTTTATCCGTATAAAAAGAAAATTTCTCCTCCACTATGGATTAAGTGTTGTCTGTATAAAAAAGAAAGAGTCCAGACTGTATAGTTGCTTTAGAAAAATTATGATCTGATAAAATTTGGTAACCATTCAGGCATGAACTATAGACCTATAGAAGCATATTAATATTTCAAATTTCGAGTAAATAAGTAACTTTATGTCACCTATAGAACGCCTTAATAACTATTCCTTCACACAAAAATAAGTAAAACATTTGCTACAATTTCTTTTTATCAAGGATGAAGATAATGGGACAAAGATTGACAAAATTAACGCTTGAAAATCAGCAATGCCAATTAGAAAAGGTGTATGAAATGTAGCAAAAAACACCGAAATTATAGGCTTTTTTTAGAAAATAATAATCATCCACTTTTATGTCAAAAAACAATCAACGCTTCACGTGCTTAGGATACAACAATTTAAGTAATATGTTCAAATATAACAATGTTTTTACCAAAATAACCAACACGTTAACTTATAATACAATAATTTAAGTTCATGGTTAACAGTTGATTTTCCAGTGCTAACTATGCATTTTTTATATACTTACTCAAACGTAAACTTGGCTAAGGTTCAAGCCAAAAAAGGGAGTAGCCTTAACCTATTCATCCTGCTATCACTACAGATTATTATTTCATCCATGCACTAATTATCTTTGACTCTCAACAACTCTTTATTGATTTATTTCGTTTTTCAAAATCTTTGTTTCTAATTTATACTTCAACAATTGGTTGGCCCTCGTGAAAAATGCGTTCATGTTTATATTTAGTTAAATTGGTATGTGCTTACATTCATTTTTTTCTTGATTAAAATATTAGTCATTCTCCCTCCACGTCAAATGTCGGAAATTTTATATATGAAAAAATATCCGCAAAACACAAACAGATTTGAGATTTCCATATGTATATATGGTCTATTTAGAATATTCATACACAAATGTGAAAATTTATGGAGGATAACATGATTATATTCTATTTAACTTCACTATTATTTACAAAAAGAAGGATAATTTTTGTATGCAAGAATAAACAAGAAAAAAATGCTTACATCCAAAATGAAAAAAAGTGCCATAATTGGAGGAGCTGCATAACCAAGCCCATCCACTATTGCCTTCAGCGATGGATAATATCCTCCCGTACTATCCACTCCTGTAACTGAGCATATAAAACGTCTAGCTAGTGCCATTGCTCCATATACGCCTGCACTTAAAATAACAAGTAAAAGATTTTATTGACTATGAATGTAGATATTAATTTGGATGTATGTACAAATACATATGAAACTTCCTACTAGTGTCATTGTTCCATATACACCTACATTCATAAGAAGTGATGTATGTACCTCTCCAACACTCATAAGGGAAATCACATGATATTAGTGAAAACTATGGTGTACTTAGCATTGTCAGTCATGCCACTAAACTCAAATTTGAACTAAAAGATTCACCAACTCTGAACAAGCACTACACCAGAAAGGCGAATTAGGCAGTGCTTAGGGCCGTATCTAATGCCATTAGGCACGGCCGTAAGCCGTATCAATAAAAAGCGTGTTTATTAATTAGATACGGTCATGGGTCGTATCTATTTAGAGAATTAGATACGGCCATGGGCCGTATCTAATTTGCTAGTTAGGTACGGCTCAAGGCCGTATCTAATTAGCAAATTAGATACGGCCCATGACCGTATCTAATTCTCTAATTAGATACGGCCCATGGCCGTATCTAATTCGTATACGGCTTTTGACCGTATCTAATTGATGTAATAGATACAGCAATAACTGGAAAAGATGTTGCTCATATATGTTGCTGTTAAAGATATTCATATCATCGAACATTACAAGTAACATATGAATTCCATGTGGTCGACTTAACTTTGCTCCAAAAGACCATGTAAAAAACAAATATTAATCTAAACAGCACTTTCTCAGCAAAAATAAATATAATATGAACTTCCATGTTGCATTTCTTACAACTTTGAAGGCTAATTTCATCCTGTTTTACAAAACCTTGCTACTTCCAAGACAACAATAATACATGAGAACTAATAAGCAACTGCAGTAAATTGCAACTTTTTTTTGGAGAATCTTTGTTGTACATAGCTGAAATCTATGCATGCTGCATGATCTTATCAAAGGAGCATGTTCTCTCAGTAAGCAAACATCAGTGAGCTATTTTTCCTCAAATGTGCTGCTCATAAATCTACATAACATGCAAACGTACATTATTAGTGATTCAGAATATAAATTACTGGGTCAATGAGAAAGTAGACAATTGTACGTAAAAACATGCAAGTCTACATATATTGGCAAATTTGAGGCCAAATAATCAATACTCGATTTTGGGATTTGGAACCTAAAAAGACAGGGACACTGTTAACCGTTAATTTCCTACGACTCAACAGGCCCCGACCTAAGCTACAGGCTACGACTTAAGGAGTACACGACTCAAGAAGGCTACGACTTAAGAAGTACACGACTTAAAGAAGCCTACGACTCAACAGGTCCGACCTAACATGAGCCAACTTAAGAAGGTTACCGACTTAAGGAATATTCCGACTTAAGGAATGCTCCGAGTTAAGGAATACTCCGACCTAAAGTGTACGAGTTAAAGTGGTCCGACTCAAACACGTACGACTTATGAAGTGTGCCGACTTAATGAAGCTATGGCCTAAGAGAAATTTGCGACCTAACTACTGAAGATGCTTGCGACCTAAAAGCTACAGGAAACATTGCGACCTAGCAATGTTGCGACCCAGCAATGTTACGACCTAAAGCCATTTATAGTCCACAACTTATCTTAGGTCGCTTGCGACCTACGACCTAGTTAAGGTCGTCCCCAACCTGAAAGCCTAATAACCTAAAGACTTCACGAGCTAAAGGCAAAGAAAGGAACACGACTTATTCTAAGTCGTTCACGACCTAGCGACTTATAAGATATTGCGACCTAGTGATATCACTACTGAAATAGCTTGTTGCAAGCCTTCGCCTTTCAACCTACCTTAAGTCGAGACCGACCTACCACTTGTTCAAATGAAGCCAAGTGCACCTCCATCAGTTGATTTCTTAAGTTGCAGGCAGACTACGACCTAGCTTAGGTCGTTCGCAACCTACGACCTAACTTAGGTCGTACGCGACCTAAGACTTGGCAAGAATTCTGCTCAGAAAATCAACTCCTATAAATAGAGCTCCAACTCCAACGAGCACCGGACTTTGGGGGGGCCATTCATTTCTTCAAGCGCCGTTACTCTATCGAACTCTCAACTCAATCAACACACGGAGATCTTCAAATACTCGAGACACTACAACAAGCTTCGGGAGGAATTCCATACATCTGACATGGATTCATCGAGTTTCATCATCGAAGATTGAGCTAATAGTCAAGAGTGTTTTCGTGATCAAATTGTGTTGTGTTTAGAAGAACATTGTACCGAATTGTAATCAAATCAGCAATAAAAGACTATAAAGTGGATGTAGGCTCAGTTACGGGCCGAACCACTATAAATCTGTTGTTATTTACCGTTTTACTGCTATTTTCAGCTTGTATTCTGTTCCCGTACCAACGGGTGGTGCTTTCACGATTCTATTACACACACCGGGTGTTAGCGTTCACTTTTTAGCGTTAACGTTTTGGTGCTTTCACTGAGAACCCAACTCAGGAAGATTGTCATCATTGCTCCAAAGCAATTGGTAGAGAAAATCTCTTTCAAAACCAGAAGCTTATCTGAAAACATGGCTCTTGGAAGAAGAGGTAGACCTGTCAGATCCAGAAATGCTCATGAAGGAACTTCCGCTTCCCCAACAGCAGACCAAGCAACTCCTACCGTTGGAGTCACTCGGGCTGAATTGGACGACGCAGTTTCTGGATTATACCAACAAATTGAGGCTCAAAACGCTTTAATGATGGACAGATTAACTGCTCTGCTCGGGGCAAATCGTCAACCAGAAAACCATCAAACAACCTCTCCAAAAATGCCACCTTTCCAAGCTGAGGGTTCTATGCCGCAGCCAACTTATCGTGAACATGTACCCGGGTAAGCTTCCGAGAGAAGGACTGATGCCTGTCCGGAAATGTCTCTGAACAATAAAGAGTACCTGTCCGAAATGGTTAGCCGCATCATGAAAGAGAGCATGCAAAGGGAAGAGAATGAGAACGACTGGGGATTTGCACCGAGCAGAACTCCGTTTACGGAAAAGATTCTGAAAGCGGAATTTCCAAGGAAATTTGCGCCTCCTACTATCCAAGCGTATAGGGGAACGAGTGACCCTAATCATTTCCTATACAAGTACGATTGGCATATGACCGGTGCAAGAGCGTCAGATGAGATTAAGTGTCGATACTTTCCAGTGTACTTGGAAGGTGTGGCCTTACTTTGGTTCACAAAGCTTCCAATTCGGTCAATAGATCAATTCTCCGACTTGACGCAAAAGTTTAAAGAACAGTTCAGATTGTATGCTTCAAAAGCCAAGGATATAATGTCATTGTCTAGTCTTGAACAAGCTCCCGGAGAATCAATCAAATCTTTCTTAAGCCGTTTCAATGTAGCTGTAGCCGAAGTGGATAATGTAGAACCGCGTATGATCCTGACCTACTTGGTGCGGGCCATTAATAAATCGAGTGAATTTGGAAAATGGCTAAAAATGAAGGAACCAAATTCCCTTGAGAAGTTTTATAAAAAGGCCGATGAATTCATACGCCTGGAAAACCTTTCCGCCTCAGCAAAAGTATTAGTTGCCAAGGACAACAATAATGATCTTGCTTCAAACAAAGGAAATTCTGAGAATCAGAAAAGGGAAAATGACGGAGGAAAGAATCAGGGGAATGAGAGGAAACTCCGCCGCTTCGATCTTTCATATTTTACTCCTTTAACTGATACACCAAGAAATATCTTTTTTGGAACAAAGGAAGTTGTCAGGTATCCTAAGCCATCTGAGATGAAGAGAGGTGCAGTGCGTAATGGAAAATTCTGCCAATTTCACAATCAACCTGGCCATGACACTGACCAATGTCGCCAATTAAAGAATGTGATTGAAGAATTGCTGGAGCAGGGTAAACTCCAACAATACGTTAAGAGAGGCGGAGTCGATCCAACCTCATCCACTCAGGGTCAACAACGTCCTACCCATCAATCCGATTCTCGCAACAACACTGCAGTGCAAGATTCAGAAAAGCTTGTCATTAATGTTGTCACAGGAGGTCCACACCCAGCAGGCAGAAGTTGGGACGACTGCTAATTGTCCACAAAACTGCAACTGGAACATCTTTCACTTTCTCTGGCATATAAATCCGAAGCTGCGAATCTAGTGCAAATGGAAAATCAGCCCGGAGATTCTGAAACAACAATCACTGGCATCCATTTTTTACTTAACAACATTGCTTAATTTGTAAAAATGATAATGGATGTGTAACTTCTGCATTGTAAACCGCTGAGAAATCAGTGTGACTGAATAATGAAAAACTATGAATTCTGTGTTTTCTATTACAAAATGCTTGTTATATTTCAATATATAAATACTCTAAATGTATTGCTAAAATGTCGATCTAATATTGCAGGTCATTAAAGCAAAGCTCACCCATCGCAAAGCCAAGCGAGCCCTACAAATCATTTATTAAAGCAAATACCAAGCAACAAAAATTCCATATTCAAATCCTATACTAGAAGAACTTCACATAAAAAGTTGGCAACTCCACTGAGGCAAGCCTTCGTTAACCGGTTGTGATTGTCAATATGAACAGACATCCAACTAGGTAACTCGCGTTTGTCCCGTGAAGTTGTTCAACAGTGAAGTCCACTCCTTCGGATAAGGCAATTTGCCTGCAAAAGGAAAGAAGATACGCTTGGAAATGATAATAAAAGATCGCTAATGAGCAGATGATGGGAGAAGATGGCCAGGCAAACACAGAAGCAGCCAAAAGGAGGTATGCCACTCAATAAAAGGGCCGGTAGAACCACCGAAGGGACACCTTCCCAAGCAGAAGGAACAGGGCCCTTGCTAACTGATCGTGATGCATCCGATCAGGCAGCTTGCGTCCGTCCCGTGAATCTACTCACCCCTGAGAAGCAACCTTCCTGGCACACCAACCAACCGATGCTCCTTCCCAAAGGTCAACAAAGCCCTCTAACGAGGCACGCCAACAAATGGAAGTGCTTCTCTCAATAAAAAGATTGGTGGAACCACCGGAGGGGCACCTTCCCAAGCTGAAGGAACAGGGCCCTTGTTAGTTGATTGCGGTCGTTTATGCAAACGAACATCCAATCAAGCAACTTGCGTCCGCCCCGTGGATCCACTCAACCATGAGAAAGTAACTTCCAAGCAATTACAAGACCTCTTCGGAGGCAAAAGCCCTCTTCGGAGGCACATTTCACCCGTGTAGAAGTGCAAAATGCTCTTCTTCGGAAGCCCACTTCACCAGAGATGAAATTCTAACAAGCCCTCTTCGGAGGCACATTTCACCAGTGTAGAAGTGCAAAATGCTCCTCTTCGGAGGCCCACTTCACCAGAGATGAAATGCCAAATCGCTTCTCTTCGGAGACCAAAATTGCTTCTCTTCGGAGACCAAAATTGCTTCTCTTCGGAGACCAAAAGACCTCTTTGGAGGCACACTTCACCATGCTTGAAGTACCGGACATAAGCCGTCTTCAGAGGCACAAAAACAAAGCCTTCTTCGGAAGCGCTAAACAAATCAAAAATTTCTTCAGAAAGTTCACTTCACTGCATAGGAAAATTCACCTTTTAACAAATAAAAGTGATCATCCCCAAAAGTTGAAGTATTCTTCAGAAAGAAAGAGAAAGTAAAAACTTCTCTAAAGACGAGATATACTCTATTAAAAGCAGAATGATTCTTCCCTTAAAAGTGGAGTAATTATTCTCTGAAATAAGAGTATCAGTCTTGAAAAAGCTAGAAATATTGCAATACACTTACGGTATGGGGGCAATACTATACAATTCAATTATATTAATAAAAGCAACATACCACAAGTTCATTGCAATATCACAAAAAATAGATGTGGAATAAATGCATTCCCAAACACAGACAAAAAAAAAAGTTTGTACAAGTAAAAGGAATCGTTTATTCTACACTAAAAATGAGAAACAGATGCATTCTCACATACACAAGAATTTGTACAAGTAAAATAGCTATTTTATTCAATACTATGAAAGAAATTTTACATTGTGCAGATCACAAAAAGAAGCGGAGACCGGTATCCGCACAACTTCCGGTCAATACATGCAAAAAGCAGAAAAGGCAAAATCAAGCTCATTTCTCCTTCTTCCCGCCTTTAGAGCTTTTACCCGGCCTGATAATTAGCTTCGGAGGCCGTTGTGATTGAGTCGGAGAAGAAGAAGAAAGAGGCGCAAGAGGATCAACTTCTGCTTCCTCTCCAGCGGCAGAAGAGCTTTTCTTGCCTTTCTTCGAAATTGCGCGTTTCCCCTTCCTTTTCGAGGAAGACTCACTACCGGGAGTAAAAAACTCTGAAAGCTTCATGTCATCGTCATAAGACTGCTCCGGAGTCTTCTCGCCTTCTTCAAGTTCCCCTGTCTTTGGCTCTTGTGAAACAACCGGATCGTCCAAGTCTTTGAGAGCTTCAATTTTCTCTTCTTGCGATTCTGGTTGAGAAGCTGGAAGAGGAGTAACTTGGGAAGGAGGAGGAACGGCAGCTGAAGAAGGAGAAGCAAGCACAACTTTCGGTGCTTCCGCTACAGAAGAAAAGAAGTTAAAATCAGTATTCTCCAAGTTAAGAGAAGATATTGGTTCGTTCAGGCTTAAGTAGTAAGTGAGAAATTCATCAAGCTCAGTCAAATCTAATAAGTAGTTCACTGGAGATGGGTCGACGTCAAAGTTACCTGGAGAAGTCGGTTTGACGAGATCAATCTCAAATTTCTGAGCTTTAAAGTCTTCCATAGCCTCTTCCTCTGTGGGAGTGGTCACAGTTTCTTGGTCAACTTTAGCCGGAGGCGAAGAGTGAGAGCTAGAGCCAGCAACATCCACATGAGCTGAAGTCAAAATATGAACAGGGGCAACTAGAAGTATTTCTTTCTCAGGAAGCTTCTCTCCCGTCACTTCGGCTCGCATTCGGGTACGTTGCTCTTTTCCTTTGGCAAGGGCAGCGCGGGCGCTCTCATCTAAGTAGGTAGCTTGAAGATCTGCTTCAGCATAACCGGCACCGCCGAACATGTCAATGATCGCCTCCCATACTTCAGCTAAAGTGACTTCATAATCCGGTCCCAAGAATGAAAGGCTCCCACGCCCCAAGACGCAATGGATATAAAAGTCAAATAAAGTCGTGTCAATGGTGGCTCTGGTTGCCTCATGGGATTCTTCAGCTGCAGCTTTACCAGTGAGAGCTTCATCACGCTCTCTTTCAGCCTTCAATAACTGAGACTGCAGTCTTGTAATCTCCAAGTCTTGGGAGCTGACTTTCTCCCGAAGTTGAGCCGCGTCATCACGATATTTTCTGGAAACCTGCTGCTCTGCTTCCAGATTCACTTCAGCATCCCGTTGAGCAGCATGAGCATTTCGAACCTACCGTTGGAGCATTTCTTCCTTCTGTGAATAAGAAGCGGAAGAAGTGGCAAGCTCATTTTTAAGTCTTTCAACTTCAGCCTCAAGCTTCTCATAACCATCAGAGATGCTCTTCATTTCGGCATTGTGCTGTTTGCAAATTTTATCCCATTCTGATTTATCGTTCTCCATGGTCATCATCGCCTTAAGATTCATGTGGTTGACCCTTTGAAGTTCATCGACCAGCTTCTGCCATCCAGACATTCTTTCAATGTCAAGCTTGACAGCATCGTGATTTCTCAACATGGCTTGTTTGTCGATTGGTACCAAATCCAAATCAAAACGCACTCCTTTCAGACACCAATTTGAAAATCGGCTCTGGAGTGTGGGAGGACCATCTCCGGCTTGGTACTGAGGCCTATTAATGATTGCCTGGATGTTAGACTTCTTAAATGCAGGAGAACCAGAAGAAGTATCAGGAGGAATAGAAGCGTCAGTCTTTTCCGAAATTGCAGATGCGTCCTTTTCGCCAAGTTTGGTCCGCTTGCTAGAATCATCAGCCATACGACTCTTCCCCTTGTCGTCATAAGATTTCCTTTTATGAGAATCATCACTTCTACAGGAAGAGTCGTATCGCTCGTCTCTATTCCCATAATGCTGTTCATCTTCTATTCTACGGCGCTCCTCATAATCCCGTCTCTCTCGAGCTTTTCGAGAGGCCCTTTCTTCGTCGGTCTCTTGGCGAGAAGGAAGATAACTCCTAAAATCATAAGCATCGCGACTTCCATGACGCTGAAATTTGTCATAATACGATCCACTTCGCCCCATCAGAGAACCTGAAATTGAAGAAGGGACAAGTCTTAGAAATCTTCGAATTGAAGAAGCTAAGTGCATATAAGTGCCAAAAAATCCTAAGTGTATGTGATGTGCAAACTACGCGCGTCAGACTACAAACTACTTTTGGGTGTAGAAATGGCAATAACTTGTGTGGGGGGGGGGTGTTGTAGTTTGTTGCAAAAAAGAGGTTGCTTCAACAACAGGAGATATCACTTTTGAAGTATCGTCTTTAAAGAGCTCTTGAGAAGTTATCATTATATCGCTCAAGTTATCGAAGGTGTCATCGCCGCGATACCCAGCGGAACTCTCTTTTTCAACTTCCACATCGATTGACTTTTCAAAAATTCGAGGATTCTCTTCCTCTTCAATAATTGGTGCAAGTGCCGGCTTGCTGGATGATCCCGCAACATCGATAGAGGTAGAACACTTTACTAATGCAGTGTCTACAGTTGGCTCCTTTGGAACCATCTCTTCCGTTGAAGCTGGGGCATCTGCTGTTTGTGCTGAAGAATTAGAAACTTCATGGGGTTGAATAGAGCGAGAAGAGTCTAAAAGCCCGAAGTGATGTAAAAATTCGTCTGTCAATAAAAATTGAATAGTCCTCTCCTCAATTGGCACCGCCATAAGCCTCTCGAAAGTCGGTTTATGACCGGGATCTCTAGAAGGAGGAGGAAGTGTTGAAAAGAAAATGGGCAAAGTTAACATTTGACAACTTGAACTCTGGAAAGTTTGGAAGAATATAAGAAACAGAGACTAGTGATCTTACTTCCTACTCTCCAGATAGTGTAAAATCCCGGAGGGCAGCGAACATAGAAAAACTGGCTTAGAAAACTGTGAACACTGTCGGGGAGACCAATGATCAACTTACGGTTCCTGGCACTCCTCACAAGTGTGATAGAGGGATGGTCTTTGTTCTTTGCAAATGTGCACAAGAAGCGAATTTCTGCAAAACTGGGAAAGCGGTCCAGCGTTCTCCTAAAAAGCACACACAATCCCAGTAGGATGGCGAAGCCATTAGGGTGTAGTAGGAAAGGGGAGATAGATAGTCGGAGGAGAAGTTCTCGAAGACAGTCGTTAAAGGGCGGAATAGCTCCACTCAAGCACATCTGACGATTAACTGCGACAAAACCGAGAGGTGGCCTGTCAGCAGTATCATTTATTCCAGGGAACAAAGCGTCAGCTTCGGCAATGCCAAACTGGATGCATAATTGACGAAATACTTTACGGCTCAGAGTGGTAGGAGTCCTTTCCGGAGGATCGTTCAATGGAGTAGCAATTGGAAAAGCTTCTCCAGCTGGTTCCAAGTCTTCTTGTTGAGATGCCATTCTACACAATCAGCTGAATGTTCAAAAGTGAAGGTGCACGTTTCCTAAAAGTGTGAAGTGCTGTGCAAAACTAATGAAAACAAAAAAACAAGTATAATTGGAATTAAACTAACTGACAATCAGTCGATTACAAGATTTCAGAAATTGTTAATGCTCAAGTGCAGTGTTAATGCAGACAAATCAGTTTTAGTTGACTATTACGATTTTGCTTTAATACTTCACTTGAGTTGGTTATTGTATAGCATTTCACTCATATAGTTCATTTAATTTAATTTTTTCTTTATCAACTAATCTGTCATTCGATGTGGGCGGTCAGTGGCAGTATATTCGTCCCAGTATTTTGTGAATGTTGTATTAAGCAGGTTGTTAGCTTTCAACAGTTCATAATTCAGCAGTTCAAAGTCCATGCAAAGCTTAAAAGTGTCAAGTGTTAAGTCGCCGATAACTCAAGTGCTAACTCGGCGATGACCTAAGAAAGATTTCCTATGGGTTAGGTTAAGTCGTTGGTTATCTAATTCTTTGAGTCATCATCCATAACACTTATAGAGATATGAAGCTTCGGTTTAAAACAACGCATCTGCTGACTCGTCCACGACCTAAGGGGCAAGCTACGAGTTAAGTTAAGCCATCAATCTATTAAGTAGTACTACATAAGAAAGGTCTCAAGGAAATGAAAAATTGCCAAGTCTTAGGTCGTTGTCGACCTACGACCTACTTTAGGTCGTATATGACTTAGGACTTAAGTCTCGAGATTTCTATTCAGAATGCGAAGGCCTTAAGTCATTCGTCTTCTCCCCAATACATCAATTCGCTAACTCCTTAACCCGTTAACCCATTAGCCTCTCCTCCAACCAAAACTCTCGTTCCCTCAACGCATTTAATCATCCCGAAATCACCATAAACCCGGTCTAATGTCGTTCCATCACAAACCACGAATCAGTCAAACTGAAATGCTGCTGTCCATCGTCTTGTTCTGACCGACTGTCCAAAGCCAGGACAAGCGGTCTCAAACCCATCAGTAATCAATTGAAACAAGAATTGCAGAGAAGTACGGCATGAGAAAAGAGGATTGAGGGTGAAAATTGGATTCGTAATTTGGTGATAATCGAGGAATGGATAGCAATCGAATCCACTTACGTGAGAAGGAAATAAGGATGATTGGCAACCGGTAGGTTTGAATCGTCTTTGGGAAGCTTGAAAATTCGTTAATGGCGGATTCAAATAGAAGAACAGGTAAAGTTGGGGAGGAACGACCTAAGCAATTTATTCACTGGGGCAGTGAAAGACGAATCGACATACATGATGTACGACTTAAGACTTATATTAAGTCGCTTCCAACCTAACCAAAAGGAGTAAGATAAGTCGAAGCACACGACCTATGACTTAGGCGTGTACTTCGAGGGGCAAATGTTAACCCTTAATTTCCTACGACTCAACAGGCCCCGACCTAAGCTACAGGCTACGACTTAAGGAGTACACGACTCAAGAAGGCTACGACTTAAGAAGTACACGACTTAAAGAAGCCTACGACTCAACAGGTCCGACCTAACAAGAGCCAACTTAAGAAGGTTACCGACTTAAGGAATATTCCGACTTAAGGAATGCTCCGAGTTAAGGAATACTCCGACCTAAAGTGTACGAGTTAAAGTGGTCCGACTCAAACACGTACGACTTATGAAGTGTGCCGACTTAATGAAGCTACGACCTAAGAGAAATTTGCGACCTAACTACTGAAGATGCTTGCGACCTAAAAGCTAAAGGAAACATTGCGACCTAGCAATGTTGCGACCCAGCAATGTTACGACCTAAAGCCATTTATAGTCCACAACTTATCTTAGGTCGCTTGCGACCTACGACCTAGTTAAGGTCGTCCCCGACCTAAAAGCCTAATAACCTAAAGACTTCACGAGCTAAAGGCAAAGAAAGGAACACGACTTATTCTAAGTCGTTCACGACCTAGCGACTTATAAGATATTACGACCTAGTGATATCACTACCGAAATAGCTTGTTGCAAGCCTTCGCCTTTCAACCTACCTTAAGTCGAGACCGACCTACCACTTTTTCAAATAAAGCCAAGTGCACCTCCATCAGCTGATTTCTTAAGTTGCAGGCAGACTGCGACCTAGCTTAGGTCGTTCGCAACCTACGACCTAACTTAGGTCGTACGCGACCTAAGACTTGGCAAGAATTCTGCTCAGAAAATCAACTCCTATAAATAGAGCTCCAACTCCAACGAGCACCGGACATTGGGGGGGGCCATTCATTTCTTCAAGCGCCGTTACTCTGTCGAACTCTCAACTCAATCAACACACGGAGATCTTCAAATACTCGAGACACTACAACAAGCTTCGGGAGGAATTCCATACATCCGACACGGATTCATCGAGTTTCATCATCGAAGATTGAGCTAATAGTCAAGAGTGTTTTCGTGATCAAATTATGTTGTGTTTAGAAGAACATTGTACCGAATTGTAATCAAATCAGCAATAAAAGACTATAAAGTGGATGTAGGCTCAGTTACGGGCCGAACCACTATAAATCTGTTGTTATTTACCGTTTTACTGCTATTTTCAGCTTGTATTCTGTTCCCGTACCAACGGGTGGTGCTTTCACGATTCTATTACACACACCGGGTGTTAGCGTTCACTTTTAGCGTTAACAGACACATTCATCAACTACTGCAAAACCTACCACGGATGCTGATGTGTTTCACATGAATTAGATGAGATTTCTTAATCTTGTCCAGATATTATATTAGGTGTTAGAGAGTTTGTTACAGCCCATAGAAATCCAATGTTTATACTTCAGACGAGTGTGATTTGGGTAGGCACAACAATGTCCAATTTTTGGTGCCTGATGATTTCTAGTTTAATTTATGGCATACAGAATCATGGTTGTAGTTGTAATATGTTTGACGAAGAAGTGTAGTAGATTACAACGAGGTGTTGAGGAAAATATAGGTGGAAATTTTGGAGTTTCAATCCAGAAATTCATTAAAAGAATAAGTACCTCCCACGTCAATTTTATTTCAAACAGTTTTATTGATATTAAATGTTACAAAACGTGGATATTCCATTCACCATGATATTCCCTCCATTGAGTTATCTTTAGCAACAGCAACATATGCAAATTTAGTGCTTCATTTTTATATATGCCATTGCTTTGTTAGCGTTAACTTTTGCTTTTTTTGAAAAATAAGAACGTACGTGAAAAAAACATACGGCATAAAAAACCAAGTGGACGGATGTTCTATATATGAGGTGAGTTCTAAAGTAAATAACAAACCATAAATATTTGTTATATGTTGTTACAACCGCATAAGTTTGGGGCTTGATATCAGTCCTAGTTTGCACTGATCACAACAGAATGTAATGCACGGTTATAAATTAATTTGCCCACTCGTATTTATCCTTTTGCTATTTCTAGGATAATCAAGTGAGAATCCTACTAATAACATAAATGTTGGGATCACTACCCACAAATTCGCAATACCCATAAATTAGATTCTTGTCTTTTAAAGCATGTATAACCAATGTCACTTTCAATGTTATATTGTTTATTTTATCTGTTTGATTAGTTAGTTAAATTATTGTTTAAATTATGATTTTTTTTAAAGACTATAAACAGTAATTAATTATTAGTTAATAGTAGCGATTAGGTTGTGTTAAAAAATTTCAGTTTAGAGAACTACTTAGTCATTAATGAAACCAATTGATCAATATGAGTACAACTTCGAATAGCATTTTTGATTGTTTGGCCTCATATGCGCGAATCAAGCATGATCAAACCTGTTTGATATTTTGAAAGAAACAATTCACTGATCAAAAATTACATAGATTCAAATGTTGTGGGTTCAAGTCCCGCCAAATGTACAATCTTATTAATTCAATGCCTAAATATATAACTAAGTTGAAGGTCACAAGTTAAAGCATGACCAAATGCACAATCATTTAATGTTAACGTGGGGATATCGATGCTCTCGGTTCATTCTTTAATATATTATCCAAATAATCTACAAATTTTCACATATTTCAATATTGAATCTCTAGACAATTTCCATATTAACAATTTTATTTACGGAAATAAATATATTTGTGCATATTACAACTCTAGCAAATAACTAGTCTAAAATTAGAAGAAAATTTGGTATTTCTTTCAAAATGCTCAAAAGGACGAGAAAATTAGCGATATGCAAAATTTCACATATTCAAAATAATAGCTTGAATAGTTATTATCTTTGCGGCTCATTGTTCATCATTATACAATTATAATTCTAATAGCTTGAATTCAACTAGTTTTCAAGGATATCAACACAATAATGTACTATGTTATCCTTCTTAAACGATTATCGAAAACAACATTCTAGTTTTGTTTGCAAAACTGACTCAGAAATGTAATGTATTTACCATTTCTATAAAACCACCAAATTTCAAAAAACAATACCGTAAAAAGGAATGGCATGTTAAAGATAAATAATTTGTGGAACATATAATTTAACATATAATTTGAATCTATAAAATTTAACCGGACTGACATTATTGGAACAGTTCTAGATTATAATCAGATTAAACGTCAAACTTTGAAAATGGGTTTTTATAACTGTAGTATATCTAGGTGAGTGTAGGCATTGGCTACTTCATGAGGTCAACATGCATAATGATTAAATTTTTATAGTAATTCATTTAACTGCAATCGAACCATTAATGCAAAATTGGATAAAATTATTATACATTTAGTGTTTTCTTTGACATAAAACTTTTTAGCTATTAATAACTTCGAAGGTAGTAACAAAAGTACGTATAATTGGTTAGCGTAGGTTAAGCAGTGCCAAATTTAAACACAATATCAGATGATATACAAAATTCCATAGGTAAGTGTATGTTTGATTGACAGATCTTTAATGTTAGACACAATGGGAAAACGCTGATTCAATAGTTTTTTGTAAAGTGCTTGGAATAAAACACACGGTCTGTATAGTGTAAAAATGAATAAAACTATTTGCATTTTGTGAAATTTATTATACCAAGTCGGTTACACGTGGTTATTATCATATGTATGAACAATGTTGCTATGTTTTGGAACTTGCTCAATCTGTGTTAGGTTTTATGAATATATACATAAACTACAGAACAATGCATATAATCAAAAAACAATACCGTAAAAAGGAATGGCATGTTAAAGATAAATAATTTTTGGATGGCATATAATCAAAAACTAGATAAATAATTTTTGGATGAGCTCACATACCTGCTAAAGATATCGAATAATAATCTTCGGATGGCACATATACCCACCCACTCCAACATCAACAAAGGTCTCTGCAAATTGATGATTTATTTTGTTGGTTCTCTCATCTGGTAGCAGTATATTATCCAAAACCAATTTTTCATGTGTGGATGGTATAGATTTCCCATGGATTTTGGACGATGTAGAATCTCGACATACAGTACCTATTGCAATAAAATTTATTGTATAGATCTATCCAACAAAATAACTGCATCGAAAACAAGTAAGAATAAAAAGCAACTAATAAATACCTGTTGCTATTATGTCTAGATCAGAGTTGAGGATTTCACATTTTTGATTGTTCACCACATTGGTCGTATCCTGGGATTGAGAAACAACGAATTTAGAAGCATTGAGTTGTGTGTTGTGTTCTCCTTGTTCTATGTTTCCCACCATGTTGATCAGAAGCTCCATTTGCCCAGACAAATTTCCTACTGTACCCTCCAAACTTCCCACTGTACCCTCCAAACTTCCCATCCTCATTTTCAACTCAGCATTGTCTCCACAAACATGTTTCAACCGTTTATGTGCAATAGCAGAAGCCTTATTATTAGTCTTTGGTATGACGGTCCCAACACCGCGGTTCCTACTCCTTGTATCCTTTCCCATCACTTGTGATACGATATCTTCATCCACTGTCAATTTTTCTTCATCACTATCGGTGATCTTTTCCTTCAATTTCGCAATTTGATCCTGAGATTGCATAATACTTATATATGAATAATGAAAATATATGTATGTATACATGTTTTGAAAACTTAAGTTCCAAAACTGTTGCTGGCCATCTTAGGTGAAATGACTCAGTTATAAATGAACCTAGCGTGTATGTGTCTATATGCATATATATGTAAGTTGGTGGTGAGATGACTCAGTTATAAATGACATGGCACCAGTAAGAGAATTTGATAATCATCCATCGTATTAAGCCGAAGAAAATAGTGCTGCTTCAGGCTACACACGCTGACATTTGAGCAGGTAATAATTGATATAAAACAACGTATTGATTGATATAAAATAGAAGTGATGATAAAACAACATTTGAGCCGGAATGTTCATGCCAAATTTCAGCTCGAATCCATCAAATCACCACCTCCAGAAGCCAATATTCATCGATACGAATTGCGAATCATCAGTTCGTTTCCAATGACATCGAGCTCATCGATACGAAATGAAGTCCATGGCAATGGAGTCCAACGAATTTCATAACCATCGATGCAAATGAACATTTCGTATCCATCATTAAAAAAAAAATCGGGTACGATCCAAATTTCCTAAAAAGAGGCTAAAAAAATACAACGAGCCAGGTCATGGGTAAAACCCATTTTGTATTAATTGCCTTTTACTCAGAACCTATTGATGGGCTAGGCCCACTAGGCAAAGGCCGAAAGTATAAAAAATAGATTTATCATGCGAATTTGTGTGGGAAACCCGCAAATCAAGTAAACCCCACTGATAGCCACCGTATAATCCAGACCCACATACCTTTTTGGAAGATCGGTCATTGTAGCAGCGTCCAAACCCTAAGTTAGTCGCTCCACATCAATCTTCCTCTCTGCCTTCGACCACCGACCGCCCCCTCCACCGCGGCATCCCACCATCATCAACCGCGCCACCATATTTGAAGGCCTAGAACGTCTACTAGCCAGTAGTACTTTACTTTAGTCTCTAAATCCGGTACTTAACTTACAATTATGTATGCTTAGTAAAACTGAAATCTAATTGCTTTGACTGCTTTTTTCATACTGTTTTGATCTAAATTTCAAATTGGTGTGTAAATGTTGATTATGTCTATTAGTTATGCTGAGTGTTAAATGGGCATGAATATTTTTTTTTCTAAGTAAGTCAGTCTGAATGGTTAACAATTGAAGACGATTGTCCCCGTGTTTTGGATTTATTTAGGTTATTCTCCTTCAGTATATTCACTTTTTGTAAGTGTTATCCCGCCTTTTGGCAAGGCCGTGACACCAAGAACTTGACTATCATAACTCCGATATAATTATGGAAGATCAAGAACAGGATGAAAATACATATAATAGTTCGCATAATGATCCTTACCCTGAAATGCTTAGACATGGTACAAGGTCAGATTGGATTAGGTTTCATTCTTCGCAAAAGCAACTAAAATATTTTTATAATGAACAACCCTCTTTAGCATATAGTCTAACTTTCAATATAGATAGACTTCCTCATAGGAAAATATAAAAATATATTATAACATAGCTTCAACATATTAGCAGAATGGTCTACTTATTACCACCAAATATGAGTATCATTCAATACATACGATACGCTACCAGTTATTGGACAGGAGATGCTTTAGCTTGGTTACTGAATCTTGAACGAATAAATCCAAATCAATTACAAAGAATTAGGAGTATTCAATCTAACAAGAAGCTCTTGGTGAATTATTAAAATTATTATTAGTGAACTTCATAGGAGAAACATTCTTAGAGGATACTGATTACGAAAAACAATTATTAAAAATACAATTATGGGATATATGTATGTTGGTAGAATTTGCTGCTAAATACATAAGTATACCTTTTCATTTAAAGAATAATGATCAAAAGGTTTTTTGGGTAAAAGGCTTTTTTACAAAAATACCTTATCCATGGAATAACATTATACGAGAAAAGTATGACATTTTAAGACAAAGTACATCTAATGAAAATGTAACGACCCGGGATTTTCGAACCCGAAAATTCCAGATAGTTAAGAAAATAAGAAAGAGATAGAAGAAGAAGAAACAGAAAACAAAACACAGAACCTCACATTCGCAGCGGATCAAAATATAATATCAAATAATAACTGTTTACAAAAGAATACTGTATCAGTTGATTACATTTAAATACATCAGAGTTACAACATATACACAAACACTGGACAGATACAATCAACATGTCCCAGACAAACTATAATATATCACAGCGGAATACACTCCATACGTTCCCGCCATCCAGCTCGTCTCCTGTGCTCCAGAACGTTCTTACCTGAAAATCTGTAATACTCGGTCTGACCCAATCATTACATCAAAGTAACACCCAGGTCAGGCTGGAAACCAGCGTGAGTAAACCCATTCAATTTGAAATACTAAATTTATAAACTTCTTTGAAAACCAGGGTAACTCGTCCAACACTACGAGTTTTAATCATTCTGTAGCCAAACACTTATTTCACAAAATAATATCTAAGTACCGTTACTTAGTTTCAAAGGTTAGTTTACTTAATTTATTCCATTCCAGCCTATTTGATTTACAAATCAAATCTATAAAGAATTATAGATTTCAAATCGAAGTGGTTTCGGGTATTTACTGATACCCGACCCCGGTCTCTTCGAATCCAATTTCATTCATTAAGCCAATTTGTTTAAGTGGACAACTTAATTAAATTCAGAACATCATATTCATATAGCAATTCATCTCAGAGAAATAACCCACAATATCACAGTTCAACCAAAGTATCTCATGTCACAAAACATCACAAATCACATATCAAAGATATCAACAATCCAAGGCATTCAATTATAGTTTATTACTCATAAGTAAGATTAATTAGTCATCCCATCTAATTAATTTAATTAACACAAGATAAATTAATTATCTTTAAATCCTGCTTAATTAACATTAATTAAACCATTTAATTAATTATTGAAATTAATTTATTTATTCTTTATTTAATTGTTCACATAAATTAATTAACCTTTAATTACTTACATTAATTAATGATTCTTTAATTACCTTCATTAATTAATTATCCTATGATTACTTAAGTTAAACAATTAACCCTTAATTACTTAAGTCCTTAATTAATCTAAGATAAACCATTTATCTTAATTAATTACTAAATTACCCTTAAATCTTATTTAAATCAAATGCTATGAAATTAATTTATACAAATTCACTTGTGTTCCCTTTTATTAATTAAAGCTTAATACACTTATCTTAATCACCTACTTAATTCAATCATTATTAAATTTCATTTGAAAATACTTAGGATTTAATCCTTGAAACTTGTTTTGAAACTTGATAAATACTTGCTTAGAAACTTGTACATATTCTTTTGCCTTGAAAACTTATTCTTTTCTTATGCTTTTAAAACTTGTTCATGCTTTTCTTTTATTTTTAAAACTTGCTTAATAACTGCTTTTTAACCTGGTTAATACTTTACTTAGGAAATTTAGTTAATCATTCCAAAATCACAAATTCCTGAGCCAAAATCACAAATTCCCGAGACAATCCCGATCTAACCTATTCGCTTTCCTCCTCCGATGAAACTCGTGAACAACACAAGCGAAACTCTACACAAACCCGAGTCCTACCAGAGTCTATCTTCTTCTTCCTCGAACTCGAATCCTTCAACAAAACCAGATGCACATAGATACGTATGCACCTGCACACCCAAACGCCGACGCTCCGACCAACGACGCTTCCTCCAGTAAGTCGACGACAACACCCTTCCCCGATTTCGACCACCAGAACTTCGAAACGTCTCACAAAACGAAATCGAGCAGAATCAAGGACCACCTGAACCAAAACCGATCCAAAAATTCGTCGAACACCATCACCTCCGTCCATCTGAAACCTCGCCGATGAGCCTAAACATTCGCCAGAGTCCCCCACTTCATTTTACCCTACTCCGATCATATCCGATACTTCCTCGACGACATACTGACCTCCAAATCATCATCGACCAAATCAGGGCCTAAACCCTAATTCGTCGTCGACACGCCACCACAATGGTCTAAAAAATCTAAGACCATTTTTCCTGAGATTCCCATCACTCAGACTTTCTCTCGCATCTAGCACGATGCTCGACCCGCCGCCGTTCGTCGTGAATTGACGAAAAACCAAGTACCGTTCATCTGAACAATTCACCTCAACCACTCACTTAAAAATCAAAAGAACGCCACCTAAATTCATCATTTTGAACATAGATTTCAGTTATATATATATGAAAACTTGAATTACACTGACTGAATTTCTTGGAAAGATTGATTGTCCACTGTAAATTCACTATTTTCCAGATAATAACTTAATAATTTCACTTGAGACTATTTTGAAAAATAAGGTTTCACCAATACAAACACATTTCCTTTTGACATAATAACCTAAAAGTACTTGAGCGAAGAGAAATGGAGTTTTGTGTGATTATTGGGTCTGTAAATCAAAAACAGAGGTTTATATATCTAGACACAGACATGCATATAAACATATACACAACAACTATCAACTGATATACATGCAAACATATTCACACATTCATGCAAACATTTCACAACATTACCACAGTAATTTACCACAGGCATCAGGTTATAAGACATATTTAACTTTTATTAAAAGGATGGTTTACTCACTGTTTCAGTTTTGAACAGAGGTTTTCATTTCATGTTTCTATCCTGTATAATTATTAACACACAAATATATATACTTAAAACCAACTTTTAAACAACAGGCACAATATAATTCAGATCACTACTTAAGATCATCACATGCTAGTTTAAAATATTGTAGATTCCCAAATTTTTACTCACCTGTGATTGAAGAAAACAGAGCCTGGAAGCTTTTAAATTTCAACTCGAAGGCTTGGTTTATATTTGAACTGAAGCTGAAATTTTTTTTTCTGAGATGAACCTTGTCTCTGATTTAGTTTTGAAGTTGCTTGAAATTCAGGCTTCCAAATTGCTGTTTTACATACTTTGATCTTCTGTTGAGTTGTATTTTGTTTGCTTTAAGTTGCAGAATGGAAGTAATAGTTTTATGTTTTACTTAGTTTTGTTCGAATGAAATAAATGAAGACATGATAGATGTATATGTGGGGAAGATGGGACTTACAGGGCAAGCCAAGGTTGTACAGATATACATATATTTTACATTTTCTTTGACCTGAAGTTTTTGGGCTGATATGATATATTGCTTGCTGAGATGATGATTTGGTGGCTGATAAATTTTTTTTTCTTGTGTACTAATAGATATGGCATTAATTGCTTTGCCATACTTATCCATTTTTTTATATTTCGTATGTACTTGAATTGATAGCATACTTATCCTATATATTTGTATGTCCGTATATGTATTTTTCTTGCCTGCATATACATGTATTTCCATAGTTTAACTTATGTTGTACACACGAGAATCACTTATATATATTTATATATTTCTAAAATTATCTTAAGTGTTTGCCTTATATTTTTACATAACCATAATAATTTACTTCATATATATTTATTTCCATGTCCATTTTAAGCTTAAACAATCACCACTTAATTTATTCATATATTTTGTTATACTTATATTTAATATTAATAAGATTTTATTTTATTTCAAGCATTATTATTACATCTCTATATGTATATTTTTCTTTATTTATATGTATAGTTATACACATATCTATTCATGGATATTTTTATATAGAATTTTAATGGTAAAGTTTACCTATACAAAAAGGTTTATTTTTCTTTTCTATAGGATTTATCATACCGAGAGATTAAATATACAATATAGTTTTTAATTAAATATTTATTATAGTTTCCAAATCCACCAATATATCCAGGTATTTTTATTTATCAGAAATTCATTTGTTTGGCCCATCAAAATTAATATCCCGATATTTTAAATCAGTTAATTACCAATTAACAACCGTTAATAAATCCGGGTCGTCACATTCCTCCGCCCTTTAGAACTTTTCGTCCTCGAAAAGGAACGGAGCCAGAATTATTAAAATACTTAAAATCAGATAAATTTCTTTGATCATTTTCAAAATTACTTTAAAAATCTATATAATATTACTAAAATAGTTTTTATAAAAATACTTTTATAACTCGATGTTTCGACATGTCCATCCTTGTTCTCATAGAAATTCGGTCATACGTTGATTAGGCGTATGATTGAAAATCTATAAGAACTTGGTAAACTCGTTTCCAACACCCAGTGAAATTACTTTGGAAAATAATTTTATTGAAAATATAGAAAACGGTTTCGAAAATAGAGGAAATATCTTTGGTGAAAATGCTCTAGTAATCATCACCCCCATCCATGGTCACAGTTACATCCTGGGTTACGTTGCTATCGCAGCAAAAATCCATGTAACTGTAGGTCCTCGTGCCCCTCGATTACGCCATGGATCCCACAACAGATCGCAGTTACATTCCAGGGTTACGTTGCCGTCGCAGCAAAAGTCCATGTAACTGTTGGCTCTCAGCGGCACACACGATTTTCGCTGTCGAAATGAAACTTCTCCACTCTTACATAGGTCGCAGTCTACCGATATAAAATCAAACATAGACTGTTGGCTCTCAGCGGCACACACGACTTTCGCTATGTTACCATAGTGTTGCAGTCTACCGGTATAAAATCAAACGTAGACTGTTGGCTCTCAGCGGCATACACGATTTTCGCTATGGTCTGCAGTAGATCGCAGTAACATCGAGTTACACTGTCGTCACAGCATACCCCAAATGCCTCTGTAGGCACCAGCCCCTCGACTTTCTCTACACAAATAATCCTCAGGAACTAGTTTTGTCCGGACTCCTCATAGGATCAACTTTAGAACCTCCCCCTTTGAGGCTCAAGGCAGTACCAACCTATGGTACTCCTGAGAAGTTCATTTCAAGGGAGCGCCTTTTTCCCCAGAGCCACTTCAAAACACTTTATACTATACACATATAGTATTTTCCAAATCATACACCAAGTATGAATCTCATATAAATCTCCTTTACAAAATCGATTCCCAAAATCGATAATTCACAAACTAGGCTTTCTAAATTCCAAATTTGATTTTCTTCAAAAATCAAAAGCCTTTTTAGAAATCCATAAGTTCCCAGAACCTTTCCTCAAAATCATTTTCACAAATCCTTTTTATACTTTAAACACTTTCAAAAATCATTTTCTTTTGGCAATAGATTCAACAAGGGGAGTTTTCCATATATAACAAAGATATATAACTTTGTTTATTCCAAATCAAATATTCAAATTTGATTACTCTTTTATAAAGTTATTAACCACATTACCTTCTTCATAAAGTGAATCTTAAATCATAGAAATTTCTAATTTCCATTTTACTTCATCATATATTCCACAAAATATACTTTTCATTTCAAAGACCATTTTACAATTCTTATCCATAAATTTCCAATACCAATTTCATTCAAACCCGTACGATGTCCACATATCATCCGTACGCAGTATCAATCTGATCGCTCACTTGATCACACAATTTCACTTCCGAACTAGTATTGTCCTCCCGACTTCCTAGTGCGGACTCAGATCTGGTTTCTTGATCAGAACCCGTCATTCTCCTTGCATAGTCACAACTATGATAGAGAATATCCAGAACCAATCAAAAATCCATATCCAGGTTCGCCGTCGAAAATCGAGCAAAAAATTCCAACTCGGATCGATAATACTATCTCGAAATTCTGTGCTCGAATCTGGATCAAATCACTATGCGAATAGAATAATATACGTACATCCTACGTATTTATCTTCATTGATTATTAGTTAAATCAATTCCCTTTCTATTCATCCTCACTTTGATTTTATTCACTTATCCACATTTGCCTTAATCACCATTTGGATTATCACTTCAATTCTTATCTCGGTTGGGTATTTAATCAATAACAGTTTGAACTCCGACCAGCTTAAATTTAGAAATATAGCTTGAAAAATTTAAAAATAGATAAGTAGTTGAAAATTAATTATTAATTTATAAAATAGCTGTAAACAGTTAAGTAATTGTAAAATAGTTGAAAATAGTAATTATTTATAAAGTAGTAGAAAAATAGTAATTAGTTTATAAAACAGTTGTAAAATAGTTAAATAGTTCCAAAAGTAATTGTAAAACAGGTTTAAGATAGTTTTAAGTTTAAAAAGAAAAGTTGTGTAGTAAATAGTTTAGAAAAAGAGATTTATATTAAAACAATTTATTTTGAAAATAGTCCAGAGTCAAACTATACAACTTCCGAATCTCCATTTCCAATCAATTGCCAATTTCCAATTAACTTCCCATTTCATTTCACTTTAAACCATCCTGAATTATACAAATTCGAGTTATCCTCCGACCAACGACGCTTCCTCCAGTAAGTCGACGACAACACCCTTCCCCGATTTCGACCACCATAACTTCAAAACGTCTCACAAAACGAAATCGAGCAGAATCAAGGACCACCTGAACTAAAACCGATCCAAAAATTCGTCGAACACCATCACCTCCGTCCATCTGAAACCTCGCCGATGAGCCTAAACATTCGCCAGAGTCCCCCGCTTCATTTTACCCTACTCCGATCATATCCGATTACTTCCTCGACGACATACTGACCTCCAAATCATCATCGACCAAATCAGGGCCTAAACCCTAATTCGTCGTCGACACGCCACCACAATGGTCTAAAAAATCCGAGACCATTTTTCCTGAGATTCCCATCACTCAGACTTTCTCTCGCATCTAGCACGATGCTCGACCCGCCGCCGTTCGTCGTGAATTGACGAAAAACCAAGTACCGTTCATCTCAACAATTCACCTCAACCACTCACTTAAAAATCAAAAGAACGCCACCTAAATTCATCATTTTGAACATAGATTTCAGTTATATATATGAAAACTTGAATTACACTGACTGAATTTCCTGGAAAGATTGATTGTCCACTGTAAATTCACTATTTTCCAGATAATAACTTAATAATTTCACTTGAGACTATTTTTAAAAATAAGGTTTCATCAATACAAACACATTTCCTTTTGACATTATAACCTAAAAGTACTTGAGTGAAGAGAAATGGAGTTTTGTGTGATTATTGGGTCTGTAAATCAAAAACAGAGGTTTATATATCTAAACACAGACATGCATATAAACATATACACAACAACTATCAACTGATATACATGCAAACATATTCACACATTCATGCAAACATTTCACAACATTACCATAGTAATTTACCACAGGCATCAGGTTATAAGACATATTTAACTTTTATTAAAAGGATGGTTTACTCACTGTTTCAGTTTTGAACAGAGGTTTTCATTTCATGTTTCTATCATGTATAATTATTAACACACAAATATATATACTTAAAACCAACTTTTAAACAACAGGCACAATATAATTCAGATCACTACTTAAGATCATCACATGCTAGTTTAAAATATTGTAGATTCCCAAATTTTTACTCACTTGTGATTGAAGAAAACAGAGCCTGGAAGCTTTTAAATTTGAACTCGAAGGCTTGGTTTATATTTGAACTGAAGCTGAATTTTTTTTTTCTGAGATGAACCTTGTCTCTGATTTAGTTTTGAAGTTGCTTAAATTCAGGCTTCCAAATTGCTGTTTTACATACTTTGATCTTCTGTTGAGTTGTATTTTGTTTGCTTTAAGTTGCAGAATGGAAGTAATAGTTTTATGTTTTACTTAGTTTTGTTCGAATGAAATAAATGAAGAGATGATAGATGTATATGTGGGGAAGATGAGACTTACAGGGCAAGCCAAGGTTGTACAGATATACATATATTTTACATTTTCTTTGACCTGAAGTTTTTGGGCCGATATGATATATTGCTTACTGAGATGATGATTCGGTGGCTGATAAATTTTTTTTCTTGTGTACTAATAGATATGGCATTAATTGCTTTGCCATACTTATCCATTTTTTTATATTTCGTATGTACTTGAATTGATAGCATACTTATCCTATATATTTGTATGTCCGTATATGTATTTTTCTTGCCTGCATATACATGTATTTCCATAGTTTAACTTATGTTGTACACACGAGAATCACTTATATATATTTATATATTTCTAAAATTATCTTAAGTGTTTGCCTTATATTTTACATAACCATAATAATTTACTTCATATATATTTATTTCTATATCCATTTTAAGCTTAAACTATCACCACTTAATTTATTCATATATTTTGTTATACTTATATTTAATATTGATAAGATTTTATTTTATTTCAAGCATTATTATTACATCTCTATATGTATATTTTTCTTTATTTATATGTATAGTTATACACATATCTATTCATGGATATTTTTATATTGAATTTAAATGGTAAAGTTTACCTATACAAAAAGGTTTATTTTTCTTTTCTATAGGATTTATCATACCGAGAGATTAAATATACAATATAGTTTTTAATTAAATATTTATTATAGTTTCCAAATCCACCAATATATCCAGATATTTTTATTTATCAGAAATTCATTTGTTTGACCCATCAAAATTAATATCCTGATATTTTAAATCAGCTAATTACCAATTAACAACCGTTAAAAAATCCGGGTCGTCACAAAAATCATAACACGGGACTCTTAAAATAGGCGTGTATAGATTCTATGGAAAGGGTTTGTGAGCAAGCAAGTGCACACAAACAAATGAAAAATAAAATTATAAACTCCAAACGTGGATTTTCTTCTTGTACATGGTATGCAAAAGATATCAATACACAATTTGGACGTTCACCAGAATTCGAAAGAAAAAAGGCAAGAAATCTCAAAATAAGAACAAAAGAAAACTATCAGATTACTCGAAAAAAATCAAACCAGAATATAAGAGAAAATTTAGAAAAGAAAATAGATTTTCTAAGAAAAAATTTATTAAAAAGAAAAACTTTCGTAAAGGTTGTAAATATTTTAAATGCAATAAAGAAGGGAATTATGCTAATGAATGTCCTACAAATATACAAAATATTGTAACATCAAACATCGAAGAATAGGTATTCATATAGGCACTATTGAAGATATATCTAGTGATGCTAATTCTTTAGTATATAAAATTGAATCAGTTTATTCTGATACCACTAAAGAAGTAGATGAAATTAATGATTCTTTTGATAATTTTAAAATAAACATGGTTACAATCAATCAGACACAAAATCAAATAAAAATTATTCCATTAACCCCAAAAAGGAAAATGAAAATTTTCCAAGTTATACATTATATGCATCAAAATGCTCCAGTTTAAGGAGGTACTTCAGAATAGAAGTATTTTTAGATCTACTAATAAAAATCCCATTAGGATATTATTGGCAAATTTATAATATACCTAAACATACAAAAGAAAATAATTTTATAACCCATGGATTAATTGAACTCCATTTCAAAATAACACTTCTATACTATATAAAAGTACTAGTATGGAGGATAAAAATTACATTATAGAACAAGGTGACCCAATAGGACTATTTGTTATACATAAATATTTAGATCTTTCGATTATAAAAGAAGAAATATATTTTGAATATATATGAATGCTTTTACATCTTAAGAAACATCATACCCACAAATACAAGATAGCGTAGGAGAACAATTTGTTGTCATTGACGAAAATTTAGAAAAATTAAAAGAGGCAATTCCTCGCTCAAATAGAAAGGATATTTATAAACCTTTGACCTTTAAATCTAGATTTCTAAATCAACATACATATGTATTTGAACGTATGCAAGGAAATGTAGAATTAAAGGGAGAAGAAGATTTTACTTCTATAAGCCTTTTAAATAAAAATAAAATTGAAAAACTAAATGCAAGTAATCCAAAAATGAAATACATTCATATAGATCTAATACAACTGAAAATAACGGGATTATTTAGGTCTGGAATTGATACTCCAATAATGATAGTTTGTATGGATGAAAGAATTATCAATAATCCTTTAAATAATACTATTGGGGGAGCTAAGTCTAATTTAGCATATAGATTATTCTGAGTAAATATACATCTTGATTTCTGCATAAGTCTTGAAGACCAAAATATAGAAAAAGCTTGTACATTATCAGTAAATTTACAAATATTGAACTTCTACCAGGGTCTAAAGTTCTTGGCATACAATGGGAACATTGTATGTCTTTCAATGATACCGTTACATTTAAATCAATTACAGCAAAATAATTCATTAAACTATTTGAAGTAGGATTAGGAACAATAATCCAACCTAGATTAGTTGACATAAGACATTTAAAATTTGACAATGAAATTCAAGATTTTGTAAAATTGCTTAAACCAAAAATACAATTATCGACGAAATAATTTGTAGCATCAGGAAATACTATTTCTGCAATAACCAAAAATAATGAAGAAAATTCAAACTTTGAAAAGATCTCAATCTTATAATAAAATTTCTGAAGTTGAACTAACTCTTGATATATTAAAAGGTATTAGTCATTGTATGAGCTTTAGACAAGAAAATCCAATAGAAGGAAGAACGATGAGAATACTTGAGAAATAGAAAGAACAGGAATCAAACCGAGTGGTTAAAAAGGTTCCTACAGAAACTATAAAACATTATGATTAGATCCATAGATCTGAAAAGAAAAGCACAATTACATATATATCTTCCAATAACGATATGTATCCCTAAATATCAAGAATTCACGGTGCATGCTTTATTGGATTTTGGTGCAAAAGCCAGTTTACCATAAGAAATATTTATACCCCAGCAATTCTTGGTACCCTTAGATAAAAAATGAACGCTAAATGATTTTATGGGAAGAAAAGTTCCCGTAACTCATAAAGCAAAAGGACTACAGGTACAAATACCTGATATACATGGAAATAATAAAATATACAACTTTGATTTTGCGTTACTTCCAAAAGAATTTGATAGTGATTGTATCCTTGAAATGGACAATCTAAGACATCTTCCTCCATTTAACAAATATTATTTTGAACTAGACAACGTTCTTTTACCTCGAGTAACGCTACCTGCTACAATTGCACCACATTATACTCCAACAGTGGGGTGTGGTGAAAAACCTGTTACATTAAATGAAAATATAAGAACACCAAAAATAATACAACCGAAACTCTATACTTACAACATACCAACTTTAAACGAGTTTGAAATATTAATACATAATATGTTAGAACCTCTTTATTCATAAAATCCATTAAAATGGTTTTATAAAGCACCAAGGTATTGAAAAATCAAATTAATGGAACAATACAAAGATGTCAAAGTTCGACTTAATAATATCATGGTATCACAAACTGACAAAGAAGAATTTGCAAAACAAATAAAATATCTATTAAATTTAAAATTAATACAAAAATGTTTTATTACTCATTCTTCTCCAGCCTTCTTAGTAAGAAATCATGCTGAAATTAATAGAGAAAAGACAAGAATGGTAATAAATTACAGAAATCTTAGTAGCTATACCAAATTTTGTAGGTATCTTATTTTCTCTACTGAGCATCTAACTAAGTAGATACCAGGAGTAAAATTTTATAGTAAATTCGACGCTAAATCAGGTTTTTGGCAATTAATACTTGTCGGTAAAAAGTCCATAGAATTAGCCGCCTTCAGTTTCTCACAAGGACATTTTGAATGGTTAGTTATGCTTTTTGGATTAAAAAATGCACCATAAGTATTTTAAAAATGGATGAATTCTATGTTCTGACATTTACCATTTGCAACTATTTATATAGGCCACATCTTGTATTTTCTAATACTGCTGAAGAACATAAATAACATCTTCTGGCAGTAGTGCAAATATTACTACAAAACGGTGTAATTCTAAGCCCTAAGAGAATTAAATTGTTTTAAAAAAAGATTTTCTTTGAAAAAGAATTAAAAGTGGACAAATAGAATTACAACAACACATTAACACTAAAATTAGAGAATTCCATAATACATTTAAAACATTAAAAGAACTCCAAAGCTTGTTAGGATTGTTAAACTATGGTAGAAAATTTATTCCTAATTTATCGACTAAGACCCAAAATTTATAAAAGAAACTCACATATGAACAAGCAAAATACAAACAAAATAATGGAGAACAACCAAGAAGATGGAACACGGACAAAATTTCTATTACATTACAAAAACAAGACAACAATTTCCAATGCAACTCAAAAATTTGTTCCATGAACAAAGGAAACGCAATTGCTCCCGTAGGAGTGCAAAGACCATACGTCTCAGCTGTGGTCAAAGACTAGTACAATTTAGAAATGAAAGCATCAAATCCAAATTAGTACGACAATTTCAACGGATGCTTTAAAGCTATCCAATGTGAAGACCATATAGCTACAAATTTATGGTTAATTCAACTCGAAAAAACTAATTTGGGATTTAAACATACAATATCCCAGAAAGAGAAAAAAATAGTGTCTAAGTTATCTCAACATTCTTTGACATCTAGGTCTTAAGCACTAGATTTAAAAGAAGCAGTATTGTTCACTGACAACTCAGCTGAACATAGCCATTTAAAGCCAATATTTGCTCAAATGCAGACATCTGATCTCATAAATCTAAGAATTTAAGACTTTCTAGAATTACTTATACTATATAAGATAGATAGCACAAAAACAAAGGAGATGGTAGCTGTGACGGTACAAGATATTATCTCTCTATATTAGCAACATCTCATTAATGAGAGTAACCTTCTTCCGTTCTTCAAGAATCTATAAGACACAGAATTAGTAAAACTCTTAGAAAATGAAGTGTTAATCTTCAACAATGAGAGAAGACCACGCTTAATAACCCGTTTTTTAGAAATACAAAAAATATAAAAAAAACATATCAAAAAAGGCTCGGTGCATGAAATTTATGTCTACACAAGGCATCCCGAGGAATATTCAAACTGTATTCCTGACATATGTAAAGCAAAGCTTGCTGAGCATCGAAGCAGATTTTTTACCATGTTCATGTTCAAAATATGCAACATTTGGGAAAAAAGACAATACATACGTCTTTATCCATCTATTCAATTGTGCAAGTTACACAAGGTAACAGAAAATCTCCTATACGAGTTTATTAAATTCAATCGAAAAGAATTTAATTAAGAAAATGAAACGCTTTTAGCAGCACAAGAATTCTCCAATGAAGCCATCAGCAAAGGTGAAGTCAGATCACACTCCGCTATTGACGGAAAAACAATATTGCTATTGGACTACCTATCAACTTTCGAACCGTCAACATATAGAATAATGAAGGTTCAGCGGTTCTTAGACGGTCTTAAAATTGGACCAATAGGCACAGTGGCACGGGAAGAATACTTTGAAGAACAAGTGGAAAAAGAAAGGTTAAGACAAGACTCCATAATGAGAGACACTATGGAGACCGACCTTTTCGATGACGAATCTCTAACCAACCTAGATATTCAGAACTAAGCCATAAGCATAGTGGATCATTATTCAGAATGAAGAGAAGACACAAAGCATCTAGCCACTACAATAGGAAGATAAATCACCACACTAGCTAGCCTTAACAGCTTTCTTTCCCACAGAATTAAAAATGAGGACATATCCCCGTCCTACATAATAAAATAGAACACATATTACACCTAAATGACTAGAGGGGACATATATTAAGCCTACTAAGTAATAAATAAAGGGCGAAAGAGACTATAAATAGGAGGACTCCTCTTGCAGCAAGGATCATCAGAAAATGTTTCTTCATATCTTTTGCTCTTATCATATTGTATCTAGAAGCTTTGTAAAATTATCTACTATATTAATAAAATTTCAGATCTGCAAGTAGATTTTGTTGTTGTAGATTTCCGCTTTCTGCTTTTACCTATAGCTACAAGGAATTGGTATCGGAGCCTGGCTAAGCTCGGTTAGTTCCTCTTGTATTATATTTTCTGATTTCAATTATTCTGAATATATACTGTTAAGGTAAAAAAAATGCAAGGAGTAGCACATGAAACTGTTTAAATTAGATTTAGCTTATAAAAATGTAAAACGAAAATATTTCAAATTTTACTATAACTATTGAATATCCAAAATAACAACAATTTAAAATTCAGAATATAAAATTGCAAATTCAAATTCTAGTTTTCGAATTCAAAATTTCATATTGTCAAATTTAATCAAATTTTCAAATTTTAGATTCAAATTTAAAATTCAAACTTTCAAAACTTAAAATTTAAATATATATTCAAAATTTCAAATTATATCCAAATATAAAATTCAAATTTTCAAGTATTCAACTTGAATATTTGAATTTTCAAAATTCAAATTCAAAAGTCGAATTTTCAAAATTCAGTTTTCGACTTTAAATTTCAATTTTTCTCAAATTACCAAAATTCATATTTATAAAATGCTCGGAGTTTAAGTAAACTGGTATAACGACATTTTGTACAAATGAATGAAATAGATTACCCATTTTCACTAAATGAGTTAATTGCTCAATCCATTTAATGGGTATAGTAAAAAGAAAACATTTTGCTATAACAAGACACCTATTGTCTTATAGTAAGTAAAAAGAATAAAAGGGAGAGGTAAAAAAAAAAGACACAACAACCCTAGTACTTCAAAATTTATACATTCATGTCTATTTCCGTACAAGCCTAGGAAAGAAACAAATTAAGATATATGCAAAATGAAGACTTTAACCGCTATCTTAAAGTCCACATTGACAGCATTTGAAAAGCAGAATGACGTTCACAGAAAATAGTGTGTATGACAAAGTAGATTTCCACACGAATTTATTTGTATTTTTACTCGTTTGATGTACTCATGTCATTTGTTTCATAGTTGCCGACAAGTTGAGGTATATCACGCTATGGAAGATAGGTCCACCATTCTGACATTACAATTTTGTTTGCATTCACTGAAATAAAAAACTAAAAAGAATTTTTACAATTCAGTAATTAAGTATATAAATATATAATTATTCAACTGATATGAATTTTACTTGATAGTTATATATATGCATGCGTTTTACGTCTGCCTTTTTAGTTTTTTAGGGAGAAAACAGGTAGAGTGAAAATAAAAGAGTGTGTATGTGCAACTGTGCATGCAAAGAGTTACAAATCAGTATTTTCATGACCAACCCAACGACTGTCCGACCTCGAATAACCATGTATCATACATCATTTTGAACCAAAAACCCCTTAGACCTCGATCATGCATGAATTCAAATCAGATCTTTGAATTCGTGGTCCAACTGCACATTTTACATGATCGAACCATGGGTTTTCTTGTTTACTTTCCTTACTCTCTCACGGTGTTATTTTATCTTGTTTTTATCCGTAACTTCTTGAAATAAATAATATATACAGCAAAATTCATCATCGATCCAAAATTTAAACAATAAGTTCCATCACGTTGTTCTTTGCCGCTACAATCTTCTTCAAAACATTGTATAATTTACCAAGTTCGTTGTTGCTAAACTTTTGTAGTTGTGCGGAATTACTGTGTATACAACTGCATGTATATTGATACAGTTATGCATTACGATAGTATACAACTTTGGTTGCATACTTTGAAGACGTTCAATAGCTCAAGCATTTTTATTTCAATATTATTTATGCATTCTTATATGTGTAAATTTTCTTTTTAAAAAGCTCAGGTGCGAATAGACTCATAGTCAGATCTTGAAAACTATGCTAGAAACCATTAGCGTGTATTATTGTGTGCACTCACCCACATGCTCTCATGCTCACATGCATACTAATTAGTATTCTTTCTTCCTTACTTTCTTATTTTTCTTAGGAAAAGATGCAGTCAAAGCTTTAATCTCAAAGGCATCACGCGTCTTAAAATTTGATTATATATGACAAAGGTGCTAATACAGTATGCGAATATATTACTTATTTGTGTTGATTGATACGTCAAAAATAGCAGGATTCGAAAATGATAAATAAGCAATCAACTTGAAGGGATATATAAACATATATTCAAGGAAAAAAAAAGAGCAGCTGGTTGAAATATCATACTCTGCTTCATTTTTTATATATATTCTTATTCCATTATATACAGATGTATGCATGAAAGGTTAGTTTTGATAAGGCTGCTATAGGCATAAAAGAAATAGAAGTTGTGAACTAATTTTCATTGTATTCTCGACGGCTAGAATCCACATATTACAGTAGCATACGTCTCTCATATTCAACCCTCATATGGTATGCTGAAAAGACATTAGTTCCGTTATCATGTAAAATATGTTTTTTCAGAAGTCGATATGAGAATATTCATAGTTATTTTTTAGGACAATTCTCATCGTCTTGAGTACTGAAGCAGATTAAGACTGAAAGAGAATAATATATATACTATTGGACCAGATTCGGACTTCATCCCACAATATGTTTATTTGGGGTGTCGTCCATTTTGATAAATCAATCATGCATTGGATAAGAATAGCCTAGTATTCTCCAGTCGCATATGCAATGACAGAATATTTCTTCTAGCAATTAAAGTCACCTTTTTCTGAATTTTTGTATAAAATTGCTACATGATGTAAAAAAAAAAATTGTTGTTTTTCTGAACAAAAAATTATTATAACAGACAACTTCCCTCGCAATTTCATTACTCGAGATTCTCTATTTAACTTTGGTTATATAAACCAATAGAAAACTCTCGAGTGATTTATTACATGGTTATTCAATAACTAGTACACGACTCCTTGACATCGCAACAGTTATCGGTAATATACTGTCCAACATTTGAAGAACGTTACGCATTTTTGTCTCAACCGATGAATCGATATCCCATCTCGAAACATCTTGATTAGAAATATTTAAAATAATATGTTATTTTTAATGTAATAAATTTCTCATGATTACAAGATATTGTAATTAATATCACATAACATATCATTTACGAATTTTCTATTTAATATACTTTAAATTAATTACTTAATTAATTATATCACAATATAATAAGTATATAATAGAAAGAAAATAATTTTTATTTTGAACAAGTTTGGTTATCGAATTGGATATATGTAACAAAATAAATAATTGCCCTAGGACATATCTCAAATTTTATCATTTGGGTAGTTCATAGAACTGCTCCAGAACCGCCCTTCAACGCGTCCACCTATGAACCCAATTTCATTCGTGCAAACTTCATATTTTATGTTTTTCTGGATGCACCGGCTAAGGAAATATGCGGCAATGTTGGACTGTTAGAAGCCGTTGGTGATAATTGGGACTGAGAAGGGACGGAAGGTAGTGATTGGCTACCAACCAGAGGATGAGGTTATGGTTAACTTTCTATATTCATTCAAAGTTCCATATGATGATTTTTCATTTGTGCCCATCGTCGGAGAATATCCAGATATATTGGAGGAGGAGATCGGATTGCCGCTACACCGAGAGATTGAGTTCCACACAGACTTAATGAAGGATGTCAGACCGATAGCTATGTCTTTAAAACATATGGCATCCAGAGAGCAAAAGGGGTTAAAGGTGCAAGTGAATGACATGTTGAGGCGAGGGTTCATTCGTAGGAGTATATTTGAGTGGGGCGCACCTGTAGTATTCGCCACTAAGGCGGATGACTCTCTGAGGTTGTGTGTAGATTACCGCAAGCTGAATAAAGTGACGATGAGGAACAAGTATCAACTCCCACGTATTAATGACTTGTTTAATCAACTTCATGGTGCGAAGTTGTTCTCTCAATAGGATCTTGCGATGAGATTTCACCAGTTGAGAGTAGCGAATGTGAATATGTCGATCACCGCATTTCGTATGCCATCTCGTTTCAATGAGTGGTTGATTATGTCATGCGAGCGAACCAATGCTCCGACATATTTTGTTGATCTCATGAACCGCGTCTTTAAAGATAAGCTGAACAAGTTCGTGCTTGTGTTCATGGATGATATTTAGTCTATTCTAGAATAGAGGAGGAATACAAGATGCACTTGAGGACTGTGCTTGAAGTGTTGAGGAAGCACAGGTTAAAAGCAAAGTTTTCAAAGTGTCACTTCTATAAAAGAGAAGTGAGATTTTTGAATCATGTCGTCTCCGAGCAAGGCATCACCGTAGATCCTCTAGAGGTAGCAGCGGGTTAGGACTGGAACTAACCCAAGAATGCAACTAATGTGAGAAGCTTCCCGGGATTGGCGGGATACTATAGACATTTTATAAAGGACTTTTCCAAAGTAGCAGTGCTATTGACCAATTTGACGAAGTAGAATCAGAATTTTGTTTGGGATGCGAAGTATTAGCATGCGTTCGTGAGTATGAAAGAGAGGTTGAAGAGTGCACCAATGTTGACCATTCCAAGCGAAAATGAGGAGAATATGGTATATGCTGATGCCTGTGATACCAGATTGGGCGCGATACCGATGCAAGGAGTTAAGGTTGTTGCCTACGCTAGTCGATAGCTGAAACCACATGTGTGATGACCACGCTATACCACGGGCACAAATAATATCAAAATAGTATGTTATAGTTGTGCTCGGTTGATATAGGACGATCATTAGGGTTGAAAATGAAACAAATACAGCATATAACTTGTCAAATATCCCACAGCGCATGGATAAAATATAATATCACACATATAACAGGAGAGACAGTAATAATTATGTGAACAAATCATCAAAGTACTAAATCCACAGAGTTATACATCAAAAGCAGTAGAGTTTATACAACAAATCAAACTCAACAACTGTCTCATAACAAGAAAATAAGCAGTCACTGCCAAGGCTTCCAAGTGTTGCACAACGGAATAAGCGTAAAAATCCATATAAGTATATAAAACGAGATATCATCATCTAGCTCGTCCTCCGCATAGGTACTGCGTCACCTAGACCTGCTATCTAGTCTATTCATTTAAGAGTACCTAAGATAATAAGAAGTAAAACATAAAATCTTGGGTCAGACAAAAGTCTGGTGTAAGCGGTAAATGAATCTCAAAATACTATGCAAGTAAATATAGCAAGGAACATAGGTACACGAATCATACCTATTCTGTCCCTACAACCAAAGAGTTAGCACATAACATCATAATATGATATTCTGCAAATAACATAAAGGTACTCTACTCAAAACATGGAAATCATCTCTCCAGGTATTCCTATTTCCATTACCTACTCCTAATGATATCTCCAAGTGATAGCTTATAAAGCAACTAAAGCAATCATAATAACCATAACATCCATCAATCAATACTCACTATCAATCCATGTGTCCCAAATATAGATAACTCGTATGGCCTACTTATTACCAAGGACTAATGGAAAACCTGGTTTTCTAAGTTTCCATGTGTATCGTAGCCCAACGCTAGATATTAGACCCAAAGCCACTGATCCAGGGTATTCAGACCCACTCCATTGATCCATGGGTGTCCCCAATTATAATACCCCTGCTTCATGTGCAACAGAAAACACTCCGAGTATCAATGATTCCTTAGCGCATTCATCTAAACCCTTCTTTGCTCCCTTTGTATTTGAGCCCTTCCTTTGCTCAATCCAGTTTCCATTATTCGAAACCCTTCACGTTCCCATTCAATAGCTTTCTCCTTTATCGAGCCGCTATCTTCGATACCTTCTCCCTTCACGAGTCACAAACCGAAGATACATAGATTTTATCATGTCGTTACATTGCCATCCAATACTCAAGAGAACGAGCCAACACCTCCAGCATGATCTACATAGTCCTCTGCTTCTTGTACAATCTTGACCTCTACTCATTCACCAAAACAACTCAGCATCGAGTTAAAACGACTCAGCATCGAGTCATTTATTTAGCCAATTTTGGCTATGTAAATCACTCTACCTATAGTACTTCCTTCTCAAGTGCTTTAGACCCCGACCTATTCATCAAAACAACTTGGACCCCAATCTAAACATTCAACTCCAAGTTCTAGAAACAACTCGACATAATTTCCAACACTTAGCCAATCCTTTGAAACTTGCATTGGTCCATCTCCACTGGCCAACACCTAGAGATCCCTAAATTCGCCAATCCAACCGAGCAATGGAAATGACTCGATACCGAGTTATATTCTTAGAAAATTTCGTGGCGCTAATTATTCTACAAGCTCCTCTCATGTTCTAGAGCATCTCCTCCAAGTTTCATCCAATTCCGATCAACTTTGTCTTCGATTTTCCAAATTCACCAACCTATCTTCCTAAGCATCCAATACACTGACAAACAACATCAATGCACAATGTACAAGCATAAAATAACATGCATATACATCCATTCATACAAGCAATAAACGAGAACGTGATAAACAAACCAATTCTAATCCAAATCTACATATTACATGCACATATAAATATGAATAAGGAGAATTACTAAATCATTTATGAAAATCATTTCAAAATTAACAATTTAGGTCATAAGCATATGATAACATGTAATTAAAGTTAGAAAAGGTTTTAAGGCTAAAAATCATGTTAAAACATGTAATTCTACCATATAAACTTGCATAGGATAGTGGGAAGGCATAAACCAGTCAGCAATTATCAAAATCAACCAACTCTCGTCTAGAGCCAATATGGACAGTAATAGAAAGCAATGTGAATCAATCAAAATGATGATCTCTAATTCTATTTGATAATCTTCTCTCTAATTAATGATTTAGCTAGATTTAGAGTGTAATTTGTGTGACTTTAGATGAATTTAAGGTCAATGGGGGATTAGATCTGATTTGGGAAAGACAGAAAAGTTTTGATTTGTGTGATTTAGCTAGATTTAAAGAGTAATTTGTGTGATTTTGGATGAATCTATGGTTAATGTGGGATTAGATCTGATTTGATAAAGAGAGAAAAGTTTTAATTTTACTCATACAACCTCCTATTTATACTAATATCAAATTAGACTAATGTGCCTACTTATGGGCTTAATTAATTACACACTAATACTGGCCAGCAGCTACCTAAACATAAAATAGGCATAACTTCCTAATCATAAGTATGTTTTTGTATTATGGTTAATCTATGGAATAAGAAACTATTATCCTAAAGCAATGGAACTGCATTGAGACCCAAATTCTACTCCTATCAAAGTTATAGTTCAAACAGGATTTCCAGAGTCAAAATGGTCACATTGAAATTCGGGAAAACAAAGGTATGTAAAATGTCTCTAAAAGTCATATTCCAAAATTATACAATCATACGACCTAATATAGATAAAATAAAAATGTTTTACGATCCTCCGATACGTAAAATATTGATTATAACAACATGAAAGGAAGTACCCGATCCATGATGAGGAGTTTGCGGCGATATTGTTTGCTTTGAAGATTTGGAGACATTACCTCTTAGGAGAAAGTTTCAAGTTGTTCGCGTACCACAAATTCTTTTCTTTTAGAAATATCTTAACCTTTGACAATAGTGATGGTTAGAGTTCCTGACCTCTTATGACTTTAGCATTTCTTGTACATCATGTAAGGGAAATGCAGTCGCTGATGCATTGAGCACAAGACATGCCAATTTGTGAATGATGTTTCTAGAGTGGAAGCAGTTGGAGTATATTGTTGACTATGACTTCAGACCTCATTATGAGTTAGAGCTAGATATGTTGGCAAGTCTGACCATCAGACCTACTTTGTTCGAGCGAATCAGTACTAGTCAAAGATAAGGCACTAGTGTAACACCCCTATTTTTAGTTAAACATTATTTTGAATATTTAATTGGATATATTAAATAGAATAATATAAGGGGTTAAGGAGAATGAGATTTGAAACTTAATAAGGTCGTGTTATACTTAATTAATCAAGAAAGATTGTTTGAACTTAACATGTAAGAGAATATATGAGTGGGGTAATTTAGAAATTAGACTTATCCTTTGCCTTAAACCCTCTCCCCCGTATATCATTCTCACTTTATTCATAGAAAAAAAATCAGAAAAATATAGGGAGATCGACCATTAATTGACCTGAGAAGGGCAAAATCAAAGGAGATTCACAAATTCAAGCTTAGGGATTCAAGAGCTAAGTCGGATCGATCTCAACTCAAACAATTAATCTAGGGTGAATAATAAGTGCACCATCTTCGTTTTTGCTTTTGAATTTGGTTATGGATAATACCTGAATGATTAATGTTTGTTTTATCAATATATGGTTGTTTAATCAATGTTTGGATATAATCATGGTTATTGGAATTTTTATGAAATTGTTTAAATGGGTTCTAAAGGTAAAACTTAAGATTTTAATATCCAAATGCTCTGATTTTCTAATATGTTGAACAAAACATTATTTTGGAGATGAGTTTTTAATTTAATAACTTTCCAAGTTATATAGATTATTTTATGAATTTTCTAAGTAGGAAATAACTTAATTTTGGGTTTTAATTATTTAAAATAATTAAATATAGTTTTTGGCTCTGAAATTTTTATATGGTAAAGATAAGCATTATGCTAGATAAGCATTTAAATGGATGATTAATTAAGGGTATTAATTAATTATTTTAAAGTATGTTTCAGGACTAAAAATTCTCAGTGCGGCAGATTTCTGTAAAGTTTTGGGTAAAGAACTTTGTTATCCAATAGGAATTTACCAAAGTATAAGATTTGGTTAAAAGTATTCACTTTTAATAGAAATAAACTAGTTTTTATGTTAATTACGACGATGCCATGCCGCATATACCTGTTGATATGCTATATTTTGATCAATGACAATGTGCTTCAACAAAAAGGAAGAGATATGTGCAAAGCTAAAGGGAGGACTATGAAGACCAAAGATACCATAAGTATGATTTAAATATTGGTCTTAGTTTAGTTTTATTGTTAAAATCTATCCTCAAGAAGCTTGCACAAACACAATAACACATTTCATAACTTAATTTTTAGTTAAAGTATTCACTATGCAGAAACTACCAGTTCAGTCGACTGAACAGGAAATTCCAATCGACTGAACTTGTTACAGAATTACAACATGCACAGTTTTAGTCGACTGAAATTCCCTGTTCAGTCGACTGAATTCGAACCTGCGAATTTTTAATGAAAAGACACCTTCTTCTTCCCAAGAGTTGCAACCATTCTCCAATGGTAATGGATGCATCTCTTGCCTGAATCTTTTGCAAATAGATACACCTCTTCTACACATATAAATACATGTTTCTATCATTTGCAAATCACCAATTCTAATTGCTTTAATCTCTCTATTATCTTGAACATACTTTCAGATTTCTTAAGTTTTCAAAAGCAATCACAAACCACTTCAATTGCTTGAATCTCTGATTTATCTAAAATACTCTTTTGATTCATAGCAATTTATAAATCTTCATAAACACATTTCAAACTCTTGAGGATAAGATTATAGGAAAGTTGTACTCAATTAGACTCATTAGTGTTATCAAGAACACAACAAGTCAAAAATACTTTTTGTATCTAGTTGAAGTCCTCTTCAGTAGTCGAGACAAGAAATCTCATTCGGTTGTTCGGGTAAGTCGTAAACCTATTCCTCCGGGTTAAGTGAGGGTTGTTGGTTAGTTGAATTCTTAAGAGGAGCTTAGGGACTGGACGTAGGACAAGAGGTCCGAACCAATATAAAGTCTTGATGTCTACTTTACTTACTGCTTATTGCTATCTACCTAGACCATTCCACTATTCCATATTAGACGATCCTGCCGCATAGCCTTTTTCAATTGATATCAGACCAAGGCCGTCTTATAACCATAACACCATTATTTGACATATTGATAATATGGAAAATAACACAAGCACAACATCTGCCTATAACTCTACATTTGCAGAAGGACAATCTACCCAAAGACCCCCTCTATTCAATGGACTAAACAATAATTATTGGGCTACAAGGATGAGGATTTATATGCAAGCAACAAGCTTTGAAGCCTGGAATGCAACTCAAGCAGAACTCGTTGTACCCACAACTGATTATTCTACATGGACGCAATCTTAGAAGAATGAAATTAGTGCAAATGCCAAAGCTATGAATATGCTATTTTGCGCTTTGGATAGAAATGAATTCAATCCTATTAGCATTTGTACTACTGCACATTAGATATGGAGTGCACTTAAAACCATACATGAAGGCACAAACAAGGTCAAACAAACAAAGATCTCCATGCTAAAGAACCAGTTCCAAAACTTTAGAATGCGACAAAATGAATCCATCAATGACATGTACTCGAGATTCCAAGACATTCATCATGCCTTAATTGGACTAGGAGAAAAATACACGGATTTTGATACTGTATCTAAAGTTCTAAATTCACTCACTGATGAATGGGAGAGAAAAGTATTAGCAATCGAAGAAGAAAATGATCTATCTACAATGAAACCAGAAGAATTAATTAGAAATCTTATGTCATATGAAGTAAATATGCAAGCCAAGAAAGATCAAGCACAAGAAAGAAAGAATGTAGCTTTTCATGCGGAAAAAGAAGAATCAGAGTCTGTAGATGAGGATCTAGCATTTATAGCCAAAAATTTCAAGAAATTCTTAAGGTATAGAAAAGGAAATAAAAACGGATTCAAAAAGAATTTCTTGAAAAAACCTACATCCTCGAATATAGAATGTTTCAACTGTCACAAGAAAGGTCACATGTACAAAGATTGTCCAAAACAAAAGAAGGAGAATCAAAGAACTCTAAACAACAAAGACAAGAAAGAAAAATTCAAAAAGAAGGCATTCTCTGTAACATGGGACGATTTAGATTCATCTTCATCTGAAAGTGAAAATGATAGCGAAAATGAACAAGCGAATGTATGCTTTATGGCTCAAGAATCTGAGGTTAGTAATTTAACTTTCGACGATTTAATTGATGTAAACACTTAACTTTTGAGCACAATAAAAACTCTTTAAAGGAAACTTAAGGAAACTCATGAAAATCAAAACAAAGCTGAATTTGAAAGAGATATGTTAAAAGATGAAAAGAAAATTCTAGAGGAAGAACTTGAAAAAGTTCAAGAGTCTCTTTCAAATTCGGAAACTCAATTATCACTTTTAAGTCAAGAAATTGAAACTCAAATGACAAAAAATGATATAATTGTTTCTGAAAATCATGAGTTAAAAACTAAGATTAGACAAGTTGAGTTAGAAAATAATAGTCTTCAAGTTAGATTAGATAACATCACTAAAAATGTTTCTAATTTTAACAAAGGAAGAGAAAATTTATCTAAGATTTTAGAAAATTCTCAATCCTCCTCAAATAAACATGGATTAGGATATAAAAAGGAGTCAAAAATTCCTAAAAAGAAAAATACAAATTTTAAGAGGAATATTGATTCAAAACAACAAATGTTATTAAAAGAACCTATTAGAACAAAAGAAAAAACTAAGGTAGTTAAAATTTGGGTTCCAAAGACTAACAATATTTTAATTAGGAATAAATATATTAAAGCATTTATGGATAGTGTTCATAATAATAAAAATTATATTTATAAAAAGGATACTGAACCAAATTGGGTTTGGATTCCTAAGTTCTAACTTTTAGGACCCTATTGAAAGGTGGGTACCAATAATTTTGTATTTATTTTCAGGTCCCACTCAAAAAGAAGAAATGGATACTAGACAGTGGTTGCTCAAAACACATGACCGGCGACAAAGATATGCTTACAAACATCACATACTTTGATGGTTGCTCGGTTACCTTCGGAGACAATTCAAAAGGATATATCATTGGCAAAGGAGATGTGAGCAATTATGGTATATTGAATTTACCTTTTATTACAAATGTTTCATTAGTTAAAAATCTAAAACATAATCTACTAAGCATAAGTCAACTTTGTGACAAAGGTTTTAAAATAACTTTTTCGAAAAATAAATGTAGTATTTTTGATCAAAACCAAAATCTTGTTTTTGAGGGAAATAGAGATAGGAATATTTATGTTCTAAATATGAAAATTAATCATAATACAAATATGTGTTTACTAGCCAAAGATAATGATCCTTGGTTGTGGCACAAAAGATTTTGTCATATTAATTTCAAAACTATTAGAAAACTTTCTAAAAATGAATTAGTAAGAGGTTTACCTAAGATAAACTTTAAGATAGAAAATCTTTGTGATGATTGTCAAATAGGAAAATTAACAAAATCATCTTTCAAATCTAAGAAAAATATTTCAACTTTACAACTACTAGAATTACTTCATATGGATCTTTTCGGACCAACACAAGTTCAATCCATTAATCATAATCGATATGTATTTGTAATAGTTGATGATTTCTCAAGATATACATGGACTATTTTTATGAAAAATAAAAGTGATACATTTGAGCACTTTAAAACATTTGTCAAAAAAATTCAAAACACTAAAGATTTGAAAATTAAGAATATACGAATTGATCATGGTGGCGAATTCGAAAATGAAGCTTTTGAATCTTTCTGTAAAAAGAAAGGGATAAATCATAACTTTTCATTTCCTAGAACTCCTCAACAAAATGGACTAGTGGAAAGAAAGAATAGAACATTATAAGAATGTGCAAGAACATTATTAAATGAAAGCCTTCTACCAAAACATTTTTGGGCAGAAGCTGTAGCTACTGCATGTTATGTATTAAATCGTATTTCTATTAGACCATTAACTAAAAATACTTCATATGAATTAAAGAAAGCAATACATATTATATGAATTAAAAATACTTCTGTGGTTTATATGATTCACACTATGGTTACATATGCATGTAGTTGCTTTTGTTGCTTGCTAATTATATATTTCTACATATTATTAAGAGGGAGAATGTTGATATGCTATATTTTGATCAATGACAATGTGCTTCAATAAAAAGGAAGAGATATGTGCAAAGCTAAAGGGAGGACTATGAAGACCAAAGATACCATAAGTATGATTTAAATATAGGTCTTAGTTTAGTTTTATTGTTAAAATCTATCCTCAAGAAGCTTGCACAAACACAAGAACACATTTCATAACTTAATTTTTAGTTAAAGTATTCACTGTGCAGAAACTACCAGTTCAGTCGACTGAACAGGAAATTCCAGTGGACTGAACCTGTTGCAGAATTACAACATGCACAGTTTTAGTCGACTGAAATTCCCTGTTTAGTCGACTGAATTCGAACCTGCGAATTTTTAATAAAAAGACACCTTCTTTTTCCCAAGAGTTGCAACCATTCTCCAATGGTAATGGATGCATCTCTTGCCTGAATCTTTTGCAAATAGATACACCTCTTCTACACATATAAATACATGTTTCTATCATTTGCAAATCACCAATTCTAATTGCTTTAATCTCTCTATTATCTTGAACATACTTTCAGATTTCTTAAGTTTTCAAAAGCAATCACAAACCACTTCAATTGCTTGAATCTCTGATTTATCTAAAATACTCTTTTGATTCATAGCAATTTATAAATCTTCATAAACACATTTCATACTCTTGAGGGTAAGATTATAGGAAAGTTGTAATCAATTAGACTCATTAGTGTTATCAAGAACACAACAAGTCAAAAATACATTTTGTATCTAGTTGAAGTCCTCTTCAGTAGTCGAGGCAAGAAATCCCGTTCGGTTGTTCGAGTAAGTTGTAAACCTATTCCTCCGGGTTAAGTGAGGGTTGTTGGTTAGTTGAATTCCTAAGAGGAGCTTAGGGACTGGACGTAGGATAAGAGGTCCGAACTAGTATAAAATCTTGGTGTCTACTTTACTTACTGCTTATTGCTATCTACCTAGACCATTCCACTATTCCATATTATACGATCCTACTACATAGCCTTTTTCAATACCCTCTTTGAGCCTAAAGATATGCCGCTTCCATGAAGGTCGACACCGATAAGGATGGAAGCTTATGATGGCTACTTAGGTAGCTATGAATTGGTTTCATCATCGTCAACGCTGATAATGTAGGTAACCAATCTTTAACGGCATAGCCTTATCGTGATTTTTGAAGTATTATAAACAACACCACATCTCATCTCTTTGATTATATTCATACAAGGCTGTGATGCCGCCTATATTGACTACGACCCTATGTATATTCTTTAACGGCATAATAGCCGAAGTGGGTAAAATTTAAAGGTTTTATTATGACGTTGAGAGTTTTGGGGTCGATGCGCATGAAGGACGGCGACCTTATGTTTTAGAGTCGATGCCTCATGTCCATGACGTTGCACTTCATCTTTCAGGGCCGAAGAGGCTTGATTTTATGTCAAGTAAAATTGTTTTTAAAGAGAAGAAGAGGCCTATGTTTTAAGAGGATCGAAGAAGCTATAACATCGGTAGATAGCCATATAACTTATAAAAGTTAAAGTTTTGTTTTAATGGGTGGATAGCCTATAGTTTATGAAGGTCGACAACATCATCTTCGACACTGAATATTATATTTAAAAGAATTTTAAGTTTCTGTCTTCGACTTTGGATAGAGGTCGACATTGTTTTAAAACCCCGTATGTGTTATGATTAAACGCGGAGAGCCTTAGACCTCTATGTCAACTTTGTTATTGTCGTCGATATTGATCTATACTATCTTCATCAAAGGCGAAGGGCCTTATGTTCTCTATTTCGACGAAGTCATTGAGGATACCAATGCTATGTTAAATTTTGAACTTCGACTCTATCATGGGGACACCAATGTAGATGAACTTCGACATTGATCGGTATTAACCTAATAAGAGCGATGAGCCTACTGTTTTATGACATCAATTCTAAACATTGGGGATACCAATGCTGTTTTGATTATAGATGTCGACATTTTCATTGGAGACACCAAAGTAGATTAGTTTCGACAAATAAAATGTTTTATAAATAAGACTTTATCATTAGGTATACTAATGCATTTTCTTAAATGAGTTCAACATTAATCATTTGGGGATACCAATGTATGTCACTTTGAAATATTATAAGTTTGAGAGGAAATAACCTAATTCAGGATACCAATAGACACAGGTTAAACATGTGGGTAACATAAATTAAATTACAAATGATGGGTTCATAGTAATTCTAATAAAAATGTGGAATGTGAGATAGATAGTATACATCATGCTGGAGATGGATAGTCACTATGAGGATAATGAAAGGGTTCATGGTCATCCTAGGAATACTAGGGGATTTGTGGTGGATAATCCACATTATTTTAAGTTAAATGGAATATGTGTGATGGATAGTCCACATAATTTTTAAATAATTAAACCACATGTGATGGGTAGTCAATGTGGTAGGGGATGGGTAATCCAAGTAATAATTACATATGAGATGGATAGTTTACATAATTCTGAATATGCTTATATGTGAAATGAGTAGTCCACATAATTATAAGACGGGTAGTCAGTTTAAATTATGATAGGTAGTCGTTTAAAAATTAGATGGATAATCTAATGAATTAGGATGGGTAATCCATTATATATTGCATGATTATAAATGCTTTTTCTATGTTTTAACCATTGTGGTTGCAGGAGCACAGTATACGGTTTTTGTGATTTAGTTAAGATATTGGTGGGAGGAAAACCCATTCCGCTCAGCAACTTGGTCTTACTTGATATCTATTTTGGTTTGAAATGGTCGGTAATTATTCACACTAGATTGTTGTCTGACCCTAAGTTTTTGTTTCCCCCTTAACTCTCGAGTACTCATTTGAGTAGGTCGAGAGTAAGGGATTTCAGGTTTCCAGTTAGACAAATAAGCTTCCGAGGACGTGCAGAAGGCAATCTAGCTATTAATAACTTTATCTATTTCCACCCTATAATTTGGTTTTGTCTATTGGGATGTAATGGCAAAGTTGTATAATTACCGAGTATTTGATTTTGATCAACCGATGGGGCATCTTCATATGTCGCTCTTGGAGTAATCTGTAATAATAATAATTTCTATGAACGTGGGTTTAAGAATGAGATGATGTAATGAATATGAAATATCAATTGTGAAATGAGTTATAATTTTTTTTATTAAACTATATTTGACATTTTTTCATATTCATGTGCTTTTGATTATTGATATGATTAACATAGCCATATTCTGTCATCGAGAATTAATAACTATGGATGACCGCAGCATCCGTAACAGTTAGTTTTAGGCCTCAGAATGGGAGATGTTACAATTAGACTAACAAAGATCATGGCGAAGATAGAGGAAGGAGTTAGATTTAAGGAGATGAAGCAGTACCGACTCGACCGAAATGGTTAGCTCCCCAATGGGAGATTTTTTGTTCTTGATGTTGTTAGATTACGGGATGAGGTGCTACGGGAGTACCATCACTCTAGATTGACTATACATTCCAGCGGTGATAAGATGTACCGTGATATAAAGAAGACATATTCCTGGAAGGGGATGAAGAAGGATGTCGGGACATTTATCTCGAAGTGTATGAACTGCGAATTAGTAAAGGCAGAGCAGAAGAAGCCAAGTGGGTTAATTTAACCATTGAAGTTCCCGAATGGAAATGGGAGCAAGTATCGATGGATTTTATTAAGGGATTGCCGAGGACTAGAGGAGGGTATGATAGCATTTGGGTCATAGTCGATAGATTGACGAAGAGCGCTCGATTATAGAGTGGCATCCAAATTGGTTGATATATATGGAAATTAGGTGGCACGATTCCATGATGTGCCAAAGAGTATTGTGAGTGACGGAGACCCTTTATTCACTAGTGGGTTTTAGAAAAGCTTACAAGAGACATTTGAGATGGAGCTGCATCTCGGTACAGCTTATCACTCGCAAATAGATGGGTATACAGAGAGAGTGAATTGTATATTAGAGGATCTCTTACAAGCTTGCATTCTCGATTCCAGAGGCTCATCGGATGATCACTTGCATTTGGTAAAATTCACATAAAAGAATAGTTATCAGTCTAGTATTGATGCGACACCATACGAAGTATTATATAGCCGACCATGTAATGCTCGTTCATGTTGGTGGAAAGTGGGTAAGAAGCTGATACTCGAACGAGGTATAATCAGAGAGATCTCGAGGAAGATTGAGATCATTCGACATGCATGAAAGCTACTTAGGATTGGCAGAAGAGCTATGCTGATAAGAGAAGTTAAGATTTAGAATTTTATGTCGACAATATGGTATTCGTGAAGATCTCTCAATTGAAGAATGTTATTCGATTTGGTGGTAAGGGAAAGTTGACGTCGAGATTCATAGGTCCTTCTCTAATAGTATAGTGGATTGCGAACCTAGCATACCGAGTCGACTTACCTCAGAAGATAGCGGGCGTGCATAATGTATTCCACGCCTATCATTTGCAGAAGTTCGTGCATGACTTAGGCATGATGATTGCACCAAATCAACTTGATGATATCGAGATTGAACTAGAAACATCAAAACCTCGTAGGCCGGTTCGTATTGTCAAACGCGATATAAAACAACTTGGTAGGAAGACAATGGATTTAGTGAAGGTTCAATGGGGTGAAAGTGAAGGCGATTGCATGTGGAGAACCGAGGAGAGAATGAGGGTTACATATCCATAGCTCATTGTGTGGTAAAGCCTACTGTTTACCATATTTACTCACTTTTGACATCATATATGGTTATTTAGTTTCTCACATGCTAGGATGGACTTATCTATATTATTAATTCCATACCTGTTTGATATGTGTGATGATTGTATATGATTGTTAGACATGCGAGGTAACTATGGTTGACTATTCATTGATTTGTTTGGGGATTTCGGTGGTGAAATTCCTAAATGGAGGAGAGTTTAACGATCCATATTTTACGTATCAAAGGATCATAAAATATTATTATTTATTTTATATGAGGTTGTGTGACTTTAAAATTTTAGAAAATGACTACTAGGTATATTTTAAACTTTTCAAATTTTTACCATATAGTTTTGACCCAAAAATATTGTAATGCATATAACTTTTGATAGGGATTGAATTAGGATCTAAAACTACTTCCATTAAATCGAGATAATGGTTTCTATTTCTGTAAAGTGGTCATAATAGATAAACGGACTTACCATTTAGGTGACACGACTATTCTAAGTTTCGTTTGCTATTGGACAGATTAGTGGAAAATTAGACTGAGCTCGTACTTAGGTCCGCTAAATAATTTCTGGAATTGTTCCTATTTGCGGGTAACTGACAGAGATAGATCATTTTCCACATTTCCAAAACAATTCCAAACCTCCTTAGCTTTAATTTCATCAAAAAGCTCACATTTTTATTACTAATCATAGATAAATCCATCATTAGAAGAGTAATTAGTAAAGGGAATTGAAGATCTATCATCTTGGTGCTATGAAATTCGTGTTCTTAGCAGTCCATTTTTAGATTTATAATTAGATTGGTAATTTTGGGTATTGGGTGAGTGATTATTAAACTGCCACCATCATTTGCTTGTTTATGTAGTTAAAGGTAGTGTTTAACATGACTTTTAATGCAAAAATGATTTTATACTCTAATATAACCCTTAAAAATATTTATGATCAAATTTAAAAAATTATATTTTATTTTAAATGATTTTGTAACCTCTTTTGGATCATATTGTCATTTTAGTGCGAAACTAGATCTAGGATAATACTTGTATACTAATAATGTTTGAATTGATGGTTTATATTAATCAATGAATATTTATGGATGATATGCATGTTTATATGTTGTGCTTTGATATGATTTGATACTGCTTTTAGGATAGATAGGAATTGAATCGTCGATTTGGGCTAAACGAAGTCAAAATTCCTTAAGATTGGATGAAACTTAGAGGAGGAGCTTTAGAGGATGGGAGAAGCCTACACTTTAGGTCACATGCGAAATAGAGTTAGTTTGGGTGGTCAAATAGATCTCGGTGCTAACCTGAATTATGTTCAGTAGAAGGAGTTCCAGTTCTAGTCGGTAGGAATGAGTTTCTTCGGGATAAATGAGGAAGAACTTCAGGGAAAGCTTCGGGTTAGCACGTGGATAGAGTTTCAAAAATTCAAGACTCTAAATCCGATAAGTACCCATATCAGTAGCGATCACTTTTGATCGGTACCAACTTCTTTTCTGGCTTGTGATTAGTGCTAGGGCTTGGGGAGTTCAGATATAATGAAGGGAAGCTCTAGGTAAGTGGAAGATAGCAACAGGTCAAGGAAAAGGACTTAGCCAATTTGCTAAGCAATGGCCAAAGAATTCATATCGGTACCGATCACTTTTGATTGGTACCGACATGAATTCAGAAGGCCAATCATGGCCAAATTTCCAGGGGGTGCTTAAGGGTTCCAACAAGTCATGTCAAAGGTATTTGTTTGTCGCTTGGCATTCGATGTCGATGTAGTAGCATAATGAAGGATGGTAACTTTAGACTTCGATGACGGTAACTGTACGATGATTGGAGTTATATTCCGATGATGACAGCTCGATGATGAATGGAGTCATGAGGATGATTATCCATAAAATGCGGGTTCTAGAAAGGATGATCCATGGATAGATGTTGAATGGTTCTATTGTGGAAAGAGAGGAATGTGGAATGGTTCCTTGAGGATGAATAGAAACTAGATGGAGCAAGGAAAGACTCGAATACACTTGCTAAGTGATCATTGATACCCAGAGTGTTTTCTGTTGTACATGAAAGCATGAGTATTGTGAGGACGCTCATTGGATACTTGGAATGGCTGCCATCGATCGGTGGAATGGAACCACATTCCCTGAACCGTTGGAATGGATATAGTGTTAGTTTCGGCTGTGAGCAAGTACACTAAAAACCGGGATTTTTCCATTAATCCCTAATAGAAGAATGCCAATATGAGTTATCGTATATCCAGGATACATTGGGTGATAGTGAGAATTGTTTGATGGATGCTATATTTGCTTAGTTACTTTTCTAGTAGACTGTCACTCTAGGGATGTCAAAGGATGTAGGTATTGTGGATGTGGATACCTAAGTACCTAGTATTGTACTTAGGATGGGGTGATGATAGTAGATTGACATATTATGTTTGTTGTATGCTAACTCTTTGGTTGTAGGAATATGTCAGGTATGGTTCGTATACTCTTGTTCCTTACTATATCGACCTGTATAGTATTTTGAGATATTTTATCGCTCACAACAGACTGTTGTTTAGCTCGAGGTTTTAAGTCTTGCTTCATTTTTGTCTCGGATACTTTTAAATGAGCTGACTAGATAGCAGGTCAGGTGGTATGTGATGGTAGTGCAGAGGACGGTAGGATGAAGCTTTCTCATATTATATATGGATACTTATGCATATTCCGACGTGCGACACCATGGAGGATAGACAGTGTCCGCTATTATATTTAGAGACGGTTTGAGTTTATTATATCTTGTATAAACTCTATTATTACTTTGCGAACATGTGTACTATGATATTGTGGTTCATTTTAGTTACTACTGACTCGTTTATTTTATATCTGTAAATGTATATTATATTCTATTCGATGCATTGTGAGATATACGACAAGTTCTGTGATTGTTCTTTCTTTTCAACCCTTGACAATCGTCTGGTATCTGCCGGGCACCACAGCAGTGCACACTTCTGGTATATTCGATGCCGGTGGTGTAGGGCTGTCGTCATAATTTCCTTCCTTTAAAGTTGGGTTCACCTGCCCAAATCTGCCTACACCGCCTGAGAAGGTTTGGAAAACAAATCTAATCTCCTTGTCGAGTTATGGACTTCCGCCTGCACCTTTACTGCTTTGCCCGCTTTTCCTACCTCCATCCAGCCCTCACCATCCTTGCAATCACTATTTCAGATTTATTTTTCTAAGTAATTTGTAAAACAAGGGAAAGACCCGAAGAAATTAATGAAGAATGATTGAAATAATTTCAAAGTGAATGATTGAGAAATAAAATTGATTTGAAATTGAGATTTTATATTTGGGAAAACCAAATCTCCAATAGTCGTAGCGACCATGGCACGTTATTACAATTTAAATCTCTCTAATGTCATTTACTTTATTTTCATTATAAATATCTCAAATCAGTTTTCCCAAGTTGTATGATATTTAAATGGTAATAGATTTTATTTTCAAAAAGTTTGACTTTTTCATAAACTTTCATATTCTCATACTTACAAATTACGAAATAAAAAATAAGAGTTTTAGAATTCAAAAGCTTTTCTTCTCATGAAGTACCACTTGTTTTTCTCAAAAGAAGAAATTCAATCGAAAATCAGAATTTTAAATTTCTAATTCAAAGCAATGAATTTAAAATTTCAAAGTTTTGTACCTAATAGTTTCAACTTCAAAATTTACACTTTTAGAATTCAAATTTTAAAATCAAAATTTTGGAAGTATGAAATCTCTAAACTTTAAGTTTTTCAAATTTCAAATTTAGGACTCAAAATTTAAGGTCTCAAAAATTCGCAAATAGAATTCTTAATATTTCAAACTTCATGGATATTTTTTTCTTTTTTTGGGAGGTTTCTTCAACTATGCTTTTCACTTATAAAAATTCAAAATTTGAAAATGAAAAACAACTTTTCAAATTTGAATTTTCAAAATCAATTTCAAATTTTTGTCATTTAAAAATCCATAATGTCATTTAAAAATTGTATTGGCACTAGGACTTCAAAATTTAGGTCTATTTCCGTATTTCTTATCTCCTTATTTTCTCCATTCTCTCCCCTTTTTCATCTTTTGCTCAATGTACAAGTCTAGGAGATGAACAAATTAAGATATCTCCAAAAATGAAGACTTTAACCGCAATCTTAAAGCCACGTCGACAACATTTGAAGAAGTGGAATGACGTTTGCGAAAGAATAGAGTGCAAGACAAAATAGAGTTCCATATCAGTTTATTTGCTTTTTGCCTTCTTTGATATTAGTAATGTTATTTGTTTCGTATAGGAATTTTTAAAAAAAAAATTAATTACTTAAACATTGACTTGTTGTGTCGAGCTCAACGCTGAGCTGGCTGGACACACGGCTGGCATTTCAAACGGCGTCAGTGTGTTTTTTTTGGACACGTAGTGTCGACTTTTCAAAAGTCGTCCACTACGTTTGTACAAAATTATACACTGGCTCCACTTTGAATGACGTCGGTGTATTTCCTTTTTTTACATTGATCATGTAGTGGACGACTTTTCAAAAGTCACCCGCATATAATTTGAAAAGTCGTCATACAATTTGAAAAGTCGTCCACTACTGTAAATAATCCTCAACCGTGAACTACTTTGATCCAAAACTCCATTAGACCTCAGTCGTTCACAAACTCAGGTCAGAACTTCAAACCAATGATTCAACTATCCACTTTACCTGGTTGAACTATCGTTTTATTATTTTCACGTTAATTTCTCATCACGTCATTCTTTCTTATTTTCATCCTCTATACTGTTTTGAAATGGAAAAGAATATACATAGTAAATATTATAGTTGTCTCGTCAAGTTCCACCACTTTATTCTTCACGCTGGAAGCTTCTGCAAACCACGACAAGTTTCGTAAAGTTCATCGTCAATAATTCTCTATCGTTGTGAACTGCTGCTGTGCACACAACTGCACTACAGCAGCATACAACGTCAGTTGCAGACCTTGAATTTACCTTGCATTTTTATTTCAATATTTTGACTTATAATTTGCATTTAAATATGTAAATTTTCAAAAAAGAATGTCCGCCATTTCTAAAGTCTGAACATCAAAACCTTAAACATGAGTCATTACGGTTTGAGTCTAAGTTCCGGTAACGAAACTATGATGCAAAGAACTTAAAACCTTTTACATAAGTGTGTATATAAATACCCACATACATACTAAAATTCTTTTTGTTTATTCATTCGATGCAATCAAGCTTCAATGTCAAAGGTATCATGCATCTTAAATTGTGATTATGTATGACAAACGTGGTAATATAATATGCGAATATATTACTTATCTGTATTGATTCATCTGTCAGAAATAGCAGGATTCCAAAACGATAATTAAGCAATCAACTTCAAAGGAAAAAGGCGCTTATTCTTTTTATATATTCTTATTCCATGACATAGACGTATGCATGAAAGGTTAGTTTTAGTAGGGTAGCTATAAGTAGACCTGTCAATGAGTGGGTTTCGGTCTCCGCATCTTAAAACGAGATCCAAGCCCGGTTGCAATAATCAAAACTCAAACCCAACCCGAGCCCGACCAGAATCAATTGGATATTTCAAAAGCAATACCCTAACCCAATCCGTCGAGCTTTTCAAGCCCACCGGAGGATACTCGTATATCTAACTCAAAATATGTATGTTAAAATCATACTCTAAAATTACAATTTTTATAAAACTCATAAAAGATGGTAATGTATACAAGTTCACAATAACATTATGCAAAATCAATTGTATGCAAACAAACAAAATGTTAAAATAACAACATATATACCCATGTTTAGAAAATACGAAAAGTAAATAATCAGATCGAGCTCCAACCGTCTTGGGTTTTGACTAAATCATATCCGATCCTAATAGTAACCGAGTCAGGCCCAGCTCAGGTTGAAGTCAAGTTCCATATCCATATTTATAGGACGGATTCGGACCGAGTTCGGATCAAAACCCGTACTGTTGACGGGCCTAGCTATAAGCATATAAGAAATAGAAGTTGTGAACTAATTTTCGTCGTATTCTTCACGTTTCTCATCTTGAGGGCTCATCTACAACGTATAAATATAAATATTTATAATTATTTATTGAGGGTAATTCTCATCCTTTCGAATACTGGAGCAGCAAAATCTGAAAATTCAAGTATATTTTATTCAGCCAGAGGAAGACCCATTTAAAGAAAATAAAGTCATGTACATTATTAGTACTAGGTAAGCAGACTACAGGACTGTCTGTTTTATGACGAACGAGCCCAAAAAGCTTACGGTGCTTGTGATTTATCTAATAGAGAAATTTATGAGATATATGTCGTTATATATTTGTATTCCAAACTACCATCATGTAATAAAAAGTGCAAGCTTTTATTGTATTATTTCTACCATTTCATAATTTATAAATGATATAAATTCATTCAACTATATTATTTAAAAGTAATTAAAACAAAATTTAAAAATATATTTATTAGTAATAGAAAAATTAAAACACTTCTTTGAGCACCTTTCAAATACCCTGTAACAACCCAGATTTTTGGGTTGATTAAATACAATAAATAATATTTTAAATTGAAGAATTTAAATCATTAATTTGTGTTTATATTCTTTTTATAAAAGATAGTTTGTTTTATAATGAATAACTTTAAAGAATTGAGAAATTGGGGTTTTAGATTTCTTTTAGAAAATAAGTTATTCATGTTCAAAATCCAATTAATAAGTTATTTTATTTAGTCGGGCTATGGTTTGAATAATTAGATTTTTTGATTCTTAGAGATATTGGTGAGAAATTAAATAAAAGGAAGTTTTTAAATCTTATTAAGTTATAAATTAATTCATGAGGCCCAAAATAAATTATAAGTGTTGAGAAAGAAGATAGAAAATTTATTATTTTCTTATTAAATTTAATTACATACCCTAGCCTATTCTAATTATTTGTCAGGAGAAATCCTCCTCTCTAGTACACTACATTTACTTTTCTAAACTCAGTAAACAGAAAACTAAGGAATCAAACTTTCTCTTCAACCCTAGGAGCAAGTTCATTAATTCAAAATGGAAATAAATTGCTAGAAAATACAGGAAAAATCAAAGTAAGTTTTTCTAGCTCTAATTCACCCATTAGTCCAACTGATTTTAGTTTATATTGTGTTTTGATTTGTGCTTGTTCTTCTTTTTGATCGAGGAAAAATTCTAGGGTTTGCTATATAATTCAAAGCATTGAATAAATTAAAGTTAGCAAGCTATTGTAAGGAGTAAAAAGGTGAGCTCATCTTACACAACTATCTCTAAATGAAAGTATATTTACTGTTTGATTGAATTGGATGAATCTATAGTTGTGTGGTTCTCTATCTTTTGTATAGTTTATATTTCATATTGCTCAACATCTGAATTGTTGAAACCATAGCCTTATGATCTCATTTAGTTGACAATTGCACTTGTTTATATGAATGCATGTACACTGAAATCACCTTAGAACAATCACTTACGATTTAGGATCATACCGCCATCACCAGAGCTCAGCCGAGGAGGTTTTCTGGAGCTGAAACAGCTCCAGAAAATGTCACCACTGGTGTACCGGCAGGAACCACCAGTGCATTGGTAGCAAATGCCTAGAGCTAATTCAGCTCCAGGTAAAGCCCCTAAGGATCATCGTTTCTTGCTCCGTACATTGCCTTGTTTGTTGTTGTTGTTTCTAGTGCTTTGTGAGTTTGTTTGTGGTGATCCTTTTGGTGTCCAATTCCATTGATATGCTAACCTATAAAATAGATTTGGATATGATATAAAGTTAGAACTGTATAGATCAATTCAAGGTTATAATCTTGTGATGACCTAGGATTTTGTTATAGTGAATTCTCTTGTGCTCTATGGACTTTGAATCACTTTGATTTTAAAGGTTTGGAATATTATAAACTAATATCTATTATATATATATGATTTTATAAGAGAGAGTTTATTTAAATTTACAATTCTAAAACTTGTTTTTAAAGTAATCTAATTCCTTTTATAAATGATTTTAACAAATAGTTATATATATTAAGTATTACTAGTAGATATGGTTATGGATTTTGGAATATGGTTTTGGAAATATAAACCTAATTTATTTCTAAATAAAATGGTTATATATATATAAATGGGTTTGGAAGAGTAAGTAATATGGTTTTATAAAATAAATGGCTACTTATATATATATGGTCTTTGGAATATGGTTTGTAAATGATATAACTTTATGGAATTTGAGACAACCACACATATATAAATATTTTATGAGCCTTAGTTCTATAATATGTGCAGTACTAATAATTGACTTAGTGTTACCGATTGGTTTAAATGCTCTCGAGTAACGCTTCATCGAATATTGTACAACTCATTGAATAGAATGTTTGAGTGCTACCTACAAGCCCATTAGTGAATTCTTGAATTTCACCGGGTAGTATGGGGTGCCTTGATTAAATTTTTGTGATTGCTATTAGGAAGTATTTAATACTTTAGGATTGTATTCTCTTTCGGTGTTGGACCGATTGATCCTTAAGGGAATATAGTTACGTTTTTCGGTATATCTGCAATAAGTGAGATTTACTAGCTTCTAATAAATACTTGAATTTTACCGGACGGTATGTGATGTTTTGTTTAAGTGCTTGTGATTAGTAAAAGTGATAGTATTTAACACTTTAGAGTTTACTATCTTTTGGTGTTCGGTGGGATCGATAGTTCCTTAAGAGGTATACTTATGAATTTCTTCACACTCATAAACATAGAATAGTAATGAATAATCTATAACCTTCGAGTCATGGTTGTTACGATCCTCGTGATCAGTTGTGATTTTGTTTCACGGTATGGATGATCCTTGGTATGAGGGATACCATATTTGTTTGCCATGGTATGGACAATCAGTAAGATTGGTATGGACGATCATAGTGATTGGTATGGAATTGGTTTCTGTGTGTTAGAGATATTGTGCTTTATTCTGTAACTTTTTGTTTAGTGACTAATCTGTGTTTGTGACCTAAATATATAACCCTATGCCTTGGGATAAATTATGATTTAAATTAATTCTGTGACTTGTTATATATTGGACATTTGGATTTACTTATATGCCATTTATTCTTGTGATACATCTTGTTCTCACCATTTTTTGGATATTTAGAGATAGTCTGACCCGTTTATTTTAAAATACTTGAGTCAGGCCGGGACGTTTCAGGTTACATGACAGGTAGACCTTTGGATGGTTGGGCTAACAGGGTGAGATAAACCGTTTCGACCTTTAGTTTATCTCATGTAGGATTTTAGGTCTATATTTGAGATGTATATTTGAGTTAGTGATTTGTAACACATGTATATTATATGGATCTAGTATTTTATTTTGCAGACTCACAGTTTGTATACGTATATGAGATTTATTATTCCATTGTGATCTATGATTACTATTTTATATGATATACTGTTCTGATTTTTAAAAACCAATGTGGTTACTACTTTGAACTGTGACAGTACACGTCAAATTTAATTCCAGAGATTATGTAAAATGGTAAATATGACGTGTTAATGTTAATTTAAAGTTACATTGACATTGGTCACCTTTAACAAGTCGTATTCTCCGTATTATTAAACGACATTATTTGTAATGTTCTTTAATAATATGGGTATCACTGTAGGGTCGTTACATACCCAATCAAATGCACCAGAACGCACGGTATATCAACTAGGTGTGCGTTTCCAACGAACGGAGACAGAATATTTGAGCGGGGAAGTTGGATGAACGGAAAATGCATTTGGGGCTATGAACGGGGTATTTAAAATATGATTTTTAATTTAATTTATTTGTAGTTAATTAATTAATTATTTTGTTGTGTAATATGCATTTAATTAAAATGAAATAACGATATAAAAATCAAAATACATGAAAATTAATTAAAATACCATAAAATATACAACAATAAACTACATAGATAATGCAATAGAAATACAATTATAATAAAAATCCTATTTATTTCCACCACCTCAGTTTATTAGATAAGTTGGAAACTCATTGTCATGCCACTTTTCCGCAACCGCTGACGACAACCAATTTTTGTTAAATCATCATTAAGAGTATTGAATAAATCTCTATTATCGGGCTGCATAACAATTACCATCGCTTCACCAAAATCAAATTCTCCTCCTTCTCAAAGACATTGAACGAAAGCAGGCATATATGCATAGTTTATAGAATTCCCTATAGAATCTACACTGTTTATGCTTGGACTGTCTCAGTTCGTATGGGATTTTTCATTTGTCTCTCATGCATTATGTCAATGATGTCTTATATCTTCTCATCAGCTTCTACACGATGTCCTTTTGAACTAATATGTGCACCAGAAGATGAACCAATGATTTGAGGAAGTTGGAATGGAGCTTGTTGCAATGGAGTTTGTTGTAATGAAGGATTGGTTGGTGAATTAAAATTAGGAATTTGTCCCACTTGCTTTCATCTAGTTGATTAAAAAAACCCATCAGAAGCCCATGTTCTATCAAATTGAGTCTGTGTAGAAGGAGAAGTACTTTGTTGCGGTCCTTCTTGGATAGCAGCAGACGTATATGATGTTTGTTCAATTGCATTAGTCCCTCGAAATAGTTGTTGCATCAACTCTAAGTTCTCAAGCGGTTCTCTTCTATATCTCATTACATTGGGTCCAAATTACTACAAGAAAAAAAATTTAGTAAAAGATTACAAACACAAAATTACATATATGAAAAATACCTTAACACGATCGCTCCACCATTCTTCGTTGCTAGTAACAGTTTGTCTATGCTCATCCAGGCCAGCACTGGTTTTATTGCACAAACCTTTTCATTTAACCCAATCTCTTCGAAGACTATCGTATTTATATCAGATTTTGCCTTCATCTATCATTTTAATAGACGAAATGTTTTCTATAGCTCGGCTAAATTTTTCAGCTATAGCTTTGTGCACTCCTTTTTATTAGTACCGCGGGTGGAGTTTGCTTCTAAATCACATTTCAACATAATTTGAGTAGCGTTGGATGGTCGATGATGTGGAGCCTTTTGGGTTGACATTCTGAATCGAAAAAATTATAAAAAAATATAGAATGTTGTAGGAAAAAAATATAGACAGAAGTATAAAAACATATCTGAATAACCTTTCAGATCGACCGATAAAAATATAGAAGTGTTGGTTTGAAAGTGTGAGATGTTGAGAGGAAGGAGGTGAATTATATAGAAGAGGATGAGGAAGAGGAGCCATTGGAAATAAAATGGATAAACACGTTCGACGCGTCAAATGCCACTGTTACTTTTACCTCCAACGGCTCAAACGGGATTGGTTAGGAGAAAGTAACATTGGGATGTCCAACGCGTCAGACGTGTCCCAAACGTTAATGGGGTAAAAATGGCCTACGAACGGCACCTAGAAAAGAACATGAGGAGTTTTACTCAGAAAACCGCTCATGAATCAAAGATTGAATGAAGGAATTGTGAACAAAACATTGGAATAGAGTAACTTCACTGACTGAACAAGACCAGGTAATGTGATATGACATGTTACTTGGTGTGATAAAATTAATTGCCCCTAATGATCATGGATTATTACCATGTTACCTTTTGTCCATTTGAAGGTTTATTAATATGCCAATAATTTACGCATATTTATTTAACATAATAAATTGTAAATCATCATAATTTCGGTTTTTTATTAGTTTCACATACGTAACTAAATAAAATTAATGTCAACAAAAACAATTTCATAATGTTTTACATGCATAGGAGATCTGTGGTTTTTCACAGGTGACGATTTAGTAATATCCAACTTCAAAATGATGAAGGAATAGACATTAGCTTGTAGACAGTTAGCTTATGTGTTTATTGGTTGATATGTCATTCATATATCTTATATTGCTTCTAAGTCGATATATTTTCAAAATATCGCTTAAAATATCGTTACCGATATATCGCCTGATATTTGCTGATATATCACTCCAATATTTAGCATAAAGTACCCAATATTTTTTAAGAATATAGTAAATTACTGTATGTGTTGGATAAAATAATTTTACAAATAAATACCTTCACAATCTCAATATTTGTTTTTTGTATACGGCGAATGATAATTTTTAGACCATATTAGAATTCTCAATGCATAAAATTTTTAGTTTTAACCATGCAGTTTTAGTTCGTTTTTCAATGAAGAAAATTCTACGTACTCCATTATTTTATATGTTTTATTTTCCTTTAAGACTTTACCATTAAAGACAATATCATGAAAGAGCTACTACTCTTTTTAGTTATTTTTTGTTCAACATTTTTAATTGGTAAGTTATCTTATGAAAATTCATTTTATTAGTTATTATTGTGCAAAATTGAAGAGTAGTAAAGTTATATATTTTCCATATCAATAAAGAACAAGCTAAAGTAGAAATTGGTATCAAATCAATATTGCTTATTCGATAAATTAAGTGGAAATGAAAATGATAGAACTATAAATATGGAAAATTTAAGCAAGTAATATAAATTATTAGATGATCGAAAAAACAATGAACATAATATAAAAATGAAGAAAATAAAAAAGACGTACATTATACAAGTTTCTAAATTTTTATGAGCATATATTATGATTTGTATTTAATATAATATCTTAGATTATAATTTGTAAACTATATGCAGTTAGTCTTTGATAGAAATTTAGCAATATTTATCCAAATATTTGGAAACTTAACTTCAATATAACATTATAACATAATATAATATCGTTTAACATGTTTTACACATGTCCAATATTTTATCGATATTATCATGATATTTTAAAATATCTCATATCCGTACTTAACCGATACGTACTTGATATCGATTTAACTACTTAGCAATTAACATATGACAATGTAAAAGGAAAACAAGGAAAAATGGCTAAGTACATTGACTGATCCATAAAATCAATTATTCTAAGTGAATTATTGTTGTAATATGTCTTTAGAGCATGGAACAAGTTTGAAACATTAAGCAGCAATGAATCGATGGACAAAATAAAATAAAACAAGAAAAATGTCACTAGTCTATTGATTGGTATCAATCCATATGTGGATCGATGTTGATCCATAGGCAATCAAATATGCTCTTAATATTTCTCCCACGAATTTGGATTTGAACTAAAGAGATATTTTGAATGATTATTCGAAGAGAAGATATCGACTTCAAGGTCCAAAATCACCCCCTCTACGTTTATAAATATAGGGGCACATTCACTTAGAAATGAATCGAACTATTTTTTGCTAAGACGAGATTTGCTAATTTTAATCTCAAATCAGGCTAAAATTTAGAGCTCGTGATTATATTTGCCTCTGGTTACTAGTGAAAAATGACAATAAAATCATACCAAAGTGGACGTAGGTAAGCGTTGAACCATTATAAAATTTTGTTTTATTTTCCGTTGCATTTTTCTTATTTATATATATATTTCTTGTTATGTAGATCTGTGTTTGAGATTCTCCAGATTTGAACTCATATATATTGTAGATTAGAGGCTAACCCCACCTAAAACTACAATCGATAACTACATTTTGAGTTGTTAGTTCTTCATAGCCTCTTTGGGGTGAGACCAATATTTTGGCTAAGGATTTTATGCTTTCACGGACAACACGAAGATCTTAGGCTAGATCCTTGAAGTTGTTTGGATTCCTATTATATCTACTTAGATATTAGATCTAATGAGTCCAAAGAAGAATTTGGGGAAACATGGAGGGGCAGACGATGAAGAAAGTCTTGGTGGTCAAAGTGCAATTGGTGGATCTCAAAAACAACCATATCAGATCCTATCACAAGGGAAGAGCTAAGGGGAATTATGTGACGCCCCACCTCTATGCTCACGCTAGCCAAGAACACTACTGGGTAATGCCGTCGACTAGCGCGAAGAATAAGGCTGTTGAAGAGCGACCATCTGTGTAATTGCCTTATGCGAGCACCGATATGTCAGATAGTATAACATGCATTTCTTTTCAAGAGGAAATCCGACATACCGATACAAACTCAAAGCTACCACACAGTGGCTAAGTGGGCCTCGGAAACAAATATAGAAATAAGCATAACATAAATCAGTCACAGATGTTCATATCTCAAAGGCGGAAACATATATGAATATAACACATAAAAGTGTACATCAGAGTAGTGGTCAAATAAGATCCACAATATCACAAAAGATTAGTTACAAGTGCTAGACAAAAGAATAAGTATACATCATGGAGTCCATATCTCGAATGTATAACAACAAAAACTACAAATGTAATATAGTTAGACAAAAGTCAGAAGATGATCCTAAATAAGGTGTCAAGCAGAAGCACCTGTAACATCTCGGTCTGACCCGAGTATTATTTAATAAGAAAATAATAAACGGATCAGTCTAGCTATAAATATTAGATAAAGGAATGAGATATAAGCAGAGATATAATAAGGATGTATGATAACAATAATTGTCATACTAGAACAAATGTGATTTAAACAACAACAAAATCAGACAATATCTCAAAAATCTCAAAGCACCAAAAAGAATATCATATTCTTTATTTTATTCACCAAACTACAAATATTGACAAACATATTAATGCCAATCGCAAAAGTTGGTGAAACAAAAATTCTAGAAATCATCAATTAGAAATCCAGAAATCACAAAGGGGGAGGCCTATCACAAACGGGAGCATGAAAACTCCCAAACACGTGTATCACAAAAGTAACGCTATTCCATGGTCGCTAACCATAAATATTGAGCCGAAGCTCCACAAACGGTCCAAAGACCACGGGTCGCTACCCCGCCAAATTGAACCGAAGTTCCACAGAAACAGGGTTTAGTCTCTCTCGCAAACAAATAGACATCGCACATCGCTAGTCTAAATCACAAAATGATCATCATCGATCAATAAAAAGTGTGAATTACACTAAGCTAGTAAATATATGAGTTTAGCTTCATGTCCCATAACCACTAGCTTAACTTAAATATTTACGAACAAATTGTAGATTTCCACTCGAAAATTGTCACAAGATTTTCAATCGAACAAGTCCATAAATTAACCGACGAAGTAAACACAAGCGTTTCATACCACTTGTTTTGCTAAGCCGTTTAATTAGATTTTCTCATATGAATGAGGTAAAGGTTTGTATATACTAATAGATTAGAAAACGGTTTTATAAACGGGTTTTGTATTAAAAATAGGATTGAAATCATCTTTGTAAAGAGTTTGAATATTTAGTACTAGTATAAAAACCTTTGTATTTTTAAAGTGACAAAGCACAAAAATGATTGTAGAAACAATCAACCATCAAAGATTCACATACGCAGACGTGAATCAAATCCAGAGAAATCGATACCAAATCCATCAAAAATGGATATCCACAAAAATCCCAAAAAAAGAAGTCATCAGAGAAGATAATAAATAATAACAACAAATCGGATAACCTTGAATCGATAAAGACTGGAAACCAAAACAAAATAACTAGGTAGGCTGAGATGATCAGGTCAGTCGACTGGACCAGGTGGTCATTCGACTGACACAGGGATACAAATTTCGTATCCCCAGGGTCAGTTGACTGACCCAGATGGTCAGTTGACTGATACAGACCCAGGCAATTTCCTGGGTCTGGTTCAGTCGACTGAACCTGCTTTTGAAAAATTCTAATGTTCTGGTTCAGTCGACTGAACCCCTGGTTCAGTCGACTGAACCTGCTCCAGAAGCATTTTCAGTCTAGCCCCCTTTTGGGGCAAATTCGATAACGCGGAAGGAAGCGAATGAACGAGCAACTTCGACTATGGATTTACGCCTATTGACAACCTAGCCTTGCATGGCCCTCCGAAACACTCCATTATCGTGTTCAAACATCAAAGGTTGGATTTTTATAAAAATTGGATTCCAAAAACCAAAAAAATTGAACAATTCACCAATTCGATCCAAACCGAAAACAAATGAACATAAATAAGTGTTAGGAATTCATGCCCATCAACAACAATATCTATAGAAATAAATGTGAGTTCAAAGACTCACCTTTAAACCCAAAAATGATGAAGGAGAAGCTTGAAAGAAAAGGAAGATCAACTTCTCTTCAACTTCAACTCTAGGAGCTTAAATCTAAGCTCAAAAGAAGAACATTTCCAAAGTTAGGTTTAGGAAATTTCTGATATTAAAGAGGATTGAGTTGGAGAAGAAGATGGAGAAGATGAAGATGGAGCGTACCAAAGCTTTTCTTTGATGTTGGAGCTAAAACTTGGATTTGCTAAAGAAACTAGGGTTTAGGATTTTAATTTCCCATCTCCACCACCATTTTTGTTAAAGCTTAAGTTGTAGGAAATATTATGAAGTAAGGAAGAGGAGTGGAGTGGAGTTGGGTTGATATGTTGGGTCAATGGGCTGAAACCCAAACCCAAAGCCCTAAGTGGAAAGGTCGAAATTCTAGCTAGCTCCAAACATATCAATGTTTATACTCAAAAAAGTCGCAAACGCCATTTTGGACTCAATGGAGGTGGTCTCGAGTCCCAATTCGATTGTTTACAAAAAGTAGCTTTTCGGACTTTAATCCGATTAACAATTCTATATTTAAATAAAATATTTAAATATTAAATTCGTAAAATATGCGGGTTGTTACAAATTGTGTTTGAGTCAATTAATAGATGGAAGCAATGCAACGAACGTTGATGGAGGAATTAGCTTGATAATTTACTTTGATTAGGCAAGCTCCACAAGAAGAAGGATCTCATGTAAGAGATCGCGAAGGAAGAAGGAATTCACCGCTGCATTTGCTGAAGGAAGTTCTATTGCAAGGAGAAGAATAAGTCAATACTAATAGAGTCAAAGGTGTGCCATTGGAGATATTATGTAATTTATCATAAAACTAAAATATTGTATGAGAATATTATTTGGATTTCGCTATTGTTCTATTATGATATAAGTATGACTTGAGTATATTAAATATATACCAATAAAAAATACTTAGGGAAAGTAATTGATCAATCGCGGTTGCAAATCCATTCGTAAACATTAGTTTTGAATGGAACATTCAAAATACATATCCTTAAACTATTCCTAGTTATGATGTATCGACAAAAGGATATTGATATATCCATTGAGACTAGTGTCTATAATGCTCTCCATATGATGGACGGTGAACTACTCATAATCATTGGGGATACCAATAAATTATTTACTTGTAGTTGTTTGGAATAATCATTGAACAAATCATTGAGACTTTTCTACAGGTTAAAATGGGTAGAGTTAAGGGTGTGCCATGGGGACAACTGTGTAATTTATTCTATAAAACTTAACTCTTGTATAAAAAATTTCTGCGAAACAAGATATGCTTCTTGATTTTAATTTCCATTATATATGTTGCTATATTGTGATATAAATAATGACATGAATACATTAAACATATACAAGTCTAGAAAATTCTTAAGAAAATTATTTTATCGATTGTAGTTGTAAATATGTTTGTATCATGAGTTTTGAATCGAATATTCAAAATACTCATCCTTAAATATTCCTGGTCAAGATGTATCGATAAATGGATATTGACAAATCTATTAAAACTGACGCATGTAATGCTCTCCATAAAATGGACCATGAAATAATCATGACCATTGGGAACAAGGGATTATATACTTATGGTGTTTGGAATAATTACAGAACGGCTCAACGAGAGTCTTCTATATGTTAATACAACTAGGTCAAAATACAAGATCTCATGTAACAAAATGCCGTAGTCTTCAAACTTGGGAGTACTATTGAACCCAAGTAGATAGATTGTACTTTGATTATAGTCGACCATATGACATCCCGGTCATGTCACTATTGGAACAGGTACATCGGGAAATGGAGTAAAATGATTTTTTTTCAAAAAACCTTTAGTTTGTTGTTCATTATGCACTAGATCATTATATTTTTATCATAAATAATGTTGATAATGACATTAAATCATATTTAATGTTTGATGTTCGAGAAAGAAGTTTGAGCTTTATTTAAATTCAAATTCATTTTGTTTGATTTAAATTAATTCAATAACAATAATGTAAATTTAATATATTCATTTCATGAGTATAGAATATTCAGTGACTAAAAAGGGACGTGCATATAAAATGTATTATGTTAGCGTCTAAATTATATGTACAAGAGGATGTGTGTATTTGCTTATTTAAAAAAATGCAAATATATATATATATATATCTACTAATAATGCAAATACTTTGCTATGGTGAAGCTTTTTTGAACTTCCCAACCAGCCCATTGACATACCACTGACAGAACTAAATACAAAAAAAAGGAAAGAGGGCATATCTGTCCTTTGACCTACCCATACTCTAATCCCCACTAAAATTTCAGCGGGTTTGCAATAGTTCTCCCCACTTTCTGCTGTCTCCATTTTCTCATGCCGATGTTTTCTGTCCCAACCACCTCTCACAAAATTCTCCTTCTTCGCTTTCTTCTACAAACTAAATCGATATGCTCTTCTACAAACTAAATCGATATGCTATTCATATTGGAACACGGGTGCTCAAAATTGAGTGGTCGCGCAAAAGGCTCGACCCGATTTTGTGATTGGACTGTGCTCTCTTCTACCACCAACCTGGTGATGTTTGGCATTGAAATACAGCGTATCTTCATGCTGATTTGCTTTTCAATTCAACGGTTTCCAGTGTAAATCGATGAGCTAACAAACTGTGATTTGGGTAACCTAATTTTAAGGGATCTGTGATTTTTTGCTTCAGGGAGGTAGGGATTCGGGTATGGTTTGGCTTCCGATCTGGCATGCTCAGGTCTGGATCTGGTGGTTGGCGAAGTTAGTTGCAGGTTCAAGGTGGAGGTGGACGTCGGAGGCTATGATGGATTTGTTTGTTTGAGGCGCTGTGGAGATAGAAGTTTCGACAGTGGACTACGGTGGTTTTGCTTTGTGATGCTGAAGGTATTGGGTTGCGAATCAGATAGAATAGGTGATGATTGTAACTTATGAGTGAATTTTTGTTAAATATAATGAGTTGCCTATGTCTAGTATTCTCAATATGCTCAAATTTGATAAAAATATCCACAACACATAGGTAAAACTATTGGTTGTCATATGTGGAGTTTATGTCGCTTTATATATCTAATTATTAATAAAGTTTGTTATTTGTACCATCAATGGCTTATATTGCATAACACATGAAGTTATGTATATTTGAATTTGCTGGATATGCTCATGCTTGGCAACAAACTGAAAAGAAATTCAGTTGATAGGATAACCACTGTTGGATCGACCTATCCTTTGGCATAAGTGAACATATTCAAAGGTTAGTCGGTTATTCATTTGAACACATCATTTATTCAGCTCATCCAAGATATATTATGAAATTATAAGATATTTCTAGAAAAACATGAGGTAGAACTTCATCCAAGACAGTTATTCATTAGGTTGAATTTACAAGTTTGCTATATATTTCTTCATTGTGTCATCACTAACGATAAAATTTCTTGAGTTGTTATTTACTGGAGTAGACCACGCTAACAGAATTAGCATGTATTTATGTGTGTATCTTGCATTTTCGTTTTACTTGATTATTTTTAATTTTCTTGAACTTTTTATTTATTTATGAAAAAAAGCTATAAAGTTTCTTCAGGTCTGTCGGTGTAGATCAAGTCTTCTCCAAAATTATTTGGCATGATTTAGACTGTAAGTCTAAATTTATTGCAAGTCACAACAACATGAACCCACAAGAATTGGATTTTAACATGTTATCACATTTTAGTAACTGTTGCTTGGTGTCCCTTTAATTTAATAGGTGTCAATAAATATTGTAGCGCACATGTTGAAACCTGCAATCCATGTTTTAAAAATAACACAATTATAATGCAGGATCAAATGAATGTAAATAGATAGATGTATCAATAATTGTAGTACAATATCAAAAGTTTATACTTACCTTACATAAAGTCTATATTTTTTCTTACCACTAATATTTTCCCTTTTTAAAATTACCTACTTAGCTCTAAGGTGGAGGAAGTTGCCAAGGCATATGCTGCCACCATCAGTTTCAAGCAAAGATCCAACTTCGTGTACATTACTCTCCACATTGATGGTTATTGGCAACACCAGCAACCAGGGTCGTACAATTAAGTCATTATCTTCTTCTCCGATGGTTCCATTTGAGAATTTTAGGTCTATGTTCAAGCTCGTTTTTATAGGAAGTGGACAAGTTTCCAAAGTACAAACCTCTGGCATCATAAGCTACGTGTGGTGAGATGAATGATTCTGATTCATCAAAGGCAGTTATGGGGCTAACAAGAGATTTTGGTTATGCTTTTCGACTTTCTGAAGCTTAAAACTATCTACTGAAGAGGTAACTGAAAGTGATCTTCTAAAAAGAGTCAGTGGTGATTGAGGATTTGACTTTGTAAAATATATATGAAGTAAATGTCCACCATTTTACCATGTTAAATAAGATCTCCTTAGGATGTTGTTGCCCCTTTAAACATTTGTTAACCTTATAAATTAAATATTTGATAGTAAAATAAAATAAATAAATATATTATTCATGAGTAATGTAAGCTTATGCTAGGTCGGTTGGGTAATCAAAGTTTGTTATATTTTTCTCATCCTTCGTGTAATCATTGTATTGTGCTACAAAAATATGTCAAGTAAAAGAATTCTAGTTTGACAAAGCAGTTTCACAATTCATTTACAATTGTGTTTTTCCCCCAAACATAGTGGTGGCAGGAGTACAACTTCAGCTCCATTGGTATCATAGGTTCACAAAGCATGTGCTGAGGTTTAGATGCTTGAAGATGAGCCTAGCCGAATGTTGCAGCGGATAGGTGATCAAGGGCTAGGAATAGGAGCAGTTTAGAGAGCATGTGCTGAGGTTCAGATGGCTCAGCCAGAGTAGGGGAAGGTGTTGCATGCTGTTTAATGGGTAAGCTGCTGCATGCTGTTGGAATTAGAAGAGGGCATGGGCCATCTGAATGTTGTACCATATACACGAGGCTGATGTAAACTGAGCTGCAAAGGTTATATGCTCGTGATTGATACATGAATTGCTGTGTGCATACTGAACTGCAAGCTGAAGTGATGGTGTGAGCAAACTGAACTGATGAACATGTGCATGTTTCGATGCTGCTTCAAATGCGATGTTGGCCAAACTGATGTTGTATGCAAACAGAACGCTAGGGTGACTGTATAGAATGATGTATTGGAGCTTGACTTAGTGATGATGACTCTGCTATGCTAGCCAAACAGGTGCTGATGAAAATTTGGAATGCATTAATTATGGTAATAGTTTTTTTACCATTCTTACATTCCAACTTACTGATTTCTACTATTTTTTTCAATGATACTTTTAATCGTGTTTAATTTCAGGACTACAATTGACATGTACACTGCCAATAAATCATTTACAAATTTATTTGCAATAGACCAACGTGGTTCACAAGGCCATTGATATTACATCTACCATTACAAACTTCTTCGTAGTTAAAAGCGCATTAACCAATTGGAAATTCGGCTTTCATATTGAAGTTTAAGCATGGTCAATACAGATTGTCAATGTGATAATAACTACATATAACATATAACCCCACGTTATTATTTTCTTTTCAACCTTGGATAATTTTATACTTTCATTTTAGTTGCTTAACTGTAACCAACTATTCATATGTTCTTATAACTGTAAGAGCTATACAAATACTCTTACACAATGTGACAATAACTACATATAACATATAACCCCACATTATTATTTCCTTTTCGACCTTGGATAATTTTATACTTTCATTTTAGTTGCTTAACTATAACCAACTGTTCATATGTTCTTATAATTGTCGATGTGTTGCTTACATTTGAATGTATCATTAATATCTGAATGAAGCTCTTAAGCTATACAAATGCTCTTTTGGTACCGGAATGGTATTTCAGATCTATCTTCTCCTTTTTCTTTTCTTTTAAAATAAGCATAATCTTTAGTATGTTCAATTCTCAAACATTTTAACTTTTATATGTAATGACATGATTCATATAAATTTTAAGTAAATGCACCCAAAATTCTTAAAATTCATCTAGATTACATAGTAGAAGTTTGGTTAACATGTTAACTAGCAACTAGCATCACAATGTAATTAATGGTTATAGTTTGATTAAATTTATTGCAGTACAAAGATTTTACTTTTTCAGAATTTATTGATAACTTACCAACTACAAATAGATTTTAGCTCTTATTATTTTCTAATGTAGGTATAGTTAGTTGCATACTTTTAGAATTTACTCTGAACATTTTAATATGTGATCTGAGGGGCCTACAACTTTAACAAATGTCAGTGTGAATTTATTGTAACATTATATGCGTTTGGTCTATTTTTTGCATGTTATGATTCAAATTCTCTACCACTGGATAAGTTTTGTTTCCTGATGTTTGGCTGAGTATGCTAAAGGTCTGCTAGAGGTCAAGATATTCTTATTTTTTGACGATGGTGGAGCTCCTTATTCTAATTACATAGTCGAAAATGGACTAATATTTGTATGGAAGTCTTTTGATTCATATCGAAAAGAACGGAAGATGGAGTGGATGTGTAAAGCTTTTCTTATAATTGTATTTCCTTAATTAGTGACAGAATACAAACCTATGTAACTTTTTGAAAGGTAACTTTTGAATCAACTTTGATGTAAATTCGTTTGTATGGTTTGAAGTAGAAATTAGTATTCAATATGAATTATACTTCCTTTGTTCTTTTCTCCTTATTTTTTGGTCTTTCCTTCTCTTCGCAATCTGAGCAACCGTACCATGCCCACTTTATTGAAATTTGGAGGAGACATTAATTATGGTATATAGTGGCTGATGATTTAACAATGACTGTCCTTTACCACAGCTGTCATTTACCACAAGTTGAAATTTTTTAGATTGTGGGGGTTGAATATCTCTTAACAGTGCTTACTCTTTCTCTAAAGCGCATGTACTTTGTATAAACAATACTTATCATACACATTCCATTTGTATGAAATATATTCATTATGTACTCTTTGTGCATATAGTTTACCCTGAAACGTGAATCACATGTCATTTGTGAAAATTATGTTTTGTTCATTTTGTAAAATCTAAAAAAACTTCAAACAATATTTTTTAATACTAATTCCTTCTACGCATGTGCATCGCACGTGCCAAAGTACTTGTATATATAATTCATATCATAATATACATTCAGTTTGAATTATTTTTTAAGCTTTTCAGGTCTAATATTCATTGGAGACCGGTCTATTATGCTTATGGAACAAGAATGCTGGATTGCTAGGAACTGCTACCTTGAATTGACCCTTGCTCCTTCCGTTTTGATGCCTTCGATCGGTTTTGATGGTCTCGGCTTCATTTATGGATCTTTAGTCATACTTTCTGACTTCCATTGATTGCGTTACTCTATTTGTTGCTTTTTGGATCTTTAGTATGTTTTTATAACCCGAATCTTGCACGGTTGAACTACAAGTAACCGCGAATCATGATCCACAAAGGCCGAAAGCTCAATCAAGCCACCTTTATGCACAAATCATGGCTCGACCCCTAAACCATTGATTTGACCATTTGTTTCAGCTGGTCCGACCTTCTCATTTGCATTTTCTCTCTCCAAAGCACGATATATGTTTTACTTTCAAATCTCAACCTCCCAAACTTCAAAAACCTAACCTTAAATCGTCCACCCACCTCTGTTGTTGCACTAATCATCATCGCCACCTTCATTTTAGCATCCATCGCTGCTGCATCCGCTGATCACAAGTACCGCCCCAGACCTTCTAGCATGATTGCCTACATCCCTACAAGTATCATTTTATTTTAATTTTTTTGGTAGTTAAATTGCGATTAAAACTTGAAGTGGTAAAGATTTGTTGTTGGTTATTAATTCTTAAACAATTGAACTAATTAATGCAAATGAGGCCAGTAGTTGTTGTAATACTACAATTTGCAAATACCTAAATCAAATAAAAATGGAAGTGACGATTGCATGTGCTAATATTTTTTAAAGCTTTTATATGTCAATTAATTAGTGCAAGTAATGTAACAATTTGATAAAGTTTTAACATTTAATTTAATGGCAAGTACATCAAATTTTAAAACACAATTGGATTTAACGGCTATACAAAGGTTTATATTCTTAGTGAACTTTTAATTTTTTACTTGCTAAATATGATTTCTACCTAGTTGTTGCAAATAAAAATTACTTCATTCAAACTTAAACGCATATAGTTTACGATGCATGTTTAGGCATGAATTAAAGAGATGAAACTATGATCCCATTAGTTTTCTTGAGTGTGATGAAAACAATACATATGTGGTGGAGGAGTAACCACCGTTATTGACGATTGATGAAATCAATGTTTTAAACAATGAAGGAGGTGATTATTTATTTATTTTGAAAGATTATTTAATGGTTGTTTCTATAAATTAACAAATTATTAGATTTTTATTTTATTTTATTTTTGTAGATGCTAATATAATATTCAATGTAGAAGGGCCGTTGGTCGATATAGAATGGCTATTGGACGATATAGAACAGTCGTTGGATAATGTAGAGGTCGATGTCGTTGACATTGATGATATCGTAGTGGATCCTGGCCATATCATTGGTAATGAAGTGGGCTTACAAGAGATAAACAATGGTATAGAAATGTTCAACTATAGTCCGCTAATGTCGTATAATGTAATGTTACACGTAGCCAAAGAAGCTAGAGCTAACAATAAAAAACTATCGATGTAGACATATGTGACGTACGGTGCAGTGGTTATGTGAGAAAGTGTAGTGGCATTTTGTTTACAGAGAAGGAGTGCAATTGTGTTTTGTGATGTGTGGTGTGTGTGGTCGAGAGGGAGTGAAATTGCATGGCTATGTTGATTTATGTATAGGTGGTGTTTTATGTGCAGGTTATGTTTTATACATCCGTGTGTGTTAAGTGCAAGTGTAAGTGGCTTTTTGTGCAGGACCTCTAGGAATAAAAGGTGGTGTTGTATAGATTCATGAAGAAGAGTGGTTGTATTAGTGTATTTATATTACTACCGTGTGTTATGTTATGCTGTGTTATGAACTTTGAGCAAGTGTTTTGGAAGAAGGGTTGTATTATTGTGTAATATGCAATGTGGCAATGTGAGAACTAAGGCATTTATTTGAAATATTATCATGAATGTGAACCATATGTACCACATTTAAATTTTCTACAAATAAAAAGGCTAAACTAAGCGTGTAACATAAATAAGGCATCTTTTTATGTTGCGTTTTTACTGTATTAGTGTGTAATGCATTTGAGTGTATTACATTTCAGCAAAACTATATGTACAGTTCTTGACAGTTTGACCGATCAGACCCTTAGAACCACGAACCTTGAGTCCTCAAGGTTTGATGTTTTCCTATTGTTATCATACTGCTATAGGAATGGCGCCTTTTAAAGCTTTGTATGGAAGGCCATGCAAATCACTAGTATGTTGGTTTGAGACCGGAGACAGATTGGTCCTTGGTCCAGATTTGGTGAGAGAGGCGATAGAAAAGATGGAGTTGATACGGGAAAGAACGAAGGAAGCTCAGTCTAGATAGAAGAGTTATGCAGACAAGAGGCATAAGGATCTAGAGTTCTCAGTTGGAGATAGAGTTTTCATCAAGGTATCGCCGATGAAAGGTGTGGTTCGGTTCGGGAAGACCGGGAAGTTAGCACCGAGATTTGTTGGAACATTTCCTATATCGGAAAGGATTGTGAGACTAGTGTACCGAGTAGATTTACCGAGTAGTTTTGCCGGGGTCCACAATGTGTTTCATGATTCTCATCTTAGGAAGTATGTTCATGATCAAGAAACTACTATCGCTCTGACGGCACTAGAGGATTTAGTGGTGGAACCGAATATGACTTTTGTGAGGCAACTAGTTCGTGTTGTGGCAAAGATGAGAAGAGGTAAAGGAACAAGACAGTCAGGTTGGTGAAAGTTCAGTGGAGCGACAACGTGGAGGACTGTACTTGAGAGATAAAAGACATGATTAGGGCTACTTTTCTTGGGCAGTTTTAAATGGTAAGTTCTATATAGGGTTTATATAGAATTTGGCTGGTAGATTATACTAGTTTTGCTTACATGGGCTATATGCTTGTTGTTTTGTCCTTACTGAATTTTAAGGACGAAATTCTTTAAGGGGGTAGTCTGTAATACCCCTAAATTTTAATTTACATTATTAGGGATATTTAATTGGATAAATTAAATAGAATAATATGAATAATTAGGAAGATGAGATTAATAAATCCAATGGTCGTGTCTTAATGAATGAACTAAAATAAGACTTAACTAAATTTAGAAGGAGGAATTCCTAAGGGGTAAACTTGAAAATGGGGCTACATTTCGTAGTATAAATCTCTTCCTCCACTTTAATAAATTTTTACTCTCTTATTCATAACTCCTCACCAACTTTCGGCCGGCCATTAAAAGCTCCAGGAAGAGTTTAAATTGAAGAAAAAGCTAAGGAATTAAAACTAGAAAATTATCTCATTCTCCAATCAACTAATCAAGCTGAATAATCATGTTTATCATCTCATTTTTCTTTGTTTGGATCAGCTATGGGTTATACCTGATTCATGTTTATGATTTGGCTAAAATATAACCATTTAAACCTTTGTTTGGATAAGACATAGGTGTTTTAAATGTAAATGGGCTAATTAACACGTTTTTATTTGGGTTTGGCAAAATTCTGAGTTGTTTTGATCTTTATATGCTTTGAAATTTTAATATATTGAAGATAACATATTAACTGATTTTATGGAATTTCCCCAGATTTTTCTATGATGATTTAATAGTTATATAAAATTATTTAAGGAATGAGACTTAAATGTTTTGTATAATCAATTTTTTTTAAATTTCCAAATTAGGAAAGTTGGTAGTAATTTTGAATATAAAATTCTGGCAACCAATCAGATTTGGACAAACAAGGCAGGTGGGGTACAAAAGAACTATTTTAAAGTACAATTTTCACTATTTTGACTCTTTCGGCAAGGGCTTCCACCTTCATTCCAGACCATCCGCCAAGGTCGAAAGGTATCAAACCTTTCGACTAGGTCAAAATTCAACACACATGGTATCGAGCGACTGGTACGTAGTGAATTGAAAGGGGTTGAAAGGTTTAGGGATGAAAGGTTAGAGCTTTCGAAAGAGATGAAGCTTTGATTTGGTTTTAAGGAAAATACGCCTTCTAACTTTCGAAATATGCTTTCGACATTGTCAAATGGTTTAAAAGAAAAACGTTTTGATTGGTTTGCTTTCTTGTTTAAATGAAACCTTTCGACAAAGTCCAAAGGTATAGCTTTCGATAGGGTTGGAAGCATAGTTGCCGCTTCCAAACCTTTCGACCTAGATGGATTCAAAGGTTATCTTTTGTTTTCTAAAACTTGCCGCCTCTCTCCATTGTTTTCGAAGGGCTGGTTCAAACACTAACACTTCATAGTTTTCGAAATGTTTTAGGTTTTGAAGGGGTTACCTTCAATGATCTTGAAAGGTTTTGGTTTCGAAGGATTTTGTCTTCGAAAGGTTTCTATTTCGAACGGTTTGTCTTCGAAAGGTTTTAGTTTCGAAAGGTTTTGAAGGGGTTGCCTTCAATGATTGCGAAATGTTTTGAGTTTCAATGATTTTGAAAGATTTTGAGTTTCATTGCTTTTGAAAGGTTTATAAATAGTTTTATAAAGGGGGGATACCCCAAGCTTTCGACAAAGTGGAAAGGTGAAACCTTTCGACTAGGTCGAAAAGAAACCTTCAGACAAGGTTGAAAGGTAAGGCCTTTCGACAAGGTCGAAAGGTATGGTTTTGTGATGCTTTCAAAAGGAAGGCTTCCGAATGGGCTATCTTTGGATGTTTATTTGCTTTCGAATTGGACTTCATTCGAAGGGGTTTAAAGGGCTATTTTTAGCCATTTTTCCTTGAGTAAAATTTTGCTAACTTGAAGGGGTTACTTCGAAGGGGTATAGCAAAAAATACTTATCTTGTTTGAATATGTAAGGGGGACCCTTATAAAAATTTGATGCTATTAAACCTTGGGGACACCGGGGTGGGTTTTATGTTTTTGATACTTAGTTTAGGGTTACAAATAGAGATATGCTTTCGAAAATACACATTGGGGCTATTAATGTGTTTTTATTTAATTTAACCTAATTGGGATTACCAATGGGAATAGGTTAAACATGTGGTATACATAAGGAAAATAAGTAATCATAGGGATCATGAATTTTTATAAATAATCATGGGGATCATGATGTTTTAACTAGCCAAGTGATGGGTTCTTGGTTAACCTGGAAAAACCATGGAATGTGCGGTGGATAGTCCACATCAAATTTCTAAAGTAAAGAATGTTTTGCCTGAGGTGGTTAGCCTCGGGATTTGGCATCTAAGGGTTCATGGTCATCCTAGGAAAACTATGGAATGTGCGGTGGATAGCCCACATCATCTTTTATAAAACAATGTACGATGGATAATCTGTATTTATTTTAAATGGATTTGGGATGGATAGTCCTATTAAATTATGACGGATAGTCATTTTAATGATTTTAGAGAGGAACGCTAATAAATTGATTTTAGATGGGAAATCTAATAAATCGCTTTTAGATGGGATATCTAATAAATGGGTGGATGGGATACTCAACACATATGATTTATAGCTTTATTTCATATTATGTTAAGACTAATCATTTTGGGTGCAGGAGCATAGTAAATGATTTGCATGTTTTGATTTGGATACTAGTGAGGGGAAAACCCGTTTCGCTAAGTGGCATGGTCTCACTAGATATCTATTTATGATAAGAGATGATAGGTGATTATTTATACCAGACTTATTGTCTGACTAAAAGTTTGTGTTTCTCCACAAACTCTCGGGTACTCAAAATTAATTTGAGTAGTCTGAGAGTGGGAGACTTTCAGAATTTTGGACGAATAAGTTTTCGGAGATGTGTAGGAGGCATGTTAGCTATATAGGACCTATTTTATGTTTTCCACTGTGATGTACTAAGAACTATAAAGTTCGTATTATTAGTTCTCTGATCATCATAAAGGGACATCGTCATATGTCGCTTTTATCGTATTTTGTACATGTATATGTGATCTGAACGTGGTTAACGTCTGGGATTATGTAATAAAATCTGAGTATTATTCATAAGAAATGAGAAGTTCTGTTTTGTGGAAGTTTAAAAATTTTCATATACTTGTGTTCCTCTTTATCAATATTAACTATGCCGCATTCGGTCGTCAAGAAATAATAACTATGGATGACTACAGCATTAGTAGCGGTTATTTTTGGGCCTCAGAAGGTAGGATGTTACAAGGATTCTACCATTTTGCGGATCCAGACTGGTGGTAACGCATAGCAGCTACTATCGCCCACCTCGAGATGCACTCCCATAATCAAAACAAAGGGTAGCTACCAAATCAAATCACAAAGTAATAGATATGGTTTCGAAGAAGCATGCTTGATAGGGGGAGCGACCCCACTTAGCCCAACATGGCTCCTGTTTTAATCATTTTAATTATGACCCGAAGGTCAAGGCTATCCATCATCGTTCTCTTACTTCATTCCAATAGCGTTCACCAAATCATCCTACTTCATTTTGGACTCTCCATCACATGCACAACTGTTAAAGTGGTTTTCGGTATTGGTAGAGAGTATGACAATATATGATCCCGGTCTCTTTAACAACCAAACGCTTATTTCACACCGTGGTCATTTTATATAAAACATTTCAAATAAAATCCCAAGTTACAAATTCAATCAATACCAAAATATTTAACTTCAATTTTATTTTAGTTTTGAACATTTAACAACAATTTCCATCAAATTTAAATTATCTCAATTTCAAATTCATATCATTGAAAATTCCATAAAAAAATAGATTTAATAATCTTATCGGAATTTATTTCATTAAATTTGATTAAATTTACAATTTAATCTTATTTCCTCTTTCCTTATCTTATTTAGTAAAGTTGTTATAAAATCTATATTAAATTAAATTTATAAATAAAACTTTAAAGCTATGTTATATATTTTATGAAATTGAATCTTATTTTATTAAATTAAATTTTTGTTCATGAAAGTTATTGTATAAAAATCCTTATTTATTATATCAAATTAAAACTAAATTAACCCTATTAAATTAAATCTAAATTAATTATATTAAGTTAAATCTAAATAAATTATATTAAAATTTAAAATATATGTTTTAAAACTATATTAAATATCTTATTAAATTAAATTTAAATTATTTGAATTATATATTTAAAACTAAATAAAATTATAAGTTAAATCTTAAATTTACATTTAAATCATATATTAGCTTATAATTTTAAAATTTAAACATATACAATAGTTTTCCAAATATAAGTTTTAATAAAATCATTAAATTAAATTTTAAGAATCAAATTTATTAAATCAAACATACTTTATAATTTTAGAAAAAAAATTAAAACCGACCAACGGTGTCCTTATATAATTTTCTACCCTATGGTCAAGTGATACAGATATATCATTTCAACCCGTAACAAATTTAAATTTACGTGTATATATCAGTTCAACCCGCAATCCTGAGTAAAATTCAAAATCTATAAAATCGCTCGAGTTTATCATTTCAACCCATAACAATTTTTCCTTAATCTATAAGACCATTCGGGTATGTATCATTTCAACCCATAGTGATTTTCCTAACAATAACTAAGGGAACTTGCAGTGTGATAACAACATATAAATAAATATACATCCAATCATCCAAAATATCAACAAATAAGCATACATCATGATCACCATTCAAATCAACCAATAAATCACAACAATTAACTGGTTATCATTATCATGTATTTAACTAGCAATTTAAATTCAATATTAATTTAAATGGCAGTTAAATTCAATATAAATTAAATTTAAATGACAATTTAAATATACCAACAGCCATCAATAAATTTCTAATCACACCATAAATTTAATTTAACTAACATAAGATGATTTAGTAGTTGTGAGTGGGTTAAATCACCCAACTTTGATTTATCATCAATTTAAATCCAAATGAAGGCTCAAAATCCAACGGTCTTAGAATCTAACTAAATAAGTTGCATATTTTTTGAAATTTCGATACGATCGCAACAGAGAAAACTGCGCGTGAATCTGAGCTCGTATGAAAAAGATATGATTTAATTATCTTAAACGAATAATTAAAAGTTAATAAACATATTAATAATATAATTAAATAAAAAAACACATACTCATCTTCATTAAGCATGCAACAAGGAACTCAATAGGCTTCGACTTTGACTACCAATGCACGCCACCAGAGACCTCCATTGACCGTGCCACCACCGTCCACGTGCTCCCCTTCCTCTCCTCCATCGACGAGCACCATCGCGCCGCCCTAAGACAACGCTGCCGCCACCATAGGTTTAGGGTTTCGAACCCTAAATCTCAACTTCCGACCACCACACGCCGTTTTAGACCGAGCGTCTACCCACGATATACTCTAGACGACGAGCTCTACAAAACCCATATTCTAATTTCGTCGATTAATGCCCGAATCGAAAAGCCCTAAATTTGTGCTTAAGGTTTCGCGGTTTAGCACCTTTGATCGTGATTTCTGATTGATCCGAGCATTGTTATGAAAATGAACACCACGCGTTGAATCGATTCGTCGAGATCTTTGAAACGATATATAATTTGATATATTTTGGAGAGTTTGATTTTTCAGTTGATTTTGAAACTGAAATTAGGGATAGGGAATGTCTGCTATTGAGAAGGACAGAAGAGATAGAATTGTATGTACAGAAAAATAGAACAGAGATAGGAGGCGGCTAGGATTAATATAAAATCACAGCATACGATCAATTGGGCCCAATTGGTCGCACAGGCCCGAAAAGCTCATTTCCAACCCTGAACGCAACCATGACATTCTATATATTGAAAGTGAGGTTTTCGATATTTCTGGACTCAATGGAACAAGTCCCAAACCATAATTCCATTGTATCCAGAAGTTAGCTTCCAAAATCAGATTATATAAATTTAAATTCCATTAATTAATTTCTATGCGTTTTGAGCCCGTACGATTAAACAATAAGTCTGATCACTACGAAACTTGAAATCCTATAATAATTCACTGTTACGGATCGGATGAAACTAGTTTTGTCGAAATCCGAGATAGTGGTCAAAATGGCTAAATTTCACGTTAATTAAATAAATTATTATTAAATTGATTTAATCACTTTTAAATTTAAATTTAAAAGTTAACAATTTTATCAATTTCTGATTACATAGAAATTTATAATCTTTTAAAATAAACTTCTATGTTAAATTCAATATTTAAATATCACCTTAATTTCAATCATGAAATTACAATAAAAATAAAAACCTAGTTTATCACAATTTTAAATTTAAACAAATTATTTTATTTTGTTTTACATCCTTATTGTTAAGTAACATTCCCTTATGAAATTTATTAACTTGAGTTTTCATTTCTATTTCACTCAAACTCTACAGGTAACATCTTTTCTAAATTTAATTGAAATATTTAGTCATATTAAATTCCAACCATCGATTTCCAAATTTAATTTCAAATGGATTTGAAAATAAGAAAATAAATAAACAATTGTTATTCATTAAAAATCCAAATCTATTAACTTATTGTTTATAACAAGGATCATAAATTACTTACCACAACAGATTTCATATTCTATATAAACCCAATTTCAAGTTATAACAGATAATTCCAACATGAAATCCAACATTTAATTTATTCCTTATTTACAATTATAACCTAATTAACTTTACAATAATTTCAACTGGTTGAAATTACATTAAAACAGTTGTCAAAACATTCAGACAACATTATTAAATAATATTCTAATTATTTTCCCATTTATAAATCATAAATTTTAATTTTCCACAATATTAAATTCCAAAATCTTATTAAATCAAATATTTTTAATTATCGAAAAATTGCATGTCATTACAACAGGATAGGCCCCAAGGTACATGGTTTCCCAAGTGCGGGAAGTGTGGGTTCTGTTAGGATGAGTAAGGCGGTAAACACCATTTGTCAAGACAATGCTTATAAAATACGGCTCCTTCAAGTTCAGGCCGAGTACCCCTTTAACTAGATTCTTTGTATTTATGAACACTTGGCGTAGAATTAAATCATCAACAATGAATTATTGGAGCTTTACTCTTGAGTTGTATTGCTTGGAAACCTTCCTTTTGTAGGCTTCAATGTAGAGTTCGGCTTTTGCTCTTCGTTGTTCAACTGTGTCAAGCCCCAGATTGAGTAGCTCGTCGTTTTGCTAAGGCGCATAGGTAAGATGTCGAGGTGAGGGGTCACCTACCTTGATGACTAGCCTGGTTTCGTACCCATAGGATAGTGGGAAAGGAGTATGACCGGTCGAAATGCAGATTGAAGTTTGATAGGACCAAAGAACGAGCGGAATTCCTTTGACCCTGTCCCCTTTAGCTTTTGCAAGGCATTCCTTGAGTGTTAACTTGATGGTATTATTGATGGACTCAACTTATTCATTGGATTAAGAATGGGAATAAGTGAAGCATTTTTCGGTTTCATTCCTTATGCAGAAGTCTTGAAAGAAAGTGCTCTCGAACTGAGTGTCATTGTAGATGATAATCTTCTTCGGCAGGAAAAAGTAGTAGATGATGTTCTTTATGATGAAGTTCAAGATCTTGGGAGCGGTAACCCCAATAAGGGACTTGGACTTAATCCATTTGGCGAAGTAGTATATAACGACTATGGTGTTATTGTACCCCTTGGTATTAGACAACTTTCCTATCAAGTCGATTCCCTACGTATTGAAATATTATGGGGAAGTCATGGAGGAAAGAAGGGTAAAGAGGCTTTGGGGATCATGGCGAACAATTGGCATTTGTCACATTTCTTGACATGGTACATGAAATCTTTGAACATAGTAAGCCAATAATAGCCTTGTTGGTCGACCTATTTTGCTAAGCTCTGCCCCTTGGTGTGATACCCACAAAACCCTTCATTTAGCTCTTCTAAGATCCGGCTGGCTTAATTTTATGGACATGCAAAGCTAATGGTGTGAAGAATCCCTATTTGTAGAACTCCTCATCTGCTTCATGTAGTGGGGAGCCTAATAGAGAAGCTTCCCAACTTCTGTTCGATTGGAAGGAAGTTTCTCGGTTGTCAAATATTTGATAAGGGGATCCATTCAGTTGTCGGTGGACGGTACATCGATTTCCATCGTTTTTCCACTTAGCTTATAACAATGGGAGTTTCGAATTTGTAGCGAGACTGTAACAACCCTAATTCTAATTAAAATTATTTAGGATATTTAATTGGATAAATTAAATAAAATAATGTAAAAGGTTAAGGAGATTGAGATTTGATAAATAACAAGGGTTGTGCCTTAATGAATGAGTTAACAAGAATAGGTTAAAACTCAATAAATGGAGGAATATATGCTAAGGGCAAAATGGGAATAGATCTAAATTCCTAAACATAAACCCTTATTCTCTTATTTCCTCCCTCACATCATTCATTACAAACAAAACTAAAATAGTGTAGGCCAGCCATAGCTAAGAGATTTAAGAGAAGATAAGCTAGGAAGAAAGATCAAAGCTTAGGGGAATCAAATCAAAATACAAACCTCAACCTTCTTAAACCATTCAAGATGAATAATAGTTATGCGTCTCATGTTTTAACTATTATTTTTGGTTTTAGGTATAAATCTAAATGTTTTGATGTAATTGTCCCATGTTTTAAAGGATTGAATGATTATATGTTTATTGATGAATATTTGGATTTATTTATGAAATTAGTTAATAGGTCTAAGGGTGAAAACCTATCATATGATACCTAAATGACTTGAAATTTTGATATGATGCTATAAAAATTATTTTAGAAGTGATTTTAAATTTCATAATTTTCCAAGCAAGTGAGAATTTATTATGAATTTTCTAAGTAGAGAAAATGGATTATTTAGGGTATTAATTATTAAAAATAATAAAATATTGTTTTTGGTCCTGAAATTTTTATATGTTAAAAGATATAATAAATTGGATTTACTATGATTTTTGAGGATTTTTCTCAAGTGTTTATGAGGGGTTATGAAATTATTTAGCTAGAAGGCTTGATTATTATATTAAAATGTCGATATAAAAGTTTAGTTTGCAAATTGTTTTGGAAATGGTAATTCTGAACAGTGGTAGTTTTCTAGAAAAGAAATTTGATAAAGCTTTGTTAACCAACAAGAAATTAACAAAAATTTGAAGTTGGTGAAAAGAAATTACTTCTGATGGTAAATTTGTGGTTTTTATGTTAATTACAAAAACGCCATGCCGACAGCATCGTCGTTGCCTTCATCCACTTCGCAACTAAACCTTTGAAGTCAACCAAAATCGATGCACATGATACCAACCAGTGCTGGTATGGACTAAATTAGCTGCGGTTGAAGGAGTTCGAAGTCAGCAACCTCAGCGTCGATGTCGATGTCGCATGACTTAGGTGTTACACATTATATAAAGAGGGCATGGTGCCGCATATTTATAGCATCACCTACCCTATTATTTTAAAAGTAACTAATAGCGGTGATGACGATGCCGCATTTTTTGATAATGATTCAAAAAGGCAATGAAGCCATGTCTTTTAACTTCAGCTATATAATGACATGTTTTATCAACTTCGGCTTTATCCTTTGCCGCATGTTTTCAAAGAAGGCAATGATGTTGTGTTTTATCACTTCGACTTTATAGACTACCAACCTTAATCTTCATAGCATGTTTTTGTACAAGGCTTTAATGCCACATATTTTCACTTCGGCCCTATTAATGCCGCTGTTGTCTTTAAGGCCTTGACTTCGAGACTCATCAATGTCGCTGAGTATCTTCTAAGATTTTATAATATGCTATAAGAAGTGGCTAACTTTGACTTTATACTCTTATGTTTTACCACTAAAAACATTTAATATATTTAGAGGGGCGAAGATCCTCGTCGACTATATCTTTGCCGCGTTTTATCAGTATAAAGGCTTTATAGTGTTTTGGCCATGTAGCCACGGTTTTGAGAGGCGATGACCTTAAGTGATTTCAAACTTCATCAATATTATTTTATAAAAGCACATATCATGGCATAGATATTTTTAGTAAAAAAAGGCTATGATTTTCCTTGTTTTAAAGTAGATTTCAAGGGTTAAATCACTTAAGTACGTTTTCAAGGAAATAAAAAGGGTATTTAGCCTAGGATTTTACTAAAGAAATTATTGTTCTTATCACTTTTGGATAGATTGTGATAGGATGAATTAACTCAAAGGTTAGAAAATTAGATGGGACTAGTGTAAGGTAGCGCCCTATGCTTTAACAGTTAGCCTATAGCAGATATAAGTTCAAAATTCTAGTGCATAGGGCTTTATCACGGGTAAGACTAAAAGTAGGTTTATGTATAGAAAGGAATACATAAAGATAAGATAAGTTATATGTTGGCCTGCAAAACCTTTAGATTTATAGTAAGCCTAGCAAAACTATAAGATTGACAGATAGTCAGCTAAACACTAGGATAAGTGTATTTGGACAGACCATCCAGTTTTCCTCTGACGGTCGGTTAGTAAATTTGGTGCACTTGGTAGGCTCGATTCAGCCATGTAAGTTGGTAGTTACCCTATGAAAACTAAACATTGGGATGGATAGTCCATTGATGTAACAGATAGTCATGATTATTCATGTAGCATGCATGCACATGATCATTTATACTGCCTATTTTAACCATTGTAGTTGCAGGAGTTATTTTGCAAAAGATATATTTTAAAAGGGATATTAGTGAGAGGAAAACTCATTCTTCTTAGTAGCATGGTCTCACTGAATATCTATAGACAGAGCTTCATATTATTATTCACATAAGATTTTTTTATCTGACTCAAAGTTTATGTTTTCCCTTAAGCTCTTGAGCGCTCAAAATTTAATTTGAGTAGGTCGAGATTAAGGGCTTTTTAGGTTAAGTAGGTTTTGGTGAATAAAGCTTCCAGTGACATGCAAGAGGAAAAGCTAGCTATATATTAGTCTATCTATATTATTAATCTGCTGTGTTGAAATTATTTTGTTAAAGTGTATGTAAAGACCGATGTTATAACTATCTATTAGTAACTCGGATCAACCATGGAGGCGTCTTCATACGTCGCTCTTAGAGTATTATATAATAATTACATTTTATCTAAACTTGGGCAATGTTTTGGGATTATGTAATGAATATGAAATACCATCTTTGAAATATAATGAGAAAGTTGCTTTGAAATTGTGCTTAAAATTATTTCATATTCTTGTGCTTTAACGTTATTGATATAATTAATGTTACCGCATTTTATCACCAGAAATTAATACTATAGATGATTGTAGAATATGTAGCACTTACTTTTGAGCCTCAAAATGGGGAATGTTAAGGGACCCAAGGTCAGTTGCTAATTGATTGGCCTTGGAGTTCTACTCTGAATTCTACTCTTTGGGTATCTGCTCTAGTTTAAACCCGACGAAAGTGTTTATTATCTTCTTGGCCTCAACAACATATAAGGCCAATGTTTTACCCTTGAAATGAAAGTGATTACCGATTTGATTGACCACCAGTGACAAGTTCTTAAATACATGAATGGAATCTACATGCAACTCTTTTTCCATTCTTAGACTGGTTAGGACAGCTTCATACTCGAATTCATTATTGGTCGCCTTGAAGGAGATGCAAACTGAAAACACAGTTTTTTCCCTTTGAGAGTGACAAGTATCATGCCGACCTGTAACACCCCACCTCTATACCCATATTACCCAAGAGTATTACTTTGTAATGCTATTGAGTAATATAGGGAATGAGGCGATATGGGTGTTTTCAGGACAAAATAATGCAAAAATAATAGCATCACATACAAACAAATCTCATCATACTCTAACGGAAGCAAATAATGTATATTGCACACTTTTATATTTCATACAGTATCCAATTTATTTTATACATTACAAACCTTTAATTTAATTATATAGCTATATCAATTTTTAACACATCCGTTACATAGATACACTGATCCAGTCCATCCATCAACTCATACCCATGAGTATATTACCTAAAACCTACAAATGATCCTTGGTCTAACCCGAGGATTATCGAACAAAAACAAATACTCGAGTCAAGAGAATTTTAGTTGTGAGTTCATTGAACATTACCATAACACAAGTAGTCATAAAATACATCAAAATCCACATTTCAAAGATTAAATAAACTTAATCATGAGTAAAGATTAGGACTATTCAACTTGAAAACTAATTATAGTCATTTAACTTTTGTAAACAAAGTGCAGCAAGAACACATTATTTCCACATATGTAAATCAACTAATTGGGGCATCAAATTATAATATTTTTAAACAAAATTTTTATAGGTTGTTCGAAATTAAGTTCAAAATTATCTATCCAAATTTTCGAATTTACGGAATTTCCTACAATTTAATATGAATTTCAAACCAACGGGCGTTTTCTGTCCAAATTTTCCAGAAAAGCCTGTGGAAATTTCCATATTTAACCAATCAATACTCAATAAAAATCCATGAAATTTAGGATAATGGTGATGGAACATGTCAAGAACAACATATCAAAAATTAGGAATTTTTAAGCTTCATGTACTAAATATTAATTTTATAGTGAAGAGGGTTCAAAATCATGGAATTTCTCAAAACACAAGAACATTAACAAATATCATCACTAATTAAGTTTGCAATAATATAAATACAAGATATTCATACAAAACCGAGTTAAGATTCTATGAACTCACCTAAAAAATTTAAACTAAAAATTAATATGATTTGATACTAGAAATCACACTTTGAACATGCTCCTTCTTCATTATTTATAGACCATAAAATAAACCATACTCTAATAATTCTTCCACCATCCAAACTTGATCAAAATTAAACTACATGCAGTAGGTGTTGCGAAGCTTTATTTAAAGTTTGATAATTTTTGGATATTAAATTAATTTTATTTTGGTTTTAGAATGAAGGAGGGTTTTGTTGCCATTTCATGAAGCAAGAAAAAAAATGAAAGAGGAAAGCTTTGGACATAAATTGTCTTAGAGAGGAATAAAGATAGTTCTAGACAAAGAAATGTCTAGACTTGGGATCATGAAGTAATAGTTGAGCTTGGGCCTTACTTAAATTCCTAAACCAAATTTCTTTCTTTCTTTCTTTTCTTTATTGTTACCCCGCCTTTTGGCCATGGCCGGGATATTAACGAATTGGCTAAAAAGGATGGATATCAGGATTGGAGATCGATTGGAAACAAGGCTATGATCGATACTGTAAAAATTGGACCAAGCTCAAGTCAAGGTGGGATCTATTGGGAATGATAAACAAGGTTTGGTGAGGCTACACTTTGAATTTTAGGTCAATCGGAGTTCATATGCTCAAGTTATGGATGGATCAATATTGGAGAGAAATGGTTTCGTATCGATCAAAGGGCATCAAGATGGCTACATGTTGATGGATGTGGATTTCGTATCGATACACACATATCAATTAATGAATACGGTAGAACATGTTGGTGCGCTTCGTATCGATCAAAGCTGGGATCGATACGAGGAACAGAGCAACCAATGGGTACGGGATTTGATGGATACGAAGGCATACGCTTCACCAAAACGCTTAGGACCGACGAAGCAATGGTTACAGAGGTTTGGAAGCATATCACGTATCGATCACTTACTGATCGATATGAACGGAACACACGGAGGGAGCTATGCTGGATGGATACGAAGGATTCAGGAGCCATTTTCCTATCGATCGCACTCGTATCGATCGATATGAAGGAAACGGTCGGGATGGAGCGTAAAACATGGATCATTGCGTGAAAGTCGGATCGATACGAAAGATATGGATATGGGGATCTATGGATACGAATTGATGGATATGGAATTTGATGGATACGAGACTCCTCATGGATACGAAATCACCAGCCTACTCTAGAAAATTGGATCTTGGATCGATCATATCTCCCAAACTACAAATCCAAATGCCATGAAATTTTCACAGGAGATTGCATGTTACCTCAAGAGTATCCATGATCGATCGCAGCTTGTTTGGATCATTTCATGATCGATACAAAATCGATATGGATCGATCCCAAACCATCCTTGATCGATTGTGTGGGCCGTCCTATGCATGAGAAAGGGTATTTCAAGATTCAATGCAGATATTTCCAGTTCCATGCCTATAAATAGCACCTCCATTGCAACTAGAAAGGGATCTTCTTCTTCTTTTTTGGCTAGACTCTACCATTTTAGTTATTGATATTCAAAGGATTGTAACTGTAATCATAGTATAAAGGAAATAAAAGGATCAATTCAAAGTGGACGTAGGCTGGAGATAGCCGAACCACTATAAATCTCGTGTTTTCTCTTACTTTCTTTCATCTTAATTTTTTTATTTCTTCATTTTTACTATCTACATCATCTGGATCTAAGATTTGTGTTTGAAAATTGAGGATTTGTCTTTTAACACTGGTGCTTTCACTACTTCTGGGGTTTGTAGCCATTTTTGGTGCAAACACTTTGGTGCTTTCACTGAGAACATTGGCACCCGCTATATCGGATTTGGAGTTTAGATTTGGAAAGCTAAAGGATCAGATCTGGGAGGAACCATGGTTAACCAATCAGTTAGGAGGACAATACCAGAAAGGAGCTATCAAGAAGGAAGTCAAGAGGCATCCTCTAGAGCTGGAGCAGATCGGGCATCCATCTACATCACTAGGGATGATATGCAGACTATGATGGATTCTATGCAGGAGCAGTTTATGAAAAGGCAGGAGGAGATGATGCAGAACCTTCTCAGGCAGTTTGGACAGGCAGGAGCAGCAGGAGCTGTTGGAGCACAGATCCATGGAGCTGGATCAAAGGGACTCAATAGACAACCAGATAGAGCATTTCAGCATGGGGCAGCCCCCAATCAGCAAACAATTATCAATTTGGATGGACATGAAATTGATGGCACACCACCGTGTCATGCTTAACCAAGTAATGGAGGAATAGCAGGTTATGTTGCCTAACATGGTGCCGGCAGAAATATAGGAATGCGCAACAAGGAATACGTACCAGAATTCCCTCAAGGACTTGGGAGGCAGTTAGGAAATGAAGATGAGGGGCAACCCTTGGTGAACAACAGTGGATTAGCTAAAATTATCAAGCGAACTATGCACAGAGGTCTGACAAACAGAGATCTGGAAGGAGTAAACAAGAGTCCATTTACCCGTAACATTAGGATGGCTAGGAATCCACCAAAGTTCAAGCTGCCTACTCTGGAAGTATACAACGGTAGGACGGATCCTACCGATCATTTGATGAGGTATACAAGACACATGGAAGTGCTGGGGGGCATCGGAGGAGGTTATGGCCAAAATTTTCCTCCTGTACTTGACAGATATAGCTGCTATATGGTTCAGGCAGTTCGCAAATGGATCTATCAAGACATGGATAGAATTGGTGGATAGGTTTTTGAAGCAGTTTTGGGTTCATATCAAGAGGCCGAAAAATGTGATGACATTGACATTAGTAAAACAGAGGACAGGAGAATGACTCAGGACTTTCTTAACTCGGTTTAATGCGACGGTTGCTTCGGTGGACCAGCCGGATCCATCAATGATTCTAATGGCAGTAGTGTCAAGAGTCAGGGACAACTCGGATTTCAAGGTATCATTGATACGGGATCCACCAATGGATCCTGGGGAATTCTTTCACGAGGCCGAGAGATTTCTTCGACAGGGGGATGCAAGCTTGGAGATTAAATCAAAGGAGGTAAACGTGGTTAAGGATGGAGAACCATCCGGTGGAAGCTCGGGTAAGGATAAGGATAAAGGGAAGATAAGTCGGATAACGATTCTGGTAGGGCAAGGAAGCAGTGGGGAGAACCAAAATTCTCCACTTACACAGGGCTGAATGAGACATTGGAATGGATATACATGAAACTCGAGATCGCCTTCCTTACCGAAGGCTGGCAAGGAGGGAACCCTCGGAACATGAGAGGGCATCGGGAAGGCACTGTCTCTTTCATGACCTGGATGGGCATGATACTAACAGCTGCAGGCATCTAAAGGATATAATCGAGGAGCACGTAAGGAGTGGTCAGTTGTGGCACATATGTCGGGACTCAAAATGCGGCGGTGGAACATGAGCAGCCACCGTCTACCCCAAACAACGATGGCGCGAGGCCCAGGAGTGATGGTAGGTTGGTCATCAACTGATCGGGGTGGTATGGAATAAGTAGAAAACTCTGGGCAGATGGCTAAGTCACTTACTCATGCATAGGGATGGAGATAGCCCCTAGGCATGCTCTAAGATGATGATAAACCACGATGCTCTAGTTTATGACACTTGCGTTTTCTTTCTGGTTTGGATATTTGCTTTAATCTGGTTTAGTTTTGGAGTTTGGCTTGGACTCTTAGTTTTGTTGATTTTCTGGTTTGTATCTTGGTTTGGATTTTTGATACGGATTCTGGTTTACATATTTGATTCGGATTTTGGATTAGATTTTGATTGGATTTTTATCTGGTTTTTGGTAAAAGGTCGTCAGGTATGGATTATGCCTGGGAAGGGGTTAGTCGCTTCGTCTGAACGTGGTGAATCGACTTATTCAGGTCGTCGAGTATGAACTATGCTCTGCAAGGGTCTGGAGAGACCAGGATTCGGCCTAGGACTTAGCCCCATATTATCTATCATTTACTATTTTAGGTCGTCGAGTATGGACTATGCTCGGTAAGGGTCCAGAGAGACCAGGATTCGGCTTAGGAGTTAAGACACGGTAATACTTAGCGTTCAGGGACACTAAACCAGGATCACCGTCGAGTAAGGCATTGCTTAATACAGGTCGTTGAGTGTGGATTACGCTTGGCAAGAACCCAGAGAGGTTATGGATTCGGATATCGGCTATGAACAACTAAGGATTTGGGCATGGACCCGAAGTGATCCCGGACTTGGTTAAGGGCCTGGAGCGGTCTCGGATTTGGATATCGACCCGAAGAGGTCATGGATTTGGTTATTGGTTACTGGATATAGAGGGATTAGAACTCGGTTGTCGGGTTCGGATGGTTATGGAATTGGCTAAGGATTTGGTTACTGGATTCAGAATCAAATATCGACTCAGAGCAGTCGCGGATTTGGATGAGGATATGGATATGGCACTTGGATAGAATGGCTTGGTAATGGATTGGATTATGGATAAGATAATATGGCTATGGATGGAATACAGACTTTGGATGTCGAATTTAAAGCTATTCAAAACACGCCTTCCTATTGCAAGGCATGTTTTGGGGGGCAAATGTTACCCCGCCTTTTGGTTAAGGCCGGGATATCAACAAATTGGCTAAAAAGGATGGATATCAGGATTGAAGATCAATTGGAAACAAGGCAATGATCGATACCGTCAAAATTGGACCAAGCTCCAATCAAGGTGGGATCAATTGGGAATCATAAACATGGTTTGGTGATGCTACACTTCAAATTTCAGGTCAATCGGCGTTCGTATGCTCAAGTTATGGATGGATCAATATTGGAAAGAAATGGTTTTGTATCGATACTTTCGTATCGATATGGTTCGTATCGATCAAAGGGCATCATGAAGGCTACATGTTGATGGATGTGGATTTTTTATCGATATACATGTATCGATTGATGAATACGGCAGAACATGTTGGTGCGCTTCGATCGATCAAAGCTGGGATCGATACGAGGAACAGAGCAACCAATGGGTATGGGATTTGATGGATACGAAGGCGTATGCTTCACCAGAACGCTTGGGACCGATACGAAGCAATAGTTACAGAGGTTTGGAAGCGTATCTCGCATCGATCACTTTCTGATCGATACGAAAGGCACTCACGGAGGGAGCTATGCTAGATTGATACGAAGGATTCAGGATCCATTTTCGTATTGATCGCATTCGTATCGATCAATACGAAGGAAACGGTCGGGATGGAACGTAAAACATGGATCATCGTGTGAAATTCGGATCGATACGAAAGCTATGGATACGAGGACCTATGGATACGAATTGATGGATATGGAATTTGATGGATACGAGACTCTTCATGGATATGAAATCACCAGCCTACTCTAGCAAATTGGACCTTGGATCGATCATATCTCCCAAACTACAAATCCAAATGCCATGAAATTTTGAAAGGAGATTGCATATTACCTCAAGAGTGTCCATGATCGATCACAGCTCGTTTGGAGCATTTCTTGATCGATATGAAATTGATAGGGATCAATCCCAATCCACCTTAGATCGATTGTGTGGGCCCCATGTGCATGAGAAAGGATATTCCAAGATTCAAGGCAGATATTTCCAGCTCCACGCCTATAAATAGCACCTCCATTGCAACTAGAAAGGAATCTTCTTCTTCTTTTCTTGCTAGACTCTGCCATTTTGGTTATTAATATTCAAAGGATTGTAACTGTAATCACAGTATAAAGGAAATAAAAGGATCAATTCAAAGTGGACGTAGGCCGGAGATAGCCGAACCACTATAAATCTAGTGTCTTCTCTTACTTTCTTTCATTTTAATTTTGTTATTTCTTCATTTTTACTCTCTACATCATCTGGATCTGAGATCTATGTTTGGAAATTGAGGATTTGTGTTTTAACACTGGTGCTTTCACTACTTTTGGGGTTTGTGGTCATTTTTGGCGCAAACATTTATAAGACTATTTTTATTCAATTCGAATTGTAATAAAATCCAAATAACAATTATATTTACATTACTCAAGTATTTACTCAACATTATAAAATTTATAGAGTTTAATTTCCATAAATTACGTTTACTTCACTTCAGAAAACAATTATTATTTCAATTTTAACCGATTAAATCTCAATTATAAGCTTTACTTAATTGCCTCTCAAAATCTCAATTTTTTCAAACCCCCTTCTCTCTTCCTTAAGAAAATTGTATCTTCTCAATTTCATCTTTGGGGATATCTATAATATTCATGTAAACACTTATACTAAAAAGTATATGCATACATACCTTCAAAATCATATCATATAACCACTAAAGTATTTTATCAAGCATCACTTTGCAAAATAAATATACTTATGGTGGAATTTTTTTTAAAATCACTTCATGAAAAGACTTACAAAATCTAGATTTACAATACTGGAGTTCTTTTCAACACACAGCATAAAATATTTTTTTCCCCAAAATACATTTTCAATAGTGGAAGTTTTAAAAAAAAATCAAAATACACAACATTAGCAAAGTTTTTGCAAAATGCATAATGTACAGTAAATCTCACTTTCAAATCATATATTTTAAAAATTTATAAACTTGCTTTCATCAAATATTTCTTAAATAAATTTTCAAAAAACCACTTCTCAAAATATTTCCCCATCATATTCAGAATCATCATTTCAAAACATTTCAACTTTTATCCAAAATCTTCAAATCATCTCCTAAAATCTGGAAAAAAAAACAACAATTAATGGATAACTACAAACCATAACAACTCGCCAATCACATTTGGTGCAAAAAAAGCAGCTCAGGACCGATGATGTTCTCGACCTATGAAAATAGCTCCTACTCCTCAAAGTGGTACCAATCTCACTGTCATCCCGTCGAGCCTTGCTCACCGTCCTATTTAGATTGCCTAATGCAATCAAGGAAATGCCCACTTGGATAATTAAAGTATACTCCTTAAAAGGTTGAAACGGACTACCCTTGTCCTTTGACACTTCAACCAGAGCGAACCATTCTAACTTGGGTATTCCCTTCACCTATACATGACCGTATATCACATGGGTCCTATAGTTGGATATGTCCCACATCAATATAATGTATACACAACTACTAGCAGCCCCTTATAGAGGATAGACTTCTATTGTGCAACACTACCGACCTTGCATTCCAATCCATTTTAATGAAAACCTTGTTCTTATTTAATCTAAGCTATTATCTAACTTTAATAATTCACACCCGTCATAAACGCATACCTGCAGTTACATATATATTTAGACTTATTTATTTACTACGCCTCCAATGTTCTTCGTTAATATTTAGTTATTTTTACGTAACCGAATCCTTATTTCTTTATTGTCAATTTAATGTCATTTTCCGCCTGCTTTTACCTTAAAAGATTTAAATATCTTTTACTGCTTATTTACCTTTTAATTCATTAGATTTCTTCCACAGTTCCTTTTCAATTCTTACTATCTTTCTTTGATTACTAACTTTCCTATATACTCATTTCCTTACTATAACTGTTCATTGCTTATTATTTAATTACTAACTTGTATTTATTGCATATATTCGTTTAATAATTTGATTGTTGTTGTTATTAGTACTTACAATTCTTTAGTTTATACTTAGGGATTTCTGCATTTTAATGTATTGGAACTACAACCTCCAAAATGAAATGTTAACACTGTAAATTTTTATAACTTATCTTAAAGAGGACGTGTGCTATGTTAGAAATTACGATGAATTATCTTTATAGTTATAATAGAAATAAACAGTAAATATACGGTAAATATGCCGACCCATCTCCTTGATTCTTAGAAATTGACCCTAATACATCCTCGGTATTCATATGCCGCAAATCCAAGCACTGGAGATGCAGATTATCAAGGGTTTTAAAAGAAATAAAGGTAGAAGGCAAACAAAATAGAATCTCACATCGTATTCAACATTTAAATATACATATGAATAGTACATGCAATTACTCAAAATTGCTCCACCAGAGTTCTAGTAAGTACTAATCCAGCCAGGATAGTTATAACTGTCTATCCTCACAAGTGTTGTAAGATACATAATACATCATACATAATACAATGGAATTAATAGATTACTTTCTACGAAGGACCCAAAATGCGCCATGCTCCTTCTCGAAATGCTCCATGTTACCTAACTACTTAGCTGCCCGAAAAAAGTTGGGCACTAAGAGTTTAAGGGGAAAAGAAAATAAACTTCGGGTCAGTCATGGGACTGTTGTGAGAAAACTCAAAAGAACGGATACTTTTGAAATCAAAGGGTATCTCATAAGACCACGCCGCACATAAACATGGATGTGTTTTTACTTTATGATAACCAAAATATTTGCTACGTAAAATCTAGTAACATTATTTTTAATGACATTCTTTTGAAAGCAACTTTCAGGTAAATATACACAATCTTAGCCAAAACTGTTATATTATTAAATTCCAACATACTAGGCACTATCATAAAGTCCGAAGGCACTTATTGGAGAACTGATTCCATACAATGGCAAGGTAAGAGACTACCTTTTGTACAGTACATCTCTAGAAAAATGCAGCAAAGCACCAACAGATGGTCCTCTACCAAACAGAATCGTCCTACCTTTACCATATATAGTACTGAATATGGCATCACCCTGGTCATTCTCGACATATCTGGGATCCCAAAGCATACACAACATACCCGAAACATAGAGGGTAATCTAGAAAGTTAATGACCATATCCCAATGGGTGCGACCTACATAGCTTTACCGCATCTACCATATTTTTGTCATTCCCGGGTGATGAGGCTCGAGGTAATGATTGCCTAACTCATAGCATACATTTCACTTGAATGTCACATTGCACATTCCATCACACACTATTGATTTCCATAAATATACAACCTCTAATCTTGTAAATCTCAGATAAGGGTGTTAAGTATTGAAGAGTTACCTCCTAAACCACCAAATAGATGTAAGTTTGTAAAAATTGAGTTACGTGCATTTTAGAAATGCAATGTCAAACACTTGCCCATAAAAATTGTCCAGGAACTGGACAAATAGAATGAACTCTCCAACTACATTCTATTGAGAATCACCCTTAGGATTAGTAGTGAGCAGCCCTTGCATCGAAGATCAAATAAATATACTACCATCACATATATGTAATATGAGAAATTTCCCTCGAGGGCAGTGACAAGTGGTCCTACATTCCATCTTCTAATTTATTATCATTCCATGTCTTCACTTCGAATGCATATATTGGTTCGAAGTAGTTTTTAGATAGGAATCACCCAAATCTAATTCTGATTCCTAGGAACTAATCATCGATAAAAGATGTTAGGTTTGAGGGTGATTATCATTTCATTTATCGGTATCTTTTATCAAATAAAATATCTCTTTTAAAGATATAAATTTTTAAATCATATTCTTTTCCAGTATATACAGAATTGTTAAACCTCTTTTTATAACTTTGGAAATACCAAATCATTTTTAATAAATCACATTACAAAACCTTATTGAGTAAAAAAGGTTGTTAGAAATTATACTAATTCTACTCGATATTAATTTCTGTATTCAACCTTTATTATCCATCGAATAACGGTGGAATCTCCTTTTAAATTCACATGGATAGTACGAGTTCCTTTTTTCAGAATTTAATACCAAGTATAAGAAAATTATTTCTACGCAATCCAAGTTGTATAAAATTTGAAACTTTTATACTTGCCTCGTTTTTGACATTTCGACCTTATCTATTCCTCGTCCAGAACAGAGGCTAGGTGAGCCAGGGCATTGGTTGCTCCTAAACATCTCCTTAGTTTAGGCACCCTACATCCAGATCTCATGAGTAGAAAAATCCAGTCTACTCATCAGCTTTTAAAGCGAAGATTAAATCACTTAACTATAACAGCTTTTCTTTAAATCATTTATTTAAACTCTTTAAAATAAATAAAAAAACCTCCACATTATCTTCAAAATACTTAATTATTTATTTGAAAACATTCATAAAAGATTTTGGAAAGAGTACTTAAGTTTAAATCCATATTTCAAGAGTTACTAAAAAATGTTGTAAAAGTTGCTACAAATAGTGTTTTAAATGCTTATTTGATCAAAACGATTTTTCGATCATTTAGAAATTCATTTTTATAACTTAAATCCATTTAAAATATTTTAAAATATTTATAGAATTTATACCATATTTTTTAAGAAATAAAAATATCAATTTTAAAGAATTTGTTGCTTTGGTTTCTAAACTGCCAAAGCACGACTATTTTGAAAACTTGATATGCTTATATTTCAAAATCTACTAAAGGAGATCTCGATCTTTTTCTTTTATATGAAAAATTTGATTATAAGAGTTTAGAAAATTCTTATTCTAATAAATTCCGACTCTGATTCCATTTTATAAATGGGTATAATTTTCTATGGCGCGAAATTGAGAACTACCATTACAACACGCCTATTTAAACTAGTTTTTCATCTCCTTTCCAAACTTTGTTGAAATACTTCTAAATGTTTATAAAAAATTTTAAATTTTTTTTAAATCATTTTAAAGAGGTTTAACAACCTCATATACACCATTTTATTTATTGAAGGAAAGTGATTTACTTTGTGATATTCGACGTGCATTAAACATGAATTGTTTACACATCCGAACAAACATATTATCATATCCAACCATGGTCCACAATCATCACAGCCAAGTATAGTCAAACATATATATCATTCAAAATATCATTATATAAATTGAGTTTCTCACTTAGATTCAATCAAACTAACTTTAAAACAACTATAACTCCGATATTCGAAAAATTTAGCTTTTTAAGCTAGCACTAAAGCTCCTAGATGGGCTCGGCCTTGGCTTTTGGTGCTTGAGTGCTCACGGCCTTGCTTGTAAGAGAGGAAAGGCTCAGTCTTTGGGTGGTGGATGGTCTGGCCATGGGTTTAGAGGGGGAGAAGGAGTGGATTTGGCTTTGGGTTTGAGGTGTTTAATAATATATATTTACTATATAAATTAATTACTTTTTGCCATAATTTTCTTCATTAATTTCCTAAGTTAGGAAGCAATTAAAGTGGGGAGGAGAAGTGAAGAAACTTAGGAATTTATGAGCAAAGGAAGTGAAGATGGATGGTGGTATTTATAAGCAAAAATGTGAGCTAAAATATCGTGATATTTATTTGCCAAAACATCACCATTGCTCCCTCCTCCATCACCTTGCATGGCCAAACATCCCCTTCCCCCATGTGGCTACTCTATATGCATGTACTTGTGGGTAAGAGGTTGACTTTAGGATGCTTAAGGATGAAGTTTAGGAAAATATCTTAGATATTTTGTAATATATATATATATATATGTTTATATATGTTAGATGTATGTATATGTGTGCATGTGACATGTATGTGCATGTATATGTATGTGCACATGTGTATGTGCACATGTATGTCACAATGATGCGTTATACAATTTTTCAACGTTGATATGCATATGTATGTCACAATGATGCGTTATACAATTTTTCTACGTTGAATAATTATGAATTTTGGTCATATGTTCACTTCTTATTTAATATATGTATGTATGTATGTATGTATGTATATGGATATGTATATTTGTAAAAAATGTTTGGTAATAATATTTCTATCATTATTAATAATTGAAAGGGCTTATTTAATAATTAAAATAATTATTAAATCATTTAGACTCAATTTGAATTCAAAAATCATTTATTCCAAAACAGTGATATCATTGATGATGTCATACAAGGATTTAAATTTCAAAAATAAAATAAATAATTTTATTACATATTCTTGCTCATATAGATAAATGAGTATATGTGTCCAACTTCGTGCACGATATCGGATGGTCAAAGAGCTGATTATTGATAAAACACTTTTCGGTTATTTTATCGGTATTTTCCAAAGTATATTTTTTTTGTAAATTGTAACAACCTGAGATTTCGTACCAATTGATTATCGTCTCTCGACGATTAATTTTCCTAGCTGTTTGTTATTTGAAGTTTTGAGTCGGTATAAAATCTCTTTTAATAAAATTGTTAAATTGTGGACTTTAAAAATTAGTGTAGCCCACGGTTGTATTGGGTTGTGTTACCTATCTAGGTAGATGCCATTCCCCTCTAAAAATCAGTTCGACCCTTTTTCCCCCTTGTTCATTTTTGCCCGATCACAACCCTAAAAGAAATAAACGAAATAATGGCGGCTCCAATTCTCGTTCGTCCTCTTTTCAAATCTGGAGCTTGTGGGAAAGTGATGGCGCTACTAAAATGCTTCGAATCCTTTCACGATCAATTGGATCACTTGCAACTCCTCCTGCTTGGGACGAGTTCGCCTTCACTTTGAACGAGTGCTTAGGGTTTTTCTCTGATCGATTCTTGGATATGAGGTGAGTGATTTTTATTCACTCACATCTGATTTGGCTTAGTACGATGCCTTGAGTTTGATTTGGCTGTGGTTCGATTTTTTTTCGTAATTTTGTTTCGGTGCTGGTTTTTGACTTCATGTAGAGGCTGCACACGTTCTTTTGAATTCATTCGCTTATTGCTTTATTTTGGCAGTTCGACCTTGTCACTGTTCTACATGTTCCCTTCTTGCTACCTTGTTGTCTAGTAGCACATGAGTCTGCACTGGTATTGATCACAGATGCATTTAGTTGTACATCAATAGTTTGCCTCTTCTATGTCTTGTTTTCGAGGCATGTTATCATGAGTACTTGATTATGACTCCTTCATTATCACCTGACTTTTGCTCCACTTGAAATAGAACTGTCTCTGTTTTGATCAGAACTACCATTTGTTTCTGGTGATGTACACTGTTATCATCGGTTCATCTGGTCATTCATTGGTCTGTTTAGTCTAGGTTGATTTCATTTGCAGTAGCTTGATGATCATTTGTTCATGTTATACCTTCTGAAATCACTTGAACTCTGGTAGGTAGTCTTGGACATATCACTGCATACTTGACTAGTTGCATTCATTTCATGTCCTCATTGCACTTGTATTTCCTCGAGCTTGTGCTGTCTGGTTGATTGTACTTGAATCAGTGATTTGCTTCCCTGTTACTATTGATCATCTTCTCTGTCATTTGCAGTTGCACATCTGAGTCATTCATTCTGTTTTCATATTGTTGCATTGTTGCCTGTCATCTCTACTTCACCTATGCTGCATGATATTTGTTGTACATATAGGTGATCAGTTGCCTGTGGGCTTTACTTGAATACGATCTTGTACTTGTAAAACTTTGAACTAGTGCACTTGTGACCATTCACTGCTGCACTCAGGTCTGTGACATTTGTAACCTGTATATTCATGTTGGAGTTGTTCATTGAAGTTCATTCTATTATTGTTGAAATTAATACTGTCCAGTTACAGTATTAAATATAAATGTACAATTCGTACATTCATGTTTTGGAAACTGTTTGCACCCAGTTGCATTCTAGTCTTCATACATATGTATGTAGTGACGTATGTATATACATTAATTGATATGTATATATGTATGTTCGAATTGCATTTTCTTTTCTCTTGGAATGATTGACTGTATTTTGGGATTGAATTACGACTTGGTGGAGTTGCTGCCATTATTGTGGGCACTGACTTCAGTTTGTCTGCACTTTGATGATTAAGTTATATTGCCTCTGACTTTTGACATACAGTCTTCATTTACTTCGAGTTAGTCGCTTACAGTCGCATTGTTGACCCATTATTCTGGTTGACATTTTGTTATCGTCTACTTGTATCAACCCCTATCATCACTTAGTTAGTGCAGTCTTCGAGTAGTTAGTGCACTTGTATACAGCTGCATTGGGTAGTTCTTTGTAGTCTTCACTATGCCATATTGTCACTGCATATCTCTTTTGCATTGCTTTCCTTGTGGTTTAGTTGCACACTGCTGTCACTCGTAGTTGCTGCAGTGTTATAGATCACTGTCTTCATTTGAGACAGTGTTCATATACTCTTGAGTCATGTTTCAGTTGCTCGAATTGGTTGGGCTTGCGTTGTTGGTTCATGTTGTGGCTTCTCTTGTATCTCTTGTGATATCTGTCGAGTCTAGCTGTATATGCATTGTATCACTTGATGGCATCAAGTCTGATCTACAGTTGCCACCATTTGTTTACTTTGATTCTGGGGTGTCACTGTCTTCTTTCTACACTTGTATTCATGTTGCAGTATGTTTATGTGATGTTGCCTCTGTGTATTTGTAGCAGTTGCATGTTGCACCTTTATCTATGCACACGAGTTGGCGGGGAAGTGCACACGGGTTCGAATGCACACGTGTGTACTGCAGCCACCAAGAAATTGACAGCCTTGAATTGATATTTCTTTGCGTCATGATGCATTGAGCTTTTATGCCGTATTGGCGAGGCCGTACACGCGCGCGTGTACGGCAGCCAATCGAACTTTGATGATTTTAAAGTGACAATTTCAATTGTTTTAAATTGAATTAGTTGATTTGATAAACTATTATTTACCTCTGTTGATGATTTAAATCTGTTGATTTGTCGATTAACACTGTTTAGCGTTACATATGCCGTGATCCAATTCTCGTATCGAGAGTTGGATATACGAGATTTCTGTGATTGTCGCCTATTTGATTATCTGATTATTATTGCTGCTATGCACTAATAACTGAGTTTGAATTAGACTGACCCGTGTATTATTTTCTTTTGAATTTAATACTCGGGTTAGACCCGAGTTATTTCAGGTTGTAGATTTCCTGATTTGAGTTGCTGTTTGAGCTATGAAGACTTTTCACATCTTTTGGAGTAACCGTGTCATAGTATAGGTTGATATGTATTCATGTATATTAGTTGATGATGTACGTGTATATATAACTTCCAGAGTCGACAATTGTAGTTGTATCATATGTATTGTATCAACTGTATCGTAACTGACATCAGTTATATATATATATGAGACTTTTGTTTTATCTGTGTTCCGCATTCTTTGTGTATCTGTGTTGTTTTATATATATTGTCCTAAACCACTATGAACCATCGTAGTTCGTTTTATACTAGAATTGGATATGTCAATGGGAGTGAATAAATAAGAGATGAAAATTTTAAAATATATACCACTCCTATCGAGGCAACCAATACTAGTGTAAGGCCAACTACGGATGGCCGCTCCTACCCAGCCTTATTCTTCATAATAACAGACAGTATTTCTTTTAATACTCTTTGTTATTGTGAGTATAGAGGTGGGGCGTCACAGTTGGTATCAGAGCTTGGGGTTTATGGACATAATATAAAACATAACTTGGATGGAACATGTGTTACAACTATTTGTCGATGTTTTCTTTGTGTTTTGAGTCAAAACTAAAGATTAAAATTTTTGATGAAAGTTTTTAAATATCATTATTTAAAAAATAAAAAGTGAATTTGTGTTCTGATGATTTGATTGATTTGAGTACTGTTTATCAGAGTGCGCAGCGGAAACAGTGAAGCTGTCTTCGCTAAGTACAACCGATAATCTATTTGATTTAAAAAAAAAATTTTTTTTTTGAAATATGAAATTTAAAATTTCATTGGTTGTTTACATAGCTGTAATTATTTTGTTTCTTTGAGAATTTCGAATTCGAATTGAGGATTCGAAGAAATTACAGTTATGTGATTTTTGTTGAAATTTCCGCTGGCTTTCTTTTGTACTAATCATCTATTGATTAGATTTTGCTGTTTTGAATTGTCTTCATTGAAGATATAATCGAAAGATTTCTTTGTTCATTTTGTAGTACGTGCAAATTTGAGTTGCACGTTACCGCATCAATTTTACGTTGTACCGATGCTTGGTTATGAAACGTATTTTGTTGCCGTTACCTTTATAACGGGATTTTTACACTAGTGCTATATTTTGAAGCACGATGTTTAGTTGAAAATTTTTATGAATGAAAATTCACTGGTGTTACATTGTAGAGTAAATTGTTTTGATGAGATTTTGACGTTTAAAAATTACTGTCGCTTTGGCTTCAGTAACCGTCAAATTTTAAAAGTGGATTTTCAAGCGGTTATACCGCAATGCTGATTTGTGACCCGTTTTTACGGTATTTGAGAAGTACAATTTCCTTATCGAAATTGTTACTAATATTGCTGCTTTAACCACATAATTGGGAAATCGTTTTAAAATGAAAATTGTTTTATAAAAATTTCTAACAGTTTGCACTTTCAAAAGAAGAGGAAAGTAAGTAATAATCACTTATGAGATTTATGGCATTAAGCCCCAAGTAAGGGCAACCAATTATTTTATATGAAAATCATATTATGATTTCTGTTAATCTTTATTTCTCTGAATAAATATATGATGATCATGAATGACATTTTGGTTGAATTTTTGGTTACTGTTTTGATTTGCTTTTGGCATTGACTAATTTTGTTTTAAAAATTGTTTAATCAATCATATAACCCGATTACAGAAATGAGTTTGTAACTCAGTTTTTATAAGAAAATAATTTGATTAATTTACTGAGAAATATGGTATTGAATAATAATAATGGAATAGGCAGTATGAACAAAGAGGTTTATGCTCATGTCTAGTTCATTTAAAAATTGATATGAACAAAGCAATATTGGAAAAAAAAAGTGCGATCAAGCATAAATGACTTTGAAATGGGTTGTAAAATTTGGCATGAAAGTTGGTATGTGTAGATATGATTTTTAAAGAAATTAAAATTCCCTACTTATGAAATGAAGAAAAGATTACAAGAGTATTTCTGGAGTTAAAAAGGAAAAATTCCTTAAATGAATAAATATGTATGGTCTCTAAATTACCAAGTAATTTAGAAGAGGTGCCTTGATCTACTCATCATCAGGTGGATGGTGGGTATGTGCATGACTTGTTAAAGTCCTGAAGGCCTCTGTGCAAAGGTTAACAGAATTGAGTCCTTTGCAATGCACACTTTGTGTTCAAAGGCAAGAGTTTGGACCATATAAAAATATAAGATGGAATTGAAAAATAACCTAGGCAGTGTGAACAAAGGAGGTTCATGCTTATGTCTAGATTGTTTTAAATTGGAGATGAACAATGCAATAAATTATTTATGTGCTGATTTGTTCAGATCTAAAGCTAAAATGTTTTATAGGTTTTTCTTTAAAAACCTTACCCTATGTTCACAATAGAATTGAGTATAAGAATTTTTATAGAATTCTACTGGATTTGTTTAAGAGATCATGACATTCTTGAATATAGGAGATATGCAAGTGATAAAACAAATTTTGAATGAGACAACTGGAAAAAATGAAATAAAACATTATTTTCATGAATGAACGTATGGACAGTTGAGATTTTCTGAAATAAGAAATGAGACTGGTCACTAGATTATAAAACTAATCTAGGAGAGAAGCCTTGATCTATTCATCATAAGGAGTATGATGGATATGTGCATGACTTGTTTAAGTCCTATAGGCCTTTGTGCAAGGGTTAACAGATTGAGTCCCTTGCAATGCACACATGGTGTTCAATGGCAAAGAGACATGACCAAATTAAATTGATAAATCGAGATTTAGAGCTGAGCTATGGAATTAAAATGAGTTGATTCCATAAGAGTATGTGTACATGTATACTGAATTGAACAATTGAATAATTGTTGATTTGAGATTCGATTATCATTTTTGATAATTGAATATTTGTTGATTTGAGATTCGATTATCGTTTTTGATAATTGAATATTTGTTGATTTGAGACTCGATTATCGTTTTTGATAATTGAATATTTGTTGATTTGAGACTCGATTATCGTTTTTGATAATTGAATATCTGTTGATTTGAGACTCGATTATCGTTTTTGATAATTGAATATTTGTTGATTTGAGATTCGATTATCGTTTTGATAACTAAAGATTATCGTTTTGATAATTAGGCAATTGCTAATTTTGCTGATTTTATTGGATTGTGGTTTTCTATCTATATCTATCTCTATTGATAGTTATAGTTTGTCAATTGTGAAGTTCGCGTTTTCCAGTGATTTGTTGGATAACTAGATAATTGCAGTCTGACGAATTGCGAATTTTGTTTTCTAATTATCTTTGTTGATAATTAAGTTTTGTTGTTTTCTAATTATCGTAGCGATAGTTAGATATTGTTGTTTTGTGATTTTTCTGAATTTCAATTATCTAGTTGATAATTAAATATTGCTAATGATTGCATTTATTCTGCTTTGTAGTCTTCTGATTATCTATTGATAATTAGATTTTGTTAAGAATTTGTAAATTTCTTTTATGAAAATAAAAGAACTCTGTGGCGTTTGTATTCCCGTCTTTTATTTTCTAGCTTAACCCGTTTATGTTAGAAAATTTATTGTCAGTGACGACCTTAATTATGGAAATTGCAGGGACGCAATTTCTATAAGGAGGGGAGTCTGTAACAACCTGAGATTTCGTACCAATTGATTATCGTCTCTCGACGATTAATTTTCCTAGCTGTTTGTTATTTGAAGTTTTGAGTCGGTATAAAATCTCTTTTAATAAAATTGTTAAATTGTGGACTTTAAAAATTAGTGTAGCCCACAGTTGTATTGGGTTGTGTTACCTATCTAGGTAGATGCCATTCCCCTCTAAAAATCAGTTCGACCCGTTTTCCCCCTTGTTCATTTTTGCCCGATCACAACCCTAAAATAAATAAACGAAATAATGGCGGCTCCAATTCTCGTTCGTCCTCTTTTCAAATCTGGAGCTTGTGGGAAAGTGATGGCGCTACTAAAATGCTTCGAATCCTTTCACGATCAATTGGATCACTTGCAACTCCTCCTGCTTGGGACGAGTTCGCCTTCACTTTGAACGAGTGCTTAGGGTTTTTCTCTGATCGATTCTTGGATATGAGGTGAGTGATTTTTATTCACTCACATCTGATTTGGCTTAGTACGATGCCTTGAGTTTGATTTGGCTGTGGTTCGATTTTTTTTGGTAATTTTGTTTCGGTGCTGGTTTTTGACTTCATGTAGAGGCTGCACTCGTTCTTTTGAATTCATTCGCTTATTGCTTTATTTTGGCAGTTCGACCTTGTCACTGTTCTACATGTTCCCTTCTTGCTACCTTGTTGTCTAGTAGCACATGAGTCTGCACTGGTATTGATCACAGATGCATTTAGTTGTACATCAATAGTTTGCCTCTTCTATGGCCTGTTTTCGAGGCATGTTATCATGAGTACTTGATTATGACTCCTTCATTATCACCTGACTTTTGCTCCACTTGAAATAGCACTGTCTCTGTTTTGATCAGAACTACCATTTGTTTCTGGTGATGTACACTGTTATCATCGGTTCATCTGGTCATTCATTGGTCTGTTTAGTCTAGGTTGATTTCATTTGCAGTAGCTTGATGATCATTTGTTCATGTTATACCTTCTGAAATCACTTGAACTCTGGTAGGTAGTCTTGGACATATCACTGCATACTTGACTAGTTGCATTCATTTCATGTCCTCATTGCACTTGTATTTCCTCGAGCTTGTGCTGTCTGGTTGATTGTACTTGAATCAGTGATTTGCTTCCCTGTTACTATTGGTCATCTTCTCTGTCATTTGCAGTTGCACATCTGAGTCATTCATTCTGTTTTCATATTGTTGCATTGTTGCCTGTCATCTCTACTTCACCTATGCTGCATGATATTTGTTGTACATATAGGTGATCAGTTGCCTGTGGGCTTTACTTGAATACGATCTTGTACTTGTAAAACTTTGAACTAGTGCACTTGTGACCATTCACTGCTGCACTCAGGTCTGTGACATTTGTAACCTGTATATTCATGTTGGAGTTGTTCATTGAAGTTCATTCTATTATTGTTGGCACTGACTTCATCATGTTGGCATTCTTTTATCTGGTTTGTTGTTTTCGCCTATGTGCTTCGACTTTGGCATTTGCCTTGTTCTAGACTATGAAATTAATACTGTCCAGTTACAGTATTAAATATAAATGTACAATTCGTACATTCATGTTTTGGAAACTGTTTGCACCCAGTTGCATTCTAGTCTTCATACATATGTATGCAGTGACGTATGTATATACATTAATTGATATGTATATATGTATGTTCGAATTGCATTTTCTTTTCTCTTGGAATGATTGACTGTATTTTGGGATTGAATTACGACTTGGTGGAGTTGCTGCCATTATTGTGGGCACTGACTTCAGTTTGTCTGCACTTTGATGATTAAGTTATATTGCCTCTGACTTTTGACATACAGTCTTCATTTACTTCGAGTTAGTCGCTTACAGTCGCATTGTTGACCCATTATTCTGGTTGACATTTTGTTATCGTCTACTTGTATCAACCCCTATCATCACTTAGTTAGTGCAGTCTTCGAGTAGTTAGTGCACTTGTATACAGCTGCATTGGGTAGTTTTTTGTAGTCTTCACTATGCCATATTGTCACTGCATATCTCTTTTGCATTGCTTTCCTTGTGGTTTAGTTGCACATTGCTGTCACTCGTAGTTGCTGCAGTATTATAGATCACTGTCTTCATTTGAGACAGTGTTCATATACTCTTGAGTCATGTTTCAGTTGCTCGAATTGGTTGGGCTTGCGTTGTTGGTTCATGTTGTGGCTTCTCTTGTATCTCTTGTGATATCTGTCGAGTCTAGCTGTATATGCATTGTATCACTTGATGGCATCAAGTCTGATCTACAGTTGCCACCATTTGTTTACTTTGATTCTGGGGTGTCACTGTCTTCTTTCTGCACTTGTATTCATGTTGCAGTATGTTTATGTGATGTTGCCTCTGTGTATTTGTAGCAGTTGCATGTTGCACCTTTATCTATGCACACGAGTTGGCGGGGCAGTGCACACGGGTTCGAATGCACACGTGTGTACTGCAGCCACCAAGAAATCGACAGCCTTGAATTGATATTTCTTTGCGTCATGATGCATTGAGCTTTTATGCCGTATTGGCAAGGCCGTACATGCGCGCGTTTACGGCAGCCAATCGAACTTTGATGATTTTAAAGTGACAATTTCAATTGTTTTAAATTGAATTAGTTGATTTGATAAACTATTATTTACCTCTGTTGATGATTTAAATCTGTTGATTTGTCGATTAACACTGTTTAGCGTTACATATGCCGTGATCCAATTCTCGTATCGAGAGTTGGATATACGAGATTTCTGTGATTGTCGCCTATTTGATTATCTGATTATTATTGCTGCTATGCACTAATAACTGAGTTTGAATTAGACTGACCCGTGTATTATTTTCTTTTGAATTTAATACTCGGGTCAGACCCGAGTTATTTCAGGTTGTAGATTTCCTGATTTGAGTTGCTGTTTGAGCTATGAAGACTTTTCACATCTTTTGGAGTAATCGTGTCATAGTATAGGTTGATATGTATTCATGTATATTAGTTGATGATGTACGTGTATATATAACTTCCAGAGTCGACAATTGTAGTTGTATCATATGTATTGTATCAACTGTATCGTAACTGACATCAGTTATATATATATATATGAGACTTTTGTTTTATCTGTGTTCCGCATTCTTTGTGTATCTGTGTTTTTTTATATATATTGTCCTAAACCACTATGAACCATCGTAGTTCGTTTTATACTGGAATTGGATATGTCAATGGGAGTGAATAAATAAGAGATGAAAAATTTAAAATATATACCACTCCTATCGAGGCAACCAATACTAGTGTAAGGCCAACTACGGATGGCCGCTCCTACCCAGCCTTATTCTTCATAATAACAGACAGTATTTCTTTTAATACTCTTTGTTATTGTGAGTATAGAGGTGGGGCGTCACATAAATATTATTCAAAATAAGATTATCAATATTATTTATTGTTCAAAACACCATTATTAATGTTAAAAATCTTATATTTGAATATTTTTAAGTTTAAATTTTTTTCCAAAATGATGAATTCATGGGTCGTTACAGACTTCCCTCCATAAAAGAATTTCGTCCTCGAAATTACGACAAGAAGATAACTCAAAAAGGAATATATATATATATATATGATGAAATGTATACAAACATATGATAAGTGACTACACCATAGATGGTGAGTACACTATGACGATACAATACATACATATATGCTACGCTTCTATCCTAAACTCAGGATAAACCTTTTTCGTTCTATCTTCCATTTTCCATGTGCAATCATTAGCATCACCACTCCGTTGAACTTTAACTAATAGCACAACCTTTCTCCATAATCGCTTTTCATTGCCATCGACAATTCAGTTATGTTGTTTGATAACTATCAAGTTAGGTTCCACTTCTGAATCTTCTTATGCTACCATCTCTATAATTTGTTTTCGGGTCATACACATACTTCTATAAATGGGATACGTGAAAAACATTATGTACACCCGAAAATCTTTCTAGCAATTCTACTCGATAGGATAATGGGGCAATCCGCTCAAGAATGGGAAAATGTCCAATAAATCGGGTTGCTAACTTTCCAATTCTTCCGAATCTCACTACTCCTCTCATGGGAGAGATCTTCAAAAATACCAAATCTCTTACTGAAAAATCCAAATTCCTATGCCTTTGATCAGCTTAACTCTTCTGCTTACTTTGTGCTTCATTCAGCTTTTTTCGAATCATGTCTACCTTATCCAAGGCTTCTCGGATCATGTCGGGGCCAAATACTAATCGATCTCCTGTTTGGATTCAACATGCCAGGGATCTACATGGACGACCATATAAAGATTCATATGGTGCCATATCGATGCTTGCCAAATAACTGTTGTTGTAGGAGAATTCCACTAAATGAAGATGACTCTCCCATGAACTTCCAAAATCTAAGACATAAGCTCGTAGAAGATCTTCCAAGAGTCTATTTACCCTTTTGGTCTGTCTATTAGTTTCAGGATGGTATGCAGTGCTTAAATTCAGCTTCATTCCAAAAGCTGTCTGTCATGCCTCCCAAAACTGACTTGTAAAAATTTAGTCCCAGGCACTTATTATACTGCATGGAACTCCATGTAATCGACCTTCATGTATATCTCTTCCAGACTTGAAGCAGTTTATTGGCTTTACTGGCTTGGTCAATCGGTCTAAGATAACCCAAACACCTTCATTTCCCTTCCTTATTCGAGCTAAGCCGTCGATGAAATCCATCGATATCTGGTTCCACTTCCAAGTCAGAATTTCAAGAGGTTGAAGTAATCTAGCAGTCTTTTGCTGATTGCTTTGATCTATTACCATTTTTCACATCTGCTAATATGGATAGAGATATCCCACTTCATACCATCCCACCCAAAAGTCTTCTTCATATCTCGATTCACTTTGGTAACTTCGAGATGTACCGAAAGTCGAGAATTGTGACATTTTGTTAAAACTTCTTGCCTTATCCCGTAGACATTCGGGACACATACTTTTCCATTCATCCTTAATATTCCTTGATAATCCACCTTAAATCCTATCCATCGATACTGTGTTTTCCTCCGCTGCTTTGACCATCTTTGGAATAAACGGATCTCGGAGCTGGTTCTCTTTTATACAATCAATCAAAGTTGGATGTACTATCAAATAAGCTTTAACGGCATGCTTTCTGCTTAATGCATCCGCTACCACATTGGAATTCTCGGGCGTATATAGGATATCTAAATCTAATGATGCGAGAAATTATAGCCAACGTTGTTGTATCATATTCATGTCCTTCTGAGTGAAAAGATATTTCAAACATTTATGATCTCTGAAGAGTTCAAACTTTTCACCTATTGAACGAAGACATATTATTTACCAAGGTCAAACAAAGTTTCAAACTAAACTATGAGAAATTCTTACTCGGTAAATAATGACTCCATAATTTTAACGTGAACACAATGGCTAATAATTCTAAGTCCCGCATTGTATGATCCCCTTCATGAGTCTTCATTTGTCTGCTTGCATAAGTAATAACTTTTCCATGTCGCATCAGAGCCACACGTACTCCTTCTCTAAAAGCATTGGTATATATATAGTTAAACCGTCGCTTTCATCAGCAATAGCTAGGACTGGAGTGGTAGTTAACCTTTTCTTCATTTCCTGTAATGCTTCTTCACATTTTGGTGTCCACTCAAATTTAACATCTTTCATAGCCAACTTTGTTAGATGGGAGGAAACTTCGGAGAAGCCCTGAAATAATTTTCAGTAATATGCTGCCAATCCTAAAAAGCTACAGATGTTCTTTGGAGTTTGTGGTTGCTTCCAATCTCTATAGCTAAAATCTTTCCTGGATCTACTGAGATCCCTTCTTCTAACACAATATACTCAAGGAATCTTACTTCTTTCTCCTAAAAGTGACATTTCGAGAATTTAGCTTTAAGTACATTTCTTCTCAATATTTCTAACACAATCTCCAGATGCCTTTCTTGTTCCTCCTCGGTTTTAGAATAGATAAGGTTGTCATCAATAAAACCAACACAAATTTGTCTAGTACTTCTCTGAATACTCCATTCATAAGGTCTAGGAAATAACCGGGCGCATTGGTCATCCCAAAAGGCTTAACTAACCATTCGTAAAAGCAATTCGGACCCCTAAAAGTAGTTAATGGAGTTTCATCCTCGGTTATGCTTAGTTGATGGAATCCTATGGCTAAATCCATTTGCGAGAATACCCAGACACCATGAAGTTGATCAAACAAGTCATCTATGTGGGGTAGAGGATACTTATTTTTAATCGTTTGCTTGTTTAGGTCTCGATAGTCTGCACAAGGCCATTTGGAGCCATCGGACTTTGCAACAAAAACCACTGTTGCGCCCCCAAGTCGAGCGACTTGGTCTAGTTAGTCCTTTCTTTAACAACTCATCTGTTTGGTTTGCCAACTGAATCTTTTCCTTCGAGGCCATCCTTCAAATAAGGTGAATAATGGGTCTTGCACCAGGAATTAAGTCAATACGGAACTTAATTTCCTGATGTGGGGGAAAACTTTTAACTTCCTCAAAAACGTCCTGAAATTCCTTGACAATTAGTATTGTCTCCAAACCTTTTTAAGATGAGTCAAGTGCATACAAGAAACTATCCCTTACTGGACTGGTTCCTGGCTAAATATTTCTATAATTTTTTTGAAGTTGGTCCATAAAGATACCGTTCTCTTAATGAACTCAAGAATAGCTTTATTCTTGGACAACCAGTCCATACTGAGAAAAACTTCAAACACAATAAAGTCAAAGACAAATAGGTCACATGAAAAATGATGGGGAAGGTAACTAGGTTGGATATCCTCACAAACCATACAAAGATTAGTCACTCCGCCTATGGGGTTGGACACATAGATAGGGATATCTACTATTTTTGTGATTATTTTTAATTTACCTACTAATCTCTTCACAATAACACTATGAGAAGCTCCTGTATCAAAAAAATACTCTAACTAAATCATTATAAACATAAATGTTACCTTCTAGAACTCTTTGCATTTTACATCTGCAGAGATTGAGAGTTCATCCTTTATGCCAAAAACTCCAGCCTGCTCTCCTCTATTCATCTAGGTTAGTGAACGTTATGGCAGAGACTTTTCAACACCATAGGAGAGACGGTTCCTTGCTGCTGCCTTTGAACCTTAGGATTTCTGCAATCTGTGGAAAGATGGCCTATAATCCTTAAAATGATTCTCTTATGATCCTCCATCGATCTTTCCTTACGATGGCTTCTTTCTCTTGTTCTGGTTGTTGCTATTTCCTTGAGCAGATACTGAGTTCTTCTTATCTAAGGCTTCATATCGGAAGCCCATATCCAGAAGGTCCATAAAGGTTCCTTTTACGTGAGCAGTCATCCTGTTCTGCTATTGTTCCTTCATTCCTATAATAAACATCTCGTTCTTTTTGAGGGGCGTGTCTATCAAACCAGGCCCAAAGCGAGATATTTCATTGAACTTGTGGGATATTCCTCTATAGATAGTTCTTCTTGTTTCAAGTACATGAAATTCATATAGGGACGGGATCTTCCGGCTGCTGGCATGTATTTATCTTCAAATACATCCTTAAACCTCTCCTACGAGAAATTGTCCTTTGAATCATTCAGATTTATGGACTCCCACTAAGCTAGAGCCCCTTCTTGTAACTATGAAGAAGCTAAGAATCTTTTCCATTCATCCTTGATATTCAATCCTTTAAAGATCCTTTCACATGATCAGAGCCAAGACTATACTTCAATAATGGACTCCATTCCTTTAAATGGTTTCCCTCCCAAGCCATTGTAATTCATGCATAGAATAGCAAAGTTAATTTGAGGTTGCACGGGGATTACCACTTCTTTAATTACTATAGCATTTGATCGACCGTTGGTAGCCGTGGTGTTGCTACTTCCACTTCTTCATCCTCTTCTATCATGTATCTACTATCTGCATATTGTAAGGAAATATCTTTAGAATTATAGACGAGATTATCTTAGGGAATGGGCATAAAAATCAAATATACTTATTCGGATAAAAATTTCAAATATACGCTGTCTCTGACTAAACTCATTCTAAGGCATTACTAACCGTATCTCTAATGAGTTGACCCCTTCAAGGTTTAGGTATTCGCTTAACCACAAGCTCTGATACCAACATGATGACCCACCTTGTAACATCCCCCTACTTGGAGGCCCAAAACTAACTATTACGGATGATGCAGTCATCCATAGTTATTGATCTTCGACGACCAAATACGGGGATATTAGATACATTGATACACAGAAATACAAGAATATGGAAAATTTTAAATAGCAAACACATTCCACTTCAAAATATTTCAAATTGATTACATAATCCAAGTACGCAGACCACGTTTAGATAACATATAATTAATACAAAATACACCAAGAGCGACATATGAAGATGCCCTCTTGGATGATCTGAGTATATAATAAGACAATAAAACAAATTTGCCTTTACAATCAAAACACACAGCAGAAATAAAGAACTCTAATAACAAGTTTGCCGCTTGCACGTCTTCGGAAGCTTTATTCATCTAAAAAGAACACCTGAAACCTTAACTCTCAACTTATTCAAAATCAATTGAGTACCCGTGAGTTTAAGGGGAAAACAAAAACTTCAAGTCAGACATAAAGCCTGGTATGAATGATAATCTACCATCTCAAACCATTTAGATATCTAGTGATACCACGTCGCTTAGTGGAACGGGTTTTCCCCTCACTAGTATCCTAAAACATTCACAAAACCATATATTATGCTCCTGCATCCACAACGGTTAAAACATAGTATTTCAAAACATTATGTTGATATAAAAAACAAGTAAATCAAATCTGGATTACCCATCCTCATTCATTCTGAATATCTGTCTCTATTATAGTTTCTAGGGTCACTATTAACCTGTTAAATGTTTATGGACTATCTGTCCAATTTCATAGTTTTCATGGGATCACTAAGAACCTAATGGTAACTCCAATATCTTTTCTCTTATCCTAGTTTTCATGGGCTAACTTGGAACTTATCTACTAACTATCAATATCTTAATCTGGATACAGTTTTTCATGGGCTAACTATAAACCTATTGGCCCCTGCCAATATCAATCATAGTTTTCATGGGATGACTATGAACCTATTGGCACCTGCCAATATCTTTAGTTATACACAGTTTTCATGGGCTTATTGTGAACCTATTAGCTCTTGCCAATATCCTTAGTTTTATGGTTTTTAACATTTCTTAAGTTATATTCACTACTGAGTCAACCTAGCTGGTCATCCTGCCCTTTCCCCAAAGTACCGTTATGGGTTAATTATAATGTGAATAAATATATGAAGAAGTAATCATAACAACAATTGATACCAACACATGTGGTTTATTATCCTTGAAATCATTTTTGTGTATATATATCCTGGTTAAACCTTTTAACATTTTAATCAAGGAAAACTTCTTCATTTCAAAACTCTTTGTTTATTTATGTCATGGTTATTCCTTTAAATTGAGATTGCGTTTATATTTCGAAATCCTAAACATCTCTTTCGAAGCTCTATCCTCTGTCAAAGCAAAAGCCTCTTTTCAAAACATAATAAACATATCTTTTGAAGCCCCTGTTAAATATTATCTTTCGAAACCAAATAAAACGTTCTTTAAAACATAGCTTCGAAACAAATGAAAGTACCCCCTTTCGAAAGCATTGGGTTAACTCTTTAAAAACATCTTTTGGGTCAAAGTGGTTATATATGAAAATATTTTTGGGAAAAGTTAATGGTGTCGGAAACATCTAGTCGAAAGCAACAACCTTTAAATTAAAACTTCGAAGGATAGAGTCGAAACCCCCTTTCGACCCTATTGCCTTCGAAACCCTCAACCCCTTTTGAAAGCATTTAAGAAGTGGCTTACTTAGGTTAAAATAGAGATAGCCCTTCGAAAGCATTGATGGCTTCAATACACTCGGAAGGAAAATTAGCGGTTGGGTTTCGACTTGGTCGAAACCACTCCTTTCGAAAGCACTCATTTAAAGATAAAAAGGTACCCCTTCGAAAGCTCATACTTAACATACTATGGCAACCTTCTTCGAAATCTACTTATAAAAACTCTTTCGAAGGCATATGTTTCAACTATGTCGAAAGCTTTAAATAAAATAAGGAAAGATCTTATCTTTTGAAAACAAAACAAGGTTTCAACCCCATCGGAAGCATTCCTTTCGATACCAAGACTTCCGCCTTCCTTCCAATCCACTGCGTACCATCTAAGTGATACCTTGTATATTGGTTTCGACTAAGTGGGTTTCGATTGGGATAGAGCGGAGTCAAAAGGAATCAAAAGGTACTGCTATTTGAGGCAGAACCAACTTTTTTGAGTTAAAGGCTGAAATTTAGCTACTTTTAGTATTTGTTTTATAACAACTTGCCTATTTGTAATCCTTTGATTGGTTGTCATAAAACTTTTCAAATACTTTATAAGTAAAACTGTCGCATTTATCAGATCTGAAATAAAGGAATTATAACGTTTAAGCCCTTCCATATAACAAAACCACCATTTGCAGAAAAGTTCCTCTTTTAAAATTATTTATTTTCCCTAATAAATCAACTGGGAAAAATCCCCAAAAATCACAGGAAATCTCTTTTATCATGTAATCAAACATATAAAAATTTCAAACCCAATTTCTTCCTGAAATACTTGAAATAAATTTTAAACCCAATTATACCATAGTTTCCTTTAGAAATTCATATTAAATTTTCTATAGGTTAGAAAATTCTAAAAATTAAAACCCATCTCCAAAATCATGGTTTACTTAACCTAAATTTTTCCATGCTATTCTAAAATCAATAACCCTTGGGTTTTACCCTAAAATCGTACGAATTTTACATATAAATGAATTGTTTAAATTAAACAATTAATAACTTAAGCATATCATCAACCAAAACATCATAGAAACGAAATTAAGTCATAAATCCGAAATCATATGATTAAAAAAACAAAAAAAGATGGAATGAATTATTATTCACCTTAGATATGATAAGGAATTTGAGATTTTTTGTTGATTAATCCTTCCTAGCTTTGATCCTTAGCTTTAGATTAAATTCTTCCTCTTTTCCTCCTTGTTAATGACCGGCTCTATTTTAGTTTTGGATTTGCTTTTGTGAAAATGAGAAATGGAATGTGAATGGGCAATTACAAAGGAGTATAGCCATGTATAATGAAATGGCTATTTTACTAATATGCCCATGTGTAATTTAATTAGCTAATAACCCATTTAAAGCTCATTTATTTTATTATTAAGCATGACCCTATATATGATTTATTCAAATCTCAATCCCCTTATCATCATTATTCTATTTAATTTATCTAACTAAATTTTATGAATAATGTTGTCAAAAATTTGGGGTGTTACAGGCTCCCCACTTAAAGAATTTTGTCCTCAAAATTCAGTAAGGACTAAATACTAAACATAGAAATCATCTGTAACAACTCCTAACAACCATACTAGCCTATCTGACTAGCAATCATCTATATAAATATAGTAGAGACATACCCTCAAAGCAGATCAAGGTAAGTATCTCTAATCATGTCTTTTGTCTCCCAAGTATAGTCCTTCTCATTTTCGCTCCACTGAACTTTCACCAACTTGCCTGTCTTGTTTCTCAATCTTTTCTCATCTCTTGCTACAACCCGGACTAATTGTCTAACAAAAGTCAAATTAGGCTCTACCACCTAGTCTTCCAACCTTGTCGGAGGAATAGTAGTCTTTGGATCATGCACATACTTACGAAGATGAGACACATGAAATACATTATGGACACCAGCCATACTGCTCGGCAACTCTACTCTGTATGCGAGCTTTCCAATCCACTTTAAAATCTAGAATGGACCTACATATCACGGGGCTAACTTCCTCGATTTTCCAAATCTCACCACACCCTTCATAGGTGATACCTTAATGAAAACCTTATCTCCAACTGAGAATTCTAGGTCATTACGCCTCTTATCTACGTAGCTCTTCTGTCTGGAGTGAGCTTCCTTCATCCTTCCTTGGATCAACTCAATCTTTTCTGATGCCTCTCTAACCAAATCAGGACTTAAGACTAATCTATCTCTGGTCTCCAACCAACATGCTAGTGATTTGCATGGCCTTCCATAAAAGCTTCAAATGGCGTCATTCCTATACTAGTCTGATAACTATTATTATAGGAAAACTCAACCAAATTTAGATGATCCTCCGAAGATCCACCAAAGTTCAATACACAGGCTCTCAATAGATCCTTGAGTACCTTATTGACTCTCTCTATTTGCCCATCCGTCTGAGGGTGATATGCAGTACTTACATTAAGCTTGGTACCCATCACTTCATGTAGACTCTTCTAGAATTCACTAGTGAACAAAGCGTCTCTATCACTGACCATGCTACTAAGAACTCCATGTAGTCTAACTATGTTCTTCATGAATAACTTAGCTAAAACAGGTGTTGTCCTGGTTAACTTAACTGGAATGAAATGGACACTCTTGCTCAACCTGTCCACTATAACCCATATACTTTCATTACCCCTATTTGACCTTGGCAACCCATCTATAAAATCCATGGATATCGAATCCCATCTCCAAACTGGAATCTCTAAAGGCTGAAGTAACCCACTTGGTTTCTGATGTTCAGCTTTCACTTGTTGACAGTTTGCGCACTGCTTAACCCACAAGCCAACATCTCTCTTCATTCCTTCCCAATAGAAGATCATCTTCATATCTTGATACATCTTGGATACTCCAGGATGAATCATAAACTTGGACTGATGACATTCTCCAAGAAATTCCATCCTCAAGTCCTCCACATTCGGAACACACAACCGTCCCTTCTTTCTCAACCATCCTCTTTGGTCAAGGCTAAAATCCTTTAGATCATTGATCTCAGGTCCAACCTAAAGTCTTCTGATCTTCTCAGCCAACACTGGATCCTCCTTCTACTTAGAAGCGATCCTCTCTATCAACACTGGTCGGACTTCCAAATAAGACAATATGACGGTATGCTGACTGGAACTAGCAGTGGACCTTAACTGCACACCACAACTAGCCAAAGCGTCTAAATCCTTTGACTCCACCAACATAGCTAACACCACATTCTGATGTTTTTTGCTATGAGCATCTGCTACCTTATTACCTTTGCCTGGTGTATACTCTATACCAAAATCATAAGCAGCCAAAAGATCCAGCCACCTCTGTTGTCTCATATTCAACTCCTTCTGAGAGAATAAATACCATAAAGACTTATGATCGGTAAAAAGCTTAAACCTCTCTGCTAAGAGGAAATGTCTCTAAATCTTCAATGCAAAGATTACTATTGCTAACTCCAAATCATGAGTAGGATATCTAACTTCATGCAGTCTAAGCTATCGTGAAGCATAGGCAATAACTTTACCATTTTGCATCAATACTGCCACTAATCTAGTTCCACATGCATCAGTATACACCACCAATCCTTGGTTTCCGTCTGGTTCTACTAACACAGGTGCATTGATCAACAAATGCTTTAACTTAAGGAACGCTTCCTTTGTCGAACCAAACAAACTTCGCATCCTTTCTTGTTAGCTTAGTTAAGGGTGCTGCTATCCGTGAGAAATCTTTAATGAATCTTTGGTAGTAGCTAGCAAGTCCAAGAAAACTCCTGATCTCAATCACCATCTTTGGTCTCCTCCAATTATTCACGACTTCGATCTTATTTGGATCGACTGACAATCCTTTCTCTGAAACCACGTGACCAAGAAACTTAACCTCTTTCTTTCAAAAATGACACTTGGTAAACTTTCCCTTTAGCTGATTTTGCCTCAGCGTCTTAAGCACTACTCTAAGATGAACCTCATGCTCTCTTTCATCCTTAGAGTATACTAAAATGTCATCTATAAACACCAGTACAAATCTATCCAAATACTCTTGGAAAACTCAGTTCAACAAATCCACGAAGAAAGCAGACACATTTGTCAATCCAAATGGCATCAACAACCACTCATGTGAACCATATCTAGTTCGAAATGCCGTCAAAGGAATATTGTCTTCCACCACTCTTTACTGATGGAAACCTATCACCAAATGAAATTTGAAAAACACTCAGGCACCACTCAACTGCTCGAACAGAACATCTATTATTGGCAAAGGATACTTATTCTTAATTGTCCTTTCGTTTAACTTACGGTAGTCGATACACATTCTCAACGGCCCATCTGGTTTCTTCACGAACACCGCGACCGATCCCCAAGGCGAATTGCTTGGTCTAATAAAATTCCTTCCTTCAAGATCCACTAGCCGCACCTTCAATTGCTTCATCTCAATCGGTGACATCCTGCTAGGTGGTCTACTCATAGTGTTCGGCTCCAGGCATAAGATCTATTCTAAACTCCACAGCTCTATTCGGTGGTAGTCTAGTGACTGGCTCAAAGACATCTACAAACTCTCTTGCTACTCGAACCTGACTTAACTCACCTCCTACCTTCGTAGCATTAAGCAAAGCACTAACACTCCGTCAGTATTCTCTATTGAGAATATCACTTGGTTATGACTATCAGAGTGTTTTAGTGATATCTTCCTATATTGGCAAAATATTCTAGCCTCATACCTACCTAACCAATCCATACCCAAAATGATCCCGAAATCTACGAAACCAATAACACACAAACCACATGCAAACTTATGACCTAACAAATCAAGTTCTAACTAGTCACATCTTAACCCTAGAGTTGCATACCCTCATAATGGATTCGCAACCCTTAAGGATGTAATAAGGTAGGTGGGTTCTAAGCATAACCTATCAACCAAACACTGAGATATAAATGAATGTGATGCACCTGTATCAAAATGTACTCCAACTAGAATACTCTAAATCAAAAGCATACCTTCTATCAAAGTCTTTCCCCTATCTAAAGTAGTAGGCCTAACTGACCCAATAGCAAAAACCTTTCCTTTGTCCGCCTTTACTGGCTCTGGACATTGATTCTTATAATGCCCAACTTGGTCACAATTGAAGCAATTCACATTCTTATTGTTTGTAGCTTTCTTCCCATTTCCTAACCGGCACTCACTCGCAAAGTGACCCTTCTTGACACACTTATAACAAACTATCTCAGCCTTTGACTTCCTAGCAGTATCTTCCTTCTGGGCTCCCTTCTTTTTTAAGAACTTTCTCTTCTTCCCTTGAGAACCCTGAGCTTCCATTGGCTATTTTTAAGCATAATCAGCAAGTAACTCCTCATGGAGAATGGCCATCTCTACCACCACATTACATGAATCATGGACATGTGTCATGGTCATTCTAGCAAGCTCCGGCCTCAATTCCTAAATGAATCTCTCATTCCTTCTGATGTCAGTGTCTATAATAGCATATCCATACCGAGACAGCTCTTCAAACTTAGTAGCATACTTGACTACTGACATCTCTCCCTAAACCAGATCCATAAACTTCCTCATCTGCTTCGATTTAGCAAACTCAAATATAAACTTCTGCTCAAATCTCCTTTTAAAATCAGCCCAAGTTAACTGCTCTTTTGGAACTCCGGCAGTAACACTATTCCACCAATGCAGCACTGACCTCTACAACTGTCTAGAGGCCAACCTTCCCTTTTGCGCATCATCTAGACCCAAATCAGTAAATATACGCTCACAATACAATAGCCAATTATCAACCTTTATGGCACTCTCTGTCCCCAAGAATGGCTTCCCACCCAAACTGGTGTAATTTCTATTCAGCAAAGCATAATTATTCCCAATTGAAGCCACATGATTAGCTCCTTCTACATTTCCGGCAACACCGGTAGCAGGTCCTACTTGCATCAAACTATCAAAGAACTGATACATCACCCTCATAACTACTGGTTGATTTCCAGGATCCACATTAGCATCAGCATTTTGATTACTAGCATTAGCCGGTCGACCTGGATTCCTCCAGGTAGTGGGTCGAGCATTTCCATTAGTTGTGTTGATTCCTCCACCGAGATTTCCTCTTCTTTTTCCTACTTCTATATCTCCTTTCTCGTAAATCTGCATACGAGCCTTAGTAAGATGTAGAAGAATAGTCTAAGAGAGTGGGGAATATATACTTATATATATATATATAACTATACATCAAATACAAGTACGTTACTATAGCATTAACCCAAACCCTAAACTTATTATCTTATTCATTGGATTATGTTTGAAAAATCTTTTAGGTTTAAATTTCTTTTAAGGTTTCATAAACCAATGCTCTGATACCAACTTGTAACATCCCCCTACTTGGAGGTCCAAAACTAACTACTATGAATGTTGTAGCCATACATAGTTATTAATCCTCGACGACCAAATACGGCGATATTAGACATACTGATACATAGAAACACAAGAATATGGAAAATTTTAAACAGCAAACACATTCCACAAATTGATTACATAATATTATTACGTAGACCACGTTCAGATAACATGTAATTAGTATAAAATACACCAACATCGACATATAAAGATGCCCCTCTTGGGTGATCAGAGTATATAATAAGGAAATATAAAAAATTCGCCTTTACAACCAAAACACATAGTGGAAATAAAGAACTCTAATAACAAGCTTGCCTCTTGCACGTCCTCGGAAGCATTATTCGTCTAACAAGAAAACCTGGAAACCTTAACCCTCAACCTACTCAAAATCAATTGAGTACCCGAGAGTTTAAGAGGAAAATAAAAATTTAGAGTAAAACATAAAGCTTGGTATGAATAATAATCTACCATCTCAAACCATTTAGATATCTAGTGAGACCATGCCGCTTAGCGGAATGGGTTTTCCCATCACTAGTATCCTAAACATTCATAAAACCATATACTGTGCTCATGTATCCATAATGGCTAAAACATAGTATTTCAAAACATTATGATGATATGCAAAACAAGTAAATCAAATCTGGATTACCCATCCCCGTTCATTCTGACTATATGTCTCTATTATAGTTTCTAGGGTTAATATTAACCTGTTAAATGTTTATGGACTATCTGTTCGATTTCATAGTTTTCATACGATCATTAAGAACCTATTGGTGACTCCAATATCTTTTCTCTTATCCTAGTTTTCATGGGCTAACTAGGAACCTATTGACTAACTATCAATACCTTAATCCGAATATAGTTTTCACGGGTTAACTGTAAACCTATTGGCCCCTGCCAATATCAATCATAGTTTTCATGGGCTGACCATTAACCTATTAGCCCCTGCTAATACCTTTAGTTATATACAGTTTTCATGGGCTTACTATGAACCTATTGGCCCCTGCCAATATCATTAGTTTTAAGGTTTTTAATATTTCTTAAGTTATATTCACAATTAGGTCAACCTATCTAGTCATCCTTCCCTTTCCCCAAAGTACCATTATGGGTTAGTTACAATGTGAATAAATATATAAATAAGTAATCATAACAACAATTAATACCAACACATGTGGTTTATTATCCTTAAAATCATCTTTATATATATTATATATATCTTGGTTAAACCCTTTAACCTTTTAATCAAGGAAAACTTCTTCATTTCAAAACTCTTTGTTTATTTATGCCATGGTTATTCATTTAAATTGAGGTTGGGTTTATGTTTTGAAATCCTAAAACATCTTTTTCGAAGCCTCTGGATAACCTTTGTCGAATGAAAAAGTCTCTTTTCAAAACATAATAAACATATCTTTCAAATCCCTTGTTAAATATTCTCTTTCGAAACCAAATATACCTTTCGATGGTATCAAAATGTTCTTTAAAACATGGCTTCGAAACAAACGAAAGTACCCCATTCGAAAGCATTGGGTTAACTCTTTAAATACATCTTTTGGGTCAAAGTGGTTATATATGAATGTATCTCTTTCGAAACCCTTATAAAATTGTTTGGGGAAAAGTTGATGGTGTCGGAACCATCTAGTTAAAAGCAACAACCTTTAAATTAAAACTTCGAAGGATAGAGTCGAAACCCCCTTTCGACCCCATTGCCTTCAAAACCCTCAGCCTCTTTCGAAAGCATTTAGGAAGTGGCTTAGCTTAGGTTAAAATAGAGATATCCATTCAAAAGCATTGATCGCTTCAATACACTCGAAAGGAAAATTAGCGGCTGGGTTTCGACTTGGTCGAAACCACTCCTTTCGAAAGCACTCATTTAAAGTTAAAAAAGGTACACCTTCAAAAACTAATACTTTAACATACCTTGGCAACCTTCTCGAAAGCTATTTATAAAAACCCTATCGAAATAATATTTTTTACTATGTCAAAAGCTTTAAATAAAACAAGGCAAGATCTTATCTTTTGAAAACAAAACAGTGTTTCGACCCCATCGGAAGCATCCCTTTCGACACCAGGCTTCTACCTTCCTTCCAATCCACTACATACCATCCAAGTGATACTTGTGTATTGGTTTTGACTATGTGGGTTTCAACTGGAATGGAGCGGAGTCAATGGAGTCGAAAGGTACAACTATTTGCGGCGGAACCAACTTTTCTGAGTTAAAGGCTAAAATTTAGCTACTTTTAGTATATGCTTTATAACAACATGTCTATTTGTAATCCTTTGATTGGTTGTCTTAAAACTTTTCAAATACTTTATAAGTAAAACTACCGCATTTATCAGATCTGAATTAAAGGAATTATAACATTTAAGCCTATCCATAAAAAAAAGAACATTTGCAGAAATGTCCCTGTTTTAAAATAATTTATTTTCCCTAATAAATCAACTAGGGAAAATCCCCAAAAATCACAGAAAATCTCTTTCATCGTGTAATCAAACATATTAAAATTTCAAAGCCAATTTCTTCTTGAAATACTCGAAATAAAATTTAAACCCAATTATGTCATATTTTCCTTTAGAAATTGATAACAATTTTCTATAGCTTCGAAAATTCTAAAAATTAAAACCCATCTCTAAAATCATGTTTTACTTAACATAAATTTTTTCCATGATATTTTAAAATCAATAACCCTTAGTTTTTACCCAAAAACCATACGAATTTTACATATAAATGAATTGTTTAAATCAAACAATTAATAACTTAAGCATATCATCATCCAAAACATCATAGAAACGAAATTAAGTCTTAAATCCGAATTCATATGATTAAAAAACTAAAGGAGATGGAATGAATTATTATTCACCTTAGATATGATAAGAAATTTGAGATTTGTTGTTGATTAATCCTTCTTAGCTTTAGATTGAATTCTTCCTCTTTTCCTCCTTGTTAATGGCCGGCTCTATTTTAATTTTTGATTTGCGTTTGTGAAAATGAGAAATGAAACGTGAATGGGAAGTTACAAAAGAGTATAGCCATGTACAATGAAGTGGCTATTTTACTAATATGCCCATGTGTAATTTAATTAGCTAATAACCCATTTAAAGCCCATTTATATTATTATTAAGCACAACCCTATATATGATTTATTCAAATCTCAATCCCATTATCATCATTATTCTATTTAATTTATCTAATTAATTTTCTGAATAATGCTGTCAAAAATTAGGGGTGTTACACACCTCCTTGGCCCTTAGAAATCGATATCAATACATCCTTAGTATACACGTGCCAAAATTCCAAGCACCGGAGAGGCGGATTATCAGAGGTTTTAAAAGAAATAATAGTAGAAGACAAAAATAATAGAATCTCACATCATATTCAATATTTAATTATAAATAGGTGTAGTACATGCAATTACTCCAAATTGCTCCATTAGAGTTCCAGTAAGTGCTAATCTAGCCAGGACAGTTATAACTACCTATCCTCACAGGTGTTATTAAATACATAATACAACAGAATTAATAGATAACTTTCAACAAAGGACCCAAAATACTCCGTACTCCATGCTCCTTCTAGATATGTTCCATACTACCTAACTACTTGGCTGCCCGAGAAAACTAAGGCACCTAGAGTTTAAAGGGAAAGGAAATAAACTCTGGATTAATCATGCGACTAGCCTGAGAAAAATCAAAATAAGGGATACTTTTGAAATCAAAGGGCATCTCATATGACCACGCTGCACATAAACATGGATGGTAACTTATGGTAACCAAAACATTTGCTGCATAAAATCTGGTAATATTATTTTTAATGACATTCTTTCGAAAGCGACTTTCAAGTAAATATACATAATCTTAGTCGAAATTGTGACATTATTAAATTCCAAAATACTAGGCTCTCCAACCAAGTCCAAAGGAACTTATTGGAGAATAGATTCCATATAATGGTGAAGTAAAGGACTACCTTCTACATAGTACATCTCTAGAAAAATGCACTAAGACACCAACAGAAGGTCGTCTACCAACATAGAACCGACCTACCTTTACCGTAGGTAGTACCGAATATGACATCACCCCAGTCGTTCCCGACCTATCTAGGATTCCAAAGCATACACAACAAACCCGAAATATGGAGGGTAATCTTGAAAGGTGATGATCATATCCTAATGGGTGCGACCCACATAGCCCTGTCGCATCTACCCAGTTTTTGTCATTCTCGAGTGATAAGGCTCGAGGTAACGGTTACCTTTCTCATAGCACACATTTCACTTGAATGCTGCATTGCCAATTCCATCACACACTATTAATTTCCACAAATATACAATCTCTAGGCTCGTACAACTTAGAGAAAGGTGTTAAGTATAGGATAGTTACCTCTTACACCACCAAACAGATGTATATTTGTAAAAATCAATATATTTGCATTTTAGAAATGCAATGTCAGAATTTCATCCACACAAGTTTTCCAAGAACAGGACAAACCGAAGGAACTCCCCTACTACATGCTGTCTGTAATCACCCCTAGGATTAGGAGCGAGTAGCCCTTGCATCGAAGATCAAATGAAGATACTACTATCACATATATATAATATAGGAAATTTCCCCCAGGTGTCAGTGACATGCGAGCTTACATTCCATCTTCTAATTTAGTATCATTCCATGTCTTCACTTCAAACGTGTATAATAGTTCGAAGTGATTTTCAGATAGGAATCGCCCAAAACCGCTCCCGGTTCCTTGGAATTAATCATCGATAAAAGACGTTAAGTTCGAGAGTGATTATCATTTCATTTATCAGTATCTTTAATCGAATAAAATATCTCTTTTAGAGATATAAATCTTTAAATCATATTCTTTTCTAATATATACAGAATCATTAAACCTCTTTTTTTAACTTTGGAAATATCAAATCATTTTTCATAAATCACATTGCAAAACTTTATTGAGAAAAAGGTTGATAGAAATTATACTAATTCTACTCAATATTAATTTCCATATTCTACATTTACTATCCATCGAATAATGATGGAATCACCTTTTAAATTCACATGGATAGTATGGGTTCCCTCCTCAGAATTTAATACCAAGTATAAGAAGATTATTTCTACATAATCCAAGTTATATTAAATTTGTAAATTAGAATCTTTTATACTTGCCTCGTTTCCGACATTTCCACCTTATCTATTCCTCGCCTGGGAAAGAGGCCAAGTGAGTCAGGGCATTGGTTACTCCTAAACATCTCCTTATTTTAAGCATCCCACATCCAAATCTCATGAATAGAAAAATCCAGTCTACTCATCGGCTTTTAAAGCCAAAATTAAATCACTTAATTATAACAGCCTTTCTTTAAATCATTTATTTAAACTCTTCAAAATAAATTATGAAACCTCCATATTATCTTCAAAATACTTAATTATTTATTTTAAAACATTTATAAAAGATTTGGGAAAGATACTTAAGTTTAAAGCCAAATTTCAAAAGTTATTAAAAACTGCTACAAAAAGTGCCGCGAATAGTGTTTTAAACGCTTATTTGGTCAAAATGACTTTTCGATCATTTAGAAATTCATTTTTATAACTCAAATCCTTTTTAAAACATTTTAAAATATTTATAGAATTTATTCCACATTTTTTTAAAGAATTAAAAATATCAATTTTAAAGAATTTATCGCGTTGTTTCTGAATTGCCAAAGCGCGATTATTTTGAAAACTTGATTTGCTCATATTTCAAAATCTACAAAATGAATTCTTGGTCTTTTTTTTGTTTGAAAATTATTATTATAAGAGTTTGAAAATTTTTTATTCTAAAGAATTCTGACTTCGATTCCATTCTACAAATAGTTTTCACTTTCTATGGCATGAAATTGCGAACTACCATTACACGACGCGTCTATTTTAGCTAATTTTTCATATCCTTTCCAAATGTTGTTGAAACAATTTTAAATGCTTATAAAACATTTATAAATCATTTAAAACCATTTTAGAAAGGTTTAACAATCTCCTATACATCATTTCATTTATTATAGGAAAGTGATTTCCTTTGTGATATTCGACGTATATTTAACATGAATTGTTTACACATCAAAACAAACATATTATCATATCCAAACATGGTTCACAATAATCACAACCAAGTATAGCCAAACATGTGTATCATCCAAAATATCATAATATAAATAGAGTTACTCACCTTAGATTCAATCGAACTAACTTTAAAACGACTATAACTCCGCTTTCGAAAAATTTAGCTTGCTAAACTTGCACTAAAGCTTCTAGATGGGCTCTCCCTTGGCCTTTAGTGCTTGGATGCTCATGGCCTTGCTTGAAAGAGAGGAAAGGCTTGGCCTTTGGGTGGCGGATGGTGTGGCTATGGGTTTAGAAGGGGTTTGGCTTTGGTTTAGAGGTATTTGATAATATATATTTACTATATACATTTAATTACATTTTTCCATAATTTTCAACATTAATTTCCTAAGGTAGGAAGCCAATAAAGTAGGGAGGAGAAGTGAAGAAAGCTTAGGAATTTATGAGCAAATGAAGTGAATATGGATGGTGGTATTTATAGGCAAAAATGTGAACTAAAATATCATGATATTTATTTGCCATAACATCACCATTGCCTCATCCATTTGCCTCCCACCTCTATCACCTTGCATGGCCGAACATCCCCTCATGTGGCTACTGCATGTGCATGTACTTGTATGTAAGAGGTTGACTTTAAGATGCTTAAGGATGAATTTTAGGAAAATATCTTATATATTTTGTATTATATATATATATATATATATATGTTTATATATGTTATATGTATGTAGATGTGTGCATGTAATATGTGAGTGCATGTATATATATGTGAACTTGTATATGTGCATATGTATGTCACAATGATCAATAATGTTGTACAAATTTTCTACATTGAATCGTTACGAATTTCGATTTTGGTTTACGGTCATATATTCACTTCTTATTTAATACACACACACACATACATACATACATATATGTATGTATGTATGTAAACAAAGTTAGATAATAATATTTCTATTATTATATAATATTCAAATGGGCTTTTTTAATAATTAAAATAATTATTAAATCATTTAAACTTAATTTAAATTCAAAAATCATTTATTCCAAAATAGTGATAACATTGACGATGTCATAAAGGGATTTAAATTTAAAAAATAAAATAAATAATTTTATTACATGTGCTCACTGATATAGATAAATGAGTGTATGAATCCAGCTTGTGCATGATGTCGGATGCTCAAAGAGTTGTTTATCGATAAAACGGTTTTCGATTATTTTATCGATATTTTCCAAAGTACATATTTTTGTAAATATTTATTCAAAATAAGATTACCAATATTATTTATTGTTCAAAACACCATTATTAATGTTAAAAATCATATATTTGAATATTTTTAAATTTAAACATATTTTTCCAAAATGATGAATTCAAGGATCGTTACAGTAAACATCTGTGTTTTGTACATTTCTTTCTTTTAGGAATATTCCTTATTATTTCAGATGCTACGCTTTTATTAATATTTATAAAACCATTTATTTTATACAAATTTACATTGCAGTACACTTTATTCCAATGAATTAAATACTATTTAAATCCCAGTTTGTCTTATAATAACCTCTAATTCATATTTACTAACATATGTTGTTTACCCAACAAATCTGGAATTACTATACAATTCATTAACTTAGGAAATGCTTTCACCCTTACTTTCCAGATTCACATACATGTAATATTTAAATCAACTTAACAATCCATATAATATGTAGGCATAGTTTTCAAATTCATTACATATATATTTAAGACTACAACTCCAAAATAATTATATTCAGGCATACAAAGAACATATTTACAATGAAATAAATCCAATATTAAACAAAAATATATAATTTTCCACTCACTTTTAAGTTTTCAAATCTATAGATCTAAATCCTGTTATTTTTGTTTGACTCCTTTTTCATCATAACGAAATATGTACTGCAAGCATATACATACATATTAAAAATTTAGATCTGAGAATAGATTTGAATTTGTATTAGATTTGGATTATAATTATAATTTAAATTAGCTTTGAGATTCAGTTCGATCATATTCTTCATCTCTATAATCATCTGCAATCCTCCACTTGTATATATGTATATAAATTATAGTTTTATTAAGGTTTAAGAATTTGTGGAGAAAAGAAAATGGTAGAGCTTTGTCTTGCTTCAGAAAATATGAGAAGAAAAGTAAGAGGTTAGGCATGTATTTATAAGGGTCTGAATCAATGCCAATGGTAAGATTATTCTATTTTAAATCTGAGTCATTAGCCTGGGTTTAATTTACAGCCAACACAGCACTACCGGTCGACCCCTCAACATCTAACGGTCGACCGCTAGCTATTGACTAGCTCAAGTGAGGTGATCAACCGGTCGCCTTTATTTGTTAACAAATTCATGTCATTTGTTTTATCCTTATACGACCTATTCTCTCCTATTCTAACCAATATGGTTTAACGTTAATTATACTTAGATGTTAAGTACGTATTAACTGATCGTTAACGTTAATAAACGTTGTTAATTATATTTATTTCCTTATTAACATACATAATATTTATGAACCAAAATATTAAAACGTTAATATCTTTTTCGTTTGAACTCCGATCGAAAGCTTTATATATAAAATTTTATCAGAAAATTGCCATGAACCCAACGGTGCAAGTTTCGTGGCTAAACTCTGACATTTGTAAAAAATTTATTTTTGGCTTTACTAATCATTAATTGATTTCTTTTTAATTAACTATCGTTAAAATTAAAGGGTTTTACATTCTCCCCACTTAAAAGAATTTCGTTCTCGAAATTCCTCAACGGTTGAATCATGTAACATGACGCGCAACCAATCTAAGCTATCCAACCAATTAACGTGCAACCAATTTTTTGCAAACATAATTACAAATGCATGGTGTATCGTAATTCATATGATATGTATACTGAATAATTCTAAATCGGCGCCTCCTATTTGAATGCTTTCTTTAAAACAGTTTTGAAAATATGGTGTAACAACCTATATATATTGGTAGTTTTGTATGTATGCACATTTTTAAAATCAAAATATTTGTTTTTGCATCCAAATTTTTCCTACGATTCTATGAATAGAAGCATTATTGTTCAACCAATTTTGCATCCAATCCTTACCATCTGATATCTATCAATAATTTTCTAACATCCAAAATTTTATAAATCCGATTTTCTAAACCTATATTCTTATGTCGAAAGAGGTTATATGGAAATTCCCTATTTCCATCCTTTCCTTGTGTATCCCTTTCCCTATATCTTGGAACCTTCTCTTTTGTCCCAATTCTTTTTTAACTTTTCAAAGCATAGTTCACATAAGTAAATTTACTTTTAAATTTCTAGATTTTTAAAATAGATTTATTTTAAAACAAGTTTGGTTTACCTATCGATAAGGTATGGAAAAAGAAATCCCAAGGAAAAAACAGCTTTTCCCTTATACCTTTTACTTTACTATCACTTCTGTCGTACGGTAAAATTCATACTTACTAACCCATCAACTTTTTTCCTATGCCAACCATGTGGCATTCCAAAAATAAAAAATTTCCCTTTTTTCGTTCAAAATTGTTTTCAACTAAATATTAGAAATGGTTAGAAAATTTAAAAAAATAACATACTTTTTTTTGAAAAATTTACAATAACATTTTCTGTTGAAAATCAATGATTTTTGAAAAAAAAATTTCAAAAATATTTGCTTTTAAACTAAGCCACATCTTACGCAGTCGGGATTTAGTCAACGAGTTAAGTCCATGATTTTCTCCTTTCTTCTACACGGTAAGTTTTCGAATTTCTAACCTTTTCTTTTAAATTAGAAAAATAATCAGCATGCATGTTCATTTATAAATTTTAGCTTTTAAGGTATAGAGACAGCTTGTGGTTTCGCGACAACTTTTCATTGTCCTTCACTTGCTAAAATTTATCTTCCCAAATTTTTAAGATTTTTGGAACTTGACAATATTTTACTTTTAGTAGTGTATAAATTTCCTAATTTATTTTATAGACTTCTAGTCTTACTTTGCATTAATTAAGTGTCTTTTAGGAAATTTTCTTATTTTACACTTTTCCAATAAATATTATGGTCCATAGAAAATAAATAAAAGGAAACATTACTTATTAGCATTGTATGCTTTTATGCAACAGAAACAAATAATGCTTACAACCCAACTAACCTAAAAGAAACAATTACTGGAAGCCACCCTTCAATACCAAATGGCGTTAATGATGTTTTGGCCCAATCACTTCTTACTTAAATTGAATGAAGCTTTTTAACATGTCATTCTACTATAATCCACATATCTTAACTTTCCTTTTTGGTTTCTAATAAATAAGTTATAGCCATCACTTCCATTAAAACATCCAATTATGAGAAAAACTGTGCACCCGCACACTGTGGTTTGTTAGAAATATAAATTTTGTACATATAGAAAAATTCATTGGCAAATTGGCTTGATAGAATAACTTTTCCACCATATATCTTGCCTTTCTTAACCTTGAGTCTACCAACTTCCTCTATGTGTGTTTTCCATCTTATTACCTTCTATTACCTTCTTCTTTTAATCCAAATCTCTTGATAGTATTCTCAAATTTGGGTATTTTCTTTCTTTATCCTTGATCTTTCATGCGAGCATACTCTCGAACTCGTAGATTGTACTTTGATACCATTCATCATTTCTTTATGGGTTCTTCTTATAGCTTGCATACATGTCTAATAAAACATTCCTAGGTCCTCACCAATATTCCTTACACTCTACGGGAATCCCTTACTGCTACTCTACGAGCATTCATTACTATTTTACTCATATTCTTAACTTTGACTCCGTCTTACCTAGGCAATCGTCCCTGTTTACTCCGTGTTATTATTTTGGTTTGTTCATTGTCTTTTTTCCCAAAATTAAAACTTTACAATTATAAAGTATTTAATCCTAAAAAATTTATTTTTCAAACAATATAAACTTGGAAACATTTTGTTTATATCTTTCAATAGTTTGGTTTCAAAAAGGTACCATGAAAATATCCATATTTTAACCCATTTTAATTGTAGGCTTCTTAACCTTAAAAACTATAATTTATAATATACTAATTAAGTTTATTTATTAAATTGAAAGGAAATGTTAGGCGTTAAATTATCTAAAGGTCATTTATTTCTATTAAAATAAGGGCCAATTTTTTTTACATGAATGGTCATTCAAATCAACTTTTCCTTTCAAACTTTATAACAATGAAGATTTTACTTCTTAAAATTGGAAATTTTTAATCTACCCTATTTATTAAGTTTCGTATTCCAAAAACTCAATTTTTACATCAAACAATTTTCTTCAAAAATGCACTTACAGTGTTTATAAAACATCATCTATAACTTTTACTAAAAACTGGAGTAGATAAGGACAACTTCCATCCTATTATTTTATTAGTACTCATGTTACTTTCACTTTCAGCCTTAGCGGAGGTTCTAATAGCATATAATGGGGACTTCTAAAATGGTATGTGCAATTACTGCACATATTTGAGGAGACTATCCATTTTTCTTTATTTTAATTTCCTATATTGTTTCTAATTACTAACATTATTTCATATAAATTTCTAACTTTGTTTCTGTTAGTACTTCATAATGTTACTAATATTTAGCTTTCTTCTACTAAACCGCTCTTATTTAAGTTACTTCTCTTTATATAACTTTTCCCTTAATTAACAATTTTCTTTATTGAACAATCGTAATGCGTTCATCTACTACTTTATTTTTTGGTTCTAATCTTCTTTTCCCATTCTATTTACCCCATTTTAAACTTGTACCACTTCCTATTATCCATCCCTTAAAAGAATTTCACAACTTAAAATTTTTCATATAAGAAAAGTCGACAAGCTTTATCTACACTTTATATTTTTTTCAAAAGAAATATTTCTTTATTAAATCCCATTTTAAATGAAATTTTCGATCTAAATATTTTTTTATTAGAACTTTTATTTAAATAAAATAATATGGGTGTTTTATTTTGCCTAAAATTTAATATCTACTTACTTTTCAAAAATAGGGTTTTCTTCTTCCAAATAAATCCTTTGAAAATCATTTGAAGTATTTTATATATATATATATATATATTCAAACCTTTTTATATTAAATTATTTCATATAGGGTCGGACTCGGGGTGAGTTTTACTTTTTCCTAATTTTGGACTTTTCTTCTTTACCACTTACTTTTTAACTTGCTTTCTTTCAAAATATATTAAAAATCCAGCTATCGTCTTGGAGGGATTAATACACACCTTCCTTCAAGAACTAGCTCAATTCTTGCTTTTGGATTTCTACAACATATAGATTCTTCTCGTGCTATTTATTTGGACCTAATGTACATCATTAATTAGCAATCCTACAGGATCTACAACAACAGAGCAATCTGTGCTCTATAAGGAAGTTAAGTACTAGCCATCTTTAGGGACCCTTCTATATGTCGCATTCATGCTCTTCTTAAGTCAACGCCTTTTAACATGACCTATTTCCTATGGGGTAATCAAGGTAGGTATATATCTTTAACTTCATCTATTGTTCCAACCCATAGCCGCGTTGTCCATCTATCAGAATATGGTTGTAACTACTTCTAAAGTCAAAATTTATAGAGTTTTGCATATTATATGCATGCGTGTGTATAATTATAGGTAGAAATACAAATACATTCACTCAACGTATCATAATTCTTAAGATCGACTACCTAAGCTCTAATACCAAATGTAACAACCCGCATCTTAATAAGTTTGAATTTTGCGCTAAATTGAAAACCCAAGCCCACCAAAGTATGGATTGTTGCTTTTGGTATCTTGAAAATAAACAATTGCATGTCTAAGCACTATCGATATAAACTCAAAGCAGAATGGTAGAGTATAATAAAACATATATTTATTGAACAAGGTTCACACTTCCAATATCTAGTGTTCTTGTCAATGTCGAGCATGCATAAGAAAATTTGTCCTTCCACGGTTCCTACCTTATACCAGTACATTTTTCACTAAAACTATCCTATGGGTTGTAATGAGGAAGGGGTTAGAACAACATTCTTGTGACTTCACGTACATGTAGGATACGCCTCATTTGCTCGAAGTAGACAATAACTACATACATATGTGTCTATATATATATAAGTACCACAGTTCCCTTTGGACCAGGATACTTTCCCCTTTGGTATCTCTAACCCAGCACTTCGTCAGGATCCATCGTCAACGTTGTATCACATCCTTATCGTCCTGTATACCTAGAAACTCCCATAGTGCCCACAAATGGCATTACGATTATTTAGCCGTATTCTGTTCGTTTTTGAAAACTTATCTAACTGCTTCACATCATGGACTCAACTCCATGGACTATTGAGGACTCAGCTCTTTAAAATATCTTATTAATTTGAAAGACCCTCATTAAAAAGGTTATCTAGCCTTTCCTCCTAAATAATAAACTAAAAAATAAACAAATTTGAGGCAGTGCTTATCCTAAATGTGATTTACACTAGTAGGAAGTGTAGTCCGTTTAGGCATAACCCTTGTCTTTTCGCTGACCATGCAAGACCAATGACATTCTTAACCTATGAAAACAACTCCTAGTCCACAAAATGGTACCAATCTCACGGTGTTATCATCCAGCCTTGCTCACCATCCCATTTAGATTGCCTAATGCAATCAAGGAAATGCCCACTTGGTTACTTAAAACGCACCCACAAATATTTGAAGCAGACTGTACTTGCCCTTTGACATTTCAACCGGGGCGAACCATCCTAACTTGGGCACTCCCTTTACCTATAAACAAACGTATAATCCGACGGGTCCTACAGTTGGATATCTCCTACATCAATATAATGTATACACAACTACTGGTAGCCCCTTGCAAAGCGTAGACTTCTATTGTGTAATACTATTGACCTTGCATTCCAATTCATTTTAATAACTATGTCATTCTTATTTAATCTAAGCTATTAGCTAACTTTAATAATTTACACTCGTCATAAATGCATACTCAAGGCTACGTATTTGTTAATACTTGTTTATTTACTATACCTCCAATGTTCACTGTTAATATGTAGTTATTTTTACATAACTGAATCCTTATATCTTTATTGTCAATTTAATGTCATTTACCGTTTACTTTTAACTTAAAAGATTTAGATATCTTTTATGCTTAGTTCCCCTAAATTTATTAGTTCTTCTATTCCTTTTCAATTCTTACTATCTTCCTTTAATTACTAATTTTCTTATTTACTCATTCATTACTATACCAACATTTCATCGCTTATTATTTAAATTTTAATTTGTCTTTATTACATATATATTCATTTAATAATTGGACTATTGTTATTATTACTACTTACAATTCTTTGGCTTATACTTAAGGATTTCTGCATTTTAATGGGTTAGAATTACATCCTCCAACAAGGAATGTTAATGCTTTAAATTTCCATAACTTATCTAAAAACTTGTGCTATGTTTGAAATCACAATGAATTATCTTTTTAGTTATAATTGAAATAGACAGTACAAAATATAGTGAACATTCTCCAGGTCTCAATTTAAGCTTGCAACTCAAAAATAACTATATTCTTGCATACAAGGAATAGATTTACAATGAAATAAATCCAATATTATATAAAAATACATAATTCCCCACTCACCTTTAAGCTTTCCAAATCTCCAGGTCTGAACCCTGTTATTTTTGTTTCACTCCCTTTTTCTTCCTAACAGAATATGTACCAAGCATATACATACATATTAGAAATTTGGATATGAGAACAGATTTGAATTTGAATTAGATTTAGATTTATAATTATAATTTACCTTGGCTTCGACAATTCAATTCAATCATATTCTTCTTCTCTATTATCCTCCGTTATCCTTCACTTGTACATACATATATAGATTATAGTTTTATTTTGATTTAAGAATTCGTAGAGAAAAGAAAATGGCAAAGCTTCGTCGTGCTTTAGAAAATATGAGAAGAAAAGTGAGGGATTCGGCTTGTGTTTATAGGGGTTCGAATCAACGCCAATTGTTAGATTATTCTATTTTAAATCAGGGTTGTTAGCCTAGGTTCAATTTACGGCCAACACAGCACTACCAGTCAACTGCTCAACATCTACCGGTCGATCTGCAACAACCCGCATATTTTACGATTGTATATTTAAATGTATTATTTAAATATAGCATCGTTAATCGGATTAAAGTCCGAAAAGCTACTTTTTGTAAACAGCCGAATTGGGACTCAAGACCACATCAATTGTGTCCAAAATGGCATTTACAACTTTTTTGAGTATAAACATCGATATGTTTGGAGATGAGTGAATTTCGCTATTTTTCTATTAGGGCTTTGGGTTTGGGTTTGGGTTTCAGCCCATCAACCCATCTAATACCCTAACACTCCACTCTCCTCTTCATTCATTCTTATTTCCTAACACTCTCAAGCTTAAGAGAAAATGGGGGAAAGAATGGGAAATGGAAATTCCTAAACCCTAGTTTCTATTAGGAATTCAAGCTCTAGCTCCAAAATCAAAGAGAAGCTTAGGTAAGCATCCTCTTCATCTTCTCCATCTCTATCTCTCTTCAATTTCAAAAATTCCTAAACCCTAACTTAGGAAATATTTTCTTATTAGCTTTGATTGGAGCTTCTTGAGTTGAGATTGAAGAGGAGTTGATCTTTCCTTTGCTTTAGAGCTTCTCGTTCATTGTTTTTGGGTTTAAAGGTGAGTTTTTGAACTCACATCTACATCTATGGCTTTCATTGTTGTTAGGTATGAATTCCTAACATCTATTCATGTTCATTTGCTTTTGATTTGGATTGATTTAGTGAATTTTCCAATTTTTGGTTTTTGAAGTCCAATTTTGTGAAAATCCTTTTATGGATGTTTGAACATGTTTACCGAGGTGTATCGAAGAGCCTATAAGGTTGGGTTGTCGCTTGGCATAAATCCCTAGTCGCCGTTGCTCGATTGATCGTTTCCGGTAGGATTTCGCTCTTCATAGGGGCAAGGCTGAGAATACTACAAATCGCAGTTCAGTCGACTGAACTGTAGGTTAAGTCGACTGAATATGGGGGTAGAAAATTCCTATCCCTGTATCAGTCGACCGACCTCTGTGTTCAGTCGACTGAACCTGGGGACAGAAGATTCATGTCCCTGTATCAGTTGATTGACCTCTATGTTCATTCGACTGAACCTGGAAGCCATTTAGTTTCCACGCATAGAATCAGTCGACTGATCATTGAGTTCAGTCGACTGAACCTGCTTATCTCAACCAATTTTGCCGTTTTGTGTGGATTTCCAACTTTTAAATCGATTCTCGTTTCTCCGATTAGATGTTATCCATTTTGTTGACTTGGATAATTTCTTGTTCGGGATTTTTGGGAATATCCATGTTGATGGATTTTGTATCGATTTCTTTGGATTTAATTCACGTCTTCAAATGTGAATTTTTGTTGATTGATTGTTTCTACAATCATTTATGTGATTTGTCACTTTAAAATATAAAGGTTTTTTATACTAGTAGTAAATATTCAAACTCTTTCACAAAGATGTTTCCAACTCTATTTTAATTCAAATCTCGTTTATAAATCCGTTTTCCATATATACAAACCTTTACCTCATTCGTACGAGAAATCCAATTAAACGACTTAGTAAAACAAGTGGTATGAAACGCTTGCGTTTACTTCGTCGGTTAATTCTTGGACTTGTTCGATTGAACTCTTGTGACAATTTTCAAGTGGAAATCTACAATTTGTTCGTAAATATTTAAGTTAAGCCAGTGGTTATGGGACATGAAGCTAAACTCATTTATTTACTAGCTTAGTGTAATCGACACTTCTTGTTGATCGATGATGATCATTTTATGGTTTAGACTAGCGATATGCGATGTCTCTTTGTCCATGTGTGGGACTGTACCCCGATTTATGGAGCTTCGTCTCGTTTTGATAGGCTAGCGACCTATGGTTTTATGGAGTTCGGTTCATCGGGCGTTCGCTGTACTACATCGTTGTTTCGTATTATTTGAGTTTGGTTCATCGGACGTTCGCTGTACTACGTCGTTGTTTCGGATTATTTGTGTTCAGGTTCATCGGGCGTTCGCTGTACTACGTCGTTGTGCCTGATTATTTGAATTTTTGGTTCCTCGGGCGTTCGCTGTACTACGTCGTGGCACCGGCTCTATGGCCATGGGTTAGCGACCCGTTTGTGATGCACGTGTTGGTGAGTTTTGATGCTCCCGTTTGTGATAGGCCTCCCCCTTTGTGATTTCTGGATTTCTAGTTGATGATTTCTAGAATTTGTGTTTCACCCATTTTCGTGGATTGGCATTGATTTATTTTTTCAATATTTGTGTTTTGGTGAATAATTTAAAGAATGTGATTCTTTTTGGTGTTTTGAGACGATTTGAGATATTGTATGATTTTTGTTGTTATTTGATGTATACTTGTCACAGTATGGCATTATTGTTATCTTACGTTTTTGTGATATCTCTTATCCTATACCATTTTATCTGATATTTATAGCTAGACTGATCCGTTTATTATTTTCTTCTTAAATAATACTCGGGTCAGACCGAGATATTTCAGGTGCTTCTGCTTGACTTCTTATCAGGGTCCGTCACCTGACTTTTGGCTAACTACTTTAGCTTAGTAGTTTTTGTTTGTATACATTTAAGATAGAGACTCCTTGATGTATACTTATTCTTTTGTCTAACACTTGTATCTATTCTTTTGTGATGTAGTGGATCTAGTTTCACCACTACTTTGATGTACACTTTTATGTGATATATTCATATCTGTTTCCGCCTTTGTGATATGAATATCTGTGACTGATTTGTGTTATTTTTATTTCTATATTTGTTTTCAAAGGCCTCATAGCCACTGTGTGGTAGCTTTGAGTTTGTATTTGATATGTCGGATTTCCTCTTGAAATGAAATGTAAGTTATATTATCTGACATATCGTTACTCGCACAAAGCAATTACACAGATAGTCGCTCCTCAACTGCCTTATTCTTTGTGCTAGTCGACGGCATTACCCAGTAGTATCCTTGGCTAGCGTGAGTATAGAGGTGGGGCATCACATCTTGGTATCATAGCCAAACTTCGAAACAATGTAGAATAATCTAGCAAGGATCATTGTCCTAAGTCTTTCTTAGGAATCGTGCCAAAGGATTTAATTTGAGTCTTCGTACCATTCTATCCTATTTCTTTTATTGATGCCTTGTTTTATCAATCATGTTTGTTTGATATTCATTCTGTGAATAACCTTTTTCCTCTTCTTTCTTTCTTAAAGAAGAGAAATGGTTAGACCAGGCCGTCCCAGCGCCGTTCAATCCAGTGCTACTCCTCAGGATGGAGTATTTATGTCTGCTCAACAACTTTTAGATCTTGTGAACAATGCCCAAGCTGCTGGACCCATTCTAGTGCCTACTCACCCTAAATCCGGGTTTGCATGCTTGTGCAGAGATTATACCACTTTGGGTGGAAGGCCATTCAAGGGATCCGAAAGTGTTATAGAAATCCAAGCTTGGCTTAGATCGTGCGATCGCATCTTTTCTCGCATGAATCTTATTGATCTTCATCGAGTCCAAGTGGCTTCTAGCATGCTCCAAGAAAGAGCATTAGACTGGTATGTGCTTTTGATTTCTGAAACTATTGAAGCGGATCTTACTTGGGAGCAATTCCGGGAAAGATTCAAATTGAAGTTTGTGCCTGAGGCTGAAAAAGTAACTTTAGCTCGGTGCTTTTTTGACCTTGTTCAAGGTGAATCTTCTGTGACCGACTACGTCGCATCTTTTGAATCTCTCTCTAAATATGGGGTCAAATATATTAATACCCCATTGAAGAAAAATCAAAGATTTGTTTATGGGTTGAATAAGAACCTCAAAAAGCCTTTACTTCTAAAACTAGAAGTTTCTTTCGATCAGCTTGTAGATATTGCTCTTCGGCTTGAAGAGGCCGATAGAGAAAGTGATGTTGAAGTTGTGCGTGCCAAACAGAACTTCAACAGTAACATGAAGAGACCTATTAAGTTCAAAGGCCCCAATCCCAACAAGAAAGGGAAGCAAGAAACTTCGGTAGCAAAGGCTCCTACCTCTAGTCGTGGATGATGCTACAATTGTGGTTCTATGGACCACTATGCAAATGAGTGCCCAAAACCATTTTTTTGTCGTTATTGCAAAAGTTCGAGCCATCTTATATCTACATGTCCCAAACTCCAAAGTAGGAGAAAGGGAGAGTTGAATGTTGTGCAAGCTCCTAGTGACACTTCTCTTGATCAAGGTATTTCTCATTCTATCCTTGATGGCATTATTATGTTTTGTGATCATCCTATTCGAGTTCTTTTTGATACGGGTGCATCCCACTCTTTTATATCAAAAGAACTTGTTGATTCCTTTTCTTTTAATATTATGGGCTTTATGACTTCACTGAAAATTGCAAATCCGGTTGGTGGATCCGCAACACTCAGTTTACTTTGTGAAAATGTCGAGATTATTTTATGTGATTACTCTTTTCGATCCGATTTGTAAGTTATGCGTTACTTAGGCTTCGAAATTGATTTTTGGGAAAGAATTGGCTTGATCATTATTAAGCCCACATCCTATGTCCTGAGCGGACTATATATCTTCAACATCCTCAATCTGTTAAGAAGATTTCTATGGTTCTTAATGATTTTAATTTCAATTTGGTAGCATCATTTTATTCATTAAACCCACTTGATGAGGAAAGTGTTATTTCTCTCATTCAAATAGTTAGTGAATTTTCCGGTATATTTGAGCTTGTCTTAGGATTATCGCCTAAGCAATCTACTGAATGGTGCTAAGGTCTTTTCAGCTCGACCTTGCCACCAGTTTTCATCAGCTACGTGTTGCGGAGGATAACATTCCACTTACCGCATTCTGCACTTGTATGATTCTTGTGAGTGGTTCGTTATGTCATTCGGTTTGACGAACCTTCTACCTTATTTCATCCATCTTATGAATCGAGTATTCTACGAATATCTCGACGAGTTTATCCTTGTATATATTGATTATGGATGAAAACAACAATTTAAAATTTGCAAATCTTTTTAATAAGATATTTATAAGTATGATTGGATTTTGTTCTTAAAACGAGCAAAGAATATTTGTAAAATTTTTAAGAGACTTGTTTATCATATAAAAGATGATTTTGTGTTGTTTTGCTCATTGAGTGCTTTAAGAACTCTGGTCGATGCGCTTGATCAACGTTATCGATAGGAATCTCCTAAACGCTATGATGAGATAGTCAGACACAATAAATTGACTTGTAAAAAGTAAATTTTTCTAAAAAGATGATTACACAAAGTTAATTATAATTTTGAAACTTTTAGCTTTTCTGGAAAGAGGATCATTTAAAAGAACTAATTTTCGATACTTCTATTATTGTGTTTCCCTAAGGGAACCAAGACTTTATTGTTTATACCTATACTAGTCGTATTGGTTTGGGTGTCGTTCTCTTGTAAAAAGGGAATGTGTTATCATATATGCTTCTTGATAATTAAAGCTTGTCGAGACTAGATATGCCATTCAGGATCTGGTGTTCGCAGCCATTGTTTTCGCTTTTAGAATATGGCGTCATTATCTTTTGGGAGAGAAATTTGTTCTCTACAATGATCATAAATCTTTGAAGTATTTATTTTCTCAAAAGGAACTTAATTTGCGTCAACAACGTTGGCTCGAGTTCCTTGCATCTTATGATTTTGATATTCTTTATACTCCTAGAAAGGGAAATCGAGTTGCCGATGCCCTTAGTCATTAGCAACAAGTGGGTTTTTCCATGATGATATCCGAATGGAGTGATCTCGAGACTTTGTCCACTTGTGAGATTCGAGATCGTGAATCCAATTCATGTTCATCTCTTGTTTTGTGTAGCCTTGAGGCTCATCCTTCTTTTTTGGACCATACCTCTTTTGGCTAAACTCTATGTCAAAGAAATTGTTAAATTGCATGGAGTTCCTACTTCTATTGTTAGTGATCGTGATCCATTATATACTAGTGGATTTTGGAAAGGTCTTCAAAAAGCTTTGGGAACAAAGCTTAATTTTAGCACCGCTTATCATCCTCGGTCCGATAGACAAACCGAGCGTATGAATCAAACACTTGAAGATCTTCATGCATGTGTTCTTGATTTTGGTCGAAGTTGGGAAGATCATATTTCTCTTGTTGAGTTTCCTATAATAATAGCTTCCAATCTAGTATTGGTATGGCACCTTTCGAGGCACTCTACGGAATGCCATGTCGATTTTCTTCGTGTTGGCTTAAAGCCGGTGAGAAGCTGGTTTTAGATCCAGACTTTATTGGTGTTCATTTGTGTTTGACCTATGAGGCGTGCTGTGCGTTTCAGTCGATCGAGAAAGTTAGCACCTCGATATGTTGGTCCATTTCCCATCACCGAACGTATTGGGTCCGTGGCTCATCGCCTTTTATTACCGGCTCAGTTTTCTGCTATTCATGACGTTTTCCACGTCTCTCAACTACGGAAATACCTTAGGGATTCCGATTCTATTCTTGAGCCCGGTATAATTGAAGAAATTAAAGTTTCACCAAATTTGACTTATGAGCAACATTCTATTCATATCATTACTTTAGAGGTTGAACGCCTTCGAAATAAAGATGTTCTTCTTGTGAAAGTTCAATGGTCCTCAAATCCTAAGAATTACTCTTAGGAATCTTGAGAATTCATCGAGCAAACACATCTGGACTTACTCTTTCATGCTCTTTTATGGGGAACTTCTTATTTCAAAACTTTCTTTTGTGTTGATATGCTTTTATGGTTATTACTCTTTATTTTCCTCTTAGTTATTGCAAGGACGCAATTTCTTTAAGGAGGGGAGTCTGTAACAACCCGCATATTTTACGATTGTATATTTAAATGGTTTATTTAAATATAGCATCGTTAATCGGATTAAAGTACGAAAATCTACTTTTTGTAAATAGCCGAATTGGGACTCGAGACCACTTCCATTGAGTCTAAAATGGCATTTACAACTTGTTTGAGTATAAACATCGATATGTTTGGTGATGAGTGAATTTCGCTATTTTTCTATTAGGGCTTTGGGTTTGGGTTTCTCCCCATCAACCCATCTAATACCCTAACACTCCACTCTCCTCTTCATTCATTCTTATTTACTAACACTCTCAAGCTTTAGAGAAAATGGGGGAAAGAATGGGAAATGGAAATTCCTAAACCCTAGTTTCTATTAGGAATTCAAGCTCTAGCTCCAAAATCAAAGAGAAGCTTAGGTAAGCATCCTCTTCATCTTCTCCATCTCTATATCTCTTCAATTTCAGAAATTCCTAAACCCTAACTTAGGAAATATTTGCTTATTAGCTTAGATTGGAGCTTCTTGAGTTGAGATTGACGAGGAGTTGATCTTTCCTTTGCTTTCGAGCTTCTCGTTCATTGTTTTTGGGTTTAAAGGTGAGTTTTTGAACTCACATCCACATCTATGGCTTTCATTGTTGTTAGGTATGAATTCCTAACATCTATTCATGTTCATTTGCTTTTGATTTGGATTGATTTGGTGAATTTTCCAATTTTTGGTTTTTGAAGTCCAATTTTGTGAAAATCCTTTTATGGATGTTTGAACATGTTTACCGAGGTGTATCGAAGAGCCTATAAGGCTGGGTTGTCGCTTGGCATAAATCCCTAGTCGCCGTTGCTCGATCGATCGTTTTCGGTAGGATTTCGCTCTTCATAGGGGCAAGGCTGAGAATACTACAAATCGCAGTTCAGTCGACTGAACTGTAGGTTAAGTCGACTGAATCTGGAGGTAGAAAATCCTATCCCTGTATCAGTCGACCGACCTTTGTGTTCAGTCGACTGAACCTGGGGACAGAAGATTCCTGTCCCTGTATCAGTTGATTGACCTCTGTGTTCATTCGACTGAACCTGGAAGCCAAAAGTTTCCACGCATAGAATCAGTCGACTAATCATTGAGTTCAGTCGATTGAACCTGCTTATCTCAGCCAATTTTGTCGTTTTGTGTGGATTTCCAACTTTTAAATCGATTCTCGTTTCTCCGATTAGATGTTATCATTTTTGTTGACTTGGATAATTTCTTGTTCGGGATTTTTGGGAATACCCATTTTGATGGATTTGGTATCGATTTCTTTGTATTTAATTCACATCTTCGAATGTGAATTTTTGGTGATTGATTGTTTCTACAATCATTTATGTGATTTTTCACTTTAAAATATAATGGTTTTTTATACTAGTAGTAAATATTCAAACTCTTTCACAAAGATGTTTTCAACTCTATTTTAATACAAATCTCGTTTATAAATCCGTTTTCCAGTCTATTAGTATACACAAACCTTTACCTCATTCGTACGAGAAATCCAATTTAATGACTTAGTAAAACAAGTGGTATGAAACGCTAGCATTTACTTCGTCGGTTAATTCTTGGACTTGTTCGATTGAACTCTTGTGACAATTTTCGAGGGGAAATCTACAATTTGTTCATAAATATTTAAGTTAAGCCAGTGGTTATGGGACATGAAGCTAAACTCATTTATTTACCAGCTTAGTGTAATCGACACTTCTTGATGATCGATGATGATCATTTTATTGTTTAGACTAGCGATATGGGATATCTCTTTGTCCACGTGGGGGACTGTACCTCGATTTATGGAGCTTCGTCTCATTTTGATAGGCTAGCGACCTATGGTTTTATGGAGTTCGGTTCATCAGGCGTTCACTGTACTACGTCGTTGTTTCGTATTATTTGAGTTTGGTTCATCGGACGTTCGCTGTACTATGTCGTTGTTCTGGATTATTTGTGTTCAGGTTCATCGGCGTTCGCTGTACTACGTCATTGTGCCTGATTATTTGAGTTTCTGGTTCCTCAGGTGTTCGCTGTACTACGTTGTGGCACCGGCTCTATGGTTAGCGACCATGGGTTAGCGAGCCGTTTGTGATGCACGTGTTGGTGAGTTTTCATGCTCCCGTTTGTGATAGGCCTCCCCCTTTGTGATTTCTGGATTTCTTGTTGATGATTTCTAGGATTTGTGTTCCACCAATTTTCGTGGATTGGCATTGATTTGTTTTGTCAATATTTGTGTTTTGGTGAATAATTTAAAGAATGTGATTCTTTTTGGTGTTTTGAGACGATTTGAGATATTGTATGATTTTTGTTGTTATTTGATGTATACTTGTCACAGTATGGCATTATTGTTACCTTGCGTTTTTGTGATATCACTTATCGTATATCATTTTATCTGATATTTATAGCTAGACTGATCCGTTTATTATTTTCTTATTAAATAATACTCTGGTCAGACCGAGATATTTCAGGTGCTTCTGCTTGACTTCTTATCAGGGTCCGTCACCTGACTTTTGGCTAACTACTTTAGCTTAGTAGTTTTTGTTTGTATACATTTGAGATAGAGACTCCTTGATGTATACTTATTCTTTTGTCTAGCCTTGTATCTATTCTTTTGTGATGTAGTGGATCTAGTTTCACCACTACTTTGATGTACACTTTTATGTGATATATTCATATCTGTTTCCGCCTTTGTGATATGAATATCTGTGACTGATTTGTGTTATTTTTATTTCTATATTTGTTTCCGAAGGCCTCATAGCCACTGTGTGGTAGCTTTGAGTTTGTATTTGATATGTCAGATTTCCTCTTGAAATGAAATGTAAGTTATATTATCTGACATATCGGTACTCGCACAAAGCAATTACACAGATGGTCGCTCCTCAATAGCCTTTTTCTTCGTGCTAGTCGACGGCATTACCCAGTAGTCTCCTTGGCTAGCATGAGTATAGGGGTGGGGCGTCACACGATCGCTGGCGGTCGACCGATTAAAATGAGGTAGTCGATCGATTACCCTTATTTGTTAAAAAATTCCTGCCGTTTGTTTTATTCTTTATATGGCATATTCTCTACCATTCTAACTGATCTGATTTAAAATTAATTATACTTAAACGTTAAGTAAGCATCAATTGACTGTTAACATTAATTAACATTGTAATTATATTTATTTCCTTAATTACATATCTAATTATTTCCAACCTGATATATTCGAACGTTAATATCTTTTTTGTTTGAACTCCGATCAGAAAGCTTTATATATAAAAATTGATCAGAAATTCGCCATGAAGCCAACAATGCAAGTTTTGTAGCCAAATTCTGACGTATGTAAAATTTCTAGGCTTCACTTATTATTTATTAATTTCTTTTTAATTAATTATCGTTGAAATTACGAGATGCTTCATAGAACTTATATAATTGTATGTATAAATTAATTATAAGTTGAACTGAAATAAACCCAAAATTGATATTTGAAATACATGAATATGTATTGTATGTATACCATTACATCAGATGTGTTCGTCACTTATATTACAATGGTATTTCTTAAGAATTACATTATTTCTTAAATATAGCTCTAAAAATATTAAAGATTGTGAATCTTTAATATAGTTGCCTCTATCATTTATATATTAATATATTACTTGTATAAACGCTAATTGTTCAGAAATCAAGCTGGGGTTATTATGTGTGGTACTTTTAAAATATTTCAAGATGAGGTAAGATATATGCTTACGTTTGTTGAGCAAACTCGAGGTATCAGCATCTATACTTAAACCATTGTGAAGTGATATGTAAGAGTGAATAATATCATTAGATTTATTAAGCAAACTCAAGGTCAAAATTGAGGTTAAGACAAAGACCACGGTTATGTGTTATATATGATATAACCGATAAAGAGTTATCCGTCACTAACAGGGTACTTAAGGTCAGAATCCCAAGGCATGCAAGTCCTAATACATGCAAGAGAAATTGAAAGGTTTCTATATTTCTCTTAGGATTTGGTGAAATATAAAAGTCTAGTGGGCCCTTACTAGAAAAATGAAATGATAACATATAACCATTCTAATATTGTAGTCACATATACTATATGAAATTAAAATAATATGCTTCAATAGATTTGAGCAACTAATATAATTGATTAAATTGTTTATCAATTAAAATATACAAATGATCTAAATTAAGATTGAACCAGAAATATAAAATATACCTACTAGTAAATCTTTTGGCATGTTACCACTTCCAGACCTATGCAAGAGCCAAATTTTACAACTACTAAATACATTTCGTACCTTGTACACTTAAGTGTTTATTTTCCTGATTGTATATTGTTTTTTATGAGTTTTGAACTCTAAAGCAATACAAGAATATGGATATTTGATTCATATTCGAGCACACACAAAAGTTTTATGGCAAATAATCACATTCATAATATGTTAAATCTCGATGAAATTGGTTTATTCAAAATGATCAAGTAAATCACAGTGCAAGATCATGTATTTAATAGGATTGAATACAACGAGAATCTTATTGTGTTAAAGACAACACTAGATCAAGGACTAAAGATTGACCTAGGAGTTTGATTACCGAAATGTTAATTTCGATCAGTTTACTTACGTATAACCTATTCGATATCCTTCCAAATGTCAAAGACGTATGAATGCCTTTTTTTTAAAGGTTTTTGAGAAATATTTTAGTGAAGGGTTCCTTTTGAATGGTTCGACCATTTAGAAAGGAAAATGAATGTTGAAGAGTAAATGTAACATATGCATGGTTAGGATGAAGAGGGTGAATGGTCACCTTTGCTTCATCAGGAGACATCAACAAATGAGAATTAAATAAAATACTAATGGATACTTGATGTAATGCCCAAGTTTCAATGACTGAAATATCAGAGGGAGTTTACTGTCTAATAACTCGAATCAATGGGCATGGAAAGAGCAATCTCTCATATATATATACTATTTTGGGTCAATAGGATATAATTCAATACCTGAATACATCTGAAATAATATGTACCTCTTCTCAATACAAGGCAATGTACCCGAGTTATAGAATTGAATAATGTAATATTAAGGTACAGATAAAAGTTTCCTGATTAATGGAGTCATAGCAAATAAAAATGATGAATTTTATATCATATCTAGATATCTAGTACATTATCTCATATATATAATTCATTACACGAATACATCATAGCGATCAATATTATGGAATCTAAATAAACAAAGTAATTACTCACTATCGTTGTTGGCTCCAAGTCAATATCACTTCTAATAAATCATATACAGTCATATAAAACCTTTACTACAACCTCGACCTGACCTGAGAAAATGTCACAAAATGAAACCTTAAGTTAGCCTAGATATTTAACTGTGAGTATAATCGTGCAATAATAATTTATGAAATGCGTCGTGTCGGGGTCTATAGGGCATATAAGTTACACATAGGGTCACACACACCAAACAAATTCCCTAATCCTTATTTTCACAAATTAGTTATAACACACATGTCAGGGCACTATTCAATATAACATACATAATTATAACTCTAATCAACTGGGATATCATATCCTATCATTTTACTTATGAGTTTCCTTGTGTTTTATAAATTCAAATAAATATTCAAAACAACCATTTTACGAGTTGAACAACATTTCTACTAATAATTATGAGAATGCTTAAATCATCTTCTTGTCATTTGAATCCTAAAAGGATTGTACACTGATAAATCTCATATGTGGATTTGCACTTTATATAAACTAATCTAGCCTGACAACTTATCTCGGTCTATTTCGCCCATATACTTTCGGTCAGTTGTGATGTGCACTTCATACGATCCTTTAGTTGTCGTACACTTCAAGTATCTAGAGGCATAATAAATCTTATGGGTGTTGTAGTCTACTTCATCATATCTTCATCAGCAGCACTACTTCTCTTCATCAGCGCTACATCTTCGACGATCTTCATTATCCTTGATAACTTTATATGTCTTACAACTGATCATTTGGATATAGTGATGAGGGACAAGATAATAACGATTTGGGTTGCGACCCGCGAATCAGTCCGCTAGAATGGATACTAGCAGTCTAGTAGTCAAATCCTATACCAAACTTAAGAAATGTTAAATTTATTGGTTTTAAAATCATTTGATCATCCCAAACGACCTTTATTACTGAAATGTCATTTTAAACCCATCATATAACCTATTGGATTAGTTATGTTCTTGTAGTAAGGTTTAACTTGCAAATAATGACATTATTATAGAGAGTTTAAATATGACGTTGGATATTAATAGTTCTGCTGAAATGAAGTAGATAACTTAATCAATAAAATTTTAAACTAAGCAAACAAGTATTAAATCACACAAGATTGCATTATTTCAATTAAAGTGAATTTTTGAATTGTTTACCTAGGATTTATTCTTTTTAATCCTAGTTTTAATTCCAATTATTAAATAATTTAATTTAAAATTTTAAAAATATGGATTTCACCTCAAATTATTTCAATTACATATTTAGAAACTTTTAAAAAATATTTCAATATTATTGGTCTTCTAATTTAATTTTAAGCTTAAAATAAACTCAAATAATTAAAATTTAATCTTTAAGAACACAAATTTTTATTCATAATTCTATATTTTCTCAAATGGTTGAATAAATTATATTAAATATTCTATGTGCCATAATGAACATATTGATGTGAACCACGTCCCAAATGGATTTCCTATGAAGAGGATATAACTGATACAAGTTTGGAGTTTTAATTTCCTAAAGTTTATAACTTGATTATGGTATACCAATTTCTAGGGTCTATTTCAAACTCTTCCTTTCTTCATTATTTCCTTTCCATATGCATATATAGAAAAACGAACCCAAAACCTGTAATTCCATCACCACCACCTTATGCCACGAACCACTGTGTCACCTCTGCCATTTTGACCAGCATCCAAAATCGAGCCACCCCATGGCCATCACAACGAGTTTGAAGCCATTCATCTCCACCAGGCCACTACCAAATCTCTATAGGTTTACCTCCTCGACTCCCACTTTCAGCCACTAAGACCAAACGATCTTCACCATCAAAGTGAACGTGTCATGCTGCACCTATTGGCACCACCCTCATTTCCTCTGGTCATCATCGACCAAAGTGAAAAACCGTGGCCAATTGGTTCATCTTGATGTTGTTTAAAACTTTTCTTTTGGTCTCGCCCCTTAATTATTGATTGTTTAGCAGATATTGATCTTCAAACTTGACGAAAATAGGGAGGGAATATACATAAATTATGTTCATATAGGGGTATCGTTGTTATTTGATTTTTAATTTCTTAATATTGGAACTGTTATCTCAATATGAAGATGCAAGAAAGAACGGAATATACATATGAAAGCTTACTAATAGAAACTTTCTAGTTTAGGTTTATATAACAGGGTAATAATCTAGCTTTTATTCATTTTATTTACTAACTTGGTACACAATAAGAATATGCAGGGAGGAAAAAATGAAAAATGCATAAAATATATTATATGGTGATGAAACATAAAGATGAAATTTGAGCTATATGGTTTGCTAGCAAAATATAAAGAAGACAGAGGAAAGCAAAATTTCATTCACTTTTGAAGAAGTTCGATAAAGGTGATGCAGTGTTTGTTTGTGTTAGAATATGAAATGCAATACTTGTATAAGCGAGATAAGATTCACTTCAAGGTAAACGATTAATGGATAGGTTAAAAAATTATGATGAAAGGGATATGAATGAAAGATAGTGGTTGAATGAAAATAAAGTTTTTTTATTTTATTTTTCCTTAAATAATTTTACAACCTTTAAATAATTTTTACACACTTAACTGTGTTACTACATATCGCAATTCGATCTCCGATTAAAATCCCTCCCGAGGCATTTCAATCTAAATTTTATTACATATCTATAATGAATTTTACTTTATTAAAATATTACTTTCGAATATTTAACAATTATAAATAATTGTTTTATTTTCAAATAATTTCACAATTATTATTTATTCTTTAAAAGTAATTTTCCAAACAACTTTTGGAATTCAAAATGTCATTCAATTCTTAAATTTGAATTTTTAAATTATTATTTTTCAAATAAATTCCAAAATTTCTTTTATTGGATTAAATTTAACAAAAATTTCCAAAATTAATTTTTTGGTTTATTTGTTGTTTATATCAAATAAAATATTTTTCATGGTTTAAATCCAATTAAAATTAAAATATTTTCAATTTAAAATTTCAAAATTAATGTATTTATTTAAAATTTTGAAAATAATAATAATTATAATTGATAAATTAACGGGTTGATACACTTAATATGGAATAAGAAATGTGATTTATATCCTAAATATATTTTTCTTATAGAAATTGTTTTCTATGGGAGTTATTTCGTTGAATTCAAAATATTAAATCTAAAACCCTCGAATATAAACTAGTTATAGCGCGTGAGATTAATAACACATAATAAGTAGTTGAATTAAACTTCGTATTTCATGCATTATTAGTGTAATGGCGTAAATAGTGAAAGCATGTTATATGACACTTATTTGTGGATGCATCAAGTTATGAAAGCTTACTTTTGTATATTATTTATGACAAATGACCATTTATTGACTGAAAATAGATATAATTCTATTTTAATATGAGTGTTATGAATATTCGTTATAAAATAAGTCTATTATGATAATTGTATTTGTTTTCATAACAATAATGATGCATTAGCTATAGAAAATATAGAAGTATCTGAAGTTTTAACAATTATTTTGGAATTATCGGCTAATCCATATCTTTGTGAAATAATTTTTTGTCATATGGTTATGAATTATATGGTATTAATGAATTCTATCTCAAACAATTAAGGGAAAATCACCCATCCAATGGGAGTGACAAAAAAATAAATGATCTCTTTGGATTACATATAGATGTATATAATCCAATGTCTAATGATACCAAAATAGATCCACTTCGTCGAATTCACCGATGAATTATCATAAGCATGAACATGTGCATTTGATGCATAAGTAATATATCTATGATAAGTTCATAGAATATAAAATATACTAGAAAACATAACATGTAATGGAAATAAAATAATTCAATTTGATAGAATAGGTGAGTATAGTGGAAAGAGTCCCAAATGTACTTAAAATAAATAAGGTTCAATCTCAGTGTCACTACTCCGTATGATACATAATCGGTAAGGAGCAATCAGACTTTGTTACACAAAGTATGATTAATAATGAGTAATGTTTAGGTAACTTCTTTCTATAAGGATACATTCTTAAGTGTGAGTACATATGTTAAATTTAATTTCATCTAAATGCATTATTTATGACATCATATAAGATATGAACTGATAAGAAATCTTAGTCTTAAATAATTTAAGATCGTGGTTGACTAATTTATGTTATGAACTAAGTTTTTTAAACTAAAAACTAAATCAGTTTTATGTAAATATAAAGGCATTCATAAAATGTTTCTGAATGTCTATTCCATAGTACCAAGAAAAATTGTTGTTTTAAGAAACAACACCTTCTTTTAAAAATTAATGGTAGTACAATAAATTTGGATATGATCCAAAGACTTAAACATAGAAGCTGATTTCATAAGATGAAATAAAGTTAACCAATTCTAAAATGGACACATCTAAATTAGAATATTTAAATAGGAATTCTCGCACATTAGTAGAAACTATGAGTTTCTCAACAATGTCGAGAAAAAGAATTATTAGTAACAATTTCCTAAGTTTGCAATAAGCCATGAAGACCAAAGACTCTGCCATATGGCACGATGCTTTGATTCTTGAATGGATTAAAGTACATTAACAAAATATGATTCTTGAATAGCTTCAGTGATCCCAAATGTTGAATTAGTGAAGTAAACTTCTAAATAGTGATGTATAAGAGACCTTTTGCACATAACAACTAAAATGCCTTGATGTCGGTAGGAGTGATAACATGATTTGCATTTTTAGATATAATCCAAGAGCGAACATAAAAATGGCATCTTTTAAGCATCAGAGTTGAATGAGCATTTTAACAAAAATATTAGATAGTTTGATTTCAGCCAAAATGCAGAGGAAGCATACGTTTGTAAGAAAGAAGATTAAAAGCAACTAAAATATTTTGATAACTATAAGTAAACAATGTGCTACTGATTGTTAATGACATACCCATGTTAAAATCAGTTTTAGTTTGGTTGTTTAATTCTTGATATATGATTTGAACTGACATCATTTATAATCAGTATAAATGGACGTTGAGACTTTCCCAAACGATATACGTAGACATCATGTTTAAATGTTTAACATGGAGCATATGAATTGGATTCCTTATGCATTGGCAATAGAATTATCATGTTATGTTATCCACAATATCATATTTCGCTTATGTATTTGGTGCATTGAGCGAATGACAAATCCGAATTATGATTGCTAATTGATAGTTTTGAGTATTCTTGAGTATTTACAAAATACAAGAGAATTGTTTGTGAAAATAAAGAACTCCTTATAAAAGAGTGTTCAAACTCAAACTTCAATAGTGATATAAAATAGTTTGTCAATCCTAAATTCATATCCAACCTTAGTTAAGTAGCTTTAAGATGGAAATGCTCCAAATGAGAGGTTATGGTTGATTCAATCAAAAGGCTAAGTACATCACCTTGAATAGTGCTGCAATAAAAGCAATGTACATGCATATACACAAATTTATAACTGAGCTAGTGTGATTCTAGATGTTGAGAATCCTAAGACATTATGATAACAGTGTCAATAGATCATGAAAGAACCCATTTCTCACAAGAAGTCAAGAAAAATACTTCAACGGTTCCATGTGATAAAGATAGTTTATCAGCAATAGAGGAGTTCTCATTGACAGAGTAGATGGTAATGACAATACGAAAATCCGTTCATGAAGGGAGTAGCACGATTAGTTCTGAGTAAACTGGTCAGAGGTATGGGATTGTAATTTATAATTGGACATAAGTGCAAGTTAGAGAATGAGAGAGTCAGTTGTATGACCAGAGGAATTAAGAGAGTGTGTGTGTATAACACTTTGCAATCAATCTTGTTCGTGATTAAAAGTTATTTATTGTTTGTTTTTTCTATATACCTGGCTGTATTATGACATAAATAATTAATTACTTAATTTAACGTATATAAATAAAAAAAATCCTTGAATAATTTTTTATGTGGTTGTATTTGCAAATAGTTGCAATCATGATTAATTAATCATAACATAAAATTACATTTTTGTTTTAAATATTTCCAGTCAATATGTTTCGAGAAAAGATATTGATATATCCATTGAGACCAGGGTATGTAATGCTCTCCAAATGTTTGGTAGTGTATTACTTATGGCTACTAAGGACAACAAAGGATTACATATTTATAGTTATTGGATAATTATATAATTAATTGATCGAGAATTTCTTGTTGGTTTATAATACCTAGGTCAAACTGGAAATCTCATCATGACAATGTTACATATTTCTCTCGATTTGAGAATACCGTAAAACTTCGACATTGATGCTTCACTTTAATTACAGTTAAATCATGGCATGGCTACCATAAATGCATTTGAATTTGAGTTGGAGAATTTGTCTCCTTGATCGTATGAAGTTAGTATCATGGTCAATTGTCATTAACTCAAAGTAAAAATCTCTTGCCTAAATAGAAGTTAACAGTAAATTTTGCTAAACCCATGGACTTTGTAAATGGACTAAACAGTTGAATAAGTATATTATTGGAGTTTCAACTAATACCAAACTTCATATATTTTGAAGTGATATGGGATTGACAAAGTGAACATGTGTATATTATATCTTCACTTAACGATACCACTACTAAAATATAATTTTAATGAAAATATCCATAAGCGATGAATTCAATCAAACCGTTGCACCATCAGTTAAGATGGCATGTGAACGTTAATGTTTGAATTATCAATATTAATTGCTGACTAAATTCGCACTATGAGTCGCATAACTACATATATGAATTTTATGAAATACCGTACGATTTAGTTAGTTCATAAAGTGATATAGATTAATTAATATTTAAGAAATATTAATTACTAATGTATTTGATGTTTGGGGTGTTTTTAGTAAATGGGGTAGCCCCTAGAAATCTTTTGGGTGTCATTAGTAATTGTTTGGATGTATATATCAACGTCATATGTACACATGTCAATATATGATATCGACATATATTTAAGAACGCTTTAAATATAAATGATTGCTAAATGGACTCGAAGATATTTTGACCATTGAATAGCTAGGAGTATGGTCGGTCATAGGGAAAGGAAAAGGGGTGGATCTGGTTTGAATTACAATTAAAGAATGAGTAAAAGGTGGAAGATATTTCTCCTTTTGCTCCCTCTATATATACAAATGCATACTAACCATTTTCTCTTGATGTGGCTCTACCCTTGCAGCCATACATCCAAGTATAGTCTCCTTTGCTCCCATACATCCAAATATAATCTCTGAAGATGGTAACGTTGGTCCAATTGCTTGATCGAGTGGTGAATTGAAGATTCTAGGGGTTAATTCCAAGATCAAACTGTTATAAATGGTGGAATCTATTAAAGTACAAATCTATTTTATGAATTCATATATGCATGTTCAATCCTTGACACATATGTAGATACACACACACCCCATTGCCATATTATTCAACTTAAAATTTGTTTATATTGTTTTATCTCATAAAATAAAATTCAAATTGATATTGTATACTTTGGCCGTATAATAAGTTAATTTGTATAAATTCATTATATGAATTATTAAATTTTATTTATTTATATTTATATTTAATATATATATTTCCAACACTAATTAATTTATGTTTATAGATGTACTATAAAATTAATGTTTATAATTTCATGGAAAATATTGTTTTAACAGCTCTTGCCTTTTATAAAAATATCATTTTTAATTCTCATCTGAGAATATATATATATTATATAAACTATTTTATAATATGTATTTATTTTAAATATTATTATATTATTTAAATTTAGGCTAAAATAAATGATTATTAATTAATGTATTTGAATTATAATAGAATTTATATATTTTGAATTATATATATATAGTTAAAAAATATTTTGACCAAATTTAATTTAATTTAAGATATTTTAAATGTTTTACTTAGTCAATTAAATGAATTATAAAATTTAAATTTATAAATATTTTTTGAATTATATTATATATGTATATATATCTGTGTGTGTGTGTAATTTTATACTCATATGAAATACGATATATATATATATATATATATGTTTGTGTATGAATATATGTGTCTTAAAACTATATATATGTGGTACTTATAATAGGTATATACAAACCATATACATATATCTTAATATATTCAAACTTATATATCTTCACTTGATATGTATATGAATTATATATATATATAAGTATAATATACATGTATATAAATTATATATAAATCTCGGTATCTATATGTATACACACACGCGCGCTTATGTTATCATATTGTTATGTTATTTTTGAAATGTATATATTGTACCCAAAATATACGTCTTATATAAATATATAAACATTTTAACATAAAATAAAATAAAATATTAAAATATAGATTACAGAGGCTCATGAATTTCTAAAGAAGTTTTTTCTTAAATTACCCATTTCACCCGCTACCAAACAGGCTACTTCCAACTACTACCATGGAAATATCCATTGAAAAATAATATTATTTATAGTAAAATCAAATGGAAGTATTTTACTAAATTACTATACATGCGTAAAGTAAGTAACATGGCATAAACAAGACATTTTTGATGAAGCAATATACATAGTTTCATTTTCATGTACAAAAGCATACATAAGATGTTCTACATATTCCATTCATGTTTATGCGAAGACACATCAAAAAATTAGACTTCAACATATTAGTTGATTGACATCAAACACTAAATTAAACCATCTATACCTAGAATTTTGCAAATAAGATGGTAGTAAAAGTTTATAAATATGTATATGTGCTAAAAAACATTAAAGGTTGCAAATATGACACAAAAATTAATTCGAAAAACTCATAATTTCTTTACATGTTGTAAAGGGCTATGGGGTCCAAGGTGAAACATATGGTGGATACTATCCAAATAGGCACTAACTGGGTGATAGCTTAATGAGACATTGAAAAGAAATTTTCCAACAAATCCACTAATTGTATCTGGATTGTAATCTACAATGGCATAAATGAAATCAATTTTGAGTTAAAATTCAGAGGTATGAAAAATGATCGATTTAATGGATTTGATTTCAAATGCATGAGAAAGAAATCAAAATAGTAATATGTAAAGAAAAAGAGATTGATTTATGCATGTTTAAAAAATGATATTTTTTTAGAATAGAAGATAAAATCCTTATTGAATATTCGATATTAATGCGAAGGTGAATGATTCCGAGCATGTAATAATGACGGTTTTTTGAATGAATTTTATTTATTAGAGTAATGAATTGGGGAAGGGGGTAATCTATTTGGTAAGGAATGTAGAAGTAATCTCAAGCTTAACTATGGGCGTTTTAGGCAATATGAAAAAAGCTTCACTTTCATCGTTTGACCGAAGGTTTTGCTGTATAGTAAAAGATATAATAAATCAATCTAAGTATTATTATATATGCGATGTTACCTAGTTTACTCTAATGAATTTGCACAGATTAAATGACAACGGTGAAGCTATTTTTAGACAAAAATACACTAGTCAAAGCCAATTATAAGGACTGGTTAAGGAATGTAAAAATCTCACTCACCAACGAGAAACTCTAGCATGTAGAGACCAAACCTAATCTAAACCAGATAAAGATGCTACGCCCAAACAAGTATCCCCCTAAGTCATGGTCAATAGACTGTGACTTGTTTAATGCTACATATTATCAACCATGAGCATCGAGTCTAAAGAAGGCATGACAATATGGATGTCCGATCAATATTTGTGCACCTATAATAGTTGTATGGTGAATTCTCGTGTCAGAAGATACAACATATCATGGAAATTATTTCATATAAATAGAGAAAAGGTACTCCCATCCAGGATCACATACTCAATATGATTCAGTATATAGAGAGATTGGCTAAGTTGTTAATGACTCTTGACACAGAGTTATAGACCTACTTGACTCTTGGATCATTGAGTCCACATTTTAATCCATTCATGTTGAATTTCAGTATGAATTCGTTGAAGTTTACTATCATGAATCTCCTTAATATGTTAAGGACAACTTAGAATACATTCATGAAAGAACTAAGTGTGGTACTCGCAATCAGGGGTTATCTTTTTCGAATAATTTGAAGAAGAGGAAACGTAGGTCGAAGCGTAGCATGGGTAAAGCAAAGGCCAAAGAAGAGAAGAGCAAATGTAACCATTGCTTTAAAAGGAGACATTAGAAGAGGAACTGTCCGGATTATTTGATGGCGCTAAAGAGGAAGGAATCTGATTTCGCTTCTAAATGTATTTTCCTTCTAAAAAATTGTTTATCTACAAGTGCTTCATTTTGTGTTTTAGATACTGGATTTGTAACTCATATCAATAAATCATTATAGAAACTTAGGAGTAAGAGAACCATAGCAAGAGGGATCATGTATTATAAGTTATAAATGGAGCTGTTGTAGCTGCTGTAGCGGTAGGAGATTCCGATCTATAGCTTGCTAGTAGACATGATTTAATTTTATATAATTATTATTTTGTATAGAACTTTATTACGAGATAATCTTTATTCCTCATTTAATAGAAAACAGTTATAGTATTATTTGTAATGAAAATGTTACGATTATTTGTTATGACAATAAAACTATTTTCTTTTGTACATATAAAGACCATATTTATATGCTTAAAATCATGAATTTGTTGTTGAAAGTAATAATGCATCTGAAATAAATGACACCTACCTTTGGAAATTGTAGATAGCCATTTAAATAAGGAACAATTGAACAAGTAAAGAAACCAAGGGTTTCTCCATCATTTATTTATGAATCGTTTGATACTTATACATTATGTCTTAAAGCTAAAAAAGGTCAAGCACCCATCAAGTGGGAGCAACGAAAGAGTTACTGAACTTTTATAACTAGTACATACTGATTTATGGATCCTATGTCTAAAGCTACCAAAGGTGGATTTTATACTTTATCACATTCATTGATGATTATCAAGATAGGGATACACATATCTTGTGAAACACAAAAGCTACCAAAGGTGATTCTTATAATTTATCACATTCACCGATGATTATCAAGATAGGGATACATATATATTAGGAAACACAAATCATAGGTCTACGATAAATTTATAGAATATAAAGACATGTAAGAAAATCAAAATACTTTGATCCGATCGAGGCAATGAGAACATAGATATAAGTTCTAAGAGTACCTAAAAGATAATGAATTTCTCCCTCCATTCAATCCTCTTCAATGGAAAATGTTTTAAAAGGAGAAATCTGACTCTACTAGTGTAACGACCCAGAATCTCAATCATTTGAATTTGAAATGTTTAATTGATTTTAAATATTAAAAAGTAAATTTTATAATTTAAATAGTTTAAATTTCAAAAATAACGGTAATTTGAATATTTGGGATTGTTTAAATAATCGAATCTTGAGTCCAATATGAACAAAAATGATTTCGAAAGCCGATTTAAATTCTATTTAAATTAAAATGAAGATAGTAATTTTTGAATTTGAATAAAAATGATTAAACATATTTTTATAAGAAATCGTTTTAAATTAACGTGTGAAAATGGCCTTTAATGACACTATCTCAGATTTCGACGAAACCAGTTCCACTAGATCCATAATAGTATATTATTTTATGATAATGAATTTCGTGGCGATCGGATGTATCGTTCGGTCGTGTGAGTTTGAAACACATAGAAATTAATTAAAGGAATTAAAATTAATATAATTCGATTTTGGAAAGCTAACTTATATGTACTTTGGAATTGGATCTCGATACTTGTTCCATTGTGTTTGGAATAGAGGTATAACATATAGAACGTCAGGCGGCACTCCTCGATTGAACTTCAGAATTTCAGAATGTGAATAGTGTCGTAAAATTTTCTATATAACGATATCAAAATTCTCATTTGCAAACAAATCCCTAGTCACGTTCGTCGACCGACATTGAAAGCTCCACCATCCAACGGCCATAATTCCTCCAACCGATCCACACACTTTTAGGCTTTGAGTTGTACATGAAAGTGGTTGAGCTTCTCACCACGAACTCATTTATGCAAACCAATCGTCGATCGATGGACCACGGCGGTGGCAATCTTTAGATGAACGGCACGAAAAACATTGTCATTTCCTGGTAAACGGTGATGCTTGACATGACGGTGCTGGTGCTGGGAGGCACGAACGAGCTCGAGGCGCCGAACGGGGTAGGCATGGCGACATCCGATCGAACGACGTGGCGGCGGCACGATGAAAACGCGGTCGAAATAGGTTGCCTGGAACAAACGTAAACGAGGGAGAGAAGGTAATAAAGGTTTAAAATTTTATTTAAATAAAATTAATTATAATTTAATTATCTCAACATTTATTAATTTGTAATTTTTCGTATGAGGTCCAAATTGAGAGCGACAAGTTGCATAGCTATCGTAATAGCGAAATCTACGATATGGAGTTGGATTGTGTGAATTCGGAGCTAGTAGAAATTTGGGTTAAAATTGAACGCCTGTTCAATTTTAATTCAAACCAGAGTGCTTTGGCGAATAGTTAAATTTCTGTGAGTTAACTCACCTCCCTGGCCCACTTGTATTTTTATATAAGTGTGGATAAGTTCTATTGCTGATTTTTTGTTGATTGTTTGGATGATTTACGATTTTATTAGATGGTTTGGATATATTCCCTCCCAGAGTGGATGAGACCCTATTACGTTGCCGTGTTTGAGCGGATAACCCTTTATATATGATCCCGTCTCGAAACAGTTGATTCGTATTATTTGGTTATATACTTTATGTGATGCATGAGACAAGTTGGAGGGATCCAACTGGATTCCTCACACTGTTGATTTTACTTTTCATATATTTTGATATATGATGTGTTGAATGCCATATTTAATGACATGGATATGTTTTTGCTTATTTAATGCTACAGTAGCACTCGGCTATATTTTTAGTATTTTGAAATACTATAAAATAGTAATTTTGAATTGAAATGATTTTCAAAGTGATTTTGGAAGCATATATGTTTTAATAATTTTTGAATTGTTAAAAGGAATAAATTTATTTTTAAACAAATAAAAAGTATGATTTTTGATGTTATAAAAGTATAGTTTTATGAAATATTTTAAAATAGAGATTTTTGAATAAGTTTGTATAAAGGATTTATAAAAGTGATATTTTATAAATAAAGAAATAGATTTATAATCGAAATTTGTAAATATTTTGTAAATGGATATGAAATTTATTTGGTAAATGGATTTATAAATGGATTTTATAAATAAATTAGATTTATAAAGGAATGGATTTATAAGTGGATTTTGATAGTAAAATGAGTTTTTATAAAAGAATGATTTATAAATAAAGAGATTTTATAAATTAGAAGGTTTATAAAATAGAAAGGAGATTTGTAAACATAGTTTTATAAATATGGAAATGATTTATATTGAGATTAAAATATGGATTTTTATATAATGGAAATACATTCATATTTTTAAGAGTTAAATAATTTTTTAAATGAATGTTTTAATAGTAATATTTTTGATAAAGTTAATGGTTTTTAAAGTGATAATCCTTAAAGGTAAAGTTTTGAAAGTAATAATTGCAAATGGAGTTTAACTGGTTTCAAAAGGTGATTTAGAATGTGTTAAGTGTTGAAAACATGGATTTCAAAATTTATTATTGTAATAGACATTTTTGTGGAAGCAAGGAAGGCATGGACTATAACACTATTATTATAGTAAATGATTTCCGAAAGGAAATGTTTTATATAGTATACGAGATTTTTGTATATATAATTAATCAAATCTCTATACTAGAGTTTTGGGTCGCCGTAACAATGTTTTACGCAACATTCTTTTTGACCTAATAAATTTTGTTTTGACCTTCTGTTGTGAAATACAAGAACTGGTTCTTATGATCGTACTAAATGCTTGGAAGAATAGGAAGCATTTCTTTTTGTACGTAACACCCATTCTAAGGCATCTGAACTCGAGAATTGTACGGTTATAGAAATCTATTTAGCATGTCTCCAAAATGGCAGTGCTATTAAATATACTTATACCGTTGATATAAGTATATGGAAATGTTTTCCAATTTCAAAGGATTGAAATGGTTTTGAGAATATATCTATTAAAGATAATTTGAAGTAAATATTTGAAAATTTATTTAATTAATAAAAGATTAATTAAATGGGCCTAGTGACTGCTTATGTGATAGATGTTAACCCAAAAAATGGATCAATACCTGGATCAAGTGTGAAAGCACTAGTGTAGATAATCAGTAGCACAAATCTCAGATAAATAACAAATAAACAGCAGAAGTAAGAAAAGAGACACATGATTTTTATAGTGGTTCAGCTGACTCTGGCCTACGTCCACTTTAATCAATCTTTATTATGATTATACGAGTTGAATCTCTCTCGACATCAACTAGTTAAACCTTAGATCTAAGTTACATTGAGTTAGAATAACTCACAAGTTCAAGGGTTGACTGGAGAATCACTGTAACAAACCTGGCTTTTCAATCCATGAAAATCGACACTACTACATCCACTGTATTACATGCTAAGTATTCAAGTGCCGAAAATACCAATCCTTAGAGAAAAGAAAGAAGATAGAAGATAATAGAACTAAGAACAAATACAGAATCTCACAACGCAATGGAATAACATATATTAATCAACATAATATTTACAAAGTCACTTACAAAATGATACATCAGAGTCATACTAATACAATTCCTAACTTAGGACAGTTATAACAGCTTGTCCTTATATACAAATATAGAGTACATAATATACAGTGGGAACAAGATGACAACTATCTATCGATGAAGCCTCCTGCTCCAAGCTCCTCCAAAATGCATCCGTAAAAACCTGGGATACTTGGCTGCTCATAAAAATTTTAGCACCCAAGAGTTTTAGGGAAAGAAAATAAAACTCCGGGTTAGACATGGGTCTGGTGTGAGTAAACTCAAAGCAACTGAATTATTACTTTTAAAACTCTTTTGAAATCAAAGGTATCTCGTAAGACCACACCACAAATAAACACGAACAAGTTTTTACCTTACGATAACCAAAACACTTTTATAGATATTCAGTGGTATTATAATAATGTCTAAGGGTTCAAAGTAAATTATTAAAATAGCTGGAATGCTTGGATCTCACGTTCTAACATATTTGGTATACAACTAAAACTGTAGAAGCTTATTAGAGAATATATTCCATACAATTACTAGGCCATTAGGGTACCGCCTATCACAGTTCACGTCTAGAAAATGTACCGAGATTGTACCTAACGACCTTTTCCAACACAAGACCAACCTACCTATAACGAACCAACCGCGATGCCCAGTTTAGCAAAGAACATTACAAGTAATGTCATCTACTAATCTGGAGAATACGACTTGTTAGGGCGATCGAATGTGAATATATCTTTCTACTAACACTGACACGTCATTTATACCTTTTTCACTTAATACCTAAATTAAATTTGATGTGTACAGTATTAATACAAAGTAATAGACACATCGATTTCTCAGAATCAGAACAATATATCATATAAATAATAGTCATAGATCACAGCGGAGTAAATCTAAACTTATACATATAAAAAAATTTAGTTTACAAAATGAAATACTAAACTTGATTGTTATACAAGTTTTATAATCCTCTAATCTCAAACGTACATCTTATAAACATATTCAAAAATTTCCTAAATGAGATAAACTAAAAAGTCAAAAGTGTTTATCTCCTTGCTAGCCTAAACATCCAAAAGTCAACTTGTCCTATAACCTGAAAAGTCTTGGCCTGACCCAAGCAAAATAACACCCAGGTCAGACTATCTCTAAATATCCAATAGGGTGAGAACAAAATATAACACAAGAATAAACAACATATAAGTAAATACAGATGTCCATGAAATAACAAGTCAGGAAATTAATTTAACTCGTAACAGGGTTATAAATTTAAGTCACAAACACGAACTAGTCACTGAACATAGAAGAAAAGAATTAACTTACTTCGCATCCATCACAAGACACAAGAATATTTATTTATTTCATGAACAAAATACATAAGAATATACATTTATTTCACTAATAAGACAAAAGAATATATTTATTTATTTCACGAACACAAGACCCAAGAATATATATTTATTTCATAAACACAGAATAATCGCATAATCCAAATATCCAGAATTAAAGAGATCTTAATCAAAACTGATCACAATGATCGTCCAAAACAACCGCAATGATTGTACTCAAAACCCATGGCAAACAAACAAACAAATTAGTATCACTCGAACCGATCCGATACCAAGGATCGTACTCAGACAGGGAACACAGAATCATAGAATGATCTTAATGATAGTCTATACCGATCAAGGTGATCGTAGAAACCATGACTCAATAACTCTACGTTTATGTAATGTTATTATATTATTATGTTCGAAAAGAAATCTAGGAATAAACTTCTTAAGGATCTAGCGGCCACTTGCCGTACACCAAAAGAGTGTAAACTCTAAAGTGCCAAATACTATCACCTTTAGTAACCATAAGAATTTAACCAAAACGTCCCATACCGTATGGTGAAATCCAAGTATTTACTAAAAGCTAGTAAATATCACTTATTATGGATACCGCTGGAAAACCTGAACCATATTCTCTTAAGGATCTAGCAACCATATGTCGCACACCAGAGGAGAATACAACTCTAAAGTGTTTGAAAGTCTATATGAGTGGATCGTATAGGATATATATATGCAAGTATAAACAGCTAACTATATAATATAACTTGATAAGTGATAGTATCAAAGTAATTGAAAATAATCACACCAAGATTTTATACTGGTTCGGACCTCCCGTCCTACGTCCAGTCCCGAAGCTCCTCTTCGGAATTTCCTTTCAACTAACCCTCACTTGACCCGGAGGAACAGGTTTACAATAGCAGAGTTTCTTTGTCAAGAATGTGTTCTACAACACGGATGTTGACTATTGAGTACAAATGCTTCCAATATATATATCTATCTAGAGAATATTTGAATGAGGAGTTCTGTATATATGGAAAAGTTAAATACAGGTAGTTGATCGCTTAGAGATCAGGAATAGATCATAGTATAAGAGATAAGAGTGTAAGTGAGTAAGGTTGAGACTTTCTCTTGAATTGCTGATGCTATTTATAGTGGTGAAGAGTTTCTATATGTAGTTGCTTTCATTAACAATCATTGTATAGTTGCTCCTGTTGGTGATGAAGAGTTGCAGTGAAGAGGAGCGGATGTGTCTTTTCGGATGTGACAGTTGGAGTTTGAAAATACACAGTCGAGCCGATAATCAAACGTCTGGAAGGTGACCTCAGACGTCTGGCCTTTATATTTTTTTTTTTGTGTCTGGTAGCATTTCAGACGTTTGAGTTTATAAACCAGACGTCTGGTCTTTATTTCTGTTATATGTCTGGATGTATGTCAGACGTCTGAGTTCAGGATCAGACGTCTGGTTTCTTATGAGTTTGTGAACCAGAGAACTTAACCAGATGTCTGGTCAGTGCACTCAGACGTCTAGATTAGTGCATGTAGTTTTTCTTGTCCCTGTATCATTTCTTTTCTGATTCTCTCGACTTGTAACCTCTTGATACTTCTTTTGAGTCTTGTTCTTGTCTCTTTGGTGATGTTTACTATATCAACTTCCTGTATATGTACATTTGTTTTCCATTGCATATTTGTGATCATCGAAACCAAGGAATTGATTTCCTATCAATCTCCCCCTTTTTGATGATGACAACTATTCAATGTACTTATATATATATTTAAAATCTCCCCCTGAATATGTGCTTAGTTTTGTTTTTAAGTTTATTTCTATATTTCTCCCCTTTTGACATTATCAAAAAGAATATATAAAAGCTAAAGACAAAAAGAAATTTTCATTAATAATACGAAGGAGTTACATTCATAGATTTGAACAGAAAGACAACAAAACCTAAATTATAGAGTTTCTTAGGAGAAGCTTGTTTTGGATCATCTTCCTTTGGTTCTATTTTGTCAGAAGTGGTAGCCTCTGAAGGAGATGTCAAAGTTTCCATGGAAGGTTCATCGTCAAACAGTTTGGAATTTTTTGCAGGAGGAGAAGGCACGGGAGTTGTCCAATCTTCTAAGGGTGGAGATGGACCACGTACTTTTTGAAGTACCTCCTTTAGAACTGATAAAACAGTCGAAAGAGATTCTTCGACTGTGGCTAGTCTTGTAGCAAAAGACATCTCGAAGCTGTTGATTCGTTTTGCTATAATTTTTTGATTCTGAGACAAGATTTGTTGATTTCGAAGCGTTAGATCGCGAATGCTTTCATTTTGATTTGTATCCGTTCGAGTTTCCAAAATGTCATCTTGTCCTGGATATTCAAATGAAGCGGGAGGTGGGGGAGTGATTTCCCGATTTTGTTCTTCTTCTTGAGATGGACCAATATGGGTTTGAGGAGGAGGCTCTACCCTTCTAGATTGTTGATGATGAGTCTAATCATCGAAGGACATGAATTCCGGTGGAATTTCAGGTAAGTGCATCAAGGAGAAGAATTTGGTGGAGGCATACTTAGGTGAAATTTCTTCGAAGGTTGGTAGATAAGATGGAATATTGTTTGCACGAAGAAGTTTCATAATATAAGTTGGGTAAATGATCGATGGCCGCGATCGATTCCAAAATTGCTTTAGTTCATCAAATATGAATTTGGCCCAATTTACTCGAGTTCCACTAAAAAGGGCATAGAGAGCTTTGTGTTCCAACTCGGTGATTTGTTTGTGACTACCCATGCATGGAACAATTGTATTGATTATCATTCTTGTCAATAGTCGAGCTTTTGGACGTAAGTGTTTTGAAGCAAATTTCGGCATTTCGTCCTCCCATATTTGATGAGTGATATTATTTCTAGGTTTAAAGCGCATATCCGGGATGTTGTGTAGATCCTCGCCGGTGTCGAAGCATCCCAAAGTTCTTCCTATTATTCCTGGAGTTAAACGAATAGTATTTCCATAAACGCTTGACCGTAGCCACTTGTCTTCGTTTTCGGTATTCCAAACTGTAGTGCTATCTAGATTGGCGTAGAATAAGAATATAGCCAGTTGATCTATTTGAACATCATTGGATGTAAAAGAAATTAAGGTGTCCAATCCAGCATTCTCACAAAGTTCATCGAGATCATACATAGGAAACTTAAGTAGATTGTAGAAAGGTCCTATATGAAGTTTTTTCTTTTGAATATCTTGATACCTTTTAATCGAATGAGGTGCCTTGTGCATCCATCGTTCGATTTGATCATCTGAACATACCTGAGGGTTTGAAGATGACGTAGGTTGACCTTGTTTGCGTTTTGGATCTTTGATGTTCTTTGTACGAGGAGGCATTGTGATTTCGGCTTGAAATAATGTGAAATTTGAAATCGAATTGCAAATCGGCAAGGAAGAAAATTTGATTTGAGTTTGAAAAGTGAAAAAATGACGTAAATTTGGGGATATAATAAAGGTCGATTGAATTCCAGACGTCTGAATTTGAAGGCAGATGTCTGGTTTGCCCTAAAAATTATACAGAAGATTCAAACAGACGTCTGTTTGTTATGTGTTAGACGTCTGGTTTGGCACAGTCTGAAAATTTTAGAGGCAGAGAGATTTTTCAGACGTCTTTATATTATTTTAGACGTCTGAAATATTCTGAATATAATTTGGAGAGGGCAGAGTTTCATTCCAGACGTCTGAGGGGTATATCAGACGTCTGACATATGCACATTGCTTAAAACTGTGACATATATTAGTGGATCAGACGTCTAAAGACCATAGTCAGACGTCTGAAAGGAGCAGTTTTTCTAAAAATAGTCTAAAAATTGATGATTACATTTATTTATCAAATGTTGATAATAGAGATCTTTATTTATTGTAAAATATAATAACATATAGATACAAACAATAATTAATTTGATTTTTTTATTTAGAGGGTGACGGAGTTTTAGGATTTCCTGAGTCGTTATCCTTCCATGGTCTAAGTGGAGACCATATATTCCTACGTTCGTGGATCCATGGAGAGCCAGAATATCGTCTTGGAGAAGGATCTGAAGGAGTGCGATACGAAGAGGATGGATCTAAAGAGCTACAAGGTTTTGGTAGTGGTTCATGTACATCTTTCTTTTGCGACGACAAAACTTCATCACTACTTGTTCTAGAAAACTTAGTCTTCGTGCCGTAACTTTCTGTTCGAAATAAAGTTCTCGTTGAAGATCCATCTGTTGTTTTTGGTAATGATGAATTTCATCAATTTTCTCCTTTGTATTAGGAGAAATAAACAAGGATCTTTTAGTTTTCTTATTCTCTGGAGTAAAGCCCGTATGATAGGAGGACCACCTATTTGTTGGTTCTTGCTTTGGTGTAGGTGTCGGAAGGCATTGTGGTGTGTCTACTGAGTTATCCGTTGATGGTGTGGAGACGGAGATAGATATATAGGAACTCCAAGAAGACATTGTTTTTCAAAATTTTAAAGATTTGATATTTTGTATATAATTGTGATATAAATATTTGTATATATATATGATGAAAACGTTATTTATAGAACAACTAAATTTATAAATTTTTAATGGTTCAGAAATTCATCAATTTGTGGTAATGAAGAGGTGAACTAAATTTAGTCTTTAATTCAATTTTAGTTAAGATCTTGGAGTGAAAAAATTCCCAAACTTCGTCTGAGTTTTATGAAAGTTTGTTCGTTTAAAGGTTTTGTGAATATGTCGGCTACTTGATTTTCGGTACTTACGTATTCTAAAGAGATAGTTCCTTTTTCAACATTGTCTCGTAAAAAATGATGTCGTATATCTATATGTTTGGTTCGTGAGTGATTAACTGGATTTTTTGATAAATTTATAGCGCTTGTGTTATCACAATATATTGGAGATTTTTTGATAATTTTACCAAAGTCCACTAGTGTTTGTTGCATGTATATTACTTGCGCACATGCTAGAGCTATGGAGATGTATTCGGCTTCACAAGTAGATAAAGAAACACAATTTTGTTTTTTGCTAAACCATGAGACTAAAGATTGTCCGATAAAATGACATGTTCCACTAGTACTCTTACGATCTGTTCTACAACCACCAAAATCCGCATCGCTATATGAGACAAGTTCAAAAGATGATCCTTTAGGATAGAACAAACCATAATCTGTAGTACTAGATAAATAACGTAAAATGCGCTTAACAGCTCGTAGATGTGATTCTTTTTGTTTCGCTTGAAATCGAGCACAAAGACATACACTCATCATAATATCTGGTCGACTAGCTGTTAAATACAGTAAAGAACTAATCATGCTTCGATATAACTTTTCATCAAAATCTTTCCCATTTTCATCTTTTTCTAAGTGAATAGTGGTACTCATTGGTGTTGGTTTGCTTGAAGTTTTATCCATTTTAAATCGATGTAATAAATCATTACAATATTTTTGTTGGTGAATAAAAATTCCATTTTCGAGTTGTTTTATTTGTAATCCTAAGAAGAAATTTAATTCTCCCATGTGTGACATTTCAAATTCATTTTTCATAATATTTGAAAAATTATTACATAGATTTTCGTTGGTTGAACCAAAAATGATATCATCAACATAAATTTGTACAACCAAAATATCGTTATTTTCTCTTTTAATAAATAAAGTTGTATCTATTTTTCCTATATGAAAACCGGATGTTATTAGGTGATTTTTAAGGCGTTCGTACCATACACGAGGTGCTTGTTTTAATCCATATAGTGCTTTATGTAATTTAAAAACATGATCGGGATATTTTTCATGAACAAAAAGTGGTGGTTGTTCAACGTATACATTTTCTTTAATAAAATTCAAAAAGGCACTTTTGACATCCATTTGAAATAGTTTAAAATTGTTATGAGTTGCAAAGGAGAGTAAAGTACGAATGGCTTCTAATCTTGCTACCGGAGCAAAAGTTTCATCGTAATCTATGCCTTCTTCTTGATTGTAGCCCTGAGCAACTAATCGTGCTTTATTTCTAACAATATTTCCATTTTCGTCCGCCTTGTTTTTAAATACCCATTTTGTTCCTATTACTGATTGATCTTCAGGTCTTGGTACTAATTCCCATACGTTATTACGTTCAAATTGATGTAATTCTTCTTGCATAGCTATTATCCAAAAATTATCATTTGAGGCTTCTTTATAATTCTTTGGTTCAAGGTTTGATACAAACGCTATATGACTTATTTGATTGAGTTGATTTCTAGTAACTCTTGAATTAAGATCTCCAATAATATTATCTATTGGATGATTCTTAAGAATTCTAGGAGATGATACAAGAGTGTTATTTTGTATATTGGTTTCATTATTATTTGTTGAATTTGTTAATGGAATAATTTCTTCTTCATTAGTAGTTTGATGTTTGAAAGGATTTTCGTCGAATGAGACATGTAAGCTCTCTTCTATAGTATTATTCCTTTTGTTAAAAATTCTATATGCCTTGCTGCGATCTGAATACCCAACAAAGGTACCCTCATCGGCTTTTGGATCAAATTTTCCTAATTTATCTTTTGTATTTAGTATAAAACATTTTGAGCCAAAAGTTTTAAAGTATGACACTTTAGGTTTTTTACCAAAAAATATTTCAAAACAAGTTTGTTTAGTCATTGGACGAATAGTTACTCGATTTAATACATAACAAGATGTAGCAATAGCCTGGGCCCAAAAATGTTTTGGTAATCCGCTACTATTTAATAATGTTCATGCGCATTCTTGTAATGTACGATTTTTTCTTTCCACGACACCATTTTGTTGGGGTGTACGAGGAAAAGAAAAATTATGAGTTATTCCCTTTTTATTGCAAAAATTAGAAAAAAGATCATTTTCGAATTCTCCTCTATGATCACTTCTAATATTTTTAATTTTCAAATTCATTTGAGTTTTAATTCGTTTTGCAAATATTTTAAACATACCAAAAGTATCGCTTTTATGTTTTAGAAATAAAGTCCATGTATATCTCGAAAAATCATCAACTATTACAAAGACATATTTGTTGTGATTAATAGATCTTATTTGTGTTGGACCAAATTAATCTAAATGTAATAATTCTAATGGTTGTTTTGTAGAAATATTATTTTTGAATTTAAACGAGCTTTTCTTTAGTTTACCAATTTGACAATCGTCACATAAATTTTCTACTTTGTAACTTATTTTAGGTAACCCTCTTACTAACTCATATTTAGCTAACTTATTAATATTTTTAAAATTAATATGACAAAATCGTTTATGCCATAACCATGGATCATCATGTTTGGCGGTTAAGCATAAGTTTGAATTTTTATTAATATTCATGTTTAATACATAAATATTTTTGTTTCTAAAACCTTCAAAAATGAGTTGTTTGTTATTATCTAAAATATTACATCTATCTTTTTCAAAATTTATTTGAAAACCTTTATCACATAATTGACTAATGCTTAACAAGTTGTGTTTTAAATTTTCTACTAATAAAACATTTGTAATAATGGGAGAGTTAGATATACCAGAGTTGATGACTTCTCCAATGCCTACGACAAATCCCTTTGAATTGTCTCCAAATGTTACCGTTCCACCATCGATGTATGTTATATTTGATAACATTTTTGAATTTCTGGTCATATGTTTGGAGCAACCGCTATCTAGTATCCATTTCTCCTTATTTTTTATTTTAGGTACCTACAAGATAAAAAATGTTTTAATTGGTACCCATATATTTTATTAGGGTCCAATGTCAAGACCCGCAAATCCATACTCCTTGATTAAACACTAATCTCCATTGATTAACTCAAGATGAACGGAAATACGAACCATGATGGTTTAAGAAAGAAGAAAAAGGTAGAAGAAAAAGAAAACAGAAGAAGAAGAAAGATAGAAGAGAAAGAAAGAAGAACAACAGAAGAACATCAGAAACAGAAAAATATCAGAATCTCACATTCGCAGCGGAATAATATATAATAGATAATCAGTAATCTTTTAAACAAAGAATTTTATCAGTTTAAACATACATCAACAGAGTCAATATACAACTCAATACCACACATCACATCAATGGACAGTTATATAAACTTGTCCTCATACAGAATACACAGCGGAATAAATATATCAGATACAAATACTACGTCTCGCCATCCAGCTTGCTTCCAAAGCTCCAGAATATCCTGATAACCTAACTCTAGACTGCCCGTGTGGAAATTGGTGGGCACCCAGAGTTTAGAAGGGAAACAATAAACTCCAAGTCAGTCATGGTGACTGGTGTGAGATCGTAAAACAGTTTATCTTTAAAACAAACAACAGGAAATTTTAAAATAGATTCGCAATGGAAAATGAGACTACCATAAGGCCTCCCGCACACACACACAATGCAAACGCAGAATCGGAGGAGATTTCTCCTTATGATAGTCAAAGATGCTTGATACGCAAAATCAAATCATTTTTGATATTATTATTAGTGCATAGAGTAGAAAACATTTCGAAAGTATAATATTAATCTTAGCCAACATACGACCAGTATCTTATGCCTACTATAGCTACTATGTTCAATAGCAGGTTACCGCCACATTCCATAGCAGGTAATACAACTAAAACCGTACACGTCACGTATTGTTTCTTTGGATTTCCAACAAATGGTCAGGCTAAGGAACTTCCTATGCCACGAAGGAACGCCGCTGGAATGACGTCCCGAGAACCTAACCGGATCTCTGCCAACACAAGGCCGGGTTACCTCTGCAAAAATAGGTAACTACTGACACGCGTATGCCATCCCCCGATCGTCAACGATCTTCCCGAGGATCCTCGACTTCCAACTACCACAAAGTAATAAACTCGTAGCATCTAAAGAGGTTAAGTATTTGGGCTCCATACCATGATACCACCTTTATCCAGAAGGAATGACATACACTAAGGGGCGCTACTCCCTAGAACCTTGCTGCATCCTTCCTGTTTTGACCATTTCCGGGGTGTGAGGTCCGACGAAGTCTCGTCCACAAAGCTACGCTTGGTTCACAAAGCCATGCCTTGGGTCAACAAATGATCAACCTATGATCACAAAGATAAATGATCAAATAAATGATCATATCACAAATGATCAAACACTGACCATTTCACAGCAACACTCAGCATGTCATATTACCAAATTGGGAATATATCACTGATAAATTTCAACTACATAACCTCTGAGCTCGTACGTCTCAGAGAAGGGTGTTAAGCTAAGAGAATAAATTCTCCGCCACCAACAGAAATGTATTTGAAAGAAATCAGCTTTATATCTCAATTTGTAATGTCAGACATACAATCCATACAAGTCTGTTCCGGGATCGAACAGAACCGAAGGCACTTCTCACGAAGCCCTTGCAATTCCGGATAATTTTCAATCACGTCCGGACTTCCCATCACTAAGGGTGATAAAACCTCTAAATCGGAGATCAGCCGATGTAGAGTAACTCGACGGTAATCCTTCCGTTTTCAAAAATATCCGGTCTTCAACACCGGTCATCAAATGCAATTCATTACGACGTATCACATATTCGGAATGGGTTATACGACCCCATGGTCCTTTCCCGGCTAACCCGAATAGTGAGCGTTTATTCAAAAAAATAAGTGTGGCATTCAAATTCAACCAATTCACAACAAATACCCAATTAAAGGTAAATATTGATAGTCGGTTATTTAACTATCAATAAAAATGCGCAACATCATCAGATTCCAAATAATTTTTCAAATTATTTATTTTCCAAAATATCTTTACTAGATATATAATTTCCACACTTCAAAAATAAAGCAACGTTTATTTTTAAAATGAATTCCCATTTCTTTTATAAATTCTATAGTGGACTTATATTCTCAAATATCTACTGATATACGATTTTCAAATCGATTTTTAAATATTCACTTTCAATTTATCTTTTCAAAGATAAATTTTCTAAAACGTTTCATTTTCATATTGGAAAAGAAATTTCATACTTATTTAAAATAAGTATTTCACAAATCTATTTATTTTCAACGTTTGAAAATATTCGATATACTTAAATCAAAATTAAGTATAAATTCATTCTTTAAGGAAATCATTTACTATAACAACATCTATTTGAGTCAAAACGAAGGTTACGTAAAACATCGTTACGACGACTCAAAATCACTAGTATAGGGATTCGGAATTAAGATAGATATATAAATCCCAATACTAGATAAAAAATATTTCCTTTCGGAAATCATTTACTATAACAACAGTGTTATAGTCTACCATTTCCTTATTTTTCGAAAACGTCTATTTCAACAATAAATGTTGAAATCCATGGTTTCGATTCATAATACATTTTAAAATGTCTTTTTTTTTAAACAGTTAACTTTGTTTTAGAACATCATTTTCCCAAAACATATCTGTTTTATTCAATAATATATTCACTGTCCAAAATCGTGAATATAATTCACTTAACCAAATTTCAATCATCTCTACACGTTTTATTCCAAGGATAATTCGCAATCCAAAATCGCGAATATATCTTCTTTAATAACCTTCTATATTTAATTTATCAAATTCAATTGATTTCGAATTTATAAAACAACGTTTATAAATCCTATTTCTATTTTTATAACAACTTCGATTTATAAATTTCTTTTTATTAACTTCTATATTTTACTTATCAAAATAAGTGATTTCGGATTTATAAACAACATTTATAAAATTTCAATTCTTTTAAACTTCACAACTGTAAATTTTATCCTTTTATAAACCATTTTAACATCATTTCCATTTTTAAATCCACATTTCCAAATATTCACTTTTAACTCCAAAAACAAATTCCAAATTGATTTCTAATTTTATTTCAATACCAAATCAATTACAAATTGATTTCTAAATTTATTTTCAACTCTAAATAAATTTTCATATCGTTTCCTCAAAGATTCATTTCCAAATACTACATCAATTACAGATCGATTTCCAAATTTTTATCATTTCTAAATAATTTCCTTATTCTTTCCAATTTATTCAATATTCTATTTTTAAAAGAATTCTTCAATTTGAAATCATTTTTACATTGATTTCCCAAGTTATTTCAATTCATAAATTTAATTTCTAATTGGACTTCCAACTTATTTCATTTTAAATAAATTCCTTTTAAAGAGAATAAATTTCTTTGTCTCTTCAATCTATTTAAAAAATCCAAATCTAAATTAAATTCTTCAATTTATAATCACTATTTTACGAAATCCATTTATCTAACATTTTCACTTTATTCTAGAATTTATTCGATAATATTATAAAAAATCAGCTTTTATACTTTTAAATTCTTCTCTTCAAATTTATTCAATTTCTAAAATTTATTCACTTAAAACTTCTACTTGAATTTCAAAAATTCAATTTCATTTATTATTTGGAATCCAATGATATCAAAAATCCATTCAGCTAAATTTTAGCTTTCAAACAATTTCCAGACATCAATATGATTAATAACATCAATATAATCATTCACAGATTCATATCACAGTATAAATAAATTCAATCAATATGAGGGGTCCAGTTGGATCCCTCCAACCTGTTTCCCTGCATTCAAAGATGTTAGCACAATACCAATTCCACTTCGAGGTGGAATATCGCGGAATATAGGATTTATAAAAATCATCCGCTTACTAACGGCGCAATAGGGTCTCATCCGCTATACAGTGCGGGAAATCATACTGCAATATATATATATATATATTGCTATATATATAGATATATCATACTATATCTAATATCACATCCAAATAGCAATCATATCAATCAATAAATGCAATCCAAAATTTATTTTGAGTGAGAAAAAAATCTCACCTTATTCTTTTCAATTCGCAATCCAATCCATTTTGACTTGATTTCACCCTTTTTTAGCCCTTGTATAAACATTTGATAATTTGTTAATATTCGAAATTATCGACAATCAGTTTCTTTTCAATGGATTAAATTGTTTAACAATTTTAATTTGAACTAATTTAACAATAAATTTCCTATTAGATAAATTAAATTATCCAAATGATTAAATTTCAAACTAATTCTCTTTAACAAATTTATTTAACTAGAAATTTTAAAAACTAAATTTCCTTTAAAAATTTATTTATAGTAACTAAACAAATCAGATTTTCATTTGGCAATTTTAATTCAACTAGTAATTTAGTTTTAAACAAATTTTTCTTTTAATAAAATATCTGACTAAAAAGCAAATTCCTTTTGATAATTTAATTAACCAAAAACTCAATACTAAATTAAAAATTAACTTTCAAATCCATTTTTCTTAACAATATATTCACTTTTCTATAATAACTCACAAGATTTCTTTACTATATAATATTCCTATATATATGTATTTCCAGATTTAGATTAAATTTGAAATTATCAGAATAATAATAATAAAAACTGCTGTATTATTTTCCCTCATTCGATTTAAATCTTGTAAATATACTTTTATTAAATCAAAATTTATCTGTAAAGAAAAAAAAATACCTCTCAGAAGAAGAAGAAAATGCGAACCCAGATTGATATCGCGGCCTCGACTTCGAAATTCACTGTACGATCCTACCCTGCGCTCGCGACTTGAATCGTGATGCCGCAATTGTCGCTGAGACCCTCACCACCCACGAAAATGCTGATCGAACTCGATCTGCTCGCGACCACAACTTCACCTGCTTCCACGAACACGCCGCCCCCTCCGATCGTGAGTCGCCATCGATTTCCGTGCCCTAGCTCGCGTACGCCGAGGTCGAATCACCGATACCTTTGACTGCCCTTCCATCTCACAAGTTCGCATCACCGTGCCTCCACTAGTTGCCACGCGAGCCTCGCGACTTGCTTCCCCAAGCCTAGTGCCCTAAAACTCTATCGAACTCCCCCCCCCAATTTGAAAATCGGCTACAGAGCAAGGAGGAAGCTTACGTTTATGCTTTTGAATATACTTCGGCCCTTTTTATTTCTTTGTTTGATTTAGAACTCGGCTGCTATTTTTTTTTCTTTGAACGAAATTGAGGAGCTCGGCCATTATTTGAACGAGATTTTGTTTTCTTTGAATTGATTTTTTGAACTGACGAAGATAGTTATTTAAAACTGAAAGAGCATGGGTTGCACGATTTCTCGTTCGTGATGCTCGGTTGAAACAAAGGGGCGTGTTTAAAGGAGGAAAGTAGCTGATGTGACCAGATTTTAAATTTTAAATTTAAATCGAATTTGATTAAATTTTCAATGCGTTTACTTAACGCACGGTCACACAACAACTCCGAAAAATACGAAATTTGAAATCCGATAATAATACAATATTACGGACCCAATGGAACTGGTTTCGTCGAATTCCGAGACTGTTCCTTGGACGGCTATTTTTTAAATATCGATTCGAACGATATAAATTCAAAACTGATCAAATTTATTCAAATTCGATTCTGAAGTTTTAATTATCTTCAGTATTGTCAATACTAATTTTAAAAGCTTTCGAAATATTTTTAATCAACTTAAAATTGAAGATTCAAATTTTAATTCAACTTTCAATAGATTAAATTTTATAATTTAATCGCCAAATTCTTCTGATAATTTTGAAATTCAAATCAAATCATCATTCAAATATTTAAAATTAATTAAATATTTTCAATTAAATTGTTTGAAATTCTAGGTCATTACAAATTGTTAGAAGAAGGTAGCCACACCCATGATGGTTTGGTACCTTTATAAATATAATCTTTATTATAGACTACATTCTCTAAGTAATTACTAATATGCTTTTGTCTAATCAAATTATTATTTGTTTTAGGAACCCAAATTTTCATATTTTTGGTATTCAATTTTTGTTTAGATAAACTTCTAGTTTTTATATAACTAATGTTTTTAGCATTATTTTCTTTAGAACATTTTTTAAATCCTATTCCATTTCTATTACCTGATGGTTTTGATGTTTTGATAAGATTTTCCAAATCTTGTTTTCCTTTGTTGAATTTTGACACATTATTGGTAATTTTATCTAATTTTTCTTTTAATTCTCTATTTTCTATTTTCAATAATTCAATACTATTTTTAAAATCAACATTTGTTTTAAGCAAATTTTCTTTTTCTAGAGTAATGTTCTTACTTTCTATTACATTATTTCTTAATTTTTCTTGAGTTATTTCAAGTTCTTCTTCTAAAATAACTTTTTCATCTTTCAACATTCCTACTTCAAGTTCTATTATATTTATTTTTACTATACATTCTTTGTTCAATATTTTTATTTGTCTAAATTTATCATCTAATTCCATGCTAAGTTCAAGTAATTCTTCATAGCTATGTTTCGGACATACCTCATCATTTTGTGCCATAAAACATACATTAGCTTGTTCTCCGTCACTATCGCTATCACTTTCTGAAGATGAAGAATCGGTGTCATCCCATGTTACTTTGAAGGCTTTCTTCTTTTTGAGTTTTTCAAATTTGCTCTTCTTTTTATCATTGTTAAGTTTTGGGCAATCCTTTTTCATGTGTTCGTATTGATCAGATTCATAACACTTAATTTGAGATAGATTTGTTGAGTTGGTCTTTCCTTCTTTTTGAAACTTGGTCATCTTTCTAAATTTCTTGAATCTATTATAGTTTTTGGCAATAAATACTATCTCATCTTCATCTAAATCTGAGTCATCATTCTTTATTGATGGAAACGCTATGTTCTTCTTCTCCGAATTTAATTCTTTACGTGCCTGCAAATTAGCTTCATAGGACATCAAATTTCCTATCAACTCTTCAACTTTGAGAGTAGAGAGATCATTAGCTTCTTCAATAGCTAATACCTTTCTTTCCCAATCAGGTGTTAAAGAGTTGAGTATTCGAGAAACTAAATCAAAATCAGTAAACTTAACTCTTAATGCCATAAGATCATGTTGAATAGTTTGAAATCTAGAATACATGTCTACTATAGTTTCATTTTGTTTCATTTTAAATGATGAAAATTGATTTTGCAAAATTGAAATTTAAGTTTGTTTGACCTTTGTTGTACCTTCATGTGTAATTTGTAAGGTACGCCAAATATCAAATGCAGTTGTACATAACATGACACGTGAAAATTCATTTTTGTCTAGTGAGCAAAACAAAACATTCATAGCTTTAGCATTATTTGATGCTGAGGTTTTTTATGCATCGGTCCATGTGTTCATAGCAGTAGTTGGTGCTTCATATTTATCTTGAGTGGCTGACCAAATTTCTAAACCATTAGCTTCCATTAAAAAGTGGGGGCCGTGCTGTGGATTGTCCTTCTTGAAAAATACTTTCCATATTAGAATGGTTAAAAAACGTGTTACTGTTCTTTTAAACAAACCTTGCTCTGATACCAATTGAAAGTCTATATGAGTGGATCGTATAGGATATATATATATATATATATGCAAGTATAAACAGCTAACTATATAATATAACTTAATAAGTGATAGTAGCAAAGTAAATGAAAATAATCACACCAGGATTTTATACTGGTTCGGACCTCCCGTCCTGCGTCCAGTCCCGAAGCTCCTCTTAGGAATTTCCTTTCAACTAACCCTCACTTGACCCGGAGGAACAGGTTTACAATAGCAGAGTTTCTTTGTCAAGAATGTGTTCTATAACACGGATGTTGACTATTGAGTACAAATGCTTCCAATATATATATCTATCTAGAGAATATTTGAATGAGGAGTTCTGTATATATGGAAGAGTTAAATACAGGTAGTTGATTGCTTAGAGATCAGCAATATATCAGAGTATAAGAGATAAGAGTGTAAGTGAGTAAGGGTGAGACTTTCTCTTGAATTGATGATGTTATTTATAGTGGTGAAGAGTTTCTATATGTAGTTGCTTTCATTAACAATCGTTGTATAGTTGCTCCTGTTAGTGATGAAGAGTAGCAGTGAAGAGGAGCGGATGTGTCTTTTCGGATGTGACAGTTGGAGTTTGAAAATACACAGTCGAGCCGATAATCAGACGTTTGGAAGGTGACCTCAAACGTCTGGCCTTCATATATTTTTTTGTGTCTGGTAGCATTTCAGACGTCTGAGTTTATAAACCAGATGTCTGGTCTTTATTTCTGTTATATGTCTGGATGTATGTCAGACGTCTGGTTTCTTCTGAGTTTGTGAACCAAAGAACCTAACTAGACGTCTGGTCAGTGCACTCAAACGTCTCGATTAGTGCATGTAGCTTTTCTTGTCCCTGTATCATTTCTTTTTTGATTCTCTCGACTTGTAACCTCTTGATACTTCTTTTGAGTCTTGTTCTTGTCTCTTTGGTGATGTTTACTATATCAACTTCCTGTATATGTACATTTTTTTCCATTGTATAGTTGTGATCATCGAAACCAAGGAATTGATTTCCTAATAGTGTTAAGTACTTTCCCAAACACGGTCACAAGAATTTAACCAAGGCATCCCATACTACCCGGTGAAATTTGAGTATTCATTAATGGGCTAGTAAGTTCCACCCAAACATTCTATTCAATGAGTTTTACCATATTCAAAGAAGCATTATTCGAAAGCATTTAAACCAATCGATGACACTAAGTCGATTGTTAGTATTCCTCAAATTATAGAATTGAGGTTCTCAAAATATTTTTTTCTCTTTGATTTTATTATCTAGAAACACTTGTTATAAATTTCCATAAGCTTATTTTACTATTTTGATCAAAATAAATTTTCACTTATTTGATAAAATATTCCATAAACACGAATTATTCCAAAATTACATTTATGTACACAATGTCTCAAATTTCCATATAAAACATTTAGTTAATAACCTATATTTTAAAACCACTTTTATTATTCTTCCAAATCCATTTTGATATATATATTATCTATAAATAAATTAGACTCGCATTTTTAAAACGATATTCCCAAAGCCACTTGTGTATGCTATCACTTATTTTATAAAACCGTAATCACTCATATCTTCAAATCCATAACTCTATATACTAGAAATAATTAATATATATATATATAATTACTTATTAAAATCATTTACAAAAGAAATTCAAACTAATAAAGAAACAAGTTTGAGACTTATAGATTTAAATATACTCTCTTTTGTAAAATTACTTGAATATGAAACATATCCATTTATATATTTTCAACTCAAATTTAAAGCATTTAGATTTGCAGTTTCGATCCCATATATCCCATAATTTTTAAAATTTCAAAACATGAAAGATGTCAAAAAATGTCAAAGCTTTTAAACAAGATAAAGATCATCTAATTTGGACTTACGGTTCAAAAGCTGTGGTCAAAATAATTCTTAAATTTTAAATTCACTGTCGCTGTCATTTATTCTCGGGGCAGCAACAAAGAAATATGGTTTCGACCATTTAAACCTCAAAATTTTACAAAACTCAAAACAGGAAAGTTTTATAACATAGTCCATGCTTTCTAGAACATCAAGAATTATCTAAATCTGATAAGAAACGAGAAAAATACGCCTAATTTACTAACTGTTTAGTTTAGATAATGTAATCATCAAAGTGACAGAGCTTAGAGATTGTAACAGAATTTCGACCAATCTATGCTTAAAATTTGCAAATATGTTCAACATGAAAGTTGTCACACACAAAATAAGATTTCCAAAGCATTAAAAATCATCTATATCTGTTAAGAAACGAAAAAGTAATGCCTAATTTACTAACTATCTTTAGTTTAGAGAATGTAATTATCAAAGTAGCAGAGCTGAGAGTTTACAATAGGAATTCAATCAACCTATGCTCAAAATTTGCAAATATGTTCAAAATAAAATTTGACTCATATAAAGTAGGCTTTCCAGAACATTAAAAATCATCTAAATCCGATAAGAAATGTGAAAGATATGGTTAAATCAAATTCAGATTCAAACTCAGAAAATTTCGTTGAAGATAGAATTGTACATTTAATTTCAATTCTATTTCAGGTCAATTAAATGGCACTCAAAATGTAACCAAAAGAGAATTTTTTTTCTTATTGAATCTAGTTTCTAACCTAAAAAGATTGACCCCAAATGGACTGGAAACATGCAAGTTATCCATGTTTTACTTCAGCGCATTCCTAATATATTTTCAACAATCATCTATACCTCCAATTTCACACATTGCATACATTCATATGATTGAAATAATATGAGAAAACTAATGTATAGTAGGAAATTAAGGTCAATGTTCTATTTTTATTCTTAGTAAAGCAATTAGCAAGCATTTAACCAATCCCATCCAAAGAAATTCACAATTACTCCAAAAATCAAAGGCATGCTATAAGAAATCTAGAGATAGATTTGTGAGGTTTAACTCACCTTAATTCCACAATGGAATAGCTAAAATGCCTTATTTCAGTTTTTTCTTGAATTTTGAAACCCTAGATCTTACTAAAAGAAGAAAGCACAAATGAATTCAAGGCTTGAATTAAAACTGAAATTAATCAATTAGGATGAGAGACTAGAGCCTAGATTACATACCTTGATTTCATTTGATTTTCCATTGTTTTCTTTCTAATTTACTAAGGAAGATTTTGATTATACTAGGAAGACGGAACTAACCTTAGTTTCTTTTGTTTTTAGAGAGGGGAAAAGTAACGTGCAGGATTTAGAAAAGTAAGAAAAATGAGAAGGGTATTCTCATTCACTTAGAAATGGAAATGGTTAGACTAATGGCCTTGTACTTCACTAAGGCCCAATATAAAATAAAATAAATTCCTTCCTTTAGCCTAATTAATAGATTTAATTAACCCAACCAATTGAATCACCTAAACTAAGATAGATTATTTTTCTACAAATTAATTCAAATTTTCACAAGCAAATCTATTTAAAAATTTAAAAATCCAATAATCGATTTAAATAATATTTCGACTAAATTGAATTCCATAAATCAAATCAATTATTCACACTGGATTGAATTTCATAATAAAATATTAAATTAGTTAAGATAAATCAAATCAACTATTTGCAAAAACTGGATTTAATTTTATAATTAAATCTCACAAATTACAAATTAAAATTAATTAACCACTATTAAACTTAATTAATAACAGCGTTGTTACACTAACCCTTACTAGATAGTACCGAATATGTCATCACACCGGTTGCTTTGCAACCCTTTTCATATTGAGCTCTCATGCACAACCAATCCATAAATATGTAGATGTGTTGTATCAAGAAGGGTGACATCATACCTTTAATGGGTGCGACCTACATAGCCTTGCTACATCTTCCCTGTTTTAGTCATCCCCGGTTGGTGAGTGTAACGACCTGTAAATTTTAATAGTTTTATTTATTTAATTAATTGAAATTTTGTGAAATTTTAAATAATAATATTTTGAAATAAAAATTTAATATTTGGAATATGTCTGTTTAAACATAGCAACTGGTAAATTTTCATCTGATAATATGGAAGTTTATTTTCTTGTGTAATTTTATTCATATTTAAAATCAGTTAAAAATTGATGATAATAAAACGTTTTCCAAACCCGGATATTTTTATACAATAAATTTGTAAATCATCTTTTGAGTGAGACGTCATATTTTGTTTCTCCAAATTTGGACTGTTATCGCTCCGTCGATCTTATTTTCGGCGAAATAGCATCATTTTCAGTAGCGATTATCGACTTTTGATCGAATGATCGTACCACTAATATTTATATACCGTTTTGATCATCTCGTCATGCTGATCTCTATGGATATTCAATTGTCAATTTTGGAGTCCGATGCTCGGTACAATCTGCAAAATGCCTAGTGTACCGGTTCCGTATTTTGAGCGTTTGTTTCCATTTATCTTCTCATCTACCCACAGGTGAAACCAACAGGCATTAGTAATTAATATATCCCTCTGAATTTAATTTTGGCTTTCCCTGTTCCTATGGTATCAACTTATAATTTATTGGTTCGTCTATTCGTTTGCTTTGCTTTTATGAATAAAATAAATGATGTTACATTTCGTATGTTGCTCCTTCTTTCTGTTGCCTCTCTCTCCCCCTTGAACACCATCTCTACTTTGACATGCCCTCCCATCCTCTTTCCGTTTTCTTTGGCCGCTTCATTTTTTTTTCATGAACCCTTCATTCGTTCCTCAATTCAAGACAACCCATCTCCATGACCTCCACGCCGAGCCATTCACCAACCCGTTTGCTTCCTTCCCTGCCTTCCACTAGCAGCCGCAAGCCTTTCCCACTCCATAGCCTACCCATCACCGAGCTGCTTGGCCTCCTATTTTGTGATTAAGGGTATGCATATATAATTCTAATATGTATATATTTGTTAGTATTTTTCAGGGTTTATATATATATATATTGATTTGTTATATGTCGTGAGTTTATATAAGCTGCTCGAGTTATATTTGATCTGCATCTGTTAGTTTAAGTATAGCTTTGTTGTATATATAGTATATTATAATATATTTAGCGTCTACATGTGTAAATATATAAATCTTTGTTATTGATTCTATTAATATATATAGTATCGGCTGTATAAGTTGTATATTTTAGGCTATATATGTAGTTATATATAACTTTGTTTATTCGCTGTTTATGACATCTTTAAAGTTAGATTCTTGTGGGTTAAGAATTATTTTGATCATATAATTGTTTAAACATATATAGTGGGTGTATTTTGTTTAACCTGTTCATCTATTTAGTTCTATTTATGATTTGCATATATATATATATATCATTTGTCTACATAGTGTATTTGTTTTAACTATTGATCTTAAACTGTATGCATATATGGCTATTTTAATTTTGAAATGGATATAGATTTAAATTATTAGTTTATGTGTTTTATATAAAACAATGATTTTGAATTACATATATATATATATATAATTTAATATGTGTTTGAAATATAAAATATGATTTTATATATATAGTTATATATAGCTACATATACGAGTTCACTTATATCCATTATCTTCATCGATCTAGTTCTGGCTTGTCATCATCGATTCTGATTTATCAGCTTTGTTCGTTGATTCATGCCCATCTCACTTTGCTTTGAAATTCGTGTTCGGATTCGTAACTCAATTTCAGTGTCTATTCTCTCTAACCTCGAAAGGTGAGAAATCACTCATGATAAACGTTCTTATATTTATTAAATTTGATTTTAATTGAAACGACAATTGAAATATGATGCTGTTAGTTATTTACATTGTTATATATGCTATTATCGGTATCTGTTCACCTGTGACATCTGACACCATTATTTGTTATTTATATTGATGATATATGCCTGTTATATTATTATCATGTCTGTTATCACTCTGCAAGTTCCCTGTTAGTACAGAATTCCCTATGGGTTGAAATGATACATACCCGAATGATCTGTAGAAGAAGAGAAAATCGTTATGGGTTGAAATGATAAACCTAAGCGATTTTCATTGAATTGAATTTGGGATTGCGAGTTAAAATGATATATACCCGTATATATATATATATATAATTTGTAACAACCCAGAATTTCTATTAATTAAAAATTTGAATATTTAATTGATTTTAAATATTAACAAGTGGAATTAATAAGTCGAATAATTTATTTTTCGAATAATTGGATTTAATTGGACAATTAAATCGATAATTAAATAGTCAAATTCCAGAAATAATTGAAATCTAGATTAAAATGTGAATGAAAATGATTTATAAAGTTATATTAAATCATATTGAAGTTATAATGATGTTACAGGACTTTTAAAACTGAATTTAAAGTTAATCTGTGAAAATGGAATATTTTAATATTTAATTATCGACTGAAAATTAGCCATTTTTCGAACAGTCTCAGAATTGAACGAGACCAGTTCCATTGGATCCGTAGTAGTTAGTTATTATCGGATTTCAATTTTCGTAGCAATCGGAGTTGTCGTTTGACCGTGGCAGCTCGAAACGCATCGAAATTGTTTTAATATTAATTTGACGAGTTAAAATGGTCATTTTTCAAAAAGTCTCGGATTTCGACGAAACCTGTTTCATCGGATCCATAATATGATATTATTGTATGGTTTCAAATTTCGTGTCAATCGGATGTACCGTTTGTCCGAGGCAAGCCAAAACGCCTCGAAATTGATTTAAATCGGTTTAATTTAAATTGATCGTTTATTGCCATATCTCGCACAGATGATCGAATTTGCTTCCGAAACCTGTTCCATTGTGTCCGGAACGCAGGATAAACCCTAGAAACGATAGTGACCGCGCGTAAATCGGAGTTTGGAAATTCCGGATGAATAGTGTTCGTTAAATCTCTATAAATAGACCAATTTATCATAAAATAAATAAAAAAGAAAATAGCTAGGGTTTCAATTCAATGGCCGGCTGCCTCTTATTCACCCAACGACCGAAATCATCTCATCTTCCTCTCTCAATCTCTCATAATCTATCAACAATCAGAGGAAGTCACCAACTGCAAAGGGGTAGAGCTCGGCACGATCTCGAGATCTATACGGTGATGATCGATTATCATCGAGTAAATCGACGGCAAAAGGGATTCAATTGCATGCATTTCATTCACGTTTTTAGAGGCAAGGGGGTGGCTGAGTTGGGTCTGGCTTCTGTAATATCCCGGAAATTTGAGCAATATCAATTTAATAATCTGTTAAATAATTAAATTGATATTGATGATCTTTGATAATAAAATTTGAGTTTAATTTAATAATCTGATGAAATAAGTATTTAATTGGTAAATTTTATCTTTTAAAAGTTAATAAGATATTTTCTATTTGAATATATATATTTATTTGTATATATTGTAAATAGAAAAGATATGGTAAATAGGAAATTTAGATTTAATTTAATATGGACTTTTCAAAGATATTTAAATAAATAACTTTATAGTTTTAAATATACTTTAGGTAAATGTTTAAATTGGTTAAAATATATTTTAACTTAAGTTTAAATATAAATAAGATTAACAAAAAGGTTTGTGTTATTTTATTTTTGAATATAGCTTGATAAATATAATTTGAATAATATATATATATATAAGTTTAAAATACAATTTTACAAATGAAACATTAATTCATTTGGTAAGATAAGTAAAATAAGTAATTTATATTAAGGAATAATTTCTTTTATAAATTATTTAAGATTTGATAAATTGTTATTTCTAATTGAATTTGTGTAGTTATATGTGTATATATATAACTTGATTTTTTTTTAGATTTTCAATTTTTATTTGAATATGAGTTTGGATTTATAATGTAAATTCAAAAGATAAGATTTAATAAAGGTTTTAATTTGTTTTCTTTTAAAAAAAGTAATTAAACTAAAATGGTTTAAAATAAGCTTTCTTTTTAAATATCTTTTGAACTAAATATAGTTTGTTTTACTCTATTTCTTTAGAAAGAATTATTATTTATATAAATTTGAATAAGTATATAGTTATTAGGAATTTATTAATAAAAGCTTTATTCACTTTTATAAATTATTTTGCATGTAAAGTTACAAATGTAAGCTAATAATCAATCTAAGCATATGTGTTAATTAATGAACAAAGGTATATGACAAGTGTTCATCTTTAAAACAAGTGTCATTTTTTAGATTTAATTTTCTTTTTTTTTTATTTTACTAAGTTAAAAGAAAATGTAGGAGAAGAGGAGAACTCGAAGTTAGTATCAGGGTTTTGGGATGGTAGCTCGAGTCTGTACTTGAGTTGATGATGTGAGTTTAGCTTGCAGGTTTTAAATTTTAAAACTTGGTTTTTAAATTTAAAATGAAATTTAAAAGTTAAATTGAAAATGGATGTTTTCAAATGTATTTGTGAATGATAGTTTAACCTTGGATAGGAAAATGTTTTATCTTAAAGTTAAAATCATTAAAACTTTAAGGTAATTACAATGGTTTAAATAATCTAATTAATTAATGATTTAGATTAATTAATTTGTAATTAAGGATTTAAATTATCTTAATTAAGGTTTAAGATTTATTAAATAGAATAATTAATTTGTAATTAAGGTTTATAAATTAGAATATTAATTAATGATTAAGAATTAATTAATAAAGTAATTAAAGATTAATTAAGTTATGGTTAACACTTAATTAATTAAATAATTAGAGATTAATTAATTGGTTATTAAGATTTATTAATTTGAAATTAATAATAATTAATATAAGTTAATTATTTAAGAAAATAATTGTTAATGAAGGTCATTAACTATGGATTATTAAATAATTAATTAATGTGATTAATAATTAATTAGATTAATTAATTTGAAGATAATTACTTAATGTAATTATTAAGGTAAGATTATTTAGGAAAGTAAATAATAAGATAATTACTGGAAGTAATTAGTTGAATAATGATTTTATTAATAGAAGTAATTTGAGTTAATTACTTTGAATAATTAATCAAGGGATTAATTAAGAAATTAATTAAGGAAGTAATTAATTTAGTTAGTGGAAGTAATTAAGGGTAGTTAATTTCTGATTGAAGATTAATCAAGAGTGATTAATAAATATTGTTTACTTAAAGGTTAATTACTTAATGTAATTAATTTAATTAAGTAATTAATAATTAAGTTGTAATTAAGGATCATTAATTAATATAATTAATGATGTAATTAAGATTGGTTAATTAAGTAATAATTAATAAATAAAGTAATTAATCAATGTAATTAATTAAGGATTAATGTAATTAATTATAGTTGATTAAGTTAATTAATTTTAGTTAATTAATTAATGAAGTAATTAAAGGTTAATTACTATAAGTGGTTAAGGATAATTAATTTAAGTAATTAATTGAGAATAAATTACTTGAATGTAATTAAAAGGTAATTAATCAAAGATGATTAATTGAAATGAATTATTAATTAAATTGTAATTAATTAATGATTAAGTAAGCAGGATTTATAGAATGAAGTAATTAATTTAATTCACTTTAAATTAATTAGAGATGATATAAATCATTACCTATGGATGGATGATAATACTGAATGCTTTGCATTTGATTGATATCTCTGATGAGATATATGCTGTGTGATATGGATGTTAGTTGAATTGTGATGATAATATGGGTTATCTGTTATATCGATAATGTTGATTATCTATTGTGATGTTGTGAATTATCTTTCTATGTGTATAAAGATAATTGAATTGAATTGTTTTAACTTTAAAACAACTTGGCCTTAAAAGATACGCTTTGGATTTCGATGAGACCGGGATCGGGTTTCCGTATACCGGATTTCCAGGTCTGGAGACCCGAATACCACATCGATCCAAATTAACGATAGGTCGTGAATCAAGTGAAGATGAAGATTCAGAGTGCAAGGATTATTGTCGTTAACTCTGAGGGTGATTCCAAAATGAGTGTAACGAGATAATGCCTTCGGTTTCGTTCGAACCCGGAACGAACTTATATGGATTGAATGCTTTCAGCACATCGTCAGGTGGACGATGAGCATTCTAAGATAGATGTGTTCTATTTAAAGGTAATCGTGACCTCAAGCCTCACAAACCGGGAATGGCTAAAACAGGGGAGGTGCAGCAAGGTTAGTGGGTAGCACCCAAGTAGGACAAGGTTACCTCTGTCTAGATGTCCCTTTCTATTTTCGACTTAGTGGTGCGGTTGCTGATCCCAACCGTGAGGTATCTTGTGCGGGAATTATCCAGTAAGGGATGTTCCGGCCTTGTGTTGCAGGGGATTGGGAGTGATCCTCGGTACGGTGATCTAGGCCACGTACTGTGACGGGCGGTACCCCGGTAGCCCTGCCATTGTATGGAATCCAAACTCCAATAAGTGCCGTACGTATTAGTTGTGCCCAACTATGTTGGAATGTGAGATGTAAGCATTTCAGCTATTTCCGTATTTTACTTGAAACCCTAGACCCTATTATAATATAACTGGATTTCCTATCAAATGTTTTGGTTAGCGTAAGGTAAAAACTTTTCCATGTTTATGTGTGGGAAGTCTTACGTGATACCTTTGTTTCAAAAGGTTTTGAAGTTAAACAATCTTAACCCGTTTACTCACACCAGACCCATGTCTGACCCAAGTGTTTATTTTCTGTTTTATTAAACCTTGGGTACTCAATTTTTACGAGTAGCCAAGGGATTCAGGTTAGCTTTGACGAATCTATGGAGGAGATATGGAGCAAGAGGCTTCAGCATTCGTAGATATATAGTATTCCGCTGTGTTGGTTTCTCTGAGTCGTTTGTTTGAGTTGTATCTTGTGTTGTATAATAGACAGGTTTTATAACTGTCTATTTTGTAATGTATAAGTTGTGTACTCTGATTATGTAAAGACTATGTAATAGTTATGTGATATATTATATTTGTTCCGTTTCCGCTGTGAGATTCTGATGTGTTGTTTCTTTCTTTCTCTTCTTTTCAATTTTCTACCCCTTTCTTTCTTCATAATGATGCGACTTTCTGGCCATAGAAAGTCGGGTCGTTACATATGGTATCAGAGCTTAGGCTGGCGACAACCTTGGCTCTGGTGGGAAATTTGAGAGTATTAATAGATATGAGCGCGTATTTGTTAGTGAATATAAAATTGTTTTATATTGTGTTGATTGGTTTATTGAGTAGTTTATGGATTCTGGTCGATGTGTGGGACGCCACAACATTGATAGGGATCTCTAAACGCTTGTATAGAACAATTCGACACAGTATTGTTTTAAAGAGGTAAATGAAATAATTTTACCCAGAAATAATTTCTATATAAAAAGTACCATTTTAAAAATATATATATATATATTTCTACCTATTTGTTGGGTTACCTGTTCGGGTTTTTCAATAAAAATTATAAGGTAGTTAAGATGGTAGTGTGAGTAACACAACTACCAATAGTTAGAATTTGAGTGTTGAGGTTGGAAGTGTATCTGTCGAGACTGTAGACCTAATACCGTCTCGAGTAAGTTTTGCTATGGTAAAGGATTTCATCGATCTCCGAAGGAAACTGTAATGGTTCGGAGTTTATCTCTGAAGTTTGGATGAGTAAAGTTGGATCTGTCGGTTGAACAGAAGTGAGTGATGGTACCTTGATACCTCAGGTAATAGTAGCTGTGTGATGAGCCGCAGTGACTATGGATGTCTCCGAAATGTTTTCCTTTGGAGCGAGTTAAGGAAGTGTATCTGCTTCGGTGTTGTGGCTGAGTTCAGCATGGTGTTTCTGTTTGGTTTGGAGTTCGAGTTTCTCGAAGAGCTTTGGATAGGAGCATCAGTGTCAGCAGTGCAGCTCGGAGTATTCTGCGCGTTGGCAGGAAAGTTTTCTGGATGAGCAGTTTTTCTAGAAGTGAAGTTCAGAAGCAACAGAGTGGATCCATTTCTTCGATAAATTGGATAAATAAGTGTAAGCTGTTCTGATTGGTAAAGAGAGAACAGTCTGTTTGGAATTAAGATGGGTTGATCGCAAAAGTGACTTGCGATTGTCTGAGTGTTCTCTTGGGTTGTCAGAATTTTTCTGGGTGTCTTCAGAGAAGTCAGAAGTTTGTCCGCATCTGAAGGTTGAGTTTTCTTATCGACTGGATTCCAGGAGTGATATCGGTGGTTCAGTTTTGTGGAAGGATGTTTCCTAGAGATGGAGTTGGTGAAACAGCTCAAGTTTTGCTGGAATATTTGAGTTTTATTTATGGATCAGTGAACCTTATTTCTGGAATGAGTTGTCCAGTCTGTGCTTGTGTTCTACCTCAGATCAGAGTTGAGCAGCGAAAGCAGTTTGGAGTGTATCTCTGGATGGGAGAAGTAAGTTTGGAATCTACTGATGTTGTGAAGTAGAGTTATGTTTGGATCTCGTCTGTGTTCTGACCTGGATAAGTATTTGGTCTTCGAAATTGAATGGTCAGTTTGGATAATTGGAATTCATTGAGTTTTACGTATCTCTGAAGGAATACGTATTTGATCTATCTCTGGTTTTAGAATCTGCAGTTTTGGGAAGTTTGGTTATTGAGTCAGACTCGTCTGTAGTCTGATATTCTGTTTAGTTCTGTAGATCTAGATGAGTAGGAGACCTATAGTTTAGTAGTATTGTTTGTTTAGATTGTTTGTAGAGCGAGTATTCCGATATATATATATATATATATATATTTGGGGAAACTCGAGTATCTAGAATTTAGTCTAGATAATTAAAATTGTTTGATTGGATGATCGGCTGCTATGGTTGCTAGCATATGGATGATAGTATATGCTTGTGAATTAAAATTAAAATCTTAAATAGATTATTAAATTACCTTTGTTTAAATTTCGGGGACGAAATTATTTTAAGGGGGGAGGAATGTAATATCCCGGAAATTTGAGCAATATCAATTTAATAATCTGTTAAATAATTAAATTGATATTGATGATCTTTGATAATAAAATTTGAGTTTAATTTAATAATCTGATGAAATAAGTATTTAATTGGTAAATTTTATCTTTTAAAAGTTAATAAGATATTTTCTATTTGAATATATATATTTATTTGTATATATTGTAAATAGAAAAGATATGGTAAATAGGAAATTTAGATTTAATTTAATATGGACTTTTCAAAGATATTTAAATAAATAACTTTATAGTTTTAAATATACTTTAGGTAAATGTTTAAATTGGTTAAAATATATTTTAACTTAAGTTTAAATATAAATAAGATTAACAAAAAGGTTTGTGTTATTTTATTTTTGAATATAGCTTGATAAATATAATTTGAATAATATATATATATATAAGTTTAAAATACAATTTTACAAATGAAACATTAATTCATTTGGTAAGATAAGTAAAATAAGTAATTTATATTAAGGAATAATTTCTTTTATAAATTATTTAAGATTTGATAAATTGTTATTTCTAATTGAATTTGTGTAGTTATATGTGTATATATATAACTTGATTTTTTTTTAGATTTTCAATTTTTATTTGAATATGAGTTTGGATTTATAATGTAAATTCAAAAGATAAGATTTAATAAAGGTTTTAATTTGTTTTCTTTTAAAAAAAGTAATTAAACTAAAATGGTTTAAAATAAGCTTTCTTTTTAAATATCTTTTGAACTAAATATAGTTTGTTTTACTCTATTTCTTTAGAAAGAATTATTATTTATATAAATTTGAATAAGTATATAGTTATTAGGAATTTATTAATAAAAGCTTTATTCACTTTTATAAATTATTTTGCATGTAAAGTTACAAATGTAAGCTAATAATCAATCTAAGCATATGTGTTAATTAATGAACAAAGGTATATGACAAGTGTTCATCTTTAAAACAAGTGTCATTTTTTAGATTTAATTTTCTTTTATTTTTATTAAATGATTTTCAGCCTAAATACATATACTTCTCTTTATCTATTTCTTTTTCAAAATCAAAGGCTAAGAAACAAAAACCCTGTACAAATTTCTCAACAAAATCAGTAATTAATCCTCCCACAATCTGAAATAAATTTCCTCAAACCAGATCAAAGCCTATTCATTCATTTTCTAAAAGCAAGTCAATAAGTTTGCAAACCAGAATCTATACATTTTCAAAATAAAAATCAAGGCCTGCATTCTTCTTCAACCTGAGACAATCAAAGCAAGTTCAAAACAAAAACCTGGCATTTCTTCAACCAGAGATCATGTTCAAATCAAACCTTGAACATTTGCATTTTTCAAAATTAAAAGCAAATTCAAAGGCATGCAAGCTTAAATCAAAAATAAGGAAGCAACTCAAGTTTTCAAATTTAATCAAAGCAAAGGCTGTTTTCAGAAAAATGAAGGCTCTGTCTTCTTTAATTAGGTGAGTAAACTTTTAATTTAAATGCTAAGTAATTTTAAGTTGCTTTCAGATGACTTCTGAGATGAATTGCCTGTGCATGTGAATTTTTCTTTTTTTGAGTGTTTGTCTGAAAATCTTGAAGCACCTCTGTTCCAATATTTAAATCTCTGTTTGAATCTGCTATCTTGAACCTCTTTAAAGTATGATGCATTGATATATGGTTAAAGTAGATCTGTAATATAAGTTCGGAAATAATGCTTGCATGATGATTTTGAAATATTTGTGTATATTGATGTTTATGCTCCTCTGTTTTAGTTTTCCAGTAAGTAAACCACTTTAATCTCGATTTTATATGATGAATGGGTTATGAAAAGTATTTGTATAAATGTAAATATGCCGGCATGTATGTATATAGATAATGTAAAAGATGTGTGCATGTCTGGATATAAAAACATTTGCTCTGTTAAAAGTTTACAGAATAGAAACAATCTAAAAAATTCAATTACTCATCCTCTAATTCTTTTTAGGGTTTAATGTTTAAACAAGATATGTTTAAATTTACCAGATTTTAATTGTAAATATACTTTCAAGTATAATTATTGAGTTAGTTTTGCTGGAAGCAAGGAAATACAGTATAAACTCTAAACCATGTCAATTTCGAATAGCATAGTTTCTTGATCAACTTATATAATCTTGTTCGTATTCGAAATCTATGAATTTTAAAGGAAAAATAAAATTATTTAGTTTAGTAAATTATGAGAACTTGTGGGTTGAACGGGAAAGGAGTTTTTGGCACTTCCTGGTGATCGGTGAAGAGGTGAATCTCGAAATCGCTACTGGTGTTAGCTGGAAGGTTGTCAAGCTCGGGAAAAATGATCGATAAATTTTCTGATCACCGTGGCGGCGACACGATATCATTGTAGGGTTTAAGATCAAGTTTGGGATGGTTGGGTTCGCGTGGTTGCTGTGTGGCCGTGGGGTAACCGGAGGTGACAGGTATGGGTTAGATCGACGTGTCGTGGTGCGGCGAAGATTTGGTCGGAGTGTCGATGCTTTTGGTGATCGGAGATTGCAACTCGAGGTGGTTTTGGTCGATAATTTTGGGTTCCAGTTTGTCTTGATTGGTTCGATTTCGTTTCCAGGCGAATCGATCGAATCTGGGTAGTCGAGATGATAGGGCAGGTCATCGGTGATCTGCAGACGTCGGCAAAGATGGTCAGAACGGTGGCGAATGCATGTGCACGTGTACGTGTGCACGGCGATGATCTCGTGTTTGGATCTCGGAGTGATTTCGTAGGCGACTCGAAGGGGTATTCGAGTAAGTGGTAGTTTGACTCGGGAATGGTTCGTGCTCGAGTAAGTGTAGTATAGCAGTTTTTTTTTTATTTTACTAAGTTAAAAGAAAATGTAGGAGAAGAGGAGAACTCGAAGTTAGTATCAGGGTTTTGGGATGGTAGCTCGAGTCTGTACTTGAGTTGATGATGTGAGTTTAGCTTGCAGGTTTTAAATTTTAAAACTTGGTTTTTAAATTTAAAATGAAATTTAAAAGTTAAATTGAAAATGGATGTTTTCAAATGTATTTGTGAATGATAGTTTAACCTTGGATAGGAAAATGTTTTATCTTAAAGTTAAAATCATTAAAACTTTAAGGTAATTACAATGGTTTAAATAATCTAATTAATTAATGATTTAGATTAATTAATTTGTAATTAAGGATTTAAATTATCTTAATTAAGGTTTAAGATTTATTAAATAGAATAATTAATTTGTAATTAAGGTTTATAAATTAGAATATTAATTAATGATTAAGAATTAATTAATAAAGTAATTAAAGATTAATTAAGTTATGGTTAACACTTAATTAATTAAATAATTAGAGATTAATTAATTGGTTATTAAGATTTATTAATTTGAAATTAATAATAATTAATATAAGTTAATTATTTAAGAAAATAATTGTTAATGAAGGTCATTAACTATGGATTATTAAATAATTAATTAATGTGATTAATAATTAATTAGATTAATTAATTTGAAGATAATTACTTAATGTAATTATTAAGGTAAGATTATTTAGGAAAGTAAATAATAAGATAATTACTGGAAGTAATTAGTTGAATAATGATTTTATTAATAGAAGTAATTTGAGTTAATTACTTTGAATAATTAATCAAGGGATTAATTAAGAAATTAATTAAGGAAGTAATTAATTTAGTTAGTGGAAGTAATTAAGGGTAGTTAATTTCTGATTGAAGATTAATCAAGAGTGATTAATAAATATTGTTTACTTAAAGGTTAATTACTTAATGTAATTAATTTAATTAAGTAATTAATAATTAAGTTGTAATTAAGGATCATTAATTAATATAATTAATGATGTAATTAAGATTGGTTAATTAAGTAATAATTAATAAATAAAGTAATTAATCAATGTAATTAATTAAGGATTAATGTAATTAATTATAGTTGATTAAGTTAATTAATTTTAGTTAATTAATTAATGAAGTAATTAAAGGTTAATTACTATAAGTGGTTAAGGATAATTAATTTAAGTAATTAATTGAGAATAAATTACTTGAATGTAATTAAAAGGTAATTAATCAAAGATGATTAATTGAAATGAATTATTAATTAAATTGTAATTAATTAATGATTAAGTAAGCAGGATTTATAGAATGAAGTAATTAATTTAATTCACTTTAAATTAATTAGAGATGATATAAATCATTACCTATGGATGGATGATAATACTGAATGCTTTGCATTTGATTGATATCTCTGATGAGATATATGCTGTGTGATATGGATGTTAGTTGAATTGTGATGATAATATGGGTTATCTGTTATATCGATAATGTTGATTATCTATTGTGATGTTGTGAATTATCTTTCTATGTGTATAAAGATAATTGAATTGAATTGTTTTAACTTTAAAACAACTTGGCCTTAAAAGATACGCTTTGGATTTCGATGAGACCGGGATCGGGTTTCCGTATACCGGATTTCCAGGTCTGGAGACCCGAATACCACATCGATCCAAATTAACGATAGGTCGTGAATCAAGTGAAGATGAAGATTCAGAGTGCAAGGATTATTGTCGTTAACTCTGAGGGTGATTCCAAAATGAGTGTAACGAGATAATGCCTTCGGTTTCGTTCGAACCCGGAACGAACTTATATGGATTGAATGCTTTCAGCACATCGTCAGGTGGACGATGAGCATTCTAAGATAGATGTGTTCTATTTAAAGGTAATCGTGACCTCAAGCCTCACAAACCGGGAATGGCTAAAACAGGGGAGGTGCAGCAAGGTTAGTGGGTAGCACCCAAGTAGGACAAGGTTACCTCTGTCTAGATGTCCCTTTCTATTTTCGACTTAGTGGTGCGGTTGCTGATCCCAACCGTGAGGTATCTTGTGCGGGAATTATCCAGTAAGGGATGTTCCGGCCTTGTGTTGCAGGGGATTGGGAGTGATCCTCGGTACGGTGATCTAGGCCACGTACTGTGACGGGCGGTACCCCGGTAGCCCTGCCATTGTATGGAATCCAAACTCCAATAAGTGCCGTACGTATTAGTTGTGCCCAACTATGTTGGAATGTGAGATGTAAGCATTTCAGCTATTTCCGTATTTTACTTGAAACCCTAGACCCTATTATAATATAACTGGATTTCCTATCAAATGTTTTGGTTAGCGTAAGGTAAAAACTTTTCCATGTTTATGTGTGGGAAGTCTTACGTGATACCTTTGTTTCAAAAGGTTTTGAAGTTAAACAATCTTAACCCGTTTACTCACACCAGACCCATGTCTGACCCAAGTGTTTATTTTCTGTTTTATTAAACCTTGGGTACTCAATTTTTACGAGTAGCCAAGGGATTCAGGTTAGCTTTGACGAATCTATGGAGGAGATATGGAGCAGGAGGCTTCAACATTCGTAGATATATAGTATTCCGCTGTGTTGGTTTCTCTGAGTCGTTTGTTTGAGTTGTATCTTGTGTTGTATAATAGACAGGTTTTATAACTGTCTATTTTGTAATGTATAAGTTGTGTACTCTGATTATGTAAAGACTATGTAATAGTTATGTGATATATTATATTTGTTCCGTTTCCGCTGTGAGATTCTGATGTGTTGTTTCTTTCTTTCTCTTCTTTTCAATTTTCTACCCCTTTCTTTCTTCATAATGATGCGACTTTCTGGCCATAGAAAGTCGGGTCGTTACAGCTTCGGCCGAAGGTGAAGCTCACGTTGGCGTTTGGAGTGGTGGTACTCGATCGGCGCGAAGTTGAACGGAGTGGGCTCGAAAAATTAGGGTTTAGGGCGGCCATGGGTCTCGTACGCGACATTAACTTGGAAATGGAGAAGATTGCGTTCGGCGGCCCTGATGTATGGAAGCAAAAGGAACGGCTGTGATGAATTAGGTTATAAAATATAAAAAGAAATTGAAATTGTATATATATTTTAAATTCGTATAACTTTGTAACAGCGTAACTCTTTCATACGAGATCGGAAATTGACGAAACAAGCGGCGTTGGCTTCGTTTTGTCGAGCACTACGCGATGCAACTGATTTGGAAGCGATTGGAGTCAGTGAATATTTTAGGTAAAATTAAACGCGTGTTTAATTTTATTCGAAATAAACGCTGAAAACAGAATTGAATTCACGGTGAGAACTTCTCACTCAATCGAACTGTTTCGATGTTAATTTTAAATAGTTAGATTTAAAATTGTTGATTGTATGCCTGGATGATAAATTTTATTTGTTATTGACTGAAATAGACATTATACGCCGTTATTAAGCGGAGGTTAATTATTAAAAACATATACCGCGAATATTTCACCTTTGTGTGGAATTGGTATTATATACGTATATATATAGCAATATATACATATTGGCATATGTATATATTGGAGTTGTTGATTTTCCCGCCTTGTGTAGCGGATGAGACCCTATTGCGCCGCATAATAGCGGATAATATTTATTAAATCCTATATACCGCGATAATTCCGTACTGGAGCGGAATTGGTATTGTGCTAACATCTTTGGATGCAGGGGGACAGGTTGGAGGGATCCAACTTGTGACGCCCCACCTCTATACCCACGCTAACCAAGAACACTACGATGTAGTGCTGTCAATTAGCGCGGAGAATAAGGCTGTGGAGGAGCGACCATCCATGTAACTTCTTTGTGCGAGCACCGATACGTCAGATAGAATAGAATGCATATCTTTTAAGGAGGAAATCCGACATACCGATACAAACACAAAGCTATCACACGGTGGCTATATATAATCTTCGGAAAACAAACATAGAAATAATCATAACATAAATCAGTCACAGACATCCATATCACAAAGGCGGAAGAAGATATGAATAAATATATAACACATGAAAGTGTACATCAGAGTAGTGGTCAGAAAGATCCACGATAATACAAAAGAATAGCATCACGTGCTATACAAAAGAATAAGTACACAACATAGAGTCTATATCTCAAAGGTGTACATCCAAAAACTACTAATCTATGTAGTTAGCCAAAAGTCAGAAATATCCTGAAGAGAAGTCAAGCAGAAGCACCTGTAACATCTCGGTCTGACCCGAGTATTATTTATAAGAAAATAATAAACGGATCAGTCTAACTATAAATATCAGATGATATGGTATAAAGTAAATGGCATGACATGAACATGAAATAACTATTACGACATACTACTATAAGTATGTAAATGATAATCAACAAAAGATTAATCAATATCACAAGAATCTTCTCAAAGATAAGGTAGGGTATCATACCCTAAACTTGTATTCATAACAAGTCAATAACACATGAATTCACCAATGCACAAAAACTGATATCATATCAATGAAAATCATGAAAATTGGTGAAGCACAAAATTCCAGAAATCATCATCAGAAATCCAGAAAACACATAAAAGGGGGGAGGCCTAACACATGAATGGGAGCATGAAAACTCACCTACGCGTAAACACATGACGAGAAGCTATCTCATGGAAGCTATCCATTAAATTTTCACACAGGAATGGCCCGAAGACCGTAGGGTGCTACCCTAGAAATGTGATGGCGAAACATCACATAATCGGGGTATAGTCTCCCACGTAGACAAAGAGACATCGCTCAATCGCTAGTCTAAATCACAAAAATGATCGTCATGATCATAAGGAAGTGTCAATCACACCAAACTAGTAAATACATGAGTTTAGCTTCATGTCCCATAACCACTTGCTTAACTTAAATATTTACGAACAAGCTGTAAATCTTCACTAGGAAATTGTCACAAAAAGGGTTCAATCGAACAAGTCCAAGAGCTAACCGACGAAGTGAACGCAAGCGTTTCATACCACTCGTTTTACTAAGTCGTTTAAGTCGATTTCTCATTCGAGTGAAGTAAAGGCTTGTATATACTAGTAGATTGAAAATCGGTTTGAGAAAACGAACTTTTGATATTAAAAATAGTGTTGAAATCGCTTTGATGAAAGAGTTTTGATATTTACTATTAGTATTGAAACCTTCATATATCTTTAAAGTGACAAGTCATAAAACGATTGTAGAAACAAATCAATTCACGTTCGAAGACGTGAGTAAAGTCCAAAGAAGTCAATCCCAAAACCATCAAAGTAGAAATTCTGATAAATGTTTTTCAGACGAGATTGCCTACGCAGAGTAATACGGGGTTCGACCTACGACTTAAGGTCAAGCGACCTAAGGCAAATGGTCCAACGATCTAACTCGAACGACCTAGAGGGTCGAACGACTTAACTGGAGGATAAGTCGGAGATGACCTACGAGATATACTGGCCGACCTAACTCGAGCGACTTAAAGACTTAGCAGGGTCGAGCGACTTACGAGCTACGACCTAAGGTGATGAGGGCGTTAGGTCGGAGATGACCTAACACTTGACTCGCGAACGACTTATGGAAAAGAAGCTTAGGTCGGAGACGACCTACGAGATAAGCCAGTGCGAGCGACCTAAAGTTTGCCTGGGGAATTATAGGTCGGCAACGACCTAACACTTTGCCTGGAGATAATAGGTCGGCAACGACCTACCGTTTTTCCTGGGGATTTTAGGTCGGCAACGACCTAAGACTTAACAAAATTCGAGCGACTTAGTGGTTTGCCTTGGAATTTTAGGTCGGCAACGACCTAAGACTTAAAGCTGTTTCGACCTACGACTTATTTCCCTGCGACCTAAGCCAGAACGACCTAAGCACGCAAGCGACCTAAGTCCTAACTCGTGAACGACCTAAGAAAGTGGAGACTTTTCAACACGCGAGCTAGCAGCCTGGATGACCTAAGGAGGGCAGAACGACCTAGGGCCAGAATTTGCAAACAGCACTGAAACTTGAGTTTCTCACCAATTCAATCCAAACCAGTTGCAAACATTAATGCTAAAGTGATAGGAAGTCATTTCCAACAACCCAATGAAAGTTATAGGCGAGATGTGAGATTAAAAATCTCACCTTTTCACGGAATTTGATGAAGATGGAGATTTGAGAGCAAAGCAAGAACACCAACAAGCTTGAATCAATGGTCTTCACGTGAATTTGATGTTGAATCTCGGATTTGCAATAGAATTTGTGTTTGGAGTTTTAATTTCCACTTCCCACCACCATTTTTGACAAAGCTTGAAGTGTTTTGATAGAGTGAGGAAGATGGTTGGGCTGAACTAAAGGGGTGCAGTCCAAACCAAAGTCAAAGGCGGGAAAAATGTTGAAAATTTCACTATCTCCAAACATATCGAAGTTTACACTCAAAAAGATCGCAAACGTCATTTTGAACTCAATGGGGGTGGTCTCGAGTCCTAATTTGACCGTATGCAAAAAGTAGCTTTTCGGACTAACATCCGACTAACGATAAAATATTTAAATAAAAATATTTAAATATAGAATCGATAGATATGCGGGTTGTTACACAACTGGATTCCTCAACTGTATTGATTTATTTACAGATATGATTTTATATCCTGTTATCATATTGATATATGATGTTTAGATGCCGTGATTGATCATTTGGTGCTGTTGCATCATCGGATCCATTTTTGAAGTTTAAAAATAACGATTTTTGATTTTTAAGGGTTTTAAAGTGATTTTTGAAAGTATACGTTTTTATTAAATTTTGGAAATTGATTTATTTTAAATAAATAAAAGTTAAAATTTTAAAGTTATAAAATTTTGATTTTTTGAGAAAATAGAGTAGAAATGTGATTTTTGAAATATGGAGTTAATGATTTCTATAAAATAAGTTTAAACAGAGATGTTTGACTTTATTATAAAAACGTTATATATAAGATTTATAGAATTCGACTTTTTATAAATCAAAGTGATGGAACTATAAAGGAGTTTCAAAGACGTTTAAAATAATGTTATAAATGGATTTATAAGAGAATATAAATCTAGATTTGTGAAGTTATAAAACGAATTAGTAAATAGAGAATTATAAGTAAATTTCTTATAAATCGAATTTTGGCATTGAAATGAGATATGAATGGAATTTGTTAATAAAGTGATTTTTATAACTTGAAGTTGTTATAAAACAGAAATGGAATTTATATATGTTGTTTTATAAATCGAAATCAATTGAATTTGATAAATTAAACATAGAAGTTTAATAAAGGAGATTTATTCACGATTTTGGACAGTGGATAATTTTTTAAGTAAAATGTGTAGAAACGTTAAAATTGTTAACGAAATATATTCACGATTTTGGACAGTGAATATATTATTAAATAAAATGGATACGTTTTGGAGAAGTGATATTATGAAATGAAGTAATTGTTTTAAAAGATGTTTTAAAACGTGTTAAGTATCGAAAAACATAGATTTCAACATTTATTGTTGAAATAGACGTTTCGAGAAAATAAGGAAATGGTGGACTATAACACTGTTGTTATAGTAAATGGTTTCCGAAAGGAAATGTTTTATGTAGTATTGGGATTTATATATCTATCTAAATTTCGAATCCTTATACTAGTGATTTTGAGTTGTCATAATGATGTTTTACGTAACATTCGTTTTGACTCAAATAAAATTTGTGAAAGAGAATGATTTCCTTAAAGAATGAAATATATACTTAATTTTGATTTAAGTATATCGAATATTTTCCAAGTGTTGAAAATAAATTATTTGTGAATTACTTATTATTAAATAAGTATGGAAATGCTTTTCCAATATGAAATGAAAGGTTTGAAATTTTATCTTTTAAAGATAAATTGAAAAAGTGAATATTTGAAATTTGTTTCAAATGGTTAAGTGTGGAAAATTATATATCTTGTAAAGATATTTGTTTGGAAATTAAATAATTTGGAAAATTATTTGGAATCTGATGATGTTGCGCATCTTTATTGATAGTTAAATAACTGACTATCAATAATTACCTTGAATGGGTATTTGTTGTGAATTGGATGAATTTGAATGCCATACTTATTTTTGAATAAGCGCTCACTATTCGGGTTAGCCGGGAAAGAACCATGGGGTCGTATAACCCATTCCGAATATGTGATACGTCGAAATGAATTGCATTTGATGACCGGTGTTGAAGACCTGATATTTTCGAAAACGGAAGGATTACCGTCGAGTTACACTACATCGGCTGATCTTCGATATAGAGGTTTTATCACCCTTAGTGATGGGAAGTCCGGACGTGATTGAAAATTATCCGGAATTGCAAGGGCTTCGTGAGAAGTGCCTTCGGTTCTGTTCGATCCCGGAACAGACTTGTATGGATTGTGTGTCTGACGTTACAAATTGAGATATAAAGCTGATTTCTTTCAAATACATTTCTGTTGGTGGCGGAGAATTTATTCTCTTAGCTTAACACCCTTCTCTGAGATGTACGAGCTCAGAGGTTATGTATTTGAAATTTATCAGCGATATACTCCCAATTTGGTAATGTGATATGCTGAGTGTTGCTGTGAGATGATCAGTGTTTGATCATTTGTGATATGATCATTTGTTTGATCATTTATCTTTGTGATCATAGGTTGATCATTTGTTGACCCAAGGCATGGCTTTGTACCAAAGCGTAGCTTTGTGGACGAGACTTCGTCGAACCTCACACCTCGGAAATGGTCAAAACAGGAAGGATGCAGCAAGGTTCTAGGGAGTAGCGCCCCTAAGTGTATGTCATTCCTTCTGGATAAAGGTGGTATCATGGTATGGATCCCAGATACTTAACCTATGTTGATGCTGCGAGTTTATTACTTTGTGGTTGCTGGAATCGAGGATCCTCGGGAAGATCGGTTACGATCGGGGGATGGCATACGCGTGTCAGTAGTTACCTATTTTTGCAGAGGTAACCCAGCCTTGTGTTGGCAGAGATCCGGTTAGGTTCTCGGGACGTCATTCCAGAGGCGTTTCCATGTGGCAATGGGAAGTTCCTTGGCCTGACCATTTGTTGGAAATCCAAAGAAACAATACGTAACTTGTACGGTTTTAGTTGTATTACCTGCTATGGAATGTGGTGGTAACCTGCTATTGAACATAGTAGCTCTAGTAGGCATAAGTGCGAAATGTCTATGCTGGCTAAGATTTATATTATACTTTCGAAAAATTTTCATCACTATGCACTAATAATAATATCAAAAATGATTTGATTTTGCGTATCAAGCATCTTTGACTATCATAAGGAGAAATCTCCTCCGATTCTGCGTTTGCATTGTGTGTGTGTGCGGGAGGCCTTATGGTAGTCTCATTTTCCAAAAGCATTGCAAAATTGATTTTTAAAAGTATCCTGTTGTGTTGTTTAAAGATTAAATAACTGTTTTAGTTCTCACACCAGTCACCATGACTGACCTGGAGTTTATTGTTTCCTTCCTAAACTCTGGGTGCCCACCAATTTCCACACGGGCAGTCTAGAGTCAGGTTATCAGGTCATTCTGGATTCGGGATGCTGTGGAGCTTAGTGGCGAGCTGGATGGCGAGACGTACCACTTGTATATGATATTATTTATTCCGCTGTGTATTCTGTATGAGGAAAAGTTTATATAGCTGTCCATTGCTGTATTGTTGTTGTAAACTCAGATGATGATGTAATGTATTAAATGATATAGTTCTTTGATTTAAAGATTATTCATTTATCTATTATATGTTGTTCCGCTGAGAATGTGAGATTCTGATATTGTTTCTGTTCTGATGTTGTTCTGTTGTTCTTCTATTTTCTTCTTCTACCTTTTCTTCTTTTTTAAACCCTCAGGGTTCGTATTTCCATGCCTCTTGAGTTAATCAATGGAGATTAGTGTTTATTCAAGGAGTACGGATTTGCGGGTCTTGACAGTTGGTATTAGAGCATATGGTTAAGCGACAACCCTGCTCTGTTGGGTGTTACTCATTAGAGATAGAGTCAGTAGTACTCTAGAATGAGTTTGAGTGTAATAATAGATATGAGCGCGTATTTGTTAGTTAATATAAAATTGTTTTATATTGTGATGATTGATTTGTTGAGTGGTATATGGATTCTGGTCGGTATTGTCCGTACAACTCTATCGATAGGGATCTCTAAACACTTGTATAGAACAATTCGACACGATATTGTTTTAAATTAGGTAAATGAAATAATTTTACCTCGATTATATTTTATATATAGAGAAATAATTTTTCGGAGATTATTAAAGTGTATATGAATTGATTGTTAAGTTGTTTGAATAAGTTAGATGAAACAACAATTGTGAAAGAGTAAATTGTATAAAAGAATGAATTATAACGTATGAAGTTATAATTAAAATGATATATAATTGTAAAATAATCTTATATATTGATAGTGAAATTTTATAAGTAAAATTTTTGTAAAGGTGATTTATGATCTAAATTAAAATTCCAGAGAAGTGTTTTGAAAGGATTTGATGTTTTGGAAAATTGTTTTAGAGAGATAAAGCTCTAAACTCTTTTCGGTCGCTGGAAAATAATTCCGATGATGACCGCGGCATCATTGGTGTTCATTTTCGGGTTTCCTAAAGATGAATTGCTGCCAAATTATTTTAAATGAAAGTTGTTTGGAAAATTTGGATTTTTTTTAGAAATTCAAAGGTTAAATTTGAATTGATTTCAAAAAAAATGAGTTTTATACTTATAATATGATTTGGAAGTTAAATAAATAGGTTGTATAACTTATATAGTGAATGAATTTGATTTTGGGTATCAAAATTTATTAATGAAATGAAGTGATGAATGTAAATAATTGATATGAAACGATGAATATGAATGTTAATTCATTAGAAGCTAATGAAGTTGAGAAATTGAATAAATTGAATGGAAGTCAATTTAATATCAACCAATTGAAATTAAAAGTGTTGAACCAAATTGAATGTAAAGAAATGTAAATTGAATAAATTTGGTTGTAATGGATGTACATTGGTTGTTATTTGATTGTTAGTTGATTGTGTATAAATTCATTAAGAGTTAATGAAATTAAATTAGTGAAATTGGAAGCTAAAGTAATTGAATCCAAATTGGAAGTATGTGAATATGAACTGAATTTGATTTAATTTGGAAGTGAACAAAAGTGATGTAAATTAGTAAATGTAAACTAATTGAATTTGAACGAATGAATATTAGTAAAGTCCAATGTAAACGAATCAAATGTGATTAAAATGAAAACCAATTCAATGAACATTAATGAGAATATGAATGAATATTGATTTGGTTATGGATGTGTTGAATGATTGTTGGATTATAAATTGTTTGATGGTTGCATTTGTTGCTTTTGTTACATTTGCTATGTTGACATATGTTGCTATATGATGTATATTGATATTATTTTCTATATACATGTTCTCATTTGTTTGATTGAGTGTTTAGTAGGTGCGGATGGCGTATGCTTCGCATTTGGAGCTCGCTTTCGCGCTATATTAGTCGTATACGCTCGCTAATAATATATAAGATACATATCTCGGATTAAATATCGTACTTTTACACTTTTTTACCTACGGGATGCCTCATCACTTGATGAGATGTATATTTGTGATATATATACACTGTCATTTTTTTCGAATCGAGCCGCGCAAAGGAGGCTATGGCGAATTTATACGAAAATTTAAGGCGTTAGAATATTTTTAAGAAAATTGGAAAATTTGAAAATTTTGGAAACTTAGTAAAGTTTTGTAAGAAGTTTAACTATTGAATTTTGGAAATGTTAAACACTTAAGAGATTTGTAAATCCAATTTTTTAACGATTTATTTTGAAAAGTTAATAGATTTTGTATCTTCTTCTTACTTGGTAATTTCGAGGACGAAATTCTTTTAAGGGGGAAAGTTTGTAACGACCCAGAATTTCTATTAATTAAAAATTCGAATATTTAATTGATTTTAAATATTAACAAGTGGAATTAATAAGTCGAATAATTTATTTTTCGAATAACTGGATTTAATTGGACAATTAAATCGATAATTAAATAGTCAAATTCCAGAAATAATTGAAATCTAGATTAAAATGTGAATGAAAATGATTTATAAAGTTATATTAAATCATATTGAAGTTATAATGATGTTACAGGACTTTTAAAACTGAATTTAAAGTTAATCTGTGAAAATGGAATATTTTAATATTTAATTATCGACTGAAAATTAGCCATTTTTCGAACAGTCTCAGAATTGAACGAGACCAGTTCCATTGGATCAGTCATAGTTAGTTATTATCCGATTTCAATTTTTGTAGCAATCGGAGTTGTCGTTTGACCGTGGCAGCTCGAAACGCATCGAAATTGTTTTAATATTAATTTGACGAGTTAAAATGGTCATTTTTCAAAAAGTCTCGGATTTCGACGAAACTAGTTTCATCGGATCCATAATATGATATTATTGTATGGTTTCAAATTTCGTGTCAATCGGATGTACCGTTTGTCCGGGGCAAGCCAAAACGCCTCGAAATCGATTTAAATCGGTTTAATTTAAATTGCTCGTTTATTGCCATATCTCGCATAGATGATCGAATTTGCTTCCGAAACCTATTCCATTGTGTCCAGAACGCGGGATAAACCCTAGAAACGAGAGTGACCGCGCGTAAATCGGAGTTTGGAAATTCCGGATGAATAGTGTTCGTTAAATCTCTATAAATATACCAATTTCTCACAAAATAAATGAAAAAGAAAATAGCTAGGGTTTCAATTCAATGGCCGGCCGCCTCTTATTCAACCAATGGCCGAAATCATCTCATCTTCCCCTCTCAATCTCTCATAATCTATCAACAATCAGAGGAAGTCACCAACTGCAAAGGGGTAGAGCTCGGCACGATCTCGAGATCTATACGGTGATGATCGATTATCATCGAGTAAATCGACGGCAAAAGGGATTCAATTGCGTGCGTTTCATTCATGTTTTTAGAGGCAAGGGGGTGGCCGAGTTGGGCCTGGCTTCGGCCGAAGGTGAAGCTCACGTTGGCGTTTGGAGTGGTGGTACTCGATCGGCGCGAAGTTGAACGGAGTGGGCTCAAAAAATTAGGGTTTAGGGCGGCCATGGGTCTCGTACGTGACATTAACATGGAGATGGAGAAGATTGCGTTCGGCGGCCCTGATGTATGGAAGCAAAAGGAACGGCTGTGATGAATTAGGTTATAAAATATAAAAAGAAATTGAAATTGTATATATATTTTAAATTCGTATAACTTTGTAACAGCGTAACTCTTTCATACGAGATCGGAAATTGACGAAACAAGCGGCGTTGGCTTCGTTTTGTCGAGCACTACGCGATGCAACTGATTTGGAAGCGATTGGAGTCAGTGAATATTTTAGGTAAAATTAAACGCGTGTTTAATTTTATTCGAAATAAACGCTGAAAACAGAATTGAATTCACGGTGAGAACTTCTCACTCAATCGAACTGTTTCGATGTTAATTTTAAATAGTTAGATTTAAAATTGTTGATTGTATGCCTGGATGATAAATTTTATCTGTTATTGACTGAAATAGACATTATACGCCGTTATTAAGCGGAGGTTAATTATTAAAAACATATACCGTGAATATTTCACCTTTGTGTGGAATTGGTATTATATACGTATATATATAGCAATATATACATATTGGCATATGTATATATTGGAGTTGTTGATTTTCCCGCCTTGTGTAGCGGATGAGACCCTATTGCGCCGCATAATAGCGGATAATATTTATTAAATCCTATATACCGCGATAATTTCGTACTGGAGCGGAATTGGTATTGTGCTAACATCTTTGGATGCAGGGGGACAGGTTGGAGGGATCCAACTGGATTCCTCAACTGTATTGATTTATTTACAGATATGATTTTATATCCTGTTATCATATTGATATATGATGTTTAGATGCCGTGATTGATCATTTGGTGCTGTTGCATCATCGGATCCATTTTTGAAGTTTAAAAATAACGATTTTTGATTTTTAAGGGTTTTAAAGTGATTTTTGAAAGTATACGTTTTTATTAAATTTTGGAAATTGATTTATTTTAAATAAATAAAAGTTAAAATTTTAAAGTTATAAAATTTTGATTTTTTGAGAAAATAGAGTAGAAATGTGATTTTTGAAATATGGAGTTAATGATTTTTATAAAATAAGTTTAAACAGAGATGTTTGACTTTATTATAAAAACGTTATATATAAGATTTATAGAATTCGAATTTTTATAAATCAAAGTGATGGAACTATAAAGGAGTTTCAAAGACGTTTAAAATAATGTTATAAATGGATTTATAAGAGAATATAAATCTAGATTTGTGAAGTTATAAAACGAATTAGTAAATAGAGAATTATAAGTAAATTTCTTATAAATTGGATTTTGGCATTGAAATGAGATATGAATGGAATTTGTTAATAAAGTGATTTTTATAACTTGAAGTTGTTATAAAATAGAAATGGAATTTATAAACGTTGTTTTATAAATCGAAATCAATTGAATTTGATAAATTAAACATAGAAGTTTAATAAAGGAGATTTATTCATGATTTTGGACAGTGGATAATCTTTTAAGTAAAATGTGTAGAAACGTTAAAATTGTTAACGAAATATATTCACGATTTTGGACAGTGAATATATTATTAAATAAAATGGATACGTTTTGGAGAAGTGATATTACGAAATGAAGTAATTGTTTTAAAAGATGTTTTAAAACGTGTTAAGTATCGAAAAACATAGATTTTAACATTTATTGTTGAAATAGACGTTTCGAGAAAATAAGGAAATGGTGGACTATAACACTGTTGTTATAGTAAATGGTTTCCGAAAGGAAATGTTTTATGTAGTATTGGGATTTATATACCTATCTAAATTTCGAATCCTTATACTAGTGATTTTGAGTTGTCGTAACGATTTTTTACGTAATATTTGTTTTGACTCAAATAAAATTTTTGAAAGAGAATGATTTCCTTAAAGAATGAAATATATACTTAATTTTGATTTAAGTATATCGAATATTTTCCAAGTGTTGAAAATAAATGATTTGTGAATTACTTATTATTAAATAAGTATGGAAATGCTTTTCCAATATGAAATGAAAGGTTTGAAATTTTATCTTTTAAAGATAAATTGAAAAAGTGAATATTTGAAATTTGTTTCAAATGGTTAAGTGTGGAAAATTATATATCTTGTAAAGATATTTGTTTGGAAATTAAATAATTTGGAAAATTATTTGGAATCTAATGATGTTGCGCATCTTTATTGATAGTTAAATAACCGACTATCAATAATTACCTTGAATGGGTATTTGTTGTGAATTGGATGAATTTGAATGCCACACTTATTTTTGAATAAGCGCTCACTATTCGAGTTAGCCGGGAAAGGACCATGGGGTCGTATAACCCATTCTGAATATGTGATACGTCGAAATGAATTGCATTTGATGACCGGTGTTGAAGACCGGATATTTACGAAAACGGAAGGATTACCGTCGAGTTACTCTACATCGGCTGATCTCCGATATAGAGGTTTTATCACCCTTAGTGACGGGAAGTCCGGACGTGATAGAAAATTATCTGGAATTGCAAGGGCTTCGTGAGAAGTGCCTTCGGTTCTGTTCGATCCCGGAACAGACTTGTATGGATTGTGTGTCTGACGTTACAAATTGAGATATAAAGCTGATTTCTTTCAAATACATTTCTGTTGGTGGCGGAGAATTTATTCTCTTAGCTTAACACCCTTCTCTGAGATGTACGAGCTCAGAGGTTATGTAGTTGAAATTTATCAGCGATATACTCCCAATTTGGTAATGTGACATGCTGAGTGTTGCTGTGAGATGATCAGTGTTTGATCATTTATGATATGATCATTTGTTTGATCATTTATGATATGATCATTTGTTTGATCATTTATCTTTGTGATCATAGGTTGATCATTTGTTGACCCAAGGCATGGCTTTGTACCAAAGCGTAGCTTTGTACCAAAGCGTAGCTTTGTGGACGAGACTTCGTCGGACCTCACACCCCAGAAATGGTCAAAACAGGAAGGATGCAGCAAGGTTCTAGGGAGTAGCGCCCCTTAGTGTATGTCATTCCTTCTGGATAAAGGTGGTATCATGGTATGGAGCCCAGATACTTAACCTATGTTGATGCTGCGAGTTTATTACTTTGTGGTTGTTGGAATCGAGGATCCTCGGGAAAATCGGTTACGATCGGGGGATGGCATACGCGTGTCAGTAGTTACCTATTTTTGCAGAGGTAACCCGGCCTTGTGTTGGCAGAGATCCGGTTAAGTTCTCGGGACGTCATTCCAAAGGCGTTTCCATGTGGCAATGGGAAGTTCCTTGGCCTGACCATTTGTTGGAAATCCAAAGAAATAATACGTAACTTGTACGGTTTTAGTTGTATTACCTGCTATGGAATGTAGCGGTAACCTACTATTGAACATAGTAGCTCTAGTAGGCATAAGTGCGAAATGTCTATGCTGGCTAAGATTTATATTATACTTTCGAAATGTTTTCATCACTATGCACTAATAATAATATCAAAAATGATTTGATTTTGCGTATCAAGCATCTTTGACTATCATAAGGAGAAATCTCCTCCGATTCTGCGTTTGCATTGTGTGTGTGTGCGGGAGGCCTTATAGTAGTCTCATTTTCCAAAAGCATTGCGAAATTGATTTTTAAAAGTATCATGTTGTGTTGTTTAAAGATTAAATAACTGTTTTAGTTCTCACACCAGTCACCATGACTGACCTGGAGTTTATTGTTTCCTTCCTAAACTCTGGGTGCCCACCAATTTCCACACGGGCAGTCTAGAGTCAGGTTATCAGGTCATTCTGGATTCGGGATGCTGTGGAGCTTAGCGGCGAGTTGGATGGCGAGACGTACCACTTGTATATGATATTATTTATTCCGCTGTGTATTCTGTATGAAGAAAAGTTTATATAGCTGTCCATTGCTGTATTGTTGTTGTAAACTCTGATGATGATGTAATGTATTAAATGATATAGTTATTTGATTTAAAGATTATTCATTTATCTATTATATGTTGTTCCGCTGCGAATGTGAGATTCTGATATTGTTTCTGTTCTGATGTTGTTCTGTTGTTCTTCTATTTTCTTCTTCTTCTACCTTTTCTTCTTTTTTAAACCCTCAGGGTTTGTATTTCCATGCCTCTTGAGTTAATCAATGGAGATTAGTGTTTATTCAAGGAGTACGAATTTGCGGGTCTTGACATAATTTGCGGATTGAAATGATAAATATCTGTATCACTTGAACATAGGATAGAAAATTATATACAGACATCGTTGGCCTATATATAAATATTTTGAAATTGATTTCTATGGCTTTGGAAAGAAGTATATAGTTTATTAAATATTGATTTTTAAGATTTTATATATAAATGTATTTATAAAGTTTAAAATTTAGATTTTCTAAAATCATATGTTTTGAAAATTGTATAGTTATAAGTAAAATTTGAAATTATAAATTTAAATAATTTATTTATAATTTTTCTATTTTTAAATATATAAATAGATTAATGTTTAATATTGTTTAAGTATTTATTGAAATTTATACTTTCAAATATAGAGTTTATAACGATTTTAATAAATTCAGGTTGGAAATTGGTTTGAAATTATATTTATTTAAGAATTATACTTAAATAAGTTTGATTTGAAATTTGTTAAATTTGAAATTTTAAAGATATGATTTTATAACTTGAATTTGATTAAAAGTGACTTAAATGAATATTTCAAATTTACATAAATTTAAATGGGATATTTTGTTTATTTAAATTTGTAAACTTAAGTTTTATTTAAATGATATTGAAATGATTAAGTAAATATTTCAAAACTAAATAACAGTGAAGTGAATTTGATATATATATATATATATATGAAATTATCGAATTTAGTTTTGAAAATGTTGAATATTTAAAGCTTTGAAATATATTGAAATTGAAATGGTTTATTTTGTGGTTCAAATATGTATTTGAAATCAATAATTTGAAATGGTTTATTGAGAAACTGAATTGAATTGGAATTGGTGAATTAAGATTGAATTAAATTTGAATTTTGGAATTTAAGTTGATTTGAAATCGATTTGTGAAATTCGAGGAAGCTATTTTATTATATAAAGTATTTTTAAATTATATTTAAACTATTTATATATTTTACTTTATAAATTTTTTTTGATATAAACTATTTTAATATAAATCATTTTCAATATAAACTATTTTTAATATAAACCATTTTAATACACTAATTATTTTAATATAAAGTATTTTAACTTATAACTATTTTTAATATAAACTAATTTAAATATACTAATTATTTTAATATAAATTGTTTTAACTTATAACTATTTTATATAAACTATTTTATTTTTTATACTATTATTAATATCTAAACTGTTTGAAGGAAAGTGTTATGATTTCCAAAGTTATGAATTTCAAAGTATTATGATTTCCAAAGTATTATTATTTCAAATTGTTTTGGTTTTGAAAGTATTATATCTTTGAAAGTACTATGATTTTGGAAGTGAATATTCTTGAAATGGAAATGATATCGTATCGATATTTTTTGAAATGGAAATGATATTTTGGTTTTGAAGTATAAACTATTTTGAAATGACCGCGGTGTTATAATAACGTTTCGTTGTTAAAGAGACCGGGATCGGATATGGGCATACTCTTTGTCGATACCGAAAACCACTTTAACAACTGTGTACGCGGTGGAGATTCCAGAATGAAGTAGGATGGTGGCGACGATCCTAAAGGTATATTTACGTGGACCTAACTCCCGTGAGTTAGCATAAGGTGGCTAAAACAGGAGCGATTCCGGGCCAATGAGGTAGCTCCTCTTATCGGACACACTCCATCGTATGCCATTCTATTACTTTGTGATTGATTTGGTGCGCACCTTTGGATTTTCGGGAGTGTGGCTCGAGGTGGGCGATTGCTGCGGCTCTGCGTTACCACCAGTCCTAATGCGTAATTAGTATATCTACCCTGGCATTGCCTTGTTGTGCCGTGTCACCTACCCTAGCGTGCTTTACTAGGAGTTTATTTTGTACCATACCTATGGAGTGCCCTTTGACGACGCCCATTATGAGGGAGATTACGGTACTGTATAGACTATGGGAATATATAAAATATGTTAAGGGGGATATGGGTAACGCCTTAACGCTATTTTAATAGTTTACTTTACTATAGACATTATTATAATAGCGTATATTACTACATCGTACATAGTTTAACGGATCCTTAAAGGATGGTTATCCCAAACATCCTTTCAGTTACTTGTATTTCAGTTGATATTTCACTTGAGTTGGATTTATTGATATAAGAATGTTAATCATGACTCGAATGTTTTGTGTTTTGCTTTACGCTTGGGTCAGACTGAGTGTACCAGTATTTGAGACTCGCCTTTGGAGTTGGAGCTTCGCTTGGAGATCCAGCTATATCGATTCTGCTTTCAGTTATTCAGTTGATTCCAGTGATGAATTCAGATCTTGTATTCGACTATTGTATTGAGATATCTATGTATTCGAGACCTCTATTGTATCTTATTTAACTCTGTTATATATATATAGTAGCTTCATGAACTACTATTCTTTTGTTTCCGCTGCATTATTTTATATTACTCTGTGTCTGTGATTATGTGATTATTTATTTACTGTATATGTTGAGTTTTGTCATAAATAAATTAACAATCTAAGATTTTGAGAAATTCAAGTCCGACATGTGCGGATGCGAATGGTTGAAAATTTCAGGATGTTACAGTGAGGCTTGAGGCTACGTTTTACCTTTTTGAGTAGCAATCCCTCTTAGAATGCTAATACTGGCCTCTAGGCAGTAATGCAGTGCTAGTTGTCATACATAAAAGTTGTCCATGATAAGGACAAACCGAAGGCACTACTTCTACAGCATCCATCTTGGAATCACCCTCAGGATTAGTAGCAAGCAGCCCTTGCACTTCAATGACTCCGTATGATGACCCGCAAATCCGTACCAATTGAATCGACAATTAACCACAAATGTCCGATCAAAAAAGCACAGACTGACGGAAAGTCATGAGAAAGAAAGAAGAGAGAAGAAGAGAAGAGAAGAAAGAGAGAAGAGAGAACCAAATAGAACAATATAGAATCTCATATTGCAGCGGAAAACATATAATATCATATCAATGATCTTTACAAAATAGAAACTGTATATACACACATCAATCAGAGTTCAACAATCAATCACCAATCATCAGCTTGGACAGTTATAATAACCTGTCCTTACAATTCCTGATAATATAAATAACAAAAATGCAATAGAAAATAACTTATACGCGTATACGAAAATGAAGGTCTCCAGCTCTCCTTTTGAAGCTCCGAAAGCACCAAATCTGAACCTGTAAATATACTCGGTCTGACCCGAGCATTGAAAGGGAAGAACGCCCGGATCAGTCTAGCAAACCAGCATGAGAAACACACTCAACTGAATTTATTAAATTACCAAACTTTTCCTTTCAAAACAAAAGTATCTCGTAAGACACGCCTACACATAAACACAGACATGTTTTTACCTTACGATAACTTAAACCTTTCATATCAAAATTCTCTTATATTATACTAGTGTCTAGTATACAAATAATATTAATCATAGCCGAAATTGTTACCATTATTAAATTCCAGCATATAGCCCAAAGTGGGTAATACAAACAAAATGGCAGGCACGTAGCGGAGTTTGGATTTCCATACAATTGACCAAATGAAGGGACTATCTTCCGGCAGTACATTTCTAGAGAAATGTACCAAGGAACATCACAAAGGAACCTCTACCAACACAAGACCGGCCTACCTCTATAACTAGGTAGTACCGAATATATCATCCCCCTGTCGTTATCGACCTTTTCCGAGGGCCCTCATAGCATACATCCATAATAATTTACATCCCGAACGTCATAGCGGAAAGAAATATATCTAGAAGAGGATGATCATATCCTATTTGGGAATGACTCACTTAGCCTTGCCGCATCTAACCCTGTTTCGGTCATTTATGGGGAGTGAGGCCAAAAAGGTATCGACTACCTTTCACATATCACATATCACATCACTTTTGAATGCCATATTCGCCATTTCCGTTGACTACTAATTGCCCTTCACAAAAATACAACCCTTGAGCTCGTATGTCTCAAGGAAGGGTGTTAAGCTAAGAGAAGTTGCCTTCTCCGCCACCAAACCGATGTACGTTTGTAAAAACCAATGTACGTAATCTTAGAAAATGCAATGTCAGACATTCATCCATACAAGTTGTCCAGGAACAGGACAAACCAAAGGTACTTTCCTAAGACATCCTGCCGGGAAATCCCTAGGATTAGTAGCGAATAGTCCTTGCATTGGATATTTCATAACAAAGAGACTACTGCTACTATATGTATATTGAGATTTTAACCCCAAATGATCAACAAGCAGTCCTTCACTATGAAAATCCTAAACATCGATATCATCGGCCAACTTGCAAAATCGAACGCATATACATCCGAAGCGGTTTTCAGATAAATCTAATCCCGGTCTCTTCACACCAACAATGCAAAAGCGTTTCTCAACCTCACACTGAAACTAAGTCTCATAGACTTATCACGTCTCCAACTTTCAACTTGCTATCCTTCGGCCAAGAAGGAAGCTCGATAGATTTAAGTAATCACTCTGTACTACAGAATCAACATCCTCAACACAAACGATAATCAAGCCTACACAGATGGCTACGTACTAAGTGTACGACTAAATAGTTCCCACATCAAGTCGAGGAACTAAAAATGGCCAAATTTGATAGTCGGTTATTTAACTATCCAAGAAACAAACAAATATTTAGCACCATAAGCAATCACTAGGCCCTTTTAATTAACCTTTTATCAATTAAATCACTTTCCAAATATTCACTTCAAATTATCTTTAAAAAGATATAATTCCAAAACCATTTCACTATTTGAAAAACATTTCCATATATTTATTTAATAATAAGTAATTCACAATTCAATTTATTTTCAACACTTAGAAAATATTACATATACTTAAATCATGATTAAGTTTATATTTTATTCTTTAAGAAAAACATTCTCTTAAACATATTTATTTGGGTCAAAATGAATGTTGCATAAAACAACGTTACGACAACCCAAATCATTATTATAGGGATTCGATAATTAGATAGATATATAAATCCTATATACTATACTAAACATCTCCTTTCGAAAATCATTTACTATAACAACAGTGTTATAGTCCATGCTTTCCTTGCTTCTTGAAACATATATTTCAACAATGAATGTTGAAATCTATGTATTCGATACTTAACACATTTTAAAACATCTTCAAGCCATTTAACTCCATTTAAAAGATCACTTTTCAAAACATTCATTTAATTAAAGGATTGTTCACTGTCCAAAATCGTGAATAAAATTCTCTTACCCATATTCATTACTTCTACACAGTTAATTTAAAGGATTATCCACTGTCCAAAATCGTGAATATATTTCTATAATAAGCTTTCATATTTAACTTATCAAAATAAGTTGATTTCACATTTATAAAACAATGTTTATTTCCATTATATTTTATAAAAACTTCCATTTATAAAATTCCTTTATTAGCAAATTCCATTTATATCTCATTTATATGCCAAAATCTGATTATAAGTTAATTACTTATAAATCTCTTTATTTACAAATTCATTCCTTTTTATAACTTCATAAATTTATAATCTATAAATCTTATTTACTTATAAGATTCATTTATGCTTCATTTTAACACTTATAATACTCCTTTATAATTCCATTATTTTTATTTATAAAAATTCAATTTTATAAATCTTATCTATAAATAAACCATTTATAATAAGTCAAAAATCTCAATTTAACTATTTTACCAAATAGTTAACTTCATATTTCAAAAAATCATATTTTATTCCATTTCACAAAAATCATAATTTTTATAACATAAAAATTATAACTTTTATTTATCTAAAATAAATTCATTTCCTTAACAATTCAAAAATCATATATTTTCAAAATCACTTTGAAATCCTTATTAAATTGAAATTATCAATTTAGTATTTTAAAATTCCAAAAATAGGCCCAAAGCGGCAAAAATGCTAAACAAGGTGATTTGCATCAATCATAGCATCCAAACACCATATATCACAGGATAACAACATATATCACAATATTTGTAAATAAAAATCACACTGGTGAGGAATCCAGTTGGATCCCTCCAACCTGTCACCTTCAACAAATATACATATTAGAAAATATGTAAAAATTCCTCTTCAAGGAAGACGCGCGTACAAAAGGTCATCCGCTCATACACGGGAACGTATAGGGTCTCATCTGCTCCAATAAGCAGGAATATATCCAAACCAATCAATATATATATATATATATATATATAATATCATATCATCCAAACAATCATCACTCAACACAAAATAAATTTATTCTCACTTATATAAAAATATAAGCGAGTCAGATAGAGTGAGTTATACTTACTCTGATTCCAATAGACCTTGCAGCATTTTATTCTGAATAAAATTAAATAGGCGTTTAATTTTACCCAAAATTTTTGCTAGCTTCAATCAACTCCAAACTCGCTCCATTGCGTAGTGTTCGTCAATACGATCCCAACGCCACTTGTTTCGTCAATTTTCGACCTCGTATGAAGAAGATATGGCATTTTGAACATTACACGATTTAAATATATAATTATTTACAATTTCTTTTTATTTTTAAACCTTAGATTAATTCCTGGCCATTCGATTTGCTTCAACAAAATCAGGGTCGCATCTTCTTTCTTCTTCGCTCCCAGGCATCACAACGTGAGCAAACCCATATAGCACGCGACCAAAAATCGATCATCGTTCTTTCCTTCTTCACCGTGAACACCATCTCACCGCCGTACGAAGCGCCGACCCACGACACGCCATCGCCCAAAGCCTCGACGAGCACAATCACACATTTGCTTCGAAAAACGAGGTTGAATGTTAGGTGAACGCGGTCTTATTTCTCCCTCGTCGCGAATCAGACGATCACCACCGTTGATCTTGAAGCTCTCGTCGCGCTCTAGATTTTGTTAGTTGGAAGTTTTTCACGAAAGTTTATGGATTTGGAGAAATCGAGGGAGGAAGGATGCGACATTCTGACCTTTGAAATTAGATGGTGGCTAGGGTTTGAAAACTAGGGTTTTGAGTTGCAAATGTGAAATGTTGTGGCCTTATATAAAAAAATTTCACGCACTATTCACCTGAAAACTTTTCGAACTCCGATCGAAGCGTGCCGCCAGACGTTTATAACGTTTTACCCATTTTCCGAACACAATGGAATATATATCGGCAGCCAATTCCATCGTATTTGGAAGATGGGTTTTTAAATCGACTTATTTTAATTAAAAATTACTTAAATAAATTTATACGCGTTTTAGCTTCCCACGACTAAACCGTAAGTCCAATCGACACAAAATTTGAAATCCTACAATAATATAACATTACGGATCCAATGAAATTTTTTTCGTCGAAATTTGAGACTGTGTCAAAAATGACTATTTTTACGTGTTAATTAAATATTAAAATTTCCAATTTCAATAAATTTACTTTTAAATCAATTTCAAAAGTTTACCAACATCATTCTAAATCAAATAGATTCAAATTTATAAATCATTTTTATTCACATAAAATTCAAAATCAAATTATTTCTGTTAAATACTTACATTTGAATATAAGTTATTCAACTTATAAATTTACTTGTGAATATCTAAAATCAATTAAATATTCCCATTTCGAATGATTGAAATTCTGGGTCGTTACATTCTCCCATACATAAAAGAATTTCGTCCTCGAAATTACCAAGTACGAAAAAGCAACAAAATTCATTAACTTTTCAAAACAATTCGTTCAAATTACATTACTGAATCATTTAAACATTTTAACTTTTTTTCCAAAATCCATTAGTTAAACTTCTTATAAAACTTCTCTAAGTTTTCAAATCCATACTTAGTTATTTACTAATACCATTCCATAAATCAACTAGTATCATTTCAAATTATAACTCCAAAACAAATTTTTAGTTATCAAAATTTTTCCAATTTTCCCAAAAATTTTCTAACACCTTAAATTTTCAAAAAAAATCACCAGTCTCCTTTACGCGGTTCGATCGTAGTAAAATCACAATAAATATATATCACAAATATACATCTCATCTTTGAGGATGAGGCATCCCGTAGAAAAAAGTGTAAAAGTACGATATGTAATCCGAGATATTTACCTTATATATTATTAGCGAGCATATACAGCTAATATAGCGCGAAAGCGAGCTCCAAATGTGAAGCAATGTCATCCGCACCTACTAAACACTCAGCAAATAAATGAGAAACATGTATGGAAAGTAATGTCAATATACAACATTTACCAATATAGCAAATGCAATCAAAAGCAACAAATCTAACCATCAAACAACTATCATCCAACCAACATCCAACAAACCAATATCTATCCAATCAATCCATAACCAAATCAACATACATTCATTACTCATTAATATTCATTGAATTGGTTTTCAATTTATTCATATTTGATTTTACTAACATTCATTTATTCATGATCAGTTAGTTTACATTCACAAATTTACATTCAAGTTTGTCCATTTCCAAATTAAATTAAATTCAATTCTATTAAGATTCACTTACTACCAATTTGAATTCAATTATTTATAACTTTCAATTTTATTAATTCAATTCCATTAACATTTAATGAATCTCTATTCAATCAACTAACATCCATCTAACAACCAATGCATATCAAACATTACCAAATTTATTTAATTTACACTCAACCATTTATATTTACTTCGTTTACATTCAATTTGGTTTAACACATTTAATTCTAATTGGTTTAATATTCAATTTGGATTGAATTCTAGTATTCACTATATTCACATTTTTATACAACACTTCCAATGCTAATTTTATCATCACTTCTTAACTAATGTTTTATTCAATTCTAACAAATAATATTACAACTCATATTCACTTAACTAATTTATTTCATTAGTTCAATTTAATTTATTTGTTAATTCAATTGCTAATTTATTTAACAACTAAAGTTGAATTACATTTTATAACTCAAGTTCATATTCATTTAATTAATTCATTTTAATATCAAATTCAACTTCATTCAACATCACTTAAGTTATGTTTCATTTTTTTCTCACTTGCGTTTTTTCATTATACAACTTAAGTTCACTTCTAATTTAATTCGAATTCTATTTTATTTAACTCAACTTAGATTTCATTTCTAAAGTCATATTATTTAACTTTTACTTAAGTCAAATTTCATATCACTATTCAATTTCAGATTTTGTTTTGCTTAACAAAATTGTTTAACCAATTTAATATTTGGTTTTACTTACATTTTCTCATTTTACAAGTTATACAACTTATTATTTATAATTCCATGAACATTTGCTTAGGTTTACTTACTTACTTACTATAATTTCACTTCATGGTTATATAATCACTATACCACTTAAGTTTAATTTTCCATTTCAATAACTTATCCAATCCAATAACTTATCTAATCCAGTTCAAATCCAATTTAATTTATTTAACTTCACTAAAATTAAATTTTTTATTTCATATTATAAGTCCAAAACTCATTTTACTTATATTTATCAATTTCAACTTTGATTTTAAATCAAATTTGTTTATCAAAACAAAACTTAAATTTTCAATTTACTATTGGTAGCAAATCCATCACATAGAAACTCGAAAATGATACTAATGATGTTGCAGTCATCACCCTTATTATTTCCCAGCAACAGTAGTGAATTCAGTGCTTTATATTCTTTTAAAAATCACCTTTTATATTTATAAATCACATTTATAAATTCTTACTTATATAATTTCACTATTTCACTTTACTTATATAAGGTTTATTCCAAATTTATTTATCTTATTTAGATTTACAATAATATAACCTATTTAAACTTTGAAAAACAACTGTCAAAATCAACGGGATTCAAATTCTCAAATTCTTTGTTTAAATTCATTTTTATTTATAACTCATATTTATAAATATACTCATGTAGTTTCATTTCTTATATATAAGATTATTTCACAATTTTAAATTATATTAATTATAATTCCATACTATATAATTAATTTACTATATAATTTATTCTTTTACAATTGTTGTTTTATTTAGATTATTCAACCAGCTTTTATTAGCTTATATATATTTACATTTTCAAACAATCAATTTATATACACTTTTATAATTTCTGAAAAAATATCTCTTTATATATAAAATATAATCGAGGTAAAATATTTCATTTACCCAATTTAAAAATAATACTATGTCGACTTGCCTCGTTTAAGTGTTTAGAAATCCCTATCAATAACATGGTGTCCCACATACTGACCAGAATTCATAAGCCACTCAACGGCTAAGTAAACACAATATAAAACATTTTATATCACTAACAAATACGCGCTCATATAAATAATACACTCAAACTGAATCTAGGGCGCTACTGACCCTATCTACACTGAGTACACATCAAAGCCTAGGAATATACTAAATTTAAGCTCTGATACTGCGTGTGATAACCCGAAAATCCATACCCTTTGGATCGACAATAAACCACACATGTCCGACCAGAAAAGCACAGACTGATGGAAAGTCATGAGAAAGAAAGAACAGAGAAGAAGAGAAGAGAAGAAAGAGAGAAGAGAGAACCAAACAGAACAATACAGAATCTCACATCATAGCGGAAAACATATAATATCATATCAATGATCTTTACAAAATAGAAACTATATATACATACATCAATCAAAGTTCAACAATCAATCACCAATCATTAGCCTAGACGGTTATAATAACATGTCCTTATAATTCCTGATAATATAAATAACAAAAATGCAGCGGAAAATAACTGATACGCGTATACGAAAATGAAGATCTCCAGCTCTCCTGTTGAAGCTCCAAAAGAACCAAATCTGAACCTGTAAATATACTCGGTCTGACCAGAGCATTGAAAGGGAAGAATGCTCGGATCAGTCTGGTAAACCAGCATGACAAACACACTCAACAGAATTTATTAAATTACCTAACTTTTCCTTTCAAAACAAAAGTATCTCGTAAGACACGCCCACACATAAACACAGACATGTTTTTACCTTACGATAACTTAAACCTTTCATATCAAAATTCTCTTATATTATACTAGTGTATAGTATACAAATAATATTAATCATAGCCGAAATTGTTACCATTATTAAATTCTAGCATATAGCCCAAAGTGGGTAATACAAACAAAATGGCAGGCACGTAGCGGAGTTTGGATTTCCATACAAATGACCAGGTGATGGGACTACCTTCCAGCAGTACATCTATAGAGGAATGTACCGAGAAACATCACAAAGGAACCTCTACCAACACAAGACCGGCCTACCTCTATAACTAGGTAGTACCCCCCTGATCGTTATCGACCTTTTCCGAGGGCCCTTATAGCATACATCCACAATAATTTACATCATGAACGTCATAGCAAAAAGAAATATATCTAAAAGAGGATGATCATATCCTAATTGGGAATGACCCACTTAGCCTTGCCACATCTAACCCTGTTTCGGTCATTTTTGGGGAGTGAGGCTAAAAAAGTATCGATTACCTTTCACATATCACATCACTTTTGAATGCCATATTCGCCATTTCTATTGACTACTAATTGCCTTTCATAAAAATACAACCCTTGAGCTCGTACGTCTCAAGGAAGGGTGTTAAGCTAAGAGAAGTTGCCTTCTCCGCCACCAAACCGATGTACGTTTGTAAAAACCAATGTACGTAATCTCAAAAAATGCAATGTCAGACATTCATCCATACAAGTTGTCCAGGAATAGGACAAACCGAAGGTACTTTTCTACCACATCCTATATGGAAATCCCTAGGATTAGTAGCGAATAGTCCTTGCATTGGATATTTCATAACGAAGAGACTACTGCTACTATATGTATATTGGGATATTAACCCCAAATGATCAACAAGCAGCCCTTCGCTATGAAAATCCTAAACATCAATATCATCGGCCAACCTGCACAATCGACATGTTGGTCCGAAGTGTTTTTTAGATAAATCTAATCCCAGTCTCTTCGCACCAACAACGCAAAAGCGTTTCTCAACCTCACACAGAAACTAAGTCTCATAGACTTATCATGTCTCCAACTTTCAACTTGCTATCCTTCGGCCAAGAAGTAAGCTCGATAGATTAGAGTAATCACTCTGCACTACAGAATCAACATCCTCAACACAAATGATAAACAAGCCTACACGGATGGCTACATACTAAGTGTACGACTAAATAGTTCCCACATCAAGTCGAGGAACTAAAAATGGCCAAATTTAATAGTCGGTTATTTAACTATCCAAGCAACAAACAAATATTTAGCACCATAAGCAATCATTAGGCCCTTTTAATTAATCTTTTATTAATTAAATCACTTTCCAAATATTCACTTCAAATTATCTTTAAAAAGATATAATTCCAAAACCATTTCGATATTTCACTATTTGGAAAACATTTCCATATACTTACTTAATAATAAGTAATTCACAATTCAATTTATTTTCAACACCTAGAAAATATTACATATACTTAAATCATGATTAAGTATATATTTTATTCTTTAAGAAAAACATTCTCTTAAACTTTTTTTTTGGGTCAAAACGAATGTTGAGTAAAACATCGTTACGACAACCCAAATCATTAGTATAGGGATTTGATAATTAGATAGATATATAAATCCCATATACTATACAAAACATCTCCTTTCGAAAATCATTTACTATAACAACAATGTTATAGTCCATGCTTTCCTTGCTTCTCGAAACATCTATTTCAACAATGAATGTGGAAATCTATGTATTCGATAATTAACACATTTTAAAACATCTTCAAACCATTTAACTCCATTTAAAAGATCACTTTTCAAAACATTCATTTAATTAAAGGATTGTTCACTGTCCAAAATCGTGAATAAAATTCTCTTACCCATATTCATTACTTCTACACATTTAATTTAAAGGATTATCCAATGTCCAAAATCATGAATATATTCCTATAATAAGCTTTCATATTTAACTTATCAAAATAAGTTGATTTCACATTTATAAAACAATGTTTATAAATTCCACTATATTTTATAAAAACTTCCATTTATAGAATTCCTTTATTAGCAAATTCCATTTATATCTCATTTATATGCCAAAATCCGATTATAAGTTAATTACTTATAAATCTCTTTATTTACAAATTCATTCCTTTTTATAACTTCATAAATTTATAAATCTATAAATCTTATTAACTTATAAGATTCATTTATGCTTCATTTTAACACTTACAATACTCCTTTATAATTCCATTATTTTTATTTATAAAAATTCAATTTTATAAATCTTATCTATAAATAAACCATTTATAATAAGTTAAAAATCTCAATTTAACTATTTTACCAAAAAGTTAACTCCATATTTCAAAAAATCATATTTTATTCCATTTCACAAAAATCATAATTTTTATAACATAAAAATTATAACTTTTATTTATCTAAAATAAATTCATTTCATTAATAATTCAAAAATCATATATTTTCAAAATCACTTTGAAATCCTTATTAAATTGAAATTATCAATTAATATTTTAAAATTCCAAAAAAAGCCAAGAGCTGCAAAAATGCTAAACAAGGTGATTTGCATCAATCGTGGCATCCAAACACCATATATCACAGGATAACAGCATATATCAAAATAAAAATCACACTGGTGAGGAATCCAGTTGGATCCCTCCAACATGTCACCTGCAACAAATATACATATTAGAAAATATGTGCAATGTCTGTTTCAAGGCAAATGCGTGTACAAAAGGTCATCCGCTCATACACGAGAACGTATAGGGTCTCATCTACTCCAATAGGCAGGAATATATCCAAACCAATCAATATATGTATATATATAATATATCATATATCATCCAAACAATCATCACTCAACACAAAATAAATTTATTCTCACTTATATAAAAATATAAGCGAGTCAGATAGAGTGAGTTATACTCACTTTGATTCCAATAGACCTTGCAGTGTTTTAATCCGAATAAAATTAAATAGGCGTTTGATTTTACCCAAAATTTTTGCTAGCTCCAATCAACTCCAAACCATCTCCATCGCGTAGTGTTTGTCAATACGATCTCAACGCAACTTGTTTCGTCAATTTTCGACCTCGTACGAAGAAGATATGTTATTTTAAACATTACACGATTTAAATATATAATTATTTACAATTTCTTTTTATTTTTAAACCTCAAATTAATTCCTACCCGTTCGATTTACTTCAACAAAATCAGTGCCGCATCTTCTTTCTTCTTCGTTCCTAGGCATCACAATGCGAGCAAACCCATAAAGCACGCGACCAAAAATCGATTGTCGTTCGTTTCCTCTTCACCGTGAACACCATCGATCACCGCCGTTCGAAGCGCCCACCCACGACACGCCATTGCCCAAAGCCACGGCGAGCACGGTCATGCATTTGCTTCGAAAAATGAGGTTAAATAGCAGGCGAACGCAGCCTTATTTCTCCCTCTACGTCGCGAATTAGACGATCACCACCATTGATCTTGAAGCTCTCGTCGCGCTCTAGATTTTGTTAGTTGGAAGTTTTTCACGAAAGTGTATGGATTTGAAGAATTCAAGGGAGGAAGCATGCGAAATTATGGCCTTTGAAATTAGATGGCGGCTAGGGTTTGAAAACTAGGGTTTTGAATTGCAAATGTGAAATGTTGTGGCCATATATAGAAAATTTTCACGCACTATTTCACCCGAAAACTTTTCGAACTCCAATCGAAGCGTGCCGCCAGGCGTTTATAATGTTTTACCCCTATTCTGAAAAAAATGGAATAGATATCGGGAGCCAATTCCATTTTATTTGGAAGATAGGTTTTCGAATCGACTTATTTTAATTAAAATTTACTTAAATAAAGTTATACGCGTTTTAGCTTTCCACGACTAAACCGTAAGTCCGATCGACACGAAATTTGAAATCCTATAATAATATAACATTACGGATCTAATAAATTTGGGTTCGTCGAAATCCGAGACTTTGTCAAAAATGACTATTTTTACGCGTTAATTAAATATTAAAATTTCCAATTTCAATAAATTTACTTTTAAATAAATTTCAAAAGTTTACCAACATCATTCTAATTCAAATAGAATTTAATTCAACTTTATAAATCATTTTTATTTACATAAAATTCAAAATTAAATTATTTCTGCAATTTCAACTATTAAATTAGCAATTTAATTATCCAATTAAATACTTATTTTGAAATATAAGTTATTCAACTTATAAAATTTACTTGTGAATATTTAAAATCAATTAAATATTCCCATTTCGAATGACTGAAATTATGGGTCGTTACACCCCGTCTTCGATCCCATGCTTCTATATGTTTTCATTCTGAAATGCTTGAGTTGGATTGAAGTTGTTTTTAGATAGCATATCCAAACCCGGTCTCTTCAAAGCAACTTTCGATATTTTCGGTAAACTGAACCCCTGGTTCTTTAGGAAATAAACAAACAAAGATAAGAGCAGAGTTCACCTCCTAACCGTTTGTTGATGGATTTCCTTATCATTTGTCCTAGAAGAACAAACGAGTTTATACGTACAGTATAGCACCTTCGATGGTAACTGTACCATATAATTCTCTTATTTCTCCTAGATATTTCCAAAGTTATGTTTTGTCCTGATTTGATAGTTGTTTATTTAACTATCAAATAAACAAACATTCAATCATGGTTTAATTTTCATATGGGATCCACTAAGCCTTTATTAATTCTCTTTAATTAATAAAACCACTTTATAAAACCTTATCAGAAGATCTTTTCAAAACACTATTTCCCAACCCCTTACATTTCCTTTTATACTAGGGAAACATTTATATACTTATCTCAACGTTATAAGTATATTACCAAAAAAAATTACTTTTCATTCCTTGAAACAAAATCATATACTTATCTTATCAGTATAGGTATGTTTACAAACTTTTCAAAGTTTTCTTTTTTCCAGATTCCATATTAAATAACCAAACATTTCTTCCAAATAAAGCATTCCACTTATCCTATATCAACAATTCCCTTTTTAAAAGCTCATCTCATATTTCAATTAACTTATAACTTTCAAAATAAAGTTATAGCCCACATTTATAAACCTTTAATTTAATTTATAAACCTCTTTCCAAATCTATGAAATGGTTTATAAGCCTTTTTCTAATTTTTAAAACTTTTTATATAAACCTTATATACTCCTTTATAAATATCATTTACAAAACATCATTTGTAAAATACCTTAATAACCCTTTCTGATAGTAAAACTCCTTTCTATATACAAGTTATCATTTATAAATACCTTTATAAGAATTATTTAACTTGAAAAACCATTTATAAACCCTAAGTCTCAAATTGATTAAAGAATTTAAGTAAATTCGAAACCATACTTTATATATTCCAAATGAGGCTTAGCAATCCCAGTGACACTAATTTAAGTTACCACTTTTTTCAATTTAACTCCAATGCACTTATCAATTATTTACATAGGCCAACATATATGCAAATCCAACCAATTATCAAATCAAGGAATAATAAGTCAATACAATTCAACTAGCGTATACATGTCTAAACAACATAATAGAACGATGGTGATTTCTCCTACTAAATAGATGTCCAAAATAATTTAATCAATTAATAGTAGAACGGGGTTTTATGCTGCTAAACACATGTCCAAACAATCCAAACAATTACCATATAGCAAAACGGTGTTTTACTCTGCTAATGAATGTCCATACAACACAAACAATAACATTCTAATTTATTGATAGTTGTTTGTCTATTTAATATCATGGACAAGAGATCCTTTGGTTAAAATCAAACCACTTAGAAAAGAACCCAACTTAAAACATGACCGATAGAGTTTAAAATAACTTTTAATAATTAAATCATAATTTAATATAAATTAAAGCTTAATTAAATCTTAAATAATCAAAATCAAATCATAATTAAGTCTTAATTAATTAAAATAAATTTATAATTAAACTTTAAACAAATAAACATTTACATAAAATTAATCCCACTTAAGTAATAAGTAGTAAATAATTAATCTTTGATTAAATAGTAATTAATTAAATAATTCAACTTTAATTAAATAATAATTAAAATAATTAAAATTGATTAAATAAAAATAATTACCCATTTTAACTTAATTAATCATTAATTAAAACTTCTTAATAATTTACTTAATTACCACTAATTAGTCACTAATTACTTAACCTAAGTATTGATTAATTAATAAATAGTTATCCTTAATTAATAAATTAATTAATTAATAAATTAAATAATTATTAAACATACTTAATCAAGTTATAATTAACTTATGTGCTAATTACGTTTGAAAATAGGTTTTCAAATCATTTTTCAAAGAAAACTTTAAAGTTAGAAATCAAACTTTTCCGAACTGCATCCATAGCGACTATCGCTATAGACGCAATAAATTAGACTTAATTCTCTAAGCTACCATCTAAAATTTTGACCTTACTTTGGATAACTTTTTAATATGTAAAAGAAAAGGTTTTTGAAAACCTTAACTCGAGTTAGAATTTAAACAAAACGTTTACTAACTCAAAACTAGTAAACGATTATATTTTCAAAATGGATCTCAAGTCCCTTACTAACAACTCAGGTTCCTATCTTCTATACCATTTAATCATAATCCGAGCATATATGAAAGGCACCAAACCACATCATCATCATATTGTAGTAAAGTCACCACATTCATATCCGAACACATCACCTAACCATCAATCTCAAATCAAATGGTAAACTACAAGTTAGCACATACACAAAACATCCAAGCCATATAATAATCCAAACACAACATCATATATATATATAACCATATAACCAACAAATATATAAAGGTAATATCTTTCTCAAAAAGTTAAGAATTTACTCACCATAAAGCTTTCCTAAATTTGAATGCTTTAGAACTTATAAACTTGAAAAACTCAAAAAGCAATCCGAAAATAGCTCAAATTCCTCTTGGCTTTTTGATGCCGCGCAGAATGTTAAAGGCATAGGTCGTTCACGACCTAAGGAGTTTGTAGGTCGTTCACGACCTAACAAGGTAGAAGTAATGAATGAGTCACAACCTAACGAGCTCCGATCTGATGAAATACGACCTAGTGAAGAAGTCTTAGGTCACTCACGACCTAACAAGGGGAAGCCTAAAGCATCCAAGCGACCTATCAAGTCAACTCGTGAACGACCTAAGGAGTTAAAGGATAGCTCGCTGAAACAACCTAATTTGTTTTTAGGTCGCATACGACCTAACAAACCAAAACTAGAAAATAAGTTGTTAAAAGTTGAAGTCTTAGGTCGCTCACGACCTAATGGGTTCTTAGGTCGCTCACGACCTATGGAAGGTTGGCTACGAGCTAACGGAATCAACCCTCAGGAATGCAAACGACCTAACGAATCCCTTAAGTCGATCCAACGACTTAGTAAAGGCGTACGATCTAACAAAGGATGCGCGCGGAGTTGTTCAGAGGAAGGAGATTTAGGTCGCTCACGACCTAAGTTAAGTCGTTCTACGACCTACGACCTAGTTAGGTCGCGTGAAGATGTTCTGTCCTTAGGTCGCGAGGGTGAGTTACAACCTGCTTTGTGTTGCAAAGATATAAGTCGACCTATGTTAGGTCGCTGGAAGATGAGACGTGTGAAGTTAGGTCGCGAGAACGACCTACGACCTAAGATAGGTAGCGAGAAACTTTAAGTCGCGAAGACTTTCTGAAGCCGCTTCTGTTAGGTCGTTAATGAAGGGATGCCGTTCATTCTTAGGTCGCGGAGCTCCAGATGTCGTTGTTTGTTGAGTCGTAAGGTGTATGGGTCTTATGTCGTGAATAGTTAGGTCGTCTACGACCTAAGTGATGTAATCTGTTTGTATTTTCTGTTTGTTAACTCGCAGTTCTTACTTGTTTGTAAGTCGTAAGTCGTCTAAAATTTTAGGTTGTGACTGTTAGGTCGGCGACGACTTAGGAGTTGTAATTTTTGTCTGTTTTGCGTGTTGTAGCCTATAAATAGGCAAGTTGTTTCATTTGTAAAGGTTGTTGATTTTTGAATAAAATTCTCTTTTGTTAGCTTTGTGCTTTCATTCCAATTGGTAGTTGAGTGTAATCTCCTATCTCCTCTTTCGGTTAATCGAGTGCGCTCGATTCAACGATTGCAGAAGCCGATTCGTGGAATCAAGTGCGCTTGATCAACGCTTGAAGAATTGAAGATCTTTGAACCCGGTATCGTGCGCGATCAACGAGTTCGGGATAGCTAGAATTCGGTATCTTCGGATCAACGAATTTGGGCATTTCAGTATCTTTCAATCCATCGACTACTACTTTCACCGATTGAAGATTGTTTTGTTTAATCCGCTGCATCAGTTTTTGGTATCAGAGCTTGTTCTAGCCAATCATAGCTAGATCGAGACTTGGAGCCTAATCATTTTGGAGTTTTGAAGTATTGATTTGATCACGACCGAGAGCCACTAGTTGAAGTGTGTGCATACTTTTGAAGTTTGGAGATCGGATCTTATCTTTTGGGAGAAATTGTTGTTCATCGTGTTCATCGCAAATTGCAACAAAGTGGGAGTTTTCGATCCATTTCATTTTGGATCAAAGTTCGAATTGTGTTTGAATTTGAAGTGTTTGTAAAGTTTTCAAGTATGCCGCCAAGGAGAGCTAATCGTCACCAAAACGTAGAAGCTTTGTATCGAAGAGAAGAAGCTGATGAGATGGAGCAGAGAATTAATGAGAACTTTAGTGAGAAGCTTAATGAAGGGATTGGACGATTAGAGAAGATGATGTTAGAGATGAATCAAAATCGGAGACGGGTTTCACCTGAATCTAACCATGGGGGAAGTAGAGTCTCGCCACATTCCAATCGAGACAGAAGTGTTGATGATGATCAAAGGCGTGGGAGGAACGTGAATGATCGTGAACGGAGGAATGTAGATAGAAGGGATGATGGTGGTAGGCGTGAAGGTAGTAGAGATGTGGGTGGACGAGATAGACAACGATATACATCTGATTTTGAAGAGGAGTATGATGGTGGTAGTGTTCGAGGACAAGGACGAGGACAAGGAAGAAATCACTCTGAGTATGATCACAAGTGGGAGTCGGGGATGAAGACTGAAATTCCTGAATTCAAAGGTGGTATGCAAGCGGAGGAGTTTCTAGATTGGGTGGCTAATGTTGAAGAGATTTTTGACTTCAAGGAAGTTCCAGAACACCGTAGAGTGAAGTTGGTTGCTACAAGGTTGAGGGGTAGAACTTTGGCATGGTGGCAGCAAACCAAACTTACACGTGAACGAATGGGAAAGTCAAAAGTTGAATCTTGGGAGAAGATGAAGAAATTGATGAAAGCAACGTTCTTACCTTACAATTATCAATCTTTGATGTATCAACGTTTGCAGAACTTGAGACAAGGGATGAAATCTGTGAATGACTATGCTGATGAATTTTATCAACTGATTGCCAGGAATGATATTATGGAGACAGAAGAACAATTGACAGCCAGATTTGTTGGTGGGTTGCGAATGCAGATTCAGGATATGGTTAACATGTTTGATCCTAGATCTGTAGCGGAAGCACATCAGAAAGCGTTGGCTTGGGAGAAGCAGGGTAGACGAGGAGGAGGTGTGTTTACTAATTCCAACAATCAAGTGAAGGGTGTTAGTGGGAGTTCTAATGTTTCCAAACCTATCAGTAGACCAGTGGTGAAGGAGGCTGAGAAGGCGAAAGTCAATAATGGTTTCAAATGTTATAATTGCCAAGAAATGGGCCACAAAAGTAGCGAATGTCCGAAGCCGAAGAAGAGAGCTATGATAGCGGAGGTTGAGGATAAGGATGAAGAAGCTGAATGTTCCAATTCACCACCTGATGAGGAGGAAGAAGAAGTGACGGGAGACGAAGGTTACAATCTAATGATGAAGAGGTCCTGTTTAACACCAAAGCAAGAGGAGGATTGTAGTTGGTTAAGGAGCAATATTTTTCAGTCAACATGTACTATTCTGGGGAAAGTTTGCAAATTTGTTATTGATGCTGGAAGCTGTGATAATATAATTTCTTCCGAAGCTGTGAGGAAGTTGGCGTTGAAGACTGAGAAACATTTGAAACCGTACAAACTAGCTTGGTTGAGGAAAGGCGGGGAGGTGAAGGTTGGACGAAGGGCTTGTGTGAAGTTTTCAATTGGGAAGAAATATAAAGATGAAATCTGGTGCGATGTGGTAGATATGGACGTTTGTCATTTGTTGCTGGGGAGATCGTGGCAGTATGATCGGGCGGTGCAACATGATGGGCGTACCAACAGTTACAGTTTCATGTTTGAAGGCACAAAGATTACTCTAGTTCCAAAGAAGCGACAACAGGAGGAAAACAAGTTGGAGGAAATTGAAGAGCTCAAAACTTTGTTATCTTTGAAGGAGTTTGTTAAGGAGGTTGAAGAAGAGTCGGAAGTATTCTTGTTAATTGGGCGTGAGAGCAGTGAAGAGGTTGAAATACCAGAAGAAGTAAAACCGGTATTGAAAGAGTTTGACGATATATTTCCAAAGGAGTTACCAACGGAGTTGCCACCATTGAGGGATATACAACATCAGATAGATCTTGTTCCAGGTGCTGTATTACCACACAGACCACATTATCGAATGAGTCCGAAGGAACATGAAGAGTTGCGGAGGCAGGTAGAGGAATTGCTTGAACAGGGGCGTGTGCAGGAGAGTTTAAGTCCTTGTGCTGTACCGTCTTTATTGGTACCAAAAAAGGATGGAACATGGAGGATGTGCACAGACAGTCGAGCATTGAATAAGATCACAGTCAGATACAGATTTCCGATGCCGAGGCTTGATGATTTATTGGATCAGATCAGTGGGTCCGTAATCTTTTCTAAGATTGACTTGAAGAGCGGTTATCATCAGATTCGCATTAGACCAGGGGACGAATGGAAGACAGCATTCAAGACGAGGGAAGGCTTGTATGAATGGCTGGTAATGCCGTTTGGTCTATCGAATGCACCAAGTACATTCATGAGGGTGATGAACCAGATTTTTAGGCCATACATTTGGAAATTCGTTGTGGTTTACTTTGATGATATTCTAATCTACAGTGCTAGTACAGAAGAGCATGTTCAACATCTGAAGAAAGTGCTAATTATTCTTCGTGAAGAACAATTCTATGCTGCTACAAAGAAGTGTGTTTTTATGGCGAAGAGTGTTTTATTTTTGGGATATGTTGTGTCGGAAGAAGGAATACAGGTTGACCAAAGTAAAATCGAAGCTATCAGAGATTGGCCGCAGCCCAAGACGATAACGGAAGTTCGTGGTTTTCACGGGTTGGCTTCATTTTATCGGAGGTTCATTCCACACTTTAGTAGTGTGATGGCACCTGTTACTGATTGCATGAAGGGTAAACAGTTTGCATGGACGGAGGAAGCTGGGGTTGCTTTTGAGCGAATCAAAGAACTCTTGACGTCTGCCCAATTCTAATATTACCAGATTTTCAATTAGTGTTTGAACTACATACTGATGCATCCAAGGTTGGAATTGGAGGAGTATTGAGTCAGAGGGGACGTCCGATTGCATACTTTAGCGAGAAGTTATCAGGAGCAAAGATGAGATACAGTACATATGATGTTGAATTTTATGCTGTTGTGCAATCTATTAAACACTGGAGACACTATCTATTTCAGAAGGAGTTTGTTCTTTACACTGATCATGAGGCGTTGAAGCATTTACAAGGGCAAGACAAGATTTCAGCGAGACATGCATCGTGGATTGCATATCTGCAACAATTTACTTTTGTTGTTAAACACAAGTCAGGGGTGACGAATCGTGTGGCTGATGCTTTGAGTAGGAGGAGTCATTTGTTGACTACACTAAAGGTTGAAGTGACGGGGTTTGAAATGTTACCAGAATTATTTGACAATGATCCTTACTTTGCAAAGTTTGTTGATAAAGTCAAGGATGGGGAGACGGATGAGTTTATAATGATAGATGGTTTTCTGTTCAAAGGAAATCGATTGTGCATACCGGAGGGTAGTTTGAGAATGAAGATCGTAAAAGAGCTACATGAAGAAGGACACGTGGGTAGAGACCGTACATTACAATTGATTTCACAATCTTACATTTGGCCATCGATGAGGAAAGAGGTGGAGAGGTTTGTGGAGCGATGTCATATCTGTCAGATTTCGAAAGGAACTGCAACTAATGCTGGGTTATATATGCCGTTACCTGTACCAATTAAACCATGGGTTGATGTGAGTATGGACTTCGTGTTGGGATTACCGAGGACACAGCGTGGTAACGATTCCATTTATGTGGTGGTTGATCGATTTTTGAAAATGGCACATTTTATTGCTTGTAAGAAGACGGCGGATGCTGTTCATGTTGCTCAATTGTTTTTCAAGGAGATCTACCGACTTCATGGATTGCCAGAATCTATTGTGTCGGATAGAGATACTCGATTTCTGAGTCACTTTTGGTTGAGTTTGTGGAAAATGGTGGGAACGAAGCTGAAGTTTAGTAGTGCTTATCATCCGCAAACGGATGGACAGACCGAGGTTGTGAACAGATCATTGGGGAATTTGCTGAGGTGTCTTGTACAAGATAATCTGAAGAGTTGGGATGTGAAGTTATGCCAGGCAGAATTTGCTCATAATCATGCGGTAAATCGTAGCACAGGGTTCAGTCCATTTCAGATAGTATATTCAAGCTTACCGAAGGGTCCGTTGGATTTAACGGTAGTGCCACAACCAAAGAAGACAGTTAAGAAAGCTGCTGATTTTGTTGAAGGATTGGCAGAATGTCACAAAATCATTCAGGAACGATTGGAGAAAGCAAATGAGAAGTATAAGCGTTCTGCAGATTTGAAACGAAGGAGTGTTGAATTTCATGAAGGTGATTTGGTTTATGCAGTGTTAACAAAAGATCGTTTTCCAGTGGGCGCTTATAACAAGTTGAAAGCCAGGAAAATTGGTCCGGTGGAAGTCGTGAAACGAATTAATGAAAATGCTTATAAATTGAAGCTGCCATATGATGTGTATACGTCTGACGTATTCAATGTTAAGCATCTCGTACCATATCATGGGGATGAATTTGTTGTGGATGCAGAAAGTACAAATTCGAGGTCGAATTTTTCTCAACCTAGGGAGGATGATGCCGCGCAGAATGTTAAAGGCATAGGATGTTCACGACCTAAGGAGTTTGTAGGTCGTTCACGACCTAACAAGGTAGAAGTAATGAACGAGTCACAACCTAACGAGCTCCGATCTGATGAAATACAACCTAGTGAAGAAGTCTTAGGTCGCTCACGACCTAACAAGGGGAAGCCTAAAGCATCCAAGCGACCTATCAAGTTAACTCGTGAACGACCTAAGGAGTTAAAGGATAGCTCGCTGAAACAACCTAATTTGTTTTTAGGTCGCATACGACCTAACAAACCAAAACAGGAAAATAAGTTGTTAAAAGTTGAAGTCTTAGGTCGCTCACGACCTAATGTGTTCTTAGGTCGCTCACGACCTATGGAAGGTTGGCTACGAGCTAACGGAATCAACCCTCAGGAATGCAAACGACCTAACGAATCCCTTAAGTCGATCCAACGACTTAGTAAAGGCGTACGATCTAACAAAGGATGCGCGCGAAGTTGTTCAGAGGAAGGAGATTTATGTCGCTCACGACCTAAGTTAAGTCGTTCTACGACCTACGACCTAGTTAGGTCGCGTGAAGATGTTTTGTCCTTAGGTCGCGAGGGTGAGTTACAACCTGCTTTGTGTTGCGAAGATATAAGTCGACCTATGTTAGGTCGCTGGAAGATGAGACGTGTGAAGTTAGGTCGCGAGAACGACCTACGACCTAAGATAGGTCGCGAGAAACTTTAAGTCGTGAAGACTTTTTGAAGCCGCTTCTGTTAGGTCGCTAATGAAGGGATGCCGTTCATTCTTAGGTCGCGGAGCTCCAGATGCCGTTGTTTGTTGAGTCGTAAGGTGTATGGGTCTTATGTCGTGAATAGTTAGGTCGTCTACGACCTAAGTGATGTAATCTGTTTGTATTTTCTGTTTGTTAACTCGTAGTTCTTACTTGTTTGTAAGTCGTAAGTCGTCTGAAATTTTAGGTCGTGACTGTTAGGTCGGCGACGACTTAGGAGTTGTAATTTTTGTCTGTTTTGCGTGTTGTAGCCTATAAATAGGCAAGTTGTTTCATTTGTAAAGGTTGTTGATTTTTGAATAAAATTCTCTTTTGTTAGCTTTGTGCTTTCATTCCAATTGGTAGTTGAGTGTAATCTCCTATCTCCTCTTTCGGTTAATCGAGTGCGCTCGATTCAACGATTGCAGAAGCCGTTTCGCGGAATCAAGTGCGCTTGATCAACGCTTAAAGAATTGAAGATCTTTGAACCCGGTATCGTGCGCGATCAACGAGTTCGGGATAGCTAGAATTCGGTATCTTCGGATCAACGAATTTGGGCATTTCAGTATCTTTCAATCCATCGACTACTACTTTCACCGATTGAAGATTGTTTTGTTTAATCCGCTGCGTCACTTTTCGATATGATAATCTCGGAAATTTGAAAATTTGTCAACATTTAAGTTTTATAAAATTCTTTTCTCTATCATTTAAAAAAAAAGAATTACTCGATTTGGATCATTTTTGAGAAAGTTATGGTCAAAAGAAGAGGTGGTATTTTCGGTCTTCAAAACATAGGTCCGAAAATGGGTCTTAAAGACAAGCAATTTTGACATAGCTAGACTAAAAACTTGAGAAAGTAATAAACATGAAAGTTGTAGCCACTGGATTTATATATGGTTTGAAAAAAATAAATTCATGATTTGCAGCAGAAAGGTAGAAGTTATGGCCGAAGGAATTAGGATGAAAAAGGAGAAGATTTTGAGTGGATTTTGAACAAGTTTTCTAAGAGTTTCCCTTCTTTTTTTTATTTTTATTCTCTCAAGGTTAAAAGAAGAAGCCATGAAAAAAATTAACAAGGAAGAAGAACAGGGAAATGGAAGAAAGGAAAAAAGAAAAAGGATAGGTAGGTATATATATATATAGGCAAAATGAATTAAATAATATAACTTGTCATAATTATATCTAGTCACATCACAAATATTTTATAATATATATATATATATATAATTATGTTTAAACACGTCACTCTTTTATATATATATATAATTATGTTTAGTCACATCACTTTCTTTTATATATATAATTATTATGTTTAGTCGTATCCCTTTTATATATATATATACATACATATAATTATTATGTTTAGTAACACCACTTTTTATTATTTTGTATATATATTTATATTATTTTAAAAACAATGATTTATTACATCAAATCCATATATATCACATCAAATCTCATTATATATATTTACATATTTTTTAATCCATGACTAGTTACATCACCTTCTTTATATATATATATAAGTTAAATTATTAATTAAAGCTAAGACGTGACAAGAGATAATGATGGTTAATGATTACAATCTAAGATGTGAAAATACTTAATATATATATATATAACTTAAGATGTGACAATACTTGTATATATATTTACATATATAAGTTATCATTTTAAAACTATGTCTTATCACATCACTTACTAATCCAAATTAACATATGATAATTTATTTCTAGGTGCATTATTATTAATTTAATGAACTCTTATATATATGTGTATATGGTGCACAAAGACGAACAATGTTCCTGACAATTTTCCGGTGCCGAAAGGTCGAAATTTCGGAAAACGTTCTTCGGTCACATTTTCTATTTTTCTATAAACTATTTAATTTGGTAAACAAATTTTGAAAATGGTTTATCATCATTATTAATTTATTAAAATGAGTTTATTTTCATTATAAAACCTACATACTGAACTTTTAAAATTAAATCTATATTCACTAATCAAAGCAGTGAAATTCCGAGTCGTTATATTCTTCCCCCCTTAAAAGAATTTTATCCTCAAAATTACACCTTGACCTATCCCAGAAAACACTTAACATTATACATCAGCTCTTATGATGTACGTAGATCATTCTTATGCAAAATCTGATTCGATCTCAACTCAAATACATAACTTTCCTTCCAAACTAGTATCACTCACCCGATTCTCTAGTGCGGACTCCTATAAGGCTTCTTAATTTGGAACCTTTATTCTCCTTACATAGTTGTAACTGTGATATAAAACCTTGCTCCCACACCAAGAACCCTCATCAAGTGCTCGCTGTCAAATGTCAAGTAATAGATCCTTATTCAGAACGCTGGAATACCTCAAAGCCATGTACTCGAATCTTGGATCGCTCTATATGGAAAGAGAAATGATCTACGTCCAACTTACGCACTTACTTAAATGTTTCTCCCTAATACCAATTCAATTTCCACCAAAAATTTTATGAAAACATTTCATAAACTATTCTTAGGTTCAACTTGTATGCTACTCCACTACATCCTAAGATCATATATCCCTATCTGATTCCATTGTTCCATTTTGCTAAGAAAATTCAAGATCCAAATACCCGGCTTTTATTCAAAACATTTTCAAATAAAACTCTATATTAAATCATAGAAATATATATATAGCCCGGGTAACTTGAAAATGATACTAAGGAACCGGGAATTACCAAACAACATCATACATTCCCTTACTAAGAAGGGTAATACTCAGGAGAAGTTTTTACAATGTGAACACATCTCTTTCCCAATTTTAAGTTATTTTCGAGCCACTCGAACTAGTTAACTTAAAAATATTCCTTTTATTTCCAAATTCTCATTTTTGAAAATTACTTTTCATTTTCCAACAACATATATCACCAACTCACTTTGGTTTTGTTCGGGTTGAACTTGTTCCGATCGTATAATGATAAAGAGAATAATTAACTAACTACCCCACAACATTCACCTATGCAAACATTTGGTCATCACTAAGAAGATTATTCTGATCATCACAAAACAATCAAGACTTGTTACTCGTACCAATCCAAAGAAAACATTTCTTACTTACACTTTTACTCCCAAAAATTTATACTAAAACCAAATTGGATTCAAATATTATTATTATTATTTTTCCAAAACCTTGAAAATCATTTTGCAAAAGCACCGAGATTTAGGTTCTCAATTTTTCAACCTAAATTTCTTCTAACTTAAATGATACATTTTTATAAACCTATTTTCTAAATCACTTCTATCAAACCATTTTTAAATATTTATCCCAAAATATTCTAACTTGAAATCAAATTCTACCTCAACATTAACATCGAACGCCTTTTAGTCAAACTGTGAAACTTAATTCACAAGGTGTTCATTTCCATATTTTCCCCAATCCTTATCTACCCAACACATACCTTAAAAAGGGAACATGCTAATAATAGTCAATGCTCAACTAGACGAGCATAATTAAACAAACCCTAAATGATAATAATAATAACATGTTATTATCTCCTAACACCTTAACCAACTATATTACACTATTTGTGAAAATCATTCTTTCATATATAAAATATACACTGGGTAAAATTATTTCATTTACCCAATTCCAAAAAATTACTATGTCAATTTGCCTAGTTTAAGTGTTTAGAAACCCCTATCAATACAGTTGTACACCCTGTATCGACCAGAGTTCATAAGCCACTAAACCGATAAATCAACACAATATAAAACATTTTATAATCACTAACAAATACATGCTCATATATATATATATATATATATATACACTCAAACTCATTTTAGGGTGTCACTTACCCTATCTCTAATGTGTTAACCCCACCAAAATCAAGGTTCTCGCTTAACCTTCAGCTCTGATACCAAATGCAACGAACTTGGCTTTTCAATCCTCGAAAATCAACACTAATACGTCCACTGTATTACATGCCGAGTATTCAAGTGCCGAAAACACCGATCGTTAGGGGAAAGAGAGAAGTTAGAAGAACTAAGAACAATATAGAATCTCATAATGCAATGGAGTAACATATATTAATCAACATAATATTTACAAAATGATACATTAGAGTTATACTAATACAATTCCTAACATAGGACATTTATAATAGCCTGTCCTTATACACAGATATAGAGTACATAATATACTACGGGAACAAGATGATAACTATCTATCGATGAAGCCTCCTGCTTCAAGCTCCTCCAAAATGCATCCGTAGAAACCTGGACTACTGGGCTACTCATAAAAATTTGCACACCCAAGAGTTTTTGGGAAAGAAAATAAAACTCCGGTCAAACATGGTTCTGGTGTGAGTAAACTCAAAGCAACTAAATTATTACTTTTAAAACTCTTTTAAAATCAAAGGTATCTCATAAGACCAAGCCGCACGTAAACACGGACGGGTTTTTACCTTACGGTAACCAAAACACTTTTAAAGAAATTCAGTGATATTATAATAATGTCTAAGGGTTCAAAGTAAATTATTGAAATAGTTGGAATGCTTGGATCTCACGTTCCAACATATTTGGTATACAACTAAAACTATATGGCGCTTATTAGAGAATGGATTACATACAATGACTGGGGTACCGCCCATCATAGTACACGTCCATAAAATGTACCGAGATCGTACCTAATGACCGCTGCCAACACAAGACCGGCCAACCCTTTACTGGATAGTACCGATTATGTCATCATCCTGGTTGTTTTGCAACCCTTTTCATATCGAGATCTCATGCACAACCAATTCATAAATATGCAGATGTATTGTATCTAAAAGGGTGACAACATACCCTAATGGGTGCGACCCAAATTGCCTTGCTGGATCTCCCCTATTTCGGTCATTCCCAGTTTATGAGGCCTGAGGCTACGTTTTACCTTTCTGAATAGCAATCCCTCTTGGAATGCTAACACTGCCCTACAGGCAGTAATGCAATGCCAGCATTCATCCATACAAGTTGTCTAGGATTAGTAGCAAGCATCCCTTACACTTCAATGGCTCCGTCTTCGATCCCATGCTTTAAGATGTCTTCATTCTAAAACGCTTGAGTTGGATCAAAGTGGTTTTCAGATAGCATATCCAATCCCGGTCTCTTCGAAACAACTTTCGATATTTTCGGTAAACTCAACCCCGGTTTTTTAGGAAATAACCAAACAAAGATAAGAGCGGAGTTCACCTCCTAATCGTTTATGGACTAATTTCCTTATCATTTGTCCTAAAAGAACAAACGAGTTTATACGTATAGTATAGCACCTTCGACGGTAACTGTACCATATAATTCTTGTATTTATCCTAGATATTTCCAAAGTTACGTTTTTTCCAGATTTGATAGTTGGTTATATAACTATCAAATAAACAAACATCCAATCATGATTTAATTTCCATATAGGATCCACTAAGCCTTTATTAATTCTCTTTAATTAATAAAACAACTTTATAAAATCTGATCATGAGATCTTTTCAAAACACTATTCTCAAACCCTATACATTTCCTTTTATACTTAGGAAACATTTATATACTTATCTCAACATTATAAGTATATTACCAAAACATTTTACTTTTCATTCCTTGAAACAAAATCATATACTTATCTTATCGGTATAAGTATATTTACAAACTTTTCAAAGTTTTCTACTTTCCAGATCCTATATTAAATAACCAAACATTTCTTCCAAATAAAACATTCCGCTTATCCTTTATCAATAATTCTCTTTTTTAAAGCTCGTCTCATATCTCAAATAACTTATAACTTTTAAATAAAATTATAACCCACTTTTATAAATCTTTAAGTTAATTTATAAACCTCTTTCCAAATCTCTGTAATGATTTATAAGCATTTTTCCTATTTTTAAAACTCTTTATATAAACCTTTCTATACTCCTTTATAAATATCATTTGCAAAACATCATCTGTAAAATACCTTAATAACCCTTTCCGATAGTAAAACCACTTTCTCTACACAAGTTATCATTTATAAATATCTTTATAAGAATTATATAACTTGATAAAGCATTTATAAACCCTTAGTCTCAAATTGATTAAAGAATTTAAGTAAATTCAAAACCATACTTTATAAATTCCAAATGAGGCTTAGCAGTCCCAATGGTACTGATTTAAGTTACCATTTTATTTCAGTTTAATTCCAAGGCACTTATCAATTATTTACATAGGCCAACATATATGTAAATCCAACCAATTATCAAATCAGGGAATAATAACTCAATACAACTCAACTAACGTATAAATGTCTAGAAAACATAATAGCATTTGGTGATTTATCCTACTAAATAGATATCCAAAACAATTTAATCAATTAATAGCAAAACGGGGATTTATTCGACTAAACATATGTCCAAACAATCTAAACAATTATCTTATAGTAGAACGGTGTTTTACTCTGCTAACGAATGTCCATACAACACAAAAAATCACATTCTAACTTTTTCACAGTTGTTTGTCTATTTAATATCATGGACAAGAGATCCTTTGGTTAAAATCAAACCACTTAGAAAAGAACCCAACTTAAAACATAACTAATAAAGTTTAAAATAACTTTTAATACTTAGATCATAATTTAATATAAATTAAAGCTTAATTAAATCTTAAATAATCAAAATCAAATCATAATTAAGTCTTAATTAATTAAAAGTAAATTAATAATTAAACTTTAAACAAATAAACATTTACTTAAAATTAATCCCAATTAAGTAATAATTAAGTAAATAATTAATCTTTAATTAAATAGTAATTAATTAAATAATTCAACTTTAATTAAATAGTAATTAAAATAATTAAATTGATTAAATAAAAATAATTACCCTTTTTAACTTAGTTAATCATTAATTAAAACTTCTGAATAACTTACTTAATTATCACTATCTAGTCACTAATTACTTAACCAATTTACTAACTAATTAATAAATAATTATCCTTAATTAATAAATTAATTAATTATTAAACATACTTAATCAAGTTATGATTAACTTATGTGTTGCAAATTACATTTGAAAATAGGTTTTCAAATTATTTTTAAAAGAAAACTTTAAAGTTAGAAATCAAACTTTTCCTCATTTTTAAAAGAAAACTTTAAAGTTAGAAATCAAACTTTTCCGAACTGCATCCATAGCGACTATCACTATAGACGCAATAACTTAGAATTACTTCTCTAAGTTACCATCTAAAATTTAACCTTACTTTGGATAACTTTTTAATACAGAAAAGGAAAGGTTTTTGAAAACCTTAACTCAATTAGAATTTAAACAAAACATTTACTAACTTAAAACTAGTAAACGAATAGATTTTCAAAATGGATCTCAAGTCCCTTACTAATAACTTAAGTTCCTATCTTCCATACCATTTAATCATAATCCGAGCATATATGAAAGATACCAAATCACATCATCATCATAGTGCAGTAAAGTCACCACATTCATATCCAAACACATCACCTAACCATCAATCTCAAATCAAATGCTAAACTACAAGTTAGCACATACACAAAACATCCAAGCCATATCATAATCCAAAAACAACATCATATATATATATATAAAACCATATAACTAACACATATATAAAGGTAAGATATTTTCCAAAAAGTTAAGAATTTTCTCACCATAAAGCTTTCCTTAACTTGAATGCTTTAGGACTTGTAAACTTGAAAAACTCAAAAAGCAATCCAAAAATAGCTCAACTTCCTCTTAACTTTTTGATATGATAATCTCGGAATTTTGAAAACTTGTGAACAGTAAAGTTTTAGAAAATTCTTTTCTCTATCATTTTAAAAAGAGATTCACTCGATTTGGGTCAATTTTGACAAAGTTATGCTCACAAGAAGAGGTGATATTTTCGGCCTTCAAAACATAGGTCCGAAAATGGGTCTTAAAGGAAAGCATTTTTGACAAAGCTAGACTAAAAACTTGAGGAAGTGATCAACATGAAAGTTGTTGCCACTGAATTTTTATATTGTTTAAAAAAAAGAAAATCATGATTTGGGGCAGATAGGTGGAAGTTATGGCAGAAGTAAATAGGATGAAAAAAGAGAAGATTTTGAATGGATTTTGAACAAGTTTTTGAAGGATTTCTCTGGTTTTTTTTCTTTTCCTTTCCTTCTCTCAAGGTAAAAAGAAGAAGCCAAGAAAAACTTTAACAAGGAAGAAGAAGAAGAAAGTGGAAGCAAGGAGAAAAGAAAAGGAATAGGTGGGTATATATATAGGCAAAATGAATTAAATAATATAACTTGTCATAATCATATCTAGTCACATCACAAATCTTTTATAATACATATATATATATATAATTATGTTTAATCATATCACTGTTTTATATGTATATATATAATCATGTTTAGTCATGTCACTTTTCTTGTATATATATAATTATTATGTTTAGTCACATCACTTTCTTTTATATATATATATATAATTGTTATGTTTAATCACGTCACTTTCTATTATATATATATATATATATATTCTTTTTAAAACAATGATTTGTCACATCAAATCCATATATATCACATCAAATATCATTATATATTTATATGTTTTTAATCCATGACTTGTCACATCACCTTCTTTATATATATATAAAAGTTAAATTATTAATTAAAGCTAAGACATGACAAGAGATAATGATGGTTAATGATCACAATCTAAGATGTGACAATACTTAATATATATATATAACCTAAGATGTGATAATACTTGTATATATATTTATACATAAGTTTATCATTTTTAAAACTATGTCTTGTCACATCACTTACAAATTAACATAAGATAATTTATATTTAAGTGTATTATTATATAGTTAATGAACTCTTATATATGTGTATATGGTGCACAAAGACGAACCACGTTCCCAATAACTTTCTGATGTTAAAAAGTTGAAATTTTGGAAAACGTTATTCGGTCATATTTTCTATTTTTCTACGAACTATTTAATTTAGTAAAAAAATTTTGAAAACAATTTTATCATCATTATTTATTTGTTAAAATGATTTTATTTTCATTATAAAACCTACATATTGAATTATAAAGATTAAGTAAATATTCACTAATCAAAGCAGTGAAATTTTGGGTCGTTAAAATCACAGTAACCCCCTTAATGACTTTTGTGAGGGAGAAGAAAGTTGAATAAGTGAAAGAATTCCAGTAGAGCAATGGCAGCTCTCTCCTATGAAATGATCCATCTCTAGTTGTAGGTAGGTGAGTATTTTTAGGGAAATTCAGTGAGTGTTGGGCCAGAAGTCCAAGTGTAGAAGAGTCAAATTATTATGCCAAGTCATCACTGAAAATATCAAACCAATCTGAGTCATTTTCTATGGATCGCTAGCTATCCATCAACTTAGCATATTTTTCTACCAAAAGCCTTTACTTAGTGCTACAAAGGAGCTCGAAAAGTTTGAGGGTGATCTTACCTATCTTGATGGATTGCTAGCTATCCATAGGAGATGGATTGCTAGCTATCCACCACTTAACATATTTTTTGGTGATCATTGTTTTGTTATCTTCCTATCTTCTTTTAAGTGCCTTGTCCAAATATCAAGTCGTTCGGATTTAGCTTGATCATCCGTCTTCAAGGGTCATTTGGTCGAGAAGAATCATTCATAACTTGCTCAAATCTTAATGAAATCAGACAAAACTTTGCAGGAACACTTTAGATGGTGTTAGGGAATCAACATAAAAATTTGAGGTGGTGGGGCACACTCTAGCTGGGTCCTTAGCTATCCATCTAGTTAGGTCACTAGTAATCCATTAAATCAACTCAAAATGATCTCATTTTTTGTAAGCCTTCTTCTATGCTTTCTAAATGTTCTCCTAAAATTTCAAGTCAATCCGACTTGGTATGAGTTTTGTAGATCCATTTTGAGTTAGCTGCTTTTGGTCACACAGCTTGAATCAGATGAGTTTTCACTTCTCGAGGTAGATTGTTTGGCATGCTATGAAACTTAGCAAGCGTTTCTAGAGAACATATAAGATCATGATGCAAGAGGACTGGAGGATCCACGGGCAAGCTTTATGGATCGCTAGCGATCCATAGGTGATGTATCGCTAGCGATCCATCGCCTTAGCTTATTTTGGCATTTTTCGTTTTTGGTCTTTCTCTCCTTTTCCTTCTGGTCTTCTTGGTCAACCCTTTAGATATTTTGACTTGTTGTAGATATTCTAGTTCCCTTTGAATTCTATTTGGTTAAAAACCAGTTAACAATAGATATTATTTGATGCTTTGATAGTGTTTGCGCCAAAATTGGTCACAAACACCCAATTGTCGATGAAAGCACCAGTTCACAATCACATATTACAGATAACAAGTATATAGAGAATTAAAAATGAAGAACACTTAGAAAATTCAAAGGAAAGCAGTAAAGAACACAGAGTTTATAGTGGTTCGGCAATCCGGCCTACATCCACTTTGAAGTTGATGATTTTATTGATGTTTGCTTGCTGACTATAATGAGTTACAACTGATTACAACAGCAAATTTCGAGTACAATAGTGGTTCCTGCAGAGTCTGGACGTAGAAGAATCAAAAAGTCCCATTTTCTGTAGGCTCTGGGATGCTATTTATAGGTGTAGGTTACAAATATCTTGCTCAGATCTCGGGAGACCTCTTCTGGCACGTGTGTGGGCACACGCGATCGATCCCGGATGATTTTGACTCGATCCGTGATCGATACGAACAAGATTCGTATCGATCCAAATCTTGCCCAATTGAGCCGAGATCGATCACAAACATTCTTTAGGTTTTGCGCAAGATCCTGCGAAAATTTGGTGGCATTTGGACTTGTAGATCTCAAGATATGATCGACACGAATTAGAACTCTCTTTATGCTGCTTGGTTCGTATCGATCAATTCGCATCGATACTTATTCGTATCGATACTAAGCACGTGCGCGTTGGTGACGTGGCTCTATTTTCAAGGCTTGATCCATTTTCCATGCCATGTTGAACGAGCCTTCATCCTTTTCGAACTCCACTCGTATCCATCCATATTCTTTCATTCACATCCATCTGCTCCACCCTTTGCTCGCATCGTTGGTTTGTATTCATCGAAGTGACTTCATTCGTGTACACTTTCGTATCGATGCCAGTGGTGTGCTTCGTATCGATTCTATGCGTGTTAATTGATACGAAGTTAACTTAGGTGATGGGAGAGGAGTGCATACTCGATCGATACGAAGAAGATGCAAGATGATGGATACGAAATAGGGTCTTCCATGGATACGAACAAGGCCGGCAGATGGATACGAACTACATTCTCATGATGGATGGATACGAACGAAACCTTACCCTTGTTAGATACGAACTAGATGGCAACGATGAATACGAAGTATGGTTACTTAGACCGACACGATATTCGATCGAAGAAGGCATCGTTGATCGACACGAACATGATGGATACGAAGTGATGGATGTGATTGTGTTGTTTTCCTTGACTTGTATCGATCATATCTTGAGCATACGAACTCGGATTGACTTGAAATTTGCAACGTTGGTTTTCACATCTTTGCTTGTCACGTCTTGTTAATTGTAGCTTGATCCGGACCCATACAAAATTCGTCGATATCCATAGCGAAACAGTGCATAACCGATCTCTCTAGACGAACTGTTCTTGATTCCCAATCAACTTTTTTGTGTCACGGCCTTGCCAAAGGGCGGGATAACAGATAGTTAAATAACCGGTTATCAAATTTGGTCATTTTTACTATTGTGACTTGATGTGGGAAATCAATAGTCACACACTTAGTATGAAGCCAACTGAGTGGGCTTGATTATCAGGATTAAGAATGTTGATTCAAGTAGTGCAGAGTGTCTATGGTACTCCAATCTACTAGGCTTCCTTCTTGGGCAAAGGATAACAAGTTGAGAGTTAGAAACATGATAAGTCTATGAGGCCTGGCTTCCATACGAGGTTGAGGGCCTCTTTATCGTTGTTGGTCCGGAGAGGCCGGGGTCGGATTTATCCGAGAACCATTTTGGATCAATATATGCATTCGAAATTGTAGATTTATGATGATGATTTTTAAAGATAGAGATCTTCATGATGCAGGGCTACTTGCCACTAAACCCGCTATGCATATTATATATATGGTGGTAGTAGTGCTTCATTATGAAAATCCACGATATGCAAGGACTGCTCGCTACTCATCCTAGGATAATTCTCGACAGGATGTGGTAGGAGAGTGCCTTCGGTTTGTCCTGGTCCTGGACAACTTGTATGGACGAATGTCTGACGTTGCATTTCTGATTACATTGATTGATCTCTATAAACATATCATCTGTTTGGTGGCGAAGATGACAACTTTTCTTAGCTTAACACCCTTTCCTGAGACGTATAAGCTCAGGAATTATACGTTTGTAGAAATCAGTTGTGTGATTGTAGAAATGGCAATGTGACATTCAAAGTAGAATATCCAATATGAAAGTAAACATTACCTAAAGCCTCATCATCCGGTAATGGCTTAAATAGGGTACGCCATAAAGCTATATGGTTTGAAACCATTTGGGTATGATCATCACCTTCCTAGATAACCCTCTATATTTTAGGTATGTGGTGTATGCTACGAGAAGTCTTGGTTAGGCCGGTAACGACCGAGGTGATGACATATTCGGTTTCTATCCTGGCCCTGTCTGAGTGCCAAATAGGGATAGATCTGTCTTGCCAAATGTGGAGGACTGCTTGTGTATCTGTGGTGCATCCCTCAAGAGCTGTAGTGTACGGAGGGTATCCCTTACCTATCATTGTATGGAAATCCATTCTCCAATACGTGCCTACTAACTTGTTTGTATACCTATTATGTCGTCCAATTTAACCAATGTAATACTAGACACTAGTATAATATAACATGATTTGATATGAAAGGTTTTGGTTATCATAAGGTAAAAAACCCTCTGTGTTTATGAATGACATGGTTTTACGAGATACCTTTGTCTTATAAAGAAAATTTTTTGTAACTTAAGAATTCAGTTGAGATGTATTTTCTCATGCTGGTTTACCAGATTGATCCGGACGTTCTACCTTTAATGCTCGGGTCAGACCGAGCATATTTACATATTTAGATTTGGATGCTTTGGAGCTTCAGCAGACTAGCTGGAGGTCTTCAGGTCGTATTCACGTATGTGTTTATTTTCCACTGCATTGTTGTTTAAATTATCAGCATTTTGAATACAGGTTATTATAACTGTCCAGACTGATGATTGTATTTTTTTGTTGTACTCTAATTAATGTATGTAAAGTTTCTCTTTTTTAAAGTTCATGGATATTATATTATATGTTGTTCCGCTGCAATTCTGAGATTCTATGTTGTGTTAGTTTCTCTTTTTCTTTTTCTTCTTTTATTTCTTCTTTCTTTCCCATAACTATCCATCTTTCCATTCAATTTGGGTTAGAAATGTGTGGTTTATTGTCAGCTTGAATAGTGTAGATTTTTGGGTCGTTGCAGCTGGTATCAGTGCTTAGGTTGTGCGAACACTTAGCTTTGGTTGGGTACTCATTATAGATTGGATCAGTAGCACTCTAGAATGAGTTTGAGTGTGCGTGTGTGAGCTTGTATTTGTTAGTGATTATAAAAATGTTTTATACTATGTTAATTTAGCTGTTGAGCGGATTATAAATTCTGGTCGGTACGTGAGATGCCACGTTATCGATAGGGGTTTCTAAATGCTTGAACAAGGCAAACCGACACAATGTTGTTTTGAGAATTGGTAAATGAAATAATGTTACCTTGATTATATTTTATATATAAAGGAATAATTTTTCAAAAATTATTATAGTTATATATGGTGTGTTAGGTTGTTAGTGAATTATAATATTTGATTATTATCATTCGTTGTTTTTTTTGTGTTCTAATAAAAGTTGTTATTATTATAATGTAAACAAAGATAAACGATTAAGAAACGGTTTTATATAACCAAAGTGAAATTATATATAAAGAAACTTTATAAGTATGATTTTTAAATAAAAAGGATTTAAATGAGATAAGAAATTAATAAACTCATTTCGGTCATTGGAGAATAATTCTGGCGATGACTACAGCTTCACCGGCATCCATTTTCAAGTTTCTAAGCGAGGGACTGCTATTATAGTCATTTGGTATCAAGGTTTTGTTTTGGTAAAACTAATTTTGATTTTATAATTCAAAAATATGATTTGATATAAAAAGGAATTATGTATATATATATATATGATTTCAAAATGATTTGAGAAATATAAAAAAACTGGGTGTTTAAATTCTGGAAGTTGTAATCTAACTGTTTTGCTGAAAACAAAAGAAACTAAGTTTTATAACTTATAAATTTTTAGAATTAGTGAGTTAAAGCAAATTTTTTGAATATAAATGTTAAGAAAAGTAAATTTGAAAATTGAATTATGAAATGAAATTTAACTTAAGTTAAATAAAATGAAGTTTGAAATGGAATTTGAATCAAGCAAAGTTAAGTGAAATTGAATTTGATTTGTAATGAATAAATGAAATGAATTAGTAAATCAGTATGAACATGAGTTATAAATGAAATTCAACTTAAGTTGTAAAGTGAAAATAAACATTAGTGGTTGTATAAAATGTTTATAAAAAACTTAGGTAATGGTTTTATGAAATGGTTTATAAATGATATTACTATTGAAAGAAATATACTAAGTAATAATTAAACGTGGATAATAAATAAAGAAGAATGGGATATAATAAGAAACCAGTTGAAATTAATATATAAGTTGTACAAGTATTATTTTATTAGCATAACTGTTTGAGCCAGATTCAAATATACGATTTCGAGGTGATTTACACCGATCCGAATCAGGATTTTTCACTCGATTCTCGACGGTGAACACTGGATACAGATTTTTGATTGATTCTCGGATTCCCTATGATGGTATATGGCTATGCAATGAGAATAGCGGTTTCTCTTCAAAGAACCAGATCTGAGCCCGCACTGGAGTGATCGTGTGAACAATACTGGTTCGAAAGTGAAATTTTGTGATCGAGCGAGCGATCAAGTATGGTTTTGCATAAGGATGATATGTTTACATTGTACGGGCTTTAATAAATTAATTGTTGACATTGGAAAATGTAAATTGATATGGTTATGAATTAATTGGATGAATATTATTTGTTTGATGGTTTCTCTTCATACCTTTGCTACATTTGCATATAGTTATTGTATAGTCTATGTTATATATTGATATTACTTTTCCTATACTTGTACTCATTGGTTGTTGAGTGATTAGTAGGTGTGGATGGTGTATGCTTCGCATTTGGAGCTGGCTTTCGCATTTTATTGATTGCATATGTTTGCTAATACTAATAAAAGGTATACATCTCGGATTACATATCATATTTTTATGTTTTTCCCTACGGGATGCCTCATCCTTGAAGATGAGATGTATATTTGTGATTATATATATTGTAAAAAAAAATTTGATCGAACCGTGCAAATGAGATGCTGGCAAAATTTTCTATAAATTTAAGGCGTTAGATAATTTTTGAAATTTTTGAAAATAATGTTGATAATTAAAATTTGGATTTTGGTTTTATAACTTGGAATGGTATTAGTTGGTTTTGGGAATTAAATTATGAATTTAAAGATTTAGAAAATATGATAACAAAGTTTCAACTAATTAATTTCGAAAAGTTAAAAGGTTTAAAACAATTTGAAACCCGTTTCAACTAATTATTTTGAAAAGTTAATGGGTTTGTGGCATTTTTCTAACTTGGTAATTTTAAGGACGAAATTCTTTTAGGGGGGGTATGTAATGACCCAGAATTTCAATCGTTCGAATTTTAAATATTAAAAAGTAAATTTTATAAATTAAATAGTTTAAATTTCCAAAATAAGGGTTATTTGAATATTTGGATTGTTTAAATAATTGATTCTCGAGTCCAATGTGAATGAAAATGATTTTGAAAGCTGATTTAAATTCTATTTGAATTAAAATGAAGATGATAACTTTTGAATTTGAATAAAAGTGATTAAACATATTTTTATAATAAATCGTTTTAAATTAATGTATGAAAATGGCCTTTCGTGATGCTATCTCAGATTTTGAGGGAATCTATTCCATTCGATCCGTAATAGTATATTATTATATGATAATGAATTTCGTGGCGGTAGGATGTATCGTTTGGTTGTGCGAGTTTGAAACTCGTAGAAATTAGTTAAAGGAATTTAAATTAATATAATTTGATTTTGGAAAGCTGACTTATGTATACTTTGGAATTGGGTCTCGATACTAGCTTCATTATATTCGGAGTAGGGGTATAACATATAGAATGCCAAGCAACACTCCTCGATCGGAGCTTGGAATTTAAAAACGTGAATAGTGTCATAAATTTTTTATATAAGGCTATCAGAATTATCATTTGCAAACAAAACCCTAATTACGTTCACCAGCCGCCATTGAAAGCTCCACCATCCAACAGCCGTAATTCCTCCAACCGATCCACACACTTGTAGGCTTCAACTTCTACATGAAAGTTGCCAAGCTCCTCACAATGAACTCATCCGTGCAAACCAATCGTCGATCGATGGATCATGATGGCGGCAACCTCTAGATGAACAGTGCGACAAACATTGTCGTTTCCTGGTAAACGATGGCGCTAGACGCAATGACACTGGTGCTGGGAGGCATGGCCAAGCTCGAGGCAGCTAACGGCATGGGCGCGATGGCGTCTGGTCGAGAGAGGTAGCGGTGACACGATGAAGACGTAGACGAATGTAAATAAGGGAGGGAAGCTAAATAAAGGTTTAAAATTTTATTTAATTAAAGTTAATTATAATTTAATTATTTCAACGTTCAATAATTTGTAACTTTTTCGTACAAGGTCCAAATTGAGAGGGACAAGTTGCGTTACGATCGTAATAGCGAAATCTAGATAAGGGGTTGGATTGGATGGATTTGGAGCTTGTAGAAATTTAGGTTAAAATTGAACGCCTATTCAATTTTAATTCAAACTAGATCGCTTTAGGATTACTGGAACTTCTATGAGTTAAGTCAACTCTTTGGCCCACTTGTATTTTTACATAAGTATAGACAAATTATACTATTGATTTTCTGTTGACTATTTGAATGATTTACGATTCTATTAGTTGGTTTGCATATATTCTCGCCCTTGGAGCAGATGATACCCTATTACGTTCCTGTGTATGAGCAGATGACCCTTTCTATGCGATCCCGCCTTGAAGCGGTTGATTTGTATTATTTGATTATACACTGTATGTGATGTAGGGGAACAGGTTGGAGGGATCCAACAAGATTCCTCACACTGTTGATTTTACTTTTCACATATTTTGGTATATGATGTGTTGGATGCCATATTTGCTGACATGGATAAGTTTTTGCTTATTTAGTGCTATAATAGCACTAGGCCATATTTTTGGTATTTTGAAATACTATAAAATAGTAATTTTGAATGGAAATGATTTTCAAAGTAATTTTGGTAGAATATATATTTTAATAATTTTTAAATTATTAAAATAAATGAGTTTATTTTTAAATAAATAAAAAGTATGATTCTTTATGTTATAAAAGTATAGTTTTGTGAAATATTTTTAAATAGAGATTTTTGAATAAGTTTATATAAAGGATTTATAAAAGTGATATTTTATAAATAAAGAAATTGATTTATAATCGGAATTTGTAAATATTTTGTAAATGGATTTGAAATTTATTTGGTAAATGGTTTTTATAAATAAATTAGATTTATAAAGGGATGGATTTTGATAGTAAAATGAGTTTTTATAAAAGAATGATTTATAAATAGAATTTTATAAATAAAGAGATTTCATAAAATAGAAGTTTTATAAAATAGAAAGGAGATTTATATACATAGTTTTATAAATATGGAAATGATTTATGTTGAGATTTAAATATGGATTTTTATATAAAGGAAATACATTAAAGTTTCTAAGAGTTAAATAATCTTTTAATGGAATGTTATGGAAGTAATATTTTTGATGAAGTTAATGGTTTTAAAAGTGATAATCTTTGAAAGTAATAATTGCAAATGGAGTTTAACTAGTTTCGAAAGGTGATTTAAAATGTGTTAAGTATCGAAAACATGGATTTCAACATTTATTGTTGTAATAGACGTTTTTAGGGAAGTGTGGAAGGCACAGACTATAACACTTTTGTTATACTAAATGATTTCTAAAAGGAAATGTTTTATATAGTACGGGATTTATATATATATATAATTAGTCAAATCCTTATACTAGTGTTTTGGGTTGTCGTAACGATGTTTTAACGCAACATTTGTTTTGACCCAATAAATTATGTTTTGACCTTCTATTGTTGCAACGACCCACTTTTCCATACAGTTTAAGTAGCGAATAAACCACACATGACCCACTCAAATTGAATGGAAAGGCGAATAGTTAGAGGAAAAGAATGAAGGAAGAAGACAAGAAGGAAAATAACAACACAGAATCTCATAGCGAAACGAATGATCTATAACATATGCAAAGTATTTACAAAAAGAAATAACTTTTATTATATATATATTGTAACGACCCTAGATTTTAATTTAATTTAAATTAATAATTTATTGAATTTTTGAATAAAAATTGTAAAAATAAATTATAAATGGAAGCGAGTTTCCCCGATTCAAATAGAAAATATATAAAATCATTTAAATTTAAAAATATTGTATGTATATGTATATATGTATTCGGGCATGTATAAGTAATTTGAGTAGATTTGAAATTTTATATATATATATATATATATATTTTAATTGGATTTAAATTTTAAATAAATGGTTTTAATAATAAAAGATAATAATAAATATTACAATTGATGGTTAATGATAATTTGAATTATAAATTGTAAAGTAAATAAAATTAGACGAATTTCAAAATAACATATAAAACTATAAAATATAAAGTGAACACATAGATAAAAATAACAACATAGAATTTCATTTATATTGCTAAGAAATTAGACTAGACAAAAGAAAGAAGAGAGTATTGCAAAGGAAATGAAACACTTCAGCCATGCCTTAGTAACAAACCAACAAAAATAAGTATGAACTGTAAAACATGCAAGTAAAATAAATATAAAACAAGGCAAAAGATAAAATAAAATATGTTCAAACACATACCAAAACAAAGCTCTCAGCCGAATAAAATAAATCATGCAAGACAAGAAACAACAAAACATTTGTGTACAATACAAACTGTACATATACATACATAACAAATGGTATAAGTGTAAACAAAATAGGACAGGCATTAAATGCCATTTACTCTTTAGCCATGAATAAGAACATCTCAGCCGAAATCAAAGAAAAAAAGAAATGAATTGGTACAAACAAATAAATGCAAGCATGCCTCTAGCCCATGCCTATATTGTATAAACAAATACAACACCCTGTAACCTGTTTTACATATATCAATCTCCACTTCATTTTCGTTCATTTCAATCTGAAGAAAGTTTAGTAAAAATGCTACAAACAACTCAATAAAACTCATCAACCTGAAACAAGCTTCAGGCAAATATTAAGAGAATTAAAAGTATACAAGTTCCATCTGGAAAACAAAGCAGTTCAAAGCCTTAAACGAAAACAAATTCGAATTCAATATCAAGATCTAGTTCTCAAGCAATAATCCAGGCTTCACCAAAGCTCTGTTCTTTCTTTTTCTGACAGGTGAGCAACTTTGTTTTTCTAGACTTCTTTGTTTTGACCAAGTGAGTAACACTTTTCTCCTTAAGACTTAAGCATGATTTGGTTGCCTGATCATCTCTAGAAATAATGTTGTTGAGAGTATATTTATGAGTTCATATCTGCGGACAGTTGAATATGATGTGTGCATGTCTGTTATTATGATATGTCTGTTCTTTATTTTTCAAGACTCAAATTTGCAAAACCAATCCCTATCTTTTGATCTAGTTATTTTTGAACTTAGGATTTAAAGCGCCAACTGTTTGTTTTAGTATAAACAAGAGTTTAATAATTTATTTGAGTCAAAATATTTGGTAACTTATCTGGAAATCAAAATGATAAAAGAGATTTCTTATTTAAGCCAAATTTCAAACATGTTATTTTTAAATTCCCGGATTATAATTCGAATACGATAACCAAAACATGATTTTTAAAACGAAAATTAAAATTTTTAGTGGAAGGGGTTAAGTGCAGTTCGAAGTTGAACTGGAAATGGGTTTTTACCATTTTCTGGTGATCGGTGATCGCGGGGCTCTCGAGGTTTCGTGGAGGCGTGGAGGGACGTACGGAGATTCGAGGAAAAATGGTGGGATATGCTCCAGTTCAACGTGGCGATAGCGGCGACCAAATTAAAATTTTAAACCTAGTTTTAAAAGGATCACATATTTGATTCGTTCATCACCACCAATTGATCGAGTGGCGCGGAAGTTTGGGAAGTGGAAGCTGGGGAGTAGTCGCGTCGATGACCGGAGCTTCGTGGGTTCTCATGGTCGGGATCGTGGATACGAGACGTTGACAGGAATGGGTTCGTTTGGGTTCGAATGTTCCAGTTTGAGCTTGAAGCTCGTTTTTGTTTCTCTGGCGAATTCGTGATGATGGATGCTCGAGTTGATAGGGGGTAGTAGGCGACTGAAGGATGGTCGCAGAGATGATCGTAGTCGGTCGGAGTAGGCGTACATGTGCACACGTGCACGCGTAAGAGATACGTATCTGGGTTCGAACATTTTTGGGGAAGAAGAAGAAGATGGGTTTCGTACAGGGAGAGCTCGGGGAAATGAAGATTTGGCTCAGGTTCATTGTCGGTGTCGTTCGAGAGTGATTATAACAAGTTTAAAATTTTTAAACGTAACCAGTTTCAAAAAGAAATGGCTCGGGGGTTTTGAGATTTTATACGAGGAAGGTCTCGGGGAAACTGGGTTGTAGCTCGGGGATTTTGAATATTGTCTAGGGTCATGTTTTTAGTAAACAGTTTTCAAAACTGAAGAAGAAAAAAAAAGTGTTTTAAGTTTGAATCAAAAAAAAAACTTGTGTTTTTAAATGTTTCTAAGTTTTAACTAAGTTTTAAAATGATTTAAAAATATACGTAAACTTTTATTTTGAAAAGTTTAACTCAATAATATTAAGGATTTATTAAAGAATGTTGAAATGGTTAATTAACTTTTAAAAAGTTTTAGTTAAATTTATTCGTTAAACAAAATTAATTACTTGAAGTTAATGACCTAATAAAAGTGATTAAGATTAATTTTAATTAAGGATACTCATTTATTAATTAAGAATAATTAATTAAAATGATGATCAATTAGGAGGTTGATTAATTAATTAAAGATAATTAATTAAAGGATAATTAAATCATTAAAGGTTAATTATTTAATGATTAAAGATTGACTCAATTATTAATTACGGTTGATTTATTAATAATTAAAGGTTAATTAATTTGTTATTAATGATTAATTAATAAATGACTAAAGAATAATAAATCAAGATAATTTGTAATTGATTAATAGAAATTAATCTGTTTAAATTATTTAGACAATTAACTGACCCTACCTATGGATGTTTGGATTCTATTGAATGTTTAATTGTTTGATATTTCCTGATATGTGATGATTTGTGATATACCCTGATTTGTGTTTTAATCTGTGATGTAATTTATTTATCTGTGATATATCTCTGTGATCTGTGAATGAAGATGAGCGTTATAGTTTATATCGCTTATCAACTATATCCTATATTTTGATCTGTGATGATTCATCATGTTGCACTATTGTGTGAAACCCCTGGACTACACTTTTACACACACAAATATGGATTTCACGTGGAAATCAGTTAAGTCACAGATAATTTAAATCTGATGTTTTTGAAATTGAAATTTTGATTTCAATTGATTTGGAAATTGGAAATTTGGGTTTAAAGTGAAAAGCTTTTGAAAATGGAATTTCAAAAATAAAAGTTATTTTGAATAACTTAATCGAGTTTTGAAAATTTAAATAATTTGATTTAAATTTGAATTCAAGTTTGAAATTGAATCCTATGATTTGAAATTACGGTTAAAAATGTTATAAATGTGTTTATATGAATTTAAACCATTTTAAAAGTATAATTTTGGGAATTTGAATTTAACACAAGGATTTCAACTCGTATAAATGAATCAGATTTTCCGAAATGAAAACTGTTTGTTTTCAAATGATAAAAGTTTTCATATACATAAGAAATGAAATTCCAAATTAAAGGAATTTCAAGATTGAATTGAAAAAAATGGTTTTCCAAGTTATGAATGAATTGTTTTTGAAAGCTATGAATTAAATCTGTTTATTTTTAACAGATTTAAAATGATGATTCATTTAAAACCCTTAGAAATGAAATTGTTTTGAAAGCTATAAGTTAAATCTTTGATTTAAAGATTTAACTAGTTAAATCTAATTGAAATGGAAATTGATTTGGAAAAATCTGTGAATGAATCTTTTATTTAAAAGATTAAATGTGGAAATTATTTAAACCGTTGAAGGTTGTTAAAAATGAATCTTTTTGTTTAAAATATTAAAATGGTAATTTGTTAAACCATTTGAAAAGAGAGATTTTGGGTAATAAGTTGTGACTTAATTGAAATCCCAATATCCATATATTTTTAAATATTGCGCTCACTATTCGGGTTAGCCGGGAAAAGACATTTGGGTCATATAACCCATTCCGAATATGTGATTCGACGTTATGGATAGCATTTGAAGACCGGTGTTGAAGACCGAATATTTTCGAAAATGAAAGGACAACCTGTCGAATGTCTCTGCACTGAGTTGCTCTGGTATAGAGATTTATATCACTCTTTTTGTGATGGGAAGTCCGGACGTGATTGACAATTATCCGGATTTGCAAGGGCTTCGTGAGAAGTGCCTTCGGTTCTGTTCGATCCCGGAACAGACTTGTATGGTTACATGTCTGACATTACACTTTGAGATATAAAGCCGATTTCTTTCAAATACATTTCTGTTGGTGGCAGAGAATTTATTCTCTTAGCTTAACACCCTTCTCTGAGACGTACGAGCTCAGAGGTTATGTAGTTGAAGTTATCAGCGATATATCCCAATTTGGTAATGTGACATGCTGAGTGTTGCTGTGTGATGATCAGTGTTTGATCATTTGTGATATGATCATTTGTTTGATCATTTATCTTTGTGATCATAGGTTGATCATCTGTTGACCCAAAGCGTGGCTTTTTGAAAAAGCGTAGCTTTGTGGATGAGACTTCGTCGAGCCTCACAAACCGGAAATGGTCGAAACAGGAATGTTGCGGCAAGGTTTCAGGGGTAGCTCCCCTAGGGTATGACCATTCCTTATGGAAAAGGGTAGTATCATGGTATGGAGCCCAGATACTTACTCATGTGGATACACTTATTTATTATGTGTGATGTTGGATACCGAGCGCTCGGATAAAGGTCCCAAAGGACCGGGGGTGGCATATCTCAGGTTTTGTATATTCCCCGGGAAGGGGGGTAGCCGGCCTTGTTTGGCAGAGAACGGTTTGGTTCTCGGAGTGTCCCGCCAGAGGCGTTTCTTTCGTGGAATAGGAAGTTCCTTAGCCTGACCATTTGTTGGAAATCCATCTTCCAAATACGAACTTTGTACGGTATTAGTTGTAGAACCTGCCATCTACTTATGGTGGCGCCCCACTATTTGGATGGTAGCTATAGTAGGCATACGATAATGGTCGTATGTTGGCTAAGATTGATATTTTACTTTCGAAAATGTTTTCTACACTATGCACTAATAATAATATCAAAAATGATTTGATTTTGCGTAGTAAGCATCTTTGACTATCATAAGGAGAAATCTTCTCCAATTCTGCGTTTGCATTGTGTGTGTGGCGGGAGGCCTTATGGTAGTTTCATTTTTCAAAAGCATTGCGAATTGACTTTAAAATTCTCTGCTATTTGTTTAAAGATAAACTGTTTTTGTTGCTCACACCAGTCCCATGACTGATCCAGAGTTTATTGTTTCTTTCCTAAACTCTGGGTGCTCAAAATTTTCTACACGAGCAGTTTAGAGTTTGGTTTTTCAGATATTCAGATTTAGTAGATTATCTGGAGCTAGTTCAGTCTTTGGATCGGACTGCACTTGCTTATCTTTTTGCATCGTTATTGGGAGTTCGAGCTGTTTCTGGATTGGCATTCTGAAGATGAAGATTATCCGCTGCTGATGTTATCGTTTTCTTTTCCACTGCTATTTGTTGTATCATATCTCTGATGTATATAGATATTCATTGTATCATTCTGTTTTATCAGATATTGTATATCAATGTATTATTCATTTATTCCGCTGTGATATTTACTTAACTGTTGTTATAAGCTCCGGCGACTAGGATTTGAACGGTCGAATCTACGGCATTCGAGTACGATGTAAAGTATGGATGTCGATTTTCGAGCGCGAAAAATCCCGATCGTTACATTTGGTATCAGAGCTAAGGTTGAACTTTAGCTCAGGAGTATAACACGTTAAGTAGCTCATTAGAGATAGAGTGAAGTAAACTCTAGAATGAGTATATCCTTAAGATATCCGTCTGAATGTCTCAGTAAATTCTCTTACTATCCACTAATAGTGAGTATGAGTGCAAGAAGAGGACGAGATAGGGGACAAGGGAATACGACTATAAATGGTCAATACCCTGCAACAGTGGAAATAACTTTCTCTATCAATTTTTTTTTGATTCGTTTCCAAAATTCTTTTGATTTCTTCGTGACAGCTCCAGAAGAAGTTTCGATATGATGGTGGCTCTACGAATCGTTGTAAAAAGTCCTTACTTTGTAACTTCATCGGTTTCTTATCAGCTTTTTGATTTAAACCTTAATGAATTTGAAATTGGAAATTTTAAATTGAGTTAAATTGATTAATAGAATATGAAGTTAAATTTGAATTAAATCAATAAAACGATATCGTTTAAAATTAAATTTGAAATTCTATTGTAATTTCTTGTGAATACCAAAGTCTGAAGAGGGACAAATTGGTATGTGTTCTGAGATATTCCGACTTGAATTCGGAATCCGTATCTTGAGTTTGAGGAGTTATAGGAAATCGAATCTGTCTATCTCTGTTGTTTTCGTGCCTGCGAATTTCGAGGACGAAATTCTTTTAAGGGGGGAGTTTGTAACGACCCTAGATTTTAATTTAATTTAAATTAATAATTTATTGAATTTTTGAATAAAAATTGTAAAAATAAATTATAAATGGAAGCGAGTTTCCCCGATTCAAATAGAAAATATATAAAATCATTTAAATTTAAAAATATTGTATGCATATGTATATATGTATTCGGGCATGTATAAGTAATTTGAGTAGATTTGAAATTTTATATATATATATATATATATATATTTTAATTGGATTTAAATATTAAATAAATGGTTTTAATAATAAAAGATAATAATAAATATTACAATTGATGGTTAATGATAATTTGAATTATAAATTATAAAGTAAATAAAATTAGACGAATTTCAAAATAACATATAAAACTATAAAATATAAAGTGAACACATAAATAAAAATAACAACATAGAATTTCATTTATATTGCTAAGAAATTAGACTAGACAAAAGAAAGAAGAGAGTATTGCAAAGGAAATGAAACACTTCAGCCATGCCTTAGTAACAAACCAACAAAAATAAGTATGAATTGTAAAACATGCAAGTAAAATAAATATAAAACAAGGCAAAAGATAAAATAAAATATGTTCAAACACATACCAAAACAAAGCTCTCAGTCGAATAAAATAAGTCATTCAAGACAAGAAACAACAAAACATTTGTGTACAATACAAACTGTACATATACATACATAACAAATGGTATAAGTGTAAACAAAATAGGACAGGCATTAAATGCCATTTACTCTTTAGCCATGAATAAGAACATCTCAGCCGAAATCAAAGAAAAAAAGAAATGAATTGGTACAAACAAATAAATGCAAGCATGCCTCTAGCCCATGCCTATATTGTATAAACAAATACAACACCCTGTAACATGTTTTACATATATCAATCTCCACTTCATTTTCGTTCATTTCAATCTGAAGAAAGTTTAGTAAAAATGCTACAAACAACTCAATAAAACTCATCAACCTGAAACAAGCTTCAGGCAAATATTAAGAGAATTAAAAGTATACAAGTTCCATCTGGAAAACAAAGCAGTTCAAAGCCTTAAACGAAAACAAATTCGAATTCAATATCAAGATCTAGTTCTCAAGCAATAATCCAGGCTTCACCAAAGCTCTGTTCTTTCTTTTTCTGACAGGTGAGCAACTTTGTTTTTCTAGACTTCTTTGTTTTGACCAAGTGAGTAACACTTTTCTCCTTAGGACTTAAGCATGATTCGGTTGCTTGATCATCTCTAGAAATAATGTTGTTGAGAGTATATTTATGAGTTCATATCTGCGGACAGTTGAATATGATGTGTGCATGTCTGTTATTATGATATGTCTGTTCTTTATTTTTCAAGACTCAAATTTGCAAAACCAATCCCTATCTTTTGATCTAGTTATTTTTGAACTTAGGATTTAAAGCGTCAACTGTTTGTTTTAGTATAAACAAGAGTTTAATAATTTATTTGAGTCAAAATATTTGGTAACTTATCTGGAAATCAAAATGATAAAAGAGATTTATTATTTAAGCCAAATTTCAAACATGTTATTTTTAAATTCCCGGATTATAATTCGAATACGATAACCAAAACATGATTTTTAAAACGAAAATTAAAATTTTTAGTGGAAGGGGTTAAGTGCAGTTCGAAGTTGAACTGGAAATGGGTTTTTACCATTTTCTGGTGATCGGTGATCGCGGGGCTCTCGAGGTTTCGTGGAGGCGTGGAGGGACGTACGGAGATTCGAGGAAAAATGGTGGGATATGCTCCAGTTCAACGTGGCGATAGCGGCGACCAAATTAAAATTTTAAACCTAGTTTTAAAAGGATCACATATTTGATTCGTTCGTCACCACCAATGGATCGAGTGGCGCGGAAGTTTGGGAAGTGGAAGCTGGGGAGTTGTAACGACCCGACTTTCCAGACCCGGAAAATCGAACCATTTTAGTTAAGAAGAAGAGGTAGAAGAAGAAAAATAGAAAAACAACATCAGAATCTAACCATCGCAGCGGAATAAAATATAATATATATCAACAGATCTTTACACAAATCAAAAACTATATCTGTTTATACCATACATCATCAGAATACATCATCAGAGTACATCATCATCCATAACATACAACTGAATACACAGCGGAAAAATAATAGCAAGTACGAGAGTACGTATCGTCATCCAGCTCATCTCCTGAGCTCCACAGCATCATATCCTAAACCTGTTTATCTCGGTCTGACCCGAGCATCATATAAAACAATACCCGAGTCAGTCTGGAATACCAGCGTGAGAAAATCACACTCAATTGATTATTAAAGTTTCAAAAATCCTTTTGAAAATAAAAGCATCTCGTAAGACCACGCCACAAATAAACATGTCGGGTTTTTACCTTACGATAGCTAAAACACTTTTTATAAAAATCCTCTGATATTATAACAGTGTCTATTTACAAATACTTATTAAAATAGCCGAAATTGTTACATCTATTAAATTCCGGCATACTAGCCACAAAGTGGGTAATACAAACAAAACTCGTACAAGGCACGTAGGGAGAATGGATTTCCAACGAATGACTAGGCACTGGGGTACCACCTGTCACAGTACGTGGCCTAGATCACAGTACCGAGGAGTACGCCCGCTCCCCTGCAACACAAGACCGGAATCATCCCTTACTGGATAATTCCAAGTAAAATCACCCCACGGTTGTGATCAGCAACCGCACCACTAAGCCGAAATAAAAGGGACATCTAGACAGGGATGACCTTACTCTCAAGTGGGGGCTACCCACGAAGCCTTGCTGCATAACCCCTGATTTTCAGTCATTCCCGGTTGATGAGGCTTGAGGCTAAACGATACCTTTTCAGAACATATCCCTTAGAATGCCCATCGTCCACCTGACGATGTCACGAAAGCATTCGTCCATACAAGTCCGTCCCGGGTTCGAACGGAACCGAAGGCACTATTCCTACTACATCCATTTTGGAAATATCCTCAGGATTAGTAGCGACTAGCCCTTGCACTTCACAGCTCCATCTTCGACTCTGAACACGTTACACGAAACGTACAAACCGAATCGAAGTGGTATTCGAGTCTCCAGACCTAGAATCCCGGTATACGGAAACTCGATCCCGGTCTCTTCGAAACGATCAACGCATTTGGCCAATATTGATAGTCGGTTATTTAACTATCAATTAACATCCACAAGCAACCATCACACAATAAATAATTTCCCACATTATTTATTTGCCCAAATATCTTTCCAAGATATATTTCCAAATTTTCAAAGCTCATTTGAAAACAATTTCAAAACAGTTCCCGCTTACGGAATACATTTCCCAAATAATTATTTCCACTGAATCACCAAGTACAAAATACTTTTAGATTTTAAAATAATGTAAAAACACTTTATTTAAATATACTTTATAACATTGAAAATTTAAAACTACTTTAATATCTTAACAAAATATATACTTAAGGAATATTTAAAATGAAACCACTTTTCAAATATAAACTAAATTTCTCTTTTTAAAACATAATACCAAATTACTTTTATATAATTACTACAATAATAGATTTTTGAAAATACTACTTTAGGCTTTAACATTTAGAAATAATAGATTTTCTAAAATATGCTTTTAAAAACACAATTAGAACTTTTAACTTATATTAAAAATTTCTTTGAAACGTACTTGGCTATCCAGAGAAATACACTTCTCATTTCCATCTTCTAAAAATAAATCAACATTTATTTTTAAACCAATTCATATTCTTTTATAAATTCCCACCTTGAATTTATATTCTCAAATATCCCCTGATATTTTATTTCACTTTATAAACCCAGTTTATCTCTCCAAAATCTCATTTCTCTTTAAATTTCAAATCCCAAAGTATTTAATCAAATTTATAATTGATTTCCCAATTTATTTTACTTTGAAATAAATTTCCTTACTTAATCCATTTATTTCCAAATTCATTAACTTCCAGATTTTATTTCTCATTATGATTTAAAATCTTTAAACTGAAACACAAGTTTCAGATTTTACCAAATTCCTTCTTTCTTTTTAATTACATTTAAACATTGAATTAAAATAAATTATTTATTCCTTTAAATAACATCACATAAGTTTTCTTTAAATTCAATATTTCTCTATTTATTCAAAATTCCTCTTTTCCATATTTAATTTATTCGAATTCACTAGAATTACTTAACTTAATTTTACTCTTTTATTTCTTTCCAAAATCCAATTCAATTGCTTTTGATAACTCATTATACTGGGAAATTAAATCCAACCAGATTATCCAATATAAATCATCACAGGATATCAACAATCATATCACAGAATATTTAAACAAAATTAAATATTTTGAGGAATCCAGTTGGATCCCTCCAACCTGTTTCCCTGCATCCACAGATGTTAGCACAATACCAATTTCACTTCAAGGTGGAATATCGCGGTATATGGGTTTTATAAAATCCTCCGCTATTATGCGGGAATATCAACAACTCCAATATATACATATGCCAATATGTATATATTGCTATATACTACTATATATATAGCACATCAATCAATGCAATCATCCAATCAATTATTTAAATTTTACCATTTAAATTTAAATTAAAAATTCAGCCGAGTGAGATTAACTCACCTTTGCTTTTATTTGCCATCCATCCCAATATTGCCTTGATTTCCCGACTATTGACCTTGAATAACAATTTAAAATTTTATTACCATTTGGAAAAATTTAATGACTAATTACTATTGAACATATTTAATTAATTAATAAATTTAACTAAAACTATTTTCCTTTAAATAAATTTTAAGTAACTAAAATGAATTTAATAAGTCAATTTAATGATTTAATCATATAATGTATTATTCCAAAATTAAACAATAAGTTTGCTATGTGTATATATGTAAGATATATATATATGTATTCAATTTATTAATATTTTGAGTTAACCCTACAATAAATTTCAAATTTTATAATTTAATTTTAAATTTTCTTACTATACCAATAAATTGGTAAATCAAAATGTAAATACGAATATTTATTCTCTTTTGGAATTACATTTGAAATTACCTATGTACTAAAAATGAATTTATAAATTTCAAGCTCCCACATCTTTAAAAATTTCCAATTTACTTTTCAAACCCATATATATCTTCTATATATATATCGATATTGTTCCTTCTTTCTGCAGAAACACGGAAGGAATTTCTTTTACTGTAAAAATCTTAACATATATACTTTTATATGTGTGAAAATTTTAAATAAGTCTGAACTTTAATTTCACTTCACTGTTCTATACAGTTTTAAACAAATGGATATGTATATCTTTTCTGAAAATACCAAAGCAGAAATCTCCTTTACTGTATATATATATAACTTGAAACAATCTGCCTTTATTTTATTGAGAAAATCTTTGCTTTTCCCTCTGATAAAATATACTCATTAAATCGAAATAGATCAGAGAAAACTCGAGTACCTCTCTTACCAAGCTCGAGTTCGAGCCATCCACGCACCCAGACTACATCACGCTCCACACGGCTCGAGTTGAACCCTAGCCTCCCGTCGACTCTCCCTCCAGACGAACCCTGCCCTGCTGTCGCGGCCTACCACGCATGCGCGAGCGCCCTTCCTCCAACGCTCACCATCACCAGAAAAAGTAGAAGGAAGAACGAGACGTCCCCGTTAACCTAGTGCGCTGCCTTTGCGTTGAGTCTCTTCGATTACCAAACCCTAGGCCATTACACGCGAACGAGATCGATCGACGCTCGATTGTGAGGCGATGCAGCTTACGTGAATTCAACTTTGGGAAAAACGTGGCTAATAACTGATTTAAATTTGAGAGATTAGTTTTTATGCCCCCCCTTTGAAACGATCCCGCCACAAAACTAGAGGAGACGAGATTCAATTTCTTTCGTTCCCTGGCTCGAAGAGGGATGTGGCTTCGCTATCAAATGATTGAAGCTCGACCCAATTTTTTTTTTTCTGAAGAAGATAAGGGAAAGAGGTAGATGTGATATCGATTAGAAGGTGGCTTGTAAAAGAAGACTACGGGGTTATTGAATGAAAAGGAAAAAGTTTTGATGTAGATATTATTTCGGCTGATGTTGATATAGTTTTCAGCTAATGATGATCAGTATGTGAATGTTCATATATTAAATTGAACCAAATACTCAAATTGTCTCGATATAAATTTCAGTGCGTTCTACAATCGTACATTCACACGGTAGCTTCAAAAATTACGAGATTTGAAATCCAGTAACATTATAATATCACGGATCCAATGGAACTAGTTTCGTCAAATTCCGAGACTGCGCCTCGGAAGGCTATTTTTAAATTCAATTTAAACGATATATTTTTAAAACTGAACAAAACATTTTTAAATTCAATTTTAAAAATCCCATCACCTTCATTATTATCAATATGAATTTTACGAGCTTTCAAAATATTTTTAGTTAGCTTAGAATACCAGATTTACTATTTTATCCAACTTCAAATAAATTTAATTTAATTATTAAATTACTCAATAAACAGCGATATTTGACATTTAAGTTTATAATTAATCTCTGAATATTTAAAATTAATTAAATATCCCAATTTCAAATGCTCAAAAATTCCGGGTCGTCACATTCCTTCCACCTTAAAAGAATTTCGTCCCCGAAATTACTAGTTAGGAAGAATGATTCAATCCCCGTTAATTATTTCCCAAATTCAAACAGTTTTAACAATACCCAAACAATCTTTTATTAATGATACTCTAATCATCTTTTAACTTCCCAAACTTATTCATAAGTTCAACCCATATCACCTACTTATCAATTCAAATTTAAATTTGAATTCAAATTTTAACTTATCAAAATTTTCCAAAATTTTTCTAACTCCCTAAATTCCCGAAAAATTTCGCCAGCGTCTCCTTTGCGCGGCTAGCTCGGTACAACTACAAAATGGCTCTACGGCCTCCCAATCTCAAAAAGAAAACAAAAAGCCAAGTGGCTGGATCAAAAACCCAATCAAATTTCATACAGAAATTCAAATACATTCCTTTTTGTCGGGCCATTAAATTTTATCTTCTAAAATCAAAAATCCCAATTATCCATTGCTTTTATACACCTGTATATCCTACTAAGCAATAACATCCAATTTCAACTTCAAACCATTTTATACATTCATGTACAAATTTCCAATATTGGTCTTACTTAAGCTCGTACGATGCACATATATCATCCATACACAAAATCACATTCGATCGCTCAATCGCTCACACCATTTCACTTCCGAACTAGTATCGTCCACCCGACTTCCTAGTGCGGACTCAGATCTGGTTTCTCGATCAGAAACCGTCATTCTCCTTGCATAGCCTCAAACTATGATAGAGAATATCCAGAATCAATCAACAATCCATATCCAGGTTCGCCGTCGAAAATCGAGTGAAAAAATCCTGATTCGGATCGATAAAATTATCTCGAAATTCTGTGTTCGACATCTGGACCAAATAGCTATGCGAATAAAATAATATACGTACATCTTACGTATAAATTCCAATTGATTACCAATTACATCAATTCTCTTTTATTCACATTCCTTTTTTGATTGTTATCCCCTTATTCACAACTATCCCATTTCACAACTTCAGTTTTAGTCTTCATTCAACTATTCACTTAGTATATTCATTTTTTTCCCATTCCAAAATTACTAAGTATATTTCCAATACCAATTTTCTTAAGAATTTCATTCTTCAATTCTTAAGTTCAATATAAATTTTTCTTATATTTATTTACTACTTCACCACTGAAGTGTATATATTCAAATCGAATTCCAATTTCATATGCTCCAACTTACTTCAATTTACTACTTCATTTCCAATTTTTTCCTTAAAATTCAATTCATCTCCAACTTCCAAAAATTGAATTTTATTCAGCTCGAAAACAATCCAAGTTAATTCATTCAATAACTATTTCTCAACTTATTTAAACCACTCCTCTGTTTGAGTTCAGTTTCCATTCAACATTTACTTAAGTCAATAACTTAAGTTTATTTTCCATTTAACCAACCCTTTAAAGTTTTATTTCCATCTTTCATTTGATTCTTATTTAGTCAAATTCCATCCATTTATTTATTTAATATAATTGGTTCATTCACTCAATCATTATGAATTTTATTTTCCATACTCAATTCATATGGAATTATTTTATTAATAACCAGGCCATTTCCAATTTATTTTCACTTATTTGGATTCCATTCGCAATTCAAACCATCACTATTTTAATCCAATTTCATTTACTAATTTATTATCTAATTAGTTCCTCCGCTGGTTAAAATTAAATACTTGCTTTTTGATTCCAAATATCACTTCACTTAATTATCTTAAGTTCAATTTATTTTATAATTCAAGTTTGGATTTATTTAAAAATTAAGATTGCTCATCTTAGTCGTTCCCATTTGATAATTACAATTTCAAATTATAACTCTTAATGGTTCAAAGTAATGGATTCCCATTTATGACTTACAATTTCATTTCTATTCATAAGTTTTAACTTACTTGCTGAAGATCTGGGACTATTCATTTAAGTCCATTTTCATCTTTACAATCAAATTTCAAATTATTACACTTAAGAACTTAAGAATATGAATTCCTTTACACAATTATAAGCATTTTACATTACCTTTATATCCAATTCAATTCGACTTCAACTTATTTACATTTAATTCAATTCCAATTCTCAATTTTATTTAACTTATCTTAAGTTAAATTCAAATATATTTTATTCACCTTCATATACTCGAATTAAATTTTAATTCTAGGATACCATTTTATACAAGTTTTACAATTCATTCACCTTCAAGTTCTCTAACTCTTTTATCTACCAACTTATATTACTCATTGAGTTATTTTCATCTCATAATTATAATCCCAGAATTAAACTTTCATTCCCTTCTTATTTCAATCAACTTCATTCTATATTTTATATTGTTGATTCATTTAAATTTCCACATTATATTTTAAATAGAATTCCCAGAATTCAATTGCCCGGTTTTATTTCAAAACCATTTTGAATCCATAAATAACTCATACACATCTGGTATATCACATCAAATCCCAATTTCCAAAACAATCTGCGCTTTTACCAAACAATTTTCCCTTTGAATTTCAAAACCAACCCAGTTCACAATCATTTCCAATTTAAAACAGTTTGGTAGCAATTTCTCTTTGGAACTCGAAAATAGACATCGATGATGCTGCAGTCATCACCGAAATTATTTTCCAGCGACCGAAAGAGAATTTAATGCTTTTATCACTTTGAAACATTTCAAACATTTTTAAATCCCAAATCCCACCAGATTTCGATTCAATTTCAAAAATATTCAAGAAATAATATCACCATTATCTCCCCAAAACCTTAAAACTATTTTTAAATCCAAAGGAATTTAAACCTTTCCCAAAACTTCAAATTCAAAACCCATTCAATTTTATATCCAAACATTACTCTGGAATTCTATCACATTTTATTTCAAGTTATAAGTCACATTTACAATTTACATTTACAAATTTCATTTGTTTATGAATTTACCTCATTGATTATAAATCACATTGTAATTCACATTTGTATATGAAGTTTTATTTCAACTTATAAATTACATTTATAATTTATATTCTCAAATTCCATTTGTTATATCAATTTATTCTTCAACTTAGGTTATAAGTTTTCAATTTCTACTCAATAATGAGACTAACTCATTATTGTCATTTTCTAACAACCAAGCAACCAAATATATAATTTACAAAAGTTCTCCTTTAATATATAAAAATAATTTGGGTAAAATTATTTCATTCACCCATTTAAAACAATATTGTGTCGAACTGTTCTATTCAAGTGTTTAGAAACCCCTTCGATACAGTTGCGCAGACTGTGCCGACGAAAGTTCATATGCCACTCAATAAACCAACCAACACAATATAAAACCATTTTATATTCACTAACAAATACGCGCTCATATCTATTAATACTCTCAAAATTTCCCACCAGAGCCAAGGTTATCGCCAGCCTAAGCTCTGATACCACTGTAACGACCCGACTTTCCAGACCCGGAAAATCGAACCATTTTAGTTAAGAAGAAGAGGTAGAAGAAGAAAAATAGAAAAACAACATCAGAATCTAACCATCGCAGCGGAATAAAATATAATATATATCAACAGATCTTTACACAAATCAAAAACTATATCTATTTATACCATACATCATCAGAATACATCATCAGAGTACATCATCATCCATAACATACAACTGAATACACAGTGGAAAAATAATAGCAAGTACGAGAGTACGTATCGTCATCCAGCTCATCTCCTGAGCTCCACAGCATCATATCCTAAACCTGTTTATCTCGGTCTGACCCGAGCATCATATAAAACAATACCCGAGTCAGTCTGGAATACCAGCGTGAGAAAATCACACTCAATTGATTATTAAAGTTTCAAAAATCCTTTTGAAAATAAAAGCATCTCGTAAGACCACGCCACAAATAAACATGTCGGGTTTTTACCTTACGATAGCTAAAACACTTTTTATAAAAATCCTCTGATATTATAACAGTGTCTATTTACAAATACTTATTAAAATAGCCGAAATTGTTACATCTATTAAATTCCGGCATACTAGCCACAAAGTGGGTAATACAAACAAAACTCGTACAAGGCACGTAGGGAGAATGGATTTCCAACGAATGACTAGGCACTGGGGTACCACCTGTCACAGTACGTGGCCTAGATCACAGTACCGAGGAGTACGCCCGCTCCCCTGCAACACAAGACCGGAATCATCCCTTACTGGATAATTCCAAGTAAAATCACCCCACGGTTGTTGTAACGACCCGCCTTTTTGTACAGTTTAAGTCGATGATCAAACACACACGTCAACTCAAACCATTCAAAATGGAGGATTGTTAATTTGGGGTAAATAAGAAAAGAAAAGGAAAGAAATAAAGGAAATGAAACAACACAGAATCTCACAGCGGAAGGCTAAAGTATGATAATAAAATAACAGTTCATGAAGCTGTTAATTAAATGAATACATTTGAAATGAATACATTTGATTATTATTATACAACATTTATCATAGTTACATACACAGCAAATATCATACAACAATGCAGTGGAATGGAATGAATATAATAGTAGTAGATAATATACCAAATCTTCGTCTCCGTCCTCCAAGGAAATGATCTTCAACCTAAACTGAAATGCTCAGGCTGACCCGAGCGTAATGAAAAGACAAAACACTCGAGTCAGGACTAAAATATCCTTATGAAAGTTAAATCAATCGTAATAAATATGAGTGTAAACGGCGTCAGAGATGTTTACGGGGTTTGACATCTCCTATCCAGTGTCAACGTGCGTGCAATAACTCAAGAGATGTTACGGGATTTTCCATCTCTCAAGGATCCGTTAAACTATCTATATATACAATAAGATACGCTATATAGATAATGTCTAAAGTAAAGTAAAGGTATCAAAATAGTGTTAAGTCAACGCCCATTCGCCGCTTAACACATTTATATTCCCAAGAGCATATACAAGACCGTAGTTTCCCCCAAAACCGGAAGTCACCAGAGGGCAATCCATATACTCAAGGTACAAACCATAACGTAGTGGTCGCGAATAGGATAATCAGTATGACAAGGTACATGAGGCGATACCAACTAGGATACTAGTAGTTGCGTGATCCGGACTGATGTTGAGCATAGCCAGCAGCTACCCCAACACCGCGAAACAACACTCCCAAATCAAGGGGTGCACCCAAATCGAATCACAAATGTAATAGATATGGTATCGAAGAAGTGTGTCCGCTAGAGGTGGCGAACCTCAATGGCCCGGCGCGGCTCCTGTTTTAGTCATGTCAGGGGTCATCCAATATCGTTCTCTTTCTTCAGTCAACGCGTTCACCAAACCATCCACTTCATTTTGGATCAACACTCCACGCATACTAGTTATTAAAGTGGTTTTCGGTATCGACAGAGAGTATGTCCATATCCGATCCCGGTCTCTTTAATAACTACGTATTATTACACCGATGGCTCTTTTACATTTTAACTCGATTCATAATTGATATCAAAATATCATATTCGCTTCAAAAATCAAATCCATTTCAAATATCATCATATCTATTCAAAATGTAAGATTCCGTTTCAAAAATCATTTTTCGCCTCAATATCTCATTTCAATTTCAAAATCATTTCGAATTTCAATTTAGGTTGCAACTTCATTTAACCCAATTCGTATTTAAATTCAAGATTTAAATATAAACAATTCACCTTATTGACCAGCTTGAAAATTTTAGAAAATAGTTTTAAGTAATTTAAAAGTAGTTTAAATAATTAAAATAGTTAAAATAGTTTAATAGAAAATATTTAAATAGTTTAATCGAAAATAATTTGAATATAAAAAAATGGTTTATATAGTAAAACAGTTTGAAAATCAAAATAATTTCAATATTTAAAGAATATAGATTTTAAATCAATTATACTAAAATATTCATTTAAACAAATTCCAAAGTCAAACCGGTCAACTTCCCAATTTCCTACCCAAATCAATTTCAATGTCCATTTCGATTTAATTGATTCAATTCTGATTTCAACTCGAATAAATTTTGATTCCATATAAATTTCGAATTCAATAAACCAAATTCCGTTCACTTTAAATTTCCAATTTCAAATTAATTTCCAATTCCAAATTAATTCCCAATCCCAAATGAATTTAAATTTCAATTCCAAATTAATTTAAATTCCAATTTCAATTCCAAATCCAATTTCAAAATATCGATTTAAACATTAAATCAAATTTTCTTTTAATAACAAATTTTTGAATCCAAGTTTCAATTCTAACTTCAATCCTGAAATATCATTTCATATAACTTTTCTTAGAAATATTCAAAGTTCGAATAAAAGTTAAATCTTTAAACAAATCAATTTTCGACATTCAATCATATTCAATTTTCAAATTTCAAAGTCTCAACTTAATTATTTAACAAAATTCCTTTAACCAAAATTCATTTCAACATTCCAAACTCAATTTTTCGATGAATTCAATTTCTATAAATCGATTTTTATTTATAACTTTTATATCAAAACATTTAAATAAATTTCAACGACGATTTCAAAAATTATTAATTTAGCCAAATTCAGTGTCCGTATATAATTTTCTATCCTATGGCCAAGTGATTATTTATTTCAATTAAATGTCAGGGATGAACATATGTCACTTAAATTATATCACAGTGTCATGTGTATGCATAACAGTATATATATAAGCAAATAAACATCCAAACATTCAAACATCAACCAATGACATCCATCACAATACATCATCCAATAGTCAATACAATTCATGGCAGTTTCATAGTTATCAATGTCAGGTAATTTAATCGCAACTCAATTTCAATTTCAATTTAACTGTCAATTTCATTTTTCAATGGTTGATTCAGATAACAAGCTATATGACAATTAATTTATATCTAACAACGACAAATAAAATCATAACACTTCATAATGTCAATTCAACTAGCATAAAGATATTCAGTACGTTGTGAGCGTTATAAAACACTCACCTTGATTTTACGATTTTAAATCAAATCGAACGGCGTTCGATTTAACTCAAAATTTTCTATAGCTCCAAATGATTCCAATCTAGTTGCATCGCGTAGAGCTCGTCCATACGAACCCAACGCAAAAAGTTTCGTCCGAAACCGACCTCGTATGAAAGAGAAACATTATTTTAAACATTTACAAATCAATTTACACTTTAATTTTAAATTTCAAAACCCTACAGGCTAATCTGGACCGTCCATTTCCAATTGCAAGATCCCGCCGTACATGACCTTCTTCCCACGCGTTCGTGAAACTCCCAGGCCGAACTCACGAAGAAACCCAATCTTCAAAACTAGGGTTTAAAGCCGCTCCCTCCTCGTCGCTCGAAACTGCATCACTCCACCACCACGCTGAAGGCCATCACCTCCTCTATGCTCGGCTGCAAAGCCATGGAGCTCGGCCCCCATATGACATGGGAAAACGTGCACAACAGCCGCACCCTATAGGTCGATTTGCCGTTGATTCAAAGCCCCAAACACGATCATAGCCGTTGAATACCTAGATCTCACTCCCCTCTACAAGTTTCATGTTGGAAGTTTGTTGGATAGATTTACGGATTTGAAGAGATTAGAGGAGAAAGGTCGAAAGTTTCTGGCCGTGCATCAGGTAGGAGGCGGCGGCTCTGAATATAACCCTAGGGTTTTGATTTTTGTGAAATAAAGAAGTTAAGGGGTCCCTTTATAGAAATTTCAACGAACACTATTCACTCCAAATTTTCCGAACTCCGATTTACGCGCGGTGACCGGCGTTTCTAGGGTTTATCCCACGTTCCGGACACAATGGAATAGGTTTCGGAACCTAATTCGACCGTATGTGCGAGTTATGGCAATAAACGATCGATTTAAATTAAACCGATTTAAACCGATTTTGATGCGTTTTAATTCGTACCGGACAAACGGTAAATCCAAAAATTATGAAATTTGAAACCTTACAATAATATCCCATTACGGATCCGATGAAACTGGTTTCGTCGAAATCCGAGACTTTTTGAAAAATGACTATTTTTAACTCGACGATTTATAAATTAAAAATAACTCGATGCGTTTCGAGCTGCCACGGTCAAACCGTAATTCCGATTGATACGAAAATTGAAATCCGGTAATAACTAACTATTACGGACCCAATGGAACTTGTTTCGTTCAATTCTGAGACTGTTCAAAAATTAGCTATTTTACAATCGATAATTAAATAATAAAATATTCAATTTTCGCAAATTAACTCAAAAATTAATTTTAAAAGTCTATAACATTCTTATAACTCCAATATGATAAGATAAAATTTTACAAATCATTTTCAATCATATTCAACTCGATTTTCAATTATTTCTGAAATTTAACTTATTAAATTATCGATTTAATTGCCTAATTAAATCCAATATTCGAAAAATAAATTATTCGACTGTTAAATTCCAATATAAAATTCCCAATTTTAAATTATTAACTTTTAAATCAAATTTCAATTGTTCACAAATCCTATTTTTAAATTTCACAGTAATTAACAATCTTTTACAATGCAGTTTTCCATTATAAATCCAATATAAAAGATTATATTAGATTCAGCCTTCAATTATATTGTAATTCAAATTCAAGTTATTTAATTCCAAATGAATTCTTTTATTTCGATTTACACTTTCATTATTGAATCAACCATTTACTTATACATTATTATCAATGGTTTATAATTCATTTACTTCCATTTTCTACAGTTATCATCTTATTTAAATTCACAGTAATATTAAATTACATTCATTTACGTTGATTTCAATATTATAACTTCAATATTAAATGTAACATTTTATTTATTTCGTTGTTTAAAATCAAATTCAATTCATTTCAATTACTTGTTACATTCAAATTTAAATCTTTACTTACGTTTAATTACAAGTTAACATCTTTATCGAATTACAGTTTCAGTCATTATCTGTTTTTAATCAACTATAATATTAAGTTACATTTATTTATATTAGTTTCAATAACATAAACTTCCATTATTAAATCTACCATTTTAATTATTCTTTGTTTACAATCATAACCAATTTGGTTTACAATCAAATTCAATCCATTATTTACATTCACTACAAGTTAACATCCGTATTTAATTTACAAATAAGTTATTTCAGAATTCAGTTTTGTATTTTAACTTGTAATTTACATTTAACAACACAAAATTTTATTTCCTTCGGATTTTTATCCAAAATTTTCATTTTAATTCGTATTTTTAAAGTGTTAAAAATACGGGTCGTTACATTCTCCCCCACTTAAAACTTTTCGTCCTCGAAAAGGAACGGAGAAGGAGAAACCATCATTTAGATATAATTCATTCAAATATTTGACTTATTTGCAAAATTCAGTTATAGGATTTTTAAAATCTCAAAATTTTCTAACTTTCGGATTTTTGAAAAAATTCGGCAGCACCTCCTTTGCGCGGCTAGGACCGAAAAATTTCACAGTGGTAATAATTGCATGATATACATCTCATTACAAGAATGAGGCATCCCAAAACATGGGGAACACAATAATATACCACAACATAAACCGTAATCCGAGAACGTACCTTTTATTTAGCGTTTATTAGCATTTTAACTTACATTTTGCATTAAGCGCAGAAGCGAGCTCCACAAACGAAGCGCAACCCCTTTGCTACCTACTAAAATTCTCAATAACCAAGTTAGAACCATGCATATAAAGATAGATCGATATACTTATCATAAACAACATACATATAACAAGTTTAGCTTAAAACTGCAATTCCAATTTCAGGACAGCAAATGAATCTCGGTTTTTGGTCCCTTAAACGATAAAATTTGACGATGGAATCTAAACAAAAGTTGTTGCATTCGTTTCAGGCTTTCCGGAATGTCCAAAATCATTGAATTCGGACCTTCCGTTCAAAAGTTACGGTCATTTTACTAAAATGATACGCTTCAGCCCCGAGCAATTTAGCGCAGGCCTGAAATGTAATTTCAGATTTTCGACCTCCTAAATGACAGAAATAAGAAAAGCTTATAAAACGAAAGTTGGAGCTTAGGCTCTAAGCTTTCCAGGAAGTACAAGATCATGAAAATCCGATAAACCATTAAAAAGTTATGTCATAAATACTAAGGTCAAATGCTATTGGTTTTGCTTATTCTTACACAGGACAGCGATAGACATTTACATTTTTAACCTAGTAAACCAATGAATTTTCTGAAATACTCTAAACAAAAGTCGTGCTACAGATTCTAAGCTTTCCGAAAAGTCCAAGATCATCAAATTCCGATTATTCATTTAAAAGTTATGGTACTTTTAGTTTCAGCACATACCGGACAATTTTAGATTTCCACATTTGTTTGTTATTACAAATACAAACTATCCAATTTAAAGTTTCCGGAAAATCAAGCATTAACACAAAGTTGTTAATTTCTTTTATATTTTTATGAAATAAGTTTATATTAAATTTGTTTTCCGGTTTATTCACTTTATTACATCCACATTTAACTCAAGACAATTTTCTTCAAATTAAATTGATTACAATTATATTCAACATCACCTTACTTCAAATTGAATTTAATTATTTAAATTTATATTCCATTTATTCAATTTATTAACAAAATGAATCATACTTAATCAATTAACATCTATCTAACAACCAATGCATATCAAACATTAACCTCCATCCAAATCTATAATAAATCAATTATACATTTCCAAGTCAAAATTTTAATTTCATACACTTCCAAGTTTATTGACATTTAGTTTTATTCAAATTTAATTAGTTTCCATTTACTAATTCTATATTTAATTAATTTTAAATTTAATTCACTTTACAACTTAAATTTCCTTTATATTTACAACTATCAATAGATCTTCACATTTTATTATTCGCAATCACACTTGTATATTATTCATTTACTTATCTTTATTAACATTTTAACTTTTTAAGTATTTGGTAAGTTATAGTTATGCAAATAGAATGTAGTTAAACAACATACAACCTCTTTTCATTCAAAGTTGAATTTTCAATTAATTAATTCTTAAGTCATTACTTAAATTTCACTATAATTTAATTTCACATTTACATTCACATATAGTATTTCCATTTTATATTAACATAATTGTGAATCACCTTTAAATGTTAATTTAAATTCCAATTATTTACTAACAATTTTATTTATATTTGCAAACCATTAATTAAATGCATATTTCATTATTCAAACCTAAACTTGTATATTATCCAATTAACAATTCATATAACATTTTTGAACTTCTTAAATATTCTGGTAAGTTATATTTATGCTATAGAATGAAATTTAATATTATGCGAGTTTTACAGTTTCAATTTTATTTTAAGTTCATAATTTCCTAATTCTAAGGATATCTACTTCAATTGATATTTTCACTTAGCTCTTAGGTTCATTTCTCATTTCACAATTTAGAAGTTCTGTAATGATTCAAGTATTTGTTTATCTCAATAGTTTATAATTATTAAATATTAAAGAACTTAAGAATTTCAACTCCGGTTTCAATTCAAATCAAGTTTGAAATAATATATACTTATATTAATATATATCAAGTCATACTATAGAGAATATAAAATAAAATTCAATTTGAAACAAAACAAGGTTTAGACAAGCTATTAAGTGGTCTTCCCCACTCGGACTCTTGAAAATAAACGCCGACGATGCGTGCACTCATCACCGAAATCATTTTCTAGCGTCAAAAGGGGAGTATAACACTTACTTCATCTGAAATCCTTTGAAAACAATTTCAACTCAAATATACTATCATATAATACTCATATTATACATCTCAAATTTTTGTTAATAAATTTTCAAAACATCGGAATTTAAATTCTCCATCTTAATTTAAATTCATTTTATTTACCATTTATATTCATTGTCAATCATATTTACAAGTTTCATTTCTTAAAATCATCTAATAGTCAATAGTTAGAAATATTGACTAACCAACAATAAACGATGATAATCTAATATTATCATCTCCTAACAACCAATAAAATCAAAATTTATAATTTTCAAGATAATTCTTTTATATATAAAATATAATCCAAAACAATATTATGTCAATATGTCCTATTCGAGTGTTTAGAAATTCCTATCGATGCCTTGGCGTCCCAAGTACCAACCAGAATTCATAAATACTCAACGGAACAAATTAACACAATATAAAATCATTTTTATCAAAATTACAAATACGCTCTCTCATATACACTCAACTCATTCATATAGTTTACCTCTATTTCAATGAGTTATTCCCCACTAGAGCCAAGGTTTATCGCTAAACCAAAGCTCTGATACCAACTGTAACGACCCGCCTTTTTGTACAGTTTAAGTCGATGATCAAACACACACGTCAACTCAAACCATTCAAAATGGAGGATTGTTAATTTGGGGTAAATAAGAAAAGAAAAGGAAAGAAATAAAGGAAATGAAACAACACAGAATCTCACAGCGGAAGGCTAAAGTATGATAATAAAATAACAGTTCATGAAGCTGTTAATTAAATGAATACATTTGAAATGAATACATTTGATTATTATTATACAACATTTATCATAGTTACATACACAGCAAATATCATACAACAATGCAGTGGAATGGAATGAATATAATAGTAGTAGATAATATACCAAATCTTCGTCTCCGTCCTCCAAGGAAATGATCTTCAACCTAAACTGAAATGCTCAGGCTGACCCGAGCGTAATGAAAAGACAAAACACTCGAGTCAGGACTAAAATATCCTTATGAAAGTTAAATCAATCGTAATAAATATGAGTGTAAACGGCGTCAGAGATGTTTACGGGGTTTGACATCTCCTATCCAGTGTCAACGTGCGTGCAATAACTCAAGAGATGTTACGGGATTTTCCATCTCTCAAGGATCCGTTAAACTATCTATATATACAATAAGATACGCTATATAGATAATGTCTAAAGTAAAGTAAAGGTATCAAAATAGTGTTAAGTCAACGCCCATTCGCCGCTTAACACATTTATATTCCCAAGAGCATATACAAGACCGTAGTTTCCCCCAAAACCGGAAGTCACCAGAGGGCAATCCATATACTCAAGGTACAAACCATAACGTAGTGGTCGCGAATAGGATAATCAGTATGACAAGGTACATGAGGCGATACCAACTAGGATACTAGTAGTTGCGTGATCCGGACTGATGTTGAGCATAGCCAGCAGCTACCCCAACACCGCGAAACAACACTCCCAAATCAAGGGGTGCACCCAAATCGAATCACAAATGTAATAGATATGGTATCGAAGAAGTGTGTCCGCTAGAGGTGGCGAACCTCAATGGCCCGGCGCGGCTCCTGTTTTAGTCATGTCAGGGGTCATCCAATATCGTTCTCTTTCTTCAGTCAACGCGTTCACCAAACCATCCACTTCATTTTGGATCAACACTCCACGCATACTAGTTATTAAAGTGGTTTTCGGTATCGACAGAGAGTATGTCCATATCCGATCCCGGTCTCTTTAATAACTACGTATTATTACACCGATGGCTCTTTTACATTTTAACTCGATTCATAATTGATATCAAAATATCATATTCGCTTCAAAAATCAAATCCATTTCAAATATCATCATATCTATTCAAAATGTAAGATTCCGTTTCAAAAATCATTTTTCGCCTCAATATCTCATTTCAATTTCAAAATCATTTCGAATTTCAATTTAGGTTGCAACTTCATTTAACCCAATTCGTATTTAAATTCAAGATTTAAATATAAACAATTCACCTTATTGACCAGCTTGAAAATTTTAGAAAATAGTTTTAAGTAATTTAAAAGTAGTTTAAATAATTAAAATAGTTAAAATAGTTTAATAGAAAATATTTAAATAGTTTAATCGAAAATAATTTGAATATAAAAAAATGGTTTATATAGTAAAACAGTTTGAAAATCAAAATAATTTCAATATTTAAAGAATATAGATTTTAAATCAATTATACTAAAATATTCATTTAAACAAATTCCAAAGTCAAACCGGTCAACTTCCCAATTTCCTACCCAAATCAATTTCAATGTCCATTTCGATTTAATTGATTCAATTCTGATTTCAACTCGAATAAATTTTGATTCCATATAAATTTCGAATTCAATAAACCAAATTCCGTTCACTTTAAATTTCCAATTTCAAATTAATTTCCAATTCCAAATTAATTCCCAATCCCAAATGAATTTAAATTTCAATTCCAAATTAATTTAAATTCCAATTTCAATTCCAAATCCAATTTCAAAATATCGATTTAAACATTAAATCAAATTTTCTTTTAATAACAAATTTTTGAATCCAAGTTTCAATTCTAACTTCAATCCTGAAATATCATTTCATATAACTTTTCTTAGAAATATTCAAAGTTCGAATAAAAGTTAAATCTTTAAACAAATCAATTTTCGACATTCAATCATATTCAATTTTCAAATTTCAAAGTCTCAACTTAATTATTTAACAAAATTCCTTTAACCAAAATTCATTTCAACATTCCAAACTCAATTTTTCGATGAATTCAATTTCTATAAATCGATTTTTATTTATAACTTTTATATCAAAACATTTAAATAAATTTCAACGACGATTTCAAAAATTATTAATTTAGCCAAATTCAGTGTCCGTATATAATTTTCTATCCTATGGCCAAGTGATTATTTATTTCAATTAAATGTCAGGGATGAACATATGTCACTTAAATTATATCACAGTGTCATGTGTATGCATAACAGTATATATATAAGCAAATAAACATCCAAACATTCAAACATCAACCAATGACATCCATCACAATACATCATCCAATAGTCAATACAATTCATGGCAGTTTCATAGTTATCAATGTCAGGTAATTTAATCGCAACTCAATTTCAATTTCAATTTAACTGTCAATTTCATTTTTCAATGGTTGATTCAGATAACAAGCTATATGACAATTAATTTATATCTAACAACGACAAATAAAATCATAACACTTCATAATGTCAATTCAACTAGCATAAAGATATTCAGTACGTTGTGAGCGTTATAAAACACTCACCTTGATTTTACGATTTTAAATCAAATCGAACGGCGTTCGATTTAACTCAAAATTTTCTATAGCTCCAAATGATTCCAATCTAGTTGCATCGCGTAGAGCTCGTCCATACGAACCCAACGCAAAAAGTTTCGTCCGAAACCGACCTCGTATGAAAGAGAAACATTATTTTAAACATTTACAAATCAATTTACACTTTAATTTTAAATTTCAAAACCCTACAGGCTAATCTGGACCGTCCATTTCCAATTGCAAGATCCCGCCGTACATGACCTTCTTCCCACGCGTTCGTGAAACTCCCAGGCCGAACTCACGAAGAAACCCAATCTTCAAAACTAGGGTTTAAAGCCGCTCCCTCCTCGTCGCTCGAAACTGCATCACTCCACCACCACGCTGAAGGCCATCACCTCCTCTATGCTCGGCTGCAAAGCCATGGAGCTCGGCCCCCATATGACATGGGAAAACGTGCACAACAGCCGCACCCTATAGGTCGATTTGCCGTTGATTCAAAGCCCCAAACACGATCATAGCCGTTGAATACCTAGATCTCACTCCCCTCTACAAGTTTCATGTTGGAAGTTTGTTGGATAGATTTACGGATTTGAAGAGATTAGAGGAGAAAGGTCGAAAGTTTCTGGCCGTGCATCAGGTAGGAGGCGGCGGCTCTGAATATAACCCTAGGGTTTTGATTTTTGTGAAATAAAGAAGTTAAGGGGTCCCTTTATAGAAATTTCAACGAACACTATTCACTCCAAATTTTCCGAACTCCGATTTACGCGCGGTGACCGGCGTTTCTAGGGTTTATCCCACGTTCCGGACACAATGGAATAGGTTTCGGAACCTAATTCGACCGTATGTGCGAGTTATGGCAATAAACGATCGATTTAAATTAAACCGATTTAAACCGATTTTGATGCGTTTTAATTCGTACCGGACAAACGGTAAATCCAAAAATTATGAAATTTGAAACCTTACAATAATATCCCATTACGGATCCGATGAAACTGGTTTCGTCGAAATCCGAGACTTTTTGAAAAATGACTATTTTTAACTCGACGATTTATAAATTAAAAATAACTCGATGCGTTTCGAGCTGCCACGGTCAAACCGTAATTCCGATTGATACGAAAATTGAAATCCGGTAATAACTAACTATTACGGACCCAATGGAACTTGTTTCGTTCAATTCTGAGACTGTTCAAAAATTAGCTATTTTACAATCGATAATTAAATAATAAAATATTCAATTTTCGCAAATTAACTCAAAAATTAATTTTAAAAGTCTATAACATTCTTATAACTCCAATATGATAAGATAAAATTTTACAAATCATTTTCAATCATATTCAACTCGATTTTCAATTATTTCTAAAATTTAACTTATTAAATTATCGATTTAATTGCCTAATTAAATCCAATATTCGAAAAATAAATTATTCGACTGTTAAATTCCAATATAAAATTCCCAATTTTAAATTATTAACTTTTAAATCAAATTTCAATTGTTCACAAATCCTATTTTTAAATTTCACAGTAATTAACAATCTTTTACAATGCAGTTTTCCATTATAAATCCAATATAAAAGATTATATTAGATTCAGCCTTCAATTATATTGTAATTCAAATTCAAGTTATTTAATTCCAAATGAATTCTTTTATTTCGATTTACACTTTCATTATTGAATCAACCATTTACTTATACATTATTATCAATGGTTTATAATTCATTTACTTCCATTTTCTACAGTTATCATCTTATTTAAATTCACAGTAATATTAAATTACATTCATTTACGTTGATTTCAATATTATAACTTCAATATTAAATGTAACATTTTATTTATTTCGTTGTTTAAAATCAAATTCAATTCATTTCAATTACTTGTTACATTCAAATTTAAATCTTTACTTACGTTTAATTACAAGTTAACATCTTTATCGAATTACAGTTTCAGTCATTATCTGTTTTCAATCAACTATAATATTAAGTTACATTTATTTATATTAGTTTCAATAACATAAACTTCCATTATTAAATCTACCATTTTAATTATTCTTTGTTTACAATCATAACCAATTTGGTTTACAATCAAATTCAATCCATTATTTACATTCACTACAAGTTAACATCCGTATTTAATTTACAAATAAGTTATTTCAGAATTCAGTTTTGTATTTTAACTTGTAATTTACATTTAACAACACAAAATTTTATTTCCTTCGGATTTTTATCCAAAATTTTCATTTTAATTCGTATTTTTAAAGTGTTAAAAATACGGGTCGTTACAGTTGTGATCAGCAACCGCACCACTAAGCCGAAATAAAAGGGACATCTAGACAGGGATGACCTTACTCTCAAGTGGGGGCTACCCACGAAGCCTTGCTGCATAACCCCTGATTTTCAGTCATTCCCGGTTGATGAGGCTTGAGGCTAAACGATACCTTTTCAGAACATATCCCTTAGAATGCCCATCGTCCACCTGACGATGTCACGAAAGCATTCGTCCATACAAGTCCGTCCCGGGTTCGAACGGAACCGAAGGCACTATTCCTACTACATCCATTTTGGAAATATCCTCAGGATTAGTAGCGACTAGCCCTTGCACTTCACAGCTCCATCTTCGACTCTGAACACGTTACACGAAACGTACAAACCGAATCGAAGTGGTATTCGAGTCTCCAGACCTAGAATCCCGGTATACGGAAACTCGATCCCGGTCTCTTCGAAACGATCAACGCATTTGGCCAATATTGATAGTCGGTTATTTAACTATCAATTAACATCCACAAGCAACCATCACACAATAAATAATTTCCCACATTATTTATTTGCCCAAATATCTTTCCAAGATATATTTCCAAATTTTCAAAGCTCATTTGAAAACAATTTCAAAACAGTTCCCGCTTACGGAATACATTTCCCAAATAATTATTTCCACTGAATCACCAAGTACAAAATACTTTTAGATTTTAAAATAATGTAAAAACACTTTATTTAAATATACTTTATAACATTGAAATTTTAAAACTACTTTAATATCTTAACAAAATATATACTTAAGGAATATTTAAAATGAAACCACTTTTCAAATATAAACTAAATTTCTCTTTTTAAAACATAATACCAAATTACTTTTATATAATTACTACAATAATAGATTTTTGAAAATACTACTTTAGGCTTTAACATTTAGAAATAATAGATTTTCTAAAATATGCTTTTAAAAACACAATTAGAACTTTTAACTTATATTAAAAATTTCTTTGAAACGTACTTGGCTATCCAGAGAAATACACTTCTCATTTCCATCTTCTAAAAATAAATCAACATTTATTTTTAAACCAATTCATATTCTTTTATAAATTCCCACCTTGAATTTATATTCTCAAATATCCCCTGATATTTTATTTCACTTTATAAACCCAGTTTATCTCTCCAAAATCTCATTTCTCTTTAAATTTCAAATCCCAAAGTATTTAATCAAATTTATAATTGATTTCCCAATTTATTTTACTTTGAAATAAATTTCCTTACTTAATCCATTTATTTCCAAATTCATTAACTTCCAGATTTTATTTCTCATTATGATTTAAAATCTTTAAACTGAAACACAAGTTTCAGATTTTACCAAATTCCTTCTTTCTTTTTAATTACATTTAAACATTGAATTAAAATAAATTATTTATTCCTTTAAATAACATCACATAAGTTTTCTTTAAATTCAATATTTCTCTATTTATTCAAAATTCCTCTTTTCCATATTTAATTTATTCGAATTCACTAGAATTACTTAACTTAATTTTACTCTTTTATTTCTTTCCAAAATCCAATTCAATTGCTTTTGATAACTCATTATACTGGGAAATTAAATCCAACCAGATTATCCAATATAAATCATCACAGGATATCAACAATCATATCACAGAATATTTAAACAAAATTAAATATTTTGAGGAATCCAGTTGGATCCCTCCAACCTGTTTCCCTGCATCCACAGATGTTAGCACAATACCAATTTCACTTCAAGGTGGAATATCGCGGTATATGGGTTTTATAAAATCCTCCGCTATTATGCGGGAATATCAACAACTCCAATATATACATATGCCAATATGTATATATTGCTATATACTACTATATATATAGCACATCAATCAATGCAATCATCCAATCAATTATTTAAATTTTACCATTTAAATTTAAATTAAAAATTCAGCTGAGTGAGATTAACTCACCTTTGCTTTTATTTGCCATCCATCCCAATATTGCCTTGATTTCCCGACTATTGACCTTGAATAACAATTTAAAATTTTATTACCATTTGGAAAAATTTAATGACTAATTACTATTGAACATATTTAATTAATTAATAAATTTAACTAAAACTATTTTCCTTTAAATAAATTTTAAGTAACTAAAATGAATTTAATAAGTCAATTTAATGATTTAATCATATAATGTATTATTCCAAAATTAAACAGTAAGTTTGCTATGTGTATATATGTAAGATATATATATATGTATTCAATTTATTAATATTTTGAGTTAACCCTACAATAAATTTCAAATTTTATAATTTAATTTTAAATTTTCTTACTATACCAATAAATTGGTAAATCAAAATGTAAATACGAATATTTATTCTCTTTTGGAATTACATTTGAAATTACCTATGTACTAAAAATGAATTTATAAATTTCAAGCTCCCACATCTTTAAAAATTTCCAATTTACTTTTCAAACCCATATATATCTTCTATATATATATCGATATTGTTCCTTCTTTCTGCAGAAACACGGAAGGAATTTCTTTTACTATAAAAATCTTAACATATATACTTTTATATGTGTGAAAATTTTAAATAAGTCTGAACTTTAATTTCACTTCACTGTTCTATACAGTTTTAAACAAATGGATATGTATATCTTTTCTGAAAATACCAAAGCAGAAATCTCCTTTACTGTATATATATATAACTTGAAACAATCTGCCTTTATTTTATTGAGAAAATCTTTGCTTTTCCCTCTGATAAAATATACTCATTAAATCGAAATAGATCAGAGAAAACTCGAGTACCTCTCTTACCAAGCTCGAGTTCGAGCCATCCACGCACCCAGACTACATCACGCTCCACACGGCTCGAGTTGAACCCTAGCCTCCCGTCGACTCTCCCTCCAGACGAACCCTGCCCTGCTGTCGCGGCCTACCACGCATGCGCGAGCGCCCTTCCTCCAACGCTCACCATCACCAGAAAAAGTAGAAGGAAGAACGAGACGTCCCCGTTAACCTAGTGCGCTGCCTTTGCGTTGAGTCTCTTCGATTACCAAACCCTAGGCCATTACACGCGAACGAGATCGATCGACGCTCGATTGTGAGGCGATGCAGCTTACGTGAATTCAACTTTGGGAAAAACGTGGCTAATAACTGATTTAAATTTGAGAGATTAGTTTCTATGCCCCCCCTTTGAAACGATCCCGCCACAAAACTAGAGGAGACGATATTCAATTTCTTTCGTTCCCTGGCTCGAAGAGGGATGTGGCTTCGCTATCAAATGATTGAAGCTCGACCCAAATTTTTTTTTTCTGAAGAAGATAAGGGAAAGAGGTAGATGTGATATCGATTAGAAGGTGGCTTGTAAAAGAAGACTACGGGGTTATTGAATGAAAAGGAAAAAGTTTTGATGTAGATATTATTTCGGCTGATGTTGATATAGTTTTCAGCTAATGATGATCAGTATGTGAATGTTCATATATTAAATTGAACCAAATACTCAAATTGTCTCGATATAAATTTCAGTGCGTTCTACAATCGTACATTCACACGGTAGCTTCAAAAATTACGAGATTTGAAATCCAGTAACATTATAATATCACGGATCCAATGGAACTAGTTTCGTCAAATTCCGAGACTGCGCCTCGGAAGGCTATTTTTAAATTCAATTTAAACGATATATTTTTAAAACTGAACAAAACATTTTGAAATTCAATTTTAAAAATCCCATCACCTTCAGTATTATCAATATGAATTTTACGAGCTTTCAAAATATTTTTAGTTAGCTTAGAATACCATATTTACTATTTTATCCAACTTCAAATAAATTTAATTTAATTATTAAATTACTCAATAAACAGCGATATTTGAAATTTAAGTTTATAATTAATCTCTGAATATTTAAAATTAATTAAATATCCCAATTTCAAATGCTCAAAAATTCCGGGTCGTCACAGGAGTAGTCGCGTCGATGACCGGAGCTTCGTGGGTTCTCATGGTCGGGATTGTGGATACGAGACGTTGACAGGAATGGGTTCGTTTGGGTTCGAATGTTCCAGTTTGAGCTTGAAGCTCGTTTTTTTTTCTCTGGCGAATTCATGATGATGGATGCTCTAGTTGATAGGGGGGTAGTAGACGACTGAAGGATGGTCGCAGAGATGATCGTAGTCGGTCGGAGTAGGCGTACATGTGCACACGTGCACGCGTAAGAGATACGTATCTGGGTTCGAACATTTTTGGGGAAGAAGAAGAAGAAGATGGGTTTCGTACAGGGAGAGCTCGGGGAAATGAAGATTTGGCTCGGGTTCGTTGTCGGAGTCGTTCGAGAGTGATTATAACAAGTTTAAAATTTTTAAACGTAACCAGTTTCAAAAAGAAATGGCTCGGGGGTTTTGAGATTTTATACGAGGAAGGTCTCGGGGAAACTGGGTTGTAGCTCGGGGATTTTGAATATTGTCTAGGGTCATGTTTTTAGTAAACAGTTTTCAAAACTGAAGAAGAAAAAAAAAGTGTTTTAAGTTTGAATCAAAAAAAAAACTTGTGTTTTTAAATGTTTCTAAGTTTGAAACAAAGTTTTAACTAAGTTTTAAAATGATTTAAAAATATACGTAAACTTTTATTTTGAAAAGTTTAACTCAATAATATTAAGGATTTATTAAAGAATGTTGAAATGGTTAATTAACTTTTAAAAAGTTTTAGTTAAATTTATTCGTTAAACAAAATTAATTACTTGAAGTTAATGACCTAATAAAAGTGATTAAGATTAATTTTAATTAAGGATACTCATTTATTAATTAAGAATAATTAATTAAAATGATGATCAATTAGGAGGTTGATTAATTAATTTAAGATAATTAATTAATGGATAATTAAATAATTAAAGGTTAATTATTTAATGATTAAAGATTGACTCAATCATTAATTATGGTTGATTTATTAATAATTAAAGGTTAATTAATTTGTTATTAATGATTAATTAATAAATGACTAAAGAATAATAAATCAAGATAATTTGTAATTGATTAATAGAAATTAATCTGTTTAAATTATTCAGACAATTAACTGACCCTACCTATGGATGTTTGGATTCTATTGAATGTTGAATTGTTTGATATTTCCTGATATGTGATGATTTGTGATATACCCTGATTTGTGTTTTAATCCGTGATGTAATTTATTTATCTGTGATATATCTCTGTGATCTGTGAATGAAGATGAGCATTATAGTTTATATCGCTTATCAACTATATCCTATATTTTGATCTGTGATGATTCATCATGTTGCACTATTGTGTGAAACCCCTGGACTACACTTTTACACACACAAATATGGATTTCACGTGGAAATCAGTTAAGTCACAAATAATTTAAATCTGATGTTTTTGAAATTGAAATTTTGATTTCAATTGATTTGGAAATTGGAATTTTGGGTTTAAAGTGAAAAGCTTTTGAAAATGGAATTTCAAAAATAAAAGTTATTTTGAATAACTTAATCGAGTTTTGAAAATTTAAATAATTTGATTTAAATTTGAATTCAAGTTTGAAATTGAATCCTATGATTTGAAATTACGATTAAAAATGTTATAAATGTGTTTATATGAATTTAAACCATTTTAAAAGTATAATTTTGGGAATTTGAATTTAACACAAGGATTTCAACTCATATAAATGAATCAGATTTTCCGAAATGAAAACTATTTGTTTTCAAATGATAAAAGTTTTCATATACATAAGAAATGAAATTCCAAATTAAAGGAATTTCAAGATTGAATTGAAAAAAATGGTTTTCCAAGTTATGAATGAATTGTTTTTGAAAGCTATGAATTAAATCTGTTTATTTTTAACAGATTTAAAATGATGATTTATTTAAAACCCTTAGAAATGAAATTGTTTTGAAAGCTATAAGTTAAATCTTTGATTTAAAGATTTAACGAGTTAAATCTAATTGAAATGGAAATTGATTTGGAAAAATCTTTGAATGAATCTTTTATTTAAAAGATTAAATGTGGAAATTATTTAAACCGTTGAAGGTTGTTAAAAATGAATCTTTTTGTTTAAAAGATTAAAATGGTAATTTGTTAAACCATTTGAAAAGAAAGAATTTGGGTAATAAGTTGTGACTTAATTGAAATCCCAATATCCATATATTTTTAAATATTGCGCTCACTATTCGGGTTAGCCGGGAAAAGACATTTGGGTCATATAACCCATTCCGAATATGTGATTCAACGTTATGGATAGTATTTGAAGACCGGTGTTGATGACCGAATATTTTCGAAAATGAAAGGACAACCTGTCGAATGTCTCTGCACTGAGTTGCTCCGGTATAGAGATTTATATCACTCATTTTGTGATGGGAAGTCCGGACGTGATTGAAAATTATCCGAATTTGCAAGGGCTTCGTGAGAAGTGCCTTCGGTTCTATTCGATCCCGGAACAGACTTGTATGGTTACATGTCTGACATTACACTTTGAGATATAAAGCCAATTTCTTTCAAATACATTTCTGTTGGTGGCGGAGAATTTATTCTCTTAGCTTAACACCCTTCTCTGAGACGTACGAGCTCAGAGGTTATGTAGTTGAAGTTATCAGCGATATATCCCAATTTGGTAATGTGACATGCTGAGTGTTGCTCTGTGATGATCAATGTTTGATCATTTGTGATATGATCATTTGTTTGATCATTTATCTTTGTGATCATAGGTTGATCATCTGTTGACCCAAAGCATGGCTTTTTGAAAAAGCGTAGCTTTGTGGACGAGACTTCGTTGAGCCTCACAAACCGGAAATGGTCGAAATAGAAATGTTGCGGCAAGGTTTCAGGGGTAGCTCCCCTAGGGTATGACCATTCCTTCTGGAAAAGGGTAGTATCATGGTATGGAGCCCAGATACTTACTCATGTGGATACACTTATTTATTATGTGTGATGTTGGATACCGAGCGCTCGGATAAAGGTCCCAAAGGACCGGGGGTGGCATATCTCAGGTTTTGTATATTCCCCGGGAAGGGGGGTAGCCGGCCTTGTTTGGCAGAGAACGGTTTGGTTCTCGGAGTGTCCCGCCAGAGGCGTTTCTTTCGTGGAATAGGAAGTTCCTTAGTCTGACCATTTGTTGGAAATCCATCTTCCAAATACGAACTTTGTACAGTATTAGTTGTAGAACCTGCCATCTACTTATGGTGGCGCCCCACTGTTTGGATGGTAGCTATAGTAGGCATACGATAATGGTCGTATGTTGGCTAAGATTGATATTTTACTTTCGAAAATGTTTTCTACACTATGCACTAATAATAATATCAAAAATGATTTGATTTTGCGTAGTAAGCATCTTTGACTATCATAAGGAGAAATCTTCTCCAATTCTGCGTTTGCATTGTGTGTGTGGCGGGAGGCCTTATGGTAGTTTCATTTTTCAAAAGCATTGTGAATTGACTTTAAAATTCTCTGCTATTTGTTTAAGGATAAACTGTTTTTGTTGCTCACACCAGTCCCATGACTGATCCAGAGTTTATTGTTTCTTTCCTAAACTCTGGGTGCTCAAAATTTTCTACACGAGCAGTCTAGAGTTTGGTTTTTCAGATATTCAAATTTAGTAGATTATCTGGAGCTAGTTCAGTCTTTGGATCGGACTGCACTTGCTTATCTTTTTGCATCGTTATTGGGAGTTCGAGCTGTTTCTAGATTGGCATTCTGAAGATGAAGATTATCCGCTGCTGATGTTATCGTTTTCTTTACCGCTGCTATTTGTTGTATCATATCTCTGATGTATATAGATATTCATTGTATCATTCTGTTGTATCAGATATTGTATATCAATGTATTATTCATTTATTCCGCTGTGTTATTTACTTAACTGTTGTTATAAGCTCCGGCGACTAGGATTTGAACGGTCGAATCTACGGCATTCGAGTACGATGTAAAGTATGGATGTCGATTTTCGAGCGTGAAAAATCCCGATCGTTACATATATATATAATCAAAATCAGAGTTCACTAATCTATTTCCATCCCAAACAGTTATAACAACCCGTCCTTACAATTTGATAAATACAATAAACAGACCCCAAGAATACTAAATAGCAGAAGAATATAAGATACGTAAATACATCTTGGAGAATCTAGCTCGTCTTTTGAAAGCTCCAAAGAATCCAACTAAACTTGGTAAATATACTCAGTCTGACTCGAGCATTATGGAAAACAACGCCCAAGTCAGTCCGGTAAAACCAGCGTAAAAAACTCAAATTACAAGGAATTTTTATTTATTATAGCTTGTTAAATACTTTAAATCAAAGGTATCTCATAAGACCATGCTGCATATAAATAAGGATGGGTTTTTATCTTACGATAACCTAAACATTTATATTAGAAAATCCAGTGATATTATAATAATGTCTAAAGGTGAAAATAATAATAATCAAGTAGCCCTGACGCTTGTAAGTGTACATCACAACAATACTAGGTGTATAATCAAAAACCGACAAGGAACATTTGCTAATTGTGTAGCATTTCCATAGAGGTCCTCTCAGTACTTCGAGAAACAGTCCTCCTACCATGAAAATCAACTATAGATCGCATTTTACAAAATGGTTATGTCGCTATCTCAGCAAATCCATAGTAAACTGTAGGCAATCTCTGCCCCCCCCCCCCAAATTACGCTATAAAAATCAACCATTTCTTTCCAAAATCTCTTTATTTTATAAATATCTCCAAATCTATTTATAAAGTTTCTTTAAAATCTCCAATCTATTTGTAAAAAAATCTTTATAAATCTCAAAACCCCATTTATAAAATTTCTCCGCTTCAGATCTTTGAAATTCATTTATAAATCCTTTTATAAATTGTCACGACCCGCAAATCCACCCAGTTTAGAGTCGACAATAACCGCACATGTCTAGCCACAAACTAAACAGAAACACGGATAATGATGAGAAAAAAGAAGAGAAAAGAAGAGAAGAAGAAGAAGAAGAGAAAAACAGAAGAAAACTAAAACAATTATAGAATCTCACAATCGTAGGGGAAAACATATAATATCATATCAATGATCTTTACAAAATAGAAACTGTAACATAATATACATACATCCATCAAAGTATAACAACCAAACACAAATCATCAGTCTGCACAGTTATAATAACATATCCTTACAATTGCTAATAATTTAAACAACAATGCAGCGGAAAATAAACATATACGTGGAATACAACCAGAAGACTTCCAGCTCTCCTGCTAAAGCTCCAAAGCATCCAAATCTACATTTATAAATATACTCAGTCTGACCCGAGCATTGAAAGGGAAGAATGCCCAGATCAGTCTGGTAAACCAGAGAAAACACATCTCAATTGAATTTATTTTAAAGTTATAAAAACGTTCTTTTATCAATACAAATGTATCTTGTAACACACGCCCCTACATAAACACGGACGGGTTTTTACCTTATGATAACCAAAACATTTCATATCAAATGATGTTATATTATACTAGTGTCTAGTATACAAATAATAATTTAAATAGCCGAAATTGTTACCATTATAAAATTCCAGCATACTAGGCTCTACAAACAAAATGGCAAGCACGTAGTGGAGAATGGATTCCATACAAATGACCAGGTAACGGGACTACCTTCCGGCAGTACATCTTTAGAGGAATGTACCGAGGTCAATAGAACATCTGCACCTCTACCAACACAAGATCGTCGAACCTTTCTCACTAGATAGTACCGAATATGTCATCACCCCGGCCTTTACTGACCTATCCGAGGGCCCTCATAGCATACATCCACAATAATTTACATCCCGAACGTCATAGCAGGAAGAAATATATCTAGAAGGGGATGATCATACCGTGTTTCGGTCGTTTCCGTGTGTGAGGCCAAAGGTCGCGTTTACCTTTTACATAGCACATATAACTTTCCTCTTTGAATGCCACACTGCCATTCCTTCGATCACTATTGACTTTCACAAACATACAACCTCCGAGCTCATACGTCTCAGAGAAATGTGTAAGCTAAGAGAAGTTGCCTTCTTCGCCACCAAACAGATGCACGTTTATAAAAGTCAACAATTTAACCTCAAAAATGCACTGTCAGACATCCATCCATGCAATTTCATTCTAGGACTGAACGAAACCGAAGGTACTTCTCCGACCATATCCCATTGGGAATTACCTCTCGGATTAGCACCAAATAGTCCTTGCATTGGATATTTCATAACGAAGAGACTACTGCTACTATACGTATACTAGGAGTTTATCCCCAAACTATCAACAAGCAGTCCTTCATTATTAAATCCCAAATATCAATATCTTCCAAACCTGCACAATCGAAGGCATTTACATTGGTCTTATGTGGTTCTTAGATAAACCACTACAAGAAAATCAGTTATTAGTAGCAAAAAATAGCAGCATTTAATATCTAATTGCGACCGTTGACTTAAAAGATTAAAAAAGTAAAAGAAATCAATGCTACTAATCAAATCCCACCCTAGAAATGGTGAATCTTTTTCCTTCCCACTTTCCTTTCTTAATTATTTCGATTCCCTACCCAAAACCATAAAATAAACTTCTCCCGAGTTTGAAACCAAAAAATTTCTTCGATTCATAAAAAGCAACCTTCTTTGTCTTCAACTTAGAACCTCATCCATCACCGCTTGAGTATCTTGCTAACTGAATGCCTCCACAACATCGCTTCATTTCTCAGCCTTCCACGCCACACTGGTGAGCTTTTAATAGATTCCTTGATTTATCAAATTCGTTCAAATTTGAATGAGATTTGAATTCATAATCTCGATTTGTTGCTTCTTAATTTATTTTTACTTGTTACAAGATTCGATCCAACTTTTCATGCTATAAGGTTTGAATTTAAATTAAGTTCAATTACTTATTCAAAGATTGGTTAGGGTTGATCTTCATTTCGATATTATTGTATATGGATGAGAATATTAATTTCTAATTAATGGCTTTTTTACTGATGTTTTCATGAATTTTTAGCTATAGAGCTTTCGATGAGTACGAAGGAATTGAAGTTGCTTGGGATGAAGTGAAGCTTAATGGTTTTCTTCAATGCCCAGATGACTTACAAAGATTACATTGAGAGATCCATCTGTTGAAAACTTTGAATCACAAAAATATTATGAAAGTTTATTTTCCATGGGTAGATATTTCAAAGAGGAACATCAATTTTTTCACTGAGATGTTTACTTCTAGAACTCATAGATAGTAAGTTTATATGAATTTTCAATTTTAGTTTTGGGGTTTTGGAAAATAAATGTTTTTGATTAACCCATTTCATTATTTTATTTTTTTCCCTCTTAGATTTAGACAGAAGAACAGAAAGGTTAATATTAGAGCAGTGAAAAATTGGTACAGGCAAATTTTGGATGATCTTTCTTGTCTTCATAGCCACGACCCTCCCTAATACACAAAGACCAAAAATATGACAATATTTTGATTAGTGGCAACCAAGGCAAAGTTAATATTGGTGATTTAGGCGTAGCTTCTATTCTTCGGTAGTTATATGCTGTTCACTATGTTAGTAATTCTTGATTGTTCAATTTTTTAAATATCATGATGCTTTTTTATAGATTAAATTAATTGTTGTATTCCTTATTGAAGTGAAGCAAACTTACACTTCTTATCATTATTATGACTTATGAGATCTAGAGTATTCTCTGAAAATATAATTACAAGCTCATTTTAGAATTAAAACAGGCTTGAAATGACAGCAATGAATAAACATGACTTCTAATAAAAGTTCAATAAATTTAGAAGCTTTTACATTTGCATCAAGTGTCAAGCTCCATGCATCATAATAAATCTTTAAATTATTGCTATTATTAAAAAAAAACCTTTATTTAGCTTTTATTTCATCACAATGACACCATATCTATTATTTAACCTCATTCTTTTCTTTATTCTTTTTATTAAATTAGAAAAGAAAGCCATTGAAATCATTTAACATATTTCTCATAAAAAGATTAATAATAAATTTATTCGATAATGTTAATGATTATGGGCTAGAATTGCACTAATTTTTTAGGCACCGTGCCTTGGCATGTCGAGCATATGCAGATAAATGGTTTTTTTCTATTACCATACTGTATAAATAGCTTGATTGATTATAAATGCAGTTTTTATCGAATTAGGAGTGACTATTTTTTTTTGAGAATTGATCATTGTTTTTGGTTTTAATGCATTATCCCTGTATCTCAAGAAAAATATATCGCTGTCTTTTGAAAGAATTTTTCCTCTTTAGTCACAATGGATTAATTAATAAACAGTTCAATATTCAATAGGTAAAACATTTGTTTCAACTCTGAGCAAATAGAAGGATCTATTTTCTGATAAAAGCTGTAATTCGTGCTCTGGTAGGTGCAGTACTACATACAACTGAGAGACTACATGAATATATCTTTTAAACATTTTGCTACTTATATTTGTATTGTTTTCAGCTTGTTATTTGTTAAGATCTTTCAAATGATATTTGCACCCCTAATATTCCATGCTCCTATATTATAGATTAACATGATGGTTTAATTAATGTAGGAGAAAGGCATTTTGCCTAGTTAATATTTTTGGAGTGATAGTCGAGTTGATTTCTTCTTATTGGCTTATTTTCATTATTGTTTCTATTAATGTGTAGCTGCACTATTGTCAATGTCTTCATTGAGTACCATGTCCTCTTCATCATTTGTGTATTTGGATTTTTTTTCCTTGTTAGTTTTATTTTTTAAGGTTAGTTTCAGACCAGTGAATAAGTTTGATTCAAGTTGAGTAGGATTGTTTTGAATGATGGCAGTCATCAAGAAGTGCAAAGCAGTTTGAAGTTGTATCTTATGCAAGAAAAACACGCCTGTTGTTATAAGGAGCTGCAATTGACGTGAATTCATTGAGGATGGACATTTGTGTGGGAACATTTTGTAGGTTGTTATGTATTTGCATGGAGGTAGTACGAGTGTTAATGGGTTCATGAATGTTTGATAGGGTGACTGTAGGAACAGGGTTGCAGTTGTTCAGAGTGCTTCTCCTTTATTATAATTACTGATTATTAATAAATAATTTATAATTACTACTACACTAGTTATTTTTACATTTAATAATTTATTATAGGTAAACTATCTAATATTTGATTGCCACTACGAGGGGGTGCCAACCCCCCAGGTGGAGGTGCGGGACAATTTGAAGTTTTAAATGGATTAAAATATTAAATATAGACTGCCACTATATTAAATATACGCTACCGTATGCTCGTCAGAGCAGCCTCCTCTCAGATCAATTAGAAGCCCCTCCAGCGACGGAGCTTCGGTCATCATCAAGTCATTGTTGGAAAGATCGACCGAGTTACTGCTAGCGGATACTAGTGCTATTGTGTTGCATGCTAAATACTCTTTGGGCATATGTCAAGAGTACAAACCCAGCTATCACTAACTACATGTGTTTGATGCTAGAGTGTTTTGGGACTTAAATGAGTTAGGATGTGCCGAATGCTAGTTTACACCATAGAACATTTGTATCTCCATTAATCTCTGTTCTATTATTTTTTTTGTGTACTACTTATAAAATGATTTTCCATCTTCATCATGTTTGTATTAAAGTTTTCCTTTCTGCGGATGATTACAGATTGTTTTGTGGAGATCTTGGCAATGAAGTTAGTGATGATGTTCTTACTAAAGCTTTCTCTAGGTTTCCATCTTTCAACAAGGCTAGGGTAAGCACTTTTGATGTTCCTTCATGTATTTCACCCAAGCACCTAAAATAATATTGTGATTGAAATACTTGAGAATTATTTATAATGTTTTCAGAAATATGTAATAGGTTCTCTTGTTTTGAACAATTAGATATCGGGGCCCCTAAAAGATGTTACAATTGTAATGTGATATTTTCATGCATTCTTGATATTACCATTAAATTTAAAGTCATGTGACACTTATCTTATTTATATTTCCATTGATTAACTAGTGGAATTAACTGTAAGAGCTTCTTAACATTAGATTAAGAAAACCCTAACGCATAGGCTGATGTCTGATTTGATCCCCCACATTTTCTAATGCTTAATTTTTATTTTTGAGCTTCTCCCAAAACTTTAGCAGAATAATTTGACTTTGAAAACAACAAATCTGAAGCATCTTAGTCCTACAGAGCTCTTTCTCATGTTCTTATTGCTAATTTTCATTTACAATTCCATATTATCCACATTATTATATAACCCGTTGCCATACCCTTTTTTATTAAAAAAAGAAAAGAAAAAAAATTATGTTTTTACTGTCTGATCATGTTAGTAGTTGGTAGAGTCTATCTTTTCAACCATTTATTTTCATGCAAAAGAACTTAGGAGGATACATAATTTTACTTCACTCTACTCGCAGTCATTGGTCGGTGCCTACATACATTCCCTAATTAATTAAATGAAAATTTATAGGCATTATGAGTTGATATGGAGATAATTATATCTAATGGTTATGTGTTGATTTATTCAATATTTTTTGGGTTTGAAGTTGAAATTTGTATGTAAATTGTTATGTGCAGATGTTTAATTCAAACGGCTCTACAGCTAATTAAATAATAATCCAATATTCGATGGTTTAATTAGATAATGATACCAACTCATGCATGATTGAAAAAATATGTGGGTCGGGAAGTTCAAAAGTTAAATGCAATTGGCGCATGATTTACTAATGGTTATTGCATAAGTCGCTAATGGGTAATGCATAAGTCGCTAACAGGTAGTGCATAAATTACTAATGGTTAATGCATGAGTTACTAATGGTTAATTTTCATGTTGGCTTGTAGTGGTTATTTGCTTACTTTGCTAGTTGATTGTGTTATTAATTTTTTTGTTGCTAACAAAGAAGAGAGGAAGATAAACGATTCTAGAGCTGTTGGGGAGCACGGTGAGAGTTTTTAAGTTGTTTTCATGTTTTTTCTTCTTAAGAATGAGTTGGAAAAGTAGTTTTTTTTCCCAAAAGTTATTATTTAGAAAAATGATGATACACTTTGGTCGTTTAAATCAAAAGCTATGTCCATATAGACACTATGGTGTGTGTTTCGAGGATGTGGTGAGCTCGTTGGATTTTTGTTTCTCTCCTATTCAATTTTGTATGTAGTCAATCTTAATGCATGTGTACAAGCACAAATATAGTCTATTTTTAAATTTTAACTAATCTAATTGCAATAAACCCGTACACTTTGACACAAGGGGATTTAGTACTGCTTTACCTTTGTTCCATAATACTGGAAAGATAACCTTGTACCAACCTATATATGTACAGTACTTGGAGTTGGCTAGAATTACTTCGAATTACAGATCGAAAGGTACTGTGATTGTATTTTCTTATTATTTCTCCACTTTAATAGAAAACCCTACATTGCTCAAGTGAATAGAGCCATAGAATCCAGTAAAGGGTGCCTTTAAAGTGAAACAATCCACTACTGCAGCAGCCTGTAATGTGCTTCTTCTTTACCTTTTGAAAGGGGTTAAAAGAAAATTAATACAATATCTTTAATGATAAAGTACACTTGCATTGAGTTCACTTTTTCAAGATACCATGATTTTAAAATAACAATTAACATTTGATCCATGTTGTCTTAAGTTTTCATTGAGTTTGCTTTCAGTACATTTTGCATGGAAATAGAAAATACTATCCCATTCTTTTATCTCTCAAATTGTAATGAATATAGCATTAAAATTTAAAACCACTGGTGTTGGTGCTATTTATATGATTTGTATTAAAACTTCAGCTTTAATTTCTTAGTTGTAATGATATTATTCTCAGTCATATGTATAAGTTATGCGTACGTATCTGTAATATTATGCTTGCTAATTATCTCTTGAAATACCAGAGTTTGGAAACTTGAATTTGACAGAAACTGATGGTGATTTACCGCTTTGAAATTACAATGCTCGTGGGATTGAAAATTATACCATCCTTAGTGTTATTCACATGTCTTTTAGAGGACTTTAAGATAATAATTGCATTGTCGGAGATTTAAATGACTTACGGGAAAATACAATGTTTAATATTACAAATAGCCTTTTTGCTGCAAGAATCATTTACGTTGAAATTTGTCAATTTTGAGATTCAATAACTTAGTGCTTGTGATAATCAGGGATGTAACTTTTTAATTTTCCTTTTCTTTTTTCTAATTATATATGGTATCATTGACATGTAGTTAATGGAGCAGCTTCACTGGTAGATCATCCAATCAAAAGGAACACATCATTTCTTTTGGGAAATGAGTGTACATGGATATCAAAATAAGAAATAGAGATATGTGAGTACTTTGTGTACATTCCGCACTAAGATTTTGGTACTGCTTTGTTGAATCTGACTGTAGGTGCATATACTACTGTATATCATTATGGAGTATGAGCCAAATTTCCTGAAAGAAGTCACCAAGGGAGAAAAATTGGTGTAGAAAAGAAACCCATAAAACAAGGTATTACTCTATTTTTTGAGTTCAGACTTTAATAGATGCATGTTGTATTATTTCATCTTTGAAATTCAAGTTTATGCATGTAACTGTTAGAGCAAACTACCCAATAATTAATTGGATTCAGATCAATCACGATGTGGTAAGGCTTTTTAGCTAATACATTTAGGTGTGTGTTTCGGAGGTGTGGTGAGCTCGATGGATTTGTGTTTCTCTCCTATTTAATTTTAGAATACTTTTATCATTGTATTTTATTAATCTTCAAATTCAATAAAAAAAGACGTAGAATATAACATTAACAATTGGAAATGCTTCATTGGGCATTGGGGATATTATTAAGACATTTATAAGTTTAAGTTAGCTAACATATAAGTTTAGACATTTTAGGTTTTAGCAATTGAGATAATTTATAAGTTAAATAATAATAATAATAAAAATAATAATAATAATAAATAGTTTGAATAAATTAACTAAGTTTTTATAAAAAAATAAATATGTTTATAATAATTAACTAAGTATTATAAAAATTAACAAGTTTATAATAATAATAAACTAAGTTTGATAAAATTAATTAAGTTTGATAGTAAGTTAATCGATTTTCATAAAAATTAAACTAATTTTTATAAAATAACCAAATTTTTAAAAATTAACATATTTTTATATAATTTAACTAAGTTTTATAAAAATTAAATAAATTTATACAAATCAATTAAGTTTTATTGGAATTTAACAAAGTTAATAAGTTTTATAAAAACTAAATTAGTTTATTATTAAAATTAACCAAGTTTTATAAAAATTTACCTGATTTAAACGAGTTTTATAAAAATTATTTAAATTTCATAAAAGTTTAACTGAGGATGTTAGATACTTTAAATATGCAAAACAGTTTCATAATCATTTATTGATTGTTAAATTTGTGTGTAGATAATTAGCTTTTTAGGAGTAAAGAGCAGCTACATCAAAGAATTGTAGGTAATCGAGTAATGAACATGGCTTTAATTGTATATACATTACATCATTTTATTAGTACTAGGTGCGTAAATTTCTTTATGAATGGTTATGGATTTTATGTGAATTTGCATATTTTTTCGAAAAACTATTATCGAAATAGTTATAAATATCATATTTGATTATGTGATTAACGTGTTCTTTCAACTGTTTGAATATGATGATTATGTGGTTGATTGTTGGTTAAAATACGACGATTATTTGATTGATTGCTGGTTTTAATAAGACAATTATGTGAGTGGTGCTAGGAAATGGGACAAACCATTAAAAGGTAACGGTAGCGTATAAAGTATGCTGCAAAGCAGTTAATAACTTTTAGTAGCGTTTTAAAATCGCTACAGAAATAAATGTAAATAGCTGAGATATGACTTCCGTAGCATTGAAAAAACGCAACCAAAATTTTTAGTAGCGTTTCATTAAACGTTGCTATATGACATGCTACAAAAAGTCTGAAACTTTTTGTAGAGTTTCTTAAAAATGTCAAGTTTTTGTAGCGTTTTCTACAACGCGGCAGAAAGTTTCAAACTTTTAGTTACATGTCGTATCGCAGCGTTCACTAAAAGGCTACTAAAAGTTTTGGTAGTGTTTTTTCAACGCTACGAAAGACCTTTTCTGGTGTAGTGAATCCAACCCCAGTCTCTTCGAACCAACAACGATAAAGAGGCCAATATTTGATAGTCGGTTATTTAACTATCAAAGCAAACAAACAATATCTAACACCATAAGCAATCACTAGGCCCATTTAATTAATTTCTCATTAATTAAATAAATCTCCAAATATTTATTTCAAATTATCTTTAAAAAGATATATCCTCAAAACTATTTCAAAACTTTCTACCTTGAAAAACATTTCCATATACTTATTTCTGCAGTATATGCATATTCACAAATCACTTTATCTTGACACTTAGGAAATATTTTCATATGCTTATATCAACGATATAAGCATATTCTATAACACTACCATTGGGAGACATGTCAAATAGATTTCTATAACCGTATAACTCCGGAGTTCGTACGCCTCCGAACGGGTGCTAAGTATAGGAATTAATGCTCCTACACCACCAAGCCTTTAGTACGATCATAAGAACCGATTTGTGTATTTCACGATGGAAGGTCAAAACATAATTTATTGGGTCAAAACAAATGTTGCGTAAAATATCGTTACGACACCCAAAACATTAGTATAGGGATTCGGTGAATAAATATATATAAATCCCATATACTGTATAAAATATTTCCTTTCGGAAATCATTTACTATAACAACAGTATTATAGTCCATGCCTTCCTTACTTTTCCAAAAATGCCTATTACAACAATAAATGTTGAAATCTATGTTTCCGTTACTTATCACATCTTAAAACATTTTTCAAAACCATTAAATCCCTTTGGAAATTATTATTTCCCAAAACCTTTACATCGAAAGGATAATTTCTTTTAAAACATTTAACTTCATCAAAATATCACTTTCAAAATTCCTTTAAATAAAAATCCATATTTACATTTCTATATTTATAAAACTATTTTTATAAATCTCCTTTCTATTTTATGAAACTTCTACTTATTAAAATTCCTTTATTTACAGAATTCTATTTATAAATCCATCTCTTATAAGAACCATTTATACTATTGAAATCCATTTCTTATAAATCAAATTCAATTATAAACTCCCATTACAAATCTATGCTTTTATAAAAATATTACTTTTATAAATCCTTTTTATAAACATATTTAAAAATCTAGAATCAAAGAATTTCATAAAACCAACCTTTTGTAACATTAAAAATCATAACTTTTTATTTTTTTTTAAAATCCTTTTAATAATAATTCAAAAATCATAAAACATGTATACTTCTAAAATCACTTCAAAAACCTTTTCAAATCGAAATCATCATTCCAATCTTTTAAAATACCAAAAATAAGGCCCAGTGCTACCATAGCAGTAAATAAATCAAATCACATCAAAGATATCAACATGACATCTAGAACATCATATATTAACATATATATGAAAATGAAATCAACGGTGGTGAGTGATCATATTGGATCACTCCAACCCATGCCCCTACATCACAGACAACATATAATCAAATAATATAAAAATCAACCGCTTCGATGTGGGATTCATATATAAAGGGTCATCCGCTCTTACACGTGAAGGCAATAGGGTCTCATCCGCTCCAATAGGTGGGAATATACCCAAACCAACTAATATATATAATATATCATCCAAACAAGCATCAATCAACATATATAAATTTTATTCCCACTTATATAAAAATATAAGTAGGCCAGAGAGGCGAGTTTACTAACAAAAATGTAAGAAATCGCCTAAGTGCTCCGGATTGAATTAAAATTGAACGGCCGTTCAATTTAACTCAAAATTCCTACAAGCTACGAATTCGTCCAATCCAACTTCATAGCGTAGTGCTCACTGATATGAACACAATGCAACTTGTCGCGCTTGAAGTAGACCTCGTATGAACAAGTTATGAATTAAATAACATTCGATAATTTATTATATAATTAACTTAATAAACATATAATTAAATTTTAAACCTTTCTCTGTACTCTTTCGTTTCCCTCCAGGCTTCCTTCTACGCGCGCAATACTTTTTTTCTTAAATCTCGTTCGCCTCACGATGAACCACTGCCGTCGACGTTCGCTGAACCCCCTACGCCGCGCCACTTTGCGACTGCCACCCCCTGGCGCCTGTGCGCGCGAACTCGTTCGCCTAAACCCAAACATTGTAGTGAACGGAGGTGATTTTCTATCACCGTTGTTAACCATTCGATGATCCACCCGTATGCTAGCTTCGTATGATCAAGCTCAACAAAAAACTTAAAGTCGTTGGCTAATTTTGCACCGAGTGGCTCCGATCAACAATGGCCATTGGATGGAAGTTTAGAAATGGCGGCAGTGAATTACTTAGGGTTAGGTTTACAAATGAGAAGATTTGAGGGCTATTTATAGAAAATATCGTGTGGCACTATTTATCTATCAAAATTCCAAACTCCAAACGAAGTGTGCCACCTGGCGTTCTATATGTTATACCATACTCCGAACACAATGGAATATGTATCGGGTGCAGTTCCATCATATACAGAAGATAGCATTTCGAAATCGAATCATTTTAATTAATTTCTATGCATTTCGAACTCGCACGATCAAATGATACGTCCAATCGCCATGAAATTCGACAGCATACTATAATTCACTATTACGGATCTAATGAAACTAGTTTCGTCGAAATCCGAGACAGTGCCCAAAATGAGTATTTTACACATTAATTAAAATATTAAATTTCCAATTTCTATTTAATCACTTTTAAATCAAATTTAAAAACTTACTAACTTTATTCTATTTCAAATAGGATTTAAATCAACTTTATAAATCGTTTTCATTCATTTTAAATTCATGATTCAATTATTTAAACAATTTCAAGTATTAAATTTAACAATTTAATTATCCAATAAATTACTATATTCAAAATATAAGTTATTCAACTTATAAAATTAACTTTTAAACTTTTTAAAACCAATTAAATATCCCAAGTTTGAATGATTGAAATTCTGGGTCATTACATTCTCCCCTCCATAAAAGAATTTCGTTCCTGAAATTTCCAAGTAAGGAAAATGCAACAAAACCCCATTAACTTTTCAAAACAATTTAGTTGAAATAGATTACCAAATTCATTCAAGCCTTTTAACTTTCCAAATCAATTAGTTAAACTTTTTTCAAAAACTTTTCTAAGTTTTCAAATTCATTCATAGTTATTTACTAATACTCTACCAAAAATCAACTAATATCATTTCAAGTTATAACTCAAAATCAAACTTTTAGTTATCAAAAATTTTCCCAAAATTCTCAAAAAAATTCAAACCTTAAATTTACAAAAAAATTCCCAGTGTCTCTGTAACGACCAAGATTTTCGACCTTCAAAAATCGACACAAATACGTCCAATGTATTACATGCCGAGAAATCGAATGTCGGAAAACCCGATTGTTAGGGGAAAGAAGTAGAAAGAAGATAAGAAGAAAACTAAACAACACATAGAATCTCACAATCGCAGCAGAACAATATATAATAGAAAATAACGTATCTTTATACAGAAAGAACTTTAACTGTTATTTATTCATACCATAATTAGAGTACAACAATCAACAAATCAATACTGGACAGTTATAATAACTTGTCCTCACAAGTGCTGAATATACAGCCTACACACATAGCGGAACATAATCAAGTACGGGTAATACGTCTTTGTCATCTAGCTCCTCTCCTGAGCTCCATGGCATCCTAAACTGAATCTGTAATACTCGGTCTGACCTGAGCATTATAATAAAATAACACCCAAGTCAGTCTGAAAAACTAGCGTGAGAAAAGACACTCAATTTGAATTTAATTATTTTCAAAAATCCTTTGAAAAACAAAGGTATCTCGTAAGACCACGCCATACATAAAAACGATGCGTTTTTACCTTACGATAACCAAAACACTTTTATATAAAAATCCTATGATATTATAATAGTGTCTAAGTACAAATACTTATTAAAATAGCTGAAACGCTTGCATCTCACATTCCAACATAGTTGTGCACAATCAATACCGTACGACACGAATTGGAGAATGGATTCCACACTATGACCAAGTAAGGAACTACCTCCAATGGGTGCATCTCTAGATCAATGCACCCGGGTCTGATAAGAACATCTTGTACCATGCCACACAGAACCGGCCTAGCACTTGACTACTAGTACCGAATATGTCATCATCCCGGTCTTCCGACCTTAATCGAGATCTCTCATGCACAACCAAATCCATAATAATATAGGTTAATCTATAAAGATGATTACATACCCTAATGGGAGCGACCCACTTAGCCCTGCTGCATGCCCTGTTTTAGTCATTTCCTGGTTGATGAGGCTTGAGGCTATGATTACCTTTCAAGAAATTTATACTTAGAATGCTCATTACCATCCAATGACAATGTGCTGATAGCATTCATCCATATAAGTTGTTCTGGGCCTGAACAAACCGAATCTGCAAAATCACCATCATCATCATCTTCACGATATCACAATTCGCAACACTCACTTCGGATCGAAGTGGTTTTCGGAAAATTAAATCTGATCCCGGTCTCTTCGAAATGATCAACAAAATTAGCCAGATTTGATAATCGGTTATTTAACTATCAAATTACACACAAAAGCAGTCACTAGGCCACATTATAAATCTTTCAAAATCATTTATTCCAAATATCTTTACAAAGATATATACATTCAAATCTCTTTCAATGTTTCAATATTTGGAAACAATCTCAAATTGTTATATCCATAACAGGATATTCTCAAATCATATCAACACTTAGAAATATTTCCAAATCCAACTTATAATTCATTGCTTAGAAAAAAATATTTTTATATAATTTATTTCATCGCTAAAATATCTCCAAAACCTTTACTTACAATACTTAGGAAAATATTATATGCTTATTTTCAAGAATTCATTCCTAATATCCATACTTAGGAAATATTCCGTGTTTATCTCATAAATCTATGGAATTTTAATTAATTCCTGTTACAATTCCAAAAAAATTCTATTATAACTTTTATAACTCCTTTAATGAATTCAGATCCATTGTCGAAGTTCCCGTATTAAATTTCCTTTTCTCAAATTTTTCTTAAGTTCCCGAATTCCATTATAAGATTTCCTCTTATAAAATCAAATCCATTAAATAAAACCCAATTCGCAAATCTTGAAAGCACTTATAAATAAATTTCAATCACGTACTTTTAAACAATATCTATAATAATAAATTTCAAAACATGGTTAAATAATTATTTAAAATATTAAAGTACTTTTAAAATAAACGTCAATAACTAATTCCAATGCATTTATAAAATTTCTACTCGATTTCCAAAACTTGTTTATAAAACTTAGAATTCATTTCAACAAATTTTAAATTTTCAAATAACTAATTTTTGAAATATTTTAATCTAGTTAATAGTTTTTAAAAATATATAGTTTAATAAATAAAAATCCTTTTTAAAAACAAACTTCACTTCTTTATAAAAAAATATACATTCAAAAATTTCAATATAACCAATTTTATATTTATAAATCTCTCTCGATTCATGACAAATTGCTTTACGTTTCCAATTCCATAACCATTCCCAAAATCCAAATTTAGAATTTACTATTCCTTCTAAATCGATTCCCATATCTCATTATAAATTCTCACTGCGAATTCATATTCCCAATTTTATCAAATGATAACCATTCCATTTTATTTATAAACATCGTTTTTAAATTTCATAAACTCATAACCAATTTATAGGTTTATATACAAAAATCTATTTATAAATCGATTTTTAATAAAAATTCCATTTATAAATATATTTCTTAAATAACCTACACTATATTCAAAAAACCATTCAAATCTCAATTTCCAGCTTCCATTTCGTATTTTAAGAATCTTATCTAAAATTCATTGTTTTAAAATCCTCAATTTAACATTCTCTATTTGAAACTATTTTATGAAATAGCTAAATAAATATCTAAAAATCAAATTTATTTATTTTATCCAAATCAATTCCTTTTAAAATTAAATCCCAACTTTCAATATATATACTTTCATTTCCAAACCGTCTTTGAATTCACTTTTTGTATTCAAAAATTTTATTTATAGTATTTATAATACAAAAATTAAGGCTAGTGCTATTATAGCATCCAAAAAATCAATTCATAACATAATCTATCACAGTTTATTCAAACACATCATATATCACTATATGTGAAATTAAAAATTAACATTTTTGAGGAATCCAGTTTGATTCCACCAACCTTTTCCCTTGCAACCACATATGTTATATAACATAAAATACCAATCCTGCTTCGAGGTGGGATATCGCGGTAATATAGGGTCATCCGCTATTATGCGGGATGCATAGTGTCTCATCCGCTCTAATCGGTGGGATTATACCCAACTACTAACATATACTACTATATATAATATAATATTCAACTGATAATATAATTTAGTATATTATCCAAACAATAAAAAATGATCAGAAATAAATATCCAAACATCCAATAAATGATATTTATTGACTGTATAAATTTTTTGATTATCTAAAAAGGTAAGATTAACTCACCATTTATCCAGTGGTCGCTTGCTCATTCTGGTTCTGTCTGAATTCGAATGACATTCGAATCCTGGATAAAATCCAACAAGATCTATTCGTTGGCAAACCAACTCCAAAACAATGATAACATCCAAACAAGTGCAACGCAACTCATCTCGTTCGAATCTGATCTAAAAAAAATAAGTCACAGCATTTAAAAGGATTGCAAAAATTAAAATTTATAATTCCTTTATTAATTACTTGATTAACAAAATTACCTCCCACATTCAAACGTAATTGCCGCCAACCCCCTTTCTTTCCTCACGTTAGTCAACCCCAAAGCCGAGACCTTTGATTGGACTCCATGGCCCCCACGTGGCAACGCTCGCCACCAGATTCTTCTAGGAAGTCACCCTTCCTCCCTAGCCTCCATCGCCAGTGTTCGCATCCATTAATTCGCCATCGTCAGCATGAAAATCGAGGCGAACTGTTTTTGTTCAACCACAAATTTCCACCGCCACAGGCAACGTCATGCTACCAAACTTGGACCGCAACTAGCTCTCATCCCCACACACCTTTCCCTTTCACAACTCGTTGCCTGAAAGTTGGTCAAATCGCTGCAATCGATGAAAGAACAGATCGTCGTTCACCATCAAATTCTGGCTGCCAAAGGCGATCGCACCCCATCTCCACCATTGGATGGCTTCGTCTTTGCGTCGCCTGCAAGTCCCTAGTTGGCGACTTCGACTGAAAACGTCAAAATTAGCTTTGCAGATCTTAGGCCGTTGGATGTAGCTTCGTTTATAAACGAACATGAACGTTTCTTTTTTTCTCTTCTCTGCACTGATCACTGAATTTAAATAAAAGTGGGAACGTAGGGTGGCTGTAGGAAGAATAGAGTGGGTTACTTTAGAAATAGGGTGGCTGATGAAGATAAGGGGTTGACTTTTGAAATTTATAATATTATTAAATTACAAAATATCTCATTTAAAATAGCTTAAAATCCCGAACCCCTATTGGGGCGTGCTGCCTGCCATTTCTAATGTTATATCCATATTTCGAATGCAATGGAACAAGTTTCGAACCCCAATTTGATCGTATGCAGAAGATAGCTTTTTGAACCCAATTATTATATTAAATTTTCAATATTAATTTTAACGCGTTTTTATCCAGTACGACCAAACGATAACTCCAAATGCTACGAAATTTGAAATCCGATAATAATACACTATTACGGATCCAATGGAACTGGTTTCGTCGAATTCCGAGACTGTATCCCAAAAGGGTATTTTTATATGTTAATTAAAACGAGTAAATTTCAAAATTAGTTAAATCAGCTTTAAATCAAATTTAAGAGTTTTATTATCTTCATTCTTATTAATAGAAATTAAATAAGCCCTTAAATAATTTTTATCCAAATAAAAGTCTAAGATTTAAATTATTTAAATGATTTTCAATTATTAAATTCAACAATTAAATTATCCAATAAATCACAATATTTGTAATTCAAGTTATTAAATCTAAAAAAAATTAACTTTGAAAATTTTAAAATCCATTAAATATTCTAATGTCTAATAACCAAAATTTTAGGTCGTTACATGCTTTCCCCCTTAAAAGAATTTCGTCCATGAAATTGCCAAGGTAGGAAAAATGCCCGAGCCCCTTTCTTTTCTAAAACCAATTAGTTGAAATAACTTACCAAAATCAATTTGTTGAAGCCTTTTTATTTCCTTTACTAAATTTCCAAATTCATCCATAGATCCCAAATAATATTATTCATTCAATCGTTTCAAATTATAATTCAAAACCAAATTTTTAATTATCATAAATTTCTTAAAAATTTCTAACTCCTTAAATTTTCAAAGAATTTTGTCAGCGTCTCCTTTGCGTGGCTAGATCGGAACAACTACAAATTTGCCACTACGGGCCCCAAATCAGCAAAAGAAAACAAAAGTCAAGTGGCTCAATCCTAAAACCATCAACTCAAACAACAATATAAACATGTACCTTTTTGTTGGGCAACCAATTTCCTTATGAAATTCAAGGTATCAAATTAGCTCTTACTTTTATATACCTGCATCGTATTTGCCAATAATATCCAATCATGTAATTCAAAATCATTTTATTCTACATATCAATTTCCAATATTTTCTTTACTTAAGCCCATACGATGTACATATATCATTCGTACGCAATATCAAATCTGATCGCTCACTCGATCACACAATTTCACTTCTGAACTAGTATCATTCACATGACTCTCTCGTGCGGACTCAGATCCAGTTCCTTGATTAGAAACCGTCATTCTCCTTGCATAGCCATATACTATGATAGAGAATTCTAGAATCAATCAAAAATCCATATCCAATGTTCGCCGCCGAGAATCGAGTGAAAAATCCTAACTCGGATCGATATAAATTATCTTGAAATTCCGTACTCGAACCTGGATCAAACTGTCATGCGAATAAAATAATATATGTACAACTTACATATTTATTTCCATTGGTTTCTTAGCTATACTAAATTCTCTTATTCACATTCATTTCATTTACATTCAAATATTCATAATCATTATTCACATTCTCTTATTTACATAGTATATTCCTTTCAATACTAATCACCTTTTAAGAATTATTCCATCAAATTTCATGTTCAACACATTTCTCTTTATACTTACTTCATTTATGAATTATTCCATAAAATCTCCCTACGTTCATAAACATTTTATACAACTCCTTATGGTTATTACCACTTCACACTTAAGTCTATATCCATTTTGAATCAAATCCAGTTTCAATTCCATTTGACTCAATCCATTTGTTTCAATTTCAATATTTCAATCATATTCAAAAATCATATTCAACTCACTAATTTATTCAATTAGTTCATTCTTTAATTCATTTCCAAAATTTATTTTATTTAGCCTAACTCAAGCTAATTTCTTTTTCAAAATTCTTTTTATACTTAACTTAGGTTAAGTTTAATTCCATAATTCAATTCCGATTTCACCTTCCTAAACATTCACATGCAATAATTTTAAAGCTTTGTTTTACTTAAAAATTCCAAAAATTTATAAGTTATCAACTTATTTTTCTTATATTTTCATAAAATATTTAAATGAAAAGCTAGAGTTTAAACACTTTGTTCTTAAATATTTCAAATCATTATTGAAATCATATATATATATATACTCACAATTCCTTGGTATATCAAATTATTCCTTTGGATTTTCAAAATCAAAACTAGTTTTTCCAAAAAAAACTCCAATGGTGGCAATTCATCTCTTGGAAAATCGAAAATGAACGTCGATGATGCTGCAGTCATCACCGAAATTATTTTCCAATGACAGAAGTGAGTTCAGTGCTTTTATTTCCTTTAAAACCCCTTTAAAAACATTTCAAAATATTTCTATTCAAAAACATTTTCCAAATAATGCTATTCTTATTTTCCAAAGCTTTGAAAAAAAACATTTTCAAATCCAACGGGACTTAAATTCCCAAATTTCAAACTTTTAGATCCTTTATAAATCGTTTTTATAAACCATATTTATATAATGTACTTCAGGAATTTCATTTCCTTTCACATTTATAAACTATATATTCATATACCCTCACTTTGGTTATATAAAATCACTTCTTAACTGTTAATCTTGTTTACATTATAGTATCAACCTTTATTCGATCATAAACAACAATCAACAAATGATAATAATCAAATATTATCATTCTCTAACAACCAAGCACATCATATATACAACTATAATAATTTCTGAAAAATATTCCTTTATATATATAAAAATAATCAAGGTAAAATTATTTCATTTACCCAATTTCAAAACAATACCATGTCAAATTGCTCTGTTCAAGTGTTTAGAGATCCCTATCAATAACGTGAATTACTCACATTGACCAGAATCCATAAGCCACTCAATAGATCAATCGACACAATATAAAACATTTTTATATCACTAACAAATACGCGCTCATATATACACACACACACTCAAACTCATTCTAGGGTGCTACTGACCCTATATCTAATGAGTTACCCCCATCAAAGCCAAGGTTCTTGCTTAACCTTTGGCTTTGATACAAACTGTAACGACCGGGATTTTCGACCCTTGAAAATCGACACTAATACGTCCATTGTATTACATGCCGAGAAATTGATGCCGGAAAACCTGATTGTTAGGGGAAAGAAGAAGAAAGAAGATAAAAAGAAAACTAAACAACACATAGAATTTCACAATCGCAGCGGAACAATATATAATAGATAATAACATATCTTTATACAAAAAGAAATATAACTATTATTTATACGTACCATCATCAGAGTACAACAATCAACAAATCAATACCAGACAGTTATAATAACTTGTCCTCACAAGTGTTGAATATACAGTCTAGACACACGAACATAATCATGTATGTGTAATACATCTCTGTCATCCAGCTTGTCTCCTAAGCTCCATAGCATCCTAACCTGAATCTGTATTATTCGGTCTAACCCAAGCATTATAATAAAATAACACCCAAGTCAGTTTGGAAAACCAGCGTGAGAAAATACACTCAATTTGAATTCAATTATTTTCAAAAATCCTTTTGAAAAACAAAGGTATCTCATAAGACCACGTCACACATAAAAACGACGGGTTTTTACCTTACGATAGCCAAAACACTTTTATATAAAAATCTCATAGTTGGGCACAATCTAAACCGTACGGCACGTATTGGAGAATGGATTCCATACTATGACCAGGTAAGGAACTACCTCCGATGGGTGCATCTCTAGATCAATGTACCTAGATCTGATAAGAACATCTTGTACCTTGCCACACAGAACCGGCCTAGAACTTGACTACTAGTACTGAATATGTCATCATCCCGGTCTTCCGACCTTAATCGAGATCTCTCATGCACAACCAAATCCATAATAATATGGGGTAATTTAGAAAGATGATGACATACCCTAATGGGAGCGACCCACTTAGCCCTACTGCATGCCCTGTTTTAGTCATTTCCTGGTTGATGAGGCTTGAGGCTACGATTACCTTTCAAGAAATTTATACTTAGAATGCTCATTACCATCCAATGACAATGTGCTGATAGCATTCATCCATATAAGTTGTTCTGGGTCTGAACAAACCGAATCTCCAAAACCACCAGCATCATCATCTTCACGATATCACAATTCGCAACACTTAAATCGGATCGAAGTGGTTTTCAGATAATTTAATCTGATCTCGGTCTCTTCGAAACGATCAACGAAATTGGCCAGATTTGATAGTCGGTTATTTAACTATCAAATTACACACATAAGCAGTCACTAGGCCATATTATAAATCTTTCAAAATCATTTATTCCAAATATCTTTACAAAGATATATACATTCAAATATCTTTTAATATTTCAATATTTGGAAACAATTTCAAATTCTTATATCCATAATAGGATATTCTCAAATCATGTCAACACTTAGAGATATTTCCGAATCCAACTTATAATTCATTGCTTAGAAAAAAATATTTCTATATAATTTATTTCGTCACTTAAAAATATCCAAAACCTTTAATTCCAATACTTAGGAAAATATTATATGCTTATTTTCAAAAATTCATTCCTAATATCCATGCTTAGGAAATATTCCGTGCTTATCTCATAAATCTCTGGAATTTTTATTAATTCCCATTACAATTCCAAAAATTATCGATTATACCTATTTATAATCCAACTAACAATTTATTACTCCTTTAATGAATTCAGATTCATCTTCAAAGTTCTCGTATCAAATTTCCTTTTCTCAAATTTTACTTAAGTTCACGAATTCCATTATAAGATTTCCTTTTATAAAATCACATCCATTAAATAAAACCCGGTTCGCAAATTTCGAGAGCATTTATAAATAAATTTCAATCACTTACTTTTAAACTATATCTATAATAATAAATTTCAAAACAAGGTTAAATAATTATTTAAAATATCAAAGTACTTTTAAAATAAACGTCAAAAACTAATTCCAATGCATTTATAAAATTTCTAATCGATTTCCAAAACTTGTTTATAAAACTTTGAATTCATTTCAACAAATTTTAAATTTTTAGATAACTAATTTCTAAAATATTTTAATCCAATTAATAGTTTTTAAAACTACATAGTTTAATCAATAAAAGTCCTTTTTAAAAACAAACTTCACTTCTTTATAAAAAATATACTTATAAAAATTTCAATATAACCAATTTTATATTTATAAATCTCTCTCGATTCATCACAAATCGCTTTACGTTTCCAATTCCATAACTATTCCCAAAATCCAAATTTAGAATTTACTATTCATTCTAAACTGATTTCCATATCTCATTATAAATTCTCACTACGAATTCATATTCCCAATTTTATCGAATGATAATCATTCCATTTTATTTATAAACATCGTGTTTAAATTTCATAAACTCATACCCAGTTTATAGGTTTATATTTCAAAAATCTATTTATAAATCGATTTCTAATAAAAATTCCATTTATAAATCTATTTCTTAAATAACCCAAATTATATTCCAAAAACCATTCAAATCTCAATTTTCGGCTTCCATTTCGTATTTTAAGAATCTTATTTAAAATTCATTATTTTAAAATCCTCAATTTAACATTCTCTATTTGAAACCATTTTATGAAATAGCTAAATAAATATCTAAAATTCAAATTTATTTATTTTACCTAAATCAAATCCTTTTAAAAATAAATCCCATATTTTAATATAAATACTTTCATTTCCAAACCGTCTTTGAATTCCCTTTTTGTATTCAAAAATATTATTTATGGTATTTATAATACCAAAATTAAGGCCAGTGGTACTATAGCATCCAATGAATCAAATCATAACATAATCTATCCTAGCTAGTTTATTCAAACACATCATATATCACTATATATGAAATTAAAAATCAATATTTTTGAGGAATCCAGTTAGATTCCTCCTGCTTGTTTCCCTGCAACCACAGATGTAATATAACATAAAATACCAATCCCGCTACGAGGCGGGATATCGCGGTAATATAGGGTAATCCGCTAATATGCGAGGCGCATAGTGTCTCATCCGCTCCAATCGGTGGGAATATACCCAACTACTAACATATACTACTATATATAATATAATATTCAACTGATAATATAATCCAGTATATTATCCAAACAATCAATAACGATCAGAAATAAATATCCAAACATCCAATAAATGATATTTATTGACTTTATAATTTTTTTGATTATAAAAAAAGATGTGGTTAACTCACCATTTATCCAGTGGTCACTTACCCATTCTGGTTCTGTCTGAATTCGAATGACGTTCGAATCTAGGATAAAATCCAACAAGCTCCATTCGTTGACAAACCAACTCCAAAACAAAGATAATGTCTAAACGAGTGCAACGCAACTCGTCTCGTTCGAATCCGATATAAAACGAATAAGTTACAGCGTTTAAAAGATTGCAAAAATTAAAATTTATGATTCTTTTATTAATTACTTGATTAACAAAATTACCACCCACGTCCAAACGTAATTGCCGCCTTCCCCCTTTCTTTCCTCACGTCATTCAACCCCAAAGTCGAGACCTTTGACTGGACTCCACGGCCCCCATGCGGCAACGCTCACCACCAGATTCCTCTAGGAAGTCGCCCTTCCTCCCTAGCATTCACCGCCAGTGGTCGCATCCATTAATTCTCCATCATCGGCACAAAAATCGAGGCGACCTATTTCCGTTCAACCTCAAATTTCCACCGCCACAGGAAACGTCATGCCACCAAACTTGGACCGCACCTAGCTCTCATCTCCACGCACCTTTCCCCTTCACGACTCATCGCCTGAAAGTGGGCCAAATCGTTGCAATCTACGAGAGAACAGATCGTCGTTCATCATCAAATTCTGGCTGCCAAAGGCCACTGCACCCCATCTCCACCGTTGGATGCCTTCGTCTTCACGTCGCCTATAAGTCCCTAGTTGGCGACTTCGACTGAAAACGTCAAGATTGGCTCTGTAGATTTTGGGTCGTTGGATGTTGCTACGTTTATAAACGAAGATGAACGTTTCTTATATTTTTTTTCTCTTCTCTGCGCTGATCACAAAATTTAAATAAAAGTGGGAACAATAGGGTGGTTGTAGGAAGAATAGAGTGGGCTTGCTTCAGAAATGGGTGGCTGATGGAGATAATGGGTTGACTATTGAAATTTATAATATTATTAAATTACAAAATATCTAATTTAAAATAGCTTAAAATCCCTAACCCCTATCAAGGCGTGCCGCTTGGCATTTCAAATGTTATACCCCTATTTCGAACGCAATGGAACAAGTTTCGAGCTTCAATTTGATCGTATGCAGAAGATAGCTTTTTGAACCCAATTATTATATTAAATTTCCAATATTAATTTCAACGAGTTTCTATCCCGTACGATCAAACGATAACTCCAAACGCTACGAAATTTGAAATCCGATAATAATACACTATTACGGATCTAATAGAACTTGTTTCGTCGAATTCAGAGATAGTGCCCCCAAAAGGCTATTTTGATATGTTAATTTAAACGAGTAAATTTCAAAATTATTTAAATCACCTTTAAATTTTTATTATCTTCTTTCTTATTAATAGAAATTAAATAAGCCTTTAAATCATTTTTATCCAAATAAAAGTCCAAGATTTAAATTATTTAAATGATTTTCAATTATTAAATTCAGCAATTAAATTATTCAATAAATCATTATATTTGAAATTCAAGTTATTAAATCTAAAAAAATTAACTTTGAAATATTTAAAATCCATTAAATATTTCAATGTCAAATAACCAAAATTCTGGGTCGTTACAGTCTCCTTTGCACGGTTCAATCATAGTAAAATCACAATATTCATATATCACAAATATACATCCCATCTTCGAGGATGAGGCATTCCATATGGAAAAATATAAAAGTACGATATATAATCCGAGATATGTAGTTTTTATTACATTAGCGAGCATATACAACGAATATAATGCGAAAGCGAGCTCCTAATGCGAAGCATACGCCATCCACACCTACTAATCACTCAAAGACAAATGAGAACAAGTATATAGAAATTAATATCAATATGTAACATATACTAGCACAATAACTATATGCAAACATAGCAAATGCAACAAATGCAACAAGAGAAACCATCAAACAATTAATATTCATCTAATTAGTTCATAATCACAGCAATTTACATTTTCTAATGTCGACAATTAATTTATTAAAGCCCGTATGATTTAAATATATCATTCGTACTCAAAACCATACCCGATCACTCTCTTGATCATACAATTTCACTTTCGAACTAGTACCATTTACACAATTACTCTAGTGCGGACTCAGATTTGGTTCCTTGATTAGAAAACCGTCATTCTCCTTGCATAGTCATATACTATGATAGAGAACATCAGAATCAATCAAAAATCCACATCCAGGGTTGGCCATCAAGAAATCGAGTGAAAAATCCTAACTCAGATCGGTGTAAATCACACCAAAATCATATATTCGAATCTGGATCAACGATTATGCGAATAAAATAATATACATACAACTTACGTATTAATTCCAATTGGTTTCTTATTATATCTCGTTCTTTATTCCTAGTTTTTTTATTTACTTTCAATTCCTTTTACATTCATTTAATCTGCATTCAATTTAAATCAAATTCAATTATCAATATTAATTTTACTTTCATTCAATTCATTAATATTCACTTATTAATCTTCACTATAAATTTAAATTCATGTTTAACAACATTTCATTTCATATTCAATTTACTTAGTATATCTTCTTTAACATTAACAACACTTAATAACCATTCCATAAATTTATTTACTTAAGTTCATAAACATTTTAGTACAACACTTCTTATGTTTATTATTACTTCAGTTTAATACTTAAGTTCATTTTCATTTCAAAATTCAGTTCACTTTCATTTAACTTTTCTTAAATTAAACTTCATTTATTTACTTCATTTATTTAACTTTGCTCAAGTTAATTCTTTTATTATTTCATATATCTCAAATTTAGATTTTCTTTTGTTTGCTTAACCAAAATGTTCAACCATTTTGAAATTTGGTTTTACTTTCATGTTCAAATTCATAAGTTGTAAACTTATTTCTTATTTATAACATTTCAATTTTATAAGTTCAAAAACTTATTTTCATATATTTTTATCAAATCTTACTTGGAATTTTATTTTCAATCAAAACTTGTTTTATCAAAACAAAACATCAATAATAAATTATTAATGGTAATAATTTATCACTTAGAGACTCAAAAATTAATACTGATGATGCTGCAGTCATCACCCGAATTATTTCCCAACAACTAAAGTGAGCTTAATGTTTTTATGTTTCTTTTAAATTCCCTTTTTTAATATCCTTTTTATTTGTTATACTTATATATAATTCACTTTGGTTATATAAAACTATTTCTTATTTGTTTATCTTTGTTTATATTATAATAATAGCAACAACTTTTATTAGTTCAGAAACAACGAATGATAATAATTAAATATTACCATTCACTAACAACCAAGCATCTATATATAACTATAATAATTCCTAAAAATTTATTCCTTTATATATAAAAGATAATTTAGGTAAAATTATTTCATTTACCCACTTTAAAAACAATACTGTGTCGGTTTGCCTTGTTCAAGCATTAGAAACCCTTATCGATAACGTGGCGTCTCACATACCGACTAGAATTCATAAGCCACTTCAATAGATAATGTAACACAATATAAAACATTTTTATAATCACCAACAAATACGCTCTCATATATGTAATACGCTCAACTCAATCTAGGGAATTACTAACCCTATCTATATGAGTACCCAACCAAAGCATAGGTGTTAGCAAAATCTCAACTTTGATACCACATGTCACGACCCGTAAATCCGCACAGTACAAAGCCGACAATAACTGCATATGTCCAGCCCCAAACCGAATGGAAACATGAATAATGATGAGAAAGAAAGAGAAGAAGAGAAGAGAAGAAGAAGAGAGAAACAGAAGAAAACTAAAACAATTACAGAATCTCACAATCGCAGCGGAAAACATATAATATCATATCAATGATCTTTACAAAACAAAAACTGTAATATAATATACATATATTCATCAGAGTACAGCAATCAAACACACATCATTAGCCTGAACAGTTATAATAACATGTCCTTACAATTGCTGATAATTTAAATAACAATGCAGCGGAAAATAAACATATATGTGGCATACGACCAAAAGACTTCCAGCTCTCCTACTGAAGCTCCAAAGCATCCAAATCTACATCTGTAATACTCGGTCTGACCTGAGCATTGAAAGGGAAGAACACCCAGATCAGTCTGGTAAACCAGCGTGAGGAAACACATTTCAACTTAATTTATTTTAAAGTTATAAATCATTCTTTTATCAAAACAAAGGTATCTCGTAAGACACTCTCATACATAAACACAGATGGGTTTTTACCTTATGATAACCAAAACATTTCATATCAAATCATGTTATATTATACTAGTGTCTAGTATACAAATAATAATTCAAATAGTCGAAATTGTTACCATTATTAAATTCCAACATACTAGGCTCTACAAACAAAATGGTAGGATGTAGTGGAGAATGGATTCCATAAAATGATTAGGTGAAAGGACTACCTTCCGGCAGTACATCTCTAGAGGAATGTGCCGAGATCAACAGAACATCTGCACTCTACCAACACAAAACTAGCCTACATTTCTCATTAGATAGTACAGAATATGTCATCACCCCGGCCGTTACCAACCTATCCGACGGCCCTTATAGCATACATCTACAATAATTTACATCCCGAATGTTATAGCGGGAAAAAATATATCTAGAAGGGGATGAGCATACCCTAATGGTTGCGACCACATAGCCTTGCTGCAACTGCCATGTTTCGTTCATTTTCGGGTACAAGGCCGAAGATCGCGTTTACCTTTCACATAGCATATGTCACTTTCCTCTTTGAATGCCACACTACCATTCTTTCGATCGCTATTGACTTTCACAAACATACAACATTCGAGCTCGTACGTCTCAGAGAAGGGTGCAAAGCTAAGAGAAGTTGCCTTCCCCGCCACCAAACAGATGCACATTTATAAAAGTCAATGATCTAATCTCAAAAATGCACTGTCTGACATCCATCCATACAAGTTCATTCCGATGCTGAACGAAATCGAAGATACTTCTCCTACCACATCCTGTCGGGAATTACCCTTAGGATTAGTAGTCCTTGTATTGGATATTTCATAACGAAGACACTACTGCTATTGTATGTATATTAGGAGTTTATCCCCAAACTATCAATAAGTAGCCCTTCATTACAAAAATCCTGAATATCAATATCTTCCAAACCTGCCAATTTGAACACATATACGCTGGTCCGAAGTGGTTCTCGGATAAATCCGACCCCGGTCTCTCCAAACCAACAACGATAAAGAGGAAAATATTTGATAGTCGGTTATTTAACTATCAAAGCAAACAAACAATATCTAGCACCATAAGCAGTCACTAACCCGTTTAATTAATTTCTCATTAATTAAATAAATCTCCAAATATGTACTTCAAATTATCGTTAAAATGATATATCCTCAAAACCATTTCAAAACTTTTTATCTTGGAAAACATTTCCATATACTTATATCAATAGTATAACCATATTCACAAATCACTTCATCTCGACACTTAGAAAATATTTTCATATACTTATATCAACGGTATAAGCATATTCTATAACACTACCATTTGGAGACACGCCAAATAGATTTCTATAACCGTATAACTCTAGAGTTCGTATGTCTCCGGATGGGTGTTAAGTATAGGAAGCAATGCTCCTACACCACAAAGCCTTTAGTACGATCATAAGAACCGATTCGTATATTTCACAATGGAAGGTCAAAACATAATTTATTGGGTTAAAACAAATGTTGCGTGAAACATCATTACGACAACCCAAAACATTAGTATAGAGATTCAGTGAATAAATATACATAAATCCCGTATACTATATAAAATATTTTCTTTCAAAAATCATTTACTATAAAAACAGTGTTAAAGTCCATGCCTTCCTTACTTTTTCGAATACGTCTATTACAATAATAAATGTTGAAATCCATGTTTCCGTTACTTATCACATCTTGAAACATTTTTCAAAACCATTAAATCTCTTTGGAAATTATTATTTCCCAAAACCTTTACTTCCAAAAGATAATTTCTTTTAAAACATTTAACTTCATCAAAATATCACTTTCAAAACTCCTTTAAATAAAAATCCATATTTACATTTCATCATAAAACATTTCTATATTTATAAAACTATTTTTATAAATCTCCTTTCTATTTTATAAAAAACTTCTACTTATTAAAATTCCTTTATTTACAAAATTCTGTTTATAAATCCATTTTTTATGAAAACCAATTTTACTATCGAAATCCATTTCTAAATCCATTTCTTATAAATCAAATTCATTTATAAATTCCCATTAAAAATCTATCCTTTTATAAAATATCACTTTTATAAATCCTTTTTATAAACATATTCAAAAATCTCAAATCAAAGCATTTCATATAACCAACCTTTTATAACATCAAAAATCAAACATTATTATTTATTTTTTTAAAAATCCTTTTACTAATAATTCAATAATCATACAACATATATACTTCCAAAATCACTTCAAAAACCTTTTCAAATCAAAATCATCATTCCAATCTTTCAAAATACCAAAAATAAGGCCCAGTGCTATTATAGCACTAAATAAGTCAAATCACATCAAAAATATCAACATGACATCCAAAACATCATATATCAACATATATATGAAAATGAAATCAACAATGGTGAGGAATCCTGTTGGATCCCTCCAACCTGTCCCCTTGTATCACAGACAGCATATAATCAAATAATATAAAATCAACCGCTTTGAGGTGGGGTTCGTATACAAAGGGTCATCCGCTCTTACACGGGAACACAATAGGGTCTCATCCGCTCCAATAAGCGGGAATATATCCAAACCAACTAATATATAAAATATATCATCCAAACAAGCATCAATCAACATATATAAATTTTATTTCCACTTATATAAAAATATAAGCTGGCCAAAAAGGTGAGTTTACTCACAAAAATGCCTGAAATCGCCTAAGCGTGCCAGATTGAATTAAAATTGAACGACTGTTCAATTTAACTCAAAATTCCTACAAGCTCTGAATTTTTCCAATCCAACTCCATAGCATAGTGCTCACTGATGCGAATGCAACGCAACTTGTCGCGCTTGAAACAGACCTCGTATGAACAACTTACGAATTAAATAACATTCGATAATTTATTATATAATTAACTTAATAAACATATAATTAAATTTTAAACCTTTCTTTATACTCTTTCCTTTCCTTCCAGGTTTCCTTCTGCGCGTGATACTTTTATTTTTTATTTTTTTTAATTGCATTCGCCTCACAATGAACCGCCGACGTTCGTTGAACCCCCTACGCTGCGCCACTTTGCGACTGCCACCTCCCAGCGCCTGCGTGTGTGCGAATTAGTTCGTCTGAACCCAAACACAGCTGTAAATGGAGGTGATAATCTGACGTCATCGTCGATGGTTCCATGATAAACCCGTACACTAGTTTCGTATGATTATGCTCTACATTTCTCTAGTTGAAGTCACCCGCCGTTCGTAGCTCGGTTGGTTTGGGAGATGGGAGATGGGGACCAAAAGGACTGTGTCCGGGCAGGTTCGAATCCCAGCGCCAAACCATCAGTGGGAGTTTCAACGTTACGCATCCGTGTGCGACGAATAAGTAAAAGCGGGGTAGACACACGGCGTGGGGTTTACTTAAGTGAGTATCAATGAATACCATGATCTTAAGGTTCCCCATGATCTCAAAAAAAAAAATTTCTCTAGTTGAAGTCGTCGGCTAACTTTGCTCCTAGCGGCTCCGATCAACAATGGCCATCGGATGGAAGTTTAGAAATGGCAGCTATGAATTATGTAGGGTTAGGTTTACAAATGAGAAGAGTTGAGGGCTATTTATAAAAAATATCATGTGGCACTATTCATCCGTCAAAATTCCGAACTCCAAACGAATCGTGCCGCTTGGCCTATGTATGTTATAACCCTATTCCAAACACAAAGGAATCACTACACCAGAAAAGCCATTTTGCCACGGCTTTGGGCCATGGCTAAATAATTTTGCCACGGCCCAGAACCGTGGCAAAATGAGGAGTGGCAAAAATTTTGCCATGGCTCCGAACCATGGCAAACTTTTATTCAACCACGGCTCTGAGCCGTGGCAAAATTAATATTAGCCATGGCTCATAGCCGAGGCTGAATAAAATTTTATCACGGCTTTGAGCCGTGGCTATTTTTTATTTCATTAAAATTAGCCACGGCCCTCAGCCATGGCTGAATGAACTGAAGCACAAACATCACAATAAAAGCGGTAATACATCACCAATAAACTTCAAACAACACAATAAAATTAGCCAGGGCTCTGCATTTGTTTGGCAACAGTAAATTTTAATAAGTCCACTGTTCAAAATTTTGCAACATGAACACAAAGATTTTGATTTATTAAGAAAAGAAACATGAACCCATATCTCACACACTATTAAACTATACATCATCTTTGTTACAACTCATTATAAAAATAAAAAAAATAAAAAAAAATTGTGCAGTACGAGTTCTGACTTTTAAGAGCGGATCCAGGAGCTGCCAAGAGATAATTTTTCGTTTTTAGCACTTGCATTTTGAGAACGAGGCGGAGGTGCATACACTGTAATTGGAAGAATCCATTCTCCTTTCTCTCTCGATTCTATCAGAAGTGGATGCTCATATCTTCCATTTTAAAAACATAGAATTTATCATTGCATAATTAATAAATAATAAATAATAATAAAAAATGTACATTACCAGGCAAAAGAAAATTCAGAAAATGAAAAATTGCATGTACCTTGCCAAATCAACGTGCTTGGGCATTGTGAAAAATTCAAAACGAAGTGCCCAATGAACAACGACATATGGAGTAGAGAAAGACATGGGTCCATCCATTGGAATTGAAAAAAAAAAGCTTGTTTGTATTAATTAGCAACTAATTCATGGTGATCGCTTTGCACCTGTGAATTAAAATCACATATTTTCATGTAGGAATAGATTGAAGCAAAAGAAGATGGATAAATCTTTGATTATTTCTCGTCTTATCTATACCATAGTCTAAAATATTCTGACTAGTTAAGTCAAATAGAACTTTTTTTATTACATAGAATGAGAATTGAAAAAGAAAAAAATGAATTAGCAATATACTTTTGTAAGTGTTAGTGAGCTTCTTCGTGAAGGATGTGCAAACCTCTGATCTATAATTTCTGAAGTTTCCAATGTGACTGAGACCTGCAAAACATCAAAATGATAAACTTGCATTAGAATTTCCAGAAGAAAAGCTACTGATTAAAATGAGGAAAAAAATCACCTCAAGGCATCTTCGAGACCCTTCTCCATGTAAGAAGGTAAGGGTGCCACCAATCTATTACATAAAAAATGGTAATGCTATTTCAGTTAAGACAAAGATGAAGCAAATAAATGATTAGAAACAATTATATAAACGTACCATGTCACCAAAATAATAAGCTGAATCGTTGTTGCTTGGAGAAAACCATAGTAGAACTTGATCATCTAACCTAATATTGTAGGATCTCCCTCTAATAAAGCCTTCGGCTGTAGAGAAATTTGCTATATATTAGCTTAAAGGCGATAAATGTACATCGACTACTACAATGCTTACTTCCATAAGATCAATGTTTTTGTACATATTTGAATGAAATAGTGCTACTTTTCCATATTTATCAGATATTAAGTAGAGAAAATGGAATAGTGCCCATTTTGAATATTAATTAAAAAAAATCCTATTAACATTTTTTGCAAGTGGATCACAAAACTAAGCAAAACCAGACATATACTTTTATATACAAAATGTTCATAATAAATTTGTGTTACATCATTTATCTATATAACAGAAACCCTATGAAATAATATAAGAAGCATTGCTTTTATGACCATTTATCTACAAAGTGAATCATAGAGTTATATCTTGCTTTTAAATCAATCAGGGTATAGATGAATTAGGTTAAAATTTGGTATAAGATTATACATAAGAACTGGTAGATTAAATGACAAATCAACCATTATTACATCCCAATCGATGAAATCAGAGTTGCAAAGAAGAGTGCCTTGCAAGCAGTACAAAACCTTGATGACAATCAGATCATGGTAGAATAACAATTGAAAGATAACCTATAAATAATCTTAGCTAACATCTCTCTTCGGTTGATTAGGTGTTATTTCAACTACTACTATGCCTAAATACGAAACTAAAAAAAATTGAAATTGTAGCAGTAAAAAACTTTAAGGGAGTATGTTTTAAAGATAGATCTTAATGTTTTCAAATATGAACTTTTATTAAGATTTGTAAAAATAATTGCATAGTTTAGCGGCTAAATCCATAAACGCATAATGGAGTAGTTTAATCATAACAGTAATTTAGTGTGAACATATTAAAAACCCATGTTTAGTCAAAAGTGGAAACTTACAATCACATAATTATTTGGTAGAAATAGCTATAATTTTTTACGGTCATACTATTTGGTAGAAAGAATTTGCATGATGTTCATGTAAACTAATCATTGACTTACTATTGTGTTGTACCAAAGTGAAAAAATATATATGAATAGAAATAAGGCATGGAACACTACTTTAATTGGTTACATAGTAACATATATATATAAATGTGGGGAAAATGATCCAAGCCTTGAAATTAGAGTAGTTTAATGCGAATTGTTGATTGTTAACCTGAAAACATGTCCGCTCATTTCCTATCTTTGTATAAATGTGTAGGAGGATAAGACCAAAAGGTACCAATCAGCCTACAGCTTTAAAGAATTTCAAATATATTGGAAGAACACCGTAAAGAGGTTAAACCGACGTGAGAAATAGACAAATGATCGAACGTTCATTCAATAAAGATGAATTGAGCCAAAAGAAGAAAGGCTTGGTTCACAGAGGCACAAACCAATGTTCTAATCAATGAATGATGTGTTGTACACAACCTGCAGGTAAAGTTGTAGGATAATCTCATTTTCAAGGAAAAATATACATAAAAAGGTGTTTCCTCACATTCGAGGTCCATAATTGTGGGTAAACTGTGCACAAACCAAGTTAAGACACGCCAATAGAGTAGTGAAACACAACCGAATCCATTTTATCACTATATATTGATAAGGAAAATAGACGGTTGAATATTTTTTAATGGGGGATTGGACAAATTGGCGCAGTGTATCAACTATATAAATGTAGACCACTCACGAATTAAGGTTAAAATATTAAATAAAATGGTACGTCATTGATGATATTTAAAAATACAAGAATCGCACAAATGTATGACTACTAATGTTGAACCTCCGCAACATGGCAAAAGATTGTAGTCGGTACACGTACATAAATGTCAAGGTTAGTCAACTACTACAAATCACAAAGCAACAAGCAATGGAAACCGTTCATGTGGAATTTTTTTATGTCTGAAGTTCACTTAAAGATTTAAATCACAAATATGCATATATTCATATGCTTATAAAACAAACACATTGAAATGATTTGATGCTCACGTATATTTGAGAATCAACATATACAACTTTATACCTCCAAAAATTCATTTACAAAACCACTCATACGGTTATTTTTGAAACTTAGCATACATATTAGATAATTTACTCTTAAATATACATGTGTTGGAGATTTTATTCATTCAAAAATTGAGTACAACTTATGTCATGTGTTTTTTTTCAAAGAGGTTTTGATTTAGTTGAAACTATTTATACAAAACTTCACATTCAAAACTTATGCTATTCCAGCATCTTAAAATAATCTTGAACTAGAAAACAAAAATCACTCATCTAGATGTAAAACTTCAAATCTCAAATAGTCACTGTAGAAACTCAAGTTTGTTATATCCCTATTGAAAGTTACTTCATATCTTTAAAACAAACAAAGTAGAAATAATATTTGAACGTACATATTCAAACTGATAAATATTATTCATAATATTCACACATCAAACTAATATTTTACAATTAGTAATATTCAAAATGTTATATTTTCTATAGTGGATAAAATTCATAATATTCAAACTGATATTATATCAGTTCATATATATGATATTTATGTTCATTTATCGTATATATCAGTTCATAATTTCAGTTTGAATTTAGTATAATTTCAGTCAAACTGATATTATGAATTTACTATTATGAACTGATATGTAACTGTTTATAATATTATATATATTAGTTAATATATATGATATAATTATATATAAGTTCATATATATGATATTAGTTAATACGATATATAACAATTCATATATATGAACTGTTATATTAGTTCATATAATTCTACATGTATTCTCTTTCATATATTTAGATTCCTACAACATGTATTCTCTTATTTATGGTGCATCTGAAACTGAAGTAATAATATTCATATTTTTTTAAATTGATTTTGATGTAGACAAAAAGCTTAGTTTTCTCTTTTAGTCAATTTGGATTAGATATTGTATTGTAAGCCAAGAATCGAATCAAAACTGCAACTCCAAAAATGGTTCAAATTGTAAGATTTTAATATTCCTATAAACAATGCTTCTGGATGTAATGAGATGTGAGAATAGTTTATTTATTTATTTTCCTGATAGGTATGAAAATAGTTAGTTCAAGTAAAGAGGAAAACTAACTCAACAAAGATACATATAGGTTTTTAAGTGACAATGGTTTTTTTCAACCAATTCAGTTTTAAACCAATAGATAGGACATTGTTTAAGTTTATTAAACCATATAGGTTAGTAAACTGAAAAATGATACATAATAGCACATATAAAGGACGAAAAAAGTATTTAGGCATGATGATTATCTCATTTATTTAGCAAAGGACATTGTTCAAGTCAAACCAATATAGCAAGCAGCACACAATGTTTAAGTGAATAATGAATGATACATATAGGTTTACACATCCTTTAACATTGTCAGTTTACTTTTTCATGCTATGAAACAAAGTCACATGGCCAAACTTCTCTAAATTCAAGAAAGCAATTTGCTTTCATTTAATATTTTCCTCCCTGTTAATGTATAAATAGTCAACCACAAATTTTGTGTTCATTTTTAACTTATACTAAGGTTTGGAAGTATGGACACACACGTCAGTTGTTCCTAACAAGAAAGTACAAAAAATTTGCATGTATGGAACATTTTTCTATCAGAGAAGTAAAAATGAAAACAATTTCTACGAGAAAATTACAAAGGTAGGCTTGTTTAATATACTGCAATTTCAACAAAAGATGAACATATGGAACATTTTTAAAAAAAAATTTAGCTTGTGTAGAACATTTCTCCATTTGCATTCACCAAAATACAACACAAAACACACACTTTCTGTGGGATTATCACAAAATTAGGCTTGTTTAATATGACTTCGATTTCTACGAATTGAATAGATGGAACTTTTTTCTAAATGTACTGACATCAAACGTCAACTTTGTTCTTTAAATCTGATCTTGAATATAAATAGGTTTAGTTGTTAGCACAAGTTTTAAAATTGAACTTAAAACAAAACAAGTTTCAAAATAAATAACAATTATACGTTTGCTTAATTTATATACCTTTAAACCATTTTTTTTAAAACACATTTTAAAACATTATCGATTTTAAACCAAAAATGAACACCAAAAGGAAAAGGAAAAAAACATTTTTCAAGCGACAACTAATAAAGGAGTAGCAAACTTATTAAGAACTAGTGAAACCACATTATGATAAAACTTTAGAAACTTCATGTTTATCAGTGCTAAATTTTTCATGAGTTCCTACAGGGTGGTGGAATGTGGATTCATGATAAATTAATACCTCAAATGAGAGATGATATAAATGCTCTCCTCCTGCATCAGTTTTAACGGAGTTAAACCTAGTATCATATTTATTGAGACGATAAATCAGCACAGTGAATGAAGAGAGTGAAGCCCCAGTATCAGATTTACTTGGTTAGTTCTTGTGTACGTTGTTAACATCTTTTAAAATCAAATGGTAAGATCTATAATCTACAGATTAATGAGAATTTATAAAATATAGGCTCCTAAAAGTATAATTTTATATTTCACTTTCAAAAAATTGAGTTGGTTATCTTATATTTCAGACTAAAAACATGTTGATTTGGCACAGTGACAATTACAAAGTGGGTAGCAAACATACTAATCGATATCATGAAGACAATAAGATACAACTTCTAACAGCTTTATTAGTGTTTAAATGTACATGGGTTATTGCATGGTGGTGGAATGCGAATTTTTTGATTAATTGATATTTCAGAAGAGAGAGATGGTATACATGGTATCCTCCCATATCAGATTTACCAGATTTAAACCTGGTAAATCAGCACAGTGAGTGAATACAGTGGAGCCAACGTGGGCTCAACTTCTTTTTCTCTTTTCCTGCATCATTTCTACCAGGTAAAATCTAGTACAATGCTAATGTTTCTAAAGTCAACAAGCAAGGTCCATAATTGATTGATTAATAAAATATTATAAGATAAATATATGTATATGTTCCTCATAGTAAGATTATGGATTTTATACATCACTTTCAAATAATTTTATTTTAGAGAGAGATGTTGTGAGATTTAACTCACCTAAATCATCGCTATAAATATCAAAATCACTTTCGAATCCTCGATCATCTTGCCAAAAGCTGCTATTTCCTTCCGCCTCGACCTTCCTTATAGCGCTGCTCCACCACGCAACGACCATACATGCGTGCCAGGTCGCGGCCACTAAAAAGCTTAATCGTCTACACCCTTGTCGCATCGCTGCTTGGGCCGTGCTTGCTTGAGATTTTCATGAGCCAATGATTTGGGGATTAGGGATTTTATTTAGTTTTAGGGGGAGCAAAAATGAAATGTTGATTTTACAGAAGCATCGACGGTGATCGATTTGGGTGAAAATGGATGAGATTTAGGGCGCAGGAGGATAATGGATGAGATTTAGGAAGTGGCGTTCTATTTTTTCTGAGAAGGCGTGAAATATGTTAGATCTGGCAAGGGAGGTTAGAAATTATTTAGATAAGTTTGGCAAAGTCTAAGGTCGTTCCAAAATTACCACGGTCTGTAACCGTGGTAATTTATTTTACCATGGCTCAGGCCCATGGTAAAATGCCATGGCTTAAGACCGTGGCAATTTTTGTGCATCTAGGTATGGCAAATTGAGCTGTATGGTGTAGTGAATATGTATTGGGAGCCAATTCCATCATATATAGAAGATAGCTTTTCGAAATTGAATTATTTTAATTAAATATTTTAATTAATTTTTATGCGTTTCGAACTCGCACGATCAAACGATAAATCCAATCGCCACGAAATTCGACACTATACTATAATTCACTATTATGGATCCAATGAAATTGGTTTCATCAAAATCCGAGACAGTGCTCACAATGACTATTTTTATACGTTAATTAAAATATGAAATTTCCAATTTCAGTTTAATCACTTTTAAATCAAATTTAAAAATTTACCAACTTCATTCTAATTCAAATAGGATTTAAATCAATTTTATTAATCGTTTTCATTCATTTTAAATTCAAGATTCAATTATTTAAACAATTTCAAATATCAAATTCAACAATTTAATTATCCAACCCCCAAGGTGGTGCAGTGGTTAGGACATGCGGCGCTCACCTTAAAGGTCGAGGGTTCAATCCCCACCAACTACATAACCTTGTGAATTACCTGAAGTACGTGTTGTGGGTTCGGTGCATACTTCCTTAGAGTTTACAAGCAAAGCTTGGTTCTCTAGGTCTTCAAAAAAAAAAAAAAAAAAAAAAAAAAAAAAAAAAATTTAATTATCCAATAAATCATTATATTCGAAATATAAGTTATTCAACTTATAAAATTAACTTTTAAATATTAAAAACCAATTAAATATCCCAAATTCGAATGACTGAAATGTTAACCCGCCTTTTGGCAAAGCATCATACAGGCGGATTTAACCCAATCGACTACACGATGGTCAAAGCTAGATTTTCACAGATAGTAAGCATGATCACGAGACTAAAATATAGCATAGTCGACGAACAAACATTTTGAAATGTTATCCCGCCTATTGGCAAGGCCGTGACACCAAGAAATTAACTGGAAACTAAGGACAGTCTGTCCCAAAGATAGGCTACATATAGGTTCACTATGGATACTGGTAAATTTTTCCCGAGTTCGGATCGAGCCACGATCGATATGGTATGACTAGCAAAGCTGTGAAAGCCAATGTTCCAAATTTCAAGCCAATCGGAGTTCGTATACTCGAGATATTGACCGATCAAAATCAAGAAAAACCTCTACAACTCGCTTCCCAAACTCGCTTCACAAACTCGCTTCTCAAACTCGCTTCCCAAACTCGCTTCCCAAAATCGCTTTCCAAACTCGCTTCTCGAACTCGCTTCCCGAACTCCATTCCCGAACTCCCTTCCCAAACTCGCTTCGCAAACTCGCTTCGCAAACTCGCTTCTCAAACTCGCTTCACAAACTCGCTCCACAAACTCGCTCCACAAACTCGCTTTCCAAACTCGCTTCACAAACTCGCTTCCCAAACTCGCTTCATAAACCCACTTCCAAAACTCGCTTCACAAACTCGCTTCTCAAACTCGCTTCTCAAACTCGCTTCACAAACTCGCTTCATAACTCGCTTGCACATTGAAGATCCAAACTTGCATCGATCATATCTCCCAATCTACAAGTCCAAATGCCACCAAATTTTCATAGGAGCTTGCGTACAACCTCAAGAATGTCCATGATCGATCCCAACCTAAAAAGAGCAATTTCAGATCAATATGAATTTGGTTTGTATTGATCATGAAACTCGCTTCCACATTGAAGATCCAAACTTGCATCGATCATATCTCCCAATCTACAAGTCCAAATGCCACCAAATTTTCATAAGAGCTTGCGTACTACCTCAAGAATGTCCATGATCGATCCCAACCCAAAAAGAGAAATTTCAGATCGATATGAATTTGGTTCGTATTGATCATGAAACTCGCTTCCACATTGAAGATCCAAACTCGCATCGATCATATCTCACAATCTACAAGTCCAAATGCCACCAAATTTTCACAAGAGGTTTCCTACAACCTCAAGAATGTCCATGATCGATCTCAACCCAAAAAGAGCAATTTTGGATCGATATGAATTTGGTTCGTATCGATCATGAAACTCGCTTCCACATTGAAGATCCAAACTTGCATCGATCATATCTCACAATCTACAAGTCCAAATGCCACCAAATTTTCACAGGAGCTTGCATACAACCTCAAGAATGTCCATGATCGATCCCAACCCAAAAAGAGAAATTTTGGATCGATACGAATTTGGTGCGTATCGATCGATCGAGTCGAAATGTCAGGGGATCGATCACGTGGGCCCTCCCACGTGAGAGGAGTCTTCCGAGATCTGGGCGAGATATTTATAGCCTACACCTACAAATAGCAGTTCAAGAGCTTCAGGGTAGAGTTCTTTTGGCTCTTCTATGTCGATACTCTACCGGAATTATTGTTGTAACTCGGTTGTACTGTTATAAATCTTTGTAACCAACAAATTATAATCAATAAAACAACAACTCTTCAAAGTGGGCGTAGGCTACAACGCCGTACCACTATAAATCTTGTGTTTCTACTGCTTTCCTTTTAAATTTTGAGTGTTCTTCATATTTATATTCTCTACATACTTGCTATCTGTGATCTGTGATTGTGAACGGGTGCTTTCATCGGTAATTGGGTGTTTATGACCAATTTTGGGACAAACATTTTGATGCTTTCACTATGAATTGAACTCAGGAATCCTACAGCTTGGATTTTGAATTTAAAAGCTTAAGGACTTGGATCTGCAAAGCTATGGTGAAGCAATCAGCAAGGAGACGAAGAGTAGAAAGGAGTCAACATGAAGGGAGTCAGGAGGCTTCCGCGGGAGCGAATCAGGCCTCAGTCTTCATCACCCGAGATGAGATGGAGATGATGACGGAAGATATGCAGGAAGGAATGCTGAAAAGACAAGAAGAAATGATGCAGAACCTACTCAAGCAGATTGGACAAGCTATAGTGCAAAATCAAGGAAACGCAACTACAGGAAGCGCTGGAAACAGGGATCAGGAGCATGTAGCAACCAGGATTCAGAATGTAGCAGGACCATCAAGAGTAGTCCACGAGCTAGGGGCATGCCCCTGGAGCATATAGATCCAATCCCTGGCAGGATACCAGGCAGAACTGTGCAACACGGCGTTGATAGAGGAATGGATGCTCGTCCAGGAGAGCAGATTCCAGAATTTCCTCGTGAACTCGGGGGATAGATCGAAGGCAACAGACAAGGACCCCCACTTGATGACAGTGACAAATTGGCAGAGATGGTCAGATGAGCCATGAGGGGAGGACTAGTGAATAAAGATCTGGAAGACGTGAATAGGAGCCCCTTTGCCCTCGCAATCAGGCAAGGTAGGAACCCAGTTGAATTAAAGCTACCAACACTAGAGACGTATGATGGGAGGACAGATCCTGCTGTTTATCTGACGAGGTATATGCGGCATATCGAAGTATTGGGGGCATCAGAGGAAGTCATGGCCCGATGCTTCCTGTTATATTTGACATACATAGCAGCATTATGGTTCAGGCAACTGGAGCGATTGGAATGTGGACCGAGTTGATTGAAAAGTTCATGAGGCAGTTCAGAGTTCATATATCAAGGCCCAAGAATGTAATGAGTTTGACAACGCTGAAACAGAAAGCAGGGGAGTCTTTGAGGAGCTTTTTGACATGATTTAACGCAGTAGAAGCATCGGTGGATCGCCCAGATCCATCTATGGTTTTGATGGAAGCTGTGTCTGGAATAGCTGATGGCACAGAATTCAAGAATTCACTGACAAGGGATCCACCTATGGATCTGGGAGAGTTTTACACTGAAGCAGAAAGGTTTCTGCGGTAAGAGGATGTAAAGGGTGAGAGAGAGGAAGGAGATGAAGTTGAAGCTTATGCGGTTAAAGGCGGAGACCCACCTGGAAAAGGTTCGAATAAGGACAAAGGAAAACGAAAGGCGGAGAATAGTTTTAACGAGTCGAGGCAGCCGCGAAAGGAGCCAAGATTCACCTCTTATTCGGAGTTGAGCAAGGCTTTGGAGAGAATATATCAAGACACCGGGGGCAAGTTCCCTACCGGAGGCCAATGAGAAGGGATCCAACCAACAATGAAAAGAAATCAGACAAGTACTACCTATTCCACAAGCTAAGCGGGCATAGTACGAATGAGTGTAGGCATTTTAGGGATGAAGTTGAAGGACATACTCGGAATGGAATGCTACTACAGTATGTGAAAAGGCAAGCAGCGACCGCCACCTACATCAATTGGGGACGACTCAAGATTAAGGAATCAGCTTGTCATCAATTGATTGAAATAATGACGAATAAGTCGCAGACTCCGCACTAGCGCGGTTAAGTCGCTTACACGTGTACGGGGTCACGAACGGTCCTTAGGCATGCTCTGAGATGACTATGAATGATGATAGTGGGGGTGTTTGCACTTTGACGTGTCTGTTTTGCTTTTGTTGTTTGTTTTTTTTTGCACTTGAACTTGATTGATTTGGACATTTCTATTGTAAGATTTATTTGAATGTAATTCTGGTATTCATAATTCCATAACGGCCAAGTCACTTACCCATGTACGGGATCGCGAATGGTCCTTAGGCATGCTCTGAGATAGCGATGAACCGCCATAATGAATGATTCAGAAACTCACTCGAACGTGAAATCTGGCATTAAAGTCCCCCCTCCCCCGGGCACCCGACTACGAACGGTCACAATTTGCCTCGAACGGCACCCGACCACGAACGGTCACAATTCGCCTCGAACGGCACCCGACCTCGAACGGTCACCGTTTGCCTCAAATGGCACCTGACCTTGAACAGTCACATATGGCCTTGAACGACAATACGATCTCGAACGATCACCATTCATAATCAAGTAAGATTATCAATCTCTTTACAGCTCATCAATAGGATACGAACATCCAGCTTATGGCACCACAAAACACACCTTCCTATAGCAAGGCATGTTTTGGGGGGCAAAGTGTTAACCCGCCTTTTGGCAAAGCAACACATAGGTGGATTTAACCCAATCGACTTCACGATGGTCAAAGCTAGATTTTCACAGATAGTAAGCATGATCACGAGACTAAAATATAGCATAGTCGACGAACAAACAATTTGAAATGTTATCCCCCCTTTTGGCAAGGCCGTGACACCAAGGAATTAACTGAAAACTAAGGACAGTCTGTCCCGAAGATCGGCTACATATAGGTTCACTATGGATACTGGTAAATTTTTCCCGAGTTCGGATCAAGCCACGATCGATATGGTATGACTAGTGAAGCTGTGAAAGCCAATGTTCCAAATTTCAAGCCAATCGGAGTTCGTATGCCCGAGATATTGACCGATCAAAATCAAGAAAAACCTCTACAACTCGCTTCCCAAACTCGCTTCACAAAATCGCTTCACAAACTTGCTTCCCAAACTCGCTTCCCAAACTCGCTTCCCAAACTCGCTTCACAAACTCGCTTCCCAAACTCGCTTCCCAAACTCGCTTCACAAACACGCTTCCCAAACTCGCTTCACAAACTCGCTTCTCGCTTCTTAAACTCGCTTCACAAATTCGCTTCTAAAACTCGCTTCCCAAACTCGCTTCCCAAACTCGCTTCACAAACTCGCTTCCCAAACTCGCTTCCCAAACTCGCTTCCCAAACTCGCTTCTCAAACTCTCTCCACAAACTCGCTTCCCAAAGTGACTTCACAAACTCACTTCTCAAACTCCCTCCACAAACTCGCTTCCCAAACTCGCTTCCCAAACTCGCTTCACAAACTCACTTCTCAAACTCGCTTCACAAACTCACTTGCACATTGAAGATCCAAACTTGCATCGATCATATCTCACAATCTACAAGTCCAAATGCCACCAAATTTTCACAGGAGCTTACGTACAACCTCACGAATTTCCATGATCGATCCTAACCCAAAAAGAGCAATTTTGGATCGATATGAATTTTGTTCGTATTGATCATAAACCTCGCTTCCACATTGAAGATCCAAACTCCCATCGATCATATCTCACAATCTACAAGTCCAAATGCCACCAAATTTTCACAAAAGCTTGCGTACAACCTCAAGAATGCCATGATCGATCCTAACCCAAAAAGAGTAATTTTGGATCGATACGAATTTGATTCGTATCAATCATGAAACTCCCTTCCACATTGAAGATCCAAACACGCATCGATCATATCTCACAATCTACAAGTCTAAATGCCACCAAATTTTCATAGGAGCTTGCGTACAACCTCAAGAATGTCCATGATCGATCCCAACCCAAAAAGAGCAATTTTGGATCGATACATGAAACTCACTTCCACATTGAAGATCCAAACTTGCATTGATCATATCCCACAATCTACAAGTCCAAATGCCACCAAATTTTCACAGGAGCTTGCGTACAACCTCAAGAATGTCCATGATCGATCCCAACCCAAAAAGTGCAATTTTGGATCGATACGAATCATGAAACTCGCTTCCACATTGAAGATCCAAACTTGCATCGATCATATCTCACAATCTACAAGTCCAAATGCCACCAAATTTTCACAGGAGCTGCGCACAACCTCAAGAATGTCCATGATCGATCCCAGCCCAAAAAGAGCAATTTTGGATCGATACGAATTTGGTACGTATCGATCGATCGAGTCAAAATGTCAAGGGATCAATCACGTGGGCCCACCCACGTGAGAGAAGGAGTCTTGCGAGATCTGGGCGAGATATTTGCAGCCTACACCTATAAATAGCAGTCCAAGGGCTTCAGAAAAGGGATCTTTTGGCTCTTCCACGCCGATACTCTGCCGGAATCATTGTTGTAACTCGGTTGTACTGTTGTAAACCTCAGTAACCAGCGAGTTATAATCAATAAAACGGCAACTCTTTAAAGTGGACGTAGGCTACAACGCCGAACCACTATAAATCTTGCGTTTCTACTTCTTTCCTTTTAAATTTTGAGTGTTCTTCATATTTATATTCTCTACATACTTGCTATTTGTGATCTGTGATTGTGTCATCGGCAATTGGGTGTTTGTGACCAATTTTGGCGCAAACATGAAATCTGCATCGTTACATAAATATCCAAAACCATTTATAAAACTCTTCCCATATTTAAACAACTTATTTAATAAACTCCTTAAGTCAGTGAGGTTGCCTTGATAAACCATAAATTTTTGGAATTAATTTTAAACATCCTTCTATTTCATTTTAATAAAATCCCATTTAAAATAATAACTTTAGAATCTCATTAATAATATATTAAATTAATTTAAAGTGCTATTATTATATAAATAAGTTAACTTCAAAATTATATTAATAAAATAATTAATTCACTTTAAAATGTTATTAATACAACAAACAATTAACTTTTAACTAATATTAATATGATAATTAATTAACCAGTAATATAATAAATAACTTAATTCAATATAATTAAATAACTTTAATTACAAAAATTAAAGTATAATTAAATCATTTTAAATAAATAATTAAACTAAAACATTTTAAAACAGTAATTAAATAACCTTTAAAAAAAATGTTCTTAAATAACATTAATAAATAACTTTTAAGGGTTATATTAATAAAGTAATTAACTTTAAATTATTATTAAAAACAATTATTAATAAATAGTTGTTACCTTTGTAAATTATATTAGTAAATAATAATTATCTTTAAAAACCTTATAATAGATAATAATTATTCTAAAATAATTTTCAAATCAATAAATAGCTTTTCAAATTTGAAAGAGGCTTAACGATTACAATAGTACTTAAACAAGCTACCATATCATTTAATTAAACTTCCCAAGTTAATTAACGAAATTTACATAATCAACATCTATGTAAACAAATTCAACACTTAGCCGTCACTGGTTAAACATATCACTTATTCAAAGTGGCATGTAAATTAATGAAATATAATCAGATATCCAAATCTATAAAATAACAGAATGAGGATTTATTTTGCTAATTAAATGATAATTTATTTAATTAGCGGAACGGTGTTTTATTCTGCAAAACAAGTGTCCAAATGACTCCATTCAAATTACCTTAAGATTATGATGTTTATGATCAAATCGATAGAACCCATGAAGTTATAATTTATTTAACGACGTTATTAATTAAAATAACGTAACTGAATTCAGTTCGTATTTTTATATCATAATTTTATGTCACACTAGATCTATCAACAATTTATACTAGTATGTTATCACGTTTTTACTATATCACACATAAGTTAAATAATTAAATAAACTTTTCAAAACACTTTTTCTCACCCAATGCCAATAGAGAAAAACCCAAGCCCAACTTCACTAAGAACCGAAAGCTACAGGCGCAGCCCTCCTCACTCATTACAAGCGCCTCCTCCTTATTTCATTTTCCTTCCTTTTTTTGAAACTTACGACCCAACCTTTCTGTTATGCATACCACTCTCCTGTTCATTTTTTTTCCTTTTTTTTACTTGCATGCACACGTATTCCCTTTGCCGAGCCTCTTAACACTTCATCCCCTTTCCATGTGAAAAGCCTGCACCTTTCAATTACATGCAAGCCACAGCCATGCAGTACATGCTACTCCACTATGCATGCATCTCTATGCACATGTCATTTCCTCTTTACAGCCATGTCCACTCTCCTCCATCATCTCCAAGCACATCAGCAAGCTACACACCTCCACTGCCCAAACTTCTCTCTCATAACTCCCTCTCCACTCGACTATCTCGAGTGCAACTAAAATGGAAAGTGTAGATCTCCTCACCCTCTACAACTTTCATGTTGACGACCTTTACTAATTTTCAGTGCAGAGATCACTATTGGAATTATTAAATGGAAAGGAAAAGTGGAAATATAAATTGGAAATGAAAAGTACTTGTTGGGTGGATATGAACGTATATAAGCACAGAACTTAGCGGCTAAGGAAAACTAGGTACAACATTTAAATGCTTAAGCCCCAAAGTACAAATCGTTAAATGCAAGCAAACCCAAAGTCCGTGCAAGGACATAAAATGTGTTGTCCATTTGTAAAACATTTGCCGCGTTGATTAGATTTTGTTTGAAAAAGGTTAATAAGAAATTGTTTTGTGGTATCCCACTACACAGTATTTCGTTCGCATATGAACCACGAATGACAGAAAATGAATTACGATCATGTACAACATTGTTACACGATCACAAAACAACAATAAAATAGACAAGTTATCCTATTCTGTGAAGTTTCAAAATGTCAACATTTGCTGTAAAATATGTCAAATGAAAATTTACTTATTTTTCAAATTTAAAATTATGGAAAAATTATAAAGGTTAAATTAAAAATACATTATTAAAAAAGTCTAGCAGTTATTTAGAACATAGATTTTATTATATTTTAAACAAAACTCCAAATCAAATATTTAAATTAATTAAATATTCTCAAAAGTCAAAGTAATAAAATTCTAAATCGTTACAGTTGTGAAATACACGAACTGGTTCTCATGATCGTACAAAAGGCTTGGTGGTATAGGAAGCATTGCTGCTTGTATTTAATATTCATTCTGAGGCGTTTGAACTCGGGAGTTGTACGGTTATAGAAATTTATTTAGTGAGTCTCCAAAATGGTAGTGCTATTAAATATATTTATAACATTGATATAAGTATATGGAAATGTTTTCCAATATCAAAGGATTGAAATAGTTTTGAGAATATATCCTTTGAAGATAATTTGAAGTATATATTTGAAAATTGATTTCATTAATAAAAGATTAGTTAAATGGGCCTAGTGACTGCTTATGTGCTAGATATTATTTATTGCTTTGATAGTTAGATAACCTACTATCAAATTTGGCCATTTTTGGTTCTGTGACTTGATGTGGGAATTAATTAGTCGTGCACTTCGTACGAAGCCAACTAAGTATGGTTGATTATCGTTTGGATTAAGAATGTTGATTCGAGTAGTGCGGAGTGTCAATGGTACTCCAATTTACCGGGCTTCCTTCTTGGCCAAAGGATAGCAAGTTGAGAGTTGAAAACGTGATAAGTCTATGAGACTTGGTTTCCGCATAAGGTCGAGGGCCTCTATATCGTTGTTGTTTGGGAGAGACCGGGGTTGGATTTATCCGAGAACCACTTTGGACCAATATATGCATTCGAAAGTGCAGGTTTATGATGATGATTTTTGAAAAAGGAGATCTTCATGATGCAGTGCTACTTGCTACTAGACCCGTGATGCATACTATATATATATGCGTATATATATATGTATATATATATGGTGGGCGTATTTTTCGTTTTGAAAATTTACGATATACAAGGACTTCTCGCTACTAATCCCAGGAGTAATTCCCGATAGGATGTGATAGGAAAGTGTCGTCGGTTTATCCTGTTCCTGGACAACTTTTATGGACGAATGTCTGACGTTGAATTTCTAATTACATTGATTGATCACTATAAACATATCATATGTTTGGTGGCGGAGAAGAAAACTTCTCTTAGCTTAACACCCTTTCCTGAGATGTACGATCTCAGGAGTTATATGTTTGTAGAAACCAGTTGTGTGATTGTAGAAATGGCAATGTGGCATTCAAAGTAGAATGTCCTATATGAAAGGTAAACATTACCTTAAGCCTCATCATCCGGTAATGGCTTAAATAGGGTATGCCATAAGGCTATATGGTTTGCAACCATTAGGGTATGATCATCACCTTTCTAGATAACCCTTTATATTTCAGGTATGTGGTGTATGCTACGAGACGCCTTGGTTAGGTCGGTAACAACCAGGGTGATGACATATTCGGTTTCTATCCAGGCCTTGTTTGAGCAACAAATAGGGATAGACCGGTCTTGCTATATGCATAGAATTGTTTGTGTATCCTTGGTACATCCCTCTAGAGATGTACCGTACAAAAAGTAGTCCCTTACCCGCCATTGTATGGAAATTCATTCTCTAATACATGTATGCAATCTTGTCTGTAAACCTATTATGCCGTCAAGTTTAAACAATGTAACAATTTCGGCTATTTTAATATTATTTGTATACTAGACACTAGTATAATATAATAGATTTTGATATGAAATGTTTTGTAATTGTAAGGTAAAACCCGTCCAGGTTTATGTACGGCGTGGTCTTACGAGATACCTTTGTATGATAAAGGAAAGTTTTCATAACTTTAAAATTCAGTTGAGATGTGTTTTCTCATACTGGTTTACCAGATTGATCCCAACGTTCTTCCCTTTCAATACTTGAGGGCAGACTGAACATATTTACATATTTAGATTTGGATGCTTTGGAGCTTCAACAGACGAGCTGGAGGTCTTTAGGTCGTATTCACGTATATGTTTATTTTCCAGCTGCATTGTTGTTTAAATTATCATCATTTGTGATGACATGTTATTATAACTGTCCAGGCTGATGATTATGATTTATGGTTGTACTCTGATGGATGTATGTATATGACAGTTTTTCTTTTGTAAAGTTTATTGATATTATATTATATGTTGTTCCACTGCGATTGTGAGATTCTACGTTGTTTTAGTTTCACTTTCTCTTCTTCTTATTTTCTTTCTTCTTCCTTTCCATGACTATCCGTCTTTCCGTTCAATTTGGGTTGGACATGCGTTGTTTACTGCCATCTTGAATTGTGTGGATTTTCGGGTCGTTACAATTAGACATAGTTTGATCGAGACGATGAGTGATACTAAGTTGTCTCTTTCCTTTTGAGGGTATGCACTTGAAAAAGTGGCATATATTCTAAATTTCGTACCATCTAAGTCTGTGGGTATATGATTTATGAATTGCTAAGAAACCTCATCTTAATTATCTTAAGGTATGGGGTTGTCCGACTCATGTTAAGATCGTAAACACAAATAAATTTGAGGTAAGATCAGCTTTATGCAATTTTATTGGGTATCCTAGAAATTCCCACGAATATATATTCTATCATATCAAAGTACAAAAAGTTTTATTCGAAACATGCCATAATTTTAGAAAATGAATTTCTATCGTGAGAAATTAGTGGTATAAACTTGGATGAAATCCAAGAAACTCCCATAGACACTGAATATATTTAGATAGTAATTCAACGTCGTTAGAAAACATGCAACATATCATACGGTCTAGTAGAAAATTTCGCACGTTGGAGAGCACTATTGGTTTCTCATTGATGGCAAGAAAGGGGATTGCATCATCCATGATGATGATCCTCTCGCATAGAGATAAACCTTTTGAGAGTAAAAACTCCACATGTGGTTAATGCGACAAAATCCGAAATGGATTTATATACATGAGTAAAGTTTGGACTTTGGAAATTTTATTTGAAGAGTTAAAACCGATCGACTGCAGAAGGATCTTTAAGAATAAAGATCAGTACAAATGGAAAGGTCAACACCAATAAAGCATGGTTCATGACGAAAGGTTCCATAAAAATGTGTTTTTTTGGAAATTTTATACTTTATTTACGTTATAAAAATGGAATACATTGTTTTTAGGGACTTTTTTTTTTCAATTTGGCCTCTTTTGTAAAGTAATTATAGAAATAGTCAATTCAAAAACTAATATCATTTATAGCCCCGTTTCGATCAAAACACATTAACGTCATTTCAAATGGCGCCAGTATAATGTATTTTTTTAGGATACGTTGGGACGACTTTTCAAAAGTTGTCAGTTTGAAAAGTCACTCTAGCGTATCTAATCAATAATTTTTTTACGTTCTGGGCAACTTTTCAAAACTCGCCCACTGGCGACTTTTGAAAGGTCGTCCCAGCGTATAGTAATAAAAAAAATTAACGTACATTGACACCATTTGAAATGACGTCTGAGCTGGTCAAAACAAGACAATAAGTGATATTACTTTTAGAACCAGACTATTTGTGTGATTAATTTACAAAATGAGGCCAAAACTAAAAAAATTCATTGTTTTAGCTATCCAACTTACCAAACCAATGTCCGCAGGTGCGGCACAGTGGAAAAAAGGCTTGAGTTCTAGTAAAAAGACTCAGGTTCGATTCCTACCATGCGCTTCTCTATCCTATATAAATTTACCCGGAGGTATGGGGGCTTGGATCAACGGACGGCTTTACTATACTCTCCTCAGGAGTTTACCGGCCCGCCGGGTTCTCCTGGGTTTTCAAAAAAAAAAAAAAACTTACCAAACCAATAGTTACGTCGTATTCTTAACTGGCTGATTCTATTTACACCTCATTTTCCTTCTTTCACACCCCGCTACTTCATTAATTATCAGGTTTTTCAAAATTGTCCTTATCTTCGAACCACAGAAGATTACGTTTAAAAGAAATAATTACGTACAAAATTTTTAAAGAAGCGATGTTTATGTAAAACCTCATTTGGTCCAAGCAAGGTTCGTGTAACAACCTAGTTCAGACCGAGCGAGGTTTGTTCAACAACCTAGTTCGAGCCAAGTGAGGTTTGCGTAACAACCTAGTTCAAACCGTGTGTGATTCGTGAATAGACAACGTCACGGCTGAACGTGGTATAAAAAATGCGAGGACATTACTGAAATCAAGTGGATGGCGGGAAAAGTGAGGTGTGATGCTATTTACAACCCCGTGGGTGCGAAAGGAGGTAAGATGGATGGAAATAGAACAACCTTACTCTTTTGACCGACTCTTCTAGAATCTCCTTTAGCTTGATTATGGATTATGGCGGTAGCGAGACAACATCCTTCCATTCCTCCAGATTTGGAGTTCTTTACTATTTTCGTGCTCATGGCAGATCACGCGACGATCTAGCTGATGCAGTACCAGAATTTTTTGCTATGACTCGTTCAAATACCTCGATTATAAGATTTTTCTCAATTATTTTCTTATTTATGAACTTGGATTTTCTTAGTAAGTTTATATTGTTCATTAAAATGAACTTAGTCTTTGATCCAGTGGAATTGATTTTGATTGAAATATTCTGTTGTTTCTCTCTCACCACAAGTGTCGTACCATTGCTGTTAGTGCGATGTCTATGATATCCTTGCTTATGTTATTCAGATGATGATAATTAATTATATGTTCAATGATTTCATATAAATCCTTGCTGTGATGAATCTGTACGTTGGAAATGCTTTCCATTTTCTTCCATATGTAAGTCAAGTATTCACACTCGAAGAGCAAGTGTGAAGTAGCTAGATTCCTCCTCAGTATTACATCAGGACATTTAAGGTCATATGCATTTGATCATTGTTTTATCCTTTCTTTTGTCGGGACACGGTTCAATTTAGCAAAATATATGGTCATTGACAAGCTTGACGAGTAGCAATTATTCCGTATGTTTGTGCCACTCTCGTGGATCCATTTTTTCTCCGATTGCTTCCCATACTGATTTTAAAGAGAAATAGCCATTTTCCAATATCCATTGCCAATGGTCTGTATTTCCATTTTTGCGAATTTCAAGTTGCTTAATCTGATTGCATATGTTTCTTCCCAAGTTGATTGAGCTGAAATTCCATTCTCTAGTGTTGATTATGCTACATACAGACTGATTTTATGTGTTTAACAATGCCATGTATAACCAACCTAATATGTTACCAATTACCATTAATCCATGGACCCATCCATAGACTAGTGGTTCTTCCATCCACAATATGTCTTTTAGTTGATTGTTTGCCACTATGCCTTGTTCTCATAAGAAGTTTCCAAGTGAAAAAGCATTGTTATCAAAATTTGGTGTCCATTATGTTTACTTTTACAGTACCTATATCATGCATCCATGTCGCCCAAAGAGTGACTGTATAAAGGAATTCCAGGAAAATTTAATTGATTATGCTTGTTCCATTTCTTCTAGTCTTATTAGTTCCATACCCTCTTCACTCTTTCTTTTATATGCCAGCTCCCAATTTATTTTGTGTGCTCTGCATTGCCATTAAAGATTGCACAGGTTTGTCCTATTTTGTGCAAAAAAAATTTTGGAACTTGGAAATTTTGCATCCAGTACTAAACAATTGGATATACTATTAATTTTATAAGCTCCAACCTCCCACTTGTATTTAGAAATCTACTACTCCATGAATCCAAGTCTTTTGCTAATTTTATCCATTGGTTCATGAAATTCCATTGTTTTCAGCTTGTTTAAGGAAGGAGGAACAACTGAATATTTAATTGGGAGTGTGGCACTTTAATGGTTTGCACCAGCTGTTCTTTATTAGGCACACCTTTTTCAAACACTACAAAAAAGGATTTGGTAACATCCCAAAAACGCTGATATATCTTGTAATAGCATTTTAGAAAATGCTACTACACAACATGCTACTAAAAATATAGAACTTTTTACAATATTTCGATAAATGTTACCTAAAATTTAACGTATTGTAGCCTTTTCAACAAAAAAATATTGTTGCATTTGTTTTCCGTTATCAAAAAATTATCGTAGTCTTTGTTTTTTGTTGCAATATGACTTCCTGATGTGCATTGCAAGGAATTTTTTTTTTAACGGTCAATGAACGCTACAAAAGAGATCAATTTTTAGTAGCATTTTTTGAGCGTTTTATGCTACACATTTTTTTTAGCGTTTTTTAACTACTGCACATATTTATTTGTATTGTTTCTTTTATGATGCACATAGTCATCCTATTCAATTAATTGAAAAACACAATACTAACATAATCAATTACGATATTCTATAACCAAAGAATACAATAGTTTTTGACAAAACGACCAAAATCACACACGATCCATAACATTTAGATAGAATAGTTTATGCATAGTTCATAACCACTCATAGACAAGTTTTCACAACTAGTAATGACAAAATGTTATAATATACATGACATTAGAGTTAATCATCCATAATTCTTTGCTGTAGCTTGTGTTTTAATAACTCATATGAACTTGTATGTTTGGTAAATAAAACATACATTATTTTATGCATGAATGTTTTATCATTAGCCAACGCTCCTGCTTTGCATGTATGAACAAAGAAACTGCATGCCCCTACTGCCTCTGTTACTGTTAAAAATAACCATTCTTGTCCTATTTTTTCCAAGTCTCTTCGGTCTGTCAGGTTTCTTCCTCCCTTCATTCCTAGATTTGCCAGTATAAGCTGTTTAAATTATCACAACAAATTGTAATCAGGATTTGTTTCATAAATTAGTTAAGTTCATGGTTTATTTTATTTTATTTATTTATTTATACTGCTACCTGATATCCTCTTCTTATGACACTCTTCTTCAGTTCCTCAAGCATGCTAATTCACTTATGTCAATGCTCCCTAAAGGTGCATAACAGGAAAAATCAAGGTTATAATCCACGCATTTTTTCAATATGCTACACCTGCCATCCATGTCAAGGATGACATACTGCAAGCTACTAGCCTCCGCATGCATTATTATCATGTCTTCTTCTTCATTAATCCACTGCGATATTCTGAACTCAAAGACAAGGTAAATATTGCGCGCACACACACACACGCGCACGCGCGCACACACACACAAAGACAAGGTAAATATTGCTCTCACACACACACACACAAAGACAAGGTAAATATTGCTCGCACGCACGCACGCACAGATATCCTCGTGAATGTTCATATATTTATCTACAAGTTCAACTGGTTTTCTTATCGCCTTTTTCTCAAGTAACAAGCATTAGCAAACTAAATTGGAGCATCAGTTTGGAGAATGAACACTCCAGGTACACTTTGGGCAATTTTGTACCAATCCATTCTACGATATATTGCAGAGTTTGGTATGTTCCCTAGAATGACAGTTCTAGGCCAAGCTCTGTCTATGAATGATATCTCATTTGACAAAAATACAGATATGTCAACAACAACCTTCAATCCTAAGTTTTCTACAATATTAATGGTTGTTGACAGCAACAATAAGAAAACAACATGAATGCATATTTTCTCAAAAGTTTATTGACAGATTCAGTTTATCTATCTGGATAGAGGAAAAAAAAATCTATTTTGAATGCAAATAATCTAGTGCCGTGAGAATGAGTCCGATCTCGACACTTTCAAACACAACACCAAAGTAGGCTCCAGTGCAAACACAGAATCAACTTTGTTGATTTTCCAGTGGTGGACAGTAGCTTTGTAGTCGATAAGACCAAGCACTGCTAACATAATAATGGAGGCAAGGACCACAATAGGAGTGTTGTGGAAAAGTGGCATTAAAAATAGTAGTGTGGTAATCACGGCTATCACCATCACCGCATTTGACATTATAGTTTACAGCTGTCCTCGAGAGTGGTCCTATTTGCATTCGTAATTCCATTATTAAAAATTATCTAAGCTTTAGAGAATTTTTTTTTGGTAAGTGTCATCACATGTACATGATGATTTGTTATATACTACACAAGACCAAACTTGTATGGATACGAATCAAAACATCTTTGATATAAACGTCATTTTAAAGCTAATGGTTAACTCTAAAATAATTCACACGTATTTCCATAAAGTATTCAACTATAAAATTTTATTATAATATGGGCATAGAATTTTACAAAAGATGATATTCAGATCATGATAACTTGATGAACCACAAAAGGTTCATTAAAGTATCTAAGTAAACATTATTCGATTCGGTAATTTATTAGTGACATCTACCATTTCCTACATTTACTTGGAAGATCAGGAGTTTTAGTTTTGTTAATTTTACATTTATTTACAAATAAGATATTATAGATTTTATTAGAGTACATGGGGACATTCAAACCCTGATATTAAAAAGATCTTTTGACATATTTGTGACTAAAAACATAGAAATTAAGATTTAGGCTTCTAATCCACAATGAAACCAAAACAAGAGTAAAAAAAGGTCTTAAGATTTTTCTACCGTGTCAACAAGATTTGGAAATATTGTATTGGTTACCTTTTACTAATTGCACTTTATAACGTTGTCATTGAGCTCTGGTACATTCATATCTTTCTCTTCCAACAAATTTTAGTAGGATATGAGATGAACAAAACCAAGTTAAACCATGAAGGACTTGTATATGTGAATGTTTTATGAGCAAAAAAAAAAAGGATGAAATAAGTGTTTGTTCAAACATTCCTACAAATATTTCACAAATAATTGCATCATGTATTCCTACATGTGAGACATGATAAATTCAAGTACTTAAAGCTCATTGTAATCTTAATAAAAGAAGCATCTAAAAGTAAAATGATTACGCATTAATCATATTAAATATCATACTTGTCACATTTTCAGAAACTAATCTGCAGAATTAAATCATTACTGCTTTTTTAATCTCAAACTATGATGAATCACAATGGTGAACCATGATAGAAACAGCAATTGAGAAAGACAACTGTAGTTTGAGATACAATTAGCGAAGGAATCTATAGTGGAGCCTGAAAGCGGCAGCATTGGGAGGAAGTGGGTTCCAACCTTTGGGTTGCCCAAAGGGAAAGACAATTTTTTGCATTATACAACAACAAAATCCAATTTTGTATTGCATATTTTTCCTTAAGCTCACATATTTTCCTTAAAGCTCACATAGCCAAAAAAGCACTCAAAACACACAATTTCAATGAGAGCCGATCAAAACAGTTAGGTTTTAGTTTCATTTCCATGCTCAAATCAAACAATTTCAAATTTAATTTCATATTCAATCAACCAATGAAGTCCACACAAAATTTGATATTTAATTTTAACTAAAAATAACACCAATTATACCTTTCTTTGCACCTGTGGGATCGGATTGATGGATGCTATGAGCTCGAATGGAGATTTGGATACTAGAGCATTAGAGAGGGAGAGTGCAAAATTCTTGTGGCACGATGGTGGTAGCAGGCGAATGCTTGACTTAAGGTGGAGAGAATTTTTTATATGATTTTAGTGTTTAGGATTTTATCGATATGATAATCTAGGGTTTGTAGCGAGTGGCAACACGACATGCCTGGTCTAGTGTTTAGAGGAGAGGAAGAGTGGATGAGATGGAGACAGGTTAGATGAGTGGGAAAGGTTGAGAAAAGGATGAGACCGGAGCAGAGAGGCAAGAAACAAGGAGATGATGACTGGTTGTTGAAGTGCCTTAGACCATTACCAACAATGTGGCTTGTTCAGTTCACTCTTTCTTATACGTTTGGACTGACTAAATAAGCTTCGCAATCAAGTAAGGTACAAACTAGCCACGGACCAGTAAAAAATTTTTACTTGGTTTATAACGGCCAAGTCTTCACCTTTATAAATTTATAACGACGAAGACTTCTCCGTTATAAGCTGAATATAACGTCCACATTTTTTAACGGCGAAGACTTCGCCTTTATAAATTTATAACGGCGAAGACTTCACCTTTATAAATTTATAACGGCAACTCAACTAGCCACGAGATCAGCTCAAACTAGCCATGGGGAAGTGAACAAACCACACCTGGTTGCTCCGTGACTTGTTTAGCAACTGAACAAGTCATTATTGGTTGTGCCCTTAGTGTTAAGCGGAGGAAAGAGATATGAGTGTTGACCGCAAAAGATTAACCATAATTTTGTTGAAGGTGGGCAGGTAAAGTTAGTACCTTCAATTATTTATTTTTGTTCTTCTAAATGATTAGTGTTAGCATTAAGTTTGAAACGTTACTGATCAATGCTAATAATAACAAATTTTCCCGTGATGAAAGAAATTTCCTTTTTTGTGTGTGTTAGTCATGATAGAATTTGCACTCTGTATATTTGCTTTAGCAAAAATTAGCAAATCGTTGGCATAAGTTAAATGGTCTATCACTTGTTCAGAATTGTAAATGAGATTTAAAATTTCCGAAATGTGTTCACTTTCCAATTTGATGGACAAATATTCCATTGCAATAGCAAATTGATAAGGGATAAAGGATACCCATTCTAATGCCCCCTATCGCTATATTTAAACTCTTGAGGAGTGTTATTAATGATGATAGAAAAAGTGGACGTGTAAATGCGCCAACTTATGAGAGAGAGAATATGGGGAGGGAAGCCCATCATGTCCATCATATGAATTATAAACTCTCTACTTATCTTGTCATAAGCATTTAGGGGATTAACCTTTATGCACATGCTTTTGTTTGATCTTCTGAAGCTTCTAAACATTTCATATGCTAGTAAAGAGTTTTCGAATATGCATCTCCTTGAACTGAAAGCATTTCAATTATGAGATATTAAATCATTCATTAGGCCTTTTCATCCCGTCGTAGATTATTTTGCCAGAATTTAATATATTACATTGCAATAGGAAATAGGTCAAAAATCAATTATACTATTCACAATAGAGGTTTTGGATACTAAAGTAATAAAAGTATGATTTATTTCTTTAGTAAACTTCCCTATTGCAAGTATTTGAGACATAGTTTGAAGAAGATCCTACTTTAATTCCTCCTGGTGATTTTTATAGAATCTTGCATTGAATCTATCAGGCCCTGGGGTGATTTCATCATTTATGTTAAATGTATCACTCCTCAATTCCTCTATTCAATGGGTTTTATTATTTTTCTACTTGCACTTTCAGTTATTACCTTTTTACGAATTATCTTCTGGAATTGTTTCTTTATCACTTCTGAATCATAAAGAGTAGAAAAGTAATTTACTGCATCCTCTGCAAATCTACTTCGCTCTACTATCAGTTGTCCATTTTCATCAATTAAGTTGTGAATTTTTGTTTTGTTTTACCTAGCTGACATCATTGCATTGACAAACTTTGTGCATTGATCCCGTAGTTTACCACTTTAAGTTTTCTTTTTGGTGATTTTCGCTTGCCTTAAAAGGTAGAATTGATTGAAGTTGCTCCAAGCTATTTTTGGGTTTCTGAATCAGACGGTTGTCATTTCGGTTGTTTATAAAGCTAGAAGCACAGATAGTTATTCCTTTCTCGTATATTATCACAAAATTGTCTGGAACTCGACTATTTTTTATTCCAGCTTCTAAGACTTGCTTTATTTTTTCAGTTTACTAATGAAACTAAATACTTGGTTGCCTTCTAGTCTTATGTTAGTACTTCTTTGAATTGCTTCTTAATACCTTGCTTGACTTGACCAGGCATTGTGATATTTGAATGACTTTTGTTTCACATGTTCCTAAACGTTAAAAGTTTTATTAGCATAGGAGAATTATTATAGGTAGTATATGGTTTAGTAGAGACGTTGAATCATAATTAAACTTGGTCACAAGCTCAAAATTCGCTAGTGATCTATCTATTTTGTCGTGCAAGCTAAAGTTTTTATCCAATGACTTTTGTTTCACATTTTCCTAAACGTTAAAAGTTTAATTAGCGTAGGAGAATTATCATAGGTAGTATGGTTTAGTAGAGACATTGAATCATAATTAAACTTGGTCACAAGCTCAAAATTCGCCAGTGGTCTATCTATTTTGTCGTGCAAACTAAAGTTTTTATCCCCCCCCCCCTCCAAGTATATATGCGGAAATAATTGCGATGGTGAAAAAACTTGCAATTTGTCTGTTTATGTGTTCTTCAATGACAATTCTTATTTTATATCTATAATCTAATCCAGCCACTTTAAATAAAATGTTTATTTCTTCCGGTTATGATAATTTGAACCTGTAATGAGAGTTTTGTGAAAGTTCAAGCTCAAACTACTAACGTTGATTAGCAAATAAAATAGCCAATAAATCTAAATTTTCAGAATACATACTATAATCGACCTTAATACTTATTATAATCAACCTAAACTGAATTCTCGAAATACAAACAAATCTAAAATTAGAAAGTAAAAATAACCCATAGAAATTTTGAATTCTCGAAATACAAACAAATCTAAATTAGAAAGTAAAAACAACCCATAGAAATTTTGAATTCTCGAAATACAAACAAATCTAAAATTAGAAAGTAAAAATAACCCATAGAAATTTTGAATTCGGTTTAGGTTGATTATAATAAGTATTAAGGTTGATTATAGTATGTATTCTGAAAATTTAGATTTATTGGCTATTTTATTTGCTAATCAACGATAGTAGGCAAGTTCATAAATTAACTATAACACTATTCTAAATCATTTTTGAATTCATGGAAAAGTTTATTTCGTTTGAGCTTGAACTTTCACAAAACTCTCATTACATGTTCAAATTATCATAACTGGAAGAAGTAAACATTCCATTTAAAGTAACCGGATTAGATTATGGATATAAAATAAGAATTATCATTGAAGAACACAAAAATAGAGAAATTTCAAGTTTTTTCACCAGCGTAAAATTCGCTAGTGAGTCATAATGGTGAACCACGATAGAAACAGCAATTGAGAAAGACAACTGTAGTTTGAGATACAATTAACGATGGAATCTATAGTGGAGCCTGAAAGCGGCAGCATTGTGAGGGAGTGGGTTCCAACCTTTGGGTTGCCCAAAGGGAAAGACAATTTTTTGCTCTATACAACAACAAAATCCAATTTTGTATTTGCATATTTTTCCTTAAGCTCGCTTATTTTCCTTAAAGCTCACATAGCCAAAAAAAGCAATCAAAACAAACAATTTCAATGAGAGTCGATCAAAACAGTTAAGTTTTAATTTCATATTCAATCCAACAATGAAGTCCGCACAAAATTTGATATTTAATTTTAACTAAAAATAACACCAATTATACCTTTCTTTGCACCTGTGGGATCAGATTGATGGGTGCTATGAGCTCGAATGGAGATATGGATACTGGAGTATCAGAGAGGGAGAGTGCAAAGTTCTAGTGGCACGATAGTGGTAGCAGGTGGCTGCTTGACTCAAGGTGGAGAGAATTTTTTATACGATTTTGGTGTTTAGGATTTTATCGATATGATAATCTAGGGTTTGTAGCGAGTGGCAGCACGACATGCCTGGTCTAGTATTTTGAGGAGAGGAAGAGTGGATGAGATGGAGGCAGGTTAGATGAGTGGGAAAGGTTGAGAAAAGGACGAGATCGGAGCAGAGAGGCAAGGAAACAAGGAGATGCTGGCTGGTTATTGAAGTGTCTTAGTGTTAAGCGGAGGAAAGAGATGCGAGTGTTGACGACAAAAGATTAACCATAATTTTATTGAAGGTGGGTGGGTAAAGTTGGTACCTTCAATTTATTTATTTTTCTTCTTCTAAATGACTAGTATTAGCATTAAGTTTTGAAACGCTACTGATCAATGCTAATAATAACAAGTTTTCCTATGATGAAAGAAATTTTCTTTTTTATGTGTGTTAGTCATGATAGAATTTGCACTCTGCATATTTGCTTTGGCAAAAATTAGCAAATCATTAGCATAAATTAAATGGTTTATCACTGGTTCAGAATTGTAAATGAGATTTAAAATTTCCAAAATGTGATCACTTTTCAATTTGATGGACAAATATTCCATTGCAGTAGCAGATTGATAAGGGGATAAAGGATAACCATTCTAATGCCCCTATCGCTATATATAAACCTTTGAGGAGTGCTATTAATGATGACAGAAAAAATGGACGTGTGAATGCACCAACTTATGAGAGAGAGAATATGGGGAGGGAAGCCCATCATGTCCACCGTATGAATTATAAACTCTCTACTTATCTTGTCATAAGCATTTTGGAGATTAACCTTTATGCACATGCTTTTGTTTGATCTTCTGTTGAAGCTTCTAGACATTTCATATGCTAGTAGAGAGTTTTCAAATATGCAATGCTAGTAGAGAGTTTTCAAATATGCATCTCTTTGAAATGAAAGCATTTCTATTATGAGATACTAAATCATTCGTTAGGCCTTTTCATCCCATTGTAGATTATTTTGCCCGAATTTAATATATTACATTGCAATAGGTAATAGGTCCAAATTCAATTATACTATTCACAATAGAGGTTTTGGATACTAAAGTAATAAAAGTATGATTTATTTCTTTAGTAAACTTCCCTATTGCAAGTATTTGAGACATAGTTTGAAGAAGATCCTACTTTAATTCCTCCTGGTGATTTTTATAGAATCTTGCATTGAATCTATCAGGCCCTGGGGTGATTTCATCATTTATGTTAAATGTATCACTCCTCAATTCCTCTATTCAATGGGTTTTATTATTTTTCTACTTGCACTTTCAGTTATTACCTTTTTACGAATTATCTTCTGGAATTGTTTCTTTATCACTTCTGAATCATAAAGAGTAGAAAAGTAATTTACTGCATCCTCTGCAAATCTACTTAGATCAGTTGTCCATTTTCATCAATTAAGCTGTGAATTTTTGTTTTGTTTTACCTAGCTGACATCATTGCATTGACAAATTTTGTGCATTGATCCCGTAGTTTACCACTTTTAAGTTTTCTTTTTGGTGATTTTCGGTTGCCTTAAAAGGTAGAATTGATTGAAGTTGCTCCAAGCTATTTTTGAGTTTCTGAATCAGACAGTTGTCATTTAGGTTGTTTATAAGCTAGAAGCATAGGTAGTCATTCCTTTCTCGTATATTATCACAAAATTGTCTGGAACTGGACTATTTATTATTCCAGCTTCTAAGACTTGCTTTTATGCTGTTCAGTTTACCAATGAAACTAAATATTTGGTTGCCTTCTAGTCTTATGTTAGTACTTCTTTGAATTGCTTCTTAATACCTTGCTTGACTTGACCAGGCATTGTGATATTTGAATGACTTTTGTTTCACATGTTCCTAAACGTTAAAAGTTTAATTAGCATAGGAGAATTATTATAGGTAGTATATGGTTTAGTAGAGACGTTGAATCATAATTAAACTTGGTCACAAGCTCAAAATTCGCTAGTGATCTATCTATTTTGTCGTGCAAGCTAAAGTTTTTATCCAATGACTTTTGTTTCACATTTTCCTAAACGTTAAAAGTTTAATTAGCATAGGAGAATTATCATAGGTAGTATGGTTTAGTAGAGACATTGAATCATAATTAAACTTGGTCACACGCTCAAAATTCGCCAGTGGTCTATCTATTTTGTCGTGCAAACTAAAGTTTTTATCCCCCCCTCCAAGTATATATGCGGAAATAATTGCGATGGTGAAAAAACTTGCAATTTGTCTGTTTATGTGTTCTTCAATGACAATTCTTATTTTATATCTATAATCTAATCCAGCCACTTTAAATAAAATGTTTATTTCTTCCGGTTATGATAATTTGAACCTGTAATGAGAGTTTTGTGAAAGTTCAAGCTCAAACTACTAACGTTGATTAGCAAATAAAATAGCCAATAAATCTAAATTTTCAGAATACATACTATAATCGACCTTAATACTTATTATAATCAACCTAAACTGAATTCTCGAAATACAAACAAATCTAAAATTAGAAAGTAAAAATAACCCATAGAAATTTTGAATTCTCGAAATACAAACAAATCTAAATAGAAAGTAAAAATAACCCATAGAAATTTTGAATTCTCGAAATACAAACAAATCTAAAATTAGAAAGTAAAAATAACCCATAGAAATTTTGAATTCGGTTTAGGTTGATTATAATAAGTATTAAGGTTGATTATAGTATGTATTCTGAAAATTTAGATTTATTGGCTATTTTATTTGCTAATCAACGATAGTAGGCAAGTTCATAAATTAACTATAACACTATTCTAAATCATTTTTGAATTCATGGAAAAGTTTATTTCGTTTGAGCTTGAACTTTCACAAAACTCTCATTACAGGTTCAAATTATCATAACTGGAAGAAGTAAACATTCCATTTAAAGTAACCGGATTAGATTATGGATATAAAATAAGAATTATCATTGAAGAACACAAAAATAGAGAAATTTCAAGTTTTTTCACCAGCGTAAAATTCGCTAGTGAGTCATAATGGTGAACCACGATAGAAACAGCAATTGAGAAAGACAACTGTAGTTTGAGATACAATTAACGATGGAATCTATAGTGGAGCCTGAAAGCGGCAGCATTGTAAGGGAGTGGGTTCCAACCTTTGGGTTGCCCAAAGGGAAAGACAATTTTTTGCTCTATAAAACAACAAAATCCAATTTTGTATTTGCATATTTTTCCTTAAGCTCGCTTATTTTCCTTAAAGCTCACATAGCCAAAAAAAGCAATCAAAACAAACAATTTCAATGAGAGTCGATCAAAACAGTTAAGTTTTAATTTCATATTCAATCCAACAATGAAGTCCGCACAAAATTTGATATTTAATTTTAACTAAAAATAACACCAATTATACCTTTCTTTGCACCTGTGGGATCAGATTGATGGGTGCTATGAGCTCGAATGGAGATATGGATACTGGAGTATCAGAGAGGGAGAGTGCAAAGTTCTAGTGGCACGATAGTGGTAGCAGGTGGCTGCTTGACTCAAGGTGGAGAGAATTTTTTATACGATTTTGGTGTTTAGGATTTTATCGATATGATAATCTAGGGTTTGTAGCGAGTGGCAGCACGACATGCCTGGTCTAGTATTTTGAGGAGAGGAAGAGTGGATGAGATGGAGGCAGGTTAGATGAGTGGGAAAGGTTGAGAAAAGGACGAGATCGGAGCAGAGAGGCAAGGAAACAAGGAGATGCTGGCTGGTTATTGAAGTGTCTTAGTGTTAAGCGGAGGAAAGAGATGCGAGTGTTGACGACAAAAGATTAACCATAATTTTATTGAAGGTGGGTGGGTAAAGTTGGTACCTTCAATTTATTTATTTTTCTTCTTCTAAATGACTAGTATTAGCATTAAGTTTTGAAACGCTACTGATCAATGCTAATAATAACAAGTTTTCCTATGATGAAAGAAATTTTCTTTTTTATGTGTGTTAGTCATGATAGAATTTGCACTCTGCATATTTGCTTTGGCAAAAATTAGCAAATCATTAGCATAAATTAAATGGTTTATCACTGGTTCAGAATTGTAAATGAGATTTAAAATTTCCAAAATGTGATCACTTTTCAATTTGATGGACAAATATTCCATTGCAGTAGCAGATTGATAAGGGGATAAAGGATAACCATTCTAATGCCCCTATCGCTATATATAAACCTTTGAGGAGTGCTATTAATGATGACAGAAAAAATGGACGTGTGAATGCACCAACTTATGAGAGAGAGAATATGGGGAGGGAAGCCCATCATGTCCACCGTATGAATTATAAACTCTCTACTTATCTTGTCATAAGCATTTTGGAGATTAACCTTTATGCACATGCTTTTGTTTGATCTTCTGTTGAAGCTTCTAGACATTTCATATGCTAGTAGAGAGTTTTCAAATATGCAATGCTAGTAGAGAGTTTTCAAATATGCATCTCTTTGAAATGAAAGCATTTCTATTATGAGATACTAAATCATTCGTTAGGCCTTTTCATCCCATTGTAGATTATTTTGCCCGAATTTAATATATTACATTGCAATAGGTAATAGGTCCAAATTCAATTATACTATTCACAATAGAGGTTTTGGATACTAAAGTAATAAAAGTATGATTTATTTCTTTAGTAAACTTCCCTATTGCAAGTATTTGAGACATAGTTTGAAGAAGATCCTACTTTAATTCCTCCTGGTGATTTTTATAGAATCTTGCATTGAATCTATCAGGCCCTGGGGTGATTTCATCATTTATGTTAAATGTATCACTCCTCAATTCCTCTATTCAATGGGTTTTATTATTTTTCTACTTGCACTTTCAGTTATTACCTTTTTACGAATTATCTTCTGGAATTGTTTCTTTATCACTTCTGAATCATAAAGAGTAGAAAAGTAATTTACTGCATCCTCTGCAAATCTACTTAGATCAGTTGTCCATTTTCATCAATTAAGCTGTGAATTTTTGTTTTGTTTTACCTAGCTGACATCATTGCATTGACAAATTTTGTGCATTGATCCCGTAGTTTACCACTTTTAAGTTTTCTTTTTGGTGATTTTCGGTTGCCTTAAAAGGTAGAATTGATTGAAGTTGCTCCAAGCTATTTTTGAGTTTCTGAATCAGACAGTTGTCATTTAGGTTGTTTATAAGCTAGAAGCATAGGTAGTCATTCCTTTCTCGTATATTATCACAAAATTGTCTGGAACTGGACTATTTATTATTCCAGCTTCTAAGACTTGCTTTTATGCTGTTCAGTTTACCAATGAAACTAAATATTTGGTTGCCTTCTAGTCTTATGTTAGTACTTCTTTGAATTGCTTCTTAATACCTTGCTTGACTTGACCAGGCATTGTGATATTTGAATGACTTTTGTTTCACATGTTCCTAAACGTTAAAAGTTTAATTAGCATAGGAGAATTATTATAGGTAGTATATGGTTTAGTAGAGACGTTGAATCATAATTAAACTTGGTCACAAGCTCAAAATTCGCTAGTGATCTATCTATTTTGTCGTGCAAGCTAAAGTTTTTATCCAATGACTTTTGTTTCACATTTTCCTAAACGTTAAAAGTTTAATTAGCATAGGAGAATTATCATAGGTAGTATGGTTTAGTAGAGACATTGAATCATAATTAAACTTGGTCACACGCTCAAAATTCGCCAGTGGTCTATCTATTTTGTCGTGCAAACTAAAGTTTTTATCCCCCCCTCCAAGTATATATGCGGAAATAATTGCGATGGTGAAAAAACTTGCAATTTGTCTGTTTATGTGTTCTTCAATGACAATTCTTATTTTATATCTATAATCTAATCCAGCCACTTTAAATAAAATGTTTATTTCTTCCGGTTATGATAATTTGAACCTGTAATGAGAGTTTTGTGAAAGTTCAAGCTCAAACTACTAACGTTGATTAGCAAATAAAATAGCCAATAAATCTAAATTTTCAGAATACATACTATAATCGACCTTAATACTTATTATAATCAACCTAAACTGAATTCTCGAAATACAAACAAATCTAAAATTAGAAAGTAAAAATAACCCATAGAAATTTTGAATTCTCGAAATACAAACAAATCTAAATAGAAAGTAAAAATAACCCATAGAAATTTTGAATTCTCGAAATACAAACAAATCTAAAATTAGAAAGTAAAAATAACCCATAGAAATTTTGAATTCGGTTTAGGTTGATTATAATAAGTATTAAGGTTGATTATAGTATGTATTCTGAAAATTTAGATTTATTGGCTATTTTATTTGCTAATCAACGATAGTAGGCAAGTTCATAAATTAACTATAACACTATTCTAAATCATTTTTGAATTCATGGAAAAGTTTATTTCGTTTGAGCTTGAACTTTCACAAAACTCTCATTACAGGTTCAAATTATCATAACTGGAAGAAGTAAACATTCCATTTAAAGTAACCGGATTAGATTATGGATATAAAATAAGAATTATCATTGAAGAACACAAAAATAGAGAAATTTCAAGTTTTTTCACCAGCGTAAAATTCGCTAGTGAGTCATAATGGTGAACCACGATAGAAACAGCAATTGAGAAAGACAACTGTAGTTTGAGATACAATTAACGATGGAATCTATAGTGGAGCCTGAAAGCGGCAGCATTGTAAGGGAGTGGGTTCCAACCTTTGGGTTGCCCAAAGGGAAAGACAATTTTTTGCTCTATAAAACAACAAAATCCAATTTTGTATTTGCATATTTTTCCTTAAGCTCGCTTATTTTCCTTAAAGCTCACATAGCCAAAAAAAGCAATCAAAACAAACAATTTCAATGAGAGTCGATCAAAACAGTTAAGTTTTAATTTCATATTCAATCCAACAATGAAGTCCGCACAAAATTTGATATTTAATTTTAACTAAAAATAACACCAATTATACCTTTCTTTGCACCTGTGGGATCAGATTGATGGGTGCTATGAGCTCGAATGGAGATATGGATACTGGAGTATCAGAGAGGGAGAGTGCAAAGTTCTAGTGGCACGATAGTGGTAGCAGGTGGCTGTTGACTCAAGGTGGAGATAATTTTTTATATGATTTTGGTGTTTAGGATTTTATCGATATGATAATCTAGGGTTTGTAGCGAGTGGCGGCACGACATGCCTGGTCTAGTATTTTGAGGAGAGGAAGAGTGGATGAGATGGAGACGGGTTAGATGAGTGGGAAAGGTTGAGAAAAGGACGAAACCGAAGCAGAGAGGCAAGGAAACAAGGAGATGCTGGCTGGTTGTTGAAGTGTCTTAGTGTTAAGCGGAGGAAAGAGATGCGAGTGTTGACCACAAAAGATTAACCATAATTTTATTGAAGGTGGGCGGGTAAAGTTGGTACCTTCAATTTATTTATTTTTCTTCTTCTAAATGACTAGTATTAGCATTATGTTTTGAACGCTATTGATCAATGCTAATAATAACAAGTTTTTCTATAATGAAAGAAATTTTCTTTTTTATGTGTGTTAGTCATGATAGAATTTGCACTCTGCATATTTGCTTTAGCAAAAATTAGCAAATCATTAGCATAAATTAAATGGTTTATCACTGGTTCGGAATTGTAAATGAGATTTAAAATTTCCAAAATTTGACCACTTGCCAATTTGATGGACAAATATTCCATTGCAATAGCAGATTGATAAGGAGATAAAGGATAACCATTCTAATGCCCCTATCGCTATATATATAGTATAAACCCTTGAGGAGTGCTATTAATGATGACAGAAAAAATGGACATGTGAATGCACCAACTTATGAGAGAGAGAATATGGGGAGGGAAGCCCATCATGTCCACCGTATGAATTATAAACTCTTACTTATCTTGTCATAAGCATTTTGGAAATTAACCTTTATGCACATGCTTTTGTTTGATCTTCCGTTGAAGCTTCTAGACATTTCATATGCTAGTAGAGAGTTTTCAAATATGCAATGCTAGTAGAGAGTTTTCAAATATGCATCTCTTTGAAATGAAAGCATTTCGATTATGAGATATTAAATCATTCATTAGGCCTTCTCATCCCATTGTAGATTATTTTGTCCGAATTTAATATATTACATTGCAATAGGTAATAGGTCCAAATTCAATTATACTATTCACAATAGAGGTTTTGGATACTAAAGTAATAAAAGCATGATTTATTCCTTTAGTAAACTTCCCTATTGCAAGTATTTGAGGCATAGTTTGAAGAAGATCCTACTTTAATTCCTCCTGGTGATTTTTATAGAATCTTGCATTGAATCTATCAGGCCCTGTGGTGCTTTCATCATTTATGTTAAATGTATCACTCCTCAGTTCCTCTATTCAATGGGTTTTATTATTTTTCTCCTTGCACTTTCAGTTATTACCTTTTTACTTCTGGAATAGTTTCTTTATCACTTCTGAATCATAAAGAGTAGAAAAGTAATTTATTGCATCCTCTACAAATCTAGTTGGCTCTACTATCGGTTGTCCATTTTCATCAATTAAGTTGTGAATTTGTGTTTTGTTTTACCTTGCTGACATCATTGCATTGACAAACTGTGTGGATTGATCCCGTTGAGTTAACCACTTTAATTTTACTTTTTGGTGATTTTCAATTGCCTTAAAATGTAGAATTGATTGAAGTTGCTCCAAGCTATTTTTGTGTTCTTGAATCAGACAGTTGTCATTTAGATTGTTTATAAGCTAGAAGCATAGGTAGTCATTCCTTTCTCGTATATTATCACAAAATTGTCTGGAACTCGACTATTTTTTATTCCAGCTTCTAAGACTTGCTTTTATGCTGTTCAGTTTACCAATGAAACTAAATATTTGGTTGCCTTCTAGTCTTATGTTAGCACTTCTTTGAATTGCTTCTTAATACCCTGCTTGACTTGACCAGGCATTGTGATATTTGAATGACTTTTGTTTCACATTTTCCTAATCGTTAAAAGTTTAATTAGCATAGGAGAATTATCATAGGCAGTATGGTTTAGTAGATACATTGAATCATAATTTAACTTGGTCAAAATTCCCCAGTGATCTATCTATTTTGTTATGCAGTAGTGTTTGGTTTACTCTTTTTAGTTTGGGTTTTCGTCCACACAAAAATGCGCACGATGCATGTATATTATCGAAAACGGTCAATTTAGAAAATAAAGTTAACATACAAAATAAAAAACAACCTTTTTATTTTATTTTTCACGTTTTGAGAAATAAGAGAAGCACGAGAAACAATCTTCCTTCCATTGTTTCTTCATCCCTTCCATGGTCTCCTTCATCTTCCTTTCATCCTACCCGTCATCCCTTCACTTCTCTCATATTTTGTAGTTAATGTTGAAAACTCAAAACATAAAACTCATTTTAAACCAAATGTTACCTAAAGTTTTTATCCCCCTCTCCAAGTATAAAAGTTGCCTCTTTCATCAACTTCCCCGAGGCCAGCAGCATTAACACAAGCTTGAAAATTAATGTTTATTGTGAATAGGTTGTTTTCTCTATCCTTTCGATATTGTTAAAAATATACAATTCAAATCACCAGTTACAACCCAAGGCAAGTTTATGTTTTTGGATTCCGCCTTTATATAGTTCCATACATTTAATCTTTCACTATCACGACGCTTTGCATAAACAATCGTGAGAGCCAGCACCATCCATGGATATGGATATCCGATATCCAAAAATGATTTTAGATACAGACACGGATATGACACTATCTGAATTCATATCAGACTCTTTATAGGCCTATCCAATTGTTGTTGTGGCTATGAATTCAAACGCATTTTCATCGTTTCTAGTTTGTCTTATTTGTATTTCTTCTGTGTTTACAGTGTCAGGTTCATTCTGATTACCTGTGGCATCTTGCATTTCAATGGCTTCAGAATAAACAGGCTCAACTGGGGTGTTTTCAATTGACGTTGAAGCTGTTTCTTGAGGATGTGCGACATTTGTTTGCTGTCGTTTATCCAGTATCTCCTGAGAGACTGAGGGTTCTATATTTTGATTTTGTTGTTGTGTATTTCGATTATGAGTGTGTAAATTGTGCCTTAGCTTTTACATATGTAAATGTTCATTTTCCTATATTAAAACTGGGCTGTGGACACTCTGGCTTGTATTATCTTCACTTCAAACTATTTGATTGTTGGTCTATTCCTGTTGTGAATCTTTTTATGTTGTGCTCATGCGTTCAGTATTAGAATTATGATGTGTATTGTCTATGATGTTTTGGGGGTCTATCTCCATGTTACCACCGTTATATGCAATTTGTAGATGCCCAAAACAATTACAATTTGGGCATGTGTTTGGCTTCCACTCACAATCAAGTGGTTGAGTGAATTAGTCGTTATTTTTATTTAAAATTGCCACTTCATTTGCGAAGTTAAAATCGTTAATCTAAAGGAAATATGGGCCTCATGAATGCCTCTAATAATAATAATGCAGTCGCTGTTAATTATGACTGCTGTTAATTATGACTATGAAATATATGGCAGACTGACGTTGGAACAACATTTTTAAATGGTGATTTAGAAGAGGCTAATTATATATCGCAACTGGAGGGTTCTGAAGACGGTGAGAGTGGAAACAGGACATGTAGATTGTTAAGATCAATTTATCATCTTAAGCAGGCATAAAGGAGTTGGAATAATATTTTGATAAGGTAAATCAAATAGTTTGGTTCTACTCAAAACACAAGGAAACTGTGTGTGTGTATATAGAGAAGAAGAAATGATGATGTAATTTATTTTATTTTATATAAGTTGACTATTAATACTAATTGGTAATGATGTAGATTAAAGTGAGCGGGTAAGTATCGAGATATTTGTGATATTTACTAACTATAGATACCACCTCCTTTTCTCATTTAATGTATGACAACAAATCAAACTCTAACTCTCACTAAAACAAGTTGGATAATTTTGATTTGCACACCAAGCTAGGAGGTAGAAGGAACCGCACTCCGAAGGGGAAGAGCTAACGACAAAACATGTTAAACAACGCACTAGATCTAAGGTAAATGTTCGATTTAAAATTAGTTATTTTCTTATATATATATATATATATATATATATATATATATATATATGTCTCTTTTACTCTCGACCACAAAAAGTATTTTTTTTAAAATCAAAACATTAGTTTAAAATATATTTACAATTATTAATATATATGTTTATATATAATTTTTTTTCAGCATCATCTGAAATATTGTGTGTGTGTCTACAAGTGTGTGTGTGTTTATATATATATATACAAGTGTGTGTTTATATATATATATATATATATATATATATATATATATATATATATAAACGCGCACACACACATTAGTGTGTGTCTATAAATAAGCACATATATATTAAATATAACATCTTGTTAATACATATGTGTTTATTTATAGACATGCACCAATGTGTGTGTTCACGTCTATATGTATACACTTATTTTATATAATGTGATAGTTAATCAATATGATCACAAATACCTTTGTCGATTATCACATGTATTTCTTAGATTAGTTTGTTTACATTAATTTGTACATCTTATAATTTTATTGATTATGAATATGAATCTTTAATAAAACAAAATATAGCTAATCAAATTTAAAATTAAATTTGAATTAAATTATAAAAATTTTAATATAAAAAATGTAAAAAACAAATTAAAACATAATTAAAATTTAAATATCAAACTCTCCTTTTATCAAATATACACTAAAATTTAGTTTAACTACATTATTCATGAAAATAAAAAAATAAAGATCCGGTGCAGAACAAAATAAAAAGAACTTTTTTTTTAAAATGTACCTCATTGACCTAACTGCCAATACATCTGATTCAACAATGGTATCAGAGTGTTCGTTGTGTTAACATGAATAATTAACTAACATGTATGGTAGTCCCATGATGGGTGTCTAAAGCTAGGGTGTTTAACTAAGGAGAAGGTTGCTTTAATTAAGAAACTTTCTTATCGATGGAAACCTTCTTTCTCATAGCCCTTACATGGCTCATTGAAGCGGTAAGGCCCAAATTTTTTTTAAACCTTAGGTTGATTCAAATATTATATTTGAACATTACAAACTTAAATTTAAAACTGTTTTGAATTTGAATAAATTAAAATTTTATGAAAGTTATAATGCAAATTTAAAATTCTTTTAAATTTTACATAAATATAAAAGTTATATTTAACTTAATTTAAAGGTTTAATCAATAAAGAATCTCATATTATGCTTTTTTTATATATATAAAGGCTTAATCAATAAAGAATCTTACATTATGCGTGTGTGTGTGTGTATATATATATAACTGTATAAATTATAAAAAAATGATAGAAAGAGTGGTACTCAATTTAAGCAAAGAGGGAGGTTAAATGAACAATAGCCCTTCAGGCAGTATACTTAAGATGTTAAACATACGATGTCATGAGACATTATACTCATCTCCTTTAAAATATCGATAATACTCGATTACATTTTAAATTATGAATTTGAGTAATGTTGCTCTCCATTATTTGTAATATAAATATAGTATTATACATACTTATGGTTGTTGAACACCCTTAAACCATAAAATATTTATAGTGATGTTTATATTGTTTATAGATTGATAAAATTATTTTGTATTATACTTAGATAATCGCGAAATAATGGTTCTAAAGTATTTAATGTACTTTATGATTTGTTGAGCACCCTCAAGACCAAAAAGATATTTATGTGCAACTATATATATAGTTAGGAATTATGTACAACATATAATTAGTAAAGTGTACCTACCATTTATAGGAATTATGTGCAACTAATTTCATAAGTATAAAAACATACAAAATGTTATCTACTTTAAGCTAAATGATTTGTGTAGATTAAATGACAACAATGAAGCTATTTCTATAGAAAAACACACTAGTGCAAACTATAAAAAGGGTTAAGAAATGTTAAGATCGCACTCACCTTCGAAATACTCAGGCATGTAGATTCTAATGAGCCTAAGGTTAAAACCGATAAAAATGCAACACTAAAAGAAATACCGTCCTAAGAGTCATGGTCAATTAGAGTGTGAACTTGCTTAATTTTATGTATTTTCTACCATGAGCATCGATCTTTAAAGATAACATAAGAATATGGAAGGTCATTCCATATTTCAGCACCTAAAAAAGTTGTACGACAAACAATCTCGTTCCACAAGGTATGAGTTCTCATGGAAATTGTTTCATATGAAAATGAAAAAGGGATTCCCTTCTAAGATCGCATGCTCAATATGCTTGGGCACATAGAGAGATTGGCCAAGTTTTGAATGACTCTTGATCAAGAGTTACAAACCGACTTGATTCTTGGATCATGAACTTCGTAGTTTAATCCATTGATATTGATCAACTTTGATATGAACTCGTTGAAGTATGTTGTCATGGTTCTCCTTAATATGTTAAGGACAGCAAAGAGTCCGTTCATGAAGGAACCAAGTGCAGTATTCGCAGTTAAGGCCCATCTTCTTGGAATAGTTCAAACAAGAGAAAATGTAGGTTGATGGGCAGGAAGGGTAAAGGCACAACGTAGGAAGAGAAGGTCGAATGTCACCATTGCTCTAAATGGAACGTTGGAAGTGGGACTATTTAGGTTATTAAAGATGCTCAATGGGAAGGAATTTATTTTTGCTCCAAAAGGTATTTTTCCTCATAGAAAAATGTTAATCTATAAGTGCTTCTTTTGGGTTTTAGATACTGTATCTGAAACTTATATATGTAATTCATTATAAATGAAAGGAAGTCCGGATTAAGGATCTTAAGGCTAATTTAACACTAGAGGGGGGGGGGGTGAATAGTGTTTAATGGATTCTAAGACTTATATGGACTAATTTAAAAATTATGTTATAAATAAATGCAGAACTTAATCACAGAACTATCATAGAATCAAACACAGATATAGTAAGTAAATAAAAAATAGTAAAAGGAAAGAACACACCGGATTTTATACTGGTTCGGAGTTACCCTACGTCCAATCCTGTACCAAGGCAAAACACCTCATGCAGATTTTTATTAAATCAATGTCGAGATTACAATCCTCAATTTCTAAAGGCCTTGAGGTACCCTCCTGTCTCTCGAGTCCAGGGCAAACTTTCTTGATTTACGGGCCACAAGATTACCCAATTGATTTCCAGGCACAACCACACCATATAGAGAGACACGATAAATGTTTGATTACAAGTTGATCCTATAACTCTGAATAGCACTTTGATCTTCGAGAGAGGGCAAAGAATCAAACAAGAATGAGATTCTAATTTGATTCACTTGAGAATTCGGCAGAATTTCGGCACGATCTTAAAAATATGAAAATTTTAGAATATGAATTTGTGGAGGAGGAGTAAAGAAAATAAGAAAAATAGTTAGTTAAAATATTCATTTGTGAAGACTATTTATAGACCAGTAACGGTCATAACCATTCGTGAAGAGATTTAAACGAATAGACACTTCTTTTGAAAATTGAAACTTTTGAATTTAACGGCCACCATGCCGACATGGGGTATTCCATGATGTCGACATCCCTTAGTTAAAAAACAATGTGAAGTTTAAAACAAGAGTTTATTAAAAAAACAAAAACAAAGAACATTTTAAGGCTAAAACATCTTTTTGAAAATCATTTGAAAAGATAATTTTTAAGGCTAAAACATTTTGAAGAGCAGTTTTGAAAATCATTTTGAAAAACCATTTTGAAGTAGTTTTGCAAGCTTCTTCCTACAGAATATCTTATCACATAAGGACTCGAGAACTTGTACAAAACCAGGATGTTCATGGGTTTGTAAGCCACTTGTCGTAGGTTTGTAAGCTACTTGTCGTGGGTTTGTAAGCCACTAAGAAGGTAGAAGTGGATTCCATCCCAAATGAAATATGGAATGAAGATTTCCGTGCTATTATGAAGTTTTAACAATAAACTAGACACATATCTTGAAATCTTGATCTTGATACTCTAGAGTCTTCAATCTTCATATCTCCATTCTGAATCTTGAGTCTTGAGTCTTTATACTGATCAGTCTTCAGTAATCAATACCTTCATATATATATATATATATATATATATATATCCTGCATATACATATCTATCTAGAAAATAGTGTTAGTATATATTTTATAATAAGATAAGTTAAAAAGGTTGTTGTCATCAAAACCAACATTCAGTTCCTAACAATAAAGATTTAGGAGCAAGAGTCCCATTGCAAGAGGAACGGTATAATTTTATGTTGCGAATAAAGCTACTGTAGCTATTGTAGTAGCAGGAGATTACCATGTAAAGCTTGATAGTGGACATGATTTAGTTTTCTATAATTGTTATTTTATATTTACTTTATTACTAGAATAATCTCTCTTTCCCTTCTAATGGAAAATGGTTACAGTTTTATTTGTAATTGCAATGTTATGAATATTTGTTATGATAATAAAACCGTATGCTTTTGTACTCCTAAAGATGACATTTAAAATAAATGACTACTCCCTATGGAACTGTAGAGTAGGCCATATAAGTAAAAAACGATTAAACAAGTTAAGAAACTAATGGTTTCTAGCAACTTTTGATTCCGAAGCATTTGATACTTGTAAATCATGTCTCAAAGGTAAATGCCCAAGCACACATTTAGTGGGAGCAGCGAAAGAGTTAATGAACTACAGATGTATGTAGTCCTATGTCTATAGCAACCAAAGGCAAATCCTTATACTTCATTACATTCACTAGTGATTTTTCTAGATATGAATATATATAACTTATGAAACACAAATCATATGTATACGATAAGTTCATAGAATATAAAAACGAAGTCTAAAACCAGACATGCAAGAATATTAAAACACTTGGATATAATGGTGGCAATGACTACACTAGATATGAACTCTAAGGTTACTTGAAAGAGAATGGGATTCTGTAATAACCCGGTTTTTAGAGGTAATTAATAACAATCATTTGATTAATTAAATTTGACTTTAAAAATTAAAATGATTATTTGAGTATCAAAATTTTATAATAAGGTAATTTGTGATGAAATTATATAGTTTGAGGATACGTGAAATAAATAAATTAAATTATTTATTGATAAAAAAGCATTTTATTAATGGGGTTTGAATTTAGTTAGTAAATGAATTTAAATAAAAAAATTAATTAAATAAAAAAATTGTAAAAAATGATTTTACAGGATAGTTAATAATATGATTCTTATCTTTAATAGTAGTTGTAATACCTTGGTGTCATACTTTTTTAGTGCTAGCGTGAACTACCAAAAATGTCCCTCTACAAATATTATCAAAATCTTACTATCACTTAAAAATAGGATCTAATGAATAAACTTATTTTACCAATTCAAAACGCTCCTCTACAATATTACCAAGTCAAAACATATTGTTACTTAAAAAATAGGATCCAAAAAAAATTAAAAAAAAAATCAAAATGCCAATCTATAAATATTACCAAATCAAATCTTAATATCACTTATAAATAGGATCTAACAAATAGATTTTTTTGCAAATTCAAAACACCACTCTATAAATAAAATTTGTTGAAAAATAATTCACGTGCGAAACGTATGCCATAACACTTGTTAAAATAATTACCGTAATATAGTTGGATTGGTTTTGGCTAGAAATTATAATCGTTTCATGAATTAAAGTTAAAAAAGAAAAACAATGAATTAAGTTAGTAAAGTAAAGCCCAATAGTACTCAACCCCAAACCCAAATTAAGTTTCATGATTTCTCCATCTCTAGAATGTTCTTTCTCCTAATGTTTCTTCTCCAACTATAAATAAAACCTTCATATTAATATTTCAAACTTTAAAAAAGAAAAATCTTACCCAAATCATCCTCATTCAATAATCAAACTAAAATCAACTAAACTATCATAAATTTCAAAATTAAACTATGAGCATCTCGACTGAATGCCTTGTTCAGTCGACTGAATGCCTTGTTCAGTCGACTAAACCCAATCGACTGAATATGAACAACTTATCTACTTTTTTGGCTATGCTCTCAGGCTCTAGTTTTACACTAAGCCATTCGACTGAAGCCTTCTTTCAGTCGACTGACCTAGTATAAAATGGCTAGTTTTTTGAAGTGATATCTCCGTGTCTCTTCACTCCAGAAGTTGCATCTCTCAGCTCTTGCAGCCACTTCTTTTTATCAATAGCGAAATTGGAAAGTTGCACCCCTACTTTAGCATCCCTACAACATCTATAAAAACCCCTAACCATCGCTGAATCATAACACAACTTTATGCTTTGATTTCCACTCCTAAATTCTCAATTCCTAAAGCAATTCTCCGAGTTCTATGAAATCCATCTGATTCAGAGATTTCGACTAGTTTGTTTCATACCTGCATCCCATACTCTAGTCGAATAAACTCCTTAGCCCCTACACCTCTACTCAATATCATGTACTTTGGCTATAGAGTCATTATACATCAAACTGACATTTTGTATATCAAGATACGCTGTGTCAGAAAGTTATTGTTACACTACTTATAATTGTTGTTGAAGTCCTATTTGGTTGTTCAAACGGAGTCTATAAACCTATTCCTCCGAGTGAAGTGATGGTGTTGATAGTGAAATACCGTAGAGAAGCTTCGGGACTAGATGTAGGACGGGAGGTCCAAACCAGTATAAAATCGACTGTTTGATCTACTATACAATTCACTTGAATTTACATCATTTACTTAATCGGCCATTCTCGATCCAGTGCATAGCGACTAACAAGTGGTTTTAGAGCCTGGAATTCAATCGATCATTACAACATCATAGAATAATGGCCAGAAAGAGAAGATCCAATCAGAGCTCAAAGGAAGTCGAGAGAAAGCAAATTTCTGGAAGTGAGCAACAATCTATAGATTCAAGGTACATGTGTTGTGTGGTTAATCTCAGCTCAAAATTGGTATGCTTAGATTCTATATATAGTGATCTTTTACAAACGCATGAGAAGTTATCAAAAGATTTTAAAACATCACCAAAGGTCAATTCTATTGCTTTAGCTAAATTAGATGATTGTGAGCATAAAATTAGTATTTTAACGGAAGAAAATAAGTTTTTAGTAAAAATAAACTAAAACTTTTGAATATACATTGGAAGAACTTATTTTACGGATAGATTTTCTATTAAAAGATAATGAGCACTTAAATGATAAAAATACTGATCTTTTAAAGAAATTTGAAGTTTTGCAAAATAAAAATATATTTTTGAAAAATTCTTTAGATGATTCAAATTTTAAACTTGTCACTTGAAAAGGAGAATAGGGCTTTAATGATAAGAATCTAGAATTAATTAAAGAACGTTAATTATTAAAAGATCATAATATTATGTTGCAAAAAGAAATTTGTGATTCTAAAGTTGTTTTGATAAATTAAATGAGAAAATCACAAATTTTAAAAGAGAAAAAGTTGATTTATCTTCCTTAATTACTAATAGCAAAGCTCACAATAACAGAACTGGTTCCTGTATACACATTTTAATGCTAGTATTAAAAGTAGAGATAGTTCTAAAACCAATCATTATCATAATATTATTATGCTTTGAAATAGAAAAAATCCTTTGAATACTAAATCAATAATAATTTATGTTGATACATGGGTTCCTGCTAATCTAACTGATTATGAAGATAATCATACATTAGCAATTATTACGACACTGTGATTAATAGTGAAAATTATATTTTTAAGAGATCAACCACAACTGGATATGGTTTCCTAATTCATAAACCTTATATCTATTGTAAAATGAGTATCATTTTTCTTACATTTGAAATATCTATTGGATACTCATCGCTTTGCATTAATGCCAAAATTATTTATTTTTAACTTTTCTATGATATTCACCATTTATTTTTAATTTTCTCATACTTTTTGTTAATTACAAAAGGAGAAGAAATAAAGAGCATGTTGATAGGGCGAGTACTTAGTTAAAAGTTAAAGAGAAACATTATACTTAGGGGGAGTTTTTATCATATAGTACGCTAATGCTCTTATCCCTTTTTGTTAGTGAAAAATGAGGAGAAGAACCTATATTACATAATTTATATTGGCATTTACATGAAGTCGAGGGAAATAAACTTACATAACATATATCTAGGGGGAGTTATTATTTTATATTAATGTTGTATGGTTGTCATCATCAAAAAGTGGGAGAATGAAAAAACCATATATATATATGGTGTTTTAATGATAACAGCCATACAACAATGCTAGTATTATGTTTATTGAGTTATTTTAGGTCAAAACGATGATGGAAAAGGTGTAAAATAAAATGGATAAAATATGCAAAGCTAGGATTCGAACCCAGGTAGGCTGAGAGATGAGCACATGCCTTTACCACTAAACTACACAAGCTTTTAGAAACTATAATGATTCGATCGACTGAAAGCCTTGTTCAGTCGACTGAACCTAGTCGACTGAATATGAACAACTTGTCTACTATTTTTGGTTATGCTCTCGGGCTCAAATTTTACACTAAGCCAGTTGATTGAAGCCTTCTTCCAGTCGACTGACCTAGTATAAAACGACTAGTTTTTTGAAGTGATATCTTCGTGTCTCTTCGCTCCATAGGTTGCATCTCTCCGCTTCTGCAGCCACTTCTCTTCATCAATGGAGAAATTGGACGGTTGCACTCATACTTTAGCATCCTTATAACATCTATATAAACCCCTAACCATCCCTGAATCATAAGACAACTCTTTGCTTTGATTTTCACTCCTAAAATCTCAATTCCTAAAGCAATTCTTCGAGTTCTAAGAAATTCATCTAATTCAGGGATTTCGACTAGTTTGTTTCATCTCAACATATTCTAATCGAATAAACTCCTTAGCCTCCACACCTCTACGCAATATCATTTATTTTGGTTATAGGAGTCATTATACATCAAACTAACATTCTATATATCAAGATATGTTGTGTCAGAAAGTAACATTTATTACACTGCTTGTAATTATTGTTGAATTCCTATTCGGTTGTTCAGATGGAGTTTGTAAACCTATTCTTATGGGTGAAATAAGGGTGTTGATAGTGAAATACCAAAGAGGAGCTTCGAGATTAGACGTAGAATGGAAGGTCCGAACCGGTATAAAATTAACTATGTGATCTACTATACTATTCCATTGTATTTACATTGTTTGCTACAATCGGCCATTTTTGATCCAGTGCATAGCGACTAACACATTTTATATATTTGGCTGTGTGACAGCCACTTGCCGTGTGTTGGCATATATGTAGTTGCCCTTGTGTTACCTAGGCCAACAGTCAGTTACTTATAGGGGCATGTGTCGAATTGTGACCGTGTAGAGTCCTCGCATTGACGAGCACAAAGGTGGATCTTGTCACGATGTAGAGGGGGAGTTAACCGATGACTATATGAGTGGTGTTAAATGGACACATTTGAGGCTCCTGGCACAGGAAGAATTGCTATCAGTCGCCCATTTGGTTCCGATGTGTGTGATAGATAGGCACATACTATTTATAATCTTATGGGATATATGACTCCACCTAGGACTTTATGTCTTATATATAGTCATTTACCCATCACGATACATTTTATAATATTCTAAATGAGGAGATGATATGGTACCTATGACCGTATCCAGAATATTAATGGATTTTCATATACTTTATTATATATACATAATTCTTTGATAGGCGGCCTATATTTCTATATTTTATATTGATGATGATACTTTATTTGAGATTGAGAGATATTGAGGCAATGACATGTGCTAGCCCAACTATTCTTAGTGATATTTCATTTGTTACTGATTTCTGGGTTTTGATGATGATTTCTAGATATGGATGATTCACCCAATTGATGTTAATTTTGTGATTTTGATTTGATGTGTTTCCTTATGTGTGATGACATCATTACACATGACTTCGTTATATGTGTGTTATGTGATGTTTCGATGGTTGTGTATGATATTACAATTATATACCATCCCTACATTGCTCTATATATAAATTTACAATGTGATCGCTAACTTGTGTTACTATGCCTATATTATTATTCGTAGTATAAACTTTATCACATATATTTATTAACCCTTGATTTAGACATGTCTAACCCATGTGTTACTTATGTAATACTCGGGTCAGTCTAAGATTTTATAGGTATAGAGACATTGAGACCAGCTTATGTTTACTAGGCATAGTGGAGCTAGTTATATAGTTTGGTTGCATGTTATTACATATGGTGTACTTTATGTATGTATATTCTTAAGTTGTATTTCATCCTTTTAGGGTGCAAATCAAAGGCAACATTGTTCGGTAATCTTTCTATTTTAATGTTACTTATAATTATATGTGTTTATCCTTATGTTCATGCTGATCAGATCCCAAATAATTATAACAAATTTATATATACCTTTTGTTGTCCAATTTAATGTGTTTATTCAATATTATTTTAAGAAACATATACAACTTCTTCTTTATATTAATATAACTCAACCATATATATATATATATATATATATATATGTGAAAAATATTTGGAATTTAAAACTAATTTTAAATAAGCTATAACTATTTTGTTATATATTAAATACATAAATATATTTTAGTTGTTTAAAATTATGTTATAAACTAATATACATTCGGCTTTTAGAAAATATTTAATATTATTATAATATTATTCTACAATATTAATAATTAATATATTTTTAAAATATTAATAATTAATATATTTTTAAACTATTTTTAATATATTAATATGTATGTATGTATGTATGTATGTATGTATGTGTGTATCTGTATCTGTATCTAAAAAATTTAAACAAATCCATAAGAATTTGATCTATAAAAAAATCCTTTTAATATTCTGGCTGAATATATATTTTTATTATTAATATATATTTACCTACTAGCTTACCTCTTAACCGAGGAATAGTTAAATTGAGAATGTTGGAAACGTATTTATCATGTTGATTACTTACTTGTTTATGGAAATCATTGATACTATACTTAACACTAAAAGCTGATGACGTAGACTTTAACTGTGAGATTCGAGAATGAAGTGTCTAGGCAAGGCTTTGATATGCAATCAGTGCTCTAACTTACCTGGCTTCACCCTTGGATGGGGAATAGTTAAGTTGGAATATCGAAAATGAGTTACGCGAACATTGATTTTTATAAGCAATTGTTTTTTACTAGATAATTGATTAGTCGATTATCGAACTTGACCTAATATTAACTTAGAAGGTATCTAAACGCTTCACGATTACATACTAATGAGAACCTCCGATAGGAGCATTGGTACGAAACGTATCTAGCTTTCGCTTACTTCTGAAAGAACCAAAATTGAGTCAACCAGAAATCCATCGAATTGGTTTTGAAGAGACTGAGATCAGTAAGTGTTTTACTTATTGAATACCACTTCAAAAATAGTACACGAGTTCTATGCTTTGGGAGCGGTTGTGAAATGTTATAGAGTTGAAATGTATATCCTAAGGTTAAGTCCAAGGGAGAGGTCTGTGTTAACATTTCAAATGATGCTATCCTATGGGACTGTCTATCTTGAGGAGTATTCCAAGCGAGATAACAACATTAGCATTCGTCGGAGGACTTATGCAGAAATCTGTATGGAGATTTGATATTTGATCGAGAAGCTCGAATCCATGTAGCGATTCATGATCTGTTCGAGATGATGGAATCCATTTGAGGATTCGTGTCCTGTTCGAGTGATGAAGACTCATGTGAGAGATGTCGAACGTAACCTCGCAACTGGAAATAACAGAAAATAGAGTAGGATGCACAAATTGGGGGTTAGCCGATTCGCGTTAGGGTATTATCAACTCCATATCTAGAGATACTTATCGATTGTTGGCCAACGGGAATTGATGATATTTGGTTCCACTTTGTTCATGTTTATGTTCGGATAATGGGCTGCTTTTGTTTACCTTAATGGTATATTTTACCTAGAAACATACGACACTTGGAAGGTACTTTCTGACCCTTGTGCATGGAGTTCGGATTCGGCTTTATCGAAGCGATCACCACGAAAAAGTCCAATACGCAAACATACCTCGGCGGTTTTGAATGTAACTTAAATATATTATGGTGTGACCAATGTAAGCATCACAGCTTTTGATATGATTTATATTCTACAACATAAACAATATCTATCATATCACTATATTAAACCTAATGAATGGTTGGTTTCTTTGAGGGGAAAACCATTATGGGAATCAGTACGGTCTCGATGGTTATTGTTACTTATCACACATATTCCTTGAGTTTCTCATATTGGTTTACCAGACCGATCCAAGAATTATTCTCTTATAATACTAGTGTCAACTCCATGTATATTTTCAAATTTAACTATAGACACTTTGGGGCTTATGGAGAAGAGCGGGATGATTATCCACCGTAGTATTCTTATTTTCGCTATATTACTATATTGTACATATTAGCATTGTGAGGACAACCAATTATAACTGTCTAGGCCGATGATAGTACTTAGGTTTTGTAATTCTGAAATTTCTATATTTAGAGTAACCCTTTGTACTATTCTTTTGATATTATATATTATCATTTCTTTATGATACTCTGATGTTTTATTTTTTCTTTCTTGTTCTATTCTTTTTTTATTTTCCCTAACTTTATGTCTATCCGGCACTTGGGTGTTCGACACACGAATACCTTGGTTTACCGTCGAGGGTCGAGGGTCGAAAGTCAGGTCGTTACAGTTATCGTCTAATAATTGATAGTGGAACCGCTGTCCCAAGCGACTCAGAGCGTTCTTTTGCTGGAACATAGGATTTGCGGTGATTAAACATGTTATGAAATGGGATTATTTGGATGTTGGGACATATTTGATGCGATCGTTCTTTGGAAGAGAACCGTCTCGTCAAATTCAAGAACAATAATTTGTGATCGACCGCTTGCTGACAAAGTGTGTTCAAGCATTTGAATGGATGAAAATACAATAGCTTTAAAAATCATGGACAATCCAAGGTGACACGAAGCAAGATAAGAAAAAATAGGGGAGTGACTTGGAGTTGAGGCCAGAATTCTTAAGGCTCAGATAAATTTGGTATTTTCCTCGGATTTGACTCGGGCTGAGATTAGGAGGACGCAAGGTTTGCAAAGGCCATAGTTTATGGACTTGGTCGACTTGGTCGATCATAAGTTAGGGTTCCAATCATCCATCGGTTGTAGATGATCATAGCCTGTGGTGGTGGTGGATGGACCACAACCACCACTGTAACGTGAAAAAACGACCACCAACCTTGTAATCGGATCTAAGTATCATCTTTGATGCAGCCAAGGAAGCGAATTCGACGATGTAAATCGAATCCGTCCAGGATCTCACACGATTAGCGGAAATAATCGGTGAATCAATGATAAATCGGTGAATTTAAGAATACCCAAATTCCCAAATCCGTTGATCATGAAGATACCGGATTCTAGCAATCTTTGACACGTTGATCGCGCACGATGCCGTGAGAGAAGATCTACAATTCTTCGAACGTTGATCAAGCGCACTTGATTCCGTGAATTGGCTTCAACAATCGTTGATTCGAGCGCACTCGAATGCCGAAGGTGGAGATAGGAGATAACACTCAACTACCAATTTTAATGGAAGCAAGAAGCACAGACCAAATTTTATTTAAAATTCAACTCCTTTCAATGATACAACTCACCCGCTATTTATAGGATTTTACAACACTAGTATTCACGACTCAACAGTAATTACAACATACAACAGGTGCTTGCGACCTACGACTCAACACAGGTCGTTAACGACCTAACAGACAAATGACCTACGACTCACGAGCTAACACATGCACGGTTTAACAGATACAATTACAACACACGCGATCTATGACATAATAGTAGCACGCGACTTAACAGGTATATGCGACATAAGAAATGCGGCTTCCAGGAGCGACTTAAGAAATCTCGCGACCTAACTTCAACGACCTAACAGATCTTCGCGACCTAAGAAATCTTCAGCATCCAGAAGCGACTTAATGAAGCTCGCTCGCGACCTAGGAATCTCACGCCATAAGCTGGAAACGACCTAAGAATCGCCGCGACCTAAGGCAGAAGAGGAGCGACTTTTGGAAATCTGGAGCGACATAAGGTTCGCCGCGACTTAAGGCATCTCACGACCTATTGGATTTCGCGACGTAGTAAGCTCGCGACATACGGTGAAGTGCTCTAGGGTTTCGCCGCCGCGATTTAGGGAAGGATTCGCGACATCCCCGGTATGCGCTGCATCAATCTTGAAGGGATCGGTGACGATATCCTTGTAGAAGCTGACGGCGATTAAAATGAAAATCTAGTAGCGGAGGCATCTTCTGATGATCAGTGGTGGTCTTAAGGAAGCAATGGAGAGAAGTTAAGGCTTAGGAGATTAGCTCACTTGGAATCGCCATTAAGAGCACACTTGAAGGCAAATGAAAATGTGAAGGCATGAAAGAAGAAAAAGCTAAGTATTCGATACTTAAAAACAATTTTCAAGTTAAGTGACTCAGCAAAAGAACTTGGTACCAACCTAATCAGGTCGGTACCGAGATGAAGTTCTGACTAAAAATTGAAAAGGCGAAAAGAGGGAAGGTAGTATGTACCTGACTAAGCCGTGGATCGATCTCTAGAGTGTGGTCTTGGCCTTAGCATGAGTAACGGAGCTACTACTATCTAAAGCACTAGAACAGATAGCTTCGAAATGAAGACAACACATTGAAGCAACTCTTGAATAATCAACAGACTTATATGGATGATTGTATATGCTCGTTTTGTTTCAGAGCACGCTTTGTTTCTAACAAAAGCATACTCTGGGGGGGGGGGGGCTTGTGTTATCCAGCTTTTGGACCAAGCGGCTTTAAAATGAATCTGGACGTCAAGATGAAGACGGGACGGTTCAAGGACTTAGGAATATGCTTGGAAGGACAATAGAAAGTTGTTTCAAGAGTTGAGAGTCCAATTGGTGCCAAGGAAACAGGTTGGTGCCGAACTCTTTTAGGTTGGTGCCAAGCATTTTTTGTGCACCATATGGATCTCCGGAACTATATCTTATGGACTACAGTTAAGGTGATCATCTTGAGCACTTCAGGTTAGTACTGGGACAAATTTCTGGCTCCAGGGACTTCGTCTCCCCTCCTATATTCTCAAATCTGATGTTAGAACTGGTATTCGTAGATCTACAACTTCATATGGACGATTTCTCTATAAATATGATATTTAGAGCATTTGGAAAAGGTCCTTTGGCACTTTATCTTCTTCACCCTATTTCTCTACACAACCCTTGTCACAAAGGAAGCTATGTTTTACTGCTCTAGGCTGTTGATCAGTAAAAACCATGTACTTATGACCAAAATCTATAAGCGATAACATTATAGTGGACGTAAGCCTCAGATTGGCCGAACCACTATAAAAATTATCAGTGATTTCTACTTTATTTTGCTAGATCTCTTTATTTCAGTTCATTTAGGGGTGTTGTGTCATGTTTTGGTTTAACACGTAATGATGATTTTGTTGGACAAATAGCATCATTTTATGATGTTCTTGTCAGGAGAATGGTATGGGGTCGCCGTCTCTTTTTGCAGGGCGGCCAGAGGATTTTGTTAGAAGTTTGTCGAGTTGTGGTAAAATAGGGTGGACATAAAGGTCGGTCATCTAGGAAAATGGCAACCAAGGAGGAACACATCTTAGAACCACGAGCAATCAAGGAATCCAAGAGGTGATGTCATCTTCATATGACTTAGTCGTTGAATGACAACATGGAGGGACGTTGTTTGCAACGCTCGAAACTATCGAGAGGGTATCACAGGAAAGGCACTAAGTTTAAGGGAAATGAGTTGGCCAGACCTTTGCGAGTTGAAGTGTTGAAGGCAGACATGTTGATGGCTGAAAATGATACCGATCAAGTCGCATTGTGCGGGTCTATGCTGTTAGGCTTTGAATTGATAAGTCGGTTTAGACATTTGCAAGAAAATCAAGCAACATATATGTTTAGTAATTTTTATACAAAGTTAGGTACAATAATAAACATAACATATACTTCAAGATTGCTTTGAAATTAATTATAGAATCTAAGATTGACACTTAAGATATACTTATCTTGTCTTATATCTCATCTGATACAAGAATGAATCTCTTAAATCCTTGAGACAAGACTTAACTAAAATCCAAAGTTTTGAAAATTGGATCAAAGTGAGGGATGTTGTTGAGCTTAAGGTATTAAAGGGCAGTGCTTAGTGCACCAAGTTATCATGGTTGATGCATCACTTGGATATTTCTTCTGAATCCTTTTTCCTACGTCGTTTATGTTTGAAATGAACTATGTGATGGTAATGCTTTACGAGTGGTGTTTATTCCAAACTTGGGTTGTTTTTCTTATGTGCAAGATACTATCTCAGCTATGGACATGATCAAAACTTGTGTGAATGCTCTATGCTTTCTTATTTTTTGGCAATATACCCAACTATGTGTCGTTTGATCGTTAAGGAATTATATACAAAACACTTGATAACATTAAAAAAATTATAGATAAATATAGTAAACGCTATTTTAAATACAGCAAACACTAAAAATCAATGAATTAAACATTGAAATCTAAGACAAAAAAATTCAATCTTGAATTAAAAGTTGATCTAAAACTAAAAAAATTGGTCTTTAATTTTAGAAGTTAAAGAGTGAATATTAGTCTTGTAACAACCTGTTCCTTAATGGGCCTAAATTTCAACAAAAATCGAAACTCAAGTCCATCAAAGCACAGATCGTTGGATTTTATACCTACAAATAAGCATGAGTATTATCAGAGATTTATAGAAATCTAAACTCACAGTGGAAAAAATAATAGGATAAAAATACCGATTATGGCTACTACCTTGGAATTAAGGGTATTCCTTGGACAGCAGTTTGTCACATCAGCATCGAGCATGAAAGAAAAAATGACTTCTCCAACAACTAAACATGTCCAACTCCAGCGATCTTTTTCTTTAAATCTATCATGTGAGTTGTAATGAGGAGGGGGTTAGAACAATGTTCTGGTGACTTGAAAATCTATCAACTTTCCATAACATAAATTTATACTGATTGATTTCCATTTAATTGTTATGTCTATTAAGGTTAGCAAATTCTAATCTAACCTTGCATTACATGCACGATTACTTACCTACCCATTCCCAAGGTACAAAATACTGACGAAGCCTTATCAACCACCCAATACTTCCAACCCATTTGTCACTTAATACTTCCAAATATGAAGCGGGCTTCTACTATCACCACATAATACTTTTAAAAGGGAAATAGGCAGACTTTGCCATTTAAGACCTCAATTCTGGTAGACTCCATCATTTAAGACCTATTCCCAAGATGGACTTCTGGCACCGTCATTATTGGTCTATTGGTCCTAGCTATAGAGACCTTTGACCACTATCCATGGCCTTATAATTTAAAATAGCCATATTACTAGAGAATCTATCGTTATTAAAGTCTTAGCAGTGTGAGAGACTGTACCCAAGCCACTTAATACCTTATTAACAAGGACTAGGCAGGCCTCTAACTATTTAACACCTATTTATAGGTAGGCATTTGTCATTTAATACCTAACCCTAAGGTGGAATCCTCACTGGTACTGTCTAGTAGACATTGCTTGGAAATATGATTAGGCTACTTAGTGCTTCTTTATAGGAGAGAGGCGAACCCTAGATCAGTCACTTAGTATCTCAAACCTGAAGCGAACTCTTTCTGAGATATCTATCAGCACTCTTAATTATGGATATGGAATCTCATTAGGTTACTTCTTTCGATAGGGAGGTGGGCCCTAAGATAGCCACTTAATACCTCAACACTGAAGTAAACCTTTCTAGAGATATCCCTCACCACTTCCTAATTCCAGATTTGGACCATTTAATATTTTTCAATTAAGAAAGTAGGTCCAATCTCTCACACCGTCATGGGTCCTAGGATTAGTGATATCTCACATTAGTAGTAAGTGCATCCGACTGCAGGTAGCCTCATAGTAAAGGACAGTCTTCCGTCGAGTGACTCTGCTGACCTCGCATCACTAACCCACTAAGTCCAGTTTACCATCCTAAGTCTTTAATTATCTTACCTTAGGTAGATATTAGACTTAGCTAACTAATTCCCCTTTTTGTTTAAGAAAATAAGATTTACCTTAAATAATTATCCACCTATAAATCCCCCTTTTAATGATCATAAATGTCAATTTGTTCATAAAATCCTAAGGGACATTTTCCTAGACATTTACATATGATTACTAATTTTAAATTAGTAACATTTTATATCTATTCCATTTTTATCATTTTCATTAAACCATTTGTCCCTATTAATCGTAACTCCTGATTCATTTCCATTAATTGGAGTTATAATCTTTAATTCCCATATTTTCACATACAACAAGGGAATAAATATTCATATCAAAATTTGCAACAACAGATTTGTAAATAAAATATTACATCAATTCAATGGAATGTTATAAACGATGGGAATTGCAATCTCAACTCCATATTCTATTCAACTCCTCTTTTATGAAGAAATAGATAAGAAGGAAATATATGTGGAACAAGTGGTGTAAACTACGAATAAAATCCATAATCTAAACCCTTATTTTATTGAAGAAACACAAATTTGAATCAAAGAGGAAGGAGAAGTGGAATAGATTATGATAAAACAATCCCATTAAATTTATGTAAATAATTGAGAATCCAATCCTATCCATTAATTCCCATTAATTGCCTATTAATAGGAATTACTACCTTTCCTAATTTCTATCTACTCGCTTCATTAAATATAATAATAACCAACGAAAGTTACGCATGAATAAACGTTGTTCTTCTTTATTAATGCAATAAATACGTATAAACTTCCTAATAAACCTACCTATTCGTAACCAAATATATTCTTGTCATAAATATATAACTAGAATATGCTTTCTATGTTTAATTTACTGGAATTAGATTCCCTAGGAAAATTTTCCGCTATAATTTCCATAAATTAGTTTAACACAAAGAGGAAAGATTGACTCCGTCTGAAATTACAAGGAATGAATAATTCGGATATTCCTTGTTAAATAAAAAGTCTCCTTTTGAATGAGAAGTGAAAAAGGTAAACAAATTTATAAAAAATCAAACAAATGTTTTTCCTACAAATTAATCTATGGAAAATCTACAACCTAGCACAAATTAGGCAATAATCGAAAAATCCTTTTTTACACCCAAGTACAGATCTAGAATAAAAATATACAACATTCAAATTCTAAAATCTTTGGGAATGATTTTCAGATCTAGGTGTAAACATATTTCAAATTAGATCTAAAACCAGAATATGTAGGCAATAGTTTTCTACACTAATTGAAGCCTACAATTTACAAATAAAATTGATTTAGGTATAAAAATCAAACGTATGCCAATGGAATAGATTTAAAATCATAAACAATGTATAAATTTTCACACTCACCTTTGAAAAGCGATCTAAATCACCAGATCTGAAGAGAACCTTAAATTCATCTCCAAATCATTTTTAATCCAAGAAATATGTATAAAAAGAGTATATACATATATTAGAGTTATAGATCTGAGAAGAGATTTGGGATTGGTAGAGAAAATAGATACAAATATACAAATATATATATATATATAAATTACCTCAAATACGTGTATAGTTGATTCTCTTTTCTTCTCCTTTTCATTTAATTTTTATTCTTCTCCAATTTGTATGAATATAAATACAAATATTTTATTTTTATAATTTAGAAACAAATCGAAGAAGAAGAAATGAAAGAGTTCCGCTAGTGCCTCGAGAATAATATAAGAAGAGAAGGGAGGGTTAGGCCTAAATTTATAGGCGCAAGAATCAACCTCAACAGTCAGATCAAAATATATTAAAAGCGGGCCGTTGGGCCTAGGCTAACCCTAGCTGTCACACAGGGAGTGATCGACCGCCTCCTACCTAGGGGTCGACCGCTCATAGTGGCAGGTCGACTTGTGGGCTGGGGTTAATTAATATAAAACGTTAATTAATTCTAATTGAATTATTTCCGTTTCGAATTCGTTTTTCATCCATAACTTCTTCGTTTGGACTCGGATTGCAAAACTCTAAATATGAATGTTGCTCAGAATTTCGACACGAATAAAATGGTGCAAGTTTCATGGTCAAATTCCATCGTTTGTACAAATTCCATTTTTGAAGCTAAGTTAATTAACTAATTAGTTAAATTACTAACGCCAAATTACAGGGTGTTACAAGTCTTTAATCGACATGTACAATTTTAGACGGTCTAGAACCGTAATTTAGTTTCTAACTCTATTTTTAATCAGGCTTTGTTTATTTCAAATGCTGAAAGCTAGATGTTTAATACTGATTGCTGAATGTTGAATTCTGATTGTTGACTATTGAATACTAAATCATGAATGGGTGTTTGTTTAAATGTTTAAAACTTCTGATTATAATTAAAGTATGTAGTTATTTTGATAGTATTTCCTTATATATACGTTTGTTTTCATTTAATAATGAGTAAAATTAAGAATTTGAATTATGATAAAAGTAAATTATCAGAAACTTGAAATTTGATAATTTAAATTTCTAAAGTGTTTGAAGTTTAATAAAGGGTACTTTTGGCACAGGTCCTTATTAAGTTTCAAAATTCACGAAAAGTCCTTCACTAAATTTCAGTGTAAATTAGGTCCCTGTTTTTTATTCACGATTATTGCAGAGCATGATGCAACATTTCATAAAAGTTGCTGACATTTCCGCAATATTTCTGTACACTGTGAACATAGTGTATGAAAGTTGCTGAAATATCAACACTTATTTATAAAAGTTGCTGATATTTCAGCAACATTTATGTACACTGTGAACACAGTTTATGAAAGTTGCTGAAATATCAGCACTTATTTATAAAAGTTGCTGACATTTCAGCAATAATTTTTCTTTGTTTTTACAATAAAACTTTGACATGGATAGTTGCTGAAATATCAGCACTTATTTATAAAAGTTGCTAACATTTCAGCAATAATTTTTCTTTGTTTTTACAATAAAACTTTGATACAGATAGTTGCTGAAATATCAGCACTTATTTATAAAAGTTGCTGACATTTCAGCAATAATTTTTCTTCGTTTCCAAAAAACAAGGACCCGCTTTACAATGAAACTTTGACAGGGACCCGCTTTACAATATGAAAGTATGATAGGGATGCATCCCTAATTGAACATAGGATATAAAATTGAAAATTTTCAATTTTGAAAGCTTTTGTTATAAATTGTTATTCAAAATTTTAATTTAAAATGTTATATTTTCAAAAAAGTTTTTTTCTCAAATGTATTTTAAAAGATCATCCAAAGAAAATTAATTATGGTAAATTTAATTAGCTGAAATATTTTACTTGAGGAACATTAATTTTTAAAAAATTGAGGTTGAAAAACATAAATTTAAAAGGAATTCAAAAATAATCAATCGATTTACATATTTAAAATTTTAAAATATTGGATTTGTGTAATGTATATTTTGTAATATTATATTTTCTAAAGTTCGAAATTTTAGTATTCTTAAGCTAAAATAAGTTTAAGGTAAGGACATAAATGTAAGATTATCATTAAGTATTGAGCATTTGAACAAGCATTTAAAAGTGTTTAATATTTTTTTTCATTTAATATGCGTTTTAGTTCTTAATACCTATAAGAAATAAACGCTTTTAATGTTCTTACTAAGCAATAAATGGTTGATCAAATCGACCGTAGGTTTACCTACTGTTAGAGCAATTCAACTTCATCCGAAGCCCAATTTTCCTACATACATTCTCACATTGTTTCAGCGATACCAAAATCAATTTTCTCTATTTTCTCTATTATTTAAGCTCAGTCAAAATCATGATCTCTAATTTTGTCTCAACCAAAATCAGTCAGATACCATATAAAAGGAAACGAAAATAGGGTTTCACAATCCCACTTCCACTTTGACTGTTGTCCCTCTGATGATTCTTCAATGGCTTCAAAGAAAACAATGATGGTCACAAATGATGATGGAATCGATGCGCCTGGGCTACATCATCTCGTTTATCTTCTTGTCTCCTCAAATCGATATTGCATTCTAGTTTGTGCTCCTGCTACGTAATATTTCTATCATTTTACTTTCATTTTTTTGGTGTAATACGTAACTTTCTATTTATCTACAACTAGTGCTTAATTATTGATTTTATAACTGGATAAGGCTTATAAGTTCATAAAATTTAACATAAGAAAAACGAAGAAGTATCAATAGCTTGGAGAAGAAGCGGGAAAAGACAGTTGACGATCGAGTTTATTGGCAAAACATGTGATCAATGTGAAGATAGCAGGGAGTTTAGGGTATGTTTCCAAGCTTTGTGTTGATATAGGTTTGGTAGCCAACTTATATTTATTTTTTTCTAATCACTTAATTATAGAAATTATGATTTTGTGTGTGTGATACTTCGTTTTATCTCAATTGATGGTTTTATTGGTTTTGGTGTGGATGAATTTGCTATCTGGTAACAAGGAGAATTGAAGATGCATACCGGGTAATGGTTAAATAGAAACATTGTTAATTCTGTCTTTAATGGATGTTAAGTTGGAACAAACACTTCCACAGATATTACCATTGTTTTGAATGCTTGATCGGGCTTCAGGTCGGACCTCGATTAACCGTTGGCTGTTAGCCACCACGTTCGGGAAGAGAATCAAGCCGTGGAAAGAAATAACCGAAGGTTGGATCGAGAAACCCCCCAAAACCATGTAGATCGAACCTCAGCTAACTGTTTATTTTGAAGTTCATTATTTCTTCAAGCTCTTTCAGCTACGATTTCCCCAAATCTGAACCAAAACCAAAAATCCTATCGCTAAGAGTGGCAGCAAGAGCACCATCACCTAAGCTATTAAGTTATTGAGAGTCTGAGAGTATGGTAATTTTTGAATAAAGCAGACATTCAATGGATTGATTATATAATTCATGCTGATTTATAGCTATAATTTAGCTTGCGGCTGCTACCTACAAGTTGAAGTGGGATAATTATTTTGTTCTTGTAGCTATTAATTTTTATATTTAATAAATTCTTAGTTTTATGTGCTGTAATGTATAATTATGGGACCTTATGTATCAATGATATTATTTTTTACAGTTGTAAGGTATAAGTCGAAGAAATAAAAAATTGTGATGGTTCGACCAGTCGGACCTTCAAAACCCTGAACTTTTAACGATCGTGGTTCATGAAACATGAGTTTTACTAATCATAAGATGTTAGAATACATTCTCCTATGTTTTACCACTTTCATTTTGAGTGGAGAACAATTTGAACCATTTTATTTTTTGTTTCCTATCAAAATAGAAATGTTGAAAGGGAGCTTATTCTTGACTAAAGTTTGTTTTATAAATTTTTTATATTAAACAAAGTTGGCATAAATATGACCTGATAAAAACTATACACTATTGATGCTAATACTTGTATGTTATGATGTATTGCTTAGCATCTAATCTTTGTTAAATCCAAATCTAACATATGTTTTACTTTTGAATGTTATCTTTTTTATTTTGCATATTCACATTGGATTAAACAAATAAAGAATAAAGATTGCAAGTTGATGCCAATGTTAAAATGCACGTACAACTGAATACTTGCTACTATTACTATTCACGCTTTAGTTTCATTGGTAATTAACAAGTGATCATCACTGTTTTGTGTTTAATTTTAAAAAGCTAGCAGCACCGCTAACATTTAAATAATATCAGTTGATATTAATTATGTTGTGCTGCATAGCATTTAGTCTTTCCTAAATCCAAATTCCACATGTGTTTTATGATTAAATGTTAGCTTATCAATTTCGTTGTGCTGCTTGGATGTGCTAGGGTATGTAACGATCCGAAATTTAATCACTTTAAATATGGATATTTAATATATTATTAAATAATTTATATATGGATTTTAAATTCAAAATACCCTTTTTAATTTATAACTAGTGATGGTGAAAAGATTTTTAAATTTTTCTTACAAAAATAAATATTTCAAAGGAAATTAGAAAATATTACCGAAAAGCTTTTTTTAAAATTTTCAATTTTTCACCATTTAAAAGTTGTTTAAAATGTTGTAAACACTTTAGTTAATATATTTACACATTTTTAATAACTTAAGTTTTGATTAGGAAATTAAATAAGGATAAAAATCATAAGTGTACCATAAGTTGTTGTGATCTTTTTTAAGTTAAAAATCAAATTCAAATAAAGTAAAATATGAAACATCATTTCAATTCTTATCCAAAGTACACAATTGGATAATACATGTTGGTTAAAAGAGCTTGCCCTTGCCTTGGATGTGTAAAGCATGATGGAGGGATAAGGATGATGATGTGGCATTATCCTAATGGAAAGCAAGTGTACTTGGGGGTAGAAAGGTAATTTCATTCCATTATTTTCTATAAAAAAAAATCTCTTTTTCTTTCTCTCCTTTCATCACTTTTCAAAAAATTTTAAAAATTTATTTTCCTTTTAAAAGCTTGAAAAATATCTTTAATGGCTTCCTTCAAATTTTAAAACTTGAAACCATCTCCATTTTGTTTTAAAAACTTTTAAATTTGCTTAAAAACCTCCTTTTTTCCTTTACCTCCTCTTAGCCAAAACAAGTCCATGCCTACCCTCCTCCATGTTGGCCGAGCCCACTTTCATTATAGCCATGCCCAATGGTGCCTGGGTCGAGCCCATTAGCTTGTTAAGGTTGAAAAGATCACCTTTTGCTAAGGGATTTTCAAAGTGCTAGGCTATTTCAAAGTTTGAAAAAGATTTAAAAAGTTTTTGGTGAGCAAACTATTTTATATTTTGAAAGATTTTACCTTTATGTTGCCATGTTTATTTACATAATGTATTGTATGTTTGGCTGTAAATCCATGTTGTTTTGTGTATATATATGTGTAATATTAGTTGTAGTTTAAATTTGACTTGTTAAATGTGGCTTAGAAGTTTGGTTTAGTGTTAAAGTTGTCATTTTGCTTATATATGTGATTGTATATATAAATTTGGATGTGTAAACTTGGTTGTTTGGTTATGTGTTAAGAAATTTAGCAACTTGCATGCTATTGTGACTTGAGATCGCTTGGAAAGAAATCAACTTGTTTGCTAGTTTTCAATGGCAAATTCTATTTCAACCCGAGTATTTACTTAGTAGCCCCCCAAAAATTTAAAAAGTCTGTAAACCCAAAAAATAACTTAGTAGCCCCCTACCATTTCCAGAACTACCCTTCCCATCATGCAAAACGTGAAAATTTTCTTCACTGATTTAGAAACTAGGGTTAGAATTTTTTTATTCACTGACTTAGAAATTTAGTAGTGAAAAATTGAATTTTTTCGTAGTAAAGTCTATAACCCAAAAATAACTTAGTAGTGAAAAATTAAAAAATTTCTTCACTGATTTAGAAACCCAATTTATATATTCTTCAGAACTACAATTAAAAAAGTCTATAAACCCGAAAATAAGGTAATGTTTGTTTTTAAAACGAATTTTTTGTTTTCGGTTTTCAATATGCATCTCAAATATGAAAAAAAATGGAGGGACGACGGAGATGATGAAAGAAAGACGGATGGGACGACGAAGGGGATAGAGGGACGACAGAAGAATGGATTGTTTCACGTGCTTGTGTTATTTCTCAAAATGCGGAAAATAAAAAAGAGTTGTTTTCTATTTTGTATGTTAACTTTGTTTTCTAAATTGGTCGTTTTCGATAATATAAATGTGTCGTGTGCATTTTTGTATGAACGAAAACTCAAAACTAAAAATAACAAACCAAATACTACCTAACTTAGTATATAAAAACTGAATTTTTTCTTCACCGATTTAGAAACTATGGTTTTGAAGAAGCGATGGTTTAGACAGTAAGAAACTGACGTAAGAAGATAATGGAATTGAGAAGAAAGAAAGTACGCAACTTTCTAAGGGTATTTTAGTCTTTAAAATTTTATTTATTTTAGAGGGTTTACTAAGTAATTATCTGTGTTGAAATAGAATTTGCCGTTTTCAATTTACTAAAAAGTTTCAAAGATTTAAACCTTGGGTTTGGTTTCCAAAACAAAACTTTTCATATGTTTCACAAGAAGTAAAGTTAGAAGTTGAGTTTGGAGAAAGATCTAACTTGGAGCTAACTCCAACGAGTTGCATTCATAGCGAAAGTCGCTATGAATGCAGTTTGAAAAAAGCTAGTGTTTTAGATCTTATAGCAATTCCTTTTGAAATGGTTTTTGAAAACTTTTTTTTTCAAAATACTAATTAAGTATAAAGTTAATCATTTTGGTAATTAAATATGAGTTTAATATTTAATTAATAAATAATTTTTTTAATTAAGAATATTATTAATCAATTGTAATTAAGTAATTAGTGTTTAATTATGGATTTAGTTGATTAATTACAATTAATAGTTAAGAAGGTTTTAATTAATGGTTAATTAAGTTAAAATTTAATTAAGAAATAATTTTTAATAATTAAGTTTAATTAATCATTTAACTAGGATTAATTAATAATTAATTACTAATTAGGTGGGATCAAATTAATTAATCTAATTGGATTTAATTAAGATTTTAATTAGGGATTAATTAAGTTTTAAATTATGGTTAATTAAGATTTAAATAGTAATTAAAAATGATTTATTTAGGAATTAAATAGTGATTTAATTAGTAATTACACAAAGAATTTAATGTTATTTAATAAAGATTTAATCTTTAACTTTATCAATTATTTTTAAGTTAGTTTATTTACAAGTAAACTGATTTTAAACTAAGGATTCTCTTGTCTGTGCCATTAGTAGACAATGACTATGAATAAGTTATACTAAACTTGGACATCTATTAGTAGAATAAAAAACCGTTCCGCTATAGCTTTAATTGAATTGATTGTTTGGACACCTTTTAGGAGAATAAATCCCCATTCTGTTATAACAGAACATCACAGGCTGTTTGGACATCTATTCAACATGACAAATCACAATCCTGCTATTATGTTATTTGGACATGTAGTTGCCAGTTGGTTTATATTGTCATGTTATTCCGTGATTTGTTTTATGAATCGTATTTACATATATGATGACTTATATAAATAATTGTTAAGTGACTTGGAAGATAAATAAATAAATAAATTGTAACTTGATTTAGTATCATTGTGGTCACTAAGCCTCCTTTCAAATTGTAACATTATGGTTTTTTAAGTGGGTTCAATTCTATATCAATTTAAGGTGAAGTGTTTTGAATGTTTTTGGAGATTTATAAATTGTTTTATAAATGATTTAGGAGATTATAAAAGAGTTTATAAATGATTTGGAATTTAAGAAAAAGAGTTTTCATAAATGGAAATGATTTACTAAAAGGGTTTATTGAAGAAATTTATAAAAGGAATTTGAGATGGGGTTTCCCTTAATTGACCTTTTTAATTACGGTGGTATGGAACTTTCATTCCATACTTGACATTGAAGGAATAGTGTTTGGGGTTATTCTTATCTCTAATTTAAATAACATTTGTTTGATCCTTTTTAGTTTGATTTTAAAATGAGGAATCTTTAACAATGTTTTATGAATATGCTTATACCGGTGGAATAAGTATATGAATATTTAATAAATATTCTAAAAAGTGATTAAATAAATGAAAGATTTATTTCAGTGGGGCTTAGTGGGTGCTATGGGTAGTTAAACCTCTGAATTGTTGTTGCTTGTATATTTGATAGTTAAATAATCGACTACCAAATCTTAACATGATTTAACTCAAGAAGTATGTTATGTATTTTCAAGTTCCCCGGTAAGGACTCGAGTACTTAATGCATACTTCCAAAAAACCGGAATTGAGTTAGTCGAAAATTACTGCTTAGTTACGGAGACAACGGTTTCAGATAAGGACGATTTATCCAAACTACTCCAAACTAATAACGTTCATGATAGATCATTATGAAGTATGCTATGGACTCGTACTATTCTTCCTGAGGGTGATTCCAAAATGGAGGATAGTAATTGAAGAATGTTTGTTCAATCTCGGAACAACTTGTTTGGATGAATCCTGGCAGTGCATTTCTGCCTGGAGGGTAGTGTTAGCATTCCTAAATGGTTTGCTATGAGGGAAAAGGTAATCATGGCCTCTCAAAACTTACTCCTCGGGAATGGCAAAAACAGGGTAGATGCAACAGAGCTATGGGGATCGCTCCCATTAGGATATGATCATCCCAAGGTCTCGTGTTGATATCTCTATGTATGCTTTGAGGCCCATTTTTGGTTGATGATCACAACCAAGGTGTGATCATATTAGGTATTATCCAATAAGGTGTATGTCGATTCTACGTTGATAGAGGTCGAAAGGTTTTCGATCTCACTGTACATTTTATCTAGAGGTGTATAGATATGTGGAAGGTAGTCTCTTTCCTTGCCATTTGTTTAAAATTCATTCTTTAATAAGCACCTTCGGCTTTTGATTTGTATACCTACTATTTCTATCATTTACACACATTACAGCTACTTGATATATTTACTTTAAAACCTTAGACATTATTATAATATCACTGGATTTTATAATAAAAATGTTTTGGTCATCGTAAGGTAAAAACCCATCTGTGTTTATGTGCGATGAGATCTTACGAGATACCTTTGATTTCAAAGGATTTTATAAGTTATAATAAAATTTCTAGTGATTTGAGTTTCTCACGCTGGTTTTACCAGATTGACCCGGATGTTGTTTTCTTATAATGCTCGGGTCTGACCGAGCATATTTTCCAAATTAGCTTTGGATGCATTGGAGCTCAGAATACGAGCTGGAGGCCATGACGTATCTACATATTTCTTTATGTTCCACTGCGTGGTTTTGTTGTATTTATTAGAAATTGTAAGGACGGGTGTTGTAACTGTCTAAGTAGATGATCGGCTAGTACTCTGATGGATGGATGTATATAAAAGTTTTCTTTTGTAAAGGTCATTGTTATGTTATAAATTATTCGTTGCGATGTGATATTTTATGTTGTTTAGTTTCTTCTTATCTTCTTTTTTCTTTTTCCTTTAACCATCTATCTTTTTGGCACTTGGTTGTTTGGCACGTGAATACCGTAGATGTATTAATGTCGACTTCTAAGGGTCAAAAAGATGGATCGTTACAGTTGGTATCAGAGCTTAGGTTGAGCGAACACCTAGGCTTTGGTGGGGTGAACTCATTATAAATAGTGTCATGAGTTCCTAGAATGAGTTGAGTGTATTATATATATGAGCATGCATTTGTTGGTGCTATAAAATGTTTTATATTGTGTGGGTTTTTCTATTGAGCGACCTATGAATTCTGGTCGATTCATCTGTCAGCGTTATCGATAGAGATTCCTAAATACTTAAACAATACAAACAGGCACGGTTAAAATGAGTATATAAAATAATTTTACCTAGGGTTATATTTCTTATATAAAGGAAATTTCCTCATTTATATAGTTATTTGGGTGTGGGTATGGGTGTTGGTTGGAGGAATGAAGATGGTTATTTAATACCATTTATAGATGATACCTTTCCCAATATAAGTCCTACCTGGAAGTGTATTCTTAGGATATTTTATTATGATTAGGTAGTAAGACATGAGCACTGAAGGAAGATAGGGAAGGGGGAATGATAGTACTTCGATCATCGAAGGTCGAACCCCAACTGTTAGAAGGATAGGATCATCAGAAGAAGTAGCACGTTTTGAAGGAAAGCCGTTTTAGGGCATAAAATCCATTATAGGATTCCAGGCATGGCTTTGTTCTTGTGATAATATTTTCAAAGCGTAGCTATTTCAGATGAGCAGAAGCACTCTTTAGCGTCTTGGCGGTTATAAGATGGAGCGGCGGCATGGTGGGTGTGACGCCCCACCCCGAGACCCATATTAACAAAGAGTATTACGGGGTAATATTGTCTGCTAATGTGGAGAATAGGGCTGGTTAGGAGAGACCATTTAAAGTCTTGTCTTAAATATCTATTGAATATGTGGATTAGTGCTTTATATTTTTTTTCCTCTATCTCAAGTGGATCGACGTATCCAATAAATGCTTAATACAAAACTACAGGTGGCTATAGGATCTATCAGAACAAAATACAACAACTCAAATGCTAAATATATCACAGAACAACAGATAATCATATATATACACATGTACAAATACATCATAGAGTATACAAAATGATACATCAATATGTGGTATGGCGACCACAATACAAACACGAGTCAAAAGAATATACATATCAGAGTAGCTATAAAAGGACTACTCAAAAACTATATCAAAAAGGCGATAGCAGAAAAGAGTCCATGCGGAAGCAGAATATGCTAAGTCCAATGGTACCTAACCTGAAACACCTCGGTCTAACCCGAGTATAAAATACACGGGCCAGTCTAGCCAAACATATCAGTTTAAGAGGATAAGCAGTAATAAATGCATAAGAATAAGGGTGATGTTCTTCTTAAACAAGAAGGAACAATACTGAGTATAAGCATGAGTAGTATGGTACGGTTACTTTAAGTGTTGAGATGATATCACTTACACAAACATATAATCTCGAAAGAGATAAAACAATCCATAAAACACTAAATATAGCAAGCCTCATATCATCGGCATATCACAAATCATCAATAATGGTTTAAGGAAAATATAATTCCTAAAAAGGAGAAATCCCAAAACCCACCATACCGGCAAACTCAAAGAAATCTCAAAGAAATCACCATCTCAAAAATATGCCACAAGGCAATCAAATATAACTCTCCAACATAGGAGAATATAATCCCAAATAAACGCCAAAAGGCAAATCTCATGTAATAACGCCAATAGGAAAATCTCAATAATAACGCCAAAAGGAAAATCTCAAATAACACCAGTGTAGGCAACTCAAATTCCCATAAGGTAATCACCATATATATATATAATGGCTCGAATGGCCAACCATGAAAAGGGCGATACACTCGGGAAATCAATGAAAACATCTCAAAATTTGCATGTGCTTTTGGTCGAAGCCTGCCAAGTACTGATCTCAAATATGGTACCATGCCCGAAGGAAAATATGTTAAAATGACAAATACACCGCAATGGCAAATATGCCGCAATGGAAAATACGCCGCAATGGCAAACGTCGCAATGGCAAACGTCTCGAGGACAAATACGCCGCAATGGCAAACGTCTCGAGGACAAATACACCGCAATGGCAAATGTGTCACAAACTCTCGGATAGGAACCCGAACAGTGTAACGTGTGTCCCATATCACACGTTCGCACAAAACAGTTTACTAACCACTAGTAAATTTCACACTCAAAGCAGTAAAAAGTTTACCTCATCTCATCGGTAAACTCGACTCGAAGTTCAAAACGATCAAAAAGACAAGTCGGGAATTAACCTATAAGATGAACGCATGTGTCCCACACCACGTGTTTTACCAAACCATTTAATTCTCCTTCTCATTCACTTGAAATGTACAAAAACATGTAATTTATATATAAAATAATTTACTTTGGAAAATAAGCTTTGGAAACCAGTTCTCGAAATCAATTTGAAAATTTCCCTTATTATAGAAAATAAATAGATTTTACACTTGAAAATACTTGAAAATATTATATAATATTATTTTGAAATTCCCATATATTTTAAAAATTATTTCAAAATTGTTTGGAAAAATCCGTGCTCGAAATCAAAGAAATCACTCAAAACCATCATTCAAATTCAATTCAAAATTGAATTTCAAATTCATCAAGACTTGGCTAGCCTATTGATAGGCATCATAGCCCTCAAAACATTTCAAAAATATCATAAAAACATGAAGTAAAAGTCAAAAGTCGGACGGAAAAAGAACAAAAATGCATAGGCAAGATAATACCCAGGTCTGAAATCTTCTCTGGGTTCAACTTACGGACATGAAACAGGTGGCCAAACGACATCTGATTGACCTAAAAATTGGTGTGCTCATATTTGAAAACTCCAGCTTTCAAACAAAAAAAGAATCAGTGAATTCTGACTGGAAATGAAAATGCTACGCTGTCTCAAACATGAACTCAGGCCATGTTTGTAACAGTTCAAAAACAAAAATGTGCCCAAGCCTAAAAATCATCTTGGATTCAACTTACAGGCCTGAAACAGAGGATCAAACTAACTCATATTGAGCTGAAAATTGGTATGCACATACTAGAAAACTCCGTCTTTCAAACAAAAAAAGAATCAATGAATTCGGACTGGAAATGAAAAAGTTACACTGTCTCAAACATAGACTCAGGCCATGTTTGCAACATTTCAAAAAACAAATGTACAGGCCTGAAAACCATCTCGCGTTCAACTTTCAGACATGAAACAGAGGACCAAACGACCTCAGATTGAGCTGATAATTGGTATGAATATAGTAGAAAACTTTATCTTTCAATAAAAAAGAATCGATAAATTTCAGTAAGAAATGAAAGAGTTATGCTATCTCAAACATGGACTCGGGCCATGTTTGCAGCAACTCAAACAAAATGTGTGCATGCAAAAATCTGGGTTTGTATTAATTCTATACCTCTGTTTTGAACATCCAAATGACAATATTTTTCAAATAAAATTTGCAGAGACCAATATCAACATGCAACCTACCAAATGAAAGAAATCCGGCAGCATATCGTTGCCGGAATCAAAAGTTACAGGCTTCCAAAGTAGCAACATGAAACTGATTTTGAACAGAGAACAACAACATAAACTTTGTACAGAGAGCAAATTATTCACAGTTTTTGGCGATTTTGAACTTGGTTCAGCTAGTATATGTGAGTAGTACTACTCACCTTGCTGTAGTTGTGCAAAATCTCGAATTAGAGTTGAAAGATTGATGCTTTGGCTTGATTTCAGCATTCAAGCACCTGTAGAAGAAGAAAAAGATGCATGCAAAGAAGAAAATTTACTGTAATTAGAAAACCCTCTCCTCAAACAAAGATTTTTTAATGAAATAGCGAAGTTTTGGAGTTCATTACCTTTTTATTTTGCTCTAGATTGAAAAAGATCTCAGTTTGATGAATTAATTTGAAGAAATAAGCTTGGATTTGGCAAAAAGAGTTGAGTTTGGTTTTCTTTCAGCTTGAAGAGGAAGGAGATGATGTTTGAACGTACTATAATTTGTTTTCTCACTTTCTCTTAACTGGTTAAGAGCACTAATGGGCTTTGGACCCATTATTTAAAAGAAAATTTAATGGCCTAAGTAATTATTTCACACTTAAACTAGAATGTTCACATATTTACACTATATAATAAAACAAAGCCATTTCTCGTTCAAATTTTCAACCAAACAAAGTATGTAAACTTACATACACATGAAATAAAATATATTTTTCATCATATAAAAAGATTAATTTTAGTTTTAAAACATTTTTACTATTAAAAGCCTCTATTTTACATAAATACACTATTTACACCAAATAAATTCATAAAACCACATTTTTAACTTCTAAAATTCAACAAAAAATATTTTCTTACCTAGTAAAATATAACAAACCATTTTAAACTCAATTTTATAATTAATACTCATTTTTAAACCAAATTCCAACTTTTTATTTAATTGAACACCCTTTAAAAATCAAATACTTCATTTAAAAATTATTAAAAGAAGTAATTGGCAATAATTAATAAAATTATTGCATTTTCTCTAAATAAAGATCATTTTCCATTAATTCTTAACCCAAACAAATAAAATAAAGCTTTTAAACTTTATTTTCTCATTTTATTCCCAAAATTTCATTGTTTATTCCAAATAAACAATTTAAAATTTTATTTTAATTCACAATATTAAATCATAACTACCGTTATAATTTAATATTTACAGGTAATCTCCAAAACCAGGGTTGTTACAGTGGGATTCCGTTACAGCTAATGTTCCGGAAGAAGATTTTTCTTGGGATAAATTTAAAAGGATGTTTGAAGACCAATTCATTCATTTAACAGAAAAGACCCATTTATATAGGAATTTCTTAGATCTTAAGAAAAGAGATGGGTCTGTATCAGAATATGAGATCAGATTCATGTGTTGTCACGTTTTGGACCAGAACTCACTAGCACACCCCTCAAGAAGAATGTGAAGTTTGTGATGGGAATGAAGGAGGATTTTCAAGAGAAAATGACTGCTTGTCTAAAAGGATCATTTGTGGATTTAGTAGATATGGCTTTGAGGTATGAAGTTCTTATGAAAAGGAAGCCAACAACAGCACCTAACAACAATAACCCGAATAAAAGGAAGTTCAACCCACAATGGAAAAAGAAGTGGAAGTGAAAATCAGGAGGAGCAGCTCAAGAGAACAAGTTCAAGGATTATAAGTGCAATGTTTATAAGCAGAAGGGCCACATTTCGAAGTTCTGTAAGAATTCTGGAGCACATAATCAGCAAACATGGTTATTTCTCCAATGGCCCAAAAGATACCCTACTTTAGTTGCCACCAGTTCAGACATATGGAAAGGGATTGTATGCATATGCAAAAAGGTCAGCAAGCAAAGGTTTATGCTATTAAGAATGAACCCTCAACTTCAGGGAATGAAGAGGGGAAGGGAGTTCTGGAAGGCCTTTATTTATAAATGATATTTTGGTTCGAGTTTTATTGGATAATGGAGCTTCCCATGGCTTTATTTCTAAAGAATTGGTTGATAGACTATGAATTACCCCAAAATTTGTAGAAATCCCTATTTGTGTATCTAACCTCGTGGGTGGTATAACTAATCTATGCATGGTTTTTGAAGATGCACGAGTTACATACGTAACCCAGCACTTTCCATGTGACATGTTCGTCATGGATTTTAAAGGTTTCAACGTTTTGCTTGGTATGGATTTTCTAGCAAAGAATGAAGCTATCCTAGTTTGTGTCAGAAGGACGGTATCTTTACAAACTAAATTAGGGAAATTTATTGAGATATTGTGTGTGAAGCCGAATAAGTTAATAGATAGTTTTCTTTATGCATTGGATTCACCTCGGGAAAAGTTGGAATCATTATTAGTTGTTTAAGATTTCCCCGACATCTTTGAAGAAGTAAATAGTCTACCCCCACTTCATGAGATTGAGCTTAGTATTAACTTGAACCCTAGATGGAAACCGTTTATGCAGCGTAAGCATAAGATGGTTCTGAGGAAAAGAAAAGAGTTAGTAAATCAGATAGAGGAATTGTTGAGTAAGGGTCCGATTAAGCCAAGTCACTCGGATTGGGAAGCAGCCGTAGGTTTCGTTGCTAAGTCAGATGGTTCGCCAATGCTTTGTGTGGACTTCAATGAATTGAATAAGTAGCTGTATAAGAACGAGTATCCCTTACCCAGCATAGATGACATGTTTAAACAACTACAGGGTGCTAAGGTATTCTTGCATATGGATTTGGACACGGGATTTCATCAACTAAGGATATCTGAATATGATTCACCCATGATAGCTTTTAGAGGACCAAAGGGTTTCTTTGAGTGGTTGGTTGTGCCTTATGGGCTAACCAACGCACGCGCTCATTTTGTAGTTGTCATGATCGAGTTTTTAGAGATATACTCAATAAATTTGTGTTGGTCTCAACGGATGGCATCCTTATTTATTCTAAGATCGAGGAGGAACACAAGTGCCACTTAGAGTCCGTATTGGAAACATTAAGGAGGCATGACTTGAAGGCTAAATTTTCTAAGTGCCATTTTTGGAAAACTGAAGTAAGACTCCTTGGACATGTAGTGTTAGAGGATAGTATAAGAGGGCTTGCCCCAAGTCGTTGTAGATAAGTAGGTTGTGTGTATTTTATTGTGTATGAATTGTTATTCTATGGTTGATTAGCGTATGCTTTTGTATGAGTTTATGATATGGATATATGCCTTTATGTTAGTTTGTGTTACCTTCTTGTGTGCTAATTTCGGGGCTCTTTTAAGGGAGGAGAATGTAACGACCTGAAATTTAATCACTTTATATATGGATATTTAATATATTATTATATAATTTATATATGGATTTTAAAACTAAAAATACCCTTTTTAATTTATAACTAGCGATGGTGAATTTTTTTTAAATTTTTTTTACAAAAATAAATAGTTCAAAGGAAATTAGAAAATGCAACCAAATAGCTTTTTGAAATTTTTTAATTTTTCACCATTTAAAAGTTGTTTAAATGTTGCAAAAACTTTAGTTAATATATTTACATATTTTAAATAATTTAAGTATGGATTAGGAAATTAAATAATGTTAAAAATCATAAGTGTACTTATGTAAGCTGATATGACCATTTTTTCATTAAAAATCAAATTTAAATAAAGTAAAATATGAAACATCATTTCATTACTTATCCAAAGTACACAATTGGGTAATACATGTTGGTTAAAAGGGCTTACCCTTGCCTTGGACGTGTAAAGCATGATGGAGGGATAAGGATGATGATGTGGCATCATTATAATGGAGGGTAAGTGTACTAGGGGTAGAAAGGTAATTTCATTCCATTATTTTCTATAAAAACAAATCTCCTTTTTCTCTCTCCTTTCATTTTCACTTTTCAAAAACTTTTCAAAATTTTATTTTTCTTTTAAAAGCTTGAAAAATATCTTTAATGACTTCCTTCAAAATTCTAAAACTTCAAACCATCTCCTTTGTTTTAGAAACTTTTAACTGTGCTTAAAAACACTTCTTTTCTTCCTGCTTTACCTCCTCTTAGCCAAAACAAGTCCATGTCCACCCTCCTCAATGTCATTCGAGCCCACTTTCACTGTCTCCTAGCCCAATGGTGCCTAGGCTGAGCCTATTAGCATGTTAAGGTTGAAAAGATCACTTTTTGCTAAGGGATTTTCAAAGTGCTAGGCTATTTTAAAGTCTGAAAAAGATTTGAAAAGTTTTTGGTGAGAAATTTTTTACTTTTATGTTGCCATATTTATTTGTGTAACGTATTGTATGTTTGGTTGTAAATCCATGTTATTTTGTATACGTATATGTGTAATATTAGTTGTAGTTTGAATTTGACTTGTTAAATGTAGCTTAGAAGTTTGATTTGGTGTTAAAGTTGTCATTTTGCTTATATATGGGAATGTGTATATAAATGTGCATGTGTAAACTTGTTTGTTTGGTTATGTTATGAAAGTTAGCAACTTGCATGCTATTATGACTTGAGATTGCTTGGAAAGAAATCAACTTGTTTACTAGTTTTCAAGTTACTAAAAAGTTTCAAAGATTTAAACCTTGGGTTTGGTTTCCAAAATAAAACTTTCCATATGATTTCAAAAGAAGTAAAGTTAGAAGTAAAGTTAAAAGTTGAGTTTGGAGAAAGATCTAACTTAGAGCTAACTCTAACGAGTTGCATTCATAGCGATAGTCGCTATGAATGCAGTTCGGAAAACGTTAGTGTTTTTGATCTTAAAGTGATTCCTTTTGAAATGGTTTTTGAAAACTTTTTTTTCAAAATACTAATTAAGTATAAAAGTTAGTCATTTTGGTAATTAAATACGAGTTTAATAATTAATTGATAAATCAATTGTTTAATTAAGAATATTATTAATTAATTGTAATTAAGTAAGTAATTAGTGTTTAATTATGGATTTAATTAGTTAATTATAATTCATTAATTAAGTAGTCTTAATTAATGATTAATTAAGTTAAAAGTTAACTAAGAAAGAGTTTTTAATAATTAAGTTTAATTAATTATTTAATTAGGATTAATTAATAATTAATTACTAATTAGGCATGATCAAATTAATTAATCTTATTGGATTTAATTAAGATTTTAATTTGGGATTAATTAAGTTTTAAATCAGAGTTAATTAAGATTTAATTAGTAATTAAAAATGATTTAATTATGAAATAAATAGTAATTTAATTAGTAATTAAATAAAGAATTTATTATTATTTAATAAAGGTTTAATCTTTAACTTTATCAATTATTTTTAAGTTGGTTCTTTTTACAAGTAAACTGAGTTTACATCAAAGGATCTCTTGTCTTTGTCATTAGTAGATAATGACTATGAATAAGTTATACTAAACCGGGACATCTGTTTATAGAATAAAACACCGTTCTGCTATAGCTTTAATTGAATTGATTGTTTGGACACCTTTAAGTAGAATAATTCCACATTCTGGTATAATTGAACTTAACAAATTGTTTGGACAGCTATTCAACATGACAAATCACCATCCTGCTATTATGTTATTTGGACATGTATTTGCTAACTGTTTTATATTATTATGTTATTCCCTGATTTGTTTTATGAATTGTATTTATATATATGATGACTTGTGTAAATAACTGTTAGGTGAGTTGGAAGACAAAATTTAAATAAATAGTAACTTGATTTAGTACCATTGTGGTTACTAAGCCTCCTTTCAAATTGTAACATTATGGTTTTTAAAGTAACTTCAATTCTATAACAATTTAAGGTGAAGTGTTTTGAATGTTTTTGGAAATTTATAAAGAGGTTTATAAATGATTTTGGAGATTATAAAAGAGTTTATAAATGATTTAGAATTTAAGCAAAAGAGATTTCATAAATAGAAATGATTTATTCAAAGGGTTTATTGAAGAAATTTATAAAATGAATTTGAGATGGGGTTTCCCTTAACCGACCTTCTTAATTATGGTGGTGTGGAACTTTTGTTCCATGCTAAACACCAAAGGAATAGTATTTGGGGTTGTTCTTATCTCTAATTTAAATAACATTTGTTTGATCCTTTTTAATATTATTTTGAAATGAGAAATCTTTCACAATGTTTTGTGAATATGCTTATGCCGGTGGGATAAATATATGAATATTTAATAAATATTCTAAAAAGAGATTTAATAACGAAAGATTTATTTCAATGAGGCTTGGTGGATGCTATGGGTAGTTATACATCTGAATTGTTGTTGTTTGTATATTTGATGGTTAAATAACCGACTATCAAATCTTAACCTGATTTAACTCAGGAAGTATGTTGTATATTTTCGAGTTCCCTGGTGAGGACTCAAGTACTTAATGCATACTTCCAAAGAGCCAGAATTGAGTTAGTTGGAAAATACCTCTTAGTTTTGGAGACACCGATTTCAGATAAGGATAATCTACTCGAACCACTCCGAACAAAAAACGTTCATGATAGATTATTATGAAGTATGTTATGGAGCCGTACTATTCTTCCTGAGGGTGATTCCAAAATGGAGGATAGTAATTGAAGAATGTGTGTTAGATCCCGAAACAACTTGTATGAATGAATGCTGGCATTGCATTTCTTCTTGGAGGGCAGTGTTAGCATTCCAAGATGGTCTGCTATGAGGGAATAGGTAATTGTGGCCTCTCAAATCTCATACCCCGGGAATGGCAAAAATAGGGTAGGTACAACAGGTCTATGAGGGTTGCTCCCATTAGGGTATGATCATCCTAATATCTAGTGTCGATATCTCTATGTATGCTTCGGGGCTTATTATTGGTTGATGATCACATCCAAGGGGTGATCATACTCGGTACTATCCAGTGAGGAGTAGGCCGCTCCTATGTTGGTAGAGGTTGAAAGGTTTTTGATCTCATCATACATTTTTATTTAGAGGTGTACAGATTTTCGAAAGGTAGTATCTTATTTTGTCATTTGTTGGAAATCCATTTTTCAATAATTGCCTTTGGTCTTTGATTTGTTTACCTACTATTGTTATCATTGTAGGATCTAGATTAACCCTAGAGGGGGGGTGAATAGGGTTATCGCAAATTTTCTCGGATTAAACGTGAAATCAAACTGCAGATAAATAAATATGCAGAAAAGTAAATCACACACAAAATTTACCCAGCTTCGGCAACCCCTGCCTACTGCTGCATTCCCAGATTTCTATTAGGATTAAACAGTATCCCGCTTACAAACACTCCTACAGACTCGCACACCCTGCTCCGCCTATAGAGCTTTGTAAACTCGCACACCCTGCTCACTGAACTAACCCTAACTAGACAATCTGACACTACCTAAACCCTAGGTGGTGATTTACCCTTCCTTGACTCGAAAATTACAAACTGAAAAACAAAAACACAGTTTAAAACCAGGACAAAAATTTAAATTGAAAATTTAAATCACTTTTGCCCTCAAATAAACTAATAACCCTAGACTAATTTTAACTTCTTAATAATAAACAAGACCCGGTCCTATTTTATTTTATTTGCACTAAAACTTCGGCCCGCTTGTGTTGTCTTCGATCCCTTTTGCTCTGGCCCGATCCTTTGAGAAATAGAAATGGCAATTAGGGCTTCTGCGATTTTTTGATTCTCTGGCGAATCTGGCTTGATCTTCTTCAATGCTTGCTTGACTGAATTAGGGCTTTGCCCTTGTTCGTTTCACTGGCGAATTGGAGCTTCGGCTTCTTCCTCGATCTCTGGTGATTCTGGAATTGAGGCTTTTGTTACAGTCGACTTTGCTGCTTTGAGATGATCGAATTTGCTTTGTCGAACGACGACTCTTTGTAGCCTGGCTTCGACTGCTCCTTGTTTGTTGATCGAATTCGATTTATGACTTCTGTATGTGATTTCTGCCCTTTTGTTCTCTCTGGAATAGATACTTGAATTCGATGCTTTAGTCGATGATGATTTCTGGTTTTATATACAAGTCAGATTTGATTTACGTGATTCTCACGTTGTCAAAACTTTCCGATTTTAGACTTTCATATTTTGGGAAATTTCTTTTGATTCACGGCTTCGATTATTGAACGTTCGATATGTTCTTTGATTTATATCTCAGACTCTTTCCTAATTTATTCTTCTGACTTTTTCAACTTGTAAACGTGATTAATATATATACGACTTTGATTTCTTGACTACGTCTTCAACTTTGACTTGTTCAATGTTGACTTCGACAGTTTAGTTGTCTGATCTGTAGCATACTCGACTTGTTCGACTTATGTCTTTCACTTCGATCACTTGGTTATTACAGTGGTTATCCCTGACTTTGATCATTCATTCGGTGATGATATTCTGGCTCCCTGTTGCATACTTACATGAATTGTTGACTTGTTTATGTATTGAGTCTTCACCTGCTTCTGGCCTGTGAGCTTTAGTCTGCATTCATGTTTATAATTTTCTGACCATCTTTGTTAATACCTGACTTTGACATATGTATACTATGATGTTGAACTATGCTTGTGTTCACTTGCATCTGAGATGTTGAATTCTGATGATCTGATTACTTGTAGCTTTGACCATTTGGGTCATTCACTTGATACTGTTTTACTTCCCTCTGTTCATGTAGCTCTCTGTAGTGTATGACTTCTGACATCACTTCTGTTTCACCTATGTTGCATGTTGTTCATCTGGTTACTTGTAGCTGTGCACTTGTTAGTGTAGTCTTCATATATGTTGTCTGGTTTGCTTTCATTGCTGTATTGTTTCACTTGATTAGTTGCTATTGGTCTCTTGAGTCTGTTGCCTTCACCTGTGTACTTTGGTTTAGGCTGCTGTGTTCATGTGCACACTTGTACATTGTTGATCTTGTACCTGTTCACTATAGTTGCACTTGAGTTGTTTACTTGATCCACTTGAACTTGAGTCAGTGGTCTTGTTGAAGTCCAGTTTTGTATGACTGTTGTAGCTGCACTTGAATCTCTTGTTCATTTTTGAGTTACCTTGTATTTGTGCACTTGTGTACTTTGTGCATTCATCTAGTCTGGTTTCACATGAGTTATAGATGTAGTTGATCGTGCTTGCAGTTGTAACTTGATTGATCATTGAATTTTGGTCGAGGCCATTTGCACTTGTGTTGAATCTAATTTTGATTTGACCTTGTGCACTCGAGTTGGTGAGGCAGTGCACACGTGTATACGTGTGTACTGCAGCCACTCGTAATTACCTGTCCCTGATATGAATACTGATATGCACAGATATTGCACAATCAAAGATGATGACGATAACCCATATATCTGAGACAGCTTTAAAATTAAATTTTATATTTTTGCAAATCAAATTTGTTTCTTTTCAAAGTACTGCTGTAGTTTTTAATTATACAGGTACACAGGAGACATGACAAATACTGGAGCTGGACAATGCAGATGTAGAAGACTGAGTGTATGAGTGATGTAGTGAGGACAGAAATGTAAATGTGAAAATGTATGAGTGAGAGTGAACTGTAAATATGAAATCAGTGTACTGAATGAAATCAGTGTATGAACTGAAACATTGTACTGAATAAAATATTATATTGAATAAAAATACTGTTTGATTTCGTTAAATTCTATGCAATAGTATTATTACTCAAAATGAATATTTATTCCTTTATTTGTAAACACATTTATAATTTGATATATATATTTTGTTATCATCAAACACTAAACACACATCAAACAATCTCCCCCTTTTGATGATGACAAACATATATGTTAAAGATTTTGAAATTCTAGTAAAATTGTTTAGTTATGAAAAAATTTAGCTCCCCCTATATGTATGCTCCCCCTACAACTGAGACCACTCCTATTTAGAAGATTTAGGAAATTACGGAAGAATAAAAGAATTATAGAAAAATAACTAACAGCATTTGACAAATTTGGTGTAGTATTCCAAAAATACTTATTTTCTTATCAAAATCTCTTTCTTCTCCCCCTTTTGTTATCATAAAAAAACTGACAAAAAATAATGGAACCGTAGGGGAAAAAACAAATGTAAAACCAAGAAAAATCATAATATATCATAACACGATAACAATTTCCACACTTTAGAGAATGGATCGATGATTTTGTATTTATATAATGAGAAGAGGGATGTTTTATTTTATTTATTATAATTTAACAAAATTTGACATTAAGCACAAAAATAAAATAAGCACTTACTAACCACGCATAACCATAAGGACTTTTAAATAGGAGTAGCAGTTACTTATTAGTTATCACGCTCCATCCATGCATAACCATAAGGACTTTTAAATGAGAATGGAGTGATGATAACTTCTCATGATCCATCCATGCACAACCATAAGGACTTTTAAATGAGAATGGATGCATGAGAATTTTTTTTTAAAATTTTTCTTTATTTTCCTTTTTAATTTAAAAAGTAATTCACTCTTCTCATTTTTCAAAACCATTATGAATGGTAGAAAGATGGTAGAAATAGAAATGGTCGTGGAATAAGTTACCAAATTAATCATATTATGAAATTAAAAAAAAAACAAACGTATTTCCACTACTGAATACCATATTCGAATCAATCTTTGAATGATATCCAAAACAGGTTTGAATTCTAGAAATTGAAGTTGAAAATAAATATCCAAGAATATTTCAACCAAAAATTGAAAAATGATTAGTCAATTTCCATAATCCCCAAATCCAAACGTAATCTTGAAAATCTGTCTTCGAGGAGGGGTTTTGTGAAAATATCAGCAAGTTGATTCTCAGTTGAAATGAATTCAATGCAAATGTTTTCCCTAGCAATGTGATCTCTAAGAAAGTGGTGTCTCACATCAATGTGTTTCGTGCGTGAATGATGAACATGATTATTAGACAAGTCTATTGCACTTTTACTATCACATTTTAATGGAACTTGTTTATAAACTAAGCCAAAATCAGAAAGAGTTTGCATCAACCATAAAATTTGAGCACAACAACTTCCTAATGCAACATATTCTGCTTCAGTGGTGGATAATGCAACACAATTCTGTTTTCGACTAGACCATGAAACTAATGAATGTCCTAGCATGAAACATGTCCCACTAGTACTTTTCTTGTCAACCAATGAACCCGCATAATCAGCATCAGAAAAACCAACTAAATCAAAATTTTCACAAGAAGGATACCATAGTCCAAATTTGTGTGTGTGTGAAAGATATCTTAAAATTCGTTTAGTGGCTTTCAAATGTGATTCTTTAGGGTTAGATTGAAAACGTGCACACAAACACACAGAAAACATAATATCGGGTCTAGAGGTAGTAAGATAGAGAAGTGAACCGATTATCCCTTGATATTTCTTCTTTCAAATTGATTAAGTTCAACTTTGCATCTCTCGAATCCAACTTTCATTATTAAGAATCATTTCAACAGAATCAGATTCAATTTCAGAAATAAACCACTGTGACAACGAAATGCACACAAACTTTTATCAAATGAAGAGCGAGTGTGTATACCTTTCGTAGGATCACAGTTAAAATATCATGATTATCTCAAAAGCAATTTGAAGTTTTCACCAGTGAAGTTTCAATAGTTTCAACAGTTTCTAAAAACACTTTTATAGCATGAGTACTCAATAATCAATCAACATCATAATTTGACCAAACAGATTAAGTTCAAGAAAAATGGTTGGTCAACTCTAAGCACAAGTCAAAGTCATAGATAAGAATAAATCATGTAAGATCATAGTAAGTTAAAATCTGTCAACCATCATAATTATCTCGAGTAATTCTATTAAAAGATGATTGGTTAATAAAAAAATCAGAATTAACACCATCAATCATAATTGGCTGATTTAATTCAGATTATGGTGCAGATTCTTACCAGTTATCTATCGTTTGAAAATAAATACAACTACCTATTTTACCTGTACGATAATCTTTCGTTGTTTGCCCATAGTGAATCTGTCACATTTATATTAGGCTAAGGAACGTTGATTTGTCGCCCGTTGTGTATCTGGAACAGCCAGAATCCAGATAACACTAATGTTGTTCCTTAGCCTGCCACAACACCTACACGGTTAAAGATTTATGTGACCTATTTGTTTTTATAGGTCCATGGTTGTTAGTGGCAGAATAATTGTGAATAAACAATCCTTTTGGAACCCAAACTTGTTTTGTCCTTTCATTCTTGTTCCAATAGACATGAAATTTGTTTGTAGAATTTTTAGGAACCCAAACTTGTATAAATTTTGTGTTCTTGTTCCTATGACTACAATTTTCAACATGATGTCCAATTATTTCACATTCAGTGAAAAAACCCTTACCTTTTGCACTTTCATCAACTTGTGATTTTCCAAAACCTAGTCCTTTTCTATTGTTAGCAAAAAGTTGATTTCCCAATAACATATTGAATGATTTTTCTCCTCTTGAAAAATTATTCAATGATTTCTCAAGATCTTGGACTTTGGTTTTCAGTGTTGTGTTTTCAGTGACAAGTGAGGTGCATCTATTTATAAAATCCTTTTTCCTAGTCTCAATGGTTTCCTTTAGATTCAAGTTTTCTTTCTCAAGATCCTCAAAATTATTCTTCAGTTTTGATAATTCTGAATCTAAAATTTTACAGTTTTTACATTCTAGGTTTTGAATTTTTTCAAGTTCAGATTCTAACCTAAAATTTTCATGAGCAAGTTTTCTTCTATCAGATTTCAGTTTTTCAATTTTAGAATCAAGAGCATCGACTGTTTTAGTGAGATCAAGGCACATAAAGACAAGTTCTTTATAAGTATAGTTCTTTACCTCACTAGATTCCTTTGAGCTTGCTTCTGAATCTGATCTTGATTCCTCTGAGCTTGCTTCTGAATCTGATCTTGCCGTAAGACACAAGTTAGTCTCCTCTGAGCTATCAGTTGAAACTTCCTCTCCTTCCTCATCATCCCAAGTCGCTGCGAAGGCCTTTTTCTTCTTTTTCTTTCCCTTGTTGTTTTTGAGAAGTGGGCAATTTTGTTTGAAGTGACCAGGCATGTTGCAGTTATAGCAAGTTAATTCATTTTCTGAGTTGTCAGAGTCTTTTGACCTATTACCCCTTGATTTCTTCTTGCGTGGCTTGAATTTCGACCATCTTCTAAAATTATTGACAGCCATTGCAAGCACTTCAATTGGATCTTCTTCTTCATCATCGCTCTCTTCTTTGCTCTTCAAGGCAATCGTCTTCTTCTTTGATTCGGAATTGATGCGTTCCTCCTTTTCTTTTAACTCAAGCTCATACGTCATCAGATTTCCGATTAGATCCTCCATGCTCAGTTTACTCAAATCTTTTGATTCTTGTATTGCTGTGACTTTTGCCTCAAAGTTCATCGGTAAGACCCGTAGTATCTTCCTCACCAGTTCTACCTCAGTGAATACTTTCCCAAGCGCTCTAGCATTGTACACCAAGGTTGAGAAGCGTCCAAACATATCCTTTATGCTCTCGCCTTTGTTCATCACGAAGTTTTCGTATTCATTGCTGAATAGGGCTAGACGAGACTCCTTGACTTGAGAAGTTCCTTCGTGTGTCACCTCCAAAGTATGCCAAATTTCCTGTGCAGTTTTACAATGAGAAATTCTATTAAATTCAGTCTTATCAAGAGCACATATCAAAGCATTCATAGCTTTAGCATTTGTAGTTTTTAATTTCTTATCGTTAGCATCCCACCTCTCCTTAGGTTTAGGAATCTCAGTATCACCAATAGTTATAGTGGGAGGTGTATAGCCAGTTTCAATAATATCCCAAACATCATAATCAACAGAACTAAGATAAATACTCATCCTAACTTTCCAGTAAGCATAATCATTCCCATTAAACATTGGTGGCCTAGCAATAGATTGCCTCTCAGAAAAAGCATTATTTGACGGATTCATGACTCTAGAGTTAAAATTTTTTTTTACCTCGCTCTGATACCACTTGTAGGATCTAGATTAACCCTAGAGGGGGGGTGAATAGGGTTATTGCAAATTTTCTCGGATTAAACGTGAAATCAAGCTGCAGATAAATAAATATGCAGAAAAGTAAATCACACACAAAATTTACCCAGCTTCGGCAACCCCTGCATACTGCTGCATTCCCAGATTTCTATTAGGATTAAACAGTATCCCGCTTACAAACACTCCTACAGACTCGCACACCCTGCTCCGCCTATAGAGCTTTGTAAACTCGCACACCCTGCTCCGCCTATAGAGCTTTGTAACTCGCACACCCTGCTCACTAAACTAACCCTAACTAGACAATCTGACACTACCTAAACCCTAGGTGGTGATTTACCCTTCCTTGACTCGAAAATTACAAACTGAAAAACAAAAACACAGTTTAAAACCAGGACAAAAATTTAAATTGAAAATTTAAATCACTTTTGCCCTCAAATAAACTAATAACCCTAGACTAATTTTAACTCCTTAATAATAAACAAGACCCGGCCCTATTTTATTTTATTTGCACTAAAACTTCGGCCCGCTTGTGTTGCCTTCGATCCCTTTTGCTCCGGCCCGATCCTTTGAGAAATAGAAATGGCGATTAGGGCTTCGGCGATTTTTTGATTCTCTGGCGAATCTGGCTTGAACTTCTTCAATGCTTGCTTGACTGAATTAGGGCTTTGCCCTTGTTCGTTTCACTGGCGAATTGGAGCTTCGGCTTCGTCCTCAATCTCTGGTGATTCTGGAATTGAGGCTTTTGTTACAGTCGACTTTGCTGCTTTGAGATGATCGAATTTGCTTTGTCGAATGACGACTCTTTGTAGCCTGGCTTCGACTGCTCCTTGTTTGTTGATCGAATTCGATTTATGACTTCGGTATGTGATTTCTGCCCTTTTGTTCTCTCTGGAATAGATACTTGAATTCGATGCTTTAGTCGATGATGATTTCTGGGTTTATATACAAGTCAGATTTGATTTACGTGATTCTCACGTTGTCAAAACTTTCCGATTTTAGACTTTCATATTTTGGGAAATTTATTTTGATTCACGGCTTCGATTATTGAACGTTCGATATGTTCTTTGATTTATATCTCAGACTCTTTCCTAATTTATTCTTCTGACTTTTTCAACTTGTAAACGTGATTAATATATATACGACTTTGATTTCTTGACTACGTCTTCAACTTTGACTTGTTCAATGTTGACTTCGACAGTTTAGTTGTCTGATCTGTAGCATACTCGACTTATTCGACTTATGTCTTTCACTTCGATCACTTGGTTATTACAGTGGTTACCCCGACTTTGATCATTCATTCGGTGATGATATTCTGGCTCCCTGTTGCATACTTACATGAATTGTTGACTTGTTTATGTATTGAGTCTTCACCTGCTTCTGGCCTGTGAGCTTTAGTCTGCATTCATGTTTATAATTCTCTGACCATCTTTGTTAATACCTGACTTTGACATATGTATACTGTGATGTTGAACTATGCTTGTGTTCACTTGCATCTGAGATGTTGAATTCTGATGATCTGATTACTTGTAGCTTTGACCATTTGGGTCATTCACTTGATACTGTTTTACTTCCCTCTGTTCATGTAGCTCTCTGTAGTGTATGACTTCTGACATCACTTCGGTTTCACCTATGTTGCATGCTGTTCATCTGGTTACTTGTAGCTGTGCACTTGTCAGTGTAGTCTTCATATATGTTGTCTGGTTTGCTTTCATTGCTGTATTGTTTCACTTGATTAGTTTCTTTTGGTCTCTTGAGTCTGTTGCCTTCACCTGTGTACTTTGGTTTAGGCTGCTGTGTTCATGTGCACACTTGTACATTGTTGATCTTGTACCTATTCACTATAGTTGCACTTGAGTTGTTTACTTGATCCACTTGAACTTGAGTCAGTGGTCTTGTTGAAGTCCAGTTTTGTATGACTGTTGTAGCTGCACTTGAATCTCTTGTTCATTTTTGAGTTACCTTGTATTTGTGCACTTGTGTACTTTGTGCATTCATCTAGTCTGGTTTCACATGAGTTATAGATGTAGTTGATCGTGGTTGCAGTTGTAACTTGATTGATCATTGAATTTTGGTCGAGGCCATTTGCACTTGTGTTGAATCTAATTTTGATTTGACCTTGTGCACTCGAGTTGGCGAGGCAGTGCACACGTGTATACGTGTGTACTGCAGCCACTCGTAATTACCTGTCCCTGATATGAATACTGATATGCACAGATATTGCACAATCAAAGATGATGACGATAACCCATATATCCGAGACAGCTTTAAAATTAAATTTTATATTTTTGCAAATCAAATTTGTTTCTTTTCAGATTACTGCTGTAGTTTTTAATTATACAGGTACACAGGAGACATGACAAATACTGGAGCTGGATAATGCAGATGCAGAAGACTAAGTGTATGAGTGATGTAGTGAGGACAGAAATGTAAATGTGAAAATGTATAAGTGAGAGTGAACTGTAAATATGAAATCAGTGTACTGAATGAAATTAGTGTATGAACTGAAACATTGTACTGAATAAAATATTATATTGAATAAAAATACTGTTTGAATTCGTTAAATTCTATGCAATAGTATTATTACTCAAAATGAATATTTATTCCTTTATTTTTAAACACATTTATAATTTGATATATATATTTTGTTATCATCAAACACTAAACACACATCAAACAGTCATGTATACACATCACAGCTACTTGATATATTTACTTTAAAATCTTAAATATTATTATAATATCATTGGATTTTATAATAAAAATGTTTTGGTTATCGTAAGGTAAAAACTCGTCCGTGTTTATGTGCGACGAGGTCTTACAAAATACCTTTGATTTTAACTGATTTTATAAGTTATAACAAAATTTCTAGTGATTTGAGTTGCTCACGCTGTTTTACGAGGCTGACCCAGGCATTGTTTTCTTATAATGCTTGGGTAAAACCAAGCTTATTTTTTGGATTAGCTTTGGACATATCTACGTATTTCTGTATGTTCCGCTGCATGGTTTTGTTGTATTTATCAGAAATTGAAAGGACATGTGTTATAACTGTCCAGGTAGATGATAGACTAGTACTCTGATGGATGTATGTATGTAAGGTTTTCTTCTGTAAAGATCATTGTTATATTATAGATTATTTGTTGCGATGTGAAATTCTATGCTGTTTAGTTTTTTCTTGTCTTCTTTCTTCTTTTTCCCCTAACCATTCGTCTTTCCGGCACTTAGTTGTTCGGCACGTGAATACCGTGTATGTATTAGTGTCGACTTCTGAGTATCGAAAATGTGGATTTTTAAAGGATACCTATCTTTTCTATAGATAATTATAACTCAAATACTAAATTATTGCCAGTCTTATCATCTCAGAGCTTTTCTCTTAGCTAGCTTTTGGTACATTAATCAGGACCTCGCCGCATGTTTTCTTAAAGAAAATTTTCCCAATTGTCATAATGCTAAATTTTCTCTGATGAATACATAGCTACTTAATTTTGCAATAGCCGTCTAGTTTACATTAACGTAAAAGTATCCATAAATGTGCTAACATATAGATAAGAATGACTAAGTCAATTTTTTTTACCGATATTCTATAACCATATGGACATGTGGATATTATTCTAATGACATTTTAAATGAGACATTGCTAAGTATAAGTCTAGCCATTTGAATGCAAATGAAAATGATTCAAAATGAACAATGGTTATTATATGATGAAGATTGAAGATATTAATATTTGGAGCTTTAATAGCTATTTTTTTTGATCTAAAGGAGAGGATTTCATGTCAAGAAATCATGACTTTTTTCTCACATATAAATATGTTAGATCAAGATATTTTTCCCACATAAGCCAAAATAACAATAATTGTTTTCACTGATTTTTGTATTTGTTTATTGCTAATAAAGAGTGAAACCGAGGCCATGGGGTCATCAAAATGGGGACTGCTGCCATTGAACTGAGAACTGAGGTCATCAAAGTGGGGACTACTGCCATTGAACTGAGAACCGAGGTCATCTAAGATGGATGCAAACAAAGATACTAGTACAACCGCACAACGGTGGAAAAATCGACCGTTTGGTTAATCAGTTGAAAGTGATAATACTATAAAAAAACCTATAGTTTACAAGTGAACACCGAGAGCGCTCATTTATTAAAATTAATAATTCTACTATTCGTGCATGACCAGTACACATCTAAATATCATTTTACAGTCCGTGCATTTTAAAATCTGATTTTAAATGCTAGGTTTATAAACGTTCCACGTGGATTTGGATTCTCCATTACATTTATCTTTACCACAATTATTTTGGTAGTTCACTGCATGAGGTTTATTTAAATGAAAATCCATCTCAGCTTTGCATAGTACGTATTTGATCTCGAACATTTATTTTGCTCACATGTTGGATTAAATTTGACTTTTATTTATTTTACTGACGTGGTTGTGACATTACTTTTATAATCCATGCACATTTCACCATACGTTATCTTCGTAGAATTTACTGAACCTTTTAAAGGCATGTATCAATGTGTCTACTTTGATTATAAACCAAAAGCGAATGGACTAATTCTACAGCCATGAAAAATTTAACATACAGGAGGAAAGTTAAATTGTTTGTCTAGTACCAAAACCGAAACTGCACACTAAAATGATCTCAGAAAGTCGATGTTAATTGTACAAAATGAATCAAAAAATCAATGTCAACAGCACCCAAAGTAGACCACTGAATAAAAAGTACATACAGACAAACATATTTACAGAAGAAAACATATTCATATTTAAGCCTCATACTTTTATTTATAACACGGTCAATGAACGTGAATATACTACATTAATCCTTGTTAAATTCATGCATGGAAGCCAGAACCGGTAATCACATAAGAAATGACTCGATAATCAAATAGGAGAGCTGAGAGCGCTAGGAATGCAAATCCCAAGGCAACCAATATGTAAGCTTGTATGCAGAATGAGTTTTCCTATGTGCATGTATCTCCTTTGGTCAAATTGTGGGTTTCATATGCTCCTGATGCCATGGCTGACAATAGCATGTACACAAACACCTGTATGCAATTCAAACATGAGTCATATGTTGATAATCGAATACAAATTTCACATATGTAACGTTATGTAGACCCGACTGGTGCTTGCTTGTTGTACTTCAAAGTTAAAGCTACTTGGAATCGTGAAATATCAATAAACAATTTAATTAGAGGCAGTGACCTGAAAAACAGTCATCTAATTTGCGGCATTTGCAAAAAATACACTCTTTGTTTATTTCCATTTGGTTGCTATTATTTTTGCGAAATCCCTCCAAAATTTCTTAAACACAAATGTAAAGAAAATTAACAAAAATACTTGGGATCGAGTTGTAAATTCATTTTAAGAAATGCTAAATGAACCGCGGGACATATAATTAATCATAAAGTATTACCATAGCTTAACCATCAAATATTATTATTCTATGAACTTAATTAGATTAATTATGGAAGTCTATTTTCAAGAGGTCGATCCATGGTCGATACCCTTGTTACATAAAGAAATTATTATAAAAACATACTAACTGCTACACGCCATGACACCAGGTATGAGTGTTTGTAATTTTTAATCAAACTTCAACAAAAAATAAATAATTACTCTTTCAAAATTATAAAATAAATAACTTCTTTTAATCAAGATTATGTTTTATTTTTGAAAAATATATTGACAAAAATATATAATTTACTTTTGATGAATGGAAAATGTGCTCTCACCTCAGCACACTATTTTGGTAAGACTGATCATCTGATCAAACCAACTTCAATAGCACTCGACATCTTTTCAAAAAAGGTAATGATAATAGCATTAGAGTTGAATGAGCCTAGTGTGCATAATATGCCTCTTACCTATGTTTGTAATCCATGACATCAAAATTAGCCACGGTCTCATTATGTTTGCATGAAATCCAATTTATATTTCTAACCTATCTCCTCTTCAAGTTACACCAAAATAAAGCAAACTATATAAGCAACAATGACGGTGAAGATAGGCTAAATATGATATTTGGTATTTGGGTACCTTCAAACATAATAATATATGTTCTTGCACTAACAAATGTAAATATATCATGCATACCATGCTGGGTAAAGTGTGCATATCCATCTAGATATTTACTATAGAATGTATGAATGCAATATATGAAAGAAACTGCATGGTAGATCATAATATTATGGGATAGTGAGTGCACTGTCTCATATGTTAATGCACATTCAAAAAAAATTTAATCTTCTGTTTTTTTATCTTTAATTATTCATTTATCACTATAATGAATCAAGTACCACACCAACACGTATAAAGGTGTTATTTGTAAAATTACTCTAGTGCATGATTCAATAGATCAATTTAACACCAATAACAGGTATAAGAAGATAATGCACATTCATATTTGTAAAATAATATCAAATGATTGGATAAGGTCAAAATATAAAGGAACAAAAACTGCTAAGAATAATTTTTAGGAGCATGTAGTTTGCTCAAAACTAATTCAAACAGATTTAGTTCTACAAATCACACATGGGGGTCCATAGTGTATATTCAAAAGAGTAAACATGATCGATTTGGTTTACCTACTGTGTTATTGTTTGCGCCAAAATTGGTCATAAACCCCAAGTATTGTGAAAGCACCAGTGTATGAATACAAATCAGCAATATTCAAACACAAATCTCAGATCTAAGCTAGCAACAAACAGCAATCCAGAAATAATAAACAGTGACACACAACTTATAGTGGTTCGGCTATCTCCGGCCTACGTCCACTTCAAGGTTTTTATCTTTTATTGATGTTCTTTGCTGATTACAAATGATTACAGCAGATACAATGAATGAATTCGAGTATAACAACAATGGAAAGAAGTAGAATTGAATCCGGCAGAATCTGGACGTTGAATGGCCGAAAAGATCCCCTTTTTTGCAGGTTTCAGGGGGCTATTTATAGGCGTAGGAGGCTGAGATCACGCTCAAACTTCAGGAGACTTCTTCTGGCACGTGAGGGGGCCCACGCGACCGACCCACCAAGTTTTGACTCGATCTGCGATCGATACGAAGCAATTTCGTATCCATCAAGAAATGATCCAATCGAGCTGAAACTTGGCAGGATTGTTCTTTACCTTGTATGCAAGCTACTGTGAAAATTTCGTAGCATTTGGATTAGCAGTATAGGAGATACAATCGATACGAGTTGATGTTCTTCGGAAGGCTGTCCGGTTCGAATCCATGGCTTCGTATCCATACCTTTAGTATCGATCAGGAGCACGTGTGCACAATGATGTGGAGTGATATGGAGCGAGTTTCCTGGGTTGATCCACTTTGTGTGCCGAGTTGAATGCTTCTTTCCTGGAGATGTGGGTGTCCTTCGCTCGCATCTTTATCTCGCGCTCGTTCATATCCATTACCTTGCAACGGTACGCTCGCACTCACCAACTCGTGTCCTTCTTCGCATCGATTCCAGGGGTACACTTCGCATCGATTGCTTATGAATCGATCGATACGAAATGACTATGGGGGCATCGATACGAAGTGATCGTGAAGAGCAGAGAATGGACACGAATCTCATCCTTGGGATGGATACGAGTGAGACCTTACCTAATGGATACGAACAAGGCTTTACCTGGTGGATACGAACAAAGCTTTACCTGCCCACTTACCTAATCGATGCGAAACCATTGAGTCAAGCCCATACTGATCGATACGAATGAGACGCTGCTCCATGGATACGAACTGCCGGGCATGCGTGAACCTAATCGATACGGACCTGATGGATTCGAAATGGACATCACCTCAACTCTTTAATGGATTTGAACAGTATATTCTTTTAACTTGTATCAATCATATCTCCCTCGTACAAACTCCGATTAACCTGAAATTTGAAATGTAGCCTTTTCTAGTATTGATCATCATCTCCAATCGATTCCATCCTGATCGGAGCACGGTCAAATTTTAACGACATCCATTGCAGCCTTATTTCTAATTGAACTCCAACCCCGATATCCATCCTTCCTTGCCAATTTTGTTGATAGTCCAGCTTTGACCAAAAGGTAGGATAACATTTGCCCCCCAAAACATGCCTTATAGTAATAAAGCGTGTTTTGAATAACTCCGAATCCGATATCCAAAGTCCATAGCCAATTCCATGCCCATCCAAACTCGATAACCGAGTTTTAATCCATCCTTAGTCAATAGCCAATAACCAAATACAGGACCTCTCCGGGTCGATATCCAAATCCATAACCTCTTCAGGCTCTTGTCAAGCGCAATCCACACTTGACGACCGTGGTCCAGTATCCCTGGACGTTGAGCTGACCTCTCCGGGTTCTTGCCAAGCGCAATCCACACTTGACGATCGTGGTCCAGTGTCCCTGGACGTTGAGCTGACCTCTTCGGGTTCTTGCCAAGCGCAATCCACACTTGACAATCGTGGTCCAGTGTCCCTGGACGTTGAGCTAACCTCTCCGGGTTCTTACCAAGCGCAATCCACACTTGATGATCGCGGTCCAGTGTCCCTGGACGTTATATAATGCCATGGCTTAAGTCCTAAGCCGAATCCTGGTCACTCCGGACTCTTGTTTAGCATAGTCCATACTCAACGACCTGACAATGATAATTGATAACACAGGGCCTAAGTCCTAGGCCGAATCCTGGTCTCTCCGGACCCTTGTCAAGCATAGTCCATACTCGACGACCTGAATGAGTCAGTTTACCATGTTTGGGCAAAGTGACTCATCCCTTGCCAGACATAATCTATACCCGACGACCTTTTATCAAAAACCAGATAAAAATCCAATCAAAATCCAATCCAAAATCCAAATCAAACCAAAAAATCAGAAATCCAAACCAACATCCAAAACAGAAACAAGTCATCCAAAAGAAAATCCAAACCAGAAAGCAAACAAAACCAGGAGTTCAAACCAAACTCCAAAACCAAACCAGAAAAACGAGTATCCAATCCAAAAACAAAAAACAGATTTTGCAAACCATGGCTTCGCGGTTTATCATCATTCAGAGCATGCCTAGGGGCTATCTCCGGCCCCATACATGTGTAAATGACTTGGTCACTTGCAAATGGATTGTTACTTATTTCATATTATCCCGGTCAATTGATATACAATCGACCATCATTCCTGGGCCTCACATCATCATGGCCTGAGGTAGGCGGCGGTTGCTCCTGTTCCGCCGCTGCATTCCGAGCCCCAACATACTACCTCAATTGCCCATTCCTCACATGCTCCTCAATTATGTCCTTTAAGTGCCTGTAGCTGTTGGTATCGTGTCCATCCAAATCATGGAAGAGACAGTGTCTTCCTGATGCCCTTTCTCATTCAGAAGGTTCTCTCCTAGCTGGCCTTCGGTAAGGAAGGCGATTCCGGGTTTCCATGTATATCTGTTCCAGCGTCTCGTTTAATCCTGTGTATGTGGAAAACTTTGGATCCTTCCATCGCTTCCTGGCTTTTCCTGAATCGAAATCTAGATTCCTCTTTCCTTTGTCTTTATCCGGGTTTCCGTTGGATGGTTCTCCACCCTCAGTCGCATTTACTTCCTTTAACTTTAAATCCATACATGTGTCTTCTTGCCGAAGGAACCTTTCAGCTTCATGGAAGAATTCCCCGAGATCTAGTGGCGGGTCTTGTACTAAAGATATCTTAAAATCCGAATCCTCTCTGACTCCCGACACTGCCGCCATCAAAACCATTGATGGATTCGTCCGATCCACGGAAGCAACCACCGCATTAAATCGAGTTAAAAATGCTCTAAGTGATTCATCCGTCCTTTGCTTTACCGATGTTAACGTCATCACGTTCTTAGGTCTTTTGATATGAACCCGAAACTGTCCCAAAAACCTATCCACCAATTCCCTCCAAGTCTTGATAGATCCTTCTTCCAGCTGCCTAAACCACATTGCAGCTAGATCTGTCAAATACAACGGGAAACATCTGGCCATCACTTCCTCCGATGCCCCCAGCACTTCCATGTGTCTAGTGTATCTCATCAAGTGATCAGTCGGGTCAGCCTTGCCATTATATACTTCCACGCTAGGTAACTTGAATTTAGGTGGATTCTGAGCTATCCTGATTTCCTGAGCGAACGGACTCCTGTTCACTCCTTCCAAATCTCTATTGGTCAAACCTCCACGCATAGTCTTCCTAATAATTTCCACTAATCCAGCGTTGTCTGTCAGGGGTTGCCCCTCATGCTCCCGAGGGAACTCCGGCACATATTCTTCATGTGGCTCATTAACAGCAACGTTGGCCCTAACCCGTTGAACTCCTTCCAAAGGTCCTCCTGTGTTGGATCCTGCGGGCCTGCCCCTAAGCCCTTGTTGATTGCCTTCCGGTTCTGTATTATGTCCCCCATTGGGTCCCATAACCCTAGCTCCTTGTTCCACATTAACAGCCGATGTGGCTGGTTCTAAGTTCTACATCCCTGCAGCTCTCATCTGTTCGAAGAAAGTTTGCATCATCTCCTGTTGGCTTTTCATTATTCTTTCGTGTATTGAATTCGCCATAGCCTCCATCTCGTTCCTTGTGATGTAGACAAAAGCTTGTCCTTCTCCAGCTCTGGAGGACGCCTCTTGACTTTCTCCTTGTTGGCTTCTCTCAGCTCTCTGCCTTCTACTTGTTTGTCGAGTCATTGTCTTTCAAATCTTCAAGCTTTCAAATCTGAACTTCAAATCTTGCGTAGCGGGTTCTAGTCCTTCTCAGTGAAAGCACCAAAGTGTTTGCACCAAAATTGGTCACAAACCCCAAGTATTGTGAAAGCACCAGTGTATGAATACAAATCAGCAATATTCAAACACAAATCTCAGATCTAAGCTAGCAACAAACAGCAATCTAGAAATAATAAACAGTGACACACAATTTATAGTGGTTCGGCTATCTCCGGCCTACGTCCACTTCAAGATTTTTATCTTTTATTGATGTTCTTTGCTGATTACAAATGATTACAACGGATACAATGAATGAATTCGAGTATAACAGCAATGGAAAGAAGTAGAATTGAATCCGGCAGAATCTGGACGTTGAATGGTCGAAAAGATCCCCTTTTCTTCAGGTTTCAAGGGGCTATTTATAGGCGTAGGAGGCTGAGATCGCACTCAAACTTCGGGAGACTTCTTCTGGCACGTGAGGGGGCCCACGCGATCGACCCCACCAAGTTTCGACTCGATCTGCGATCGATACGAAGCAATTTCGTATCCATCAAGAAATGATCCAATCGAGCTGAAACTTGGCAGGATTGTTCTTTACCTTGTATGCAAGCTACTGTGAAAATTTCGCAGCATTTGGATTAGCAGTTTAGGAGATACGATCGATACGAGTTGATGTTCTTCAGAAGGCTGTCCGGTTCGAATCCATGGCTTCGTATCCATACCTTTAGTATCGATCAGGAGCACGTGTGCGCAATGATGTGGAGTGATATGGAGCGAGTTTCCTGGGTTGATCCACTTTGTGTGCCGAGTTGAATGCTTCTTTCCTGGAGACGTGGGTGTCCTTCGCTTGCTTCTTTATCTCGCGCTCGTTCATATCCATTACCTTGCAATGGTACGCTCGCACTCACCAACTCGTGTCCTTCTTCGCATCGATTCCAGGGGTACACTTCACATCGATCGCTTATGAATCGATCGATACGAAATGACTATGGGGGCATCGATACGAAGTGATCGTGAAGAGCAGAGAATGGACACGAATCTCATCCTTGGGATGGATATGAGTGAGACCTTACCTAATGGATATGAACAAGGCTTTACCTGGTGGATACGAACAAAGCTTTACCTGCCCACTTACCTGATCGATGCGAAACCATTGAGTCAAGCCCATACTGATTGATACGAATGAGACGCTGCTCCATGGATACGAACTGCCGGGCATGCGTGAACCTGATCGATACGAACCTGATGGATTCGAAATGGACATCACCTCAACTCTTTGATGGATTCGAACAGTATATTCTTTTAACTTGTATCAATCATATCTCCCTCGTACAAACTCCGATTAACCTGAAATTTGAAATGTAGCCTTCTCTAGTATTGATCATCATCTCCAATCGATTCCATCCTGATCGGAGCACGGTCAAATTTTAACGACATCCATTACAGCCTTATTTCTAATTGAACTCTAACCCCGATATCCATCCTTCCTTGCCAATTTTGTTGATAGTCCAGCTTTGACCAAAAGGTAGGATAACAGTTATCATGTCTTCATGGTCTTACCATCTTACCAAAATAATCTTATCTAGAAACACATGGGAATCTTATCTAGCTACTCATACTGACTAAAATCCACTTTATCAATAGTCTAATACTGACCAAAATAATCTTATCTAGCAACACATGGGAATCTTATCTAGCAACTCATACTGACCAAAATCTTATATTTTTCTAATATATTAGATCTAACCTTTTTTTTTATCTCCTTTGTGATGTAGTATTTAATACAATCAGCAGTGGATGGATACAACGTTTGTGTATTTGCATATGGCCAAACTGGCTCTGGAAAAACTTTTACTATTTATGGTTCCGACAATAGTCCAGGGCTTACACCCAGAGCGACTGCCGAGTTATTTAAAATAATGAAGCGTGATCATAGTAAATATTCATTTTCCTTGAAGGTAACTGTTGATTATAATAAATGAAAAAAAAATCCTTTGTTTCATCTACTTCTGTTTCACAAATATAATTCATTTTGTACCAATTTCAAGTATTTGCATTTTGACGTAGAATGTTCTCAACATTATATTTATTTTGCAGGTATATATGGTGGAGCTGTACCAAGATAATATTATGGATCTATTGTTACCAAAAAATGCAAAACCTTTGAAGCTAGATATAAAAAAAGATTCAAAGGTGATAAACTTAAAGTCTTAAATTAATAGTTGTAATAAAATGTCTGGGGTGATTAATTGCTTGAATATCAAATCTTAACACCCTGGAAGTTGTTACTTAGGCAACATTACCAGGTTGAATATTACAGACTTCGGATTTGAAGATTAAACACAAGTGTCGTCATGTTTTTTGATTTAATATGCCTTATTTACAATATCTTAATTCTTCTTTAAAAACAAAATTAAAAAAACCTTGCAGGGTATGGTTTCAATAGAGAATGTGACCATAAAGCATATATCAAGCCACGAAGAACTGCAAGACATTATAACAAGAGGATCCGAAAGGCGTCATATTGGGGGTACTCATATGAATGAAGAAAGTTCAAGATCTCACCTTATTTTCTCAATAATAATTGAAAGCACCAATCTCCAAACACAAGCACTTGCAAAAGGAAAGGTACTGTATAGTTCGGCTATTGTATTTTGTGTCACTCGCAACTTTTAGGCTGCTTGCATTTGCATTCACATTTTTGAAAGAAAAAAAGTTAGAGACATGCATTTTTTGTGTGTTTTGTACATTTTGTGTAATTTACTGTCAATATCGACTCTATTCTCATATCATAAATCATATGGTGGTTTAATACATTAACAACACATCATCTGGGTGCTATCTATCCTATTGTCTAACTGAAAGAAAAATGTTTTTCAACACACACTCGCACATCATATGAAATCAAAACGAGGTTATATTATGGTTGAGTAATTCATTTTTTCCAACCTAATCTTTTGTTATACTGAAAGTTCCAAATATCACATGTGAACTTTTTACAGCTTAGTTTCGTCGATCTTGCTGGTTCAGAAAGAATAAAAAAATCAGGTTCTGTTGGAAAGCAACTTAAAGAAGCACAAAGCATAAATAAATCACTTACAATTGAAATTCACTCGGCTAATTTCTAGGAATCGAGATTCCTTAATCAATCTCAATGTGCGAAATTGGAGTTTGATAGAACTGCGGAAATTAAGGAGAAGAAAGTGGGAGGAGAAGTACCTTTCAGGTTCCCCCATCACTTACAATTCAAATTCACTCAGCTGATTTCTAGATTCGAGATTCATTAATCAATCTCAACGTGCGCAATTGGGGTTTGATAGAACTGCACAAATTAAGGAGAAGAAAGTGGGAGGAGAAGTAAATGGGAAAAGATATTTCTTTAGAACAAACGAGAGAAATAGGGAGAAATATTTTGGCTTCGGAGTATTTTATTTTGGCCAGTAGAAGTAGGCAAACCTCCATAACGATCGGTTTGATTATGAACCTTTTCCACTTATTATGTAACATGACCTTTTCTATTTTATTTTTTTGGGTGTCCATGTATTAATGGATATGTTGTTTACATTGGCATGCAATATGATTTTCTATTTATTTACCCATGTAATGTGATTGTATAAACTATTTTATTTCATTTATGATGTGTGATCTTATGTTATGTATAATTTCCTTTTGTACAAGGACTAATTGTCAAGGCTTTGTTTGCTTTTAGAATGAATGAAAGTTGTATTAATTGATACAAAACTGTTAGAGATTCAAGCATTGTATATCATTTGTATATATCACAAAATGATGTTCAAGTTGACAAGTAAGTATTTAGTAGATATCAAGAAGTATGAATTGGTTGAAAAGATTTCTCTTGAAGTTTTCTCGCGGTAATAGAGTGATACAATACAATTATATTTCATGAGTTTTGATTTTATTGTGATGGATAGTTCAGTTTTAATTTTCTGTACATTTTTTTTTTCATTTTCTAGATCATGCCACCTAATGTTTCCATCTAGAATATCATATTTCATTTGTTCTTTCGATGTAACGTGATTCTAACATTTTTCTTTCTTTAGATTGGATTTTTGTGTGTTTTTACAAAGTATGATCAAATAAGAGTTCATTATTTTTAGTTTCAAATCTAATTCAAAATTCTAATTTCTTTTCACATATTATATTTTGTGTTTAATTGAAATCAAATGAAAAATTACAATAACTATTTCTTTTTTTAATTGTATAATCAAACGGTTGGTTTTCCGCCGTTTTGCGGTTGTATTAGTTAATTGGTTGTTGGTTAAAAGCAAACTGGACGTCAGTTAGGAACAAATGGCACCTCGATATTTTGGAACTTGTTTCTAGTGGTTGAAAATAATTCCTAACAAATCTCACGACTGTTATCGGTGATCCGCATGATATTACTTGAACCAAATTCATCTCAAATTCAATATGATTATTATAACAAAATGCATTTAAAGCCACTTTCCTAAAAAATTAAGGCCACCCACATCACGCACTAATACTTTTATTTAGTCTAACTATTATTTTCCATCTCTTTCCGTTCAATTATCTTTTACCCTCGTAAATCTTCAAACACAATGCTCATTTACAATCTACATAATCGAGATACGTGATTTTTTAAGCCTTTTATTGTTCTTAATTTGTATGGAGTTAATGCTTCTCTTGCTTTGAAAAGTGTTTGTTCACTTCTTGTAAATTTAAAACCAGCCAGCTGTTTATTTAAACTAGCATCTCTTGTTAAATCTTACCAAAGCTCGTTGATGTGGATTAACACTTGTAAACCTTACATGCATAGCCAAATTTTTTTCTAGTAATTAATTTGTACGTAGTAGGCCCGGCCCAAAGGATTTTCTGCAGCAGCTCAATAACGAAATTTTGTGTACTGTAATAAGGAGAATCCAACAGAGACCTACCTGTTAACCAACCTCTTATACATTTTACCTTCTGTTTAATAACTTATATATATCATTACAATATTATATTTACTCCAGAATTTTGCACTTGGTCAGGGGTTGCACCAGCTCACGGGCTTCCCTGGGCTAGCAATATTTTAATGCAAAATTGTTTATTCTGCACTATGTAAACGAGAGTGATTTTGTTCACACTTTTTTTCAGGTGTGAACAAAACACCGGTCTCCTATTGGAGGAATTTAGGGGGTCCCATATGTGATACACCAAATTCCTCTAATAAAAGAAAAGTGTTTTGTTCACACTTCAAAAAAAGTGTGAACAAAATTGTATCTCATGTAAACTATGCAATATTTTAATGCAAAATTCAAAGATTTCATACATTTGCTTAACCAAGGCAGATATTGAGGAATATAAACTTGTATTGCAACCGTAAAGACCAAATGATAGTGAATGGACATTTCATTACCAAAATAATTATACCAAAAATAATTCGCTAAGAAAGGTAATGTAATTAAGCATATGATTGATGCATACAATCCAATTCTAATACAAAAAACCTAAGTCTCTCACCTCTAATCCTCCTAGCATGCTGAATTTCTTTAGGCATAATCAAAACCAATCTCTGAAACGGAAGCTTCCTTATCAAAAGTTCGGTACCTTTCAGATACTTACGGATCTCGCGAAGAGCGACCGTTCCTGGCCTGAATCGATGGGGTTTCTTCTCGCCGTCGGTGGCCGGAGCAGACTTGCAAGCGGCTTTTGTTGTGAGCTACTTCCTTGGTGCTTTTCCTCCCGTTGATTTGCGAGCGGTCTGCTTTGTTCGTTGCATTGAGATAGTAAAAGCTAACTGTACTGGACTGTTATTGAAACTGCAATTTTGAATATGAGAATGTCAAATTTTACGAGTACTACGTACAAATTTATATTACTATAATGGTACACATCCTCCTATTAACAAAACAAATATTTTTTCCTCTTTTGCCCCTAGTTAAAATATCAAAACCATAAACACTTTCATTTATTCTTCCATTCTCCTTCATTTTTGAAAAAGAAAATGATGCTTAGAACAAAAAAATCATCTCGATCTTCACGGTCAAATCCAAACTTTGATGAGAATGTGATAAAAATGTAATTTCCTAACCCAATTTACGTTTTTTAACAGTGGTAAAATTAAGGGTTTAAAATTAACGTGTTGAATGCTTTTTTGAATAAGAATCAACATTGTCTCTTTCTTATTTGTAATTCCATGTGGATGTGAGTTTGAATTCTCCATTATTTGATTAACGATTTTGGATTAAACGTTAATGATGATTAAGAAAAATTAAGATAAATAAAAGAAAACACAATCAGGTAGATCTGATTGTAGTTTTATAAGGCAGCTAGTTTGATTAGTACCATCCTAGTAATCAAAACTTTTTAGAAGAAGATGACCCCCTCGTATCTAAAATTGAAGTGTCAATAACAAAACTAAAGAAAAATATAGATGTTGTGATTTAAGGATGAATATGTTGAATTTGGCTTTGCAATGAAATTGAACTTGATTGAACCAGGTATATATTAAAACTTGAAGGGGTCAAGTCTTTGATGGCGTGCGTTATAGGAAGGTCGTTGATATGATGTTAGGTCCAAAATATGGAATAAACAAGTGTTTCCATGACTCTACCATCCGGCCAATTCTGTTCCACTTAATCCCCTTTTCATGGCCACATATCTTTACGGCTAAGGAATGGGAAATGTGCGGTAGAGATTTATTTTTGGTGGATATCTGGATATATAATGCTGATCCTTGGATTCGGATTGAATGCATGGTGAGATTAGAAAATGGTTGGTAGCGTGAATTAGTAACTATGATGGATTTCTTTTGTGTCCAATAAAAATGGCGCCTTTGTTACTTTGCTTGGTTCATGAACGCGCATGCAGGACCAACCCTAAGGTAAGATGAGCAAGTTAATTGTCTAGCCCCCTCCACAAAGGGCAATCTCCTTATCCGAAAATCAATATATTGGGAAAATTCACGATAATTTAGTGAAGCAAGTATATGTTCAATAGTTATAGTTTAGCAATTTAACATAATTGAAAAATTAGTAGATTTATCTTTTTTTTATCGCTAACTATGTTTCGTTCTAGTATAATAATTATTATTTTAATCTGGATGCAACATCCTTGAGCTTTGTCCAGAGCAATCCAAATGATAGGGCCGACACTGCATGAACCACGAGTATGCATCTTTCGAACCTTGTTTAAGGATTGGTTTTTTTGATTAACTCACGTGGCATCAGATTGGACTGAAATTCTTGGTTGTACATTATTAAGTGTATTTAATCCAATTTATTAATTAAATCAAAAGGCATGTAATGTATGATCCACGAAGGCTGTAGTCCATATCATTATTTGGAGCATCGTGTATAGATTTTGTGTACATTTGCTCATAAAAGCATCTCCAATAGTGGTAATTTGAAAGAAAATTAGGGCAAACCCACGCTCAATCTTCTTTTCCCACGCTGCAGCAATGGCATTCGAGCGTGGAAAACGAAGATAAGCAGGGATTTCTCTTTTTTTCTAAGTGATGATAGGTAAACGGGTAACATAAAGCCGTTTATAACCTAAAGGACTTTCTTTTTGTCATTTACATAACTTTAAAACGCTAATCATCTATAAAAAAAATTCAAAAAATTGTTTATAGATGATTATAAAATATAAATAAATAAATAAAATTTCTTCCACTCATTGCTGGGACGAGGGGAGTTTGTCACGCTTTTCAATTTGTTACTCCTACTGCTTTTCCACGCCGTGCTAGAGATGCTCTAAGAAAATAGATCCCAAATTCAACGTCCTAAGGCTCAATGCCATGTTCTTCTCAACCGTCTATCTGTTAATTAATTAAAAATAAATTAAACAATAAATGAAAAATGAATAGATATGATTTAGTGGGACGTGGAACATGGAGGAATTGCTATTAGGAATTCGCAAATAACACTTGCTAGTGCACGATTGTACAAAGAACTGGCTTTGTTATTAGGTGATGAAGTGGTAGTGGGACCCAGCTTACAGCCAAAAACATAAAGGTAAAAGTTTATTTGGTTTCATTTTAAGTTTTATGTTTTAGTATTTGTTATAGAATATGAGAAGAGCGAGGTAGAAGATTTAAAATTATAAGTCAATATGACGACGATGAAAGGACTACGGAAGGGATGAAGGAGAAGATGTAGGGATGTATTGTTTCTTATGCTTATGTTTTTCACAAAACACAAAAAACAAAATAAATTTATTTTTTATTTTGTATGTTAAATTTGTTTTCTAAATTTGTTGTTTTTCATAAAATACATGTGTTATGCGCATTTTTGTATGGATGGAAACTCAAAACTAAAATGTCAAACCAACCGAAGCCTAAAATTTTTGTTCCACCCAATCAGCTTCCGCGGGTGATGAAATCGACCTCTTTGGGATAGCAGATATCATGGATACTACTGGGGTTTGTGCATATTTAAACAATGTCCACTAATACATGCTTTTCACCGGACAAAGAGGTAACAGACTTTTACCTTTTTTAATTGGTAATTTTTTTTTGCATTCCAACAACTTAAGTTATAGGGTGTGCTCGCGAACAAATTGAATTATTGGTTAGAGATTATAGGTTGTGGCATTTGTGGATAAAAATTTGATCAAAACTTGGATAGGATGTATTATGTAATGTAAAGTGTTTATTTTTTAATTACAAACTTATATCTGGATTTACGTCCAATGCATCAATGTTACACTGGACGTAAAAGTTACGTCTTCTCCAACCATTGGGGTTTGAGGAATGCAAATGATTTCCATTAAACCGCCAACATAACCGATATGTCGAATGTTACCTCGATAAGTGACGTAACCCCATTGTCTACTTTTCTCTAAGAATTTTCTTTGTCCATGAATGGAGCCATAATAATAATTAAACCTAGAATATAATGTCATGATAGAACTCTTGAATGTTGACACGAACTAACTTTAAACCTCCTCGATCATAACATCAAACAATTTTAAAAGATCCGGGTAGCAGAAAAATGACTTAATGAAATATATAAATGTTTGGTTCTAATTTTATCCACGTAGGCACGATGTTTATTTGGTTTATCTTTTATGTGAGGTAATTCTTACTTCATAAACAAATTTTGATTTTAAGAAAACAAATTTCAAAATTAGCCACAGTAAACATTTTTTTAAATTTCTTCAAGACTCCAAGAAAAATTACGAGAAGGGCTCATCTATTCCATTCATGACTTTTAGAGCGAGGATTTCCCGTCGATGGTGGTGATGACTAGGTTGACGATGGAGAAAACAACGTGAGATGATGCGGTGACAACTCTAACAGTGGCGATAAAGGTCTGCTGGGGTTTTGAAGTTGGAGCGATGATGAGGGTTTCAAACTTAGAGTGTTCTGGTGGTGTAAAATGCTTGGCGATGATTTTTAAGTTGTTGTCTAGGGGTTTTCTAATTATGTAGTGATGGTGGTTGAAGAGTGTTAGGTACGTTCATACCACCACCGAATCAGAGTGAGAAAGGAGGCACCGGACGAAATACACCAACCACCGAACCATGCTTCTCCACGCTCCTACCGGACCACTTGCTTCCGGTCCAACTCCATTGCCTACCGGACCACTTGCTTCCGGTCCAACTCCATTGCCTACCGGACCACTTGCTTACCGGACCAGCCACTCCACTACCTGCCGAACCAAACCCAAGGTATCCCTACCGGACCAACCAATCGCCGAACCATCCACTACCGAATCAACCTCCACCGGTTCAACCTCTACCAAACCACCCACTACCGGACCAATCCACTTCTCCATCCACTACCGAACCAACATCACCAGGCTAGATCACGTCAGCCCAGGCCCATCAACAGCTATATACTTCGAAGACCCCTACCCCCAGCCTCACTCTATAAATAGAGGGGCAGGGGTGGGGGACAAGTTTGAGAGCTCAAGCACGGAGATAACTTTCAAACAACTTTCTTTTACTTGTATCAAAGCTTTGTACTTGTAATCAAAAGAAGAGAAGAGAAATAACATATAAAGTGGACGTAGGCACATTCTGGCCGAACCACTATAAATTTGTGTGTCTTTTTACAGTTTAGTCCCTGCTTCTCATATATTTGCATAAATCACCCAAATCACTAAGAACAACATAAGATCTATTAAATCATACAACTTTGAGGTGTTTGTCCATTTTTTGTGCAAACATTTTTGGTGCTTTCATTGAGAGCTAGAAGCTCGAAGCTTCAGCTTCATCCACTTAACAAGTTTTCCTAACAGCATCGTCCGCCACTTGGAAAACATGCCTCCCAAACAGAGAAAGGATGTTAACAAAGGAAAAAACATCGCATCCAGCAGTCTTCCAGATCCAACTGTCACGAATCAAGTAAATCGTCCTCCTCCAGCAACAGTAACAAATGAAGGACAGGCTAACCCAACCACTCCTGCCACAGAACATCCTGCAGCAATTACTAGGGCAGATTTGGACAGAGTTGTGGTTGAAGTAACTAACCGCTTCACGTCCCAGTAGGAAGCCTTGGTGGACCATCTCATGTCACGCTTAAGGGATGCTGAAGAATCCAACCGCAACACTGAAACATGGGGCGAGTCCCAGTCTGGAGGATCTCAGAGACAACAAAGATCTTCCTTCTTCGAAGGAGCTAACGGAGGAAGTAGCCATGGTAGGAGCCGAGACCGAGCACAGCCCGAAGTTAGGCCTGAGGAAACGTTTGGTACCGAACCCAACGGGGGAGGTACCGGACGGAGGTCAACTGTAGCTGAGCCTGTCATACTGCCTAACCACGGAAACGCCGGTGAACGGGGCCGAGCTAGAGTCCAGCCCGAAGTTGGACCCGAGGAAGTGCTTAGATCAGAACCCAGCAGGGGAAGATCAAGGCAAGGGCCAACTGTAGCTGACCCTAGCATGCTCCCAGAAGATCAAAGGCAGCCGCTGGAAAATATGAGGAACGATAGACGATACCATCCCTACAGGTCATCTGGATGGAATCAATCCCATAGAACAGAACCAAACTCATTTCTATCTGCTCCAAATTCTGATGAAACGATGGCACGCTTATTCAGAGAGTGTGTCCAACGGGAGCAAAGAGATCGAGGGATAGGCGCTAGGGTAACCATCCCTTTCGCCCGCAATATCGAAATTGCTATCACCCCCCGAGAATGGAAGATGCCGACAATGGAACCTTACAAAGGAACCTCCGACCCCGTTGTACACTTATAGAGGTACACACAACATATGCTCATGAGTGGAGCAACAGAGGGAGTACTATGCAAATGCTTTCCGCTCTTCTTAGCAGATCTCGCTACCTCCTGGTTCTGTCATCTACCCCAGGGATCCATCAGCTCGTGGGAAATGTTGAAAGAAAAGTTTATCAGTCAGTTCCACATCCATGTGGAACAACCTAAGGACGCTTATTCCTTATCCAGCGTCAAACAGAAACCTGGAGAAAAACTGCAGCAATACCTAACCCGATTCAATGCCGCAGCAGCCGCAGTCCAAGATGCCGATGAGAAGCTTATCCTAATGGCCCTTTGTAGTGGTGTGCATCCGGACACTAAATTTGCTAGAAGGTTGACGAAAGAAAAACCAGCTACTTTACCCGATTTCTTCCATGAAGCCGGGAAATACATGAGGCTTGAGGATGCTGCCGTTGAGGGGCAGTCAGGACAGCAAAATAAGGCAACTCACAGCAACGCCCCCGCTGTGGCAAGGGACATTCGAAGAAATGATTCCAGAGACAATGCTGGGGGCAAGAAGGGAGAAAAGCGCCTATATCGGCCTGGGCCGAGATTCGACACTTACACTCCTTTGAACGAGACCGTCGAAAATATCTTCCTTGCCACCCAAGGCGAAGTTAGATACAAACGCCCACCATACAAAAAGGAATCAGATAACGCGCATAAATCTGGAAAGTTCTGCCGCTTCCACGAATCTCACGGGCATGATACCAATGAATGCCATCATCTCCGGGATCTGATTGAGGAACACATCAGAAGGAAGAAACTGGAACGTTATGTAAAAAGTCAGGACAGGACTCCAGCTCCTGCCAATGAAAACCCAAGGCTACCCTCACCGGACACCGGCAAAGGAAACCGCAACGCTAGCAGCTCTAGTCAAGAGAAAATAGTGGTCCATACCATCTCAGGAGGACCGCACATCGCGGACAGAAGCTGGAAAGAGATGGAAAGGTATGGAAAGTCGCTTAGAGACAATAAAGACCGTGTCAATTCGGTTATAGAAGAGCGCCACCCGAAGCGGAAAGAAAGTAATGACATCACATTCGGTAAGCGTGACCTAGAAGGAAGGCAGTACCCTCACATGGATCCCATGGTCATCTCTGCCCGACTCGGTCCCGCCGAAGTTTACCGAATCCTGGTAGACACTGGAAGCTCAGTAAACATCCTGTTCAAACACGCATTCGACAAAATGAAGCTATCAATGAAGGATGTATCTCCCTGCGATAAACCACTACACGGTTTTACTGGGGATGCTAAGATGCCCCTCGGGCAACTGGACCTCTTTGTTGAGATTGGAAGCCATCCCCGCTCCATTGTACGGAAGCAGACGTTCGTGCTAATAGAAAACCATTCGGCCTACAACGCTTTCTTAGGAAGACCAGCCTTGTCTGACTTCCAAATTGTCCTAGCCCCATGGTGCCTAAAGATGAAGTTTCCAACGGACAATGGAATAGGGGAAGTAGAAGGAGACCAGGACATTGCTCGAGACTGCTATGTGACTGAACTTCGCAACAACCACAGGAAGGATAAAGGGAAGGGTGTAGAGATTGCCCTCTGCACGAAAAGTCTAGAAGCATAGCAACTAAAGAAAGCCCCTCCTCTTCGATATACCAGCGACCCTTTCAATGAATTAGACCCTAGGGACAAAGAGGAGGAGGCCATCGCCGAGCCTGCAGAGGCTATGGAGTTTATATCTGTAGACAAGCACGACTCAAGTAGACTATTGAAAATTGGGTCCCAACTAAAAGCCGAATTGAAGGAACAACTCATCGATTTTCTCCGCCATAACTTGGATGTATTCGCATGGTCACACGCTGACATGACCGGAATTTCCCCCGACATAGCATGCCACGTATTAAACATTGATCCTACCAAGGCGCCCGTAAAACAAAGAAAGAGAAGTATGGGGGCAGAACGATCAGCAACCCTCGATGAATAAGTAAAGAATCTACTCGCCAATGACTTCATACGAGAAGCTATCTACCCGGAAAGGATCGCCAACCCGGTACTGGTAAAGAAGGCTAATGGGAAGTGGCGAACCTGCATTGACTTTTCCAACCTAAACGACGCCTGCCCAAAGGATTGCTTCCCACTTCCCCGAATCGACCAACTTGTAGATAGCACAGCCGGGCACGAGCTCCTATCCTTCATGGACGCATACTCAGGATATAACCAAATTCCTATACATGCTCCCGACCAAGACCACACTAGTTTCGTCACCGACCGGGGTTTATACTGCTATAAGGTAATGCCTTTCGGACTTAAAAATGCAGGAGCCACCTACCAGCGCCTCGTCAACAAGATGTTTGAAGGGCTAATAGGACAAACTATGGAAGTATATGTGGATGACATGCTGGTAAAGTCAAGGAAAGCCAAAGATCACGTAAGCCACCTAGGCAAGATGTTCCAGGTACTTCGACAGTATGGAATGAAGTTGAATCCACTAAAGTGCTCCTTCGGAGTGTCATCAGGAAAGTTCTTAGGATTCATCGTACATGCCAGAGGGATTGAAGCAAACCCTGAACAAGTCCGAGCGCTAAGGGATATCAAGATACCTTCCACTCGGAAGGAAATGCAAAGTTTGAATGGAAAAGTGGCCGCCCTAAGCCGATTCATCTCCAAGGCAACAGACAAAAACCACCGGTACTCTCAACTCCAAGCGAAGGCGAAGAATTATACCTATACCTTGCTGTGTCATCTCACGCCCTAAGCGCTGCCTTGGTAAGGGAAGACAACCGCATGCAGTGGCCAGTTTACTTCGTCAGCAAGAGGTTTACTGGGGCAGAAGTCAGATATCCTAAACTCGAGAAGCTAGCATACTGTTTACTAATCACATCACGGAAATTGCGTCACTACTTCCAGTCCCATTCCATCAAAGTTCTGACCGATCAACCACTGAGGCAGGTACTCCATCGTCCCGACACTTTTGGGCGACTACTTAAATGGTGCATTGAACTAAGTCAGTATGATATCACCTATCACCCTCGCACCGCCATCAAGGGACAAGCCATGGCTGATTTCATTGCAGAATTCACTACCAACGAAGATAAGGAGCAATTGGAAATAGCAAAGGACATCAAGTGGAATCTCTTTGTGGATGGCGCATCGAACGAACAAGGCTCGGGGGCAGGTGTGGTAATAATCACTCCCAGGGGGAATAAGCTGCACTATGCTATAAGGTTGGACTTCGCTGCCACCAACAACGATGCAGAATATGAAGCGGTGATAGCTGGATTAGAACTTGCCATAGAAATCGGAGCCAATTCTTTGTGTCTTCATAGCGATTCTCAACTTATTGTTAACCAGATACTAGGAGAATTCCAAGCTCGAGAAGAACGACTCATAGCATATCTAAAGAAGACCAAGTTACTTCTCAGCCGATTGGACCACTACCTAGTCAAACACATCCCTCGGGAAGATAACCAAGAGGCCGACGAATTGGCGAAGCAAGCAAGTGTGAGAGACATCGCCATCTTCGGGGCAGTAACCATCTCGAAGCAACTGGCCCCAAGTTTTGAGCAAGTGAATCTGATAGCTACAACCGAAGAAGCAACTTGGATGACTCCCATCCGAGACTACCTACAAAGCGGCACGCTACCCAACGGGCGTAACGAAGTCAAGAAAATCTTGAGGAAAGCATCCCGCTACACAATACAAGAAGACGTCCTCTATCGGCGCAGATTCTCTAACCCGTTATTAAGGTGTGTCGCTGGGAGGGAAGCCAAGGAAATCTTATCTAACATCCATCAGGGAAGCTGCGGAGATCACACCGGAGGGCAAACTTTAGCAAAGAAGACACTCCGATATGGATATTTCTGGCCTACCTTAAGCAAGGACGCCTTAGATTTCGTCAAAAAGTGTGACAGATGCCAGAAGTTTGCTAAGATTCCGCGGCTACCAACAACTGAAATTACTCAAATGACCAGCCCTTGGCCCTTCGCAATATAGGGAATCGACTTAATCGGCGAACTGCCAATGGGCCGAAGCGGGGCCAAATATGCTATAGTGGCAGTCGACTATTTCACCAAATGGGCGGAAGCGGAACCTTTGAATAAAGTATCTTCAACAAAAGTTATCAACTTCTTGATCAAAAATGTTCTGTGCAGGTACGGAGTCCCACTCAAAATCATATCAGACAATGGACTTCAATTTGACAGCGAGGAATTCGCCAACTGGTGCCAAGAACATGGAATTCACAAAAGCTTCTCATCCGTAGCGTATCCCCAGGCAAACAGACAAGTCGAAGCAGTCAATAAAATTCTGAAAACTCTAATCAAAAAGAAGCTCGAAAAGTCAAAGGGCGCTTGGGTGGATGAACTCCCTACGGCACTATGGGCCTATCGCACATCTTTCAGAACATCGACAGGGCACACTCCTTTCTCTTTGGCATACGGATCGGAGGCTATGCTCCCAGTTGAAACCTTTGTGCCTTCCCACCGTAGGATCCACTATAACCCAGAAGAGAACGAAGAACTCCTTCACATGTCTTTGGATCTAGTTGAGGAGAGAAGAAATGATGCAATCCTTAAAGCAGCAGCCCACAAACAGAAAGTGGCGGCACAATACAACTCCAAAGTCAAGCATCGTACCTTACGAGAAGGGGATCTTGTCCTCAAGCGAATCTTCCCTTACCCCAGAGCACTAGACCCAATCTGGGATGGACCATATGTAATCCATAAAGATCTCCACAACGGAGCTTATATTTTGTCGACAGTGGACGGAGAGGTGTTCCAGAGGGCATGGAACATCCAACACCTCCGTCGATACTTTTCTTAACTTGTATTGCCCATATGAAGTGAATTAACAAAGAGAATCAGTGGACGTAGGCATTTTCGTGCCGAACCACTTTAAAAAATCTTGTCTCTTTTTTTTAACTTGTTCCTTTATATCTTGGCTGCTTGTTAACTTTATCCTTTTCTGTCGGACAAAATCCTGTGCATACAACATTTCAAATCGAGGCACTCCATAGCTCAACTTCATCTGGACAAGACCTAACAGGTACTATGCGAATCTATGCCCTCGCCAATGAGACACTTTCACTCCAGCATCCCTCTGCTTCGGGTTAACTCATTGCTCGCGACGGCCCTTAAAGCCAACTATAATGAGCCGATTATAAGCCACCGAGAAGGCCGACTATAGCCGAGGCAGCTCATTACGGCGTTCGGCTCGCCGACAACTGTGAACCGATTATAAGCCCCAACATAAGGTGTGGCCAGCCAGGGGCAGTTCACGGTTGACGATCGGCAGCCACGCTAGCCGGCAACAGTAAATTGAATCATACCCACGATTACGGGCCATAATGGCCCGGGTAGTTACTGTGCGCGATCTCGGCTCCCATGTGTCTTAAGTACGGCTGTGGTAAAAAAGAATTAACTCCCCGCGGAGACGTAAGATGGGTGACAAATGTCTCCAAGACCCACAGCTAGGGAAAGTGACTACAAAGCCCGTTTGCCACGAACTTAAGCACATCGAAGGCCTTCCGTGATTGGAAGTTTTACTATTTCACATATTTCAATTTTACTTAAGAAACTTTTCTCCTATCCTCTGTAACAATCCCTGAAGTGCAGGACACAAAATAGGAGACACTCACTAATAGAAGCGGATACTCACAGCAAAATACTGGACCGCATCCCTTACTCGGTCACACAAGATATTCAAAGTTGCCATCTACAAGCAAAATATAAGGGGCGGTATTTCCTTCTTTCATATATGCCTATAATTTGTTCACACCTCACGCTAACACTGCAAGTCATGAAATTATGTTTTAAACAAGAACCTGACACCAAACACAATTTAATTACAAGAATATGCATAGCTATATTTCTTAGGCAACATGTCAAAATAGCAAAAACATTCAAAAGACGACAAGATCAGCTTAAGTTAAAGGATTGCACATCAAGAATAAAGCTATTTATTACAAGTAGCAAGAATTACAACCTAAAAGTTACTCTACTGTTTTAAGACTAACATATACTGCCATGTCAAATCCACAAAAAGAATTCTCCAGGTCTAATCAGGGAGCCGGCTGCGTTGGAGTCTTGTCCTTGTCCTGTTGCCCACCTGTCCGGTCAGAAAAAGAAATCATTAGTGATAAGCAACAGAGTTAACAAAAGAAGAAACTAATGAAGTAAAGATTACCAGCAACTTCCCCTTGATCGTCTTGGTCATCATCCCCTACTTCCACACCTTCCTCCTCAACAGCGAACAACCGCATCCCCTCTTTCACCGCTGTCTTCTCCTCCTTGGTAAACTGAGCAGTGACCACATCCATCCTAAAAGCCGCTCCACCCTCCTTATCCACCTCAGCCTTGGCCTCCTCTAGAGCCCTGAGGTAAATCCTAGCCATAACCCGGGGGTAGTTGTCCATCCAAGATAAGCTGCCCTGCTTCCAAGTGCGAAAGTACATGTCCTGCAGCATATCATCCATCATCCCCTCATTTTCCTCAAACTCCCTCATACGGGCCTCAGAAACCGATAGCCTTGCAATGACAGCATCCATTTCCAGTCGGTATCGCGAGCAGTCAGCCTGAAGGGACCTCCTCATCACCTCCATCTCCTCCTTTAGCCTGACCTGAGTAAGCTCTGCGGCTTCAAGCCTCCCCGACAGCTCCTCTACCTGCTCAAGATCCGACCTCCGAACCTCGTCCACTGTCGAGGTGGCCATATTTATCTGCTCCTTGCAAGCAGCCTCCATCTTCCGCAATTCCGCCTTACTAGCCTCTTCCATAGTCTTCCTCAACCGCCCGGAGGCAGCCTCATGCTGAGAAATCTGAATGGCCTGATCATCAAGCTGTTTGGCCTGATCCGAAACCATCAATCGTAGTCGGATGTTGGCACTCCCGATCTCCTCTCCAGCCTTAACCAGCCGGGCATGATGCCCCATCAGCTTCCTAGTCTCCTCCACCACCCGATCAATATTAGCCTTGGCCTCGTCTCCCATGGTAATTACCCGAGTGGTAAGTAAATCGAGATCTAAGGACTTAGCCTCATCAAGCACCCGTACCATGGGATTGCGGGGAAGAAGGTGCTCACCGGCAACCTCGTCAAAGGTAATATCATGAGAACCTGGATCCAGATAGGGTGACCCGCAAATGGATTATGAGCCAGACCAGGACGATCAATCTGCGTAACGGTAGGATTTTCAGACAGGTGCGGAGAGAGTGTGAACTCAGTATCCTCCTCTGTGATATCATGAAGGGGCTGAATTGGGGGCTGGGGACCGAGTGAAGGTTCAGATAAGGGATGACTCCTCTTTCTCTTCTGAATACCCTCTTCAATAACACCGAGAAGAGGACGGTAGTCGACTACATCCCCGGAATGGTGGGTCGGAGTCTTCGGCTTAGCGGAAGCTTTGGAGAGCTTGTATTGTTCAAGCCTGTGCCGAAGATCTGAGGCCTTGGCCGTTTTACCTGCTCCTGATATAAAGAACAAGTGTCACAAGCTTACATTGATCCATAATTCGAGAAAACACGATAAATTAAAAAGATAAAAGAAGAAAAAAAACACATCTGTGGTTGTACAAACCCTAGGGAGGAGTAGGATACTGCAATGAGTCCTGGATTTCATTCCAGGACGGGAGCGGATCATAAAATATTCCTAAGTCCCTATCATAAATGGAGCCCGCAGGAGTCAAAAGTTCACCTTGAGTCGTCGGAGCCACCTTGGCTGGAATGGTCTGAGGAGGCTCGCTTGCACCAGTCCCAGCCTTGTCAGCTTTCCCGGATTTCTCTGTCAAAGCCTGTTCCCCGTCCAGCCCCTCAAAAGCTTGGTGGAATGCATCATCCGTCCACTCCTGAATCTCGCCTGCCTGCCCAGGAAGCAAGGCCCCGATGCAATCACCATCGTCGCCACCTTCCCGGTCACCTCCACCCTCACCTCTCTCCTCCTCTATGTCTTCCTCCCCCTGGGTAAGTGGACAATTGCTGGGGGAAGGACCGTCCGACTTCTTAAGTTTCTTACCTCCGACGGCTGGAGGTTTTGTGAAAGGTTTCCTCTTGCCACTCTCTACCGTGACACCTCCCTTAGCCTGAGCAGCCGCCCTCTCCTCCGCCATTTCCCTCAGCTTGACTACTGACTGCTGTGGAAGGATCAAGTTATACTCCAGAAGGGTCGCGTTTTTGATCAGGTAGGCAGCTGATCTATCTCTCCCGGGGAAAGCTTCTATCTCAGCCGCCGTCTGAACCAGGCGATCAGTCTCCACAACCGCAAAGCCACCTGTCGCTAGCAAAAATAAAAACGTATGAGAAGGAGCATCGCAGTCAGAGTGGAAATTATAAATAAAGCATCGACTTACATCCAGAGGTGAAACGCCGAATAGAAACAGAGTCGTCCCTGACAAAGAACCACTCCTTCTTGAACATGCTGTATTTAGAATACAGATCCAAGACCGGCTTGAAGGTTACCGCTGACTCCAGGCTGATGTATGGGGACCCCTTCTTATAGCCCCTCAGATTATATAAGTACCGGATCTCCCGGTTGGAAGGAGCACGCCCATACTTCCTCTAGAAGATGACAAAGACTCTCACCAGTATAGCATAGGAGTTGGGTTGAAGCTGGAATGGGACCACCTTTAGATATGTAAGGAAGCTGGCTACCCAAGCATTAAGAGGTGGGATGGCACCACACATACAGTGGTATCTGCTGTAGGAGAAGTACCCTTCGGCAGGGTCATATGGCATCACTTCTCTCCCTGGCAACAGCATACGCGCCCTATCAATTCCGAAAGAACGGGAGATGACATCAAGCTGCTCTTCCTTAAGGGAGCTGGGAAAGCAATCAGGCGGGGAGTTCAGAAGCTCCTGAGGACCGTACCCGACCACTAGTGATCTCGGGGTAGATCTGTGACGTTCCGGTCCTGGCTGAGCAGGGGGCACTGCGGAAGATTCTCCTTCGCCCTGGGACTTCTTTTTATCCGATCGAGTTTCTGCTTTGCGAGACATTATCTGCAACGTCGAAAAGACATGTTGTTAAAACAGAGAATAAATACAAGCAAGTACATATAGCCCGGAATTTCGCTCGTGATATAAAAAGTGAAAAAATCAAGTTCATTCGGCATTCCCATTACACAAAGGTCCATTCGGCATTCACATTACTCAAGCCCATTCGGCATTCACATTACTCAAGCCCATTCGGCATTCACATTACTCAAGCCCATTCGGCATTCACATTACTCAAAGGCCCATTCGGCATTCTCGTTACCCAAAGGCCCATTCGGCATGCTCATTATCAAGTTCGTTCGGCATCGAAAGCCCTTAGGATCATTCGGTAAAATAAAGAGAATCAACTTTGAAAACTCGTTCGGCAGAGGAGGATTTACCTGGTCCGGCAGTTAAGGTTGTTTCGACACAATAATTGACTCGGCAGTTCAGGAGCTAACACAGCTATTTCGTTCGGTAAGGAATAACGAAGGGATGTGTCTCCTACTTATAGAGGAAGGTTGGATATGCCGGACCATCTGGTTCGTTTCTCTGGCCGAATATGGTCGTCCAAACTAAAACAAAGCACGACATATACTGAGCATATGCCCTACTTTGGGGGGCAAGTGTTAGGTACGTTCATACCACCACCGAATCAGAGTGAGAAAGGAGGCACCGGACGAAATACACCAACCACCGAACCATGCTTCTCCACGCTCCTACCGGACCACTTGCTTCCGATCCAACTCCATTGCCTACCGAACCACTTGCTTCCGGTCCAACTCCATTGCCTACCGGACCACTTGCTTACCGGACCAGCCACTCCACTACCTGCCGAACCAAACCCAAGGTATCCCTACCGGACCAACCAATCGCCGAACCATCCACTACCGAATCAACCTCCACCGGTTCAACCTCTACCAAACCACCCACTACCGGACCAATCCACTTCTCCATCCACTACCGAACCAACATCACCAGGCCAGATCATGTCAGCCCAGGCCCATCAACAGCTATATACTTCGAAGACCCCTACCCCCAGCCTCACTCTATAAATAGAGGGGCAGGGGTACAACAATGGGGGACAAGTTTGAGAGCTCAAGCACGGAGATAACTTTCAAACAACTTTCTTTTACTTGTATCAAAGCTTTGTACTTGTAATCAAAAGAAGAGAAGAGAAATAACATATACAGTGGACGTAGGCACATTCTAGCCGAACCACTATAAATTTGTGTATCTTTTTACAGTTTAGTCCCTGCTTCTCATATATTTGCATAAATCACCCAAATCACTAAGAACAGCATAAGATCTATTAAATCATACAACTTTGAGGTGTTTGTCCATTTTTTGTGCAAACAAAGAGTAGAAGCTTCAAATCGAAAAAGAAGAAAATATCAACCAATAATGGTGTTGTTTGGGAGCATTTCATTTTACATTTTAATTTAAAAATTAATTATGTATGTTTATATTCATAATGCTACTTTGTAGTAGCATTTTATGGATTGTATTAGCAGCTGTATACGAAGCATGTATATTTTAGCTCATAATGTTGTCTTATAATATCATTTTACAAACTATAATAGCGTTCTGTGAATTGTAATATCATGTCTGGACGAAGTGTATATCTTTGCTCACCATGTTATTTTGCTGTGGCATTTCTAAATAAAGTAAATGTATATATTAGCTTAAATCTATTGTGTACTAGCATTTATATAAGAAGTAATATTACTTTACAATTCTACTCTCTAGTACATTTTATGACTTTTAAAAAGGTTACCCGTAGCTTTTTATTTTAAATTTGTTTTTTCATATTACCTTTTTGTAACATGGTTTAATATTAGCTAAAATGATATTACATGAATTAAAATATTTTGAATATAGTATTTAATATTATAATATTACCTTATTGTAACATTTTATAGTTTATTGTTATTTATAAGAGTATTATATATTGGAATCGTATAGATTAAATTTCTTTTATTGTATTAGGCAATATCATTTTATTTTTTATTACATATTTATTTATTTTCTATGATTTAATGTTACACTTTGCTACTACTTAGTTTAATTTTAGTTTATTACATGTTTGTTGTATTATTTTTAGGTTGCATTTGATTAATCAAGCATTTTGTGTAATATATTTTTAAGTTGCATTTTTTATTCGATCATTTTGTATTGTTTAAATATTTTCCTATAACGCCACTGATAGAGTTAGGGGTATGCCATATGGACAATTATGTAATTTGTTACATATATCTAACTCGATAACCAATATTGTTTGAAATAAAAGGTCTTTTCTTTCTATTATATACTTGATATAATATGTTATGCTAATTAATTAATTAAATTAAAAGTATATAATAGAAAATCCATAAACGGTATGTTTTGTGATAGTAGTTATAATGCGTTGTAACTTGTGCAGCTAAAGCCCCGTAAAATTCCGACTATAGTCCGTAGCGCTCTTCGACTGCTGCGCCTTTTCAATTTAGCACTATTAAACAGTAGATTCGTTTTAAACCCTACTATTTTGCACTACACTCGCTAAATCAAGGGTTTTAGAACCCGCTTTAGCAATATTAACATAAGTAGGTTGATTTAAATAATTCCCTTTTAAACCAAATCAACAAAGTTAGTGTAAAACCTAATTTTAAGGCATAAGTGCTCAATGTAAGTTAGAAATCTATTGTAGTCATCAAACCTGGACCACATAAATCATGATATTTATCGGTTTTGTTATGTAAGATTAAACGGTATTTGATTTTTTGACACAAATAATGTGAGAATGAGAATAAATTAACTTTAAATATTTGGTTTTATATCTAAAGCAGCTTTTTGCACATCCACTATTTTCCGCTATATCCCCGCTTAATCCCCGCTATAAATTTTTGACCACCACCGCTACAGAATCGCTAAGCATTTTAACTACACAGGTTGTAAACATAAATGATTTATCACAATAAAATAAACATGCCATTTTAAATATTTTCGATCAAGTACTGTATCGAGATTGGATATCGATGCATCCGTTGATATTAGAATATGGAACACTCTCCAAATGTTGGACAATGTATTACTCATGACTGCTGGGGGCACTAATGGGTTACATACTAATAGTTATTGGATAACTATGGGATGACTCGCTCGATAGTTTTCTTTTAGTTAATATAACTATGGTTGGACATAAAATATCAATGTGGCAATATTACATATTTCCTTCAACTTGATAATACCATCGAACTTCAATGTGGAATCTGCGCTTTGATTATAGTTAAATCATGACACAACGTCCATCGAAGGGCTATAGTCTGGTCGAGTGGAAGCATTAGAAGTGAAACACTATTTAAGAAAGAAGTCGTCTTCTTAGTTATACAAGGTTAGTATTATGGTCAACTAAAGTCAACTCAAAGTCAAAGCCTTTGACCAGAGCAATTTGGTTAATAATAATTGTTATTATTGAACCAAGAACTTTGTGTTTGAACTACAGAGTTGAATATTGATGATATTGAAATTTTGATCATTACTAAATTCCATAAGTCCAAAATATATAGTTTTGACGAAGAGAATTGGTATAAATAATTATTACAATCAAGTAATGCTTAATAAAGTAAAGTTGGATTTTACAAAAATAAAAAAAGCAATAAATTTAATAGTAATGTCATGCCAGCTACAAAGTGACGTGTGAACGTTAATATTCGAATTGTTCGGTATTAATCGCTGATCAAATTTGCACTTGAGGGTCACATAACCAAAACGATGAATACTCATTTTATCACCTGATTTAAATTAATTTTAAATTGTTATAAATTGATTAATATTTATGAAATATTAATTACAAAATTTTGTATTTGACGTGTTAAACAATGTTAAATAATGTATTCATAATAGTTACAAATATATTAATGGATATACGATATCAGTGCATGTTTAAATTTAGATTTAAATGCAACAGGCATTATTCAGGCTGGAATTGATTTTGAGGCCCACATGGGGCATGCAAATTTTGTCCAAAATAGCTTGGATAGGCTAGCCAAATGTTGGCAAAAGACGGGAAGGGCTTTTGAATGGTTTAAAACAGTGGAATTGATAAGGGAGATATAAGGATGTGATCCACTTTTCTCTTCATTTGACTTCCTATTTACATGCCACTCTCTACGTCATTTATTTTGAGACTTTTTCCTCTCCTTCCTTCTGCAAATTTCGACTAGCAAACCTCATTTAAACCAAAAAATCCAAGCTCAAATCACATAAAAATTATTTGATTTGATCGTGGGTGGTAAAGTAGTTCGGGAGTTAGCAACCTTAGAACTTGGAATTTGATTCAATGAGTCATTTCATCATTTCATAGTGAGATCTCTAGGTCTTGGTGAAAAGATATTTAACATGTTTACTAATTCATTTAATATTATTATCTATTATTGTTATAATATATTGCTGGTTATGAATATAGTGTATCGATGTTCTATCATATATTGAGTGATTAAATATATTGGTGCATCTATATATTAAAAATAAAAGTAAAAATTATTTTGTATGTTCATTGGTATTAAAATCATGGCTTAAAAATTAAAAAAAACCATTTTTTAATTAAATAATATTATATATGATTTTATCAATTAATAAATTATATCCTAAAGACTAAAATCATATAATAATTATTTTTAAATCTCTAAATTTTGGTTTTGCATAGCAATAATTTGCCAGCAAATTTTACTTTATTTTAATATATTTTATATTTATTATATATTTAAATATTAATATAATTATTTATTTAATTAGAAAATGATTATATATGTATAAACATAATTTGAATTAATTATAAATTTTATTTAACAACATTACATAACTTTTAGATTTCGAAAATAATTTTTTAATAATTTTAATAATTAGTTTCAATCAGTTTTTAAATTATTTTATAACTCAAATAATTATTTTATAAATCCTAATTATTATTTTTTATGCCGTGAGCTCCAAATCAGCTAGCTTCAATTTTATATAAATATATATGTGTGTATGCGCACGGGCATGTGCATGTGTTTGTATGTTTATAATTATTTATTAATAAAAAAATAAGTTTGTTCTTGGGTTTGCAACAACAATTTTTTTTTTAAAATTAGCTTATATTAATTATTAAATTAATTTTGTATTTAATATAAATGAATGTTTGTACAAATACATCTTAAATATTGTATATAAATTGGTACAATTAGTATTTCCAAATATTTATATATAAATATTCGATTCTATTTTTAAATGTATAATTTTATGTGTATGTGTGTGTGTGTGTATACATATATGTATATACATATATACTCATTTAGACAACACATAAAATACTACAATGGCTAACATAATATGTCCGTTGTAGTGTAAATCCCAGCATCTATACATGAACATGCCAAATCATGCATATTTTATTATGTTGCACATGCACGTACACCCATATGTATATAAGATACACATATTCAAACATAATACAAAACAATATAAAGTAAAATTTTATTTATAAAATTAAATAAAATAACGAAGGATTAATTTAATTTTTTTTAGAAAAATTCTAAATAAATTTAGACTACGTAAGCCTAACAAAGGTCCTAAAAGGATAAAATTTTGAAATCTACCCAATTCTTTCACTATGGCCGGTTCCAATAACGGTATTAGAGTCAAATAGCTTAAGCGATCAAAATTAGCAGTGTTAGAGCTAACTTATTAAAACTTACTCATACGTAGGGTGTCGAGAAAAGTGGTGTCTAAGGTTTGGTTTGAGTAATCAAATACTCTACCTTACCTCGCTACTAGTCTGGCCTAAAAGGATGAGATAAGCCCAAATGTCATCCCCAATATAAAGACCCAAATTGATTTGGGACTTAGCTAATTTCAAATTGGTTTGAAATTAAAATAAAAGTTTGAAATTTAAAATAATAAAAGTAATATAAATGTTATAATATAAATTTTAATTTTTTTTTTTGAAAATAAAAATAAAAGTTTTAAATTTAGTAGTTAAATTTAAAATATAAAACACATATTATAAAAGTTATAATATAATTTTCAAAATGTTTGAAAATGTTATAAAATCAGTTTCAAAAATATTATTTATTAATAAGATTAATAAACAAATGAATTGATTAAACAGGTTAATTAATTAAATATATATACATGTATAATATATATAATGATACATTTTATGCTCTCTTGAATTGTTTAGTACAATATAAGTATACATGTGTGTATAAAAGAATTTTTAAAATTAATAAAATTTAATTAATTTTTTTTAATTAAATGAATAAATTAAAAGTTAATTAACAAATTAAAATACATACATACATATATATATATATAAGATATATGTGTATTACTATAAATGTTATAGCGTATATATTCAATATAATATGTTATAATTGAATAATATAATAATTAATTAAAGTGTTAATCAATAAAATAAGATTAGTTAATATAATGTTATATATAAGACTATTATATAAGAAATAAAATTATAACAGTTATATAATAAAACTTATATAATATAAGGGTATAAATTAAAGGTGGAACATTAAAGAAACCATAAGTAGACTTAAAGGAATAAATATACAATACATCATATATGCAGCTTTGCAATGCAGCATGCGGCAAATTTGCAACGGTTCTTGCCTTTTGCAATATTGCAAGGGCCTAAAGCCATTGCAAAGGCTTTAGCAACGGCTAAAAGCCTTTGCAAAATTGCAACAGTTGATGGTTTAAGGTAAAAAGTTAGAACCCGAAGCATACAAATACACTAAGAAATTTCCATATGGAATCCGTAATTTCACCCCTCTCTCTCCCCTTCGACCTCACAACCAACGTCTTGCCTTCGACCTCGCCACTAATGTCGTTGCCTTCCACCCCTAAATCTAAATTTAACACCGATATGCAAACCCTAAATGATACGGTATGATTTACAAAAGCAAAGTTCAGTGGACTCGGGACCCTGCTAATCCGAAGAAGTTCATAAAAGGGACCGAGGGATCTTTACATTCGAAAATCTTTGCACTATTTTCATAATTGGAGATTTACTACTGCTACTTTTCAGATGTGTTGAGGTGTCTTTATGAAAGTTCGTTTCTTATTTTATTGATAGGTTTGAATCAGGATTTTTTTGTATGAAATAAATTTGGTGTTCTTGAATTTACAAAGTCAATTTCCATTTGGAAAATTCCTAATTTACTGTTTGTGTTTAAGAAACAACTTTTTTGATGAAGTTGGGTTAATTTTTACAATAAAACAAACAAATCTAATCTAAAAATCCAAACGTTCAGTTGGTTGACTTAATTTGGAAAACTCATCGTTATAAGCAACTTACCAAGGGAAAAAAAGGAAGAAGAGCAGCCACTAGGAAAATAGATTTAGGTTTGTGCCCATTATGTTCTATATATATAGTCTAAATATAATAATGCGGTTTTAAAATCTGGTTTACATTTTAGTGCTCATTATGTTTCTCGAGGTATTTGAAGTATTTTGGACACACACATGAACTTGCGTCTGTGTGTGCGAAAAAATATTGAACGAGTGTCTAGCGTTGCATTTGCACTCTATATCTTATAATTGGGCATATGTTTTGTTTAGAGCCACAAAATGCAGCAATCTTTTTTATCAACTCTTAAGAAACATATCCAATCGGTATATCCATTAATATGATTGTTGATATACTTCTTTGAGCTCTGGCACTCTTTTGCTCCATTTTTTTCCTTTTCAGGTACCATAATTCTGTAGCATCAACTCAAGCACAAATGTAACGACCCGTATTTTTACGGATCGAAAAGTTTGTCAAAATCTGGAATTTTAGCATTTTTGAGCCATTTCAGATTTTAGGCGAAATACGGTTAAGTCCTAAGTCGTGAACGACTTAGTATAGGTCGTAAGTCGTATACGACTTAGGGAATAAGTGCAACTTAGTATGTTTGTCTTTTCGGTCCTATTTGTTTAAGTCCTAGGTCGTAAACGACCAAAGAGATAAGTCGTGACCGACCTAAGACTGTTGGGGTTGGTGACCTAAAGGTTTGGAGTTAGGTCGTGTGATGGTTTGTTAAGGGTTAGGTCGGCGGCGACTTAAGGAAGATAGGGTAGTGGTTTAAGTCGGTTGATAGTTTGGGACGACCTAAGGAGTTAACCGAGTTAAGGAAGTTAAGTCATAAGGTGGCTTAGGACGAGTGACCGAGTTAAGTGGTAAGTCGTGAGCGACTTAAGGAAAGTCTGCGACCTAAGAAGTTAGCGAGTTAGGAGTAAACGACTTAAGTTAGTAGGCGACTTATAGGGGTTAGCGACTTAAGGACTGGGCGAGATAAGGCTTAAGTTGTTACAGTTAAGTCGTGGACGAGTTAGGGGATTAAGTCGTAAGTTGTTAAGTCGCGTAGGTACTTAAGTCGTAAGGTTGTCTCTGTAGTAGGTCGCATAAGGGCTTAAGGGTTAAGTCGCTAGGTCGCGCAAGTGGATGAGTCGTAGTCTGTTAGGTTGAAGGCTTTGTTAAGTCGTAGCTTGGTTAAGTCGTAGGCGCATGCTATAAGTCGTAACCGACTTAGGAGATAGCTGTTTTGCCTTGAGTCATAGGTAGATGTGTGTTAGGTCGCGAAGGGGTAGCCTGGTTAGGTCGTAGAGGCCAGAAGTTGTTAGGTCGTAGGCAAGGTTTTAAATCTCGCTCATCTCGGCCGAGATCTCGGCCGAGATCTCGTTTTCAAGGCTGGGCGATTCGAAATAACTAATTTCATTTGAATCTCGTCTGACTCAAATCTCGGACGAGATTTCAGTATCTCGGACGAGATTTAACAGCGAGATATCGGCCGAATTTTTGAATTTTGGAAAAAATCAACTCTTTTTCCGTATTGGGCTAGCTCATCCTTTACCTTAATTTAAGCCTTCTTAATTGTACTTTTTTTAACCCTTATTTCTTATATAAATCTCATTTAATCTTCGTCTCTTATTTTACGGCAGTGACGAGTGTAAGAAGATGATAAAATCTACATCGATTATGGTAAGTATTTCACTTTATGATTTTCATTTAGGTTTATGATCCAAATTAATTTACATCCGATTTCATTTTTCTTTTTTCGACACTTTCTTGAGTTTTTTTCCTAACCCTATTTTTTTGCGGCTATAAATTTTGGGCTTCACTTATTTAACTTTATGTTCTAAATGGATTCCCAATTTGATTTCATTTAGTCTTTGCTGCTATAATTTTTTTCCTCAAGGCTTATTTTTAAGCAATAAAGGAATTCTCTTTCATCTATTAATTTCATTTGATGATTACATGTTCATTCGTACATCATTTTTTTGCTTTTCTTATAATATTACTAAATGTTTGAAATTGTTTGTACTATGTATGCTATTTTCTACGTTTGTTTGAAATATCTATGCTATTAGTTGCTTAATGAGATTTTGTTTGCTAATAATTAAATACTATAATCAGACATAGAATATCTTAATTCTACTTGTAGAATTTTGTATTGAAGTTATAAAATTAAGATTTCCCTTGCAGCACTATAAATCATAAAAGGTAGAAATGAGACATTATATTGTGTAGGAAAGTTAAGTGAATGATCAAACAAAGTAAAGGTGCATATGTTATGGTTTGTTTCTTGTCTACTTTATCTTATATGATATTATATTGAACATTATTCATGAAATCTAGTTATTTGTTTATTTTACATGATACAAGTGATATTTTTCCATACTAAATTACTAATGATAAGCGTGTGATATATTCAAAGTAAGTTCATAGTGTTTTCCTTAAGGTAGTGACTAGTATTATAAATTTACGTGTATGCAAACTAATTTTCGACATGACATATACTCCGAGATAACTCCGAAATGAATTTTAGAAACCGAGATGTAAATCCGAGATGGACGACCGAGATGCACTCATCTCGTTCGAGATCTCACCCGATACGAGATAAGCTATCTAAATTCTTCGAGACGAGACGTGACCGAAATCCGAGATTTAAAACCTTGGTCGTAGGGTTCTAAGTCGTAAGTCGTGAACGACTTATGAAGGCAGACGACTTAAGGATTTCTGCTATAAATAGGAGAGTTTCTCTTCATTTTTGGGATCCGGATTTTGAAGCGACGAAGTGCTGCCATTTTGAGAGCTCGACTTCTACACTTCTTCACTTCTTTTCTCCACTCTAATCTAGTGATTCCATTCATCCAAATCGAAGATCAAGATTGAAGATCTTCATCCTTTGAAGTGAGATTTCTCCGTTTGAAGCGGATTCATGATAGATCAAGCTTGATCCTTCGCTGTCCAGATCTGAAGCGCGTTGATTTGGGGTTGTTTAGGTGATTTGGTGAGTGGTGATTATCTCTCACACGGATCCAAAGGAGTATATCGGATTGTTGGCTCGATTTGGTGTTAAAATAGTGATTTCCATGCATTTCCTTCATCCTAAGTGTAGATCCATGTAGATCCATTGTTCATGATAATTTGACAACCATTTTACTTAGTGTTAACCTATGCAAGTTCATTCATCAAGATTGTAGAGATAATTCTCATGATTATATGCTTGTTAGACTTTCAACTCTTTAATTACGAAAATGCCATTATTTTTATAATTGTCCATTTTGCTTATATCTGAATGCTTGGTTACTTGGATTGATGTTTGACATGATTGATTGCTGTGAATTAGATGATTGTTGATTGGTTTTAGACCGAAGATGATTCAAAAGCTAAGGGAAAGGCTCTTGAATTGGGAAAGCTGCTTGTGGCATATGTAGCGGGATGATGAAGCTCTTATGCATAGACTTGATGATGTGATGTTGAGATGAGGCTTTGCGAGGATGTGATGAAGCGAGGCAATCATGTGATGAATACTTGGTATAATCCAGACGGGATCATTCCAAGCATGTTGATAACTCGGTGATATGATTCGAGTTGAGGATAATGAATGGATATGAGAATAGTCGTCGAGGAGGATGACTAGGAGGCTTGGATAGCATCGTTGTTGAAGGTTCTAGCATGCTCTAAGCAAGAGTACGTTTGGGCAGATTCGATAGTCCCAACGACTAACTGTTGATGGTCGAGTACTTTGGGCAGATTCGATAGTCCTAGGCACGGGCTGCGACGACGTGCGGGAGTTATGTCTAGAACCGGGGTTTCCATTAGCCCTTGACGGATGGCTGAAAGAATGTGCCTGTCATTCAATTAACGGTGATATCGAAGCAATGATAACAGTGATAGCCAGAGTCATGTATGTTTGGTTGTATCGTCATTCGGACTCAAGAGCGGTATTTTCTGGGTGCTTATCTGATTTAGGCCTTGGTACTTGGAAAACATCGCCCTTGACTCGAATGATTATTACTTTAATTTAAATTGTATGCTCTGCTATGTTGCTTCTGCTTAGTGTGTGTCTGGGGGCTATCACTGTAGAAAGAGGTGGAGTGGGAGGGTTGTATTCCTATTCCTTTTTCCTTTATGCTCTTTTAGTATGTTGTTAGTTAATTTACTGCTCACTAAGACTGTTGTCTGACTCAAGGCTTTATGTTTTAATTCTTATTGCCTTGGGCTGTTCGTCCATTTTGGGACGGGCAGACTAGGTAGCAGGTGACAGGTGCTGTTCTCTTCTCACGATGCTAATATCGAAGACGAGCTGGAGGGTTGCATATTATCTTCTTATTATATGTACTGGATGTTCCGCTGTTTTGTATTCTCTGAGTGTCATGTAGTGAGGCTTGATGTATTGGCTATTTGGATGCTTGTACTCAACTATTATGGAGTTTTATATGATGTCATTTTGTTCTGTAAAGCTTCACTATACCTATGTTCTATTGTATTTTGTCCATGCGCTGTGAGTAATACGATAGATTCTGTTGTTTAATTTTACCTTGACAATCGTCCATGGTCGCCTGGCACTCTTTACAGCGCACTTTCTCTAGATTCGGTGCAGGGGTCATAGGCGGTCGTCACAACAAACATCATGTGTGAAGTTGTTCACCACTTGACAACAGTTCCGATGCTCTAAAAACAGAGTCCAGGCAAACATGGTTTCAAATTCGAACCCTGTTGCATTGAAGCAAGGTTCAAATGAGAGCAGTGATAATGACGATAAAGATTCTACCACCAATGCAGCTACATGTACAGAAAAGACAGCATCCACAGTGTTAATAAAAGGTACTCACCCCTCTGCTTTTAACCTGCCATGAATATTACATAGAGTATGACTGCTATTAGTAGTTTTCTCTTTTTTTTGTCTCTCTTTGGTACCTTTTTCGGTTGTGGCTGAGTCTGATAAGCGACATGTGGTCACTCTACATATTGTTGATGATGCATTGTTTGGAATGTCTATGGTTACTGTGGGTGTTTTAGAGCATTGTGCTTCCACCTGCAAAATAAAACATATATAAGCACTGAAGCAGAGTTAACAGATATTTCAAAAGAAGTCATAACAACGGGTTTGAATTGTTAGTGCTTTATGCAATGAGAAGTGTGTCAAACAATTGATCTGTACAACTTACAGGGAAGCGTATTCAAGTTAATAATGTAGAATAAAAAAAAGAAATCATAGTATTATTCTAGCAAAGCTCAATTTCTTACTATTGAATAAGTACCAGCTACCACTCGGAAGCATACACTTACCTGATCATGATTTTCAAATTCAAACGTCCACTCAGCCAATAACTCAAGAAAATATCAATGAGCCTAATGCTGCCTGTAAACGTTTGTAAAATCAAATAAGAAGAAGAAGAAGATAATTCATATTATTCAGCAAGACGGCTGGCAAAAAGATTGATTACATTAGGGTTACAGAGATAGGTTTATATAGATAGAAAGCATAAGAAAAGGCTAAAAAGCCCAAACAGGAAATGGATCAATATGCTAACATCCCCCCTCAAACACGCGATGGTACAGCAAGAAGCATCGAGAGTTTGCCAATGAAAAATCTATGACGTTCGATAGTGTGAGCCTTCGTGAAGAAATCTGCAAGTTGCGTCGATGACGAAGTAAAAGGCAGAGAAATAGTTCCATGTAGCAAGTGATACCGAGTGAAATGACAGTCAATCTCAATATGTTTGGTGCGCTCATGAAAAACAGTATTGTGAGCAATTTGAATAGCGCTCTTATTGTCACAATACATAGGAGTGGGAGAAGAAATCGAAACACCCATATCCTCCAACAGCCAGCGTAACCAAATGATCTCAGATGTAGTGGAGGCCATAGCACGATACTCCGCCTCAGTGGAAGACCGAGAAACAACATCCTATTTCTTGCTCTTCCATGAAATAAAGGAATCACCTAAAAATATGCAAAAGCCAGTTGTGGATTTTCTATCCGTTGAATCACCAGCCCAATCTGCAACAGAGAAGGCACGAAGCTCCAAAGATAGGTCGATGGGAACAAAAGACTCTGATAAAGTGTTCCTTGCAAGTAACGAAGAATGCGCATAACAGCAGCCCAATGAACAGGGGTAGGGGAAGATACGAACTGGCTAACAATGTGAACAGCATAGGCAATATCTGGACGAGTGATGGTCAGATATACAAGGCAACCAACAATAGAACGATATAAAGTGGGATCAGAAAGAGGACTCCCATCGGTCGGAGTATATCGGGCATTTACCTCAAGTGGTGAATCAACATGACGTGTATCAGTAAGACCAGCACGATGAATAATGTCAGTGGCGTATTTGGATTGGGAAAGAAGATAGCCTTTTTCTGAGGAAGCTACTTCAATGCCTAAAAAGTAACGTAGATGACCCAAATCCTTCATATTAAAACAACGAGACAATGTGGCTTTAATGCTCACAATACCATTACTGTCATCACCTGTAATGATCATATCATCTACATATAGTAGAAGAAGAATACGGCCTGCAGAAGTCAATTTGATAAAAAGTGCTGAATCATGGGGACTAGAGGTAAAACCAAGTGATGTAACAACATTCGAAAATCTCTCATACCAAGCACGTGGTGCTTGCTTAAGACCATATAGAGCTTTCTTAAGCCTGCAAACCTGACCTGGAGCATGAGAAACACCAGGTGGAGCAACCATGTAAACTTCTTCCTTAAGATCTCCATTAAGAAAAGCATTTTTAACATCCATTTGAGAGATGTCCCACTGACGACTGGACGCAACAACAATAAGAACCCGAACAGATGTCATCTTAGCCACAGGAGCAAATGTCTCCTCATAATCCATGCCATACTCTTGGGCAAATCCTTTAGCAACTAAACGAGCTTTGTATCGCTCAATAGAACCATCTGACTTGGTTTTAATCTTATATACCCATCGACAACCAATAGTTTTCTTCCCAATAGGAAGGTATACAAGATCCCAGGTACCAGTTTTGTCTAAAGCAGACATTTCCTCAGACATAGCACGTTGCCACACAGGAGAACGAACAGCCTCCGAGTAAGAAGAAGGCTAATAGAAAGTGTCAATGGAAACAAGAAATGAAGCAAAAGCCCGAGAGTAACAAGAGTAAGCAAAATCTGATAATTGAGTAGATTTACGTGTGCGAGTGGGATAGCGAGGTTGAACAGGATCTGTCATCACAGAAGGTGTTTGAACAGTCGTAGTAGCAGGAGATAAAGTGTCACCTACAGAAGGAGGAGGAACAAAGTGTATGGATGACGATGTATCAATGGTAAGGGGTGGTGAATCAGAGGGGTTATCAGCAGGAAATGGATCAATGTGAATAAGATCAGACTTAGTCATACTGTGAGGACTAGCTGGAATAGAGTAGAAGGGAATATGCTCAATAAAGGAAACATGATGAGAAACATATAGTTTATTTGAAGAAGGATCATAACAGCGATAGCCTTTTTGTCCAATACCATACCCAAGAAAAACACATATAGCAACGCGCGAAGATAATTTTGTACGCTCTACGTGTGGACGAAGAACAAAACAAGTGGAACCAAACACTTTTAGGTGAGAGTAATCGGGAGTTTGTCCAAACAACTTGGCATGAGGAGAAATACCAGAATTATGAGAAATCGGGATCTTATTAATAAGATAAACGGAAGTAAGAACAGCTTCTCCCCAAAATTCTTTTGGAACGCTAGCTGAAAGAATCATAGAACGGGCAGTTTCAACAATGTGTCTATGTTTTCTTTCAGCAACACCATTTTGTTGCAGGGTATCAGTGCAGGAAGACTGATGCAAAGTACCATCAGCCGTGAATATGTTAGAAAGGTCTCCCTTAGTATATTCCCCCCTAAATCAAAACGAAAGCATTTAACAATAGCAGAGTGTTGTGTTTTAACATATGCTTGAAAGGCAGTATATATATCAATAAACTCAGAACGACGTTTCATCAGAAAAACCCAACAATAACGAGTATAGTCATCGATAAAAGAGAAATAATATCTGCACCCATCTTTTGTGGGGATGGGTGCTGGACCCCAAACATCAGAGTGAACTAAATCAAAAGGTGCAGTAGAAGTAGAAACACTTTGATTAAAGGGTAAAGCAGAAAATTTTCCAAGTTTACAACCACTACAGTCTGAAATATCATGAGAACGTAAATCTCCCAAAACACCAGAATTACATAAGAATTTAAGACGAGAGCTTGAAATATGACCAAGTCTAGAATGCCACAAATAAAACTTAGAAGACAATGGAGTTAAATGAAAAGAAGAAAGGTCAATACTAGCAGCAGTGGCATGACTTGGAATGTGCAAGTCATCCAAAACATAGAGACCGCCCTGCCTACGGCCTGTCCCAATCAACTTCTTGGAGTTGGGATCCTGCACAGAGCAAGTGGTAGAAGAAAAATGAACAAGATATCCAAAATCACAAAGTTGTCCGACCGACACAAGATTCATAGTTAATTTAGGAATGCAATAAACATTTGGGAGGGAAACGTGTGTGGTTTGAATTGTACCGATTCCTGTTAATGGCAAAGGTGTGCCATCAGCAGTCAAAATAGAAGGTGAGCGAGAATCAAAAGACATAGATATAAATGATGAACAATCATGGGACATATGATATGAAGCACTAGAATCCAAAATCCACAAAGGAGAATTCAAACCTGATATGGAGGGAGCTGACATGGCAAAGTGCTGAGACTGAGGAGCAGTCATGTTTTGAGACAAAGACTGGCTAGCAAGGAACTTCTGAAATTGTTCTGCAAGAGAGTCCATAGAGGAATCCACACCTGATTCACCAGAAGGATGTACCAATGCAGCAGTCTTAGGCTGGGAACTACCACGTGACTGTCCATATCCTTGTGCAGTAGAGAAGGACTGTTGTTGGCTACCACGTTGTTGCTGTTGTGATCTATCACCTTGCTTAAAACTTTGATTTTTTTGACGAGCCAATAATTCAGGACATTGATTTTTCCAATGGCCTGGTTGTATACAGTAATTACAATCACGACCATTCTTGATACTTATCTTGTTGCGTTGAGACGAGATTGGTAAAATCCCTGTAGCAAAAACAGATGCAGAAGAGGTCTGTGCAACATTCTTAGTTTGAGACTTCAAGCGAGTTTCTTCAGCTAATAATTCATGTAGAACAGAATCAACAGAAGGTAAAGGAGTGCGATGTAGGATGGACGCACGACAATGCTCGTACTCTGGTCGAAGAGCCATCAACAATTGAACAAGACATTGTACCTCCCTACGAGCGATATATGGAGCAAATAACCTAAGCTCAGCATCCTCAGTCATAGCCAATTGATCCCAAAGAGAAGTAATTTCAGAATAAAAATCTTGAATATTTTGATCATTCTGAGACAATGACCGAATATCAGCCTCTAATTGATATTGAACGGCAAAGTTAGAGCGCACAAAAAGTCGCTCCAAATAGTCCCAAACTTGCTTAGCAGTATCATACTTAGCCAATTGTATACCAATTTTATTCTCAACGGAATTATTAATCCAAGTGATGATCTTTGAATTGTTGGTATCCCATTTCTCCATTGATTCAACATTAGCAGTTTCAGGAGCACAATAACACCAGAAATATATCCCCACATCTGTTTTCCTTTCAGAAAATTTTTCATGACATAACTCCAATAAGAATAGTTTTTCCATCTAAACGAACACTAATAGTCTGTAATGAATCATCACCTCCTGCCATATTTTTAAGTCAGCAACTGCTTCAGGTCGAGACAAGCAAACGATTCAGGTCGAGCCTGGTATCAATTGGGCTAGGGTTTCGGGGAACTAGGGTTTCGAGACAGGGACAGGCTAGGATTTCTGCAGGGTAGGGTTTCGGGGTTCTAGGGTTTCTGGAGGCTAGGGTAGGCTGGGGACTAGGGCGGTAGGCTGGGGACTAGGGCAGTAGGCTAGGGACGGGACTCTGGGGGAGATCGGCAGGCTGGTGGTTTGGTGGGTGATTCAGCAGGCTGGGGACGAGGCAGGCTGGGGACTAGGGCGGCACGCAGCGGGCTAGGGTTTCGGGCTTCAGGTGGGTGTTAGGGTTCGGAGCAGATGATGATACCAGGCTAGGGTTTCGGGTTGAGGCAGGAAGGCAAGACAGTGATGAGGCAGCGACGAGGCAGCGGGCAGAAACAGGAAACTTGCTCTGATACCATGTAAACGTTTGTAAAATCAAATAAGAAGAAGAAGAAGAAGAAGATAATTCATATTATTTAGCAAGCTGAGCAAAAAGATTGATTACATTATGGTTACAGAGATAGGTTTATATAGATAGAAAGCATAAAAAAAAGGCTAAAAAGCCCAAACAGAAAATGGATCAATATGCTAACACTGCCAAGTTTCAATACTAAGTGCAGCACCACCATCACCATTACCACCATCAGTCATACAACTAAATTAAACAAAACAACATATTAATCAAACAAAAACCAATAGACCAAGTCGATATTTCTTGCTTACTATCATGCACATAAGTCACTAAGGAATTCTCGTTCCTCGTATTAGTGGTTTACATGTTTTGTCCTACTCCTCCATCACCTTAGGTTACTTCACCATATCTGAATATCTTTGTACTGACAGTTTTCTGAATTTGATTTACATTAAATAAAAGATAAAAAGGACGGTAGGTTTAGTACGGATCGAAGCTTACAACTGGTTAATTGAATATAAGAAAGTGGCAGTTTTTATTTAATCAACCATTAAGGTGTTTATAGAAACTTAATTATAGTGATAAAGATAGAAGGTTCGTATTCCATTTATTAGATCAATTTGGTCATCAAAATGCAATGCTAAACGCTAATTACGTCGATTATTCATTTACTAATATGATATTTACATTTTAATGCATTTTGTTTGTTCCTACTTATTTACTAGTTTATTTCTATATTTTCTAGTATGTATGTTTTTCCCCTGCTTAGTACTTAATTTGTTCCTACTTAGTACCTTATTTATGATATATATTTCTATAAGCGTTTTTGTTTGGTTATACTAACAATTTTTTTTTCTTTCCTTTTATGTTTTTTATAGTCATCTAACTCTTCTTATTTTCTACTATTTTGCCAAATTTATTATCTTTTTTCCCTCAATTTTACAGATTTTTGAACATCTTCACCCTCATACTAAGTTTCTTTTATGATAAAAATTCTCTTTATTTTTCCTTGGTATTTTAAGCTGCCCGTTGACATGCCTGGCGTACCTTAAGCTGATGAGATACAGTAATGGTGAGCACTTATTATGCCCATGATAAGTTTACTTGCATTTACTGGAAGACAAATGCAAAAATAGTTTAATATCATGATATATATTTAAGTTTTAGATTGAGAATATACTATTTTTCCGTTCACGTAAGCATACACAGTAAACATTAAGCAAAATTATTAATAGCATATATACTGTATTCGTATAAAACCAGTTAGATGAATCTTCAAACTCATTGAATGATGGGATATATTTGTTTAGATCATATTGACACTGCTGAAAGGAAATTTTCATTCCAAGTTTCAACTGTGTTGCATCATTTTACTTTCAATTAATTTATTTTTTCTTTTGAATGCTAATTCCTAGTTTGCATAAATTATTACAATATTAATGTAATGAATGTACGACCAAGACCAAGAGTCAATAATTCAACTAATTAAGATAAGTAAATCTATGTTATATTCAACATAACTTTGAATCATTAGAATACCACGGAGTGTAGATGACAACATTTATGGAGTTAATTAGTAGCCTAAATTTATAGTTGTCATAGATATATATAATGCATAGTTCAACTAGGTACCACCACCATCTATACATTTATGGACAATCAATTCTTGTTTTTTCTGATATTCCATTATTATAACGTGTGTTCAACTTTGCAAATAAAATCCTACGTTATACAAGTAAAAGCTATTTATTATTCAGGTTTACGTACTTAGCTAAATAGTTTGCAATAAGAAAATAAGTACTATCAAATTAAAAACACATTTTTTTCAGAAGAATTGGACTTTATAAAATTCAGATCATGTTGTTAAGTATGTTCATTTTGTAGCTTGATGTCATTTGGGCAACTAAAGGAACAAAAGCGTGGGTTCAAAAGCTCAAGTAAGCAACTATTTTATTAACCGATTATTTCATTATGTACTAATTCTATATTTAAAAAATGTTAATGTTTTTTCTTTTGTATTATGCAAAATAGAGAATTTATAAAACCTAGGTATTTCCCATATAAATTTATGTGAAAATATTTCCGCATAGCGAACTTCATTCGGACGCAGTTGTTTAGAAGCATAAGCAACTACTCGATCCTTCTGCATAAGAACAGCACCGTAATATGCGTTTCCGTTCTGTGTTTATCATATTTTATCCAAATTGCATCATTCTTTTTTAGTTGAAAGATGAAGTTTTCTACAGCATGCTTACCAATTTTGAGCTCAATACAATTCTATTTGATCCCCTGTTTCATGCCTCGAAGTTGAGTCCAGGAGGGTTTTAGGCCTGCACATTTTTGTATTTTGAACTGTTGCAAACATGGCCTGAGTCCATGTTTGTGACATCATAACTCATTCGTTTTAAATTGGATTTGAGTGATTCTTGTCGGAAAAATCAATACTCATGTTCAGATATTCATTACTACATGGAAATACAAGTACTAGTAAAGAACATAAATACTCGATCATGAATAAAATTAACGTTGTACAGTATTTGTTATGAAACAGCGTTATTCATTATTTTTAGTTTTATTTACTGGTTTTACGTGACTTTGCTATATAGTTAGTTAAGTGTGGTTGTAGAAAATGAGAATGCACAGTTAGTTTTATCAACTATTCCATATTTCATAACTATTTCCCCTCTATCCCTGCTATCCATCAGTGGCTGATGGTATCAGAGCATCGTTTGATCACACAGTGGGCGTTGAAATATCATCCAACTTTAAATAAAAAATTCCTGCTTTATTCTGCTCCATATCTTTCAAAAATTCTCAAGCGATGACAAATATTGTTCAACCCTCGTCTATTCCGGTCTTCAATTTCACGGACGAAAATTATGATTTTTGGAGCATAAAAATGAAGACATTTTTTAGCTCTCATGTTCTATGAGATATTATATAAGAATGATTTATTATTTCTACAGACGCTTCAACGCTTAATCAAACTCAGAAAAAAGAGCTGAAAGAAAATAAGCAAAAAAATAAAATTCAAAAATGCTGTTTCTTTTATAACTAGCCGTGGCTGACAATATCTTTCCAAGAATAATAGGAGATACCAATGCAAAACAAGCATGGAGCACATTACAGGAAGAGTTTCAACGAAGTGTAAAGGCACGCGCCATTAACCTTCAAAATTTAAGGTTTGAATTTGAATTAATAAAAATGAAGAAGCCTGTTGAAAAAGTTTTAATTTCTATTCCCCATAAGTACGATTCGATCGGGACAACAATTGAACAAACTAAAAATATTTCTACTTTATCGGTAACTGAATTAATGGGCTCTCTTGAAGCGTTTGAACAAAGATTGAGTAGTCATTATGAAGACTCGATAGAAACTGCATTTCAATCAAAGCTCAAGTTATTAAATCAAAATAAAGGACATTAAAAAAATAAGAATGATGGAGAAAAGTCTAGAAACAAAGAAAATTCCGAGCTGTGAACAAACAAGATAAATATCCTCCATGTGGAGTTTGTAAAATGATAAATCATTTGGAGAAATACTACTGGTATCGTGGAAAGCCATAGTGTAGACTAATCATCAAGCAAATTTCATTGAAGAGACTAATCATGAGCAACGTCAAGATAATCACGATCAACATCTTTTTTATTCTACCCAAGACTTCAATGATATGCATGGTGGTAACTGGTACTTGGATAGTGGTTGTAGAAATCACATGATCAAAGATAGAAACATCTTCAAAGATACTAATGACTCTGTTAGAGTGAAAGTACAACTGGAAAATGGTACTATTGTAGAATCGAAAGGCAAAGGTACGGTTATGGTAGAAACAAAGAAAGGTACAAGACTTATAGAAGATGTTTTATTAGTTCCAAATATTAAAGAAAATCTATTAAGCATTGGTCAAATGATGAGGAAAGGTTAGGTTCTTCACTTTGAAGGAGATACGTGCAAAATATATGGTAAAAATAACAAAGACTAGAAATAACCCAAGTATGCAGAAGAAAAATAGAAGCTTTCCAATAAGCTTTAAATATACTACTAATATCGCTGTGAAAGTTCAAAATGATGACTCATGGCTATGACATCGAAGATTTGGCCACTTCAACACTCAAGCTTTGAAGTTGTTATGTCAAAAGAACATGATGAGAGATCTCCCAAGCTTGAAAAAAAAATAATGAAGCGTGTGAAGGATGTCTTCTTGGGAAGCAACACCGATCGTCGTTCCAACTGGAAACACATGAAAAAACAAAAAACTTGTTGGAATTGATCCACACTGATGTTTGTAGACCAATGAAGACACCATTGCTCCACACCAACAGGTAATTCTTTCTATTTATGATGATTTTTCTAGAATGACATGGGTCTATTTATCAAAGAAAAATAAGAAGTTTTTGGAATATTCATAAAGTTCAAGGCCCTAATTGAAAATCAAAGTGGAAAACGTATATAGAAGCTCAAAAGCGATCGTGGTAAAGAATACAACTCCCATGAATTTGATAGCATTTGTGATGATGAAGGCATTGAGCAACAACTTACAGTTGCATATACTCCGTAACGAAATGTAATATTTGAAAGAAAAAATTGCACAGTTATGGAGATGACCTGATCAATGTTAAAGGAGAAGGGCTTGCCTAACAATTTTTGGCCAGAAGCTGTTTACATCGCTGTTTATATACTCAATAGATGTCCAACTAGAGCTGTCCAAGACAAGATTACTATAGAGATATGGAGTGGATGAAAGCCATCAGCTAAGCGTCTAAGAGTTTATAGATTGATTTTCCACATACATGTTCCTGATGAAAAGAGGCACAAGTTAGAAGACAAGACTATATGAGGAATCTTCTTAGGGTATAACTCACAATCAAATGACTATAGAGTTTATAACTTACAAACAAAGAAGCTCACTATTAGTCGAGATGTATAAGTTGATGAGAATGCTTCTTGGAATTAGGATGAAGAAAAAGTTGAGAGAAGAAATATTTCTATGCCATTACAACAACCTCAAGGAAAAGTGGAAGAAGTAGCTGTAGTGAAATTTATTTTAATTTGAGCGGAAGCGAATTATTTGATCAGGATCTAGTATTGTCTATTTAAATATCAATGGAACTTAAAAGAAAATTCAATTATGCAGTCTCACAGAAACAATAGCAGAAATAAGAGACACAGAAGATTTAACGTGGTTTAGATATGAATATCCTACGTCCATGGAGACCCAACAACTTCTTTTATTTCATTGAAGAAAATAGTACAAAAGAGAGAGAAGAATAATGGTGGATGCCTCACACACTCACTTGCATATGAAGATGAAATTCTTTCATTTAAATAGACTTGATGATGAAGGGTTGCTTGGAGATTAAGAAAATAAATTTCCAGATTACCCAAATATCTTTCAAAATTGCATGATTTGATTTTAGTACAAATAGATGGCGTAATCTTGGTTTCCATATCTTTCCTTTGATTGATTGATTCTCCATGCCTAATCATTTATTTCTTCATATAACAAATGCATCGACTAATTAATTGATTGGCTAGTTAATTAGTTTCCTTTCAAAATATCCTTCCATATATAAGCCAAATTAATTAATTGATTGAACCAATTAATCAATTTATCAATTTCTTTCCTCCTCAACAAATATTTGAATCGTCCAATTTTAACACTCCACCTTGATTCAAATATAACAATCTCTCTTCATCACCTTATCATCAAGCAATCAACATAGAAGTTGTTGGGTCTAGCGCCCCATGGCGCTCAAGTAACAAGAATCTAACTGATCAAGTTTGAGCAATGCTCAAACTTGTCCTTTGGAAGTGACTTTGTCATCATATATGAAGGATTATCCAAAGTACTCACCTTCAACAATTTGATCTTGCTTTGTTCTTCCTCAAGAATAAGAAAGAAACCTCTAACATCAATGTGCTTCGTCCGTGAACTATAAGCTTGATTCACCACAAGATGAATCGCACTCTGACTGTCTGAAAATAGCTCTACTGTTCGCTGCGCCATTGAAAGATCATCCAACAACTGAAGTAAGTGTAATCCTTCCTTAGTTGCTTCCACAATAGATATCAACTCTGCTTCGGTAGTCGATAAAGCTACGATAGATTGCAGCTTTGATCTCCATGAAATCAAGCCTATGCCAAGTGTAAAAACATAGCCCGACACTGACTTCCTAGCATCTCTATCCCCAGCATAAGCAGAATCACAGTATCCTCTAAGAAAGATGTCACCATCCACTCCACCATATAACAAGCACACCGAAGAAGTGTCTCGAAGATATCTAAGAATCCACTTCATAGCTTGCCAATGCTCTTTGCCTGGGTTAGACATATATCGACTCACAACACCCACTGTATGGGCCAAATCTGGTCTTGTGCACACCATCGCATACATAAGACTACCAACAGCACTAGAATAAGGTATATCGGCCATATACCTTTTGTCTTCTTCCGATGAGGGAGATAAGTCTTTTGACAACTTAAAATGAGAGCCTAATGGAGTGCCAACCGGTTTGGCTTTCTCCATTCCAAATCGAGCGAGGACCTTCTCGATGTACTGCGCCTGAGTGAGCCTTAACTCTCTCCGCTTCCTATCCCTGCTTATCTCCATACCCAATATTCTTTGTGCCTTTCCCAAATCCTTCATGACAAACTCTCTATAGAGCTCCATTTTCAACTCCTTAGTTCCGACCATACTCCGAGATGCAATCAGCATATCATCAACATATAACAACAAATAAATCATATCACCATCACATCTCCTGAAATAAACACACTGGTCTTTGAAACTTCTGGAGTATCCCTGTGAAAGCATAAACTTATCAAACCTCTTATACCATTGTCTAGGAGACTACTTCAGTCCATATAGAGATTTGTTGAGTTTGCAAACATAATCTGGTCTGCGACTATCAATGAACCCTTCCGACTGCTTTAAATAAATATCCTCATCCAGATCACCGTGCAAGAATGTAGTTTTGACATGTAGTTGCTCTAATTCCATATCATAATGAGCAACTAATGCCAAGAGAATACGAATAGAAGTATGCCTAACCACTGGAGCAAAGATATCATGATACTCTACCCCCTTCTTCTGAACATACCCCTTTGCGACTAATCTTGCCTTGTATCTGAGATTACCATTTTCACCATCTTTCACTCTATAGATCCACTTGCATCCAATAGCTCTCTTATCGGTGGGAAGAGGCACCAAATCCCAAGTATGATTTCTCTGCAATGATTCAATCTCCTCCTCCATAGCAACTAACCAACTGGAAATGTTAATTGATGCGATAGCTTCTCTATAATCACAGGGCTCATCATGGACAACATTCAAAGCATATGTTTCCATATCATCGAAGTTAATGCCTTCGATGCTCAATCCAACAAACTCATCAAGACACTTAGGCTTTCTTCTTTGTCTAACAAGCCTAGGTTCTGAATGAGCTCCACCTTGAGTTTGATCCTCTGTACCAACATCGATATTACCCTCATCAACCACGGTGTCATCAGAAACACCATCTGAACGTCTATGGAAAGAATCAACAGATGACTTGCTTTGTGTTTGGTATTCTTCACATGTCCTCTCATTGTCATCCGATGAGGAAGGCTCCACCTTCCACATGGCCTTCTCATCAAAAGTCACATGCCCGCTCATAACTATCTTCTTGCAAATAGGACACCACAACCTATATCCCTTCACTCCTCTCCTATAACCTAGAAAGATACACTTGCGAGCACTAGGTTCCAACTTCCCTTTACTCTCATGCACATAAGCTTGACAACCAAACACTTTGAGAAATGAATAGCTAACAGGCTCTCCTTTCCATACTTCTTCAGGGATCTTCATATCTATGGCAGTAGAAGGTGTGCGGTTGATGAGGAAAGCCGCCATAGATAAAGCTTCAGCCTAAAATCCCTTCTTCAATTTAGCAATCAGTCTGAGGCATCTTGTTCTCTCCAATAATGTCTGATTCATCCTTTCTGCAACTCCATTAGACTAGGGGTCGCCTGGTGTAGTGTAATGCCTCTTAGTGCCTTCAGACTCACAATAATCGATGAATTCCTGTGATACAAATTCACCACCATTATCTGAATGGAGAACTTTCAATTTCTTCCCTGACTACTTCTCAACCATAGATTTCCACTTTTGAAACCCGGCAAAGGTTTCACTCTTTGACTGAAGAAAGTATACTCATACTTTACGGGAGAAATCATCTATAAATGAATTGAAATACCTGGCTCCACCTAATGACTGACAAGGGGAGGGCCCCAAACATCTGTATGAACATACTCTAGGACAGCTTTTGCTTTATGCTCTCCGATACCAAAAGAAATCTTCGTCTGCTTTCCAAGAACACACTCTTCCCAAAAACCAAGTTTTGAATGATGAACTCCATCAATCAATCCTCATTTTCTCAACTCATCCATGCTGCGCTCACCGATGTGGCCCATCCGTAAGTGCCATAATTTGGAAGAATTCGAATCAACAGATGTAATAGAAGCTGATTCACCAATTACAGTTGTGCCCTTTAATAGATAAAGATTTCCTGCCCTCACACCTCTCATAACAATCATGGAACCCTTCGATATCTTCATTTTCTCTCCTTCCACTACAATCTTCAAGCCAAGTCTACTCAGTGCCCTAACAGAAATCAAGCTCCTCCTCAAATCAGGTACATGTCTAACATCGGTGATCATACGAATAACACCATCAAACATCCTAATCATCAAGCTACCAACACCAACCATACGACAAGAAGCATCATTACCCATCAGAACTTCTCCTTCATCAATTTCACGGTAAGTGGAAAAGCAGTTCCTATCAGATGTCATATGATAGGATGTGCCATAATCAATCAGCCATAAGTTACTCTTCCCAGAAGAGCCAGAAGCTGTAAATACATCGGTGTCACTTTCTGTATCTAATTTCTCTACTGTAGAAGCTGAGGCTTGCTTTGGATCTTTTCTTCTACCTTCAAGCTTGGGACATTGTGCTATGAAGTTCCCTGATTTCTTACAATAATGACAAGTCAACTTCTTAGGCCCTCTAGACTGAGACCGTGAAGAATTCCTTCCTCCACCTTTCTTCGACCTGCTTTGGCCTCTACCTCTCTAAACAGATAAGCCTTCGGTATCACTATCCAAGCTAGTACTCGCCAATCTACCTCTTAATACTTCAGTATGAAGACCAGCCTTTACATCAGACAGGCTAATTTTACTGCGGCCATAAATCATGGAATTAACAAAAGCAGTATACTCCTTAGGCAAGGAACATAAGAGGACCACAGCTTGAGCCTCATCGGTAATATCAACTTTTGCTGCCTTCAGGTTCATAATCAAAGTGGTCAAAGCATCTACATGCTCCATGAGATCAGCTCCAGGCTTCATCTTAAACGAATAGAGTTGTTGCTGAAGAATAATCCGATTAGTGAGAGACTTGTCTTGATATGCATCCGATAATGCATCCAATAGTTCCTTCGCCGTTTTCTTCTAAGAGAATTCTCTAAGAACTTCATCTGAAAGACTTAACTGAATTGTTGTGAGTGCTTCATCTTCCATCTCTTCCAAATCAGCTGCATCAATATCTTTCAATTCCTCAGGTGCAGAAACAACCTTATAAGTCTTCTCCTTCTTTAATACAGCCTCCATCTTCATCTTCCAAGTACCAAAATCTCCCTTTCAGTCAAAATGTGTTACTCCATAATTGACACCAGATCTACCAACAGACTTACTAGAAGTAGCCATTTATATCCAAACAAGAACAATAACACTAGCTCTGATACCAAACTATAGTGAAATTTGTTTTAATTTGAGCGGAAGCGAATTATTTGATTAGGATCTAGTATTGTCTATTTAGATATAAATGGAACTTAAAAGAAAAATCAATTATGTAGTCTCACAGAAACAATAGCAGAAATAAGAGACACAGAAGATTTAACGTGGTTCGGATATGAATATCCTACGTCCACAGAGACCCAACAACTTCTTTTATTTTATTGAAGAAAAGAGTACAAAAGAGAGAGAAGAATAATGGTGGATGCCTCACACACTCACTTGCATATGAAGATGAAATTCCTTCATTTAAATAGACTTGATAATGAAGGGTTGCTTGGAGATTAAGAAAATAAATTTCTAGATTACCCAAATATCTTTCCAAATTGCATGATTTGATTTTAGTACAAATAGATGGCGTAATCTTGGTTTCCATATCTTTCCTTTGATTGATTGATTCTCCATGCCTAATCATTTATTTCTTCATATAACAAATGCATTGACTAATTAATTGACTGGCTAATTAATTAGTTTCCTTCCAAAATATCCTTCTACATATAAGCCAAATTAATTGATTGATTGAACCCATTAATCAATTTCTTTCCTCCTCAACAAATATTTGAATCATCCAATTTTAACAGTAGCAGAGAGTCAGATATGCCTCCTTCAACTCTTCAACAACAACCTTCTTTACCAAATTCTACACCGATAAGAGTTTGATCTTTATCGGATATGTATGAAACCTGCAACTTTGCCATACTTGAGCCTGAAAGATATAAAGTTGCATCAAAGCAAGAAGTTTGGGCCAAGGCAATGAATGAGGAGATAAAAATGATTTAGAAGAATAATACTAAAGATATACTTGGAAAAATGGATGAAGAAAAAAGTGGATCTACTAAAATCTACAATGATAATAAATCAGCAATTGCAATGACGAAGAATTCTGTTCATCATAATTGAACAAAACCTATAAAATGTAACTTCATCAGAGAAGCAGAAGCTATTAAGAAAATCCAACTTCAACACCACCATAATTGAGGATCAAGTTACAGATATATTCACAAAGGCATTGCGAAGAGCAAAATTTAAGTAATCGCAAATTGTGCTTGGAATTTTCGAAATTTACATCAAGGAGGAGCATTGAAGAATGATGCAAATTTTTAGAAAGTTAAAGAACATTCTCTTAGAGTTCTCTAGAAAGGTAAAGAAAATTATTTACATAACAATCAATTACAAAATCCCTAAATTATTTAGACTATTCTATTTAGAGTATTCTATTTGGAATGTTCTATTTAGAAACTTCTATCTAGACTATTCTATTGTGAAATGAAGCTTATAAATATATGCACATACGCATTTTGTAACTAGTACTGGAAAGGAATAAAATTTCTACATTTCTAAAAATTCTAACAATCATTTCTTCATCAAATCTCTTACTCTACTATTTTAACTATTCAATTATTTCATAACCGTTTCCCTTATATTCCTACTATCTATCAAAATTTAAGTCATCTACAGTGCTAAAGGAACTATTAGAGATAAAAAGAGGTAATAATTACTACATAATAACTGAAATCACATACCGCATTTTGTGATCATTGCAAGAAAATGATTCATAAAAGCTATGCTCGTATTCTATGATCATTGACACTCTTGTTTTAATTTTGTGGTTGAGTAGAACACTGTTAATGAAAAAAAATGTGCATTAAACTCTGATTTGAAATCGTCGAATGATAAAATTTCTAAGCCAAGTAATCTAATCATTCCCAAATATCAAAAAAAATTCTATTCAAATTAAGTGATATGATCCAAATCCAGCTGCCAATTCATAACAAATCAAAGTACTTTTTAGTTCAAAAATTCTGTTTTTACTATATATATTGCATGCATAGGTTATTTTTACAAAGCAATTTGATTTTATTTTTATTTTTATTTTTTTCCAGGAATAAAAAAATACACAAGACAAGTACTATTTTATATAGGAATAGCAAACAATGTTATACAGTATTTATTTTGCTGCACATAGTACCTGTTCTATATGAGAAGTATGAAGATAAAATTGACAAGTTTGTAGAGATGGTGATTACAAAATTGAACATACAATATGCAATGGCGTATAAGATGTATAAGAGAAAGGCTTCGGGAGCTCCATAGATGGATAAGAAGTTGCTCTAAATTGTTGTAAGATAATTGTGGTTTGCGCTTGGCTATGATGGTTTTTAGATTTTGAGATAAGAGTTTGCAAACTGTTTAATATTTGATTTTCTTTCTTCATTGTTATATAAATAAAAGGAATTATGTATGGTTGTATATAAATACAAATACATTTAGTATATTTAGTGTAAAGACTCCATGATTTCAGTGTAATTTAATGTTGTGTTTGCTTTCAATGTAATTTAATTTAATGTTGTGTTTGCTTTCAGTGCCAAGTACTTGATTTCAGTGGATGATATTGGAATTTTGACATTACTAAATTACATAAAACCAAAGTGATATTGTTTTGACGAAGAGAATTGATGTAAAAAATTGTCATAATCGGGTAACGTCTAAAGAAGTAAAATTAGATTTACCAAAACCCAAATAAGCAATAAATTTAATCATAATGTCACACAACCTACTAAGTGACGTATGGACGTTAATATTCGAATTGTTCGGTGTTAACCGCTGATCAAATTTACACCTAAGAGTCATACAACTAAAACGATGAATACTCCTTTTATCACCTGATTTAATTAATTTGTAACTGTTGTAAATTAATTAAATTAATTAATATTTATGTAATTTTAATTATAAAATTTTATATTTGATGTGTTAAATAATGTTAAACAATGTATTTATAATAGCTATAAATATATTAATCGATATACGATATCAGTATGTGTTTAAATTTAGATTTAAATGCAACATACATTATTCGGGCTGGAATTGGTTTTAAGGTCCAAATGGGGCATGCAAATTTCATTCAAAATATCTTGGATATGCTGACCAATTGTTGGCAAAAGATGGGGGCTTTTGACTGGTTTAAATGAGTGGAATTGGTAAGAGAGATATAAGGATGTGATCCACTTTTCCCTCCATTTGACTTCCTATTTACATACCACTCTCTACACTATTTTTTTTGAATCCTTTTCCTTTCCTTCCTCCTGCACATTTTGACCAGCAAACCCCACGTAAAACCAAAAAGAAATCCAAGCTCAAATCGCATCAGAATTATTCAATTCGATCGTCGGTGGTAAAGTAGTTCGGAACCAACAACCCTAGAACTTGGAATTTTATTCAAGGAGCCATTTCATCATTTCAAAGTGAGATCTCTAGGACTTGGTGAAAAGGTATTTAACATGTTTACTAATTCATTTAATATTATTATCTTTATCGTAATATATTTTAGGTTATTAGATTATATTATGAATCTAGTGTATCGATATTCTGTCACATATTGAATGGTTGAATATATTGGTGCATCTATACATTAAAAATAAAATTAAAAATTATTTTCTGTGTTTGTTGTTATTAAACTCAAGACCTAAAAATTAAGAAAACCTAATTTTCTAATTAAATAACATTATACATGAATTTATTAATTAATAAATTATATCCTAAAGATTAAAATCATATAATAATTATTTTAAAATCTCTAAATTTTTTGTTTTTCACAACAGTAATTTGGCAGCAAATTTTACTTTATTCTAATATATATTTATATTTACTATATATTTCAATATTAATATAACTATTTATTTAACTAGAAATTTATTATATATATATATATATGTTAACATAATTTGAAATTAATTATAAATTTTATTTAATAATATTACATAATTTTTATATTTTCGAAAATAAATTTTTAATAATTTTAATAATTAAATTCGATCGGTTGTTAAATTATTTTATAATTGTTTATTCAAAAAAATATTTATAAATTTGAACTATTTTTTTGTGCCATATGCTCCAAACCAGCTTGTATTAATTTTATAATACATTTTTTTCTAAAAACTAATTTATAATACATACATATATATATTTATATATATACGTATATATATATGCACATGTGTTTGTATATTTATAATTATTTTTTAATTTAAAAATTAATTTTGTCCTTGAGTTTGCAATAGCAATTAAAATTTTTAAAAATTATTTTATATTAATTATTTAACGATTTTGTACTTAATATAAATGAACATTTGTACAAATACATCTTAAATATTTTATATAAGTTATTACAATTAGTATTTCCACATATTTATATATAAATATATGATTCTATTTCTAAACGTATAATTTTATGTGTGTATGTCTCTATGTGTGTATGTCTCTCTGTGTGTGTATGTAACATTTGATGTGTGCACACGTCCGCACTCAGATATATATATATATATATATATCTATGTATGTGTGTGTATTCATTTAGATATCACATACAATACTCGAGGGGCTAACATGTCCGTTGTAGTGTAAATCCAAGCATCTATACATGGGCATGCCAAACTATGCATACTTTATTATGTTGCACATGCACGTACTCAGGTATGTGTATATGATACACATATTCAAATATAATACCAAATAATATGATGTAAAACTTTATTTATAATATTAATAAAATAACGATTTAATTTAAAATAAATTTAGAAAAGTTCTAAATAAACTTAGACTTCATAAGCCCAACAAAGATCCTAAAAGGAAATTTCTTTGAAATCTACCCAACTCTTCGTTGCGGGCTGACCTAGTTCTAATAATAGTAATAGAGCCAAATAGCTTAAGCGGTATATATTAGTAGTGTTAGGACTAACTTATTAAAGCTTACCCGTAAGTAGGGTGTCTTGAAAAGTAGTATCTATGGTTGGGTTTAGATAATCAAGTACTCTACTCTACTTGGCTACTGGTTTGGCCCAAATGGATGAGGTAAGGCAAAAGGTTATCCCCAATATAAATGCCTAAATTGATTTTGGCCTTGGCTATTTTCAAATTGTTTTGAAGTTAAAATAAAAGTTATAAATTTAAAAGTATAATTTAAAACAAGAAAAATATTATAACTCTTATAATGTAGATTTTCAAATTGTTTTGAAAATTAAAATAAAAGTTTTAAATTTAAAATATAAAACACATATTATAAAAGTTATAACATAATTTTCAAAATGTTTGAAAGTGTTATAAAATAAGTTTGAAAATATTATTTATTAATAAGATAAATAAAATAAATGAATTAATTAAACAAGTTAATTATATATATATATATATGTGTGTGTGTGTGTGTGTGCGCGTGTGTGTGTATAAGTATATGTAATGATACTTGTTATGTTGTCCTAAATTGTTTAAGACAATATAAGCATACAGGCGTATATAAAGAATTTTCAAAATTAATAAAATAAAATACATACACAGATATATATATATATATATGATATATGTATATTACTATAAAGGTTATAATATATATATTCAGTATAAATGTTATAGTTGAATAATATAATAATTAATTAAAATGTTAATTAATTAAATTAATTAAATAAGATTAATTAATATAATATTATACATAAGACTATTATATAAGTGAATCAAATTATAAAAGTTATATAATAAAACTTATATAATTCAAATGTATAAACTAAAGGGGGAACATTAAAGAAAGCGTAAATAGACTTAAGGAATAAATGCATACCTAAAAGTATATATACAGTAGTTTCTGATGTGTCCGATACTTGAATCACAAGAGTATTTCATAAGAAATACATCATTCCATAAGTTTATATCACTCAATAAAATATATTAAAAACTACGAATCTTTAATATAAGTGTTGTCGTCTTCCATTAATATATTAATAAATTACCTAGATACTCTCTAGTTGTTAAGCAAACTCAAGCTAGAGAGTTATGTGTAGTGTTATTAATATTGAATAGACGAGTTAAGATAAATATATGTATTTGTTGAGCAAACTCAAGGCATATATATTATACTTATCGTAAAATGATTGGTATAAGTGAATAATTTTTTTCGATTTGTTGAGCAAACTCAAGGTCGAAATAAGATTAGAACAAAGAACCATTGGTTATGAGTTGTATATGATATAATCGATAAGGAGTTATTCATCATTTGTGGGGCTATGACTTGTTGAGAAAAATCAAGGTCGGGATCCTAAAATAGACGGGTGATAACACCCACTAATAAAGTCAAAAGAGTTGTATATTCCATCTTTGGGTTTGGAGAAACATAAAAAACTAGTGGGAGCCTTATTAGAAAAATGAATTAGTAACATTTAACATTTCTAATATTGTAAGAGCATATGCTATGTGTAACTAAAATAATCTGCTTCGATAAATTTGTGCATGGAATATAATTGATAAAATGTTTATAAATTAAAATATTCAAATTAACCAAATTAACATTGACAAATAGAAATATAAAATATACTTATAATAAAATTTTGCGTGTTGACCCATGCAAACGCCTAACTATACCACCATTAAATACGTTCGTAATTTAGTCACTTACGAGTTTACTTGCCAGAGATAGTGTATTATCTTCAATGAGTTTCAAACTCTAAAAGCAATACCACAATATGGATATTTGATCCATATACAATCACATATAAATGTTATATGGTGAACGGTTACAATTCGTAATGTACAAACCTCAATGAAATAATCAAGTAAACTATAGTGTGAGATCGTGTATTCAATATTATTGATTACAATAATGATCTTGTGGTGTTAAATGTAACATTGGACCAAATGCTATAGATAGATATAGGGATTCAATCACTGAAATGTCAGTTTGATTAATTTAATGTAATTTATCTGATATTCTTAAAAGCTAAGGATAAGCAAATGCATTTTTGTAAAGAGTTTGTTATGGTACTAAATAATTTCATTTGAATGGTTCGACCATTTAGAAAGAAAATCGAATGTATCAGAGTGGATGTAACATAAGGCACGGTTGGGATGGAGAGAGTGAATGGTCATTTCTACATCATAATGAAATTCGAAAACGAGAATTATAAAATAATAATAGATACTTAACATTGGAATGAGAAGTATGGTTTCTATTCCAAAACTGTATTTTGTCATATAAAATTGTTTTCTATGATATTTATTTCATTAAATTAAATATATTTGATCTGAATATTCTCGACCGTAAATCGGTTATAGTAAATGAAATAAATAGCCTGTAATAAGTGGTTGAATAGAGCTTCGTATTTCATACGCTATTATAGTAATATCAGAAATATTAGGAGCATGCCATATAACAATAATTGGTCGCATCAAGTTACAAAAATTGTTTTCATAAAATGTACCAAACATTATTTATGAAATAATTATTATTTTTCAATATTGACTGAAAAATAGTTCTAGTTTTATTTCAATATAAATATTGTGAATATTTATTATAAAAGTATAATAATCGTATTTGAGATGTATTGGAAAATATAAAAGTATCTAAATTTATTAGCAATTATTTTGGAATTATGGACTAAGCCACGGTTTGGAGAAATAATTTTTTAATTTTATGATTATGAATCATATATTATTAGTGAATTATATCTCAAACAATAAAGGATAAAGCACCCATTCGGTGGGAGCAATATTGGAGTTGGTGAACTCTTCGGATTGATACATATAGATGCATGTAATCGTAAGTCTAATAATACCAAAATGTTTCCACATACTTCGTTGTATTCACCGATGAGTTATCATAGACATAAACACGTGCATTTAGATATACATCTAGTATGTTTATGATAAGCTCATAGAATATAAAATGGAAGTAAGTAAAAGAATGTGCAATAGAAAATAAAATTGATTTGATTTAGTCAAATGGGTGGGTATATTAGAAAGAGTTCCAAACGTATCTAGAATGAATAGAGATTCAATCTCAAAAGTCACTCCTCTTTATAATACATAATGATGTATTAATAAGAAGTAATCGAACTTTTTAAACAAAGTATAATTAATTATGAGGGGAACTAAGTTAACTTCTTTCTATAAGATCATGTATTTAAGAGTATTACACAAGGTTAAAATTAATTTCATCTAAAGAGTGGTTTACAAAATCATACAGGATAAGAGTTTATAAGAAAGCCCAACATATCCTAGGCCAAGAAGTTGGTGGGTTATGCGAGTCAAAAGACTGCACGTAATAATTGTTTATGAGGCATCTTGTATGAATCGCTCCAAAAGGAGTTTAGGAACGACTGTCATTGAATGACTAATTTGAACATAAGTATTATAAGCTAAAACCGAATCAGTTTTATATATAAGGCAATTCATAATATGTTTATGAATAACCATTCCATTAAACTGAGAAATAATTGTTGTTTCAAGAAATACCAACTTCGTAGCAAATAAATTTGTTTGAGAAATTATTGGTAGTAACATGGATTTGGATTGGTAGTAAAATGAATTTGGATACGATCCAAAGATAAAACCGATTACGTGGGATGAAATAAAATTAACCTAACCTAAACGAACACATCACATTAGAGTGTCTAGCAAGTATTCTCGCACATTGAAGAGAAACTAGGAGTTTCTTATCAATGTCAAGAATAGATAATCCTCAGTTGTCAATTAAGCCATTAAAGTATTGACTCTACTATATGGTATGATGCACAAATCCGAAAAGGATTCCAAGTACGTAATCAAAGTATGATTTTGGTAGTTGCACTTGAAGGGATATAATCCATCGACCACGAATGAGTCTTCAAGAGTAAGACTGATGCAGTTGGAATGTAATGAGCAACATTGATAAGAATAAAATCATAAATTTCAATCGTTGAAATTAGCATAGCAGATTCGCCGTTTAACGTGTTCAAGTTGATTTGGATTTTTACTCATAAATTTATAGCTTTGTATGACTTTGTTTTTGGTACATATGTGTTGAAATGGAAAGTTCTAAATAATAATTTAGAATAGACTACATGCATATAACAACCAAATTATCTCGAGGTTAGTAGGAGCGATATTGAGTTTGTAGATTTTTAGATATGGTCCAAGAAATGATATAAAATATTATTTTATAAGCATCGAAATTGAATAAGTATTTTCATAGAATTATCGAGTGGTTTGATTTTCAGTTAAAACGCAGAGGAAGCATGTGTCCATAATAAAGAACCACTAAAAGGTATACAAATATTTCTAGACTAAGTAAACAACATACTATTGATTATTAACGATGTATTCATGTTAGAATCAGCAAGGATTTGGTTGTTTAATACTCGATATTGGATTTGTATGTTTATCTTTTATAATAAGTATAAAGTATGTTGGGAATGTCCCAAATAATATGTAAAGACACCATATTAAAATGTTTAATATGGAACATGTAAGATTGATTACTTATGTATTGACAATAGGAATTATCATGCATGTTTAATTGTCTACAATATCATAATTTGATTATATATTTGATGCATGAAGCAAATATCAAATCCAAATTAACATCGCTAAATGGTAGTTTAAAGTGTTGTCGAGTATTTATGAAATACTGGAGAATTGTTTATAGAAACAATGAACTCTTTATGAAAGAATGTTCGGGCTCAAACCTCATAATTGCTATCGAGTATAATGTGTCAATATTAAATTCATGTTCAAACCTTAATTAAGAGGCTTTAAGTTTGAAATGTATAAATGAATGGTTATGGCTGATTCAACGAAAGGCTAGGTACCGCATTGAATTGCACCACAATAAAAGCAGTGTATATAAATATAAATGCACAAATTTATAGCTGAGCTAGTGGTGATTCCAAGTATTAGCAATACTACATCATTGTTATATGATAGTAATAATAAGAGCCCACTATAAGTTGAGAAACATAATCAGAAAAGTTCTACATGATAAAGATAGTTTATCAACATCGGAGAGAGTTGATTGATGGAATAGTTAATTAAACCAACATAGCAGATCCATCCATGATGGGTTTAACTAGATTTATTCTCATCAAAATTATTGACAGGATGGGATAGAGATTCCATAATTGACACAAGTGCAAGTGGGAGATTGATAGAGTTAGGGGTATGCCCTAGGAGCAATTATGAAATTTGTTACATATATCTTACCCGATAACCAATCTTGTTCGAAATAAAAGGTGTTTTCTTTCTATTATATACTTGATATAATATGTTATGTTGATTAATTAATTTAATTAAAAGTGTTTTAATAGAAAATCCATAATTGTATGTTTTGTGATAGTAGTTAAAATGCATTGTAACCATGAGTAATTTATCATAACAAAATAAACATATTGTTTTAAATATTTCTAGTCAAAATGTATCGAGACTGGATATCAATGCATCCATTGAGATTAGATTACTAACGCTCTCCAAATGTTTGGCAATGTATTACTCATGATTGCTGGGGGCACTAAAGGTTACGTACTAATAGTTATTGGATAACTATGGAATGACTCACTCAATAGTTTTTCTATTAGTTAATATAACTAATGTCAAACAGAAAATACCGATGTGACAATATTACACAATTCCCTTAACTTGAGAATACTGTCAAGATTCAATGTGGAAACTTTACTGTGATTATAGTTAAATCGTGGAATGACGTCCATCGAACGACTATATTGGGTCGACTGGAAGCATTGGAAGTGAAACATTATTCAAGAGAGGATTCGTCTTCTCGGTTATATGAAGCTAGTATCACAGTCAACTCAAAGTCAAAGCCTCTAAACTATAGAGTTGAATAATAATTGTTATTATTGAACCAAAGACTTTCTGTTTAGACAAAATAGTTGAATATATATGATATTGGAATTTGATGATTACCCAATTCCATAAGTTCAAAATGATATAGTTTTAACGAAGTGAATTCGTGCAACACAATTAGGTAACACTTTATAAAGTAAAATTTGATTTTACCAAAATCAAATAAGTGATAAATTCGATCATAATGTCACACCACCTTTCGATCATAATGTCACACCACCTACTAAGTGACGTACGAACATTAATATTCGAATTGGTTGGTATTAATCGCTGAGAAAATTTACACCTAAAAGTCACACAATCAAAGCGATAAATACTCATTTTATCACCTGATTTAATTAATTTATAATCACTATAAATTAATTAATATTTATTAAATATAAATTACAAAAACTTTTATGTGACGTGTTGAATAGTGTTAAACAATGTATTTATAAAGTTATAAATATATTAATTGATATACGATATCGGTACGCGTTTAAATTTAGATTTAGACACAACGGACATTGTTCAGGCTGGAATTGTTTTTGACACCCATATGGGGCACGCAAATTTCAACAAAAATAGGGTCGATGACCAGCCAAATGTTGGCAAAAGAGTGAGACTTTTGAATGGTTTAAAAGAGTGAAATTGGTAAGGGAGAGATAATGATGTGATCCACTTTTCTCTATATTTGACTTCCTATTTATATGCCTCTCTACACCATTTATTTTGAAACTTTTTTCTCTCTTCCCTCCTACAAATTTCGACCGAGAAACCTCTTTTAAACCAAAAAGAAATCCAGCCCAAATCACATTAAGATTCTTCGATTCGTTCGACGGTCGTAAAGCAGTTCGGGAGCTAGCAACTATAGAACTTGTAATTTGAATCATGAAGCCATTTCATCATTTCAAAGGGAGATCTCTAGGCCTAGGTGAAAAGGCATAAAACATGTTTACTAATTCATTTCATATTATCATCTGTTATTGTAATATATTATAGGTTGTTAGATTACATTACGAATCTAGTGTATCAATGTTTTGCCATATATTGAATGGTTGAATATATCGGTGCATCTATATATTAAAAATAAAAAATTATTTTGTATGTTTGCTAGTATTAAACTCACAGCCTAAAAATTAAAAAAAACCATTTTTTGTTATGTAATATTATATAAGATTTAATCAATTAATAAATTATATCTTAAAGATTAAAATATAATAGTTATTTTAAAATCTCTAAAACATTTGTTTTGCACAACAATAATTCGGTAGAAAATTTTACTTTATTTTAATATATAGATTTATTATATATTTAAAAATTAATATAAGTATTTATTTAACTGGAAATTGATTATATATATGTGTGTGTTAACATAATTTGAAATTAATTATAAATTTTATTTTATAACATTACATAATTTTTTGGATTTTGAAAATATTTTCTAATAATTTTAATAATTAATTTTGACTAGTTTTTAAATTATTTTAGAACAGTTTATTTAAAAATTATTTTTTAAATCTATAAAATATTTTTTTATGCCGCGAGCTCCAAATCACATAGCATCAATTTGTAATATATATATATATATATATGCACATGTGTTTGTATATTTATAATTATTTATTAACAAAAAAACTTAATTTTGTTCTCGTGTTCGAAGCAGCAACTAAAAAAATAAAAAATTATTTCATATTAATCATTAAATGATTTTGTTATTTAATATAAATGAACATTTGTACAAGTACATCTTAATATTTTATATAAATCATTACAATCATTATTTCCACATATTATATATAAATATATGATTGTATTTTATAAATGTATATATATATATCTGCGTGTGTGTAAGAGTGTGTGCGTGCGTATATAACACATTTAATGCACACATACACATAAACACATAGACACAGACACAGACACACACACACACACACACATATATATTCATTTTGACAGCATATAGAATACTAGAGGGGCTAACATGTCCGTTGTAGTGTAAATCCCAACACATAAACACAGGTATGTCAAACCTTGCACACTTTATTATATTGCACGTGCACACATATGTATATATAATACACATATTCAAACATAATAAAAATAATATAAAGTAAAACTTTATTTATAAAATAAAGTAAAATAATGATTTTATTTAAAAGAATTTAGAAAAGTTTTAAATTAATTTAGACTACATAGTCCCAACAAAGATCCTAAAAGTTAAATTTTTATGAAATTTACCAAATTCTTCCGCTGCTGGTTGGTCTAGTTCTGGTTGAACCCTGTTTGTACGAATGTTTTAATGATGACAACTATATCGATATGCCTATCTCGTTTACTATTTAATAAAGAAATTTAAAGACGTCGATTATTCAAAGAAACAAAAAGAAAAGCAAAGTGACAATCATCTACAAATTAAAGTCAAGATTATGTGTTTTGTCCTTAGATTTAAATTGTAAAAACTCCTAAATGATTCATATGCATACACACATTCCATTGACACACAAGAATTCGAAATACAAAAGCCAAAGTATTTATAAATAATGGTTTACAAAACTGCATATATAAAAACTATTTTATATAGGTTCAATCGACTGAACCCATTTTTAGCCGACTGAGGGCATTTGATTGAAAATGAATTCAATTGACTGAACCCATCTTACTAAATATATATGTTAGTCTACTAAATTTAATCTTCCTTTCTATCATTTTTGGTGTTCATATTCAATAGACTAACTACCATCACCAGTCGATTGAATAACCTGTAACAGCTATTTTCTAAAACAGCAATTCGAAGATTTGCGATCGTTCATGATTCTCTTCAAAGGGACTTTTCTAAATGATCACAACTTTTCTAAAGCAACTTTTTGACTATTATAAAAAGAATTTAAGTTCAGAAGTTCAATAAAAAGCTTTATTTCTTGAATTCTTTGCTATCTTGAATCATTTGCTCTCAAACTCAAATATTATTCATTCACTCACGAATTACTCTATATGCTTCCATAATCACGGTGCACGCATCTTGAATCATCAAAGGAGGTTGTTGGATGTCTTGTACTACTGGTCAAAATTCGTGTTGATCGAACACAAGATTGTCAAAGTCAGCAAACTATTATGTCACCTATTCCTCCGGGCAAAGTGAGGGTGTTTTGGTTAATGGAAAATCCTAAGGGAAGCTTCGGGACTGGACGTAGGATGGGAGTTCCGAACCAGTAAAAAAATCCTAGTGTGATTGCTTCTTACCTTAGTTTACTATTTCCTTTGTTTGATATTGCTTATACACTTATATATATATAAGATAGTCATATACTATAGATCCTTATGCACTTTCATTTAGTATCAAAGTGTAACGACCTGCTATATCCACGGTATTCACGTGTTGAGTACCCAAGTGCCAGAAAGATGAATTGTTAGGGTAAAATAAAAAGAAAAAATAAAACAAGAAAGAAGAGAACACAACATCAGAATCTCACTAGCAAAACGGTAATATATAATATCAAAAGATCTATGCAAAGGTTTACTTCGATACAGAAATTTCGGAGTTACAAAACCTAACTACTATCATCAGCCTGGACAGTTATAACTGCCTATCCTCACAAATGTTGATATATACAATAGTTATGTTACGAAAATATGAATATCATGGTCGGTGGAACATCTAGCTCGTCTTCTCGAGCTCTAAAGAACATCAACGAAAACCTGCCTTTCTCAGACTACTCGAAAGAGTACATGAGGAATTTAGGAAAAACAAAAGCCACGTGTAAGACATAAGTCTGGTATAAGAAACTCAAGCAATATGTGTACAACATATAATAGTACTTTTGAGACTACCTGGAATGCCATAAAGATTATCTCCTCTAAAGAGCCACCATCTAATAAGTACATAAGGTGATATATTAGATAATATATAGGGTGGAGAATATAAATTAGGAAACATGTTGAATGGTTACATTGGTTACATTCAACAACATATTAGTACAATCAAAACCGATAAGGAACGTTCGCATAAAGGTTTTTCCATAGAGATCTCTCCGGTGGGGTCGGATCCAATCTCCTGCAAAAGGGTCAGATAGTACATCCGAGTGACGTATATCTGTAGATAAAATATAACTTCAGGTAAATATAGCTGGTCCATGCCCGAACACATGATCCTACATATCATCAACTCCCTCTGGCTAGCGATAAATAAGTACCTCTAGATATGGAGTTAATAGATTCCGTCATGGGTTAGCTAAATCCCAGGTTTTGAGGTCTACTCTATTTTTAGTCATTTCCGATGTCAAGGTTACGTTCGGCATCTTTCACACGAGTCTTTATCACTCGAATAGAACACGAATCCCAAATTGGATTTCCACATCTCGAACAGATCTTGAAACCACATATGGAATCCATCATCTCGAACATATCCACTTCCAAGAGATAGAAGATGTATCTCAATCTTAAAGCGGTTTTCGATAAATGAAACACTTATCGATCTCGATCTCTTCAAGACTGAATTAACAAATTCGGTCATTCAACAACAATGAGAACGCTTACATTTGGAAACCAAGTCTCGTATACTTATCACGTTTCCAATATTTTTATCTCACAGCATCTCTCGATCAGGAGTGTAGATTAGAGCTCTATTGCTCATATCCCTACACGAACAATGTTCTTAATTCCCACAGATAGACAAGCCTACTTCATCGGCTTTTATTGCTAAGAATATGACTAAATGTTTTCCATAAACTAGTAAACATATAAAGCATGATCCAGTCATACAAAGCACGATTAAATCACATAAGTGACTTATAATCTCCTTTGTATTTAGTATTTTATTAATTAAAACCTCTTTTATTAGTAAAACATCTTTTATTTAATAAATCTTCATTTATCAATTTCTACTATTCATTTGTACTCTTTCAATTCTTCAAAAAGTATTCATATACTTATCTCAAATGGTATAATTATATTCACAAATCATTAATAAGATTTCTTACTTTAAACCTTTGATTTTTCTACCTTTTTCCAAAAAATTTCTTACTTACAATTTCCTTCAAAATATCCATTTTAAGGCTTTGAGTACTTTCACAAATCCATTCAAAAGGTTTAAGACTAATGTTACTCAAACATTGCCACTACAAACCCAAAACCATTTCGCTTATGTTTACCTTTAAAACATTATTTTAAAGATCTATTGACCTTCATAATTATAATAAAATAGGATTAAAGACAAATGTTATTAACACATTGTCACAACAAATCCAAACTATTTCCATACTTATATCATCTTTAAAACATTCTTTTTAAAGATCCGAGTTAATACTATTTTGTTATATTCGATGGTCTACTAATCGACTATCCATTTAAAATAATTGCTTATACAAATCAATATTCATATACTTAACTCATTTATGACATTTCAACTTGACTATTCCTCATCCAAGATTGATGCCTGGTAAGTTAGATCACTGGTTACATCAAAGCCTTATCTTAGACACTTCATCCTTGAATCTCACAAATAGATAAGTCTACTCGTCGGCTTTTAGTGTTAAGTATAGTATTAATGATTTCCATAAACAAGTAACAAACAACATGATTAACCCATTTTTAATATTTTTGAATTAACTATTCCTCATTCAAGTGGGAAGCGGTAGGTTAAATCTCTATTGCTTTGTCCTTACTCGACATTAATCTTATCCCTCACAAATAGATAATACTACTTCGTCGACTTTAAGTATTAAGAAAAGTTAATTACTTTTTAAAATTATATATACTTTAAAGAACTTGTAAATAGGTTCTAAATACCTATGTAAAATGTTACTTGAAAATAACTATTTTATAATTTGATGAAAAACATGTTTATATTATCAAACCTCTTTACTTTGAAAATACATATATAATTATTAAAAATATGTTTAAACTTCAAAGTAACTTTAAAATACTTCGAAATAGGTTGGAAAATATCTTTAAATGTATTAGAGAAAAATACCAAATTTAAATATCATTTTCAAACACTTAAAACAATAAGCGACTTAATGCAACATTTATAAATGCTGTTAAAAGTCCTTGTTAAAACAACATTGAAAAGCATGATCTTTGTGACTAGCTTTCACCACTTTAACAAATGATTTAAGATTTGAAATTATTATGGTAAGTACTAGCCTTAGGGCACTTGAAAACCATGGAATGAAAACCCTAAGAATACCTTGCGATTTTTTTATAAAAAATTCCTGAAAACATGCTATATTTATAGAGTGTATTTATAACCACCTTTTTGTTCTAACTTTCACAACTTTTGTTCACAAATTCTGTAACTTTATAAATCATTTATTTACTCTCCATTACACCAAAATATGTTTAAATAGTAACAAAATCAAATTATCCCAAGTTAAGGTCGTAAATATCTACTTTACACAAGTTAAAGTTAAGGGATATTGAAATGCACTTATAATGACTACCCTCACGTCAAACACTTTCAAACATACTTCAATTCAACATATAATCTAAACAACCATTTAAATATTAAGTCAAGGCAATGCCACATGTTTAAGAGGGTAATAGTGGTGATGTTTATAGTATATAATGTTGTCATTTTCTTTCCAAAGCAAGAGGGTTCCAAAGTTTGTAACTTTAATTCGTTAGTGTCACTTTTACTTTATACTTTGCACATAACATATATATACACAATATAATTCAAACAAAGATAGTGAGACAACTCACTTAGATCCAAGCCAAACACATGCTCAACCACAACCAAACTTAATAACACTTCCAACCATCACCAAACTCATAAAGATCTAACCTTTAGCATTTCCAAGCCAAGGCAACACCTCTCCTTCACGTCTATTGCTCACGACCCCACTTGGAACCCCCTCTTCCTCTTACCTTTCTTCCACCTTGACTTTATATTCATTTTTTACATGTAGTTTTAGTCCTATAGACAAAGTTTAGAAGAGATTGGAAATGATTTTGTTTAGCCTTGAAAAAGTTAGAGAAGAATTAGTGGATTAGTGCTTAAACCCTTCTACCATTTTTATTTCCTTACTTCATTCCAAGCATTATGAATTTGTGATTTATTATCAAGGGTAGATAAATGATAAAAAGTTTTTATTTCATTTTATTGGTTTCCTAAGCAAATAAGTGTATGCAAAAAACATTTTCCAAAATAAGTTTACCATCATTAGTTATGATTTAAAACAAGGTTAACAAGCTTATCAAATCATTTTAATAAAATTAAATCCAAGATTCAAATATCTAAATATTTCAGATATTTAAATACGAAGTGTCCGAAATTCCGGATCGTTACTTTAGCAAGGTCTTTTCATTAACCATAACAAAGTTTTTGAAACTATGTCAAGCACTTTATGAGAAGGTCAGTCAACCACACGTCCTCCACTATTCATCAGATCTAACTATGCATACTTGTCTACACGTATGAGAATTTTTATGGAAGCTAATGGCCTTGAGATTTGGCAAGCTACTCGAACTAAGTATTATGCACCTACTACTAAAATGAGTACTTGGATAGATGCTAAAAAAACTGTAGCAACCAACAATGCAAAATCAACAAATGTTTTGTTTTGTGCACTTGACAAAGATGAATTTTCTAGAGTTAAGCCATGTAAAACTGCATACGGTTTTTGGCGTACACTTCTAATCACACATGAATGGACAAACAAAGTTAAACAAAAAATCAAAATTTCTATTCTACAAAATCAATTTTCATCATTCAAAATGAAAACTAATGAAATCATTACAGATATGTATGTAAGATTTCAAACCATACAACATGATCTCATGACATGAGAAGTTACATTTACAGAATTTGATCTTGTTACATGTATTTTAAATTCCTTAACTATTGAATGGGAAAGAAAGGTTCTAGCAATAGAAGAAGCAAATAATCTTTCCCAACTCAAAGTCGAAGAGTTAACTGAGAATCTGATGTCTTATGAAGTAAACTTGCAGGCAAGAAAAGATCAAAATTAGGAAAAGAAGAGTATAGCTTTTCATGCCAACAATGAAGACTTCAACTTAGACGAAGAATAGATTGTGCTCATCGCCAAAAACTATAACAAATTCCAGAAATTTAAGAAATTCACGAAGGCACAAAATGGTGGAAACTCAACTTCAATCAAGTGTTGCGAATGCGAAAAACTTGGACACATGAAGAAGGATTGTCCAGAACTAAACAAGGAAAGGAAGAACAAATTTGAAAAGTTCAAGAAAAAAAGAAAAGCTTTTCAAGTTACATGGGATGATCCAGATCCATCTTCTTCGGAAAGTGAAAGTGATAATTACACGGAGCAAGCAAACTTTTGTTTCATGGCTACTAACAAGGTAAATTTGATCATTCCTTTAATGATATACTTGAAATTAATATTGAACTTGACGACAAACTAATAAATTTGAAGAAATTATACAAAGAAAGTATATGCAATGTTAATTGGGTTTTTAACCAAGCAGAAAGCATTAAGATTTAGAACGTCGGTACGAAGATAGAATGACCTAAAACTTGGTAGAGATACTCAGAAAGATAAGAGAAAGGCTTGAGAAAGTATAAGTAAAAAATAAGCTAAGTAGCTAACTTGGCCCGAGTCAACCCCTTTGACTCGGTACCGAGTGTAAATGCCAAGTCATAGCATCCTCATATTTTTAGCAAGCGATCCCCGAGTCTTCCTAGGAAGTTCAAGAAGTTTCGTAGAGTTATAGATCCAAGCTATAAAGTGGACGTAAGCTAAGTTAACTGTCAAACCACTATAAAAATCTCTGTGTTTCATTTACTTTTCTGCTATTTTCTATTATATTTGTTTTGTTCTAAGAGGGATGGTGCTTTCACATCATACTCCAGGGTGTTGATCCATTTTTTGGGTTAACATTTTGGTGCTTTCATTGAGAGCAAAGAACCCAGGTTTGGATCTAGCTATCTACTTTGGATTGGAAAGATATAGAGGTTAGATCAGGAAATTTTACTTGAAGAAGGTTAGAGATTTGCTATTCTAATGGTTCCTAAGACGAAGGCAACATCTGGATGATCAGTTGGGTCAATACTTGGTGTTGATGAAACCAATCTCTGGCAAACAGAAGTGAACAAAGCTAACAATCATCAAGAAGAGGATAAAGCTAGAAACCTAGCACCAAGCGCTTTAGCTCAATAGAAGGTTGTAACCAGAGGAGAGTTTAACCAGATGGTTAATCAACTTAACCAAAAGATGTCTGATTGTCAAAGGGACCTTATGGACAAGATTGATGCTTTGCTAGCGCTACAATCACCAACTACCCCAATGACTAAGCCAGAAACTACAAAGGTTATAGAACAATAGAATTCCTCCATCTCAGGCTTGAATAGGAGGGATGGAAAGCAAAAGCAAAAGGAGATAGTTAGTGAAGGGAATGGAATTATTATTGAAGGTAATAGAAGTACACCTCCTACCAGAGGACAACCTGCCGTAAACCCCAACCTTTGAGTGAAGGCTCCATAAAGGAATATTGCAATGCTTCTCTTCGATTATGAAAATAACATGCAACTTGATGCTAAAGGACTAGAATTGAATGATGACATAGGCATGCAAAATGCCGAAAAGGAAGTTCAAACTACCACTATAATGCCAACCGTGCACCAATGAAATTCTGCAAGAGTGGTTCTCCTAGAGAACGGACAATCTAGACTTCAATTGGCAAACCAAGGTCATTTGCAGAGTCAAATGCTTAGCGTAACCCTTGGCAGTTGATCTGTGGGCTGCTAGACTAGTGAGGCATTCATTGCGGACATGGCAAAATGCTTGATGGAAGAAAGTAACGGTAGGAAGGATGATGATTGGAGTTCTGCACCAATCTGAACTCCATTTACTGTAAACATTTTAAGGGAAGAGCACCCCAGAAGTTTACAATGCCCACTATGCCATCTTACAACGGGACGACGGACCCCAAAAAACACTCGTACAAGTACAATTGGTGCATGAATGGAGCTAGGGCAATGGATGTTGTCCGCTGCAGATGTCCCTATCTTCCTGGAGGGTGTTGCTTCTATGTGGTTTACTAGACTCCCACCAAAACTCATTTCTACCTTTGACGAATTGGTAAGGAAATTCTTAGAACAGTTCAGACTTCATATGCCATAGCCAAAAGATATGATGTCTCTATTTGACCTTTTCCATGGACCAAATGAGTCACAAAAAACCTTTATGAATTGGTTTAACACTACGGTTACTGAAGTGAGTAATCCTAACGAAGATATGGCATTCACGGCTTTAGTCTAAGCTATCCATCTAGACACAGTTGGAAGATGGATTAAGATGAAGCACCTAACCACCATGAAGGATTTTAACTAGAAGGCAAGTCAGTATTTGAGATTGGAAGAGGCGGATGCATTGGAGGGAAAGACTACTAGTGTGTAACCAAGGGAGATAGTTTAGAGCAATGTAGCGGTCAAGAAGGATGAAAACAATTCTGAAGCCATGATAGGAAATGTAGGGAAAAATTGAAATCAGAAAAGGAAAAAACTGGAAATACTAGTTGGTGTGACGGGAATGGAAAGCAGATCAGGAACCTGAGATCTAAGGAGTATACGCCATTAAATGAAAACTTAGAGAACATCTACCTTGCAACTCATGGAACTGAGCGATACAACAAGCCTTTCAGGAAGGAAGAATCTGAACGACAAAAGCAATCGGGAAAGTTCTGCCCCTTCCATGAAACTCACGTGCATAACACGAACGAGTGCTAACATCTAAAAGATCCGATTGAGGAATTGATTAAGAACAACAAGCTCCAGCAGCATATGAAGAAATCACAAAATTTGACCAGCCTGTTGGACCCTAAATTCCAAGTACTCAAGGAAATCAATCTAGACCCAGTGGAGAAGGATCCATATGGATAGAATAGAGACTAGTTACCAACACTATTTCCGGAGGACCTCACCCAGCACAGAAGAGCTGGGGGAGATGGAGCGATACACGTGTTCACTTAAACACACTCTAAAGGAAGCTTGTTTTGCAATTGAAGATCACACTCCGTCCAAGCAGCAAAGGATACTTATTGATGACATAGTGTTTCGAAATCGAGACACTGAATGAGTAGAAACACCAACTCTTGATCCGATGGTAAAGACAGTCATAATTGGACCGGTAGTTGTACGCCGAGTCCTAGTGGATAATGGAAGTTCTATTAACATCTTGTTTCGACATATGTTTGATCAAATGAAGATCAGTATGAAGGATATGTCTGCTTGCCAAATAAAAATATATGGCTTTACGGGTGTTAACGGTAAAAAGTGAACGCTAACACCCGGTGTGTGTAATAGAATTGTGAAAGCACCACCCGTTGGTACGGGAACAGAATATAAGCTGAAAATAGCAGAAAAGCAGTAAAAGAACAACAGATTTATAGTGGTTCGGCCCGTAATCGAGCCTACGTCCACTTTATAGTCTTTTATTGCTGATTCGGTTACAATTTGATACAATATCCTTCAAAATACAATACAACTTGATCATGAAAACACTCTTGACTACTAGCTCGATCTTTGATGATGAAACTCGACGAATCCGTGTTGGATGTAAGGAGCTCTTACCAAAGATTGTTGTAGTGTCTCGAATGCTTGAAGATCTTTGATTGCTGAATGAGAGGAGGCTTCGACAGCGTAACGGCGCTTGGAGAAATGAATGGCCAAAAGTCCCTTTTCATGTTGGAAGTGGTGGCCTATTTATAGGAGCAGATTTCTGAGCTCTCGGTTTGGCCAAGTCATGAGTCGTGACCGACTCATGGTAAGTCGTAACTCGTATTCGACTTAAGATGTCTCGTGGGCGCCATATTTGGTCCATCTTGTGGCTTAGTTGGAAGACAAGTGCTAAGTCGTAGTCGACTCATCAGATCAAAGTAGCACAGGCCAGGGCTTTGGATTCCAGCTTGATAGCCTTTAAGTCGTAAGCTTGATGAGTCGTAAGACTGATGAGTCGTAAGACTGATGAATCGTAAGACCTCATGAGTCGTAAATCTCCATGAGTCGTAAATCTGATGAGTCGTAAGACTGATGAATCGTAAGACCTCATGAGTCGTAAATCTCCATGAGTCGTAAATCTGATGAGTCGTAAGACTGATGAATCGTAAGACCTCATGAGTCGTAAATCTCCATGAGTCGTTGAACCGTCTGGACCATGAGTCGTAGATGGCTTATAGCAAATCATGAGTCGTAGACGACTTATAGCAAACCATGAGTCGTAGACGACTTATAGCAAACCATGAGTCGTAAACGACTTATAGCAAACCATGAGTCGTAGACGACTCAAGGCCTTCGCTAGGCAAGTTAAGTCGTTGAATCTCTTAAGTCGTAAGGTTCCTTGAGCCGTAACAGGTTAGGTCGGAACCTTCTTAAGTCGTATAGACTTTAACTCGCTGAGTAGTTAAATCGGAGACCTCTCAACTCCTTAAGTCGTAGACAGCTTAACTCGCTGAGTTGCGTAACTATCCTGAGTCGTAAACTGTTAAGTCGTAGCTTCCTGTTAAGTCCCACCATGTCTCAGGTCGCTAACCTTTTAACTCGTAGGTCGCTGAGTAGCGCCATTCCTTAGATCGGAGTCTACTGAGTCGTAGATCATCTAAGTCAACTTGTTAAGTCTCGCAATCCTTAACTCGTTAAGTCTTGAGACGTATACTTCTTAGGTCGTGGATCATTCAGTGTTAACATTTGCCCCTCGAAATACACGCCTAAGTCGTAGGTCATGTGTTTCGATTCATTTTAGCTCGTGTGAGTCGATTCCAATTCCTTCGACCTGAGGTATAAAACGCTTAGGTCGTACCTCTTATCTTCTTCTTCCTATCACTCGTGCTTTAAGTCGTATCTGCCATTAACAAGATCTCAAGCTTCCAAAGGCGATTTCGACTCGATTTACCTCCAACCACTTCTAGTTACATCGCGTAAGCGTCTTCTCCCTTTTCCCAATCGCTGACCATTGCTATCGACCTTTCTCCATGAATTCTTCCCTCGGTCCTTGCGAATACTGCTATGTAGGATATTCATGGAATTAAGGTGGCTTGATATGGCTTGTAATGATTTGTGATCTGTGGTGTTTTAGAAATAGGGTTGACGAAGAAGCTAACCGGTGAATGGGTTAACGGGTTGGATAGTTAAGGGTTAGGAGTTAGATGGATATATGGTTAACGAGTTAGGGATCAAACGAGTCAGGAGTTAGATGGACTAAATTCTGGATCGACTTATCACTTACAGCAACCTAAGCTTTGAGTCGTAGCCGAGTTACGACTTACGACTTAGAGAATTGAAGTCCCCTTTTAAACCCCACGACTTATGACTTAGAGAATAATTGTCCCTAGCTCGCAGGAACCATTTGAGTCGTTTTGCGACCTAACACTTCAGACTTTGCTTGAATGTGGTACGATTGGAGAGTTACGACTCAACTTGATTCATAGCATATCTTTTAGTCCGTGACCGAGCTAGAACTTGAGGAAAATCTGACCCATGCTAAGTCGAGAATGAATTAGAGCTTGAGCAAATTTTGCACTGCCTCGAATGTTGAGACTTGAGTTATTTAAACCTTGTTGCATTCTTTTGTAGATTGTCAATAATTCTAACTGCCTGTTATAACATTTACAAATAACTAGGACGAATATACTGCCACCGACTGCCCACATCGAATGACAGATTAGTTGATAAAGATTAAATTAAATTAAATGAACTGTATGAGTGAAATGCTACACAATAATCAACTCAAGTGAAGTATTAAAGCAGAATCGTAATGGTTAACTAAAACTGATTTGTCTGCATTAACACTGCACTTGAGCATTAACAAGTTCTGAAATCTCGTAATCGACTGATTGTCAGTTAGTTTAATTCCAGTTATACTTGCTTTTTCTTACTTTCATTAGTTTTGCACAGCACTTCACATTTTTTGGGAAACGTGCACCTTCACTTTTGAACATTCGGCTGATTGTGTAGAATGGCATCCCATCAAGAAGACTTGGAATCAGCTGGAGAAGCTTTTCAAATTGCTACCCCGCTGAATGATCCCCCGGAAAGGATTCCTACCACTCTAAGTCATAAAGTCTTCCGTCAACTATGCACCCAGTTTGGCATCGCTGAATCTGACGCTTTGCTCCCTGGAGTAAATGACACTGCTGATAGGCCGCCCCACGGCTTTATCGCAGTGAACCGCCAAATGTGCTTGAGTGGAGCGATTCCCCCGTTTAATGACTGTCTCCGAGAACTTCTCCTTCGATTATCTATCTCCCCTTTTCAACTTCATCCTAATGGCTACGCCATCCTGCTGGGACTGTGCGTGCTTTTTAGGAGAATGCTGGTCCGTTTTCCCAGTTTTGGAGAAATTTGCTTTCTATGCTCATTTACAAAGAACAAAGACCATCCCTCTATCACAGTTGTAAGGAGTGCCAGGAATCGTAAACTGATCATTGGTCTTCCCGAAAGCGTTCCTGGGTTTCTGAGTCAGTTTTTCTTTGTTCGTTGTCCCCCGGGATTTTACGCCATTTGGAGAGTGGGAAGTACGATTATCTATCTTTTCCCTGTGTTTTTCTAAATTCTTTGAAGTCCAAATTGTCAAGTGTTAACTTCTTTTTCTACTGTTTCAGCGCTTCCTCCCCCCTCTAGGGAACCTCGTCATAAGACTACCTTTGAGAGGCTTATGGCCGTGCCGGTTGAGGAGAGGAGTGTTCAATTTCTATTGAGAGATGAGTTCCTCCACGAATTTGGACTCTTACATCCTTCCCGTTCCACTCAGCCACATGAAGTCCCTGATTCTCCTGCTGAGGAGTCAGATGCCCCTGTTCCTGCTAAAGAACTTTTACCGCAAGATCTTACCGCTGAGACTTCATTGGTAAAGTGTTCTACTCCTACCGACATTGCTGGATCGTCCATTAAGTTAGCGCTTGCCCCGGTTGTTGAAGAGGAGGAAAATCTTCACACTCTTGAAAAGACGGCTGAGGTGGAAGTTGAAAAAGATAATTGTCCCATGCACCATGGCGATGATACTTTTGACAGTCTGAGCGACATTATGATAACCTCTCAGGAGCTCTTTAAAGATGATGTTTCTAAAGTGGTCCCTCCTGTTATCGAAGCAACTTCTTCTTTGCAACAAACCACAACGCCTTCTATACAAGCCGTCACCATTTCCACACAAAAAAGTGGTTTGTAGTCCGACGTGCATAGCCCACACGCCACACACACTTAGGATTTTGGCACTTATATGCACTTAGCTCCTTTAATTTGAAAATTTCTAAGACTTGCCTTTCTTTTTCAATTTCAGGTTCTACAATGGGACGCTCCGGCTCATATTATGACTCATTTCAGCGTCATGGAGGACGTGGATCCTATGACTTCAGGAAATATCTTGGTGACCAGAGAGAGGCAGATGAGGAACGGGCCGAAAGGAAGGCTCAAGAAAAATGGGATTATGAGCAGCGGCAGAGAAGAAGAGATGCTGATCGATATGATTCTTCTTACAGAACTCACGATTCTCATAAGCGAAAGTCTTATGATGACAAAGGGAAGGCTCAAATTACTGATGAATCGAGCAAACGGTCTAAGCCAAGTGACGCGTCTGCTATTTCTGAGAAGACTAACGCTCCCATTCCTTCTGACATTCCGGCCGGTTCTTCTCCTCTAAAGGGATCTGATATTCAAACCATCATTAACAGGCCAAAATATCAAGTTAAAGACGGCCCTCCAACGCTTCAGAGCCGATTTCCGAATTGGTGTCTAAGAGGAGTCCGTTTCGACTTAGATTTGGTTCCTATTGATAAGCAGGCAATGCTGAGAAATGTCGATGCTGTCAAGCTTGATATTGAAAGAATGTCTGGATGGTAGAAGTTAGTTGATGAACTTCAAAGGATCAACCATTTTAACCTTGAGGCGATGATGACCATGGAGAACGATAAATCGGAATGGGACAAATGGCGCAAGCAGCATGACGCGGAGATGACGAGCATTGCTGACGACAATGCAAAGCTTACGTCTGAAGTTAAGCAGCTTAAGGAAAATCTCGCTTCTTCTTCTGCATCATATACTCAAAAAGAAGAAGTCTTTCAGAAGCAAGTGCGGGATGCACATGCTGCACAAAGAGATGTAGAAATGAAGCTTGCCGCCGAACAGCACGTTAATGAGAAGTATCGCACAGAAAACGTCGTACTGCAGGAAAAAGTCACTTCCCAGAACGTGGAGATTGAGTTACTAAAGTCTCGGCTTGCCAAGGCTGAGACAGCTCATGATGAGGCTATTACTGGTAGGGTTGTTGCCATTGCTGAAAAAGAAGCGGCTGAGCAATCACATGAGGCAACGAAAGCAAACATCAGTTCTACCTTATTCGACTTTTATTTACACTGCATTTTGGGTCGTGGGAGCCTTGCTTTTCTGGGTTCAGATTATGAAATCACTCTGGCTGAAGTGTGGGAAGCCGCACTTGATATGTTTAAAGGTGCTGGCTATGATGAAGCAAAAATTGAGGAAGCAAAGTTTGAGGCTCGCTATCTTGATGATGAGGCTCGCGCCGCTCTTGTTAGAGGGAAGGAGCAGCTTGCTAAAGCACGGGCTGAATCACTGGGAGAAGAGCTTTCAAAAGAGGAAGCTCTTTTAACTGCCCCTGTTCATACTTCCACTTCGGCTGTTGCAAACATTATGGATTCCAGCTCTCATCCTTCACATCCAGTTGTGACCACTCCGACAGAAGAAGAGGCAATGAAGGACTTTCAGGCTCGGGAATTTGAGATTGATCTCGCTAAACCGGCTTCTCCAGGTAACTTTGTCGACTCACGGTCTTCTTTTTTCTCGGAGAATACTGATTTTGATTTCCTTTATTATGCAGCAGACGTGCCGGAAACTGTACCATCTTCTCCTTCTTCAGCTGCCGTTCCTCCTTCTTCTCAAGTTACTCCTCTTCCAGCTTCCCAACCAAGTCCACAGGAAGAACAGATAGCAGCCCTTCAAGGCTTGGACGAACCACCTGCCTCCGAGGAGCAGAAAGCAGAAGATCTGGAAGATAGCGAGAAGACCCCTGAGCAGTCTTTTGACTACGACACAAAACTTTCTACATTTCTTACTCCGGGGAGTGAGTCTTCTTCCAAGAAGAAGGGAAAGCGTGCGGTTTCGAAGAAAGGAAAGAAGAGTTCTTCTGCTGCTGGGGATGAAGCAGAGATTGATCCGGCTGAGCCTCTTTCTCCTTCTTCTCCGATACGGCCTACGAAGTTAATTACCAGGCCGGGTAAAAGCTCCAAGGGTGGGAAGAAGGGGAAATGAGTTTGATTTTGTCTTTTCTGCTTTTTGTATTGACCGGGGATTGTGCGGATACCGGTCTCCGCTTCTTTTTGTAACCTGTACAATGTAAAAAATTTCTCATAGTGTTGAAATAAATAGATATTTTTCTTGTACAAATCCTTGTGTATGTAGGAATACATCTGTTTTTCGTTTGAAGTGTAGAGTAAACGATTCTTTCTATTTGTACAAACTTTTTGTCTGTGTTTCAAGAACGCATTTACTCCACATCTTTATTACGTGATATTGCAATGAACTTGTGGTATGTCGCTTGTATATTACTTTTATTACTGTAACTGAATTGTATAATGCTGCCCCCATACCACAAGTATATTGTAATATTTCTTGCTTTCACAAGACCGATACTCTTATTTTAGAGAATAACTTTCCACTTTTTCAGGGAAGAATTATTCTGCTTTTTAATAGAGTATATCTTGTCTTTGGAGAAATTTTTATTTTCTTTTTCTTCCTGAAGAACATTTCGACTTCTGGGAATGATCACTTTTATTTATTTGAAAGTGAATTTTCCCGTACAATGAAATGAGCTTCTGAAGAAGGTTTTGATTTTATGCCCCAGTAAAGGGTTTATTTTTGGTACTTCAAGCAAGGTGAAGTACGCCTCTGAAGAGGTCTTTTGGTCTCTGAAGAGAAGCAATTTTGGTCTCCGAAGAAAAGCAATTTTGGTCTCCGAAGAGAAGCAGTTTTGGTCTCCGAAGAGAAGCAGTTTTGGTCTCCGAAGAGAAGCAATTTTGGTCTCCGAAGAGAAGCAATTTTGGTCTCCGAAGAGAAGCAGTTTTGGTCTCCGAAGAGAAGCAGTTTTGGTCTCTGAGGAGAAGCAATTTTGGCATTTCAGCTCTGGTGAAGTGGGTCTCCGAAAAGAAGCATTTTGCACTTCTACACGGGTGGAATGTGCCTCCGAAAAGGGCTTTTGCCTCCGAAGATGGCTTGTGCCTCCGAAGAGGGCTTGTGATTGCCTGGAAGTTACTTTCTCATGGTCGGAGGGGTCCACGGGACAGGCGCAAGTTGCTTGATTGGATGTTTGTTTGTGCAAACGATCGCAATCAATTAACGAGGTGCCCCTTCGGTGGTCCTACCAATCTTTTTGATTGAGGAAAGCATTCCCATTTATTGGCGTGCCTCGCTAGAGGGCTTTTTAGTATTTCATCACTGGTGAAGTGGGTCTCCGAAGAGAAGCATTTTGCACTTTTACACGGGTGAAATGTGCCTCCGAAAAGGGCTTTTGCCTCCGAAGATGGCTTGTGCCTCCGAAGAGGGCTTGTGCCTCCGAAGAGGGCTTGTGATTGCCTGGAAGTTACTTTCTCATGGTCGGAGGGGTCCACGGGACAGGCGCAAGTTGCTTGATTGGATGTTTGTTTGTACAAACGATCGCAATCAATTAACGAGGTGCCCCTTCGGTGGTCCTACCAATCTTTTTGATTGAGGAAAGTATTTCCATTTATTGGCGTGCCTCGCTAGAGGGCTTTTTAGTATTTCATCACTGGTGAAGTGGGTCTCCGAAGAGAAGCATTTTGCACTTCTACACGGGTGAAATGTGCCTCCGAAAAGGGCTTTTGCCTCCGAAGATGGCTTGTGCCTCCGAAGAGGGCTTGTGCCTCCAAAGAGGGCTTGTGATTGCCTGGAAGTTACTTTCTCATGGTCGGAGGGGTCCACGGGACAGGCGCAAGTTGCTTGATTGGATGTTTGTTTGTACAAACGATCGCAATCAATTAACGAGGTGCCCCTTCGGTGGTCCTACCAATCTTTTTGATTGAGGAAAGTATTCCCATTTATTGGCGTGCCTCGTTAGAGGGCTTTGGTTGGTGTGCCAGGAAGGTTGCGTCTTAGGGACAAGTAGATCCATGGGATGGACACAGGCTGCCTGATCGGATGCATCACAATCAGTTAGCGAGGGTCTTATTCCTTCTGCCTGGGAAGGTATCCCTTTAGTGGATCTACCGGCTTTCCTGTTGAGAGGCATACCTCCCTTTGGCTACTTCCATGCTTGTCCGCTCATATTGTATCATCATCCGCCAATCTGCAATCCTTTATCATCGTTTCCAAGCGCGTCTTCCTTTCTTTTGCAAGTAAATTGCTTTATCCGAAGAAGTAGACTTCATTGTTAAATGACTCCATAGAGTAAACGCAAGTTATTTGGTTGGATGCCTTTTTTATATCAACGATCGCAACCAGTTAACGAGGGCTTGACACAGTGGAGCCGTCAACTTTTTATGTGAAGTTCCTCTTGTATGGGATTTGAGTTTGGAATTTTTGTTGCTTGAAATTTGCTTTAATAAATGATTTGTAAGGCTCGCTTAGCTTTGCGATGGGTGAGCTTTGCTTTAATGACCTGCAGTATTAGATCGACATTTTAGCAATACATTTAAAGTATTTACACATCGAAATATAACAGGCATTTTATAATAGAAAACATAGAATGCATAGTTTTTCATTATTGAGTCACGCTGATTTCTCAGCGGTTTACAATGCAGAAGTTACACATCCATCATTATCTTTACAAATTCAAGCAATGCTGTTAAGTAAAAATGAATGCTAGTTATTGTTGTTTCAGAATCTCCAAGCTGGATTTCCATTTGTGCTTGATTCATAGCTTTTGGATTTTTATGCCAGAGAAAGTGAGAGATGCCCCAGCCGCAGTTTTGTGGGTAATTAGTAGTCATCCCAACTTCTGCTTGTTGGGTATGGTCCCCCTGTGATAGCATTAATGACAAGCTTTTCTGAATCTTGCACTGCAGTGTTGTTGTGAGAATCGGATTGATGGGTAGGATGTTGTTGATCCCGAGTGGATGAGGTTGGATCGACTCCGCTTCTCTTAACGTATTGTTGGAGTTTACCTTGCTCCAGCAATTCTTCAATCACTTTCTTTAACTGGCGACATTGGTCAGTGTCATGGCCAGGTTGATTGTGAAATTGACAGAATTTTCCATTACTCTTTGCACCTTTCGTCATCTCAGGTGGCTTAGGATACCGGACAACATCTTTTGTTGCAAAAAAGATATTTCTTGGTGTATCAGTTAAAGGAGTATAATCCGAAGAATTAAAGCGGCGAGGTTTCTTTTCATTTCCCTGGTTCTTTCCTCCTTCATTCTCCCTTTTCTGACTTTCAGATTCTCTTTTCTTAGATGGGACACTGTTATTATTAGTTTGGGCAGCAACCACCTTCGACGTCGTAGAAAGGCTTTCAAGGCGAATGAACTCGTCGGCCTTTTTATAAAATTTATCAAGTGAGTTTGGTTCCTTCATCTTTAGCCATATTCCAAATTTACTCGATTTATCAATGGCTCGCATCAAATAAGTCAGGATCATGCGTGGTTCCGCATTTTCTACTTCGGCTAAAGCTATATTGAAACGGCTCAAGAAAGATTTGATTGATTCTCCGGGCGCTTGTTCAAGGTTAGAGAGTGACATTATATCCTTAGCTTTTGAAGCATACAATCTGAACTGTTCTTTAAACTTTTGTGTCAAGTCGGAGAACTTATCTACAGACCGAACTGGAAGCTTTGTGAACCAAAGTAAAGCCACACCTTCCAAATATACAGGAAAGTATCGACACTTGATCTCGTCTGATGCTCTTGCACCGGTCATATGCCAATCGTATTTGTATAGGAAATGATTAGGATCACCGGTTCCCTTATAGGCTTGGATAGTAGGAGGTGCGAATTTCCTTGGAAACTCCGCTCTCAGGATCCTTTCAGTAAACGGAGTTCTGCTTGGTGCAAATCCCCAGTCAGCCTCATCTTCTTCCCTTTGCATGCTCTCTTTCATGATGCGGCCAACCATTTCAGACAGGTACTCTTTATTGTTCAAAGACACCTCCGGGCAAGCACCAGTTCTTCCCTCGGAAGTTTGCCCGGGCATATGTTCATGACAAGTTGGTTGCGGCATAGAACCATCAGCTTGGAAAGGTGGCATTTCAGGAAGGGTGGTTTGATGGTTTGATGGTTGACGATTTGCCCCGAGCAGGGCAGTTATTCTATCCATCATCAAAGCATTTTGAGTTTCAATTTGTTGGTATAATCCAAAAACTGCGTCATCCAATTCAGCCCTGGTGACTCCAACGGTTGGAGTTGCTTGGTCTGCTGTTGGGGAAGCGGAAGTCCCTTCGTGAGCATTTCTGGATCTGATAGGTCTACCCCTTCTTCCAGGAGCCATTATTTCGGATCTGGTTTTTAAGAGAGGTTCTTTTTATGAATCTTTGCGAAGCAATGGTGGATGATCGCCTAAGTTCAATTCTCAGTGAAAGCACCAAAATGTTAACGGTAAAAAGTGAACGCTAACACCCGGTGTGTGTAATAGAATTGTGAAAGCACCACCCGTTGGTACGGGAACAGAATATAAGCTGAAAATAGCAGAAAAGCAGTAAAAGAACAACAGATTTATAGTGGTTCGGCCCGTAATCGAGCCTACGTCCACTTTATAGTCTTTTATTGCTGATTCGGTTACAATTTGATACAATATCCTTCAAAATACAATACAACTTGATCATGAAAACACTCTTGACTACTAGCTCGATCTTTGATGATGAAACTCGACGAATCCGTGTTGGATGTAATAAGGAGCTCTTCCCGAAGATTGTTGTAGTGTCTCGAATGCTTGAAGATCTTTGATTGCTGAATGAGAGGAGGCTTCGACAGCGTAACGGCGCTTGGAGAAATGAATGGCCAAAAGTCCCTTTTCATGTTGGAAGTGGTGGCCTATTTATAGGAGCAGATTTCTGAGCTCTCGGTTTGGCCAAGTCATGAGTCGTGACCGACTCATGGTAAGTCGTAACTCGTATTCGACTTAAGATGTCTCGTGGGCGCCATATTTGGTCCATCTTGTGGCTTAGTTGGAAGACAAGTGCTAAGTCGTAGTCGACTCATCAGATCAAAGTAGCACAGGCCAGGGCTTTGGATTCCAGCTTGATAGCCTTTAAGTCGTAAGCTTGATGAGTCGTAAGACTGATGAGTCGTAAGATTGATGAATCGTAAGACCTCATGAGTCGTAAATCTCCATGAGTCGTAAATCTGATGAGTCGTAAGACTGATGAATCGTAAGACCTCATGAGTCGTAAATCTCCATGAGTCGTAAATCTGATGAGTCGTAAGACTGATGAATCGTAAGACCTCATGAGTCGTAAATCTCCATGAGTCGTTGAACCGTCTGGACCATGAGTCGTAGATGGCTTATAGCAAATCATGAGTCGTAGACGACTTATAGCAAACCATGAGTCGTAGACGACTTATAGCAAACCATGAGTCGTAAACGACTTATAGCAAACCATGAGTCGTAGACGACTCAAGGCCTTCGCTAGGCAAGTTAAGTCGTTGAATCTCTTAAGTCGTAAGGTTCCTTGAGCCGTAACAGGTTAGGTCGGAACCTTCTTAAGTCGTATAGACTTTAACTCGCTGAGTAGTTAAATCGGAGACCTCTCAACTCCTTAAGTCGTAGACAGCTTAACTCGCTGAGTTGCGTAACTATCCTGAGTCATAAACTGTTAAGTCGTAGCTTCATGTTAAGTCCCACCATGTCTCAGGTCGCTAACCTTTTAACTCGTAGGTCGCTGAGTAGGGCCATTCCTTAGATTGGAGTCTACTGAGTCGTAGATCATCTAAGTCAACTTGTTAAGTCTCGCAATCCTTAACTCGTTAAGTCTTGAGACATATACTTCTTAGGTCGTGGATCATTCAGGGTTAACAACGGGAAAATGGAGATAGATATTCGGGCCGATTGACTTGCCTATGGAGCTCAGAGAAGGAGAATGAAGGGTAGTCCTTATCCTAACCTTTGTGATCGTGGATGAAATATCAGCTTAAAACGCTTTCTTAGGTTGGCCGGTCCTTGCTGATTTTAGGATTGCTTTGGCTCTATGGTGCCTTACCATGAAATTCCTAATGGAGAATGGGGTTAGAATTATAAATGGAAATCAAAGTGTCACTAGAGAATGTTATGTCACTGAGTTACACGAATCGAAATAAAAGGAAAAGAGAAAGAATGTGGCGAAGTCTCTCCATATTTGTGAACCGTCAACACTAAAACTACAGAACCGCCCTTGGCTCGGGGACCATAGCCGTTTCGACAAGGCTTTGGACCCTAGATAGAAGAGTTCAGGGGAGGAATTAGCAGCACTGGTAGAGATTACGGTGTTAGTCCCTATCGATATTGATGAGCCAACTTGAGCCTTAAAAATAGGATCACAACTTGGGATCAGAACGCAACAAGAATTGATCAAATTTCTTCGCACTAACCTAGACGTGTTCGCTTGGATGAATTCCGATATATGTGGGATACCGCCAGAGATAACATGTCACACACTCAATATTGATCCCAAGTTCACTCCAATGAGGCAGAAGAGGCACTGTCTAGGTTCGGAGTGATCCCCTGCGCGGACAGAGGAAGTGGATAAGTTGTTGGCTAATGGATAGCCTGCGAGGTGACTTTTCCAGAGTAGGTATCAAATCCAGTTCTGGTTAAAAAGTCAAAAGGGAAGTGGTGAACTTGAGTTGACTACTCAGACTTGAACAAAGCTTGCCCAAAGGAAAGCTTCCCACTACCTAGAATAGACCAACTCATGGACGGAACTACAGGGCACAAACTACTCTCCTTCATGGATGCCTACTCAGGATATAACCAAATTATGATGCATGAAACTGATCTAGAAAACACCAGCTTCATCACCGACCTCGGATTGTATTGTTAACGAGTAATGCCATTCAGCCTGAAGAACGCCAGAGCAACTTATCAATAGTTGGTGAAAACAATGTCAAGGAGTAGTGTTTGACCTCAATTTATGCATTTTCATTATGTATATTTTTTTCTTAAAAATAGTACTACACATTGCATTTTGTATGTGTTTTACAGGATTTTATGGCGAGATCAAAGACTGAAGAAGCATAAAGAAAAGCCACCAAATTGAAGATTTATTATGCAAAAACATCAGTGGTCCGGTGGTTATGCTTCAAATTATACATCAGGAGGTCAAGAGTTCGAGGCCAGGGATGCAAGCCCCATTTCCGTCAATTGAACAATACCTACCTGTGGAAAGAGACTTTCCCCTCCATAGTAGCTTAAAGATTAGATTGAATGCATGAGAAGAGTTTCTGTATTGCTTCGGTGATGCGAACATATGGGACAAAGAGTGCACATGACCGAAGGTATTAAGGGTTACTGGCGTCGGTCAATAGCGGGATTTTTCTCATTAGATAGTTGTACTACATTAGGAAAAATACGATCCGGAAGAATGCCAACCCTAGACTGATAGAAGATCTTAAGAAGACATGATTGGCACTTGACCTAAGAAGCTTTGAGACCCAGTATATTAATTGTTCGTTAGATAATGCATTATTTTTATTGGAAGTTCATCAACCAAAGAGGGTGAAGATTTTCCCATAGATGGCACGCATTGACGAGATATTATACACATGGATTTGAGTAGTTATCATATCCACATTTTTTGTGAGGAAATATCATTTTTATGAAGGAAAACATACTCATGGATTTGATTAGAGCCAATTATGGATGTATCCATTGGAGAGAATATCTCATTGATATACCAAATCAATCAAAATCAAAACTTGCCATTTTCTACATCATTGGATTGATTTATAGCCATATACATTGCTCTTCACTTGGATGATATTTGGGCTAGATTCATATGAAGAAAATGGCTATCCACACATATAAGTATTCTCAAGTGAAGGCCATTGAAGTATCCATTTTTAAAATAGTCTTTCTTATTTATTTTATTTTATTTGCTTTTTTTAGTAGTTGGTTAACAATGGCTGCCAATTAGGTTTGACAGCATTTTAAATACTATTAAGTTTTTGTTTTTTTATTCACAATCATTATTATTTTCTTTTATGAAAATTTTAATAAAGTTATGTTCTTCTTCTCTTAGTTTATTTCGCATTTTTCTACATATTTAATTGTGTTGTCTAGTTAATTAGATTTGCTAGAATGCAATTACTATTTTATTTTCTATTCTCCGTTCTTCTGTTTAATTGTTTTATTATTTTGACTAACTATTGTATTCGATATAGATATGATTAGGTTCGAATTTGTTTTAAATATAATATTAGGTTTTATTGATTTTGTTTAAATATCACCTCTTAGTTTCATTTGACACGCTCAAGGTTTTCTTTTAAAAACAATGAATTTTAAATAACTCCCTATGTTTGACCTTCATACTACACGTCTGTGGACTTGCAAAATTTATTATAATTTGTACTTTTCTAATCTCATAGAATACTCCATCAATTAGATTGGATGAATAATGAAGTCTACATGGACAACATGCTAGTAAAATCACATGTGCTTGGAAATCATTAGGATAACCTCTTGAAAGTGTTTGAGATTTTTTGAAACTATGGAATGAAGCTTTATTCGCTGAAATGCTCTTTCGGTGTAGCTTCTAGGTAATTTCTAGGTTTTATCGTGAATGCTTGGAGCATTGAAGCTAATCTCAAGCAAATTACTGCCTTGTAGAATGTCACAGCCTCTACAACAAAAAAGGAGTTGTAGAGTTTAAATGGAAAGGTTGCAGCATTGAGTTGATTCATTTCCAAAGCAACAGACAAGTGTATACCGTTCTTCGATGCATTGAAAAAGGGCAGGAAAAATTTCGAATAGGATCATGCCTACCAAACCGGTTTTAAGGAATTACTATAACATATAGAGACCCCATCAGTTCTATCTAAACCAATGGATAGGGAAGACCTATTTATCTACCTAGCAGTGTCAACTCATGCTCTGAGCATAGCACTAGTATGGGAAGAAGTTAGGATACGACGACTCATTTACTACATCAGTAAGTGACTCACTGAAGCCACAAAAAACTATCCAAAATTGTAAAAACTAGTCTATTGCTTGATGATCGCATTAAGAAAGCTATAACCATATTTCCAAGCTCACCAATCAAGGCATTAATAGATCAACTCTTAAAACAGGTACTGTACCGTCCAGAGATGTTAGACTTCTTAAATGGAATATTGAGTTGAGTCAGTACGACATCACTTTTTACCCCCGAAGGTCAATCAATGGACAAGCATTGGAGGATTTCATCATCGAATTCACGTTATAGAAAAGTGAAGGTGAAGATTCTATGGAAGTGGTGTCCCAATGGAAACTGTTTGTTGATGGTGCATCGAACGATTTCTACTCAGGGGTGGGAGTTGTTCTCGAGACTCCCAAAGGATGATCTATTTGCTACATTGTGAGGTTGGAATTCCCTGCTACTAACAATGAGGTAGAGTATAAGCGTTGATATCGGGGTTGAAGATCATAAAAGAATTGGAAATAAATCATGTGCATACATAAAGCGACTCTCAGCTAGTTGTTTGCCAAATAAAAAGAGAGTACCAGCCTAAGGGAGAAAATCTCGCCCCTTACCTATCAAAAGCATGGGAACTGCTAAGCGACATTGAACACTATACCATAGCCCATATTCCTAAAGAGCAGAATGTGAAGGCCGATTACTTTGCCAAACTGGCTAGTTTCAGAGAGGCACAATCGATGGGATTGGTTCCAGTTGAAGTGTTAACAGCTCCAAGCATCGATCGGATGGATGTAGATTGGGTTCTGGAGACCATGGAAGAGAAATAATCATGGATGATGCCAATTAAGGATTATCTGCTCAACAGAATATTCCTCAGAAATTGGAACGAATGAAAGAAGTTCCTTCAAAAGACACCGCGGTTCATGCTACAAGATGGAGTGCTATAAAGGAGAGTCTTCTCCACCCTCTACTAAGCAGTCTAACCAAAGACGAAGCCAAGACGATTCTGATGGAAGTCCACGAAGGCAGCGGCGACGACCACACTGGAGGGTAGACATTGGAAAAGAAAGGTTTACGTTATAGATATTTCTGGACCATAGCCAACCGAGATGCAGCAGACTACACTAAGCGCGGTGATTAGTACCAGATATTTTCAAAGATCCCAAGAGCCCAATCCTTGGAACTTATGTATATGGTCATCCCTTGGCTGTTTGCAATCTGGAGAACCGATCTAATCGGTGTATTACCGATAGTTAAAGGAGGAGCCAAATATGCTATCATTGCAGTTGATTACTTCACCAAATAAGCTGAAGCAGAACTGGTTGCCACCATTACCACTAAAAATTTAATTAGCTTTGTAATAAAAACATTATCTGTAGGTTTGGAGTACCCCAGAAAATCATCACGGACAATGGAACTAAGTTCGAGAGTGCTGAATTCAAGGATTACTGCAAGCAATATCAGATCGAGAAGATTTTTTCTACAGCAGCACACCCATAGGAAAACGGGAAAATTAAAGCAATCAATAAAGACAAAGGGAATTAGGTTGATAAACTTCTGCTTGCACTATGGGCTTATAGGATGACTCATAAACTGCGATCGGGCACTCACTATTTGCCTTGGCATATGGTTCAGAAGCGATGATCCCAATGGAGCTGGAAGTTCCATCTCGTCGGAGACAACACTTCAATTAAAGTGAAAACGAGTAGCGCTTACACTAAACCAGAAAAGACTTTTGGTAGCATTGAAAAAACGCTACCATAACTTATGGTAGCGTTTTAGAGAACGCTGTTATACGACATGCAACTAAAAGTCTAAAACTTTTTGTTGCGTTGTAGTAAACGCTACCAAAGGTCACTTTTAAATGCAACTATAGGTATTTTATGTAGGATTTAAAAAATGCTACCAAAAGTCACTTTTAAATGCAGCTATAGGTTTTTTCTGTATGGTTAAAAAACGCTACCATAAGTCTTCATTTTTTGGTTGCATTTTTTGTTTATATGCTTTTTTTGATTTTCAACAAACGCTACCATAAGTCTTCATTAAATCACATAATTAGCATATACAAACAATCAATCATATGATCATCATATTCAAATAATTGCAAAAACATGCTAAGCTCACAATCAAATATAATATCCATAATCAATTCGATAGTAGTTTTTCAACAAAATAAGTCACATACTACAAGCATTCACAGACAAGTTTCCACAAATGGTACTAACAAAATACGACAACACATATAACAATTAAATTCATGTTCGTTGCTTGATTACCAATAGTTCTTTGTTGTCGACAGTCTTCGCTTCGAAATAGCTAATTACCTGCAAACGAGTTTAACAATCAACAATATATATATATATATATATATATATATGTATATATATATGTATGTATATATATATGTATGTATGTATATATATATATGCATGTGTGTGTGTATATATGTATGTGTGTGTATATATATGTGTGTGTGTATATATATGTATATATATGAAAATCATGTAATCTATAACTCGATATTCTATATTAACAAAAATTGTTCTATTTTTATATGCATCCTATATAGTTCCCCAACGAATACACAATTTTCAATTTACACAGATATTCAGATCAAAACTGGGTTAGAAGTCTGACTGGATTTCATTCTATGTGCAGATTGTGTATTCAGTACTATGGGCAGATTGTGTATTCAGCACTATGGTCAAGTTAAATCTTATAAAATATGAAAAAGTATCTGGAACGTCCGTAATCCATCGATGATGCATCCATCCACTAATTGAAATGTACAATTTTCTTTACCCTTGTCTTTTTCTATCAATTGGGTTCTTTAAAACAAAAATATTCCCTAAATTCACATTGCCGTAACTGTATTAGGCAACAACTGTAGTGTCAGTTACTTCCATTTATTTGTGTTAGCCCTCTTGTATAACTACATTTGTGTAATACATGTGCAATGACATAACGATTAATATGAGTAGACAGTTTTAGGAAAAATGGTTTATTTAAGTTTTAGTTTCAAGTGTATCAATTGTTGTGGCTCTATAGATAAACACGTTTACCATAGAGGATATGTACTGAAATGTTATGGCTTTGCAGATAAAAACTTAAATGTTGTGATACAGATTTTTTTTTAATACCCGAATAAACAGAACTAAAACTTAATGTTGAGATATGATGTACTGAAAAATAATACTTACTGGAACTTGATTCTCCAATGACATATGCTGCTGGCCAAGCTATCGTAGTACCAAAGGCATCTTCCATGTACGTACACTCAGATGTAGGTCGCCATACACTACGCCATAAATGGTCTACTGCAACACAAAAAAAATGTTGGCTCAGGCCTGAAAAATGTTGCCATAGGTCTATGGCAACACTTTTAGGGTGATGCAATTTTTGCCATTGCCTTAGACCTCAAAGGCAACATTTTGACTATCTAAGGCAACATAAGTAATATTGTTGCAATAGAACCCTATTTGGGTCTATGGCAACACCCATAGGTATCTGTAGCAACATTCCAAAATGTTGCTATAGATATGAACTTTTTGAATTTGTGGGGCCCACAATGTAGAGCATATTTGATTTTTTAATAAAAATAAATATTTATTTAATAAAATGCTATTACACAGAATTTGATATTTAAACAGTAATTTATTTAAATAAATATTTTATTTCAACATTTGAAATAGTACAAATTCCTGACTCCACTATTTTACAATTCAATGATATATAACACTGATATTCACATATACAGATATTCCTCACTACATCACTCAGTTCACTCATTACATATGCAGTTTCAATTTATACATACACCAACACTGACAAATATATGCCGAGCCGAAGGCGAGCCGAGAAGCGGGTCCGGGCGTAGCGCCGGCGGGGGTCCGGGGCACCGCAGTCCCGGCGGAGATCCGATTTTGGAAGATCGAGCCTTCTTTGAAACCTGTCTTCAGCTCATGCATTCATACACTCATGCACATTTGATTTGACTCTGTCTTCAAGCTTGTATCCAGCTGTCCAGTCTTCAATACCTGTCACATATAATTCAAAAGCAGTAATCTGGAAAATAATATTTAACTTAAACAGAAAATGAAAATATTTTTGTTATAATATTTGCCTCAGGTATTTGGGTTGTTTCTTTTCATAAGTGCATAAGCCAAACATGAATGCAACACATGGATACAAGGACACGGCACAAGGTCAAACCCGAGTCATCGACTGGATTCAACTCAGGGCCAAGCAACCAACAAAACAAACAAGAACTAGGTTCAGCAAAATATAGACAAGCCAGTGCAAAAAACACAGTAGTACACATAGGCAGCCCATCAAGCAAAAACAGTGAATGCATCAGGCATGTACAAGAGAAACATAGGCAGTAATATGATATACAGAGGACTTGGAGCACCAGTTCATGTTCTGGTTTAACAAATGCAGCAGAAAGGAGCTAACAAGCTCAGACCATAAATCAAAAACAAGCCAGTGAACCAAAATCCAACATACCAAATAATATCACATCGCAATTCATCATCGGCAAAGCAAAATCAAGCCAGTGAACCAAAATCCAACATACCAATACATCATCGCAATCCAACATACCAATACATCATCGCAATCCAACATACCAGATTTATCAAAGTCCAACAGAAAGATTAAACCCGAGATTATAGGAAATAAAGCCTATAAATAAATCCCAATTCATCATCGGCAAAAGCATGCGAGTGTAACCAAAATCGAGAATAATCAAGTAAACCAGAAGGCATAAAACATACCAAATAATATCACATCGCACCCGACGACGAAGTCAAAGCAATTCGAGCAATCAATCAAGGAATTGAAACTGGTTTTATGATTGCTGGCCAATTTGAAAATTTAAGCGGCATTCTCTCAAACAAGAAATCTACGTTTGACATCTTCCTTGAATCCGAAAATGGTACTTTTTGAAGCAATCGAGCAAAGCTTCATCAGAATCGAACTTCTTCTGAACATTGGCGAGAAAGATTCAAGCATCAGATCTGGTCGAAGTATCATAAATTGCCAACCCTGCCGTCACGAAACCACCAGATTCGAGGAACAGCGGCTGACCCACAACTATCGCCGACGTATCCTCCTCAATGGGTCCGTTAAGGCAGATGACGCGCTCTTTGAGAAGCCGGGAAAAGATATCGCAGGCACGCTGGCCACGGGATGTGTGCTCGATGACCATCGGAATCAGGCTGTAGAAACGGCGGTGGGGTAGTGGAGTTTTGTTGGGGGCTGCGGTTGGTAGGATTTGGGAGAGGTTGCGTATCAACATGTAGGCAAACAGCAGCGAAATTGGGGGTGAGAACGAAATGGGAACGAAAATATGATTTGGAAATTAGGTATTTGGAAATTGGGGATTTGGATTTGGAAATTGGGGGTGAGAACGAAATGGTATGAACAGTAAAGCAGGAAAACGAAAATTTAGGGCAAAATGTAGCGGTGATCCATGTTAACAATCGGATTAAATGTAGACCGTTGGATCGTATTCACGCGGATTGCTATTTTTATTAATTTTTTAATTTGAAAACATCTATAGCAACACTATATAAAAATGTTACATCGTGTTACACTTGTTTAGCTAGAGCAACACATTTTTATGGCTAAGGTAACACTAAAAATACAACGTTGCAGTAGGACCAAAATTTTATAGCTATCGCAACATTTTAGCTGGCAACACCTTGCAAAAATGTTGCAGAAGGTCATTTATGGCGTAGTGATAGCAATGCGTCATCAACTCTCACAAAGTTTACCCAAACTTTTCTAGTCAGCGCTCTTGCTTTCATCTTGAAGTCTGAACAAAGCTCTCTCCCTCTGTCCACTACTTTGTCGCAGTCTTTGAAGCACTCTTCATACTATTGCACACACAAATTAAGCATTAATCGAGCTTTAATCAGTTTGTGAGAAAGTGATGACTCAACCAAACATTTACATGAGTACAAAAGCCGAACATATATGACCCACATGAAGAACAAGTAGGCAAGGCAACTCTTTTTCCTTTAAGGACAGGTCACTTGTCGGTAAATATCAAAGTTATGAATGAAGAAAAAAAACTTTACACATTTGTTACACACACACAAAATGATGGCTCAACCAAACGTTTGCATTTAGAGTTAAAACAAGGTTCACATTCAGTGTTCTATGGTTCTATACAAACCAAAAATAATAGCAGTGGGATACAAAATTTAACTAAAATTCAAGTTACATAAGTACCTTCAAAGTCCCTACCAACTCCCGTCAGACCTTCATATTCGGCTTCATGCATCCGCAAAACCGACCTTTTTTCTTAACCTTGCCATCTTTCTTAAACTGCAGATACCTCATTGAAATTATACTCGATTTCTTATCGGCACATCGACAGTTCTTACTCTCTTCCTCTTCCTTGATCTTCAAAAACACATACTATATCTTCTGCACTTCCATCTCCAGTTTCCTTATAACCTCTGCACACTTACAAATTTTGAATTTTCCCACTCCAACAAGGACAATTACTAGCACCATCTATAACTTCATGACTGCATATATTTCAAATATAAAGGGATTAGTTACATGTTTAATGATAAAAACAAAGGTATATAGAAATACCAGGTACCTGATGGAAGAATACATCAAGTAATTGCCCAAATTACGAGTTATAATATAGTTCGTGTTGAGGCAAGTAAGACACCAAAATGAGGATGTAAATGAGCTCATTAAAGCGCTTGATATTGTACTAGCAAAGGCGCTCAAAATGTAAGAAGTCGGGGTGCTCGAAATGAGCATAAGGGCTGTTGAATTTGACTAATAGGCTGACCAAATTTAACACCTTGTCTGTCAGATTTCGACTGGTTAACTTCTACTTATTCTTGCTCAATTTTACATATTTTTGAAGTTTATCGCATTCCTGTTGATAGATCCGATTGTAGGGTGAGATATTTCTAACGATGGCCCGCCTAAGACCTCCTACAAATAAACCAACACACTTTGCAAATGGAACCTATTTTCTTTTTTAAGTTCAGACTCCATTCACTTTTCTTCCACTTCTCTCTTTTCCTATCTTCTACAATCCATTGTTAACGAAGAGTGACAGTGAAATATCAGTAAAATCAAATAGTGATAGGAAGCACATATACAACTGCTATATTTCAAATATAATTGGTACCTGGTATCTCTAGCATGTTTCATGCTCCTTACCTAACATATACAAGTGGGAGAAAGATCATATCAGGAACTATATAATTAATTCTTCATATTCGATATTGATTATAAAATTATCAATATTATATTTTATTAATGAAAATGAGTGCACAGACAATAAGCCTCTAATGGAAAAATTACTATTCGAACAAGGTATATAGAAATTAACGACTAACTAATCGTGAGAATCAAAGTAGTTGGTTGTGATTATCATCCAGAAAAGATACATAGTCTCTATGTGCTAACTGTGTAAACGTTGATTACTTGTAGGGAAAAAACATTGATTATTTGTAGGGAACTAAATATGGAAGTTTCAGATCCTAACTCTCTCAGCAGACACGGTTGTAAGATTGCAAACACTTACTACACATAAAATGAAATGAAACTAACCAAGCAAGCACGAATCTAATCCTTTTTCAAAAAAAAATCTCCTAATAAGTTAGAAATATTGCTTCTTAGAAGATCATACCTAGTCTGCCCCTAATTTATTGTGCATGATAACCCTGCTTTTAGTTTATCACTATTTCTAGGACTTAGGAAACAAACTTTACTGAAAACCATGAATTTATCATTCTTTTATGAACTGAATCAGGTGTCTCAATATACTCTGCTTCATAGCAATGGTTTTTCTTTTGTTGTACAACTAAAACTATTTGTAGCTAGCATGTTATATTCTTTTAGGCTAGGACCTTTTTCTTATCAAGCGTTAATTGGATATGAAACTCAATGGAGCAATGGTTACACAGTCTTAACTATCAAACTTTTATATTATGATGAGTTTTGGATATTCAAAAGTTTGTCGTAATACTTTATAATTTAAAAATTATATTGTTATTCATTGGCATAAGTTTTTGGCGTACAATTTTCAAACTAACTGATACTCAATGAATCAAAACCAATAGTTCTATATCCAATTTTCAGAACTAACAGAGGAATCTTTTCTTTAGTTTTCACTGAACTTTCTACCTAACAGTTGAGATCAAAGAACAAAGTATAATTTCTTTCCAATTATTTGGCGTACAATACATTAACATAAAAACATTCTTCTGAAGGAAAAATATCTCAACAGATGCAAAAAAACAGTATGACTTTGTTGACATATGCATACCTATACTACAATTTGACTGCGGACATCAACAACATCTTCACTAGTCTGGTTATAAAGTAATATAACATTAACATGACCAGTTAACTCAATCAGGTGCATGAGGCAAGGAGCAAGCGGGGTCCGATCCATGTCACTAGAGATCTAAATTAGATCAAGAATGGTTGGAATGCCATATGGTGTGTGGATGCATGTTAGGATTCGAGCCGTGTTTTCCCTTTGATGTTGTAGATGGTTGCGCTGTGCCTGATGTTTGACTTGTCAAGTAGTTGCAAGCTACTCTTTTAAGACTGAAGTTTCCACAACAAAAACATCACATAGGCTTATATTGAACTGAATTGAATATAACCAATCAATCGCTTTGGGTGTCATGTATGCCCAAAGATTTATACTGAAAATTGAAAAGAAAAGGAAGGGATGATCAAACCATGTTGCAAAATGTAGCCAGTGGTTGCTATGCCTAAGACACCAGCTAAAACTCCAGCAGTATTTGAAAGACCAAGCGATACAGCCTGCAAAAGGCTCTGTGCAATAATAGTTATACATATTTATTTATAACTTTATGAGTTATTGTATAAATCTTAATTTCTAGCAAAAGATATTTCTTTACAAGACTACAATAATAATACATACAGAGTAACGCGGGTCGACATCTTGATGGTTGGAATATAAACCAGACTGGGAAAATGCATCGGTCTCCTATATAAAAATTTAGTAAAAAAATGTTTCAGTATTGTTCTATCTTAATATTTAATATTTTGTATGTCATAATATTAGCAATCTCATTGATGTACATATCAACTCACCCATCTGCATGCCAGGCAAAATACATCATTTGCAGGAGAGCTAACATGATTCAGTTGCATTAGAAAGAACGTTGGTCCAAGAAATCCTATTGATTACATTCTGTAAGGAAAATATTTTAGAAATCTTAAATATTCATCTAATAATAAGCTATGGGAACACATGGTAAAACTTCCATATAAGGTATGTACATATTTCTATAGTGAACTCATATGATTGTCACGTTAATTTTTAACTGGAAGAAAATACTAAAGTACTCAACTTATGTACCCTTCTGACTATAGTGACAAATATACCTCTACTACCAAATGTGTCAGCTATCCAACCATGGATATTTGCAGAGATTACCACTGTAAGCCAGGGAAGAACGTAGAATAATCCTGATTCTATAGAAGTAAAAAAATGTTATTCAGAATTCAGATAAAGGTTATGCCTTAAGAATCTTAATCTAAAAGGCAACACCAATATACAATATATATTCAAAGAGTTACCAGATTGTAATACACGGAACCTACACAATCTAAAACCAATATGACTGTGTGATTGTTTATGAACAACATGATTTATATTCATCTGGCGAGATAACGTAGCATGAATTGAATATAACTTGTAGACTTAAGGTTTAGTGGTTAGCAAAATACCAAAAATTTAAATTTATGTTTTCTTGATGCATTTTGCAGTAAATATACACCTAATAAGAATAGAAAGTCTCTGTTATAACACAGAAAATTATCAATGCAATAAATACCATATATATCTCATATATCACATTAAGATCCAGTTTGTAATCGGAGGTTATGCTGTTATTTCTGGTGCTATCATCACATCTATATTATATGGTATATAATAACTAGTTCATGTTACCTAAAATTACTCAAACAATGTATTTTTAGCTTTTATATTACAAAAGCATATAAGAAAGTAGTTACTTAAACATCAAACCCAAGCTATCATAACCAAAAAGTATGCCTAAAGAAATTTACTAACAAAATTATTTAAAGATACTCACGTCCAAAGATATTCTTAGCATTTCAAGCTTTGTAAATTTTACAGGATTGGCATGCACAGAATCTGCTTTCTTCATCTCATCCATGAGTCTAATCTCTGTGAAGCCATTATTGATCATTTGGACAAAATTTGCATAACCCACATAGTCGAATCATATAATTTATAGTCGAATAAAAAATTAGACAGAAATACTCGATCCAATTGAATTATAATGCTCATACCTATTTAGGTTTTATATAGAAACCTCGAGAAATTAGACATGATGGAGAGGGCTAGAAAAGCGATGATGGTGGAAAGCGCTGGCATGATTGGAGAGAAATAGCGCGAGATGACGATGGAGAATGCTAGCGCAACGATGAAGATGGAGGAAGCGTGGGAGGAGGTGAATTTTGCTGAAGCGAAAAGGGAAAAAAATTCCAGGTATTGAAGAGGAGTAAAAAAATAGTTTAATTTATTTAAGTATCGAGGAAGAAAAACATGACAGAACAAAGCAGAACAAATTTTGTTGGAGCGGCAAAAATTTTAGAAGGCGGGATAGATGAAAAATATTTGGATACGTTTATAAACTAGGAGAAATTATTATTAGTTGCACTTAAGGATAAACGCTACCACTTATTGCAACCAAATGAAGATTTTCTTGTAGTGTTACTCGAGTCACTAGATCAGATCAATGAGAAGTGAGAGGAGGTTGAGCTAAGGACCGCTGCTCACCAAAAGCGAGTGGCATGACACTGTAACACCAAAGTTCATAACCGTACCTTCGAAGTAGGAGATCTCATCCTGAAATGAATCTTCCTTGGTACGGGGTCACTTGCTTTAACTTGGGAAGGACCCTAAGTTATCAGTCAGAAACTTGGAGATGGAACTTTCAAGCTCACAATGGTCAATGGAATTCTAATTCCCTATGCTTGGAATAGTGACTTGCTGTGGCACTAATTTTTTTAGTACTTATACATGTGTTTCCTATTTCCACAAATAAGCCACCCAGGGATACTGGGCATTGTAAATAGGCAGGATTTACCTTTCACTTTATTTTATCAATAAAGTCATTTCCTTCTTGAACCAATAGAACCGCGTTCATATAAGCAACCCGCTAAGTCGATGGTATCAAATCTACTCAAACCGCTGAATCGACGAGGAAAATTAATCTCGGCCTTCTAAGAACCGGTGTTGCTCTAGTAACAGTGACAAGGCCCAAACCTCGCACGCATCCATAAGCCATGCCTTGCTTCTTGGATAGATGGAACCACGTCCAAGTAAGCATCCAATGTTTTACCATTTAAACCGATGGAACCGTGCTCAAGTGCGTCCCATTTCTTCACTCCTTGGACCAATGAAACTGCATCCAAGTAAGCATCCATTCTTTTGTCACTTGAACTAATGGAACCGCCTTTAAGTACCTTCCATTACTTTTTTGCTTGGACCAATAGAACCGCATCTAAGTAAGGATCCATTCTTCTGCCACTTGAATTGATGGAACTTCTTTCAAGTTCCCTTTATTTCTTCGCTCCTTGGACCGATGGAACCGCATCCAAGTAAGAATGTATTCTTCTACCACTTGAAACAATGGAACTGCATTCAAGTGTGCTCCATTTCTTTGCTTCTTGGACTGATCGAACCGCGTCCAAGTAAGCATCTATTCTATTGCCTCTTGAACCGATGGAACCATGTTCAAGTGCACTCTGAATCAGCGAAGTTACCCCGATAACATCGGCAGTCTATCAAAATCTCCTAAGTACTAATGTTGCTCTGGCAGCATCGGGAAATTCATTCGTTGCGGGATTGGTAGAAATCAGTTCCCACATCCCAATAGGGGTGGGCGCGGCCGGTTAACCGTTCAAATCGGTTAATTTTTGCGGTTAACCTAAACTATTAAGCGGTTCAGTTAACCAATATGCGGTTAATCACGATCAGATGTATCGACCGAACCGCAACTTTTAAACCGCGGTTAACCATTCAAATAAAACGGTTAACCGATTGTTATTCACGGTTAAACGGTTAATCGGTTAACCGGCCAAGTTTCAGCGGTTAACCGACCAAGTTATAACCATATCACTGAAATTAAAAGCATGCATTGAATAGAAAATGACAAATGTAACCATAGAAATACAGCCACAATAGACATAACAACACAGAACTGCCACATTACAAAGTACAAACAAATGTAACCATAGAAATACAACCACAAGTCGTTAACCAGTAAGGCAGCAAGCCAGCAACCACAACAGACTCACAGACAACAGTCGCAGCATTACAAAGCTACAAGCATTCGTATTTCATAGTTTATACATGCCTACATGCCACATTACAAAGTACAAACAATCAAATATTAGAACTACATGTCTATTGTCTACACCAATTTCATAAACAATCAAACATTACAAGTACAACTGCAGTCTACACTCTACAGCAGCCATCAACTCAACTGATTCAACCCCTGTCTGCCACGAGCTAACAACCAGCGGTCTCCATTCTCCAAGTCTCTCTGCCCAAAGGTAAACAAATGGGAGTTAGCTGAAAATAGAAACACGCGATATCGTGAAATATATATTGAATAATTGAAGGGAGTTATTCAATTATCGGACTATTATTGGGTCCTTGACTATATTAGACATCCTAAAAGTTATTGGCTGTATTCAATTATCGGACTTTTAAACCTAAAAGACTGTATTAGACTGTATTAAACCTGAAATAGGCTGTATTAGACTGTATTAGGCTGTATTCAAAGGTATTAGACTGTATTAGGCTGTATTCAAAGGTAAACAAAGGTAATGACATTTCTAATATTATACAATCAACTATCAAGTCATAATTACAGCTGTAAGTGAATATACAAATTGTCAAACCTGTAACCGAAGTATGTAATGACAATTTATTGAACTACATAGTAAACCTGTTTGTCATCTGTTAACCTGTAACCGAAGTGGGTTGTCATACATATTAACATGATTCAAACCTCGGACATATTTAGACTTGTAGTATAAAAATCCACTACAACAAATTAAGTTGAGTCAAATTTGTATTACACATATTAAACAAATAAAATATCACAAGAAGTTTTCATGTATATGTAAACATCGGATAAGATAAAATGATTCAACTTTATGAAATTGATTTATACTTCAAAATTCATTACATGTTACTGTGATATTTTTTCAGCAAATTATGTGATGCAAATAGAGATTTAAATTTGTATCTTTTATTGTGCATTATTTATGAATAATCATATGATTTGTATGCGTGCACTTAGTTTAATTTTTCAATGTTTTCAGAAAGTTTTCATGCATCAAATAAGGTTTTCTTTTTTCAATATTTGTAGAACTCAAGTTATAAATAACTTGCATGTTACAATAGCTAGATGTAAATTTAATTTGTTCAGATTTATATCAATCAATGGAATAACCAGTAACCACAACATCCATGGACTGGGTTATGATTTATTTCTTTCGATAAAAATCTACAATTGCAATTGCCCTACGTCTAACACCCATAGCTATAAAGATTTCTCAACTATACCCATAGCTATAAAGATTTCTCAACTATTTGTACATCTGATTGATCCTGACATATAGTATTGGTAAACAAATAATGTTTTGATACTGTATTTTTGACATTATCAAACGTTGGTTAGAATGCCGCATTATACACATATTATGGTGAATAATATAATTTAAAGTTTTATACTTTTTTCACATATGGTTAAGGTAGACATCTTATTTGGTTCATCAATGGAATGATAATAAAACTTAGATGCCAAACAAAACAAGGACATAACTTGCAAGCAGTCATAGCATTCAAGTCATATGATGTGAAATTTGATTCATCGTATAAAATCGTAAAATGATACTGAGATTTGTAATTGCATCTGATTAACATGAATAATTACTCAATCCCACATGGAAGCAATTATTTCATGTATATTTATTGGAATAAGTTTGCATAAAATAAACGTTAAAGTAGAAGAGTTTGATGCTCACAAGAAAAGATATTTTGATACATTAGTTTTATTATATAAGATTAGGGTATTCATTGTGCTATAGATCTCTCCGCTATATCAAAAATAAGCTTGACTAATTATTTACAAAAATTGAATAGCTTTTTAAAAATTAAAAAATAACAACAACAAAAACGATCCAGATCCTATTTTAATTCGATTTTCTTTCTCAACCTCAAGTCAGTATTCATTTATTCTCATCAGTAAACCTGTAATGTAACCGAAGATATTCAGTTACGATGTTTAAATTTTAAAATAATTAACCATTACACAGTGATCTAAAATGTATAACATACATTCAATTTTGATTTACATTTTGAACTATATTACATATGATTTGAATGCAGATTTAAGGATCAACAAAGTCTGAATGCACAATGTGGTTGAATGCATGTATTTTGATCAATGTTGTCTGACCGCAATCAATGTATTTTGAATGCACAACGTTTCCATGTATTTTTTCAGAAGTAACAGAAGTTACAGAACTATATGAATAGAATGCACAATATCAGACTAAGCTGCAACTACTTTATGAATTGCTACATATGAACTATATGAATTGAAAACAGCGATGGAAGATACTAACCATGGTGAAAATAGCGATGATGGAGACGGACTATCCATGTTGAAAATTGAAGATAATGGCAATTCACGTTGATGTCCATGTACAAATTCTACATGGAAAATAAATTAGTTAGAGTATTATATGTAAAATCAAACAAATGCCGAGCTAGATTATTTTATGAATGCTAATATCACCTGCAAATGCATCATCATAATAGTAAACATCATCGACTGGAACCTCAATCCGGTGATCTACAAAAATTGGTTTGGACCTTAACCAATTTTGAGTACAAACCAATGCCTCAACCATTCGTGGACTCAAAGTGCTACGAAAAGGGTCTATAACCCTTCCTCCGGTGCTAAAAGCAGATTCAGAAGCAACCGTGGATACGGGAATAGCAAGGAGATCTCGAGCAACTAGAGATAAAACATGATATTTGGAACTATTTACCTTCCACCATAGTAAAACATCAAAACAATTTGGTGCATCCTCAATCGGTGCATTTAAATACTTTTCTAGTTCATTACCTTCAATATCTCGTTGTCGAATTTGTCTTAAAAAAGTATTCCTTTTTCTAGAAAGAACATCACCAGCATTCATAATATTTTCACTATCAGTGGAATTTCTAGATGGTGCTTCATCACATGTTTGTGTTCCAAATGTAGTATCGCTCACGTAGAAGTCAAATAACCTAATCAAAATATCTTTCACACTTTTTAATATATCATCTGCAACTACTTTATCATACATGTCTTCAACACATAGCTTCAAAAATTGAAATTTATACCTTGGATCAAGCACACACGTAACAAGTAAAATCTTGTTCATGTTCCGTACGCTTCCCCAATATTTGTCAAACTTAGCTTTCATATTAAATCCCATTCTTCCAACATAAGGATTCGTTTCCACAATCAATGCTCGTAATTCTTCTTGAATTCCACTTAGCTCGGCAAAACAATCATTTGAGGTAATAGATAAAGTTTTGCTAAATTTTAAAGTAATATCATAAAAATTCTTTAAGATTTTAACAAATAATTCGGCATTTTTCCACTCTATAGTTCCCGGAGGACGAACTTCTTCATCAAAGTAAGCGACAAAAATACCATCATTTTCTTTCATATCATCAAAAACCCTTTTGTATTTCAAAGCTGCTTCCAACATCAAATACGTTGAATTCCACCTAGTGGGTACATCTAAAACAAGCATAGATTTATTCTCAATTCCCAAAGTTGAACATATCTCTCTAAATTTAGAAAATCGTGCTGGAGACGATCTCACAAATCTAACTGCAGTACGAATTCCGCCTATACTATTACTAAATTTCTTTTAGCCCTTCGTGAACAATTAAATTGATTATATGGGCACAACAACGTATATGAATGAATTCACCATTCAAAATACAACCACCATTATAATCTTTTAATTTGTTTTTCACATAATTGATTGCCACTTCATTTGCACTAGCATTATCAACCGTGATCGACACTATTCTTTTGAGTTCCCATTTTTTGATACATTGGGCAATAAGTTTTCCAATATTTTCTCCTTTGTGACTAGTAATCACACAAAAATTTATAATCCTTTTATGTAAATTCCAATTTCCATCAATAAAGTGTGCGGTTAAAACCATATAATTCACATTTTGAATAGAAGTCCATGTATCGGTAGTTAGACAAACACCATGCAAAGATTCGGAGAACAATTTTTTAAGAGAATCCATTGAGTCCCAATATAATTGAAGCACATCCCTACAAATTGTTCTACGTGAAGGAACTTCAAAACTAGGACACAATTACCGACAAAATTCAAGAAAACCTTCACCCTCCACAAAACTAAAAGGGAGTTCATCAATAATTATCATTCGAGCTAATGAATTTCTACATTCCTCTTTGTTAAATGACCACGTGGTGAGAGTGAAACTATCTTCACCATCGCTATTTTTTCCAAAAGATAAAGTTTTTTGTCTCTTATCACTATCATGTGGAATTGACCTACATGATTTTGCTACATGATAATTCAAATGTGAAGTGCCATTATATCTAGAATCGCATGCAAATTGTTGACCACAGTAATTGCAAGCACATTTGTTAACTTTGGGATTAACATCTTTAGTAAAATGTTTCCATACCAGAGAAGGCTTTCTAGAAGAAGGCTTGCGATTCGGGTGTGTAGGTGGTTTTCCAACATTGATGTTTTCGTCCCCGGTTTCCTCATCGTCCGCTTCTTCCACGTACTCATCATCATCCATTGTTTCTCTAGAAGATCCACCTATTTCCACCTGTTTTACAAAACCAAATTGGTAACTATAAAGATAAACCATCCTACTTCATATTAAATACTAAATAGCAAAACATAACCAAAGCAAACAAAATAAATATAACTCACAACTGCCATCACAAAATATAGCACAACACAACAACACGGCCCAAAATCACTTAAATAAGAACATAGTAGTGTATGGTAGTAGGCTGGGTTGATGAGGAGGGTGGGTGATGATAGTGGCACAGTAGGAAGTGTTTGAAGTATGTAAGTGTTTGAAGTATGGATGGGGTTTGAACTGGCTGTGCACTGGTGAAGTAGAGGTGAGTATTGCTGAAGTTTGAAGTGTTTGGTCAGTAATTGCAAGGTTGCATGGTAATGTAGTTGAAATGATGTGGATGATGTAGCAACTGTTTTGGCCAGAGGCACAGTTATGTGATGGAGCAGTTTCTCTGGTGATGTATGGAATGTATTGTAGGCAGTATATGAATGTGCACAACGTATCGGTGAGATGATATGAATATAACAATGAGATAACAGTATGAGAAGTTTGTATGTGGCCGGGTTGGTCGTATATATTAACAATGGGTATGTGGGTATGTTATTAGAAGTGTTGGATGGACAGAGGTAAGCGATCAAGTAGAAAGTGGTTTCAAATGACTACTATTTCAGGCTAAAGAAGATAACAGTTATGAGATAACAGTATCAGAAGTGTTGGATGGACAGATGACTACTATTTGTAAATTGTAATTACACAAAAAATCAAATAACCAGCATTAGGCTAAAGAAGATGAAATCATATATTACATCAAAAAATCAAATCAATATACTAAATTTCAGGTTGCACAAAAATCTAATACAATTACAGTCTAATACAGTCTTTTAGGTTAATAAAATTCAATATATTAAACCTGAAAATCAAATCAATATATACAGTCTTTTCAGGTTGCATAATTCAATATATAATAGTCTAATGGGAAGTTCGGAAGTTCCTAGTCTAATATAATTCAATATATTAAACCTGAAAATCAAATCAAATCAATGCATGAACAGAAATCGGGCTAAAGAAGATGAAATCATATATACTAAATTAATTAATCATGTATACTGATACAGAAAAATCAGAAAAATCATTTGTAAAAAATAAATCAAACTCATGTTTTTCCTTTTCCTTTTAGCATTCATCATTGCTCAAATCGACGATCTGGATCGATTGCAAAGACTGAAGAGCAAGGCGGCGGAGGATCGATTCGATTATGACAAAGGCGGCGGAGGATCGATTCTATTATGGCGGAGGATCGATTCGATTATGAAAGATTCAGTGATTATGATAGAAAAGTAGTAGACAACTATTTTATTTTTGGGAACAATTTCGATTTCTCTAAACTAAAGTACGAACTACGAAGATAGTGAATATCTCGGCTGTCGGCTGAAGTGTTGATTAGGGTTCCGCTAAAAATTTTGGGCCGGGTTGCGAATCGAATAATTGTTTTGGGTTTTAACGGTAATTTAAAAATTGGTTTCGGTTAACGGTTAACCGAAGTATAACCGTGGTTAACCATTAACCGAATCAATTTTGAACAGTTAACGTCGGTCGGTTAACCTAATGTTCGGTTAACCAATATTTTCGGTTAAAGCGGTTCGATTAAGGTCGGTTCGGTCGGTTAAGTCGGTTCGGCCGGTTAAATGCCCACCCCTACATCCCAAAACTCAACATCATTCGAAGATAGGAAAAGTCAAAAGAGAATCTAAGGGATTGAGCTATCCTTTGGTATCTGGAAAAAGAGACTAATGCGTAGATAGAACCTCAGTTCTGAGTTTAGAGAGAATCAATCACAATCAAAGTACCGGTGCTCAAAATTGAGCATTAAAATTAAAAGTTCCCAGAGATAGGAGTAGCAATACATCATGGACTGGGGGCGACCAGAGAGCTACCCAGAGCATCCGGTCTCGTATCAATAGAGTAACTAGCCCCATGGACTGGGGGGCACATAACCCACTAACACTTGGTCAGGATAAAAGTCACTCCATGTTTCTGTTACGTCAAATGGAGTACTTTGGCAATCACAACAGAACTAAAATACACTAAACAACTACAAGTTACACCATTTACACTATTTACAAGCACAGAAATGTGGTAAATGAACACATCGTATAACACACAATATAGCAGTTTATAATATAGATATTATGAGATAACCAATCATATTATGTACACACATAATGGTGTATAAGCAGGCACAATAAAAAGAATATAAACTATACAGAAGAGATTACATCGGAAATGCTGATCTTTTCATTACTTATATTACTTCATGTACAATACTATACAGGGGGGCCGTACTCGCATAATATCAGCCTATTTCGGACATTAAAAAAGCAAAAGTACAGACATCACTAATGCTACAACAAAAGGAAAACGAGGCTAAGTTCAGTTTCTGTACTCATACATACTCTGACACCACAAAAATACACAAAAAGACAACGAGTACCCTGCTCCACCGATGCTCGAGCTCATCTCGACTTCTTTCTGCCTTTCCATCCCCATTACTTCCCCTGCTTGGCCAAATCGGTAGATTCTTTCTGCTATCCCTGTCAGTCTCTCCTCTGGTAAGGGGCGAGACCCTTCTGACCCTCCGGTAGCCTCACTCTCCTCCTTCGACGCCTTCAACATGATGGTAGTGGGAGTCTTCCGATTTTGCTCTTCCTTTTCCTTCTTTATCTGCAGACCCTTCTTTTCCTCCTAGTAATCACCTCCTCTTCATCCACAGATGTTGATATGCCCTCCAAGTTTTATAGCTCCTCTATCTTTTCAGTTTCAGGCCCAGGCCCGAAGCTGGAAACATGAACTATTTTAGAAGCTATTGTAGTGATAGCTGTGAAAGGCGCGAAGATAGTGATAATTCCTATACCCTGTGCAGCCGGAGGAGGGGGTGGGAGAGCTGGTTGACCTACAAGTTGGGAAAGAGAGATGCACAGTTTATAAAAGGACTCTGGAGTAAATCGAAGTGCCTAGAGCTCTGGAGAGATAAGAGAAATACCTAAGCCGGGTGTTTGGTTATGAACTTCAACATTGAAGGCTCCATTACCAGTCCCCATCTCAAAGGGTCACACGATGGCTAGAGAAAGACGTCGCTCACCCAAGGCTTTGGATGTAATGTGGGCGTGAGCAACTTTAGAAATAATAGCCATGGATATGGGGATGGTAGCCATCTGCTCTTGAGAAGTAGGAATAAGTGCTTGATGCTGACCCAAAGAGCATGGGCCACCAAGAGCTTTGGCTGCAGCATCGCCAACTTCCTTCTCCCTCACTTCTCTAAGGATCTCTCTATTGGGGGCCAAGAAGTCTATGTCCTCAGGACTAAGGTTAGCAACATTTAGTTCCTCCTTAGAGCACATATCCTTGGCCTCCTCAGAGCTAACCAGTACTCCTCCCAAACCAGGGCAAGAGTCCGGGGATAGTTGTTACCTAGCCATCTCAAGCTGCCCTTATTGATCACGCAGCTGGTGTAGAGGTAAAGCATGCTGTCATCCATTCTATTATCGCATCATCATACTCTGCCCGAAGCTCTGTAAGCTTGAATTTTGTGACCAAATGGTCGATCTCTTCGGCTAGCTTAGTGGAGGCAGCGTGTTCTTCTCTTTGACTAACCACGCATTCTCCTCACGAAGACAAGTAAGCTCAGTAGCTGTTTAGGAATGAAAACAACATGGTCAACGATAGTTTGGTTTCGAAATTTAATTGTTTGTTTTGCCTTAGCAAGCTGCTCTTTCAGCTTTCCAAATTCAATATGAGCATCTTTGAGTTGATCCTTTATCACGATAATGGCTCCGCCGTGAGCCCGATTTGCTTCAGTTAATAACTTCCCCTAGCAGCCTTTCCTATTAGGGCTGCATCTCTCTCACTCTTCAACTGGACTATCTCATCATCACAATCTTTAATTGCCTTAGCATGGTCTTCCCTTTTGACCTCAAACGAGAGGATCTCCTAATAGTTAATGCGATTTACGTTCGAAAGGGCCTTCACTAAATGCTACATATCACACCCAGTTTTCAAGTCCTCACGAACTGGCTCTAGATTGCTGAGAGAAGTAGCCCTATTAAGGGGCTTTATTTTCTTGTCAAACTTGACTCTCTTCAATAACAGACTTAGAAAGGTAGCTTAAAGCATGAGTGGACCTGGTGGAACCAATGAACTTCTCTGTTCGTTTGGAAAAAGTAAGGGCCATTACAATGGTTTCTACTTGAGAAGATGGAACTGTTGGCATTTTAGCAGCCCGAGCATTAGTACGAGGAGGAGTAATCGATAATGAGGGTCTATGGTGGTCATGAAAGTCTTTGTGGCACTTATGTATGTCGCTGAAGGCACTACTCTCACTATCTCTTTTTTCCCCTTTCACACTCTTGCTCTAGGTAGCGAGCCTCATCCTCCCTTCTTTTCCTTCTCTCCACATCCATTTAACGAGGTAGGAGGTAAGCCGGATCAGAAGTTTTTCCTTTGCGCGAGCTGGTGTCATGTCATAACTGATGGTATAACCCATGTCCCATCATACCTGAAATGAAAACAAGAATAAAGTTAATGCTCGAACTTAGGAACTTAATAGGATGCAACAATGTGTGTCTGTGATCCTGAGGTGTAGTGTATATTGCCGATGACTTCCTGTATACTCTACCAACCGTATCGGTAGGGTTTAAGGGTTGAAGTCTTTTCACCACTGCTCGTAAATACACTTGAGGAAATGTCAATATCCATGCCGGTCTCAGCTATCATTTCGCTAGTGGAGATATCCCCGTGTTCATCTACGTAGTTGGTGAAATCTCTCATGAAATAAGAAGTAGGTGTATCTCTAATGAGGGTGCCGGTAGCTTGACCTCCAATAGACTATGGGTCTCGATAATAGGTTGTTCTTAAGGAGGAGAAATCGATAGTTCTTCGAGGCTTAATGCCTTGGTGGTTAACAAGTCTGGAGAAGGCAGCTTGGGAAGAGCATGGCTCATCTCCGGTGACTTGCCGAATGATTCATCTCTCTCTTTGGAGATGTGAAAGTCGCTATCATCATCGTCTAAGCCTTCTTCCTCTCCTCCCTCAACCATAAGCTGCTTCCCATCTCTCCTCCAAAATGTTTCGTCCTCTTCCTCGAAGATCGAAAGACATCTTATGGGGCTCATCCATATCCCACATAATGTCCTCTCCGGAGGGTAAGTCCATATCAGCTCTAGGAATCACTTCGGGCTCTTCTTGATCTGACGGACCAGCCACTTCTTCTTGAGCCTCCTCGTTAGAGCAACGCGCACAGGTTAAAGAACGAGTGTGTCTCCAAGGCCACTTTAAGTTGAGGGCTCATTATATGAAGTGAATCTATCAAGATGAAGCAAGTCAAACCATCGGAGGTTCTCATTCGTTAAAAGGCACTCCACTGTGCGCTCAGAAGCTCTCACGGCCTTAAGAGTTTCTAGCATTACTTTGAGCTCATTATTACATTCCCACCTCGGGATGACTGCAATAAGTTATATGATAAGTTATGAAATTGGAAAATCACTCGAAATAGAAAGAGCTAAGAAATAAGGACTTACTTCCAGGTAACAAGAAGTGATTGAAGCCCCATGGACGTCGATCGAAGAAGAACTTGTTCTTGAAAGACGAATGTTTGTTGTTTTATCAAGTTACGTCCTCTCCAGGCTTCTATAATAATGAAGGATGGATAGTCCTTCCTCCTCTTGAAGTGTAGGAGAACGTGAGATCATTTAACCTTAGGGGTCGCCCAAGCCTAGTCATAAATAAGATGTACATGGAGCTTGGGAGCGCATAACCATTAGGGTGGATTTGGAATGGTGCTAATCCTAATTCTTGAAGCACCATAGACTAGAACTGATTGAATGGTGGCACAACACCACTCTGGCACATGTATCGGTTATAAGCAGTAAAGCCTTCAAGAGGATTATGTGCAAATTCAGCTTGAGTAAGTAGACAAACGTCACTCTCGGGGATGCCGTGCTGTACGCATATATTTCCAAGCATCTTAACTATCAAGATTGAAGGTGCTTGCTCTGGAGGGTCGGTTAGAATTCTCAGCCCAGGAGGTAACTTTTCAAGTTAGGTCCTACCAAACTAGCAGGCCGTAGAAATCAGAAGTCATAGGTTGACTTAGTCTCATGGGGATGGATGGAGAAACTAGGGTAGTTGATGACTCAGCTTTTGATGGCATGGACACCGCATCAGCGGACTAGCGATGTGTCAACTGGCGCACCATTCTGGACAATAAAACTCATTAATCATGGTCAGGTACGCTTAATTTCTAATAAGAATTTCCGCATAATTAATGCTTGAAATCTAAAGGAATTTGGCATATACCAACCAATTGGATTCCAAGTTTGACCTAGGTAGGTGCAGTGTGTTATCTATATTGAATTAGTCTAATGTCCCAAACACTATGAATAGACCATCCTGTGTAGATAGCTCGTTTGTATTGAAAAAAATGATCTATATCGTCCTTTGAAATCATTTTTCAGTACTTACCCATTTCCATCAATGATCGATAACAGATCCGTTGTCCAGAGTGACATGAAAAGTTCTTTCTAATGAGGGTACAAACCCTAACTATACCACTAACAAATCATGTTTGGATTCAACCATCTCCATCCCAAAATTGCAACGACAAAGCGAATCATAATCTCCGTTACTACTTAAGCATGAATCACTATCATTAACCTTCAAATCTAGGTGAGGAACAAACTCGGTCTAGGGTTTGAATTGAGTCAGGTCTGGGTCTTCCAAACGTTCGCTTGAGTGGCGATGGCCTGATCAGGTGACGACAAGATGCACGCGGAGGCGGCGGAGCTCGGCAGTGAGGCTAGAGGTTAAACGGCAACGGAGCAAGGGCTTGAATCGGTTGGAGATAAGAAGAGGAGCAAAGTCGGTTGGTTTAGAAAATAATGCAAGTGAGGGGTTAAGCTAAGCGGGGTAGTATAAGTAAGAAAAAAACTTATTTGGGAATTCGCTTAACTCCTCAACTCGGGATGAGTTACAGGTTAACTTGGCATGGAGTTTACTACTCCTACACGGGTTAACTCCAACTCACTACAATAGACCTATATTCCGACTTAAAGCCTTACGTAAATTTTAGAGTGAAGATTGCATCGTCATCACAGAAAATTGAAATCCAAATTGAAATAAAAAATAATATCAAATCAGAAGTTAACTAGTTTAAAACAACGTCTCGAAATGGAATCCGACAATCGACTAAAACTCATAAGATAACAGTTCAAGACTTATCCCGTTCTACAGTGCATTTTGTTTGCAACCAAAGCATAAATTATCTAAGGAAAAAAAAGCTTAGAAAACTTGATTAGAATTTCAAAACCATCTAGTAGCAAAAATGGACTTGTATATAGAAAGAAAAAACAAATAAAAAATAGTAATAAGAAATATAGCACTCTGTACATTAAATTTAGAAAATCTAAAGATAGCGCTAAAAAAATATTTCAAATTCTAAAAATATAAAAATTTGGGTTTCTAAAACAAATGTAATGGCTCGTTTTTCCGTACCCTTAGAATCGACAATAAACCACACATGTCCAACTCAAATTGCACGAAGAAGTGGATCATTAATGGTAGAAAGAAAAATAAAGACAGAACAGAATCTCACACAAATGGAATAACATATATTATTTTAGTATAATCTTTACAGTGGAAAAATTTAAAATACAATATCAGAGTATAATCTAGATTCAGCCCGGACAGTTATAAACTTCTGTCCCTACAAATGCTGAAAACAACTGTAACGACCCGTAAATTTCGTGGATTTAATTTGGTTGAATTAATGAGTTGTGTAAATTTAATTTAGTAGAAAAAAAAAGAAAAGAAAGGGATAATGAAATGAATGCTAATAAAATATAAGTGGTGATTTAAAACCTATTTACTAGCAATTTGAATAAATTTTAATAAATTAAATGGGTAAGTATTATACTTGGATATAAATTTCATTTAAGGAAATTAACTAATATGTTAATGTAAAGTTAGAAAACATTGAAATAAATGATAATTCTATTCATACTTGTAAGCAGTTATTATAAGTTGCATGTCGAAAGGGTTGATTGATTTGGAATTTATATTTAATTTAAATGGAAATATTAAAAGCTCACAACAACGGAAAAATTTAGGTAATAAAAGTTAGCATAAGGGAATGGCATTAATATAAATTAAGTTGGAACAAATTGGATGAAGAGAAATAAATGTAAGCATTTAATATATTAATTAATGTTGGTTTGATGATAACGTTACTTAGTGATTTATTATAGAGTAAAGTGTGAACGTAAAGTAATAAAAGAATAGACTTATATTAAGTAATAATGTGTGTATACACGGGATTTTAAACGGTGATCGTTAAGTAATAAACCTATATAGGCATGTAGGGAAATAAGTAACAATTTATATGTTGTTATTTTATTTAGTATGAAATAAAGGTTGGAATTCAAATCACAATTAGAGGAGAGTAGGTAGTACCTTATTAGGAAATAAATATAAGGGTAGATAACAACTATTATGAATTCCCTAATTAATTGGTTGATAAATTTATTTGAAATAACGATCATTTGAATGTGAGTAATTTCAATGTAGTTATTGTTTTCAAGCGTTACTTTAATAATAAATGTGAATAGGTGTATATTAATGCAAGGAAATAAATTTAGCGTCATATATTGGATAGGGTAGTTTTCACAAAAAGTGAAAATAAAAGAGTTAATACGAATAAAGGTGAAATTGGAAGATTTATGTAACAAAACATAACCAAAGGTTAAATATGTTTATAGGATAATAATTTGTTTGAATAATAAGAATGGGAATTAAGATTTGTTTATTTAATTGAATTTAAATTAGGAAAATATGGTCATTGAAATTTATTGGAATTAAGTATTAAATTTTACGTTAATAGAGATTTAAACTGAAATTCAAGAATATTAAAATAATAGTTTTGAACCCAACATTGAATCCATCTACTTAAAAATTTATAGATGGAATAATCATTGATATTTAATTTAATAGAAATTTTGGGAACTTAAATTATAATTTTGAATATAATGAAATAGAAGATTTGACACTGCAATTTATAGATTTATCAACTCTAAAATGGACATAAAGATTTGTTTAAATCATTGTAAATAATTGAGAAATATAAGGTGATAAAATTTGTCAGTTTAAAAAATTAAAAATTTGGAAGTTGATTTAATAATAAATTTTAATTTATTTAATTAATATAAAAATAGTCATTTTGGCCACTGACTCGGATTTCGACGAAACTAGTTTCATCGGATCCGTAACGGTGACTTATAATAGTGTTTCAAGTTTCGTAGCTATCGGACTTATCGTTTGATCGTACGGACTCGAAACGCCTTGAAATTTATGCAATTGAAATCAATTTGGAAAATATTGTTTTAAGAATAACTTCTTCATACGATGGAATTTGAACCTGAGACCTTTTCCATTGAATTTAAAATATTTTAAAACACCTATTTTGATATATGGGTTTACCCAATTTCGTTCCGGGGTCAGAACGGGCTTTTTGGACCACGTTGGCGTTAGCGCGTACACCTGTTTTTCCATCTATTCTGTTTTCAACCTTCTCTATAAATATCTCTGCTAAATCCTAGCCTCCGCCTATTCTCGTTTGTCTGCGCATAAAATTTCATCAGCTCCTTCTCCTCCTCAATGGCAGACAAAATTTCAGATCCAGATCCATTTCAAAATCAAAGTCAAAAATTCAAAGTCCTCAGAAAAATCTCAAATTTATATATGTTGAAGCTCTCGACGAGCGTAATTCAATGTGTAATTCGTTTTTCAATTCGACGCATCGTTTGACCAGAAATCGCGGTCAAAATTGAATTGGGCGTTTTTGACTGGTGCGTCTGATCGGAAAATCCTTTCTGGGTTTTGTAGAGGGGCTAGCGCGTTGTTCATCGGTGAAGTTTGGAGGCGAATTGACGGTCGGATTGGCGCCAAAGCTCGGTCAAAGATGAGCATGTTAGATGGTTCGGTTGCGCTTTAGATGCGTTAGTCTGGGAAGTTAATATAACTAAGGTGACGTGGCATTTGAGGTGAATTGTGTTCTATTCCATTTATTTGTTTTAATTGAATTCAATCGCATTTATCGCTATATCTCTCGTATACAATATCCGATTTACGCGCGGTTTTTTTTGTTAGGATCGTATTGAAATTCCGGACCTGATGACGCTGGTTTGGAAGAATTCTGAGACAGTCAAATTTTTGGGTTTAAATTGAATTTAAATTCAAAAGGTGAGTGTTTTTACCCACTCACAACTTCTAAGATTTCTTATGTTTGTTAAATTAAAGTTTGATGTGATTTAAAATTTATCTATGATTGTTTGGGCATATATTTAATCATCATCTCAGTTAGATAGCATTTAGTTAAATTTAATTGTTATTTAATTTTATTATTGCATATAATTTGCCAGTTAAATTTATTTATTATTGCATATAAACTGTCAGTTGAATAGTTATTAATTTTTATTGAATATAAACTATTCGTTGATGCCTGTTATATTTTATATGCTTCATATTGATGTTTTGTTTAAAATTGGATGATGATTGTAATAAATGGTTGTTTATTGATATTTGGATGAATGGATGCTATATTTTATATTGTATAAACTGCAAGTTATTATGCATTTTCATTTCATTCGGGATTGCGGTTTGAAATGATATATAACCGTAAAATTTTATTGTTAAATTACGAATTGAAATGATAAATATCCGTATCACTTAACCATAGGATAGAAAATTTTATACAGGCACCGCGGTCTATATATAAAATATTTTAAAGTGAGTTTTCTATGATTTGGAAAGAAATATATGGTTTAATAAATATTAAATTTTAATATTATATAAATATTATTTTATATATAGTTAAATTCTAAAATTTAAGCTATGTGTAACTTGATGATGTTTTTTTTGAGCTTTATTTAAGTGATATTGAATTTATTAAATAAATATTCCTAAACTAAATAATAGTAAATTGAATTAAGGTATATATAAGATTATCATATTTGGTTGGGAATTTTGGAATATTTAAAGACTTGAAATATATCAAATTTGAAATGTTTTATTGAAATTTAGGTATTATTGTTTTCAAAGTATTGGTTTTCAAAATTGTTATAACTTTGAAAGTAATATGGTTTGAAAATGAATTTATTTGAAATAGAATTTATTTAAGAATTATCTTTAAATATATTGATTTAAAACCGATTGAAATTTTGAGATTAAGAATATTACTGCATTATTTGATTTGGGTTTAAGATGGTTTTAAAGAATATTTTAAGTTTTATAATTAAAAGTAAGAATAGTGATTGAAAATTTGGATTTTATTTAAATGATATATTATTGAATTTGGTTTTAAAATATATACTATTTTGAAGTAAATGATATGTTTTGAAATAGCAATAATATTTTGGTTTTGATGTATATACTATTTTGAAATAAAGAATATGTTTTGAAAGGCAATGATTGTGTTTTAAAAGTATATATATTTTAAAATGACCACGGTGTTATAAATTATAATAACGTTTGGTTGTTAAAGAGACCGGGATCGGATATGGACATACTCTCTGTCGATACCGAAAACCACTTTGACAACTGTGTACGCGGTGGAGTTTCCAGAATGAAGTAGGATGGTGGCGACGATCCTAAGGTATATACGTGGATCCAACTCCCTTGAGTTGGCATAAGGTGGCTAAAACAGGAGCGATCTCGGGCCAGTGAGGTAGCACCTCGTATCGGACACACTTCTTCGATACCATTCTATTACTTTGTGATTTTTGGTGGCCACCCTTGATTTGGGAGTGTTGTTCGAGGTGGAACGGTAGTGGCTGCTATGCGTATCCATCAGTCCGTGTGCGTAATTGGTATATCTACCATGGCATTGCCTTGTGTGCCGTGTCACCTACCATATCGAGCTTTACTACGATTATGATTTTAAGATCCGACCGCGTTAAGGTTCTCCATCCCCTTAACGCTATTTTCTATATGATTATACTTTACTGATTAGACACTACTGTATATAGCGAATATTACTACATAGTAGATAGTTTAACGGATCCTTAAGAGATGTGAATCCCGAACATTTCTTAAGTTACTGCACTCACGTTAGACACTGGATAGGAGATGTCAAACCCCGTAAACATCTCCGACGCCGTTTACACTCATATTTATTTCATTGATTTAACTTACATAAGATCTTTTAGTTCTGACTCGAGTGTTTTGTCTTTTCAATTCGCTCGGGTCAGCCTGAGCATTTCAGGATTTGAAGGCCCTAGCTATTTCTGAAGGACGAAGACGAAGATTTTATTATTACTATTTGTTATATATTCTACTACACCATTGTATTCCGCTGCATAATTATCATTCTCTGGTATGTGTAACTCTGATATGTATTGTATAAGTATAATCAAATGTTTTGTAAAACAGCTTCATAAACTGTTATTTGATTATTATATTTTATCGTTCCGCTGCAAGATTCTATTTTGTTTCTTTTATTTCTCCACTTTTTCTTATTTACCCCATAATAATCCACCCTTCTGTATGGTTTAAGTTGGCACGTGTGTCTGCTTAAGCATACAAAAAGGTGGGATGTTACAGTTGGTATCAGAGCTTTGGTTTAGCGATAAACCTTAGCTTTGTGGGGTCTGTCTCTTTATTAATAGGGTTGTAATACCCTATGGGAGTCGTTGAGCGTATATATATGAGAGAGCGTATTTGTTAGTGTTATAAAAATGTTTTAATATTGTGTTAATCTGTTCCGTTTTGTATTCATAAATTCTAGTTGGTGCATGGGACTCTATGACATCAATAGGGATTTTTAACACTTAATAGGACAGACCGACATAATATTTGTTTTTAATATAGGTGAATGAAATAATTTTGCCTATTATATTTTCTATATATAAAGTAAAATATTTTATAAAGGTATATATTGGTTGAAATAGATTGGTTGTTAGGTAATGAAGTGTATAAATAATAATAGAAATAAGATTGAAAAATAAGATAAATGAAATTTGGAAATTTAGAACTTAAGTTCCGGAGTTTTGAAATTTCTTTCGAATAAATTTTGGAATATAATAATATTGTTTATAAGTATTTTCTGATATAAATATTTCAATATAATTCGGAAGAATTATTTTAAAGAAGATTTTGGAGAAAATAAGTTTTGCACTTTCCTCTCTATCGCTGGAAAATAATTTCGGTGATGGCGGCCGCATCATCGACTTTCATTTTCGAGTTTCGAAGGGGAAATGCCACTGTAGTAGTTTTACTACAGACTCATTGTGATAGAAAAATATAAATTTTGAATCGTTTTAAAATATAATTAGAGATATATAAGTTGTAAGAATATATTTATCTATTATTTTAAAATAATTTGAAATTTAACCCGGTATTTAATTCTTAAATTTCCGTTAATAAATTGTTCAATTATTGTAGTGAAATGAAAAGTAAGTAATTAAATGCCTCTAATTTAGGTAAGAGATTTAATGCCAAGTTATAAAGGAAATAAAAGGAAGTTGAGATGGTAACTTATACTGGTCGTATGTTGGCTAAGATTAATATTATACTTTCGAAATGTTTTCTACACTATGCACTAATAATAATATCAAAAATGATTTGATTTTGCGTAGTAAGCATCTTTGACTATCATAAGAAGAAATCTCCTCCAATTCTGCGTTTGCATTGTGTGTGTGGCGGGAGGTCTTATGGTAGTTTCATTTTCCAAAAACATTGCAAATTGACTTTAAAATTCTTCTGTTGTTTATTTTAAAGAAAAATAACTGTTTTACGATCTCACACCAGTCACCATGACTGACTCGGAGTTTATTGTTTCCCTTCTAAACTCTTGGTGCCCACCAATTTCCACACGGGCAGTCTAGAGTTAGATTATCAGGATATTCTGGAGCTTGGAGATAAGCTGGACGACGAGACGTAGTATTTGTATCTGATAGTATTTATTCCGCTGTGTATTCTGTATGAGGACAAGTTATATAACTGTCCGTTGTTGTATATTGACTCTGATGATTGATGTATGTATAAACTGATATAGCTCTTTGTTTTAAAAGACTAGTGTTTATTTATTATATATTGTTCCGCTGCGATATGTGAGATTCTGATATTGTCTCTGTTCTGTATCTGTTGTTGTTTTGTTGTTCTTCTTCTCCTTTTCTTCTATCTTCTTCTTCTTCTACTTTTTTCTTCTTTCTAAAACCCTCACTACTGGAGTTTCCGGCACTCGATTGCTCGGCAGTCGATAAAGTGAGTATCGATGTCGAATTTTCGAAAGTCGAAAATTTCGGTAATGTGACATTCATGAACTGTTATTTGATTATTATATTTTATCGTTCCGCTGCAAGATTCTATTTTGTTTCTTTTATTTCTCCACTTTTTCTTATTTACCCCATAATAATCCACCCTTCTATATGGTTTAAGTTGGCACGTGTGTCTGCTTAAGCATACAAAAAGGTGGGATGTTACAACAACAAAACAAATGCAATAGATGCAACGGATAATAGAATATATCCATATGATGATGAAGATCTCCAGCTCTCCTCTGGAAACTCCAACCGTCTACAACTAAACTTGAAACTACTCTGATCTGACCCGAGTATTAAAAATACCAGGATCAGGCTTGATAAACCAGCGTGAGATACTTGAAATTTTAAATGTATAGATCATGACGATGTTATCAAAATCTTTGAAAAGAAAGGTATCGCATAAGACCATGCCCACACATAAATACAGATGGGTTTTTACCTTATGATAACCAAAACACTTTTATTACCAAAATAATTTGATATTATCTTTAATGACATTCTTTTGGAAAAAATCTTTCAAATAAACTTATTCAAATAAGGTATCAATACCCGGACTAAGTCTAAGGGAATATATCCAGACTGGGTCAATGGAATATACTAGATGGAATATATGATACCAAAAGGGGTAGCTGAAATGTTTGCAAGTCATTACAGCTATTTTGGGACTATAATCAAAACCGTAAAGCTTGTATTGGAATTTGATTTTCCAACATGTTAGGGAACCTTGATAACCACACATAGCAACCGGAACCCAGTGGTTTTTCGTGCAAGGACTCACACACCACTGTTCCTCATATTGCCACACTTCTTGGTATCCGGTGGCTTCTCATGCAAGGACTCACACACCACTATACCATACAATAAAGGTCCCGTTTGGACACCTTGGTGACCTAGATCATACGCCGCTAGTCAACTTGAGGGATCATACGCCACCCTCGTCATACTAAGCCTGAAATATATAACATAGTTCTTGTATCATTTCCGAGATGTGAGGCTAATGAGGCTACGCTCATACTTTCCACAAAGCCACACTTTACTTTTCACAAAGCACAATCCACCTAGAATGCCACATTGCCATTCCATCGATCACCATTTGACTTTTACAAACATACAACCTCTAAGTTTTTATGCCTCTGAGAAGGATGTTAAGCTAAGAGAAGTTGCCTTCTCCGCCACCACAGAAGTATGTTGCTAAAATTCAATGTTTGTGATCTTAGCAATGCAATGTCAGACATTCGCCCATACAAATTCGTTCTAGGATTGAACGAAACCAAAGACAGTTTCCCCGGCCATTACTAGGCAAGAAGCGCATGCAATTCGAAGATTTCAAACATGACAGGATCATTCCTATAATAAATGTCTCTATATTGGGAGCTACCCAGAGAATGTCAACAAGCGGTCCTTTTGCTAATGAAGATCTCCAGTCTTCAATAATCATCATCTTCAACACGTCTTCACTTCCGAACGTATACATTGGTTCGAAGTGGTTTTCAGATAGGAGATACCCAAATCCGACCACGGTTCCTTCGCACCAGTCATCAATTAAAAGATGTTAAGTTCATATGTGACTATTAATCATCGTTAAATTTAATTCATCTTTTATTCATCCATAAATATCTCTTAGAGATATATTCATTAAATCATTCCTTTATCTTTTCAGAGTATATAGAATTATTAAGCCTCAATTTATCAAATACTTTGGTTAATTAAAACCTTTTTAATCTTGGAATAATTCCAAATCAATTCATCTTTTACTTAGGAAAACATTTCAAATCATTTACTTAACTCTTTAACAAAGATTTTCCATTTCGAATCATAACTTTTAAATGGATCAAAAATGATGTTATTTAAAACATCGTTACAACAAACCCAAAACCATTTTATTCAAATCCTTGAACACTTGGAAAACTCTTCACTTTTTACGTTGGGAAACCTTTTTTAGAGCATCCGGGCTTTCCTTTCGATTTGTTCTACCCTTCGTCTAAAAGGAAATGATTTCTATTATATTGTTTAAGTGTTATAATAACTATTTATTTAAACTCTTTCTAAAAGAATTATAAAACTTCCAATCTTTAAAACACTTAATTATTCATTTAAATTTTTTTATAAATGGTTCAAAAAAATCGTTAAGTTTAAGTCTTTATTTAAAAAGTTATCGAAACTGCAGCAGAAAAGTTCTACGAAAAGTACTTAAAACAGTTTATTTGATTAAAATAACTTTTTAATGTTTGAAAATTATTATTTTCCAATTCAAATATCTTTCAAACCATTTTAAATGATTTATCAAAATCATTTCATATTTTTAATCGTTTAAAAATATCATTTATAAAGAAATTCCTTCTTGGATTCTGAACTGCAAAACCGCGATGTTTTTAGAAAATTGCTTTCGACATATTTCAAAATATTTTTAATGAAATCTTGATTTTATTTCTTCATTGGAAAACTATGGATATAATAATCCAGAAAATTCTTACCTCGAAGGATTTCGAGCTTTATTCCATTTTTTATGCTTATTTGACTTTTATGGCACGAAATCGCGAACTACCATTACACGACGCACCTAATTTTGACTTGTTTTTCAATTTCTTTTCAAACTTCATGGAAACACATTTAAATATTTATAAAACATTTCTAAATTATTTTAAACTCATTTGAAATAATATTTTTATATTTCAAACTAATTTTCCATTTCATTTCATATTATAATATTATATTATTATAATATCATTTTCAACCTTTTTAGATATTTTAAAATCATTAAGACGCTAAATAATTTCCATACACATTTATATGGATTCAAATTCTCATTTAATTAACTATGGTTAATTTCTAACCATTTCTCTTATCATTTATCAAACCAAGTAATCAACCATATTATCAATCATGTAAACAACCAACTTTGCATCCAAGTTATCAAACATATTAATCATCTAAGATATTTAACTTTCGTGTTATTAAACTTGTAATTATTAGTTAATTCAAAAATGAATACTCACCTTTAACCAAATCGATTAACTTCCTACCAACATTCTTACTAACAACACTTCACTTAAACTTCAACTAATCAACTTCTACTCCATTCCTTTTGCTTTATGATATCGGTCTCTTCTTCCAAACTCCCGAAACTCCATCGGAGCTTCGACAGAATCTTGAATTTTCTCCTAGCTCCTTGGAATGAAATCGGCGGCACTTCCTTCTCTTTATCTTACTCCACAGTTCCCGTACTTGCTTCCTTTTCTCATATGGTTCGGCCTTTATGGGTTCCACCTCTTCCTCCATCATTTCTTCACTTCTTAGATGCTAAACCATATTTTAATGGTATTCTAAAGTCTTTGGCAAAGTTTGGTGGTGTTTTGAGTTGATTTGATATGATTTTAAGAAAAGTTAGTAAGGAAAAAAGAGAAGAAGAAGCCATTAAAGAGAGCTTCAAGGAGGAAGAAGAAGGTGGAAATGTTGTGAATGAAAGTGAAGGAAGTGGTTGGTATTTATAGAAAAAAATGAAGTGGTAAGTTATCAAAATATCCCTTTACCAAATTACCAAAATAACCTTGCTTACCATTTAAGCAACCTTATTTTTTTAACACTTAACATCACATTTCAAATCATTACTTTATGTCATTTTCACTTAAGAATTAAGTAAAGAATATAGTAATTATGTTTGACGTGATTTGGTGTTTACTTTTTGACCTTTTTTGTCTTTTTATGCTTACATTTTGTTAATTATTCTCTAGATTTTCTAAGTATGTTTAGTAAAAGTAAACATGATTAGTGAATTAATTAATATTTATACTATTTGAATATATGTTCATATATAAGAAAATAAAGGTGCAACAACGTTGCGACAACTTTAAATCGACAAAACGTTGATTTTTGACAAAATGGTTTACGACCACATTTTGACATTTTAGTTAAATTATTTATTTATGTAATCCAAATTTAAAAATAAATTTGTACAATGTTATTTAAAAATATAAACACTTATAAATTAATTAAAATAATTTATTTAACCATTGAAACTTGCTTTCTAAAATCATGATTTTGTCACTTTTGTCGATATAAGCAAATGCTCCTATTTTTATGTATATTTCCATTTCCAAATCCTATCTAATATTATTCGAAACATAAAATCTTATATATTTTATATTTAAAATCATTTTAAATGTTATATTTGGAGGTGGTCAAATTCTGAGTCATTACATACTTCCTCCCTTAAAAGAATTTCGTTTACCCAAACAAAAACCCAAAGGTTTGCCCAAAATATTTATTTTTAAACCTACCTACGTATGATATACATAGATCATCCGTATAGAATATCTAATTCGATCTACTATTCGAATCCACAACTTACTTCCGAACTAGTATTGATCCACCGCTCCTTTAGTGCGGACTCTGATCAGGCTTTCTGATAACTTTAGTTCTCCTTGCATAGCTCTCAACTATGATAGAAAACTCTAGCATCCAACCACAAATTCTCATCAATGTTCGTCGTCAAGAATCGAGTGATAAATCCTTTTTCGGATAAGTGTCAAATATGTCAAAGTTCTACACCCAAATCTTAGATTAAATCGAGCGATGAAATAATCCATATACTTCATATGTATTTATTATCTTCCCATAATTCTTATGAAAATATTTCATAAAAATTTCATCTTTTATTCAAACTTTTATAAAGATACTTCTTTATGCATAACCATTTTACATTTTTATTCCCAAAATATTTCAACTTAAAAGAAAAACATTTCTTTCCAAAAGATAAATATCTTTTTATTATAACACATTTATAAACATATCTTAATGGTTTGTTGAAAAACTCAGTTCCAAAATAATTCATTAAATTGATAAATCACCATAAATTTCTTTTATATATATTCACATTTATAGTTTCAATATATAAAAGTATTCATATACTTATTCCTGCCTTAAGTATATTCATAATTTACTTAACAAGTTCTACTTACTTTAAAATATAACCGAAGAGATTAAATAGGTACCACCAAAACATTCTTAAAATGAACTTCTCTTTTTATAACTTGTTAATTATAATATCTTCCTTCTTTTTATAAAAGACTCCAATACTTGTTATTATCTTTAAAATCCCATTATTAAAGATCTAAATATACTTATAAGATTTCTTTCAAAGTGTCATTCAAGGGTTTAAAACAAATGTTGCTAAAACATCGTGTACTACAAATCCAAAACGATTCATTATTAACTTTAAATATTTATTTTAAAGATTAAAACATACCCATGCTTATCAATTAAGATAATACACTTTGATAAAAAGTAACAACCATCAATTTGTCAAATAAGTGATTCCCATTATGCTTTTTAACTTTGGAAGATTATATTGACCGAGTAACTAAAAAATGATACCAAAGGAACTGGGTACTACCAATAGTATCACATATTTTCTTAATGAGAAGGAGAATACTTAAGTGAAGCATTTACCATCTGAACACATCTCCTGCCCATTTTTAGTTACTTTCGAGCCACTCGGATCGATTAACCATAAGTTTTTTTTTCGTTTTCAAAATCCCTTTTTAGAAATAATACTATTATTATTCTTTTTCCAAAAGAAATCGATTATTCTTTTGTTTGGAATAATACCATTATAATTCTTATTTAAAAATTCCTTTGAAATTTCTTTGTTAATTAACATCCTTATAAATTAAATTCCAAACTTATTTTATATTACATTACTTTCCCTTTTATACTTTTTCAAAACATTATGATATGAATTCTCAAAACCGTCTTTCTCAAACATTATTTTATTTTTGCTAAGTACACTTCATTTTACAGAATATAATTTTATAAAATATATTCTTAAATAATTTCTTAATAAACACTTTTTATAAAGACACTTCTTTTATATTTTTTTTTTCATTTCAAAATATCTTATTAAATTTGATCAGATATAAGACAAAAGAAGTGCTTTGAAAGGATAATCCTAAGAGAAGTTTAATTAACATTATATTTATATATCCATTCCATAATATTATTTACTTAAGTTCACAAACATTTTAATACAACACAATCTCATGTTCATTATTACTTTACAACTTAAGTTCATTCCATTTCAAATGTCAAATCCTAATTTCTATTTAACTTGTTTCATTAATTTCATTACAAATCAAATTCAATTCACTTTCATTTAACTTTTCTTATGTTAACTTTATTTCATTTAACTTACTCAAGCTAATTATTTCATATCTCAATTTAAAATTTCCTTTTGTTTGCCTAACCAAAATGTTCAACCATTTTTAAAATTTAGTTTTACTTTCTTGTTCAAATTAATAAGGCGTAAACTAATTCCTCTTTTTTTATACCATTTTCAAATTTATAAGTTCAAAAACTTATTTTTTATATTTATCAAATCATACTTGGAGTTTTACAATCAAAACTTGTTTTATCAAAACAAAACATCAATAGTAAATTATTAAGGTAGCAATTCATCACTTAGAGACCTGAAAATGAATACTGATTATGATGCGGTCATCACCCGAATTATTTTCCAGCGACTAAAGTGAGTTTAGTGCTTTTTTCATATAAATTTTTTTAAAAATTTACTTTATAAATCACATTTATAAATTTATACTTATATTTTATTTCACTTATTTCATCTTGGTTATATAAAACCATTTTTTTATTTGTTTATAAAATCAATTTTATAAATCCTCTCATAAAATCATCTTATATTAACTTACTTTCTTTTAGAATTTATAATTTTTTTCCAAAATTTACAAAATTGAGTTTCTCAAAATTTATGTAACATATCTTTTATATCCACATTTTACAAAATTATTTGGTAAAACACATTTTTATACTACATGCTTATTTTATATCTTATACAAATTCATTAACCTTAACCCATATTCTTATAAAACATCTTATAGTCAAATTGTGAAACTTAATTCACAAGATGTTCATTAAATAAAAAAATGATAACAATGGAATATTTTTATTCCCTTAACCATAAATTGACACACACAAATATCTATATTTTTCAAAAGATATTCCTTTATACTTAAAATATAATCATTTTAAAATAGTGTGTCGGTTTATTTAGTTTAACAGTTTAGAAATCCCTATCAATAATGGTGATCAGGCGCATCGAGCATAATCTATAAACCACCCAACAGATAAATCACCACAATACAAGTTTATATCAAATAACAAATACGCGCTCATATATATAGTATTCTCAAAACTCATTCCAGCGTGTTACTAACCCTATCTCTAATGAGTCACTCATTCCAAAGTATTGTTAACCCTATCTATAATGAGTTTTACCTCAACAAAGCCTAGGTGTTCGCTCAACCTAAGCTCTGATACCAAAGTAATGGCCCGTTTTTCCATACCCTTTGAATCGACATAAAACCACACATTAAGGGTATAAAGAAAAATGAAGATAGAATAGAATCTCACACAAATGGAATAACATATATTAATTCAATAACAATCTTTACAGTGGAAAAATTTAAAATACAATACCAGAGTCTAACCTAGATTTAGCCTGGACAATAATAAACCTATGTCCCTACAAATGCTGAAAACAACAAAACAAATGCAATAGATACAGCGGATAATAGAATACGTCCATACGATGATGAAGATCTCCAGCTCTCCTCTGGAAACTCCAACCGTCTTCAACTAAACCTGAAACTACTCAGATCTGACCCGTGTATTAAAAAAACCCGGATCAGGCTTGATAAACCAGCGTGAGGTACCCGAAATTTTTAAATGTATGGATCATGACGATGTTATCAAAACCTTTGAAAAGAAAGGTATCTCATAAGACCATGCCCATACGTAAATACAGACGGGTTTTTACCTTATGATAACTAAAACACTTTTATTACCAAAATAATTTGATATTATCTTTAATGACATTCTTTTGGAAAACATCTTTCAAATAAACTTACTGAAATAAGGTTTCAATACCGGACTAAGTCTAAGGGAATATATCTGGACTGGGTTAATAGAATATACAAGACAGAATATATGAAACCAAAAGGGGTAGCTGAAATGTTTGCAAGTCATTACAGCTATTTTAGGACTACAATCCGAACCGTAAAGCTCGTATTGGAATTGGATTTTCCAACATGATAGGGAACCTTGGTAACCACACATAGCAACCGGAACCCGGTGGTTTTTCGTGCAAGGACTCACACACCACTGTTCCTCATATTGCCACACTTCTTGATATCCGGTGGCTTCTCATGCAAGGACTCACATGCCACTATACCATACGATAAGGGTCCCGCCTGGACACCTTGGTGACCTAGATCATACGCCGCCAGTCACCTTGAGGGATCATACGCCACCCTCGTCATACTAAGCCTGAAATATATAACATAGTTCCTGTATCATTTCCGAGATGTGAGGCTAATGAGGCTACGCTCATACTTTCCACAAAGCCACGTTTTACTTTTCACAAAGCACAATCCACTTAGAATGCCACATTGCCATTCCATCGATCACCATTTGACTTTTACAAACATACAACCTCTAAGTTCGTATGCCTCTGAGAAGGATGTTAAGCTAAGAGAAGTTTCCTTCTCCGCCACCACAGAAGTACGTTGGTAAAAGTCAATGTTTGTGATCTTAGCAATGCAATGTCAGACATTCGCCCATACAAGTTCGTTCTAGGATTGAATGAAACCGAAGACACTTTTCTTGACCATTACTAGGCGAGAATCCCATGCAATTCGAAGGTTTCAAACATGACAAGATCATTGCTATAATAAATGTCTCTATATTGGGAGCTACCCAGAGAATGTCAATAAGCGGTCCTTCCGCTAATGAAGATCTCCGGTCTTCAATAATCATCATCTTCAACACGACTTCACTTTCGAACGTATGCATTGGTTCGAGGTGGTTTTTAGATAGGAGATACCCAAATCTGACCCCGGTTCCTTCGCACCACGCATATCAACCAGAACCCGGTGGTTTTTCGTGCAAGGACTCACACACCACTATTCCTCATATTGCTACACTTCTGATATCCGGTGGTTTCTCGTGCAAGGACTCACACGCCACTATACCATGTAATAAGGGCCTTATTCAGACACCTTGGTCACCTAGATCATAAACCGCCAGTCACCTTGAGGGATCGTACGTCACCTTCGTCATACTAAGCCTGGAATATGTAACACAGTCCCCGTATCGTTTTTGAGATGTGAGGCTAGTGAGGCTACGCTCATACTTTCCACAAAGCCACGTTTTACTTTTCACAAAGCACAATCCACTTAGAATGCCACATTGCCACTCCTTCGATCACCATTTGACTTTTACGAACATACAACCTCTGAGTTCGTATGCATATGAGAAGGGTGTTAAGCTAAGAGAAGTTGCCTTCTCCGCCACCACAGAAGTATTTTGGTAAAAGTCAACGTTTGTGATCTTAGCAATGCAATGTTAGACATTCGTCCATACAAGTTTGTTCTGGGACTGAACGAAACCGAAGCCACTTTCCTCGGCCATTACTAGACTAGAAGCCCTTGAAATCCAAAGATTTCAAAAACGACAGGACCATTTCTATAATAAATGTCTCTATATTGGGAGCTACCCAGAGAATGTCAACAAGCAGTCCTTCCACTAATGAAGATATTCGGTCTTCAATAATCATCATCTACAACACGTCTTCACTTTCGAACATATACATTAGCTCGAAGTTGTTTTTGGATAGGATTTACCCAAATCCGACCCTGGTTCCTTCACACCAATCATCGATTAAAAGATGTTAAGTTCATATGTGACTATCAATCATCATTTAATTTAATTCATCCTTTATTCATTCATAAATCTCTCTTAGAGATATATTCATTAAATCATTCCTTTATCTTTTCAGAGTATATGGAATTATTAAGCCTCAATGTATCAAATACTTTGGTTAATTAAAACCTTTTTAATATTGGAATAATTCCAAATCAATTCACCTTTTACTTAGGAAAACATTTCAGATCATTTACTCACTCTTTAACAAAGATTTTCCATTTCAAATCATAACTTTTAAATGGGTCAAAAATGATGTTATGTAAAACATCGTTACAACAAACCAAAAACCATTTTATTCAAATTCTTGTTTAACTCTTGGAAAACTCTTCACTTTTTACTTCAGGAAAACCTTTTTAGAGCATTCGGGCTTTCCTTTCGATTTGTTCCATACCTCGTCTAAAAGAGAAAACAAAGGCCAGGTATATTCACAGCACTGGTTGCTCCATTCCTAACCTTAGTTACACAACTTTTTTTACTGTTTAGATCTCACAGGCAGGACAAATGTACTAGTCGTTTTCGCATATTCAGTTTGTTATTACATTCAAGGAAATGATTTCTATTATATCGTTTAAGTGTTATAATAACCATTTATTTAAACCCTTTCTAAAGGAATTATAAAACTTCCAATTTATCTTTAAAACACTTAATTATTAATTTAAAAACATTTATAAATGATTCAAAAAAAATCGTTAAGTTTAAATCTTTATTTAAAAAGTTATCGCAACTGCAGGAGAAAAGTGCTGCGAAAAGTGCTTAAAACAGCTTATTTGATTGAAACAAATTTTTAATGTTTGAAAATTCTTATTTACCAATTAAATCTCTTTCAAACCATTTTAATAGATTTATCAAATTTATATTTTTAATCGTTTAAAAATATCATTTATAAAGAAATCCCTTATTGGATTTTGAACTGTAAAACCACGATGTTTTTAGAAAATTGTTTTGGACATATTTCAAAATCTACTTAATGAAAGATTGATTTTCTTTCTTTTTTGGAAAACTATGGATATAATATTCCAGAAAATTCTTATCTCTAAGGACTTCGAGCTATATTCTACTTTGTACACTTATTTAACGTTTATGGCGCGAATTCGTTAACTACCATTACACGACGCGCCTACTTTTGACTTGTTTTTCAATTTCTTTTCAAACTTCATGAAAACACTTTTAAATATTTATAAAACATTTCTAAATCATTTTAAACTCATTTGAAATAATATTTTTATATTTCAAACTCATTTTCCATTTCATTTCATATTATAATATTATATTATTATAATATCATTTTCAACCTTTTTAAATATTTTAAAATCATTACGAGGCTAAATAATTTCCATACACATATTTATATGAATTTAAATTCTCATTTAATTAACTATGGTTAATTTCTAACCATTTCTCTTATTATTTATCAAACCAAGTAATCATCCATATTAACAATCATGTAAACATCCAACTTTACATCCAAGTTATCAAACATATTAATCATCTATGATATTTTTCATATTATTAAACTTGGAATTATTATTTAATTTCAAAATGAGTATTAACCTATAACCAAATCGATTAACTTCCTACCAACATTCTTACCAATAACACTTCACTTAACTTCAACAAATCAACTTCTACTCCATTCCTTTTGCTTTATGCTATCGATCTCTTCTTTCAAACTCCCAGAAATCCGATAGATCTTTGGCAAAACCTTGAATTTGATCCTAGCTCCTTGGAATGAAATCAGCGACACTACCTTCTCTTTCTCTTGCTCCGGAGTTCCCGAACTTACTTCCTTTTCTCATATGGTTCGGCCTTGATGGGTTCCACCTCTTCCTCCATCATTTCTTCACTTTTTAGATGCTAAACCATGTTTTAATGGTATTCTAAGTCTTTGGAAAAGTTTTGTGGTGTTTGGAGTTGATATGATATGATTTTAAGAAAAGTTAGTAAGGACAAGAGAGAAGAAGAAGCCATTAAAGAGAGCTTTAAGGAGGAAGAAGAATGTGGAAATGGTGTGAACGAAAGTGAAGGAAGTGGTTGTTATTTATAAAAAAAATAAAGCGGTAAGTTACCAAAATATCCCTTTACCAAATTACCAAAATAACCTTACTTACTTTTTAAGAAACCTTATTTTTTTAACAATTAACATCACATTTCAAATCATTACTTTATGTCATTTTCACTTAAATATTAAGTAAAGAATATAATAATTATGTTTGCCTTGATTTGATGTTTACTTTTTGGCCTTTTTTACCTTTTTATGCTTACTTTTTGTTAATTATATTATAGAATTTTCTAAGTATGTTTAATAAAAGTAAACTTGATTAGTGAATTAATCAATAATTATACTATTGGAATATATGTTCATATATAAGAAAATAAAGGTGAAACAACGTTGCGACAACTTTAAATCGATAGAATTGATTTTCGACAAAATGTTTTACGGTCACAATTTGACGTTTTAGTTAAGCAATTTATTTATGTAATTCAAATTTAAAAATAAATTTGTATAATGTTATTTAAAAATATAAACACTTATAAATTAATTAAAATAATTTATTTAACCATTGAAACTTACTTTTCTAAAATCAGGATTTTGTCACTTTTGTCGATATAAACAAATGTTCCAATTTTTATGTATATTTCTATTTTCAAATCCTATCTAATATTATTCGAATCATAAAATTTTATATATTTTATATTTAAAATCACTTTAAATGTTATATTTGGAGGTGGTCAAATTCTCGGTCGTTATAACAAGTAACAAATTAATTCAACAACAACACATTGATAACTTTCTTAAAGATGTTTACTATAGTTCTAGCTATATTTATAATAATAAAGATGCCAAACCCTCATAGGTATGGCTATCTTCTTCTACTAACACATAGGACCCTAATGTAGGAAGTAGGTACCAATAGAATTTATTATTCTTTTGTAGGTACCCAAAAACAAAAAGGAGAAACGGGTACTCAATAGTGGATGCTACAAGTATATGATGGGCAATGCGAATATGTTATCTAACATAACATACATTGATGGAGGAACCATGACATTTGGAGACAACTCGAAAGGATTCGTAGTTGGAATTGGAGACATCATCAATGTCGGTATTCTAACTCTCCTTTGATTACAAATGCATTATCAGTAGAAAATTTAAAACATAATCTTTTAAGTGTAAGCCTGTTATGTGATAAAGGTTTTAAAATCGATTTTGAAATAGATAAATGGAATATTTTTGACCGAAAGAAAATTTTAATTTTTCAAGTTGTAAGAGAATGAAATATCTGTGTTCTGAATATGAATATTAAGCATGTTAACGATATGTGTCTAGTTGCGAATCATAATAATCCATGGCTCTGGCACAAACGATTTTTTCATATTAATTTCAAATTCCAACAATGACTAGGAGGGTGCCCCTTACCGAAAGTATAGATCTAGATAATATATTTGAGAGGGTCATTTTCTCTGTGAATCTCTCGGAAATGTACAAGCTAGACCCTGCGCATTTCACATCTTCGCGTTCATACCACCGAATCCAATTTAGAGTAGATGTGAATACACCCTAATGGTAGCTGTAACACCCCACATTTTTAGATAGTTAAATAACTAAAATAATTATTAAACAGTGAAAACGAACATTTTTGGAATTGTCAGAATTTACCTATGGGAGTTGCACCATTGGGTCTGTGGCAATATTTTGACCAATTTCCATATATAACTTGTCGAAATCCGAGTCAGTATGGAGAAGTTACGAGAGAAACAAGAAATCAGAATTATATTATAATTAAACGAAAAAAAATAATAAGACCCATAGGGGTCGACCCCTGCTAGGGTCGGGTCGACCCGCAAATAGGTCAAATCGACCCGCATTAGTGCCTGGATGATTTTTCATCCAGGTACTAGCTGAAGAGAGTAAAATTCGATTTTTGTGCAATCCTGAGCGTTCGTAGCTGCATCCGACAGTTCCTAGCGAGCCTTTGAGGTGATTGCATCAGATTCGATCTTCAAATCCGACGGCCTAAGATCCCTATGCCTTACTATAAGTAGAACCCTAGGCCTAACTATTTTTTTCTCATTCAGATTTTCTCTCAATTGGGTTCATTGCCTGAGGCTGAACCCTAAATAGAAAATTTTTCTAGGGAGGAAATCTTTTTAATAAAAGTATTCTATGCCCTAGAAGTGGATCCAGGAAGGCCAAGGATTGGAGCTAAGGACCACTCACATTTGTAATTATTTTAGATTTGTAAGCAATTTAAAATAATAGGGTTCTCAATAGTTGTAGTTTTTCTACAATTTTGAGATAGTTGTTATGTAAGTTTATTTACAGTCAGTTTTTAAGTAAATTTCAGAAGTTCTTTTCAGTCTATTTTTATTTAGCTATTTTATTCAGTTGTTTATAGTTATTTACATCTGTTTTAAGTTAGAATTTAGCCTATAAATGTTTGTTTTTTTTACAGAAATTTAATCCTTCTTTTGATGCAAATAAAATATTAAAAAGTGCAGAATTTGTAAATATGGATTAAAATAGAAAAAACAGTAAATCTACAGAAATCAGATGAAAAATGAGAAAAGCTAAAATAAAATAGAGATGGACCGAAATAGTAAAATTTGAGATATTTGCAAGCATAATTATAATAAGTGGTTATAACTAAAAAGAAAAAATAGAAGAGTAACAGTTGCAAGAACAATTATAACACGTTGGTTATAATTAGGAAGAAAGAAATAACAGAAGGGGCTTATTTTAAAACTCAGATCTTGGATTAAGTTAATAAGCAAATATAGCAGTAGTGGCCCGTACCGGCAGCATTCCCTTTCAGGTCTAGGACTGATGGTCTCACACGTAGATGAGGCTGGGCACGCTTATGCTGATTAGGGTAAATAAGTGGCCAATAGATAGAGGCTCAAATTTAGGGATTTGGGCAAGGGGCGCAAAATTAGAAGATTTGTTTGTTGGGACTAGTACTGGCAGCATTCCCTTTCTGGTCGAGGACTGATGGTCTCACACGTGGGTGAGGTTGGACACGCTTATGCTGATTAGGGTAAATAAAGGGTCAAATATGGGGCGACAGTTAGTGTGTACCACCGATGACTGAGCGTGCGACATCAATTATGGTAAATAATTCGCTACTGCGTCCTAAGATTTAAGAGGTGTCTTTTGCTGTGGGACCAACAGGATTGGCTCACAGTTGCACAATAGAGATAGGAAAGGCCAATCAGTGGGTAGGATTAGGATTTCAGCCTAATCAAGATTAACAGTTGTGATAGGATTAGGGTTTCAGCCTAATCACAACAGTTTAAGACAAGTGCAAACAATCAAAGCAAACAATCAAAACAAACAGTCAAACGGAATCAGAAACAGTATTTTATGCGAGTTTTATCTTTTTTGTATCTTCCTTTCATGCTAGAACTATTGCTTAGTCACCATACTTATTGTCCGACCTTACTTAGAAATGCTAGTAATTACTTTCACTCACCATACTTATTGTCTGATCGACTCCTTTATCTTTCCTTTTCCCCCATAGGCCAGCAGAGTTGAGGATAGTTGATTCAGGTTGCTTGGAGATTCATTTCCGGAGTTTTCTCATTTCAGACGTGTTCTTCTGCTTTTCATCCTTTTCATTTGGCTTATGGCACTTGTGAGAGGGATTATTATTGTTATTTTTATACTCTGATTATGTGAGACTGAGATGTATTTTCATGAGACATGAGTGATTTTGAGTTTTTGAGATATGTAATGATTTATGACTTATTTGGAAATGAAGTTTAATTCTGAATGATAAGTTATTATTTAAATGTTTTCCACCGCTTTTACTTATTTGTCTTGTGAATCTTGGTCTCTGTGATGCTCTAGCTATACCTATAACGCACCACATCCTTTTGGATGCCCTTTTTTGGGATACTAAGGGGTGCGAGGTGTTTCAGTTGGTATCAGAGCCTAAGGTTATAGATTCCTAAAAACTTGTTTTAAAAGTAAAGTGCTTTTCAAAGTTAACATATCTTCAAACTAAAAGTATTTTTCAGAAAGAAACTCTTATTATAGAAATAGTTTTCAAGTATAAGTGTGTTTTTATAAAAATCCCCTCAAAGTCCAGTTCAATCTTCTTTCGATTCTTTCGAGCCAAAATTTTCTTTTCTTTGCATAGAATGGAGGACGCCCTAAATCTTCCAGGGGGGTGTCCAAGTCCTTGGCTAGTTCCGTAGATACTTCCAAGCTACGACACCAGAGGTGCAATGGCAAGCGCCCAATGCAGCACATGCGGGTGGAGGTCCCATTAATCCACCTGCAACAGCCAATTTTTCTAAGCTATGCAAGGACATTGCCAATCTAGAAGGCAGGACATTTTCTAGCACAGAGGATTTCGTAGTGGCACAAACTTGGTTGAGGAATACAGAGCGAATATTTGGGCTGTTAGGATTGGAGGACTGACAAAGCGTTCAGCTTGCATCTTGGCAGCTGAAGGGAGCGGCTTCTTACTGGTGGGAGATTGTAGAGTGGAGGGTAGAGACATTGGTTGGGTTGGATTTCGGGAAAGGTTTGAGATAAAGTTCTTGTCGCAAGCCGAGGATAGCATGAAGTTGGAGAAGTTCATTAGTCTGAAGCAGGGGAGTCTTTTGGTGAAAGAGTATATAAATTAGTTTAATGAGTTATCGAGGTTCGGAATGGAGCTTGTTAATACACCACGTACGAAGGCCACCAAGTTTGCTAAAGGTTTGAACCATCCCTTCCAAGGGTTGGCATTGGCACATGTACTTATGGGAGTGACGTATGAGTCACTTGTGGAAATGGCTCTAATTTCAGATGTTGCTAAGGAAGAAGAGGGTAAGGAGGTTCCTGAATCAGCACTCTAAAAAGCAGTGATGGAAGAATAAGAAGAATAAGGACAAGCATAAAGGAGGAAGACCTCAAAAGGGACAGATCAAGAAGGGCGAGAAATGTCATAATTGTGGATTGGTTGGGCATTACTTAAAGGACTGTAAGAAGGACACGATGAAGGGTATATGTTAAATCTGTGGGCAGCCTGGACACCATAGTAGAGCTTATCCTTAGAGGAAAGGCAGAAAGCAGGCACACCTACAGCGCAAGTATAGGCTTTGGATGCAGCACCATCTAGTAGTAGACCGGACCGAGGTAGGAAAGTCTCCATAGAAAGTTTGATCAATATTTCGGATTTTCCTATTCGGACTCTTTTTGAAACCGGAGCATCGCATTCTTTCATTTCTAGTTCCTTGGTTGATTGTTTGCACTTAGATATTTCTCTAGTTGTAGACCCTATAGTTGTTTGAAACCCCATAGGAGGATCGACACATTTATCCATGATTTGTAGGGGTTTGAAAATTTTTATACTAGGCATAGAGTTTGACCGTGACGCCTATGTAGTGGATTTTCGGGATATGGGATGATTTTGGGGATGGACTAGTTATCCACTTATGGGGCGATATTGGACTGCGAGAGGAGAGTCATTAGGCTAGGGACATGTAGCGGACGGACTCTCGGGGTTTCATGCGACCCACAGGGGTCAGTCATGTTGAGCTTCCTTTATTTCCTCGATTAATCACTAGGAGAGTTGGTTTCAATTCCAGTTGTTAGAGATTTCCCAAACATTTTTGAGGAGGTTAGGGGGCTACCACCTAAGAGAGAGATCGACTTTAAGATATATTTGAATAATAATGCTAAGCCAGTGACATTGCCCATGAGACATATGGCTCCTAGGGAGAGGAAGGAGTTAAGTAAGCAGATTGGTAAGCTATTAGAGAAAGGCTTCATCAGATGGAGCATATCTGAGTGGGGGGGGGAACCAGTCGTCTCCGCTACAAAGGCAGATGGGACCTTTCGACTTTGTGTAGACTATAGAGAGTTGAATAAGCCCACAAAGAAAAACCATTACCCACTTCCTAGGATAGACGATCTTTTCGATCAGTTGGTTGGATCATCAGTATTTTTTCAACTTGACTTCGCCACTAGATTTCATCAGCTTATGGTCGCCGACGATAACATCGATAAGACAGCATTTAGGACACCCGATGGATTCTTTGAGTGGTTGGTTATGCCGTTTAGGCTGACCAATTCCCCCAGCCTATTTTGTAGATTTTATGAGCCACGTTTTTCGAGATTTCCTAAATAAGTTCATTGTAGTGTTTGTGGACGACATTCTGGTGTTTTCCAAGAGTATGGAAGAGCATGGTATTCATCTTAAGAAGGTTCTTCGTATACTTCGTGTTCATCAGTTGAAAGCAAAATTCTCGAAGTGTCACTTTTGGCATGAGGAGGTACATTTCTTAGGGCATGTAGTCTCAAGAGAGGGTCTAGCGGTGGATCCTGCTAAGGTAGTAGTGGTACAGGATTGGATGGCCCCTAAGAACCTTATCGAAGTTAGAAGCTTCCTAGGTTTGGCTAGTTATTATAGGAAGTTTATCAGAGATTTTGCTAAGATTCACCGCCGCTTACTCATCTCACTAAGAAGAATGCATCATTCGTGTGGGACGTGGATTGTGAGGATTCCTTCACGATGCTAAAGAGGGCCCTTATTAGTGCACCAGTGTTAGTTTTACTTGACGGAGCTAAGCCTTTTACAGTATACACTGATGCATGTGGGACTGGCCTTGGGGCAGTATTGATGTAGGAGGGGAGGTTAATATGCTATGGGAGTAGACAGTTGAGAAATCATGAGAAGAACTACCCCACCCATGATTTGGAGCTGGCCGCTATTGTTTTCGTGCTCAAGTCTTGGAGACATTACTTGCTAGCAGACAGTTTCGAGCTCTTCACTGACCATAAATCATTGAAGTACCTATTCTCACAAAAGGATTTAAACTTGAGGCAGCATCGTTGGATGGAGTTTCTAGCATCATATACCTTTGAGATAGCTTACACCCCTGGAAAAGGGAACATGGTTGCGGATTCGTTAAATAGGAAGAGAACAACCCTTAGCCCAATGTTCATGGAGTGAAAAAGCCTAGAGTTTATTTACACCTTTGATTTTAAGCCCTCTACGTACATTACTCCTGGATTATTTGCAGCACTTGAGGTTAAGCCTACCCTCATAGATCAGATTGGATCAAGGCAGCGAGATGATTTAGCGCTTGTAGATATTCTGGATAGGATAAGTAGAGGAGAGGTCTCTAGACATCTCCAACGCTATTCCATAGATAGTAAATAGGGGCTAAGGAGAGATGGAAGACTTTGTGTCCCCCACACTGCTGATTTAACAAGTGCAGTTCTAGCAGAAGCACACCATTCTCGGATGACTATTCATCCAGGTGGTGATAAGATGTATAGGGACATGAAGAGAGTGTTTTATTAGAGTGACATGAAGAAGGATGTAGCGGAGTTTGTGGCTAAGTGTCTTGCGTGCTAAAGGATTAAGGCAGAGTAGCAGAGGCCTGGCGGATTGCTTCAACCATTGGATGTACCCGAATGGAAGTGGGATAGTGTTTCAATGGACTTCATATATGGTTTACCCCGATCTTGGAAGGGGAATACTAGTATTTGGGTGATTGTAGACCGTTTGACTAATAGCACCCACTTCATTCCGGTTACGAGTAAGAGGACAGCACCTTATTTGGCATCTATATTCGTTCGTAAGATAGTCCGACTTCATGGAGTTCCCTCTAGCATAGTGAGCGACAGAGACCCTATCTTTACTAGTGAGTTTTGAGGAGCTTGCAAGAGGCATTAGGGACAAAGCTTAGGTTGAGTACGACCTATCACCCTCAAACGGATGGCCAAACAGAGAGAGTTAATAGAGTTCATGAGGATTTGTTGAGGATGTGCATTCTTGATTTTGGAGGGACTTGGGAGTAGCACCTTCCTTTAATGGAATTCGCATATAGCAATAGTTTGATTGGTGTAACATATCGGGTTTTGCCCGCTCGAAAATCAACATCCATACTTTACATCGTATTCGAATGCCGTAGATTCGACCGTTCAAATCCGAGTCGCCGGAGCTTATAACACAATTAAGTAAATAACACAGCGGAAAAAAATGAATAATACATTGATATATAATATCTGATACAACAGAGTGATACAATGAATATCAATATACATCAGAGATATGATACAACAAATAGCAGCGGAAAAGAAAAGATAACAACAGCAGCGGAACAATATCAATAGAAATGATAACTCCAAAATGATCTTCAGGCAAGAATGAATCCACAACTCCAAGATAAGCAACTCCGATGAATGAACTAGCTCCAGATAATCTACTAAACCTGAATATCTGAAAAGAAACCCAACTCTAGACTGCTCGCGTGGAAAATTATGAGCACCCAGAGTTTAGGAAGGGAACAATAAACTCCGGATCAGTCATGGGACTGGTGTGAGCAACAAAAACAGTTTATCTTTTAAACAAACAACAAAGAGTTTTAAAACATTGAAACCCGCAATGCTTTTGGAAAATGAAACTACCATAAGACCTCCCGCCACACACACAATGCAAACGCAGAATTGGAGGAGATTTCTTCTTATGATAGTCAAACATGCTTACTACGCAAATCATTGGATTATTATTATTAGTGCATAGTGGAAAACAATTTGAAAGTATAATATTAATCTTAGCCAGCATAGGTACCATTATACTATGCCTACTATAGCTACCATATTAGATGGCAGGTTCTACAACTAAAACCGTACAAAGTTCGTATTTGGAAGATGGATTTCCAACAAATGGTCAGGCTAAGGAACTTCCTTCCGCCGCATGGGATCGCCTCTGGCTGGACGTCCCGAGAGACAAACTGCTCTCTGCCAAACAAGGCCGGGTTACCCCTGTAACAGGTAACTCACGAATATGCCACCTCCCGGTCCTTTGGGACCTTTATCCGAGGCCTCGATAACCAACATCACACATAATAAAGTGTATCCACATGAGTAAGTATCTGGGCTCCATACCATGACACCACCCTTTTCCAGAAGGAAATGACATACCCTAAAGGGCGCGACCCTCATAACCTTGCTGCAACATTCCTGTTTCGACCATTTTCGGGTTGTGAGGCCCTGACGAAGTCTCGTCCACAAAGCTACGCTTTTTCCAAAAAGCCACGCTTTGGGTCAACAGATGATCAACCTATGATCACAAAGATATAAGATCAAACAAATGATCAAACACTGATCATCACACAGCAACACTCAGCATGCCACATTACCAAATTGGGAATATATCGCTGATAACCTTCAACTACATAACCTCTGAGCTCGTACGTCTCAGAGAAGGGTGTTAAGCTAAGAGAATAAATTCTCCGCCACCAACAGAAATGTATTTGAAAGAAATCGGCTTTATATCTCAAAGTGTAATGTCAGACATGTAACCATATAAGTCTGTTCCGGGTTCGAACAGAACCGAAGGCACTTCTCACGAAGCCCTTGCAATTCCGGATAATTTCCAATCACGTCCGGACTTCCCATCACAAAGGGTGCTAAAATCTCTATACCGGGGACCAGTCGATGCAGAGACATTCGACGAGTTGTCCTTTCGTTTTCGAAAATATCCGGTCTTCACCACCGGTCTTCAAATGCTATCCATATACGACGTATCAGTATTCGGAACGGGTTATATGACACAAAGGTCCTCTCCCGGCTAAACCGAATAACGAGCGCAATTAAAAATCATATGGATATTGGGATTTCAATTAAGTCACAACTTATTACCCAAAACTGTTCATTCGAATGGTTATAACAATTTACCATTTCCAATCTTTTAAACAAAAAGATTCATTTCAAAAACCTTCGATGGTTTAAACAAATTTCCACACTTTTAATCTTTTAAACAAAAAGATTCAATTCACAGATTTTCCAAATTAATTTCCATTTCAATTTAACTCGTTAAATCTTTAAAACAAAGATTTAACTCATAGCTTTCAAAACAATTCCATTTCAAATGGTTTACACAAATCATCATTTTTAAATCTGTTAAAAATAAACAGATTCAATTCATAGCTTTCAAAAAGAATTCATTCTTAACTTGGAAAACCGTTTTTTTCAATTCAAACTTGAAATTCCTTTAATTAAAATGGAACTTCATTTCTTATCTGAAAGCTTTTATTCTTTTGAAACAACAGTTTTCATTTTGGAAATCTGATTCATTTATACGAGTTAAGGTCTTTGGGTTAAATCCAAATTCTCCAAAATTATGCTTTTAAATGGTTTAGATTCATACAAACACATTTATATCATCTTTAATCCCTAGTTTCAAATCATAGGATTCAATTTCAAACTTGAATTCAAATTTAAATCAAATTATTTAAATTTTCAAAACTTGATTAAGTTATTCAAAATAACTTTAATCATTGAAATCCCATTTCAAAAGCTTTTCATTTTAAACCCAAATTTCAAATTTCAAAATCAATTGAAATTAAAATCTCAATTTCAAAACATCAATTTAAATTATCTGTGACTTAACCGATTTCCACGTGAAATCTATATTTGTGTGTGTAAAAGTGTAGTCCAGGGGTTTAACACAATAGTGCAACACCATGAATCATTACAGATCAAAATACAGGATATAGTTGATAAGCGATATAATCATAACGCTTATCGTTCATGCACAGATCATAGATATATAAATACCACAGATAATAAATTACATCACAGATAATTTATCACAACATAAATCAGGGTGTATCACAAAGCATCATATATCAGGGATATCAAACAATTCAACATTCAATACCATTCAAACATTCATAAGTAAGGTCAATTTATATCTGATTATAATTAAGTTATACCAGGTTAATTACTTATGAATAAAACTTTAAATCTTGGTTAATTAATTTCACAAAGTAATTTAATCCAAATTACTATCATACTCAAATCATCTCCAACCAATTACATACAGTAATTATCATTAATTACTTCATTAAGTAATTATACTTCATTAATTACATTTAAGTAATTATACTTATCAAATCATCCTATGATTAATTTAAATCAATTAAACTAAATTAATCAACTTAAACAAATCATATTTAACTCAATTAATCATATTAAGTAATTAATTTCTTAATTACTTTCATTTAGTAATTACACTTAAACATTTTCATAAATGTTTATCTTTAATTAATTTATCTAATTAATTACTAAAATAAATCCCATTAATATATCAATTATTTAATAGTCTTAAGCTAAGGACCTTCATTAACTATTTACAATTCTTAATTTCCTTTCTTAAGAAATTAACCTTAATTAATCAATATTAATTACAATTTAATTTATCCTTAACCACCTATTAATTAACCACTAATTATTTAATTAATTTAAGTTTTTAACCGTAACTTAATTAACCTTTAATTACTTGATTAATTAACATTTAATCACTAATTTAAAGTCTAACCTTATCAAATTAATGATCTTTAACTCCAAATTAATTATTCCTAATTAATTTACTTAAAACTTAATTTATGAGTTTAAAACTCATAATTACTTAATAAATCCAGTTATCAATTAAATTTATCAATCCATTTTAATTAACTTATTAATTTAATGAATCCAATCACTAAATTCCAATTTACAGATTTTAAACTAAATTCCTTTTAAATTTTCAAATCATTAAAGGATACTTTACTTTTAAACTTATTTACATTATTTAAAGTTATATACTTTATTTATTTTCAAAACCTAAGATTCAAATTCAATTTGAATTCAGATTTAAAATTCTGATTAAACTGGATTTTTAAATTCTTCCTTATATTTTTAAATTCCATTTTAGATTCAGATTCTTATGAATATACTTTACTTCTTAAATACTTTTAAATTATTAAAACAATTTGACTAAGGGAAAAACTTTATTCATTCCAGCTAAGATTTATATTTAACTGTAATCTATATTCAGATTTTGATTTAAACATATCTTAAATCCTCGCTTAATAATTTAAAATCACTGTAAAAAATTTAAACTGACAGGGAGGTAAACCTGTCACCAAATAAATGACCAAGACATTAACACTTTTCCCTCGAGCCAAACTTTATTTACTTCGAGTCAATCCTGAATTCCTTCGAGTAAAATACTCGAATTACTCGAATCAACCCCGAGAGCATTCTCCTGTCAAACCCAGTTCTCCAGATCTCAAACGTGCACATGCACGTGTACTTCGCCGACGTTCATCTCCAGCCTACCCCACGTCATCGAACAAGTCGACGTTCCTACCCACATCCATTTCCGTTCATCCAACTTCGACCAAATCTCAAAAACCAAGAATCGAGCTTCAACCCAAAAACTGGAACAAAGTCGAACCCTGATATCATCGCATTCACGCAACCCCGACCACCTGATGGTCAACTGCTCCGACCATGAACTCAACTACGATCGAGCTTCCTCCTCACGAAACCTCATTGCACTCGATCGCTTGACGACGACGAACGAGACTAATTTCCCGACCACCCCAAACTAGGTTTAAAAACATACTTTGCTCGCTGCTTCCACCACCGAGGCCTGACCACCTTCCAGCTATTTTTCCCCAACTCTCCATACATCCCACTATCATCAGAGAGGAACTCGATCTCTCCAATTACTGGAATCACCAGTGATTCCCAAAAACTCCAATTCTGGTCAACCCAGAAATGCTCTTGCAAACCCTTACTAAAAAATGTGATTTTTGTTTTAAAAATCAGTGTTTGGCATAAAGATTCAGTTTATATTACTGAGTTGTTAAATTAACATGTTTGAAAATTTGACAAAACTGAAGTATGACTGTCTTCTTGGATTTCTAGACCCTTCTCAGTTTTATATAACTTTATAAAAAAAATTTAAACCTACTCTAGGACCAAACAAACAAATTTTGTTTAATACTTAAATCCAAATATAGGGTGGATCAAGAGATACTAGTTTTTGAATAAGTCTTTAGCTTGAAACAAACTAGTGACAGAGGTGATACAGGGTAATAAGCATATTCACACATCAATACATCCATATATATGCAAAGATCACCACACAAATATATTCACAAAGAAAACAACATTCCAAAACTTGACATGCAACCAAAATCAAATTGAAGTTTCCAAAAGTGTGATGTTACTCACTGTTTTAGAGGAGATGGACAGAGCAACCAGGTTTGGAAAAACAACAGCTTTGAACTTTTTAAAAGACTGAGAATTGGTTTTCTTTGATTTTCCTTAGAATCTCCTTGCTTTGTTGTTAAAATGCTTCAGTTTGTATAAATAGAAGTATTGTTATTATCTCTGGTTTGCTAAGTTTTGAATAAAAGAAAATAAGAAGGTAGATATAGAAGAGTTTGTACAGAGGGGTGATGTCTGGTTTAAGCAAATACAGGTACAAGGGTATATTTCTTTTTTCTTTTACTTATTGATCAGAGAATTTTCGAATGGAGGCTGAAATGATACTTCAAACATTTCGAATGACCTATTTACTGCTAAGAGATGGAAGCATTAAATGCTTTGAGTACTTATGTCTCCAATTTAGATTATTGTATGTTTCATGTGTCATAGATATTTTTCTTATTATTTTGCTTTACATTTCCTTCCTGACTTCGGCTGTACATGTACATTTCTTGTTTTGTTACTTTGTTTGTTTATTTGTTTTCATTTCATACTTATCCAAGCTGTTCATTCTTTTTGTTTACATGCATTATCATCTTGCTTTCCCAGTTCACACTTGCTTCATTTAATTTACAGGCTTTTGTATTTGAATATATGTTACTTTTTATTTTTATAGTTCATCACTTATTTATTTATATCTATTTATAACTCAAATGCTATTTTACTTCTATCTTTTTAGTTTAAATATTTATTATCAATTTATTTTTAAATTTATCTTTAAACCATTTATATTAAGACTTAAATTCAGTAATCAATATATATATAAATCGTTTAAATTCATATGACTTAATATAGATTCTAAGACAGTCGGGGAACTCGAAATCAATCAATCCATAAAAAAATTTAATTTTACAAATTTTTATTCAAAAATTCATTTAATTATCGATGTAAATAAAATTAAATTTCGGGGTCGTTACAAACTTCCCCCCTTAAAAGAATTTCGTCCTCGAAATTACCAAGGAGACAAAAAGATAGATGGAGAATATTTCATCAACTCAAACTGAATATCTATTCTGCATTTGGCTTACCAAATCAGAATATCAAAAATAGATACAAGATCGAATCTATTTAACACTTCACAAGATACTCGGATAGTCAGGTTATCCAGATCTACGAAATATGCAGTGGCATCGGTCAGTTCGAAGTGATAACTAACCATTCGTAGAATAAATCTGAATCCCAAAGAATAGACAGATATATGGATACAATTTCAAAATTTTTAGTTTAGAAACCAAAATGTACCTATCAACTATAGCAATCAAAGCAACCAAGGCAACCAATACATCCAAACAAACAAGTCTGGCCTATCTGGAGTTTATGTCCCATTTTAATATATCGAATTTCTTTCTGGATCTACCAGAAACTATCGAAGAATAGAGAAGAGATGCTGAACAAAAGAGATTGATAGAGAAAAGATTGCTTCCTTGTTGTTACAGAGTATTGACCAATTATAGTCGTATTCCCCTGTCCCCTATCTCATCCTCTTCTTGCACTCATACTCACTATCAGTAGATAGTAAGAGAATTTACTGAGACGTACGGACAGATATCTGAGGAATACTCATTCTAGAGTTTACTTCACTCTATCTCTAATGAGCTACTTAACGTGTTACACTCCTGAGCTAAAGTTCAACCTTAGCTCTGATACCAAATGTAACGTATCGGGTTTTGCCCGCTCGAAAATCAACATCCATACTTTACATCGTATTCGAATGCCGTAGATTCGACCGTTCAAATCAGAGTCGCCGGAGCTTATAACACAATTAAGTAAATAACACAGCGGAAAAAAATGAATAATACATTGATATATAATATCTGATACAACAGAGTGATACAATGAATATCAATATACATCAGAGATATGATACAACAAATAGCAGCGGAAAAGAAAAGATAACAACAGCAGCGGAACAATATCAATAGAAATGATAACTCCAAAATGATCTTCAGGCAAGAATGAATCCACAACTCCAAGATAAGCAACTTCGATGAATGAACTAGCTCCAGATAATCTACTAAACCTGAATATCTGAAAAGAAACCCAACTCTAGACTGCTCGCGTGGAAAATTATGAGCACCCAGAGTTTAGGAAGGGAACAATAAACTCCGGATCAGTCATGGGACTGGTGTGAGCAACAAAAATAGTTTATCTTTTAAACAAACAACAAAGAGTTTTAAAACATTGAAACCCGCAATGCTTTTGGAAAATGAAACTACCATAAGACCTCCCGCCACACACACAATGCAAACGCAGAATTGAAGGAGATTTCTTCTTATGATAGTCAAACATGCTTACTACGCAAATCATTGGATTATTATTATTAGTGCATAGTGGAAAACAATTTGAAAGTATAATATTAATCTTAGCCAGCATAGGTACCATTATACTATGCCTACTATAGCTACCATATTAGATGGCAGGTTCTACAACTAAAACCGTACAAAGTTCGTATTTGGAAGATGGATTTCCAACAAATGGTCAGGCTAAGGAACTTCCTTCCGCCGCATGGGATCGCCTCTGGCTGGACGTCCCGAGAGACAAACTGCTCTCTGCCAAACAAGGCCGGGTTACCCCTGTAACAGGTAACTCACGAATATGCCACCTCCCGGTCCTTTGGGACCTTTATCCGAGGCCTCGATAACCAACATCACACATAATAAAGTGTATCCACATGAGTAAGTATCTGGGCTCCATACCATGACACCACCCTTTTCCAGAAGGAAATGACATACCCTAAAGGGCGCGACCCTCATAACCTTGCTGCAACATTCCTGTTTCGACCATTTTCGGGTTGTGAGGCCCTGACGAAGTCTCGTCCACAAAGCTACGCTTTTTCCAAAAAGCCACGCTTTGGGTCAACAGATGATCAACCTATGATCACAAAGATATAAGATCAAACAAATGATCATATCACAAATGATCAAACACTGATCATCACACAGCAACACTCAGCATGCCACATTACCAAATTGGGAATATATCGCTGATAACCTTCAACTACATAACCTCTGAGCTCGTACGTCTCAGAGAAGGGTGTTAAGCTAAGAGAATAAATTCTCCGCCACCAACAGAAATGTATTTGAAAGAAATCGGCTTTATATCTCAAAGTGTAATGTCAGACATGTAACCATATAAGTCTGTTCCGGGTTCGAACAGAACCGAAGGCACTTCTCACGAAGCCCTTGCAATTCCGGATAATTTCCAATCACGTCCGGACTTCCCATCACAAAGGGTGCTAAAATCTCTATACCGGGGACCAGTCGATGCAGAGACATTCGACGAGTTGTCCTTTCGTTTTCGAAAATATCCGGTCTTCACCACCGGTCTTCAAATGCTATCCATATACGACGTATCAGTATTCGGAACGGGTTATATGACACAAAGGTCCTCTCCCGGCTAAAACGAATAACGAGCGCAATTAAAAATCATATGGATATTGGGATTTCAATTAAGTCACAACTTATTACCCAAAACTGTTCATTCGAATGGTTATAACAATTTACCATTTCCAATCTTTTAAACAAAAAGATTCATTTCAAAAACCTTCGATGGTTTAAACAAATTTCCACACTTTTAATCTTTTAAACAAAAAGATTCAATTCACAGATTTTCCAAATTAATTTCCATTTCAATTTAACTCGTTAAATCTTTAAAACAAAGATTTAACTCATAGCTTTCAAAACAATTCCATTTCAAATGGTTTACACAAATCATCATTTTTAAATCTGTTAAAAATAAACAGATTCAATTCATAGCTTTCAAAAAGAATTCATTCTTAACTTGGAAAACCGTTTTTTTCAATTCAAACTTGAAATTCCTTTAATTAAAATGGAACTTCATTTCTTATCTGAAAGCTTTTATTCTTTTGAAACAACAGTTTTCATTTTGGAAATCTGATTCATTTATACGAGTTAAGGTCTTTGGGTTAAATCCAAATTCTCCAAAACTATGCTTTTAAATGGTTTAGATTCATACAAACACATTTATATCATCTTTAATCCCTAGTTTCAAATCATAGGATTCAATTTCAAACTTGAATTCAAATTTAAATCAAATTATTTAAATTTTCAAAACTTGATTAAGTTATTCAAAATAACTTTAATCATTGAAATCCCATTTCAAAAGCTTTTCATTTTAAACCCAAATTTCAAATTTCAAAATCAATTAAAATTAAAATCTCAATTTCAAAACATCAATTTAAATTATCTGTGACTTAACCGATTTCCACGTGAAATCTATATTTGTGTGTGTAAAAGTGTAGTCCAGGGGTTTAACACAATAATGCAACACCATGAATCATCACAGATCAAAATACAGGATATAGTTGATAAGCGATATAATCATAACGCTTATCGTTCATGCACAGATCATAGATATATAAATACCACAGATAATAAATTACATCATAGATAATTTATCACAACATAAATCAGGGTGTATCACAAAGCATCATATATCAGGGATATCAAACAATTCAACATTCAATACCATTCAAACATTCATAAGTAAGGTCAATTTATATCTGATTATAATTAAGTTATACCAGGTTAATTACTTATGAATAAAACTTTAAATCTTGGTTAATTAATTTCACAAAGTAATTTAATCCAAATTACTATCATACTCAAATCATCTCCAACCAATTACATACAGTAATTATCATTAATTACTTCATTAAGTAATTATACTTCATTAATTACATTTAAGTAATTATACTTATCAAATCATCCTATGATTAATTTAAATCAATTAAACTAAATTAATCAACTTAAACAAATCATATTTAACTCAATTAATCATATTAAGTAATTAATTTCTTAATTACACTTAAACATTTTCATAAATGTTTATCTTTAATTAATTTATCTAATTAATTACTAAAATAAATCCCATTAATATATCAATTATTTAATAGTCTTAAGCTAAGGACCTTCATTAACTATTTACAATTCTTAATTTCCTTTCTTAAGAAATTAACCTTAATTAATCAATATTAATTACAATTTAATTTATCCTTAACCACCTATTAATTAACCACTAATTATTTAATTAATTTAAGTTTTTAACCGTAACTTAATTAACCTTTAATTACTTGATTAATTAACATTTAATCACTAATTTAAAGTCTAACCTTATCAAATTAATGATCTTTAACTCCAAATTAATTATTCCTAATTAATTTACTTAAAACTTAATTTATGAGTTTAAAACTCATAATTACTTAATAAATCCAGTTATCAATTAAATTTATCAATCCATTTTAATTAACTTATTAATTTAATGAATCCAATCACTAAATTCCAATTTACAGATTTTAAACTAAATTCCTTTTAAATTTTCAAATCATTAAAGGATACTTTACTTTTAAACTTATTTACATTATTTAAAGTTATATACTTTATTTATTTTCAAAACCTAAGATTCAAATTCAATTTGAATTCAGATTTAAAATTCTGATTAAACTGGATTTTTAAATTCTTCCTTATATTTTTAAATTCCATTTTAGATTCAGATTCTTATGAATATACTTTACTTCTTAAATACTTTTAAATTATTAAAACAATTTGACTAAGGGAAAAACTTTATTCATTCCAGCTAAGATTTATATTTAACTGTAATCTATATTCAGATTTTGATTTAAACATATCTTAAATCCTCGCTTAATAATTTAAAATCACTGTAAAAAATTTAAACTGACAGGGAGGTAAACCTGTCACCAAATAAATGACCGAGACATTAACACTTTTCCCTCGAGCCAAACTTTATTTACTTCGAGTCAATCCTGAATCCCTTCGAGTAAAATACTCGAATTACTCGAATCAACCCCGAGAGCATTCTCCTGTCAAACCCAGTTCTCCAGATCTCAAACGTGCACATGCACGTGTACTTCGCCGACGTTCATCTCCAGCCTACCCCACGACATCGAACAAGTCGACGTTCCTACCCACATCCATTTCCGTTCATCCAACTTCGACCAAATCTCAAAAACCAAGAATCGAGCTTCAACCCAAAAACTGGAACAAAGTCGAACCCTGATATCATCGCATTCACGCAACCACGACCACCTGATGGTCAACTGCTCCGACCATGAACTCAACTACGATCGAGCTTCCTCCTCACGAAACCTCATTGCACTCGATCGCCTGACGACGATGAACGAGACTAATTTCCCGACCACCCCAAACTAGGTTTAAAAACATACTTTGCTCGCCGCTGCCACCACCGAGGCCTGACCACCTTCCAGCTATTTTTCCCCAACTCTCCATACATCCCACTATCATCAGAGAGGAACTCGATCTCTCCAATTACTGGAATCACCAGTGATTCCCAAAAACTCCAATTCTGGTCAACCCAGAAATGCTCTTGCAAACCCTTACTAAAAAATGTGATTTTTGTTTTAAAAATCAGTGTTTGGCATAAAGATTCAGTTTATATTACTGAGTTGTTAAATTAACATGTTTGAAAATTTGACAAAACTGAAGTATGACTGTCTTCTTGGATTTCTAGACCCTTCTCAGTTTTATATAACTTTATAAAAAAATTTAAACCTACTCTAGGACCAAACAAACAAATTTTATTTAATACTTAAATCCAAATATAGGGTGGATCAAGAGATACTAGTTTTTGAATAAGTCTTTAGCTTGAAACAAACTAGTGACAGAGGTGATACAGGGTAATAAGCATATTCACACATCAATACATCCATATATATGCAGAGATCACCACACAAATATATTCACAAAGAAAACAACATTCCAAAACTTGACATGCAACCAAAATCAAATTGAAGTTTCCAAAAGTGTGATGCTACTCACTGTTTTAGAGGAGATGGACAGAGCAACCAGGTTTGGAAAAACAACAGCTTTGAACTTTTTAAAAGACTGAGAATTGGTTTTCTTTGATTTTCCTTAGAATCTCCTTGCTTTGTTGTTAAAATGCTTCAGTTTGTATAAATAGAAGTATTGTTATTATCTCTGGTTTGCTAAGTTTTGAATAAAAGAAAATAAGAAGGTAGATATAGAAGAGTTTGTACAGAGGGGTGATGTCTGGTTTAAGCAAATACAGGTACAAGGGTATATTTCTTTTTTCTTTTACTTATTGATCAGAGAATTTTCGAATGGAGGCTGAAATGATACTTCAAACATTTCGAATGACCTATTTGCTGCTAAGAGATGGAAGCATTAAATGCTTTGAGTACTTATGTCTCCAATTTAGATTATTGTATGTTTCATGTGTCATAGATATTTTTCTTATTATTTTGCTTTACATTTCCTTCCTGACTTCGGCTGTACATGTACATTTCTTGTTTTGTTACTTTGTTTGTTTATTTGTTTTCATTTCATACTTATCCAAGCTGTTCATTCTTTTTGTTTACATGCATTATCATCTTGCTTTCCCAGTTCACACTTGCTTCATTTAATTTACAGGCTTTTGTATTTGAATATATGTTACTTTTTATTTTTATAGTTCATCACTTGTTTATTTATATCTATTTATAACTCAAATGCTATTTTACTTCTATCTTTTTAGTTTAAATATTTATTATCAATTTATTTTTAAATTTATCTTTAAACCATTTATATTAAGACTTAAATTCAGTAATCAATATATATATAAATCGTTTAAATTCATATGACTTAATATAGATTCTAAGACAGTCGGGGAACTCGAAATCAATCAATCCATAAAAAAATTTAATTTTACAAATTTTTATTCAAAAATTCATTTAATTATCGATGTAAATAAAATTAAATTTCGGGGTCGTTACAATTGGGATGGCTCCTTTTGAAGCCCTTTATGGAAGACCTTGCAAGTCGCCTTCACGTTGGTTGGAGTCCACAAAAAGATTGCTACTTGGTCCCGACATGGTTAAAGAAACTTCGGAAAATATTGATTTGATTAGAAGAAGAATGAAGATGGCCCAAGATAGACAGAAATCCTATGCAGATAAGAGGAGAAAGGATATTGAGTTCGAGGTAGGAGATTTGGTTTTCATTAAGGTGTCTCCGCTGAGAAAGGTAGTGAGGTTTGGATCAAGTGGGAAACTTGCTCCCAGATCCGTAGGACCGTTCCCCATTGTGGGAAGGGTAGGGAAGATGGCGTATCAGATAAAGCTACCAGAGAGGCTTATGGGAGTTCATGATTTTTTTCATGTTTTGCATTTGAGAAAGTGCTTACATGATTCGGCAGAGGTAGTGGAACCTAGCCAACTTGAGAAAGTTGAAGTGGAGAGAGAAGCATCGGTTCGTGGCATTCCTACCAAGATCGTTGGGCATGATATCAAGAAGCTTAGGAATAAGGAAGTCCCTTTGGTTATGGTGCAGTGGGGAGATAATATTAAGGACACTACATAGGAGGCTGAGGAGAAAATACGTACCTATTATCTGCATCTCTTCGATGGTACGTCTTGAATTTCCTATTTCATTCTTTAATTTTGAATAGGTTCTTTCCTTTAGTATCCTTTGTGAGGGTAGATCTTTGGATTTAACCTATGGATGGTAGGACTGAATGTAAACATGTTACTAGAACATGTTCTGTATGTTGGACGCAAGTGGTTGCAAATGTTGGCTAATGGTTGCTAATGGACGCATACACACACATTAGGCACTATTATCTCTTAGAGATCGGCCTAACTAGGTCACTAAAGCATATGCATATGGATGTGTGTGCGCACTTGCATTTTTATTTCATGGTTGCCCTGAACCGGTGATTTTCATATGATTGTTGCATTTGGATGATGATTGTAGCACGCATATAGAACTAACAGTTGTCATTAGGGAATTTGCATTCATTTGGATACATGGGGCGGACATGAGCGCATAACAAGGAGGTCGACTGAATCAGTAGACCGCCTAACCTTTTGCATTAGTTAGGGACATTGACACTACACTATTTGTATACGTCAAAAACTACATTAAAAAGTTTAAGGACAATGGATGTAATGGATGATGGTTGAATATGTGTTTGTGGAATTTGGATGAAAATATTTATTTCATTCTTCTATCCTTGGAGATTTCAGGGGCAAAATCCTTTAAGGAGGGGAGAATGTAACACCCCGCATTTTTAGATAATTAAATAAAAATAATAATTATTAAACAGTGAAAATGAACATTTTTGGAATTGTCATAATTTAGCTACGGGAGTTGCACCATTGGGTTTGTGGCAATTTTTTGATCAATTTTCATATATAACTTGTCTAAATCCGAGTCACTATGGAGAAGTTATAAGAGAAACAAGAAATCAGAATTATATTATAATTAAATGAAAAAAATAAGACCCGTAGGGGACGACCCTTGCTAGGGTCGGGTCGACCTACAGGTCGACCCGCAAATTGCTCAGGTCGACCCGCATTAGTGCCTGGACGATTTTTCGTCCAGGTACGAGCTGAAGAGAGTAAAATTCGATTTTTGTGCAATCCTGAGCGTTCGTAGTTGCATCCGACGGTTCCTAGCGAGCCTATGACGTGGTTGCACCAGATTCAAACTTCATATCCGATGACTTGAGATCCCTAAGCCACACTATAAATAGAACCCTAGGCCTAGCTATTTTTCTCATTCAGATTTTCTCTCAATTGGGTTCATTGCCTGAGGCTGAACCGTAAATAGAAATTTTTTCCAAGGAGGAAATCTTTTTAATAAAAGTATTCTATGCCCTAGAAGTGGATCCAAGAAGGCAAAAGATTAGAGCTAAGAACCATAAGTGAGTGTTTTGTAATCATTTTAGATTTGTAAGCAATTTAAAATAGTAGGTTTCTCAATAGTTATAGTTTTTCTACAATTTTGAGACAGTTGTTATGTAAGTTTATTTACAGTCAGTTTTTAAGTAAATTTCAGAAGTTCTTTTCAGTCTATTTTTATTAAGCTATTTTATTCAGTTATTTACAATTATTTACAGTTATTTATAGTTATTTACATCTGTTTTAAGTTGTAATTTAGCCTGTAAATGTTAGTTTCTGTTTACAGAAATTTAATCCTTTTTTGACACGAATAAAATATTAAAAAGAGAAGAATTCCTGAATATGGATTAAAAAAGAAAGAAGCACTAAATTTACAAAAATTAGATGACAAATGAGAAAAACTGAAATAAAATAGAGATGGACTGAAATAGGAAAATTTGAGATATTTGCAAGCATAATTATAACAAGCGGTTATAACTAAAAAGAGAAAATAGAAGAGTAACAGTTGCAGGAACAATTAAAACACGTAGGTTATAATTAGGAAGAAAGGAATAACAGAAGAGGCTTATTTTAAAATTTGGATCTTGGATTAAGTTAATAAGCTAGTATAGCAGTAGTGTCCCGTACCGGCAGCATTCCCTTTCAGGTCTAGGACTGTTGGTCTCACACGTAGGTGAGGCTGGGAACGCTTATGATGATTAGGGTAGATAAGTGGCCAATAGATATAGGCTCAAATTTAGGGATTTGGGCAAGGGGCGCAAAGTTAGAAGATTTGTTTGTTAGGACCAGTACCGGCAACATTCCCTTTCAGGTCGAGGACTGATGGTCTCTTACGTGGGTGAGGCTGGGCACGCTTATGATGATTAGGGTAAATAAAGGGTCAAATAGGGGGCAACAGTAAGTGTGCACCGGCGATGACCGAGTGTGCGGCATCGATTAGGGTAAATAATTCACTATTGAATCCTAAACGCTAAGAGGTGTCTTTTGCTGAGGGACCAACATGATTGGCTCACAGTGGCACAACAGAGGTAGGAAAGGCCGATCAATGGGTAGAATTAGGATTTCAGTCTAATCAAGATTAGTAGTTGAGATAGCATTAGGGTTTCAGCCTAATCACAACAGTTTAAGGCAAGTGTAAACAATCAAAGCAAACAGTCAAACAGAATCAGAAGTAGTATTTTATGTGAGTTTTATCTTTTCTGTATCTTCCTTTCATGCTAGAGCTATTGCTTAGTCTATTATCTTTACCTTGCTTAGAAATGCTAGTAATTACTTTCACTCACCAGACTTATTGTCTAACCCACTCCTCTATCTTTCCTTTTCCCCCATAGGCCAGAAGAGTGGAGGATAGTTGATTCAGGTTGCATGGAGATTCATTTTCGGAGTTTTCTCATTTAAGATGTATTCTTCTGCTTTTCATCCTTTTCTTTTGGCTTATGGCACTTGTGAGAGGGATTATTATTGTTATTTTTATACTCTGATTATGTGAGACTGAGATGTATTTTCATGAGACATGAGAGATTTTGAGTTTTTGAGACATGTTATGATTTATGACTTATTTTGAAATGAAGTTTAATTCTGAATGATAAGTTATTAATTTAATGTTTTCAACTGCTTTTACTTATTTGTCTTGTGAATCTTAGTCTCTGTGATGCTCTAGCTATACCTATAACGCACTACATCCTTTGGTGTGCCCTTTTTGGGGATACTAAGGGGTGTGGGATATTTCAGTAGCAACCCCATATAGCTTGAACGTCCACTCACGCTTTGGTTTTATTCATTTCCAACAAAAAATATCAACACTCAAATGAGCAACAAATCGTCTTAAATTGATGATACACAAAGAAGAAAGCTGAATCGATAGTCAATAAATCAACTATCGAGAATAGTCAAATTGATCATATATAGAAATTAAATCTCATACCCTTACCACTATTCGTTGATTTCAAACTTGTACTATCCTTCAGTTAAAAATGAAGCCAGGCAAATGAAGGTAGTGTTACCTCTAGGCATTGCCTTGACGACAATTTTACCTTCGAGATAGAAATGAGTTTCCATACCTCGTTATTTAGTGCTATGATTATGACTAAATATGTCTATATAAGTGATACCGTTTGCGGAAATTAAATTTCTTGTCCTTTCCATAACCGAATCAAACCTATTAAAAATTAAAATCGAACTAGTGCTTGGTTTTTGCATCACAAATATTTGTAAATTTTTTTAAAAACACTTGTTAAATTATCCTTTGTAAATAACAATTTACATTTTTAGCGTATTAAAAATTAGTGTCAAAAACAATTGTCATTAAAACATTGTATAATATAAACCCAAAATAATTTACGCTTAGCTTTATTTTTAAAAACAATTCCTTTTAAAAGACTTTCTCATTTATAAACTATCATTTATAAATTTCAAACAACATTTATTATCTCGGAAGATAAAAAATCAATCAAAATGCTTTTATAAATTTAAAACAATGTTAATTATCCCGAAAGATAATTGATATAATTCTTATATAAATTTAAAACCCCATTAATTATACCAAGAGACAATTAATCAGACTTATAACTACTTTGATAAATCAATTAATTAACTTTAAACACCTTTATTAAATTAGATAATTAATTTTGAACACCTTTAGTTAAAACAATTAATTAACTTTAAACATCATTTATCAAAATGATTAATTAATCTTAACCATCATTATTAAAAATGATTAATTAATTTTAAACATCATTATTAAAATGATTAGTTAACTTTCAAGCATCATTATTAAAACGATTTATTAACCTTAAACATCATTATAAAAATGATTGATTAATTTTAAACATCATTATTAAAAATGATTAATTAATTTTAAACATCATTATTAAAATGATTAATTAACCTTAAACATCATTATTTAAAATGATTAATTAATTTTAAACATAATTATTAAAATGATTATTAATTTTAAACATAATTATTTAAAATGATTAATTAATTTACAACTCCTTTTATAAATTTTAATCAACACTTATTCTTTATTTTCAAAATTCCCAAAATATTTGAAAATATAGTTTAAACAACTTTCAAAGTGCAAAACACGATCAAACATCTATTTTGTGAACATACAAGCTCAAGTTCAACACACAAAAGGTTTAAGGGTATGATACTTAACAAGTGACACTATAGTGAAAATCGCTAAAACGATGCTTATTCAAATCAAATAGTATGTCACAAATATTTCAACCAAACATAGATATAAGCAACATAATAATAGAATAAATAAATATTGATGAGAAACCCCTTTGAGTTTTTCTACAAAAGTCCCTCGTAAATCACATAAATGAATGTGTCTTCCCGAAGTGTTTCATAGCGACCTATTCACTGCATACACTTCGACTTTCCTTTTGTTTTTATTCCTTGCAACACAATGGTTATTTATGCCATCCACTTTTCAAGCGGGAATCTAAAATCCTATTATGACCCGCCTTTTTGACCATTGAAAGTCGACACCGAACACTACTATTATGTTTCAATGTCATGCATCCAATCGAAAAAAGGGAAGATTGTTAGGGTAAATAGAAAAGAAAGAATAGAGAACAGAGGAAAACCGAATCTCACAGTAGAATCGAAAACATATAATATAAAAAGGAAAGTAGAAACTGACACTCCAAACATACAGAGTATATCAGAGTTAAAAACACCTTATCAGCTGGACAGTTATAAAATCCCGACCTTACAAATACTGATGGGTATACTACATAATACATCGGAAAATAAAAACATTACGATAGGTGAACCTTCAGCACCCCTCTAAAATCTCCATAACTTCAAAGATAACCTGGGAAAAATAGTCTGACCCGAGTATTATAATAAAATAACACCCGGATCGGTCTGGAAATACCAGCGTGAGATAACTCAAATAATGTAGAAGATATAAAGTTCTATGAGACTACGCCGCTAACGTAGAACGGGTTTTTACCTCACAAGAATAACATCCGTACTTGTAAGAGCATAAATACATATCGGGAAACAAATCCAAATATAAATGGGCATAATTAATATGGAAACCAGACTTGAAAGAATAGAAATAAACCGAGTAAAATCCAAATTGGACAGAATGGATAAAACAAGGAAAAACAGTCCAAATTTGATTGAATGGACAAAATAAGATGACAGTCCAAACCTGATTGAATGGGCTAAATAAGGTCATAGTCCAACTTGATAGAATGGACTAAATAAGGTAACAGTCCAACTTGATAAAATGTACTAAATCAAAACTCAAATTTCATGATGAGGAGTTCGCTCTACTCGTGGCAATTTAAAGCTAAATAGTTTTAGGGTTTTCGAATCAAATAAGGAAAGGAAAATTTCCAACAAATGACTGGAAGGTGCACCCCTCTTGGAGTATACCTCTAGTAATATACTCTTGAGAAGCTCATATACTCCATGATAATTCTGGGAAATGTACCAACCGGATCCCACCAAACCTTACCAAGTATCCAAATATTTCACTTCTAAACTCAAACCATTCTTCACATGATGATGCAAAAAATCTAGATGAGATGTGAAATACCCTAATGGGAGCAGCCCCACGTAGCTGGACGTCCACTCGCGCTTTTGGTATAGTCATTTTCCGACAAAGGATAGCAACACTCAACGGAGCAATAAATCGTCTTAGAACGACGATAATAAAGTAGCTGAAGTAACTGATAGTTGAGACACCAACTATCGAGGATATAAAATCATATATGGAATTTAAATATTTTATACTTATCACCACTCATTGAATTCAAACATGTACTTTTTCTCTGTTAACAATAATACCATACAAGTTAAGGTAGTGTTACCTCATAGTCATGTCTCACGATTATTCTTGCGACAAGTCTACTTCATTGATGTTTAGTGCTAATTATACAAATAAATCATTTCCATATAAGTGATTCTCTTTACAAAAATAATTCACTTCCATGAACGAATCACACTTTTTAAAAAAAAAACTGAACTTGTGTTTGATTTCCATATTTCCATATTGGTAAAACACTTTTAGAATTAGATCCTGATTATAAAACATTAAGAGAATAAATTTTCCAAGTGCTCGACCCTGAAGGTCTAAACCAACATCAGACCGACACCCAGAAGATTATCCAACTTAATATCTCAATAATCGAGTTCCAATTCCTTTTTAACTTACCTAAAATTTTCCTTTACCTTATCAAAACTTTTATTTGACCTCTAAAAGGTATTACGATTTTCTTTTAACAAAGTTAAATCCGAATAATTATTAATTAAAATGAATAATTAATCTCAAACGTTATTAACTAAAATGATTAATAAAACTTAAACACTATTAATTATTATTAGTAAAAATGATTTATCACATTTCAAATGCCATTAATTAAAATGATACAATTAAATTTAAACTTCATTAATTAAGATGGTTAACTAATTTCAATCACTATTAGTTAAATCTATTAATTAAATTTAAACAAATATTAATTTAAACATTTAATTAAAGTTCAACATCATTAATTAAAATGAATTAATCAAAATCAAATTTCATAAATCAAATAAATTATTTAATTTCAAACATCATTAATTTAAAATGATTATTAATTTCAAATATCATTATTCAAAATGATTGATAAAATTTATGCATCATTAATTAAAATGATTTAACTAAATTCCAAATATCATTAGCTAAAACAATTAATTAAATTTAAAAACTGTCATTAATTAAATGATTAATTAAATTCAAATATCATTATTTAAAATGATAATTAATTTTCAATTAGCATTAATAAAAATAATTAATTAAACTCCATTATCATTAATTAAATAATTAATTAACTCAAATAATCATTAGTTAAAACGATTAATTAAGTACAAAACATCATTAGCAAAAATGATTATTTAAATCTAAAGAGAAACCAATTTTAAAACATCATTTATTAAATTGGTTAATTAATCTCAAAATCATTAGTTAAAATGATTAATTATTTTAAATTATCATTAATTAAAATAATTAATGAATTTTAATATTCTGTTTAGCGGAAACACAAGCTCAATTTCATACAATAGGGTTTTGGGGATGAAATTTAATAAATGATGATATAGCGAAATTGCTATAATGACACTTAAAAGATTATATGAAATATCAGGATTTTTTTAACTAACCATCAATATAACAACATAATAATGTAAATAAATAATTATTGGCGAGAAACACCTTAGGGTTTCTCTACAGATTTACCCTGCAAAACAATGGTTATGGATAATATATATATACACACACACAATCATATGGGTTCATAACAATTAAATTAATATGTCATCCAATTTTTCAAACGGAAATTCAACCAAACAAATAATCAAACATCGAAGCAATCAATAAACATTTATAATATCATAGATATGATATTATAAAATTTAATGTAAGTTAAACTCACTTTGATTTTCTTTTTGGCCGAAACGTCCCGATTTTGGACTAAAACCGAACGACCGTTGGATTTTAGCATAAATTTTCACTTGCTCCAAATCCAACCAAACCATTTCCATGAATATAACTTATAACCTAAACAATTCCTTAATTACAATTATCACCCTTAAATATTTCTTTTTCCTTAAACCAAAAGGAACGTGCACATGATACAACTCAAACGCCATGATCGTGCACCAACGACCACTAATATAGAGCAAGACATGATGATTTTCGAATCCGTCTTCGCCAATGGCTTTCTTTCCTCAATCTCCACTCGCTCGACACCACAGAATTGACACCGCACACCAATCACACAATGTAGCTTGCTCCTAGTCATGCTGCCCCCATCAAATCGTGCGTCACAAAGCGCCACCGATCCCTTTGAAAATTTGCGCCTAGGTGCTACTTCTCCCAACGAGTCCGAATCCAATTCTGGTTCATGTAACGACCCAGATTTTCCATCGTTTAATTTTTAATATTTAAATAGTTTTAAATATTTATTTGGAATATAAATCAATTTTTGAATATGAAATTTTTTTGGTTAGAATTATAGAATGAATTTAAATTTTAAATATATCGATTATCGTAATATGGAAATAGGGTGGATAATTGAAATTTTGTGCTGAATATAACTCGAAATGATTTTTAAAGTGAATATAAATTCTATTTGAATTAGAATTTCGTTGGTAGCTTTTTAAAACTGGAATTTTAAGCGATTTCGCAAAATTTTGAAATCGTCGATTTAATCGACGCGTTTAAACAGCCCGTGGGAGCACAGTCTCAGAATTTGACGAAACCAGTTACATTGGATCCGTAATAATGTATTATTATCAGATTTCAGATTTCGTAGCGTTTGGAATTAACGTTTGATCATATGGGATAGAAATGCGTTGAAATTAATATCAGAAATTTAATATAATAATTGAGTTCAAAAAGCTATCTTCCACATATGATCGAATTGGGGTTCGAAACTTGTTCCATTGCATTCGGAATAGCGGTATAACATTAGGAACACCAGGAGGCACACCTCGATAGGGGTTCAGAATTTTAAGTTGCCATATACGAGATATTTTAATATTATAATATATACATTCAAAGTCAAATGGTCAATCCCTTACTCGAGATGTGTGCCGATGTAAAACAAATATATATTATCCTTCTTCCTTTATATGAAATTACTTCCTCCTCTTCGGTTCGAATCGATTATATTAATAAAAAAATTATTCAAAATCGTGCGATATTTTTAGTCGCGATGGAGGCGACCAGGGCACGAGATGGTCATGCGACTAAACAACTAGGGTTTGGGCAATCGAAATCACGTTCTTGTAGGAGTTGGGCAGAGTTCATGATGACATGATCGTGTTTGTGATTTAGTTCTTTCGCATGTGGGTTTGCAGGCGCTAGGCTGGAGGTTGCGTTTATTTCTGGTGGTCGGGGTCGTTCACGCGGTGTAACGACCCGTAATTTCGATACTTCGAAAATGAGAGATTTCATTTGTTTTAAATTTAGAAAGGTTTAAAACTTAAACAAATAAGTTATATATAATAAATAATAGAGGGAATTAGGCAAAAGGACAAACTTTAAAAAAAATTTAGGCTGAAGGATACAAAGTTTCATTTTTGGGCTGAAGGACAAACTTTGAAAGAAAATTAGGCTGAAGGAAAATGCTAAATATAGTTAGCATTTTGTACAGTGCAAACATTGTACAAAATGCTAATTATAACTAGCATTATATCCAGTTTTACATTGTACAAAATGCTAGTTGTATTAGCATTGTCCTTCAGTCTAATTACCTTCAAAGTTTGTCCTTCAGCCTAAAAATAAAACTTGTTGTCCTTCAGTCAAAATTTTTATGAAAATTTGTCCTTGTGCCTATTTTCCACTAAATAATAATACAGAAATTATTTATTCTTATAGTTGATAATTTAAAAAGTATAAATTTGGATTTTAGAACAAGTCAACAAAAGTTAAGTTTTGTTAAAAATAAATAAATGCTTAAATAAATAGGTTTAAATATTTATTTAAAAAGATAAATCTTATTGAAAACATTTAATAAAGATAATAAAAGTACATTAAAATATTTAAAAGTATATTAATAACCGTTTTATAAAAATAACCAAATTTTGTCGCATTTTGTCAGTTTTACATACACTGTAAAATTAAAGATTTTGATATTATTTAAATATGATTTTAAAATATAAAGAGACATGTTTTAATTTATTTAAAGAAGTAAAAAGTTCATTTTTAAATTTGGTTTACATAAATAAATAGTTAACTAAAACGTCAAAATGTGACCGTAAAACATTTTGTCGAAAATCAACGTTTTATCGATTAAAAGTTGTCGCAACGTTATCGCACCTTTATTTTCTTATATAGAAACATATATTCAAATAGTATAAGTATTAATCAATTCACTAATCAAGTTTACTTTTACTAAACATACTTAGAAAATTCCAGAAAACAATTAAGAAAAGTAAGCACAAAAAGACAAACATGTCATTTCAAAGCAAAAGTTAAACATCAAATCAAACCAAACATAATTATTATATTCTTTACTTAATACTTAAGTGAAAATGACATAAAGCATGATTTAAAATGGTGATGGTAAATGTTACTTTGCTTAAAAAGTAAGGGTATTTTGGTCTTTTTACAAAATAATATTTTAATCTAAAATTTTTTCTATAAATAAGTATCCACTTTCTCACTTTTTTTACTTCTTCTTCTTCCCTTTTCAAGCTTTTATTCCACTCTCTAATGACTTCTTCTCTTTTCTTTTCCTTACTAACATTTTCAAAACCATATCAAACAAAGTCAAAACTCCACCAATCTTTGTCAAAAACCTTACAATACCATTAAAACATGGTTTAGCATCTAAGAAGTGAAGAAATGATGGAGAAAGAGGTAGAATAGGGTAAGGCTGAACCTATGGAGGAGGGAGGAGTAAGTCGGGAAGCTTCGGAGCTAGAAAAAGAGAAAGAGAAATATGTCCATTAAAATCATCATTATAACTATTTTAATATCTCCATTAAAATCCTTGAATAAATTATTTGAATGTTTGATAACTTGGATGTGAAATTGGATGATTATATGATTGTTTATGTGGTTGATAACTTGTTTGATAAATGACAAGAGAAATGGTTAGTGAGCATAGTTAATTTAGTGGAAATTAAATCCATAGAAATATGTATATGGTAGTTATTTAGCCTCTTAATGATTTTAAATAATCTAAAAAGATTGAAAATGATATTATAATAATATATGATATTATAATATGAAATAAAATGGAATATGAGTTTGAAATATAAAAATATTGTTTAAAATACATTTAAAATGATTTAGAAATGTTTTTGTAACGACCCGAAATTTTCGATCCCGAAAATTCCAGATAGTTATGAAAAAGAAGAAAAAGATAGAAGAGAAGAAACAGAAACACAACACAGATCCTCACATTCGCAGCGGATAAAATATAATATGAAATAATAACAGTTTACAAAAGAATACTATATCTGTCAATTTACATTTTATAATACATCAGAGTTACTCTCATACACAACACTGAGCATATACGAATCAAATATCTCAGATAAACAAAAATAATAGTCACAGCGGAATCACTCCATACGTCCTGCCATCCAGTACTCCTCCTGAGCTCCAGAACGTCCTTACCTAAAAATCTGTAATACTCGGTCTGACCCGAGCATTACATCAAAGTAACACCCGGGTCAGGCTGGAAACCAGCGTGAGTAAACCCATATAACATGATATTCTAATACTCAAGTATATATAAAACCCGGGGTAACTCGTACTTTCCTACGAGTTCTTATCTCGTTATTTCAATACTTAATTCGCAAGTTTAAACTCAAGGTACCCTTACTTAGTTTCAATGGTTCAGTTCACTTAACTTATTTCATCCCAGCCTATTAATTTCACAAATCAATAATAAAGAATCATTTGTAGATTACAAAATCGAAATGGGTTCGGATATTTTATTTTTATACCTGACCCTGGTCTCTTCGAGACTCATGTCATCTTAATCCCGGTTTTTCAAAGGAAGTACTATTCAAACTTTAAATACGGGATGTCACTGTTTTAACCCTTCATATTATATCACATAGCATTCCACATCACATATCAGAGATTTCAACAAATCTAGAGCACAAAATATCATTCAACCATTTATAAAGAAGATAAATCAACTATACCATCTCTGATTTATTTAATTAACTACACCTGAATTAAATCAATTACTTAAATTACTTTTAAATCCTGCTTATAAATAAATTTCAAACAAAATTTCCATCCAATAAGCCTTTGTCTTAATTAATCTTCCTTGATCAATTATTCTTGATTTAATTACACTAAGTAATTTATTATAAATTTCTTCCACTAAGTAATCATCCTTCATATTGATTTCTTCAAGTAATAAATTCCGAACCTCTTCCATCCTTCAATTTATCACATCCAGTAATTACCCATCTTAATTACTTCACTAAGTAATTATTCATCAATAATTACATTAATTAAATATTTAAATAATCTCATGTTAATGATCTTCATTAACTATTAACAATTCTTTAATTTCTTTACTTAAGTAATTAAATTAGGATTAACCATTGTTAATTACAAATTTATTTAATCTTTAATTAATTTACTTAAGCCCTAGGTAATAAATTTAAATAACTTAATTAATTAATTCAAATCATTAATCAATTAAATTAATTAATTAACCATTTTACTTACCTAATAATCTAATGAATCACAAAACATTATATCTTAATTATCTTTAAGATAAAATGCTGTCTTGTTTATGACCAAATTTGCTTTAAGAAACATTGAAACATTTTACCTTTTGGGTTTACTTTAAATCTCATTTCGAATATAAGGTTTAAAATGAATTCAAATTCATCTTCAATAGAGTTTTAACATTCTACATTTTATTTACTTATCTATTCCAACCAGGATTCAAATTAAATTTTGAATCCATACCATAGAATTGATTCCATCTGGTTTAAATCTTGCTTCCAGTTTCTTTTCTTCCAGTTTGAAATAAATAAAAAAAAACAGGCAGGCTATAACCTATAACCCATACCTTACTCACATTCAACTCGAGACATTACTCGAGTCAAACATTGAAAACTTCGGTCACACACAAAAGCAACTCGAGAAACCCGAGTTCCCCTCCTTCCCAAACTTCGTCAGGTACAGCGGTGGCACCGTGCACATGCACCATCAACACAACCGCCTCCGGTCAACTACGACGATTTCTTCACATCGGTAACCACCCTCTAACCCTATTCCGATCATCAGAAAATCAGACTCCCCCCAAAATCAAAATCGAGCATACGACATAAACCTGGAGCGAGAACTCGATACTGAAACCCCTCATACTTCGCCCCTCCAATCGTTGGCATGTCAACACCTCCGGCCAAGCCTTCGTCAATGCCCCAGCGATCGATCCCAAGAGTTCTGTTGAACTCGATGCACCAGAGGAGTCGAGGCAAACCAATATCTTGACCATACCTAAACTAGGGCTACAGACATCACCGGTCTCCCATCGCCGCCATAGTGCTTGAAACGCCGACCTGACATTTTTCCCTTAATCTCTGATCATCCCTCCATTCCCAGGAACAACCACAAGCCTTCCGATCAACTTAATTGCCAGAGGCAACTCAAAACACCTAATTCGATCAAACTTAAACTGCACATTCAGAACCAACCTAAAAATTGTGATTACTCTTTTAAAAATCATGATTTTGTTTAAGACTTTAGTTTATAACCCGGAATCAACGAATCAGAATATTTTGAAATTTAAACAAAGTTAATACTTACCTGTTCTACTAAATTTCCAGAGCAATTTCCATTTTAGTTTTATTTAAATAAAATTCTACACTTTACTTCATGATTAAACATGCAAATTTGGTTTGAATCCCTACTTCTTAACAACTATTGGATCAAGAGATCATGAATTCAAATCAAAACTTGAATTTTTGAACTGGAACAGAGAGGCCCTAGGTGTTTACAGGCATGCACACATCCATCATTCACATAATCATAGAAAATTTATATATATATACAAATATTCTTAGCTTCAGAGATTCACAAGCAACTGAATTTATACCAAAGCTTTTAAGAAAAATGTTACTCACAGTTATATAAAGAAAAGAAGAATCTGGGTTAGTTTACTCACCTAAAATTGTGGATAGAGAATAAAGCTTTTGGTTTTAAAGAAAACACAACTTTGACCTTGCTTCCCAGTTCTTGTTTTGTTGATGATAATAGATGTAGCTGATGTTATTTGCTTTGTTGTAGAAGTATACTTCCTCTTTTAGTTGTTCAGGTTTGCTATTTTTTTTAAATGAACGAAAAGAAATAAGGAAGATATATGTAGAGGAGAGTTTTACAAGGACAAGTATTAACTTGGTGCAAGATTTTTAAATTTTTGATCAGAGATTTTTATTTCTCTTTGGCTTATCAGGCAAGATATGTGGAGGCTGAGTTGATTTTTTTGAACAATTCGAATTGACCAAAGTTGTGCTATCATTAAATGCAAAGGTACTTTATGTACATAGATACAAATTTGTTTTATTTTACCTTGTTTGTAAAAAAAATTTCCTTGCCCTTACTTGCCTGCATATCTAAACTTACAGGCTACATATTACTTTGCTTTCGTACTTGATATAAAAGTTGATTTAGTCAAGGTTATAAAATTTTTCTTAAGCTATCAAATACTTACCCTACTAATTATTTATTCTTATACTTATGTCAATATTTATAAGATCTATTTTATTTCAAATCGTATAAGTTGTTGTTAGAATAACTTCTTAGTTTTATTTTTATTTAGAGTTTAACTTTCAAATATTTGATTTATAACCTATATTCGCATTTATATATTTTATATTTCTATTCATATCCTATATTTTATATTCATATTCAATATTGATAGGATTACTTAAATTTCAACATTATTATCAAGAGTTCATTTATAAATATATTATATTAAATATTAATAATATGGAACTTTTAACTTAATTAAATAAGATAAATTTTACTATAAATATTATTAAGAGGGTTAATTTAAATTTACAAATCAAATTCCCTTTCAAAATACAATCCAAATAAACAATGGCAAATATTCCCAAAGGCCCTATTTTTTTTTAAGACGATAAGTTTACATTTTATTTAATTAGATTAAATATTTATTAAAATAATGATGCCAAAATACCGGGTCATCACATTCCTCCCCCTTTTGAATCTTTTCGTCCTCGAAAAGGAACGAAGCCATATTTATTAAAATGCTCAAAATCAGATAAATATTATTTGATCATTTTTAGATACTTTTAAATATCCATATAATATTACTAAAATAGTTTTTATAAAAATACTTTTATAACTCGATGTTTCGGCAAGTCCATCCTCGATCTCACAGAAATTCGGTCATACGTTGATCAGGCGTATGACTGAAAATCTATAAGTGCTTGGCAGACCCGTTTTCAACATCCAGTGAAAATATTGGGAAAATTATTTTATTGAAAATATAGAAACAGTTTTGAAAATAGAGGAAATATCTTTGGTGAGAATGCTCTGGAAATCATCACACCCATCCATGGTCATAGTTACATCCTGGGTTACGTTGCCGTCGCAGCAAAAGTCCATGTAACTGATTACACCATAGAACCCACGACAGATCGCAGTTACATCCAAGGTTACGTTGCCGTCACAGCAAAAGTCCATGTAACTGTTGGCTCTCAGCGGCACACACGATTACGCTGTCAAAATGAAACTTCTCCACTCCTACATAGGTCGCAGTCTACCGATGTAAAATCAAACATAGACTGTTGGCTCTCAGCGGCTCACACGACTTTCGCTATGTTACCATAGTGTCGCAGTCTACCGATATAAAATCAAACATAGACTGTTGGCTCTCAGCGGCACACACGACTTTCGCTATGGTCTGCAGTAGATCGCAGTGACATCGAGTTACACTGTCGTCACAGATAACCTAAATGCCTCTGTGGGCACCAGCCCCTCGACTTTCGCTACAAATAATCCTCAGGAACTAGTTTTGTCCGGACTCCTCACAGGATCAACTTTAGAACCTCCCCCTTTGAGGCTCAAGGCAGTACCACCCTGTGGCACTCCTGAGAAGTTCATTTTAAGGGAGCGCCTTTTTCCCCAGAGCCAATCTCAAAACACTTTATACTATACACATATAGTATTTTTCAAATCATACACCTAGTATGAATTCCATATAAGCTCCTTTACACAAAATCGATTCCCAAAATCGATAATTCTCAAATTAGGCTTTTCCAAATCCCAATATTGATTTTATCCAAAAATCAAAAGCCTTTTCCAAATCCAAAGGTTCCCAAAACCTTTTTCTCAAAACCATTTCCATAAAATCTTTTATATATATATTCATATATATAATTTTCTTGGGAAATCTTTAAATCACTTTATACTTATATAAGTTTCCTTTGTATACTTCAAAACTTTCAAAAACCTTTTTCTTCTGGCAATGGATTCAATAAGGGGAGTTTTATCATATATAACAAAGATACGTAACTTTGTTTATTCCCAATCAAATATTTAAATTTGATTACTTTATAAAGTCACTTGTCAAATTTCTTACTTTTATTATAAAGTAAACTTTAACTAAGAAAAATATTCAATTTCCACTTTATCTCCATAAAGTTAATTTCTACCATAGAAATATAAATTTTAATTTTATTTTATTTTAGTTCCTCATATATTCACAAATATATTTTCCATTTCAAAAATCATCTTATAACCTTTTATCTACAACTTCAAAACCAAATTTCCACCTTTATTCATTGTCAATTTCTCAAAATATACTTTCAATTTCAAAAATCTTTTCAGTTTTTATCCATAAATTTTCAATGCCAATTTAATTCAAACTCGTACGATGTCTCCATATCATTCGTATGCAATATCAATCTGATCGCTCACTCGATCACACAATTTCACTTCCGACTAGTATCGTCCACCCGACTTCCTAGTGCGGACTCAGATCTGGTTTCTTGATCAGAAACCGTCATTCTCCTTGCATAGTCACACCTATGATAGAGAATATCCAGAACCAATCAAAAATCCATATCCAGGTTCGCCGTCGAAAATCGAACGAAAAATCCCAACTCGGATCGATAATACTATCTCGAAATTCTGTGCTCGAATCTGGATCAATTCATTATGCGAATAGAATAATATACGTACATCCTACGCATTTATCTTCATTGATTATCAGTTAAATCAATTCCCTTTCTATTCACATTCACCTTAATTTTCATTCACTTATTCACTTTTGCCTTAATCCCCATTTGGATTATCATTTCAACTCTTATCTCAGTTGGGTATTTAAACAATAACAGTTTGAACTCCGACCAGTTTATTTTTAGAAAATAGCTTGAAATTTTTTTTGAAGAATAGATAAGTAGTTGAAAAATAATTATTAGTTGAAAAATAGATGGTAAAATAGTTAAGTAGTTGTAAGATAGTTGAAAAATAGTAAAACAATTACAAATTAGTTGTAAAATGGTAACTAGTTATAAAGTAGCTAAAAAGATAGTAATTAGTAAATAAGATGGTTGTAAAATAGCTAAATAGTTTCAAAAGTAGTTATAAAATAAGTACAAGATAGTTCTGGAATTGTTAAAGAAAAATTGTATAGTAATAGTTAGGAAAATAGATTTAGAACAGTTCTTATCAAAATGATTTATTTAAAAAAAATAGTCCAGAGCCAAACTGTTTAATATTCCATCTCCATTTCCATCAATTCAATTTAAATTTCCACTTTCATTTAAATTGACTCAATCCCAATTTGAATAACTTAAATTTTATTTCTAATTAATCCAATTCAAATTTCCCATTTGAATTTTACACTTATCCATCATAAATCACAATTCCCATTAATTCAAATCAAATTCAGTTTGAACTAATTCAATTTAAATCTCAATTTTAAACAATCTCGAATCATATAAATTCGAGTTAAATTTTCAAAAGTTGATTTAACCCCTTAAATTAAATTAACCTTTATTTTTAAATTAATAATCCAAATCTTTAAACAATTTAATTCTGAGTCCAATTCTCAAAATTCCATTTTAGGTTATCTTTACTTAGCTTATTTCAAAGTTCAAATAAGAGTTCAAAACAATTTTACCTTAAAAATTCAATTTATTACCCAATTTAAATTTTGAAACCAGTGCTTAACAATTTCAGTTTACATTTTCATTTTAACATCCAAATCTTAATGTTCAAAGTGATCCCATTTTCTCAAGTTTAATTTTTATCTTTAAAAATCAAAATTACTTAAGTAATTTCAAATTAAAGTTTAATTCCATTTAGTTTCAAATAATGAATTAGATATTACCCCAATCTACTCTTAATTCATTTAATCAATCAAATTCACAGTCTCATAATTACTGATAATAACAGGATGATATTAAGATAAATAAACATCCAATTTATTTAAAGCATTCATCATCCACTACCCATTTCAGATCTCAATCCTATCTGAGATCACATATAATTCCCCACCAAACCAACCCATTTAACTTTCCTAAGTTAAATCTCAATTTCATCTTGAAATTTCCAATTCAGGTTGTTTATTCCAAACTTATTTAACTTCCCTTAAGTTAAATTCAATTTAATCTCGTCAAACTTACTCAAATTTGAATTCCCACTTCAAATTTTAAACTTCACATTAATAATCTTATAAGTTCAAAAACTTATCACCTTAGGTTTTCACATTACATTCCAAATTTAAAACTCAACATTAAGAGTTTATTTCACCCCATTTTGATATTATGTATATTCTTATGTATATACATATTATTTCTTTACACACCAAGTTATACTTAAATTTTAAACCACCTTGGGTTTCAACAAATTCCAACCAACCTTTGTCGAAATAGGATCCTTCCATTTAAATTAAATACCATTATTTATTATTTCTTTATCAATTTGAAACAATTTTCAAATTAACTGGACTTAGATTTAAAACTTCACAATTTAAATTATCTTTAATTCCAATTTATAAGTTATACTTATCTAAATGTTTTACTTCCCTAAACATTTCATTTTGCTTACTCCTTAATACATATTTATTATCAAACACAACAGTCAATTATGATAATAACCAAGATTATCATATCTGGAAACCATTCATTATCATCTTATTCTGAAACTCTTTCACAAATTCAAGATTTTAATTCCAGTTTGAATCCATTTCAAACTTATATTTATTAAATTTCAATTTGGTTGTATTCCTATCACCTCTTAATTTAATTCCAATAATTTAACAACCAGTTACCTTAACATTTATTGGTTAAGGAATATTGCTTTATATATATATATATATATCAAATATAATTTTATATAAAATCATTTACCTTTAAAACCATTTAAATCTTTATATAGGAAAATAACAAGTACGTTCTCTCATATATATTACACTCAACTCATTCTAGGGCACTACTGACCCTATCATTATGAGTATACCCACCAAAGCCAAGGTTCTCGCTTAACCTTTGCTCTGATACCAACTGTAACGACCCGAAATTTTCGATCCCGAAAATTCCAGATAGTTATGAAAAAGAAGAAAAAGATAGAAGAGAAGAAACAGAAACACAACACAGATCCTCACATTCGCAGCGGATAAAATATAATATGAAATAATAACAGTTTACAAAAGAATACTATATCTGTCAATTTACATTTTATAATACATCAGAGTTACTCTCATACACAACACTGAGCATATACGAATCAAATATCTCAGATAAACAAAAATAATAGTCACAGCGGAATCACTCCATACGTCCTGCCATCCAGTACTCCTCCTGAGCTCCAGAACGTCCTTACCTAAAAATCTGTAATACTCGGTCTGACCCGAGCATTACATCAAAGTAACACCCGGGTCAGGCTGGAAACCAGCGTGAGTAAACCCATATAACATGATATTCTAATACTCAAGTATATATAAAACCCGGGGTAACTCGTACTTTCCTACGAGTTCTTATCTCGTTATTTCAATACTTAATTCGCAAGTTTAAACTCAAGGTACCCTTACTTAGTTTCAATGGTTCAGTTCACTTAATTTATTTCATCCCAGCCTATTAATTCCACAAATCAATAATAAAGAATCATTTGTAGATTACAAAATCGAAATGGGTTCGGATATTTTATTTTTATACCTGACCCTGGTCTCTTCGAGACTCATGTCATCTTAATCCCGGTTTTTCAAAGGAAGTACTATTCAAACTTTAAATACGGGATGTCACTGTTTTAACCCTTCATATTATATCACATAGCATTCCACATCACATATCAGAGATTTCAACAAATCTAGAGCACAAAATATCATTCAACCATTTATAAAGAAGATAAATCAACTATACCATCTCTGATTTATTTAATTAACTACACCTGAATTAAATCAATTACTTAAATTACTTTTAAATCCTGCTTATAAATAAATTTCAAACAAAATTTCCATCCAATAAGCCTTTGTCTTAATTAATCTTCCTTGATCAATTATTCTTGATTTAATTACACTAAGTAATTTATTATAAATTTCTTCCACTAAGTAATCATCCTTCATATTGATTTCTTCAAGTAATAAATTCCGAACCTCTTCCATCCTTCAATTTATCACATCCAGTAATTACCCATCTTAATTACTTCACTAAGTAATTATTCATCAATAATTACATTAATTAAATATTTAAATAATCTCATGTTAATGATCTTCATTAACTATTAACAATTCTTTAATTTCTTTACTTAAGTAATTAAATTAGGATTAACCATTGTTAATTACAAATTTATTTAATCTTTAATTAATTTACTTAAGCCCTAGGTAATAAATTTAAATAACTTAATTAATTAATTCAAATCATTAATCAATTAAATTAATTAATTAACCATTTTACTTACCTAATAATCTAATGAATCACAAAACATTATATCTTAATTATCTTTAAGATAAAATGCTGTCTTGTTTATGACCAAATTTGCTTTAAGAAACATTGAAACATTTTACCTTTTGGGTTTACTTTAAATCTCATTTCGAATATAAGGTTTAAAATGAATTCAAATTCATCTTCAATAGAGTTTTAACATTCTACATTTTATTTACTTATCTATTCCAACCAGGATTCAAATTAAATTTTGAATCCATACCATAGAATTGATTCCATCTGGTTTAAATCTTGCTTCCAGTTTCTTTTCTTCCAGTTTGAAATAAATAAAAAAAAACAGGCAGGCTATAACCTATAACCCATACCTTACTCACATTCAACTCGAGACATTACTCGAGTCAAACATTGAAAACTTCGGTCACACACAAAAGCAACTCGAGAAACCCGAGTTCCCCTCCTTCCCAAACTTCGTCAGGTACAGCGGTGGCACCGTGCACATGCACCATCAACACAACCGCCTCCGGTCAACTACGACGATTTCTTCACATCGGTAACCACCCTCTAACCCTATTCCGATCATCAGAAAATCAGACTCCCCCCAAAATCAAAATCGAGCATACGACATAAACCTGGAGCGAGAACTCGATACTGAAACCCCTCATACTTCGCCCCTCCAATCGTTGGCATGTCAACACCTCCGGCCAAGCCTTCGTCAATGCCCCAGCGATCGATCCCAAGAGTTCTGTTGAACTCGATGCACCAGAGGAGTCGAGGCAAACCAATATCTTGACCATACCTAAACTAGGGCTACAGACATCACCGGTCTCCCATCGCCGCCATAGTGCTTGAAACGCCGACCTGACATTTTTCCCTTAATCTCTGATCATCCCTCCATTCCCAGGAACAACCACAAGCCTTCCGATCAACTTAATTGCCAGAGGCAACTCAAAACACCTAATTCGATCAAACTTAAACTGCACATTCAGAACCAACCTAAAAATTGTGATTACTCTTTTAAAAATCATGATTTTGTTTAAGACTTTAGTTTATAACCCGGAATCAACGAATCAGAATATTTTGAAATTTAAACAAAGTTAATACTTACCTGTTCTACTAAATTTCCAGAGCAATTTCCATTTTAGTTTTATTTAAATAAAATTCTACACTTTACTTCATGATTAAACATGCAAATTTGGTTTGAATCCCTACTTCTTAACAACTATTGGATCAAGAGATCATGAATTCAAATCAAAACTTGAATTTTTGAACTGGAACAGAGAGGCCCTAGGTGTTTACAGGCATGCACACATCCATCATTCACATAATCATAGAAAATTTATATATATATACAAATATTCTTAGCTTCAGAGATTCACAAGCAACTGAATTTATACCAAAGCTTTTAAGAAAAATGTTACTCACAGTTATATAAAGAAAAGAAGAATCTGGGTTAGTTTACTCACCTAAAATTGTGGATAGAGAATAAAGCTTTTGGTTTTAAAGAAAACACAACTTTGACCTTGCTTCCCAGTTCTTGTTTTGTTGATGATAATAGATGTAGCTGATGTTATTTGCTTTGTTGTAGAAGTATACTTCCTCTTTTAGTTGTTCAGGTTTGCTATTTTTTTTAAATGAACGAAAAGAAATAAGGAAGATATATGTAGAGGAGAGTTTTACAAGGACAAGTATTAACTTGGTGCAAGATTTTTAAATTTTTGATCAGAGATTTTTATTTCTCTTTGGCTTATCAGGCAAGATATGTGGAGGCTGAGTTGATTTTTTTGAACAATTCGAATTGACCAAAGTTGTGCTATCATTAAATGCAAAGGTACTTTATGTACATAGATACAAATTTGTTTTATTTTACCTTGTTTGTAAAAAAAATTTCCTTGCCCTTACTTGCCTGCATATCTAAACTTACAGGCTACATATTACTTTGCTTTCGTACTTGATATAAAAGTTGATTTAGTCAAGGTTATAAAATTTTTCTTAAGCTATCAAATACTTACCCTACTAATTATTTATTCTTATACTTATGTCAATATTTATAAGATCTATTTTATTTCAAATCGTATAAGTTGTTGTTAGAATAACTTCTTAGTTTTATTTTTATTTAGAGTTTAACTTTCAAATATTTGATTTATAACCTATATTCGCATTTATATATTTTATATTTCTATTCATATCCTATATTTTATATTCATATTCAATATTGATAGGATTACTTAAATTTCAACATTATTATCAAGAGTTCATTTATAAATATATTATATTAAATATTAATAATATGGAACTTTTAACTTAATTAAATAAGATAAATTTTACTATAAATATTATTAAGAGGGTTAATTTAAATTTACAAATCAAATTCCCTTTCAAAATACAATCCAAATAAACAATGGCAAATATTCCCAAAGGCCCTATTTTTTTTTAAGACGATAAGTTTACATTTTATTTAATTAGATTAAATATTTATTAAAATAATGATGCCAAAATACCGGGTCATCACAGTTTTATAAACATTTAAAAGTGTTTCCAAGAAATTTGAAAGGAAATTGAAAAACAAGTCAAAGCTAGGCGCGTCGCGTAACGGTAGTTCGTGATTTCGCGCCGTAAAAGTTAAATAAGTATACAAAGTGGAATATAGCTTGAAATCATTCGAAATAAGAATTTTCTGGACTATTATATCCATAGCTTTCCAAAGAGGAAAGAAAATCAGGATTTCATCAAGTAGATTTTGAAATATGTCCAAAACAATTTTCTATAAACATCGCGGTTTTGTAGTTCGGAATCCAAAAAAGGATTTCTTTATAAATGATATTTTTAATTGATTAAAAACATGAATTAAATTTGATAAATCTATTAAAATGGTTTAAAAGTGACTTGGAATGGAAAATATGAATTTTCAAATATTAAAAAGTTGTTTAAATCAAATAAGCTTATATATAGCACTTTCCACAGCACTTTTTTGCTGCGAATTCTATAACCTTTTAAATATGAGTTTAAACGTAAAGATTTTTCCTAGAATGAATTATGAATGTTTTTAAAAGGAAAATTTGGAGTTTAAAAGATAATTTGGAATCATATAATCAATTCCAAAATAATGCTAATAACTGAGTATGCGGAAATGACTAGTACATTTGTTCCGCCTGTGAAATCTGGGAAGATAAAACAAGGTGTTTAACTAAGGTTAGGGATGGAGCAACCAGTGCCCTGAACTTACTTGGCCTATGTTTTCTCTTATTAGGCGAGGGATGCAATAGATCGAAAGGAAAGCCCGGATGCTCTAAAAGATTATATTTAAGTTCTTCCAAGAAAAAAAAGAGAAAAAAATTCTTTGAATATTAGTTAACCACTTAACATCTTTTATCGATGATTAGTATGAACAAACCGAGAACGGATTTGGGTTATTCCTATCCGAAAAACCGGGTATCAGATTTGCTTGATTATGTTCAGCATGATAGGGGGTTCTCGCTTTGTGAACAGTGACGAAGCTTAGACTCTTACCCCTTCATGTCCCTAGTGTAAAAGGGTTGGTTGATAGTCGAGAGGCTTGCCGAAAAAGCAGATCCAAGGTACCACATGTAGTCACCTCCATGTTGAAAAGCACGAGTGCCCCCATGTTGAAAAGAAGAAGGGTAGCGGGATGGTTGAAAAACCTACCCGGGCGGGTTCAAAAAACCCGTTCGTGACATCTGGTATCAGAGCTGAACGTTAAGCGAGAACCTTGGCTTGGTTGCGGTAAAGTCTCATCAGAGATAGGGTTAGTAATACCCTAGGATGAGTGACTCATTGAAGATAGGGTTAGTAACACCCTAGAATGAGTTTGAGTGTATTATATATGAGTGCGTATTTGTTTGTGACTAATAAATTGTTTTGCGTTGATTTATCTGTTGAGTGATTTATGGATTCTGATCGATGTGCATGATCACCGTTATCGATGAGGGTTCCTAAACATTTAAACTAGGCGAACCGACACACTGATTTTGAGAAAAAATGGTAAATGAAATAATTTTACCTAGGATTATATTTTGAATATAAAGTATATATATTGAAAAGTTGTATAGTTAGAAATCAGGATTAGTTAAATTTAAATATGAACATCTTGTGATTATAATTTCACGATTTGACTATAAGATGTTTCATAAAGATAATCGATAAGTAAGAAATCTGATAAGCTGTTTGATAATAAGATTAGTTTAAGAAAAAAACATCTAAGATAAAAATGTATTTTACAAATAGAAAATGATTATGTAAATGGTAAATGTAAAAGGAATGAGAATTTAAATTCGAGTAATTTAAAAGAATTGTGGTAATTTAAATAAAGTTAATTAATATAAGATAAATTTATAAAAAGAATTTATAAAATAGGTTTTATAAAGTAATCTCTAAAGGATTTTGAAAATGGTATTATTTCAAATAAAAAGAGGTATTTTATGATAACTAATTCGATTGGTTTGAAAATAAATTAAAAATGGGAAAGTGATCGGATGGTAAGCACTTCTCTTAAGTATTACTCTTCTTGTTAAGAGGATATATGATACTATTGGTAGTACCCAGTTCCTTGGTATTGTTTTAGAGTTACTCGATCTATATAATTTTCTTAAGTTATAGAGATAGTGAGAATCATTAACTGAAATTGATTAGTAATATTTATAAAAGTATTTAAACCAAAGATAAATTGGGATCGCTAATTAATAAGATAAAGCAGAATTTTCGACGATTTTGAACAGTTGAAAATTTTCAAATCATACCTAACTCAGAGCTAAGAAATTGATGAAAAGTTTTGGTAAAAGATTATGAAATACTTTGAGTAAATGAAGTAAGATAAGGATAATTTATAAATCTGATTTATAAAGAAAAAAAAGAGATTTAAGAGTTAAGAGTTGGAGGATTTAAATACGGATGGTTTTAAATTTTGTTTTTTTCAAAGTTAGAAAATAAATAATAGTATTAAATAAGAAATAAGTTTTATAACTTATGAATTTGAGATAATAGAAAATTACAACAAAGTTTGAATTTGTTAGACGGACGGATTTAAGTAAAACCAATTTGAAATTTGGGATTTGTATATACTCTTAGGATGTAAAGGTATATCATACAAATATAGATTTAAGTCATGAACTATTAAGTAGAATAATGACTCTTTAAAAATGTAATTATAACCTGGAAAATGTTTTATTAGTGAATTCTAGCATTGATTAAGAATTTGGACTTAAGTCTTTAAAAGTGATTGATTTACATAAGTTATAAGATGAAATAAACTTAAGTAATAGTTTTACGAAATGATTCATAAATAATATTAGTGTTAAAGGAAATATACCAACTTAAAGGATTGTGGAATTATAATAAAGATAAATTATCTTTTGAGTAAAAAATGGTTTCTTTAAAATATTTTCCTTTAATAAAAATATTTGAAAATAAATAACTAAAGGGATTATTTGAAGAAGCACCTTTATAAAATGTTTGAATTTAAGATTGTTTATGAAAAGTTTTTGAAAGTTGATAAATACATATATTATATGTTGACCATTTCATCACACAAATTCTGATCTAAGATTCGAGTTCGGAACTTTGAGGTGTTTTCACTGGTCCGAAAAAAGATTTATCACTCGATTCTTCACGATGAACATTGATGAGGGTTTGTGGTTAGGTATTTTAGTTTTCTATCATAGTTGAGAGCTATGCAAGGAACGCAAAGGTTCTGATCTAGAAGCCTGATCGGAGTCCGCACTAAAGGATCGAGGGATCGATACTAGTTCAGAAATAAAGTTGTGTATTCGAATAGGAGATCGAACAAGATATTTCATACGGATGATATGTGTATATTATATGGAATTAAGTTTGAAGATAAATGTTTTGGGCAAACTTTTGTTTGGGTAATTTCGAGGACGAAATTCTTTTAAGTAGCGGAGAATGTAACGACCCATAATTTCACTACTTCGAAAATGAGAGATTTCGTTTTTTTTAATTTAAAAAGGTTTAAAACTTAAATAAGTAAGTTACATAAAATAGATAATAATAGAGAAATTATTTATTCTTATAGTTGATAATTTAAAAAGTATAAATTTGAATTTTAGAACAAATCAACAAAAGTTAAGTTTTGTTAAAAATAAATAAATGCTTAAATAAATAGGTTTAAATATTTATTTAAAAAGATAAATCTTATTGAAAACATTTAATAAAGATAATGAAAGTATATTAAAATATTTAAAAGTATGTTAATAATCGTTTTACAAAAATAACCAAATTTTGTCGCACTTTGTTAGTTTTACATACACTGTAAAATTAGAGATTTTGATATTATTTAAATATGATTTTAAAATATAAAGAGACATGTTTTAATTTATTTAAAGAAATAAAAAGTTCATTTTTAATTTTGGTTTACATAAATAAATAGTTAAACTGAAACGTGAATATGTGACCGTAAAACATTTTTTCGAAAATCAACGTTTTGTCGATTAAAAGTTCTCTAACGTTGCCGCACCTTTATTTTCTTATATAGGAAAATATATTCAAATAGTATAAGTATTAATTAATTAACTAATCAAGTTTACTTTTACTAAACATACTTAGAAAATTTTAGAAAACAATAAAGAAAAAGTAAGCACAAAAGGACAAATATGTCATTTCAAAGCAAAAGTTAAACATCAAATCAAACCAAACATAATTATTATATTCTTTAATTAATATTTAAGTGAAAATGACATAAAGAATGATTTGAAATGGTGATGGTAAGTGTTACTTTGCTTAAAAAGTAAGTAAGGGTATTTTGGTCTTTTTGCAAAATAATATTTTAATCCAAAACTTTTTCTATAAATAAGAATCCACTTTCTCACTTTTTTCACATCTTCTTCTTCCCTTTTCAAGCTTTTCTTCCACTCTCTAATGGCTTCGTCTCTTTTCCTTACTAACTTTTTCAAAACCATATCAAACAAAGTCAAAACTCCACCAAACTTTGCCAAAGACCTTAGAATACTATTAAAGCATGGTTTAACATCTAAGAAGTGAATAAATGATGGAGGAAGAGTTAGAATAGGGAAAGGACGAACCTATGGAGGAGGGAGGAGTAAGTCATGAAGCTTCGTAGCTTGAAAAAGAGAAAGAAGTGCCGCCCATTTCATTCCAAGGAAGTGGGAGAAAGTTTGAAGTACTACAGAAGCTCTGCCGAATTTTCCAAAGTTGGTTGAAGTTGGAAAAAAATAGTGAAGTGTTGGATTAAAAAGAATGTTGGTAGGAAGTTAATCTTTTGATAAAAGGTGAGTACTCAATGTTTATTTAAAGTTAAATCATCCTTATAACTATTTTAATATGTCCATTAAAATCCTTGAATAAATTATTTGAATGTTTGATAACTTGGATGTGAAATTGGATGATTATATGATTGTTTATGTGGTTGATAACTTGTTTGATAAATGACAAGAGAAATGGTTAGTGAGCATAGTTAATTCAGTGGAATTTAAATCCATAGAAATATGTATATGGAAGTTATTTAGCCTCTTAATGATTTTAAATAATCTAAAAAGATTGAAAATGATATTATAATAATATGATATTATAATATAAAATAAAATGGAATACGAGTTTAAAATACAAAAATATTATTTAAAATATGTTTAAAATGATTTAGAAATGTTTTATAAACATTTAAAAGTGTTTCCAAGAAATTTGAAAAGAAATTGAAAAACAAGTCAAAACTAGGCGCGTCGCATAACGGTAGTTCGCATTCGCGCCTTAAAAGTTAAATATGTATACAAAGTGGAATATAGCTCAGAATCATTCGAAATATGAATTTTCCGGACTATTATATCCATAGTTTTCCAACAAAGAAAGAAAATCAAGATTTCGTCAAGTAGATTTTGAAATATGTCCAAAACAATTTTCTAAAAACATCGCGGTTTTGTAGTTTGGAATCCAAAAAAGATTTCTTTATAAATGATATTTTTAAATGATTAAAAATATGAAATGAATTTGATAAATCTATTAAAATGGTTTAAAAGTGATTTGGAATGGAAAATATGAATTTTTAAATATTAAAAAGTTGTTTAAATCAAATAAGCTTATATAGCACTTTCCGCAGCACTTTTATGGTGCGAATTCTATAACCTTTTGAATATGAGTTTAAACATAAATATTTTTCCTGGAATCAATTATGAATGTTTTTAAAAGGAAAATTTAGAGTTTAAAAGATAATTTTGAATCTTATAATCAATTCCAAAATAAAGCTAATAACTGAGTATGCGGAAACGACTAGTACATTTTTCCCGCCTATGAGATCTTGGAAGATAAAACAAGGTGTTTAACTATGGTTAGAGATGGAGCAACCAGTGCCCTGAACATACTTGGCCTATGTTTTCTCTTTTTAGGTGAGGGGTGGAATAGATCGATAGGAAAGCCCGGATGCTCTAAAAGATCATATTTAATTTTTCCAAGAAAAAAAAGAGAAAAAAATTCTTTGAATATTAGTTAACCACTTAACATCTTTTATCGATGATTAGTACGAAGAAACCAGGATCGGATTTGGCTGATTCCTATCCGAAAAACCGGGATCAGATTTGGGTGATTCCTATCCGAAAAACCAGGATCAGATTTGGGTGATTCCTCTCCGAAAACCTCTTCAACCTCTTCAAACTAATTTTCGAAATAAAACATATTGAAGACAAAGATCTTCCTGATGTAGGATTACATGCCACTAGTCCATAGAGGTGAAATTTACCATATCTAAGGTGGCAGTAGTGCTATGTTATGAAAATCTTCGATTTGCAAGAATATGATTTGAAGTTAAGAAGGAAATCTTTGATTAAGATTTAATAAATGATTTGGGAATATTTTCCCTAAGTTAAAAGTTATAACTTGAATATAAGAAATCTTTGATTAAGATTTAATGAATAATTTGGGAATATTTTCCTTAAGTTAAAAGTTATAATTTGAATATAAGAATTCTTTGATTAAGATTCGATGAATGATTTGGAAAGGTTTTCCTATGTAAAAGAGAAAATGATTTGGAATCATTCCAGGTATTAAGAAAGGTTTAAATAAAATAAATGATTTAATAAATGAGGCTTAATGATTCCATATACTCATTGAAAAGAAAATGGAATAAATTGAAAAGAATATATCTAAGAAAGATATTTTATAAAAGATGAAGTAATTGATTGATGATTGATATCCACTTAAGAAGTTAACATCTTTTTATCGATAATTGGATTTCGAAGGAACCGGGGTCGGATTTGGTTGATTCCTATACGAAAACCACTTCGAACTAATTTACGTGTTCGAAGATTGAAGATAATTGAAGATAGAGATATTGAGACAAATAATAACGAGGGACTACTTGTTGATTAATTAGGGATAAACTCCCATTTCACTATATTGTAGTAGTGGTCTCTTTGTTATGAAAAACCTCAAAACCACAAGGGCTTCTCGCCTAGTAATGGCCGAGGAAAGTTACTTCGGTTCGTTCAGTCCTAGAATGAACTGGTATGGACGAATGTCTGACATTGCATTTCTGAGATAGAACGTTTAACTTTTACAAATGTACATCTGCTTGGTGGCGGAGAAGGCAACTTCTCTTAGCTTAACACCCTTCTCTGAGACATACGAGCTCAGAGGTTGTATGCTTGTGGGAGTCAAATAGTAATAAAAGGAATGGTAATGTGGCATCCAAAGTGAAAGAAGATGTGTTATGTGAAAAGGTAATCGTAGCCTCGAGCCTCATCAACCGGAAATGACCGAAACAAGGGTAGATGCAGCAAGGCTAAGTGGGTCATTCCCAACTAGGGTATGATCATCCCCTTCTAGATATATTTCTTCCGGCTATGCCATTCGGGATGGAAATTAATGTGGTTTGTATGCTAGAGCGCACTTGGTTAAAGGTCGGTAACGACCGGGGGATGACATATTCGGTACTACCTAGTTAAAGAGGTAGGTCGGTCTTGTGTTGGTAGAGCAGATGTTCTGTGCCTCGGGACATCCATCTAGAGGTGTACCCATCGGAAGGTAGTCTCTTCACCTGGTCATTTGTATGGAAATCCATTCTCCAATAAGAACCTGTGGTTTTGTTTGTATTAGCGTAATGAATAGCCTCGAAATGCTATATGGGTAACCATTTCAGATAAGATTAATAAGTTTAATTGCAAATGTATTCAAGGAATGTTACTAGAAATAATATCAAATGTTTTGATATAAAAGTGTTTTAAGTGATTTAATTTGTTAAAAAAAAAATATAAAGGTTGAATTAATTTAAAAGTGAAGGAATTGTGATTTAAGGAATTAAATCAATATTTAAAAATTTTAACTCGAATTTATATAATTCGAGATAGTTTAAAATTGAGATTTAAATTGAATTAGTTCAAACTGAATTTGATTTGAAATTTGGAAAGGAATTAAGATTAATTCAACTTGAATTGGGGTTAAATCAATTTCAATGGAAATTGAAGTTATTTAAATTGGAATTGAGTCAATTTAAATGGAAGTGAAATTTAAATTGAATTGATGGGAAATTAATTGGAAATGGAGATTGGGAAATTAAACAGTTTGGCTCTGGATTATTTTAAAAATAAATTGTTTTAATACAAATATATTTTTCCAAACTATTTACTATACAATCTTTCTTCTTAAACCCCAAACTATCTTATACTTATTTTACAATTATTTTTGGAACTATTTAACTATTTGAAACCGTCTTATAAACTAATTACTATTTTTCAGTTATATATATCTATATCTATATATACTTGAAAATCTTTGGATCATTTTAAACTTTGTATAAAACCTCTTTTATACTTCAAATATTTCAAAACCCTTTTCTTTCTGGCTAGATTCAATAAGGGAAGTTTATCATATTACAAAATATAACTTTATTTATTGTCAAATCAAATATTCAAGTTTGATTTCTTTATAAAGTTATTTACCATTTACTTACCTCCATAAAGTAAATTTCAACCAAAGAAATACCCAATTCCATTATATTTCACATAATATACCTTTCATTTTCGAAAACCATTTAAAATTTGAGGATAAGAAATTTGAAATGGTTTTCGAAAATGAAAGGTATATTATGTGAAATATAATGGAATTGGGTATTTCTTTGGTTGAAATTTACTTTATGGAGGTAAGTAAATGGTAAATAACTTTATAAAGAAATCAAACTTGAATATTTGATTTGACAATAAATAAAGTTATATTTTGTAATATGATAAACTTCACTCGGGTCAGGCCGAGTATTACATATTTCCAAGTATGGACGTTCCGGAGCTCAGGTGGCGAGCTGGATGGCAAGAACGTATGGAGTGTGATATATTGCTGTTTATTTGAGACATGTTAATTTTAACTGTCTAGTACATTTGTGAATGTTGTAACTCTGATGTATTAAAATGTAATTAACAAATGCAGTTTTTCTTTGTATAACTGATATTATTATTTGTTATTATATTTAATCCGCTGCGAATGTGAGATGTTGTGTTCTCTGTTCTTCTTTCTTCTTTCTGTTTCTTTCTTCTATCTCTTTCTTTTTCTTCTAACTATCTGGAATTTTCGGGTTCGAAAATTCCGGGTCGTTACAGTACCAACTGTCACGACCCGACTTTCTAAGCCCAGAATGACGTATCATGAATTAAGAAAGAAAGGGATAGAAGAAGAAAAGATAGAAAAGAAGAAACTCAACAATATCAGAATCTCACATTTCAACATAGTTGGGCACAACTAATACGTACGGCACTTATTGGAGTTTGGATTCCATACAATGGCAGGGCTACTGGGGTACCGCCCGTCACAGTACGTGGCCTAGATCACCGTACCGAGGATCACGCCCAATCCCCTGCAACACAAGGCCGGAACATCCCTTACTGGATAATTCCCGCACAAGACATCCCAGCAGTTGGAGCTCACAACTGCCCACACAGCCGAATAATAAGAAGGGACCTCTAGACAGGGATAATCTTGTCCTACTTGGGTGCTACCCACTAACCTTGCTGCACCTCCCCTGTTTTAGCCATTCCCGGTTGATGAGGCTTGAGGTTACGATTACCTTTAATCAGAACATATCACTTAGAATGCTCATCGTCCGCCTGACGATGTGCTGAAAGCATTCAATCCATACAAGTTCGTTCTGGGTTCGAACGAAACCGAAGGCATTATCTCGTTACACTCATTTTGGAATCACCCTCAGAGTTAACGACAATAACCCTTGCACTCTGAATCTTCATCTTCACTTGAGATTAACGACCTATCGTTAATTTGGATCGATGTGGTATTCGGGTCTCCAGACCTGGAATTCCGGTATACGGAAACCCGATCCCGGTCTCATCGAAATCCAAAACGTATCTTTTAAAGGCCAAGTTGTTTTAATACTAAAAAAAAACTTGTTTATGCTTTAAATTTTAAACTAAGATATAATTTCTATATAAAAAAGTATTATTTTAAATGTATATGGTATTTGTAATGATTGGTTGAGATGATAATAATTTATCATCTAGGATTAGGAGTCTAAGTGTTGAGGTTGGAAGTGTATTTGTCGAGACTGTAAACCTAATACCGTATCGAGTGAACTTTACAGTTGTGTAGGATTTCATCAATCTCTAAAGAAAACCAGTTAAGGTTTGGAGTCTATCTCTGAAGTTGGATGAGTATGAGTAGAGTTGGATCTGTCGATTAGACAGAAACGAGTAATAGTATCTGGGTAACCTCAGGTAAAGTGTAACGACCCGACTTCCTATGCCTAGAAAGTCGCATCATTATGAAGAAAGAAAGGGGTAGAAAATAGAAAAGAAGAGAAGAAAGAAAGAAACAACAACAACGATCTCACAGCGGAACGAATAAATTATATTAATAACATAAACTATTACATAGTATACAACAATTTACAGAGTTACACAGCATATACATCACTTACTAGACAGTTATAAACATCTGTCTAGACATTACAACTCAAATACAAGACAAGACACTATCACAGATATCAACACAACGGAATACTATATCTACGAACGCCGAAGCCTCCTGCTCCATTGCTCCTCCAAAATATTCGTCAAAGCTAAACCTGAATCCCTTGGCTACTCGTAAAAATTTGAGTATTTTTGTTTTACTTTATATATATACTTTCACAAAACAATTTATCTTATGATAAAAGACTATTAAACAATGAATCCTTGATTTAAATCTTAAATATCATTTTCAAAAGTATTAAATCAAATTATCCTTTCAAATTACAAATTACAAATGATTTTTAAATAGATTTAATACTTTAGAATCCCCCCTTGAAATGAAAAGTATATTTATGAAATATAATGGAATTGGATATTTCTTTGGTTGAAATTTGCTTTATGGAAGTAAGTAAATAGTTAATAACTGTCATGGCCCGCAAATTCGTACCTCCTGATTAATCACTAATCTCCATTGATTAACTCAGAATGAACGGGAATACGAACTATGATGGTTTAAGAAAGAAGAAAAAGGTAGAAGAAGAAGAAAACAGAAGAAAAGAGAAGAAAAGAAAGAAGAAGAACAACAGAAAACATCTGAACGACATCAATAGAAACACAGAACAGAGACAATATCAGAATCTCACATATCGCAGCGGAACAATATATAATAGATAAATGAATATCATTTTAAAAACAAAAGAATTATATCTGCTATTACATTACATCACATCATATCATCAGAGTCAATAAACAACAATGGACAGTAATATAAACTTGTCCTCATACAGAATATACAGCGGAATAAATACTATCAGATACAAATACTACGTCTCGTCCTCCAACTTATCTCCAAAGCTCCAGAATATCCAGAATATCCTGATAACATAACTCTAGACTGCCCGTGTGGAAATTGGTGGGCACCCAGAGTTTAGAAGGGAACAATAAACTCCAAGTCAGTCATGGTGACTGGTGTGAGATCGTAAAACAGTTATTCTTTAAAATAAACAACAGGATAATTTTAAAGTCAATTCGAAATGCTTTTGGAAAATGAAACTACCATAAGACCTCCCACCACACACAATGCAAACGCAGACTTGGAGGAGATTTCTTCTTATGATAGTCAAAGATGCTTACTACGCAAAAATCAAATTCTTTTTGATATTATTATTAGTGCATAGTGTAGAAAACATTTCGAAAGTATAATATTAATCTTAGCCAACATACGACCAATATCGTATGCCTACTATAGCTACCATCTAAACAGTGGTGACCACCGTACGTAAATGGCAGGTTCTACAACTAATACCGTACAAGTCACGTATTGGAGTTTGGATTTCCAACAAATGGTCAGGCTAAGGAACTTCCTTTTCCACGATGGGTACGTCCCTGGAATAGACGACCCGAGAACCTAACCGGATCTCTACCAACACAAGGCCGGGTTACCTCTGCAAAAATAGGTAACTACTGACACGCGTATGCCATCCCCCGATCGTCACCGATCTTCCCAAGGATCCCCGATTCGCAACAAACCACATAGATAATAATAATGCAGTAACCACAGAGGTTAAGTATCTGGGCTCCATACCATGATACCACCTTTATCCAGAAGGAATGACATACACTAAGGGGCGCTACTCCCTAGAACCTTGCTGCATCCTTCCTGTTTCGACCATTTCCGGGGGGTGAGGCTCGACGAAGTCTCGTCCACAAAGCTACGCTTTCTCAAAAAAAAGCCCTGCTTCGGGTCAAACAAAATGATCAACCTATGATCACAAAGATATAAGATCAAACAAATGATCATATCACAAATGATCAAACATTGATCATTTCACAGCAACACTCAGTATGCCACGTTACCAAATTGGGATATATTGCTGATAAATTTCAACTACATAACCTCTGAGCTCGTACGTCTCAGAGAAGGGTGTTAAGCTAAGAGAATAAATTCTCCGCCACCAACAGAAATGTAATTGAAAGAAATCAGCTTTATATCTCAAATTGTAACGTCAGACACACAATCCATACAAGTCTGTTCCGGGATCGAACAGAACCGAAGGCACTTCTCACGAAGCCCTTGCATATCCGGATAATTTTCAATCACGTCAGGACTTCCCGTCACTAAGGGTGATAAAACCTCTAAATCGAAGATCAGTCGATGTAGAGTAACTCGACGGTAATCCTTCCATTTTCAAAAATATCCGGTCTTCAACACCGGTCTTCGAATGCAATTCATAACGACGTATCACATATTCGGAATGGGTTATACGACCCCATGGTCCTTTCCCGGCTAACCCGAATAGTGAGCGATTATTCAAAAATAAGTGTGGCATTCAAATTCATCCAATTCACAACAAATACCTATCTAAAGGTAATTATTGATAGTCGGTTATTTAACTATCAATAAAAATGCGCAACATCATCAGATTCCAAATAATTTTCCAAATTATTTCATCTTCAAAAATATCTTTACTAGATATAAAAATTTCCACACTTCAAAAATAAATCAACGTTTATTTTTAAACAACTTCGCTTTCTTTTATAAATTCCGTATCGAATTTATACTTTCGAATATCTACTGATATTCGATTTTCAAATCATTTTCAATATTAAATTTCAATTCATCTTTACAAGGATAAATTCTCAAACGTTTCATTTCACTTTGGAAAAGCATTTCCATACTTAATAATAAGTATTTCACAAATCTATTTATTTTCAACATTTGAGAATACTCGATATACTTAAATCAAAAATTAAGTATATATTCATTCTTTAGGGAAAATATTCTTTTAACACATTTATTTGAGTCAAAACGAATGTTACGTAAAACATCGTTACGACGACCCAAAAAATCACTAGTATAGGGATTCGGATTTTAAGATAGATATATAAATCCCAATACTACATAAAACATTTCCTTTCGGAAATCATTTACTATAACAACAGTGTTATAGTCCATCATTCCCTTCTATTTCTCGAAAACGTTTATTTTTACAATAAATGTTGAAATCTATGATTTCGATAGTTCACACGTTTAAAAACATCTTTTAAAACAATTAACTTCATTTATAATATCGCTTTCCCAAAACCATATTCATTTTACTTAAAGATATATTCACTGTCCAAATCGTGAATATACTTCACTAACCACATTTCAATCTTTTCTACACATTTATTTCAAAAATTATCCACTGTCCAAAATCGTGGATAAAATTCCCTTAATAATCTCTATATTTAAATTCATCAAATTTGATTGATTTCGAATTTATAAAACAACGTTTATAAATTCACCTTTATATTTTCTAACAACTTTGATTTATAAAATTCTCCTTTTATTAACTTCTAAAATTACTTATCAAAATAAGTGATTTTGGATTTATAAAACAATGTTTATAAATCACTTTTATACTTCATAACCATTTCAACTTATGAAATCATTTCATTTAGAAATTTCTATTTATATCCCATCTCAGTGCAAAAATCTAATTTATAAGTAAATTACTTATAAAGCGTTTATTCTACAACATCTATTCACTTTATAACTTCACGTTATAATTTATTAATTTCATTCACTTATGAAATCCTTTTATACTTCTTTTTAACACTTATAAAAATTCGTTTTATAAGTCCAATATTTTGATTTATAAAATATCAATTTGATAAATCTTTTTTTTTTACAAATCGTTTATAGTTATTTAAAAATCCCGACTTAAACCCTTTTATAAATAAATCAACTATTTATTTCAAAAACGACCCTTTGGTTTTATTTCACTAAACATTATAGCTTTTATAACTTTAAAATTTTAACGTTTATAAATCAATTCAAAAATTCCATAAAACGTTCACTTTCAAAAATCACTTTAAAGTAAAAGTTGTTATTTTTAAATTTCAAAACTGAATCCGATGATGCAACAGCACCAATCAGTCCATCACAACAGTCAATATCATATATCAATATGATAACAGAATATATATCAATATCTGTAAATAAGTAAATACAGTTGAGGAATCCAGTTGGATCCCTCCAACCTGTTTCCCTGCATCCAAAGACGTTAGCACAATACCAATTCCGCTCCAGTACGGAATTATCGCGGTATATGAGTTTTTATAAATCCGCTTACTAACGGCGCAATAGGGTCTCATCCGCTATACGAGGCGGGAAATCATCAATCCAATATATACATATGCCAATATGTATATACTGCTATATATATATATATCCTACTATATCTAATATCACAATCCAAACAGACAGTCAAATCAATCAATAACTGTAAAATTAAATTTTCCTTCGAGTGAGAAAATCTCACCTTAGCTTTTTAAATTTGCCATCCATTTCCAAACTTGACTCGATTTCTCGATCATCTTGATTTTTTTAACCTTATATAAATAATTATACAACTCATTAATATTTGAACAAATCGAATAACAATTTTTCATTTTGATAATTTTCATTAACCAATGATTTTATTCTAACCCAGTTTATTTTAAACAAATTCGCTTAACAAAAATTTAAATTAAACAATTAAATTTCCTTTTCCTAAATAATCATTGGTAATCAGAATAACTGAACACATATATTTTTATTTTCCTAAAATATCATATATACATGTTTATATTTACTGTAAATAACAAAACAAAGAATTCCTTTCTTGTAAAACTTTCTACTCCTTTTCTGTAATCTACTTATATAAATTTCTATAACAACTTTAAAATAAAACAGCATTATATACGTATACTTATTTATCTTATTTTACATAAATCCTGTTCATATTGTTTTCTAACCTGACTGTAAATTAAGACATTATTTTCTTTGTCCTGTTAATTTATACAGCATATGTAATTTAAAATAAAATTAAGGTTATTACCTTACTGCCAGTATCACGATTCGATCAAGCTGATTCCAGGCGACATTACGACCACGACAACCCTAAATCGACGAGCATCTCCAATCCAAGTCGAACAGTGCCATCGATCGAACTCGAATTTAACATCACCATCGACCAAATCGAATTCGCTTTCGAACCCTTCATCGCGACCTCGACCCTTGAACGCGGCGCCACCATCCTGTCGATCTTCGGCCAAACCCTAATGCCGATCGAACAAAGTCTCTATAGGCTCTACGAACGAGCGCGAACCCTACTCTACAGCGCCGCTGCTGGTTCCATCTCATCGCCGATGCTGCCCCAAATCGCGAGTTCCCTCCACCCTTCGACACGCTGTACACGAATCCCCTCAGCCATGCTCAAACGCGAACGACAATCGCGACGAACTTCCCCAACGCGACTCTCGAAATCGCGACTTGCCTTGGATAAAACGCGGAAGCAATGCTGGAACGCACGCCCAGATCTCTGTTTTATTTTCGAACGAGACTTGATTCGTTCGTTCGTTTTTATTTTTCCTCTGAGATTGATTTTGAAAACGAAGAGGAGGGGGAGAGGGTTATTTGAAACGAAAGGGTATGGGCTGCACGATAATCTCGTGATGCTCGGCGTGAACAACGGGGGAAAACGTGGGATATTTATAAATTTTAAATTTTAAAATTAAACTGAATTTTCTTTTAAAATTTCGACGCGTTTATGCGTCGTACGATTGCGTAACAACTCAAAAAAATACGAAAATTGAAATCCGACAATAATTCAATATTACGGACCCAATGGAACTGGTTTCGTCGAATTCCGAGACTGTTTGAAAAATGACTATTTTTAACTATCGGTTAAACGATATAAATTTCAAAACTGATCAAACCAATTCGAAATTGGATTCTGAAGCTTCTGTTATCTTCAGAATTACCAACACGAGTTTTATAAGCTTTCCAAATATTTTTCTCTAGCTTTAAACTGAAGATTTAAATTTTTATTCAACTATTAACAGATTAAATTCTAAAATTTAATTGCCGATTTAAAGTTATATTCGGGATTCAAATTAAATTATCGTTCAAATATTTAAAATTAATTAAATATTTTCAATTTAATTTGTTCGAATTTCTGGGTCGTTACAATAACTGTATAAAATATTTATCATATTATAGTTGTCCGAGACATGTTAATTCTAACTGTCTAGTATATTCATGAATGTTGTAACTCTGATGTATTAAAATGTAATCAACAAATACAGTTTTCTTTGTATAACTGATATTATTATTTGATATTGTATTTTGATCCGCTGCGAATGTGAGAATTTGTGTCTTGTTCTGTTTCTTCTTCTATCTCTTTTCTTTTTCTCCTAACTATCTGGAATTTTCGGGTTCGAAAATTCCGGGTCGTTACATTTGGTATCAGAGCTATACTCAAAACATTTTATACTATATACTTATAGTATCTTCAAATCATACCCTTTATGATTTATCAAAATCTCCTTTACACAAAATCGATTACCAAAAATCGATAATTCTCAAACTAGGCTTTCCAAAATCCAAAATTGATTTCTCAAAAATCAAAAGCCCTTTCCAAAATCCATAGGTTCCCAAAACCTTTTCCAAAATCATTCTCATAAGATCCTTTATATATATAGATATAGATATATATAACTTTGAAAACTTTGGATCATTTCAAACTTTGTATAAAACCTCTTTTATACTTCAAATATTTCAAAACCCTTTTCTTTTAGCAATAGATTCAAAAAGGGAAGATTTACCTTATATAACAAGGATATATAACTTTATTTTATTCTAAATCAAATATTCACATTTGATAAATCTTTTATAAAGTTATTAACCATATTTCTTTTCAAAAACCATTTTACAGTTCTTATCCCCAATCTTCAATATCAATTTCATTCAAATCCGTACGATGCACACATATCATCCGTACACAATATCAATCTGATCACTCAATCGATCACACAATTTCACTTCCGAACTAGTATCGTCCACCCGACTTCCTAGTGCGGACTCAGATCTGGTTTCTTGATCAGAAACCGTCATTCTCCTTGCATAGTCATAGCCATGATAGAGAATATCCAGAACCAATCAACAATCCATATCCAGGTTCGTCGTTGAAAATCGAGCGAAAAAATCCCAACTCGGATCGATAATACTATCTCGAAATTCTGTGCTCGAATCTGGATCAAATCACTATGCGAATAGAATAATATACGTATATCCTACGTATTTATCTTTATTGGTTATTAGCCAAATCAGTTTCCTTTTCTATTCATATTTCCTTTAATTTCATTCACTTATTCCCAATTGCTTCCATTTTCAATTAAGTTATTATTTCAATTACAACAGTTGGAATTCTGACCAATTTAAATTTAAAAATAGCTTGAAAAAAAATTTAAAATAGATAAGTAGTTGAAAAATAGTTATTAGTTTGTAAAATATCTGTAAAATAGTTAAGTAGGTATAAAATAGTTAGATAATTGCAAAATATTTTTTTAAAATAGTGATTAGATGTAGGTAACTGAAAAATAGTAATTAGTTTATAAGACAGTTTCAAAATAGTTAAATAGTTCCAAAATAATTGTAAAATAAGTATGAGATAGTTTGGGGTTTAAGAAGAAAGATTATATAGTAAATAGTTTGGAAAAATATATTTGTATTAAAACAATTTATTTTGAAAATAATCCAGAGCCAAACTGTTCAATTCTCATCAATTCAATTTAAATTTCCATCTCCATTTAAATTAACTCAATTGCAATTTAAATAACTTCAATTTCCATTGAAATTGATTTAATCCCAATTCAAGTTGAATTAACCTTAATTCCTTTCCAAATTCAAATCAAATTCCATTTGATTTTTAAACTTATACATCTTCAATCACAATTCTAATTAATTCAAACCAAATCCCATTTGAACAAATTTCAATTTAAAACTCAATTTTAAGCTATCTCAAATTTATATAAATTTGAGTTAAATTTCTAAATGTTGATTTAATTTCTTAAATCAAATTAACTTATATCTTTAAACCATTAAATTCTGAATCCAAATTCCAAATTCCATTTTAAAATTATCTTTACTTAACTTATTACAAAGTTCAAATAAGAATTCAAAAACAATTTAATCTTCAGATTCTAATTTATCATCCATTTCAATTTCCAGATCTCAAACCCATTTTGAGATCACTCATAACTCCCATTTAAATTAACCATTTAACTACCCAAGTTAAATTTAAATTTCATCTTGAAATTTCCAATTCAAGTTGTTCATTCTAAACTCATTTAACTTCCTTAAGTTAAATTAAATTTACTTAATCCGGTCAACTTTACACAATTTGAATTCCCATTCAAATTTTAAACTTCAGATTAATAATCTTTCCCCTTTTAAGTTTAAAAACTTACTTTACTTTGGGTTATACATCACATTCCAATTTAAAACTCAACACTAAGTGTTCATTTCAAATCATCATTGGTATTATGTATTCCTCATATATACATTTTCTTTACACACCAAGTTATACTTTAAATTTTAAACCATTCTTGGTTTAATTCAAAAACAATTTTTTTTTTAAATTTTCCAAACAACTCTTATTTTAAAATAAGATCATATTCAAAAACAACCTGAATAATATTTATTCATTTTCTTTTAATATTTTGAAATCAATTTCAAATGTTTTCAAACTTAGGATTCAAAACTTCACAATTTAAATCCATTTTTAATTTACAAATTATACTCATCTAAGATTATTTCCCTAAAACATTTCATTTTACTTAATCATTAACAACATTTCATTATTAAACATAACTACCATTTATGATAATAACCAAGATTATTATATCTGGAAACCAATTTATTATTATCTTTATTCTGATAACACTTCTACAAATTCAAGATTTTAATTATAGTTTGGATCCATTTCAACTTATCTTCATTCAATTTTAATTTGGTTGTATTACTATTACCACTTATATTTAATTCAATAATTTAACAACCAATTACCTTAATAGAAATATTGCTTTATATATCAAATATAATTTTATATAAAATCATTTACCTTTAAAATCATTTAAAATCTTTATATAGAAAACTAACAAGTACGTTCTCTCATATATATATACACTCAACTCATTCTAGGGTACCATTGACCCTATCCTAATGACTAATCCCAACAGAGCCAAGGTTCTCGCTTAACCTTCGCTCTGATACCAACTGTAACGACCCGGAATTTTCGAGCTCTGATACCAACTGTCACTACCCGACTTTCTATGCCCAGAAAGACGTATCGTGAATTAAGAAAGAAAGGGATAGAAGAAGAAAAGAAAGAAAAGAAGAAAGAACAACAACATCAGAAACTCACAGTGGAACGAATGAAATATAATATATCATGTAAAATATTACATAGTGTCATATACATCAGAGTTACACAACTTATACAACACATATTAGACAGTTATAAACATCTGTCTAATTCATACAGCTCAAGTATCACAGATACAGACACAACATATACATCACTTACTAGACAGTTATAAACATCTGTCTAGACATTACAACTCAAATACCAGACAAGACACTATCACAGATATCAACACAGCGGAATACCTCATCGATCCAAATTTACGATAGGTCGTGAATCTCAAGTGAAGATGAAGATTCAGAGTGCAAGGGTTATTGTCGTTAACTCTGAGGGTGATTCCAAAACGAGTGTAACGAGATAATGCCTTCGGTTTCGTTCGAACCCGGAACGAACTTGTATGGATTGAATGCTTTCAGCACATCGTCAGGCGGACGATGAGCATTCTAAGTGATATGTTCTGATTAAAGGTAATCGTAACCTCAAGCCTCATCAACCGGGAATGGCTAAAACAGGGGAGGTGCAGCAAGGCTTCGTGGGTAGCACCCACTGAGAGCAAGATAGATCCAATATCATTGAGTAAAAGTATTAGTTTTCATTTCAAAAGTATTAAATCTATTTTCCACCAAGGGGGGATTCTAAAGTTGATCCTGTGAGGAGTCCGGAATAAACTAGTTCCTGAGGATTATTTGTGTAGCGAAAGTCGAAGGGCTGGTGCCCACGGAGGCATTTGGGTTATGTTGTGACGACAGTTTAACTCAATGTCACTGCGATCTACTGCAGACCATAGCGAAAGTCGTTTGTGCCGCTGAGAGCCAACTGTCTACGTTTGATTTTATATCGGTAGACTGCGACCTATGTGGGAGAAGTTTCATTATTTGGCAACGAAATTCAATGGCGCTGATGCCTACAGTTATATGGGTTTGTGCTGTGCTAGCAACGTAAGGCCCGGGTATAACTGCGATCTGTAGCGGGTTCCATGGCGTAATCGAGGAGCGCGGAGACCTACAGTTATCTGTGGATTTTGCCGGGATGGCAACGTAACCATCGGGTTAACTGCGACCATGGATGGGGGTGATGATTTCCAGAGCATTCTCACCAAAGATATTTCCTCTATTTTCAAAAACGTTTTCGATATTTTCAAATAAAGTATTTTCCAAATATTTTCACTGGGTGTTGAAAATGGGTCTGCTAAGTACTTATAGATTTTCAGTCTTACGCCTGATCAACGTATGACCGAATTTCTATGAGAACGAGAATGGACTTGTTGAAACATCGAGTTATAAAAGTATTTTTATAAAAACTAATTTAGTAATATTATAAAGATTTTTAAAGTGTTTTTAAAATATGTTCAAAGAGAAAATTTATCTGATAATAAGTAAATAAGTAAATTCTGGCTTCGTTCCTTTTCGAGGACGAAAAGATTCTAAGGGGGGAGGAATGTGATAACCCGGATTTTGGAACATCTGTTGATTGATAATTAACTGGGTTAATTAATAGAAATACTGATTTTATTTGGATTAATAAATGAAATTTTGATAATTAGAATATATCTGGATATGTATATAGATGAATTTGAACTATAATAAATACTGACTTATAAATATCTAGATAAATATTCATTTGATAATATTTGTTTAATGATCTTCTTTTATAAATATTTATTTGGTAAAATTTATCTTTTCAAAACTAATATAGTATATATATAATATTAGTTTTATTTTTCAAAAGCTAATCAAAAATATATTCTATATATATATATTGATATATCTTATAAATAGGAAGTTTTTAATATAATAAAAGCTTAATATTCAAATTGTAATATATATGAATATATATATTATGATTTGGTTTGTGTTTTAAAATTCAACACAGTAATTTTCTAATTTAATGTTAAAATGTTTTCCTATTTGAAATGTGTATATATATTTGTATATATATTTGAAATAGGAAAAATATTGATTTGGATTTAACAAGAGTTTTCAAACTTTAATATATATATATATATATATATATAATTTGTAATTTAAAAGGTTAATTTGATTTAATGCTTTTGAAATGATATTTGAAATTTAAATTTTAATAACAAAGTTAATTTATTATTATTATAAACATATAGTTCAACTTGAGTTTTAGATAAGATTTAGATTTAAAAGTTCATTTGTTTAATATTCTTTCATTTTAATTTTAACACAAGATAAATTTGTTTTAAATTTTAAGAGTTAAATTAAAATAGATGTTTCAAACATATAAACATTAAATTGAATCAAAATATAAGTTACTTGAATTCATATGAATATTTATTAAAGGATAAGTATACACATTTTATAATCATATGAATATTAAATAAATATTTGTATAAGGCTTAAATAGATTATTAAAAAGAAAATCACATTTTTAAACATTTAAAATAACACTTGTTAACTTTTTAAATGTATGTTAAGACACTTGTAAATCTTTGAGCATAGGTGTAAGAAAATTAAATCATACAAGGGACAAATGTCATATTCTTGACATTTTAATTTAAAATTAAAATTGTAAAATAATAATAAGTTGTACTCTCAGCTGAAAGATCATCTTCATCTCAACCAAAATGAAAATCGAAACATAGATCTAAGAAATGGAAACCTGGAAATTAAAATTCAAAGGAAATAAAGATCTGGAAATTTCAAATGCAAATCAGAGGAAGGAGATCAAGGCAAATTCAAATAGCAGCTTCAAATCTTCAAATACAACTTGAAGTTCAGAAAAGGGAAATCTATCAACTAGTAACCAGGGATCAAACAACAAGTTTAAAATTCAACTAAGCAAAAAAAAAAGAAATCAAGTTCAAAACTGGAACAAGCCTGGAAACAGAAATATGTTATCTGCTTCTCTGTTCAAAACATTGCAGGTGAGTACTCCTACCTCATGAATGTAAACATGCTTGTATATGGATAAATATGCAAATGTTTGTGTGTGTGCATGCCTGAACATAGATATATACTTCTCTGTTAAAACCCAAAACAGTGAGTAAACTTAAACCCTGGAATTCTGTTTAAACTGATGTTGAGTATTGTCTTGTGAAAATGTTATATTGTCTGTTATAATTTATGTATGCGTGCTCTAAAACATGTTGATATGAAGTATATGAACATGCATGTCTGTTTACCAGTAGATATAACTCTGTACATATCTCTGTTTTAAATTCAGAGACAAGATTTTGAAGAAAATCTTGTTCTTTTTATTCATTCTTTTAGAACTTCAGCTTTTCAAACAAAATATGGTTGTTTAGGTAAAATCTTGAATTTAAAAATAAGTTCAAACATTTTAAATGTTAGAACTGTCTGGAATCAAGAAAAAATCAGTGAAATGTATAAATATGTTTAAATTCAATTATTTCAATTCGATGGTTCAATTATATAATTTGATTCAACTCAGAAAATTAAGATTTTTAAAACAAATATGGTGATTTTTCATTTAGTAATTTAAGAGCAGATTGGAGTTGAACTTGAAATGGGTTTTCACCATTTTCTGGCGATCGAGAGACATTGGGATCTCGGGGTTTTGATCGAATCTTGGTTGATGGCCAGGAATGTCGAGAAAAATGTCAGATGATTTTATCATCCATCGTGGCGTTGGCAATTGGACGAAATAGGGTTTTAGCACTTGGTTATGTCGTAGTGGGAAACGTGACGACTGGAGCATCTATGATGAATCGAGTGTCTCCGGAGTGATGGGGATGGATGCGTGAATGGCTTGGGAAGTTATGACCGGAGTTTCAGGAGGAACGGTGGTCGGAGGCACGATGGCGAGGCGATTCTTCCAGGCGATGTCGAGTTTCTGTTTTCAAGTGGAAGGCTCGATTTCATTTTAGGCTAGATGTTTTCGATTGGAGGATCGGAGTCGTGAGTCGTGGTGATTTACAACTTGCTGAAGGTGGTCGAGTTCGTCGGAGATGGCTGGGATCACTGTGCACGTGCACAACGTTGATATGCGTATCAGGGAAGATGGGATCGGAGCTACTCGAAGGAAGCTCGGTGGTTTTTGAAGTTTAACTCGGGTAATAGCTCGTGTTCGAGTAGGGTAGAGAATTGCAGTTTAGTTGATAAAAGAAACTAGGAAGAAGAAGAAGCTGCAAGGGGAAACTCGTGACGATCTCGAGTAGGAACGTGGGAAACTCGAAGCAGGGATCGAAGAGAGGAAAAGTGTTAAGCACGTTTTATAAAAATAAAAGTTTGGAATTTAAAAATAAAATAAAAATGATTCTATGTTTAAACTTTTTTAGACTTCTTTTTAAATGTTCTTAAACTCTATTTTAATGGTATGTTTGTTAAATTTAAGTTTGTTAAAAACTTAAATAAAATGTTTTAAAAACTTAACCAATTTATAAATATAATTAAATGTTAATTTAAGGTTAAGTTTAATAATGTGATTAAGTAATTAACAAAGGAAAATGATTTGTTAAGGATAATTAAGATTTTGATAATTTAATAAAGAATAATTATGGGTTAATTAATCTCTGATTAAGGATTAATTAATTTAAAATTAAGTTTTATTAATTAATAATTTAGGTTTATTAATTAATAGTTAAAGGATAATTAATCTCTGATTAAGGTTAATTAATTGACTTATAGAAGTAATTAAGGTATGATTAATTAATTAAATGATTGTAATTAATTAATAAATTGATTAAGCAGGATTAAGTGTTTAGTTCTTAAGTAATTAATTAAATTTAAGATAATTTAATTAATTATAATCAGGATTAATAAATTCTGTTTGAATAATTGTTTGAGTAGAATGTCTAGATTAATTGATATATATTGGGTGATATTCTGTGGTACTCTGTGATATGCTTTGGATATATCTGAGATGAATGTATGGATTATCTATGATAAATGCTATGTGAATTCAAAGTGTTGAATTGAATTGTTTAACTTTAAAACAACTTGACCTTTAAGATACGTTTGGATTTCGAAGAGACAGGGATCGGGTATCAATAAATACCCGAACCCACTTCGATTTATAACTTACATTGATTCTTTATAAATTGATTTGTGAAATCAATAGGCTGGTTTAGAACAATATGGACCATTTAAATTAAGTTGGATACTTAGATATTGTTTTGACTATATAAGTTGATTACTTGTAGAAAAGTACGAGTTACCCGGGTTTAAATAAGTTTTATAGATTGAAATTTCATGTTAGATGAGTTTACTCACGCTGGTTTCCAGCCTGACCCGGGTGTTACTTTGATGTAATGCTCGGGTCAGACCGAGTATTACAGATTTCCAGGTAAGGACGTTCTGGAGCTCAGGAGGCGAGCTGGATGGCAGGAACGTATGGAGTGTGATATATTGTTATTTATTGGGACGAATTATTTTAACTATCCAGTGATTAAGAAATGTTGTAACTCTGATATATAAAAATGTAACTAACTGATACAGTTTTCTTTGTATAACTGATATTATTATTTGCTATTGTAATTTGATCCGCTGCGAATGTGAGAATCTGTGTCTTGTTCTGTTTCTTTCTTCTATCTCTTTTCTTTTTCTTCTAACTATCTGGAAATTTCGGGTTCGAAATTTCCGGGTCGTTACACTTGGTTATGGTAAAAACCCGTCTGTGTTTATGTGTGGACGTGGTCTTATGAGATACTCTTTCTTTTCAAAGGATTTTATTTAAAGGCTGATATATGACACTGTCATTTATTATTGAGTTTTTCTCACGCTGGTTTATCATTCGGGTATTTTCAATACTCGTATCAGATCCGAGTAGTTTCAGGTTTAGTTGAAGACGGTTGAAGTTTCCAGAGGAGAGTTGGAGATATTCATCTACGTATGTCATATTCTATTATCCGCTGCTGTTGTTTGTTTTTGTTTGATGTATGTCAGCAATTGTAAGGATAGATGTTTATAACTATCCAAGTTGAATTTAAGTTAGACTCTGATATACGTGTTTAAAAGTTTTGCGCTGTAAAGATATTGTTCAATATTATATATTATTCTATTCGTATGAGATTCTGTTCTGTCTATTTTTCTATATTACCCTTCATGTTCCATCTTTTCGTTCAATTTGAGTTAGACATGTGTGGTTTATTGTTGATTCAAAGGTTACGGAAAAACGGGTCGTGACACTCGGGCTTGGGACAAGGTGGCATTTCTAGGGCAGAGTGGAGGAGGGTGGTCGACGTTAGGGAGGTGGGTCGTGACAGAGGAAGGGCAGGCAAAGTCGATGGGACGGTTGTGATTTGAGGGTAATTAACTATTAATGGTTTTAATAAATTCAAATGATTATATTATTAATTTTGAATGCTTATAAAATGTATATCTCATTCGTACGAGGTCAATTTGGGATTTTTTGGAGTCAGCTTGGATTTTAGAAATTTGAAAATCCGTATGTTCGGCAAAATAAAAATCAAGGTGAGAAATTCTCACTCATTTGGATTACCGAATTTAATTTTAAATAGTTACAATTAATTATTGAATGCTTGGTTGAAATTTACAAATTATTTTCAATTTGGATGTTAAATATATATATATATATATATATATATATTAGTAGTTGGATATATTTCCTGTCTATGGGAGCGGATGAGACCCTATGCGCCTCACATAAAAGCGGAAGACCCTATATACCGCGATATCCACCTCAAAGTGGGATTGGTATTTTTATGCTTTATTAACATCTGTGGACGCAGGGAAACAGGTTGGAGGGATCCAACTGGATTCCTCAAATTTATATTGATTGTTTTTCATATATAATAATATATGATGTGTTAGAATAATCTGTTATAGATTATTGTTGTGATGTGAATTATTGGATGCTATAGTAGCACTAGCCTAACTTTTGGTATTTTAAATACCATAAATATTATTTTTGGAATTTGAAAGGATTTAAAAGGAGATTTTGAATATAAAAATAGTTATATCGAAATTTGGATTATTTTTAAGAAATCGATTTGTATAAAAAAATATTTTTGGTTTGTATTTATCTATTCGTAAAAAAAATTTAAAAAGAGATTTGAAAATTATTTATATAAAGGATTCTTAAATGATGGATTTTTAAACGATATTTCTGGAAAATATGAAGAGGAGTTGAAATCGATATTCTAAATAGATTTGTGAAATATGTGGAATTTATTAAGAAATGGATTTATAAGATGAGATTTTATAAATGGGATTAGTTTTATAAACAAGTGAAACTCAAAGGAGTTATAAATTTATAAACAATGTTTATAAACAAGGGAAAATGAAATTAATTGATAAATTATAATATAATTTTACAGGGTGAATTTATATCGAGATATGAAAAAATTGAATTTTGGGAAAAATAGTGAATTCTATTTTTGAAAATTGAGGATGGTTAGAGAATCCAAATGAGATCGATGTGTTGTAAATCGAGAGGGATTTATAAATTGAATTGATTATTGGGATTTTTAAAATATATTTTATTAAGAATTTAAGTTTTGATTTAAAAAGGGAAATTTTATTTAATTAACTTTGTAATTTTAAACTTGTTACTATTGAAATACTTCGGAAGTGAATTCTTCAAATATCTGATATTAATTGAAATTAAATTCTATTTTTTTATAATCGGCTTTGTAAATCGATTTGTTTATCTAAAATTGAGTTATATAAAAAAAAGTGTTTTGAAATTTTAAATAATTACTTGAACATGTTTTTAAAAATAAATTATTATTCTTTTAAAATACTTATTATATATATAGAGAGTTTTGTAATGATTTAAATTTATTTATAAATCTTCTAGAGGTTGGAAACGAGGTTTATTCAGTAGATGGGATTTATAAGAGAATTCTCAAAATGGAATTTGAGAAAATGTAGGAAAATTTCCAAAGTAGTTAAATAAGAGCGAACTTCGAAAAATGAGATAGAATTCATAAAAGAAGTAGAAATGGGAAATTGAGATTATAGACAAGGGTATTTGACTTTTGAAAATATTAATGGGAATAAATCAAGGAATCCCAGAACTTATAGAATTCGTTATAAACGAGTTAAGGAATTTACAATATAAATTGTAAAGGATTTTGAGAAAAGAGAAATAAATGGAATTTTTTTCTCAATGTTGAAATAAGAGATGATTTGAAATATCCCAATATGGGTATAAGTAATTGAGTTTTCTTAATTTTTGAAATATTGGAAGGGATTTAAGTGTATTTCTTATAAAGATATTTTGAAAATAAATTTTGGAAAATTCATAATAAGGCCCGATATCTGCTTATGTATGTTCATTGGTAGTTAAATAACCGACTATCAATTTTGACCAATTTCGTTGATCGTTTCGAAGAGACCGAGATCAGATTTAATTATCCGAAAACCAATTCGATCCGATTTGAGTGTTACATATGGATATCGTGAAGATAGTGAAGGCGGTGATTCGGTTTGTTCAGACCCATGACAACTTGTATAGACGAATGCTATCAGAACATCGTCTTTGGAGGATGATGAGCATTCTAAGTAGAATTGTTCTTAGAAGTTAATCGTTATCCTCAAGCCTCATCAACCTGGAATGAATATAACATGGGAGATGCAGCCAGGCTAAGTGGGTCGCACCCAATTAGGGTATGTTATCACCTTTCTAGATACCTACGAAAATATATATAAATTATGGATATGGTTGTGCATGGAAAAGTGAGCGCTCGATTTTAAGGGCGGGAACACCCAGGGTGATAACATATTCGGTACTATCCAGATTAGGGGTAGGCAGGTCTTGTGTGGCAGGGGATCTTGGCGAGGTCCTCGGTACATTTTTCTAGAGGTGTACTGTGACGGGCGATACCCCAGTAGCCCATTCATTGTATGAAATCCATTTTCCAATAAGTGCCATACGGTTTTGATTGTGCCCAACTATGCTGAAACGTGAGATGCAAGCATTTCAACTATTTTCTAATTTACTTTCTATAGACACTATAATAATATCAGATGATTTTGATATCAAATGTTTTGGTTATCATAAGGGAAAAACCCGTCGTGTTTATGTGTAACGCGGTCTTACGAGATACCTTTGTTTTTTTCAAAGGATTTCGATAACTTTAATAATTCAAATTGAGTGTGTTTTCTCACGCTGGTTTTCTAGACTGATTCAGGTGTTATTTTATTATAATGCTCGGGTCAGACCTAGTATTACAAATTCAGGATAGGATGCTATGGAGCTCAGGAGACGAGCTGGATGACTGAGACGTATTGTCGTACTTGATTTATATTTCCGCTGTGTGAGGAAAAGTTATTAAACTGTCAAGATTGGTTGTTGACTATTGTACTCTGATAATGGTATGTATATTAACAGTTATAGGTCTTGTATTTAAAATATGTTATTATATATTATTTTTTTTCCACTGCAATTGTGAGATTATGAATTGTTGTTCTATTTTCTTCTACCTCCTCCTTCTTCACCCCTAATGATCTGGTATTTCCAGCACTCGATTGCTCGGCATGTTATACAGTGAAAGCATTGATGATGATTTTCGAGGGTCGAAACATCCCGTTTGTTACATTTGGTATCAGAGCTAAAGGTTAAGCGAGAACCTTGGCTTTGGTGGGGATTACTCACTAGAGATAGGGTCAATAGTACCCTAGAAATAGTTTGAGTGTATTAATAGGTATGAGTGCGTATTTGTTAGTGAATATAAATTATTTTATATTGTGTTGACTTATCTGTTGAGTTGCATATAAATTCTGGTCGAGTAATGGGACGCCACTAAATCGATAGGAGTTTATAAACACTTGAATCAGGTAAACCAACATAGTATTGTTTTGAAGTGGGTAAATGAAATAATTTTATCCAAATTATATTTTAATATAAAAGAAATGATTTTCTAGAAATTTTTATAGTAAATTAGTGTGTTTGGATGATATTTTTATAATCGAAACAAGATTATAAAATTTGAAATGGTTTACATAACCAAATTGAAATTGTATAACCATGATTTGTGCAAATGAATTATAAATAAAAATGGATTCAAACCAGAATTTAGAAACATAAAATCCCGGAACTTTGAGAAATGATTTAATGGATTTGAATTAAGTATTTGGGAATTTTGAAATCTCGGAAATTTTGAAAATGTTTTCCAAAGTGTTTTGAAATAATAATAGTATTATTTTAGAGGTATTTTTGAATGAAAATCTTTCAAAAATGGATTTTGGAAGTGATAAAGCACTGAACTCACTTCAGTCACTGGAAAATAATCTTAGTGATGACTAAGCAGCATCATCAGTATTCATTTTTGAGTTTCTAGGTGACAGATTGCTACCGGAGTAATTTGATATGGAAATTATTGTTTGAAACAAGGGTTGTATTGGAAATCCCGAAGGGAATTTGTTTTGGATAATACCAAGCTTGAGTTTAAAATTCCGAGGAAATGGTTTGTTAAAACAGAGCTATATATATATATCATTTCAAAATAATTTGAAATAAGAACCGGGTGTTTGAATTTTGAAATTTCTAGTTAAATGTGAAGTGAAATCAGAAGAGAATACGTTTTTGAAATAAAACTTGGAAAAAGTGAACTTCAAGGTGAAATTAAAATTTAACTCATGTAAGTTAAATAAATTGGATTTGTAAAAGAAAATTTGTAGGAATTGGAATTTAACTTAAGCAAGGTAAAGTAAATCAATAAATGAAGTGATTACAATAAATGGAATGAAATTAATAGAATGTAATAGGTTAACTAAATATAAAAGCATATGAATATGAATAAGCGAATGGAACAAATAAATATAAGTAAAGAAGTGTGGAAAAATTTGAAATTGGAATTGAATTCTTACTTGATTAAATTGAATGAATTAAAAATAATTTTTTTTGGAGTGAAATTAGTTTAAGTATGAATAACTCGAATATGGTTTTGAAATGTTGGTTAAAAGGAATTGAAATTTAAATAAAAAGTGAATTGAATTTTAATCATATTGAATTGAATTAAATATGTAAATGTGAATCATAAAGTGACTATATAACTATAAGTTACAAAATTGGATTGGATTAGAAATAATATCGAATTGAAGCAAACATAAATTTTTAGTTGTGAGGTAATTATATAACCATAAGGTATAAATTTTGAATGAAATATAATTTAAGTGAAATTTTGAATTGTGAATAAATAAATTTGAATAGCATATAAAATTTTAAATTAATGGAATAAAAATAAACTTAGGCTATAAATCGATGTATAAACTTGAGTTAAAAATAAAATGTGAATATATTTGAGTATAAAATTGATGCAAATTTGAAGAATAAGTTGTGTAACTCATTAAACTAAAAAGATGGAATAGAACATCCAAAATAAAATGGTGTGATATTTTAAAGTGGAGAAATAAAATCCAAACTTGAATTATAAAATGAATTTGAACTCAAGTAAATTAAATGGAGTGATTTTTGGAAAAAAAATCTAATTGTGCAATGGAAAATTGAATTGACTAATTAAATGGATTAGTTAGTAAATTGAAATTGAAATAAAATGTGGAACTTGAGTTATAAATAAGATTCGACTTAATTATAAGTGAATTAAATATATTTTGGAAATATTATCGAACGTAATGGAAATGGTTTGAAATAGTGACGATTTAAGTTATAAATAAATTCAATGTAAGTAAAAATAAATTGAATATGGCCTTGGATATTATTTAAATGAATTCGAGAATGAATTTGTGTATGGAATTAAAAATTTGAAGTGGAGTTTGACTATAGTGGACTTAAGTTATATAATTGAATTGATTAGAAATAAACGAATAACTTAAGTTAATATTCTGGACGAAGCTAGGCTTAAATAAATTTATGGATTGGATTTCGCTGACATAAAAATTTAGCGAACAAGGTTTTTGTTGAAAAATTCGAATGTGAATCAATTTGAAATGTAATAAAATTGAATATAAATTAATTTGGAATCAATTTAAAATAACTATAAGCTTAAGTTGTTATTTTATTAAATGAAAATCGCCAAATTTTCATGAATAAAAATCGTGTTTGATGTAAACGGAAGCAAATAAAATTCTATGAATTAATAGAAAGTGAATAAATTGGTTTTTAAATCAATTTGGAATGGATATGGGTTTGTTTGGTATAAATATGAATTGAATGCAAATAGTTGGCTTGTAAATCATTCGAATTGAATGAAATGATATATAAAATCTATTGAAATGAATAATCGAATGTTGGAACCTTGTGGTTATTAATAAATTCATGCTATGACATGGTTATTAGTAAAATATATTATGTGTTTAAGTTGTTAAATGAATGAAATGTTGTTGAATTTGTAACAACCCTGTATTTTGTGATTATTTTTAATTGTATATTTTGGTTATTTTAATTAATTTCCTGATTTAAATACTTTATTTTATTTATTAAAATGAATAAATTTTGTTATTTTAAATATAAATTTTGATTTTGATGTGAATTAGAATTCCAAACATGACTAAAAAGAATATTTTCTAGAAAAGTGAATTTTGGTCAATATGGTCAAACTTTGACTTTTAATTTAGAAATTTGAAAGTTTAAAAATTTGAATTTTATCTTTTATTATGAAAGTAAATAAAATTTTAAGAATAATGCTTTTCGTTTCGTTGAAATCTGATTTATAATGTGAAAGTTATGCCTTTTTCAATATTGTGTGTAATTTGCTGTATTTAACAAATTGTTTATTTTAAATTGTATAAATAATATTTTATTTGGTCATGTAATGTTCTAATTTATATTTATATGGGTAAAATAACATGTTGTGCATATATTTTGGTTTTAAAACATTTTTTAAAAGTATAATTGACATTTTCCAGTGTCAGTTGTATTTTGCTTACAATTTCTAATTTCCAGTTTCAATTAATTAAAGTAATTCTTTATTTATTTTTCTATTTTTTTCTTAAAATCTTATTTTATTCTCATTCCCACTTTATTTTTTCCCCATTTATTTTATTTATTTGACCTTTTATTTGTTTTAAAGTGAAATAGAAACTTTCTAAAACTAGTGATATTCTATTTGTAAATTTTAAGTCCTGTTTTGAATTTTTAAGCAATTTCTTTAGTTCTTTTTCTAATTTCTCTAAATTTAATTATTTATTTCATTTTGAAAATATAAATGAATTATTTTACTTCACATTTTTTTTTAAAATATTTTTAAAATGAAGTTGTTAATTTTCCAAAGTCAATAGTGATTTATTTGTAATTTCTGGACCCTGTTTTCAATTTTTAAGCAATTTCTTATATTCTTTTTCCATTTTCTTTAAAATTAATTAATTATTTTTATTTTATATTACTTTGTTTCTGTGACGACCGCCCATGACCCCTGCACCGAATCTAAAGATAAAGCGCTGTAAAGTGTGCCAGGCGACCATGGACGATTGTCAAGGTAAGATTTAAAACAAAAGAATCTAACGTATTACTCACAGCGCATGGACAAAATACAATAGAACATATGTATAGTGAAGCTTTACAGAACAAAATGACATCATATAAAACTCCATAATAGTTGAATACAAGCATCCACATCGTCAATACATCAAGCCTCACTACATATCTCTCAGAGAATACAAAACAGCGGAATATCCAGTACATATAATAAGAAGATAATATGCAACCCTCCAGCTCGTCTTCGATATCAGCATCGTGAGAAGAGAACAGCACCTGTCACCTGCTACCTAGTCTGTCCGTCCCAAAATGGACGAACAGCCCAAGGCAATAAGAATTAAAACATAAAGCCTTGAGTCAGACAACAGTCTTAGTGAGCAGTAAATTAACTAACAACATACCAAAAGAACATAAAGGAAAAGGAATAGGAATACAACCCTCCCACTCCAACCTCATTCTACAGTGATAGCCCCCAGACACACACCAAGCAGAAGCAAACATAGCAGAGCATACAATTTAAAGTAAAACTACTATCACTCGAGTCAAGGGCGATGTTTTCCAAGTACCAAGGCCTAAATCAGATAAGCACCCAGAAAATGCCGCTCTTGAGTCCGAATGACGATACAACCAAACATCCATGACTCTGGCTATCACTGTTATCATTGCTTCGATATCACCGTTAATTGAATGACCGGCACATTCTTTCAGCCGTCCGTCAAGGGCTAATGGAAACCCCGGTTCTAGACATAACTCCCGCACGTCGTCGCAGCCCGTGCCTAGGACTATCGAATCTGCCCAGAGTACTCGACCATCAACAGTTGGCCGTTGGGACTATCGAATCTGCCCAAACGTACCCTTGCTTAGAGCATGCTAGAACCTTCAACAACGATGCTATCCAAGCCTCCTAGTCATCCTCCTCGACGACTATTCTCATATCCATTCATTATCCTCAACTCGAATCATATCACCGAGTTATCAACATGCTTGGAATGATCCCGTCTGGATTAGACCAAGTCTTCATCATATGATTGCTTCGCTTCATTACATCCTCGCAAAGCCTCATCTCATCATCACATCATCGAATCTATGCATAAGAGCTTCATCATCCCGCTACATATGCCACGAGCAGCTTTTCCAATTCAAGAGCCTTTCCCTTAGCTTTTGAATCATCTTCGATCTAATCTAATCATCAATCATCTAGTTCATAACAATCAATCAAATCAAACATCAATCCAAGCAATCAAGCATTCAAAAATGATCTAAGTAGACAATTATAACAATAATGGCATTTTCGTAATTAAAGAGTTGAAAGTCCAATAAGCATGAAAACATGGATTATATCTCTACAAACTTGATGAATGAACTTGCATAGGTTAACATATGATAAAATGGATGTAACATCATCATGAACAATGGATCTATATGGATCTACACATAGGATGAAGAAAATGCATGGAAATCTCTACTTTAACACCAAAACGAGCCAACAATCCGATATACTCCTTTGGATCCGTGTGAGAGATAATCACCACTCACCAAATCACCTAAACAATCCAAAAGATATCAACTTCAGATCTGGACAGCGAAGAACTAAGCTAGATCCGACAAGATCTCACTTCAAACGATGAAATCTCTCTTGAAAAGATGAAGATCTTCAATCCAAGCTCTTGAATCTTCAATCTTGATCTTCGATTTGGATGGATGGAAGCACTAGATTAGAGTGGAGAAAAGAAGTGAAGAAGTGTAGAAGTCGAGCTCTCAAAATGGCAGCACTTCGTCGCTTCAAAATCCGGATCCCAAAAAGTGAGAACAACCCCTCCTATTTATAGCTGAAAACTGCTCTAAGTCGTAACTCGGCTATCTCCCTAGGTCGTTTCCGACCTAAGCCTCTCCGACCTAACGACTTAGCCAGACCCAGCGACTCATCGCACGCGCGACCTAACCTCTTACGCGCTTAGCGACCTAACAGGCCTCCCCATCTTACGACCTAACGATGTTACGACCTAACACTTAACTCCTAGGTCGCTTTCGTCTTAAAGCATAGGCTACGACCTAACACTTAAACTATCTAAGCGACTTAACAACCTACGACTCAGTTGGGTTGCGACCTAACAACTTAGGCTCCTACGCGACCTAACACATGTCGACCTAAAACAACATACGACCTAACAGTTAGATCCACGCGACCTAACACTTAAACTATTCTAGCGACCTAACAACTCACGCGACCTACGACTCAGCAAACTCGCGACCTAACACACACGCGACCTAACCATCTTAGGTCGTCTACGACCTAACTCAACACAGATCTAACGACCTAACTACGCTAACACTTAGGTCGGTCAATCCCATAGGTCGCTAACTCTTATAGGTCGCAAACCGCTTATTCCCTAAGTCGTTAACTCTACTAGGTCGCTAACTCGAACTGCCGACCTAACACTTAGGTCGCTCACACATTTTCTTAGGTCGCCAGAACCTCTTAAGTCGGTCACGACTTAACCCCTTAGGTCGCCTACGACCTAACCAAAGCCAACAACTAGTCTTCCTTAAGTCGGTCAGTCTTTAGGTCGTTAACTCGCCCTGCCGACCTAATTACTTAACTAAATCCTAGGTTGCACAATTCTATAGGTCGCTCCAACTAACCCACGACCTAACACTAACTCGCCGAAGTCCTTAACTCGGTCACGACTTAGCTCTTAGGTCGTCCACGACCTAGGACTTAGACAAATTTCCACAAAAATCTGAAATGACTTAAAAATGCAAAAATTCCAGATTTTGACGAACTTGTCGATCCGTAAAAATACGGGTCGTTACATTCTCTCCCCCTTAGGAATTTCGCCCCCGAAATTCCAAGCAATCAAAACTATTCTGTACGCCTACCATCCATAGCAATCAACAAACCATGCATCCAATTCTAACTTAGCGTACAGAATTCTAAAATTAGAACAAGTTACAATATCGTGAGATGACACGACACCTTAGGGCCATACCTTGAAGAGTTCAGGATGAGCTGCTTTCATCCTCTCTTCCACCTCCCACGTACAGTCGTTATCATCTTCACTCCATTGTATCTTGAGCAACTTAACTACCTTCCTCCTAAGCTGTTTCGTGTCGGTTTCAACAACACGAAGCGGCTTACGAGGTCTTCTATCAACTGGATCAACTTCTAAGTCTTCACAGCTATCAGCAGAAACCACTGTTCTCGAGTCGTGCACATACTTCCGTAGATATGATACATGAAAAACATTGTGCACACTCGACATCTTCTCTGGTAACTCCAATCTGTAAGCGAGCTTTCCAATTCGCTCGATAATCGGGAATGGTCCAACAAATCTCGGAGTCAATTTTCCTTTCTTCCCGAATCGGATAACATTCTTCAGTGGAGAAATCTTCACAAAAACCATATCTCCTACGTCGAATTCCAAATCCTTTCGACGCTTATCAGCATAACTCTTCTGACGGTCTTGGGCTGCCTTCATTCGTTGCCGAATGATCTCTATGCAATCCGAAGTCTGTCGAATCATCTCTGGCCCAAGTATCAGCTTTTCTCCAGTTTCCAACCAACATGTCGGAGAGTTACACGGTCTTCCATACAACGCCTCATACGGTGCCATACCAATGCTTGACTGGTAACTGTTGTTGTACGCAAACTCCACCAAATGAAGGTGATCTTCCCATGATCCTCCGAAATCCAAAACACATGCTCTGAGGAGATCTTCCAAAACTCGGTTGACTCTCTCGGTCTGACCATCTGTTTGGGGATGATAAGCTGTACTCAAACACAACTCGGTTCCCAAAACTTCCTGGAAGCTCTTCCAAAATCCACTAGTGAACAATGGATCTCGATCGCTCACTATATTCTTCGGAATACCATGGAATCGAACTATCCACTTCACATACAACTCAGCCAACTTTGATGCAGTCCTAGTCGATCGAACAGGAATGAATCGTGCACTCTTAGTCAGACGATCCACAATGACCCAAATCCCTTCATTTCCCGTTCTGGTTCTAGGCAATCCATCGATGAAATCCATCGACACTTGTTCCCACTTCCATGTAGGAACTTCTAATGGCTGAAGCAATCCACTTGGCTTCTTCTGTTCAGCTTTAATCAACTGGCAGTTCATACACTTGGAAATAAAATTTCCAACATCCTTCTTCATACCTTCCCAATAGTAGGTTCTCTTCATATCCCGATACATCTTATTTCCACCTGGATGAATTGTCAACCTCGAGTGATGACTTTCCTTCAGAACTTCACTCCTCAACTCATCTATATCGGGAACAACTAGTCGTCCTTGCTTCCGAAGCCAACCCTCTCGATCGACCTCGAATCCTTTATCCTTTTCTGGATCCAATCCAGATTCCAACTCACGGATAATCTTGACAAGCTTATCATCTCGCTTTTGGCTCTCACCAATCCTTTCCACAAGAGTGGGTCTTATTGATAAGTTTGCCAACATTTCAGGTTCCAATTCGCATCTAGGCCTGAAGTCAAATCCAGCTAAATACTCGAGATTCTTCCATTCAGAAAACATGGCTCCCAATCCTGCATGTCTTCGACTTAACGCATCTGCCACTGCGTTACCTTTTCCCGGAGTATAAGCTATACCAAAATCATACGATGCCAAAAACTCTAACCAACGTTGCTGCCGAAGATTCAAATCCTTCTGGGAGAAAAGATACTTCAACGACTTATGATCCGTAAACAACTCGAATCGAACTCCCAACAGATAATGTCTCCACATCTTCAGAGCAAATACAATCGCCGCTAACTCCAAATCATGAGTCGGGTAATTCCTTTCATGCGGCTTTAGTTGTCGACTGGCATACGCAACAACTTTATCCCTCTGCATCAGCACTGCTCCAAGTCCAGTACCACATGCGTCGGTGTAAACTACCATCTCATCATTCCCACTTGGAATAGTCAAAACAGGAGCACTCGTCAGTCGCTCTTTCAGGGTTCCGAAAGCTTGCTCACACTTAGCATCCCAACTGAACACTTGGTTCTTCTTCGTTAATCCTGTTAACGGTGCAGCTACCTTGGAGAAGTCTTTGATAAACCGTCGATAATATCCTGCTAATCCAAGAAAACTTCTCACATCTGATGCATTCTTAGGTCTAACCCAATCCTGGATTGCTGCCACCTTAGCGGGATCAACCGCTATCCCATTTCCAGAAATCACATGGCCTAAGAACCTCACTTCACTCTTCCAGAAGTGACACTTCGAAAACTTAGCCTTCAGCTGATGTTTCCGTAAGATCTCCAAAACAATACGCAAGTGCGTCTTGTGCTCTTCTTCCGTTCTGGAATAAATCAGAATATCATCCACGAACACCAGTACGAACTTGTTCAACTGATCTCTGAACACTCTATTCATAAGATCCACAAAATATGCTGGCGCGTTAGTCAATCCAAACGGCATTACCAGCCACTCAAAGAACCCGGATGGTGTCCTAAAAGCAGTCTTCGGCACACTATCCTTAGCCACTCTCAACTGGTGAAATCCCGTTGCCAAATCCATCTGAGAAAACACCTTAGCTTCGTGAAGCTGATCAAACAAGTCGTCTATCCTTGGCAATGGATACTTGTTCTTCTTAGTCACCTTGTTCAGCTCACGATAATCGACACACAATCTCAATGATCCATCTGCCTTGGTTGCGAACACAACTGGTGCACCCCACTCGGACACACTACGCCGAATGAATCCTTTCTGTAAAAGGTCGTCAACTTGCACCCTCAACTCCTGCTGTTCCCTAGGCGCCATCCGCCTAAGAGGCATCACAACAGGTCTGGCTCCTTCAACTAGATCTATACGAAACTCGATCTCTCTATGCGGCGGCAACCCTTTGACTTCGTCAAAGACATCCTCGAATCTATTTGCGATTGGCACTAAAGACAGTCCATCCCGTGGAACAACTAGCGAATACATGAAGCTCATGAAGACGCCTTCCTCATGCTTACATCGTATCACAATCTTTCGCCCTTCCACATTCTCGACTGTCACCTCCAGCCTCTCACAGTCAACCTTAGCCGCATACTTCCTAAGCCAGTCCATACCCAAAATAATTCCGAACCCCGCAAAGTTCAGAACAAAGCAATCACAAACAAAAGAGCAACCATGACTCGATACAACTAGACCACGGCATAACATACACAAACAAGACGAACCCCCAACTGGATTAGTCACAACCAATGGCCTATCAACAATATCCGGCTTCAAATCTAACCGGCCTACTAGTTCATTACAAACAAACGAATGCGAAGCTCCAGTATCAAACAAAACTCTAACTGGAACACCACATAGGAAAAGAGTACCTTGAACAACCACACTCTTTCCCTTCTCTTCAACAGTAGGAGCTTTCGAAGACGACGGAACAGCCCCCAAAGCATAGGCTTGCACAATCTGCCTGTCCTTCCTCGGTTCTGGACAATTCTTCCTGAAATGCCCCGGCTTGTCACAGTTGTGACACTTCATCGGCGCCTTCGGATTCTTACAATCCTTAGAGAAATGGCCCTTCTGTTGACAATTGTAGCAAGTCACCTCGCCTTTCGGCTTCTTCTGGCCATCCTTACCTTTCTGCTGCTGCTGCTTCCTCTTCTGGTTTCCACCCTGCTGTGGTTTAGATTCTCCCTTGGTAACAGCAACAACAGGTCCTTCCTTAGGAAACAAACTCTCATGCCTAAGAGCTTTCTCCACAAGCTTCTCAAATGAATCGTCCAAATGATCCACCAATTGTCTCCCAAGATAACTATCCAAGCCGGTCACAAACTTCTCATTCTTCTGATAAGCAGATTCAATATACGACCGGGCATACTTGGACAAAGCTTCGAACTCAGAAACATACTCAAGAACTGATCTTCCACCTTGTTTGAGCTCCACAAACCTCTTGAACAGAACAGACTTCTGAGCTGTAGAAATGAACTTAGCTTCAAATCTAGCTTGGAATTGCTCCCAAGTAATCTCTTCTTCCGGAGTAGTGATGGTAATAGAGTTCCACCAATCAGAAGCTCTCCCTTGAAGCTGTCTCGATGCTAACTTCCTCTTAGTTGCATCATCAGTTCCCAAATCACCAAAGATCCTTCTACAAGCATCTATCCACCTCTGGACTTCAATGGTAGATTCTGTTCCCAAGAAAACCTTCCCTCCAAGAGCAGTATAATCCTTGCACAGCTTAGCAAAATCCACTGGTTTCGGAGTTTGGACTTGAACTCCAACATCAACTGCCGCCCCCGGAACTGGTATCCTTCTCATGATCGAAGTCATCATAGCTTCGAACATGGCTGCATAATCAGCAGTCTCTTCAGTAGCGCGGCCTTCCCTAGCAGCTGGTCTCCCTCTTCGACTCATTCTCAATATCTATAAAAAGGAATGATTAGAACATCTAGAGAAACAACTGCATAAAGGACTCAAACTCTACCAAACTACTATATTATATATAGTAATCATCCATCAAAATACAATTACGTCTCTCATACGTAGTTACTTCAGCGAGCGTTGGGTAAAATCGATTAACCAATGCTCTGATACCAAATGTGACGACCGCCCATGACCCCTGCACCGAATCTAAAGATAAAGCGCTGTAAAGTGTGCCAGGCGACCATGGACGATTGTCAAGGTAAGATTTAAAACAAAAGAATCTAACGTATTACTCACAGCGCATGGACAAAATACAATAGAACATATGTATAGTGAAGCTTTACAGAACAAAATGACATCATATAAAACTCCATAATAGTTGAATACAAGCATCCACATCGTCAATACATCAAGCCTCACTACATATCTCTCAGAGAATACAAAACAGCGGAATATCCAGTACATATAATAAGAAGATAATATGCAACCCTCCAGCTCGTCTTCGATATCAGCATCGTGAGAAGAGAACAGCACCTGTCACCTGCTACCTAGTCTGTCCGTCCCAAAATGGACGAACAGCCCAAGGCAATAAGAATTAAAACATAAAGCCTTGAGTCAGACAACAGTCTTAGTGAGCAGTAAATTAACTAACAACATACCAAAAGAACATAAAGGAAAAGGAATAGGAATACAACCCTCCCACTCCAACCTCATTCTACAGTGATAGCCCCCAGACACACACCAAGCAGAAGCAAACATAGCAGAGCATACAATTTAAAGTAAAACTACTATCACTCGAGTCAAGGGCGATGTTTTCCAAGTACCAAGGCCTAAATCAGATAAGCACCCAGAAAATGCCGCTCTTGAGTCCGAATGACGATACAACCAAACATCCATGACTCTGGCTATCACTGTTATCATTGCTTCGATATCACCGTTAATTGAATGACCGGCACATTCTTTCAGCCGTCCGTCAAGGGCTAATGGAAACCCCGGTTCTAGACATAACTCCCGCACGTCGTCGCAGCCCGTGCCTAGGACTATCGAATCTGCCCAGAGTACTCGACCATCAACAGTTGGCCGTTGGGACTATCGAATCTGCCCAAACGTACCCTTGCTTAGAGCATGCTAGAACCTTCAACAACGATGCTATCCAAGCCTCCTAGTCATCCTCCTCGACGACTATTCTCATATCCATTCATTATCCTCAACTCGAATCATATCACCGAGTTATCAACATGCTTGGAATGATCCCGTCTGGATTAGACCAAGTCTTCATCATATGATTGCTTCGCTTCATTACATCCTCGCAAAGCCTCATCTCATCATCACATCATCGAATCTATGCATAAGAGCTTCATCATCCCGCTACATATGCCACGAGCAGCTTTTCCAATTCAAGAGCCTTTCCCTTAGCTTTTGAATCATCTTCGATCTAATCTAATCATCAATCATCTAGTTCATAACAATCAATCAAATCAAACATCAATCCAAGCAATCAAGCATTCAAAAATGATCTAAGTAGACAATTATAACAATAATGGCATTTTCGTAATTAAAGAGTTGAAAGTCCAATAAGCATGAAAACATGGATTATATCTCTACAAACTTGATGAATGAACTTGCATAGGTTAACATATGATAAAATGGATGTAACATCATCATGAACAATGGATCTATATGGATCTACACATAGGATGAAGAAAATGCATGGAAATCTCTACTTTAACACCAAAACGAGCCAACAATCCGATATACTCCTTTGGATCCGTGTGAGAGATAATCACCACTCACCAAATCACCTAAACAATCCAAAAGATATCAACTTCAGATCTGGACAGCGAAGAACTAAGCTAGATCCGACAAGATCTCACTTCAAACGATGAAATCTCTCTTGAAAAGATGAAGATCTTCAATCCAAGCTCTTGAATCTTCAATCTTGATCTTCGATTTGGATGGATGGAAGCACTAGATTAGAGTGGAGAAAAGAAGTGAAGAAGTGTAGAAGTCGAGCTCTCAAAATGGCAGCACTTCGTCGCTTCAAAATCCGGATCCCAAAAAGTGAGAACAACCCCTCCTATTTATAGCTGAAAACTGCTCTAAGTCGTAACTCGGCTATCTCCCTAGGTCGTTTCCGACCTAAGCCTCTCCGACCTAACGACTTAGCCAGACCCAGCGACTCATCGCACGCGCGACCTAACCTCTTACGCGCTTAGCGACCTAACAGGCCTCCCCATCTTACGACCTAACGATGTTACGACCTAACACTTAACTCCTAGGTCGCTTTCGTCTTAAAGCATAGGCTACGACCTAACACTTAAACTATCTAAGCGACTTAACAACCTACGACTCAGTTGGGTTGCGACCTAACAACTTAGGCTCCTACGCGACCTAACACATGTCGACCTAAAACAACATACGACCTAACAGTTAGATCCACGCGACCTAACACTTAAACTATTCTAGCGACCTAACAACTCACGCGACCTACGACTCAGCAAACTCGCGACCTAACACACACGCGACCTAACCATCTTAGGTCGTCTACGACCTAACTCAACACAGATCTAACGACCTAACTACGCTAACACTTAGGTCGGTCAATCCCATAGGTCGCTAACTCTTATAGGTCGCAAACCGCTTATTCCCTAAGTCGTTAACTCTACTAGGTCGCTAACTCGAACTGCCGACCTAACACTTAGGTCGCTCACACATTTTCTTAGGTCGCCAGAACCTCTTAAGTCGGTCACGACTTAACCCCTTAGGTCGCCTACGACCTAACCAAAGCCAACAACTAGTCTTCCTTAAGTCGGTCAGTCTTTAGGTCGTTAACTCGCCCTGCCGACCTAATTACTTAACTAAATCCTAGGTTGCACAATTCTATAGGTCGCTCCAACTAACCCACGACCTAACACTAACTCGCCGAAGTCCTTAACTCGGTCACGACTTAGCTCTTAGGTCGTCCACGACCTAGGACTTAGACAAATTTCCACAAAAATCTGAAATGACTTAAAAATGCAAAAATTCCAGATTTTGACGAACTTGTCGATCCGTAAAAATACGGGTCGTTACAGTTTCGGTTTTAAAGTCAATTTACTGATTTTATTTTTGTTTTATTTGAATATAAAGAAAAAGAAATATGAAGAGTTTTAAAAGCTTATTTACCTTAAGTCCTTTCATCTCCTTTGTCCTTTCATTTGCCATAACTCCTCAATTACTATCTTGGCAGTGCATTTTTGGTTTGTAGCCGTGAGTTTTCAGCCTTCATTCACCCAAAAACATTTTACCTTCTCATTCATTCATGGCTTCAAGAAAAATCTATGGGTAATGGCTACTTTTTACACTTTTCTTCTCATTTTTCATGTATTTTGCCTTGTTTTCTTTGCTTCTTTGAATGGCCTCCACTCCATATCCACGGCCACCACCCCCTACATCTCTTCCCTGCCATCACCACCAGCTACTCCTCTGGTCTTGACCAAGGCCGAGCCACCATGATGCCAAAACTCCACAAAAAATTGCAAAACAAGCCATAAAAACATGATTGTTTACCACTATTGCTTCACCACTCCATTTTCCACCACCGCCACCACCTTAGGCCGCCTCCACCACCTTTGGCCAGACCACCACACACCTTTCCTTCCACTGACCTGATCCATACCCCTCTGACCTGACCACACAAGCCCATGGCCGAGCCATTTTTGTGAACAAAACCCACCTATTTTGCCTTAAACTCTTCATATTCCTTTGTATAAACTTCCTCCTCATATTCTACTACCTAGGCCATGCATACACATGACCAAACCTGAGCCAAACTTGTTCAAACCAGAGCCAAAACCATCCCTAGGCCATGACAAAAGAATAGAGAAAGCAAGGCAAAAGATTTGGCATTCGTATCTCTTTTTATTTAAAAGTTATTTCATTTCTAGTGTATTGAAATTTATGGTTTGCTTTGATTTTTGTTTGGGTTGTAACACAAGATCTATATCATTGGATTTTCTCTCCACACTCAAATTGTATTAGAGTTGTCGTGCCTTCGTAATCTTTGTGTTGTGAGCTTTGTTGGCAAATCTCCAGCTTAACAGGTGAGTTATTCTCACCAGACAATATGTACATATATAACTAGTGAATTGACCCCTTTTGAATCTGTAAAATGCATTATCATGTTACACTTGCTATGTTATGATTTTATGATGTTCACCCATGCTTAAACAGCTATTATATTATATGTTACTGTTATATTATGTTGTTCTTTTATTTTTATCAGTTTATCACACTGCAAGTTCCCTTTAGATTAGAATCACTATGGGTTGAAATGATACATACCCGAACGGACTTTAGAATAGGAGAAAATCGTTATGGGCTGAAATGATATGCCTGAATGATTTTCAATTATTTTCATTTACTTGGGATTGCGGGTTTGAAATGATCAAACCCGGGTATCTTTGTAAATTACGGGTTGAAATGATAAATTACCCGTATCACTTTACCTAGGCTAGAAAATGAAATATAGACCCGTTGTTAAAATATGTTTTATAATTTTTTTTTTATATTTTAGAAATGTAAATATTATAATATTTTGATTTAAACTAAATAAAAATGATTTTTGTAAAGCATTATTGATTTTCTGAAAATTTATAAGTGAAATAAATTAATGGTAAAATTAGAGAATTTGAAATGTAAGTTATTTTGGGAAATTTTAATTTGGTGATAATTGGAATTTAAATTAAATATGAAATGTGATAAATTCATGATAATTTGGATTAAAGTGAATTTAAATTATTTTATAATATATTAATGTTTTTTTGAATAAAGTTAAAATGTGAAATGAATGAATATTTAAGTTGAAATTTTGAAATATATCTAAAATTGGAAATTTGTGAATTTGGCTTAAAAGTGAATTTTTAAGTTAAGTAAATAAAAATGGAATTAAGTTATATTTGAAAATTTAAACTTAAGTGTTAAGTTAATTTAATTTAATGAATTTATAACTTAATATTTGAATTTAATAAGTGAATTATTATTAAATTTTGATTTTTGAATGGAGTTTTAACTTTATAAAATCATGAATATAAGGGTATTTGAATAATTGTTTTAAAAGTGAAATTATATGATTTTATAAGTAAAAAAAAACGATTTATATAAAAATATAATTGTTTGTGAAATTATACTGAATATTTGAAGTTAGTTAACTGTATTTCTGAAACACTATTAAATTCTAATGTAAATGATAATACAACATTTGTAAATGCTGTAGTTGATAATAATGAACCAAATGGCTAAATTTAATTAAAGGCTATTATAGCATTTTTGTAAATGTTATAATGGTTGAATTTAACTAAGTTTATTTGAAACTAATGTAACCATATTACAGCATTTTAAATGCTGTCTTTTGTTAAATTGAACTGTTTTAAATGTGACTTTCCGTAGCATTTTCTAAATGCTGCGAAAGTTGAAATTTCATTGTTTTAATTAATTTAAGTGAACGAATGAACTTTGAAAAGTTAAATTTTTGAAAATTTAAAATTTTAATTATTAAATATACTAACTTCATTTTTATGATTTAAAATGAAGTAATTTGTTTCGAAATATAAACTATTTTGAAATATGATATTTTGATATTTTGAAATGGATTTTATAAGGATATTGAATTTTGAAATGATATTTGATTTCGAAGTATAAAATACCATTTTGAAATTTTAACCACGGGATGTATTTAATTTATAGTTTAACTGATCCTTAAAGGATGGGCGATCCCAAGCATCCTTTGAGTTATTGTGCATTTCTACTACAGTTCACTTGAGTTGGTTTACATTATATAAGTATATATTGTCCTGACTCGAGTGTTTTGTGTTTTACTTTACGCTCGGGTCAGCCTGAGTATTTACAGCTTAGCTTTGGATTTCTTTCTGGAGCTAGGAATCGCTGGAGATTCTGCTTGTCTAGTTATCTGTTCCTTTCAGTTCAGTTGTTCTATTTCAATTCTGGTATTCATAAACTTCTATTTATTTGAGATGTCTATTGTATATGTTTTCAAGCAGATATTATGTATTATGTTTTGAGAGTTTGTTATAGTAGCTTCATGAACTACTATGGTTTTTTATATTCCGCTGCAAGTTATTCTGATATGTTCTGTGTCTGTGATTCTGTGTATTTGATTTCATTTGCTCCAAATTTATTTACAATCTGTTATTTTGAATTATTCAAGCCAGACATGTGTGGATTATTGTCGATTTGAATGGTCCAAAACCACCGGGTCGTTACAGAATTTCATATTTTGGGACTTATATATTTAAATTAAGTAAGTACAGGTACCAGGAGGCTATTGGGCTAGAGTTGGGTTGCGTAATGTCATATAATATAAGCTCGCTCGCTTAAAACGTTAAATAAAGGTACGTTTTCGGATTAAATACCGCAAAATATAAATATTTATATATATTATTTTTTCCGACCATGTGGGTCGATGTATATATTTTTATCTCTTTTGTCATATTGCAAAAGGCTCTCCGTACAAAGGAGACTCTGCCAAAACTTTTCGGAAATTTAGGGTGTTAGAAAAAATTTGAAAATTTTTGTTAATTAAAAAGTCGATTTTTGAATTGTAACGGAATAAAAGGTTTTTGAATTAGAAATGGAAACTAATGGTTTTGGTTGAAACTAAATGATTTGGAAATGTGAAATATCGAGTTTTAACTAAGTAGGTTTCTTCAAAGTAATGGGTTTGGATCGTTCGTCCTACCTTAGCAATTTCGGGGACGAAATTCTTTTAAGGGGGGAGGAATGTAATGACCCGGATTTTCCGTCATTTAATTTTTAATATTTATATGGTTTTAAATATTTATTTGGAATATAAATAAACTTTTGAATATGAAGATTTTTTGGTTGGAATTATAGAATGAATTTAAATTTTAAATATATCGATTATCGTAATATGGAAATAGGGCAGATAATTGAAATTTTGAGCTGAATATAAATCGAAATGATTTTTAAAGTGAATATAAATTCTATTTGAATTAGAATTTAGCTGGTAACTTTTTAAATCTGGAATTTTAAGCAATTTCTTAAAATTTTGAAATCGTTGATTTAATCGACGCATTTAAATAGCCTTCTAGAGCACAGTCTCGGAATTTGACGAAACTAGTTCCATTGGATCTATAATAGTATATTATTATCGGATTTCAAATTTCGTAGCGTTTGGAGTTACCGTTTGATCATAGGTGATAGAAATGAGTTGAAATTAATATCGGAAATTTAATATAATAATTTGTTTCAAAAAGCTATCTTCCACATACGATCGAAATTGGGTTCAAAACTTGTTCCATTATGTTTGGAATAGCGGTATAACATTAGGAACGCCAGGTGGCACACCTCAATAAGGGTTCGGAATTTTAAGTTGCCATATACGTGATATTTTAATATTATAATATATATGTTCAAAGTCAAATGGTCAATCCCTTACTCGAGACGCTTGGCGATGTAAAACGCATATATATTATCCTTCTTCCTTCATACGAAATTTTTTCCTCCTCTCCAGTTTGAATCGATTATATAAAAAAAATATTCGAAATCGCGCGATACTTTTAGTCACGATGGAGGCGACCATGGCACGAGATGGTCATGCGATGAAAAACCTAGAGTTTGGGCGATCGAAATCGTGTTCTAGCAGGAGTTGGGTAGAGTTTGCGATGACATGGTCGTGTTCATGATTTAGTTCGTTCGCGCGTGGGTTTCCAGGTGCTAGGTTGGAGGTTGTGTTCGTTTCTGGTGGTCGGGTTCATTCACGCGTGGAAAGGGCTTTTGGACAAGGTGGCGTTTTGAGGGTAGAGTGGAGGAGGGTGGTCGACGTCACGGAGGTGGGTCGTGTTAGAGGAAGGGTAGGCAAAGTCAATGGGACGGCTGTGATTTGAGGGTGATTAACTGTTAACGGTTTTAATAAATTCAAATAATTATATTGTTAATTTCAAATGCTTATAAAATGTATATCTCATTCACACGAGGTCAATTTGGGATTTTTCGGAGTCAGGTTGGATTTTAGAAATTTTAAAATCCGAATGTTCAGCAAAATAAAAATCAAGGTGAGAAATTCTTACTCGTTTGGATTACCGAATTTAATTTTAAAAAGTCAAAATTAATTATTGAATGCTTGGTTGAAATTTATAAATTATTATGATATTGGATGTTAAATATATATATATATATTAGTAGTTGGATATATTTCCCGCCTATTGGAGTGGATGAGACCCTATGCGCCCCGCATAAAAGCGGAAGATCCTATATACCGCGATATCCCCCTCGAAGTGGGATTGATATTTTATGTTTTCTTAACACCTGTGGATGTAGGGAAATAGGCTGGAGGGATCCAACTGGATTCCTTAAATTTTTATTGTTTTTCATATATAATAATATATGATGTGTTAGAATAATCTGTTATAGATTATTGTTGTGATGTGAATTATTGGATGCTACAGTAGCACTGGCCTAACTTTTGGTATTTTAAATACCGTAAATATTATTTTTGGAATTTGAAAGGATTTAAAAGGAGATTTTGAATATAAAAATATTTATATTTAAATTTGGATTATTTTTAAGAAATTGATTTGGATAAAAACAATAATTGATTTTTGGTTTGTATTTAACTATTTGTAAAAATATTTTAAATAGAGATTTGAAAATAATTTATATAAAGGATTTTAAACGATATTTCTGGAAAATATGAAGAGGAGTTGAAATTGATATTTTAAATAGATTTATGAAATATGTGGAATTTATTAAGAAATGAATTTATAAGTTGAGATTTTATAAATGGGATTATATTATAAACAAGTGAAACTCAAAGGAGTTATAAATTTATAAACGATGTTTATAAACAAGGGAAAATGAAATTAATTGATAAATTATAATATAATTTTACAGGGTGAATTTATACCGAAATATGAAAAAATAGAATTTTGGGAAAAATAGTGAATTCTATTTTTGAAAATTGAGGATGGTTAGAGAATCCGAATGAGATCGATGTGTTGTAAATCGAGAGGGATTTATAAATTGAATTGATTATTGGAATTTTTAAAATATATTTTATTAAGAAGTTAAGTTTTGATTTAAAAAGGGAAATTTTATTTAATTAACTTTGTAATTTTAAACTAGTTACTATTGAAATACTTCGGAAGTGAATTCTTCAAATATCTGATATTAATTGAAATTAAACTCTAATTTTTTATAATCACCTTTGTAAATCGATTTGTTTATCTAAAAATGAGTTATTGATGTTTATAAAAAAGTGTTTCGATATTTTAAATAATTACTTGAACATGTTTTTAAAAATAAATTATTATTCTTTTAAAATACTTATTATATATATATAGTTTTGTAATGATTTAAATTTATTTATAAATCTTCTCGAGGTTGGAAACGGGGTTTATTCAACAGATGGGATTTATAAGAGAATTCTCAAGATGGAATTTGAGAAAATGTAAGAATATTTCCAAAGTAGTTAAATAAGAGTGAACTTCGAAAAAATGAGATAGATTTCATAAAAGAAGTAGAAAGGTGAAATTGGGATTATAGACAAGGGTATTTGACTTTGGAAAATATTAAAGGGAACAAATCAAGGAATCCCAAAACTTATTGAATTCATTATAAATGAGTTAAGGAATTTACAATATAAATTATGAAGGATTTTGAGAAAAGAGAAATAAATGGAATTTTTTTCTAAGTGTTGAGATAAGAGATGGTTTGAAATATCCCAATATGGGTATAAGTAATTAAGTTGTTTGAAATTTTTTAAATATTGGAAGGGATTTAAATATATATCTTATAAAGATATTTTGAAAATAAATTTTGGAAAATTTATAGTAAGGCCCGATATCTGCTTATGGATGTTCATTAGTAGTTAAATAACCGACTATCAATTTTGACTAATTTCGTTGATCGTTTCGATGAGACCGGGATCAGATTTAATTATCCAAAAACCAATTCGATCCAATTTGAGCGTTACAAATGAATATCGTGAAGATAGTGAAGGCGGTGATTCGGTTTGTCCAGACCTAGGACAACTTGTATGGACAAATGCTATCAAAACATCATCATTGGAGGACGATGAGCATTCTAAGTAGAATTGTTCTTGGAAGGTAATCGTTAGCCTCAAGCCTCATTAACCGGAAATGACTAAAACAGGGGAGATGCAGCAAGGCTAAGTGGGTCGCACCCAATTAGGGGTATGTTATCACCTTTCTAGATACCCTCGGAAATATATATAAATTATGGATATGGTTGTGCATGGAAAAGTGAGCCCTCGATTTTAAGGGTGGGAACACCCGGGGTGATAACATATTCGGTACTATCCAGGTTAGGGGTAGGCCGGTCTTGTGTGGCAGAGGATCCCGGCGAGGTCCTTGGTACATTTTTCTAGAGGTATACTGTGACGGGCGGTACCCCAGTAGCCCAGTCATTATATGGAATCCATTCTCCAATAAGCACCGTACGGTTTTGATTGTGCCCAACTATGCTGAAACGTGAGATGCAATCAATTCAGCTATTTTCTAATTTACTTTCTATAGATAGTATTTTAATATCAGATTATTTTGATATCAAATGTATTGGTTATCGTAAGGGGAAAAGCCCATCGTGTTTATGTGTGAAGCGGTCTTACGAGATTCCTTTGTTTTTTTCAAAGGATTTTGATAACTTTAATAATTCAAATTGAGTGTGTTTTCTCATGCTGATTTTCCAGACTGATTCAGGTATTATTTTATTATAATGCTCGTGTTAGACAGAGTATTACGGATTCAGGATATGATGCTATGGAGCTCTGGAGATGAGTTGGATGATAGAGACGTATTCCCGTACTTGATTTATATTTCCGTTGTGTGAGGACAAGGCATTACACTGTCCAGATTGGTTGTTGACTATTGTACTTTGATAATGGTACGTATATTAACAATTATAGTTCTTGTATTTAAAATCTGTTGTTATATATTATATTTTGTTCCGCTGCGATTGTGAGATTCTGAATTGTTATTCTATTCTCTTCTACCTCCTTCTTCTTCACCCCTAATGATCTAGTATTTTCGGCATTCGATTGCTCGGCATGTTATACAGTGAACGTATTGATGACGATTTTCGAGGGTCGAAAAATCCCGTTTGTTACAGTTCATCCCCTTGTCGACCCTATGCCCCAATTTCTCTAACCGTAGCTTACACCCAAAAACTGACTTCAACCAAAACAACATCATTCTCCAATTCGAGGCTATAGAATCGAACCCACCATCGAAACAAACTTAATGAACTTTTTTTCATAATTTTTAGTTCACAAAACAATTATATTTTGATTCTTAAACTTTTATTTCAAAGAGGGAAAACATTTTTGTGCTCATAGGCTGTGTTTAAATAGAGAGAAAGGTATGGGAGAAGCATGGGTTAAGAAATGATGGGGTATAGGCTAATGGCATGGGCTAATATGGTGGGTATGTACATATATATATTATTTAAATTTTAAAAATATTCAACAAAACATACCCCGAAATCTTGAACTCCAAACGAGACGTGCCGCTTGGCGTTCTATATGTTATACCCTTATTCCGAATGCAATGGAACTAGTCTTGAGCCCTAATTCGATCATATGTAGAAGATAGCTTTTTAAACCCAATTATTATATTAAATTTCCGATATTAATTCCAACGCGTTTCGACCTCACATGATCAAACAATATGTTTGGTCGCTCTGAAATTCGATGGCATAATATAATTCACTATTATGGTTTCAATGAAACTGGTTTCATCGAAATCCGAGATAGTGCTCCGGAACGACAATTTCACAGATTTAAATACCATTTTATATTTATTATCGATATTTATTCGATCTGTTTATATTTTGTAAATAAATTTATAAATTGAATTCACCAATATTATTTATTAATTAAAAGTAGTTGAATAAAATTAATAAATCCAGTTAATCAAGATTTAATTCATAAAACATTCCCTATATTTGAATTATGGTTATTGAATTCTAAAAATCCAATTATTTAAATATTTAAAATTAATTAAACATTTAAAATCAAATGACCAAAATTTGTAGTTGTTATATTCTCCCCCGCTTAAATGAATTTCATACCCGAAATTCCTAAGGAAGAAAAATGTTGCCATACCCTTAAGTCTAAAACTATAAATTAAGATGAGTTATTAAACTTATTTACAAAACCAATCAGCTGGAATAGATTCCAAGATTTCTAAGTCTTTTAGATTCACTCATCTATACCAACTATTTCCCTTCCATTCATTAATCCAAGATATAACTCAAATATCAAATTTTAGTTATCAAAAATTTTCCAAAATTCTCAAAAAATTTCTAGCGGTTAAATTTTCGAAATTTTTTGCCAATGTCTCCTTTGCACAGCTCAATTGGAACAACTACAAGTTGCCTCTACAGGTTCAAAACCAACCAAAAAGCAAAAGCCAAGTGGCCTTCCATTTCTGGGGCATAAAATCATCAACCAATTTAAATTTTCTAAATTTGTTACGTACCTATTTTTTATGTTTGATTTATATTGTAGCAAGTAATTTATTATCTCTATGCAAATGCAGATGCGCAAGAAGTTAAGTGGAAATCCCTTGCTTCCCTATACTTACATAATCTAAAAGACAATCATGCTGACCAAAGCAATGTGATATAACTCTACATGCAAAAACAAGTCTGATATAAATCTACATGAAATCGACAACCATATCTCAATAATATGCGACAAAATACAGAAAATATTTTGTAATAGATGTTATGCATCCAATAATTTCAAAAGATAAATTTAGATCTAAATACCCAGGTTTTTCAATTCAAAAATTTATTTTCAAGTTTCTTAGACGAGAGGAAAATCAATCAAAGATCAAAAACTAAAATGACAAGGAGAGGGTTCCTCCTAATAAAGTATGGTCAAACTCTAAAATCAAAACAACATAGAGCATCCAGTGGTATTCCAGTTCCTCCAAAAACATCAACTAGAGTGAATAAATATCGTTCCTTTCCCAAAATCTTCAAAATTTTCCTTTTTCAAAATCACCGGGATTTATGTCCTAAAAACAATAATTCAATCCTTTGTCTATAAATTTAAACTTTATAGACAATGGTATATAAAATCACACAAGCAATCAATTCAACTCAATCAAATCAAATCAATCAAACTCCATGAAGGAATAAACTACTAACAGTCAATCAAATTCCATAAGGGAAAACTTATCACTGAACATTGTTTTGAAATGTCAAATGACCAACAAACAAATTTTAACTTAGGTTTAAAACTTTCTTAATTGTCCAAAAATATAGATACTTATCTAAGCGTAACGTTTTGCTCATTAGCATTTGGTTATTGCTTAGAAGATTATCCAAACTCACTCAAACAAAATGGAAAGTTATACTCTATATTTTATTAATTTTAATTACTTTAAAAAGTTTCTAAATCACTTAAATTTTCACTTAGTATTTTATTCAATACTTAAATTATTTCATAAATTCTCACCCAAGTTTTAAAAATATTTTATAAAGTTATTTCTCTATGAAACTTCAAATCATAACTTATTCCACTTTATTTACTTATGTAATACTCTTCTATATCCTAAGAGTACATACAAATTTTATTTTACCTTTTTCAAAGATCTGGATGGAGATCAAATCAAATTGTGGTTTCTTAAAACTGAGTCAACCTATTAACCTTTTTAAATTAGAATGTTAAAACGAGTAATATTTACGGGTTGACCAAATCAGCAAATAGTTCATACTACTTAGATGTTTTAAACAACTATATGGTTTTAACAAAATAATGTTTGTCATAACCTTCTTATTTAATTTAACTCATTTCCAACCCGTGTTAAATTATCCCATATCTTCTCTAAGGGAAAAATCTTATTTATCAAAACAATCTCTTATTAAAAATACTTTTTATTGTGAAACCGATTCCCTTTTAGGGAACTTAAAAATTAAATTACCCGGTTTTAATTTCTGAAACTCATCTTTGTAAGCATACTACATATATTTTTATATATAATAACTTCAAGAAGTTTATTTAATAAAACTCATTTTGGGTTTATTCGGATTTGAACTCATTTCGGTCGCACAATGATAAAGAGAATAATTTACTAAGTACTCCATAACATTCGCTTAAGCAAACATCCGATCGTCACTAAGAAGATTATTCAGATTACCACAAAACTAATCGAAACAATTTCCTCCTAATTATCTGTAACGACCCGTATTTTTAACACTTTAAAAATACGAATTAAAATGAAAATTTTGGATAAAAATTCGAAGGAAATAAAATTTTGTGTTGTTAAATGTGAATTTCAAGTTGTAAACCAAATTGGTTATGATTGTAAACAAGAATAAATAAAATGGTAGATTTAATATTGAAGTTATAATATGGAAATCAACGTAAATGAATGTAATTTAATATTACTGTGAATTTAAATAAGATGATAGCTGAAGAAAATGAAAGTAAATGAATTATAAACTATTGATAATAATGTATAAGTAAATGGTTGATTCAATAATGAAAGTGTAAATCGAAATAAAAGAATTCATTTGGAATTAAATAACTTGAATTTGAATTACAATATAATTGAACGTGGAATCTAATATAATCTTTTATATTGGATTTATAATGGAAAATTGCATTGTAAAAGATTGTTAATTACTGTGAAATTAAAAATGGAATTTGTGAACAATTGAAATTTGATTTAAAAGTTAATAACTTAAAATTGGGAATTTTATATTGAAATTAAACAGTCGAATAATTTATTTTTCGAATATTGGATTTAATTAGACAATTAAATCGATAATTTAATAAGTTAAATTTCAGAAATAATTGAAAATCGAGTTGAATATGATTGAAAATGATTTGTAAAATTTTATCCTATCATATTGGATTTATAGTAATGTTATAGAACTTTTAAAATTGAATTTAAAGTTAATTTGTGAAAATTGAATATTTTAATATTTAATTATCGACTGAAAAATAGCCATTTTTCGAACAGTCTCAGAATTGAACGAAACTCGTTCCATTGGATCCGTAATAGTTTGTTATTGTCGGATTTCAATTTTCGTACCAATCGGACTTATCGTTTGACCGTGGCAGCTCGAAACGCATCGAATTGTTTTTAATATTAATTCGGCGAGAGAAAATAGTCATTTTTCAAAAAGTCTCAGATTTTGACGAAACAAGTTTCATCGGATCCGTAATGTCATATTATTGTAGGGTTTCAAATTTCGTGTCAATCGGATTTACCGTTTGTCCGGGGCGAGCCCAAACGCACAGAAATTTGATAAACCGATTTAATTTTAAATCGACCGTTATTGTCGTAACTCGCACAGATGATCGAATTAGCTTCCGAAACCTATTCCATTGTGTTCGGAACATGGGGTAAACCTTAGAAACGTCAGCCGGCACGCTTCGTTTGGAGTTCGGAAAATCCGGGATGAATAGTGTCGCGTATTTTTCTATAAAAGCCCCTCACTTTCTCTATTTTCCAAAAACCCTAGGGTTTCAGCCCTTAGCCGCCACTTTTAATTCAATGGCCAGAAAATTTCGAAACTTCTTCCTCATTTTCCTCTCAATCCATCAACAATTAGCTAAAGTCGTCAACTACAAAGTTGTAGAGGACGACGAGAGCTTCAAATCCATACGTAGATGATCGAAAACGGAGCAACGAATCAACGGAAAATCGAGCTCGAAGTCGCTGCGTTTTTCACGCAAATCGAGGTGATGGGGGGAGCCGAGTTCAACCACCTCCTGGCCGTGGGTAGCTCTTGCGTAGGCGCTTCTAACGTGGGTCTCCGATCAACTTCTCGTCGAGGGATGGTGGAGAAATTGTCGGTCAAAGGTTGGAAGGAATGGGTTGATATTGTACGTGCTTTTCACGTTTTGGAGAAGATGGAAGGAAGGGCCCAGATCTGCAGTAGAGAAAATGGAAGGCTGAGATTGAAAGTAGGGTTTGAAAAAAATATGTGTATATATTTATATATTTATTTAAATTCGTGTGAACTTTAAAATAGCATAAAATTTTCATACGAGGTCCGATTGGAACGAAACTTTTTGCGTTGCGATCGTAATGACGAGAGCTTCGAAATGAAACTGGTTTGGATGGATTTGGAGACGGTGGAAATTTGGGCTAAAGTTGGGCGTCGTCTAGTTTCAGTTCCAAACCGGAACGTCTCGGCGACAACAGAAAATCAAAGTGAGTGTTTATACGCTCACAATTGACTAAAATAATTTTTGTTAATTAAATTTATATTCTGAAGTGATATGAAATTTATTGGCTGTTGTTTGGTAGGTTTAATTATCATCTGTCTTGATATATGAATTAATTGATAGAATTTAAATTGACCATTAAAATAAATTTAAATTTAAATTGGCAGTATATTATTCGATATTGATAATTATAAAATTGTTGTGAATGTTGTTGGCTTTATGGTTGATTGGTTGTGATGGATGCTATTGGTCGATATTGGTTGTTTATTTATTTTGATATATCATGCTATCATCATGTATATTGTTTATTGCATATAAAACTATAAACTGAATAATTTCGAATAAATTAAGGAATAGGTTGAAATGATATACGTATGACATCTATTTGGATTGAAATGATATATATCCATCCTTGAAATTAAAATTGAAATCATTATCCACTTGGCCATAGGTTAGAAAATTATATACGGACACCGGGTTGGTTAAATTAAATGATTTTAAAAGTTGTTTTGAAATTATTTAAATGAATTGATTTTAAGAATAAAATCCAATTTATGGAAATTGAATTATTTTGAATTGAAGCTCGAGATGTTGGAATTTAAACTTGGAAAATAAAATTTAAAATTAATGAAATATAATTTTTTTAAATGGAAACTAATTAAAGTTGAATATAACTAAATGTCAATAAACTTGGAAGTGTATGAAATAAATAAAAAAATTGACTAGGAAATGTATAATTGATTTAGTGTAGATTCTGGATGGATGGTAATTGATTTAGTAGAATTCCTTAGTGTTAATGGAATTGAATAAACGGAATAAAATGTTAAAATAATTAAATTCAAATTTGAAGCAAAGTGAAATTAAATATAATTGAATCCAATTTAAATTGAAGCAAATTGACTTGAATTTAAATTATGAATGAAACAAACTTGAATAAATCGGAAACAAATTGAATGTAAACTTATTTCACGGATATATAAGAAAATAGATGACTTTGTGTTTATGATTGTTTCTTTAGAAAATTTGAAGTTTGATGGTTTGTGCTTTGAAATAATAAAAGCAAATTTGGGAAAAAAAAATCCAAAATTGTCCAATATATGCTGAAACGAAAACAACCATAACTTTTAAATGTCTGGACGGAATTCAACGATATTAGACTTTTCGGAAAGCATAGAAACTGTAGCACGACTTTTGTTTAGATTGTCTTGAGAAATTCCTTCATTTACTTAGTTAAAAATTTGAATCTTCTCGCTGGCCTGTGTAAAAAGAGAAGCAAAATCAGTAGCATATACTCTTAGTATTTTTGCCATAACTTTTTACTGGTGTATCGGATTTTGATGATCTTGCACTTTCTGGAAAGCTTAGAACTTAAGCTAAAACTTTTGTTTTAAGCATTTGGTGTTTTGCTGTCGTTTAGAAGGTCAAAAACGTGACCAAACGTCGTTGACCCACGCAATTCATTGCCAGGCTGAGGCGTATCTATTTAGTAAAACGGTCGTAACTTTTGAACAGAAGGGCCGAATTCAATGATTTTGGACATTCCGGAAAGCCTGAAACGAATGCAACAACTTTTGTTTAGATTCCATTGCCAAAGTTTATAGTTTAGGTGACCAAAAACTGAGATTCGTTTGCTGTCCTGGAATTGGAATTTCAGTTTTGAAGCTAAACATGTTATATGTATGTTGTTTATGCTAAGTATATCGATCTATCTTTATATGCATGGTTCTAACTTGGTTATTGAGCATTTTAGTAGGTAGCAAAGGGGTTGCGCTTCGCTTGTGGAGCTCGCTTCTACGCTAAATGCAAAATGTAAGTTAAAATGCTAATAACCGCTTAATAAAAGGTACGTTCTCGGATTACGGTTTATGTTGTGGTATATTATTGTGTTCCCCATGTTTTGGGATGCCTCATTCTTGTAATGAGATGTATATCATGCAATTATTACCACTGTGAAATTTTTCGGTCCTAGCCGCGCAAAGGAGGTGCTGCCGAAATTTTTCAAAAAATTCGGGAGTAGAAAATTTTGAGATTAAAAAAATCCTATAACAAAATTTTGCAAATAAGTCGAATATTTTGAATGAATTATATCTAAATGATGGTTTCCCCTTCTCCGTTCCTTTTCGAGGACGAAAAGTTTTAAGTGGGGGAGAATGTAACGACCCGTATTTTTAACACTTTAAAAATACGAATTAAAATGAAAATTTTGGATAAAAATCCGAAGGAAATAAAATTTTGTGTTGTTAAATGTGAATTTCAAGTTGTAAACCAAATTGGTTATGATTGTAAACAAGAATAAATAAAATGGTAGATTTAATATTGAAGTTATAATATGGAAATCAACGTAAATGAATGTAATTTAATATTACTGTGAATTTAAATAAGATGATAGCTGAAGAAAATGAAAGTAAATGAATTATAAACTATTGATAATAATGTATAAGTAAATGGTTGATTCAATAATGAAAGTGTAAATCAAAATAAAAGAATTCATTTGGAATTAAATAACTTGAATTTGAATTACAATATAATTGAACGTGGAATCTAATATAATCTTTTATATTGGATTTATAATGGAAAATTGCATTATAAAAGATTGTTAATTACTGTGAAATTAAAAATGGAATTTGTGGACAATTGAAATTTGATTTAAAAGTTAATAATTTAAAATTGGGAATTTTATATTGAAATTAAACAGTCGAATAATTTATTTTTCGAATATTGGATTTAATTAGACAATTAAATCGATAATTTAATAAGTTAAATTTCAGAAATAATTGAAAATCGAGTTGAATATGATTGAAAATGATTTGTAAAATTGTATCTTATCATATTGGAGTTATAGTAATGTTATAGAACTTTTAAAATTGAATTTAAAGTTAATTTGTGAAAATTGAATATTTTAATATTTAATTATCGACTGAAAATAGCCATTTTTTGAACAGTCTCTGAATTGAACGAAACTCATTCCATTGGATCCGTAATAGTTTGTTATTGTCGGATTTCAATTTTCGTACCAATCGGAGTTATCGTTTGACCGTGGCAGCTCGAAACTCATCGAATTGTTTTTAATATTAATTCGGCGAGAGAAAATAGTCATTTTTTAAAAAGTCTCGGATTTTGACGAAATCAGTTTCATCGGATCCGTAATGTCATATTATTGTAGGGTTTCAAATTTCGTGTCAATCGGATTTACCGTTTGTCCGGGGTGAGCCCAAACACACAGAAATTTGATTAACCGATTTAATTTTAAATCGACCGTTATTGTCGTAACTCGCACAGATGATCGAATTAGCTTCCGAAACCTGTTCCATTGTGTTCGTAACATGGGGTAAACCTTAGAAACGTCAGCCGGCACGCTTCGTTTGGAGTTCGGAAAATCCGGGATGAATAGTGTCGCGTATTTTTCTATAAAAGCCCCTCACTTTCTCTATTTTTCAAAAACCCTAGGGTTTCAGTCCTTAGCCGCCACTTTTAATTCAATGGCCAGAAAATTTCGAAACTTCTTCCTCATTTTCCTCTCAATCCATCAACAATTAGCAAAAGTCGTCAACTACAAAGTTGTAGAGGACGACGAGAGCTTCAAATCCATACGGAGATGATCGAAAACGGAGCAACGAATCAACGGGAAATCGAGCTCGAAGTTGCTGCGTTTTTCACGCAAATCGAGGTGATGGGGGGAGCCGAGTTCAACCACCTCCTGGCCGTGGGTAGCTCTTGCGTAGGCGCTTCTAACGTGGGTCTCCGATCAACTTCTCGTCGAGGGATGGTGGAGAAATTGTCAGTCAAAGGTTGGAAGGAATGGGTTGAGATTTTACGAGCTTTTCACGTTTTGGAGAAGATGGGAGGAAGGGCCCAGATCTGCAGTAGAGAAAATGGAGGGCTGAGATTGAAAGTAGGGTTTGAAAAAAATATGTGTATATATTTATATATTTATTTAAATTCGTGTAAACTTTAAAATAGCATAACTTTTTCATACGAGGTCCAATTGGAACGAAACTTTTTGCGTTGCGATCGTAATGACGAGAGCTTCGAAATGAAACTGGTTTGGATAGATTTGGAGACGTTGGAAATTTGGGCTAAAGTTGGGCGTCGTCCAGTTTCAGTTCCAAACCGGAACGTCTCGGCGACAACAGAAAATCAAAGTGAGTGTTTATACGCTCACAATTGACTAAAATAATTTTTGTTAGTTAAATTTATATTCTGAAGTGATATGAAATTTATTGGCTGTTGTTTGGTAGGTTTAATTATCATCTGTCTTGATATATGAATTAATTGATAGAATTTAAATTGACCGTTAAAATAAATTTAAATTTAAATTGGCAGTATATTATTCGATATTGATAATTATAAAATTGTTGTGAATGTTGTTGGCTTTATGGTTGATTGGTTGTGATGGATGCTATTGGTCGATATTGGTTGTTTATTTATTTTGATATATCATGCTATCATCATGTATATTGTTTATTGCATATAAAACTGTAAACTGAATCATTTCGAATAAATTAAGGAATAGGTTGAAATGATATACCTATGACATCTATTTGGATTGAAATGATATATATCCATCCTTGAAATTAAAATTGAAATCATTATCCACTTGGCCATAGGTTAGAAAATTATATACGGACACCGGGTTGGTTAAATTAAATGATTTTAAAAGTTGTTTTGAAATTATTTAAATGAATTGATTTTAAGAATAAAATCCAATTTATGGAAATTGAATTATTTTGAATTGAAGCTCGAGATGTTGGAATTTAAACTTGGTAAATAAAATTTAAAATTAATGAAATATAATTTTTTTAAATGGAAACTAATTAAAGTTGAATATAACTAAATGTCAATAAACTTGGAAGTGTATGAAAAAAAAAAAATTTGACTTGGAAATGTATAATTGATTTAGTGTAGATTCTGGATGGATGGTAATTGATTTAGTAGAATTCATTAGTGTTAATGGAATTGAATAAACGGAATAAAATTTTAAAATAATTAAATTCAAATTTGAAGCAAAGTGAAATTAAATATAATTGAATCCAATTTAAATTGAAGCAAATTGACTTGAATTTAAATTATGAATGAAACAAACTTGAATAAATCGGAAACAAATTGAATGTAAACTTATTTCACGGATATATAAGAAAATAGACGACTTTGTGTTTAAGATTGTTTCTTTAGAAAATTTTAAGTTTGATGGTTTGTGCTTTGAAATAATAAAAGCAAATTTGGGAAAAAAAAAATCCAAAATTGTCCAATATATGCTGAAACGAAAACAACCATAACTTTTAAATGTCTGGACGAAATTCAACGATATTAGACTTTTCGGAAAGCTTAGAAACTGTAGCACGACTTTTGTTTAGATTGTCTTGAGAAATTCCTTCATTTACTTAGTTAAAAATTTGAATCTTCTCGCTGGCCTGTGTAAAAAGGAAGCAAAATCAGTAGCATATACTCTTAGTATTTTTACCATAACTTTTTACTGGTGTATCGGATTTTGATGATCTTGCACTTTCTGGAAAGCTTAGAACTTAAGCTAAAACTTTTGTTTTAAGCATTTGGTGTTTTGCTGTCGTTTAGAAGGTCAAATACGTGACCAAACGTCGTTGACCCGCGCAATTCATTGCCAGGCTGAGGCGTATCTATTTAGTAAAACGGTCGTAACTTTTGAAAAGAAGGGCCGAATTCAATGATTTTGGACATTCCGGAAAGCCTGAAATGAATGCAACAACTTTTGTTTAGATTCCATTGCCAAATTTTATAGTTTATGTGACCAAAAACTGAGATTCGTTTGCTGTCCTGGAATTGGAATTTCAGTTTTGAAGCTAAACATGTTATATGTATGTTGTTTATGCTAAGTATATCGATCTATCTTTATATGCATGGTTCTAACTTGGTTATTGAGCATTTTAGTAGGTAGCAAAGGGGTTGCGCTTCGCTTGTTGAGCTCGCTTCTACGCTAAATGCAAAATGTAAGTTAAAATGCTAATAACCGCTTAATAAAAGGTACGTTCTCGGATTATGGTTTATGTTGTGGTATATTATTGTGTTCCCCATGTTTTGGGATGCCTCATTCTTGTAATGAGATGTATATCATGCAATTATTACCACTGTGAAATTTTTCGGTCCTAGCCGCGCAATTGAGGTGCTGCCGAAATTTTTCAAAAAATCCGGGAGTTAGAAAATTTTGAGATTAAAAAAATCCTATAACAAAATTTTGCAAATAAGTCGAATATTTTGAATGAATTATATCTAAATGATGGTTTTCCCTTCTCCGTTCCTTTTCAAGGACGAAAAGTTTTAAGTGGGGGAGAATATAACGACCCGTATTTTTAACACTTTAAAAATACGAATTAAAATGAAAATTTTGGATAAAAATCCGAAGGAAATAAAATTTTGTGTTGTTAAATGTGAATTTCAAGTTGTAAACCAAATTGGTTATGATTGTAAACAAGAATAAATAAAATGGTAGATTTAATATTGAAGTTATAATATGGAAATCAACGTAAATGAATGTAATTTAATATTGCTGTGAATTTAAATAAGATGATAGCTGAAGAAAATGAAAGTAAATGAATTACAAACTATTGATAATAATGTATAAGTAAATGGTTGATTCAATAATGAAAGTGTAAATCGAAATAAAAGAATTCATTTGGAATTAAATAACTTGAATTTGAATTACAATATAATTGAACGTGGAATCTAATATAATCTTTTATATTGGATTTATAATGGAAAATTGCATTATAAAAGATTGTTAATTACTGTGAAATTAAAAATGGAATTTGTGGACAATTGAAATTTGATTTAAAAGTTAATAATTTAAAATTGGGAATTTTATATTGAAATTAAACAGTCGAATAATTTATTTTTCGAATATTGGATTTAATTAGACAATTAAATCGATAATTTAATAAGTTAAATTTCAGAAATAATTGAAAATCAAGTTGAATATGATTGAAAATGATTTGTAAAATTTTATCTTATCATATTGGAGTTATAGTAATGTTATAGAACTTTTAAAATTGAATTTAAAGTTAATTTGTGAAAATTGAATATTTTAATATTTAATTATCGACTGAAAAATAGCCATTTTTCGACAACAGAAAATCTCGGCGACAACAGAAAATCAAAGTGAGTGTTTATATGCTCACAATTGACTAAAATAATTTTTGTTAGTTAAATTTATATTCTGAATTGATATGAAATTTATTGGCTGTTGTTTGGTAGGTTTAATTATCATCTGTCTTGATATATGAATTAATTGATAGAATTTAAATTGACCGTTAAAATAAATTTAAATTTAAATTGGCAGTATATTATTCAATATTGATAATTATAAAATTGTTGTGAATGTTGTTGGCTTTATGGTTGATTGGTTATGATGGATGCTATTGGTCGATATTGGTTGTTTATTTATTTTGATATATCATGCTATCATCATGTATATTGTTTATTGCATATAAAACTGTAAACTGAATCATTTCGAATAAATTAAGGAATAGGTTGAAATGATATACCTATGACATCTATTTGGATTGAAATGATATATATCCATCCTTGAAATTAAAATTGAAATCATTATCCACTTGGCCATAGGTTAGAAAATTATATACGGACACCGGGTTGGTTAAATTAAATGATTTTAAAAGTTGTTTTGAAATTATTTAAATGAATTGATTTTAAGAATAAAATCCAATTTATGGAAATTGAATTATTTTGAATTGAAGCTCGAGATGTTGGAATTTAAACTTGGTAAATAAAATTGTTTAATTATTCGAAGTTTAGATTTTTAAGAAAAAGATTGAAATACGACGTAAATTTTCGAAAGTTGATTTGTTTTAAAAGATTGGACTTTTAATCGAACTCTGAATATTTCTAAGAAAATTTATATGAAATAATATTTCAAGTTTGAGTTTGGAATTGAAAATTTATTTGAAATTGAGATTTAATTAATTTGGAATTTAATTGAAATTCAAAGAAATTTGTGAATTGGACTAAATTGAAACTATTGAATTAAATTTGAAGATAAAATTGATTTGAATAGGATTTGAACTGAAATTGATTTGGAATGTAATACTTAAATGAATTCTTGAAATCCGAATGTTAATCTTAGTTTATTGAATTGGAATTGTTCCAGAAATTAAGTAAACTACTTAATACGGATGTGTAATTTGAAGTATATTCTAATTTGAATACGAAATGGTTTTAAAGCGAATCTTATATTCTTATATAAATATATGAGCTGTTTAGAAATGTGAAATATTTAAAATTTCGAAATATATTGAAAGTGAAATTGTTTATTTTGTGGTTCAAATATGTATTTGAAATTGATAATTTGAAATGGTTTATTGAGAAGCTAAATCGAGTTGAAATTAATGATTTTGTAATCGAAATGAGATATTGAGGCGAAAAATGATTTTGAAATCGAAATGAGATATTGAGGCGAAAATGATTTTGAAATCGAAATGAGATATTGAGGCGAAAAATGATTTTGAAACGGAATCTTACATCTTGAATAGATATGATGATATTTGAATGGATTTGATTTTGAAGCGAATATGATATTTTGATATCAATTATGAATCGATTTGAAATGTAAAAGAGCCACCGGTGTAATAATACGTAGTTATTAAAGAGACCGGGATCGGATATGGACATACTCTCTGTTGATACCGAAAACCACTTTAATAACTAATACACGCGGAGTGTTGATCCAGAATGAAGTGGATGGTTTTGGTGAACGCGTTGACTGAAGAAAGAGAACGATTTTGGATGACCCCTGACATGACTAAAACAGGAGCCCTGTCTGGTCATTGAGGTTCGCCACCTCTAGCGGACACACTTCTTCGTTACCATATCTATTACTTTTGTGATTCGATTTGGGTGCACCCCTCGATTATGGGAGTGTTGTTTCGCGGTGTTGGGGTAGTAGCTACTATGCCCAACATCAGTCCGGATGACGCAACTACTAGTATCCTAGTTGGTATCGCCTCATGTACCTTGTCATACTGATTATCCTATTCACGACCACTACGTTTTGGTTTTTACCTTTAGTATATGGATTGCCCTATGGTGACTTCCGGTTTTGGGGAAACTACGGTCTTGTATATGCTTTTGGGAATAAAAATGTGTTAAGGGTGGAATGGGCCATGGCTTAACGCGAGTTTGATATTTTACTTTATGATAGACATATTATAATAGCGTATTATACTACATAGTAGATAGTTTAACGGATCCTTGAGAGATGAAAAATCCCGTAACATCTCTTAAGTTATTGCACTCACGTTGACACTGGATATGAGATGTCAAACCCCGTAAACACCTCTGACGCCGTCACACTCATATTTCTTATTCGATTTGACTTACATGAGATATTTTTGTCCTGACTCGAGTGTTTTGTCTTTTTATTACGCTCGGGTCAGCCTGAGCATTTCAGATAAGGTTGAAGATCTATTCTGGAGAACGAAGACGGAGTTTGGTATTACATCATTTGTATTCTACTACTGTATTATTTTTCCGCTGCATTGTTGTATTATCTCTGATATGTATGTAACTCTGATTTATGATGTATAATAATAATCAAATTTATTTATTTAACAGCTTCATGAACTGTTATTTTATTATTATATCTTGTTCCTTCCGCTGCAAGAATCTGAGTTTGCTTCTGTTCTTTCTTTCCTTTTCTTATTTAACCCCAATAACCATCTGCCTTTTTGAACGGTTTGAGTTGGACATGTGTGGATTATTGTCGACTTGAACGGTCAAAAATGTGGGTCGTTACATTATCCTAAAGAAAACGCATCCATTTAAATTTTTACTTCTCAAACTATTTTCAATTTCAATTACTCCTAAAATACTACTATTTCATTTCTCAAAATCTTTTAATTATTTTCAAAAATCCTTTTTAAAACATGTTTTATAAACTAAATTTATATTCCTTTATATAAAAATCATTTCATATTATAATAACTCTTCTTTATTATAATCAAAATTTTCTCAAATGTTTATTATCTAAATGTCTTGTCCTACCATTTAGATTATATTCAACAACTTTTATTAAAGTTTAATCCTTTACCACCATTATAAAAAGGTGAATTTTCAAGTTAACATTTTCTTCGAACACCTTTATAGTCAAATTGTGAAAATTAATTCACAAAGGGTTCGTTTTAAATCAAAGCGATAAATGCTCTTAAATAATCTGAGCACAGTATAATAATTGCCAACCAACAATTAATGCTTCTTACTTAAATCAAGCATAACCGAACAAACAATAGTGATAATAAATAAATATTATCACATTTAAACAAATACAATCTGATTTGCACTTTAATGGCTTCCAGATCTAGATCTAGAGATTAGGGTTTCTTCCCTTTTCTCCTTTCTTCTTTTGATTTCCAAGTTTTCGTGTTTTTCTCAGATATTTCTCTTTTCTCTGTCTTCAATTCTATCTCCTCAAACTGGACGGCCAATTAAAACCATGGGAGCTTTGCGAGATGATGAAGGATGGGAGGAGGTGAGAAGGAAAAGGGGAAAGGCTCCAGCGTCTTTGGGTCCTGATCAAAGGCTCAACCTGGGAGGGCAAAGACCGAGCAGATCTGGACCTTTTCCAGATCGGAACAAGGGGAAGAAGGTACAGGCGAACCTTGCAGGGCGGACTTTGAAATCAACGAAGCAGAAAGGTTTGCTGCCTGGTAGTATCCCGAAAATCAAATTCACTGTCTCAGAAAACGCTAAAAAGTTTTCGTACAGTGAGGCAGTGAAAGTAGGAGCGGTAGGGGATTTAGGTAATCTAGATCTTGAGTTTATTGAGCCTAAAGTAGCAGATGGTAAAAGGATTGGTTCCCTTTCCTCTGACGCTATCAAAGAAGCGGAGGGAGGCTGGGAGTTATGCATATTACTGTATGTGGTAGGGTATAAACCATGGCTGAGAACTTTTGAGGGGTATGCCAATAGGGTTTGGGCTACAAAGAAAATGTTTTCTGTTCATTGAAGGAATAATGGATTTTTTGTAGTGAGATTTGTCTCTGAGGAGGATTGCAATAAGATTTTGAAATCAGGTCCTTGGTTCATGGACCGGAACTTGATCATTATGAAGAGATTGTCTCCAGACATGAGAACAGATAGAGATCTTCTTACATCCTTGCCTATGTGGGTCAGACTTCCGGGTTTAAGTTTTAAACTATGGGGCAATAAGGCTATTAGTGCTCTAACAAGTACCATTGGAATTCCAATTAAGATGGATGAGGCCACGAAAAATAAATCTAGATTAGCCTATGCCAGAGTCCTGGTTGAGGTTAATGCTACTTATGGCATGCCCAACATTATAGAAGGCATGGATGACAATGGGAGGAGTTTTACTCAGGAAGTGGAATACGAGAATCCACCTCCCATTTGTGGTAAGTGCGTGTGTTTTGGTCATGTAACTGTTGAATGCCCAATGACCAAGTCTTGGGTTCCCAAATTGTCTCAAGATTCTAACTTTGATAAGGATAGCCCTGTGGTACAGAGTTTGGATGGTAGTGTGGAAGGTGTAAAGGAGGAAGGCGGAACTGAGAATTCTATTGACCTTGTAAAGCAGTTGAATGGCGGATGCCCCAATGATTCTCCTAATGAAATCAGTAGGAATCCTGTGGAGGTGGTCTCTAATGGGGAGGTTTTGACTGAAACTTTACAGTCGGTAGTTTTTAAAGATAACCAAAATTTAATTGTTGAATGCCTACCTAAGGAAGGGTCTCGGGATAGGCAACAGATAGTTTCTAATGGATCGGAGACAGAATTTAGAGGAAAGCCTCTTTCTGAACAAAACCAAACAGAAGTTATTCCCTCGGTACAGGTCTTAGAAGGAGCTGCATCCTCAGAAGAGCGCGGTGAGGGGGCAACTTCAGAAGTTCCAGAGTCAGAACCTGCCACTCGTACCGAGATAGGAGTCAGTGAAGATTGCTACATTGCCCCACTAGCCAGGTTGGAAGTTCCTCCTGATCAAGGAACCTTTGAGCCATTTTTTCTTGTGTCTCCAACTACCCCGGGAGCCAGAGATCCGAGTTTTTCTCCTCCGAATTCACCTTCGCCCCACAAAACTATTCTCAAACGCCCTTCGTCATCATCGGAGTCTCCTTCAGTTCTTAAATCTTTATTTTCTAATGATATATTTATTGATGATTGTATAATTAATAATGTTAATTGTAGACGAGGTACTGAGACTTGTATTGATTTACAGGTGCAGAATAATCTAGACCAGGATACAGGATCGGCAGAGAGGGTAGAGGAACATAATACTTATGATAATGCAGACCCAATTCAGGAGGCCCCTGTGGAGCACCCTACTCCTAATCTTCAAGGTATAGAGTTTGAGAACATTCAGAAGGATAAGCTTGTTCGTAAGAATCCCAAGTGGGTTCAGATGCTAGGTATTCTAACGGAAGACAAAGGGGAATCCTCTAGTAGTAGGTCGTTGAGGACTCGCAATAACAAGGTTTTATAATGTCTATAGCTTGTTGGAATGTAAGAGGGTTTCATAACCCCAACAGAATGGGAGAAGTGAGAAAACTTATTGATAAGCATAAAATTAGTTGTTTCGGTGTTTTGGAAAATAAGCTGTTGTTGCCAGATATTTTGAAGTTGGAAAAAGCGTTGGATGACAAATGGAAAATAATTAGTAATGTCTCTTATTATTTTAAGTGCAAGATTATGGTCTTCATTGACGGAGATTCTTGGGATTTCAATTATAAAAGCATGAGTGATCAACACATTTCCATTGAATTGATTAATACCTCGAAACTCAAATGTAATCTCACCTTTGTCTACGCTCATAATTTTGTTGCATTAAGAAGTAGACTATGGAAGAATTTACAGGAGGATGCTATCAATATTTTTAGACCATGGCTTGTTCTTGGGGACTTTAATTGTATTCGCAGTCCCTCAGATAGAAAAGGAGGCAATCTAGTTAATTTTGGCAACTTGTTTGAACTAGATGATATGTCTAATCTTACTGGTCTTAATGAGATTAATATTAAAGGTTATGAATTTTCATGGTGGTCTGGTCCGAGTCGTAACATATTTTCCAAAATTGACAGGGTTTTTGCAAATCTAGACTGGATCAACTTATTTACAGACTTATCGGTTGAATATTTACCTCCTTCTGCGAGTGATCATAATGTAGTCCTAGTCTTGCTTTCTGCTAAGACAAGGGTCAAGAATTGACCGTTCAAATATATGAACCATTGGTCTTTATGTGATCATTACTTTCCTCTGATTGAGAAACATTGGGTTTCTAATCATATAGATAGACCTCTGTATCAAATCATTAGTATCCTCAAGAATATCAAGAGAGAGCTTAGGAGTTGGAGCGCTAAATCTCGTGATACCAAACAAGAGGTTATTGTGCAGAGAGAGAATTGTTCAAGACTTCAGAAACTTCTGGAAAAATCTTATGATCACTGTTTGGCTATGGAATTTCAAATTGCCAAGAATAACCTAGAAATAGCACTCAAGAAAGAATTCCTGGATGCCAAACAAAAGGCTAAAGGTGAATGGTTGATGATGGGTGATGAGGCTTCTTCTTTTTTCTATGCTAAAATGTCTAGTAAAAGAAGTAGAAAGCGGTTTACCAACATTGGTGTTGATGGGAAGATAATTTCGGAAGATAAGTTTGTAGAATCGGCTATTGATTTCTACAAACGAATTTTTAACCTTCCATTAAGTGATCAGTTTCCAGAGGTTATTTGTAAATCGATTATTACTGATTATGGAGCTAATTTCCTGAACGATGGTATATCTTTGGAAGAAATTAGATTTGCTTTGTGGGATATTAAAGATTCTACCTCTCCAGGTCCGGACGGTTTTAACTCTTTGTTTTTTAAAATTCATTGGAATCTCTCGAAAGACTTAATTTTCAAAGCTTTGAATGATATTATTCAAAAGGGTCTTATTATCAACGAGTGGAACCATACGTTTATACACTTGATTCCAAAAAAAGACCATTCCACTTGTATCCAAGATTTTAGACCCATTGCCTGCTGTAATACCTTATATAAGGTTTTCACCAAAATCCTGTGTAACAGACTGGGTGTTTTTTTAGATAAGTTGGTGTCCCCGAATCAGATGGCTTTTATTAAAGGTAGATCAATAGGGGATGGTATTTTGTTCGCTCATGAAATTATCAGGGGTCTTGGTAGAAAGGATAATAAATATATGTGTATTAAAGTTGATTTAAAGAAAGCATACGATTCGATAAATCGATCTTTTGTCATACATATGCTAATAAGCTTGGGTTTCCCAGATAAATGGGTGAGAATTATAGAAAATTTAATTAAGACTCCCGTGTTTTCTATTATTGCTAATGGTGAAGCGCATGGTTATTTCAAGAGTTCTAATGGGCTTAGACAAGGTGACCCGCTTTCCCCTATACTGTTTACCCTGGTTATGGAATATTTTACTCTACTGATGGATGAAAAAGTCAGGGCTGGTCTTATTTCTCCAATTACAGATTTTGACAATAAATTGACTCACCTTATTTACGCTAACGACATTGTTGTTTTTACAAAAGCCAATGCTCATAATGCAATTGCTATTAGTGATGTATTGAAGACCATGAAGAGGGTTAATGGCTTGGAGCTAAGCTTTGAGAAATCTAATGTTTTCTTTGGGAAAGGGGTGGATTGCTGTAACGATATTAGTAAGATCCTCAATATCCAGCAATCGGATCTCCCAATAAGGTATCTGAGAATTCCTTTGTCTAGTGCTAACCTGAGGGATAAGGATTGTTCTCCTTTAATAGAGAAGATCAAGGTTAGGATTGATAGATGGGAAACAAGCATGTTGAGCTTAGCTGGGAGACTTGAACTTATTAAATCTACCATTTACCCCATTATTCAATTCTGGATGCAATGCTTTTGCCTCCCAGTTTCTACTGTTCATAAAATTAAACACTTGATCTTGAACTTTCTTTGGAAAAGTCGTAGCAGCAAGATTCCTTGGGAGGTTCTATGTAGGCAAAAAGAAGAAGGAGGAATGGGATTGAGGAATCTAGAAGAGATGAACAAAGCTCTATATATCAAACTGATATGGAAAGTAATCAATTTAGAAGGTATTTGGGCGGAACTAATACATTGTAAATATATTGGCCTTAAAAGTATTTAGGAAATTAACCAGCGTTCGGACGATTCGGGAGTGTGGAAATTCATTTTAAAAAACAGACACGAAGCTTTGAATTGCCTTTCCCTTAACATTGCAGACGGTAAAACTACTTATCTTTGGTTTGATCCATGGTTAAATGGTAGTTCTATTATGGAACGTATTGGGAGAGACACAGCTTTCAGAACTGGTACGGAAAATTTGTCTCTCAGTAAGATCTTAAGTAATGGTAAGTGGAAGTGGGACTCGTATAGTTTCTTATTCCAAATTCATGCAGAAATTGAAGGCGTCAAGATTCACAAGAACAGTGAGAGGGATTTTTGGTCTTGGAAGTGTTCTAAGGATGGTTTGTATCAGTTTAAGAAAGTTTGGAATTCGGTTCGAACCAGTTTTGAAATTAAGAATTGGGCGTTTTTGGTCTGGAACAAAATTCATGTTCCTAAGATGGCGGTATGCCTTTTCAAAGCCATTAATGATTATCTTCTAACAAAAGAAAGATTACTACAGAAACAGATAGTCGTGGATCAAAACTGCGTCTTTTGTAATAATCACATTGAAAATATAGACTATCTTTTTTTTCAATGTAATTTTACAGAAAATGTTTGGCTTTGGAGTTGTAAGAAATTTTTCAAATCGCCGAAAAGTATTTTATCTTTTTCTTTGAAAGATGATTTACAGAAAATTGTTTCTTTATCTAGCTCAAAAAGTCTCTATTCAGACTTGTTTCAACTTTCCCTTTCTGTTTGGGTTTGGCATATATGGAAAGAAAGGAATGATAGGATTTTTCAGAATTGTTTTATGGATAGGTTGCAGATCTGTTCCAATATTTTCCAGACTATGAAGATCAGAATGGCTAAATCTAAACATTTCAAGAACATCACTGACTCAAATGATAAAATAGCTTTGAAATGGGGATATACCTCAAAACGCTGAATTGGGGCATCTGCTGCTTTATCATAAGTATTATTCCTCCATCTTCCTCCTGTTTCAATGATCCTTGGCTCCAGGTTTTGTGTACCTGTATTATTTACATTGTTTCTCTCCTCCTCTCACTTAATTAAATTATTATTTACAAGTAACAATAAATATTGAATTAGCTTTTAAGGATGCAGATTTGCAGGTTGATCCGAGTGTTGCAGTCTCGTCCTGGACACTCAAGTATATTCAGCTTGAGTCTCGAGAATCTCGGTCTTGTTTCTTTGAGTTTTCTGGAAGAAAATTCAGAATTTACTTTACACAAAGTTAAAAGAAGCATCTTTTTGGTTATTAAAGACTTATCTTGTTAATTTATGCTCTGGTCTTCTCGAGGGAGTGTTGGTTGCTTCTTAGATCTGGAAGTTGCAGACATATTCCCAAGCATTTGCAGGCTGTTCCGAGTTCTCGTCTTTTTGACCTGTTCACGAAAGAAGTTTAGTTCGAACTCAAAGTTAAAAGAAGCATCTTTTTGGTTATTAGTGTCTTATCTTTTTAAGTTCTTCTCTTTTCTTCTTGAGGAGTGTTGGTTGCATCTTAGATCTGGAAGTCGAAGACGAATTCCCAAACATATGCGGCTGTTCCGAGTTGTCGTCTTTTCGACCTGTTCATGAAAGAAGTTTAGTTCGAAGATTTGAGTTTTTTCATAGATAGTTTTGTCAGATCTAATACCTGTCTTCATTCTGGTTGGATCGAAGATTTTGTTTGCTGATGGCCTTCAAGTTGTTGCTGCTGTTCATCTCCTTGGTCTGTAAGGAAGAAGCTACGACCTGGAAGTAGATGAGGTTGCTTCGTTTTGTTCTCGCTCGCCGCCATTGTTTTTTATTTTCCTCGAGATGAGATAGGAATTAAATGAAGTAGTAGAAGTGTCGGTTTTCCTTATTTGCTTTGAGATCTGTCTCGAAACTTCTGATATTTGGTTGCTGTTTAGTGGGCTTTGGGCTGGTATTTTGTTTAGCTCGGGCTTGTCTTGGTTGTTTGAGTGTTGTCTTTGCTTTGTTTTGGTCTTGTAAGACTTTTGTATATACTTTGCTTATAGTAATAGAATGCTTAAACCCATTTTCAAAAAAAAACAAATACATTCTATGACTATATAAAGTTATGAAAATTATTCCTTATATATATAAAATATAATCCTAGGTAAAATATTTAATTTGCCACAATTTTCAAAAATTTCAATACCATGTCCGTTGGCCTTGGTCGAGTGTTTAGAAACACCTATCGATATTGTGGCGTCCTACGTCTTGACTAGAATTCAAAAAAGCTTAATAGACAACATAATACGTTTTTATAACATTAACAAATACGCTCTCATATATATAATACACTCAAGCTCATTCTAGGGTGTTGCTTACCCTATCTCAAACGAGCCAAACCCTACCAAAGCCAAGGTTCTCACTTAACCTAGCGCTCTAATACCAAGCTGTAACGACCCGCCTTTTTGACCATCGAAAGTCGACATCGAACACTGCCATTATGTTCCAATGTCATGCATCCAATTGACAAAAGGCAGATTGTTAGGGTAAATAGAAAAGGAAGAACAGGGAATAGAGGAAAATAGAATCTCACAACATGCAACATATAATATAACAAGGATAGTAGAAACTGTCATTCCAAACATAAAAAGTATATCAGAGTTAAAAACAACCCTATCAGTTGGACAACTATAAATCCCGACCTTACAAATGCTGATAGAAATACTACATAATATAGTGGAAAATAAAAACATTACGATAGGTGAATCTTCAGCTCCCCTTCAAGTTCCCCACAACTTCAAAGACAACCTGGGAAAATACTCGGTCTGACTTGAGTATTATAATAAAATAACATTTGGATCAGTCTGGAAATACTAGTGTGAACTCAAATAATGGGAAGCATATAAAGTTCTGTGAAACTACGCCGCTAACGCGGAACTGGTTTTTACCTTACAAGAATAACATCCATACAGGCAAGAGCAGAAATAAATATCAGGAAAAAAATCCAAATATGAATGAGAATAATTAATATTGAAACCAGACTTGAAAGAATGTAAATAAACCAAGTAAAATCCAAACTGGACAGAATGGATAGAATAAGGAAAAATAGTCCAAATTTGATTGAATGGACAAAACAAGATGACAGTTCAACTTGATACTAAATAAGGTAACAGTCCAACTTGATAAAATGGACTAAATAAGGTAACAATCCAACTTGATAGAATGGAGTAAATCAATACTTAAATGTCGTGATGAGGAGTTGGCTCTACTTGTGGCAACTTAAAGCTAAACAGATTCAGGGTTTTCGAATCAAATAAGGAAAGGAAAATTTCCAACAAATGACTAGGAATGTGCACCACCCTAGGTGTATACCTCTAGTAATATAATCCTGAGAAGCTCATATGCTTCGTGACACTCCTCGAAAATGTACCAACTGGACCCTGTCGGACCTTAACGAGTATCTGAATATTTCACATGGAAACTCAAACCATTTTTCACGTGATGGTACAAAAATCTAGATGAGATGTGAAATACCCTAATGGGAGCAACCACACATAGCTGGATGTCCATTTGTGCTTTTGGTTTAGTCATTTTCCGACAATGGATAGCAACGCTTAACAGAGCACTAAATCATATTAGAATGACGATAATAAAGTAGCTGAAGTAACCGATAGCTGAGATACCAACTATTGAGGATATAAAACGATCGTATATGGAAATTAAAATTTGTATACTTATTACCACTCATTAAATTCAAAATTGTACTTTTCTTATTTAATAATAATATCGAACAAGTCAAGGTAGTGTTACCTCAAAGTCATGTCTCACAATTATTCTTAACTTTCGAAATAGCAACAAGTCAACTTCTTCGATGTATAGTGGTAATTATACAAATAAATCATTTCCTTACAAGTGATTCGCTTTATAGAAATAATTCATTACCATAAACGAATCAAACTTTTTCTTTTTTTAAAAACGAACTGAACTTGTGCTTGAATTCCATATTTCCATATTACTTCTAGAATTAGTTCCTGATTCTAAAATGTTAAGAGAATAATTTTTCGAAGTGCTCAACCCCGAAGGCCTAAACCAACATCGGACCGACGCCCAGAAGATTATCCAACATAACATCCTAATAATCGAGCTCCAATTCCATTTTAACTTACCCAAAATTTTCCTTTATCTTGTCAAAACTCTTATGTAATCTTTGACAGGTATCCGGATTTTCTTTTAATAAACTTAAATCTGAATAATCATTGAAATGAATAATTAATCTCAAACATTATTAACTAAAATGATTAATAAAACTTAAACACTATTAATCATCATTAGTAAAAATGATTTATCACATTTCAAATACCATTAATTAAAATGATTTAATTATATTCAAACATCATTAATTAAGATGGTTAACTAATTTTCAAGCACTATTGTTAAATCATTTAATTAAATTTAAACAACTACTAACTAAAACAATTAATTAAAGTTCAATATGATTAATTAAAATGAATTAGTTAAATTCAAATTTTATAAATCAAATAGATTATTTAATTTCAAACATCATTAATTTAAAATGGTTATTAATTTCAAATATCATTAATTAAAATGATTAATAAATTTTAAGCATCATTATTTAAAATGATTTAACTAAATTCCAAATATCATTAGTTGAAACAATTAATTAAATTTAAAACAATCATTAATTAAATGATTTATTAAATTCAAATATCATTATTTAAAATGATTATTAATTTTCAATTATCATTAATCAAAATAATTAATTAAACTCCATTATCATTAATTAAATAATCAATTAACTCAAATAATCATTAGTTATAACGATTAATTAAGTATAAAACATCATTAGCAAAAATGATTAACTAAATCTAAAGATAAACCAATTTTAAAGCATCATTTATTAAATTGGTCAATTCATCTCAAAATCATTAATTAAAATGATTAATGTTTTAAATTATCGTTAATAAAAATGATTAATGAATTTTAATATCTTGTTCAGTAGAAACACAAGCTCAAGTTCATACGGCAGGGTTTTGGGGAATAAATTTAATAAAGACGATATAGCGAAATTGCTATAGTAACACCCAACAAATTAAATGAATTATCAGGATTTATTTTAATTAACCATCAATATTACATCATAATGATGTAAATAAATAATTATTGGTGAGAAACCCCTCATGGTATCACTACAGATTTACCCTGCATAACAATGGTTATGGATAATACACACACACAAACAAACACACACACACACACATATACACACACACACACATATATAATCATATGGGTTTATATAGATTAAATTAATATGTCATCCAATTTTCCAAATGAGCAATCAAACAATTTAACAAAAATCTAAGAAATCAATAAATGTTTATAACATCATAGATATGATATAATAAAATTTAATGTGAGTTAAACTTACATTGATTTTCGTTTTCACCAAAACGTCCCGATTTTGGACTAAAACCGAACGGCAGTTTGATTTCAACATAAATTTTGTAACGCCCCACCTCTATACTCACACTAGCCAAGGACACTACTGAGTAATGCCGTCGACTAGCACGAAGAATAAGGCTGTTGAGGAGCAACCATCTGTGTAATCGCTTTGTGCGACTACCGGTATGCACTACAAGAAAAAACGTCATTGACAGCAGATATTCTCAGCGTTTGTGCCTTGAATGCGGTGGACAATAATACTGGAGGGAAACTTTTACGTCCGAACGCTGAGAAAACGTAAATAATATAACTTTGCCGCCTCATTTTTTCACTTCTCCAAATTACTTTTCTTAGCCTTTCATCTCGTTAACACCTTCACCACCTAAAACCAAATTAAATCTCTCTTCCAATCACCAAAATTTGCCTTCATCACCCCCGCTCTGTCGTTCAGACATCTCCCTTCACCATTCTTTCGTTTTCGAATCTGAATCATCACCGCTAGTTGCTCCCTCTGCAGGTACCTGTTTCCAGCGATTTGTCGATTTTATTTAGGTTTAAAATGGGTTCTTCGATTGGTTTAATCAACGTCTATTTCGATTTTGTTTTTTCAGTATGTGTTTCTTTATTAATACATCAATTTCGATTTTGTTATTTAGGTTTAAAATGTACTTTTATATGTGATCTAGTTTCTATGATTAGCCGTGCTTGGTCAAGTATTATACTGGAAAATATGAGTAATATAATCATGCTCTTGATTATTTCCCTTCTAAGCTTTGTTTACACTTTCCACCTGCTTGATTATTTCCCTTCTATATTTAGTTTTACGTTGGCAAATCCTTATTTCATGCTCTTGAATTAAATCATAATATCTTACCAGTACAACACATTGTAAACTTTGGTTCTAATCTAGTTACTAGGGTATATGGGTTCATGTCATATATCTGATTTTTTTGTTTTAATTTGTTGTGGTTTTGCTAAGTATACACAAATCTTTAACATTGTTTTATCTTCAGGCCTAGTGACATCGCATTTTCCTGATCCATACCCACATATTTTACCAAAAGTCTAGGTAAAAAATAGCAGAAGTTGCTTATTTTTCCACCTGGAGAGATGAATATGTAATAAATTTCTATAAACTTTTTTTTTCTCAAACGAAGGATACGCTGAAATCACCACCAGTAGAAAACAAAACAACGAAGAGAACGTCAATGATATATATTTTTATTACTACTTTTTTATCTTTGTTATGGAGGTTTTCGGTATGTAGATTTTGGAGATAAAACACCTGGCAATCTACTCCAATGTCACACTTCGGTATGCAGACTTTCGATATTCATAAAGAATGAATAACTATAATTTAAATTGGGATTTCATAGTGATAAGTTATAAAAGTAAAACTTATTAGGTGAAATTATTAGAGTAATATAGAATATATTTATGATATTTGAATAGATAATATATTAGCATTGAATTATGATAAATACAAATGCACGACATTGCTGAATAAATAAATGGGTATTTATTTGTTATAATTGGCGTCCCCCCTCATAACTCATATGACATTGATGAATAAATAAATGACATGAATTTGTTTTTAATACCGAATTTCCTTCGAGTCCCTTATAAACCATATGCTAGTGCATTTACAAAATTCTTATATCACCCTTGTTTACTAATTGTTTCACTCATAAGATATCAAATAAAATGCCTAATGTGGCTATTAATCAAGCATGTCTATTTGAGCTTTTGAGATACATTCAACTGTTTTTTCTTCTTCTTGTATTGATTAATTACAAAGCTAATGGATGCGTGAACTAAACACTATAGTTTTATATAAATAGGAATCATAAAAGATGGAAGTTCATATATTAGTCAACGATGTAATATCAGTTAACACCGCTTCACATAAATATCTAATTGTATTACGGTCTAGGCTGGGAGAAATTATACCAATTAAATGTAAGATGCATCAATTCATTTTTTATACAAATTGCATATAATTCTTCAAAGTAGTGCACAAGGGACAAAATAATATGATAAATATGACCATGTATAAATCAGACATAGTTTGAAGAGGCATTAGGGCATTTAGAAAATATCCACGAGTAGATTGAATTTTAATTCCATGATACAAAAGTAGCATTGTTCATTGAATAAATAAACAAACTGTATAAGGCACTGTTTTACTAGGCATGTTTGTTTTACGGCAACATAGTCTTTAAAACAAGTCATTATAACTTATAGGGCCTGGAAACAGTTTCCCTTTTGTTATCATACACCAGTAATTCTTTTCGTGGAATCCCGACTTAATATAATTCTAAATACAATGTTTAGGTTTAAGAGAAAATTTGCAAATTTGCCAAGGACCGACTCCATCTCAAATTGTTGCATTCTTCATGATTCTTTTGGTATCCCTCAGGTTAAGAGCATCACCAAAAGCAAGATTCTGTGTATTCTCAAGGCTCAAGGTATTTTGTAGTTTAATATGACATATTGGTTTATATACAGTTTTGTTATCTATTCTCTTTGACATGATTATGTTGAAAAAAAATGCATTTGCGCAAATAATAAATGAGACACATTTGATTTTTTCGTTCCTTTAATTTTTACGATTTATCACATCTCATGTCTAACTTACAAAAGATATTATCTATGAAGATGTGTATTTAGCGTATTGGTTACTGCTAGATTCAAAAACCAAAGTGTATCGAGCTACATTTAGGTATTTACGCAAGTGCAGAATACATGCCTTTTTTCTCCTTTTCTTTTTTAGATTTTTACTCATATCCTATGAATGTGTGTTTCCAGTGCCTAATATTCCAAATAATTATTTGGTATAAATGATGATGCATGATGTTCATATACAAAACTTGCATTATAATATGCATATCATTCTTGATAATGGATTCTTAAAACATTTTCATGGTTCTGATTGGGAGTATTTGTTATGGTAACTTAACACGGTTACTTTGTAAACTGTTATATTGAAGTAACTATTTCGTTAACAGTGTTAGTATCATCTCTCTGCATGGAAGCTTTTTGTTGTTCAGTTCATACTTCTGCCTTACACTTTATGCAAGGTATTTTATTGATAAATTTCATTTTAAGTATTTGACCGTATAGCTAAATTCATTGCTAATTAATTTTCAGGTGCAGCCTTATGTCCTACATCAATATTTAATGCAATGTTTGTTTCGGGTTAATATTTTTTTAGATTGGAGACTAAATCTTCTTCAAATGTCACGGTAAACCTTTATATAAACTTAATTACATGTATGGTTGAATTAAAAAAATCAAACATAGAAAATCTTTCTAGTTAAACATGTGCCTGCGAGATAACACACTGTTATAAAACTTTAAGCACAATAAACAAAAATGGAAAGATATATTTAACATACATTTTTATTGGATTTTTTTTCGTATTTTTTATTTGAATCGTATTGCATCAAATTGTTCATTTCTTAAGGATAGACAAAAGCTTGAAGCTCTATCTTCTAAAAATAGAGGATTGCTAAGTGGAAATAGAAATCAATTCAATATACTCTGATGGACCCATGTATTGCAAAGTTAAAACAGAAATTAATTCAGTACACTAATGGACCCAGTACATTATATTACCATGTCCATCAGGTTAAAATGGATATAGCAACTGGAATAGATATAGCACAGACAGGCTCTAGGCTACAGCTCTGGCTAAAGTCATAAGTTCAAATACTAGTTATATAATATATTGTCTGTCCCAAACATTGTTATAGCCTATGCTCTTTTGCATCTCAAAGTTTTTTAACCAATGTTTTACTAGTCGTCAATGCCTTGATTTTTTTTTCAAAGTTTGTCATTTTTTGTATGATGCACATGTATATGCAAGTTATAACAAAATTGAATGCATGCCCCATAAGTTCACATGCTAAGATATATACAGACATTATTTTTTCCACGCTTCATCTAAAAAACTCTATAAAATCATGTTTGAGTTATTGCATGATGGTTTCCGAATCAAACCAAAGAAATGGTTGGTTGTATGTGGGCGTGGGCAAAACAACATGGTATCAAACTATATCTTTGTAATGGTTATTTTCATGATGGCATAGTTTTCACATATTTTTTTGTATCTATTTAATAAAATCATGTTTCATTTATTGCACGATTGTATCAAAGTGAACAAATGCCTATTTTACAGTCTACGCGAATTATCAGCAGCAAGGAGTTAAATATTGCACTGCTAAGGAAAATTAATACCTTAAACTAGTCTCCATCTTGTTTTACAGTGCAGAGCAGTTACCTGGACTGTCCAAAGTTAAAAACTAGAGTTGAGCTTATGCAGCGTTCCCAGAGTTGGCATCAGCAATGAACCTTAAAGTTAATAATACGATGTTTTTTCCTAATTGAATTTGTAATATCAGAAATTTACTTGGTGAGGACCTCGGCCAACCCAACACTAATGAGCTCAATCAAATCGAGAATCAAATAAATCCCTTTAGGCATGGGAGAGACTGCTGGAGCTTGTAAGATGATGGATTTTGTACAGCAACAACCAAAACAACAGACGCAACAGCAAAGTATCAAGGTGCAATGTAATACACCCAATTCACATGGTGAGTTTTTCCCTTTCTTCTGTGGTTGTTATAGTTTAGTATCGATTTAACATGATACTGTATTAATGCCATTTATCTTCAACAACCAAATGAACCTTTTGGAAAAAAACTACAGTTGTGTTCAATTTTCGATCTGAGATAGTTGAATTTTGAAATTCTTAGTTGTAATGAATAAGCGTGCATTTAATAATGAATGAGAAGCTTTGAGACAAAATTAGTGGTGAATTAGAGAGCATGAACTCATGTTTCGGGAAGGAAAATATGATTTACCCTTTTTCCCTAATCAGTGTTTAACTCACATTTTTCAAAAGTGAATAAATTAGAGCTTAAATATAAACTAACTGTCACTTAATAAGTTGATTTGTTTTGAAATTGCTTGGACATGTACAAAAAGATTTACGACTTATCAAATTGCTTAGTTTTGTTAAAAGTCAAATTTATTATCTATCAGATCATGACATAAATAGAATGTTACAGTTTTAAACCTATCTATCAAATTGCTTAGTTGTAAATATATAACACTTATATGAGTGTCTGTCTTGTAGTGTATCCAGCAACCTGATGAAGTAAATATTATCATGCCCTATCTAACCTATTTATTGTTGTGATCATCAATTCTTCTTTGTAAATTGATTTCTGAACAGTTAAAAACAAATGAAGTAAAATAAATGTAAAATCAAGGTTTGATGAACCCTTTTTTTAGACCTGAGAGGAATTGACTTTTTTTATGCTTCCTCCTCATCCTAAAAATCACTGTGCAGTTGCTGCTATAAGTATCAATGGTGTTATCAATGTGACGCGGACGCTAATTTGTTTTTATATGTGTACATTAGCCTACATCAGTGTAGAAGTGGTAAATGAGTGAGATAATGACGAAATAAAATTTATTTAACTACCGTCGTTCACTCACCATTGTACATCCAGTTTTACAGTCTTTTTTTGGCTACTATAACTGAAACATAAATATCTTTTGATAGTCTATTTTACAGAAACAAGAAGAAGAAAGACAGAAAGAGAAGTTGATGGTTCCACCTAGTAGCTCTGTTGGTAGTCTCTTCGGTTGACATAGTCTTTTTGATGGGAGATGATCTGTCGGTAGGTGGTCTTAGAAATAGTGAAAGAGGTTGCAGAAATTTTTATGGAAGGGATGGAGGAGGCAATTTTTATGGTATAATTCATTATTTAAAATTGTATTTCCTTTTGACATTGCTTGACAAAGAGACTCAAAATTTTCAGGATTCCCTTTTTACAGTCCAATAAAGAAACTCAAAATTTTCAAATGGCTTAAATATTAAACAATGTAAAGTTTTTATGATTTACATGGCTTGCATGAAGCAAGATTATTTTCAGCATGAAAAAAATTAAGAAAAAAGTAAAAAAGGCTAGAAGAAAACAAGTTATTACAAGTTTAGTTCTCCATTCGAATTTTGTTATAAGAATATGCATGTTTTTTACTTGTCATCATTTTACATTTAGTGCATTCTGAAAATACTAAAAACAAAATTTTAGCTGTATTCGAGCAAATTCAAAGTGCGTAGACGTAAAGTAGAAAAAGTGCTTATTTTCGTATTAAGTTTTGAACGGGGTGTATGTTTACGGGTTCTGCGTTTGAAATAGGTTATTTTGGAAGAGCCCGGACAATTTTGAAGAGAGAATCGGAAAAAGTGGGAAGGGGATTTTGGCGCATCAATGGGCATCACAGGTTTTGCACTACCATCTCATCTGCAACTATTTTTTTTCCTTCCAATATTATATGTAATTTAACTTAAATTGTAGCATCAACGGTGAATGTCTACAACCAATTAAATAGTAAAAGAATCAATCGCCTGTTATGTTTGAAAACCCAAGTAGGAGTTCACCTACAGATCGAATGGCTAGGAGCAACCAATGCATGTTATTTAGTAATATTAGATCAACAAAAATGCATCAATTGATCATTAAGTCTTTGGTCTAACCGTCTACATCTTTGGTGCCATCTTTGACATATAGACGTTTTTATTACAATAGCGTATCAAAACTAATATGCTGATTACAGTCCCTATCAGAAAAATAGTATACATCCATGATATATGAAAAAGAGTTTGCAATGATGATATCTTATGGGAGACTGCGGTAGCTCATAGCATTTAGAAAGGGAAAACTAAGCAGTAAATGTAATTTACTAGTGAAAAAGAAGCTGTCATTTCAGCTGTTGAAACTTGAAAGTGGAGCTTTTTAACTAAATAAATTGATGATTGATCAGTTTTCCTACCGAAATCACAGCAATACACAATTGTTTTTAAATGTTCAACTGCTTCCACCTACTACTGAGAATGGTTTAATGAAGTTGTCTAGCACGGTTGGTGAACTGCAGTTGTAAGTTTACAGTGGAAGTTGTCACAGTGATAGCAACAGTTTTGTGAGTATGGACAGTGGTCGTAGGGGGAGGTGAATGGAGCCGTGATATGGGGATGAAATTGCAGCAGTGTTTTGAGGCGCAGAGGGTGGAAAATGAAGAGTGTGTTGACATGAGAGGTTGGATGGTGGACAGATGAAGTGTGGCGGTGAAGGGACTGTTGTAAGAAAAGGGGAGTGTTATAGTTTTGGGAGATATGTATGCCCGACGATTGATGTGCACATGTGGTTTGTGAATGTGTGGAGAAGTCTGGAATTTTTGGCGCTGGTAGTTGATGAAATGAAGTGTGGTGATGAATGTGTAGTCTGAAGAGATGTTGCAGTGATGGAGTGAAGCTTGTTGGCGGATTTGTATGATAGTGGAAGATTTGTGGTGCAGGCAATGAGGTGCAGCAATTGTTATATTGAAGGCAGGTTATGGTGATGGAGGTTGATTGATCAGATGGGCAAGGGATGAAGTGCAATGCAATGAGGTATGGTGACAAGCTCGTTGGGTCAGTGCAGGCAGGCAAGTTAGTGGCAGTGATGAGTGATGGTAAGATGAAGGGGCAGAGGATGTTAGAAGTGGCAGGGTGGTTTGTATTGATTATAGTGGTGGGTTGTGGAGGAGTTTCAGTGTAACAGTTGATGGGGCAGTGGAGGTGGAGGTAGACAGTTTTGTTTGGGGAGTTGTTGTGGACTGTGGAAGGTGACCGAGTGGAAGAAGTTGCCAGATATGGATTTGTATATTAAATGAGGATGTATGTGATATGAAGTGTGAGTGGTGAATGTATCTGTGGTATAGAGAGGCTTATGCAGTGGATGAAGTAATTGTAGATGATAGAAGTGATATGAAGGATTGCACAGTCAAGTGAAGGTTGAATAGTTGTAAGGCAAATGAGCAGTGATGAACTTTGGGGAAGTTTGTGATTGTGAGTGATGAAGTATTGAAGCTAGTGACAATATTTGGGTGGTATATGTTGACAGATGTGCAGTTACAATATATGGGTGGTTTGGCTGCTGATGTCAGTGAGAGTTGATGTAATGTTAACAGGAAGTGATGAATTATGTGATGCTTGTAAATGTGGTGATATGTGCACTGGTATGTAAATAAGTGATATGTTAACTAAAATTTTCCATAATGGATGCTTGTGATGGGTTGGCAGGAAGTTTTGCAGAGCAGTGGTATATGTGCACTGGTGCGTGGAAGTTATGTAGGTAGTTTGGTGGTTATTTGCGTGCTGTTATGTTGCTGATGAATGTAGAACGGTAGTTAGTTAAAAGCAGGGAAGTTTGTATGTTATATGTGTTGTGATGAAGGTTGTTGAAGTGAGGAAGTGATGAATTCAAATGCAATGCAGTGGGGTGTTGGGGGCTGGTGAGTAAAGAAGTGTTAGAGGAAGATTTGTGTGTAGTAAATGCTTTAGTGGAATATTATTGTTATTTTTATTTATGGATATTATTGAAACTTGGTTTATGGATGTCTTTTGTTTATTAATATTGTCTTAACTAGTTTATGTAACTAATTAATAGTTATTAAAACCTGTTATATATACTAGTTGCTTGAATATACTCAAAATATAGTTCTGGAATATTCAAAAATAGAGTGGAATATTAAAGCTGTCATATAAATAGAAGACAGCGTCTGATTAATGCTGTCAATGAAGAAACAACAGCGTTTAATTCGTGCTGTAATTATCTTAAAATAGTCAATAACAGCGTTTAGTACATGCTGTCGAAATAGTTGATGATTCAATAACAGCGTTTATAAAAAGCTGTTGTAAATAGTTAAAGTAGAATTAAAACATCTTCGACAACTAAATTATTAACGCTGTAGAAACATAATACATCATGTTTGAAAACGCTGTAAAAACGTTATTGACAGCTTGTAATAAACGCTGTCAAAGTGATGTTTCAACAGCGTTTATCGAAAAGCCGTTGTAAGTTCTGTATATATGACAACATGTCGTTATACAGCGTTTGAAATAACGCTGTTGTATCGTATTACAGCGTTTATCAAACGCTGTTAAAAGCCTTTTGTGGTGTAGTGATGTCAGATAATATAACTTATATTTCATTTCAAGAGGAAATCTGACATATCGAATACAAACTCAAAGCTACCACACAGCGGCTATGTAGACTTCGAAAACAAATATAGAAATAAACATAACACAAATCAGTCACAGATAATCATATCACAAAGGCGGAAACAGATATGAATATATCACATAGAAGTGTACATCAAATTAGTGGTCATACAAGATCCACTACATCCCAAAAGAATAGATACAAGTGCTAGACAAAAGAATAAGTATACAACAAGGAGTCTCTATCTCAAATGTATACTAACAAAAACTACTATGCTAAAGTAGTTAGCCAAAAGCCAGGTGAAGTACCCTTATAAGAAGTCAAGCAAGAGTACCTGAAATACCTCGGTCTGACCCGAGTATTATTTAAGAAGAAAATAATAAACGGATCAGTCTAGCTATAAATATCAGATAAAATGAGATATGATAAGAGATATGACAAAAACGTATGATATCAATAATGCCATACTGCGACAAGTATAAATTAAATAACAACAAAAATCATACAATATCCCAAATCATCTCAATTCCCAAAAAGAATGTCATATTATTTAAATTATTCACCAAAACACAAATAATTGATAGAGCTCATCAATGCCTATCATCAAAATTGGTGAAACACAAATTCTAGAAATCATCAACTAGAAATCAAGAAATCACAAAGGGAGGGAAAGGCCTATCACAAACGGGAGCATGAAAACTCACCAACACGTGCAATCACAAACGGGTTGCTATCCCATGGTCGCTAACCATAGAGCCGGTGCAATGACGTAGTACAATAACGGTACACCCGATGAACCTGATACTCAAGTAATTCAGAACAACGACGTAGTACAATAACGGTAAGCCCGATGAACCGAACTCCATAAAACCCATAGGTCGCTAGCCTATAAAAATGAGACGAAGCTCAACATAACAGGGTACAGTCCCCTATGCGGACAAAGAGACATTGCATATCGCTAGTCTAAACCACAAAATGATCAACATCGATCATCAAGAAGTGTCGATTACACTAAGCTAGTAAATAAATGAGTTTAGCTTCATGTCCCATAACCACCGGCTTAACTTAAATATTTACGAACAAATTGTAGATTTCCACTGGAAAATTGTCACAAGATTTCAATCGAACAAGTCCAAGAATTAACCGACAAAGTAAACGCAAGCGTTTCATACCACCTGTTTTGCTAAGCCGTTTAATTAGATTTCTCATACGAATGAGGTAAAGGTTTGTATATACTAATAGATTGGAAAATGGTTTTAAAAACGAGCTTTGTATTTAAAAGTAGTGTTGAAATCGTTTTGGTGAAAGAGTTTGAATATTTACTACTAGTATAGAAACCTTTGTATTTTAAAGTGACAAATCACAAAAATGATTGTAAAAACAATCAATCACCAAAGATTCACATTCGAAGACATGAATCAAAACCATAGAAATCGGTATCAAATCCATTCAATGGATATTCCCAAAAAATCCAAAGCAAGAAGTCATCAAAGTCGATAATAAGTGATAACAACGAACCGGATCGAAAAGAATCGATTAAAAATCGGAAACCCACACAAAACTGCCTCAAATAGGCAAAATGCTCATTTCCCAGATTCAGTCGACTGAACCAGAAGGTCAGTCGACTGATACAAGGCCAAAAACTCTCGGGTTCCTTGTTCAGTCGACTAAACTATATGGTCAGTCGACTGACACAGGGACATGAAGTTTTCTCCTCTCAGGTTCAGTCGACTGCCAGTCGACTGATAGATGGACAGAAGCTTTCTGATCCCAGGTTCAGTCGACTGACCTTACCATTCAGTCGACTGAACTGCCATTTGCAGTATTTTTAACCTAGCCCAAGAAGGGGCAAGAATCCAAATGGAAGTGATCGGACGAGCAATGGAGACTAGGGATTTATGCCAAGCGACAACCTAGCCTTATAGGCTCTTTGATACACCCCAACAACATGTTCAAACATCAAAGATAGGATTTTTAAAGATTTGACATCAAAACGCCAAAAATTGGAATATTCATCAAACCAATTCAATTCAAAAGCAAATGGACAAGTAATAGATGTTAGGAATTACTTCCTAACAACTATCAAAGATATAGACATAGATGTGAGTTCAAAAACTCACCTTTTAAACTCAAAACAACAAATGAGAAGCTCTAGAACAAGCAAAGATTGATTTCTCTTCAACAACACCTCTAGAATCATCAATCTATTATCAAAGGTGAAGTCTTTCCTAAGTTAGGTTATAGGAATTTCTGAAAATGAAGAGAGATTGAGATGGAGAAGATGAAGATGATGCTTACCTAAGCTTCTCCTTGATTTCTAGCTTGAAATTGATTCTATTTAAGAGAATTAGGGCTTATGAATATCTAATTTCTATCCTCTTCCCCCATTTTTCTTAAAAGCTCGAGTGTATTAGGAAATGCAAATGAATGAAGAGGAGAGGAGTTGAAGTTAGGGTATTAGATGGGTTGGGTATTAGGTTATTGGGCTGAAACCCGAACCCAAAGCCCTAAATGAAAATATCAAAATTTCACTCAACTCCAAACATATCGACGTTTATACTCAAAAAGGTCGCAAACGCCATTTTGGACTCAATGGAAGTGGTCTTGAGTCCTAATTCAACTGTTTGCAAAAAGTGACATTTCGGACTAAAATCCGACTAACCATGCTATATTTAAATAAAACATTTAAATATACAATCATAAAAATATGCGGGTTGTTAGAGACTCCTCCTCCTTAAAGAAATTGCGTCCTCGCAATACTTAAGAAAAAGAAATAAAAAGTAACAACCATACAAAGGCATAACAACAGAAAAAGAAGAAATTTTGAAATGAGAAGTTCACCTTAAGAAGCACGAGAGAGTAAGTCCGGATGTGTTGGCTCGATGAATTCTCTAGATTCCCAAGACAATCCTTAGGATTTGAGGACCATTGAACTTTCACAAGAGGAACATCTTTATTTCGAAGGCGTTTAACCTCCGTAGCTATGATACGAATAGGATGTTGCTCATAAGTCAAATTAGGCAAAACTTCAAATTCTTCAATAACATCGGGCTCAAGAATAGAATTAGAATCTCGAAGGCATTTCCGTAATTGAGAGACATAGAATACATCATGAATAGCAGAAAACTGAGCCAGTAAGAAAAGGCGATAAGCCACGGAACCAATGCGTTCAGTGATGGAAAATGGGCCAATATACCGAGGTGCTAATTTTCCCGATCGACTGAAACGCACAACACCCTTCATAGGTGAAACACGAATAAACACAAAATCTCCCACTGAAAATTCTAATCTCCTTCTTTGATTATCGACATAGGATTTTTGTCTACTTTGAGCTTCTTTCATCCCATGATGAATAAGGTCAATCTTTTCTGTGGCATCACGAATAAAATCTAGACCTAAAACCGGCTTTTCATCAGTTTCAAGCCAACACGAAGGAGATCGGCATGGCCTCCCATAGAGTGCCTCAAAAGGAGCCGTACCAATACTAGATTGGAAGCTATTATTATAGGAAAACTCAACAAGAGAAATATGATCTTCCCAACTTCCACCAAAATCAAGAACACATGCACGAAGAAGATCTTCAAGAGTTTGATTCACACGCTCGGTTTTGTCCATCGGACTGAGGATGATAAGCGGTGCTAAAATTAAGCTTTGTTCCCAAATATTTTTGAAGACCTTTCCAAAATCCACTAGTAAACAATGGATCACGATCGCTTACAATAGAAGTAGGAACTCCATGTAATTTAACAATTTCTTTAACATAGAGTTTGGCCAAAAGAGGTACGGTCCGATTGGACCGAAAGGGAATAAAATGGGTGGACTTTGTAAGTCTATCAACTATCACCCATAGGCTATCATGACCCAAACGAGAACGGGGAAGACTGTCAATAAAGTCCATGGAGACTTGATCCCACTTCCATATTGGAATTTCCAAAGGTTGCAATAACCCACCGGTCCTTTGATGCTCGGCCTTTATGAGTTGGCAAGTCATGCAACGCTTAATAAAGTTAGCAATGTCAGATTTCATTCCATCCCAATAATAAAGTCGCTCCATATCCGCGTACATTTTACTACTACCGGGATGAATGGCAAATTTAGAACAATGAGAATCTTCTAAAATGTCTTTACGAAGATAAATAATATTTGGCACAATAAATCTACCAAATTTTCGAATACCGCCACGAGCATTAATATCAAAGTCTTTCAAACCTTCAATATCAATTTTATCCCTACAACTTTGGCTAAGAAGAACCAATTCGGGATCATGCTTTTGAGCTTCAAGAATGCGGTCTAAAAGAGAAGGATGAGCCTCAAGGCTACATAAAACAAGAGATGAACATGAATTGGATTCACGATCTCGAATCTCACAAGTGGATAAAGTTGCGAGATCATTCCATTCGGATATCATCATGGAAACAATCGCTTGTTGCTTTCGGCTAAGGGCATCGGCAACATGATTTTCCTTTCCGGGAGTATAAAGAATATCAAGATCATAAGATGCAAGGAACTCGAACCAACGTTGTTGACGCAAATTAAGTTCCTTTTGAGAAAATAAATACTTCAAAGATTTATGATCGGTGTAGAGAACAAATTTCTCTCCCAAAAGATAATGACGCCAAATTCTAAGAACGAAAACAATAGCTGCGAGCAATAAATCATGAGTGGCATATCTAGTCTCGGCAGGCTTTAATTGCCTAGAAGCATAAGCAATAACACGTTCCCTTTGTATGAGAACGGCTCCCAAACCAACACGACTAGCATCAGTATAAACAATAAAGTCTTGGTTCCCTTCGGGAATCACAAGAATAGGAGCATCGAAAAGGAGTTCTTTTAGTTTCTGAAAAACAGCCTCACATTTGTCTGACCAAATGTATTTAACTCCCTTCTTTGTCAAACTAGTGAGAGGTACAAAAATTTTAGAAAAGTCTTTTATGAATCAACGATAATAGCCCGCCAATCCGAGAAAGCTACGAATTTCCGTCACACTCTCCGGTCTCTTCCAATTTTGAATCGCTTCAATCTTTGAAGGATCCACGGAAATTCCGGATTCAGAAATAATATGCCCCAAAAATTTCACACGAGATTGCCAAAAGTGGCATTTAGAAAATTTTCCTTTCAATTGGTTGCTCCTAAGAGTTTCCAACACAATCCAAAGATGATTTTCATGCTATTCCTCGGTTTTAGAATAAACAAGAATATCATCTATAAAGATGAGAACAAATCGATCGAGGAAGTGTTAGAAAACTCGATTCATAAGGTCAACGAAATAAGCTGGAGCATTCGTCAAGCCAAATGGCATAAAAAGCCATTCATAAGATCCATAACGAGTACGGAACGATGTAAAAGGAATGTTATCCTCGGCAAAACGGAGCTGATGAAAACCGGTTGCTAAGTCTAACTGTGAAAAGACTTTAGAACCACTAAGTTGATCGAATATATCATCAATCCGAGGTAAAGGATATTTATTCTTGATGGTGAGATCATTATGCTTGCGGTAGTCAACGCAAAGCCTAAGTGTACCATTAGATTTCTTCATAAAAATAGCTGAAGCTCCCCATGGAGAGGAACTAGATCGAACAAACTGTTTTGCTTCCAGTTCGGATAATTGTTTACGCATCTCCTTATTTTCCTTATTGGACATACGATAAGGAGGACGAGTGATAGGTAGAGCTCCAGGGATTAGATTAATTCTGAACTCAATTGCTCGCTTAGGTGGTAATCCTAATACGGGCTCAAATATGTCGGGAAATTCACGAACAATGTCAATGAGAGAAATAACATCTTCCTCATCATCATCGTTGTCTTCATGAGGATTTAGAGAATACAAGGATGCTTTCGAATTGGAATCTGAATCTTTCAGAACAAGAGAAATCTGCTTAACAGATTGAGGATGTCGAAGATATATAGTCCGCTCAGGACATAGGAAATGGGCTTCATAACAGTTAAGCCAATCCATTCCCAAAATCATTTTGAAGCCTCTAAGTAACGCATAACATGCAAATCGGCACGGAAAGAGTAATCACATAAAATAATCTCGACATCTTTACAAAGTAATCTGAGTGTTGCGGATCCACCAACCGGATTCGCAATTCTCAATGAAGTCATCAAGCCAATAACAATCAAAGACAAAGCATCAACAAGTTCTTTTGATATAAAAGAGTGAGATGCACCCGTATCAAAAAGAACTCGAATAGGAAGATCACGAAATATAATAATGCCATCAAGGATAGAATGAGAAATACCTTGACCACAAGAAGTGTTAGTAGGGGCTTGCACCACATTTAGCTTTCCCTCTTTCTTGTTTGGAAGTTTGGGGCATGAAGATAAAAGATGACCCGAACTTTTGCAATAATGACAAAAAAGAGGTTTTGGGCACCTATTTGCATAATGGTCCTTAGAACCACAATTGTAGCATTGCCCACGACTAGAGGTAGGAGTCTTTGCTACCGAAGTTGCTTGTTTCCCTTTCTTGTTGGGATAAGAGCCTCTGAACTTAATAGGCCTCTTCTTGTTATTGTTGAAGTTCGGTTTGGCACCCTCAACTTCAACATTACTTTCTATATCGGCCTCTTCAAGTCGAAGAGCGATATCAACAAGCTGATCAAAAGAAACTTCTAGTTTCAGAAGTAATGGCTTTTTGAGGTTCTTATTCAACCCATAGACAAATCTCTGATTTTTCTTCAATGGGGTATTAATATACTCGACCCCATATTTAGATAGAGATTCGAAAGATGCGACGTTCCATCACAGAAGATTCACCTTGAACAAGGTCAATAAAGCATCGAGCTAGAGATACTTTTTTAGAATCTGGCACAAATTTTAACTCGAATCTTTCATGGAATTGCTCCCAAGTAAGATCCGCTTCAATAATTTCGGAGATCATAAGAACATACTAATCTAACGCTCTCTCCTGGAGCATGCTAGAAGCCACTTGGACACGATGTAGATCTATAAGATTCATGCGGGAAAAGATGCGATCGCATGTTCTAAGCCAAGCTTGGACTTCTATAACGCTTTCGGAACCCTTGAATAGCCTTCCACCCAAGTTGGTATAATCACTCCACAAGCGTGCAAACCCAGATTTAGGATGAGTAGGCTCTGGAATGGGTCTGATAGCTTGAGCATTTTTCACAAGATCTAGAAGTTGCTGAGCAGACATAAATACTCCATCTTGAGGAGTAGCACTGGATTGACCGGCGCTGGGACGACCTGGTCTAACCATTTCTCTTCTTTAAAAAAGAAAGAAGAGAAAATAGGTTATTCACAGAATGAATATCGAACAAACTTTATTGATAAAACAAGGCATCATAAAAAGAAATGGGATAGAACGGGTTCAATGACTCAATTAATCCTAAGGCACGACTCCTAAGAAAGACTTAGGACAATTATCCTTGCTAGATTATTCTACATTGTTTCGAAGTTTGGCTCTGATACCAAGCTGTGACCCCCCACCTCTATACTCATACTAGCCAAGGACACTACTAAGTAATGTCATCGACTAGCATGAAGAATAAGGCTGTTGAGGAGCGACCATCTGTGTAATTGCTTTGTGCGAGTACCAGTATGTAAGATAATATAACTTACATTTCATTTCAAGAGGAAATCTGACATATCGAATACAAACTCAAAGCTACCACACAGTGGCTATGTGGACTTCGGAAACAAATATAGAAATAAACATAACACAAATTAGTCACAGATATTCATATCACAAAGGCGGAAACAGATATGAATATATCACATAGAAGTGTACATCAAATTAGTGGTCATACAAGATACACTACATCCCAAAAGAATAGATACAAGTGCTAGACAAAAGAATAAGTATACAACAAGGAGTCTCTATCTCAAATGTATACTAACAAAAAATACTATGCTAAAGTAGTTAGCCAAAAGTCAGGTGAAGGACCCTTATAAGAAGTCAAGCAGGAGCACCAGAAATATCTCGGTCTGACCTGAGTATTATTTATGAAGAAAATAATAAACGGATCAGTCTAGCTATAAATATCAGATAAAATGAGATAGGATAAGAGATATGACAAAACCATATGATAATAATAATGCCATACTGCGACAAGTATACATTAAATAACTACAAAAATTATACAATATCCTAAATCATCTCAAACATCCGAAAAAGAATGTCATATTCTTTAAATTATTCACCAAAACACAAATAATTGATAGAGCTCATCAATGCCTATCATCAAAATTGGTGAAACACAAATTCTAGAAATCATCAACTAGAAATCGAAAAATCACAAAGGGGGGGAAAGGCCTATCACAAACGGAAGCATGAAAACTCACCAACACGTGCATCACAAACGGGTCGCTATCCCATGGTTGCTAACCATAGACCCGGTGCAACGACGTAGTACAATAACGGTACTCCCGATGAACCTGATACTCAAGTAATTCGAATCAACGACGTAGTACAATAATGGTACGCCCGATGAACCGAACTCCATAAAACCCATAGGTCACTAGCCTATAAAAATGAGACGAAGCTCAACAGAACGGGGTACAGTCCCCCACACGGACAAAGAGACATCGCATATCGCTAGTCTAAACCACAAAATTATCATCATCGATCATCAAGAAGTGTCGATTACACTAAGCTAGTAAATAAATGAGTTTAGCTTCATGTCCCATAACCACTGGCTTAACTTAAATATTTACGAGCAAATTGTAGATTTCCACTGGAAAATTGTCACAAAATTTCAATCGAACAAGTCCAAGAATTAACCGACAAAGTAAACACAAGCGTTTCATACCACTTGTTTTGCTAAGCCGTTTAATTAGATTTCTCATACGAATGAGGTAAAGGTTTGAATATACTAATAGATTGGAAAATGGTTTTAAAAACGAGCTTTGTATTTAAAAGTAGTGTTGAAATCATTTTGGTGAAAGAGTTTGAATATTTACTACTAGTATAGAAACCTTTGTATTTTAAAGTGACAAATCAAAAAAATGATTGTAAAAACAATCAATCACCAAAGATTCACATTCGAAGATGTGAATCAAAACCATAGAAATCGATATCAAATCCATCAAACGGATATTCCTAAAAAATCCAAAGAAAGAAGTCATCAAAGTCGATAATAAGTGATAACAACTAACAGGATCGAAAAGAATCGATTAAAAATCGGAAACCCACACAAAACTGCCTCAAATAGGCAAAATGCTCATTTCCTAGATTCAGTCGACTGAACCAGAAGGTCAGTCGACTGATACAAGGCTAGAAACTCCCGGGTTCCTGGTTCAGTCGACTAAACTATATGGTCAGTCGACTGACACATGGATAGGAAGTTTTCTGCTCCCAGGTTCTGTCGAGTGCCAGTCGACTGATAGATGGATAGAAGATTTCTGCTCCCAAGTTCAGTCGATTGACCTTACCGTTCGGTCGACTGAACTGCCATTTGCAGTATTTTCAACCTAGCCCAAGAAGGGGCAAAAATCCAAACGGAAGTGATCGGACGAGCAACGGAGACTAGGGATTTATGCCAAGCGACAACCCAGCCTTATAGGCTCTTCGATACACCCCAACAACATGTTCAAACATCAAAGATAGGATTTTTAAAGATTTGACTTTAAAACACCAAAAATTGGAATATTCATCAAACCAATTCAATTCAAAAGCAAATGGACAAGTAATAGATGTTAGGAATTACTTCCTAACAACTATCAAAGATATAGACATAGATGTGATTTCAAAAACTCACCTTTTAAACTCAAAACAACAAATGAGAAGCTCTAGAACAAGCAAAGATTGATTTCTCTTCAACAACACCTCTAGAATCTTCAATCTATTATCAAAGGTGAAGTCTTTCCTGAGTTAGGTTATAGGAATTTCTGAAAATGAAGAGAGATTGAGATGGAGAAGATGAAGAGGATGCTTACCTAAGCTTCTCCTTGATTTCTAACTTGAAGTTGATTCTACTTAAGAGAATTAGGGCTTAGGAATATCTAATTTCTTTTCTCTTTCCCCATTTTTCTTAAAAGCTTGAGTGTATTAGGAAATGAAAATGAATGAAGAGGAGAGGAGTGGAAGTTAGGGTATTAGATGGGTTGGGTGTTAGGTTATTGGGCTGAAACCCGAACCCAAAGCCCTAAATAAAAATATCAAAATTTCACTCAACTCCATACATATCGATGTTTATACTCAAAAAGGTCGCAAACGCCATTTTGGACTCAATGGAAGTGGTCTTGAGTCCTAATTTGACTGTTTGCAAAAAGTGACATTTCGGACTAAAATCTAACTAACCATGCTATATTTAAATAAAACATTTAAATATACAATCGTAAAATTATGCGGGTTGTTACAAATTTTCACTTAGTCCAAATCCAACCAAACCAATTCCATGATGAAGATCTTGACGAAACGAGTCTAACACAAAAAATGGCATTCGAATCCGACCTTGTATCCAAATTTTATAGCTTTAGTAAGTTATCGATAAAATTATATTTATTAATAACATAAACAATTCCTTTATTACAATTATCACCCTTAACTATTTCTTCTTCCTCAAACCAAAAGGAACATGAATAGGATAAAACTCAAACACCATGGCCGCGCACTAACGACTACTGATATGGAGCAAAAATAACGGTTTTCGAATCCGTCTTCGCCAATGGCTTTCTCTCCTCGATCTCCACTCGCTCGACACCACGGAATTGACGCCGCACACCTATTACCCAACGCGACCTGCTCCTAGCCATGCTGCCCTCCATCAAGTCACGCATCACAAAGCGCCATTGATCCCTTCAAATATTCAAACCTAGGTGCTACTCTTCCCCGCGAGTCCGAATCCAATCCCCGTTCGTCCCCGTCGACCCTATGCCCAATTTCTCCAACCCTAACTCACACCTAAAAACTGACTTCGGACAAAACAATATCGTTTTCCAATTTGAGGCTATAGAATCAAAACCAACATCGAAACAAACTTAATGAAATTTGTTTCATAATTTTTAGTTCACTAAACTATTTGATTTTGATTTTTAAACTTTTATTTCAAAGAGGGAAAACATGTTTGTGTTCATAGGAAGTGTTTAAATAGAGAGGAAGGTATAGGAGAAGCATGGGCTAAGAAATGATGGGGTATGGGCTAATAGCATGGACTGATATGGTGGGTATGTGCATATATGTATTATTTAAATTTCAAAAATATTCAATACAACATACCCAAAAATCTCAAGCTACAAACGAGATGTGCCGCCTGGCATTCTATATGTTATACCCCTATTCCAAATTCAATGGAACTAGTCTCGATCCCTAATTCGATCAAATGTAGAAGATACATTTTTAAACCCAATTATTATATTAAATTTCCGATATTAATTTCAATGCGTTTTGACCTCACACGACCAAATGATATGTCTAATCGCCCTGAACTTCAACGACGTAATATAATTCATTATTACAGTTCTAGTGAAATCGGTTTCATCGAAATCCGAGACAGTGTCCCGGAACGACAATTCACAGATTTAAATACCATTTTATATTTAATTATCAATATTTACTCAATCTGTATATATTTTGTAAATAAATTTACAAATTGAATTCACAAATATTATTTATCAATTAAAAGGAGTTGAATAATACTATTAAATCCGTTTAATTAAGATTTAATTCGCAATTCAAATATTTAAACATTCCCTATATTTGAATTATAAGTTATTAAATTCTAAAAATCTAATTATTTAAATATTTAAAATTAATTAAACATTTAAAATCAAATGACCAAAATTTTGGGTTGTTACAAATCCAAACAAATAACCAAACAACAATATACACTATCATCCAAGCATTCAACAATGCTTTATAGTAACACAGATATCATACAATTATTTAGATGTGAGTAAACACACAGAAATTCCAGTTGACGCTTTTGCATTCCGGTTTGGTCGACGTTCGATTTTAGCCCAAAATTCCACTTGCTCTAAATTGGATGAAACCGCTTCCAATGCGTAGCGAACATTCCTACAAGTTCAATCGGCCGCGTCCAAATCTGACCCTGTATTAGCAAGATATTAATTTTGTAAGCTATTGATTTAATTAAATCATTAAGTTATACTAATTATTTAACAAAAACAATTACCCTAATTAAACAAATCTCTTTCTTTCCCGATCTACCGCTGTCGTGCATGATATCCTGATACTCTCCAATGCATGCACATTCCTTTCCCAAACTCACTCTCTACTCAATGGAATGTCGTGCCATTGTTCCACTCAACTCCTCATCGCCTCCTCTACACGACGCCCACAAAAACCTCGAGCTCGGTCAAGTGAACAAAAATGCGACCTGGAGCATCATGTCATGACAGTAAAATGTCGCCTTTTTTTATGTTGAACCAAGCTCCATAAAAAGTGGCCACAAGATGCTACTCGCTAAGAGAAATGTATTCGCACTTGCCTCATCGCCTGTCGTTGCTTCTAGCCTCAACTACTCAAAACCCTAGTTCGATGGTCGAACCTTGACTACCATAAAACACAACCAAACATGACAAAATGGTTATGAGATTGTAGATCCCACTAAAATAATCTCAACGAAACTGGTTTGGTGATTTTTAGTTAAGGGGTTGATTTGATGTTGATTTTTGAAGCATGTGGCCTTTCTTCTTGCTTTCACCGGAAACGAAGCAGGAAAGAAGAAGGAAAGGGAAAAGTTGAAAACGAAATGAAAAAATATGGGTTGGGTGTTAAATTTATTTTGATTTTATCCACAAAACCATATGCTTTGCTTCAACAACAAAGTTAAACAAATTTCCCAAGCTAACCCAAATCTACAAGCCAACATCATATCTTAGTTAACTAATTTGAATTTTGATTTGACTTTTTTTTTTAAAGAAGGTTTGGCGGTATTTCGCTACACAATATAGGGTTCGCATGCGCACTGCAAATGAAAAAAATAAAAATACGATCATGCAGCAAAATGTGACACGATCATAAGTCAACAATAAAATACGAAGATTAATTCATTCTATGAGTTTCAAAAAATTCCATCGTTTGCCGTAAAATACATCAAATGATAATTTATATATTTTCAAAATTAAAATTATGGAAAAATCCTCTAAATTAAATTAAAAATACTACAATAAAAATCAAGTCGTTTTATTAGCAATTGATTTCTTTGTTATTTATTAGAACCATTTATTATTGTAGATAAATTTACAAAAGAGTTCATTATTATTTTTTATTAATTAAAAGGGGTTAAATAAAGGCACTGAATCCATTTAATTAATATTTAATTCACAATTCAAATATTTAAATAATACCTATATTTGAATTCATGTTACATCAATTATTTACATATTTAAAATTAATTAAATATTCAATATCAAAACGTTAAAATTCCAAGATGTTACAAAAATGAAGATATTTTAGTTGTTCAAATTTATGTGGACAATATAATATTTGGACCTACAAATGAAAATATATGTAATGATTTTACAAATATTATAAAAAATGAATTTGAAATGTTTCATATGGGAGAATTAAATTTATTTCTGGGTTAACAATTTAAACAGTTAGAAAATGGAATTTTTATTTATCAAGAAAAATATTGTAGAGAATTATTAAAACATTTTGGAATGGATAATACTTCAAGTAAACCGATTCCAATAAGTACTAGCTTACACTTAGACAAAGGTGAGAATGGTAAGGATTTTGATCACGAACTATATAGAAGTATGATAGGCTCTTTACTTTAATTGCTAGTGGACTCGACATCATGATGATTGCTTGTTTGTGTGCACGATTTCAAGCACAACCCATGGAATCACATCATCGTGTTATGAAATGAATTTTTGATATTTAACCAGCACCAAAGATTATAGACTATTTTACCTGATATGTAGCTCTTTTGAATTGGTTTCGTATAGTGATGCCAATTTTGGAGGTTGCAAGAGGGACCTAAATAATATGAGTGGCACTTGTCACTTTATCCATCAGTCTTTGGTCTCATGGTTTAACAAGAAACAAAATTATGTTTCATTATCGACATATGAGGCCGAGTATATCTCAGCCGCTTTGGCTTGTGCTCAAGTTATATTTATCCAACAAACACTTCGCGATTTCAGGAAAAACATTATAAAATCTCCTATATATTGTGATAGTACAAGTGCAATCAACCTTCAAAAAATCCTATCAATCATTCTAGAACAGAGCATATTGGTATACGTCATCATTTTCTTAGAGATAATATATAAAAGGAAATCATCTCCCCAGATTTTGTTAATACGAAAAACCAAATAGCTAATATTTTTTACTAAACCATTATGTTAAACAACATTTTTAAAATAACATCAAGAATTAAAAATTCATTTTTTAAATTAATTAGTTGAATAAATATTTTTTTTAAAAAGAAGAATAAATAATATATATATATATAATATAGATTGATTAACTATGAATATATGAATATTCACTATGAACATTATAAGAATAAATAATACCGACTAAAAATAGTTATTGATTAAACAAAATATAAACAAATTATCTCATAACCTATATTTCTACTGGTTAAACAAATTTTTTAGCTATAAATAGCTCTTAGTCAAAATTATCTAAGGTGATAAACTTCTCCATCTAAAATATGTGTCTTATTTTAAGTAATCTCTATGTGTATTTAACCAATGCATGTCAGTTAGACAAAAACATATATTTTAACAATGTCAACTTCTGAAGATGATTCATCATCTTATATTAAGATTACTTCTTCTCCTTCTGAGAAAACTGGTTTTTCCCCTATATGGAAGAATATTAAATAGTCAATTAAATTCGAAGGTCACGTAACTAACACTCAAGATGATTGTATCGATAATATAGCTCACTATCAAGGAGAAACAATGAGATTGCAAAACAAAATAAATTAGGAGCAACGACGACAAGGTGAACACTTGAATTTTATAGAAAGGACTCTAATGTCCTGTAACAACCCGGAAAATTAAACTATAATAATTAATTAACGAATTAATTAAATGATAAAATAACTTTGTGAAATTATCAGAATTGAGCCATGGGAGTTGCACCATTGTGTCCGTGGTAATTTTCTGGTCAATTTCCATATATAGAACGCCAGAATCCGAGCTAATATGAACAAGTTACGAATGAATCAAGAAATCGAAAGAAAAAAAAAATTCTTAGGGAGGCCGACCAACCCCTTGCCTAGGTCGACCCCTAGGTCGACCCGCCTATGTTATTAAATGAAGAATTACATTCTTCGAGAACATGCGATTGTAACACGTCATTTTTGTTCCTTTGTCTCATCTAGTCCCTCCGTGCTTCCATCTGATGGCTCCTATTCAGCTTACACTAGTACAAAAAGTGCATATTGCTTCGCCTCATTTGCATCGGTTGAAGTAAAAACTGATGCAAATTGAACTATTTGCATCAGTTCTATCTTAATAACCGATGCAATTGGTACGTGGAAAGCAATAGGTAATAAAAAAAAATCAAATTTGCATCAGTTCTCACCAACAACCGATGCAAATAGTTTTAGTTGCATCGGTTTTAAAGTCAACCGATGCAACTACATGTTGATGGCAATATGAAATTTAGGTGGGAAATAATGAAAAATTGGCTCCAAAGTTTACTTTGGACAAATGTACTCTTCCTCCTCGATAACCCACTCCCAACAAATAATAATAATAATAATAATACCGTGCCAAGAAGAAAAAAATTAAAACGAAGCTTTTGAAAATTTTAATGGCGAAGATGGCAGCAAACTTGAAATCGATTTACAATAAGAAATCCACGGCCGAGCATCTCAAACAAATACCCGAAGAATTTTGGGTTGTTCTGCGACTAGGCGAAGCGATTTGCAGGTCGAGGCTAATAGTTTTGGGCAGTGATTCGAGGTCGAATTATTCAGACGAAATTTGGGTGCTGCGGGGAATTGGAAGCGGTTTCGTAAGTCTCGATTGAAGTTCGGCTGCCGATTGGATTTGTGGTGGCGACGGCATGATGGCAGTCCCACCTCAGTTTTACCTCAAAACCCTTGCGCCTCAACCCATGATTCTAGTCTCCAGCCTCCACTTCACACCTCATCCCAATACAAGTAATTATAAAATAAACTTTATTTTGATTTTGTTGTTTAAATTGAATTTGCGTAAGGGCGTTTAATGGTTGTAACATGCATTAATGCCTAATTTGGAACAAGCTTTTATATCCATGCCTGTATTGATAACTAGAATCTCAATTTCAAATACAAGAATTATCGTTTCAGCAATATAGGGTTTTGGTTCTGTTTAAGGTAAATTCCTCATATTTTATTGATTTTTTGAGAAATAACATCTTCCTCTATTTAGTCCAGTTATTGTTTGTCGAAGATACCATTTCTTAGTTCAATTATGCTATGACTAATTGCTTTATTTCCTTGGTAAAGCATGAATATTTGCATTATATGTTGTAACAGTTTTCTATCCTTATTTTGGTATGAAAATGTTTTAATTAGTTATGATTTTTTCAGGAAAAAGAATCATGAAATGTAGTATGGAGATTTTGGGTGAAGAAAAACATAATAAGATGGCTGCTAATGGAGATTGCATAGTTCCTTGCTCCTCTGTTTATAACATTGATCCATCAAAGGTATTGCATATTATTTATATACCACCTTTTATATAATTTTTTAGTCCAATGATGTTTTGTTTTATTTTGATCTGGACATTACTAAAATTATTGATATCATATTGTTTTTATGCAGTAACTGATCATCAAGATCATGTTTGTCCATGCGGTACACTTATAGGTATGTCATCCGAATATAAAATTATTCGCTTGAACTTTAAAGGTATAATTTCTTGCTATTTCAATATATTATTAGAGGACAATTTTAGATTTGACTACTAATTAGTAAATTTCTATAAATAAATTATTTTCACTTTAACGGATTGCTTACCATATCGAATAAATATCCGAAAAACAAACTATCGTTGGTCCATTAGAATCTGAGTGTCTGTGTGTACATAAGAAAACTGTTTATCTATGTGATGAGTGGGAGGATAATTTCAGTTAATGTCCTTAAATAGTGGAAAACTGGATTTTAAATGTTTTAAGCATAAAATTTTGCTAAGCATGGCTTGAGATATATTGTATATTCCTATTTTCATTTTTTACTTCCAAATTTGCATTTTGTGAATGAGTGAGAGTTCTAGATATAAGGTAGAGCCCTTTGAGTTCATAAACACCTAAAATTCTAATATGTAATTGAGACTGGTTTCACTCAGATACCACTGTAAACACACTGCTACCAGATACCACTGTAAACACACTGCTATAACTGCCTCACACTCCTCCTGTTATGCAAACAGATTCCGACCATAACTGCTACTGCTCCATCCTCAGCATCCAAACATCCACCAGTACCATCAGTACATCCAAGCATATCACTGACCTCTGCCCCTCCTTTGCTCCACCAAACTGCAGACAACACATTTTCAACCACAGCGCACTCCCTACCCACAGCAGTCATCAACTCTGTCAACCACCCCAAACCACATCACCATTTTTCATCAGTTAATTGAAGCTTGTATATCTCAATGCTAATTGACCATGTTTACGTATCACATATTAACGATATGGTATTTTATCTTTGCAGTGTGCGCAGCTCCAGGATCGAAAACCTTCCAATTGCTTGAGTTAATACACCTGTCAGATGAGCCAGGAGTGCTTCCAGAAGGATTGGTATTCATTTATACATTGATAATGTACTAGATACCTTGTTTAATATTTTTTGGACAACAAATTTACAAATATTTACAATTTAGGTAGTTGCAAATGATGTTATGTTCAAAGATGCAATCTTCTCATCCATCAGACTAAGCGGATGAGTACTGCTAATTTAATAGTTACAAATCACGAGGCACAACATTTTCCTAGCTGCTCTCTAAAGGGAAGTGTAGAGAAATTGGAAGAAGGAAAAGAAAATTTGAGACAGAATGCTTTACTGTTTGATCGAGTGTTATGTGATGTTCCATGCAGTGGTGATGGCACTTTGAGAAAGGCACTAGATATATGGAGGAAATGGTACCCAGTAATTCGTTTCATGTTAATCATTTCTTTCTTTCTTGAGTATTCAATGACTTCAGTCATGATTAAAATACTAATTGGTCCAAGCATATGAACTTCAATTAACCTACAAGCACACAAAAATAAACATAAATATGTTTGCACGTTAATTTAATAGCAAATTACTTGTTACGACATGCATACTTCTTACTGTATTCATATAATATAGGATTAGGTCGTATTTGGATACTAATGAAGTACAGAAGTAGTACCACCTAATTATCGTATGTTTAATTTATGTTGTATTTATGTGATGTAATGTTGATTTACGGCATGTCTCAACCATGCCGTAATATATGTAAATAAATTAACTATGACATGCATAAATTCTGGTGTATTCATGTAATATAGGTTTATTTTGATTGTAGATGTTATAATATTTTGTCCATTGGTGAAGTACAATGTCACTCCATATTTATGGTTTTAACATTTGGTTATTGGAAGGGTCTTCTTAGAGCTACCAATTCCTTTGTTTTAATTTACGACATACCCCCACACGTGATGTCACTTACAAACATGTACAAGCAGGTTGACAATGGAAAAACAAATACTCATTGGAGACATGTGCTAAGTCAGATGCTGCAATTGACCGATGATGGTGGTATCAAGTGTTGTATTACTGACGCACTAATACATCTGCCTTTGCGAAATGCTTCAAGGACTAATATGACCAATATTAACAAAGAAATTATTGAACCAAAGGTACTGTGATAATGATGCTTCCTTGGTCCTTTCATTTGTCATTAGACAGCTAACTTGTATGTAGCAAACTAGAATGTCTTCATTCTTAGCAGCACAAGTGCAACAACTATGTTCAAATGGCAGATCTTTCAGTGAGTAAACCTGAAACTGGAATATGTGAACAAACTGTTGTGCAATATAGTTTGTGGAGGCATCAATATTAACAAATTATTTAACATTGAGCATATGAACTTGAAGATGAAAAGTGGGATTTATGGTCTGTCACCAGGAATATTCTTTGATGATCTTCAGCAGGTAACATTGTTATCCAAGCAATTATTGTCCAATGTATTATTTTGGGGTGCTATTGTCATGATGTGAATTTTCTTGTGAAAATTAGGCAGGTTTTTGTTTGTTTTAGTAATAATAGGTCTTGAATTTATTTTTTCAGTTTCTTTGGCCTTGTAGTATATTTAAACTACACCTAATTCGTATATGACAATACACATTAGTAATAGAATAAGCGTTCTGTAGTCTGTGCCGTTATTCTGATAAAGATTTAACTTGAGCAGTGTAGAATCATTTTCGCTTAGCATGCAGTATCAGTTTCTGCTGCCTCAATCCAAAGCATATGGAACGCATCTCTATGATTTAGCTAGTAGCACAAGTCCACTTGGGCCTTTGCAGCACATAGTATTCATATTCAAAAGACTCATTCAACTTCATATACGTATATCAATGCAGCACAGTTTATGTGCACCTGGATTTCGTACACCTTGAAGGCTCAGCTTATATGTATATCAATGCAGTAGAAGCTCTCTAGGCTGGTTCATGTCAGTCCTTTTCAGCACAGTGTCTTCGCAGCACAACTTAGCGCCTTGCACAACACCTGTAACGATAACAAGCTCATACATTTCCGAGCACAGCACCTTGCAGCAGCTCCAACCCCTCCACTAGTAATCCACTCAAAGTGCATGTTCAGCCTTCCTTCAGGTCTTGGTTCTAACAGATCATCTTCGACATTCGAAGCCAGGATCGTTTTATGCTTTACCTCAAAGCCCACAGCTATTTAAGCAGATGTTGATGGTTTCAGGATTTGAGAGATACTATCAAATTGCAAGGTAAATGTATTCCTTTTTATTCATTTACCTATTTATGTTATTAGATAGTTGACCGATGTAATTTCTTTACCGGCTATTGCATTGAGTTGTCTGCTTTGTCAAGCAATTTTTTTGTATTCTAAAAAAAGGAAAAAAGAAAGTAGAAACATATGAATTGAAGTTTCAGTTAATATGACTGGTGGAATGCAAGGCAGTGCTCTAGAAAGGTGATAGGGAAGGCAGTGATACTAGAACTATATGATGTATGCACTAGGTGGTTGTGACTGCGATGAAGGAGAATTGCAGTAGTGTAGTTTGGCGAAGGAGGGATGTTTGTTTGAGCAAGTACCAGCAGTTGGTGGTAATGCAAGTTTTGAAGGAAGATGTATGCGGTGCAAGTATGGGGTGGGGTGTTTGTTGAATTGATGTGCAAATGTGTTTGCTGTAGTTGTTTTGGAACTAGGCAGTGATGTGGTGGTTTGAGTTGCAGTTTGTGGCAGTGAGAGGAAGACAGTCGTATAGGATGGCAGCAAGTTGAAGAGGTATGATTGATGGTTGGTTAATGGAGATGGCGCTGGTATGTATAGATTATTAACACGATAATTATGTGTTGCTAACAAGAGATAGATGAATGTACAACTTTATGATTGTACTAAAGATCTGAATTATGCTGCTAAAATGAATGTATGAACCATTATTTTGTATAGATTATTAACACTATAATTGATGATATATGTTTATTTTGGTATTATGTTATTCAGGTTGTATTTGCCATCAAATTTAATTTTGAATGATTGTAATATTGCATGCAATTATTGTTTGTTATAATCAATAATATATATAGTCTATTTGAGTACTGTAATAATGGTTTCTGAGAATGGCTTTTTTGCATCGGGTATAAATAGCTGATGCAATAGAGGGATTAGTTTGCATCGGTTGTTATAAAAAACTGATGCAATAGAGGGATTAGTTTGCATCGGTTTTCAACAACAACCTATGCAACAAGTTCCTTTGTTGCATCGGTTTTCATTACAGCCGATGCAACATGGGGGCTGTGTCCAAGCAACCAACCATGATATTTTGCATCAGTTGTTAGTAACAACCGATGCAAAAAGGATCTTTTTGCATCGGTTTCAGAACTAATGCAAAAGTGTTAAGCCTGTTGCATCGGTTGCATATGCATCAGTTGCTGAACTGATGCAAAAGGGGGGTAAACAACCGATGCAAATGGCATGTTTTGTAGTAGTGCTATGACGTGGTTGCATCATATTCAATCTCCAAATCCAACGGTCTGAGATCCACTTCTACTCCTATAAATAAGACCCTAGGCCTAACACTTTTTCTCAATCTAGATTTTCTCCGCTTGGGTTCACCTTTTCAGGAAGGACCCTAAAAGGAATAATTTTCCATGGAGAAAGTATTTTTAATAAAAATATTTTAATACCCTCAAGTGGATCCGGGAAGACCAAAAGGGGAGAGCTTAGGACCACAGGTAAGTGATTGTAATTATTTTAAATTTCTTTAAGTAATTTAAAATAATAGGGTTTCCAATAGCTGTAGTTTTACTACGATTTTTGGAATAACCTTTTTAGTAGTTTATTTACAGTTTTTAGAATTATTTTTAGTATATTTCTTTTAGCTATTCTTTTCAATTAACTTTAGTTTATTTCTATTAATTATAGCTTTTCCATTTATTTACAGTATTTTAGTTTATTTACTGTTATTTATGCGTTATTTACATCTTTTTCCTACGCTTTGGATTTTCTTCTCACTACAAGAAAATATACTTTTGATGGCAGCATAGGATAGCATGGGAAGCCACATCGCTGTCTTTCTATTATTAGTTCTGTAAAAAATACACCCTTACACGCTATATTATTATACCAGGTATCAGAACGAAAAACTTGAGCGGTAAAACTTTTCGTTCCCTCTCTTTTTGTTTATTCACCAAAGCCCCTTTTTTCCGATTTCTCTCAGAAAACCCTATCTTCCTCCTTTCTTCCCCGATTCCAACTCTAAATCATCACAACCAAACTCGACTTGGAAACTCTATCTCCCCTCTCTTTTTTGGCTTTACTCTGATAACCCTAACTCAGGTATGTTATTTTGTCGTTGTGCATGATTTAATCAATTCAACAAGTTTTGCATTATTTTACCTTTGCTAGACTGATTGGTTTAGTATATTTACCACTCCAATCGATGGGTATTTGTTTAACTCCACTATTAAGATTTTGATAGTATTTTATGGATTTCAGATGTTAATTAATTTCTAGAAGGTGCTTCCTTTATCTGTAGTATGATTATAAAGAAAGGACAATTTGAGTTGGAAATTTTATGTGGTTTTTTCTAGTACGTAGGGTAAATTGTGAATTTGTAGAATCAGAAGATGACTCTTAATTGGACTAGTTATTTACCTATTTGAAACTGTGCTTCCTGAAACTAAAGACGATTTATAGAGATTGCTGATGATTTTGTTGAATCTTTTAGTTTCATCCCTCAATTTAATGAATATTATAATTTCATTCATGCTTTTTTGGCTTAATATGCCTCTATGCGGTTCGATTTGCATGAGGCTTATAGGAAACAAGAACATAGGTTGCATTCTGAAACAATAGATTAAATAAGGTATGTATCATATATGCTTATTTAGGTTAATTCTATATTTTGTTTCATACTTTAACAGTGCATATAAAGGTTTTTGTCATCATAGGATATACACAACATTTTAGTTGGTCAAAATTAAAGCAGCTCATTAGCTATGTTATTTTCTGCAACTTTGGCTAAGTTACTAGTAATTATTGGTTTAATTGTGTGTTGGAGAAACATTTTGAACTCACAATGTATTGCTGAAACTATCTACTAAAAGTAAGGTTAAACGACATCTCATATCAATTATCTAATCAATTTGGAAAAGTTGATGGGATTCTAATTTGGGTTTAAGGTCAATTCGTTCAGTGCTCTGTAGTTGTTTGGATTCCAGTAGTGGATTTTTTAGGGGTGTTGTGAACAGTTTGACATTGGCTGTCATTTTGACTCTGAGCTTTCTTTGCTTACCATCTCTAACGTATATTCTTTTATTAGATGTAGCTAATTTCACCTATTTAATCCACATGTTATGTATATTTTTATAGTATAATGCTTCTCTTATGTCCATGCTTTACTATATAAATATATGACTGCCATATGTTGAGCTGATTTGGTTTATTAAAAAATAATTATATGTGTTAGTTTGTATGGTTTGTTCAAACTTTTGAGTGAAATGTAAATATTTTTTTATAAATATAAATGTGTAGTGTGTGTTTATAGTCAAATGTGTTCTGTTGTGTATTTTATGCAAGCGTACATATGAGTTTTTGTGAGTGCTGGGTATTGTGTGTTTGCAAAGATGTGTGCATGCAGCTATGTATGTGCTTGTATGTTATAATATACCCTGTGTTGCTGCCTTTGCTGTGTATTCATTGCGTCCATGGAGTAAGGATTGTGGCTGTATGAGTATCTATATTTATTCATAATCATAATGTGCCCTGTTTTGTTCATAAAATGTTGGGTCTTGCACATGAATGGACACACTTAGTTATGAATATACCTGGGTTGTAGCACTTTCTATTTTATCATCTCTGTTTCATAGCCTGTTAGTATACTTCACCCTGTGTTATTCCATTTGAGCATTAATCTTTGAGTAGTATATTTGTGTAGTGCATGCCTGAATATATATAGGAGTGAGTTACGTGTGTTTCATGTGCGCGAGTCAGCAATATGTATGTATGTATGTATATGCCTGGCGTTGCGTGCATTAACATATAGGGCATTAGTTTTTATGGTTGCTGTTGTATCCAAGAGCATGCATTCACATATAGGTGCACATATGCGTGTGTTAACTTGTATATTACTATCAGCGGGTGATATGGCTATGTGTATGTGTTCTTTTTGTGTGTCTACATTTCCTTACATTTTTACTTTAATGTTGTATGTTTTTATATTAGTGCGAATAGGGTGTAGTGATATGTGCGTGATTTATAAATGAGTTTGCATATCTTATTGTTTAATGTTTGCTGCTGTTATGCCACGAAGACTAAACCATGTATTGTTGTACCTTACCTACATTATAGCCTTGTTTAATTGATCATTTAGTTGTTACAATTTGATGATACTATTCAGGAGTTTAGTTATATTTACTATGTTGTGTGCCTCAAGTATCTTTGATATTTGATCCAAGACTATTTATTTTAGGCCTACTGTAAACATAGCCATTGAATTATTAACCAAATTTTTTTTCCACCCCTATGCTACTTTTACAATTACAGGTTGATTGGCATTTTCTATTTACAAATGAATTGATGAAACCCACTACTGTTTTTTCAAATAAAAAGGCAGGCCTATATAATCAGTGAAGCATGGATGTATAGTTATTTTATTTCTTCATTATGCAGTTTCGTACATCATAACCGCAGTTGTTTTTTTTCCACTTCTTGAATACAAGTGAAACATTAATTAACTGTAGTAAATATATCAAAAGACAACAAGGGATAAATTCTTTAGCAAACTTTCCCACTTCTATTACTGTCAACTCTTACTGTATATATACAAAGTAACTACCTTTTCTTTTCTTCATCTCTGTTACATACATATTTTTCGCTCAAATGTTTGGATGTGCAAGTTCATAAATTACTTCTTGTTATTCCTAAAATCTATGTATACCTTATCCAATACACTAAAATGAATAAAACCAGTTTACAACTTTCTATTTTTGATACCAGGCAATGATGATTATAAAGCGATACTTGCATGGTCCTGGAGTCACTCCTATTGGAAAACCTGGTCTTCGTCCTGCAACTATAACTGAATCGGTGATCCATATATTTTGGTCAGTGTATTATTCAAATTAGCAATTTTGTTATGAACGTGTAACTCCACCATATTTCGATGTTTTGAAAAGAGGGGATGAATCTTCCTCTTTACTATAAAACCTTACCACCTTCTCACTTTAAAATTTTCAAAAAATTCAAATAAATTGCTAAAAATTATTAAACTTAAAAGAGAGCTTCCTGGCATGTATCTATTCCACTTAGCAATAAGAAATTATACTTTAATGTATTGCTCTATGCATTGAAAAATTTATAGCAAGTGGGATTGCAAGAAGGGGGAGTTAAAGCAACTAACTTGTGTTAATCATTTCCAGGTAAGTGAAATAGTCACTTTGTCTAAATTTACTTCGAATTTCATCAATTTTTTTGAAAACATGTTGTGCGATAGCATGATATTGAGTTTAGGTATTAGACCATATTCTCTGTTTTATCATTTAGAGGAATAAGCATGTTTGGATATTGAAATCAGTATGTATTTGGATGAATGAAGATGTGTGTCCCTGTGTTGTTTTCACGCTGTAATATCAGGTCAAATGACCTTAGTTGATGTTCGATCTTGGGGATCAGGCACATATGCGATCGAAAAGCATCAGGCACTTACACACTTATGTCTTTGAATAGCAGTTGTCAATTTATTAAGAAAATAAAATAAATATCAATGATGAAGTGATATATACATACATACATACATACATACATATATATATATGGACTATGTATATATAATATATAATAGGGGTACATGTCCTGAGAATAAGAATGTATACATATTAGAGTTATGCTATAATCTAATGTCATTTAGGAAGAAGATGATGAACAAAGACTTGTTAAAGGCATCAATGTTTTACTAAGTCTGGTAATAGAAGTTTAAATAACATACATTAATTTCATTTGTGTGATGTGAGTATGTGTGTGTATTTAAGCGTGTATAAGAATATATATGGCATGTGTGTATTGGTGGGTGTTTTCATACGTGAGTTCATATAATTGCACTGCATGTATACATATTATAGTCCCCTATTAACACCCATGCATAAGTTATATTTGGTGCCTCTTGACTAATATGATGCCAAAGTGTCTCCCTTTCTATAGCACTATTACTACTGTAAACTACAGTACATATCATCACAAAACCACCAAAATCATTCCTAAGCATTGAGCAGAGTTACTAGTAATAAGGTAATAAAAGGTACATTTTTATGGATTTGAATGTGTACGCTATTATGAGTATATTTTATTATATATGATATAAATCCGATCTTGTTTTGATCGTGTAAATGTATATTGAATTGGAGTGTGCGGGAAAGCACTAACCGCGCAAAGGACGTGTTGTCAAAAATTCATGAAATCCGATAAGTTTACGAAAGTCAACAAAGTTTATAAGAATTAACTAAGTTATATAAAAATTAAATAATTTTCTAAAAATTAACTAAGTTTTATAAAGTAAATTAATATCTAAATATTAATAAAATTTTATAAAATTTAAATACATTTTTGAAACTAAATGGGCATGTATTGTCCTCTCGAAACTCAATAAAAAACATGATTTATTTTTTAAAACAGCTAAGTTATATTGTTAATAATAAATAGGTGAAACACCATTTTATCTCCATTAATGCTTCTATGGAGATTTTTTTTGCGCAATTTCTTTATTTATTAAAAACACGACAATGTTACCAAAGCTTAATAGCTTCGTAGATATAATAAATAATCCTATGAAAGGAAAAATATTGGATTCTTATATGGAATAAACGGGAAACACAATATATTCTTAATATACCCATTACTTTCCAATTAAACTGAAGTGCAATGGAAACTTTTTTCATACTTTAACAAGCATGTTGGTCATGTATTTATATTTACATAAATCATGGATAAGTTACAATAGTTGATCATATATATTGGGTATTCTCATGTAAATGCCAATTAGTTAAGTAAATTGCAAATCAATGCCTGCATTTATACCTAGCCAATTAACTATTTACTGCTAATTAATTTACAACCAATTAATTTGCAGCCAATATAGTGAAATAGAGTGACTGATTACTTAAGGTAGTGAATCCTTTACAATTAGCATGTATTATATGCTGGATGAAATTAATAATAATCGCAAAACTGATATGTCAGCCTTCCTATAACATATGTGTTTTAGTTTTAGGAAACTGCAGTTCTTTTTTGTAGTCGTATACTTCATTATTTTATTGTAACTTTAGTGAAACATTATGTTTTTGGTTTAGTACTTATCTTGAACGTGGTATGAATGAATATCTAGTAATTTAAATGTTCAAAATGATTCTTGGCACTCTCACATATTGAGATAAATCGACCATTGAAATTAGGAAGTGTATAAATTGGAAATATACATATTTATATCAGAAATGATGTGACTTTATAAATCCAACAACATCTAGTATCTCAAGCGCAATTCCCTACAAAGACAATGAAGAAGACAATTTATATACATCTATGAAGCCTCAATAGCTACCTGCCAGAAGCAAAAGTATATGGTTGGTTTGACTCATATGAACTTTAGGAAGAGGTTTATGTCATGCTAAATTTTTTTTAATTTGGATAAAAGGCAATGTTGGATTCATAGTTAATGAATATACATAAAATCCCTGAGCAGTTATTGCAGTTGTATGCCATGGGGTTGTAAAGTTCATGTACCAAAAGGCTTTCGGGGTAAGTTGTGGTTTATTTGAGAGCAAATGTTATTTTAATACAGTTTTGATCATATTAAGCGCATCTGGCTGTCGATGCAGGTCTTAAATGGAGCCTGACAGTGTCCATGGTTTGATAGATCACTTCACATGTAGCATATATTCAATGTTGTCCTTAGCTTCTGTTTCTAATCCTTCAATGCTCAGCGTGCATCACAGGTACATTTATATATAACAATGTTTCTTAACTGCATTATCATGCAATTGCAGCTCAATAACATATGAAATATACAGGAAGCGCTCCTCTTACTGCTGTACAGTTACTTTGGGTCAATTAGATCAGTAAGGAAATGCTATTCATCTCCTCTCTTTTATCCTGCATTTGGCAATATTCTGGTCAGAATCAAAGCCTGCAGCCCATAATAGTCGACGACAATAGTTGGACCAAAGAAAGCATTTGCAGGGATAAGAAGGTTACCTCAATATAATTCCATATATTTAACAACTTAGATCATGATTAAAAACTAACGCTAATTCAGCCAAATTACATTAAATCAACAGATACGATATGCACTAGGGAAGACAATGGTAGAAAAGCAGCATGGAAGGCAACTAATGGAAGAGATATAACCCTAGTCACATTGTGCCCCAGTCTTGTTACAGGTCCAGGATTTATCCACAAAACTCCACTGCATCTATCGCATATCTCAAAGGTTACCTAACTACTCACTGATACTTAATTTTATGATTTAAATCACATATATAAGTTGTCAACGTGAGCATACGTTATTGATACAGGAGGACAATATATATTAAGAGAAGGGTTGCTAGCAATAGTGGATGTGGGTAAGTTAGTAGAGATGCACATAAAAATGTTCGAGGCAATGGGAAGAACAAGTGCTTGCGGGAGATAATTATGCTTCGATTACATCATAAAATATACACGAAGTGCTCTCGTCTTAGCAACCGAACCTCCTAACAATGAAATGATGAAAACACCACCAGTAGGTAGAGGAGAAAATTTCATCACAAGGTACATGTGGCGAAATATAATTGGTCAGAGCGTGTACCAACTAGTTGTACTTGGGTTTCTCATGTTCGATGGAAAACGCCTTCTCAAGATTAGCGGCCCAAACTCCAATGCTGTCATCAATGCCCTCATATTCAACACTTTTATTTTTTGCCAGGTATATATTATGCTATGTATATATAGTAAGTGGTGTAGTAATGGTGTAACTAAGGTTTGTTGTTTGGTTGTGTAGGTATTCAATGAAATAAACAGCAGAGAGATGGAGAAAATAAACGTGTTCAGAGGAATATTTGGAAGCTGGATATTTATTGGGGTATTGATATCAACAGTGGTGTTTCAAGTAATATATAATGTCGTGTGTATCTTTAGAGTTTGAAAACTCCTATGTGTTGTTTTGGTAAGGTCGCTTGAGTATAATACTTGTATGCTTGCGTATGTAATCTTCATACGTAGTTATGAAATATAATGAACACATGTTGTTTTGGTGTAATTTTATTTGTTTACATATAATGTATTGGTAATCAAATGTGATCTTAATGATATTTAAATTCATCATACATATATGCATTGAAACGTAAAAAAGAAGCACAGAAAATCTTATGAAATAAGACGACAGAATTAAAAAATGCTATAAAAGGTAATAATAGGGTTTGTAAAACGCTATAATAGCATTAAAATATGTTGGTAAAACGCTATTGTTAAGAACTTTTTACAGCGTTTTATTATTGCTGTCTAATAACCCTTCCTATTTATAACATGTTTTTTTATAGCATGCGCAAAAACGCCATTAAAACAATTTATAGCATTTTACAAATGCTGTTAAAAGAACTCATTTATAGCATTTTTGGTGTTGCTATCATAAGTCATAGACTTATAACAACATGTTGATATACAGCGTTCATAAAAACGCTATAAAATCCTTTAACAACGTTTTTTAAACGCCATTAAAAGTCCAAATTGTTGTTTTGTCTATTTTTAGTTTTCTTTTATTTCTCCTTCTTCTTCGGGTATGGATCAGAATAGATTAAACGCGAATATGGATTAAAATTATAAGAATACTGAAATAACGGAAGAGAAAATGTAAATTATAAAGACTGTAATAAAAATGGAATTAAGACTGAAATTGAGCCTAATTATGATATTGATGTTAGAATTAGAGTAAATTAAAGAGATTGGCCTAGTTATAACTTAGAATTATAATGAAAAAGAGCAAAAGATGAAAGAAGCTTATTTTCACACTTAGACGTTGGGTTAAGTAATAAGCATGATTATAACGTAGGTTATAATAAGAAAACAGAACAGAATGAGGCTTATTTTAAGACTTAGGATAAATTAATAAGCATAGATAGTAAGAATAATAACAAAGACTTATATAAAATAATTTATCCGAGTTAATAAGCAAAGATGAAAGTAGGATCCGTACCGACAGCATTTCCCTTATGCTGTTTAGGGTAGATAAGTGGTCAATAGTTAAAAGAAAAGATCCGTACCAACAGCATTTCCCTTATGATGTTTAGGGTAGATAAGTCATCAATAGTTAAAAAAAGATCCGTACCGGTAGCATTTCCCTTAGGACATGCTTATGCTATTTAGGGTAGATAAGAGGTCAATAATTAAAAGACGAAATCATGGGGATTTGGACAAGGGATGCAACTAGATTTTGTTTAACAGGGACCAATACCAACAGCACTCCCTATTTTCTATGGACATGGTGTATCACAATAGCCTGAAGTGAGACGAGGGCATGCTTATGTTGTCTAGGGTAAATAAAAGGTCAAAAGAGGGAGAAATAGATAGTGCGAACCGGCGGTGACCGAGCGTGCGATATTGATTAGGGGAGATAAGTCGCTATTGAGCTTTAAGCGCTTAGTATGTGTGTCTTTCGTAGACATCATTGCCTTCTGTGTAGGGAGCTATATAACGTCTAGTCCACAGTATATACTTTGCGTGTCATTCGTAGACACCATTACCTTCTGTGTAGGGAGCTATATAGCGTCTAGTCCATAGTAAGGTCTATGGAGTAGTAGGCCGATCAAAGGGTAGAATTAAGATTTCAGCCTAATTATAGGATCAGGAATTCAACCTAATCAAAGAAGCTATCAAAGACAAGTGCAAACAATCAAAGTTAATCAATTGTGTTAATTTAGTTAAATTGTTTTTATTTCCAGCTTATTCCATCTTCATATTTCATTTGCTTCCTTTTATATACTAGAATTGTTGTAAGGTCTATTACTTTTACTTTACTTAAAGATTCTAGTAATTACTATCATTCACCAGACTTTTAGCCTGACCCACTCCTCTATTTTCCCCTTTTCCTCCTCATAGACAATCAGGGGCAAGGAAAGTAGACCGCAGCTTCTTGGAGATTTGTTGGAGATTCTATCATGTATTTATTTCCTTCAGTTCCAGATTTTAGTTCTTTTGTTGAGCTGGTATTTTGAGAAGGATGTATTGTACTCTGATATTATTTGAGACTTTGGGTTTTTGATTTCAAGAGACTTGTATGGGTATTTTGTCATATAATCTATTGGGTATTTTTTGACTTATTTTTATCATCTTATATTATGGAATTTGATTTTTAGCAAAATACTATAATTGTTTCCACTGCGTTATTATTATTATGGTCGTTATTATTTAATTTTTGTCTTGTGAATCTTAGTCTCTGCTAGTTTTAGTTATACCACAACGCACCATGCCTTTTAGTGTGTCCATTTGGGTATACTAAGGGGTGTGGGGTGTTTCATGTCCTTTCATGGGAAATCGCCAAGTAAAAAATGTATTCGTTCCAATAGAAGTCCTTTAAAAGAACCATCAACTCCTATCAAAATATATGAGTCAAAAAAGCAAACTCTTAGGAAGATGAACCATTTGAAGAAGAAACCGAGCCATCGGAAAATTAAAATAACCTTTTTATCGCTATATTACTTATATAAAATTCTCATTGATTATATAATTTGTAATTGTTCCATATATATATGTATATGTATATATATACTGAAAAGTGTTTTTTACCTTCATATTGCTTAAAAATATCTACCACTGAAACACCCCATACCCCTTAGTATCCCCAAAAATGGCATACCAAAGGATGTGGTGCGTTATAGGTATAGCTAGAGTATCACAGAGACTAAGATTCACAAGACAAATAAGTAAAAGCAGCGGAAAATGTTTAAATAATAACTTATCATTCAGAATTAAACTTCATTTCAAAATAAGTCATAAAAACATAACATATCTCAAAAATCTCTTATGTCTCATGAAAAAAGATCTCAGTCTCACAAAATCAGGGTATAAAAATAGCAATAATAATCGCTCTCACAAGTGCCACTTATCTATTGGCCACTTATCTACCCTAATCAGCATAAGCATGCCCAGCCTCACCTACGTGTGAGACCAACAGTCCTAGACCTGAAAGGGAATGCTGCCGGTACGGGACACTACTGCCATAAGCCAAATGAAAAAGATGAAAAGTAGAAGAATTAAGATAATAGACCTAAATCAACTATCCTTAACTCTGCTGGCCTATGGGGGAAAAGGAAAGATAGAGGAGTGGGTCAGATAATAAGTCTAGTGAGTGAAAGTAATTACTAGCATTTCTAAGCAAGATAAAGATAATAGACTAAGCAATAGTTCTAGCATGAAAGGAAAATACAGAAAAGATAAAACTCGCATAAAATACTATTTCTGATTCTGTTTGACTGTTCGCTTTGATTGTTTGCACCTGTCTTAAACTGCTGTGATTAGGCTGAAAACCTAATGCTATCTCAACTACTAATCTTGATTAGGCTGAAATCCTAATCTTACCCATTGATCGGCCTTACCTATCTCTGCTGGCCACTATGGGCCAATCCTGTTGGTCCCACTGCAAAAGACACATCTTATCGCTTAGGACGCAGTAGCAAATTATTTACCCTAATCGATGCCGCACGCTCGGTCATCGCCGGTACACACTAACTGTCACCCACTAATTGACCCTATATTTACCCTAATCAGCATAAGCGTGCCCAGCCTCACCCACGTGTGAGACCATCAGTCATCGACCTGAAAGGGAATGCTGCCGATACTGGTCCTAACAAACAAATCTTCTAACTGTGCGCCCCTTGCCCAAATACCCAAATTTGAGCCTCTATTTATTGACCACTTATTTACCCTAATCAACATAAGCTTGTCCAGCCTCACCTACGTGTGTGACCATCAATCTTAGACCTGAAAGGGAATGCTACCGGTATGGGCCACTACTGCTATATTTGCTTATTACCTTAATCTAAGATCTAAGTTTTAAAATAATCCTCTTCTGTTATTTATTTCTTTCTAATTATAATCTACGTGTTATAATTGTTCTTGCAACTGTTACTCTTCTATTTTCTCCTTTTAGTTATAACCACTTGTTATAATTATGCTTACAAATATCTCAAATTTGCCTATTTCAGTCAATCTCTATTTTATTTCAGTTTTTTCTCATTTTTTATCTGCTTTCTGTTAATTTAGCGTTTTTCTATTTTAATCCATATTTGCGAATTCTTCACTTTTTAATATTTTATTCGCGTCAAAAAGGATTAAATTTCTATAAAAAGAAACTAACATTTACAGGCTATATTCCAACTTAAAACAGATGTAAGTAACTGTAAATAACTATAAATAACTGAATAAAATGGCTAAACAAAAATAGACTGAAAAGAAATTATGAAATTTACTTTAAAACCGACTGTAAATAAACTTACATAAAAACTGTCTCAAAACTGTAGAAAAACTACAACTATTGAGATCCCTATTATTTTAAATTGCTTACAAATATAAAATAATTACAAAACACTCACATGTGGTCCTAAGCTCTAATTCTTGGCCTTTCTGGATCCACTTATAGGGTGTAAATATTTTTATTGAAAAGATTTCCTCCCCAGGAAAATTTTCTATTTAGGGTTCAGCCTCAAGCATTGAACCGAATTCGGAGAAAATCTAAATGAGAAAAATAGCTAGGCCCAGGGTTCTATTTATAGTGTGGCTTAGGGATCTCAGGCCATCGGATTTGAAGATTTAATCTAGTGTAACCACGTCATAGGCTCACTAGGAACAGGCAGATGCAACAACGAACGCACAGGATTTCACAAAAATCGAAACTACACTCTTCGGCTTGTACCTGGACGAAAAATCATCCAGGGAAGGCGCGGGTCGACCTAAGCTATTTGCGGGTCGACCTATAGGTCGACCCGACCCTAGCAAGGGTCGACCCCTATGGGTCATCTCTTTTTTTTATTTTGTTTAATTATATAATTTTGATTTTCTTGTTTTTCTCGTAACTTCTCCATACTGAGTCGGATTTAGACAAGTTATGTATGGAAGTTGATCAGAAAATTGCCATGGACCCAATGGTGCAATTCCCGTAGCTAAATTCGGACAATTCCAAAAATGCTCATTTTCACCGTTTAATAATTATTTTGGTTATTTAATTATCTAAAAATGCGGGGTGTCACATTCTCCTCTCCTTAAAGGATTTAGCCCTCGAAATCACCAAGGACAGAAGAATGAAATAAATATATTTTCATCCAAATTCCACAACCACATATTCAACCATCATCCATTACATCCATTGTCCTTAAGCTTTTAATGCAATTTATGATATATGCAATAGTGTATTGTCAATGTCCGTAACTAATGCAAAAGATTAGGCAGTCTACTGATTCAGTCAACCTCCTTTTTATGAGCTCATGCCCATGCCATGTATCCAAATGAATGCAAATTCCCTAATGACAACTGATAGTTCTATATGCATGCTACAATCATCATCCAAATGCAAAAATCATATGATAATCACCCATTCATAGCAACCATGAAATAAAAATGCAAGTGCACACACATCCATATGCATATACTTTAGTGACCTAGTTAGGCCAATCTCTAAAAGATAATAGTGCCTAGTGTGCGTATATGCGTCCATTAGCATCCACTAGCAAACACTTGCAACCACTTGCGTCCAACATACATAACATGTTCTAGTAACATGTTTACATTTAGTCTTACCATTCATAGGTTAAGTACTAAGATCTACCCTCCCAAAGGATACTAAAGGAAGGAAAGAACCTATTCAAAACTAGAATGGAAAAAGGAAATTCAAAACGTACCATCGAAGAGATGCGGATAAGACATACGTATTTTCTCCTCAGCCTCCCATGTAGCATCCTTAATAATATCTCCCCACCGCACCTTAACTAAAGGGACTTCCTTATTCCTAAGCTTCTTGATATCATGTCCAACGATCTTGGTAGGAATGCAACGAACCGATGCTTCTCTCTCCACTTCAACTTCCTCAAGTTGGCTAGGTTCCACTACCTCTGCCGAATCATGTAAGCACTTTGTCAAGTGAGAAACAGGAAAAACATCATGAAATCCTGCGAGCCTCTCAGGTAGCTTTATCCGATACGCAATCTTACCTACCCTTTCCACAATGGGGAATGGTCCTACAGATCTAAGAGCAAGTATCCCACTTGATCCAAACCTCACTACCTTTCTCAGTGGAGACACCTTAATGAAAACCAAATCTCCTACCTTGAACTCAATATCCCTTCTCCGCTTATATATATAGGGTTTCTGTCTATCTTGGGCCGTCTTCATTCTTCTTCTAATCAAATCAATCTTTTTTGAAGTCTCTCTAACCATGTCGGTACCAAGTAGCAATCTTTCCGTAGACTCCAACCAACACAAAGGCGACTTGAAAGGTCTTCCATAAAGGGCTTCAAAAGGAGCCATCCCAATGCTAGCCTAAAAACTATTGTTATATGCGGATTGCACTAAAGGAAGGTGCTCCTCCCAATTCCCTTTAAAATCAAGAATGCACATCCTCAACAAATCCTCAAGAACTCTATTAACTCTCTCCGTTTGGCTATCCATTTGAGGGTGATAGACTGTACTCAATCTAAGCTGTGTCCCTAAAGCCTCTTGCAAGCTCCTCCAAAACTCGCTTGTAAAGATATGGTCTTTGTCGCTCACTATTCTAGAGGGAACTCAATGAAGTCGGACTATCTCACGAACGTATATGGATGTCAAATAAGGTGATGTCCTCTTACTCTTGACCGGAATGAAGTGGGACCTCTTAGTCAAACCATCTACAATCACCCAAATACTGGTATTCCCCTTTCTAGATCGGGGTAAACCATCTATGAAGTCCATTAAAACACTATCCCACTTCCATTCGGGTACATCCAATGGTTGAAGCAATCTGCCAGGCCTTTGCTGCTCTGCCTTAACCCTTTGGCACACAAGATACTTGGCCACAAACTCTGCTACATCCTTCTTCATGCCACTCTAATAAAACACTCACTTCATGTCCCTATACATCTTATCACCACCCATATGAAAAGTCAGCCAAGAATGGTGTGCTTGTGCTAGAACTGCCTCATCAAATCACCAGTGTGGGAGACACAAAGTCTTCCATCTCTCCTTAGCCACACTTTACTATCGATGGAATATCGTTGGAGATGTCTAGAGACCTCTCCTTTGCTAATCCTATCCTGAATATCCACAAGCTCTAAAGCCTCTTGCTGCGTTGATCCAATCTGATCTATGAGGGTAAGCTTAATCTCAAGTGCTGCCAATAATCCAGGAGTAATGTCCGTGGAGGGCTTAAAATCAAAGGTGGAAATAAATTGTAGGCTTTTCCACTCCATGAACATTAGGCTAAGGATTGTTCTCTTCCTACTTAATGCATCTGCAACCACGTTCCCCCTACCACGGGTGTAAGCTATCTCAAAGTCATATGATGCTAGAATCTCCATCCAACGCTGCTGCCTCAAGTTTAAATCCTATTGTGAGAACAGGTACTTCAATGATTTATGGTCAATGAAAAGGTTGAACCTCTCTCCTAGCAAGTAATGTCTCCAAGACTTGAGTGCGAAAAAAATAGCAGCCGGCTCCAAATCATGGGTGGGGTAGTTCTTCTCATGAGTTCTCAATTGTCTACTCCCATAGCATACTACCCTCCCCTCCTGCATCAATACTGCCCCAAGGCCAGTCCCACACGCATCAGTGTATACTACAAAAGGCTTAGCTCCGTCGGGTAAAACTAACAATGGTGCACTAGTAAGGGCCCTCTTTAGCATCGTGAAGGAATCCTCACAATCCACGTCCCACACGAATGCTGCATTCTTCTTAGTGAGGTGAGTAAGCGGTGCTGAAATCTTAGCAAAATCTCTGATAAACTTCCTAAAATAACCAGCCAAACGTAGGAAGCTTCTAACTTCGGTAACGTTCTTGGTGGTCTTCCAAACTTGTACTGCTACTACCTTAGCGTGATCCACCGCTAGACACTCTCTTGAGACTACATGCCCTAAGAAACGCACATCCTCATGCCAAAAGTGACACTTCAAGAATTTTTCTTTCAACTGATGAACACGAAGTGTACGAAAAACCTCCTCCAGATGAATAGCATGCTCTTCCATACTCTTGGAAAACACCAGAATGTCATCCACAAACACTACAACGTACTTATTTAGGGCCTCTTGAAAAACATTGCTCATTAAATCTACAAAATAGGCTGGGGCATTGGTCAGCCTAAACGGCATAACCAACCACTCAAAGAATCCATCGCGTGTCCTAAATTCTGTCTTATCAATGCTATCATCAGGGACCCTAAGCTGATGTAATCCAGCGACTAAGTTATGTTGGATCATGGGTTTTGATTGCTGACAAGACACAACAATTCACGAATCTACGAATACGACAACATAAGGACTCAACGACTGAAAGTATGGTTCATATATGTATATAGAGTCTAGTTTAGTGCTTTGTCCAAATCTTTCCTCAAGAAACATCATTCACATTCAAATAAACTTGCATGCATATTTTAATCAAAATCAAGTTTTCAAAAAATGCATGGAGCGGGGCTCGAACCCGGGTCACTAGTTTAGAAGGCAAGTGCTCTAACCAAATGAGCTATGGTGATTTTTTACAGAATTCAGTCGACTGGCCAAGATCGACCAGTCGACTGAATATCTATAAACAGCCTATTAAACTTATGCATTGATTTTCTTTTTTGAATTTTTGAATAATCAGTCGACTGATCCAAATCGACCTGTCGACTGACCTGAAACCAACTGCTATATTTTGAAAAGACATTTCCATTCTGCGAATGGTTGCGATCCTTCTCTAAATGGGAATGGTTGCTTCTTTTGGTCAGAACTCTTCACCAATGGCAGCAACCCTCTATCTACTATAAATAGATGTTTCCAAACACTTCATACTAACCGAAAATCTTTCTAACTATCTTGTATTTTTCTTGTTCTCTCATACTCACATTCAAAATAGCATACAAGCATTTTATTGCTTTGAATCTCCAAATTAACTTTCATAATCTTCGATTCTTAGCAACACCTTCCTTTCATATCTTCACATACACTTTATACACTTGAGGATTTGATTATAGGAAGTTTGTACTATCAGAGTCAAATCGGTGTTATCAAGGACACACAGTGTCAGATATTCTTTTGTATTAGTGAAGTCCTGTTCTGCTGCTCAATTGTGTGAAGTCCTCTTCGGCTGCTGAGGAAAAAATCCTATTCTACTGCTCAGGTCCCTGTTCGGCTGCTCAGGGGTTGTATAGACCTGTTCCTCCGGGTTAAGTGAGGGTATTGTTGTTAGTTAAATTCCAGAAGGGAGTTTGGGACTGGATGTAGAACGGGAAGTTCGAACCAGTATAAAAATATTTGGTGTCATTTTACTATACTGCTTTTATATTCTGCACTATTTACAGTATTACTTCATCACTATACTCTGTATTATCATATATACATATTACACGGTCCTACATAATTTTATTTGGTATCAGAGCCTGGAATTCTATCGATCATCACAACATCATAGAATAATGGCCAAAAAATGATCCAGTCGAAATACAACAAGCAAAATCCCTATCAAAGCCACCAGTGAGGACTACAAAAAGGTACTTTCTGATTTACAAATTTCAGTAAATGGTAATAATGAGTTAGTTAGTATATGCGATAAAATCTCAAAACATAATTTTCTTATTTTAGAAAAGATGAAATCAATCAAAATTGAAAATGAGAAATTGAAAATTGAGAAATTAGATTTAGAAAATCAACATGGTGTTTTGAAAAATAATTTTGAGGCTCTTAAAGATTTTCTAGATGAACAAAATACTATGTTTGAAAAAGAAAAAGAAAAATTTTCAAAAGAAATTACAGATTTGAAAAGACAAAATGATTTATTACAATCATCTTTAGATAATTTAGAATCTTGAATATTTCTTCTCGAAAATGAGAACTGTACGTTAAAAAAGGAGAATTTTGAATTAAACAAGCAAATTGATATTTTGAAAAACAGTGATATTTCTTTTGAAAATAAAAATTGTGACTTTAAAGCTAAATTTGATAAACTTAACACTGAAGTCACAAAATTTAATAAAGGTCAAAACGATTTAAACATGATTTTATCCAGTTCTAGACCTTTACATGATAAAAGTGGTTTAGGAAATAATAAAACTGATGGTAGAAATAGCACGAGATACGCTTTCAGGTATAGTAAAAATGTTAGTGCTAGTACTAAATTTTGAGTAAAGTCTAAATCCAATTTTAATAGAAATTCAAATACTGCTATGACCAATAATGTTTATAATTTCTCTAGAAGTACAAAATCATTGACGGGAAATATGAATAAAAATTATCTAAGTATTTGGGTTCCTGTTAATTGGAATAATAGAGAAAAATACATTGATGATTATTTTGATATGGTAGTTAATAATGAAAATTATATTTTTAAAGGTTTAGCCACATCCAAATGGGTATGGTTTCCTAAAAATTAGGAAATTATAAGAACCTTGGGTATCACATGCTTTAAATGTTAAATTCTTTTTGATACCTTACATTATAAGTAGTAGTTATTTTGTTTTATATTGTTCTATGTTAACACTTATGTGGAATATAATTTATGTCATCATATAAACTCTCCTTTTTGTCGATGACAAAGGGGGAGAAATATATTGCTCTAACACTATTTGCAGGAATAAACGATGCTAGCACAGATTAAGGGGGAGAAAAGATTAATTATTTACAAGAATATATAGCAAAGATTCAGGGGGAGAAATCTATAGCACAATTACAGGAATATATTCAATATTAAGTGGGAGAGATAAGATCAACAAAGCTTGTCAAAGATTTGTTCGTAGCAAATGAAGTTGACATCATCAAAACTGGGGAGAATGTTGGATCATGGGTTTTGATTGCTGACAAGACACAACAATTCATGAATCTACGACTACGACAACATCCGGACTCAACGACTCAAAGTATGGTTCATATATGTATATAGAGTCTAGTTTAGTGCTTTGTTAAAATCTTTCCTCAAGAAACATCATTCACATTCAAATAAACTTGCATGCATATTTTAATCAAAATCAAGTTTTCAAAAAATGCATGGAGCGGGGCTCAAACCCGGGTCACTAGTTTAGAAGGCAAGTGCTCTAACCAAATGAGCTATGGTGATTTTTTACAGAATTCAGTCGACTGACCAAGATCGACCAGTCGACTGAATATCTATAAACAGCCTATTAAACTTATGCATTGCTTTTCTTTTTTGAATTTTTGAATAATCAGTCGACTGATCCAAATCGACCAATCGACTGACCTGAAACCAACTACCATATTTTGAAAAGACATTTCCATTCTGCGAAAGGTTGCGATCCTTCTTTGAATGGGAATGGTTGCTTCTTTTTGTCAGAACTCTTCACCAATGGCAGCAACCCTTTGTCTACTATAAATAGATGTTTCCAAACACTTCATACTAACCGAAAATCTTTCTAACTATCTTGTATTCTTCTTGTGCTCTCATACTCACATTCAAAACAGCATACAATATTGCTTTGAATCTCCAAATTAACTTTCATAATCTTCGATTCTTAGCAACACCTTCCTTTCATATCTTCACATACACTTTATACACTTGAGGATTTGATTATAGGAAGTTTGTAATATCAGAGATAAATCAGTGTTATCAAGAACACACAGTGTCAGATATTCTTTTGTATTAGTGAAGTCTTGTTCTGCTGCTCAAGTATGTGAAGTCCTCTTCGGCTGCTAAGGCAAAAATCCTGTTCTGTTGCTCAGGTCCCTGTTCGGCTGCTCAGGGGTTGTATAGACCTGTTCCTCCGGGTTAAGTGAGGGTATTGTTGTTAGTTAAATTCCAGAAGGGAGTCTGGGACTGGACGTAGAACGGGAAGTTCGAACCAATATAAAAATATCTGGTGTCATTTTACTATACTGCTTTTATATTCCGCACTATTTACAGTATTACTTCATCACTATACTCTGTATTATCATATATCCATATTACACGGTCCTACATACTTTCAAGTTAAGCTGAGAAAATACTGAAGAGCCAACCGATAGATTGAAAAGATCGTCTATCCTAGGAAGTGGGTAACGGTTCTTCTTCGTGAGCTTATTAAACTCTCTATAGTCTACACAAAGTCGAAGGGAACCATCCGCCTTTGTAGCGAAGACGACTGGCGCCCTCCACTCTGATATGCTCCGTCTGATGAAGCCTTTCTCTAATAGCTCGCCAATCTGCTTACCTAACTCCTTCCTCTCCCTAAGAGCCATATGTTTCACGAGCAATGCCATTAGCTTAGGATTTTCATTCAGATGATCCTAAAATCGATCTCTCTCTTAACGGGTAGCGCCCTATCCTCCTCAAAAATGTCTGGGAAATCTCTAACAACTGGAACCGAATCCAACTCTCCTAGTGATGAATCAAGGGAAAAGAGGAAGCTGAACATAACTAACCCCTATGGGTCGCAAGAAACCTCGAGAGTTAGTCCGCTACAAGTCCCTAGCCAAACAACTTTCCTCTCGCAGTCCAATATTGCCCTATAAATGGATAACCAGTCCATCCCCAAAATCATCCCATATCCTGAAAATCCCTGTACATCGGCGTCAAAATCAAACTCTACGCCTAGTATAAATTTTTTAAAACCCCTACAAATCATAGATAAATGTGTCGATCCTCCTATGGGGTTTGAAACAACTATAAGGTCTACAACTAAAGAGATATCTAAGTGCAAACAATCAACCAAGGAACTAGAAATAAAAGAATGCGATGCTCCAGAGTCAAAAAGAGTCCAAATAGAAAAATCCAAAATAGAGATCAAACCTTCTACAAAGACCTTTCTACCTCGGTCCGGTCCACTACTAGAAGGTGCTGCATCCAAAGCCTATGCTTGCACCATAGGTGCGCCTGCTTTCTGCCCTGTCCTCTGAGGACAAGTTCTACTGAGGTGTCCAGGTTGCCCACAGCTGTAACATCTCCCCTTCATCGTGTCCTTCTTACAGTCCTTTGAGTAATGCCCAACCAATCCACAATTATGACATTTCTAGCCCTTCTTGATCTGTCCCTTTTGAGGTCCTTCTCTTTTCTTCTTGTCCTTATCCTTCTTATTCTTCCACCACTACTTCTTAGAGTTTTCTGATTTAGGAACCCCCTTAACCTCTTCTTCCTTAGCAACATCTGAAATGAGAGACATTTCCACAAGTGACACATACGTCACTCCCATAGGTACATGTGTCAATGCCAACCCTTAGAGGGGCTAGTTTAAACCTTTAGCAAACTTGGGGCCTTCTTATGCAGTGTATTAACAAGCTCCATCCCGAACCTTGATAACTCATTAAATTGATTTATATACTCTTTCACCGAAAGTCTCCCCTGCTTCAGACTAATGAACTTCTCCAACTGCATGCTTTCCTCGACTTGGGACAAGAACTTTCTCTCAAACCATTCCCGAAATCCAACCCAACCAATGTATCTACCCTTCATCTCTAAAATCTCCCACCAGTAAGAAGCCTCTCCCTTCAGCTGCCAAGATGGAAGCTAAACTCTCTGTCGGTCCTCCAATCCTAACAACTCAAATATCCGCTCCTTATTCCTCAACCAAGTTCGTGCCACTATGAAATCCTCTATGCTAGAAAACGTATTGCCTCCTAGATTGGCGAAGTCCTTGCATAGCTTAGAAAAATTGGGTGTTGCAAGTGGATTAACGGGACCTCCACCCACCAGTGCTGCATTGGGTGCTTGCCCTTGCACCTCTGGTACCATAGCTTGGAGGTATCTACGGAACTAGCTAGGGACTTGGACACCCTTTGGAAGATCTGGGGCATCCGCCATTCTATGCAAAGAAAAGAGAATTTAGGCTTGAAAGAATCTAAAGAAGGTTGAACTGGACTTTGACGGAATTTTATAAAAACTCTCTTATACTTGAAAAATATTTTATAATAAGAGTTTCTTCCTGAAAAATAATTTTAGTTTGAAGATATGTTGCCTTTGAAAAATACTTTACTTTTAAAACAAGTTTTTAGAAATCCTATAAACTTAGGCTCTGATACCACATGAAACACCCCACACCCCTTAGTATCCCCAAAAAGGGCACAACGAAGGATGTGGTGCGTTATAGGTATAACTAGAGCATCACAGAGACTAAGATTCACAAGACAAAAAGTAAACGCAGCGGAAAACATTTAAATAATAACTTAACATTTAGAATTAAACTTCATTTCAAAATAAGTCATAACAACATAACATGTCTCAAAAATCTCTTATGTCTCATGAAAATACATCTCAGTCTCACAAAATGAGAGTATAAAAATAACAATAATTATCCCTCTCACAAGTGCCATAAGCCAAATGAAAAAGTTGAAAAGCAGAAGAATACATCTGAAATGAGAAAACTCCAAAAATGAGTCTCCAAGCAACCTGAATCAACTATCCTCAACTCTGCTGGCCTATGGGGGAAGGAAAGATAGAGGAGTGGGTCAGACAATAAGTCTGGTGAGTGAAAGCAATTACTAGCATTTCTAAGCAAGGTAAAGATAATAGACTAAGCAATAGCTCTAGCATGAAAGGAAGATACAGAAAAGATAAAACCCACATAAAATACTGCTTCTGATTCTGTTTGACTGTTTTCTTTGATTGTTTACACTTGCCTTAAACTGTTGTGATTAGGCTGAAACCCTAATACTATCTCAACTTCTAATCTTGATTAGGCTGAAATCCTAATTCTACCAATTGATCGGCCTTTCCTACCTCTGTTGTGCCACTATGAGCCAATCATGTTGGTCCCTCAGCAAAAGACACCTCTTAGCGTTTAGGACGCAGTAATGAATTATTTACTCTAATCGATGCCGCACACTCGGTCATCGCCGGTGCACACTTACTGTCGCCCCCTATTTGACCCTTTATTTACCCTAATCATCATAAGCGTGCCCAGCCTCACCCACGTGTGAGACCATCAATCCTCGACTTGAAAGGGAATGCTGCTGGTACTGGTCCTAACAAACATATCTTCTAACTTTGCGCCCCTTGCCCAAATCCCTAAATTTGAGCCTATATCTATTGGCCACTTATCTACCCTAATCAGCATAAGCGTGCCCAGCCTCACCTACGTGTGAGACCAACAGTCCTAGACCTCAAAGGGAATGCTGCCAGTACGGGGCACTACTGCCATAAGCCAAATGAAAAAGATGAAAAGTAGAAGAATAAAGATAATAGACCTGAATCAACTATCCTTAACTCTGCTGGCCTATGGGGGAAAAGGAAAGATAGAGGAGTGGGTCAGATAATAAGTCTAGTGAGTTAAAGTAATTACTAGCATTTCTAAGCAAGATAAAGATAATAGACTAAGCAATAGTTCTAGCATGAAAGGAAAATACAGAAAAGATAAAACTCGCATAGAATACCGTTTCTGATTCTGTTTGACTGTTTTCTTTGATTGTTTGCTTTGATTGTTTGCACTTGTCTTAAACTTCTGTGATTAGGCTGAAACCCTAATCCTATCTCAACTGCTAATCTTGATTAGGCTTAAATCATAATCCTACCATTTGATCTACCTTACCAATCTCTATTGTGCCACTGTGAGCCAATCTTGTTCGTCCCACAGCAAAAGTCACCTCTTAGCGCTTAGGACGCAGTAGCGAATTATTTACCCTGATTGATGTCGCATGCTTGGTCATCGTTGGTACACACTAACTGTCGCCCCCTAATCGACCCTTTATTTACCCTAATCAGCAAAAGCGTGCCCAGCTTCACCCACGTGTAAGACCATCAGTCCTCGACCTGAAAGGGAATGCTACAGGTATTGGTTCTAACAAATTTTCTAATTTTGCGCCCCTTGCCCAAATCCCCAAATTTAAGCCGCTATCTATTGGCCACTTACTTACCCTAATCAGCATAAGCGTGCCCAGCCTCACCTACGTGTGAGACCATCAGTCCTAGACCTAAAAGGGAATGCTACCGGTACGGGCCACTACTGCTATATTTGCTTATTAACTTAATCCAAGATCTAAGTTTTGAAATAAGCCCTTATATTATTTCCTTCTTTCTAATTATAACCTACGTGTTATAATTGTTCTTGCAACTGTTACTCTTCTATTTTCTCCTTTAGTTATAACCACTTGTTATAATTATGCTTACAAATATCTCAAATTTGCCTATTTCAGTCCATCTCTATTTTATTTCAGTTTTTTCTCATTTTTCATCTGCTTTCTGTAAATTTAGTGTTTTTCTATTTTAATCCATATTTGTGAATTCTTCTCTTTTTAATATTTTGTTCGCGTCAAAAAGGATTAAATTTCTATAAAAAGAAACTAACATTTATAGGCTAAATTCAAACTTTAAACAGATGTAAGTAACTGTAAATAACTGAATAAGATGGCAAAATAAAAATAGACTGAAAAGAACTTCTGAAATTTACTTAAAAACTGATTGTAAATAAACTTACATAAAACTGTCACAAAATTGTAGAAAAACTAAAACTATTGAGAACCCTATTATTTTTAATTGCTTACAAATCTAAAATAATTACAAAACACTCACCTGTGATCCTTAGCTCTAATCCTTGGCCTTTTTGGATCCACTTCTAAGGTGTAAAATATTTTATTAAAAAGATTTACTCCCTAGAAAATTTTTCTATTTAGGGTTCAGCCTCAGGCAAAGAACCCAATTGGGAGAAAATCTAAATGAGAAAAATAGCTAGGCCTAGGGTTCTATTTATAATGTGGCTTAGGGATCTCAGGCCATTGGATTTGAAGATCTGATCTGGTGCAACCACGTCATAGGCTCACTAGGAACCTTCAGATGCAGCTACGAATCCACAGGATTTCACAAAAATTGAATTTACACTCTTCGGCTCTAACCTGGACGAAAAATCATCCAGGGAAGGCGCGTGTCGACCTAAGCTATTTGTGGGTCAACCTATAGGTCGACCCGACCTTAGCAATATCTTGTAATTCCCCATCTTGCTGGATTGAATGCGGTAATCATTTAGTGCTTGGTCCTGATATGATTTTGGATGCTTTTAAGAAGATTGAGCAGATTAGGAGGAAGATGAGGATTGCTCAGGATAGGCAGAAGAAGTATGCTAATAGGCGAAGGAGGAGTTTGGAATTTGCAGTGGGTGATCAGGTTTTTCATAAGATCTTGCCATTGAAGAATGTGATTCGCTTTGGATAGAAAGGAAAGCTAACTCCTAAATTCATTTGTCCTTTCCGTATATTAGAGAGAGTTGGTCCTTTATCTTATCATGTGGATTTGCCTAAGAAGCTATCTGGAGTGCATAATGTGCTCCATGTTTCGCATCTTCGCAAGTATCTTCATGATCCATCTTTGATAGTTCAGCCTGCTTTACTTGAGAGTTTGGATGTTGAGCCAAATCTCACTATCGAGAGGAAGCCACTTCGTATTGTTGATAGAGGTACGAAGCAGCTGAGGAGGAAATCTGTCAACCTGGTCAAAGTACAAAGGAGTACGGACGATCAGGATTTTACTTGGGAAATGGAGGAGAACATGCGTGCTTCGAATCCAGTGCAGTTCATTCCAGGTACTATTCGTTGAATCTACCTTATCTTCCTTCTGTTTCTATTCCCGTGTCTCGTTCCTTTTCGAGGAAGAAAAGTTTTGAGTGAGGGAGAGTGTAACGACTCACAAATTTGAACTATTTTAAATTAAGTATTATTTGAATTTAAGTAAAATTTTAAAATTTGAATTTAAATAACGAATTTGAAATGTTGAGTAGTATATTTTTCTAAATTCAATAAAAGGCAAAAATTTGTGAAATTTCAACTTTTGGTCAAATTTAGTCAAAATTTGAATTTGAATTGAAAATTTGAAATTTTAAAATTTATTCTTTTTTATGATACTACACTGAATTCTAATCTCCACTCCACTTTTCATTTCATCAAAATCGGATTTGTAGAGCTCCAATTCTGCAATTTACAGTGTAAAAATGCATGTTTTGATGGTGTTTGTATGTGTATTTCTACCTGTATTTTATATTAGGTTTTGGGTTGTGTTTGTTGGGCTTCTGTTTATTGGGCTCGAATTTTTAGGGTCATTTGAATGCTTACGTAGCCTTTCATCAACATAAACATCTATTAAGGAAAAGGAGTACGTACATTTTATTTTCTGGTTTATCTTCCTCCTCATTTGCTCTAGAAAACAAATTACAGTAACCCATCTCCTTCTTCCTCCCTAAACAAAACCGTAGCTCTCATTTTTCCTATCTCCTCTCTCCTTTCTCTCTCTTTTTTCCCTCTCTTTTGCCTTCACCTTGTCGCTACCGTACACCCATACCCTCCTCCACCCACGACCGCACACACCCCACACACCCACCCTCCATCAAACCATAACCGAGCACCCTCCTCCACCCACGGCCGCGCACACACACACCCACCCACTCTTCTAGCCTCACACACACACCGCGGCCACCACCCCCACGCACACCCGCACCCAAACCTCCTTGGCCGAGCCACCTAAACACCTAGGCCGAGCCACCCACACCCCTAGGTCGAGCCAATCTCCTCCTCTCTTCTAAAAAATAAAGAAAAAAGAATTCTTGTTTAAAAAAAAATTCAAAGCTTGGTTCGTTTTGTGCTTGTGGATTTGCTAGTTGGGATTTCGTTGAAGTCGTGCTTGTTCGTGTCTGTTCATCGTAGTTGTTACCATCATTAGCCACGAAAGGTGAGAACCACTCACGACTAACCTTCTAGTGATTAAGTGAGTGGACCCCTTTTGAAATGTTGTCATAGTTCATATTGTTTAGCTTATACTATATGATTCTGATATGATATGACGCTCACCTGTGACACGGTATGATATGTTATATGATATACTCTGTTATATGACCTACACTATTATGTTATTTATATCACACTACAAGTTCCCTGATATATTAGCTAGAAAAACACTATGGGTTGAAATGATACATACCCAAACGATCTTATAGATTAGGAAAAATCGTTATGGGTTGAAATGATAAACCCGAGCGATTTTATTGATTTGGATTTGGGATACGAGTTGAAATGATATATACTCGAAAATCTAGTTATAACTTTAGGTTGAAATGATATATACCCGAATCACTTGACCATAGGGTAGAAAAATATATACGGACACCGTGGTCCGTTTTTAAATTATTTTCTAAAATTATAAAGTGAAAATTATATACGGACACTGTGGTCCATTTTTAAATTATTTTCTAAAATTAGAAAGTATGTTTGATTTAATAAATTTGATTTTTAATTTAATGATTTTATTTAAAAACTAATATTTGGAAAATAAATTATTTTATATGTTTTAAAGTTTAAATTACAAGCTAATATATGGTCTTAAATGTAATTTGAAGAATTTAACTTATAATTTTATTTAGTTTTAAATATATAATTTAATAATTTAAAATTTTAATTTAAAAAATATTTAATATAGTTTTAAAATATATATTTTAAATTTAATATTAATACAACAAATATAATTTTAATTTAATATAACAAATATAGTTTCTATTATAATAACTATAATAAATAAAATTTAAAAAGTTATGTAGAGAATAATTTGTAATTAAATCTGATTTGAAGGATTTAAATTTAAATAAGATTTTATTTAAGTTTAAAAGATGTGATTTTCGGAATGTAATAATTTGATTAATATGAATTGTAAAATAAATGTTTTAAATCTAAAATATAATTGAAGTTAAATACTTTAGCATTGACTTAAACTATAATTTAAGATTTATTATTTAAATGTTTTATAAAATGACCATGGTGTGAAATAAGCGTTTGGTTGTTAAAGAGACAGGGGTCGGATATTGTCATACTCTCTACCAATTCTGAACCACTTTAACAACTGTGCACGTGGTGGAGAATCCAGAATGAAGCAGGATGGTTTGGCGAACGCTACTAGTATGAGGTAAGAACGCAGCCCAGACCTTCGGGTCAGCTTGATATGACTAAAACAGGAGCTATAACAGGCCAAGTGAGGTCACTCCTCCTATCAGACATGCTTCTTCGAAACCATATCTTTTTCTATGTGATTGACAGGTGCACACCTTTGATTATGGGAGTGTGTCTCGAGGTGGGCGGTAGTAGCTGTTATACGTTACCACTAGTCCGGGAGTGCAAAACGGTATAATCCTAACCTTGGCATTGCCTCGCGTGCCTTGTCATATGCCTTATCGAGCCTACTACAGTTTTGGTTTGTGTCGTACCTATGGAGTGCTCTCTGATAGCCCACCAGGTTCGGTGGAGTTTCCTGTACTATATAGACTACGATGCCTAAAAAATGTGTTAATGGGGATATGGATAACGCCTTAACGCTATTTTCAATATTTTAATTTACTGATAGACATTACATATATAGCGTATATTACTACATATGTAAATAGTTTAACAGATCCTTAAAGGATGGGAATCCCAAACATCCTTTGAGTTATTGTTGCAATTCACTTGAGTTGATTTACTTATATGAGAATATTATTCCTGACTCGGGTGTTTTTTTTACTTTATGCTATGGTCAGCCTGAGTATCACAACCTTGGATTCACCTTTTGGAGCTAGAGATCTGCTGAAGATTTAGCTATCTATCTATTATTTCATATTTCAGTTATTTCCCTTCAGTCATTTTCTTATGTATTAGTGGACTTATGTATTTGGATTTCCAGTTGTGTTTGCTTTTAGACTCTGATATTATGTATCTGCTTTGAGACTATGTGTTTAGTAGCTTCATGAACTACTATGTTCTATTTATTCTACTGCGAGATATTCTGCTATTATGTGTTTGTGATTCTGTGATTGATGTTTATTTACCCCAAATTAAATAACAATCTGTTGTTTTGAACAATTCAAGTTTGACATGTGTAGTTTTATTGTCAATTTGAATGGTGTGTATATATATTATATTTGAATGTTATTTAAATCAATATATTTGCATAAATTAAATATATTAATTCAAATATATAATGAAAATTATATTTTATAAAATTTTATTATCAGTAAAGACACTCTCAACAAAAAAATATTTATTTTAAATTAATTTTAAATTTGCAATGGCAAATAGAAAAATAGTTTTAAAATTATTTTTAAATCAAAAAAATATGGATAAAAATTTCAAAGCATAAAATATCATTTAGGATTTAGTAGAAATTTAAAATATGAAACAAAATTATGTAATTAATGATTAATTAATATTTTAATAACTTTTGAATTGATATATAAATAAAATATATTTAAAATTAAAAAAATAAATTTATTAAATATTCGCTGAGCCATGCCAAAGACCTAATCTTTCATGTTTATCAAAAAAAATTTTTGAGTATTATATTAACTTATACATCCATAATTTATATTATGCATATATTACGCATATATAAATAATTAAATAATTTTTTAATATATATATATATATGTATGTATGTATGTTTTGCTTACGGTGCTGAAAAAATAAACTATATAAGTTTTATTTATAATAGTTTCTTTATATTTAAATAAGTCAATTATATAATATGTATATTTAATATTAATAATTTATTCATATATTTACATATAAATATATACATATATAAATGTACTTATATACTTGTACAAAATTAGTTAACCAAAATTATAACATATATATATATATATGTATGTATGTATGTATGTATGTATGTATGTACGTATGTATGTTTATATTTATAATATTTATACACAAATAATAATTAGATAATATATTTTCATATTAGTTGAGCTAACATATAAGTTGCGATGTAAATCGCATCATTTATACACAACCATGTTATACCTTGCACGGATTGATATATTACACATGCACATGCATATATATATATATATATATATATGTATGTATATATATATATCATAACAAAATTAAATAAAACTATATGATGTATAAATTTAAATAAAATAAAAGTTTTGTTTAAATAAAATTTTGAAATGCTCTAAATAAATTAGACTTCATAGACCCAATAAATATCCAATAAGGGAAATTATTTTGAAATTCACTTATAACTTCCACTACAGGCTGGCATAGTTCTAACAACAGTATCAGATCCCAATCGCCTATGCGGTCTAAATTTTCCATGTTTGGTTTAACTATTAAAGCACAAAGGTTGTCCCTAATAGAAAAGACCCAAATTTGAATTGGGCCTTGGGCTATTTTCAAAATTGTTTGAAAATTAAAAGTGTAAGATTTTAAATTTAATAGTTTAATTTAAAATAAGATATATCTGTATTATAAAAGTTATAATCTAATAAATTTTTTCAAAATGTTTCAAAAATAATATAAATTGATTTCATAATTTTAAAATTATTAATAAGATTAATAAAAATAAATGAATTAATTAAATAAGTTAATTAATGAAGAATATATACATATATTTTATATTTTTGATATATATGTTATGATATTTTAAAATGTTTAAGATAACATAAGTATACATGTATGTATATAATTTTTTTTTGAAATTAATATAATTTAATTAAAATTATTTAATAAAATAAATTAATTAAAGGTTAAATAAATAAATAAAAGGTTAATTAATTAATTAATTAAATTATACATTAATTAAATAATTAAATTATTTAAATGTTAAATAATTAAATTAATTAATTAAAAGGTTAATTAATTACATAATATACACATTTATATATATGATATATGTGTTACGCTTTAAAGGTTATAGTGTATAATAAATATTTAATATAAATGTTATATTAAAATAATATAAAATTAATTGAAATATTAATTACTTAAATTAGTGAAAATGATTTAATTAATATATTATTATACATAAGACTATTATATAAGTTAATTAAAATATAAAAGTTATATAATAATAAAAATTATATAATATAAATGTACAAACTTAAGGAGGACCATAAAAGAAACTCAAATGGACTTAAGGGATAAATACTACATATTATACATATACCTTGATTTCAAATGTGTCAAACACTTGAACCACGAGAGTATTTCATAAGAAATACATTATTACATAAGTCGATATCACTCAATATAATATATTGAAGATTATGGATCTTCAGTATATTATTTTCCTCTACCATATATATATTAATAAATTACTTACATACTTGTTGGTTATTGAGCAAACTTAAGCTAGAGATACTATATGTAGTATTATTAATATATTAAACAAACGAGATATGATAATTATATGTTTTTTAAGCAAAATCAAGGTACATATATTATACATTGGCCGTCACGATATGGTATGTCTGAGTGAATAATTTCATTTCGTTTTGTTGAGCAAACTCAAGGTCAAAGTGAAATCAGGACAAGGTGCTGGGGATTAGGAGTTGAATATAATACAACCGATAAGGAGTTATCCATCCTCCATGAAGCTATGACTCATTGAGCAAACTCAAGATCAAAATTCCAAGATGAATGAGTCCCGATACCCACTAGTGAAGTTGAAAGACTTCTATGTTTTGCTTAGGGTTTGGTATAAGATAAAAGACCATGAGAGCTTTATTGGAGAAATGAAATGATACCATTTAACCTTTCTAATATCGTAAGAACATATGCTATATAATAATCTATATTGATAAATTTGTGCATTTGATACGATTGATAAAATGTTTGTCATATAAAATATACAATTGAACTGAATTGAAGATTTAAATATAGAAATATTAATATACTTACAAACAAATGCTTATTGCATGATAATGTTTAAACACCCATGCAAGCATCTGATTTTACAACTACTAAATATGTTCATAATTTGGTGCTTTCATGTTTATTTGGTCAAGACCATGTATTACATTCTATTGGTTTTGAACTCAAAAGCAATACAAGACTATGGATATCTGATCCATATAAAATCACATATAAGTGTTGTATAACGAACGTTCAAAGTTTCTAGTGTACGATATTTCAATGAAATTAGTTCATTCAAAATAAGCAAATAAACTGTACTATGAGATTGAGTATTCAATATGATTGATTATGATAAAGATCGTATTGTGTTAAAAGTAACATTAGACCAAAACTACAAGACAGATATGAGAACTCGATCATTGAAATATCAGTTCGATCAGTTTATGAAAAGTGCAACATATTTGACGCCTTTAAATGTTGAGGATGATCGAGTGCGCTTTTGTAAAGAGTTCGTTATGATGTTGTAGTAAAAGGTATTATTTTGAATGGTTTGACCATTTAGAAATAAAAATGAGTGTACAAGAGTAGATGCGATTTAAGCTATAGTTGGGATAGGTAGAGTGAATAGTCACTTCTGCTTCATACAGAAACATCGGAAAATAAATTGTAATAATAATAATTGATATTTAACATTGGAAGAGAAATACGACTTCTATTCCGAAATGCATTTTCACATATAAATTTTTTTCTATGAGATTTTTTTCTTTGAGTTCAAGATATTCGATCAAAAACTCATCGCTGTAAATTAGTTGTAGTATATGAAATAAACAAGCTATATTAAGTGATTGATGGACCTCTGAATTCGGTACACTATTGTAGTAATAGTGGAAATAGTGGGAGAGTGCCATGTAACGCTTATTGATTGCATCAAGTTATGAAATAATTGTTTTCGTAAAACATACTATACATTATTTATGAAATAATGACTATTTTTCGATGTCAATTGAAAAATAAACATATTTATATTTTAATGTGAATATTACAAATATTCATTTGAAATGAAACTTTAATGTGGTATTTATTTTCATAATCAAATTTATGCATTGGAAAATACTAAAGTATCTAAAATTATTTACAGTTACTTGGAGTTATAGCTAAGCCATAGTTTTAAGAAATAATTTTTATTATATGATTATGAATCATATTTACTAGTTAGTTATGTCTCAGACAATTAAGGGTAAAGCCCCTTTTAGCGGGAGCATCATAAGAGTTAATGAACTCTTCAGATTGATACTGTTAACAAGAAAACTTGTCAACACCCCAAAGACGATTTTTAAGAAAAAGGATAATCCTTTTTGACTTCTCTTGGTTAAGTTGAGGAAAATAGGATATGGGTATTCCCTTTGATTCAACCATTCGAATGGGTTGCTTTGTGGAAACTTTTTTTGTTGACTATTCGACCTAGTCGAAACACTTAAATTCCATTTCTTTTGGACTTTTCAAGTCGATTAAAGTAGTTTGGATGTTCCTTCAAATCTTTCCTTTCAAAATAGTTGCAGAACATTAGTGAAATGGCCCTAAAGATTCAAAGGAAAGGTTTGTCTTGGAGGGTTTTGACCTTGTCGAAAGCTAGGCTAGTTACTGACTTAGATTTAGATTTGGAATCTAATGTAGACCAGTCTGGGTTAAGGTTTCGACTCACTAGAAGGTAAGTGTTTGGTGAATGGTGGGTTGTAATCAAGAACTGGGATTACTTGGTAAATATGGGGTTCCGACTCATTCGAAAGGAGTCTTTCGTTGAAGTCGAAACTTGAAAAATATAGTTAAATCCAGGAAAAGACCTTCATACAATTATATAATCAGAATTGTTGAAATCTTTCCTTTTATTAATCCAATAACGATTGTGTTGAACAATTATCCCCAATTTGGTTTACAAATTAGGGTTTACAACTTTGCAGATTTAAGAAAATACAAGTTTGGAGTGAGCAAATTCGGATCCCATAAAACAGACCCCTTGGGTCTTATTTATAGATGCGAGTTGACACCTTTTGACCTAGTGCTTTCGACTTGGTAGAGAAGTGGCTTCAGATACCTTTCGACTCCTTCGACACTTGCGCACTCCTTTATAATGCTTTCAAATGGGTTTGCATGCCTCCGTCTTCGTCGAAAGAGGTAGTTGTGCCTTTTCTTCTTTACGTTGTTTTGTTGTCAGAAGGAATAAAGGTATGAGCTTTTGACTCTGTCGATAAGCAGTTTCCAGGTGTTCTAAAGTTGTTGTAATGATGATGGTTTTGACGCCATTAGTAGCTTCCAAAATTATGCTTGTGAACTGATGCAGAAACTTCCTTGGATGTTAAGGGCTTCGACCGGTTCGGAAGGCTTAATTTTGCTTTCGAAAGGGTTGTTCCATCCAAGGCATGTTTCTGAGTGGTTTGAGTGAAGGCGAAACCTTTGGTTTTGAAAGGTTTGGCGCGCATATAAAGGGTTGCCATTCCTTTCTCTTTGAAAGGTATTGCTTTAACTCAATTGAAAGGTCTTCATGCGTGCGGAAGCATCTACTTCAAAAGGGGATTTCTTTAACCGAAAGGGTGCTTTCAACCCTTTCAACCCCATCCAAAGGTTGTGATACTTCTAGCCTTTGGTCATGCACCCCTTCAACTCCTTCGAAAGGTTTGTTGGAGCTTTTTCCTCTTGTTCTTCTTTGTCCTCCACTCAATCAGGTTTCGACAAGATCGAAAGGATATTTGGTAGTAACATTTATCCCCCCTAGCGAAGGGATGTCCTTGACTTTCAAAGTCAATCATCTCAAAACCCTCAATGTTTCCTACCTTTTCCTATTCCAGCGTGAATCTGGGCCGTTCATTTAAATTTGATCGGATGGTCTGCTATCTCTGATGACTTTTCTTATAAGCTGCATTCTCCTCTTCCTCTCTTTCATTCTCCTGCAATCAAAATTATCTTCGAGCAAAAATCGCAGTTCTCACATCCTCAAATAGTCTTTATCTACAACAATCAAAAATTCAGATCAAAAGTTCAGATCCAAAGTGAGTTAACTTGCTTTACTTTTCAAATTTTTTGTTTTACAGTGAAATTCAATTTTTGAAATTTTCACAGTTTGGATCTGAATTGTTGTTTTGATCCAATAAAAATCGTTTAAGCTTTCATCTGCTTGAAATCATTCCATAATTTAGTTTCATGGGTTGATTTGAGTTACATTCCTGTTAATCATTATCTTTATTCAACCCGGTTTAGGCTTTATTGATATTGATATTTTTAGCTAATTTGAATTTCCATTTTAATGATTTTTAAATAGTTGATTTGCATTTAAATCCATTTGCTTATCTTTTTTTTTTTGAATTTCTGGGTTGAAATCGAGTTTGAGGAAGATGGAAGTTTTTGTTTACTTTACCTAGAAGCTTTGAGCTGTATAAATTAAAATTGGCTCCACAAATTTACTTTTCTACCCCTTTGAAGGGATTAAGGCAGCAACTTCTGTTTTGCTTTCCTAGCCTATTTCGATGGGGTCGAAAGGTAACGTAGCGCTTCATTCGACTGATCCCATCGAAAGGTAACGTAGCGCTTCACTTTTTGTTATGTTTTCGAAACTGTTTACCACTTTTCAACTCTTCGAAATATTTTATAACTGATTAGGACTTAATCATTATCTTTTACCAACATCATCCAAACGTCCCAAGTTCTTTTATTTTCTTGTCAACATGATTCAAACTTGACACCTTTCGACTTATTTAGCATATAAGGTTTCGACAGCATTCACATTGCCTTAGAAAAACTAAGTTCATGGGTTTCGACAGTGTTGAAAGAACCTTTCAAATTGTTTATTGAATGTTTGCAGCGTGTATTTTATTAAGATTTGTTGTGTTGGTTTTAACTACTTTCTTTTAATAATCAAACTTCTATTGAGCTTTCGATAGTGCTGAAGTGTGTTTATTAAATGTGTACTTTCATCCTACCTTTTGACTCTGTTGAACGCTCAAGAGATCTTATCATTGGGCTTTCGACATTATTAAAGGGTGTTGACTCTTACTTTCCTTTTCAACTCTATCGAAAGCTCAACAAATCTTACTTTTCTAACCTTAACATTTTTCCAAGAATATGAAATTTTATGTTTTGCTTGTTTGATATTCTAATTGTTATGATAGGTTTTCAATAACCTTGAAAGAATGTTAGAGTCTTATCATACTATAATTTATAACTGAAATGATTCCACATGGCAGAATCATGAGTTCACCAAAGAAGATTTAAGCCATCTTAAAACATTCCTTGATATCCACTCAAGATGAAGTGAATGCGATCTTGAACGATTTTGAATTACTAGGTAGAGGCTATCACCCCTTTTGAAAACGACACCATCCACGATCCTCATGGAGGATTCTTTGCTTACATAGCAGTTCATATTTGGCATGGTGGGTTCCTTCCATTTCTATACTTCCTATCCTAGTTCTTGGCTTATTTGGGGATCGCTCCTATTCTGCTCTCACCTAATGTCTACACATATCTCCTTTCTCTAGAACTTATGGCATTGGAATGTGGAATCCCTTCGCTCAACCCTAAAGTCTTCAATTATCTGGTATAGTTGGTCAAGCTCAGCAATCTGAACAACCAAATCTCCAATGCCAATCCTCCCAAAAAGCTGATCTCTAAGGGAGTGAATACGTTCAGAGACTGGAAAACACAATTTTTCTACGTTAAATGTATTCCCAACATTGGTGGGGCTTTCACTTTTCCATGTACATTAATCTCAGATTTTATCTTCCCATTCATTTATTTCCCTTTGCTGACCTATGCTTCTTATCAGGTGCTCCTCCTAAAGAACTAAAGGCAGAAGACAAGAAAACAGTGGAATCGTTGATTGTGGCTTCTGGTAAGATTAGAATTAGATTGACGTTGTTGAATCCCATAAATTTGCAAAAGCACTCTCTCTTGCCTACGGGTCAAAGGATACTTGGCCAACCTCCTTTGGTCCAGCATACATTCCGAAGCAAATGCTTTCTCTCTTTGGTAAATCTGACAAACTTCTCCCCAATGTCACCTATATGCCCTGACCATTCCGGTAAGTTTAAGTGTTGTACTTGTTGTTTATTGCCGCGTTGTTTTCTCACATTATCTTATTGACTTATAATTTGTTTGAATTTTCTACATGTTAACGCTAAAAAGTGAACGCTAACACCCGGTGTGTGTAGTAGAATTGTGAAAGCACCACCCGTGTGACGGGAACAAGAAGTAAGCAGTAAAATAGCGAAAAAGTGGTAAAAGACAGCCGTTTATAGTGGTTCAGCTTGAGATCGAGCCTACGTCCACTTTGAATCTCTTTATTACTGAATCTGGTTACAAGACGATACAATACACTTATGAAAACAATACAATTTGATCACAAAGATAATCTCGACTACTAGCTCAAACTTCGATGGTGAAACTCGATGAATCCGTGTTGGATGTAAGAAATTCCTCCCGAAGCTTGTTGTAGTGTCTCGAATGTTCTAAGATCTTCAATTGTTGAATGAGTTGTGAGTTCGGCAGAGTAACGACGCTTCAAGAAATTAATGATTAGCCAAAAGTCCCTTTTATGTTGGAGTTAGGGGGGTATTTATAGGGTAGAATCTGAACAGGGAATTTTTGCTCAAGTCCTAAGTCGTGGCCGACTTACAGTAAGTCGTAGGTCTTATGTCGGCGACGAGATAGGAGCACTTGCATTAGTTACTCCTGAATATCTTCAGGACGAGTTGTTTGGTCCAAAGTCCTAAGTCGGCAGCGACTTATCATAAGTCGTAGGTCGGCAACGACTTGCTTTGACTTGCTAAGTCATTCGTTCACTCAAGTTGTTGACTCCTTAGGTCGGTAAGTCGTGAGACCATTTAAGTCGGTAAGTGTCTTAAACCGGCCCTGTAGCTAAGTCGTGGCTTTTTTAGGTCGTAGACTTCCTTAAGTCGTAACCTGTTAAATCAGACTTTCTTAAGTCGGTCAACTACTGAGTCGGTCCATACCTTAAGTCGGATACTTCCTTAAGTCGTAACCCATTGAGTCGGTCCTGTAGCTTAAGTCGTATACTGCCTTAGGTCGGAACCTTCCTTAACTCGTAAACTGTTAAGTCGGACCATTCCTTAGGTCGGAGCCTGTTGAGTCGTAGGCCTCTTTAAGTCGGTCCTTGTCTTAAGTCGTATACTTCCCACCTCGTTAGGTCGTGAATCGAAAGAGGGTTAACATTTGCCCCTCGAAGTATGCACCTAAGTCGTAGGTCGTGTGCTTCGATCTCCTTAACTTACCCTCTGATGAGTTTCTTAGGTCGTGAACGACTTAAGATAAGTCGTTGGTTGTTTGTGGCGATTCACATTTCACTGCCCCAGTGTATAAATAGCTTAAGTCGTTCCTTCTTTTCCTTCACCTGCTCTTATCATTTCTTTCCGCCATTAGCAAGCATTCAAATTCTTCGAAGACGAAATTAATTACTCGATCACCAGTTACCCTTATCGTTACATCGCGTAAGTGAATTCGTTTTTCTCATTCAATCCTCAACTGTCATTGAATTATGAATCCCACTTTTCTTATGCCATGCTCCACTGCAACTCTCGTTTCAATCGACTGTGGATAGATTCAAGATGATTTGTCCTGACTTTGGATAATTGGTAAGAACGAAACGATGGACTACAGCACTCCAGTTCGACTGATTCGTGGTTTACGATGGAACGGCATTGCATCAGATTTGTGGTGATTTCGGGGTGATTCAATGGCAAGGGAAGATGAAGATTTTTGCTGATAGAGAGGCTAACGGGTTAATGGGTTAGGAGTTGGGCAATTCTGATGTATTGGAAAAGATGAACGACTTAAAGCCTTAGAAATCTCGACTTAACTTTCGACGACCTAAGTGTTGAATTGTGTACGGCCTAAAGTAGGTCGTGAGTCGGCAACGACCTAGGACTTGGCGACTTTTCTTCATTCTGACTTGAGACCTTTCTTTGCAGTGCAACTTAAGGAACTGATGACTTAACTTAAATCGTAGCATGTCCCTTAGGTCGTGGGCGAGTTAATACTTAGTGAACTGCTTAGACTTGAATTTTTAACTTGGAGCATACTTTTAACACGAACTTCCTGACTCGAATTGTCGGAATAAAACTGCCTAATTTTTTGAACCGTTTGAACTTTTCCACAGATCACATTAATTTACAATCTAGCAACCTGTTAGACATAACATTTGCAGAAAACTGGGACGAATATACTGCCATTGACTGCCCCACATCGAATGACAGATTAGTTGATAAAAAAGAAATTAACTTGGATGAATTGTGTGAACAAAATGCTGTGGGATATCAAATTCAAGTAGAGTATTAAAGCAAAGTTAAACTAATCAACTAGAGCTGATTTATTTGCAGTAACACTACACTTGAGTTTTAAACTAACGAGTCCTGGAATTTCATAATCGACCGATTGTCGACTAGTTTAATTTCAGTTGTACTTACTCGTTATTTTTATTAGTTTCGCACAACACTTCACACTTTTTAGGAAACGTGCACCTTCACATTTGAACATCCAGTTGATTGTGTAGAATGTCTTCTCCACAAGAAGAAATAGAGCAAGTTGAAGAGATTTTTCCAGTTGCTGTTCCGTTGAATGATCCTCCAGAAACGGTCTCGACCACTTTGAACTACAGAGCCTTTAACCAGTTGTGTATTCAATTCGGAATTGCTGAAGCAGACGCACAACTACCCGGGAAGCCTGATAATCCTGATAGACCTCCTCGTGGTTTTGTTGCGGTAAATCGACAAATGTGCCAGAATGGAGCTATCCCTCCTTTCAATGACTTCTTGCGAACACTTCTTCTACGATTAACCATCTCCCCTTTCCAGCTGCATCCCAATGGATATGCTATCTTAACGGGGTTATGTGTGCTCTTTAGGAGGACACTCGATCGTCTTCCAAGCTTCGACGAAATTTGTTTTTTGTGCACTTTCGCTAAAAACAAAGACCATCCTTCCATTTCAGTTGTGAGAAGTGCCAGAAACTGTAAACTTATCATTGGTCTCCCTGAGAGCGTTCACGGGTTTCTAAGTCAATTTTTCTATGTTCGCTGTCCTCCGGGATTTTACACTATCTGGAGAGTAGGAAGTAAGATCACTTGTCTCGGTTTCTTATGTTTTTTTTTTCGAACTTGCCGAAGTCCGAGTTGTCAAGTGTTAACTTTGCCCTTTTCTTTTCAGCACTTCCTCCTCCTTCTAGAGATCCCGGTCACAAAGCGACTTTTGAGAGGCTTATGGCGGTGCCAGTTGAGGAGAGGAGTATCCAATTCTGTTGACAGACGAATTTTTACATAAATTCGGGCTTCTACACTCTTCCCGCTTTACTCAGCCTCGTGAAGTTTCTAATTTTCTAGCACAGACATCAGATGCCCCAGCTTCAACGGAAGAGATGGCTCTAAAAGAGCCAACTGCAAACACTGCATTAGTAAAATGTTCTACTCCTATCGATGTTGCGGGGTCGTCCAACAAGTTAACGCTCTCTCCAGTTATTGAAGAGGAGGAAAATCCTCACATTTCTGAGAAGACGGCCGACGTGGAAGTCGAAAAAGAGAGTTCTGCTGGGCATCACGGCGATGATATTTTTGATAATTTGAGTGATATAATGATAACTTCTCAGGAGCTTTTTAAAGATAATATCTCAAAAGCGATCTCTCCCGTTGTTGAAGCGACTTCCTCTTTGAAACAAGCTTTGACACCTTCTACACCAGTCGTCTCCGTTTCCATATTAAAGCGTGGTTTGTAGTTTGACGCACGTAGTTTGCACGCCGCACACACTTAGGATTTTTCAGCGCTTATACGCACTTATCCTCTTTTTCTAGAAATTTCTAAACTTCATTCCTTTTCCATTTTCAGATTCTTCGATGGGGCGGAGTGGATCGTATTACGACAAATTCCAGCGTCATGGAAGCCGCGATGCTTATGATTTTAGGCGTTATCTTCCTTCCCGTCAGGAGACCGATGAAGAAAGGGCTTCTAGAAAAGCTCGCGAGAGACGAGATTATGAAGAGTGCCGCAGAATAGAAGATGAACAGCACTATGGGAATAGAGACGAGCGATACGACCCTTCCCGCAGAAGTGACGATTCTCATAAAAGGAAATCTCACGACGACAAGGGAAAGAGTCACATTGCTGATGATTCTAGTAAGCGGACCAAACTTGGCAAAAAGGACGCATCTGCTATTTCGGAAAAGACTGATGCTCCCATCTCTCCTAATATTCCATCCGGCTTTCCTGCTTTAAAGAAATCTGACATCCAGGCGATCATTCACAGACCCCAGTATCAAGTTGGGCAAGGTCCGCCCATTCTTCAGAGTCGATTCCCACAGTGGTGTTTAAAAGGGGTACGCTTCGACCTTGACCTGGTTCCGATCGATAAATCGGATATGCTACGCAGCCTTGACGCCGTCAAACTAAATATCGAAAGGTGTCTGGATGGCAAAAGCTCGTTGACGAGCTGCAAAGGTTCAACCGTACGAATCTTGAAGCCATGCGGACCATGGAAAACGACAAGACGGAATGGGACAAAATCTGCAAACAGCATGATGCCGAGATGGCGAGCATTGCCGATGATAATGCGAGACTTGAGTCCGAGGTTAAAAAACTCAAGGAAGATCTTGCCGCTTCTTCCGCTTTGCAATCTCAGAAAGAAGAAGTGTTTCAAAAACAAGTGCGGGATGCGCATGCTGCTCAGAGGGATGCTGAGATGAAATTTGTGGCTGAGCAATTCGTTGTTGAAGAATACCACAAAAATAATGCTCAGTTGCGGGAAACAGTTAACTCCCAGAATGTGGAGATTGAATTGCTAAAGTCTCGACTTGCTAAAGCTGAGAAAGAGCGTGATGAGGCTGTTGCTGGTCGAGTTGCAGCCGTTGCCGAAAAAGAAGTGGCCGAGCAATCGCATGAGGCAACAAAAGCTAACGTCAGCTCTACCTTATTCGACTTTTATTTGCACAGCGTTCTGGGTCATGGGAGCCTCTCTTTTCTGTGTCCTGAATACGAGATTACTCTGGCCGAGGTGTGGGATGCCGCAGTTGATATGTTGGGCGGTGCCGGCTATGATGAGGCAGAGCTTGAGGCACGTTATCTTGACGATGAAACTCGTGCCGCTCTTGCTAGAGGAAAAGAGCAACTTGCCAGAGCGTGAGCTAAGTCTACAGGAGATGAACACCCGAAAGAGGAAGCTCCTTCAACTGCCCCTGTTCATACTTCAACTTCAGCTGACGTCAATATTATAGATTCCAGTGCCCATTCTTCGCTTCCTGCTAAAGTCGCCACTGAAATTGTGACTACCCCTACTGAGGACGAAGCCCTGGAAGATATTGAGGCTGATAAATTTGAAATTGATTTGTTAAAACCGACTTCTCCAAGTAACTTCGATTCAGATCTGGCTCAAGTGGATTATTCATTCGATTCAACTGATCTCGATGAATTTCTCGCTTATTACTTAAGTCCTGGTGATCCAATATCTTCTCTTTTTTCGGAGAGTACTGACTTTAACTTCCTTTCTTCTGTAGCGGAAGCACCTGGCTCTGCGCACACTTCCCCTCTTCTAGCTATTCCTCCTCCATCTCTTCAAGTCACTCCTGCTTCTCAACCAGGTTCGTAGGAAGAACAGATAGAAGCTCTCCAAGGCTTGGAGGATCCACTCGCTTCTCAAGAACAAAAAGCGGAGGGGACGGAAGACAGTGAGAAGACTCCGGAGCAGTCATTTGATAACGATACAAAACTTTCCAAGCTGCTGTCTCCGGGAAGCGAATCTTCTTCAAAGAGGAAAGGAAAGCGTGCACTAAAGAAGAAGAAGAGAAGTGCTTCAGCTGGGGAAGACAAAATAGAAGAAGACCCAACCACTCCTCCTTCTCCATCCCGCCCACACCGGATTCCGAAATTAACCATCAAGCCAGGCAAAGGCTCCAAAGGTAGCGGGAAGAAGGAATGACAGGCTGGATTTTCTACTTCTTATTTTGCTTTTTGCATGTATCGACCGGAGATTGTGCGGGTACCGGTCCCCGCTTCTTTTTGTGATCTGCACAATGTAAAAAGTTTTCATAGTATTGAATAAAATAGCTATTTTACTTGTACAAATTCTTGTGTATGTGAGAATGCATTTTTATCCCATTGTAATGTAGAATAAATGATTCTTTATTTACTTTATACGATACCGTAGTGAGCTTTCGATATGATGGTTGAGCGTTGTCTCTATTAATATAGTTATATGCCCCCGTATCACGGCTCACTGCAATATTTTGGAAAAAACTTGTATTCTTATTTTAGAGAATAATTTTTCCGATTTAAGGAAATATTATTCTGCTTTTAATAGATTACGTTTCATACTGGGGAAATTTTTACTTTCTCTTTCTTTCCGAAGAACACTCCAACTTTCGGATATGATCACTTTTATTTGTTAAAAAGTGGATTTTTCTACGCAGTGAAGTGAGCTTCTGAATAAGGTTTTAATTTTGTGCCCCGGTAGAGAGCTTAAGTTTGGTACTTCAAGCATGGTGAAATGTGCCTCCGAAGAGGTCTTTTTGTAGCATTTCAACTTTTTTAGGAGGAACTTTTTGAGATGAATAAGTTAACCTTCCTTTGAGAGTTGAACTGTGCTTCCGGAGAAGGCTTTTTGTTTGAGTATTCTATTTTGGGACATGCCTCCGAAGAGGGCTCCTCTTAAAGAGTTGTGCCTCCGAAGAGGGCTTGTGCCTCCGAAGAGGGCTTTTGCCTCCGAAGAGGGCATGTGCCTCCGAAGAGGGCTTGTGGTGCCTCGGGAGAGGGCTTTTGCCTCCGAAGAGGGCATGTGCCTCCGAAGAGGGCTTGTGGTGCCTCGGGAGAGGGCTTTTGCCTCCAAAGAGGGCGTGTGCCTCCGAAGAGGGCTTTTTGATTGCCTGGAAGTTACTTTCTCATGGTTGGATGGATACACGGGGTGGACGCAAGTTGTTTGATTGGATGTTCGTTTGCACAAACGATCGCACTCAATTAACAAGGGCCCTGTTCCTTCAGCTTGGGAAGGTGCCCCTCCGGTGGTTCCACCAATCTTTTTTGATTGAGAGAAGCACTTTCATTTTTTGGCGTGCCTCATTAGAGGGCTTTGTTGACCTTTGGGAAGGAGCATCGGTTGGTTGGTGTGCCAGGAAGGTTGCGTCTCAGGGGCAAGCAGATCCACGGGACGGACGCAAGCTGCCTGATCGGATGCATCACGATCAGTTAGCAAGGGCCCTGTTCCTTCTGCTTGGGAAGGTGTCCCTTCGGTGGTTCTACCGGCCCTTTTATTGAGAGGCATACCTCCTTTTGGCTGCTTCTGTGTTTGCTTGGCCATGTTTTCTCATCATCTGCTCATTAGCTATCTTTTATTATCATTTCCAAGCACATCTTCTTTCCTTTTGCAAGTAAATTACCTTATCCGAAGAAGTGGACTTCACTGTTGAATAGCTTCGCGGGACAAACGCGAGTTACCTAGTTGGAAGTCTGTTCATATCGACAATCACAACCAGTTAACAAAGGCTTGCCACAGTGGAGTCGCCAACTTTTTATGTGAAGTTCTTCTTGTATAGGATTTGAATATGGAATTTTTGCCGCTTGGTATTTGCTTAATAGGTGATTTATAGAGGTCGCTTGGCTTTGTGACGAGCAAGCCTCGTTTTAATGTCCTGCAATTTTGAATCGATATTTTAGCAATACATTTAAAGTATTTACATATCAGAATGAAACAGGCATTATGAAATAATAAAGAACACAAGATTTATAGTGGTTCGGCCAAGAATCGGGCCTACATCCACTTTATAGCTTTTATTAACTTGCACTGATTTACAATGTCTCTCAATACAACTGGTACATTCATCACTATTTTACAATTTTGAGCAAACCTCTTTTTTTTTAAGTAAAATAAGGACGTAAGTGGTTGCTGTTCCAGGCTCTCGGAATTGGATCTCCTTCAACAGTTATGATTTTGAAAGTGCCGTCAAGAAGTTTACTGCCTATGGCATATGGTCCTTCCCAGTTTGGTCCAAACATACCAGTTGCTGTCATGATCCTTTTCAAAACTAATTCTCCAACCTCAAAGCTGCGTTGGAGAACTTTAGAGTTGAAGTGCCTGGCTATCCTTTGCTGATAAGCTGAAACTCTGAGCCTAGCTTCCTCTCTTTTTTCATCAAGAAAATCAAGTGCTTCAAGTTGCAGCTTTTCGTTTTCAACTTCATTGAAATGAATTCTCCTGTGTGAAGGAACTTCTACTTCCACTGGAATCATTGCTTCTAATTCGTATGCCAGTGAAAATGGAGTGTGCCCAGTTGCAGTTTTGTGAGTAGTTCTGTATGCCCATAGTGCTAATGGAAGCTTATCGACCCAACCACCTTTTGCTTTTTCGAGTTGCTTTTTGATGGTTAACTTGATAACTTTGTTCACTGCTTCCACTTGCCCATTTGCCTGGGGATGAGCCACTGCTGAGAAGCTTTTTCGAATTCTAAACCGTTTGCAAAAATCCTGGAATTCTTCACTTTCAAACTGAGTGTCGTTGTCTGTGATTATCTTCTGCGGCACACCATACCTACAAATGATATTTTTAGATACGAAATTTATCATCTTTTTAGAGGTTATGGTGGCCAAAGGTTCTGCATCAGCCCACTTAGTGAAATAATCAACGGCAACAATAGCATATTTGATTCCTGATTTAGCGATCGGTAGTGGTCCAATCAAGTCTATTCCCTAAATGGCGAACGGCCATGGGCTGACCATTTGTGTGAGCTCGGTGGAAGGCGCTTTTGGGATTTTTGCGAATCTTTGACATTTGTCGCACTTCCTGGAGTAGATAACAGCATCTTGATTAATATCCTGCCAGAAATATCCATATCGGAGAACTTTCTTGGCTAGGGTTTGACCACCTGAATGATCCCCGCATTCTCCTCCGTGTACCTCAGCTAGAATTGTCTTGGCTTCTTCCTTAGTTACACATTGAAGTAATGGAATTGAGAATCCCCGTCTATATAATCGACCATCTTAAATTATATATCTTGATGCTTTGCTCAATAGTTTTCGGCGTTCTTTAGAATTTTCTGGCAGGGAACCATTGAGTAGGTATTCTATGATTGGAGTCATCCATGATTCATGCTCTTGAGATGCAACCATAATCCAATCAACATCCATTTCATCAATGCTTGGAGCTGACAGAACTTCTACAGGAACTAATCCCAGTAATTGAGCTTCTCCAGAACTTGCGTACTTTGCTAGAGAATCCGATTTCATATTTTCTACCCGAGGAATATGACTTATCGTATAATGATCGAAATCTTCGAGAAGTTCACATGCCTTTGACAAGTATGCGGGTAGATTTCCACCTTTAGCTTGGAATTCTTTCTTTACCTGGCAAACAATAAGTTGAGAATCGCTGAAAATCTGCAACACTTTGATGTTTAGTTCCTTGGCAATTTTCAAACCGGCAATAAGCGCTTCATATTCTGCTTCATTGTTCGTTGAAGGAAATTCCAGTCTCAATGCATAACACAACGATCGTCCTTCGGGGCTTTCAAGCACAACCCCTACCCCAGAACAGTAATCATTTCTCGATCCGTCAACATACAACTTCCACTAGATTAGAATGCCATCAGTTATTTCATTCTCACTATCACCTTTGTCGGTAGATTCTGCGATGAAATCCGCTAAAGCTTGTCCGTTGATTGCTCTCCGAGGATGGTAAGTGATGTCATATTGGCTGAGTTCAATGTTCCATTTCAAAAGACGACCCGAAGTTTCAGGACGAAGCAGGACTTACTTTAGAGGTCGATCAGTAAGAACTTTGATAGGATGAGCTTGAAAGTATGGTCTCAATTTCCTGGAAGCAATTAGCAAACAATAGGCGAGCTTTTCTATCTTTGAATAATTCGTCTCTGCCCCAGTGAACCGTTTACTGATGTAATAGACTGGACGTTGTACTTTCATATCTTCCCGTACCAGTGCTGCGCTGAGAGCATGAGATGAAATTGCTAAATAGATGAAAAGATCTTCACCATCAATAGGCTTGGAAAGAACTGGAGGCGTTTCCATATGACGAATTAGTTCATTGAAAGCATTCTGGCATTCGGGAGTCCATTCAAAAATTTTCTTTCCTTTCTTTAGAGCGTCAAAGAAGGGAATGCATTTGTTTGTGGCCTTGGAAATGAACTGACTCAGAGCAGCGACTTTTCCATTGAGGCTTTGCATTTCTTTCTTTGTTTTAGGGGCTCTGACCTCTCTTAGAGCTGTGATTTGAGTAGGATTGGCTTCGATGCCCCTGGCGCTCACAATGAAACCCAAGAATTTCCCGGACTCTACTCCGAACGAGCATTTCAATGGATTGAGCTTCATTCCGTACTTTCGAAGAATTGCAAACATTTCCTCCAAGTGACCCATGTGGTCTACAGCTTTCTTTGACTTTACCAACATATCGTCAACATAAACTTCCATGGTTCTACCAATCTGAGGTTTGAACATCGCATTGACGAGCCTTTGGTAGGTTGCCCCAGCATTCTTCAATCCGAAAGGCATAACTTTGTAGCAGTAGAGACCCACATCTGTGATAAATCTTGTGTCTTCCTGATCCGGCTCATGCATCATAATCTGATTGTACCCGGAGTAAGCGTCCATAAATGATAACAACTCATGCCCAGCTGTTCCATCTACCAACTGATCGATTCTGGGCAGCGGGAAGCAATCTTTAGGGCAAGCTTTGTTTAGGTCCGAAAAATCGATGCAGACTCTCCACTTCCCATTTGCCTTCTTAACCAGTACTGGATTTGAAACCCAATTTGGATAAGTGGAGTTTCTGATGAAGCCGTTTTCCATGAGCCGATCGACTTCTTCCTTTAGTGCTGTCGACCTTTCTGGGCCTTGGGTTCTTCTTTTCTGTTTCACTGGCGTGAATTTTGGATCAATGTTCAGAGTATGTACAGCAATTTCCGGGGAGATCCCACACATATCAGCATGACACCAAGCGAACACATCCAGATTGGCTTTTAAGAATGATATCAGCGTGTTTTGAACTGCTATGCTCAGCTGTGAACCCACATTGAGTACTTTGTTCGGGTCTTTCGAGTCAACAGATATTGGTACCGTTACTTCCACGGGTACCACTCTATTCTCCCCTGTACTGGCTTTCCTGGGGTCCATTTCTTTCCTTGCATTGCTGTGTTTGCCAGTACAGGGGCCACCCCGTAGCTGCTACAAGGTTGGTTCTTTGATGCGGAGCGGAGCTGCCGCACCTTTTCCCATTTCTCTTTTCCTGGCCTCTCAGAGCTCTACAAGATAACATTCTCGCCCCGCGTTCTGATCTCCCTTAATGACAGCAATCCCATTATCAGTGTGAAATTTCATTGTTAAGCACCACGGAGCGAGGACGGCCCTGAAAGCAGCAAGAGTAGGCCGAACCAAGAAAGCATTATAGGCGGAGAATCCATCAACAATTACAAAAGTTTGCTTCCGAACCTACTTCTTATGTCCTTCGCCCATTTCAACAAACAAGTCCACCGTTCCAATTGGCTGTTTCAGCTCCCTTGTAAATCCGGCAATCTTGTGTGAAGAAGCTTGTACGTCTGTCATTGGAATTTTCATTTGGTCAAATGTCTTTTTAAAGAGTATGTTGTACGAGGCACCACTATCAACCAGCACTCTTCTGACAATAGCCGGCCCAATACCGACAGAGACAACTAAAGAGTCCTCAGTAGGAGCTTCCACATCAATAGAATCCCTGGTTCTAAACATAATATCATCATGAAAAGTCTTCTGCTGCTTTAGAGGTGCAGCATCTTCCAAGATTAAGACACTTTCTTCGGCTGGGGCATACTTTAAAGCTCTAGCATACCTTTCCATCTCACCCCAACTCCTGCCAGCCGGATGAGGTCCTCCTGTGATCACATTGATAATAGGACTTTCCTTTTCGGCAGGCCTCTCTCCTGAACCAGATGAATGAGCTGGGGGTAGTTGCCCTTGGTCAGATGAAGACGGGTCTTTTCTATTCCTTTTAACGTACTGCCGCAACTTATTCTCTCTTAACAATTCTTCAATCAGGCTTTTCAAGTGGCGGCACTCGTTGGTATCATGGCCTGGTTGGTTATGAAACTTGCAAAATCTTCCGCTTTGAGCAGCATTTTTCCCAACTTTTACCGCCGGTGGTTTTGGAAATTCAACAGCATCCTTAGTGGCGATGAAAATATTCTCCGGTGTATCAGTCAGAGGGGTAAAATCCAAAGGTTTGAGGAAGCGGGGTTTTTTGAGATCTTTCTGCTTCTTTCCACCATTACTCTCCCTTTTCTGATTTGCAGGTTCTTTCTTGTTCTGAACTGTAGCATTATTTTCCACCACTGTTGTCACAACTTTAGCTGACGCAGAGAGATTCTCTAGGCGCATGAACTCATCAGCCTTTTTGTAAAACTTTTCGAGCGAATTTGGTTCCTTCATTTTTAACCATTTTCCAAACTCGCTTGACTTGTCAATAGCCCGCATTAAGTAGGTTAAGATCATTCGCGGTTCCGCGTTATCAACTTCTGCTAGGGCTAAATTAAAGCGATTCAGGAAGGATTTGATGGGCTCTCCAGGATTCTGTTCAAGACTTGAGAGAGACATTATATCCTTTGCTCTTGAAATGTACAATCTGAATTGTTCCTTGAATTTTCGAGTCAGATCGGAAAATTGATCAACAGATCGCACAGGAAGCTTGGTAAACCAAAGTAACGCCACTCCTTCCAAGTATACCGAGAAATACCGGCATTTAATCTCGTCAGTTGCTCTGGCGCCAGTCATGTGCCAATCATATTTGTATAGGAATTGATTCGGATCACTTGTTCCTCGATAAGAAGGAATGGTGGGAGGAACGAATTTTCTGGGAAACTCAGCCTTTAGAATCCTTTCAGTAAATGGAGTTTTACTCGGTGCGAATCCCCAATCATTCTCATCTTCGTTTCTCTGCATGCTTTCTTTCATTATCTGCCGAATCATGCCGGAGAGATACTCCTCATTGTTTAGTGACCTTGCGGAATAGGCTTCGGCCATTTTCTCAGAAGTTTGTCCGGGCAAACGTTCGGGGAGAATTGGCGATGGCCTGGATCCTTCAGCTTGGAGGGGTGCCCCTTCAGCAGCACCTGATCCCCCTTGAGGAATATTTCTCCCTTCGGAGTTGGGAACAGCATCAGCAAATTTTTCTTCATTATTTACTGGTCTTTGAATAGCCCCGAGCAGAGCATTCAACATTTCCATCATCAGATTATTCTGAGTTTCAATCTGCTGGTACAGTCCGGACACAGCAGCATCTAATTCTTCTCGCGTCACCCCGACGCTTGGAGCTGCCTGACTTGGAGAAAGAGAAGTGGCAGTATTGTCGCGGTCATCATCAGATCTGACAGACTTACGTTTTCTTCCAGGAGCCATTATGTCTGATAGACTTTTGGTTTTAAAGGAAATTCTTTCAACAAACTTCCATGAAGCTATGGTGAACGATCGCCTGAGTTGGGTTCTCAGTGAAAGCACCAAAATGTTAACGCTAAAAAGTGAACGCTAACACCCGGTGTGTGTAGTAGAATTGTGAAACCACCACCCGTGTGACGGGAACAAGAAGTAAGCAGTAAAATAGCGAAAAAGTGGTAAAAGACAGCCGTTTATAGTGGTTCAGCTTGAGATCGAGCCTACGTCCACTTTGAATCTCTTTATTACTGAATCTGGTTACAAGACATTACTATACACTTATGAAAACAATACAATTTGATCACAAAGACAATCTCGACTACTAGCTCAAACTTCGATGGTGAAACTCGATGAATCCATGTTGGATGTAAGAAATTCCTCCCGAAGCTTGTTGTAGTGTCTCGAATGTTCGAAGATCTTCAATTGTTGAATGAGTTGTGAGTTCGGCAGAGTAACGACGCTTCAAGAAATGATTGGCCAAAAGTCCCTTTTATGTTGGAGTTAGGGGGGTATTTATAGGGTAGAATCTGAACAGGCAATTTTTGCTCAAGTCCTAAGTCGTGGCCGACTTACAGTAAGTCGTAGGTCTTAAGTCGGCGACGAGAAAGGAGCACTTGCATTAGTTACTCCTGAATATCTTCAGGACGAGTTGTTTGGTCCAAAGTCATAAGTCGGCAGCGACTTATCATAAGTCGTAGGTCGGCAACGACTTGCTTTGACTTGCTAAGTCATTCGTTCACTCAAGTTGTTGACTCCTTAGGTCGGTAAGTCGTGAGACCATTTAAGTCGTTAAGTGTCTTAAACCGGCCCTGTAGCTAAGTCGTGGCTTTTTTAGGTCGTAGACTTCCTTAAGTCATAACCTGTTAAATCGGACTTTCTTAAGTCGGTCAACTACTAAGTCGGTCCATAACTTAAGTCGTATACTTCCTTAAGTCGTAACCCATTGAGTCGGTCCTGTAGCTTAAGTCGTATACTGCCTTAGGTCGGAACCTTCCTTAACTCGTAAACCATTAAGTCGGACCATTCCTTAGGTCGGAGCCTGTTGAGTCGTAGGCCTCTTTAAGTCGGTCCTTGTCTTACGTCATATACTTCCCACCTTGTTAGGTCGTGAATCGAAAGAGGGTTAACACTACAGTTGCTCCTCAGGTTGAAAAACTCACTAGTGACCTGGCTCTCCCCTCTTTAACTGCTTGTGCACCATCTTTTTCTCAGGCCATTGCCAGGTCAAAGATGGCCATAAAAGGAAAATTGGTCAAAACAACTGCAGTGGAACCACATCTAAAAAGAGTCAATGCAGTTGAAGTTCCTGATTCTCCACCGTTGGTCGAAGGTGAATTTGTCGATATTGATAGATATCTAGAAAGTCTAACCATCGAAGCTCCTCATGATCAATCTAAGGAAACTCCCACTAAGGTTGATCCACTTTCTTGCATCATTTTCTCCAGCTCTCCGAGCATGATCGAGTAGATGCAGAAGGACCTGGGGATTTAGAACCCTTCATAAGTGTTGAGCCTTCCTGGACCATCATCTTACATCTTCGAATGATTTCAAAGGATGGTCCATTCTATCTTAAATTCCTCATCTTATACCTCAATTCACTCGCATTCTTTTGTTTCTAACCTGGCGGGTCATTATCGGTCTCTCATCGAATATCAATTCTTGGTATGCTTTCCTTCACTTAACTTTATTATTTCTTGTTTTTCTTTAAGTTTTGACTTATGTTGTACTTATCTCTCAGATTTCCAAGAGTTGGTTTTTGTTTCATGAAAATTCTTCAAAGTCCTCCATCGAATCATCTTAGCTTCGAGAGAAAATTTCTGGCTTGAACAATCAGGTTTCCTCCTTATCCACTGAGAAGATCGAGGCTGCAATTGAATTGGAGCGATTAGGGGCTTCTCTCGCCCAGTAAGAGTCTATTATTCTGGAAGAGAGGAAAGATCTCCAACTTCTTGCTAATGAAAATTTAGCAGTGATAATGACTTTAAAAGAGTCCAAAGAGGAAAAGGCACGAAAGGTAGCTAAACAATCCTCCTTAAAGGGAAAGTTGAAAAAGAATAAAGCTTCCTTGTAACTGGCTATTGATATAGTTTTCGATGCAAAGCGGCGAGTGTCACAATTTCTTGATTCTTCTCTTGAAGATATTATTACGAATTCTTGCGAGGACGCCATGATGCTCGCCTACGCAGATAACGTCGAGAAATGCCCAAATCTGGGCTTCCCCTTGTTCGACCCTACTATTGTCGACAGGGTCATGGATAAAATTAAGAAGATGGAGTAGGGGACAGAAGTTGTCGAAAGGGAGGAAATCGACGCCTCCAGAATTCTTTCCTTTGAAGTTCCCTCTTTCTAAGTCGAATCAAACTCTGAAGTCAAAGATGAAAAGATGAGGCCGTCGAAGAAGAGGGCAGCGACAATGATGATAATAATGATTATGATAATAATGATAACATCAACGGAGGTCAAGGTTCAGGCGGTGACAGAGGTGGTCAATATGATGCTCTTGAGAAAGATGGAGACAATAACATGAAAACTTCTGAAAAAGGCAATCCCGATCCATCTTCTCATGAAGGAAACCCGTCTGAACCCCCTACACCTTCGAACCCTCATAAAGAGCCTGCTTATATTACGTTGAAGAATCAAAAGAGAAGGAGCAAGCTTCTCAAGCATCAATTCCTATTTCTTGGGTATATATTCTCTATTTAAATATCTTTCGCTTCGAAGATAGTAATAGTTTAAATCTCTTATTTTAGATAAGAAGTAAAATCCGTTCACTCCTATAAAACAAAGCTTGAAAAAAAACAAGTGGAAAAAAATAGTTTATACAGGGAGTTAGATAAACAATTAAAGGACCATAACAAACTCTCCAATAAATATCATAAACTCAATAGAAGTGCAGCAGTGTTAGCTCCTTTAAATATCAAGAAGCTGCCCCACGACCAAGGAGGGCACACCTCCGAATTGATGGTCTTCTTAAAGAGAATCGGGAATTGATCGTAATTTTTGCATGTTGATCGAGGAAAGAAATATTCTGGTGGATTTTTTACATAGAGCCTATTGTAGACACCCAACCGTTGACTTCTCATACTTAGGTGATTTCAGTGGGGGTTTACTTAGGCATCTACATAAAAGATACTTGGACGAATTTGGGTCTGATCCGCATCCTAGAGCCTGTTGGAATCTTCCTCGAGTCAAATCAATTCCTCAAGACTTGCTTCCTGATAAACTTAAATATTTTAAGGACAAGTTTATTCTGGAATTCTTTACAAAATCAATTTTGTATAAACCAGACGAATGTTATAATTATGTAATAATAATGATTTGTGAATGTTTATTTTAATTTTCCTTCTATACTTAGTTGTATTTCGCAGCTTTATTATAGAGTGACTGTCCCTCGAGCAATTTTGTCTCTATAGATTATCTAAGTCAGTATGTTAAATTAAGAAGAGATTATATCTAAAGGCATTAGTTTTGAAATCCTCAAAACTTGCTAGATATTATTTCCTTAGAGATTTACAAAAAATTTATATGGAACATCCTCGCCTTCGCTTTGATTTTCTTGGTGAAGAAAAGGAAAAGCTACTCAAATAGATCCGGACATATCGTACCAAGCTAATATGTGGTCGTGATAGCCCTCTTATTGGGGAATGAGACTACAGTAAATATCCTCTGGTTATTACTCCAGAAGGACTTAATGTTCCTTTTGAATCGATAGTTATCCTTTTTGCTAATTCATTAAATAAAGTAAGAAATGCAGTTTCCCAACTTTAGATGTAAAGAAAATGTCCTATTGTACTTTTTTAGTTTCATTGTTATCTGGGTTGTAATCTTTTATTGCTTTAATAAAGAAATTGATTACTTAAGTTTTGACTTTATTTTATTTTTCTTTTTGTTTAAATAGGAGTTACAATTATCCACAATGCCTCTTTCATTTGATTCAGCATCACGCGTTATCAATATCAAAGATAGGTTGTTAGAGGATCTTGAAAATAAATGATTCCTCGATGATACCTTATCTGCTCGTTTTCAAGATAACAAGGAAGCATTATAGTGGCATGTAAGGTTTTTGCTTTAGAAAACAATCATTAGAAATCTCAACAATCAAATTGCCAATTTAGAGGCTAATGTTAAGATCAAGAGTGAAGCGATTTTCACATTGAAGGGTCAAGTCAAGTCAAATCCATCAATCGATTTTGATCAAAAAATGTCACAACTCCTTCAACAAATCAGCGATCTAGAGATGAAATTAAAAGATGGCCAGGCTCAATGCGAATCATTAGAGTTCATCTTGGGGAATAAAATCTAAGCATGGAGTTACCAGTTTCTTTTGCTATCTCTTCCATCGTAAAACTTACAAGATCCCCTTCCCTTGCTGCCTAGAAATTTCCCACTATGACAAATCCTCCTCCGGGCTTAGACGAAAATGTAGTGGGTGAGTGGTGCAGGAAATTTAAATTTGAGATAATGAAGTATTCTGACAAACAGCAAAAAGCAAGATACTCGAATCGCATAAATGTATATGCAGCTAGGATTCAAAAGCTAGAACGGGATAAGTATCTTCACTTAAAGAGCCTCGCTGATATAGAAAAGGAAAATAAAACCCTAGAAGGTGCAAACTAAGCCTTTAACCGCACTTTGAAGACTAACATCGAGACTATTGACGATGAATTCAAAATGAGGAAGAAAGAGAAGAAACTAAAAGAGGTCCTTTACATTACTATCCATCATATTGTGGACCCTTTAATTGCTGAGGATCTAAATAAAGCCATTCAAGACTTATGAATGATATGCATACATTTGTTATGTACACTTGTAATATTGTCATTGAATATGTAAATTAAGAAAATTTTGTAAATATCACCTGGACTGTGGTCCTTTCTTGTAATGTTATTTCTGATACATCTGTTAGATAGCTTGTACCATAATTTCTGCATTTGTTGAATCTTTCAATCATTTTTACTATTCTGCTTTGCCAAAAAAGCAAAAGATAAGCAGTATTTGTTATTATTAGCTTGTAATATGTATAGGAGTTTATACATATCACTTGCAGATATTAGTGAATCATTATATCAAGATTTGAGAATAAATGAAAAGTAATTGCTTTTGACGAAATGTTTTGAAGCTCATCTTTGGTAACGATAAGAGATAGCCGAGAATTTAACTTTAAACATATTACTAAAATATCTGAAGTTTGATGGTAGAAAACCCTTGTCTCAACTACAGATTTAAATGTTTTAGAAAGTCATCGTCTGAAGATAGCTAACAGAAAGTTAATAATAACCATGTAATAGAAGTTCAGAGATCACTGTCTGAACACTTGTGATAAAAATCCATTGACCCAGATTCGGGCATTAATAAATGAAATTCAAAAGTTAGGAAGTTTGGAACCCAGATTAGGGTCTTAGCGAATAATAGCCAGAAATCCATGATAATCTTCTTAATAGAAGTCTTGAGCCCAGATTTGGGCACTAATGAGTGAAAATAAATGATAGTCTCAAAGCCCAGATTCGGTTATTAGTGATGGATAATCGGAAAAGCTATGATAATTATTTTTGTAATAGAAATTAGTAGCCCAGATTAGGGCATTAATAAGTGAAGTCTGGTAATAGTTTTCGAAACCTAGATTTGGGTATGATGAATTGAAAGATCCGTACCCTAGATTCGGGTATTGATAACTGGAGTTCCTTTCTACTTCTTAGATTATGACTTCTTTGACATGAGTAAACCCTTTAGACTATGTATGTAGTTGCGGTTTGATTGGCTGTTTCTCGAGCATGGACATCTTAGTCCATCATTTGATATGCCACTACTTAGGCTTGGATGTCTTAATCTGGTGTTTGATGTGCCTCTTCTTAGTCTTGGACATCTTAGTCCTTTGTAGATATGCCACTTCTTAGGCTTGGACGTCTTAGTCTTTTGTTTGATGAGCCTCTCTTTAGGCTTGGACGTCTTAGTCCATTGTTTGATGAGTTTGATTAGTCACTTCTTGGGCTCGGACGTCTTAGTCCATCGTTGTCTGTTGCTCTTGGTTAGCTCATTCTAATGCTTGAACCAAGGACTTACCCAACCTCCCTCCAGGAGGCGCCTTGACCTGACCAGAGGCGCGACATGTCAACGCTTTAACCTGGCCATAGCATGGCACGAATAAAGGCTTACACTCTTCCCTTTAGGTAGTGCCATGCCCTGGCCATAGCGTGGCGCGGACAAGGGCTTGCCGATGCTTTAACATGGCCATAGCGTGGCGCTGATAAAGGCTTACACTCCTTCCTCTAGGACATGCCCTCCCCTGGCCATAGCATGAGGCAGACAGGGGCTTGTCGATGCTTTATCCTGGCCATAGCATGGAATGGATAAAGGCTTACACTCCTTCCTCTAGGAGGTGCTCTGCCCTGGCCAACTCGGCGCAGACAGAGGCTTTGACCATTTAACGTAATATCCAAATAAATGGAGTATTTAACTCCCAACTATGTAGATTCTCTTTAGTAAAGTAACTCTTCATTGACCTCGTTTAGTATCTCTTTACAAACTCATTGATTTTTCCTTGATGGAAAAAGTAGAACATCATCCCTTCTAAGGCTGTGTAGTGGTTAGTTTCATGACCATTCATCATATGGTTGTGGCGGTAGAATCCTCCCGGTTTCCTTTCATATTTTGGTTTTTTATTTTGTGATGGCCAATAGTTAAGCTCGTCTTTGGTTAGCAAGTATACATTCTCTATAAATGTTGTTAAGTTGCATTCTTTGGAATTCTTGATTTGAAGCTTGTTTCTTGAGAATAGCTTCTAGGTCTTTTGTTACTTGACTTTATAGCTTCACCCTCATCGGTTGGTTTTCGTTTTAACACACTTTGGATTTCATGTGCTGGAAGTGTTCCAGTTGTAGCTTGTTGCCATTTGTGAGCAAAGGCATTGTAATCAGCCATTACCCCTTTTTCGAAGATTGTGTCTTCGGAATAGTGTTGAATCGTTTTCCTCTTTTGGTCAAATAAGTTGTGAATTCCATTTGTCTTTCCTAAAGCAAAGATAGGGGTGGGGCCAATATGGAAAGGATTTAAGCTCCGCTTTTCTAGATCATAAGATTCTGCTCTTTTGTTCTTTATAATCCTTAGAGCTTTCAATCTTAGCATTTGCTCTTCATACAGTTTGGAATCTTGAGTTGTTCTTGGGGGGGATCCTATTAAGTGTGGTTCCGAGGATCCTTGCTTAAATCTTTTGATTTTGCTAGTCATGATTAATTAAGGTCATGAGTATTTAATCTTGAAATAGGATTGGGTTAGAGATAGGTAGTGTTGGATGTTTAATAGAGTCGGAAGTTCAAGCCCTCCTTCTAGCGCCAAAATGTTAACAAGAAAACTTGTCAACACCCCAAAGATGAATTTTAAGAAAAAGGTTAGTCCTTTTGACTTCTCTTGGTTAAGTTGAGGAAGATAGAATATGGTTATTCCTTTGATTCAACCTTTCGAATGGGTTGCTTTTGTGGAAACTTTTCTTATTGACTTTTCGACCCAATCAAAATACATAAATTACATTTCTTTTGGACTTTCAAGTCAATTGAAGTTGTTTGGATGTTCCTTCGAAACTTTCTGTAACGACCCAAAATTTTGGTTATTTGAAATTGGAATTTTAAATTGATTTTTAATATTTAAAAGTTAATTTTGTAGATTTTATAATCTGAATTCCAAATATAATCGTTAAAATTAATAATTGGAATTAATAAAATAATTGAATCTTCAGTTTTAAACTTGTTAAAAATAATTTAAAGGTTTATTAAATTTATATTAATAAGAATGAATGTAATAGAACTTTTATATTGAATTTAAAACCGGTTTGTTCGATTTAAAAATAAGTTGTTTGAATTAACAAATAAAAATAGCCTTTCGAGACACAGTCTCAGAATTCGACGAAACATGTTCCATTAGATCCGTAATAATGTATTACTATTGGATTTCAAATTTCATAGCGTTTGGAGTTATCATTTGGTCGTACGGGATAGAAAACCGTTGAAATTTATATCGAAAATTCAATATAATAATTGGGTTCAAAAAGCTATCTTCTCCATATGATCGAATTAGGACTCGAGACCTTTTCCATTGCATTCGAAATAGGGGTATAATATTATGGACACGTAATGGCATGCCTCGATAGGGATTCTGAATTTTGAGTTATGTAATCGAGACGATTTAAATTTAAATAAATATATATGTTTATTGATTTTGACTATATTCACATCAATCAACTTTCTTTTTTTTCGTAGCCGCCTAGGATTTAACTCTACCTGTTCAAACACGCAAGGATCACATCTCCTCCTCCTTTGTATTGCATGTGACATTATAGTAAGAAAACAAATGAAACAATGAGCTTCAAAAAAATAATATCTCCTAAAATATTCAACTGAAAATTCCCAAACGAATTCCTAAATTCAAGTTTTTGAATTCTCTTCAATTTGATATATGTGTTGAAGCGTGCGGCATAGATCTCTGGTGTTTGGCATTTTATAGTCGAACTAGGGTTACGTTTTCGTTAAGTTTCTGGCAACGATTCAAGATTTAGAGGGTGGTAGTGTGTTCGTCATCACAGTGTGCATCTCCGACCACGTTTTGGTGGTGTGCGATCAGAGCTTGGGTGAAGCGACATGGCCATTGTCGTGACAAGGAGACTGCACTCACATTTTGAGGAAGGGGTTTGAACTTCAACTTGAGGGGTCCGAGGGGTGGAGATTTTGAAGAGAAACATGTTGGCGTCGTCGGTTCGAGGAATCATGGAGGGGATTGTGGTGTCAGTGATATGTGCACACGACCATGGTTCCTTCATATAAAGAAAAAGAAGAAAAGGGGGAGGGAAGATGAAGGTAGTGTGGGCCGAATGTTTTTCTTGGGTTTTTTTGAATAAAAATGGAATTGATTTATTTTATAAATTGTTTTATAAAAATTCAAGTGCTTATAAATGTCATAACTTGAAAATGCCAGGTCGGATTGGAACGCAATTTTTTGCGTTGTGATTGTAATAACGTATTCTACGACATGAAGCTGGTTTGGGTGAATTTGGAGCTTTTGCGATTTTTAGCTAAATTCAAATGTCGTTCGAATTTAGTCGGAATCAGGAATGAAGGCGATGGCTGGAAATCAATGTGAGTTAATCACACTCATTTTTGGATTACTTGTTAATTTTAAATAGTTAAAATTAATTATTGGATGCGTGGTTGAATTGGATAATTAGTATTAGTTTGGATGTTATTATATATATAGTAGTATATATAGTTGGATTGATTATTCCTGCATTTTTTAGCGGATGAGACCCTATGCGCCCCGCATAATAGCGGATGACCCTATATTACCGCGATATCACGCCTCGAAGCGGGATTGGTATTTTTATGTTGTTTTAACATCTGTGGATGCAGGGAAACAGGTTGGAGGGATTCAACTGGATTCCTCAAAAATGTTGAATTAAATTTCATATATATTGATATATGATCTGTTTGAATAATCTGTGGTAGATTATAGTGTGATTTGAATTTATTGGATGCTATGGTAGTTTTAGCCTAGATTTTGGTATTTTTAAATACCAATAATATATATTTTGAATTTGAAAGAGATTAAAAAGAAATTTGGAAGTGAAATATTTATAGTGAATTTTAGATTAATTAAAGAAATGAATTTGGGTAAAATAAATAGTTTGACTTTTAATTTGTACTTAACAATTTCGGAATATGGTAAATTGAAATTTAGAATAAAGATTTTAAATAATAATTCCTTAGTGATACTTGTTTTAAATATAAAAGGTTTTTAAACCAAGATTTTAAATAGATTGGGAAAAATAGTGCATTTGGAAATAAATGTGAAATTGAATATATCGAATCTTAAATAAGATTTCTTAACTACAAATGGAAATATAATCGAGATTGAGTTGGGTTTGGAATACAGTTTGGATTATTTGAGAAATTGATTTATAAATTGAATTTAATTTAGAAATCAAATTATAATGGTTTTAAGTGATGTGAAATTATTATAAACTAGAATTGCAAAACTTTGGGATTTATAAACAACGTTTATAAATAAAGTGGAATGATTATCAGTTGATAAATTGTAATTATAAATTCATGGTGAGGATTTATAATGAGATGGGTAAATCGGTTTAAAGTAAAAATGATAAAATTTACTTTTAGAAATGTGAAAAGGGGATTTAGGAATTTGGGGCGTAAATCAAATTGGTGATAAATCGAGAGAGATTTATAAATATTAGATTGGTTATATGGGATTGAAAATATATTTTTGTTGAGAAGTTGGGTCTGTTTAAAAAGAGGATTTTTAATTATTAAACTAAGTAATTTAGAAGGTGGTTTCAGAAAATTAGTTATGTAATCATTTTAAAATTTGTTTTAAGAAAATATCTAAATTTTTAATTTAAGTTACTTTAAAATGATTTGTTTTAAAGTTAATTATTAATTAATCGGTATTATTATTTTAAAAAGTTAAATTATTCAATATTAATCTTGTCTAATATAATACCTTTATTTTAAGAGTATTTGCCTAAATTAAACATGGGAATTTATATAGAAAATTTATAAGTATTATTTTGAGAAATTTATTAAATAAAGTTTACGGAAAGTGATGTTAAACTTCCATGGCGTAATCAGAGGCAGAGATTGCCTGCAGTTAAGTTTTGGATTTCTCTGTAATAGTGACATAATCATTGAGCTGTGAATCCATAGTGGATACCACGTGGTGCTTTCCATATTTATTTTAAAGGGTTTTTCAAATATTTTTGAAAAGGATGGTTAGTGAACGTACTTACTCCGATAAGATAAGTACATACCTTTTGACAAAGAGATTTAATTTATTAAAATTTAAATTAAACGAGACTTAGTGTTTTCAGTGGAAAATGAACTGTTTGGTTGAATGATTGTTTATTTGATAGTTAAATAACCGACTATCAAATCTGGACCAAAAACATAACGTTGGGAATATCTATGGGAAACACGGGAATTATATGGTACAGTTACCGTCGAAGCTGCTATACTGTACGTATAAACTCGTTTCGTTCTTCTAGGACGATGATAAGGAAATCCGTCCACTAACGGTTAGAAGATGATCTCCGATCTTATTTTCGTCTATTTATTTCCTAAAGAACCGGGGTTGAGTTTACTGGAAATATCGAACTTTGTTTCGAAGAGACCAGGATAGGATAAGTTATCCGAAAACAACTTCGATCCAATGAGTACGATTTTGAAGTGAAGACAAGAGCATGGAATCGAAGATGGAGCAGTGAAGTGCAAGGGCTAATCGCTACTAATCTTGAGGATGATTCCAAAATGGATGAAGTAGGAATAGTGCCTTCGGTTTCGTTTAGACTCAGAATGGACTTGTATGGATGAATGCTATGAGCACATTGTCACTGGAGGACAATGAGCATTCCAAGTATAAATTCCTTAAAAGGTAATCGTAGCCTCAAGCCTCATCAACCATTAATGACTGAAAATCAGGGGAAATGCAGCAAGGCTAAGTGGGTCGCACCCAATTAGGGTATGTTTATCACCTTTCTAGACACCCTTGGATATTATTAAATACGATACATTGGAAGGAGCTCGGTAAGGGTGGGAACACCCGGGGTGATAGAATATTCGGTACTATCTAGGTTAGGGTAGTCCGGTCTTGAATTGTAGGGGATCCCGGCGAGGTTCTCGGTACATTTTTGTAGATGTGTACTGTGATATGTGGTACCCCAGTGCCTAGTCATTCGTACGTAATCCATTCTCCAATATGTGCCTTTACGGTTAGTATGCTGGAATTTAATTAGTGTAACAATTTCAGCTATTTGAATAAGTATTTTACCTAGACATTATTATAATATCAGATGATTTTGATATAAAATGTTTTGGTTATCGAAAGGTAAAAACCCGTCGTGTTTATGTATGGCGTGGTCTTACGAGATACCTTTGTTTTCAAAGGATTTTGATGACTTTAATAATTCAAATTGAGTGTGTTTTCTCACGCTGGATTTCCAGACTGACTCGAGTGTTATTTTATTATAATGCTCGGGTCAGACCGAGTATTACAGATACAGGTTAGGATGCTTTGGAGCTCAGGAGACGAGCTAGATGACAAAGAGGTACTACACGTACTTGATTATATTCCATTGTGCATTATAGGCTGTATATTTAGCACTTGTGAGGACAAATAATAAACACAAGGTTGGAATGAGCAATTTTGGATCCCCTAAAACAGACCCCTTGGGTCTAATTTATAAACGCGGGTTGGCAACTTTCGACCCAGTGCTTTCAACTTGGTCGAGAAGTAGCTTAAGATACCTTCCGACTCCTTTGAGACTTGCGCACCCCTCGGCAATGCTTTCGAACGGGTTTGCATTCCTCCGTCTTCTTCGAAAGGGGTGGTTGCACCTTTTCTTCTTTATGTTGCTTTGTTGTCATAAGGAATTAAGGTAGGAGCTTTCGACTCTATCGATAGGCTGTTTCCAGGTGTTCCGAAGGTGTTGTAATGCTGATGGTTTTCAAACCTTGCCCTTGTGAACTGATTCGGAACCTTCCTTGGACGTTAAGGGCTTCGACCAGATCGAAAGGCTTGCTTTTTCTTTGAAAGGGTTGTTACATCCATGGCATGTTTCTGAGTGGTTTGAGTGAAGGCGAAACAATTGGTTTCAAAAGTTTGGTGTGCATATAAAGGGGTACCATTCCTTTCTTTTTGAAAGGTGTTTCTTTAATTCAATCGAAAGGTCTTCATGCATGCGGAAGCATCTACTTTGAAAGGGGATATCTTTAAACGGAAGGGTGCTTTGACCCTTTCGACCCCTTCAAAAGGTTGTGATACTTCTAGTCTTTGGCTGTGCATCCCTTTGACTCCTTTGAAAAGTCTGTTGTAGCTTTTTCCTCTTATTCTTCTTTGTCCTCCATTCAATCAAGTTTCGAAAAGATCGAAAGGATATTTGGTAGTGATAGATAAAATAGATGTATTCAATCGTAAGTCTACTAATATCAAAACAGTTCCACATACTTCATCATATTCACCAAAGAATTATCACAGACATGGACATGTGTATTTGATACGTATGTATAAGTCTATGACAAGCTTATAAAATAGAAAATGGAAGTAAATAATATAACATGTGATAGAAATGATTTGATTGAATGGGTGAGTTTATTGGAAAGAGTTCCGTATGTACATAATATGAATAAAGATTCAGTTTCGAAGGTCACTCTTCCCTAGAATACATAATGATGTATTGATAAGGAGTAATCAAAATTTGTTGGACAAAATGCGATTAATAATGAGTGAATTTGAGTTAAATTCTTTCTATAAGGCATGTACTTAAGAGTAGTATGCAAAGTTTATAAGAAACCTATAAATATCCTCGGCCAAGGATTTGGCAGATTGATGCAGCGCAACCCTTATTTGGCCAAGGCATAAGTCGTCTACGACTTAAGGAGGCAGTGATGAGTCGTCCACGACTCATCTGGAAAACCAAAGGGGAAGGCATAAGTCGTCTACGATTTAAGGAGGCGGTGATGAGTCGTCCACGACTCAATTGGAAGACCAAAAGGGAAAGTTGTGACGAGTTTACGACTTAACGAAGCAACTATAACTCGTCTATGACTTAACAGGGAGATGAGTCGCTCACGACTCAAGGGGAAGAATACACAAGTGATAAGTCGTCTACGACTCAAGGAAGGTGAGGAGATAAGCCATCCACGACTCAAGGGAGAGGCTAGTATAAGTCATCCACGACTTAAAGAAACTGGGTTAAGTCGTAGAGGCCTGGAGCTGTATATTCTGATGCCGCTTTAATCCATGCCGTAGATTCTCCTGACGAGTTAATCTGAACCGTTGTTTCTTAAGTCGCTACTGGAGTATAAGTCGTATGGCGTCTGTTGTAAATAAGTTGAGTCGAATGGAGTTGATAAGTCGGCAACGACTTAAAAGATGTATTTTTCTATGTTGTATTTTCTGTTTGCTGTCGCTAGGCTTTCTTGTAATAAGTCGTTAAGTCGTGTACCTGTTTGAGACGAAGTTATTGATAAGTCGTCACCGACTTATAATGAGTCGTAGGTCGTAGGTGATGAGTCGGAAACGACTTAAGACTTAGGAAATTTTCTGGATTTGTGTTGTAGCCTATAAATAGGCGAGTGGTGTCATTTTGTAGAGGTTGTTGAATATTGAATAAAATTCTCTTTTGATTGCTTTGTGCTTTCATTCCAAATTGGTAGTTGAGTGTAATCTCCTATCTCCTCTTTCGGATAATCGAGTGCGCTCGATTCAACGATTGTAGAAGCCGATTCGCGGAATCAAGTGCGCTTGATCAACGCTTGAAGAATTGAAGATCTTAGAACCCGGTATCGTGCGCGATCAACGAGTTCGAGATAGCTAGAATTCGGTATCTTCAGATCAACGAATTTGGGCATTTCAGTATCTTCCATTCCACCGATTGCTACATTCAACGATCTACATTGTTTTTGTAATATCCGCTGCGTCAGTTTTTTGGTATCGGAGCTTGTTCTAGCCAATCATAGCTAGATCGAGACTTGGAGCCTATTCATTTGAGAAGTTTGAAGTTGAGCCGTGAGCAAGTGAAGTGTTCGATTTGCATTGAAGTTGTTTGATCGGATTTGAATTGGAGGCCGAAACTTTGTCCATCGTGTTCATCGCGATTTGCTACAAAGTGGAAGTTTTCGATCCGTTTCATTTTGGATCAAGATCCGAAAAGTGTTTGAATTTTGAAGTGTTGAAGTGTTTGTAAAGATTTCAAGTATGCCGCCAAGAAGAGCTAATCGCCACCAAAACGTAGAAGCTTTATATCGAAGAGAAGAGGCTGATGAGATGGAGCAAAGAATCAATGAGAATTTTAGTGAAAAGCTTAAAGAAGGAATTGGCCGGTTAGAGAAGCTTATGACGGAGATGAATCAAAATCGGAGAAGGGTTTCACCTGAATCTAATCATGGAGGTAGTAGAGTCTCGCCACATTCCAATCGAGACCGAAGTATTGAAAATGATCAAGGGCGTGGGAGGAACGTGAATGATCGTGAACGGAGGAATGTTGATAGAAGGGATGATGGTGGAAGACGTAATGGTAGTAGAGATGTTGGTGGTCAGAATCGACATCATTATGCATCTGATTTTGAAGAGGAGTATGATGGTGGTAGTGTTCAAGGAAGAGGTCAAGGAAGAAACTATTCTGAGTATGATCACAAATGGGAGTCGGGGATGAAGACAGAAATTCCAGAATTCAAGGGTGGTATGCAAGCGGAGGAGTTTCTAGATTGGGTGGCTAATGTTGAGGAGATTTTTGACTTCAAAGAAGTTCTAGAACAACGTAGAGTGAAGTTGGTTGCTACAAGGTTGAGGGGTAGAGCTTTGGCATGGTGGCAGCAGACCAAACTTACACATGATCGGATGGGAAAGTCAAAAGTTGAATCTTGGGAGAAGATGAAGAAATTGATGAAAGCAACGTTCTTACCATACAATTATCAATCTTTGATGTATCAACGTTTGCAGAACTTGAGGCAGGGTACAAAGACAGTTAATGACTATGCTGATGAATTCTATCAACTTATTGCAAGGAACGATATTATGGAAACAGAAGAGCAGCTGACATCTAGGTTCATTGGGGGATTGAGAATGCAGATTCAGGATATGGTTAATATGTTCGATCCAAGATCTGTGGCAGAAGCACATCAGAAAGCGTTAGCTTGGGAAAAACAAGGGAGACGAGGAAGTGGTGTGTTTACTAATTCTAACAATCAAGCGAAGGGTGTTGGAGGAAGTTCTAATGTTTCTAAACCTATCAGTAGACCAGTGGTGAAGGAGATTGAGAAGACAAGGGTTAACAATGGTTTCAAATGTTACAATTGTCAGGAATTGGGTCATAAAAGCAGTGAGTGTCCAAAACCAAAGAAGAGAACCATGATTGCAGAAGTTGAGGATGATGATGAAGAAGCTGAATGCTCTAATTCTTTACTAGTTGAGGAGGAAGACTTACTGTCAGGAGATGATGGGTACGCATTGATGATGAGGAGAAGTTGTTTAACACCGAAGCAAGAGGAGGAAAGTAGTTGGTTGAGGAACAATATCTTTCAATCTACATGCACTATTCTGGGAAGAGTTTGTAAATTTGTTATTGATGCTGGGAGTTGTGATTATATTATCTCTACAGAAGCGGTGAAGAAGTTGGAGTTGAAACCGAGAAACATCCTAAACCGTACAAGTTAGCTTGGTTGAGGAAGGGTGGTGAAGTAAAAGTTGGACGTAGAGCTTGTGTGAAGTTTTCAATTGGGAAGAAATACAAAGATGAAATCTGGTGTGATGTCGTAGATATGGACGTTTGTCATTTGTTGCTGGGGAGACCGTGGCAGTATGATCGAGCTGTGCAGCATGACGGACGGACCAATAGTTACAGTTTCATGTTCGAAGGCACAAAGATTACTCTAGTTCCCAAGAAGCGACAACAGGAGGAAAACAAGTTGGAGGAAATTGAAGAGCTCAAAACTTTGTTATCGTTGAAAGAGTTTGTGAAGGAAGTAGAGGAGGAGCCTGAGGTGTTCTTATTGATTGGACGGGAGAGTCAGGAAGTGGTTGAGATTCCAGAAGAAGTTAAACCAGTTTTGAAAGAATTTGACGATGTATTTCCAGAGGAGTTACCAACGGAGTTGCCACCGTTGAGGGATATACAACATCAGATAGATCTTGTTCCAGGTGTTGTGTTGCCACACAGACCACATTATCGAATGAGTCCGAAGGAACATGAAGAGTTGCGGAGGCAGGTAGAGGAATTGCTTGAGCAGGGGCGTGTGCAGGAGAGTTTAAGTCCTTGTGCTGTACCAGCTTTATTGGTACCCAAAAGGGATGGAACGTGGAGGATGTGCACTGACAGTCGAGCACTGAATAAGATTACTGTAAGATATAGATTTCCAATGCCGAGGTTGGATGACTTGTTAGATCAAATAAGCGGAGCTACTATCTTTTCTAAGATTGACTTGAAGAGCGGTTATCATCAGATTCGCATTAGACCAGGGGATGAATGGAAGACAGCATTCAAGACGAGGGAAGGATTGTATGAATGGCTGGTAATGCCGTTTGGTCTATCGAATGCACCGAGTACTTTTATGAGGGTGATGAATCAGATTTTTCGACCGTTCATTGGGAAATTTGTGGTGGTGTATTTTGATGATATTCTGATTTACAGTGGGAGTCCAGAGGAACATCTGAATCATCTTAGAGAAGTGCTGATGGTATTGCGACAAGAACAATTTTATGCTGCTACAAAGAAATGCGTGTTCATGACGCACAGTGTTTTATTTCTGGGGTATGTTGTTTCAGAGAAAGGAATACAGGTTGACCAAAGTAAGGTTGAAGCAATTAGAGATTGGCCACAGCCCAAGACGATAACGGAAGTTCGTAGTTTTCACGGGTTGGCTTCATTTTATCGAAGGTTTATTCCACACTTTAGCAGTGTGATGGCACCTGTGACCGATTGTATGAAGGGTAAACAGTTTGCATGGACAGAGGAAGCAGGGAATGCTTTTGGGAAGATCAAGGAGTTGCTGACAACTGCACCAATTCTAGTGCTACCTGATTTTCAGTTAGTGTTTGAACTACATACTGATGCATCGAAGGTTGGGATTGGAGGAGTGTTGAGTCAGAAGGGACATCCTATTGCATATTTCAGTGAGAAGTTGTCAGGAGCGAAGATGCGATACAGTACATATGATGTGGAGTTTTATGCTGTTGTACAATCTATCAAACACTGGAGACATTATCTATTTCAGAAAGAGTTTGTTCTATATACTGATCATGAAGCATTGAAGCACTTGCAAGGGCAAGATAAGATTTCAGCGAGACATGCATCATGGATTTCATATCTACAGTAGTTTACTTTTGTTGTTAAACACAAGTCAGGGGTGACGAATCGAGTGGCTGATGCTTTGAGTAGGAGGAATCATTTGTTGACTACCATGAGGGTTGAAGTGATGGGGTTTGAAATATTGCCAGAATTATTTACCAATGATCCTTATTTTACAAAGTTTGTTGATAAAGTCAAGGATGGAGAGACGAATGAGTTCGTGATGGTAGATGGTTTTCTTTTTAAAGGAAGTCGATTATGCGTACCGGAGGGTAGTCTGAGAATGAAGATTATCAAGGAGTTACACGAAGAGGGACATGTTGGGAGAGACCATACCTTACAGTTGATTTCACAGTCCTACTTTTGGCCATCGATGAGGAAAGAAGTAGAGAGGTTTGTGGAGCGTTGTCATATTTGTCAGGTTTCGAAAGGAACTGCGACTAATGCTGGTTTATATATGTCGTTACCTATACCAATTAAACCATGGGTTGATGTGAGTATGGACTTTGTGTTGGGGTTGCCGAGAACGCAGCGTGGTAATAATTCCATTTATGTGGTAGTTGACCGATTCTCGAAAATGGCACATTTTATTGCTTGTAAGAAGACGGCGGATGCTGTTCATGTTGCTCAGTTGTTTTTCAAGGAGATCTATCGACTTCATGGATTGCCAGAATCTATTGTGTCGGATAGAGATACTCGATTTCTGAGTCATTTTTGGTTGAGTTTGTGGAAAATGGTCGGGACGAAGCTGAAATTTAGTAGTGCTTATCATCCGCAAACTGATGGACAAACAGAGGTGGTTAATAGATCATTGGGAAATTTGTTGAGGTGTCTTGTTCAAGATAATCTGAAGAGTTGGGATGTGAAGTTATGCCAAGCAGTGTTTGCCCATAATCATGCTGTGAATCGAAGTACTGGGTTCAGTCCATTCCAGATTGTTTATTCGAGCTTACCGAAGGGACCGTTGGACTTAACGGTAGTGCCACAATCAAAGAAGACAGTTAAGAAAGCTGCTGATTTTGTTGAAGGGTTGACGGAATGTCATAAAGTCGTTCAGGAACGATTGGAGAAAGCAAATGAGAAATATAAACGAGCTGCAGATTTGAAACGAAGAAAGGTAGAGTTTAACGAAGGAGATTTGGTTTATGCAGTATTAACAAAAGATCGTTTTCCAGTGGGCGCTTATAATAAGTTGAAAGCCAGGAAAATTGGTCCGGTGGAAGTTGTGAAACGAATCAATGAAAATGCTTATAAACTGAAGCTGCCAGATGATGTGTATACATCTGACGTATTCAATGTTAAGCATCTCGTACCATATCATGGGGATGAGTTTGTTGGAGATGAAGAGTGTGCAAATTCGAGGTCGAATTTCTCTCAACCTGGGGAGGATGATGCAGAGCAACCCTTATTTGGCCAAGGCATAAGTCGTCTACGACTTAAGGAGGCGGTGATAAGTCGTCCACGACTCATCTGGAAAACCAAAGGGGAAGGCATAAGTCGTCTACGATTTAAGGAGGCGGTGATGAGTCGTCCACGACTCAACTGGAAGACCAAACGGAAAGTTGTGACGAGTTTACGACTTAACGAAGCAACTATAACTCGTCTACGACTTAACAGGGAGATGAGTCGCTCACAACTCAAGGGGAAGAATACACAAGTGATAAGTCGTCTACGACTCAAGGAAGGTGAGGAGATAAGCCATCCACGACTCAAGGGAGAGGCTAGTATAAGTCGTCCACGACTTAACGAAACTGGGTTAAGTCGTAGAGGCCTGGAGCTGTATATTCTGATGCCGCTTTAATCCATGCCGTAGATTCTCCTGACGAGTTAATCTGAACCGTTGTTTCTTAAGTCGCTACTGGAGTATAAGTCGTATGGCGTCTGTTGTAAATAAGTTGAGTCGAATGGAGTTGATAAGTCGGCAACGACTTAAAAGATGTATTTTTCTATGTTGTATTTTCTGTTTGCTGTCGCTAGGCTTTCTTGTAATAAGTCGTTAAGTCGTGTACCTGGTTGAGACGAAGTTATTGATAAGTCGTCACCGACTTATAATGAGTCGTAGGTCGTAGGTGATGAGTCGGAAACGACTTAAGACTTAGGAAATTTTCTGGATTTGTGTTGTAGCCTATAAATAGGCAAGTGGTGTCATTTTGTAGAGGTTGTTGAATATTGAATAAAATTCTCTTTTGATTGCTTTGTGCTTTCATTCCAAATTGGTAGTTGAGTGTAATCTCCTATCTCCTCTTTCGGATAATCGAGTGCGCTCGATTCAACGATTGTAGAAGCCGATTCGCGGAATCAAGTGCGCTTGATCAACGCTTGAAGAATTGAAGATCTTAGAACCCGGTATCGTGCGCGATCAACGAGTTCGAGATAGCTAGAATTCGGTATGTTCGGATCAACGAATTTGGGCATTTCAGTATCTTCCATTCCACCGATTGCTACATTCAACGATCTACATTGTTTTTGTAATATGCACTGCGTCACAGATTATGCGAGTCGATAGACTGCACATAATAATTGTACGTAAGGGATCTTGTATGAATCATCCTAAGAGAATATTGGAAACAATAGTCATTAGATGATTAATTTATATTGTGAACATAAATATATTATGGACTAAAGAAAAATCAATTTTATTAGGTAAATCATAAAATGTTTATGAATGCCCGTTTAGTTGCACTGAGAAACAAATTTTATATCAAGAAATACAACTTGTAGCGGAGGAATTTCTTTAAGAAATTATTAGTATAAAATGAATTTGGATATGATCCAATGATAAACTTGATCATAAGGGATGAAATGAAATTGATCGAACCTAAATAAACACAAATACATTAGAACGTCTAACGAGTATTCTTGTATATTAAAGAAAAACTTTGAGTTTCTTATCAATGTCAAGAATAAATAATCCTCGGTTGTTCAATTAAACCATTAAAGAGTATTGACTCTATCATATGGTACGATGCACTATTTTGAAATAAATTTCTACTACATTATCAAAATATGATTTTGTATCCAAAGGGATATGATCCATTAGCCACAAATGTACCTTTATGAGAATGACAGATGCAGTTGGAATATAGTGAGCCACATTGATAAGAAAATGAATTTCAATTATTAAAATTAACGTAATAGATTCACCATTCGATGTTCTTTAGTTGGTTCGGATTTTACTCATAAAATTATTGCCTATTATGACTTTATGTTTTTGTATATGTGTGTCAAAACATAAAATTCTAAATAATGATTCATAGTAAATTGTTTACAAATAATAGCCGAAGTGCTTGAAGTCTGTTGGAACAATATTGAGTTTGTGGGTTTTGGGATATGATCCAAGAACTGATACAAAAGTGTCATTCGACAAGTTTTGATGAATTTCTTCATCAACCCCAAAAAATGTAAGGAAAGAGGAATGTGGTTGTAAGAAGGATCAAATGTCCCTTCTAAACCTTAATAAATGTTGACAAAAGCGACACTTGGTTGAGAATGGGCTTGGGAAATTAGGCTTGGCTTGTTTAAGTCCGTGAGGCTTGGCTTATTCAAGTCCATGATGCTTGGCTTATTCTAGTTCATGATGTCGTCATAAGCATAATCATGTCGAAGCAATGTCAATCTAAGTAGAGCAATCTTATGCAAGCACAAAACAAGATTACGAGTAGTGCTGGAATTCAAAGCAAGTTATGATTAAGATTCACAAGTGCTTTGGAACTCAAAAATAAGTCACAATTCAAGTCCTTTTTCTTCGTATGTTTTGTAATTGTTGAATGTACAAGGTCCTATGTGCAAAAGTACAGTCGGCACTAAAATCTCCAAATCAATTTGTGTTACAAAGTTTCGAATGTAAGAAACAAGAATATGTGAATTGCCCTTTCTTAATGCCCCTAGGTCTGTATTTATAAGAGTTAAGGGATTCTGCATGACTATCACATGTTCATCCGGCATGGTTGACTTCCGGCATTAACTATATTGATTGGGCATGGTGCTATACTTTAGCATGCATTTGCACAATAGTGAACTTCGACACTTAGCATCCATCCCGCCTTGATAGCCTTCATTGATGACATTCGATATCAGCATTGTATTGAGGATTTGCAGCGTTCTTTAAAGGTTGATGAAGTACGGCATTAAAATGGCATGACATCAGTAATTGGTCATATTGATAAGTGGTGATATTGGTAATGATCAATATTGATAACATATGGCATTGATAACATGCAGCATCGATAGAAAACGACATTTATAACAAGTGGCATTGATAACAAGCGGCATTGACAATTGGCGGCATTGATGATAAGTGGCATTGACAATTGGCGGTATTGATGATAAGCGGCATTGATAATAGGCTGCATTGATGATAAGCAGCATTAATAAGAGACGACATTAGTGATAAGCGACATTGATAGGAGACAACATTGATGGTAAAGTGGCATTGACGAGATGCGACATTACTTCGAAGGATGACAATAGAATAAGGCGCCATTGGAGAGATATGATATTAATCTGTAGCGGCATTGATTCTTTTGGCTACATGGAAGAAATGCTTCATTGATGGAATGCGGTATTAATGTAATGCATCATCAATGCTATATTAGGCCATTATAACATTGATGGCTTTTGGCATAGAGATTGCCAATGTTGTTATTTCCTTATTAACATGCGACATTGCTATCGATTTCTTTGGCATGATATTATTCATTCGTCTATATAAGCGGTATGCGGCATTCATGGCATTCGGTATTGCTGGCTTCATTAATGACCGACGACATTGCCTATTATTCTTTATTGGTGAGATGTGGCATTGTTTGCTTCTGGCATTTGTATTCCTTCATACTTCTGACAATTCTTGTTGATATAGGATTACAATAACGTTATTATATCGCATACCTTCGGAATTAATATTGGTGGTAACATTTGGCCCTTGGTATGAAGGAAGCAATGACTTTTCAAGTCAATACATAAGACATTGGCTTTTTACCTCTAATTGGTCTTCTTTACAGATCCTACCGTACATTTAAAATTGATCCAATGGTAGTTGCATGTCTTATTTTCTGCTATAAATAGTCAAATCTTCTCCTTCTTCCTTTTTTTACTTGCAATTAAAAGCTCAAACAAACAGACCTAAAAATTTCAAACTTACAGCAAATTCTAATCTTTTTACATCAAAGAAAAAATTAAGGTATATATCTCCTTTCAATTGATTAAACTAGTGAGTTAAATTTGGAATTTCTCATTCGAATAGCCATTAGGGTTCGATTTGGGGATTTTTGGATTCGATTTGGTACTTATATTTTTATATTTTATTAGGGGACTAAATCGATGATTAGCTATGCTTGTTGATTGAACAATGAATTTTTAAGTCATTTAGATGATTTATTGGATTAACTAAAGTCAGATGACATTGATTTGGAAGCCTGGGCATTTCTAGTTTAATGATTAAACAAATAGTTTATTGGACCCAAAACCTGATGTTTCTATATTCTATTTCGGCATTAATGCCACCTTATCGTTATGATGTTCGACATTGATTAAAAACATTGTCGTTTAGATTCGATATTGATTTATGGGCCTGTTGTATGACATTGATAATCTCACTGCTTGTTATTATTTTTCTTTGGCAATCATTTCCCAACATTCTTATGTAGACATTATACGACATAGTTATTTTACAGCATAGTTGTTATAGTAGTTTTATGGATCACATATAAAAATATTATTGGCCAATGTCGACATTACTCATCGGTGCCGGCTATTTTATCATTTTAGTATTGACCATAGCTGCAGCATTTACATTGTAATTTATAGCGTAACTAATATGAAATTCGACTTTTAATTCATCCATTTGACATAGATTTACTGAAGCAACATAATTTTTTTGTAACATCCCGCCTTTTTGTACACTTTAAGCAGACACACGTGCCAACTCAAACCATACAGAAGGACAGATTATTATTTGGGGTAAATAAGAAAAAGAGAAAGAAATAAAAACAAAACATAATCTCGCAGCGGAATGACAAAATATAATAATCAAATAATAGTTCATGAAGATGTTTACAAAACCTTTGATTATACTTATACAATAAAAAATCAGAGTTACACATATCGGAGATAAATAAAAATTGCAATGGAACAGTATGAATGTAGTGGAATAAATATAGTAAATAATAGTAGTACATATCTTCGTCTTCGTCCTCCAGAAATAAGGTCTTCAAATCCTGAAATGCTCAGGCTGACCCGAGCGAATTGAAAAGAAAAAATACTCAAGTCAGAACTAAAAGATCTTATGTGAGTTAAATCAACGGTAAATAACTATGAGTGTAAACGGCGTCGGAGATGTTTACGGGGTTTGACATCTCCTATCCAGTGTCTAACGTGAGTGTAGTAACTCAAGAGATATTCGGGATTCACATCTCCTAAGGATCCGGTAAACTATCTACTATGTAGTACAATACGCTATTGTAATGTCTATAGTAAAGTAAACTATTAAAATAGCGTTAAGGCTTTACATTTTCCACCTTAACAGATTTGTAGGTATGCCAATAGTCTATACAATACCATAGCTCACCGTAAATTGGAGCCGCCAGAGGATACCACATAGGTACGACATAAAACAAACTCGTAGAAGGCGCGCTAGGGTAGGTGACACGGCACAACTCGGCAATGCTAGGGCAGATATACCAATTACACTTCCGGACTGTTGGTAACGCATAGCCGCAACTACCGCCCAACTCGAGCCACACTCCCGAATCAAAGGTGCGCACCAAATCAATCACAAAGTAATAGAATGGCATACGATGGAGTTTGTCCGATCAGAGGAGCTACCTCATTGGCCTGTTAATTGCTCCTGTTTTAGCCACCTTATTCCAACTCATGGGAGTCAGGTCCATGTATATACCTCATATAGGATCGTCGCCACCATCCTACTTCATTTTGGAATTTCCACCGCGTACACGGTTGTCAAAGTGGTTTTCGGTATCGACAGAGAGTATGCCATATCCGATCCCGGTCTCTTTAACAACCTGTGACGACCCGGAATTTTTGAATATTTGGAATTGGAATATTTAATTAATTTTAAATATTCAGAGGTTAATTATAAACTTAAATTTCAAATATTGCTATTTATTGAGTAATTTAATAATTAAATTAAATTTATTTGAAGTTGGATAAAATAGTAAATCTGGTATTCTAAGCTAATTAAAAATATTTTGAAGGCTTGGAAAATTCATATTAATAATACTAAAGGTAATAGAACTTTTAAAATTGAATTTAAAAGTGTTTTGTTCAGTTTTAAAATATATCGTTTGAATCGATATTTAAAAATAGCCTTCCGGGGCACAGTCTCGGAATTCGACGAAACCAGTCCTATTGGATCCGTAATATTGTATTATTATCGGATTTCAATTTTCGTAACAATCGAAGTTGACGTTTTACCCTGGCAACTCAAAACGCTTTGAATTTATTCGAACCGATTTAATTTAAAAGTGATCGTTTACTTCCGTAACTCGCGTATATGATCAAATTAGCCTCCGAATCGCGTTCCATCGTGTTCGGAATATGGGTAAAACCTTGGGAACGTCTGTCGAAACGTCCGGTTTGGGGTTCGGGATTTCGCGTTATGCAATGGACGAGTTGAAGTTTTATAATTTAATTTAAAATTTAAAGGTACATTGTCAGAGATATTTTCCTACCTTGCGTACACAAGAAGCTAATCCCCGAACTCCATATTTTAATTTCGCTCTCTTTCTCTTATTTCACGAGATGAAACCCAGCCCCCTCTTCCCTCATTTTCTAATCGAATAAAAAAACAAAATCTCATTCACTCCTACTTTTCCTTTCAGTCGAATTGTAAAGGCAGTTCGAAGACTCCTCTCCTCTGAAAGAATTCGAGTTGAATTCACATAAGAATAAAAATAAAATCGCAGTCCCAATAGAATACGAAGCCAAGCCTATCTCAGATCGAATTGATCTACGCCTCAAAATAATGAAATCACGACACCTTGAATTGGGCTCACGTTCGATGGTTCGCCATCGCGAGGCGTACTGGGTTCGAATGGGGGGGAACGTGGATCGGTCACCGTGTTCGAGGAAGCATCGACGCTCGATGTTTGGGTGGTTTGGATTCGCAACTTGGTCGCCGAGTGGAGCAGTGAAGGTTGATGCGAGTGGAAAGATGCGCGAGACGGTGGAGGGAAATGGCAGGCTCGATGGAGGTAGTTTGGCCTTTGGTGGGATCATTGTCGAGCAGAGGCAACAAATGGGTTCGTTCTGGTGGGTTTCGTCGTGGCCGTGGTGGCAGTGCAGGGTTCGACAGTGAGTAGTTTTTGTTATTTTATTAGATTATATATGTATATATATAAGTGTATATATATACTTATTCCAGGAAGTAGAAAGATAGATTAACATATAAGAAAATATTTGTAGGTAAGATTAGTGCAAGTAGAAAACTTTAAATGGTGATACAAATTATTTTATAAGTATATATATGTGTGATTTCAAAGGAAAAGAAAAGAATAAGGATACTTATAAATATTTTCACTTGCTGTTTCATTTAGAAATAAATATTAAGATGGTTCACTTATTTAATTGTTTATTTTACCTTATTTTAGTTCCTAAAGATCTTTAAAAAGGAAATTAGTTTAGAATTTAATTATTTAAATTAAATCATCAGTTAAAATTAAAACTATTAAATGGCGATTAATTGTTCGATAGTTCAAATATTAATAAATTGTATAATATTTATTCAAGGTTCGAAATCTGAAAAGAAACAAGCTGAAATGGAAATGGATTGCAAAACAAAAATCAAAGGTGAGTTAATCTCACTCAGTTAAATTATAATTTAAATTTAATTGGTTAAATTTAAATATTGATGGATGATTGAATTGGTTGATTTGATTGACGTGATATATAGTAGTATATACCAATATATATATATTGGCATATGTATATATTGGAGTTGTTGATATTCCCGCATTTTTATAGCGGATGAGACCCTATGCGCCGCATAATAGCGGATGATTTTATATATAAAACCCATATACCGCGATATTCCACCTTGAAGTGGAATTGATATTGTGCTAACGTCTGTGGATGCAGGGAAACAGGTTGGAGGGATCCAACTGGATTCCTCAAAATATTTAATTTTGTTTAAATATTCTGTGATATGATTTTTGATATCCTGTGATGATTTATATTGGATAATCTGGTTGGATTGAATTTCCCAGTATAATGAGTTATCAAAAGCAATTGAATTGAATTTTGGAAAGAAATAAAAGAGTAAAATTTAAGTTAAATAATTCTAGTGAATTCGAATAAATTAAATAAGGAATTGTAAAAGAAATAAAGAAATTTCTTAATTCGAACAAATATGGGAAAAGAGGATTTTGAATTTAATAGTGAAGAAATAAATCTTTAACTAAAGTGATATTATCTAAAAATATAAAAGAATTGATTTTATTGAAATTCAAAGATTTAATTTAATTAAAATATTAATTGAAGAAGTTTGGAAATCCGGAATTGGTATTTTAGTTAAAAAGGGTTTTAACTCATAATAAGGAAATAAAAGATGAAAGTTAATGTATTTGAAATAATTGAAGTAAATAGGGAAATTTACTTCAAAGTAAAGTAAAATGGAAATCAATTGGAAATTGATTTAAGTGTTTAAAAACTGGGATTTTAAAAGAGAAATGAGATTTTGGAGATATAAACTGGGTTTATAAAGTAAAATAAAATATCAGTGGATATTTGAGAATATAAATTCAAGATGGGAATTTATAAAAGGATATGGATTGGTTTAAAAATAAATGTTGGTTTATTTTTAAAAGATGGAAATGAGAAGTGTATTTCTCTGGATTGCCAAGTACGTTTTTTCAAGGCAATTTTAAATACAAGTTAAAAGTTTAATATGTTTTAAAAAGCATATTTTAGAAGATTGATTATTTCTAAATGTTAAAGTCTAAAGTAAGTATTTCAAAAATCTATTATTGTAGTAATTATATAAAAGTGATTTGCTATTATGTTTTAAAAGAGAAATTTAGTTTATATTTGTAAAGTGGTTTCATTTTAAATATTCCTTAAGTATATATTTTGTTAAGGTATTAAAGTAGTTTTTAAATTTCAATATTATAAAGTATATTTATAGTAAAGTGCTTTTAAATTATTTTTAAATCTAAAGTATTTTGTACTTGGTGTTTCAGAGAAATAAATATTTGGGAAATGTATTCCGTAAACGGAAACTGTTTGAAATTGTTTTCAAAAGGAGTTTGAAAATAGAAATATATCTTGGGAAGGTATTTGGGCAAATAAATAATGTGGGAAATTATTTATTTTGTGATGGTTGCTTGTGGATGTAAATTGATAGTTAAATAACCGACTATCAATATTGGCCAAATGCGTTGATCGTTTCGAAGAGACCGGGATCGAGTTTCCGTATACCGGGATTCTAGGTCTGGAGACTCGAATACCACTTCGATCCGGTTTGTACGTTTCGTGTAACGTGTTCGGAGTCGAAGATGGAGCTATGAAGTGCAAGGGCTAGTCGCTACTAATCCTGAGGATATTTCCAAAATGGATGTAGTAGGAATAGTGCCTTCGGTTCCGTTCGGACCCGGGACGGACTTGTATGGACGAATGCTTTCGTGACATCGTCAGGTGGACGATGGGCATTCTAAGGGATATGTTCTGAAAAGGTATCGTTTAGCCTCGAGCCTCATCAACCGGGAATGACTGAAAATCAGGGGTTATGCAGCAAGGCTTCGTGGGTAGCCCCCACTTGAGAGTAAAGTCATCCCTGTCTAGATGTCCCTTTTATTTCGGCTTAGTGTTGCGGTTGCTGATCCCAACCGTGGGGTGATTTTATTTGGAATTATCCAGTAAGGGATGATTCCGGCCTTGTGTTGCAGGGGAGCGGGCGTACTCCTCGGTACTGTGATCTAGGCCACGTACTATGACAGGTGGTACCCCAGTGCCTAGTCATTCGTTGGAAATCCATTCTCCCTACGTGCCTTGTACGAGTTTTGTTTGTATTACCACTTTGTGGCTAGTATGCCGGAATTTAATAGATGTAACAATTTCGGCTATTTTAATAAGTATTTGTAAATAGACACTATTATAATATCAGAGGATTTTTATAAAAAGTGTTTTAGCTATCGTAAGGTAAAAACCCGACATGTTTATTTGTGGCGTGGTCTTACGAGATGCTTTTATTTCAAAAGGATTTTTGAAACTTTAATAATCAATTTGAGTGTGATTTTCTCACGCTGGTATTCCAGACTGACTCGGGTATTGTTTTATATAATGCTCGGGTCAGACCGAGATAAACAGGTTCAGATTGTAGCTGTGGAGCTCAGGAGACGAGCTGGATGGCGATACGTACTTCCGTATTTGTTTATTGTTCCGCTGTGTATTTGGATGTATGTCATTGATGTGATGAACTCTGATGATGTATTCTGTAAATATATTGTATAAACAGATATATTTTTCTGTTTGAGTAAAGATCTGTTTTGTATATATTATATTTTATTCCGCTGCGATGTGAGATTCTGTTGTTGATTTTCTGTTTCTTCTTCTTCTACCTCTTCTTCTTTAACACAAATGGTTCGATTTTCCGGGTCTGGAAGGTCGGGTCGTTACAGTGGTATCAGAGCTTAGGCTGGCGACAACCTTGGCTCTGGTGGGAATTTTGAGAGTATTAATAGATATGAGCGCGTATTTGTTAGTGAATATAAAATTGTTTTATATTGTGTTGATTGGATTATTGAGTAGTTTATGGATTCTGGTCGATGTGTGGGACGCCACAACATTGATAGGGATCTCTAAACACTTGTATAGAACAATTCGACACAGTATTGTTTTAAAGTAGGGTAAATGAAATAATTTTACCCAAATTATTTTTGTATAAAAAGAAACGTTTTGTAAACTATTCTAGTTAATATATATGGTTGTTTGGATGTTAGAAGTGATAATATGGAATTATTATCATTAATATATGGAAACTTAACTAGAAATTGAAATTTATAACCAAAGCAAAGAATAAAATTTTATAATAAAATAAAATTTGAGATATAGATTACAAATGTAATTTATAAAATTGAAATAAACTTCATATACAAATGAGATTTGTACCTTAAAATAGAATTCCAGAGAAATGTGGAAAATAAATCGGAATGGATTTTAAGTTTGGAATTTTGGGAAAAGTTTGAAATTCCTTGAGATTTGGAAATAGTTTTCAAAGAGTTTGAGGAAATAATAAGTGGTATTATTTCAGGAATATTTTGAGTTGAGTTTGGAATCTGGAAGGATTTGGAATTTAAAAATATTTGGAGGGATTTTAAAGAGATAAAAGCATTTAACTCTCTTTCGGTCGCTGGAAAATAACTTCGGTGATGACTGCAGCATCATCGATGTTCATTTTCGAGTTTCTAGGAGAGAAATTGCTACCGAGTTGTTTGAAATGGGATTTGTTTGCGAACTGGATTTGGTTTTGAAAATTCAAAGGAATAGTTGAATTGCCAGAGAATTTTGGGATATAGTTGATTTCAAAGGGAATTTTGAAATTTTGAAAATTTGTAAAGCTCTGGAACTTTATTTAAAATGTTTATGGGATAATGAATAAATTTTGGACACTTACAAAATTTGAAGTAAGTAAGGAAATGAAAATAAGTTAGAATATAAGCAAATTAATTGTAGTAAATTAAAAGAAGTAAACAAATAGAGGGTAAGTAAATTGGGAAACTTATAGAAACTTACAAAATTGAATTGTAATAAAATGGATGTATGGATATAAAGAAGTTGTGACTTATAAATTTAGAAGTGGGATAAATAAGCCAAAATAAAATTGTTTTGTATTTTGGGAAATGGATAAAAATCAAATATTGGGTAAAGTTGGAGTAAATTATTTGATTAATTAATGGAATATGGAAATGGAACTCGAATTGGTTAATTAAAATTTGAATCGTGAATAAGTGATAAAATTTTAAAGTGATGCTTGAGTTATAAATGTAAACCTAACTTGAAATAGCAAGTGAATTAAGAATGAATTGCTGTTGAATGGAATTGAATTAAAATAAGAATGATTTGTATTGCAAATAAATTTCTAGTGAGTAGAAATAAAATCGAAGTGGTTTTATTATTAAAATAATTAGTTCGAAAGTAAATAGAAATGTGAAATAAGTTTGAAATGGATTGAATGAGTACTAATTGAATTAAATTAGTAAAATAAAATGGAATTGATTGATAAAAGTAAATAAATTGGTTTTTGGAATCATTTAAAATGAATATGGGTTTGTTTGGGTTAAAGGTGAATTGAATATAAGCAATGAAGTGTAAACCATTTAAATGGAACGAAATAAGAATGTATTGAAAGTGATGGTGGGTGAATGAATTGAAAGCATTTAAATTTGTGTTGGAACCTTATAAACCTGCTTATGGAAGTATTTAGTGGATATTACTTATGTTATACAAGTGTTAGCTATTGTAATTAAGTGAAATGTCAATAAACTTGTATATTGTCACTTACCTGTTTAAATCGAGTTAGTACAGGTTCAGGGAAGCCGATTGGATGAATCTGATGGCACAACATGCTAAAATAAATAACCGCTTTGCTTAAAAATGCTAAAATAAGGTACGCTTACGCAAAAATTCAAAATAGGAGATATGAACTGCATATATTGATATATATTGTGATTTCCGGCCTGAGGCCGATGTATATATATATTTGTGCATCCTGCGATATCGCAGAAGTCCCTCCGTACAAGGGAGACTCTGCCAAAATTTTCCGTAAACTTTGGGAGTTAGAAAATTTTTGAATTTTTTTTGAAAATTTTCATTAACGATAAATAATCAAAATTTGCTAAGCAAATGGAAATGGGAACCGAATAATTGAATCTAGTTTAATATGAATGTAAAGTAAGTGAAATCGAAAGAACTAAGGAAAGTAAGCTTGCAAGTAAACTTTTAATTGAGATTTAAATTAATTAGTAAGTGCAACTAATTCAATATTCAAAGTGGAAGATAAATTGAATTCAAGTGGAAATGTAAACGTAAAAGTGGATAGAAATGGATAGGAACTTCAATAGTGAAGTGAAAATATGTATAAGCAGTATGTAAAATGTTTATCTTAAACTTAAGAAATGAATAGTGAATTCTTAAGAAAATGTGGTACTGAAAGTATGCTAAGTGAATAATTGAATTAAGGTGAAACTGAAGTTGTGAAATGGGATAGTTGTGAATAAGTGGATAACAATCAAAAAGGAATGTGAATAAAAGAGAATTGATATAACTGACAATCAATTGGAATTTATACGTAAGATGTACGTATATTATTTTATTCGCATAGCTATTTGGTCCAGATGTCGAACACAGAATTTCGGGATAGTTTTATCGATCCGAATCAGGATTTTTCACTCGATTTTCGACGGCGAACCTGGATATGGATTGTTGATTGATTCTGGATATTCTCTATCATAGTTTGTGGCTATGCAAGGAGAATGACGGTTTCTGATCAAGAAACCAAATCTGAGTCCGCACTAGGAAGTCGGGTGGACAATACTAGTTTGGAAGTGAAATTGTGTGATCGATTGAGCGATCGAATGTGATATTTCGTACGGATGATATATGTGCATCGTACGGGCTAAGTAAAACAAATATTGTAAATTTGTAAAGAAAAGTATAAAATGACTTTGGGATTGTGATTGATATTATTGCTTAGTTGGATATACAGGTGTATAAAAGCAATGGATAAATTGGAATTTTTGATTTTAGAAGATAAAATTTAATGGCCCGACAAAAGGTATGTATTTAAATTTCTATATGAAATTTGATTGGGTTTTGGATCCAGCCACTTGGCTTTTTGTTTTCTTTTTGAGATTGGGAGGACGTAGAGCCATTTTGTAGCAGTACCGAGCTAGCCGCGCAAAGGAGACGCTGGCAAAAATTTTCGGAAATTTAGGGAGTTAGAAAAATTTTGGAAAATTTTGATAATTCAAAATTTGAATTCAAATTTAGATTTGAATTGATAAGTAAGTGATTTGGGTTGAACTTATGAATAAGTTGGAAAGTTAAAAGATGATTAGTGTATCATTAATAAAAGAAGACTTTGGAAAGTGGTTAAAACTGTTCGATTTGGAAAATAGGTAACGGGGATTGAATCAGTCTTCCTAACTAGTAATTTCGGGGACGAAATTCTTTTAAGGGGGAAGGAATGTGACGACCCGGAATTTTTGAATATTTGGAATTGGAATATTTAATTAATTTTAAATATTCAGAGGTTAATTATAAACTTAAATTTCAAATATTGCTATTTATTGAGTAATTTAATAATTAAATTAAATTTATTTGAAGTTGGATAAAATAGTAAATCTGGTATTCTAAGCTAATTAAAAATATTTTGAAGGCTTGGAAAATTCATATTAATAATACTAAAGGTAATAGAACTTTTAAAATTGAATTTAAAAGTGTTTTGTTCAGTTTTAAAATATATCGTTTGAATCGATATTTAAAAATAGCCTTCCGGGGCACAGTCTCGGAATTCGACGAAACCAGTCCTATTGGATCCGTAATATTGTATTATTATCGGATTTCAATTTTCGTAACAATCGAAGTTGACGTTTTACCCTGGCAACTCAAAACGCTTTGAATTTATTCGAACCGATTTAATTTAAAAGTGATCGTTTACTTCCGTAACTCGCGTATATGATCAAATTAGCCTCCGAATCGCGTTCCATCGTGTTCGGAATACGGGTAAAACCTTGGGAACGTCTGTCGAAACGTCCGGTTTGGGGTTCGGGATTTCGCGTTATGCAATGGACGAGTTGAAGTTTTATAATTTAATTTAAAATTTAAAGGTACATTGTCAGAGATATTTTCCTACCTCGTGTACACAAGAAGCTAATCCCCGAACTCCATATTTTAATTTCGCTCTCTTTCTCTTATTTCACAAGATGAAACCCAGCCCCCTCTTCCCTCATTTTCTAATCGAATAAATAAAAATAAAAAAATCTCATTCACTCCTACTTTTCCTTTCAGTCGAATTGTAAAGGCAGTTCGAAGACTCCTCTCCTCTGAAAGAATTCGAGTTGAATTCACATAAGAATAAAAATAAAATCGCAGTCCCAATAGAATACGAAGCCAAGCCTATCTCAGATCGAATTGATCTACGCCTCAAAATAATGAAATCACGACACCTTGAATTGGGCTCGCGTTCGATGGTTCGCCATCGCGAGGCGTACTGGGTTCGAATGGGGGGGAACGTGGATCGGTCACCGTGTTCGAGGAAGCATCGACGCTCGATGTTTGGGTGGTTTGGATTCGCAACTTGGTCGCCGAGTGGAGCAGTGAAGGTTGATGCGAGTGGAAAGATGCGCGAGACGGTGGAGGGAAATGGCAGGCTCGATGGAGGTAGTTTGGCCTTTGGTGGGATCATTGTCGAGCAGAGGCAACAAATGGGTTCGTTCTGGTGGGTTTCGTCGTGGCCGTGGTGGCAGTGCAGGGTTCGACAGTGAGTAGTTTTTGTTATTTTATTAGATTATATATGTATATATATAAGTGTATATATATACTTATTCCAGGAAGTAGAAAGATAGATTAACATATAAGAAAATATTTGTAGGTAAGATTAATGCAAGTAGAAAACTTTAAATGGTGATACAAATTATTTTATAAGTATATATATGTGTGATTTCAAAGGAAAAGAAAAGAATAAGGATACTTATAAATATTTTCACTTGCTGTTTCATTTAGAAATAAATATTAAGATGGTTCACTTATTTAATTGTTTATTTTACCTTATTTTAGTTCCTAAAGATCTTTAAAAAGGAAATTAGTTTAGAATTTAATTATTTAAATTAAATCATCAGTTAAAATTAAAACTATTAAATGGCGATTAATTGTTCGATAGTTCAAATATTAATAAATTGTATAATATTTATTCAAGGTTCGAAATCTGAAAAGAAACAAGCTGAAATGGAAATGGATTGCAAAACATAAATCAAAGGTGAGTTAATCTCACTCAGTTAAATTATAATTTAAATTTAATTGGTTAAATTTAAATATTGATGGATGATTGAATTGGTTGATTTGATTGACGTGATATATAGTAGTATATACCAATATATATATATTGGCATATGTATATATTGGAGTTGTTGATATTCCCGCATTTTTATAGCGGATGAGACCCTATGCGCCGCATAATAGCGGATGATTTTATATATAAAACCCATATACCGCGATATTCCACCTTGAAGTGGAATTGATATTGTGCTAACGTCTGTGGATGCAGGGAAACAGGTTGGAGGGATCCAACTGGATTCCTCAAAATATTTAATTTTGTTTAAATATTCTGTGATATGATTTTTGATATCCTGTGATGATTTATATTGGATAATCTGGTTGGATTGAATTTCCCAGTATAATGAGTTATCAAAAGCAATTGAATTGAATTTTGGAAAGAAATAAAAGAGTAAAATTTAAGTTAAATAATTCTAGTGAATTCGAATAAATTAAATAAGGAATTGTAAAAGAAATAAAGAAATTTCTTAATTCGAACAAATATGGGAAAAGAGGATTTTGAATTTAATAGTGAAGAAATAAATCTTTAACTAAAGTGATATTATCTAAAAATATAAAAGAATTGATTTTATTGAAATTCAAAGATTTAATTTAATTAAAATATTAATTGAAGAAGTTTGGAAATCCGGAATTGGTATTTTAGTTAAAAAGGGTTTTAACTCATAATAAGGAAATAAAAGATGAAAGTTAATGTATTTGAAATAATTGAAGTAAATAGGGAAATTTACTTCAAAGTAAAGTAAAATGGAAATCAATTGGAAATTGATTTAAGTGTTTAAAAACTGGGATTTTAAAAGAGAAATGAGATTTTGGAGATATAAACTGGGTTTATAAAGTAAAATAAAATATCAGTGGATATTTGAGAATATAAATTCAAGATGGGAATTTATAAAAGGATATGGATTGGTTTAAAAATAAATGTTGGTTTATTTTTAAAAGATGGAAATGAGAAGTGTATTTCTCTGGATTGCCAAGTACGTTTTTTCAAGGCAATTTTAAATACAAGTTAAAAGTTTAATATGTTTTAAAAAGCATATTTTAGAAGATTGATTATTTCTAAATGTTAAAGTCTAAAGTAAGTATTTCAAAAATCTATTATTGTAGTAATTATATAAAAGTGATTTGCTATTATGTTTTAAAAGAGAAATTTAGTTTATATTTGTAAAGTGGTTTCATTTTAAATATTCCTTAAGTATATATTTTGTTAAGGTATTAAAGTAGTTTTTAAATTTCAATATTATAAAGTATATTTATAGTAAAGTGCTTTTAAATTATTTTTAAATCTAAAGTATTTTGTACTTGGTGTTTCAGAGAAATAAATATTTGGGAAATGTATTCCGTAAACGGAAACTGTTTGAAATTGTTTTCAAAAGGAGTTTGAAAATAGAAATATATCTTGGGAAGGTATTTGGGCAAATAAATAATGTGGGAAATTATTTATTTTGTGATGGTTGCTTATGGATGTAAATTGATAGTTAAATAACCGACTATCAATATTGGCCAAATGCGTTGATCGTTTCGAAGAGACCGGGATCGAGTTTCCGTATACCGGGATTCTAGGTCTGGAGACTCGAATACCACTTCGATCCGGTTTGTACGTTTCGTGTAACGTGTTCGGAGTCGAAGATGGAGCTATGAAGTGCAAGGGCTAGTCGCTACTAATCCTGAGGATATTTCCAAAATGGATGTAGTAGGAATAGTGCCTTCGGTTCCGTTCGGACCCGGGACGGACTTGTATGGACGAATGCTTTCGTGACATCGTCAGGTGGACGATGGGCATTCTAAGGGATATGTTCTGAAAAGGTATCGTTTAGCCTCGAGCCTCATCAACCGGGAATGACTGAAAATCAGGGGTTATGCAGCAAGGCTTCGTGGGTAGCCCCCACTTGAGAGTAAAGTCATCCCTGTCTAGATGTCCCTTTTATTTCGGCTTAGTGTTGCGGTTGCTGATCCCAACCGTAGGGTGATTTTATTTGGAATTATCCAGTAAGGGATGATTCCGGCCTTGTGTTGCAGGGGAGCGGGCGTACTCCTCGGTACTGTGATCTAGGCCACGTACTGTGACAGGTGGTACCCCAGTGCCTAGTCATTCGTTGGAAATCCATTCTCCCTACGTGCCTTGTACGAGTTTTGTTTGTATTACCACTTTGTGGCTAGTATGCCGGAATTTAATAGATGTAACAATTTCGGCTATTTTAATAAGTATTTGTAAATAGACACTATTATAATATCAGAGGATTTTTATAAAAAGTGTTTTAGCTATCGTAAGGTAAAAACCCGACATGTTTATTTGTGGCGTGGTCTTACGAGATGCTTTTATTTCAAAATGATTTTTGAAACTTTAATAATCAATTTGAGTGTGATTTTCTCACGCTGGTATTCCAGACTGACTCGGGTATTGTTTTATATAATGCTCGGGTCAGACCGAGATAAACAGGTTCAGATTGTAGCTGTGGAGCTCAGGAGACGAGCTGGATGGCGATACGTACTTCCGTATTTGTTTATTGTTCCGCTGTATATTTGGATGTATGTCATTGATGTGATGAACTCTGATGATGTATTCTGTAAATATATTGTATAAACAGATATATTTTTCTGTTTGAGTAAAGATCTGTTTTGTATATATTATATTTTATTCCGCTGCGATGTGAGATTCTGTTGTTGATTTTCTGTTTCTTCTTCTTCTACCTCTTCTTCTTTAACACAAATGGTTCGATTTTCCGGGTCTGGAAGGTCGGGTCGTTACACAACCAATCCCTTATTACACATTGGATGGTTCTTTTACATTTCCAAAACCATTTCATAATTGATATCAAAATATCTTATTCAATTTAAATCATATCATTTTCGAAATCATTACTTACTTCCAAAATTATTTCACATTGAAATCATAGTTCGAAATTATATTTCCCTTCAAAAGTCATATTTCCAAAATAAGTTAAGCTCTTATTTCAAATTATCATATTAAACCAAATATGAAATTTAGATCCCAACTTAGGTTATAATGTCGCTTAACCACATTAACTTTAAAAAAATCGAGAATTTGAATATAAACCAATCCATTTTACTTTGCTAGGAATTTAGAAGAAAATAGTTTTAAATAGTTATAACTAGTTAATATAGATTTAAAATAGAGTAAATATAATTAAAATAGATTAAATAGCTTTAAATAGATTAATTAGATTTAAATAAGTTAAAACAGGTTAATTAGTTTAAATAAATTAAATGGTTTAAAATAGGTAAAAATTATTTAATATAATTAATACAGGTTAAAATAGTTTTATACTTTAAAAATCTTAATAATTAGAAATTTTGAAATAATATATTTTTAAAACAGTTTATATTAAAACATGAATTTGGAATTTATATCGAATTAAACTATTCATTTCATTTAAACGCATTTGGACCATTTTAAATTTCCAAGTCAACAAACCAAATTCCAAGCCTTTAAATTTAACATTTCAATAAACTCTTGAATTTCATATCGTTTCAATTCATGTTCGCTATATCACTTTAAATTACTCCAATTTCAATATATTTCAAAGTTATATTTCAAACCTTTTTAATAAGTCATTTTTCGGTAACTTCACTTATACTTCAAATTCAATTTTAAAATTTCAATTTTATTCCTTGAAAGAATTCCTTTAAACCAATTCCAATCCCAACATAAACTTGATTTCCAAAATAATTCAGTTTATATAATCAAATTCTTATTTCAAAATATCATATAACTCAACTCAAAAATTAAAGATTTTAAAAACATTTAATTTAACCAATATGGTGTCCGTATATAATTCTCTACCCTAGGGTCAAGTGATACGGATATTTATCATTTCAAGCCGCAATTTAAAAATTTATGGTTATATATCCTTTCAAACCGCAATCCCGAATTAATAATAAAATCCATAAAATCGCTCGAGTCTATCATTTCAACCCATAACAATTTTTCCTTAATCTATTGGTTATTCGGGTATGTATCATTACAACCCAAAGTGAACTTGCAGTTTATAACGATATAAAATAAATCATCCATTCATCCATTATCAACAATCAACATCCATTCCAAACATCATGCAAATCAATCAATAAATATCAATATAGAACTGATAATCAATAACAGGTATTTAAATGGCTATTTATATTCAACAATAAATAAAATAATGATTTAATTCAAATAAATTCAAATTAACTGAGATGATGATTTAAAATATACCAAATAGTCATAAATAAATTTGTAATCACATCATAAATTTAATTTAACAAATATAAGAAATTTTAGAAGTTGTGAGTGGGTTAAAACACTCACCTTTGAATTTAAATTGAATTTAAATTCAAAATAAGGCCAAAATTTGAACGGTCTCAGAATTCGTCCAAACCAGCGTCAAAATGTTTGGAATTTTGATACAATCCCAATGGATCAAACCGCGCGTGAAACGGACCTCGTATGCAAAAGTTACGAAAATTAGAACATAAATCAAGTTGAAATAAATAGAAATAAAAACAACGAATGAAACAGAGCAACGTCATCACCTTCAGGGGCTCGAATCCTAGCGAGCACGTACGCAAAGCTCGATCAATAACCCCCAGCTACCACTTTTAAGAACCTTAGCTCGATAATCGCCGACCACATGACCACTGCCTCCAAGATCTAACCCCGCCGATGTCATCGCCGGGCTAAGGCGCCCTTCAGACCTCCACGCGTCGTCGTCCGATGTCCTCTGGCCAACACTGTCGCCGCACCCTTCAATGACCAATCATGGTGAATTCTGACCACCTTACAACTAGCGAACGCCACCACATGACCTGCTCGACACCACCATCGCAACGACACTACCCGATCGACAAACTGTCTACGGTCCACCGTTGGATCGTCTAAAATCCAATATGGACGGCCGAGGTTCAACCTCGATTTCTGGAAAAACTGTTATCCAAATCGAGAAACGAATCACAGAATTGAGATGCGCTCGTCGAGAGCTTCAAACCGGTATATAATTTGATAGGGTTTGTGTAGTTTAAATTTTGAAGTTGAATTTTGAATTGAAATTGCAATTGGAAATTAGGGTTTGTCCGCCATTAGAATGAGGAGTTGAGAAAGAATGTATGTACAGACAAATGAGAATAAGGAATGGCTAGTGTTTATAATGAGGTATTTATAGATAGATCAGGAAAAATGGAATGAATGGATACGATTGATTTACCCGTTGATCGATAAATGACCCGAAAAGCCTGTTCTGTCTCCGGAACAAAAATGTGTAATCCCATATATCAAAATAGATGTTTTCAAATATTTTAAACTCAATAGAACAGATTTCAAGTCCTAATTCCATCGTATGAAGAAGTTATGCCAAAATCAGCTAATTTCAAATTGATTTCAATTAAATAAATTTCTTGGCGTTTCGAGTCTGTACGATCAAACGACAAGTCTGATCGTTATGAAACTTGAAATCCTACAATAATTCACTGTTACGGATCCGATGAAACTAGTTTTGTCGAAATCCGAGACAGTTGCCAAAATGGCTATATTTTCACGTTAATTAAATAAATTAATAATTAATTAATCAAATCGCTTTTTTTCCGTTTAAGTTTTAAAAATTTACAACTTCTATCATTTTTGATTTCTTAATCACTTACAATAATTCAAACAATTTTAGATGTCAATTTAAATTGATTAATCCATCAATTCGAGTGTTTAATTTCAATTTCATTAAATTCAGAAATTATAACTTAAATTTTCCTTAATTCCATTTAATTGACCTTTCATCCTATTATTCAATCCATTATTATCAAATGGGTGAAATTAACATTGGTTCATGATTTATTACATTAATATTCTCAAATTTCATCTTAGTTTCCATTAACGTAATATATTTTAATATTTAATTTCATTTATTTGCAATAAATCCAATTGCTATAATTTAAATTCCAATAAATTGATAAATCTTGATTTCAATTCTTTTTATTCCTAATTATCATATTATGAATAAAATTAACATTATTTCCAAATATTAACTTAATTTACATTAACATAATATCTAATTACATTTATTGAAATTTATTTCCAATTTAAATTAACAGGCTAAATAAATAGGTAATATACAATAATGGTTACCATTAACTTTTAATTACACTTATAAGTTATTATTAACAAAAAAATGTTACAATTGCTTACATAATACTGTGTTTATCCAATTATCATTAATTACATACTGATTCATCAATTAGTTCAATATCTACACATGTTCCCTTATATTCAATTCATAGCCAAGTATAACATTTAAATTATTTTAATTAATTGGAATTTCATTCAAGTTGTTAATGATTAACTTTAATTAACATTCTTACCTTTCACTTTTGTTATTATTTCATTATTAATTTAAAAAAAATCATTTCTTCAATTATAAAATAACAAAATTTATTAAATTAACCATATTAATTATTGAAAATTTACGGGTCGTTACACTCTCCCCCACTCAAAACTTTTCGTCCCCGAAAAGGAAAAAAGAAGGGAAGATAAGGAATTAAGAAAATTAATATATCTTATTCAAAATATTAAATCTATAAAAATTAATTTACAAAATCAAATAATTTAAACAAAATATATCAATTTATAATACTTAAATCCTTTTATACTCAAAGTAATAAAGTTTGGAAAACATTTCTCAAAATTTTCTAAGTCCAAAATTCACGAAAAATTTCGGCTGGGTCTTCTTTGTACGGAGAGGTTTGGGAGAAATAATAATATAAATAAAACAATGCATATCACAAAATTTCAAAATAATATATCCCAACATCGGGAGAACAATATAATATCGCTAGAAAACCGTAATCCGAGAACGTACCTATTTGTCGGGCAAACATTGCTTAATTACGAAACCAAAAGCAGTGGCAATTGCTTCCATAACCTGTATTTCACTTATATAATCTAAAAGAGTTAATAATATAAAATGAAATATTTAAAGTTGTTTCAACCATTAACAAACAAATCAATATAAACAACAATCACTAGCAATCATAGCATACAAGCATCATATGAAATCAATACAAATCAATTATCCATCCATATCAACCAAAACAAATAGTTTGTTAGGTTAAGACAATTTTAATCACATAGAATGACAAATAACTACTAAGTATACCATTTACTCAACAGTCTTAGATGAAACTCAATAGATTATTCACACATCTTAGACAATTAGAAGTATCCTATCCCAAACAACCCATAAACTAAACAAACAATAATTTACAATTTACTTGAGTTATTCTTATTAAATTTCTTTCACAACATTTACAGTTTTTATTTTTCTTCTTTTCATTCATACAAGGATTATTTCTTTAACTTACATTTATCTCTTACAAATTTTATTCTCATTCATTCATTAGTGTTTATTTCATTTATTTTCCTATATTACTTACAAAAATTCATTTTATTTATTCATATCATGTCAATTTCTTTTATTGCATTACATTCATTTTATTATTTACTTTAAATATAAATAGTTTCAATATTAACTTAAGTTCAAAAATCCTTTACTTATAGTACTCATTTTCTATTTCATTTGATTAGTAGTATTACAATTTTAACTCAAGTTTATAACTATTTTCGTATCAAATTTCTTATTTATAAAAGTAAATTTCATTGAACACTTCCAATTACATAAGTTTTACTTGTAAAATTTCCATTACATATTCTTTTTAGATTTCAACTTTTTATAAATGGTAAGTTATATATATATATGTGTCTTTAAGAATGCAACTGAAAGTTACACAAGTTTAACTTACTTATTTTAATTAACTTAAGGTTCAATAGTTATCATTTCTTATTTTCATATCCTTTCCTTTTACAAGTTACAAATTTCAAATTCCTTGCATATTTCAGTTATAACTTAGCATATCATTTCTTATTTTCATTTAGAAGTTTCAATTATTAAATAATTACAATTTTTATTCCATTTCAATACTTGAAATCTTTAATTCATAGAAATTTAAGAACTAAATGTCGGGTTCCATTTCAAATCTTTTAAAATAATATATATATATATATATATATGTATATGTATATGTATATACTCATAACTTTTATATCCAATCATATTTAAAATTTATAAATTTTATTTGTTTATCAAAATAGATCTGTAGTAAAACTACTAAAATGGCCTTCCCACTTCGAAACTCGAAAATGAACGTCGATGATGCATGCACTCATCACTGAAATTATTTTCCAATGACAGAGAGGGGAGTAAAGAACTTATTTCTTTCCAAAATTTCTTTAAAACAATTCTTTCAAATCATATTGAAATATAAATATCAGAAAATACTTCTAATAATATTATTATTATACTCCAAAATCATTCGAAAGAAATTTTCAAAAATCGCGGAACTTAAGTTCTAAATTTCCAAATTTCATTTATTTTATTTTCAAATCTTATTTCCAACCTATATTTATAAATTTCACTACCTAAAGACCAATATATTGCAACCAAATATATAATTTATAAACCATTATTTTATATATAAAAAAATATACAATGGGTAAAATTATTTCATTTACCTATATTTCAAAACTATATTATGTCGTTCTGTCCAATTAAGTGTTTAGAAATCCCTATCGATGTCATAGCGTCCTATGCACCAACCAGAATTTATAAATACAAAACTGAACAAATTAACACAATATAAAACTTTTATAACACTAACAAATATGCTCTGTCATATATATAAACTTAGCGACTCATTCTAGGGTATTACTACCCTGTTTTTAAAGAGTCAGACCCCACAAAGCTAAGGTATCGCTAAACCAAAGCTCTGATACCAACTGTAACATCCTGCCTTTTTGTACGCTTTAAGTAGACACACGTGCCAACTCAAACCATATAGAAGGATGGATTGTTATTTGGGGTAAATAAGAAAAAGAGAAAGAAATAAAAACAAAACAGAATCTCGCAGCGGAATGACAAAATATAATAATCAAATAATAGTTCATGAAGCTGTTTACAAAACCTTTGATTATACTTATACAATACAGAATCAGAGTCACACATATCAGAGATAAACAAACATTGCAACGGAACAGTATGAATGTAGTGGAATAAATATAGTAAATAATAGTAGTACAAATCTTCGTCTTCATCCTCCAGAAATAAGGTCATCAAATCCTGAAATGCTCAGGCTGACCCGAGTGAATTGAAAAGACAAAACACTCGAGTCAGAACTAAAAGATCTTATGTGAGTTAAATCAACGGTAAATAAATATGGGTGTAAACAGCGTCGGAGATGTTTACAGGGTTTGACATCTCCTATCCAGTGTCTAACATGAGTGTAGTAACTCAAGAGATATTCGGGATTCACATCTCCTAAGGATCCGTTAAACTATCTACTATGTAGTACAATACGCTATTGTAATATGTCTATAGTAAAGTAAACTATTAAAATAGCGTTAAGGCTTTACATTTTCCACCTTACACATTTTTAGGTATGCCAATAGTCTATACAGTACTGTAGCTCACCCTAAACTGGAGCCGCCAGAGGATACCACATAGGTACGACATAAAACAAACTCGTAGAAGGCGCACTAGGGTAGGTGACACGGAACAACTAGGCAATGCAAGGGTAGACATACCAATTACACTTCCGGACTGTTGGTAACGCATAGCCGCAATTACCGCCCAACTCGAGCCACACTCCCGAATCAAAGGTGCACACCAAATCAATCACAAAGTAATAGAATGGCATACGATGGAGTGTGTACGATCAGAGGAGCTACCTCATTGGCCCCTCAATTGCTCATCTTTTAGCCACCTTATGCCAACTCACGGGAGTCGGGTCCACGTATATACCTCATATAGGATCGTCGCCACCATCCTACTTCATTCTGGAATCTCCACCGCCTACATGGTTGTTAAAGTGGTTTTCGGTATCGATAGAGAGTATGCCCATATCCGATCCCGGTCTCTTTAACAACCAATTGCTTATTACACACCGGATGGTTCTTTTACATTTCCAAAACCATTTCATAATTGATATCAAAATATGATATTCAATTCAAATCATATCATTTTCGAAATAATTACTTACTTCCGAAATCATATGACATTGAAATCATAGTTCGAAATTATATTTCCTTTCAAAAGTCATATTTCCAAAATAAGTTAAACTCTCATTTCAAAATTATCATATTAAACCAAATATGCTATTTAGATCTCAAATTAGGTTATAATGTCTCTTAAGCACATTCACTTTAAAAGAAATCGAGAATTTGAATATAAACCCATCCATTTTACTTAGTTTGGAATTTAGAAGAAAATAGTTATAAATAGTTATAAATAGTTAATATAGATTTAAAATAGATTAAATATAATTAAAATAGATTAAATAGCTTTAAAATAGATTAATTAGATTTAAATAAGTTAAAACAAGTTAATTAGTTTAAATAATTAAATGGTTTAAAATATGTACAAATGATTTAATATAATTAATACATGTTAAAATAGTTTAATACTTTAGAAATCTTAATAATTAGAAATTTTGAAATAATATATTTTTGAAACAGTTTATATTAAAACATGAATATTGAATTTATATCGAATTAAACTATTCATTTCATTTCAATGCATTTGGACCATTTTAAATTTCCAAGTCAACAAACCAAATTCCAAACCTTTAAATTTGACATTTCAATAAACTCTTGAATTTCATATCGTTTCAATTCTTGTTCGCAATATCACTTTAAATTACTCCAATTTCAATATATTTCAAAGTTATATTTCAAACCATTTTAATAAGTCAATTTTCGGTAACTTCACTTACACTTCAAATTCAGTTTTAAAATTTCAATTTTATTCCTTTAAAGAATTCCTTTAAACCAATTCCAATCCCAACATAAACTTGATTTCCAAAATAATTCAGTTTATATAATCAAATTCTTATTTCAAAATATCATTTAACTCAACTCAAAAATTAAAGATTTTAAAATCATTTAATTTAACCAATCTGGTGTCAATATATAATTCTCTACCCTAGGGTCAAGTGATACAGATATTTATCATTTCAATCCACAATTTAAAAATTTACGGTTATATATCCTTTCAAACCACAATCCCGAATTAATAATAAAATCCATAAAATCGCTCGAGTCTATCATTTCAGCCCATAACGATTTTTTCTTAATATATTGGTCATTCAGGTATGTATCATTTCAACCTATAATGAACTTGCAGTTTATAACAATATAAAATAAATCATCCATTCATCCAATATCAAAAATCTACATCCAATACAAACATCATCCAAATCAATCAATAAATATCAATATAGAACTGATAATCAATAACAGGTATTTAACTGGCAATTTATATTCAATAATAAATAAAATAATGATTTAATTCAAATAAATTCAAATTAATTGAGATGATGATTTAAAATATACCAAACACTCATAAATAAATTTATAATCACATCATAAAATTAATTTAACAAACATAAGAAATTTTAGAAGTTGTGAGTGGGTTGAAACACTGAACTTTGAATTTAAATTGAATTTAAATTCGAAATAAGCCCAAAATTTGAACGGTCACAGAATTCGTCCAAACCAGCGTCAAAATGTCCGGAATTTCGATACGATCCCAGCGGATCAAACTGCGCGTGAAACGGACCTCGTATGCAAACGTTACGAAAATTAGAACATAAATCAAGTTGAAATAAATAGAAATAAAAACAATGAATGAAACAGAGCCATGTCATCACCTTCAGGGGCACGAATCCTAGCGAGCATGTATGCAAAGCTCAATCAATAACCACTAGCCGCCACTTTTAAGAACCCAAGCTTGATAATCGCCGACCACACGACCACTGTCTCCAAGATCTGACCCCGCCGACGTCATCGCTGGGCTAAGGCGCCCTTCAGGCCTCCACGCGTCGCCGTCCGATGTCCCCGGGCCAACACTGCCGCCGCAGCCTTCAATGACCAGTCAGGGTGAATTCTGACCACCTTGCAAATGCCACCACATGACATGCTCGACACCACCTTCACAACCGCACTACCCGATCGACAAACGGTCGATGATCCACCGTTGGATCGTCTAAAATCCAATATGGACGGCTGAGGTTCAACCTCGATTTCAGAAAAAAAACTATGACCCAAATCGAGAAATGAATCACAGAATTGAGATGCGCTCCTCAAGAGCTACAAAACGGTATATAATTTGCTAGGGTTTGTGGAGTTTAAATTTTGAAATTGAATTTTGAATTGAAATTGCAACTGGGAATTAGGGTTTGTCTGCCATTGGAATGAGGAATTGAGAAAGAATGTACGTACAAAGAAATGAGAATAAGGAATGGCTAGTGTTTATAACGAGGTTTTTATAGACAGATCAGGAAAAATGGAATGAATGGATACGATTGATTTACCCGTTGAACGATAAATGACCCGAAAAGTCCATTCTATCTCCGGAATGAAAATGGGTAATCCCATATATCAAAATAGATGTTTTCAAATATTTTAAACTCAATGGAATAGGTTTCAAGTCCTAATTCTATCGTATGAAGAAGTTATGCCAAAATCGGCTTATTTCAAATTGATTTCAATTAAATAAATTTCTAGGCGTTTCGAGTCTGTACGATCAAACGACAAGTCCGATCATTACGAAACTTGAAATCCTATAATAATTCACTGTTACGGATCCGATGAAACTGGTTTCGTCGAAATCCAAGACAGTTGCCAAAATGGCTAATTAACAATTAATTAATCAAATCACTTTTTTTCCGTTTAAGTTTTAAAAATTTACAACTTCTATCATTTTTGATTTCTTAATCACTTACAATAATTTAAACAATTTTAGATGTCAATTTAAAGTTGATTAATCCATCAATTCCAGTGTTTAATTTCACTTTCATTAAATTCAGAAATTATAAATTAAATTTTCCTTAATTCCATTTAATTGACCTTTCATCCTATTATTCAATCCATTGTTATCAAATGGGTGAAATTAACATTGGTTCATGATTTATTACATTAATATTCTCAAATTTCATCTTAATTTCCATTAACGTAATATATTTAAATATTTAATTTCATTTATTTGCAATAAATCCAATTACTATAATTTAAATTCCAATAAATTGATAAATCTTGATTTCAATTCTTTTTATTCCTAATTATCATATTATGAATAAAATTAACATTATTTCCAAATATTAACTTAATTTACATTAACATAATATTTAATTACATTTATTGAAATTTATTTCCAATTTAAATTAACAAGCTAAATAAATAGGTAATATACAATAATTATTACCATTAACTGTTAATTACACTTATAAGTTATTATTAAGAAATAAATGTTACAATTGCTTACATAACACTGTTTTTATCCAATTATCATTAATTACATATTGATTCATCAATTAGTTCAATATCTACACTTGTTCCCTTATATTCAATTCATAGCCAAGTATAACATTTAAATTATTTTAATTAATTGGAATTTCATTCAAGTTGTTAATGATTAACTTTAATTAACATTGTTACCTTTCACTTTTGTTGTTATTTCATTATTAATTTACAAAATTTTCATTTCTTCAAGTATTAAATAACAAAATTTATTAAATTAATCATTTTAATTATCGAGAATTTACAGGTCGTTACAATTTTGGTCGCTCTTATGATAATTTTTACTTTAAGTTTCTTGTAAACACCCATAGGCTTACTTTCTTACCACAAATCAAAAAAAAAATTGTACACTCTTAATTATATAAAAGGTTTAATTTTTCCATAAGTTTGACGTTGAATATGCATTGGTCATTGACTTATTGTAAATATTCTATGGGACTATAGACTTTTAACATTTTGGTGCCATAATCTAGGCAACCAATTAGCCATTCCTTGATTTAGAGTATAATATCCCATTTTATATCATGATAATTCTAATTATCACTTTTCTAATTTGGAGTAATATCACCTAGCAGATAAATGGAAGACATGAATGTAGCCCAAAAAGGAATCAAGACGACCAGTAAGGGTCCAAAAGCTACACCATCTGCTAAGAAAGAGGATCATCTTCTTAATCCATCATATATTGCCACTCAAAAAGAAGTGGATTCCATTCTAAAGCAGTTTGGTATTACAGGTATTGAAGCTATTCTTACCAGTCCTTTCGATAGAATTGAGAAACCTTTGGAAGTGTTTTTCGCCTTCACCCCAATACATACATGACACTCGGGATATCTTCCTTTCCCTGATTTTCTTTTGGGGATTTTAGAGCACTTAAACAATTCTCCAATTCAATTAACTCCAAATTCATACACCTACTCGACTTATTTGGAAGTTCTTGCTGGGGAAGCCAAGCTATCCACTCTAAATGCTAAAATTCTTCACACCATAGCTAGCCCTGCCATGTAGGGCTGTAAATTTTGTACGAGTGTCCGATGTCCGTTCGTGTCCGTAACCGAAATACGTCCGTCCGAGTCCGTTCGATTTTCATTTAGGATACGAGCTAGGACAAGAAAATTTGTACGAGAAAAAATATTGTCCGGTCCGAGTTCGTTCGAATTCGTCCGAATTTCTTATAGTTCAGTATATCTGATGGAAATTCTATTAAACAACATAAAATTTAATGTAAATAGCATTGTCTGTCCGTGTCCGTTCGGGTCCGTGTCCGAAAAATGTATGTACGAGTCCGTCCGATTTCATTTAGGACACGAGCTAGGACAACAAAATTTGTATGAAGATAAATCTCGTCCGGTCCATGTCCGGTCCGATTTTATTTTGGACATAAACTGAACACACCTCCGTCCGGTCCGGTCCGACCGATTTACACCCCTACTGCCATGATAGGTGAGAAGAAAGGTAATCCACTATACCGCATTTGTCGTCTTTCGAAATGCTTGATCATCAATATCGTTAATAAGACAAAGGGATGGGAAAATCAATTTTTCTAGGTCAGATTCTATTCTAGGATTAAAGTAACTTTCTCCGTTATAGGTAAGTCTCTTTTTACTATTACTTATATTATATTTGTCATTTTTCTCACAATGAATATTTACTTTTAAGTCCAGCTCCTAAGCAGTTAAGCTCCTCTGATAGCGAGATCTTCAAATCTCTGACTCTGGCATCTAAGAGCATAGGTGATCAGCTTACGCTTTTGATGGAAGCAAACCTTCATCACTACTCACTAATTCAAGATCATCATATAATACTTGGGGAACCCTAAATGATGAAAGGAAATGCCCAAGGGAAATGGTCATTGGTCATCAATAACCGTAATACTTTCTCTACTTCTTCTCCAGTTCAACTTGAGCCCATTGGTAAGTTTTTGATATAACCAACATGGAATTCCTGATGTCATTGTTTTATTGACTTATTTTCTTCTTTTAGGCTCGCCTGCTCTTGTGTCGCTTCTAAAGAGACAGGAGTTAAAGATGGTGCTCCCAAAAAGAGGAAAAGTAAAGATGAAATTCCTGCCCGATCTTGATTGAGCAAACCTGCTTCCATTGAGGACTTTTTTGCCAAAGAAATTGAAGTAGTAGAAAGAAGCAGACGATGAGATTCCTGCTGATATTCCATCTTCTTCCCCAAACAAAAGGCCTAAGCTTATAGGTGACCTTATCCCTACTGGTAGAAGGAACGTGTGACCATTGATTCGAGCCCAGAGGTTGCCAATCAGGAATCTCATAAAGTTCAAGAGTCTACTAAGACTGCTCGCTCTCCGGATCCACTCCTCAAGGTTTCTTTTCCTACTTCTTTGACAGTTCTTAGTTGTTTGTACACTGATCTTGGGCTATCCCCTTCTCCAAAAGACCATGTTCCTTCAAAGGTCCAGGTTAAGTCTCTTGTGGCCAGATTTGATGATCTTGTTCAATTGGCTATCTAATCCACATCTATTACTTCTCTAAAGTCATCGCAAACCTCAACTTATTCCAGGAAACATCTTTTCATTATTCTTAAGCAGCTTTTATCGATATGTATTTCCTTTCATTTGTTTAATTTTTAGCTCTGTATATCCTGCCCTGACTTAAACTTGCAATATACTTCAGGTGGGAAAGAAAATGTTTCTCCTTTAAGAGGCTTTTCATGGGCCTTCTAATGAAATAGCTGAGCTCAAAATATAAATCACTTCACTTGACCATAGCATAATTGATATTACGTCGGTAAAAGACGAAGCTGTTTCCGAGAAAGAGAATCCTGTCTCCTTACTTAATGAAGAGAAAAATGCTAGGCAGTTGCTAGAAAAGGATGTGGAGGTATTGAAAGTAGACCTCGAGAAAGTCAATACGAAGAAAACTGAGCTAGTCAAGAAGTAAATGAAAAATGTTAAAAGCGGATCTCGAAAGGGCTAACAAAGAAAAGCTGAGCTATTCAATAAGAATCAATCCTTGGAGGACATGCTAGCATCTTGTCGTACTCGAATGGTATTATTAGTGACACTAAAAAGAAAGTCACCTCTTTCCTCAATGATGTTCTTCCTAAAGTTACTGGGAAATGTTATGAAGAAGCCTTGTTTATAGCATATGTTAATAACATTCAAAAACTTCTAGACTTAGACTTTCTATCCCTTCCAGACTGGAACAAAATAATTGAATGAAAGTTTAGTCTTAAACCGAAAAAGGATAAGAAGGGTCTTCAAGAAAAATTTCCCGCTGAAGAAAAGGTTGATGCTGAAAAGTGGTCAACCTTTGATGATCCTCCAACTGATGAAGAAACAGAATTCGACAGAGAAGAAGATGATGATGATAATGATGATGGGGGCGACGACGACGATAATGATAGTGATGGTGATGTAAAGGGTCATAGTGGATCAAAATATGGGGGAGATGGATAAGGTGATCCCAACTTGGACTCATCTGTCCAAGACGTAAACTTTACTGATATTCCTGATCCTTAGAATATTACAAGAAAGGATTTCCAAAGATAATGCTCCCCCTAGCCATCAGCTGAAGGAGAAAACTCAGACTCAAGTCCTGACCCCATAGGTATGGAGTTCTTTATTTTAGATGTTCAGGACTTCCTGTTTATCTCTTGATTGATAAGTCTACTATTTTAGTTAAGGAAAAAGAATAAATTCTATTATGAGATTCTTTATGAGAAGAGTGCCTATAGGGAAAATTGATTGAATAGGGAACTTGAAAAGTTGGTTAAAGAATATAATGACCTATCAGACAAATACAAACAACTTTCCACTGAAGCCGTGCGGTTATAGTTTTTTAAAGAGAACCAGGCCGCCCCTCGCTTAAAAAGAATCATATATACCGAGAATGGATTCCGAGAGAGAATACCAAATTAACAACTCCCTTTTGGATGTTAATTGATGAAAGAAATGCTTTAGTAGAGTTTCTCTATGAAGTCTAGTCCTGGGGTTAATTTGTGGACTTTTCTTACTTGGGCGAAAATTGTGGGGTTTGCTCAAGCACCTTTATAAAAGATACCTACATGATCATGGAAGTGATACTCATCTTGGGGCTTGGTGGAACTTACCTAGGGTCGCTAGTGTTCCCATTCTTCTAATACTCTTCCTCCCTAAAAGATAGTATAATAACGGGAGATTTACGGTTGTATAATTGTAATATGTAATTCAAGTAACTCATAAACTTTATTGCTTTTGTTTTATCTAATTTTCATATATTATACAGATTAAGGAACTCTCCAATAGTCATGTTCCTATAGAACTTCTGAATATGTTTACCAATTTAAAGAGGGATTTTAGGAAGAAGTTTTTAACCATTAGAAGATATCAGTTAGCAAGGCACTACTTTCTAATAGATCTACAAGAAGTATATACACGATTCCCTCACTAGCCCTTTAATTGAAAAATGGGATTATCATCAATTCCCTTCAGTTAATACCTTAAAAGGGATTAAAGCTCCTTTTGATTCTACCTTTACCTTGTTAATTAGGTCATTTGAAAAGGCCAAAATCGGTGTTTCAAAACTTTAAGAGTTTTTTAAATGTAAAAACTGAAATCGTGATGTAATTTGAATTCCCTTATTGTTTGTAAAATTTTCTATTATTAATGGAAGAGCTATTTTTTAATGTATTAATTTATGTTTTACTTATTCTAAATAGGAAAACCCGTTAGTGCTTGCACCTGGTTCTACAGATGCTCTTTCTCAACTGAACATTATCAAAAATAAACTGATAGCCGATATTGAAAAGAGGCGGTCTTCTTAAGATGCTTCAGCTTTACCATTTCCGGTTAATCCAGAAGCACAAGAGTAGCATATAAATATTATCAATTAAGATTAACATTTGAAAACTATATAGAAATGACATCTAGCTTAGAGGGTCAAATTAACGAGCTGGACAAAGAATTTCAAGAGTTAAAAAAGAAAATTAACATGGTCCTAGGGTCTGGACCTACTGTCGATATTAATATAAAAATGGCTAAATTACATTAACGAATAAATGATCTTGAAGTGTATTTAATGAAGAGTCAAGTATCCTACCAATCTTTGATACTCAATGCGAGCGGAGGCAATTCTAGCCTTGCTACTCCTACTCCTACGAGGATGACAAGATCTTAATCTTTAGTTAGCCAAAAATTTCTCACTTTATTAAACACCTCCGGGTTTAAGTAACAAAGTGATCTCCCAGTGGGGTAGGCAAGTCAAATTTGAACGCATGCAATTCTTTAATAAGAAATGGAATGAATTCTAAACTCCTTAATGATTATGAAAGTCAAGTTGAAATACTTGAGCATGAGAAGCACATTATCGGGTAGAAGATTAAAAAATTAAAGAGCAAGGTCCAAATTTTAAAAGGAGCCAACAAGAATTTTGAGCGTGCATTGAGGAATCAAATCGACTCGGTTGATAATGCAGACACCATTCGAAGGAAACAGAAGAAACTTAAAGAACTTTTGGATGTGGCTATTCACTACATTATTGATTCTTCATCAGTTGCTGAAGATCCGGATAAGATAGCACAGTGCCTTAGAATTTAGTAAAGAATTGCTTGTAGATCTTTAAGTAGACCCCATTTTATAATACAATTTATGTACCTGTAACTTTTGTACATATTAGATAATAAATGAATTTTATTCAAATAAATGTTACCTTGAATGCACTCTATGTACTTTTGAATATGCTGAATTATTTCAGATTTATATCTTGCTTTCTAATAATTTTAGCTTTTACCATATAAACCAATAATTTGCCTGTTAAGAGAATCTTAAGGTAAGAGTCTATCTCTCAGTCTAGTAATTGAGATTCTCATTATGTAAAGAAAGTTGAGTTCTGACCTAAACTTAAAAGAACGAAAGCCGATTTAATGAAGCTTCATTTTTGTCCTTGAAGTAAGATAGTTTACTCTTAGCACTAGTTATTTGTTTTAGGAAATCTCCTGATAGCAGACCAAAAACCTGACTGGTAATAATGGAATGCTTTTAAATAAAAGGCTTGATAACTACTTGGTCAAAGTTGAAATCCAGAAAACCATCTAGCAACAATGATAGAGGACCAGAAAACCTATCTGACTATAATAGAAGACCAGAAAATCGATCTGGTAGCAATGATAGAGTACCAGAAAACCAATCTGGCCATAATAGATAACCAGAAAATCGATCTTGCGGTAATGATAGAGGACCAAAAAACCTATCTAGCTATAGAAGAAGGCTATAAAATTAATCTGGCAATAATAATTCCTGAATAATAGAAGATGACCAGAAAATTAATCCGACAAGCCTTTGGTCCTTACTATCAATAACAACGGGACCAAAGGCTTGCTCTGATCTCCCTGTAGAAGGTGCTTTGACTAGACCATCTTGAAGGGACAAAGGCTTTTCGCCCCTTACTACCATCTCATGTAGTGGTTTAGGTTTTCCTTTTATTTTAGAAGAGTCTTACTCCTTAACCATGTAGATACACTTATTTTACTCGGAAAATCTTTCTTTATTATCAATTTGTTCAATATCTTTGTACAAATTCCTTGAGCTTCCTCTGTCCTAAGAGGTTGTTGATTATTTATTCCAAGCTTCAACACTGATTTGTCTTATGACCATTAGAACGATGATAATGACAATATAATCCTCTAAGATTTTTTTCATTCTTTAGTTGCTTCTTTTGTGAAGGCCAATAGTTAAGCTTATCTTTGGTCAAGAGGTAGATATTCTCATAAGTGGTAGTAAAAAAGTAGTCCTTAGAAAGCTATAATCTTTTAGGGAATGACCCTCTTGTTTGGTGCTTAAATCTCTTGTTTCTTATGATGGACTCTTCATTTTCAATGACCGACTTTCTGTTTTGGGAGTTTTGTTCATCATTTATTTTGTAACACTGATCCAGTAAAGTCCCCCACTTTCTAATAAATTGATCAAAATCTCTTTCTATCTCCTTTTCGAAGATAGTTAGATCCCTTTGTTTTGAGTTGGATTTCCTTTCTCATTTTCATGAAGATGCTATCTCTTTTATATTGTCTTTCTAGGGTAAAGATCAGTGTCGGCCCCATATAGAATGGATTTAGTGTAACAACCCGCATATTTATCGATTTTATATTTAAATATTTTATTTAAATATTTTATCGATTAGTCGGATGTTAGTACGAAAAGCTACTTTTTGCATAAGGTCGAATTAGGACTTGAGACCACCTCCACTGAGTTCGGAACGTCGTTTGCAATCTTTTAAGTATAAACATTGATATGTTTGGAGATAGTGAAATATTCGTCACTTTTTGCTTTGGGCTTTTGGTTTGGGCTGCACCCCTTCTTTAGTTCAGCCTAACCCTCTTCTTCCTCACTTCTTTAAACACTTCAAGATTTATCAAATATGGTGGTGGGAAGTGGAAATTAAAACTCCAAACTCAAATTCTATAGCAAATCCGAGATTTAACTCCAAATCCAAGTAGAAGAACATAGATTCAAGCTTGTTGTGATTCTTGCTTTGCTCTCAAGCCCCATCTTCATCAATTTCCATGCAAAGGTGAGATTTTTGATCTCACATCTTGCCTATGATCATCATTGGACTGTTGGGAATGATTTCTCATCACTCTAGCATGTGCATTTGCATTTGGTTTGGATTGGATTGGCGAAAAACTTTGATTTTCAGTGTTTTTGGTGAATTCCAACCTTTAGGTCGTTCTGCCTAGGTTAGGTCGCCCAGACTGCTAGCTCGCACGCGTTGAAAAGTCACGGCCTTCATATTTCTGTTCGCATGCCTTAGGTCGTCCACGAATTAACGCCTTAGGTCGTCCACGAGTTAACGCTTTAGGTCGTCCCCGACCTAACTTCACTAGGTCGTTCCAGGCCTTGAGTCGTAGGTCGTCCCCGACCTAACTTCACTAGGTCGTTCCTGGCCTTGAGTTGTAGGTCGTCCCCGACCTAACTTCACTAGGTCGTTCCAGGCCTTAAGTCGTAGGTCGCGTGGCACTTTAGGTCACATGGCCTTGTTCCCCTCTAGGTCGTAGGACCTTTAAACTGTTAGGTCGTAAGACCCTTTTTCCCTTAGGTCGCAAGACCTTAGGTCACACCTTGTTAGGTCGCGTCTTAACTTAGCTCGTCCACCACTTTAGGTCGTTTGTACCTTAGGTCGTTCGCTATTTTAGGTCACGTACCCAGTTAGGTCGTTCATTTTCTTTAGGTCGCTCGATCTCTGCACCTTAGGTCGCAGCTTCTATAGGTCGCTAGTCCTTCTGGGTTGATAAGTCGCTCGACTCTGTTAAGTCGTAGGTCGTTGGACCTTTGACTCGTTAAGTCGCGAACCCTCTTAGGTAGGCGATCTTATCTGAAAAGCATTCAACAGAACTTCCACTTTGATGCATTTTGAGTTGATTTCCTTGGATTTTGTTCACGTCTTCGAATTTGAATTTTTGTGATAGATTGTTTCAACAATCGCTTTATGACTTGTCACTTTAAAGATATATGAAGGTTTCAATACTAGTAGTAAATATCAAAACTCTTTCATTAAAGCGATTTCAACACTATTTTAAATATCAAAAGTTCGTTTTCTCAAACCGATTTCCAATCTACTAGTATATACAAGCCTTTACTTCACTCGAATGAGAAATCGACTTAAACGACTTAGTAAAACGAGTGGTATGAAACGCTTGCGTTCATTTTGTCGGTTAGCTCTTGGACTTGTTCGATTGAACCCTTTTGTGACAATTTCCTAGTGAAGATCTACAGTTTGTTCGTAAATATTTAAGTTAAGCAAGTGGTTATGGGACATGAAGCCAAACTCATATATTTACTAGCTTGGTGTGATTGACACTTCCTGATGATCATGACGATCATTTTTGTGATTTAGACTAGCGATTGAGCAATGTCTCTTTGTCTGCGAGGGAGACTATACCCCGTTTGTGTGATGTTTCGCCATCACATATGTAGGGTAGCACCCTACGGTCTTCGGGCCATTCCTGTGTGAAAATTTAATGGATAGCTTCCATGAGATAGCTTCTCGTCATGTGTTTTACGCGTAGTTGAGTTTTCATGCTCCCATTCATGTGTTAGGCCTCCCCCCTTTTTTATGTGTTTTCTGGATTTCTTGTGATGATTTCTGGAATTTATGCTTCACCAATTTTCATGATATTCATTGATATGATATCAGTTTTTGTGCATTGGTGAATTTATGTGTTATTGACTTGTTATGAATACAAGTTTAGGGTATGATACCCTACTTTATCTTTGAGAAGATTCTGGTGATACTGATTAATCTTTTGTTGATTATCATTTACATACTTATAGTAGTATGCCGTTATGGTTGTTACATGTCATGCCATATTATTTATCCTATACATTATCATCTGATATTTATAACTAGACTGATCCGTTTATTATTTTCTTATAAATAAAACTCGGGTCAGATCGAGATGTTACAGGTGCTTCTGCCTTACTTCTCTTCAGGATTATTCTGACTTTTGGCTAACTACTTAGATTAGTAGTTTTTGGATGTACACATTTGAGATATAGACTCTACGTTGTGTACTTATTCTTTTTATAGCATGTGTTGCTATTCTTTTGTATTATCGTGGATCTTTCTGACCACTACTCTGATGTACACTTTCATGTGTTATATATATTTATTCATATCTTCTTCCGCCTTTGTGATATGGATGTCTGTGACTGATTTATGGTATGATTACTTCTATGTTTGTTTCCGAAGATAATATATAGCCACCGTGTGATAGCTTTGTGTTTGTATCGGTATGTCGGATTTCCTCCTTAAAAGATATGCATTCTATTCTATCTGACATATCGGTGCTCGCACAAAGAAGTTACATGGATGGTCGCTCCTCCGCAGCCTTATTCTCCATGCTAATTGACAACACTACATCGTATTGTTCTTGGCTAGCGTGGGTATAGAGGTGGGGCGTTACATTTAGACTCAAAATATTCAAATTTTAAGAAGCCACTTGTCTTCTTTTATCCTCTACCTTAATACTTACTCCTTAGAAAACTGACAATCCTCGATGATTTGGAGGGTTATTCTAGCCATTTAAGGTTCGAAAGACCCTTGCTTAGTGATTTTAACACGTTTAATTGACATGACTAAGTAAAGCTTAGTTGATGTGATTAAAGGTGTTAAGAATGAAGAGTAGGCCTGTTTAGAAGGATTCCTTAAGGGATATGCATGGTCGGGATAAATCCTCTAAGTCTTACGTATGCAGGTCAAGGTAGTTCCACTTGTGGGTTAAATGGAGACAGAGGTTCAAGCCCTCCTTCTAGTGTCAAAATGTTAATGAATTTTTTCATTAACCAAAAAAGTGTAAGGAACGAGGAATCTAGTTGTAAGAAAGATCAGATGCCCCTTGTAAACCTTAATAAGTGTTGGCAAAAGTGACACTTGGTTAAGAAAGGGCATGGGTAATTAGGCTTGGTTTGTTCAAGTCCATGAGACTTGGCTTATTCAAGTTCATGATGACATCATAAGCATAATCATGTCGAAGCAATGTCAATTTATGTAGAGAAATCTTAAGCAAGCATAATGTAAAATTATGAGTGCTTTTGGAATTCGAAGCAAGTTATGATTAAGATCCACAAGTGCTTTGGAACTCAAAGACAAGTCATAATTCAAGTCCTCTTTATTTGTATGTTATGTAATTGTTGAATGTACAAGGTCCTATGCGAAAAAGTATAATCGAAACTAAAATCCCCAAATCAATTAGGGTTACAAAATTTAAAATGTAAGAGACAAGAAAAGAATGATTCGTCCCTTCTTCATGCCCTTAGGTCTGTATTTATAGGGGTTAAGGGCCGCGGATTGGCTTCCATGTGTCCATGCGGCATGCTTGACCTTCGACATTAACTATATTGTTGGCGCATGGCGCTGTACTTTAGCATCCACTTACACAATGGCGGACTTCGGCGCTTAGCTTCCATCCAGCCTTGATAGCCTTCATTGATGACATTCGATATCAACATTGTATTGAGGATTTGAGGCCTCCTTTGAAGGTTGATGAAGTGTGGCATTACTATGGAACGACATCAATAAGTGGTGACATTGATAAGTGGCGATTGGCAGTGATCGACATTGATAACATATGGTATTGATAACAAGAGGCATCGATAGAAAACGACATTGATACCAAGTGGCATTGATAACAAGCAGTATTGGAAATTGGCGGCATTGATGATAAGCAGTACTGATCACTGGCAGCATTGATGATAAGTAACATTAACAATAGGCAGCATTGATGATAAGTGGTATTAATAAGAGGCAATATTAGTGATGAGTGGCATTGATAGGAGACATCATCGATGGTGAAGTGGCATTGATGAGTTGAGACATTACTTCGAATGGTGACATTAGAATAAGGCGGCATTGGAGAGACGTGATATTATCTAGAACAACATTGATTCTTTTGGCTACATGGAAGAAGTACTTCATTGATGGAATGTGGCATTAACATGATGCGACATTAATGCTACATCATGCCATTAACATTGATGGCTTTCGATATAGAGCTTTCCATTGTTGTCATTTCCTTACTAACATGCGGCATTGTTTCCAATTTCTTTGGCACGAAATTACTTGTTCATCTTTATAAGCGGTATGTGGTATTGATGCCATTAGACATTGCTAGCTTCATTGATGACCTACGACATTTCCTATTATCTTTATTGATGGGGGCAGCATTGTATGCTTCCGACATTAGTTTTCCTTCATGCTTTCGACATTGCTTGCTGATGCAGGATTACGGTAACGTGGTTATGCCACATACCTTTGGAATTCACATTGGTGGTAACAATAGGTATCAAAATTAAAAAAATAGTTTGATAGAAATTTCAAATAGTTTGATTGTCAGCCAAAATGCAAAGGAAACATGTGCTTATAAGAAAGAACATTAAAAGGTACATATATATTTCTAAACCATAAGTAAACAACACACTATTGATTGTTAACGATGTACTTGTGTTAAAATTAGTTTTAATCATTTTAATACTCGATGTTGGATTTGTAGATGATGTCTTTTATAGTAAGTATAAAAGATGCAGAGAATGTCGCAAAGCAATAAGTAAGGACACCTTATTACACACTTAATATGGAACATGTACGATGGATTCCTTATGCATTGGTAATAGGAAATGTCATACATGTTATGTTGTCTATGATATCAATATTTTTTATTTATTTGGTGCATGAAGCAAAATATCAAATCTAAATTAATATTACCAAATGGTATTGGAATGTTCTCGTGTATGTATGAAATGCTAGAGAATTGTTTATAGAAACAACGAACTCGTTATGAAGGAGTGTTCGGACCCAAACTTCATAAGTGATATTGAATATAATGTGTTAATTATAAATTCAAGTTAAGAGTCTTTAAATTGGAAATGTTCCTAATAAAAGACTATGGCGATTTAATTAAAAAACTAAGTACATCTCCTTGAATAGTACCACAATAAAACCAATTTACATAAATGAAAATGCATAAATTTATAACTGAGCTGAGTGTGATTCCAAATATTGAGAATCCTATAACATTGTTATATGATAACAATGTCATGATATAGTTCATAATAGAACTTATAGCTCACTATAAGTTGAGAGACATACTCCGAATTGTTCCACATGACAAAGGTATTATATCAGCATCAGAGAGAGTTGATTGATAGAGTAGATAATTGAAACATAATAGCATACCGGTTCACTGAGGAACTGAACCAGTTTGTTTTGATGAAACTGATTAGAGAAGTTGGAATAAGATTCCATATTTGATCCTAAGTGCATTTAGCAGACAGATAGAGTTAGGAGTATATCCTAGGGGTGATTATGTATTTTGTTGCATATATCTAACTCGGCCAATCTTGTTTGAAATACGAGGTATATTCTTTCTATTATATACTTGGTATAATGTGTTACATTGATTAATTAATTTAATTGAAAGTATATTTAATAGAAAATCCATAATTGATATGTTTTGTTATAGTAGTTACAAAGAGTTGTAACCGTGAGTAATTTATCACAATGAAATTAAATATACTATTTTAAATATTCCTAATCAAGATGTATCGAGACTGGATATCAATTCATCTGTTGAGAGTAGAGTACATAACGCACTCCAAATGTTGGGCAGTGTATTACTCATGGCTGTTAGGGGCAACAAGAGGTTACGTATTTATAGTTATTTGATAATTATGAAATGAATCACTCGATGATTTTCTATGGTTAATATAACTAAGGTCAAAAAAAAAATCAATGTGACTAATTTACATAGTTCTCTTGACTTGGGGATATTATCGATCTTCAATATGAAAGCTCTGCTTCCATTATCATCAAATCATGACATGACATTCATCGGGTGACTATAGTTGGGTCGAGTGGAAGTATTGCAAGTGAAGCACTATTCAAGAATGGATTTGTCTCTTCAATTCTATGACGTTAGTATTACGGTCAACTTAAGTCAATTCAAAGTCAAAGTCTCTTTCCTGAGCATTTTGGTTAATAATAATTATTATTATTAAACTAAAGACTTTGTGCTTGAACTATATAGTTGAATATGGATGAAACGAGGATTTTGACTATTACCAAATTCCATAAGTTCAAAGTGATACGGTTTTGATGAAGAGAATTGGTGTAAATAAAAGTCACAACTGGGTAACGCTTAACAAAGTAAAATTGGATTTTACCAAAAATAATTAAGCAATAAATTTGGCCAAAATATCACATCACCTACTAAGTGATGTGGGAACGTTAATATTCGAATAGTTCGATATTAATCGCTGACCAATTTACAATTAAAGAGTCGCACAACTGAAATGATGAATTCTCCTTTGATGAAACGATTTAAATTAATTTATAGTTGTTATAAATTAATTAAATTAATTAATATTTATAAAATACTAATTACAAAATTTGATTATGATTTCACGAATAAATATTATCAAATATATTTGTAATAGTTATAAATATATCAATCGATATATGATATCAATAAGCGATTAAATTGGATTTAATTGCATAATATTTTGTTTAGAATTAAATGGGTTCAAAGCCTATTATGGGGATGATAATTTTGACAACAATCGAGGGAATTAGGGGGTAAAATTGGGGTTAGATGGGCTAGATAGTGGATGGCTCAGATTGAAGGAGAACGAGTAAGAGATGAGATCCATACTTATCTTCTTTCCTTCCACTATATATACATCTCTAACCCCACGTGATATGGATCGTTTGAGCCTCCTCCATAAGTCTTAGCTAGAGAAAAATTTTCTCCCATCTCCATCTGTCTAGAATTCAAATAAAATTTAGTTAACTTCAATCGGATAACTGGTGGTCAACGGTTCAATGACTAGCACTCTATTGAATCAAAAATTGTTACAAGGGGCAGGTATCATCATTTCAAGGTGTACTTTAAGGCATTGGAAGTGAGATATAATTCTAATCATAATATAATTATTCATGCTTGATTATAATGTTTTATTATATACGTATATTATTTGTTGATTAATTAGGTGACGATTCTGATATGCAAATGATATTATTACAAAATTGTTTGGTTATATGTATGAATATATTAAAAAATATTATCATAAATAACCTAGGTCAGTATGGCTCTATAATAACTAAATAAATAATTTATTATTATTTTATTGAATTAATATATATTATTTAAACAAATAAATATAGTTTGTAATTAATTATAACATCATACTTTAGTCAAATATGGTCACATAATTTTATATGTAAATAATTAAGGTACGATGATTTTCGACTATGATAAAGTATTATAAAAATATATATTATTATTTTTGAATATTATTTAAATCAATATATTTCATAAATTGATTATATTAATTCAAATATATTATGAAAATTATATTTTAAATTTTGTAAAATAATATTATTAGTAAAGCCATTCTTAGAAAAAACATTTTTAATTTATTTTAAGCTAATTTTAAATTTTCAATCAAAAATAGTAAAATAGTTTTAAAATTATTTTTATATTAAAAAATTCTGGAAAGTTTTTTCAAAGCATAAAATATCATTTAGGATTTACAGGAAATTTAAAATTTGAAATAAAATTAATTAATTAATTTTTAATTAATATTTTAATAATTTTCAATTGGATATCTAAATAAAATATATTTTAAAATAAAAAGAATAAAAAAATTACATGTTCATTTAGCTATGCCTAAGACATGGTCTTTCATGTTTGTCAAAAATATTTTTGAGTATTTTATTAACAAATACATATATATTACTATATTATGCATATATTTGTATATATAAATAATTAAATAATTTTATTGATATATATATATATATATGTATTGCTTACGGTTTTAAAAAATATATATACATATTTATTTTATAAATATTTATATATAATTTCTTTATATTTAAATAAGTCTAATATATAATATGTATATTTAATATTAATATTTTATTCATAAGATTACATAGAAATATATACATATATAAATGTACTTATGTACCTGTATAAAATCATTTAAACAAAACTATAATATATATATGTATGTATGTATATATTTATAATATTTAGAATTATTTAAACAAAACTATAATATATATATATGTATATATTTGTAATATTTAAATTATTTAAACAAAACTATAATATATATGTATATATGTATATATTTGTAATATTTATATATAAATAATAGTATATATACACTTACTTATACTTGGACAATATATTTGCATATTGGACGAGCTAACGTGTCTGTTGCAATGTAAATCCCAGTATTTATACATGGACATGTTATACCTTGCACGAATTACTAAGTTACACTTGCATATATAGATATATGTGTGTATATGATACTCATACATACATACATATATCATAACATAAATTAAGTAAAACTATACGATATATAAATTTACATAAAGTAAAAGATTTCATTTAAATTAAAATTTTGAACGTTCAAAGTAAATTAGACTTCATAGGCCTAATAAAGATCCAATAAGGGAATTTTTTTGAAATTCAACAATAGCTTTTGCTGCCGGTTGGCCCAATTCCAACACGAATTGCTATAGCCAAAGACTTTGACTTTGAGTTGATTTTGATTGACTTTAGTTGACCGTGATACTAACCTTATATAACCGAGGAGACGAATCCTCTCTTAAATAGTGTTTCACTACCAATGCTTCGACTCGACCCAACTATAGTCGTTCAATGGATCCTGTGTCACGATCTAACTATAATCAAAGTGGAGCTTCCATATTAAAGTTCAATAGTATTCTCAAGTTAAGTGAACTATGTAATTTTATCACATCGATATTTTCCATTTGACATTAGTTATATTAACCATTGAAAAACTATTGAGTGATTCATTCCATAGTTATCTAATAACTATTGGTACGTAACCCTTTGGTGCCCCTAGTAGTCATGAGTAATACATTGCCCAATATTTGGAAAGCGTTACATACTCTTGTCTCGATGTTTACATAAATATCCGATCTCGATATGTCTTGACTAGGAACATTTAAAATGGTATGTTTAATTTTATTGTGATAAATTAATCTTGGTTACAACATTTTGTAACTACTATCACAGAACATACCATTTATGGATTTTCTATTTAATACAATTTTACTTAAATAATTAATTAATATAACGTATTATATCAAGTATATAATAGAACGAAAACATCTTTTATTTCAAACAAGATTGGTTAACATGTTAGATATATATAACAAATTACATATTTACCCTTAGGGTATACCCCTAACTATATATCCTCTAACCTTGGCTGGTCGGCGAGGACCGATATGGATCTTAGTCGGCTTGGACCGGATCGAGCTGGGCTAAGAAGCCTTGAACATTTTATCTTTTTACTCATAAAAAAACTGAGTAACATCACACACCCTACCCAAGTCCATACCCATAAGCGGTTGTGGGCTTATCAAGTCATGAAGGCTCTGTCGATTTTTCATCCACTATGCATTTAATGTGTGGCATACATGGCATTGCTATATTGGTAGAGGTGGTTGCGCTTCTCAAGACGTGACATAGAGGTGTCACGTCTTCCATGTGTATGATATGACACCGCACTTGATTGCATCTAAAGAGTAAAGATCTTTTTTTGTCTTTTGAGCATAACAAATGTGATTAAGGGGATAGGTATTTAAATAAACCTTTTCTCTTCCACTTCGAAATCATGAAGCTTCTATATAAACTCCTTTAGAAACTCCAAACTTTGCATGATTTTTTATTGGTTAAAATAGTTAACTTCGTCTTCCTCTTCCTTTCCAAATGCTCTTAAGTGCTTTCTTTTGTCAAACTTGTTTAGTGTTATAAAAAAATTTCTTTGATATTGAATTATTCTTATTTAATTTCAATTTTGGACTATTGTTTGGAACGTTGTTTAGAGATGGATCTTGTGTCATTGCTTGGCCTAAGCTTGTGCTCTCATCGTCGTCATGTCAATGACCAAGTTGTTGTTGATGTGTTTCCTCGCCATCTTGCTCTGGCACTACCAAACCTAGGTTAGTTTACACACTTTACTACCTTGTAGGAAAGAGTGGTGGTTGTTAGCTTTACCTCCAATATCACGACTAAAGCCTTTGGAGGCTCCTTTGCATTGTCGATTGGCAACTTTTCGAGATCTCTTATGAGATTTAATATGGAAGGCTTCGAGGGTGGCAGCGCACCCCTACTTGCATAGCAAAATACTAATCGAGCAGTGTAAGGAGTGCTCATTTGCACATTAGAAACTAGATCATCTTGAGTGTTCCATGGTATGGGGCAAGCTTTATGTCCCAGCACTATTGGACTGAATAAAATATACCTTTTTTTATGAATTTTGTATGAGATTTTTTTATTCTTCCTTTGCGTACTTGTCTGTTTTTGACTTATAGAGTAGCGTATCTCAAATGTCTAGCTTAGTCCTTTAACTATTTATAGAAATTTTCCTTTTTCAAGATATGTTAAATATCAATGTATGTTAATGATACATGGTATGCTCGGTCGCTTATCCAAACCACGTGCCAACTAGATGCGGTGCGGCAAGTGATAAAGGCATAAGTAGAGATATGTTAGCGTATGGTTTCTCCTAGGTGGTAAATGTTAAATAATAATTGACAGACATGTCCCGCTCGAACCGTAGCACATAAGGCATTGTAGGTTCTCATGGGTGATACGCCATTAACCATGAGGTGACCGTAGGTACCAGCATAAATTGGAGCGCACGAATGGTGCGAGCACTATTGTATAACTATTATATGATGGTGATATACGCAATGAGTGCTGCCATTCACTTAAACTTAGTAGAAGAAATACTTATTATTAGGAGTGAGGATTTATCTGTAGTGATGGGCTGGGATTGTAGGCATGCTTTAGAAAAGCGCTAGTTGTTGCACCTAGCAGTAATAATCTGTATGTTTGATAATTTAAAATAATAAAATAAACCTAATAATTTTGACTAAAGGGCAAAATCATCAACTCTTAAACTTTTGAATTTGAAAATGAAATTGAAGCCATTGCGACTGTCTCGTTTTTTTGATGCATGTCATATGTTCATTTCTCCGAATTGAAGTCCGAATGTAAGAGATACTGTGATTTTTCTGTTTCAGGAATTTGAAATTTTAAAATGTCATGACCCAGCAAATTTGAATGCATACCATATGTTATATACAAACACACACAATTAATTATCTTGTTTAAAACTTTCTAACTTACTTTCTTAAGTATGTATCTTTCTTTATCTTCTCTTCTTTCAAAAACAAAAAACCCACTTTTAATTACAACATCGAATTATCCCTAAATTTTTCACTGTAATCAACAATTTGAATTCAAGATCGAGGAGCGAGTCGGGGCCTATAATGTAACACAAATTAGAGTCGATAATACTCAGATTTAGAGGTTAACCTAATTCTGGATAGCGAGCAATTTGGAGGCATTTTGATTATTATGGGTGGTTTTTGCCCAATGTACAATATACTCTCCTCAATATTGAATGTTCCAAGTAATTATAGTTTAGGATTAGGTAGGATTATGGATATAATTACTAAAATATAACAGAGAATAAAGAATAATATAGTCTAAATTAAATGGAATTTGGTTACAAAATCATTACGAAATGATAATTAGTTGATGTTTGGCCAAACAATTCAAAACAATGTAGATTGGAATTGAATGATTATTATATAACCAATAATCATTTTTAAATAAAGGAGATAATGTAAACTTGTGTTTATGATAAATAAATTTATAAACCAGGGAAATAAATTCGAAATTATGATTTATTTATACATCACACTATATATATGTATGGATATTATGAAAAGGAATGTTTAGAATCAAGCTTTTGACATATATAAGCACGTAGTTTATTCAAATTACTTAGTTGAATCATGAAAAAACTTTATATTATAACTTCAAAAATATGTTAGTGAATTTTAGAAAATATATAAATAATAAAATATATTTTTATAAGATTATTATGGAATATTTAAAGATATATGCAAGAATTTCATTTTTGCACTAAAAATGGAATATATTGAAAATATATATCTAATATATATATATGCTGAACTTTGGTGAAGTGCCAAATGTTATTTTAGGTAAAAATATGATTTTTAAAATGAATTTGCCTTGATTTAAAGTATATTTTGATATATATATACACACAGATATATAAGAAAGTATATTCGTAAAAGGTAAGACTAGTTTCATATTCGCTGACTTTTGGAGTGATTTCTAAAATAATTTCAACTTGGAGTCCTAGTGAATTTGAATTATGTAGATAGTAGGGACTTCAACTTGAATATAGAAGAAATCTATTTCGAAATCAACCAAAAAACGAAGAAGTTATGATTGATATAAAAACTATAAATAAACATATAAATTTTTAGAAATTGTTAGGATTTCGAACTTTTCATGTACATCGGTCCACCAATGTGTAGTACAATGGTGCACCTTTGTGGAAAAAAATGCACAATAAACCTAGACCAATAAGGTCAAGTTCAATAACTTAAATTGATTTGAGGTTTTTCCTCTTGATTTTGGACATCCATTGTTGGTGTTTCAAAGTGACTTTTTGATCGTATTTAATTGGAATACTATGGAAGTATATATGGGTGAATGAGCGTGTATATATGTGATATATATGAATATTTATGTATAAATAGTTGAGCATTATTGATGTTTTTGTTTGGCTATTGATTTGACAACTCTATTGGTTATCATCGTAAGATAATCACTTGGTATGTGTAGAATTACAAGGTGCATGTTTGGCTGTCTAGGCATTTTATATGGAGCACTCAGTTGGGACATTCAAAAGAAGACGTCCATTGACGCTCAAAAGTAGATGGTCGTTACACTAGGGGAATGATGGTGTCTTGGATCTCTAGGCACAACCAAATTTGGAGTAACATCAATAACATAGTTTGGTATACACATAATATAACCTCTTGGATGAGCATGAACATCCATGAGTGAGGTTTCAAGCACCACTCTATCTTGGGCCTCAACAATATTTATAAGGTCATCGGCATCGGGAAGGGTGGTTAGTGAATATGAGGGTCGACCAGGCCAACTATAGGAGGAGCCAATGAGTCATAGTCTATAATACCTTGGTTGTCCAACAACGTCCTCGGACTTATCACTTCCCAGGACAAAGTACCCACGTTCGTCAATTGTTCCAACACAGTACTCCATATATCATTGTTGATCCTAGGAATAGGATAAGTAGCACTGACGATGGTATTTCCATGGGTTCCATGCTCATTGGATTTGTTACCTTCAATCTAAGGAACTTGGTCTATGGCAACAAGTAAGAATAGATTTTTATAGAGAAGAAAAGTGATGAAAGTTGAGAGCTTTAAGGTGATGCCCTCCTTCTAGTGGAAAAATGTTGACTAGTAAATTAGCCAACCTTGGATTAAACTAATGCATATGTTAAAGCAAAGATTACTTGCTAATCACTATGCTTAAAATGAAAAATAAGGAAGAAAAGCAAGCAATTAAAGTAAATGACACAAAGATGTAGAGTGATTCGGCAGGCTTGCCTACGTCCACTATGAAGATCTCTTGCTATGTTTCTCGTTTATAATCACAAGGAATTACAAGAGAATAATAAGAAATAAAGCACTTAAGACTAAAAGTAACTAATCTTAAGATTTTAGTGCTTTGATTTGTTGTGTGAATGACTAGGATTCAATTAATTTCTAACCCTTTTGAAGTTGCATGACATGGGTTATTTACAATGGACATAGTGGATGACGGATGGCTGAGATTATGCAGGAAAATAGGCGAGAAGGGCGCTTGGCCATTGATCTGGTCACACCAGTTGATGGAAGATAGCTAGAATGGAAGGTTAGAAACAGCGGCTGAGAATCATGCCAGTTGTCCCTTCGTACCACCTGTATGCATTGCAATACACATTAAATGATGACAGCATGCTACATGAGTAACTGTACTTTTGGCCGCCTTGCTATAGTGCCCGGTATATTTGGTTGTATGGGTTGTATTTTACTTTTTGTATGCCTATATTTTAAGGCAAATGAATGGCTTCCCTAAGGTGATGATGGCTAGTCATCTGTTGATAACACTTGAGGAAAGACGAATACTGGAAAGGTCTGTGTTGTAAGGAACGTGCTGAGCCCACTGTGAGATGATGGGATGGGCTACCTAGGACCGGTTGGAGGCAGGCTATGATGTAATCGAGCCAACGATGGTTCGTGCTTGAGCCAGTCTAGTCTTGTGAGTTAGCTATTGGAGCCATCTTGAACTAAGTCGATTGGCTATAAACCGAAGGATGGCCAAGTAGGTGGACCGTCTTAGGACCAGACCATTTTTGGACCCACGTACTGGCTGGATGTAATAATCCACCTCTATACCCATATCACCAAAGAGTATTACCAAGTAATATTGTCTGATAATACAGAGAATGAGGCTATAAGGGGTTTACACATGTGAATATTTCACTGGGCTAACATCGGTACATATCTAAGATTAAATAATATAACTTTTATGCACATGGTATTGACATAATATAGTAAACACATGTGGTTCCCAGAAAAAAATACAACATATAACACATAAATCATATAGAGATCACAAAATTAGAATGCATCAATAAAATATAATACATCAGTAGTACATGTTCAAAGTGAGCAACAAAATACTAGTCCCATACTCACTCTACCAAATATACAAATCATAGTCGAGTAGATACATCATCATACATAATGAGGCTACAAAAATAGATAGGAGAAACTATCATCCTAAGGTGTATACTAGCCTCCAAAAGTGTCCCATAAGTAAAGCAACTACTGGGTATCTGGACCCGAAATATCTTGGACCGAGCCGAGTATTATAAAACAACACACTGGTTAGACTTTATCTAAAAGTTATATTAGAGAATATAGGGTGAATAATAAAAGAAACATCATCTACATGTTATCCAATATAAACATTACATATAGTAGCAAAATCACAAAAGAAAACTAACACCTCGACTATCAATCCTGATGAGAGTAAAAGCTCTCGATTGATAGGCCCTAGAAGGCATATAAGAATACACACATGAAGCAGAATAACGCAAGCTCTACAAAGAATAACATGCAAGCATCGAAGCAAATAGTACAACCCAAACAAACAAGTGATAGCAGGGTAAGGATATACAGGTGACAGGTTAACACACAGCTAGCATCTAGTCTCACATACCATCATCAACGTCCTTCCAATGTGGTCCCATATAAGAACGATCATCATATGTAAATCTACCTAGGTCATCTAGACGGTAGACTGACGTACAGCAGCACTGCTCCAGGAAATGCTAATGTCCATGGCATGTTTCCTATAGTCCCTTAGTTATTCCCAAAATCGCCACCTCATTATCCATCTACATGTCATAAGCATGCTACCAGACTACGCTGAGCATAGGTTGTGATTTCTACTTGCCCTTGGTAACAGAGTGTCAGTCCTATGTGTCGTTTGGGCAATAGCTCTAATGAAGGAGATATCACTTAACCTCAATAAATACACATTTGACAACATGGATCTAGGGCGCTACTCCGCGATCAACACCGCTAGGATGGATTCTAGCCTATTTGGCAGGTCTTTATCACGCACTCTCCATAGAAGTGTGAACCATATGACATAGATTCAGGCACTCTCGGTGTACATGTCCTAATGAGAGTGTAATACAATTTAATTACTCAACACATGCCATCTTATAGTCCTTAGAGTGAAAACGTCACTCAATTGTTAAATTCAAGAAAACATCTCTAGCCGATTATCGATGTCCTTGACCCTTACAAGTAACATTTACTTACCAATAGTAACCAATCAAATATCACTCAAGCATCCCATACCGCTTAGTGATACTTGTTTATGAAAAGCTTGTAGATTGCACTTACATCACCATATGATATTCTATATAACAAGTACAAAGAATAATTGGAGAAATAAAACCAAAAGTCCCATACCAGATGGTTTTGTAACTTCGTTTATTCATTTTCCTTGTTACATAGAATAATAGTCATACAATCATCAGTATTATAAAGAATTTTGTATTAGACATGTTTGTTTACCTTTAAAGTGTTCCCATAGTTTATTTTTAATAAAATAATGTTCTTCGCACTTTATTAAATTCTTATTAAACTCCTTAAAATATCTATATTTATAAAATAAAATAATTTCCATATACCACTTTAACAACTTCTTTTATCAAATTTCATAAAGAATTTACTACTAAAAGAAGCATACATTAAAGATTAAAACCTATTATTCGTCATGTATTTTGATTAACTTTACATTTATTTATTATTTATTAGTTTGTTTATTTATCTATTTTATTATCATTATAATTTTTTCTATATAAGTGGGCTGTTAGGCCCATATAAGGTTGCAAGTACGCCAAAACCCCACTTGCATGACATGTGTCCACCTGCAAGTGCAGGTGGACAACATGAAGTATCTTTCATTATCGACCTACACACGCATGAAATTGATTTCATGCTACACGCATGAAATACATTTCATGCTACACGCATGAAATACATTTCATGTGTGTATTTCATGCTACAGGCATGAAATAATATTTCATGATATTGGCTGCTACTTGAGTAGCAGCAACACGCAGGCATGAATACATATTTCATGCTACAGGCATGAAAATATATTCCATGCTTCATGCTGCCACTTAAGTTGCAACACACGCATGAAATATAGTTCATGCTACCACTTAAGTTACAACAGACATCGGCTCCAAACTCTGCAACAAATCACGATGGCTCATCCACTCTATGCCTACTAATCCTACATTACCCCTACTTACTAGTGCAATAAAATGCATTTTTCGACACCATGAGAATTCAACATAACCTCCCTTGCAATATAGGCATTTCAATGAATACAGTTAGTGCAAATACTGAAATCATTCATCTCCAACCATAACTCAACACCAAATCAACAATAAAGGCATGGGTTCAAGGAAGTGCACACACATATAATTCAAAATTTGCAACACACTACATTATTTATGAGCATTCAAACATAGAATGCGAGTAAGAATTATTCACCTTGAAGTTGCTATGATTCTTCTGTGCCAATGCTCCTTCTACTTCTTCTTTTTCCTCTTTCTACAAAATCTAAGTGAACCAAACTTGCTCAAAATGCTAACTTTCTTTTGCTAGTAGGTGTAGATTGAAGTTAAGATGAATACATATTTATTTCAGATTTTTTAGTGATTTTAGCTATTTTAGTTTTTGATTTTAGTGGAAGTGGATTAGGGATTTCATAATTTATCAATTAGTGAAAAGTGAATAAATGGCTAATGTGAATGCAGATATGAAGGCAAAGAGAGTTTTTAGATTTCCCATGACATGGAAACAAGTGAAGATTTTTTTTTCTTAGTCCAAATGGGCCTTTGGGCCTCATTTTCTTCATATTTCATTTCATTCCCTTCTTATTTCATCACACTAGTCTAATTTTCCTTCATGACTACTTAACCCAATTCTCTAATTAAAAATTATACTTGACCTTTAATAATGTTTTACTACTTCCATATATTTTTTCTAGGATTTTTAATTATTATTCTTCTTATTTAAACAATCATTTTCTTAATTCCTTTTAAAGGCCCATCATAATATATTAATTTATTATCTTTCTTTAAAATGAAATTAAATTCAGTTTCCTTCTATAATAAATTTCTTTATGTTGATTGTTTTTATCATTTAGCTTTACAAAGATTATTTTAACCAGTATATTAAATAAATCATTTTCATCATTAGAATATCCAAACTTCATTTTCCTTTTAAATAAAACATTTACTCAATTAAGTTATTTTACTATTTTATAAATATCTTCCCATTATAACTTCTCAAATATTTTCATTTTCCCCATATTTATAATAATGAGATTCCTTTTTTAACTTAGTAAATCTTTATTTTAGTTCATTCTCAACTTTGGGTTATTACACTGGACTAAGATGTGTCGGGCCTGCTTGGAGTGCACTGGGTTAAGCCTAATTGGCCTGCTATTCATACTTGCGAGAAATCTGAGTATCATTTTGCCATCCAAGCCTGTCTCTATGAGTAGGGGTGCGCTTGTCAAGTCACTAGTATACTGTCAACCGACTCTTTTGCTATGTATTTAATGTGTGCTCCACGTGATGGTGTGTGATTGGTTGTGACAGTTTGCTTTTTCCAAATGTGGTAGGTGGCTTATGTTTCCAATGTGGGTGAAGTGACAGTGGCATTGATTACGCCTAGACGGTCGAGGTTTGAAGGCACTTTCCAATGGTGAGATCAAGGGGGTAGGCATACAAAAAGCTACTGCCTCTCCTTCTTCCATTCTTTAACCAAAATGAGGAAACACTTCAGCCATTAATGCAGCTAAAGAACTTCTAAAGCTTTCATTTTTTAGCCTCTTCTTTAATAAAAAGTAAGCATTTCCTCTCTTCCTTCTTATACATCATTGCAGGCATCGCAGCCACGGCCAAGTTCACAGCTCTCGCCATCTTTGTATTTTATGCTCTTGTTTTTCTATGTTTTTGATATTGCTAATGAATTCTTGATGATGCTTTGAATATTTGCAATGTTCTTGTGTTTTGGTTGGAATCTACTTTAGTTGGCCATCTTTAGACATCGATTGACAATCACTGCTGCATTGATGAGATACAAAGCCAGATTAGTGGCAAAAGAGTTTTCATAAAGGATGAGAATGGAGTATAATGAGATTTTTGCTCTTGTAGAGAGATATACCTCTATCCATATTTTGCTTGCCATATTTGCTACTCATGAATTGAAGTTGGAGCAACCTGATGTGAAAACTGCTTTCTTGCTTTATGACTTGATGGAGACCATTTAGATAAAGCAGCCAGATGGATTTGTTATAAGTGTGAAAGAAGATTGAGTTTGCAAGTTGAAGAAGTTTCTTTATGAACTTAAGAAGTCTCTTAGGCATTGGTACAAGAGGTTCAACTCTTTTATGCTTTCACTTGGTTTTGGTTGTTGTATTAAAGATGCATATCTGTATTTCAAGCATTTAAAGAATGATAATTAGGTGTATTCAGTCTTATATGTGGATGATATGATGATTGCTTCCAAGAACAAAGCTGAAAAAGCAGAATTCGAGTTGAAATAAAAGCAGAATTCGAGTTGAAAGATGTTGGGGAAGCAAAGAAAATTTTGGATATGGAAATCCAAAGAAATAGAAACGTTGGGCTTTTGTGGCTAACTAAAAAGGAATATATTTGGTAGGTGCTTGCTCGGTTTAGCATGCAGGAAGCAAAGGCAATTACTACACCCATGCATTTGCATATATAGCTTTCTAATAAAGGATCTCCGGTCTCAAAGAAGGACAAGGCTTACATGAGAAGGTGTCATATGCAAGCGTAGGCGGTAGCTTTATGTATGCTATGGTGTGCACTATGCCTCACTGTAACTACCCTAATTTTGATTAACATTATTTAGGGCATTTAATTAGTTAAATTAAATGAAATAATGTAAATGGTTAAGGGATTGAGATTTGTATAACAAAGGGGTAGCCGTGCCTAGTTGAACTAATGAACTAAGGAAAAATAAAATGAATTAGGTAAGGGAAATTACATAAGGGCAATATTGGAATAAGCTACATTCTTATACCCTAAACCCTTATGGCCACATTCATTTTACAAACGTTCACCGACTAAACAAATTATAACCAAGGTTGGCCACCATTAGAAGAGTACGAGGAAGTGAAGAAAAATCAAGAGGAAAATCTTAATCAAATTCAATCTAAGATCAAATCTCAACTCCTTAACAACAAGGCTAAGGTAAATAATAGGTTACATCTCATATTTTTGATATTTCTGGTTTTTAGAATCAAATCCGAATGTTTTTGCAAGTATATTGCCATGTTTTGAATGTTAGATATATATATATATATGCTTGTTGATGAATTATGCTTATTTATATTGATTTTATGATAAGTTTTGATTTGAAAAACCTATCAAATGACATCCAAATGCTTTGCAATTTTAATATATAGTCAGAAATTATATTTTAGAGATGGATTTCAAGTTTTATAATTTTCTGAATTAATGTGGATTTATTATTAATTTTCTAGCGAAGAAAATAGTTAATTGGGTTTAAAATTAACTACGGCTATTTTATATTTCTTTTGGGTTAGAAATTAATATATGTTAGAAAACATATTAAAAATGATTTATGAGAATTTTTGTAGAATTTTCCTAAGTGTTTAATAAGTATATAAAATTATTTAAGTTATGGGACTTAAATGTTTTATATATTTATAAAAGGAGAAGGGGCATTTTATAAACATTTTAAATTATTTACTTCTGAAATTTAGTTAGCACTTTTAGAAAAGAAATTAGCAACCAATCATATGTTGACAAACAAAGCAGGTTATTTGAAAATGAATTTCTTTTTAAAGTTAAAAATCAGTTTTACCATGTTTTTCTTGTTTCGCCACTTTCGGCAGCACCTTTCGACTTGGTACTTCCACCTCCAACCATTTCGAAACCAATACACATGTTATCAAAGACTTGGTACATAGTGAATTGGACAGAGGCGAAAGGTATATAGTCGAAAAAGGGGTTCCGAAGGAGTTGAAGCCTAGTTCTGCCTTTAAAAGGAAACGCGCCCGCTTGGCTTTCGAAAAGAATACTTTCGACTTAGATAGCTTACGACTTGGTCAAATGGTTTTAAGGAATGGTTTCGAAAGAGGTTGCACCTTTGTTTTAAGAAATAGCTTTCGAACGGGGTTGAAACCCCAACCTGCCGCCTTTTTCCTTTCAAAGTAGTGCCTTCGAAAGGGTTCCTTTGTTTTAAAATTAGAGCCGCTTCTTTAATGCTTTCGAAGGGATTGGTTTCGACACCATCCACTTCTTTTACTTAGGAAATTACTTTTGAAAGAGTTGCTTTCGACTTAGTTGTTTTAAGACCCTTTTGATGTTTTGAAAGTTAAACCCAATGGTTTCAAAAGGAATGGTTTCAGATGGTTTCGATTGGTTATTTCCATATATTTTAACTCGAACCCAATGCTTTCAAATGGTTTGTTTTAAGTAGTGTACTTCAATGTTTCCGAAAGGTAACTAATAAAGGTTTTGAAGGGGAGGTTCCCCAGTATTTTCGAAAGGTATATGATAAAGGTTTCGAAGGGGTGATTCCCCAATGTTTCGAAAGGTTTACCTTAGTGTTTAAATGAAAGGCTTCCAATGTTTTCAAAAGGCATGTTTAAAGTGTTTTAAAAGAGGATGTCTAAGGTATATAAAGATCTCGAAAGAGATGTTTTCAATCTTTTTGAAAGGACAATCGTAAATGGTTTCGAAAGGTATGTTTTGTCCTTTCGATCTAAGGTTATAAAGTAAAGTAGTTTACTTGTATCGAAATGGGTACTTTCAATGGTTTCGTAGGAGAATTGATTAAAGGTTTAAATAAAGGTTTTGAAGGTTTTCATCAACTATGTTTTGAGTAAAGCATATATCATGGCAAAGAGATTTGAGTAAAGAAAATAGTATATTTTCCTTGTTTAGGTATGATTTAAAGGGATTAAATCATTTTGAAAAGCTTTTCAAGGAAAATTTAAAGGTTTGTTAACCCTAAGTAAAATGACTTAGATATTTGTATACTAGATGGGACTGGTGTATGGTCGCTACCTATACATTAGCTTTAGCCCCAAGCTAATTTAGTCTAAAATTCCAATGTGTGGGGCTTAGTCATAGGTAAGACATAAATGATGGTTACACACAAAAAGGAATATATGTACAGAGAAGAAGGATAGGTTATTGGAAAGCCCGAAAAACCATTAGGATCAGGTGACCCTTGGAGAAGTAAGGACAGACTGTCCAGAAGTTTGTCTAACAGGTGTTAGATTATTTGTTTATTTTGTCTATTAGGCCCGAGTCAGCCAGTGGTTAGTAGTTAGCCGAATAAAACTATATTTTTCGGACAGATGGTCCATTTGTTACCTGTTTATAAGCATATATGATATTTCTATTATTGTTATGATCAGTTTGACTAATCAGTTTGATTGCAGGATTCTGATTTGCAAAAAGATATGTTTTAAAAGGATATTAGTAAGTGGAAACCGTTCCACTAAGTGGCATGGTCCCACTTAATATCAGTAAACGGAGATGTAATAGTATTATTCACACCAGACTTTATGTCTAACTCGAAGTTTATGTTATCCCCTTAAACTCTCGGGTGCTCAAAATCGATTTGAGTGGATTGATAGTTAAAGTTTTTCAGGTTTAGTAGGTGGACGAATGAAGTTTTCGGAGACGAGCAGGAGGCTAAAGTTAGCTAATTAGGAGTTGATTATTTCCGCTGTGATGTTTTGAGACAGTTTGTCTATTTAGTACTCTGATCATCCAAGGGGCCATCTTCATATGTCTCTCTTGGCGTATGGAAAATGAAACGTGTTTTGTGAAATGTAATCAGAAAAGTTGTTTTTGAAATCTGTGATTTTGTTTCATATTCATGTGCTTCTGATATTATGGATACCATTGACATTACCATATTTTGTCGCCGGAAGTAAATACTATAGATGACTGCAGCATCTGTAGTGCTTAGCTTTGGACCTCAAAATAGGGGATGTTACAACTTAGTATCAGAGTAAAGGTTTATGAAAAAATTTAAACTAAAATGATTTTGAAAACATAATCCTAAGGAATTGGAGAAAAGATGGGGTATGGGATAGCGATATAGTAACGTACTTGTATTTGCTATATATAAGTATACGATATATCTCTATTCTCCCATCTCTCTTGGGCTATTCTTCTGTATCTTGCGAAGGCTCAAATGCAGATATGAATGCTTGAAGTGGAAGAGCTAACCCTGGTGGTAGAAGCACCACTATAAATGGAAATGCCCAACGAAATACCTGGAGAAATCAAGGTTAAGAACAAGCTACAAATATGGGTGCTAGAGTCCCGCAAGTAGACATGGGAGAAATGTATCAGTTCTTTGTCAACATGATGTAGGCGGGAACTGATGCTGGAGTAGTTGGAGGAAATGCTGGGGGAGGGAAGCAAGAAGCTCTAGTGGTGAATAACTATGCTATTCTGAGTAGAGATTATGCTCGGCTCGAAGGAAAGCCGTTTATTGGTACTAAAGACGCAATCGAAGTAGAGAATTGGCTACTTCATTGCGAGAGGATTTTCGCTGATTATGGCTTAACGATGAGCAGAAAAGGAGATTCGCCTCTAGATAGCTACATGGAGCAGCGCTGTATTGGTGGGACACTGTGGCAGTTGGAGTCAACGAGGAGAATATGGCTTGGGTTGAGTTCAGGAGGAGCTTCAAGGAAAGGTTTATGTCAGAGATTGCTTAGTCCACTCTACTCAGGAAGTTTGCTGAGTTGGAGCAGGGGGATATGACTGTGCTCGAGTATGCGATGAGGTTTGAGGAGCTAGCAAGATATGGCTATGCTACGGTTGATACTATGATTAACAGGAATGAAAAGTTCATTCGTGGGCTGAAACTTGAGCTTGCTAAGGCTATGTTACCGCATATTAGGGATCCATGTGATGTTTTTGTTGAGATGGCCTTGAGGAATGAAGAGATGCAAGCTTTTCTTGAAAGAAATAAGGCCAAGGAAGCTCAAGGAGAGCAGAGTCAGAAGAGGAAGTTTTTTCACAAGAAAGGAGCTCAGAAGGGTGGAGCTGCTAAGAAGAGAAATGCAGAAGTGGTATGTTGCAATTGTGACAAGAGAAGTCACTATGCCCATGACTGTTGGACAGGCAAGGGAAACAAAGCTGCCGAGAAGAAAGGAATAAAGTGTTGCAACTGTGATCAGATTTGACACTATAAGAACCAGTATAAGGAACCAGCCAAGGATGGAAAAGGCAAAGTGTTTGCATTGGAAACAACTACCTCGAGACCGACAGCATATGAGAAAGGAAAAGCAATGTTAGGAGGTATGCTTTTGATTCATGGTATGTCAGTTAGAGTTCTGTTTGATACTGGTGCATCACATTCTTTTATATCTCATTTGTAACAACCCGAAATTTAAGCTATAATAATTAATTAATGAATTGATTAAATAATAAAATAACTTTGGGAAATTATCAGAATTGAGCCACGGGAGTTGCACCATTGTGTCCATGGTAATTTTCTGGTCAGTTTCCATATATAGTTCGTCAGAATCCGAGCTAGAACGAAGAAGATACGAATTAAACAAGAAAATGAAGAAAAACAAAAAACAAAAAACAAAAAACAAATAGGGCAAGGTCGACCCTAGGGTCGACCAGTCCTATAGCTTGGTCAACCTATAGGTCAACCCTAGCTTGTGTTGGTCGACACTAAGGTCGATCCGCATTTGCATTTGGACGTGAAATCGTCCAGTTTCGAACTGTGACGTGTTTTTGCAATTTCTTCAAATCTTGTGCGTCTGTGCTTCCATCCGACGGTTCCCATCGAACCTATGACGTGGTTGCGCTAGATTTAATCTTCAAATCTAATGGTCTAAGATCCACAAGTGACACTATAAATAAGACCCTAGGCCTAGCAATTTTTCTCATTCATATTTTCTCCATTTGAGTTCATTGCCTGAGGCTAGACCCTAAAAGGAATATTTTTCCAAGGAGAAGATCTATTTAATTAAAATATTTTATACCCTAGAAGTGGATCCAGGAAGGCTAAGGAAAAGAGCTAAGTACCATATGTGAGTGTTTAAGTAATTATTTTAGATTTTTAAGTAATTTAAAATAATAGTGTTCTCAATAGTTGTAGTTTTTCTGCAATTTTGAGACCGCTTTTATAGAAGTTGTTTATAGTTAGTTTTTTATGTTATTTTCAATCTATTTTGTTCAGCTATTCTTATTTAGCTATTTTATTCATTTATTTACAGTTATTTACTGTTATTTACAGTTATTTGTATTTTATTTACATCCGTTTTACGTTAGAATTCAGCCTTTGAATTTTAGTTCTTTTCATTCCTTTTTACACGAATAAAAATAATAAAAAGAGGATAATTCGTTAATATGGACTAAATTACAGGAATACTAAATTCATAGAAAATTTGATGTAAATAAGAAGAACTAAAATAAAAAGAATATAGACTGAAATAGGCAAATTTTACATTTGCATGCAAGTTTATAACTAGTAGTTATAACTAAAAAGACAAGATAAAAGAGAAATTATAACGTAGGTTATAATTAAATAGGAAGAACAGAAAATGCTATTTTAAAGACTTACACTAAGTTAATAAGCAAATATAGTAGAGACAACGGAAGACGCTTATTTTAAAGACTTAGAATAAGTTAATAAGAAAATAGAGCAGAATTAACAAAAGAGGCTTATTTAAAAGACTTATACTAAGTTAATAAGCAAAGATAGGAGTAGGACCGTACCGGCAACATTCCCCATTTAATCAAGAACTGATGTTCTCATAATAGATTGGGTGGGGCTGGGACACGCTTATGCTACTTAGGGTAGATAAGTGGTCAACAAGTAGAAGCCCAAATCAGGAGATTTGGACAAGGGGCGCAACTAGATTTTGTTTGTTAGGACCCGTACCTGCAGCATTCCCCTTCAGTCAGGAAATGATGGTCTAACAACACACTCAGGTGAGGCTGGGCAAGCTTATGCTGTTTAGGGTAGGTAGGAGGTCAAAAGAGGGAGCAACAGATAGTGCAAGCCGAACGGCAACCGAGCGTGCGGCCTTGTTGTGCAGGGATATAAGTCGCTATTGAGTTCCAAAGCGCTAAATAGGTGTCTTTTTGCTATGGGACCCACAGGATGGGACTATGTAACGATTCGAGATTTTCGACTTCCGAAAATCAACATTAATACGGCCACTGTATCAAATGCAGAGTAATCGAATGCCGGAAAACCGAATTGTTATGGTTAAAAGAGAAGGTAGAAGAAAACAAAAGAAAAAGAAAGAAAAAGAAACAGAAACAATATCAGAATCTCACATTCGCAGCGGAACAACATATAATAGACCAATGAATAATCTTTAAATCAAAGAACTATATCAGTTTATACATTACATCATCAGAGTCAACATACACACAATACATCAATGGACAGTTATACAAACTTGTCCTCACAACTAAATACATAGCGGAATAATAATATCATATACAAGTGATACGCCTCGCCATCCAGCTCGCCACTGAGCTCCAAAGCCTCCTGAAATCCAGAATGACATGATAACCTGACTCTAGGCTGTCCGTGTGGAAAATTATGGGCACCCAGAGTTTAGGGAAGGAACAATAAACTCCATGTCAGTCATGGGAATGGTGTGAGAACTTAAAACAGTTATTATTTTTAAAATAACAACAAAGGAAGTAAAAGACATCCGCAATGCTTTTTGGAAAATGAAACTACCATAAGACCTCCCGCCACACACACAATGCAAACGCAGAATTGGAGGAGATTTCTTCTTGTGATAGTCAAACATGCTTACTATGCAAAAGAAAACTCTTTTGATATTATTACTAGTGCATAGTGTGTAAAACATTTCGAAAATATAATATTAATCTTAGCCAACTATAGCTACCATCTAAACAGTGGTGACCACCATAAGTAAATGACAGGTTCTACAACTAAAACCGTACAAGGTTCGTATTGGGAATTGGATTTCCAACAAATGGTCAGGCTAAGGAACTTCCTACTGCCACATGGGTACGCCTCTGGATGGACGTCCCGAGAACTAACTAGCTCTCTACCAACACAATGCCGGGTTACCTCTTACACTAGGTAACTACTACACGAATATGCCACCCCCCAGTCCTTTGGGACCTTTATCCGAGGCACCTCAATAAACAACAATCACACAGTAAATGAGATTGGAGTAACCACATAGGTTAAATACCAGGGCTCCATACCTGATACCACCCTTTTCCAAAAGGAAATGACATACCCTAAAGGGAGCGACCCTCATAACCTTGCCGCATCATTCCTGTTTTGACCATTTCTGGGTTGTGAGGTCCGAAGATGTAACGTCCCAGATTTTCGCGCTCGAAAATCGACATCCATACTTTACATCGTACTCGAATGTCGTAGATTCAAGCGTTCAAATCCAAGTCGCCGGAGCTTATAACACAGTTAAGTAAATAACACAGCGGAATAAATGAATAATACATTGATATACAATATCTGATACAACAGAGTGATACAAAGAATATCAATATACATCAGAGATATGATACAACAAATAGCAGCGGAAAAGAAAACGATAGATAACATCAGCAGCGGATAATCTCCATCTTCAAAGCACCAATCCAAATATAGCTCGAACTCCCAATAATGATGCACAAAGGTAAGCAAATGCAGTCCGATCCAAAGACTGAACTAGCTCCAGATAATCTACTAAACCTGAATATCTGAAAAACCCAACTCTAGACTGCACGTGTAGGAAATTATGAGCACCCAGAGTTTAGGAAAGGAACAATAAACTCCGGATCAGTCATGGGACTGGTGTGAGCAACAAAAAAAGTTTATCTTTAAAAACGAACAACAAAAGAATTTTAAAGTCAATTCGCAATGTTTTTTGGAAAATGAGACTACCATAAGACCTCCCACCACACACACAATGCAAACGCAGAATTGGAGGAGATTTCTTCTTATGATGGTCAAAGATGCTTACTACGCGAAATCAAATCATTTGATATTATCACTAGTGCATAGTGCAGAAAACAATTTCGAAAGTAGAATATAAATCTTAGCCAGCATAGACATTTCGCACTTATGCCTACTATAGCTACCATGTTCAATAGCAGGTTACCACCATATTCCATGGCAGGTAATACAACTAAAACCGTACAGGGCTCGTATTGTTTTGTTTGGATTTCCAACAAATGGTCAGGCTAAGGAACTTCCTATTCCACGAAAGAAACGCCTCTGGCGGGACGTTCCGAGAACCAACTGTTCTCTGCCAAACAAGGCCGGCAACCCCTTTTCCCAAGGGATAAAAGAAACCTCAGATATGCCACCCCCGGTCCTTTGGGACCTTTAACCGAGGCGCCTCGAATCCAACATCACACGTCATAAATAAAGTGTGTCCACATGAGTAAGTATCTGGGCTCCATACCATGATACTACCCTTTTCCAGAAGGAATGGTCATACCCTAGGGGAGCTACCCCTGAAAACCTTGCCGCACGATTCCTGTTTCGACCATTACCGGGTTGTGAGGCTCGACGAAGTCTCGTCCACAAAGCTACGCTTTTTCAAAAAGCCACGCATTGGGTCAACAGATGATCAACCTATGATCACAAAGATAAATGATCAAACAAATGAACATATCACAAATGATCAAACACTGATCATCACACAGCAACACTTAGCATGCCACATTACCAAATTGGGATATATCGCTGATAAATTTCAACTACATAACCTCTGAGCTCGTACGTCTCAGAGAAGGGTGTTAAGCTAAGAGAATAAATTCCCCGCCACCAACAGAAATGTATTTGAAAGAAATCGGCTTTATATCTCAAAGTGTAATGTCAGACATGTAACCATATAAGTCTGTTCCGGGTTCGAACAGAACCGAAGGCACTTCTCACGAAGCCCTTGCAAATCCGGATAATTTCCAATCACGTCCGGACTTCCCGTCACAAAAGAGTGATATAAATCTCTATACCGGAGCAACTCAGTGCAGAGACATTCGACAGGTTGTCCTTTCATTTTCGAAAAATATCCGGTCTTCACCACCGGTCTTCAAATGCCATCCATATACGACGTATCACTATTCGGAATGGGTTATACGACCCAAAGGTCCTTTCCCGGCTAACCCGAATAGTGAGCGCAATTAGAAAGCATATGGATATGGGATTTCAATTAAGTCACAGCTTATTACCCAAAATCTTGCTTCAAATGGTTTAAACAAATTACCATTTTAATCTTTTTAAACAAAAAGATTCAATTTACAAAGTTCACTTAATTTCACAAAGATTCCTTCACAGATTTTCCAAATCGATTTCCATTTCAGTTTAATTAATTCGTTAAATCTTTAAATCAAAGATTTAACTAATAGCTTTCAAAACAATTCCATTTCAAATGGTTTAACCAAACATTATTTTAAATCTGTTAAAAATAACAGATTTAATTCATAGCTTTCAAAAAGGATTCATTCATAACTTAGAAAATCATTTTCAATTTAATCTTGAAATTCCTTTAACTAAATTGGAATTTCATTTCTTATCTGAAAGCTTTTATCTTTTGAAAACAAACTGTTTTCATTTCGAAAATCTGATCCATTTATACAAGTTAAAATCTTTGGGTTAAATCCAAATTCTCAAAATTTTACTTTTAAATGGTTTAACTTTATATAAACACATTTATATCATCTTTAATCCCTAGTTTCGAATCATAGAATTTAATTTCAAACTTGAATTCAAATTTAAATCAAATTATTTAAATTTTCAAAACTCGATTTTAAGTTATTCAAAATAACTTTTATCTTTGAAATTCCATTTCAAAAGCTTTTCACTTTAAACTCAAATTTCTAATTTTAGAATCAATTGAAATTAAAATTTCAATTTCAAAAACATCAAATTTAAATCATCTGTGACTTAACCGATTTCCACGTGAAATCCATATTTGTGTGTGTAAAAGTGTAGTCCAGGGGTTTAACACAGTAAAAGTTCCACATTATCAATCAGCACAGATTGAAGCACAGAAGTATAGTTGATAAGCGATATAACTATAACGCTTATCGTACAGATCATAGATATATATCACAGATAATAAATTACATCACAGATTAATTCACAGAATAGGATACCACAGATCAACTAGGCCAATCAATTCAAGGCAATTCATACAATGCAAACATTCAGAAGCAATCCAAGGATTCAATGATAATTTATACACAGGATTAATTAATTTATTTCCAATCAAATTTATTTACTTATGAATTTATTATCCAATCCTGATGAATAAATTACAATTCATTTGATACCAATTAATTAATTAATCACCTTAATTAATTATTCTTTAATTACTCATTAACTAAATTAATTATCCCATAATTAATTATCTCCATTAATTTCACTAAGTAAATTCACTTATCCAATTATCCAATGATTTTCATAAATTAATTAACTACTAAATCAAAATATACAAAATCAATTACAATAAGTAATTAATCCTTAATTACTTCTATTAAGTAATTAATAATTTATAATTGATTATCCAAATTAATTAATCTAATTAATTATCAAAAATTTAATCACATTAATTAATTACTTAAAAATCCCTAGTTAATTATCTTCATTAACTAATAACATTTCTTAATTTCTTTTAAATTTCTTTCTAATTATAAATAAATCTAATCATTAATAAATTGAATAAATTATCCATTAATTATCATACTAGTTAAATTCCTTAATTACCTTAATTATCTCTAGGGTAATTCACTTCTTTGTTAATGACTTCATTAATATTAAAGCGTAAAACATTTCACTTTTGAATTTAAACTTAAATCTGGATTGAAACTCGTTAGATCTAGTTTACAATTAAAAGTTTCATTTGAATTTGTTTAAGAATTCAAATGCTGCCAGTTTTCCAAGCCTGGAACAAACCATATGCTCGAGACAACCCTCACCGCTTCGAGTCATCCCCCTCAAAATCTCGAGTAAAGCTTCGAGTTCCCACCTTCATCAATTTCTTCGAGTCAACCAGTCGTTTCCCCGTGCTCGAACCCGAGCGAACTACTTCTTCCCCAAATCTATCTCAAATACAACAGATACCAGTGATACATTCGTGCACGTGTACCATCACCATGACCATCACCGATCAACATCGACCATCCTCCCACATCGGCGATCCTCCCCCAGTCCTATTCCGATCATCAGATCGATGATCACATCATCAAATCAAAATCGAGCGTTCGAGCTCGACACAGGTACCAGAAACAAAATCTGAAATGTCATTGCCTCCTCACTTCCGATCATCTGAGAACCCATGCTCTCAGCCACATCATCGTCAATGTCATCTCTACCCATCCCCTAAATAAAATAGCACTCGATACATTGGTGTGGTCGAACCAAGCTAAAACTCGACCCAGGTAAAACTAGGTTTAAAATTTAAATCTCCTCACCGCCGACACCTCGTCGAACTGGAACCACTCCAACCATTTTTCCCCGACACTCCGTAGGCTCCACCATCTCCAGCCATGAACACGACCACCACGAGTTGATCGATCACCAGAAATTGGCCAAAAACCAATTTTTGAACGAAAACAAACTACTCCCAAACCACACCATTAAAAATCACCAAATTCACTTTAAAAATCAGGTCTTCAAGCAAGGATTCAAGCTATATATTCGAATCAGGATTTTATTAAATTCGAAAATTTCAAAATTTGAGTATTCTCTGTAAAAATTAATTTTTTTTTTTCTGTATACGTTTTTACTTTGTGAAATTATTTTTAGAACAAAGTCCTTACTTAAATACACCTTTTTGCTTTAAACATCAAAGCTCGAAAATGAGTAGAAATGGAGAGATCGAATCGTTTTCAATTGGGTTTCATCCTAACTATAAAACTGAAGAAGAAGAACCCCTCAGCTCTGTCAAATTCAAATACATTCACCCAGTGTTTAAACTAAGAAGGTATCCCACATCCATATTTAACATGAATCATATAGTGATTAAAATTAACCTAAGTTGTTTACTCACATTCATCAACATACCCAAATATCAATCACTGATGTCAATATATAAACAGAATCAGAGGGGAGTTTGCTCACCAGAGATTGAAACAGAGAAGAAGAACAGAACTCTTTTTGATGAAACAGGCTTGAAGTCTTCTTCCTGCCTTCACTTCTCTTGTTGAATTTATTTAAGTTGTTGTTGTTTAAGGTTGAGATGATATTACTTCTTTCATTTTTTTCTTTTAATTATGATGGTGCTCGAACTAAAATGAGAGTTTTATGTATATATGAAAAGATGATGTGTGCAGGCTGGTATGGTTAGTACAACAGTGTGATATTATACTGTTGGTACCACAAGCATTGCTGAGATATCTTGCATTTAATGCATGAAGTATGTTGCATTTATGATATGTACAAATTCATATATTTTTTTCTTTACTTCTTTCGGCTGAGATGTTATATTTTGTACCTGTTTTATTTGTTTAACTTAAATGCTTAGCATACTTTTGTATTGCTGGTTTGATGCTAGAGGTGTGGCATTAATTGCCTTGGTCTATATATTTTTTTTCCTTTACTCGGCTGTACACTTGATTTTGTTTGCTTTGACTTGCTTACACTTGAATTTACATAGTGCTTTTTACTTTCTTGTTTCTTTCCTTATTTGTTTACTTGTATTTGTATTTGTTTGTATATAAATGAAATCCTATATTTGTTTGGTTATAAATATATACTTTATTTTCTTTGTTTAATTTGGCAAACTTGTAGATATTTTATTTTAAGTGTAGTTTGCCCTTTTGTTTATTTATGTATCTATTCATAACTCAATTCTTAAATCTACTTTAATATTTATTGTCTTATATTTAATTTATAAATTCAAATTATTATTAACCATCCATTCTAATATTTATTATTAAACAATTTATTTACAATTTAAATTCAAATCAACTGTACATACATATATATATTCACATATATAAAATAATTACTTTATTTATAAAAATAAATGATTTATACAGAATTTATTCAAGACTCAGGGAAACTCGCTATCAATTTATCAATTGATTTTACTATTTTTATTCAAAAACTTATTTATTACTCAATTTAATTCAAAAATGCATTTAATTATTAATTTAAATAAATTTAAATTTCAGGGTCGTTACAAACTTCCCCCCTTAAAAGAATTTCGTCCTCGAAATTCGCAGGCACGAAATCAACACAGAGATAGATAGATTCAATCTCCTATAATTACTCGAACACAAGATACGGATTCCGAATTCAAGTCGGAATATCACAGAATACGTACCAATTTGTCCCTCTTCGGACTTTGGTATTCACAGAAATTTCAATAGAATTTCAAATTTGGTTTCAAACGAAATCATTTTATCGATTCAATTCAATTTAGCCTTCATATTCTATTAATCAATTTAACTTTAATTTAAAATTTCCAATTTCAAATTCATTAAGGTTTAAATTAAAAAGCTGATAAGAAATCGATGAAGATACGAAGTAAGAATTCCTACAACGATTCGTAAGGCATCACCGCACCGAAACTTCTTCTTGTAGCTGGTACGAAGAAATCAAAAGAACTTTGGAAACGAATCAAAGAAAATTGATAGAGAAAGATTGTTTCCACTGTCGTAGGGTATTGACCATTTATAGTCGTATTTCCCTGTCCCCTATCTCGTCTTCTTCTAGCACTCATATCTACTATCAGTGGATAGTAAGAGAATTTACTGAGACGTTCAGACGGATATCTGAGAATTACTCATTCTAGAGTTTACTTCACTCTATCTCTAATGAGCTACTTAACGTGTTATACTCCTGAGCTAAAGTTCAACCTTAGCTCTGATACCAAATGTAACGTCCCAGATTTTCGCGCTCGAAAATCGACATCCATACTTTACATCGTACTCGAATGTCGTAGATTCGAGCGTTCAAATCCAAGTCGCCGGAGCTTATAACACAGTTAAGTAAATAACACAGTGGAATAAATGAATAATACATTGATATACAATATCTGATACAACAGAGTGATACAAAGAATATCAATATACATCAGAGATATGATACAACAAATAGCAGCGGAAAAGAAAACGATAGATAACATCAGCAGCGGATAATCTCCATCTTCAAAGCACCAATCCAAATATAGCTCGAACTCCCAATAATGATGCACAAAGATAAGCAAATGCAGTCCGATCCAAAGACTGAACTAGCTCCAGATAATCTACTAAACCTGAATATCTGAAAAACCCAACTCTAGACTGCTCGTGTAGGAAATTATGAGCACCCAGAGTTTAGGAAAGGAACAATAAACTCCGGATCAGTCATGGGACTGGTGTGAGCAACAAAAACAGTTTATCTTTAAAAACGAACAACAAAAGAATTTTAAAGTCAATTCGCAATGTTTTTTGGAAAATGAGACTACCATAAGACCTCCCACCACACACACAATGCAAACGCAGAATTGGAGGAGATTTCTTCTTATGATGGTCAAAGATGCTTACTACGCGAAATCAAATCATTTGATATTATCACTAGTGCATAGTGCAGAAAACAATTTCGAAAGTAGAATATAAATCTTAGCCAGCATAGACATTTCGCACTTATGCCTACTATAGCTACCATGTTCAATAGCAGGTTACCACCATATTCCATGGCAGGTAATACAACTAAAACCGTACAGGGCTCGTATTGTTTTGTTTGGATTTCCAACAAATGGTCAGGCTAAGGAACTTCCTATTCCACGAAAGAAACGCCTCTGGCGGGACGTTCCGAGAACCAACTGTTCTCTGCCAAACAAGGCCGGCAACCCCTTTTCCCAAGGGATAAAAGAAACCTCAGATATGCCACCCCCGGTCCTTTGGGACCTTTAACCGAGGCGCCTTGAATCCAACATCACACGTCATAAATAAAGTGTGTCCACATGAGTAAGTATCTGGGCTCCATACCATGATACTACCCTTTTCCAGAAGGAATGGTCATACCCTAGGGGAGCTACCCCTGAAAACCTTGCCGCACGATTCCTGTTTCGACCATTACCGTGTTGTGAGGTTCGACGAAGTCTCGTCCACGAAGCTACGCTTTTTCAAAAAGCCACGCTTTGGGTCAACAGATGATCAACCTATGATCACAAAGATAAATGATCAAACAAATGATCATATCACAAATGATCAAACACTGATCATCACACAGCAACACTCAGCATGCCACATTACCAAATTGGGATATATCGCTGATAAATTTCAACTACATAACCTCTGAGCTCGTACGTCTCAGAGAAGGGTGTTAAGCTAAGAGAATAAATTCCCCGCCACCAACAGAAATGTATTTGAAAGAAATCGGCTTTATATCTCAAAGTGTAATGTCAGACATGTAACCATATAAGTCTGTTCCGGGTTCGAACAGAACCGAAGGCACTTCTCACGAAGCCCTTGCAAATCCGGATAATTTCCAATCACGTCCGGACTTCCCATCACAAAAGAGTGATATAAATCTCTATACCGGAGCAACTCAGTGCAGAGACATTCGACAGGTTGTCCTTTCATTTTCGAAAAATATCTGGTCTTCACCACCGGTCTTCAAATTCCATCCATATACGACGTATCACTATTCGGAATGGGTTATACGACCCAAAGGTCCTTTCCCGGCTAACCCGAATAGTGAGTGCAATTAGAAAGCATATGGATATGGGATTTCAATTAAGTCACAGCTTATTACCCAAAATCTTGCTTCAAATGGTTTAAACAAATTACCATTTTAATCTTTTTAAACAAAAAGATTCAATTTACAAAGTTCACTTAATTTCACAAAGATTCCTTCACAGATTTTCCAAATCGATTTCCATTTCAGTTTAATTAATTCGTTAAATCTTTAAATCAAAGATTTAACTAATAGCTTTCAAAACAATTCCATTTCAAATGGTTTAACCAAACATTATTTTAAATCTGTTAAAAATAACAGATTTAATTCATAGCTTTCAAAAAGGATTCATTCATAACTTAGAAAATCATTTTCAATTTAATCTTGAAATTCCTTTAACTAAATTGGAATTTCATTTCTTATCTGAAAGCTTTTATCTTTTGAAAACAAACTGTTTTCATTTCGAAAATCTGATCCATTTATACAAGTTAAAATCTTTGGGTTAAATCCAAATTCTCAAAATTTTACTTTTAAATGGTTTAACTTTATATAAACACATTTATATCATCTTTAATCCCTAGTTTCGAATCATAGAATTTAATTTCAAACTTGAATTCAAATTTAAATCAAATTATTTAAATTTTCAAAACTCGATTTTAAGTTATTCAAAATAACTTTTATCTTTGAAATTCCATTTCAAAAGCTTTTCACTTTAAACTCAAATTTCTAATTTTAGAATCAATTGAAATTAAAATTTCAATTTCAAAAACATCAAATTTAAATCATCTGTGACTTAACCGATTTCCACGTGAAATCCATATTTGTGTGTGTAAAAGTGTAGTCCAGGGGTTTAACACAGTAAAAGTTCCACATTATCAATCAGCACAGATTGAAGCACAGAAGTATAGTTGATAAGCGATATAACTATAACGCTTATCGTACAGATCATAGATATATATCACAGATAATAAATTACATCACAGATTAATTCACAGAATAGGATACCACAGATCAACTAGGCCAATCAATTCAAGGCAATTCATACAATGCAAACATTCAGAAGCAATCCAAGGATTCAATGATAATTTATACACAGGATTAATTAATTTATTTCCAATCAAATTTATTTACTTATGAATTTATTATCCAATCCTGATGAATAAATTACAATTCATTTGATACCAATTAATTAATTAATCACCTTAATTAATTATTCTTTAATTACTCATTAACTAAATTAATTATCCCATAATTAATTATCTCCATTAATTTCACTAAGTAAATTCACTTATCCAATTATCCAATGATTTTCATAAATTAATTAACTACTAAATCAAAATATACAAAATCAATTACAATAAGTAATTAATCCTTAATTACTTCTATTAAGTAATTAATAATTTATAATTGATTATCCAAATTAATTAATCTAATTAATTATCAAAAATTTAATCACATTAATTAATTACTTAAAAATCCCTAGTTAATTATCTTCATTAACTAATAACATTTCTTAATTTCTTTTAAATTTCTTTCTAATTATAAATAAATCTAATCATTAATAAATTGAATAAATTATCCATTAATTATCATACTAGTTAAATTCCTTAATTACCTTAATTATCTCTAGGGTAATTCACTTCTTTGTTAATGACTTCATTAATATTAAAGCGTAAAACATTTCACTTTTGAATTTAAACTTAAATCTGGATTGAAACTCGTTAGATCTAGTTTACAATTAAAAGTTTCATTTGAATTTGTTTAAGAATTCAAATGCTGCCAGTTTTCCAAGCCTGGAACAAACCATATGCTCGAGACAACCCTCACCGCTTCGAGTCATCCCCCTCAAAATCTCGAGTAAAGCTTCGAGTTCCCACCTTCATCAATTTCTTCGAGTCAACCAGTCGTTTCCCCGTGCTCGAACCCGAGCGAACTACTTCTTCCCCAAATCTATCTCAAATACAACAGATACCAGTGATACATTCGTGCACGTGTACCATCACCATGACCATCACCGATCAACATCGACCATCCTCCCACATCGGCGATCCTCCCCCAGTCCTATTCCGATCATCAGATCGATGATCACATCATCAAATCAAAATCGAGCGTTCGAGCTCGACACAGGTACCAGAAACAAAATCTGAAATGTCATTGCCTCCTCACTTCCGATCATCTGAGAACCCATGCTCTCAGCCACATCATCGTCAATGTCATCTCTACCCATCCCCTAAATAAAATAGCACTCGATACATTGGTGTGGTCGAACCAAGCTAAAACTCGACCCAGGTAAAACTAGGTTTAAAATTTAAATCTCCTCACCGCCGACACCTCGTCGAACTGGAACCACTCCAACCATTTTTCCCCGACACTCCGTAGGCTCCACCATCTCCAGCCATGAACACGACCACCACGAGTTGATCGATCACCAGAAATTGGCCAAAAACCAATTTTTGAACGAAAACAAACTACTCCCAAACCACACCATTAAAAATCACCAAATTCACTTTAAAAATCAGGACTTCAAGCAAGGATTCAAGCTATATATTCGAATCAGGATTTTATTAAATTCGAAAATTTCAAAATTTGAGTATTCTCTGTAAAAATTAATTTTTTTTTCTGTATACGTTTTTACTTTGTGAAATTATTTTTAGAACAAAGTCCTTACTTAAATACACCTTTTTGCTTTAAACATCAAAGCTCGAAAATGAGTAGAAATGGAGAGATCGAATCGTTTTCAATTGGGTTTCATCCTAACTATAAAACTGAAGAAGAAGAACCCCTCAGCTCTGTCAAATTCAAATACATTCACCCAGTGTTTAAACTAAGAAGGTATCCCCACATCCATATTTAACATGAATCATATAGTGATTAAAATTAACCTAAGTTGTTTACTCACATTCATCAACATACCCAAATATCAATCACTGATGTCAATATATAAACAGAATCAGAGGGGAGTTTGCTCACCAGAGATTGAAACAGAGAAGAAGAACAGAACTCTTTTTGATGAAACAGGCTTGAAGTCTTCTTCCTGCCTTCACTTCTCTTGTTGAATTTATTTAAGTTGTTGTTGTTTAAGGTTGAGATGATATTATTTCTTTCATTTTTTTCTTTTAATTATGATGGTGCTCGAACTAAAATGAGAGTTTTATGTATATATGAAAAGATGATGTGTGCAGGCTGGTATGGTTAGTACAACAGTGTGATATTATACTGTTGGTACCACAAGCATTGCTGAGATATCTTGCATTTAATGCATGAAGTATGTTGCATTTATGATATGTACAAATTCATATATATTTTTCTTTGCTTCTTTCGGCTGAGATGTTATATTTTGTACCTGTTTTATTTGTTTAACTTAAATGCTTAGCATACTTTTGTATTGCTGGTTTGATGCTAGAGGTGTGGCATTAATTGCCTTGGTCTATATATTTTTTTTCCTTTACTCGGCTGTACACTTGATTTTGTTTGCTTTGACTTGCTTACACTTGAATTTACATAGTGCTTTTTACTTTCTTGTTTCTTTCCTTATTTGTTTACTTGTATTTGTATTTGTTTGTATATAAATGAAATCCTATATTTGTTTGGTTATAAATATATACTTTATTTTCTTTGTTTAATTTGGCAAACTTGTAGATATTTTATTTTAAGTGTAGTTTGCCCTTTTGTTTATTTATGTATCTATTCATAACTCAATTCTTAAATCTACTTTAATATTTATTGTCTTATATTTAATTTATAAATTCAAATTATTATTAACCATCCATTCTAATATTTATTATTAAACAATTTATTTACAATTTAAATTCAAATCAACTGTACATACATATATATATTCACATATATAAAATAATTACTTTATTTATAAAAATAAATGATTTATACAGAATTTATTCAAGACTCAGGGAAACTCGCTATCAATTTATCAATTGATTTTACTATTTTTATTCAAAAACTTATTTATTACTCAATTTAATTCAAAAATGCATTTAATTATTAATTTAAATAAATTTAAATTTCAGGGTCGTTACAGAAGAGGTCTCGTCCACAAAGCTACGTTTTTTTCACAAAGCCACGCTTTGATCAACAAATGATCAATAAATAATCATCACACAACAACACTCAGCATGCCACATTACCAAATTGGGAGTATATCATTGATAACCTTCAACTACATAACCTCTGAGCTCGTACGTCTCAGAGAAGGGTGTTAAGCTAAGATAATAAATTCTCCACCACCAACAGAAATGTATTTGAAAGAAATCAGCTTTACATCTCAAAATGTAATGTCAGACATGTAACCATACAAGTCTGTTTCGGGTTCGAATAGAACCGAAGGCACTTCGAAAGAAGCCCTTGCAATCCGGGTATTCACAATCCCAATCGAACTTCCCATCACAAAGGAAATCTCTATACCGTAGCTAACGGTGTAGAGACAATCGATAGGTCATCCTATCATTTTCACAAATACCTGGTCTTCAACACCGGTCTTCAAATATTATCCATATCGTCATATCACTAATTCGGAATGGGTTATATGACACAAAGGTCCTCTCCCGGCTAATCCGAATAGTGAGCACAATATTTTAAAACATATGGATATAGGGATTTCAATTAAGTCACAACTTATTACCTAAATCCTTTCCTTTAAATGGTTTAAACAAATTACCATTTTAAATCTTTAAGCAAAAAGATTTACTTCACAAAGTTTACCCAGTTTCACAAAGATTCATTCACAGATTCCCAAATCATTTCCCATTTCAATTGGATTGACCCATTAAATCTTTAAATCAAGATTTAACTTATAGCTTTCAAAACTATTCACAATTCAAGTCTTTTATAATATAAAAGATACACCTTTTAAAATCTTCTTTGATTTCAAAATAAAGCTTAATCATCTTCACAAAGGTCAATTCATAGTTTTTCCAAACTATTTACAATTTCATTTCAACTTGAAATGTTTCGATACAAATTGGAAATCTTTTCACTTTATGAAAGCTGTTATTATTTGAAAACAGATAGTTTTTGTTTTGGGAAAAACTGGTTACAATTACACAGGTTAAAGCCATTCAAGTACAAAACTTGGATTCAAATTTAAATTTCCAAAACCATATTTTAAATGGTTAAAAACCCATATAAACACCTTTTATACCTTGTACAATCTTTTAGACCATAGTTCCCAAATCATTGAATTCAATTTCAAGTATTTAATTCAAAATTTAAATCAAATGATTTAAATTCCAATTTTATTAAGTTATTTAAAATAACTCTTATTTTGAAACTCATTTTCAAAAACCTTCAATTCTAATTCCAAAACTAATTTGGATTCAAAAATTCAATCTTTAGAATTGTTAAAAATCTGTGACTTAACTGATTTCCATGTGAAATCCACAATGGTGTGTGTATTGTGTAGTCCAAGGGTTTAACACAATAGTGCAACAAAATTCAACCATCATAGATCACATATAATAATATAATTGATAAGCGATATAACTATAACGCTTATCTTTCATTCACAGATCACAGATATATATATATATATATATATATATATATATCACAGATAAATAGATCACAAATCACAACACAGAACATGATATATCACAAAGCATCACATATTTGAGATATCAAACAATTCAACATCCAATGTAATCCAAACATCCATAGATAGGATCAATTTAATCATCTGATTAATTTAAATCAGGTAAATTTCTATGAATAAATTTTACTAGTTATGGTAAATTAATAATCAATTAATTTCAAATTTATTTTCAAATTTATTTCAAAACACCAAATCAAATTTTCAACGAATTTCCAAATTACTTCCTTTTTAAAATAAATTTCTTTATCTCTTCAAATCTATTTAAAAATCCAAATTTTTTTAAATAAATTCTTCAACTTATAAATAATATTAAAAATCCCTTTACTAAGCCCTTTTTCCCAAAATTTGAAATTTAATTCAATATAGTTCAAAAATAAGACTTTTATCTTTTTAAAACTCCTTTTTTAATTTATCCAATTCTCAAAAATACGTTTTTCAATAAATTTTCAACTTAAATTTTCAAAAATCCAATTTTATTTATTTCTGGTATCCAACGATACCAAAAATATATTCGGCTAAACCATAGCCTTCAACAATTCCAATCACAATATAATCAAACACAGATTATAAATAAACAACACACAACATACGAAACAAATTCAAATGTTTGAGGAACCCAGTTGGATCCCTCCAACCTGTTTCCTTGCATCCACAGATGTTAGCACAATAGCAATTCCACTTCGAGGTGGAATATCGCGGTATATGGGATTTATAAAATACTATCCGCTATTATGCGGCGCAATAGGGTCTCACCCGCTATATAAAGTGGGAAATCAACTCTAAATACATATATAATACCAATTCCACTTCGAGGTGGAATATCGCAGTATATGTTTTTAATATAATAGCCTCCACTTAATATACGGCGTATAGGGTCTATTTCAATACAACAGGTAACAATCATCATTCAATTCACACAATCAAGCAATTTTAAATCTAACTATTTAAAATTTAAATCGAAACACAATTCGATTGAGTGAGAAGTTCTCACCTTGCTTTCAATAACGGTTGTAGTGTTTTATTTTGAATAAAATTAAACGAGCATTTAATTTTACTCAAAATTATCACTAGCTCCAATCGACTCCAAACCAACTCCATTGCGTAGTGCTCGACAAAAAGAACCCAACACAATTTGTTTCGTCAATTTTCGACCTTGTATGACAAAGTTATGGTATTTAGAAGTTTATACGATTTTTAATAAAATTAATTTCATTTTCTTTTTAAATTTTTTAACCTAGCTTCATCTGGCCGTTCAATTCCTCACATCATATCATGGCCGCTTGTTTTGCTTTCTTCCTCCTTCAGGTTACACGTGCGAGATGAACCCATTAGCCGCCACTACCAATTGAATTATCGAGCCTCCATCACGACACATTAGCCCGATCAACTACTTCCACTTCAAAGCCAAAGCCAAGCTATACCACCGCCTGGAACCACGTGGCACTCGGCCACCCCCTGCCTCAGAAAACATGCATGAATGTCGGCCTTTGTAGCTTGATTTGCCGTCGATCTGCTTCGTTGTTTACGATCATAGCCGTTGAGAATGTAGATCTCACGATGCTCTACAACTTTCATGTAGGAATCGAAAGCTAAAAGTGCTTGGATCCAGAGATAATCGAGGTGGAAGATGGGTGTTTTCTGGCCATTGGAAATGAAAATGGCAGCCACAACCCTAGCTAGGGCTTTGAGTGCAAAACAGAAATTGTGACGTCCTTTTATAGAAAATTGACAAAAACACTATTTATCCGAGATTTTCCGAACTCCAAACGAAGCGTGCCGGCTGACATTTCTAAGGATTTACCCGCGTTCTGGACACAATGGAATGTGTTTCGGAGGCTAATTCGGTCATATGTGCGAGTTACGGAATTAAACGATCAAATTTAAATTAAATTGGTTAAAACGATTTCTATGCGTTTTGGCTTGCCCCGGACAAACCGTAAATCCGATTGACACAAAATTTGAAACCTTACAATAATATAACATTACGGATCCGTTGAAACTAGTTTCATCGAAATCCGAGACTGTTCGAAAAATGACTATTTTTACTAGTCAATTAAATATTAAAATATTCAATTTCTACAATTTAACTTTTAATTCAATTTTAAAAGTTTACAAACATCATTCTAACTCCAATATGATTTAATATAACTTTATAAATCATTTTTATTCACATATAATCCAAATTCCAATTATTTCTGGAATTTCAAATATTAAATTATTGATTTAATTAAACAATTAAATCACTATATTCGAAATTTAATTCATTCGGCTTATAAATCTTACTTGTTGATATTTAAAATTAATTAAATATCTGAATTTCAAATGACAAAAATTCTGGGTCGTTACAATCTTCCCCCTTAAAAGAATTTCGTCCTCGAAATTGCAAAGTAAGAAAAATGGCCCAAATTCATTAACTTTTCAAAAATCCACTTAGTGAAAATTTTATATTCACCTTTTCCAAAACCTTTAACTTCAACCAAAACAATGGTTTCCATTTTCTAGTTCAATTCCTACGTTTTATTACAATTTGGGAAAATGACTTTCCGCTAACAAAATTTTTTCAAAATTTTTCTAACTCCCAAAATTTACGGAAAATTTTGGCAGAGTCTCCTTTGTACGGAGGAGCTTTCGCAATTTCACAATAGATATAAATATATATACATCGACTCACACGATCGGAAAAGCAGAAAAACAGTTCATATTTCCTATTTTTATTGCGTAGGCTTACCTTTTAGCATTTTTAAGCAAAGCAGTTATTTATTAAGCATTTTAGCGCAACCAACCAGCCGAACGGCAGCCACAGCACCTGTACTTACTCAATTTAAACACGTAAGTGACTTATATATGAAGTTATTAACATTTTACTCTTTTAAACAACTACAACACATGCATATTAAAAGAAATGCATATTAAACAAGGTTTATAAGCAACTTATATAATTTCGACATCACTTGTAATTGTTTACAACCAATTCATATACAACGACATTCATTTCTTCATTTTCAATTAGTTTACATTCACTAATTTAAATTCAAGTTGATTCAGTTTCAATTTGGATTCAATTACATAGCTTTCATACGTTAGCTTTCCATTTGATTAATTCAATTACATATGAATTTCTATACAATCAACTAACAATCATCTAACAACCAAACATAACCAACATTACCAAATTCATTCAATTTACTTTCAATTTGGTTTAACACTTTTAATTCCAATTGGTTTAATATTAAATTGACTTCCATTCAATTTCCAATTTATTAGCTTTTAATGAATTAATACTTACATCCATTATTCCATATCAATTTATTCACATTCGATTGATTAACGTTCAATCCATTAGTTCAATTCAATTGCTAATTCATTTTACAAATAAAGTTGAATTTCATTTATATAAATCAAGTTCAAATCCATTTAATTCACTTTATTATTTCACTTCGACACCAAAATCAACTTCATTCAATATCACTTAAGTTATATTCCTTTTAAACATTATTTGTTTAGCTTAAGTTAAATTTCCACTCATAAATCCAATTCATATTTTGTTTTTCTTAACAAAATTATTTAACCACTTTAATAATTGGTTTCACTTACCTTTACCCATTCTATAAGTTATACAACTTATTTATTTAAACTTCCAAATTCATTTTATATAATCACTTTACCCTTAGGTTTAATTTCTATTTCAATAATTTATCAAATGTGGAAATTAGCCACAAGGGCCTCTTTAGCAAGTGCAATTAGTTTCTAGGACACACAACTGAAATAATTACTTTTAAGGACAAAATGCAAAATAATTAGTTTCTAAGGCCTAAAAACCTATGAAATTATGTCCTTGAAAGTAATTGGACTGCTGACTTTGTCCTTAAAAGTAATTATTCTGCTGACTTTGGCCTTGAAATTAATTTCTGTGGATGTGTGTCCTAGAAACTAATTGGACTGCAAAGTTTGTCCTTCTAGTGAAATGCCCCTTATCAAATCTGGTTCAAATCCAATTCAATTCATTTTAACTTTCCTTTAGTTAAATTCACATCATATATTTACTATGCTAACTCAAATTCTTTAACTTTACCAAAGCTAAAATCTTTATTTCATATTATAAGTCTAAAACTTGTTTCACTTATATTCATCAATTTCAATTTGGATTTTAACTTAAATTTTTTTTATCACAACAAAACTTCAATTTTCAATTTACTATGGTAGCAAATCCATCACACAGAACTCGAAAATGATACTGATGATGCTGCAGTCATCACCCATATTATTTCCCAACAATAGTAGTGAATCCAGTGCTTTTTGTTCTTTTAAAAATTTCCATTTATTTATAAATCACATTTATAAATCTTTTTCTCATATAGTTTCACTATTTAACTTTACTCATACAAGATTATTTCACAATTGTAAATCATATTAATTATAATTCCATACTTAATAATTCATTTGCTTATATACTTTATTCTTTTACAATTGTTGTTTTTATTTAGATTATTCAAACAACTTTATTAACTCATATATATTCTTACATTTTCAACAACCAAACAATCAATTTTATATACACTTTAATAATACTGAAAGAATTATTTCCTTTATACACAAAATATAATCGAGGTAAAATTATTTCATTTACCCAATTTAAAATGATACTGTGTCGGTTCATCTTATTTAAGAGTTCAGAAACCCCTATCGATTACAGTTAGCTAGACTGCACCGACCAGAATCTATAAACAATCAACCGATAAGTCAACACAATACAAAACAATTTCATATTCACTAACAAATACGCGCTCATATCTATTATTACACTCACACTCATTCTAGAGTACTACTGACTCTATCTCTAATGAGTAACACCCAACAGAGCCAAGGTTATCGCTTAACCATATGCTCTGATACCACATGTAACGATTCGAATTTTCGACTTCCGAAAATTGACATTAATACGTCCACTGTATCAACTGCCGAGTAATCGAATGCCGAAAAACCGAATTGTTATGGTTAAAAAGAAGAGGTAGAAGAAGACAGAAGAAAAAGAAAGAAAAAGAAACAGAAACAATATCAGAATCTCACATTCGCAGCGGAACAACATATAATAGATCAATGAATAATCTTTAAATCAAAGAACTATATCAGTTTATACATTACATCATCAGAGTCAATATACACACAATACATCAATGGACAGTTATACAAACTTGTCCTCACAACTGAATACACAGCGGAATAATAATATCATATACAAGTGATACGCCTCGCCATCCAGCTCGCCACTGAGCTCCAAAGCCTCCTGAAATCCAGAATGACCTGATAACCTGACTCTAGGCTGCCCGTGTGGAAAATTATGGGCACCCAGAGTTTAGGGAAGGAACAATAAACTCCAGGTCAGTCATGGGACTGGTGTGAGAACTTAAAATAGTTATTATCTTTAAAATAACAACAAAGGAAGTAAAAGACATCCGCAATGCTTTTTGTAAAATGAAACTACCATAAGACCTCCCGCAACACACACAATGCAAACGCAGAATTGGAGGAGATTTCTTCTTATGATAGTCAAACATGCTTACTACGCAAAAAAAAAAACTCTTTTGATATTATTACTAGTGCATAGTGTGGAAAACATTTCGAAAATATAATATTAATCTTAGCCAACATAGGCATTCCGCACTATGCCTACTATAGCTACCATCTAAACAGTGGTGACCACCATAAGTAAATGATAGGTTCTACAACTAAAACCGTACAAGGTTCGTATTGGGAATTGGATTTCCAACAAATGGTCAGGCTAAGGAACTTCCTACTACCACATGGGTATGCCTCTGGATGGACGTCCCAAGAACTAACTAGCTCTCTGCCAACACAAGGTCGGGTTACCTCTTACACTAGGTAACTACTACACGAATATGCCACCCCCGGTCCTTTGGGACCTTTATCCGAGGGGCCTCAAAAAAACAACAATCACACAGTAAATGAGATTGGAGTAACCACATAGGTTAAATACCAGGGCTCTATACCTGATACCACCCTTTTCCAGAAGGAAATGACATACCCTAAAGGGAGCGACCCTCATAACCTTGTCGCATCATTCCTGTTTTGACCATTTCCGGGTTGTGAGGTCCGAAGAGGTCTCGTCCACACAGCTACGCTTTTTACACAAACCTACGCTTTGATAAACAAATGATCAATAAATAATCATCACACAGCAACACTCAACATGCCACATTACCAAATTGGGAGTATATCACTGATAACCTTCAACTACATAACCTCTGAGCTCGTACGTCTCAGAGAAGGGTGTTAAGCTAAGAGAATAAATTCTCCGCCACTAACAGAAATGTATTTGAAAGAAATCAACTTTACATCTCAAAATGTAATGTCAGACATGTAACCATACAAGTCTGTTCCGGGTTCGAACAGAACCGAAGGCACTTCGAAAGAAGCCCTTGCAATCCGGGTATTCACAATCCCGATCGAAATTCCCATCACAAAGGAAATCTCTATACCGTAGCTAACGGTGCAGAGACAATCGATAGGCCATCCTATCATTTTCACAAATACCCGGTCTTCACCACCGGTCTTCAAATATTATCCATATCGTCATATCACTAATTCGGAATGGGTTATATGACACAAAGGTCCTCTCCCGGCTAATCTGAATAGTGAGCACAATATTTTAAAACATATGGATATAGGGATTTCAATTAAGTCACAACTTATTACCCAAATCCTTTCCTTTAAATGGTTTAAACAAATTACCATTTTAAATCTTTAAGCAAAAAGATTTACTTCACAAAGTTTACCCAGTTTCACAAAGATTCATTCACAAATTCCCAAATCATTTCCCATTTCAATTGGATTAACCCACTAAATCTTTAAATCAAGATTTAACTTATAGCTTTCAAAACTATTCACAATTCAAGTCTTTTACAATATAAAAGATACAACTTTTAAAATCTTCTTTGATTTCAAAATAAAGCTTAATCATCTTCACAAAGGTCAATTCATTGTTTTTCCAAACTATTTACAATTTCATTTCAACTTGAAATGTTTCGATACAAATTGGAAATCTTTTCACTTTATGAAAGCTATTATTATTTGAAAACATATAGTTTTCGTTTTGGGAAAAACTGGTTACAATTACACAGGTTAAAGCCATTTAAGTACAAAACTTGGATTCAAATTTAAATTTCCAAAACCATATTTTAAATGGTTAAAAACCCATATAAACACCCTTTATAACTTGTACAATCTTTTAGACCATAGTTCCCAAATCATTGAATTCAATTTCAAGTATTGAATTCAAAATTTAAATCAAATGATTTAAATTCCAATTTTATTAAGTTATTTAAAATAACTCTTATTTTGAAACTCATTTTCAAAAACCTTCAATTCTAATTCCAAAACTAATTTGGATTCAAAAATTCAATCTTTAGAACTGTTAAAAATCTATGACTTAACTGATTTCCACGTGAAATCCGCATTGGTGTGTGTATTGTGTAGTCCAAGGGTTTAACACAATAGTGCAACAACATTCAACCATCACAGATCACATATAACAATATAATTGATAAGCGGTATAACTATAACGCTTATCTTTCATTCACAGATCACAGATATATATATATATATATATATATATATATATATATATATCACAGATAAATAGATCACAAATCACAACACAGAACATGATATATCACAAAGCATTACATAGTTGAGATATTAAACAATTCAACATCCAATGTAATCCAAACATCCATAGATAGGATCAATTTAATCATCTGATTAATTTAAATTAGGTAAATTTCTATGAATAAATTTTACTAGTTATGGTAAATTAATAATCAATTGATTTCAAATTGATTTTCAAATTTATTTCAAAACACCAAATCAAATTTTCAACGAATTTTCAAATTACTTCCTTTTTAAAATAAATTTCTTTATCTCTTCAAATCTATTTAAAAATCCAAATTTTTTTAAATAAATTCTTCAACTTATAAATATATTAAAAATCCCTTTACTAAGCCCTTTTTCCCAAAATTTGAAATTTAATTCAATATAGTTCAAAAATAAGACTTTTATCTTTTTAAAACTCCTTTTTTAATTTATCCAATTCTCAAAAATAAGTTTTTCAATAAATTTTCAACTTAAATTTTCAAAAATCCAATTTTATTTATTTCTGGTATCCAACGATACCAAAAATATATTCAGCTAAACTGTAGCCTTCAACAATTCCAATCACAATATAATCACACACAGATTATAAATAAACAACACACAACATATGAAACAAATTCAAATGTTTGAGGAACCCAGTTGGATCCCTCCAATCTGTTTCCCTGCATCCACAGATGTTAGCACAATAGCAATTCCACTTCGAGGTGGAATATCGCGGTATATGGGATTTATAAATTACTATCCGCTATTATGCGGCGCAATAGTGTCTCACATCCGCTATATAATGCGGGAAATCAACTCCAAATACATATATAATACCAATTCCACTTCGAGGTGAAATATCGTGGTATATGTTTTTAATATAATAACCTTTGCTTAATATACGGCGTATAGGGTCTATTTCAATACAACAAGAAACAATCATCATTCAATTCACACAATCAAGCGATTTTAAATCTAACTATTTAGAATTTAAATCAAAACACAATTCGATTGAGTGAGAAGTTCTCACCTTGCTTTCAATAACGGTTGTAGTGTTTTATTTCGAATAAAATTAAACGAGCGTTTAATTTTACTCAAAATTATCACTAGCTCCAATCGACTCCAAACTAGCTCCATTGCGTAGTGCTCGACAAAATGAACCCAACGCAATTCGTTTCGTCAATTTTCGACCTTGTATGACAAAGTTATGGTATTTAGAAGTTTATACGATTTTTAATAAAATTAATTTCATTTTCTTTTTAAAATTTTTAACCTAGCTTCATCTGGCCGTTCAATTCCTCACATCAGATCGTGGCCGCTTGTTTTGCTTTCTTCCTCCTTCAGGTTACACGCGCGAGATGAACCCAATAGCCGCCACTACCAATTGAATTATCGAGCCTCCATCACGCACTTTAGCCCGATCAACTACTTCCACTTCGAAGCCAAGGCAAAGCTCTACCATCGCCTGGAACCACATGGCACTCGGCCACCCCCTGCCTCAGAAAACGTGCATGAATGCCGGCCATTGTAGCTCGATTTGCCGTCGATCTGCTTCGTTGTTTACGATCATAGCCGTTGAGAATGTAGATCTCACGATGCTCTACAACTTTCATTTAGGAATCGAAAGCTAAAAGTGCTTGGATCCAGAGATAATCGAGGTGGAAGATGGGTGTTTTCTGGCCATTGGAAATGAAAATGGCGGCCACAACCCTAGCTAGGGCTTTGAGTGGAAAACAGAAATTGTGACGTCCTTTTATAGAAAATTGACAAAAACACTATTCATCCGAGATTTTCCGAACTCCAAACGAAGCGTGCCGGCCGATGTTTCTAAGGTTTTACCCGCGTTCCGGACACAATGGAACGTGTTCGGAGGCTAATTCTGTCATATGTGCGAGTTACGGAATTAAACGATCAAATTTAAATTAAATCGGTTAAAACGATTTCTATGCGTTTTGGCTTGCCCCGGACAAACCGTAAATCTGATTGACACGAAATTTGAAACCTTACAATAATATAACATTACGGATCCGATGAAACTAATTTCGTCGAAATCCGAGACTGTTCAAAAAATGACTATTTTTACTAGTCAATTAAATATTAAAATATTCAATTTCTACAATTTAACTTTTAATTCAATTTCAAAAGTTTACAAACATCATTCTAACTCCAATATGATTTAATATAACTTTATAAATCATTTTTATTCACATTTAATCCAATTTCCAATTATTTCTGGAATTTCAAATATTAAATTATCGGTTTAATTAAAAAATTAAATCACTAAATTCGAAATTTAATTCATTCGGCTTATAAATCTTAATTGTTGATATTTAAAATTAATTAAATATCTGAATTTCAAATGACAAAAATTCTGGGTTGTTATAGACTAGCTCATAGTGGCACAACAGAGATAGAAAGCCAATCAAAGGGTAGAATTAGGACTTCGCTTAATTACAGTAGGATTAGGATTTCAGCCTAATCAAAGCAGCAATCTAAGACAAGTGCAAACAATTGAAAATGATCAGAACTATTTAAGCAAAGCAAACAGTTAAACAATATTCTATTCCAACTTTATCTTTTCCTTTATTTCCTTTTATACTAGAACTGCTGATAAGTCTATTATCTTTACCTTGCTTAAAAATACTAGTAGTTACTTCCAATCACCAGACTTATAGTCTGACCCACTCCTCTATTTCCTTTTTTTCCCTCTATAGGCCAGCAGAGGCAAGGACGGTAGATTTTCAGCTTTCTTGGAGGGATATTCTCGGAGATTCTTCATGTATTCTTCTTATTCAGTTTTCTTTTCATTTGACTTTTGGGATGTACTGGTACTTGTTGAGAGGGATGATTTTATTTATGTACTTTGATATTGTGACTAAGATTGTATTTTTCATAAGACATGTATTTGGTATTTTGAGACATATTTTGGTTATGACTTATTTATGAGATTTTTAATTTTTAATGAGTTACTGTTTTCACTGTTTTATTTATTTGTATTGTGAATCTTATTCTCCGTAAAGTTTTAAATATATCTACAACGCACTACGTCTTTTAGTGTGCCATTTTGGGTATAATAAGGGGTGTGTGGTGTTTCACTTGGTATAAGAGCCTAAGGTCACAGGATTCCTAAAAGTTTGTTTTTAAAGTAAAGTATTTTTGAAAAGTAACATATTTTCAAAGTATTATTTAGAAAGAAACTCTTGTTATATAAATAGTTTTTCAAGTATAAAAGAGTTTTTATAAAAATCCCCTTAAAGTCCAGTTCAATCTTCTTTCGATCCTTTCGATCCTAAATTCTCTTTTTCTTTGCATAACATGGTGGATGCCCCTAATCTTCCTAAGGGTATCCAAGTCCCAGGCTGGTTTTGTAGATACCTTCAAGCTACGACACCAGAGGTGCAAGGGTAAGCACCCAATCTAGCACCGGCGGATGGAGATTCCATTAATCCGCCCGTAGCAGCCAATTTCTCTAAGACATGCAATGACTTCGCTAATCTAGGAGGTAAGACATTTTCTGGTATGGAGAATTTCGTGGAAGAACGAGCTTGGTTGAGTAGTACGGAGCGGATATTTAGGCTGTTGGGATTGGAGGATCAGTAGAGAGTTCAGCTTTCATCTTGGCAGTTGAAAGGAGAGGCTTCTTGTTGGTAGGAGATTGTTGAGTTGGAAGGTAGAAACATTGGTTGGAATGGGTTCCGAGAAAGATTTGAGAGGAAGTTTTTGTCACAAGCAGAAGAAAGTATGCAGTTAGAGAGGTTCATTAGTTTGAAGCAAGGAAGTCTTTCAGTAAAGGAGTACATCAACCAATTTAATGAGTTATCACAGTTTGGGATGGAGCTTTTCAATACACCGCACAAGAAGGCCATGAAGTTTGCTAAGGGATTGAATTAGCTCCTCTAAGGGTTGTTATTGACTCATGTATCGATGGGAGCTACATATGAGTCACTGGTGGAGATGGCCCTCATGTCTGATGCAGCTAAGAAAGGAGAGTCTAAGGAAGTTCCTAAGTCGGAGAATTCTAAGAAGAAGTGGTGGAAAGATAAGAAGGGTAAGGATAAGAAGAAAGTAGGAGGACCTCAAAAGCAGATCAAGAAAGGCGGGAAATGGAATAGCTATGGAATGGTTGGTCATTACGCAAAAGACTATAAGAAGGCAGCAATGAAGGGGAAGTCTTTCAATTGTGGACAGCCTGGTCACTTTAGTAAAGTTTGTCCTCAGAAGACGGGGCAGGGAGCATGCACACCTACAGAGTAGATACAGGTTTCGGATGTGGCACCTTCTAGCAACAGACCAGATAGAAGTAGGAAAGTCACCGTGGAAGGTTTGATCTCTATTTTGGATTTTCCTTTTCGGACTCTTTTTTATTCTGGAGCATCACACTCTTTTATTTCCAGTCCCTTGGTTGATTGTTTGCACTTAGATATCTCTTTAATAGTAGACCCCATTGTTGTTTAAAACCCCATAGGAGCATCGGCACATTTATCCCTGATTTGTAGGGGTTTGAAATTTTTTATTCTACGTGTAGAATTTGACTGTGAAGCCTATGTACTGGGATTTTCGGGGTATGGAATGATTTTGGGGATGGATTGGTTATCCACTTATGGAGCGATATTGGACTGCGAGAGGAGAATCGTTAGACTAGAGACATGCAGCGGTAGGACTCTCGAGGTTTCTTGGGACCCATAGGGGTCAGTCATGTTGAGCTTCCGTTATTCACTTGATTCATCACTAGTAGAGTTAGAGTCAGTACCCATTGTCAGAGATTTTCCAAACGTTTTCGAGGAGGTTAGGGGACTACCCTCTAAGAGAGAGATCGACTTTAGGATCTATCTTAATGACAATGCTAAGCCAGTGGCATTGCCCGTGAGACATATGGCTCCTAGGGAGAGGAAGGAGTTAAGTAAGCAGATAAGTGAGCTATTGGAGAAAGGCTTCATCAGAAGGAGCATATCTGAGTTGGAGCGCCAGTCATCTTCGCTACAAAGGCGGATGGTTCCCTTCGACTTTGCATAGACTATAGAGAGTTGAATAAGCTTACGAAGAAGAACCGTTACCCACTTCCTAGGATAGACGATTTTTTCGATCGGCTAGTATGCTCTTCAGTATTTTCTCAGCTTGATTTGGCTACCGGATTTCATCAGCTTAGAGTCGCTAACGATAGTATCGATAAGACAGCCTTTAGGACATTAGACGGATTCTTTGAGTGGTTGGTTATGCCATTTGGGCTAACCAATGCCCCAGCCTATTTTGTAGATTGATGAGCCGTGTTTTTAGGGATGTCCTAAATAAGTTCGTGGTAGTATTCGTGGATGACATTTTGGTGTTTTCCAAGAGTATGGAAGAACATGCTATTCATCTAGAGGAGGTTCTTCGTACACTTCGTGTTCATCAGTTGAAAGAAAAATTCTCGAAGTGTCATTTTTGACGAAAGGAAGTGCGTTTCTTGGCGCATGTAGTCTCAAAGGAAGGTTGGGTTGTGGATCCCGCTAAAGTAGTAGCAATACAATATTGGAAAGCCCCCTAAGAACGCTACTGAAGTTAGAAGCTTCCTAGGTTTGGCTAGCTATTATAGGAAGTTTATTAGAGATTTCGCTAAGATTTCAGCACCGCTTACTTGCCTCACTAAGAAGAATGTGGCATTCGTGTGGGACGTTGATTGTGAGGATTCTTTCATGAGGCTACAGAAAGCCCTTAATAGTGCACCAGTGTTAGTTTTACCCGACGGAGCTAAGCCTTTTACAGTATACACCGATGCATGTAAGATGGGTCTTGGAGCAGTATTGATGCAAGAAGGGAGGGTAGTATGTTATGGAAGTAGGCAGTTGAGGACTCATGAGAGGAACTATCCTACCCATGATTTGGAGTTATCCGCTATTGTTTCCGCGCTCAAGTCTTGGAGGCATTACTTGCTAGGGGAAAGGTTCGAGCTCTTCGCTGACCATAAATCATTGAAGTACCTGTTCTCACAAAAGGATTTAAAATTGAGGCAGCAGCGTTGGATAGAGTTTTTGGCATACTTTGAGATAGCTTATACCCCTAGTAAAGGAAATGTAGTAGCGGATGTGTTGAGTAGGAAGAGAGCAACACTTAGTATAATGTTCGTAGAATGGAAAAGCCTAGAGTTTATTTCCACTTTTGATTTTAAGCCCTCTACGGACATTACCCCTGGATTGTTAGCAGCACTTGAGTTGAGGCCTACCCTCATAGATCAGATTGGATCGAGGCAGCGAGAGGATGCCAAACTCGTGGATATTCTAGATAGGACTAGTAGAGGAGAGGTCTCTAGACATCTCCAATGCTATGCCATAGATGGTAGAGGGTGGCTAAGGAGAGATGGAAGACTTTGTATTCCCCACACCGGTTTCATGAGAGCGGTTCTAGCAAAGGCACACCATTTGCGTATGACTTCATCCGGGTGGTGATAAGATGTATAGGGACATGAAAAGAGTATTTTATTAGAGTGGAATAAAGAAGGATGTGGCAGAGTTTGTAGCTAGGTGTCTTGTGTGCCAAAGGGTTAAGACGGAGCAGCAGTAGCCCAGAGGATTACTTCAGCCATTGGATGTACCCGATTGGAAGAGGGATAATGTTTCGATGGACTTCATAGATGGTTTACCCCGATCTAGAGAATACCAGTAATTGGGTGATTGTAGATCGGTTGACTAAGAGTTCCCACTTCATTCCGACAAGAGTAAGAGATGACACCGTATTTGGCATCTTTATACATTCGTGAGATAGTCCGAGTTCTTGGAGTTCCCTCTAGCATTGTGAGCGATAGAGACCCTATCTTTACTAGTGAGTTTTGGAGGAATTTGCAAGAGGCTTTAGGGACGCGGCTTAGATTGAGTATAGCCTATCATCCTCAGATGGATAACCAAACAAAAAGAGTTAATAGAGTGCTTGAGGATTTGTTGAGGATGTGCATTCTTGTTTTTGGAGGAACTTGGGAAGAGCATCTTCCATTAGTGGAAATCGCGTATAAAAATAGTTTCCAAGCTAGCATTGGAATAACACCTTTCGAAGCTCTTTATGGAAGGCCGTGTAAGCCAACTTCATGTTGGTTGGAGTTTACGGAGAGATTTCTACTTGGTCCTGACATGGTTAGGGATACTTCAGAGAAGATAGATTTGATTGGAACGAGGATTAAGACAACTCAAGATAGGTAGAAATCTTATGCGGACAAGCAGAGGAGGGATATTGAGTTTGAGGTAGGAGACTTGGTTTTCATTAAAGCATCTCTGCTAAGGAAGGTGGTGAGATTTGGATCGAGTGGGAAACTAGCCCCCAAATTCGAAGGACCATTCCCCATTGTAGAAAGAGTAGGGAAGATAGCGTATCGAGTGAAGCTACCAGAGAGGCTCGCAGGAGTGCATGATGTTTTTCATGTTTCACACTTGAGAAAGTGCCTACATGATTCAGCAGAGGTTGTGGAGCCTAGTTAACTTGAGGAGGTTGAAGTGGAGAGAGAAGCATCAGTTTGTCGTATTCCAACCAAGATCATTGGATGCGATCTCAAGAAGCTTAGGAATAAAGAAGTTACGTTAGTAAAGGTGCAGTGGGGAGATAGTGTTGACGACGCTACGTGGTAGGCTGAAGAGAAGATTCATACCTCATATCCGTATCTCTTTGATAGTAAGTTTTCGAATTTCCTATTTCCGTCTTTAGTTTTGAATAGGTTCTTTCCTTTATTATCCTTTGGGAGGGTAGATCTTAGGATTTAACCTATGGATGATAGGATTTGATGTAAACATGTTATTAGAACATGTTATGTATAATGGATGCTAGTGGTTGCAAGTGTTTGCTAGTGGATGCTAATGGATGCGTATATATACACTAGGCACTATTATCCCTTAGGGACCGGCTTAACTAGGTCATTAGAGCATATGCATATGGATGTGTGTGCATTTGCATTTTTATTTTATTCCATAGTTGTTATTAATGGATGATTGTCATATGATTGTTGCATTCGGATGATGATTGTAGCATGCATATAGAACTATCAATTAACATTAGCAAATTTTCATTCATTTAGATACATAGCACGGACATGATTGCATAAAAAGGAGGTCGACTGAATCAGTAGACCGCTTAATCTTTTGCATTAGTTAGGGACATTGACACTACACTATTTGCATATATATATCATGAATTGCATTAGAAAAACCTAAGGACAATGGATGTAATGGGTGGTGGTTGAGTAGTTGGTTGTAGAACTTGGATGAAAACATTTATTTCATTCTTCTGTCCTTAGAGATTTCGGGGACGAAATCCTTTAAGGAGGGGAAATGTAACAACCCGAAATTTAAGCTATAATAATAAAATAACGAATTGATTAAATAATAAAATAACTTTGTGAAATTATCAGAATTGAGCCACGGGATTTGCATCATTGTGTCCGTGGTAATTTTCTTGTCAATTTTCATATATAGTTCGTCAGAATCTGAGCTAGAACGAAGAAGATACGAATTAAACAAGAAAACGAAGAAAAAGAAAATATAAAAAATAAATAGGGCAAGGTCGAACCTAGGGTCGACCTTAGCTTGTGTTGGTCAACACTAAGGACGACCCACATTTGCATTTGGATGTGAAATCGTCCAGTTTCGAGCAGTGACGTGATTTTGCAATTTCCTTGAATCTTGTGCGTCCGTACTTCCATCCGACGGTTCCCATCGAACCTATGACGTGGTTGCACTAGATTTAATTTCAAATCCAATGGTCTGAGATCCACAAGTGACACTATAAATAAGACCCTAGGCCTATCTATTTTTCTCATTCAGATTTTCTCTATTTGGGTTCATTGCCTGAGGCTGGACCCTAAAAGGAATATTTTTTCAAGGAGAAGATCTTTTTAATTAAAGTATTTTATACCCTAGAAGTGGATCTGAGAAGGCCAAGAAAAAAAGCTAAGGACCACAGGTGAGTGTTTAAGTAAGTATTTTAGATTTTTAAGTAATTTAAAATAATAGGGTTCTCAATAGTTGTAGTTTTTCTGCAATTTTGAGACCGCTTTTATATAAGTTGTTTAAAGTTAATTTTTAATGTACTTTTCAGTCTATTTTGTTCAGCTATTTTTATTTAGCTATTTTATTCATTTATTTACAGTTATTTACTGTTATTTACAATTATTTGTATTTTATTTACATCTGTTTCACGTTAGAATTCAGCCTGTAAATTTTAGTTCTTTTTATTCCTTTTTACGCGAATAAAAAGAGGATAATTTGCTAATATGGACTAAATTATAGGAATACTAAATTTACAGAAAATTTGATGTAAATAAGAAGAACTGTAATAAAAAGAATATAGACTGAAATATGCAAATTTGACATTTGCAAGCAAGTTTATAACTAGTAGTTATAACTAAAAAGACAAGATAAAAGAGAAATTATAACGTTTATTATAATTAAATAGAAAGAACAGAAAAGGCTTATTTTAAAGACTTGCACTAAGTTAGTAAGCAAATATTGCAGAGATAATAGAAGAGGCTTATTTTAAAGACTTAGAATAAATTAATAAGCAAATAGAGCTGAATTAACAGAAGAGGCTTATTTAAAAGACTTTAGTCAGGAACAGTTGGTCTCATAATAGATTAGGTGGGGCCGGGACACACTTATGTTGTTTAGGGTAGATAAGAGGTCAACAAGTAGAAGCCCAAATCAGGGTATTTGGGCAAGGGGCGCAACTAGATTTTGTTTGTTAGGACCTGTACCGATAGCATTGCACTTCAGTCAGGAACTGGTGGTCTCACAACACACTCAAGTGAGGCTGGTTATGCTGTTTAGAGTAGGTAAGAGGTCAAAAGAGGTAGCAACAAATAGTGTGAACCGAACGGTGGCCGAGCGTGCGGCCTTGGTGCAGGGATATAAGTCCCTACTGAGTTCCAAAACGCTAAACATGTGTCTTTTTGCTATGGGAACAACAGGATGAGACTAGCTCACATTGGCATAACAGAGATAGAAAGCAGATCAATGGGTAGAATTAGGACTTCGGCCTAATTACAGTAGGATTAGGATTTCAGCCTAATCAAAGTAGCAATCTAAGACAAGTGCAAACAATCGTAAATGATCAGAACAATTTAAGCAAAGCAAACAGTTAAACAGTATTTTATTCCAGCTTTATCTTTTCCATATTTCCTTTTATACTAGAACTGTTGATAAGTCTATTATCTTTACCTTGCTTAAAAATACTAGTAGATACTTCCACTCACCAGACTTATAGTCTGACCCACTCCTCTATTTCCCCCATTTTCCCCATAGTTCAGCAGAGGCAGGAACAGTAAATTTTTAGCTTTCTTGGAGGGATATTCTTGAAGATTCTTCATGTATTCTTCTTTTTTAGTTTTCTTTTCATTCGACTTTTGGGATGTACTAGTACTTGTTATAAGGGATGATTTATTTATGTACTATGATACTGTGACCGAGATGGTATTTTTCATAAGACATATGTATTTGGTATTTTGAGACATATTTTGGTTATAACTTATTTATGTGGTTTTTAATTTTTAATGAGTTACTGTTTCTGCTTTTTTATTTATTTGTCTTGTGAATCTTAGTCTCTGTAAAGTTTTAGCTATACGTACAACGCACCACATCTTTTAGTGTGCCCTTTTGGGTATACTAAGGGGTGTGGGGTGTTTCATCATTGTTTGGTAGATAAGCTTGACCTAGAACACTCATACCTAGTTACTTCCTTAAGGGTTGCAAATCCTATAGGAAGGTATGCGACACTTGGGATGAAATATGACCACCTAGAGTTTGATTTGTTAGGTCATACCTTTATTGCAGTTTGCATGTATTTGATTTCGTAGGGTTCGGAATTATTTTGGGTATGGTTTGGTTATGTAAATACGATGCTAGGATATTCTACCATGATAGAAAAATATCACTGAGACATCCTGATTGTAGTGATCAGATTATAAACTCCATAGAAAACCCTAGTTTTGAGGTTAATGCTTTGTTGGGTGTTGTAGAGATGAAAGACAAGTTTAATCGCATTTTCGTTGTTAGAGAATTCGCAGATGTCTTTGTACCTGTAGCAAGTTTTCCACCAAAACGAGCCATTAAATTTCAGATAGATTTGGTACCAGGAGAAGAACCAATGAGTAGACCACAAAGCAGAATGACACCTACCAAGATAAGGGAGTTAAAGGTGCATTTGGTGGATTTGGAAAGTAATAATTTTATCAAGCCAAGCAGTTCGCCATGGGGAGCAGCCGTAGTGCTTGCTAAGAAGCTGGATGGATCGTTAAGGTTATGTATCGATTATCGTAAGTTGAATGAGAAGACGATAAAGAATCGCTATCTGTTACCTAGAATTGACGATTTGTTCGACCAGTTGAGTGGAGCCAGAGTGTTTTCCCAGTTGGATTTAGCAACAGAGTTCCATCAACTTAGAGTGGTAGAGGATATTATTCCTTTGCGGTGTTTATAACCAGATATGGATCATATGAATGGTTAGTAATGCCGTTCGGACTAACTAATGCGCCAGCATTCTTTGTAGATTTAATGAACCGAGTTTTCCAAGAGCACTAGGATAGGTTATGTTGGTTTTTATAGATGATATTTTGATATACTCTAAGGATAAGAGAGAGCATGAAGTTCATCTTAGAGTGGTGCTTGAGGTGTTGGGGCAGCATCAGCTGAAAGCGAAGTTTTCGAAGTGTCATTTCTGGAAGAAAGAAGTGAAGTTTCTTGGTCATGTATTCTCAGAGAAAGGGTTGTCTGTAGATCCGACTAAGATCGAGGCAGTGAATAATTGGAGGAGACCCGAGATAGTGATTGAGACAAAGAGTTTTCTTGGATTAGCGGGGTATTATCGGAGATTCGTAAAGGATTTTTCGCGGATAGCAGCACCGACGACCAAGCTAAAGCGAAAGGATGTGAAGTTTATTTGGACTGATAAGTTTGGGAAGGCATTCCAGAATCTAAAACACTTATTGACTAATGCACCTGTGTTAGTTGTTCCATAAGGGAATCAGGATTTAGTAGTGTATACAGATGCATGTGGAATAGGATTAAGAGCAGTGTTAATGCAAAGAGGTAAAATGATTGCCTATGCATATCGAAAGCTTAGACCGCATGAGGTTAGATATCCAACGCATGATTTGGAACTAGCCACGGTAATTTTTGTGCTGAAGGTGTAGAGACATTATCTTTTAGGAGAAAGATTCGAGTTGTATACGGATTATAAGTCGCTGAAGTGTTTATTCTTCAAGAAGGAGTTGAATATGAGACAGTAGAGGTTGTTAGAGTTTATAGCCGCTTATGACTTCGGTACTGAGTACACACCAGGAAAAGGCAACAAGGTTGCATATGCACTTAGTAGAAAACATCAGAATGAAGTGTTGGCGATGATAGTTGAGTGGAAAAATTTGGAAGCATTGATGAAATGCAGAGTACAGTGGAGATCTAAAGCTTGATCAAGTAAGGAAAAAGTTATGTTGTCATGTTTAGATGCTCGACCAATGATGATCGAAAATATTGCTTCTTAGCAGAATGAGGATCCATTATTAGTTGAACAGATTAGGAAGTTAAGAGATTGAATAGAGAGCGATGACTTGAAAGATTTTAGCCTTGACAAGAATGGGTGGTTAAGAAATAAAGGATGGTTATGTATTCTGAATGTGGGAGACATTTGGATGGAAGTTCTTGAAGAATTCCATTGTTCGAAGTTCATGATTCATCTTGGAAGGACCAAGATGCATCAAGATATGAAGAGGATTTCCTTCTAGGAAGGTATGAAAGGAGATGTAGGCTTATGGGTGAAGTAGTGTTTGAACTGCCAACGGGTAAAAGCCGAACATCACAAACCAAGTGGGTTACTCCAGCCTTTAGATATTCCAGTTTGGAAGTGGGATTCTATTTCTATGGATTTTATAGATGGGTTGCCAAGGTCAAATAGAGGAAATGAAAGTACATGGGTCATAGTGGACAGGTTGACCAAGAGTGCCCATTTCATTCCAGTTAAGCCAACCAGGACGGCGCCTATTTTAGCTAAGTTATTTATGAAGAATATAGTTAGACTGCATGGAATTCCCAGTAGTATAGTAAGTGATAGAGATTATTTATTCACTAGCGAGTTCTGGAAAAGTCTATAAGATACTTTAGTTATCAAGCTCAAGATGAGTACCGCTTACCATCCACAGACCGATGGCAAACGGAAAGAGTTAATAAAGTCTTGGAAGATTTGTTATTAGCTTGTGTGCTAGATTTTAGAGGATCATGGGAAGACCATCTATACTTAGTCGAGTTTTCGTATAACAACAATTATCAGGCTAGTATAGGATGACACCGTTTGAAGCATTGTATTGAAGGCCATGCAAATATCCAGTTTGTAGGCTAGAGACCGGGGATAGGTTGGTCCTTGGTCCAGATTTAGTCAGAGAAGCGGTATAGAAGATTGAGTTTGATTCGAGCTAGGATGAAAGAAGCTCAGTCTTGGCGGAAAAGTTATGCTGATAGAAGATGGAAAGACTAGGAGTTCTCAGTTGGAGATCATATTTTCGTCAAGGTATCACCGATGAAAGGTGTAATTCGATTTAGGAAATCGGGGAAATTGACACTAAGATTTGTTGGACCATTTCCTATTATAGAGAGGATCGGAAAACTCACATATACGGTAGAGTTATAGAACAGTTTGGCAGGAGTCCATGATGTTTTTCATTTCTCTCATCTAAGGAAGTGTATTCGAGATCCGAAGACTACTATAGCACCAATTATGTTAGAGGACTTAGTAGTGGAACCGAATTTGACTATAGTTAGTAAGCCAGTTCGTATAGTCGCAAGAGATGAGAAGAGGCTAAGGAACAAGAAAGTCAGATTAGTCGGAGTCTAGTGGAGTGACGACGAGAGAGACTTACTTGGGAAATTGAGAGCAGGATTTGAGATACTTATCCTAACTTGTTGCATGGTATGTTTCACCTTTCTGATTTATTTTGATGTGTGCCTTATCGTAATTTTGAGGATGAAATTCTTTAAGGGGGAGTATGTAATTACTCTAATTTTGATTTACATTATTTAGGGCATTTAATTAGTTAAATTAAATAAAGTAATGTAAATGATTAAGGGATTGAGATTTGTATAATATAAAGGTAGCCATGCCTAGTTAAACTAATGAACTAAGGAAAAATAAAATGAACTAGATAAGGGAAATTACATAAGGGCAATATAGGAATAAGATACATTCTTATACCCTAAACCATTAGGGCTACTTTCATTTTACAAACGTTCACAAACTAAACAAATTATAACCAAGGTCGGCCACCATTAGAAGAGGAAGAAAAGCTAAATCAAGAGGAAAAGCTTAATTAAATTCAATCTAAGATCAAATCTGAACTCCTTAACAACAAAGCTAAGGTGAATAATAGGTTACATCTCATATTTTTGATGTTTTCGGTTTTTAGAATCAGATCCGAATGTTTTTGCACGTATATTGCCATGTTTTCAATGTTGGATATATATATATATATGCATATATATATATATATATGCTTGTTGATGAATTTTGCTTATTCATATTAAATTTATGATAAGTTTTGTTTGAAAAACCTATCAAATGATATCCAAATGCCTTGCGATTTTAATATATGGTCAAAATGATATTTTAGTCATGGGTTTCGAGTTTCATAATTTTTTGAATTAATATGGATTTAATATTAATTTTCTAGTGAAGAAAATATTTAATTTGGTTTAAAATTAACTATGGTTATTTTATATTGTTTTTGGGTCAGAAATTAATTTATGTTAGAAAACATATTAAAAATGATTTATGAGAATTTTTGTAGAATTTTCCTAAGTGTTTAATAATTATATAAAATTATTTAAGGTGTAGGGCTTAAATGTTTTATATATTATAAAAGGAGAAATGGCATTTTGTAAACATTTTAAATTATTTACTTCTGAAATTTTAGCAGCACTTTTAGAAAAGAAATTAGCAACCAATCATATGTTGACAAATAAAGCAGGTTTGTTGAAAATGAATTACTTTTTAAAGTTAAAAATCAGTTTTACCATGTTTTTCTTGTTTTGCCACTTTCGGCAGCACCTTTCGACTTGGTACTTCCGCCTCCAACCAGTTCAAAACCAATACACATGGTATCAAAGACTTGGTACGTAGTGAATTAGACATAGGCGAAAGGTATATAGTCGAAACAGGGGTTCCCAAGGGGTTGAAGCCTAGTTTTGCTTTTAAAAGGAAATGTGCTTGCTTTGCTTTTGAAAAGAAAGCTTTCGACTTATATAGCTTTATATTTGGTCAAATGTTTTTAAGAAATGGTTCCGAAAGAGATTGCACCTTTGTTTTAAGAAATTTCTTTCGAAGGGGGTAGAAACCTAACCTGCCGCCTTTTTCCTTTCGAAGCAGTGCCTTCAAAAGGGTTCCTTTGTTTCAAAATTATAGCCGCTTCTGCAATGCTTTCAAAGGGATTGGTTTCGACACACTTCTTTTACTTAGGAAATTGCTTTCGAAAGATTGCTTTCGACATAGTTGTTTCAAGACCCTTTTGATGTTTTAAAAGTTAAACCCAAAGGTTTCGACAGGAATGGTTTCAGATGGTTTTGAAAGGTTGTTTGCACATATTTTAACTTAAACCCTATGCTTTCGAAAGGTTTGTTTTAAGTAAATGTTTTCAAAAGGGTAACTAATAAAGGTTTCGAAGGGGAGGTTCTCCAATATTTTTGAAAGGTATATGATAAAGGTTTCGAAGGAGTGATTCCCCAATGTTTTTGAAAGGATTACCTTAGTGTTTAAATGAAAAGTTTTTCAATGTTTTGAAAGGCATGTTTAAATTGTTTTAAAAGGGGATGTCTAAGGTCTATAAAGATTTCGAAAGAGATGTTTTCAATGTTTTCGAAAGGCCTATGGTAAATGGTTTCGAAAGGTATGATTTGGCCTTTCGGCCTATGGTTATAAAGTAAAGTAGTTTACTTGTATCGAAATGGGTAATTTCAATGGTTTCGAAGGAGAATTGATTAAAGGTTTAAACAAAGGTTTTGAAGGTTTTCATCAACTATGTTTTGAGTAAAGCATATTTCATGGCAAAGAGATTTGAGTAAAGAAAATAGTATATTTTCCTTGTTTAGGTATGATTTAAAGGGATTAAATCATTTTGAAAAGCTTTTCAAGGAAAATTTAAAGGGTTGTTAACCCTAAGTAAAATGACTTAGATATTTGCATACCAGATGAGACTGGTGTAGGGTCACGCCCTTTACATTAGCCTTAGCCCCAAGCTAAATTAGTCTAAAATTCCAGTGTGTGGGGCTTAGTCACAAGTAAGACTTAAATGATGGTTACACACAGAAAGGAATATATATACAGAGAAGAAGGATAGGTTATTGCTGAGCCCGAAAAACCATTAGGATCAGGTGACCCTTGGAGAAGTAAGTTAAGGACAAGCTGTCCAGAAGTTTGTTTGGTAGGCCCTGGTCAGCCAACGGTTAGTAGTTAGCAATAAAACTATATTTTTTGAACAGATGGTCCATTTGTTACCTGTTTATAAGCATATATATATGATATTGCTATTATTGTTATAATCAGTTTGATCGAAGGATTATAATTTGCAAAAAGATATGTTTTGAAAGGTTTGAGGAGAAACCCGTTCCAGTAAGTGGCGTGGTCCCAATTAATATCAGTAAATCGAGATGTAATATATTATTCACACCAGGCTTTATGTCTGACTCGAAATTTATGTTTTTCCCTTATACTCTCGTGTGCTCAAAATCGATTTGAGTATATTTAGAGCTAAAGGTTTTTAGGTTTAGTAGGTGGACGAATAATGCTTTCGGATACAAGCATGAGGCTGAAGTTAGCTAATTAGGAGTTGACACTATAACAAAACAGCCATTTTACAACGGGCAATGCCCGTTGTAATATGGATTTCGCAACGGGCATGCGCCCGTTGTATTAGGCCTCGTTGTAATAGGTCGACCATATTTTACAACGGGCAATGCCCGTTGTAATATGGATTTCGCAACGGGCAATGCTCGTTGTAATACATGAAATTGCAATGGTTTCTGGCCGTTGCAAAATAAATGAAAATTTTAAAATAAATTACAGCAGCATCCATGCAGTACATCCATACCAATAATGAATAATTTAACGAGTAATAAATATTATCATAAAACAACCAAAATCACATACGAAAAGACTAAAAGCTAGGTCATAAAATTCCAACACATTCCAAAAAGTTAGATAAGTTTACATCGGCATAGTTCTAATATACACATGACAACTAGTTTCATAACAACCATTTCCAGACTTCCACTGCCAAGAAACTGCAGTCAAAACTAGCATCCCCAAATATTACTCCATCGCCATCACAACCCACTGCTTTCAGCATTCGCACTGCCTCCACAGTGACCATCTCCTTTCAAGTGACCAGCAACCAAGCATACACATCACTGTCTTCAGACCCACAAAATGAACAAAAAAAGGTTCATTAACAAATAAATTACCTGCTCCAAAATCCACAAAGCCTTAAACTTGCCAAAATAAGAAACAGAACTGCTATACTCTGCGATAACAAACAACAAGTGAGTAAAACTTATATTATTTCTACCATGCTAATTATATTTTGTTAATGATTTTAACAATAAAATTGTACCAATTATATATACAGCATAAATTATCAAACCAATGATTTTTTTAGACGGATCTATAGGAATATGACCCTGCCAATTCATAAACTGTTACGCAACGGTCGTTACATCAATATTTTGTACACATGAATCAAATTAATAATTTTAAGTACAACGCATATGTGGTGCATACACTACCTTTTTCTAGGATTATGGAACCAACTGTATTTCAATAGTACATGCATATTGAAAATCCACCCTAAAAGGTAGATAGTTTGTTGTTGGCATGATATGCTTTATAAAATGAAAAGTACAAGTAAATTATAAAGTTTGGAAAGTACATTGTCGGCCATCAAATGCAATAGCCAACTTTATTTTCGAAAATTGCCTAGGATGAAAGCTTTGTATATGAACCTACTTCAAGACATGAATACTTAATGTATGAATAAATTATCAAAGCTTGATTAGCATACTTTAGCATGTTTAATAATTCAAAGCACATACGAAATTCAACTGACAAGACAAAGCAATATAATAAATTATAATACATTTTAGCATAGGCATGTATAGGTACATATCTGCATACAAAGATTCTTGTCATTTACAGTTTAATTTATAAACATTGGTATCAAAGCTATAAGCTTAAGCAACTATAAATCTTTGATGAAGTTTTGGTTCTTAAAATATAGAGTATAGAAAAAATATAATTCTTTGTTCAAGTTCTTTAACAACAAATGGTTTGCAAAACATATAAGTAGTAAAAAATGAAAAGGTAACTTTTATGCACCAGTTGATAGGTACTTATTTAAATTCAATAATAAACTTATAAACAATCTCCCTAGAAAAGCATATTCTTAATGGTGCTAGGCTACAACCATGTTTGACTTTACTTGAGCTAAGAAGAATATAAACGAATTCATGACAGGGATGCAAATTGAATCACAACAAATTATTTGAACATACAAATTATTTTTCCAAGCCAAGGATCATCAAATGAACTGACGTTCATTCCGAAATATGTGTAGTTAGTGCTTGATATACTCACTTTGACAAGGCTATGGGTAACAAAATATATATTGATATATTTAAAATACCCATACAAAGAGGATGCAAAAATAATTCAAAGCATCTGTCCAATTTCGAAACTTATAGCATGCTAACCGAATATATTTACTCAAACAACAATTTAGTTCAAACAGCAAATTTTCTCTTTGTATAAATAAAATTATAATCTCAGCAAACCAAACTAATCATAGCTATCACCAAGATTACTCAATCTATTAGAATATATGTGTGTGAGTTGAACAACTCACCTGAAATTTGAAAAGGGTGAAAAGAAGGCTGAGATGAATTACTAACTATTGCTTCTTCCTCAGGATCCAAAACCCGTTCTATAACATCAAAATTTCACAACTGCCCCTAATTCATCAACTCAAAGTCCAGCTCATCTCTCTCTGGCCCTATATCCAAATCTGTACACATCTGTTTCCAACCACATATGAACACCAGTTTGTTAGTTTTACATGTTATATTTTTCACTTACTTAAAATATTGGTTTGCTCAATATTAACTAAGAATTTGTTCGGGGAACAATATATATTGAGATTTAGCTTTATTTACAACTTCTCATTTTCACTCACATAATAAGCAGTAACGACGCTAGTAGAGTCACCGGCAACAAGTTTCAACTTCATACTGAACCACCCAAATCAATATCTCTGTTTTGTTTGGAACCCACAACCTACATAGCCAAATCATCAATTCTTTCGAATTAAACATGTTTGAAATATTGAGATATGAGACATTTGAACATAATTTGAATATAGACCTGTATTGTTGTCGAGTGAGAGAAACCAAACTTGACCATCCTCGGATTTTTTGAAGTGATCTTCTGCCCACATGTATTGTTGTCGAGGGAGGCGACTAGGGTTTTGGAGTAGATTTGGTGGAGTAGAGAGAGGGAGGAGGGAGAGATTAGGAGGACCAGCATAGAAGTTCTAGGGATTTGGGAATTAGGATTTGGGAGGAGGAAAGGATCGGTAATAAATAAATAAAATTTGTTTAGAGCCAAAATTTCAAAGTTGGAGCCAAAAAATTTGGTTTGGAGACTAAAAGAAAATTGTATACTTTGTTGCAATACAAAGTTGCAATACATTTTGCAATAAACTTTGTCTTCAAATATTATGAATAATTTTAAACTTTTACAGAAAATTTTAAAATTTTGTCTTTAAGTTCTATAAATATTTTCTAATTTTTTTATAAATTTCAATTTTCTTTAAATATTAGATACAATTATTAAAATTTTAATACTAAATAATAAATATTACTTCCTAATCATTAAATATTATTATTAATTATCAATTTTTAAATATGAAATATTAATTTTATAATTAATTATGTAATATTATTAATTATTAATTATTAAATTAAGTATTAAATACCAATAGTAATTATTAAATATTTATATTTATTACTAATAGTTAATTACTAATTATTAAATTAATTATTAAATATTAATAGTAATAGCAATTATTTAACATTAAATATTTTGTGACTGTTGTAAAATTGTAGTCTATTACAACAGACATTTTGTGAACGTTGTAAAATTGACATGTATTACAACGGGCTTGAAAGGACCGCTGTAATAGCATTCTATTACAACGGGCTATCATCGCCCGTTGTAAAAAGGGCGTTGTATAGGCATCTACTACAACGGGCCTGAACGGACCGTTGTAATAGCCTTCTATTACAACTGGCTTTTATCGCCCGTTGTAAAAATGGCGTTGTATAGGGCATCTATTACAACGGGCCTGAATGGACCGTTGTAATAGCCTTCTATTACAACGGGCAGTCAACGCCCGTTGTAAAAAGGGCATTGTAATAGGGTATTTTTGTTGTAGTGTGATATTTTAATTTCCGTTGTGATCATTGAGACAGTTTGTCTATTTAGTACACTGATCATCCAAATGGGCATATTCGTATGTCGCTCTTGGCGTATTTTATAATAATTATATTTGATCTGAACTTGGGAAACGTTTGGGATTTTGTAATGGAATATGAAACAAGTTTTGTGAAATGTAATCAAAAAAGTTGTTTTTGAAATCTGTGATTTTGTTTCATATTCATGTGCTTCTGATATTATGGATATCATTGACATTACAGTATTTTGTCATTGGAAGTTAATACTATAAATAACTACAGTATGTGTAGCGCTTAGCTTTGGGCCTCAAAATAGGGGATGTTACACTAACATTGCATAGGCTGTTTGATTTGTTAGAAGATATTTAGAAAATCCAAGAAAAAAAATTAGGAAGAGCAAAGTACATTCTCAGATATCTTAGAGGAAATCCAAACCATGGGCTTGTGTTTGGGGGCAAAGATGGAGATTTCAGCTTAGTTGGATTTTATGGTTCCAACTATGTCGGGAATAGAGATCGAAGGAAGTTAACCACATGTTATGTATTCACTCTTAGAGGGACAACTTTCAGTTGAAGATCAAGGTTATAGAAGATAATTTCTTTGTCTACTACAGAGATAGAGCTGATAACTGTTGTTGAAACGGCTAAGAAAGCACTCTACTTGAAGCGACTGATGTGTGATTTGGGCTTCGTATATCATGGGATATTGGTGAGTTGTAATAGTTAAAGTGCAATTCACTTAGTTGAAAATCTGGTCCTTAGCACAAGGATGAAGCATATGGAAGTGAGAGAAGGTTCTCATGGAGGAGAATGCAACCGATATGTTTACCAAGTCATTAACTGCTGCAAAGTTCAAGTAGTGCTCAAACTTGATCCTCTTATTGAGATGTTAGGTGCCACATGATGGCACATTGGGAGAGTGGGTTAGTAGATTAAAACGTTTGTTTTCATAGTGAAATTGAAGATTGATAGGTTTGACTTACTCGAAGAGGGTCTTTCAACACTTTGCTGGTGGGTGCTGGCCTTACCGAAGTTCTTTGACAAAGTGCAATGGACGATGGTCATATGCCAAAACTCATTGGGAAGGTATTTGTGGTGTCATATTCGAGGTTGCTTGGAGTATGGAGTTGTAGGTGAAGTTTGGATGACTTGTAAGGAAATATAGTATCAAGATTGAGATTTTAGAGCTTATGATACAATATTTCAAGATATATAGGAGAAGAAAGGCATCATTTGGAGAAGCAGAGAAGGCGTAGTGGAGATGAGACGATGGAGGGAAGAGTGGCAAAAGGAGAGACTAGAGGTCTGTAGCATGCTACAAGCTTCCAGTCGACTAGTAGAATCTAGCACTCGACTTGAACTCCTTCATGTCGACTGTTAGACCTACCAATCAATCGAGTTTTAGGAGTTTTTCAACCCGAGCACACTACTATTTTTCCAATCGTCTTGAAATCTTTTCCAGCTGACAAACACCAGTCGGCTAGTATAATTTTTAGAAGACCGGAGCGGGATTTTCTAGAGCAATTCGAGATCGAATCCATAGAGGCAATTTCTTCATTTCCGAGGTTTATTGGAGTTTTCCCGTAGATGTCTATAGAGATTTGATCCGACGATATGGAATAGATCAGATCAATATAAATAGACTTTTTAGAGTTTATTATATGCATCCAATTGGATAAAGAGAGGATTTTGTTTATATCTTCTTCTCTAGAGTTAGCCTTCATAAACAATCTTGTAATTCTCTTCTTTGTGAAGTAATAAAATCTTTCATTCCTAAAGTGATGTACATTATCTCTCGATAGTGGAACCACTGTAAATCATGTATGTGATTTTATTTTTCTGTTCATTACATCTGTGATTCGTGATTTGAGATATGAATTTTCTGTTTGCTCCATCTCACTATCAACACGATCCAATTATTTCCGTTACATTGGGGTTGGTTTGTTTATGTGAATTTTCCCCAACACTTCATAAACTTGATTTTGTAATTCCGAGTAAATCTCGTAGTCTTCTAAAATCTTCATGTTTCAGAACCTTAGTAAAAATATTGTCACTTGATCATGTGAACTAATATATTTCATTTGCATTATCTTTCTCCCAATCCACTATCGAATAAATTGATAGTGTGCAAGTTCGATTATGGAAAACAGAACTTTTAGCTAGTGCAATTGTCTTATTATCCACAAGTCTCCATTGCATTGTGTTATGGTATATGCAATTCATTCAATAAATCCCGATTAATATAGCATACGATGCACTAAAGTTTAAGTATAAACATATTCAACTTTATAAGTAGAAAGTGTCACAATACGTTGCTTTTTTTGAACTGTAAGTGAAAGTTGTATCTCCCTTGAAAAAAAAAATTTGGCAGTACTTCTATGTTCATCAATGTCTACAATCCAAATTATCGCTATAGTCAACCAAATGAAGTTATTTGAGCGTAAATATTACGGTTCAAAATAGAATATAACTTCGATATATCTGAGGATTCTTTTTGTTGTCTGCATATTTGATGTAGTAGGAGCTTTCATATAGCAATTAATAAGAGAAACTCCGTAAACTATGTTAAATCCTATGCAAGTTAAGTATCTCAAGCTGCCAACTAGACTCTTAAATAGTGTTTGATCCATTTTCTATTCATCCATATGCTTCGAGAGCTTTGTTCCATATCATATTGGAGTGTTACGAGTTTACATCCATCCGTCGTGAATTTTTAGTGTTTCATTTGTAGATTTGGAGAATTATACAAAGAGATTTTTAACCATCGATTAAAATGTATCTCCACCATTTAAATTTGAGTTGAAATAATTTAGATAGAGGTTGAATCTACCATTTTATATGCAAAATTAATCAAGTTCTTAATAAAGTTTCAGTTCCTCTGTATTAAAGAAAATATTTGTCAATGGAACTCAGAGAAAAATGGTAACTGGAATCGATCAAAGCTTGAATTAAACTAAAAAGGAGCCTTATAAGGCTTACACACAAACAGACCTAAAAACAAGGAGGAAACTGTCTACACTCCTAAACAGTCTCTGACCGGGACAATAAAACAAAAACAGAAACATACAAAATGCATATTATTAAATAACATAACAAATCCTCCCTTGAACTTAACTCTTTAGAAGAGTAAAGTTCAAACATCTTCAAGCATCTTCATGCCAAGAGTAACTCTGATTCTTTGGAAAGACCCCAGCTTCAATGGCTTGGTCAGAATGTCTACCAGCTGAGCTTCAGTGTTGCAGTACTTCAGTGTGATTGTGCCTTCCTTAATTAAATCCCTCAAGAAGTGATATCGAACCCTGATATGCTTGGACCTTCCGTGCAAGACTGGGTTTTTGGACAACTTAATTGTTGAAGTGTTGTCACATAACAGCTTCACTTCTTCAGCCGATGAGCCACCTATTTCTCTCAGAATTCTTCCCATCCAAACAGCTTGACTGGCGCATGTGGCAGCCGCCACATACTCTGCTTCTATGGTTGACAATGTCACAATTGGTTGCTTCCGAGAAGACCATGCTATTGCACCACCACTCATCATGAACACATAGCCAGACGTACTTTTGTTGTCACTTTCATCTCCTGCATAGTCACTATCTGTGTATGCAGTGAGCCCATTCTCAGTGCCACCTTGCTGGTACCAGATTCCAAGACTTGTCGTGCCTTTCAAGTATCTCATGACCCTCTTAATTGCTTGGAGATGAAGCTGTGTAGGAGCTGCCATGTATCTGCTAATGAAACTCACCACAAACATCAAGTATGGCCGTGTAGCAGTAAGGTACATAAGGCTTCCCACCATCTGCTTGAACAAAGTGTGATCAACTTGGACTCCAGTCTCATCTTTCCCAAGTTTCTGCCCAGGGACCATCGGATTGCATACTGCATTGAAATCTTGCATTTCGAAACGTTCAATCAGTTCAGTTGCATACTTTTTCTGACAGATAAAGATGCCATCAGATCTCTGCAAGACTTCTATTCCAAGAAAGAACCTCATCTTTCCCAAATCGGTCATGTCAAACTCTGTCTTCATGGAGCACTTAAACTCATTCAACAAACCTTCATCATCACTTGTGTACAACAAATCATCAACATAGATGCTCACAATTAAAATATTCTCCCCATTGTGCTTCACAAACAAAGTTTGTTCATCTTGGCTGCTTGTAAAACCTTCTTTGAGAAAGAAAGCTTCAATTCTACTAAACCATTACCTCGGTGCTTGTTTTAAACCATAGAGGGCTTTATGCAATTTGTACACCATGAACTCCTTTCCAGCCACTTCATAGCCCTTAGGTTGTTCCACAAAAACTTCTTCTTTAAGAGCTCCATGAAGAAAGGCAGATTTCACATCGAGCTGATGTATCTCCCATTTCCTTTGAGCTGCAAGTGCTATAATCATTCGAACTGTATCAAGCATTGCCACAGGTGCATAAACTTCTATGTAATCAACTCCATACTGTTGTGAATAGCCCTTCACAACCAATCTGGCCTTATACTTGTCAACCTTGCCCAGCTCATTGAGTTTGGTTTTGAAAATCCATTTCACATCAATTTTCTTTTCTCCTTTTGGAAGATCTGTCAGAACCTATGTTCCATTCTTTTCAATGGCTTTAATTTTCACATCCATAGCTTCTCTCCACTTAGTGTGTTTCACAGCTTCCTCAAAACAAATTGGATCTGCAATACTCAGATTTATCTCATGTTCAGCATTTGTACTGCACTGTCCAAGAATATAGTCTGCAGTCCAAGTAGGTGGCCTCCTTGTTCTCCTCTCCTTTGATGTGCTTCCTGTGATTGGATTCACATCAATTCCATCAGAATCACTGTCAAGTTCTGCCACTGGAGTGTTATTTGCATCATCATTGTGGTCACTTTCTGGGCTGTGATCTGCACTCTTCCATTGGAGTTCAACATTCTGTTCCTTTGGAGAGTTGTTTCTCCAATCCCATGTCTTTGCCTCTTCAAAGACAACATCCCTACTGACGTGTATCTTTTTTGTCAATGGATCATACATTCTGTATGCTTTTGACTCTCTGCTAGTGCCAAAGAAAACACACTTCACACTCTTGTCATCCAACTTTGCTCTATTCAAGTCAGAGATATGCATGTATCCAATGCATCCAAATACCCTCAAGTGTTCCACTAAAGGTTTCAAGCCACTCCAAGCCTCCTCTGGTGTTTTATCTAGTACTACTAAGGTAGGGCACCTGTTAATAATGTGAATTGCCCACTGCACTGCCTCAGGCCAAAACACTTTTGGTACTTCCTTTTCAGTTAGCATTGCCCTTACCATATTCATTATGGTTTGGTTTCTCCTTTCAGCCACCCCGTTCTGCTGTGGTGTGAAGGAAGTAGTGAGTTGCCGCTTGATGCCATTTGATTCACAGAATTCATTGAACTCCCTTGAACAAAATTCACCCCCTCTATCAGTTCTAAGACACTTGATGAATGCTCCAGTTTCCTTCTCAACCATTGCCTTAAACACCTTAAAGTGCTTGAAAGCTTCTGACTTCTCAATCAAGAAGTACACCCATGTCTTTCTCGAGTGGTCATCTATGAAGCTAATCAAGTATCTTTTGCTGCTGTTTGAAGGAGGAGAAATAGGTCCGCACAGGTCTGAGTGAATAAGATGAAGTCTCTCACTTGCTCTCCAGGAACTCAGCTTTGGAAACGGCTTTTGATGCTGCTTTCCTTTCATACAAGCTTCACAAGTGGTTTTGGCTGATCCAAAGTCAGGAAGACCGTCCACCATAGCTTTCTCTTGTAGAGTGTGCAGACCCTTGAAGCTTAGATGGCCATATCTGTTGTGCCAAAGCTCAGCCTTGTTTTGTACATCAACATTATAACATCTTTCATCCTTTGTCACAATGCATGATTCTGCCATCAACACATACATTCTATTTGCTTTCATTACAGATTCTGCAATCTTCCCTTTCTTTGGATGAAAAATACAACAAGTCTTTTGTTCTCCTCCCTTAAATAGAACATCCAGACCTCATTCTTGGAGCTGTCCCACACTTAATAGATTGTTCCTGAGATCTGGAACAAAATATACATCTCTCAAGGTGTATTTCACACCCTTGAGCATTATCTTCGCATCTCCTTTTCCCTGAACTGTGAGATTCTGATTATTTCCCAACTTCACAGTATGACAAAAATCAGTATCCAACATGAAAAACATGTCACGTTCACCACACATGTGATTTGAACATCCAGAATCAACAAACCAAGTGGTTTGTTTCTGTGAAGCAGCTTGGAGTTCAATGTGAACCATCAACAAATATTCCTCTTCTTCTTTAGTGTGATGAACTTCCTGTTTCTCACTTCTACACTCATACTGATAATGACCAAGCTTATGGCAGTTATAACATTCCACCATGGCCTTGTTATATGACCTGCCTCTGCCTCTTCCTCGACCTCTGTAGGTGCCCCTGCCTCGACCTCTTACACTCAGAACTTGATCATCCTCATCATGTTGTGATTTTATCTCTCTGAACTTCTGTTCATGAACCGACAAAGAACTTTGTAACTCATCAATTGTCATGGTCCTTGTGTCTCTAGACTCCTCTATAGCGATCACAACATATGTGAACCTATCAGTCAGTGTTCGAAGTATCTTCTCAACAATCTTCGAATCTGACATCACCTCTCCATTACTCCTCATCTTATTTGAAACTGCCATCACTCTTCGAAAATAATCATCTATTTTCTCATCCTCTTTCATAACAAGAACTTCAAATTCCCTTCTCAATGAATTAAGCAGAGATCGCTTCACACGTTCATTTCCTCCAAACTTACTTTTCATAGAATCCCAAATGAACTTGGAAGTACTTCTGTCCAAGATTATGTTCAAAAATCGTTCTACCTATGGCCTGGAAAAGTAAGTGTTTTACCTGATGATCCTTCACTCGCAATTCCTCCAGTTGCTTGCGCTGTGCTGCTGTCTGTTGAGACACATCTTCTGGCTCTGTGAAACCTTCTGCAACAAGATGCCACATACTCTTTGCTCGAAGAAGGTTTTCCATGAGTTCACTCCAGTGATCATAATGTCCATCGTACTGGGGAATTTTGGTAAGTGACGATCTCTCTTCACTCATTGTGTTTCACTCTCAATTGATCTCTCAGAATTGAATGCTCTCGATCAATCTCTCGGATCTTTTGCTCTGATACCAATTGTCAATGGAACTCAGAGAAAAATGGTAACTGGAATCGATCAAAGCTTAAATTAAACTAAAAAGGAGCCTTATAAGGCTTACACACAAACAGACCTAAAAACAAGGAGGAAACTGTCTACACTCCTAAACAGTCTTTGACCGGGACAATAAAACAAAAACAGAAACATACAAAATGCATATTATTAAATAACATAACAATATTTTTATTCTTCACCAATCATTCATCGTAATCATCTTCTTCGATAATTTCTAACATTGTTACCAGGGACATAAAAATTTGCTGATATTTTCAATTTTCAGGAGAAAAAGCAACGGTGCATGCATGCTGGTGATTATATTTGAATACATCATATGAAAGAAATTAAGTTTCACTCTTCACGCAGCATGAAGATATTGATAACATTACACAGTGATGAGTGAACTAACACATCAGTAGCACTGTAGCACATTAAGAAAATTCTTTCCTATTCAACAAAGGATAAATACACAAATTCTTGTAGCAAATTCACCTCTTTCAAAATGACAAATTTAATAAAAGGACGACTTCACTAACATGCGTAAGAGGTGAAGAAATTAATGCTAACAACATTATAATCCACAAAACTGAAGAACCATAACTGTTAGAATAAGCAATTATGTCACTAGACAGCAACAATCACATGAAAGAAATGAGTTTCAGTACACTCTATGCAACACATGAAAAAAATAAAGCACACCTGAACTAACAAGAGAATTCTTTTTTATTCATAAAAATTATAAACACACACAATTACAAATGCTTCTAGCAAATTCACTTCTTCCATTACTACCAATATAATAATCTTAACGTGCACAAATCATCCTCAAAACATACCTTTATTACAAGAAACCGCCAACACAACCTTCACAAGAAAGAAACTAAGCCAAAGCAACGAATATTGCAAGAAAAACACTGTATAAATCTTAACTGTGAGGCAGTTTCTTAAACATAGGAGGATACTTTGGGTAATGTTTCTTGAAAATAGGAGGACATGGCTTCTTCTTTATGATTGGTGGAAACTTAGGAAGAGGAGGCAATGGGAATTTATGAATGGGAGGCAATTTCGGAAGAGGCGGGCATGGTTTCTTATATATAGGCACTGGAGGTGGTAAAGGTTTTACGTAAGTTGGTGGGCATGGCTTCTTCACCGGTGGAGGCACCACTACAGGCGGGGGGCATGGCTTCTTCACTGGTGGAGGCTCCACTACAGGTGGCGGGCATGGCTTCTTCACTGGTGGAGGCTCCACTACAGGTGGCGGGCATGGCTTCTTAACTGGTGGCTTATAAACTGGAGTTGGGGGCTTGTATACTGGGACTGGAGGTTTATATACTGGAGTTGGTGGCTTATAGACTGGAACTGGAGGCTTATATACTGGAGTTGGTGGCTTATAGACTGGAACTGGAGGCTTATATACTGGAGTTGGTGGCTTATAGACTGGAACTGGAGGTTTATATTCTGGAGTTGGTGGCTTATAGACTGGAGCTGGAGGCTCATATACTGGAGTTGGAGGTTTATAAACTGGAACGGGGGGCTCGTAAGCTGGAACGGGGGGCTTGTAATAGGGTAACGGAGGGCAGGGCTTCTTATAAATGGGCAAAGGAGGGTAGGAAGGCAGAGGATATTTGGGCAAAGGTTTGTAAAAAGGATGCCATTTAGGGAGTGGCCAAAAGAAGGCAGATGTGCATGTTGCCGATGAAAAGGGTAGGTTCGACGATGTTGATAAAGTGTGGACGCCTTCTGTTGTGGATTTAACAATTAGTTTTGATGGGTTGAGTCCATTTTTATTAGGGCAAGGTGCGTTCGAAACACTATGGAGTTGAGCAAAGCATTCTTGATTGAGGTTGTTCTTTTCTCCGACTAGTTCAGAAGGAAGTTGTACTTTGTACTCTCCATTTTTGTCGAGTTTACCAGAGGTTGTTAGCTTGTACTTTCCCTTGCTTGTTCTGCATTTGATGGCAACTTGAAGTCCTAAAAAAAAGTGTTTTTTCAGTGCATGTATGCATGCATGTATTGTATCCATCCTAGTTTTTATGGGTATTTCATTTATTTATACAGTTCTGGATAAGACATAATCAAAACTCACCTTGAAAAGCATCCTCGACCTTCAAATTCTTCTTTGCACAGTCTAAGCATTCACTTTTACCGACAACAAAGACCAATTTTTCATTGTTGGAATCAGCTTCAGAATAGGAAAGTTCAGCAAATGCTAACAATGCAAGTATACTAAGAAGAAACCGAGTCCTCATGATGGACTCAGACTGAAAGACAATGTTAACCTAACTGATGATGTGATCTATTACCAAATTCATACTCTTATATATATATAACTTTTAGCCGACACTGCACTTAATTATCTCACATGTATCAGGACCAGTGGTTAAGAAATTTACAAAATTTGCACCGCTAAAGTGGTTATCACATTTAATGTAACCATCTAATTAACAAAATTTTGTGATTTCAACTAAATGTATGAAAGTTGGAATGACTTTTTTCGTACATTATTGAATGGTAAATGTGGTGTACCATTATCAGAGTTAAGTGCATGGAATGTACACTGCAGATTGTGTTTTGACTGATATTCTTGGACAATTAATCACTGCAAAACTGAAGTGCATGAGTAGGGCTTTGTCGTTGGTTGCAAAAACTATAAAATATCAATAATATTTAACTGCGGATTCTGTTGATGCAGATCACTGTGGCCCTAATTTGATATACTGTGTTATGGGAATGAATATTGTATTATCAACTTTTTTATTTATCTTTCAATAATGGACAGCTAATTGATAAAGACTTGTATCTAATACTTAATATCCATTACATAATCAACCAACAGAAATTAACAGCATTCATATGTAAAGCAAAGAATTTCCAAAGCCTGTTTCACACAAATGCCCTAAAATTTGTAGGTTTTTTTCTTCATGTTTTTTATATTTAGGAGTTATAATACATGAGAGAGAGGAAAATTATCAAACCATTTTTTTTACTTTAAAATATTGATGCAAAAGCTTGATAATTAAAGGTTTATTATTTTAATATGTTAAGACTTTGGAGTGAGTATGTATGTGTGTATATACACACCAAATATTTTATTATAAACTTGCGGCTGCTGATATAGAAGAGTATAACATGGTGCTAAATAAATGAGTTATTGATCCTAGCTACATATATGCATATGTGTGCAGGTTTATGTGTGTGTTTTAATAGTTGAAATAAAAATGGAAACTTTTGAGTCCGACCCTCAAGTTTAAAAAATACCCTTATATATAAAAAGTGATCGGAAGTTTGAATTTCATGAAATTTTAGCACGTAAATAGGTTACAAGTTTGAAACTCTTTTCCGACAAAAATTACAGTTTTATGTCTATATTTTTCGATTTATTTTTATGAAAACTACTTAGAAATTTTAAATTTTATTATTTTGTAAGAATTTTTTTATATTCATGTGCAGGTGCGGGTGCACGTGCCATAAAAGCTTGTGTGTGCGCGCGCGTGTGTAATGTTTCGGAGCGTGGGTGTGTGTACACATGCTCGGAAGCATCAAATTATTCATGCAATTAAACAAATGAAGTGTGGGCATATCACATGATAATAACTTTAAGATATAGATGATAAGGATGTATTTAAATATTCATCGTCTTAATTAATTCGACAGCTGCTTCTGCACACCAGCAAACTGTACACATAAGCCCAAAACAGTTTTTTCAAGCATGTCATCAAATACCTGGGTTAATCAGTGATCAGGATCTTTCCTCTTACTTTGGTGCTTTTCATAATTATTTTCATTGCGATGACCTTTGGTGTCATAGAAAAGGAAAAACAGACTTGTTTTTTGAACAACAAGAGATTTTGAACAAACGGCCTTAATTTGAGTTTGGAAATATGAAACTGTGAAAGTAATTTTCCATATCACAATACCTGTTGCTCGTTATTCTGTAGAACATATGGCTATTTAAATTGTTGTAACATACGATTCATTTGTAAATCCATATTTTTTTTAGTTATTAAGGTTTAAGAAAATGGGAGGATCATCTAGCATCAGTGAATTCATTTAAATCAATATATGTATATTTCTAGGTGTAATACTAATAATCTTCCCTTGAAATGTGATATAAACAAATGCATTGAATTACTTTTCTTTGAATATGAACATATCAAATCACACATGATTAAAGAAGACAAAATCACAGCGATTTGTTTGTGGATACTTATCTGTATATATGGGAATATCAGATTTTCAGTACAGTACACAAGAATGGATCAATTATAGATTTTGAGTAATGAATTAGATTCCAAATTGATGGTGTAAGCAAAAATTTATTGTCAAAATTTTATTTTCTAATTTGTAGCTATGCAGACTATATTTAATAAGCATGTGCAAAATGAATGGGCCAACTATTACAGATGTATTTATCTATGAAATGTGAGTTTAAAATTGTGCTAAATATAGTTTTTGTTGCACTAGTAAGGGTAAGGACTCCAAAAATCAATGTATATTAAACAAATAAACCATAGTTTTAATCTTGATTGCTAATGTTAAACAATCATTTGCTTGTTTTGTTTGCATTCTAAAACCACTGATAAGGATTAAAAACTACGTTTCTTTCGGTAATAATGCCCTCAATATCAACGGGTAAAATCTCACTTATAATGGGTCACATGTTGAATACACTACTAGAATGACTTCACTTGGCGACAGTTTGTGGTGACGGTTTGCGTCAGCTAAAAAAACGGCCGTCGCTAGCTGTCGCAAAACTGAATATAACCCGCGAAGCCAAGAACATTTCAGTATTCGCCTCCAGCTGATCATTTTCATTTTCTTGGCATATTTATTTTCTTCCACCCGATTCCAACCGCCTCCGGCCACCCCTAGCCAACGCCAACGACCGCTTCTCGCTGCGCACTCCTTCCTCCTTCTCGTTATCCCTAATTTTTGAGGTATATTACTTTAAACCATATTTATAAAAAATTAGTATTTTTGTTTTTAATAGGTTAGATTAATTGATATTAGATGATGGTATAGTTTATTAGGTGATTCGGAGATAAAATTAAAACCCTAATTTAGAAAATTAGTTGATTATTGTTTGCGCCAAAATTGGTCACAAACCCCGAATTTCGTGAAAGCACAAGTGTATGAACATAAATCAGCAGTATATAATTCCAGATCACAGATCTAAGTAATGTAGAGGATAAAAAGTGAAGAATAATAAACTTAAAATGGAAAGAAATAGACAAAGACACAGAACTTATAGTGGTTCGGCTATCTTCGGCCTACGTCCACTCCAAAAGTTAATCTTTTATTGACTTTCCTTGCTGGTTACAATTGATTACAACAGATAACTATGATAGAATCCGAGTACAACAGTAGTAATGGAGAGCAAAGTTGAATCGGGTAGAGTCTGGACGTTGAGAAGCTAAAGATCCCCTTTATGCTGGCTTTGGGTGTAACAACCCGCATATCTATCGATTTTATATTTAAATATTTTATCGTTAGTCGGATGTTAGTCCGAAAAGCTACTTTTTGCATACGGTCAAATTAGGACTCGAGACCACCCCCATTGAGTTCAAAATGACGTTTGCGATCTTTTTGAGTGTAAACTTCGATATGTTTGGAGGTAGTGAAATTTTCGTCACTTTTCCCGCTTGTGACTTTGGTTTGGACTGCACCTTCCTTAGTTCAGCCCAACCCTCTTCCTCACTTGATTTCACCATTTGTTTTAACATTCAAGCTTCATCAAAAATGGTGGTGGGAAGTGGAAATTAAAACTCCAAACTCAAATTCTATTGCAAATCCGAGATTCAACTCCAAATTCAAGTAGAAGATAGTGGATTCAAGCTTTGGATTGCTTCTCCTTACTTTCAATCTCCATCTTCATCAAATTCCGTGAAAAGGTGAGATTTTTAATCTCATATCTCGCCTATAACTGTCATTGGGTTGTTGGAAATGACTTCCTATCACTTTAGCATTAATGTTTGCAACTGGTTTGGATTGAATTGGTGAGAAACTCAAGTTTCAGTGTTGTTTGCAAAATCTGGCCCTAGGTCGTTCTGCCCTGGTTAGGTCGTCCAGGCTGCTAGCTCGCGCGTTGAAAAGTCACCACTTTCTTAGGTCGTTCACGAGTTAAGACTTAGGTCGCTTGTGTGCTTAGGTCGTTCTGGCTTAGGTCGCAGGGAAATAGGTCGTAGGTCGAAGCAGCTTTAGGTTATAGGTCGTTGCCGACCTAAAATTCCTAGGCAAACCACTAAGTCGCTCGACTTTTGTTAAGTCGTAGGTCGTTGCCGACCTATAATCTCCAGGCAAAACGTTAGGTCGTTCGCCCTTAAGTCGTAGGTCGTTGCCGACCTATAATCCCCCAGGCAAACTTTAAGTCGCGAGTCTTAGGTCGCGAACCATGTTAGGTCGCGTACCCTTAGGTCGCGAATCACCTTAAGTCGCGTAACTCTGTTAGGTCGTAAGGCCTTTACTTCTAAGATCGTATGGACTTAACTCCGTTAGGTCGCAAGATCTTGTTTCCCTTAGGTCGTAAGGCCTGAGGTCGCGCCTCACTGATAGGTCGCACACATCCTTAGGTCGCGCCTCACTGTTAGGTCGTGCACTTCGTTAGGTCGCTCGCGAGTTAGCACTTAGGTCGTTTGACCTGTTTTCCCCTAGGTCGAACCCCGTACAACTCTGCGTAGGCAATCTTATCTGAAAAGCATTTAACAGAACTTCCACTTTGATGCATTTTAAGCTGATTTTCTTGGATTTTGCTCACGTCTTCGAATGTGAATTTTTGTGATAGATTGTTTCAACAATCGCTTTATGACTTGTCACTTTAAAGATATATGAAGGTTTCAATACTAGTAGTAAATATCAAAACTCTTTCATCAAAGCGATTTCATCACTATTTTAAATATCAAAAGTTCGTTTTCTCAAACCGATTTCCAATCTACTAGTATATACAAGCCTTTACTTCACTCGAATGAGAAATCGACTTAAACGACTTAGTAAAACGAGTGGTATGAAACGCTTGCGTTCACTTCGTCGGTTAGCTCTTGGACTTGTTCGATTGAACCCTTTTTATGACAATTTTCTAGTGAAGATCTACAGTTTGTTCGTAAATATTTAAGTTCAGCAAGTGATTATGGGACATGAAGCTAAACTCATATATTTACTAGCTTGGTGTGATTGACACTTCCTTATGATCATGACGATCATTTTTGTGATTTAGACTAGCGATTGAGCGATGTCTCTTTGTCTGCGAGGGAGACTATACCCCGTTTGTGTGATGTTTCGCCATCACATATGTAGGGTAGCGCCCTACGGTCTTCGGGCCATTTCTGTGTGGAAATTTAATGGATAGCTTCCATGAGATAGCTTCTCATTCATGTGTTTACGCGTAGGTGAGTTTTCATGCTCCCATTCATGTGTTAGGCCTCCCCCTTTTTATGTGTTTTCTGGATTTCTGATGATGATTTCTGGAATTTTGTGCTTCACCAATTTTCATGATTTTCATTGATATGATATCAGTTTTTGTGCATTGGTGAATTCATGTGTTATTGACTTGTTATGAATACAAGTTTAGGGTATGATACCCTATTTTATCTTTGAGAAGATTCTTGTGATATTGATTAATCTTTTGTTGATTATCATTTACATACTTATAATAGTATGTCGTTATGGTTATTACATGTTCATGTCATGCCTTTTACTTTATACCATATCATCTGATATTTATAGCTAGACTAATTCGTTTATTATTTTCTTATAAAGAATACTCGGGTCAGACCGAGATGTTACAGGTGCTTCTGCTTGACTTCCCTTCAGGATTATTCTGACTTTTGGCTAACTACTTAGATTAGTAGCTTTTGGCTATACACATTTGAGATATAGACTCTATGTAGTGTACTTATTCTTTTGTATAGCACGTGATGCTATTCTTTTGTATTATCGTGGATCTTTCTGACCACTACTCTGATGTACACTTTCATGTGTTATATATATTTATTCATATCTTCTTCCGCCTTTGTGATATGGATGTCTGTGACTGATTTATGTTAGGATTACTTCTATGTTTGTTTCCGAAGATTATATATAGCCACCGTGTGATAGCTTTGTGTTTGTATCGGTATGTCGGATTTCCTCCTTAAAAGATATGCATTCTATTCTATCTGACATATCGGTGCTCGCACAAAGAAGTTACATGGATGGTCGCTCCTCCACAACCTTATTCTCCGTGCTAATTGACAGCACTACATCGTAGTGTTCTTGGTTAGCGTGGGTATAGAGGTGGGGCGTTACACTGGGGGTCTATTTATAGGTGTAGGAGGCTGATATCTCGCTCAGATCTCGGGAGACTTCTTCTGGCACGTGAGCGGGCCCATGCGACTGAGCCCACGAAGTTTCGGCCCGATCTATGATCGATACGAACGCATTTCGTATCGATCAAGATTTCATCCGATGGAGTCGAAACTTGGTGTGAACCTTCCTTGGCTTGTACGTAAGCTCCTGTGAAGATTTCGTGGCATTTGGACTTGTAGATTAGGAGATATGATCGATACAAAATGGGATTTTCGGTTGGCTGTTTCGTTTGACTCCATCATTTCGACTCGATCCCGTTTGACTCGATAGCTGCGTGTGATCAAGTGGTGACATGGCGAGCATTCTCCGGTTTGAGTCACCTTCTTTGCTGAGTCGATCGAGTCATTCTAGGACTTTTGCTCTGTTCGTATCGAGGCACTTGTGTTGTTCGAATCGATAGAAGGTGGCCCTTGTTTCGTGTCGATGGAGAGCACAAGGAATAGCTCGACTGCGTGGCCTTGTTCGTATCGATTGGAGGTGGCCCTATTTGATCGATACGAAGTTGACGTGGCCAGGTGGACTCGAACACTTTTAGCTATCGATCGATAAAAATAACCATGACGTGGATCGGTGTGAACAAGTACTTCTCGATGGATACGAAGTAGGGTCATCTGATGGATACGAACAATAGAAGCCTGATGGATTCGAACAGAGCTCTTCAGGCGATGGATACGAAGTAGACTCTGGTGATGAATGTGAAGTGGTCACTGGCTGATCGAGTCGAAACTTATCTGGCCTTCCTACTGATCGATACGAAGGCGCTGTTCGTATCTGTACCGATTGATACAAATGCCTTGTTCGAATCGATCAATTATCTTGAGCAAATGAACTCCTTTTGACCTGGAATTTGAAACGTAGTCTCTCCTAGCCTTGATCATCATTCCCAATCGATCCCGCCTTGATTGGAGCTCGGTCAAATTTTGACGACATCGATCAAAGCCTTGTTTCCAGTCGATTTCCAATCCAGATATCCATCACTTTCCAGCTAGTTTATTGATATTCCAACCTTGACCAAAAGGTGGGATAACAATTAATTATTTGAAATTGATGATTATTGTGTATTAGTTGATGATAATAGTGTATTAGTTGATTTGGGCATGTTAGTAAGTGGTTTGATTGTTTAATTTGTAATTAAAAATTAGGGTTGATTTAAAATTCGAAAATTAGTATTGTTGATTAATATGTTTATTGATAAGTTTACGCGAATGTTTGTTATAGTGGAAAACAATATTTGTTACAATTTATACGAAAATTAGTGTATAACTATTGATTAATATGCTCCTAAGTAGGTACGGTTAAACATAAGTAATATTATTTAATTAATTAGTATGTGTTAATTATAACTGTTGGTGCTTAGTATAAAATTAATTTATTTTAATTTGTTATTATTAGTGCTAACTTCTAATTTTAGCTTACAAAATCTGTAAATTAAAATTTTATTAGTTAAAAGAGTTTGAAAATACGTTATAAAGCGTATAATTTAGTTAACAAAAAGTTAAGAAATATTATACTTAAATCGATTTTGTATAATTTAGTTAACAAAAAGATAAGAAATATTATACTTTAAATCGATTTTGTAAAAAGTTAATAAATGAAGATAACAACAACAAATATTGTAATAAAATCAGTTTTGTAAAAAGTTAAGTAATCAATATAACAACAACAAATATTTTACTGAAAGCGATTTTGTAAAAAAATCAAGAAATAAATATGACAACAACAAATATTGTACTCAAATCGATTTTCCAAAAATTTAAGAAATGAACATGACAAGAACAAATATTATAATCAAATCGATTTTCTTTAAACTTTAGAAACGAACATAACAACAAGAATTATGCTACTAAAATCGATTTTCCAATAAGTTAACAATTGAATATAACAACAACAAATAATGTACTCAAACCGATTTTCTAAAAAGCTATGAAATTTATATACAAGAACAAATAGTGTACTAAAATCGATTATCTAAAAAAATTTGAAATGAATATAATATTGATTTTAAAATAAGCATTTAATATTATTATAACAAATACAACAACCACAAATTAAAGTCTTTAGTCCCAAAAGGTTTTAATTTATTTTAGAAAATACGACAACAAAATTAAGGCTTGGGTCGGCTAGCGACGACAAAATTGTTTCAAGCTTGCGTCAGATTGCGATGGATAGCGACGACTTTCTGGTTCCAGCTTGTGTCGATAAGCGATGGCCAACGATGGCTCATTTTTCTAGGTTTTCGACGTGAACATGGCGATGACGCCGTCGCTAAAGTCGTCGCTATTTTGCTTGCGTCGTGTGATTTTGTTGCGGCTTTTGGCGACGGCTAACGACGACCGCCGACAGCTATATGCCGTCGCTAAACGAAGCCGTTCTCGTAGTGATAGTGTGTTTAGATAAAGTATTTTACATAGCATATTGGTGCTATATATATCTAGATACCTCATTCAATAAATACATAATTTTGACCTATCTCTCCAAATTAAATTATATTATAATGGTGGACTCTGCAACTCCACCGTTGAGTTATAGAAATATTCTCTTCAAGGTGAAATTAATAGTTCTAGGGGTAATCAACCGACTGGATTCTCGAGTAAGTATCATTTCATAATTATTTACAATCATATATAATTTATGTATAAAATACATTTTTTGTTAAAAATATAATAACATAAGAAGTCACTAGAGAAAGAGAGGGTATATTTCAATCACTATAGATATATACAAACAATACAATAGAGCTCTGTTCATAGGTTTGTCATGGAAAATGAAGATTACAATAATATACATGTAATATTTAGCATATTCACCCTTTTATATATATTATGATATTTCCGTTGGGACATGCATCTTTGAAATCTTGAATGCTCATATGGTAGCTTGCAGCTGTCCCTTTTGAAACATATATGATAATGCCCCTCCTCATTATGATCTGAAAAATAGATATACACAGTTTTAGCCACTACCACATTAGTGTCTACTATTGCCCACAAAGTTACTACTAGAATTATATATGAAAACACTTACAACATCAATAAAATTGCACTCCTTGCTAACCTGAATATAGTAATCCTATACCTATTAAACTACCTTGACTTTATCACAAGTCTTGAATCCTTGAACCACAAATCATAGTTCAATCCTAAATGAATCTAAAGTTCAAAATTTGAAAAGAAAAAACAAGATAGATACCCTTTGATGATACTCGACGTGTTGAATATTTTAGGAGAAAAATGAATAAAAAATTCGAAGAAGACTTTTTACTATTGAAAACTTTTTTTTGCTTGATACAAACACTTCACCCTTATTTATACTAGCAGCATCATCCAAACAACGGTTAGAATTTTGCCAACACAACTTGAATTTAAGGTTTATAATTAACATATAGAATTTTTTCCATATTACAAATCTTATGTTTGTTTCTACACAATTCTAATGACTAATTTAGAAAGAGCTTTCTAGATAAGACTTCTTTAGAAAATATTTCTAAGATTTGGGCTTTAATATTAAATAGTTAAGACAAAAAAAGATGCAAAATCAAGTTAATATTTTAGCACCTCCCTTAAACTTGATTTTGCTACTCCAAGCGGACTCCTTAACTTGAAAAAATCTTCGTGTTTGAGAGGCTTGTTGATGATATCGGCCACCTGATTATGTGTCTTCACGTACTCTAGTTGCACATCATTTTTGGCGATGCACCCTCTAATTTAGCGATAGCGTGTATCAATGTGCTTGCTTCGATCATGGAAGACTAGGTTATTAACTAAAGCAATTGGTGATTTATTGTCCATGAAATTCTTGGTCGGTTCTTCTTATGGCAAATTCATCTCCTTTAACAAGTTTCGTAACAAATTGCATGGAAAATACATGAAGTAGCAGCCATGTGCTCCGCTTTACATATGGAAAGAGTGACAATTGACTGCTTCTTTGACATCCATGTGAAGCTTGTGTCTCCATGCAGAAGACGAAGCCACTTATGCTTATTCAGTCATCCATATCTCTACTCCAATAACTATTGTTATATCCAACAAGCTTGCAATTATCAGAAATAGAGTAGTACAAACCAAAGTTTATTTTCCTTTTGATATAGCAAAGAATCCACTTTGCTGCCTTCAAATCTGTGCAGTTAAAGCGCTCGACAGATTCAAAGCGGTGGAGGTGCAAAAAGTCATAGCGGGGATACAGCGAGGATATAGCGGGATATAGCGGATTGCTTTAAAATAACATATAAAACTCGTACTTAATGTTTTTACGAATATATAAATGGTAATTAAATGAAAAATTATCATTCAATTGAATTGTAACTAATACATAAATAATTTATAAATAAAAACATGTGTTAATATACTTTAAATAAACGTAAAACTGTTATATAACATAATTGAATTTAGTAGAATATTAGAGTATTTTCATTTCTGAAAATATATTAAAAATTAAATCAAATAAATTAGTTTCATAATTTTTATAATGTATAAATTGAATTTTTGAATTCATTTTTTTAAAGAAGATATAGCGGGAATAGCGGAATATAGCGGAAATAACGGGATATAGCGGAAATAGCGGGGATTAAAGCGGAAAGGCTATATTATGGGGCTATATGGAAATATCGTAGCGGCAGAACCCCGCTATGAGATATAGCGGGGTTATAGCGGGGTAATAGCGGGGCATTAACTGCACAGTTTCAAATAAGTTGTTGCTTGATTCTACATTTATTGATTGACAACTCTTACCACATATAGGATGTCGAGTCTTGTGCATGTTAAATATCATAAGCTTCCAACAAAGCTCTTAAAGAGTGTTAGGTCCACTTTTTCACCTTCCTCATGGCTTGGCAACTTGATTCCACATTCCATTGGCATGCCGATCAAGTTAGGGTCATCCATCTTGAACTTCTTCAGAACTTTCTTAGCATAGCCTTCTTAAGTGATTACGATGCTGTTGTCTTCTTGTTTTATTTCTAGCCGAGGTAGTAAGACATGAGCCCATTATCGGTCATCTCGAATTCCTTCATCATCTCTTTCTTAAACTCATTATACATACTTAGATTGCTACCTGTGAAAATCAAGTCATCTACATATAAGTTGTAACGACCCACAGATTTATCACTTTGGTAAATTTAATATTTATTTTTAAAATTATTCAAATAAATGGTTGATGATACAAATAATATTTTTTTGAGTAATAATTAGTAATAGTAATCTTATTTTGAATAAACAAAATATTTTCCTCGAAATTTAAATCGATAAAATGGGCGAAAACTGTTTTATCAGTAAACAGCTCTAAAATCATTAAACATCATACATTCATTTTTATAATTGAACAAGAATATTTAATAAATTAATTTATTGTATTTTATGAAAATTAAATGTTTTTATGAAATTTTTTAATGCCCTTAAATATAATAATTGATTTATTGAGGTTTAATGATTTAATAATTATTTTAATTAGTCAAATAATTATTTTAAACAATGGTAATTCATTTTGAATACTTATAAGGTGATAATAAAACATTTATGATAGTTTTATAAAGATATGCTTTTGATTTGAAATTATAAGGAAAAATCGATATCACTTTATCGGTATAATAGTAATTATTGTAAATAATTTTTAATATAAATTTATATGGTTTTATAATTCAAATATAATCATTTCAATTAATTTAAAATGATAAAACATTTAATTTTAAATTTCGTTTACAAATAGATGTACGTTAATTAATAAGTGAAAATGTGACCCATAATCGGTTTCCTAGTTTTCAACGATTTAACAAACAAAAGTTGTTCGAAGATGTTTAAGTGTTATATACATACATGTACATGCATGTATATGTCACATGCACATGATAACATATACATATATACATAAACACTTAAATATATACATATTACAAAATAATTAACTAATTTCCTAAGACTTAACCTTTAAGTAATAAAAAAAGCAAACATCAACTAACCATACCACACCATCATCACACCATCACCACCACATTGCCTATAGGGGGAAGTCGTGCATGTAAGGGGTGTAGGAAGGGTGTGGGCTAAGGGCGTTTTGGTAATTTTGCCTTTAGATATTTTATTCCAAGTTTTCTCCTATAAATATCTACTTACTTTCTCACATTTTTCACCATATTCTTATCATCTTCTTCTCCAATTCAAGTTTCTTTTCATGGCTTCTAAGATTGTCAAAATTATTGCAAAATATTTAGCAAAAGAAATTTAAAAATCGTATAATATATATAAGTTATCAATTCCACTTTCAAACGGAAATGATACTCCTCCTCTACCCTTTCAAAATCCACGGCCACCACTTCCCAAAAGCTAGGCCGAGTCCTTCCTCCTTTCCAACTAAGGTCATGAGCTTCAAACAAGGTCAAGCCATTTTAAGTCGATTGTGCTAGTGATCGTGAGTATAGATTTCAAGATATCGGAGCTATAACCGATTTTTTACTAGCTCAAAGGGAAAATGAAGGTTAATACTCCTAAACTATAGTATTATATGCTATTGGATATTATATATGTTTAATTATGGTTGTTGATGATGATTGTTTAATATAAATATTGAATACATATGCAAGTCATAGACATACACGTCGATAAGCACAAAGGAAATCACTTTCCTCTATATTTATGAATTGGTGTATATGGAATGTTAAACCTTTTTAAAAATGGTTTATTATGATTTAGAAATGTTTTATAAACATTTAACAATGTTTTGATGAAGTTTGAATGAGAATGGAAAATTTAGTCAAAAATAGATGAGTCGTGAAACGACAGTTCGCGATTTCACGTCATAAAAGTCAAGCGAGTTTATAGAATGGAATATAGCACGGAATTCTTCAAGATAAGAATTTTTCGAAATACTATATTCATAGTTTTCAAATGAAGAAAGAAAATCAATATTTCGATAAGTAGATTTTGAAATATGAGTAAAACAAGTTTTTGGAAAAATCGCGGTTTTGCAGTTCGGAATCCAAAACTGGATTTCTTTGACAATGATATTTTAAAATTGTTTAAAAATATGAAATGAATTCTAAAAATCTTGTAAAATGTTTAAAAAGTGGTTTGAGTAGTAAAAATGAATTTCCAAATGATAAAAAGTCCTTACGATCAATATAGCTTAAAAAGCACTTTTTGCAGCACTTTCCGCGGCACTTTTTTATAACCTTTGAAATATAGCTTAAAACTTAACAATTCTCTTCTAAATCTTTTATAAATGTTTTCAAATTGATAATTAAATGATTTAATAATTATTTGGTGGTTTTTATAGCTTATCTAAGAGATTTTAAATAAATGATTTAAAGAAAAGCTATTATAAATAAAGTGGTTTAATCTTGGCTCTAAAAGCCGACGAGTAGACTGGAATTTTCTATTCGTGAGATCCGGATGTGAGGTGCTTAAACTAAGGAGATGTTCAGGAGCAAATAGTGCCCTGGATCATCTGGCGTCTTCCCTGGGCGAGGGATATATAAGGTCGAAATGTTGGAAACGAGTTAAGGCGAGGGATAGATAAGGTCGAAATGTCAGAAATGAGTTAAGTGTAAAAGATTTAAATTTTCCAAATTTAAAATCAAATACAACTTTGATTCTACAGAGATGATCTTCTTATACTCGGTGTTAAAGCCCGAAGAGGGAACTCGTACTATTCGTGGAATTTAAAAGGTGATTTCGCCGTTATTCTGCTCATAGTATTTGTTGAATTCGGGAATTGATTTTTAGTAGACTTAAATGATTTCTATAGATTCTGCTCATTTAATATTTACCTATTTTGGATTAACATTCTAGATAACATAGTTTTAACTCAACCAAAATTATGAGTTCTGAATTACGAAATCTTTGTTGAGATTTAAATGAAATGATTTTTGGAATGTTTTCCTAAGTGAAAAATGAAATGATTTCGAATTATTCCAAGTTTGAAAAGGGTTTAGAAGTAATCAGAGGATTTTATAAGAGAGGTTTAATAATTCTGTATATACCAGAAAGAATATTTTAGAAATATATATCTCTAAAAGAGATTTTGGTAAAAAGAACATAACCAATTAAAGAGTGATTCCCTATTCGTAGAAGCTCTTTTTATTGATGATTGGTTCGAAGGAACCAGGGTTGGATTTGGGTAATTCCTATCCAAAATCCACTTTGAACCAATGTATGCGTTCGAAATATGAAAACCTAATAAAGAAATTAAAGGATGAAGACCGAAGATTTTAGGAGCGAAAGGACTGCTTGTTGATAATTCTAATTAGCTACCAAATACTAAAGTAGCAGTGGTCCCTTCATTTTTGAAACTCTTTGGTTTGCAAGGACTTCTCGCTACTAATTCTAGGGGTAACATCTGACAAGATGTGGTAGGTGAGTGCCTTCGGTTTCGTTCAGTCCCAGAATGAACTTTTATGGACGAATGTCTGACGTTGCATTTCTAGTTACATAAGTTATCTCTATGAACATATCATCTGTTTGGTGGTGAAGAAGGCAACTTCTCTTGGCTTACCACCCTTTCCTGAGACATACGAGCTCAGGAGTTATACGTTTGTAGAAATCAGTTGTGTGACCATGGAGTGGCAATGTGGCATTCAAAGTGAAATGTGCAAAGTGAAAGGTAATCGTTACCTCAAGCTTCACACCTGGAAATGACTGGAATATGGTAGATGCGGCAAGGCTATGTGGTTCGCAATCATTAGGATATGATCATCCCCTTCTAGATATATTTATTCCCACTATGACATTTGAGACTTAAATTATTGTGGATGTATGTTGTGAGGGCCCTCGGATAGGTCGGTAACGACCAGGGTGATGACACATTCAATACTATCTAGTGAGAGAGGTAGGGCGGTCTTGTGTTAGTAGAGGTGCAGATGTCCTATTGACCACGGTACATTCCTCTAGAGATGTACTGCTGGAAGGTAGTTCCTTCACCTGGTCATTTGTGTGGAAATCCATTCTCCAATAAGTGCACGCCATTTTGTTTATAGAACCCATGTTTGTAGTTAGTATGCTAAAATTTAATCAATGCAACAATTTCAGCTAAGATTAATAAGTTTACTTGCAAACGTTTTCAAAGAAATGTCATTAAAAATAACCTCCCTTATTTTTACGTAATAATGATTTGGTTATCATAAGGTAAAAACCAGTTCCATGTTTATGTACGGTGTGGCCTTATGAGATACCTTTCTGTTTTCAAAACGCGTATTTTGGGTTTTCACACTAGTTCCATGACTGACCTGGAGTTTATTTTCCTTTTTCTTAAACTCTGGGTGCCCTAATTTTTCCAAGCAGCCTAGTAGTCAGGTTTAGTTTAGAAGAATCTTAATGGAGCTCGAAGCATGGAGTTAGAAGATTTTTCTGAACATTGTTTCCACCTCACTTGAGTAGTATTGTATTCCACATTTGTAAGGATAGGAATTTATAACTGTCCATTCTTAAACTTTGATAAATGTATTTTAAATTTCCGCTGTAAAGTTTATATATGTGAGATTTTATTCTGTATTTATTTTTCTTACCCTCGAGAATCCGCTTCTTTGGCACTTGGATTTACGGCACGTGAATATCGAGGATGTATTAGTGTCGATTTTCGAGAGTCAAAGAAACGGGTCCTCACATAAGCATACAATCAATGTATCGCCATTTTGATATAGAGTGTATGCTCATATGGACACTTGATGAAGTTTTCCTCTTGGAAGTACTTATCAATTTGAGCATTCCAAGCTCTTAGGGCTTGTTTCAAGCCATAAAGTGTCTTCTTTAGCTTTAAGGGCTTGTCTTCTTCTCCCTTGATTTTGTAGCATTATGGCTACTCAATGTAAATTGCTTTTTCAAGAACTCCATTTAGAAAGGCAGATTTCACATCCATTTTGTGTATCTTCCAATTATTTTGAGCTGCCAATGAAATTATTGGTCTAATTGTTTCTACTTGAGCGATTGGAGTGAATACCTCATCATAGTCAGTGCCGGCTCTTTGACTTTAGCCTTTTGCCACCTATATCGCCTTGTATCTTTCAACTTCTCCTTTGGCGTTCTTCTTTGCTTTGTATACCCATTTCACATCGATTGCCTTGTGCCCTTTTGAAAGTTAAGCTAATTCCCATGTCTCATTTTTCTTGATCACCTTTATCTCTTCATCCATAACATTTCTCAAACTCTTCTTTTACAAATCTTCTTGAAAGTTTATGGGCTGACAATATGCAAATAGACAAAAAGGAGTAAGATTGTCTTGATTTTCGATTACCTCGTAAACTTTTAAAAGGCTTCTAAAGCGTGATGGCCTTTCATTTAAGCTTTCCTTTATTTGACAACTCACAGCTGGTGAAGCTGGTAGGGAAGTAGGCTCCTCTCTTGATTGTTCCATCCTTGGTTGTTGCATGTCATCTTCTTCAAAATGTGGAAATAAGTTATGGCCTTCGTTATAGGATCTCCAATCCCATTCTCCTTCATTGAACATGACATTTTGATTAATGATTGTCTTTCCCTTATAAGGATTATAGAGCTTGTAGCCTTTGGAGTTGGTGTCGTAACCAATGAAAATGTATTTCTCACTTTTTTCATCGAAATTGCTTTGCTTCTCGTCCGATACATGTACATGAGCTATGCTTCCAAAGACTCTTAGATGGGAAATGCCAGGCTTCCTTCCACTCCATGCTTCTTGTGGTGTTTTTCCCTATACACTTTTTTATTGGAGATTGGTTTGATAGATAAACTACACATGCAACTGCTTCTGCCCTAAACTCCTTTGGCAGCCTCTTCCTTTTGAGTATGCTCCTTGCCATCTCATGGATTGTCATATTCTTTTGTTCTACTACTCCATTTTGTTAGGGGGGCCAAGGCACCGTTAGCTATCGTCGAATTCCATTATCTTTACAATACTTCTTCAATTCTTTTGATGTGAACTTTTCTCCATGGTCAGATCTCATGGTTTTAATCACAAGACTACTTTCCTTCTCAACATAGGCTTTGAACTTCTTGAAGTTCTAAAACACCTTTGATTTCTCCTTTAGAAAATACAGCCATGCTTGAAAGATCATCGATAAAGAGAAGAAAATAATTACTCTTACCAAGAGATCTTGGATAGATCAGACCACACACATTCGTATGTATGAGTTCCAATGGTTTTTAGCCTTTGAGTACGAATCCTTTGGAAAGTTAATTTTGAATTGCTTTACATGTAGACATCCTTCACACACCTGATTGAGATGGCTGATGCAAGGTACTCCTCTCACCATTTCCTTTTTGGAGAGCAACTATAATACTCTGAAATTGAGATGTCCAAATCAAAGATGGCAAATCCAATAAGCATCTTTGTAGCACATCTTAAGATATTATGCGACATCATTTTGAATGTTGAGCATGAACATTCTATTTCTTGACATCGACACCTTAGCAATGAAGTTGCACCGTCTCTTATAGAAAGGTTATTATCTTTTAATCGAATATCATAACTTTTTTCTAGGAGTTATCCTAGGCTCAAGATGTTTTTCTTCATGTTTGGCACACAGTAAACATTGAAAATGAATTGGTGCTCTCTATTCTTCAATCGAACAAGAACATTTCCTTTACCTTTCACCGCTACTTTGGATTCATCTCCAAATGTCATGTTTCCCTTCGTTGATTCATCAAGCTCCATGAACATGCTTCTTCATTCACACATATGGTTGCTTGCACCACTATCTAGGTGCCACTGATTATCCTTACATCTTTCACATTTTCCTTGTAAGCCAATAGTAAAGTACCATCTTCTTGACTTCTTTAGCCTTCTCTTCAAATTAGTTGTTGCTTAGAGCCCTACATTCAGAAGCATAATATCCAAAATTTTCAAAATTGTAGCATTTGATGCAAGACTTGTCATACCTTGATTTTGAATTTCCTCTCCCATGACCTCTGGTTGAGCTTTCTCCTCTTTGGTTGTTGTGGTTATTTTTGTTGTCGTTATTCGGCCTCCAACCTTGTTCATATCCATATCCACGACCCCGTCCTCGTTTTTAGCCCCAACCTCATCTTTGGTGGTTTCGATTGCTTTCTTCCTTTTTTGAATCAATCCATGTCTAGAGTACCTACTCCATGATTTCTTCCTTAATCATTTTCTTTTCTTCATAAGCTTGCAATAAGCCAAGAACTTCCTTTATTGTCATAGCCTCCAAGTATTTTGTATCTTCGATGATGATGATAATATATTCGAACTTTAGATATGGTGATCTAAAAATCACCTCCATAATTCTTACATCATCTAGCTTCTTACCATTTCATTTTAGCTTATTAGTAACTGTTAAAACTCTTAAGAAGTAATTAGAGACAAGTTCATCTTCTTTTATATGCAAAGTTCCAAACTCTCCTCTTAAAGTTTGAAGATGTACCATTTTACTTGATCGGCTCCTTTGTAAGATGTTCGAAGCTTCTCCCATGCTTTTTTTGCTGACTTTGCTCATGAAACCTTTTCAAAAGTATCTTCATTTAATCCTTCATAGATTAAATAGAGAGCCTTCATCCCTTTCTTAAGTCGTTCAAATGTCCCTTTGAGTTTGAGATAAAGTACCTTCATTTTCTTGTTCGGTGTAGCATTTCTCGACTATTTTTCGCATGTCGTATGCTCCAAGGAGAGTCGTCATCCTTAAGCTCCATTGTCATAGTTGATTTTGCTAAGCATTGAGACTTGGAAGGGAATGCTTCTATTCACCATCTTTTTAAGAGGTTCTTCAATTAAGCTTTGATACCATTTTGTTGAATATTGTAGGAGAAAGATTGAGAGAATATATGAAAGAGACTTTTTATTATTGAAATCTTTTTTTGCTTGATACAAACACAAAGACTTTACCCTTGTCTATACTAGTGACATTACTCAAACAATGGTCAGGATTTTGCCAACTCAACTTTAATTTAAGGGTTATAATTAACTTCTAGAATTTTCTCCACGTTACTAACCTTAATTTTTTTTCTACATAATTCTAAAGACTTATCTAGAAAGAGCTATCTAGATAAGACTACTCTAGATCATATTTCTATGATTTGGGCTTTACTATATCAAATAATTAAGACAAAAAACAAAGATCTACAATCAAGTTAATATTTAAACACAATGTACATTCTAAGAGTTAGAACTGAATTTCCTGTAAAAAATTTGACATGCCGTTCTTCATGTGAAGTGTCCTTTAAAAATTTGCTCGTCATCTTCTTCTTAAATAAATAATTAATTCCCAAAAAATTTCCACTCCAATAAATCACTACTCCAAAATATAATTCCTCCTCTTAAACACTTCTTTGTTTTGAGAAACCATTTCCACCTATAATAAAATTTTGCTATCTTTTGTTTAATTAAATCTAGAGTTGCATGCGCCATTGATGGATCTTATGTTGCTTAAGGAGATGGATGTCAATGTTGCCTTGTTCCTAGTGCTCTAGAGAAACTCACATTGAATCCTAGTGTTGTTTGTGTCTGGCTATAAGATGTGTAAGTCGATGTTATACTTGATGCCTCATCTGGATCTGAATAAAATGAAGGTGTGGCGGTGTCTGCTATTGAAGATGTGGAAGACTAGATTTTGTGTCTTAAAAGACCGCATTTCCTTAACGTCGGAGTGCTTGTCTGAAGTTTAGTTCTACCTAGTAATGAATCTGGAGATAAGGAGATCTATTTGAGATGGAGTGTTGCTGATGATCTAACTATAGATTTGTTATTTTTTGGCATGCTGTAGTCCCTAAGATCTGAAATGAAGATGTTACTGATGATATATGAGATTGAGATGACTGTGATGTCAGAGTTGGATTGTCTGCTTCATTGTTTATTTGGCAGTTGTAAGATGTTCATCTCCATGTTGCCATGGTTCGAGATGATGAGGTCTTGAAAGTATAGTTTGTTGGCTATTGGCTTGACGATTTTTTGAGTCAACATTGCAACGGTTGTTGATGACTAGTTTTTGTCTAGCTGTTATCATGCTTGGAAATCTTGCTGCTTTGCTAGTTGTATGTATTGTAGGAAAATGGATGTTTGATGTATTGGATATTGAACTTGCGAGATTTGATTGCTTGATGATGAACGAAATTGAAAATGAGGGGCTTTTTGATTGTTTTTGTGATGATCAGATGGATAAAATATGCAATTGAAAATATGCTCATGTAATTGTTTGTTGGTATCCGACGAAAAAAATTTGTAATGAACACTTTTCTTCATATAGGTTTCAATTTACCTAAATATTCTTTGATTAAGACTGAATGTTTCTACTATGATATTTGTCTTTGATTTAAAAATATATTGCATAAAATATTTTTCATTTTTGTTTGAATGACTTGACTCCATGATATTTTCCTTAATATATTCCCTTTTGAATGATATTATTAAATCAATATGTGATCTCAATGAATAAAACATTGAGTTGCCACTTATGAATATGTAAATATCGAATTTGATATCTAAAGATAATATTATAATTGATTTTTCCTTTTATATTGCTTTTGAATGCATCCCTTAACATTAAATTCTATATATAAATTTGGATAGTTGTGCATTAAAAATACAAAGCAACTCTTGTTATCAAGTAAATACACAACACTACACAAATACATTAAATATAACATACATTTATTGATATTGAATGGCAATTGACTTGATATAGGTTGATTAAAAAAAAGATTTTGCTTCGATGATTGTTAACCATAACACATTCTAAAAAAAATCGCATATAAAAATATATTTGTTATTATCAAACAAGTTGTGCATGTCACACATATATCTATTCAGTCGATGTAGATATTATCTATTGCCTCATTAAAAACCTCTATTATGAAAACCTAATGAGAAGAACATTGAATGAGGAAAAAAGTGCAACTTGTAAAATCATAGATATCATGTTAAAACTGATATTTCCTTATAACAAGTTTGATACTTTTGAATCAAAATAATGTCTCATTAAAACCATACTAACAAAAACCTAGTGGAAAAATCTTACTTTAGGAAAAATAATATAATATAGTATAAAAATTTAATATTTTATGCATCAAAGGAAGTTTGGTACTTCTGGATTAATATAATACCTCGATAAAATCTTTGTAAGAAAACTTAGTGGGAAAAATCTTAATAAAGGAAAAAAAGTACAATATAGTGTGACATATTTTAAAACCTTATTGCATTAAGGAAAGTTTGATACTTCTGGATCAGTATAATACCTTATTAAAACCTTACTCAGAAAAACACAACGGGTAAAATCCTAATGAAGAAAAAAGAGTGCATTATAACATACTTTTGGATACTACCCATGATTTAATATTTTCCATTTGAATTTGACTACATGTCTTGATAATTCATATTAGCTATGGATACTTCTGGATCAATAAATATGCATAACATTGTTTTGACAAGCGTTTAGAAAATTGAAGTTAAAAGACAATAGGGAAAAACCCAATATAGAAAAAATCAACATGAAGGAAAAAGAGTACAATGCATCAATCGATATATAATGAGCACCCTTTTAGCTATCTCTCGTGTGTTTGCATGCTTCAAGTATGTTTTCTTATCAAAATAATATTTAGTTCCTCGATCAAACCATTTGTTATTGTCGCCATTCTTAAATACATACATACATATGTACATGTTTTTGATGTAATCTATTTTTTCAAGATTATTCCTTCCACATATTATATGCATTTTTTGCACTTTGTATGCTACTTTTATGAAAAACATTTCATGTGCTTTCATTTTCGTGTTTTAAATCAGTTTTGTATATTGTAGTTACCTGTTCAATGTATATCAAGAGCTTCACTACAACAATACCTAAAAGCAAGAAGTAATTTACTCATTATGAAGTATATCAAGATTTTCATTACAACAATACTTAAAAAGAGGGTTGTAACCAATGCTCCGTGTGCTTTGCATTCTTTAAACCCAACAAAGTTATGTATATTCTTCAGGAACTTGTATACTTCCATAATTTAGTATGATTTAACCAATATTTCAACATTCACGTAATTTTAATTATTTCAAACACTTTCACTACTTCAAACAATTAAATTATTTCTATAATTAGCACGCTTATGACACTTAACATATTTGACACAATATATACTTCACTGATTTCAATGTACTTTTGCCACTTTATATATATGTTTCTGTTTATACATTGTGGGCTACTGGTCCACATTTCTCATATAGGAAAGAATTCATGATGGCCAATCATGTTTTTCTCTAATTAAAGATCTTTAATTTATTTATAAACAAAAGCGCTATGTTATTTACAAATTTATTATCGACGATAATTTCTTGTTAGTTCTAGACATAATTTATTAAGATATCTTTATTTATAATATTTTAGGTACTTAAACCACTTCTATGATTATTTGATAACATGTCACAGGTCTCTTCCAGAGCACCCTTTCGTGTTTCTTCAAGAAACTCACCTCCTTTATTTGGCATTTTTATCACTTACTCCAAAAATACTTCGAACTGACTTCTCTACCACACTTCAGATGTTGTCTATACCCTTTTGATCCCTCAAGGATTTTAACCTATATTGGAGTGAGTTTGCTAGGGATATTATTGATAAGTTAATTTGCATAATATTTTGCATCATTGTGTATGCTAATGAATGTTAATCTCGATACTTGAAATGAACTTGTATCCTATTTTTCCTCCTTCTCAATGTTGACGACCATTATCACATTAAATAAAAATCTTCTTTGGATTCTCATTTTGATCCATTATAATATTGTTATTAGTAAATACAACGCATATATCAAATATAGGAGGATTTTTTTATCAGTACATAAGATGCATTTAACTAATATTTCTTAATTTTAGAGTTTGTTCTCATTCATTGATCTAGCCAATTGATGTAATTTAATTATTACATAGATAATTAGAATACATGCATGACTTCAGGAGTTCAACATTTTTGTTGATTGATTTTTAAATTACTACATGATATCTATGCATAATCGATTAGATGAGCTTATATCTATTTAGTCAAACAATCTTCAGGTTGTTAGTTAAATACCTGCATACATGGATACACACATACATATATTACAGATTTGCTTATTCTTTCCCATTTGAGTTAGTGATTTAAGAAAAAATCATTATAAAGATCCAAACTAGTAATTTTGTTTATCATAAGTGCAATGTGTAAGGAAATTTGACCGTTTTGTAAGGAAATTAATGCGAAACGTTTCCTTCTTCATTATGTGGTACATTAATGGACCGTTTCCATATTAATGCGAAACGTTTCCTTCTTCATTATGTGGTACATTAATGTACCACATAATGAAGAAGGAAACGTTTCGCATTAATTTTCTTACAAAACGGTCAAATTTCCTTACAGTCTCCCACTTGGTCAATAGTAAAATCCATTAATGTTTTCGTATTAAGGTCATAAGGCGCGCATGGTATGCTAAACTTTTCATTAGTCAGTTATCATAAGTGTCTTGGCTAATTCAGTGGTCAATGGAAGTCATGACGTGTACATGTTATTTTGCAACATGCTTACTTCCATGTACTATGACATTGACAACTTTCATAACTAGACCGTAAATGAGCATAACTTAATGGTCACATAATGTCTTGCAGCAAAAGACTGTTTCTGTTATCATTTATCTAAATGTAAATGTGTGCACATTATAAACAGAAATAAAAGATGTCTAATTTATTAAGAGCTCAATAATTGTTGTCTGGCTAAGTACAAAATAAATGGCATAATAAGGAGATAATTAGGAACTATCTGCAAGACCCATGCTATCAGTATGTCTCTTAAAGGTCTTTGGAGGTAGTCCTTTCATGAATATGTTTTCCACTTGTAAGTTTGTACTTATCGATTCAACAATAATTTTCTTTAGTTTAACATCTTGCTTCAGTAGTAGGTATTTAAGGTTCATGTGTTTGGAACCTTTGGTTATCCTATCATGCTTGGAGAAAAAGGTTGCAGCTTCATTATCGTAGTAGACAGTTAGTGGCTTAGAGATAAAACTTGAAGTGCCAAATTGTGAGACAAAATTACGCAGCCATGTTCCCTGAATTGGAGCCTCATAACATGCTACGTATTCAGCCATCATGGTGGATCCGAAAAGCATCTCAGATTTCTGGCTTCTCCATGATATTGCACCTCCACATAAGAGGTACACATAGCCAAGAGTGCAGATCCTAGTGTTAGGACATCCAGCAAGGTCTGAATCAGAATAACTAGTTACCTGTAGGTAACTTGATTTTCTATAGGTGAGCATGTAATTCCTTGTTCCCTTTAGGTATCTCAGTACCTTCTTTGCAGCTTTCCAATGAGCGATTCCTGGGTTACTTTGAAATCTACCCAGCATACCAACTACATGACTGATATCAGGTCTTGTACAGACCTGTGAATACATCAAGATCCCTATAAGAGATGCATAAGGATATTTGGTCATTTCTTCTCGTTCCATAGGAGTCTTTGGGCACTGCTCAAGAACAAGTTTGTCTCCTTTCTGCAGTGGGACAGGACTAGAGGAACAATTCGTCATGCCAAATCTCTCAAGAATTTTATCAATATATGCTTTTTGAGACAATCCTAGAATTCCTTGTGATCTATCACGGAATATTTCTATTCCTATCACATAGGAAGCCTCACCCATATCTTTCATTTCAAAGTTCGTTGAGAGATAATCCTTAGTTTCACGTAATAAACCAAGGTCGCTGCTAGCTAATAATATGTCATCAACATACAGAATCAAAAATATGAACTTGCTCCCACTGAACTTTAGGTATATACAAGGGTCAACTATGTTTTCTGTGAAATCGAAAGTCGTAATGATTTCATGAAACTTTAGATACCATTGTCTAGAAGCTTGTTTCAGTCCATATATTGATTTCTTAAGTTTGCAGACCATGTCTTCCTGTCCTTCAATTATGAAGCCTTCAGGTTGACGCATGTAGACTTCTTCTTCCAAGTCTCCATTTAGAAAGGCTGTTTTCACATCCATTTGATGTAACTCGGGATCATAATGAGCTACTAATGCCATGATAATTCTAAGAGAATCTTTCCTGGAATAGGAGCAAAAGTTTCATTATAGTCAATGCCTTCTTTCTTATTAAAACCTTTGAAAACAAGTCTGGCTTTATATCGTTAGATTTTACCATTGCAGTCACGTTTGGTCTTGAAGACCCACTTACAACCGACTGCTTTATGTCCTTGCGGTAATTGAACGATTTCCCAAACTTGATTATTATCCATAGGTTTCAGTTCATCTTTCATGGCATCAATCCATTTAAGAGAGTTAACATCCTTAATGGCTTGTGAATAAGAAATTGGGTCCGTAGCTCCTTCAAATTCTATTAGATAAAGCATATAATCATCAGGAATAGTTGATCTTCTTTGTCTTTGAGATCTTCTTAATACTAGTTCCTGTGGTACTTCATCAACATTATGATTGGTGATAATTTCATTATGGAGTTGTTGATCATTTATTGGGTTTCCCTCATTGTGAACAGGTTCAACAATGGGATGATTCCCAATATCTTTCGAAATAGAGGGTAAGAGAATGGGTACCCTTATTTCATGAATGACCACTTCTTGTTGTTCTGTACTCCCACTGATTTCACCATTTTCATAGAATTTGGCATTGTCGATTTCAACAATTCTTGTACTATGGTTAGGACAATGAAATCTATATCCTTTAGATTTTTCTGGGTAACCTATAAAGTAACCACTGACTGTCTTAAAATCCAATTTCTTTTCATTTGGATTGTACAGTCTAGCTTCAACTGGGCAACCCCAAATTTTGAGATGTCTTAAACTAGGTTTCCATCCTTTCCAAAGTTCAAAAGGAGTCTTTGGAACAGCCTTACTTGGAACTCTATTTAAGATGTAGACAGCTATTCGTAATGCATCCATCCATAATGATAAAGGTAAATTTGCATGACTCATCATGGATCTAACCATTTCCATGTATGTACGATTTCGCCTTTTAGCTACACCATTCTGCCATGGAGATCCAGGCGTTGTATTGTGCAACAATTCCAAGTTTTTGAAGAAGTCTAGCAAAAGGTCCAGGATGTTGTCCCGTTTCATCATACCTTCCATAGAATTCACCACCCCTATCTGACCTAATGATTTTCACTTTTCTTTCTAATTGCCTTTCGACTTTAGTAATGAACACTTGTACATCATCCACTGACTGAGATTTTTCATGCAACAGATAAAGATAGCTATAACGTGAAAAATCATCGATAAAAGTGATGAAATATTTCTCTCCTCCAAAAGTTGGAACATCAAAAGGTCCACAAATATCTGTATGTATTATTTCAAGAAGTTGTGTACTTCTTGTGGCTCCTTTCTTTATGTTTTTGTTGTTTTTCCTTTAATACAATCAACACATGCTGTAATATTAGCGAAGTCTAGGTCCGGTAGGACACCATTTTTCACTAACCTCTTGATTCTTTCACTGGATATATGACCCAGTTTTTTATGCCACAAGAAGTAAGAATCATTCTTGGATGACTTTCCTTTAGTTTCTTTTCCATGCAGGGTGAGTTGGATTTCAGCATTTTGTTTAAGATGAAGTTTATAAAGTCCATCAATTAATATTCCAGAACCAATAAGACTAGAATTTTTAAATAAACTAAAATTTCCATTTCCAACTTCAAAAGAATATCCAAATTTATCAAGTACACTTACATAAATCAAATTACGGGAAATAGACGGAACATAAAGAGTTTGACATAAATCTAACTGATAACCACTATCTAAAATGAGACGAAAAGTTCCAATAGCTTCAACTTAAGCTTTATCTTTATTCCCCATGAAAATGAAATTCTTACTTGGGTTTGTGGTTTGGATCGTAATGAATCCCTGCATAGAATTTGAAACATGAACATTAGCAGCAGTATCAATCTACCAAGTAGAAGAAGGCACATTAGTAAGATTTGATTCGAAATGACTTACGAAAGCCATTGGGTTACCTTTCTTTTCGAACAATGCTTTGCGCTTAATGCAATCTGCCTGGAAGTGTCCAGGTTTCTTGCAGAATTTGCAGACATCGTCCTTCTTTTCTTCTTGGATGGTTGAGTGGCGTCATCAGATTTGGGTGGTGCTCTTTTATGCTGTGAGTTGTTCGTTTTGCCAGCTTGTTTTCCAACCCCTTGAGTGAAATAAGCAACTTTAATGCCTTGCGAGCCCTGCCTAGACTCCTCTTGAACTAGTTTGTTAGTCAATTCATTTAGACTCCACTTTTTCATAATAGTGTTGTAATGAATTTTGAATGGTTCATACTGAGGAGGTAAGCTAGTGAGAATGAATTGGACGAGAAAAGCATCGTCCATAACCAATCCCAAATTCTTAAGTTTGGCAGCAAGGTTAATCATTTCAATGACATGAGCGCTCATTGAGCGAGAACCATCAAACTTCATGGTTACAAGGTCTGCCATAAGTTTCCTAGCAAGGGATTTGTCTACAGTCTTGAACCAATTTTCAATGGATTGCAAATATTCTTTTGCGCTTTTAGTTTTGGGTAGGGAGGTTTTGATGTTGGTATCAATCACCATTCGCATAAACATCATGCTGAGCCTATTAGATCGTTCCCAATCATCATGGAGTTTGTTTTCCTCAGGCGTACTTGTGTCAGTAAGTGGGGCTGGCTTTTCCTTAAGGAGAGCCATGTCCAGTTCAAGTACGCCCAAAGAAAACTCAACTTGCTCTCTCCATTCTGAGTAGTTGGTTCCATTAAGTCTAATGATAGACGTAGAGTGCGAATTAAGGTTTGAGGGTATTGCAACTGCAGATATAAAAGAAATGTAGGCTTCTTTATTAGAATAAAACACATGTCATAATAAGAGGTTAGGTTTAGCGCCTCTTGTGGATAGGCAGTAGAACCATACTCATGGAAGAATGATAAACGTTAATGTTTCATGCGTTATTTGCAAGCAGCAGCCGCCTGTGGACGGGACTGCTTGCATCAGACTAGAGGAAACAAGGAAATTAAGCGCGGAAGTTTTTTTTTCCCGCATAAACATTTGTCATTCTTTCAAGTAATCCATAGCAAGGATAATAAATGTCTAGTAACTCCAAGTAAATTTCATACATGAATTTAACATATAAACAATTATTTTGCAAGTTCCAGATCATGAATTTAATGTCAAACTAGGAAACAATTATTTTCAATATGTATACTTTCTGAAAAGTATTCGCATACAATAAGTTGTTCCATATTATACAGTAGGTCAGACATTAAGGTAGAAAAATTAACTTTTGCGGAAATATAAACTTTCCAAATCCAGATCTAAGCATACAGTAAATAGAATAATATTGATGATCATGATTACTATAGCAACTTAAATAATATGAATATTAAACTTGAATCACATTAACACTAATAATCATCATCATTATTATAGTAAAATTACAAACATCGTATCATAGATCTATGCTAGTTTCGTTTTATATATATTGATGGATAATCATGAATTCTAAAACCTTGCTCTGATACCACATGTAATCTATATCTTGTAAATAATATAAACCCTAAGATCTAGAATTACATGATTATCACATATGTAATGAATTAATAAAACATACCTCCAGACATCTTGTATACGAATCAGCAATGGTTGTTGTCGAAGGCTGTATCAATGGATAAAGGAGAATAGTTTCTCTTTCTCTTTTCCACTACAACAAAAATACCCTATTACAACGTCCTTTTTACAACGAGCATTGGTTGCCCGTTGTAATAGAAGGCTATTACAACGGTCCATTTGCGTCCGTTGTAAAAGATGTCATATACAAACCCTTTTTACAACGGGCATTGGTTGCCCGTTGTAATAGAAGGCTATTACAACGGTCCATTCAGGCCCATTGTAATAGATGCCAACTTTACAACGGTCACATGCCCGTTGTAATGCATGCCCGTTATAACTTTACAACTGGCCAACATCAATAATAAATCACTATCCCTTTTTCTTTTATTTTTCGGCTGCATCGTTGTGAAAAATGGCGTTCGTCCTCTTTGCCAAAACTAGGGTTTTTTTGATTTGATTTCGATTTCGCTCCGCAACAATAGGAAGATAACTTGGGAACTTCATATTACAGTTGAGCGGAAATCATCTTCAGAATCGATTTCAGTCACCATCACTCCAAAATAAACTCAATCCTCCAAAAACCGATTTCCACTCTCTGCATCGACTCCACAGATCTGACTGCATCTCCCTAACGTCGCTCTTCTCTTCCCAGATCCGTAGCAGATTCTGTCTGCATCGCCTCACCTCTCCTGCTTCAGAATCTGTACCCGCATCTAAATATCTGGCGATCTGACGAGCAGCGAAATCTATTGCAAACTGCTAACCGAATCCTGGCAGAGCGAAAAGATCAAATGAAGCGGAGATACTCCAGTAATAAATGTAGAACAAAGGCAGTGGTATTGTTGTTGATGAGCTTCTGCATTGTAAGTTTACTATTGATGCAGACTCAATATACTCAGATGATGAGATCTAGTCCACCAACTAGGAACCCAAAGATTGCCTTTTTGTTTATAGCCCGAAATAGACTTCCTCTGGACTTGGTTTGGGATGCAATTTTCAAGGTTGTGTTTTCTTGTTCATCTTTATTTAATTTATTGTTTTTATTTGTGGCATAAATCTTATGTGTTTGTTTGACATTATGAACTGCGTGTAGCAAACATTATGAACTGCAAATGTCAGAAAACATTTTAATGATGCTACGTTACTCACTACTTTATTTCTATGCAATAAAAGAATAAGATGTTGCCTGTGCTATTAAGTCACGCAATAACTATACTACTGACCATACAACTAATATATAACTTTTGCTTGCCCATAAATCATGGCCCTACTGGCAACTAATTATCATCTGTACAAGGGAGTATTATTCATGCAATATTGGTATATATTTTTGGAAGGATTTTGCAGCAGATGATTACATTTTTTTAAAAGACTAACGGGATAAATCTTGTAATACACGAGAATCATATCACTCCCCAACGTCGGAATACAATAGGAAAAAAAGTGAGACACAGCTGTGAATTTCCATGATAAATAGCGTAGAAAACAACATGTGATGACAATAAGCCACTATAGACCCCAAAGAAAACAAAGATCAGAAAAGGATAGGAGTTGTTCAACTGCTTGCCATCAAAACAAGAGAATCCAACCGTGTGTTTTTACTACCATTGCTACAAAATAAGATATTATGATATGGTTAGAATAAAGTAGAAAGTATAGTGAAAGTTCATCAATATTTCACCTCTTCACTATCAGAATCATAGGCACCGTCTCCAGATATTAAATTCATTATAGTTTTCTTTGCACGGCCAACTGCATTCGATGTTTTCTTTGTAGCTCATACTACAAATGGCTGAATAGATATGTCGGGCAAGTTTGCTCTCTCCTCTATCATTGCTGTTATTACAAGCAAATAAATTTGTTTGAATTAGCTGAATATACAAATTGTAACTCATTCGCTTTACAAATAAATATTGACAAATACATAATAATACATTTATTTCTCCAAAAAAAAACTGCTTTTAAAAACAACGTTAATCAATAAGTATTTTTCCTTAACAGGGTAAAACAATATTAGTTTTCTTTTTTTGCTATATAAATTGAAAGAGCAAGTGAACATACACATAGTTTTGCTATGAGCTAAAGCACCAATCTGCCTAACTCCAGCTTTCGCATCTTGCACAACTTTCGCTGATTTGTTCACACCATCAGCTATTTCATGGCTGAATTTTAGAAAATGAAACAACATTTGTGTAAGAGTTTATTTCGATGTCACTCAATAATGTAAATGTTCATTTGCATATATAACCTATAAGATATTGATACATCCTATAATTCTTCTTCCTTCAGTCCCTTCTAAAGATAAGATTGATATGCATGTTAATGACAATTTACTAGTTTATTACCAATTTACCAAAATTATGACCACTTTTCACAAAGATTCTGGTTACCTAAGGCAGCAAATCTTACATACTTTTTCTGACTCTTAGTCAACAGAAGTACGATCTAATTCCATATCAAATATAGAAAAGGAGAGAAGTTCATGTCTCATTCGGATGACATCAAGGATATCATTATTGATGCTTGTGCGCACACATTTCCTGGCTAATTTGTTCGAAAAGATTAGAGAACTAAAAAGGGTATAACATTTGGATTTTGAATTAGCCAAAAGTTTATTCTGAAACTACCCACAAACTTCAAGTGCCCTCAGTAATATTAGATATAGACTGTAATTTGTTCAGATCAAACAATTTATGTTTGTTATAGAAGATATACCTCAAATCACTCAATTGGAGTATCAGGTCGCTGATTTCCATCCCAGAAAGTCTAACTGCTGCCATGGTACTTGGAATTTCCTCTCGTGCGGTATCAACAAGCTTTGCTAGAGATGTTACAGCCCTTTTCATTGCCTATAAAACATGGCCAAAAAAAATTTGTTTTCAGGCGTATTATTCTTGTTCTTTCTCATTTTGAACTAGCAACACAACTTCTTTACACGAAGAAACCTACCAATAAAGTTGGAATGGTCGAATTATTCAAATTGTTATAGTAATTTATGGTAATTTTGGTCATTGTCATATATATTTTTTGCTGGTAATTTGAAATATTATTCTGACTATTCAAATGATTCAAATTTTTATAAATTGATGAGTGATACAAAATCATATTTGTAAAGTTTAGTTTCATTTCAAAATGTGCAACATTAAAAAGAGCTTGTGTGTATTTTATGTTTTTAGTATTCCATTGTATTTTGTATTTGAGTGTGCTAGGTATAACCGTGTCAGTATAACCTGAATGTATAATTCTTGGAGATATCGATTTTATGTTGTTCAGAGTTAATACTGAGGTGTGTGTAGCAACATTTTTTTTGTATGCATAGAAAAATATATTGTACTGTCTTTGATTTCCTACTCCGTAGTGCATTACCAACACAAAATGAAAACTACACTTGACAATCTATTGCTGATCAACAATAGATAAACCAATGGATAAATTGCAGCAAAATTTTCAATGCTGATGTTTAATTTGCTATGTTTAAATTTTAACAGGAGGGCACATAAACCCAGCAATGACCTTCGGTCTGTTCTTAGCAAGGAAGCTACCCCTTACAAGGGCAGTCTTCTACATGATCATGCAATGCTTAGGTGCAATTTGCGGAGCTGGAGTCATAAAAGGCTACCAAAAGGGCCTCTACATGACCCAAGATGGAGGTGCTAACGTTGTTGCAGCTGGCTACACCAAAGGCTCTGGTTTGGGTGCCGAAATCATAGGCACTTTCGTTCTTGTTTACACCGTCTTCTCTGCCACCGATGCCAAGAGAAACGCAAGGGACTCCCATGTTCCCATAAGTTATCATCTTCATTTTAGGATTTTTCAAATCAATTTGGTCCACTTTACAAAATTGATAGCAAGTTTTGATCTGTCTCAAAACATATTACAGATATAAGTCTGTTTGTCCCACTATTTGTAACTTTATTTTTACCATTTGAAATATATATAAACATAGAATCTGAATTTGGTTATGATGGGATACAGATTCTTGCACCACTGCCTATTGGATTTGCAGTGTTTCTTGTCCATTTGGCGACCATTCCAATCACCGGCACAGGCATTAACCTAGCTAGGAGTCTTGGTGCTGCCATCATCTACAACAAAGATCATGCTTCGGACGACCATGTATGTTTTTATTTACCTTTTTCTTTTAATATACACTAGCACACACAGAGATCAGTTATGAGGCAAAACCTAACACAGTTTACATAAGAGGTTGAATTCAATGGAAGATCTAATGGTTTAGACAAGTTTTTCACTGATTGTATAGCCGATCCTTGCATGTATGTGTATAAGCTAGGATATAGTCTCCTTTATTTAGCACACTGGCCCTTTAATTTCAGCCATTAGTTTGAATTTAAACAATCTCATAAACAATTAGTATTTAAATACAAACGAGTGGCTGAAATTTAAAAGTCGATTTTGGGGTGTGGTGTTCCTTCCCCATATATATATACATACATACATACATGATACACACGGACATATATAACACACACACTGACTAATTGATTGAATATGGAATGAAAAATGCAGTGGATATTCTGGGTTGGACCATTCATTGGAGCTGCACTTGCTGCCATGTATCACCAAATTGTGATAAGAGCAATTCCATTCAAAAGCAGGTCCTAGAGTTCATTATTGATGATGCATTTTCTTCCTTTCTTGTACTGTTTGTTAATATGGTGATGTGCAGATGTTTGTAAATGTTGGCAAGTTGAGGTGTATGTCAGTGATTTTGTGGTAGATTTTGTATGGGTTATTTTTGTGAAGATGATGTATGGAGTTGTCGGAGGATGGGTAGTGGTTGATGAAGACTTGTGGTTGCTGGTTGCTAGTTGTGAAGTGCTGTGGGGGTTTGTGCACAGATATGTGCACACTAGCACAGTAATGAAGATGAGAAGGATATGCAGGGCAATGATGCTGGTTGGATATGGTAAATGAATGGTGGTTAAGGAATTTGGCAGTTGAAGGTATTGCAAGTGACAGTAGTGGGTTCAACTGTGTTTTACAAAAGTGATGTATGTATGCAGGATGTCAGTATGGTGAACTGTGTATTGCAAAAGTGCTTTATGTATTTGGCATGTAAACTTATCTAACTATTTGGAGTGTTAGAATTCTATGACTCTAGCTTTTAGTCTTTTCGTATGTGATTTTAATTATTTTACGATAATATTTAGTATTAGTATGGATGTAATGCATGGATGCTGCAGTAATTTTTTTTAAAATTTGCATTTATTTTGCAACGGGCAATGTGCGTTGTTATATGAGCTTTTACAACGGTCAATGCAAGTTGTTATATAAGATTTTTACAACGGTCAACACACGTTGTAACAAAGTATATTGCAACGGGTTATGGCCATTGTAAAAAGGTATACTGTAATGGTTTTAACAACGTGCTTTGCCCGTTGTAAAATGTGGTGGATCTATTACAACTAGGCCTATTACAACGGGCACATGCCCGTTGCGAAAACCATATTACAAAGGGCATTGCCCGTTGTAAAAAGACTGTTTTGTTGTAGTGTTCCTATATTTTCTTTATGTGTTTTCTTATTTCCTTTGTGATGGGCAAAGGTTAATATTTATAGGCAGAGAGAGGACCAAATTTCTAGATTTGTAGACTTAATCTTGATCGTCCATCAAGATCAAGATGTAAAGAAATTAACGCTCTAGATTATAACCATTTTATTTATTAGCATATTAATAGGAAAACCCTTTAGATTCTATTGACCACATAATAAGGAAGGAAACGGTCCATTAATGTACCACATAATGAAGAAGGAAACGTTTCGCATTAATATGGAAACGGTCCATTAATGTACCACATAATGAAGAAGGAAACGTTTCGCATTAATTTCCTTACAAAACGGTCAAATTTCCTTACAGTGGTATTCATTATGTGGTACATTAATGGACCGTTTCCATATTAATGCGAAATGTTTCCTTCTTCATTATGTGGTACATTAATGGACCGTTTCCTTCCTCAAACATTTCCTTCCTCGTTATGTGGTCAATAGAATCTAAAGGGTTTTCCTATTAATATGCTAATAAATAAAACGGTTATAATCTAGAGCGTTAATTTCTTTACATCTTGATCTTGATGGACGATCAAGATTAAGTCTACAAATCTGGAAATTTGGTCCTCTCTCTGCCTATAAATATTAACCTTTGTCCATCACAAAGGAAATAAGAAAACACATAAAGAAAATATAGGAAAAGAGAGAGAAACTATTCTCCTTTATCCATTGATACAGCTTTCGACAACAACCATTGTTGATTCGTATACAAGATGTCTGGAGGTATGTTTTATTAATTCATTACATATGTGATAATCATGTAATTCTAGATCTTAGGGTTTATATTATTCGCAAGATATAGATTACACAATGTGAATCCTTAAGTATCACATGTAAAACGTCTGGTATAAAAATACATACGCATCAAGCTTGACTTATCAATAATAACTTCAAATTGTTGGATATTTTAAAACTTCTAGTTATTGAATATATTGTAAATTCTAGTTACCTATGACTTATATTTTTAATAAGAACTTCGAGTCTGATTTTATACTTTGTCAGAAATTCATAGTTTAATTTTGAAGTCAAACTTTTCTTAGTAATAAACTAATAATTATCAGAGCTTCTAGTTTGATAATTCATAAAACTTGCAATTTTTCGTATGACTTTGAGCTCCACATTTCAATTAATAAAAATCATTGTTTGATAATTTAAGGAGTTTAAACAATAAACTTCTATTTCATTTCCAGTATCAAAACTGAGTATGATTTGGATATTTTGAACTTAGTGTTCAATACTGACCACCTAAATATACAAATCTATGCGGATTTGTAATATAATGGAAGTTTTCACATATTTTGTTCAATTGTGCTTAAGAACAACGTCCTTCGAACTACTACTTCAAATATAACTTAGTTGTTTCCAATCCAAACTATGGTGAACTTCTAGTTCAAATAAATTTTATCCACAACTTTAATTTTTTAAGTTATATTTTTTAATTATATTTCGAATGTCACTTTTGAACATTATTTATAATTATTTATTCAGAGAATAATATATAGGCCAAATTAAATATAAATGTCTCTTTTGGAGAATTCAATAAAAGAAATATCTTTGCATAGAAATAAAGAATATCTTTCAAATACTTCGAATGTTATAGGAATATGCAATTATGTTACCTAATTATACTAATCACTTAAAGACTATATTTATAAATTTGAAGAAAATTGCAGTATGACATAATGATTGGTTCTTTAGAAGAATATTTAAAATATTTCTTTAACAAATGGTTGTATATAATATTTCTTAGGAAACAATTAAACGTATGATCCTTAGGTTATAATTAGACATATGAATATAAAATAATTGTTCTAGAAATATTCCAGTTTCTAATTTATTGGTGAGGTTCAATATAATTATAAATTTGATATATAGTACTTATTAAGTAATACTCAAACTTCAAGTTTGAATCAAATCTGAAATACACAGGATTCATTAGAATCAAATTTCTATGCATTTATTTGGTTTTGCAACATTACCAAATATTAAACAAATCTCTTCTAGAGATTTTATTATCACCACTTCCGGAGTGTTACATATCTCTTCTAGAGGTATATATGCACAAATTTTGAAATGTCATGTCAATATATAATATCCTTTTCAATATATATTTTGTAATCACTGCTTTTAGAGAAGTAAAAAATATCTCTACTTGTGATTTTGGTTGTCATTACTTTGGAAATGTCATACCAAATTTTAAACACAGTATAACAAAAATAGACGTGGTAAATAAAAGTTAGAGGCGAGAGATAAAACCACAACTTTTGGAGTGAAGTATTTATATATAATATCTCTTTTGGAGATAAATTTTGTCAATACTTCTCAAGTTTTATATGACGTCCCTTTAAGAGATATAGCGTTACTTTTAAAGGAAGTGCAATCTAGAAAAACAAAAATAAAAATTTTATAACATTTATTCTCGAATGTTTGCTTTTGCCATATAAATATAAATAAAACTTTAAAACATCTCTTTGGGAAATTAATATATATACATGCATTCATAAACATAAATAGTATGTCATACGATTATCTCTTCCAAATAATATTATAATGTATTTCTTAAACAAAGTAGCTAGGTGTATGTACACAAAAAATAGTTTATCAAAACTTCAAGTTTTACAACATAGTATGATTAGTAAAAATACTAATTTTTTTATCATACTCCCTTAGAAAACAAGTTTTGTTATATTAGGTTTCTATGTACCTAAAATAAAATATTTCATAGTTCCATTCGATATCTCATTTCTACTTCAAATTAAAAACAAGCATTACTAAAACTGTATGTTGCATGTGAAATGTGATGCTATATCATATGTTATACCATTAAATCTCAACATCACTCGCTACTGACAAATTAATCATATAATCCAAAATAAACTTGACAAAAAAGGTATATTATATATCGACCTTTTCATATAGGCCCAGGACAATTTTAAAAATCAGTTTTGATTTTGAAATGGGATCTAAACAACAAAATATGAATTCACACTTAATAGAATGATAACTGGCCTTATGGAATGAACTAAAAATATGCAGATCGCTAGATTGAACAAAAACAATAATGAGAAAGCTTTGTACTAAGTCAAATTTGAGCTACTGTGATAGAAAACTTATTAACCTTCACTGTAGAAACAAACCATAATATGTGGATGTATGCTTTTATTACCAAACCAATTATACAATAAAACCTTTGTTTGTAATAAACTTTAGATCTTGCAGATCAACAACTTTATCATAAAATGGTTTTGGAATCTTTCTTTTAGTATTCAAATCTAATTTCATTAATTCATTAAGATAAAGACAAGGATCTAAATATAAGAAGATTGATCTGATCTTGTAAAATATCACAAGCTTATATCTATAGTTTTTATTTAGAGATCGTCCTTATAATGTGTTAAAATATAACAAGATAAAAATTCATTAGAGAAATAGAGATGATGTAACAATCCGAAATTTTCGATCCCGAAAATTCCAGATAGTTAGGAAAAAGAAAGAGATAGAAGAAGAAATAGAAATAAACAAGTCACAGAATCTCACATTCGCAGCGGATCAAAATATAATATCATATAATACTATTTATACAAAGAAACTGTATCAGTTAAATTACACTTTATTACATCAGAGTTACAACATATACACAATCACTGGACATATATAATCAACATGTCCAAATATAAAACAATATATCATAGCGGAAACACTCCATACGTTCCTGCCTTCCAGCTTGTCTCCTGAGCTCTTGAACGCCCTTACCTGAAAATCTGTAATACTCGGTGTGACCCAAGCATTACATCAAAGTAACACCCGGGTCAGGCTGGAAACCAGCGTGAGTAAACCCATGTAATTTGAAATACTAAATTCAAAACATAAAAGGGAACCCGGGTAACTCGTACATCACTACGAGTTCATTACTTGTTATGTTCAACACTTATTTCATGACTCAAATACTAAGTATTCTAACTTAGTTCAAAGATTCATATTATTTCATTTCAGCCAATTGACATCACATATCAATCTATATAGATTCGAAGTGGTTTCGGGTATTACTGATTTTCGATTACGGTCTCATCGAAATCCAACTCCGTGCTTTAAAGGCCAAATTGTTTAATTAAATTTAACACACGAATTCATATAATATTTATCATAGATAAATCATACACAACCAGAACAGATAGATCACAGAGTATATCACCAAATAACCCTCACATCCAGATATTTAAAAGTAAATCAAACGTGAATCATCCATGTATATTATCAAAATTTGTTTAATCAACTTATATTGAATTAAATTGTTTCTTAAGAATTAATTACTATCTGATAAATTAACATTAATTTATTAATCAATTAATTCCCAACATGAAATTATCTTTATAATCCATCTACTTATCTTAAGTAATTATCACTTAATAACCTGCATCCTTAATTAATATTTAATTTCCCATTTATTTATCGCTAATTACTTAATTAATTACCAAGACAAGTAGTTATTAATCCTTAATTAAATTTTAAACTGGTTAACTCTTAATTTTGAATTAACTTTAATTAGTTAATTTACTTTTCAATTACTAACTTATTAACATTTAATTATTAATAGCATTTCTTAATTTAAATTTTCATTTGGTCTTAAATTTCTAACTTAAATTGCTTAACATTCTTCATCATCTGGCTGTTACTTAAAACCTTCACCTTAAAACTTGCATTTAGACAATACTGTTTATAGAATGTACTTAAACAAACTAGCATTCAACATTAACCCGAGCGAAACTCCAGGTTACTCGGGTTGGACCCGATCTCTTCCCCATTTTTCCCCGAGTATCCACTCAAGGACTCGATCTCCCAAAATACCAGGTTGTACACAAGATCCCCGTGCACTTGCACACATCGCCGTCGGCGCTCCGACTAACTCTGTCGCCTCCAATGCATCGAGTATCCCCTCTACAACCATTCCCAATCAACCCACATCTTAATCAGATCCCTGTTCGAGTTCGAGCATAGCCCGATCAACTTCGAATAAACATTCGACCCCAAAGGATTCGCGATCATCACTCCGACCACCAGAGGCTCAGCGCTTCTAACCACAGCTCCGACATCCACCTAGCTTCCTTCCCCTCCAATGTCACGCAACTCGATGCATTGTGGAGGTCGCGGTGAGCAAGAGTTCAAGTGCCAAGAAAATTAGGTTTACGGAAAGGAAATGAACGTCGTCGTCGCCACCGAAGTCGTTGACACCCCTGACTATTTTTCCTACCACCCCAGTAGGCTCCCCCACCTCCCCTAGCAACGCCGGCATCTCCAGTTCATCGCGTCGCCGGGAATTGGTCAAAAACCAATTCCAGACCATCTGTCAATTTCTCCTTGCATACGCATTTAAAAATTACCACCTTCATTTTAAAAATCCTATCTTCTGATGGCAATTCGAGTTATGTAATTAAATTTAAGTTTCATGACACTCGAATATATCACAAAGTTAAGTTCTTCCTGTAAAATAAATTTTTGAGGTGCTATAAAACTCTATTTTACTGGAAAACTTCTCCAGATCTTAATTTAAGTATAAGCAACTTGTTTTTGTTTAAACTTCAAGGTCTAATGATGATTAGTTTAAGAGATTGTTGCATCCCATGTTGATTTTCTACTCTGAAACCCAAACAGAGAACAAGTAATACACATGCATATATATGACAGAGTTAAACCTGAAAAGATTCTCAACCAAGCACTCTTAAATCAAATCATACATACACAAATTTAATTCAACTTAAAACTTGAAAACAGGATGTTTACTCACACAATTATAACTGTTTAAGGTAAAGTTAACTCACCTGTACATAAACTTTGAACAGAGAATAGCCTTTGTGTTGATCATTACTGTAAATCTTCCAATTTCCAAATTATTTGTTCACTAATATACTTGTAATTATTTTTAAACTCTGCATTACATTAATATGATCATTTTTCATTTAAAGACCGAATTCTAAAATCAATCAAAAATGAAGTTTTAAAATTTTCAAACAGGTTTCAAATCCTGTCAGGTATAACCAGAGATATATACCTGTGCACATTCCTATATATATATGTAGATATATATATATATATATATATCATATTTAGATCCAATCAACATATTTCACAACATCATTAATTTCATCCATCATCATAGAACCTAGACCAACATAAAAATTTTGGTTTAAAAATTTGCTCACCTTAATAATGTTTGAACAGAGAAGTAGCTTGATATTTGAAAACTGGAAATTTTGATCTGTTTTGAACTGAATTGAACTTGAATTTGTTGAGCTTCAGGTTTGAAAACTTGAAAGATTCGATTGTTGAGATGATTCTGGAGTTTTTTTTTTAACTTGCTAGTTTTCGAATGGAGGAAATAAAGGAATATAAGGTGGAGATATAAATCAGATGGTACACTGTTGCCTTCCACAGCAAGCCTCTTCCTTTGATTTTTTCCAAGTTTGCTTTGGAAAAAAAATATATTTCGACCTGACAAGATTTAATTGATTTTTATATTTTGCAACTTGAAATGATGTATTGTAGGCTTGAATTGAACTGTGCATTAATTACTTGTCTCCTTAGGTTCATACATGTATATATATACATAGATTTCATATGTATACTTTGTTTTACCCAATGCTCTTGTATTGGTTATTATTATATATATACATATTCTCATATACACATAAATATATTCATACATTTTACTATGGTTATTTTCTATGCTTACCTCATGTTTTCATACAACAATATATAATACTTATATTCTTTTATTCCCGTCCCTTAATCATATATTTTTATTTTTACTTCAAGCTTAAGTATCGTTACTTAAATTATTTTCCTATATATATATTTACACTTATATTTACATATACATGCAGAGCATCATCTACACAAGCAACCATTATTTTCCTACTAATTAAAAAGTTTACTCACCTGTTTTCCAGAAATAACAGAGTTTCCTCTTTTTGAAACAGGCTTGAGAACTTCCAAGCTGAAACCTCCTTTTTGATCTCTATTTTGAATTGATTTTGATTGTATAAATTGAATTTTGTTTATGGTTGAGTTTAGTTCTCAGGTTTGCTAATTTGTGATGAATCGATGGAACTAAAAGATGATGTACATATATAGAAACAAAGGTGTGTACAGGGTATGGTTCTCTGGTACAAATATTTCTCAAGTTTGGTCAGAGATATTTTTTTTCTTATGAAGGCTGATATGATATAATTCGGCTTGCATTAATTGTCATTAGCTTGTTTCACAAGCTTGTACATATATATATTTTGTATGAAGACTTCTAGCTTGAATAATTTATATATACATGTTTGTCTGGTATTATTTTACACTTTGTGCTTATTTTATTTTATACCTTGTTCTTACAATTTTAAACCTATGTTGCAAGCATACCTTAACTACTTAGTCCTTGTTTTTATTTTTATTTCTATCAACATTTCAATTATATTCCATAAGTTTTACTTACATTGTATACTTATATTTTATATTGATAGAATTTAATTTTATTTCAAACATTATTATCCATATATATATATTCACCAAATGTTAATAAGATAGAGTATTTTAATTCAGTTATATAAGATAAATTTTATTGTACATATTTTAAGAGATTTGTTTTAATTTTCCAAAATCAAATTTCCCTTTCAAAATACAAATGTATATAAATAAATGGCAGATATTTCCAAAAGATTTATTTATTCTAAAACGATAAGTTCACTTTTTAATTTATTAGATTAAATATCTATTAAAATAATACTGCCAAAATACTGGGTCGTCACAAATGAGATGTTTCAATTCATGTGGGTATATACGTACAATACAAAGAAGCTCTATCTATAGTTTTGTCATGGAAAATAAAGATTATAAAAATGCTCAAGTAACATATATCATATTCACTTATATAATTTATATATAATATATTAGTTTCTAAAAATAAAAATCAAATTTATTTATAAAAAATTATGTGTGCACATCTCAATATACACTATGCATGCACAGTAGTTATCACAATCACCAATGACATTGTCAATGGATCCAAGTGTTAATCAATTTCAACTTGGTCGACCTATAATCGCAGTCATCTATATATACACTATGCATGATTAAATTTGTTTTCATGATGATATGGATGATGATATGCTTGAGTTATATTATGTTTGATTTATTTTAATTCATTTACATATGAATTAGCACGGTTTGTATGGTAAAACCGAGAGTTTATGATTTTTGAATGCCATGGGAAATTTTTATGCCAAGTAAAACACAATTATGGAGATGGGGATTAATTTTCAGAATTTTCCAAGTGATAGAAAATTTATTATGAAATTCTAATGGAAAATATGATATAATTCAGTTTAACATTTATTTTGAGAATTTTAGGAAGAAATTGGATCCAAAATTTTAATATGTTTAATTACATAATGAAACTAAATTTCTGTGATTTTTGGGAATTTTTCCCAATTGATTTACTAGGGTAAATAAATTATTGTGAAAGTGGGACTTTTCTGTAATTGTTGGTTTTGATATATGAAAGGGCTTGAATGTTATATTTCTTGGGTTTAAATATGATTAAATGCGGCATTTTTAAAGGTAAAGTATTTGAAAAGTTTTATGGCAACCAATCAAAGAATTACAAATATGCAAGTGGTTATAAAGCAATTAACTAAAGTGGCTAAATTTTAGCCTTTAATTCAGAAAAGTAGGTTCCGCCTCAAATAGCAGTACCTTTCAACTCCATTGACTCCGCCGCATCTCAGTCAAAACCCACATAGTCGAAATACCTCTTAGTCGAAACCAATACACAAGGTATCAGTTAGATAATACACAATGGATTGGAAGGAAGGCGAAAGCCTTGGTGTCGAAAGGTATGCTTCCGATGGGGTCGAACCTTGTTTTGTTTTCAAAAGATAAGAACTTGCCTTGTTTTACTTAAATTCTTCGACATAGTCGAAGCATATGCTTTCGAAAGGGTTTTTATAAATAGCTTTTGAAAAAGGTTTCTATAGTTTATTAAAGTATAAGCTTTCGAAGGGATGCCTTTTGTTCATAAAGTGCTTTCGAAAGTAATGGTTTCGACCAAGTCAAAACCCAGCCGCTATTTTTGTAACAACCCAAGATTTTTGTAAATATTTTTAAATAGATTTTATTTCAAAAATTGATTTTTAAATCATTTAAAAAGTGTAGTTTGGAATTTTTCCAATGTAAGTTGTATTTTGTTTACAAATTTAATTTCAAATTTCAATAAAATAAATTCTTTTCTATATTCATTTTCTATTTTTCCTAAGACCATTTATCTATTTTATTTCTAATTTATTTTTGTTTTGACTTTTATTTTATTTATTTGATTTTTGATTGGTTTATTTTAAATAAATGGATTGGAAATTCAAAGAGACTAGAGTTACATACTTTAACTTGTGACTTTTCCTTTTCTTTGTCTTTTCATTGCCATAGCCGTACCTTTACTTTGTTTAGCCGTTCATTCTTTTGGTGAATCATGTACAAACTTATCAACATCTCATTCTCACGTTCATTTCCATTCTTGAGAAAAAAAAATGTAAGTTTTTTTCCATGGCTTCTTCCTTCTTATTCTTTTTTTCATTTTGTTTTCACTTTGTCTCAAAGCAAGTGCTCGGCCTCTACCCATACTCCTCCTCCACCAACCATCACCACCACTTCATCACCACCCATGACCGGCGTCCATCACCCTCTCATCTGACCAGCCACTACCGTGGCCACCAAGTTGAACTTCCACCATAAAAACACCAAGCAAACCATAGCCGAACCCTTTATTCCATCACCACTTCTTTTTGTTCACCTCGGCATTCACCTTGCCACCACCTTCTCCAGCACGTGACTGACTTCACCAACGACCTCTGGCCACCACTGGACCTGACCTGACCTATAGTTGAACAAGACCGAGCAATTTAGACCATAGGGCCGAGCCTATGTGAACCCATAACCACTTTTAACTTGACTCTTTGTATTCACTTGCTTGTAACTCCACCTCTCTTCATATTCTTACCTAGGCCAAACCATTTACCTCATATCTGAACCATGCGGAGCACTACTAGACCATGGTCAAACCATTTTGGGTTGTAACCGAGCAACTTGCATTGGTTAAGCCAATGATTGTTCTTTTGATCTATATTTGTTCATTGTTTTGGTTTATAGTCTTTTGTTAATTTTATTATTATGTATGTTATACATTTTGGTTGTTACAAGATCCGGATCTTGGCTCTCCATCCACTCGTATTTGATTCGTGCTTTATCGTGCTTTCGGGAGTTGTTTGTCTTTTGTTTGATTTGGATCTCTAGCTTTAGAGGTGAGTTATTCACTCTAGACATTCGTACTTATAGAATTGTGAAATGATGACAAGTGGATATGTAGAATTGATATGCTATGTTAATAAACCCATACATGCCTGTGATACGATTTATATGATGTTAAAAATCTGCTTATAAACCTGTCACATCATCTGATATGTTATATTTTGTTATATTGTTTATTTTATTTCTGTTTCTCAAACTACAAGTTCCCTGTAGAATAGAATCACTATGGGTTGAAATGATACAAACCCGAACGGACTTTAGAATAGGGAAAAATCGTTACAAGCTAAAATGATAGGCTTGGGCAATTTTTATTTATTTCTATTGACTTGGGATTGAGGTTTGAAATGATAGAACCCAGATTTTTCTTTGTAAATTACGGATTGAAATGATATATTATCCGTATCACTTGACTTAGGTTAGATAATATTATACAGACCCGTGGTAATTATATATATTTTCTGGAAAAGTTTAAGTATTTTTAAATGTAAAATATGATATTTTGACTTAAATTTGGATTTTATTGATTTAAATAAAGTGTAGTGATTTTTCTATGAGTTAAATGTGTAAATAAATAAATGGTTAAAATTGTAATTTGAAAATATAACTTAACTTGAAAATTTGAGATTTGGGTTGAAATGGAAGTTTAAGTTAAGTAAATAAATGGAAATTAAGTTTTATTCATGAAATGGTATTTTAAAATAAATTGTTAAGCTAATTGTTAAAAATACAAAGAATAAGAAATAGTGCACTTTGATTTAATAAGTGAATCATTGTTAAAATTTGGATATTTTTATTTTAAAAAAATCATAAGAAAAGGTTATTCAAAGGACCATTTTTGAAGAGAAAAAATATATGATTTTATAAGTTAAAAATGGTTAAAAATTGAAGTTTAATTGTTTTTGAAATTTTACAATAAATCTGGAATTAGAATTTGTAGCACTTCAGAAATGCTGTCGTTGCTAAAACTAATTAAAAATCTGAAGTAAATGATACTGCAACACTTGGTAAGTGCTGTGGTTGCTGAAAGTAAACTATAGGCTAAAATAACTTAAGAGATACTGCAGCACTTGGTAAGTGCTGCTGTTGCTGAAAGAAAACTAAAATCAGAAACTAACAAAAGGGCTATTGTAGCACTTGATAAGTGCTGCTGTTTGCTGAAATGAAGAGATTTTCAAAATGAACACTGAATTACTGCAACAGTTTTTTTATGTTGTCTTTTCTGAAATGAATTGTTTTCAAATATAACTTACCGCAGTATTTTCTAAGTGCTGCGAATGCTGAGATTTCAATGTTTTGAAGTATTTAGCTGAATAAACGAGCTTAAAAAAATGCTAAATTTTTGGGAATTGAATATTTGATTTGAAAGAATAATGACTTTATTTTTAAATGGTTTAAATGGATTATTTTGATTGGAAATAAAAACCATTTTGAAAAATATAACCATGGGTTATAATAACGATTGGTTGTTAAAGAGACCGGGATCGGATATGGACATACTCTCTATCGATATCGAAAACCACTTTAACAACTATGTACATGATGGAGATTCCAGAATGAAGTAGGATGGTGGCGACGATCCTATTGAGGTATATACGTGGACCAACTCCCGTGATTTGGCATAAGGTGGCTAAAACAGGAGCGATTGACGGGCCAATGAGGTAGCACCTCTGATCGGACACACTTCTTCGATACCATTCTATTACTTTTGTGACCCTTGATTTTGGGAGTGTGGCTCGATGTGGGCGGTAGTGGCTACTATGCGTTACCACCGGCCCGGATGCGTAATTGGTATATCTACCCTGGCATTGCCTAGTTGTGCCGTGTCACCTACCCTAGCGCGCCTTGTACGAGTTTGATTTGTGTCGTACCTATGGAGTATCTTCTCATAGCCCCCGATCTGGAGGTACGCAGGTACTGTATAGACTATGGGCACTATTATGCATTAAGGTGGAAAATGTAAAGCCTTAACACTATTTTTAAGTAAGCTTATTTCATTATTAGACATTATTATAATAGCGAATATTACTACATAGTAGATAGTTTAACGGATCCTTAAAGAATTGGCGATCCCAAGCATTCTTTAAGTTACTTGTGCATTTCTATTACAGTCCACTTGAGTTGGTTTACATTGTATAAGTATGTATGTCCTGACTCGAGTGTTTGTGTTTTATTTACTCTCGGGTCAGCCTGAGCATTACAGCTTTGGAGTCACCTTCTGGAGCTAGAGATTTCTGGAGTTTATCAATCTATCTAGTTGTCTTTCCATTTTATTTATTTCATTCAGCTTTGCTTATGTATTTGTGAACTTATGTATTCAGACTCTGTTGTATCTGTTTTTCAAACTATGTATTTTGTATCTGTTCTGAGACTATGTATTTTAGTGGCTTCATGAACCACTATTTATTTTATTTTTCCGCTGCGAGTTATTCTGATATCCTGTGTTTGTGATTCTGTGATTGGTTTTATTTTCTCCAAATTTATTTACAATCTATTGTTTTGTATTATTCAAGTCTGACAGGTGTGGATTTACTGTCGATTTGAATGGTCCAAAATAGTGGGTCGTTACATTTGGCATCAGAGCTAGGTTTTAGGACAACCTTAGCCTATGGAGAAAAAACTCATTAGATATAGGGTAGAAATACCCTAGAATGAGTGAAATCAATCTTAGAATCATTTCTTTGTAAGAGAACGTATTTTTTTTTTAAAAATGAGTTTCAAATGATTTTAAAAGATTATTTTGAATATAAAATTTTCTTATTAAAACACCATTTTCTTAACTTCATTCCTTTTCGAATCACCTTGTTTATTTGCATTCTTTGATTAGGATTTCCATTTCTAGTTGAATCTTATCTTTGTCTTTCTGTTTTACCTTTGTCCTAAAATTCATTCTTGATTTTTCAGGATGAATCGTAGGAATGCCAGAGGTTGGGGTCGTGGTATTGCACCAGTTCCCGAGCCTGTTGCACCCATAAGGTTCACTACTCTTTGCAAGGAATTTACTCAACTTGGTGGTACCAAGTTTACTGGAACTGAGAGCATCATAGAGGGTCAACAGTGGTTGAGCAGTCTTGAGAGGATTTTTACTGGTTTGGAGATTACTGACGCGCAGAAGCGCCAGTTGGCAGCTTGGCAGTTGAAGGAGGCAGCCTTGGATTGGAGGGAGTCTGTCACAGCTCAGACTCTGGAGGCAGATATTTCTTGGGATCAGTTTAGGTATCTTCTTGTGTTGCCTTGTGTTATGTTCAGCCTTTTCCCTTTAAAATCTATCTTTAGCTTATCTATCTTTTTCCAGGGAGGCTTTTGTGGCAAAATGGATGCCCGAAGCCGGGAAATCTCAGCTTTATCGTGAGTTTATGGAGCTCAAGCGGGGTACCATGTCCTTTTCTGAGTATGAGCGAAAGTTCAATGAACTTTCCAAGTTTGGTCCTGGCCTTATTGACACCCAACTTAAGAAGAATGAGAAGTTCATAGCTGGAGCTTACCCAGAGTTCTATGATCGTCTCATTTCTCATGTTCATGGCACTTTCACCGAGCTTATGGGTATGGCTATTCGTTATGAGAACCCTACTTCTAAGGGTCCTGCGGTTGCTAGTGCTCCTTCATCTCAGCCTTCCTCTGCTAACTCTAATAAGAGAAAGCCAAATTTCCATCAGCAGAAGAAGAATTGGCTTAAAAATACGGGTCTGGGATCTTCATCTTCTCCTTCTCAGAGGCACCCTATCGACCTATCTACCATTACCTATTTCAAGTGTGATCAGAAGGGACACTATGCTTATAGTTGCCCTACTTCAGTTGGTGCTGCTACTCCTCCACCTCAGAATACCAAGAACAACCTCTGCCATGTCTGTCTGCAGCCTGGTCATTTTAAGAATGATTGTCCTTTGTATCAGAAGGGCAAGCCATCTGGTATTTTTGCTGTTACCTCTGCTTCTTCACCTGCTCTACCTGCGGCTGCTCCTGCTCCTGCTCCTAGTGATAATCAAGGTACTCATCAAGGCACTTTTTCTTTATTTAATCATCATGTTCGCGTTTTATTTGATACTGTAGCTTCGCATAGTTTTATTTCTGTTGATATTTGTGATAAGTTTGAGCATCTTCTTTCTCCTATCTATGTTGTTGAATCTTTGTGTGTTAAAAATTCTATTGGTGGTCCCGCGAACCTTAGTAGGATTTGTAAGCAAGTGAGACTCTTCTATTCTGGTCATAAATTTTCTGGTGATTTCTATGTTCTTGGTTTCGATGCTTTTGATTTGTTTCTTGGAGGTGATTGGCTTAAGAGGCATGATGCCTTTATCTCTTGTAAATCCTGATTTGTTTCTCTTATGGATGGTCGGGGTAATCCTTTGGTTATTCAGTGTTGTATGCCTCCTGATTTTGCGGGCAGCTTTATTTATTCTCTGGATTCTTCTCTTGTTGATCTTCAGTCGACTCGTGTGGTCAAACTCTATCCCGATGTATTTGGTGAAGTCACTACTTTACCTTCTAAGCGGGAAATCGATTTCCACATTGATCTTATTCCTAGAGCTTGACCTACAGTTCTTCCTCCTAGAAGGATGGCACCCCGTGAGAAGGTTGAGTTAAGGAAGCAAATTGAGGACTTGTCCTCCAAGGGTCTGATCAGACCTAGCCATTCGGAATGGGGAGCTGCTGTGGTTTTCGTCACCAAGTCCGATGGTTCTCTCTGGATGTGTGTTGATTATAGGGAGCTGAACAAGCTCACTATGAAAAACAGATATCCAATGCCTCGCATCAATGATATGTTCGATCAGCTTTATGGTGCTACTGTTTTCTCTCAGCTTGATCTTGCCACAGGTTTCCACCAGCTCAGAGTTGCTGAGGAAAGTATTCCTAAGACTGCTTTCCGTGCTGAGAATGGTTAGTCATGCCTTTCGGTTTGACTAATGCTCCTACTTTCTTTGTTGATTTGATGAATCATATTTTTCGTGATGTTCTGAATAAATTTGTTCTGTTCTTTGTTGATGATATCCTTGTTTTCTCTAAGTCCAAGAAAGAGCATGAGTCGCATTTGAAATCTGTTTTTGAGACTCTTAGAAATCATCAGTTGAAGGCTAAATTTTCTAAATGCCATTTTTGGAAGGATGAAGTCCGATTCCTCGGGCAAATTGTTTCTGGTAATGGAGTTTCTGTTGATCCAGTCAAGATCACTGCGATCAATGTAAGTCTTTATTTCCCTTCTTTTCCTCTTTAACATTCAATTATTCTATCTTTTCTGTTGTCCTTATTTATCCCTATTCTATACAGGATTGGGAAACTCCTAGGAATCCAACTGATATCCGTAGTTTTCTAGGCCTTGCCGGTTATTATCGGAGATTCATTGAGAATTTTGCTCGGATTGCTGCACCTCTCACCGCTTTGACTTGTAAGAATGCTATGTTTATTTGGAGTGATGAGTGTAAGGCTGCATTCAATGAGTTAAAGCACAAGCCTACTTCCGCACCAGTTCTTACCGTTCTAAATGGAAATAAGGGATTAACGGTATACACGGATGCTTGTCGTGAAGGTATGGGAGCTGTTCTGATGCAGGATGGGAAGGTCATTGCTTATGCCAGTCGTCAGTTGAAGACCCATGAAGCCAATTATGTTGCTCATGATTTGGAATTGCTTGCTGTGGTTTTTGCTTTGAAGCTTTGGAGACATCGTCTTTTGGGGACTAACTTTGAGCTCTTCACTGATCATCAGTCTTTGAAGTATATTTTCACCCAGAAAGACTTGAATCAGAGACAAGTTAGGTTGTTAGAGTTCCTTGCTTCTTATGACCTCGACATTAACTATACCCTAGGGAAAGCTAATGTTGTGGCAGATGCTTTGAGTCGGAAGAAGGCTATGTTGTGTCAGTTTGTTTTTTCTTCTCCTCTTTTGAATCGTATCATGGCTAAGCAAGATGAGGATCGGATGCTTAGGCTTATTAAGGAGAATGTTCGTAGTAAGGTTGGTGGTAGTAGTCTTGATGGTAGTGGAGCTCAGATCGATGATAGAGGTATTTTGAGGATTAATAATCGGATTTGTGTCCCGAATGTTGATGGTTTGAGACAGGAGTTACTTCGGAAAAATCATCGATCCAAGCTTTCTATTCATCCGGGAGTGACCAAGATGTATCAAGATATGAAGAAGTTGTATTGGTGGAGTGGTATGAGGCGTGATATCTCCATCTTTGTTAGTAGATGTGCGACTTGTCAGCAAGTCAAGGTAGATCATCAAAAGACCCCTTGTTTGTTGCAACCCCTTGAGGTTCCCAATTGGAAATGGGAACAAGTTTCTATGGATTTTATTGATGGATTACCGAGGACTAGGAAGGGTAATGAGAGTATCTAAGTTATTGTGGATAGATTGACCAAGTCAGCTCATTTCATTCCGGTCAAGTCTACTTGTTCTGCTTCTAGCTTGTCTGAGATCTATATGAGGGAGATTGTTCGTCTTCATGGAGTCCCTATCAGTATTGTTTGTGATCGTGATCCTATCTTTACCAGTCAGTTTTGGAGAGCTTTTCAGGAATCTTTGGGTACTCATCTGAATCTGAGCACTGCTTACCATCCACAGACCGATGGTCAAACGAAAAGGGTGAATCAGATTCTAGAGGATCTTCTTCGTGCTTGTGTGCTTGATTATGGAGGATCTTGGGAAGATCATCTCCATCTTGTCGAATTCACCTATAACAATAGTTATTAGGTATAATCTCAATCTTTTATTTTGAATCTTGTCTTAATCTTTTATCTATTTCATTTCTAATATTGAATTCAGGCTAGTATTAACATGTCGTCGTTTGCTGCTCTTTACGAATGACCTTGTAGATCTCCATCTTGCTGGATTGAATCCGGTAATCGTTTGGTTCTTGGTCCTGATGTGATTTTAGAGGCTTCTGAGAGAGTTGAGGAGATTAGGAGGAAGATGAGGGTTGCTCAGGATAGGCAGAAGAAGTATGCTGATCGTCGTAGGAGGAGTTTGGAGTTTTCTGTTGGTGATTTGGTTTTCCTTAAGGTTTCTCCCTTATGGAATGTGATTCGGTTTGGTCATAGAGGGAAGCTTGCTCCTAGGTTCATTGGTCCTTTCCGCATCTTGGAGAGGATTGGTTCTTTAGCTTATCGTCTGGATTTGCCCGAGAAGTTTTCTGGAGTGCATAATGTATTCCACGTTTCACATGTTCGTCGCTATCTGCATGATCCATCTCTTATTGTCCAGCGTTCTGCTCTTGACAGTTTGGATATTGAGCCTAATCTGACTGTCGAAAGGAAGCAACTTCGTATTGTCGACAGAGGTATGAAGCAGTTAAGAAGGAAATCTATTAGTCTGGTCAAAGTACAGTGGAAAACTGATGATCAAGATTGTACCTGGGAGATGGAGGAGAGCATTCGTGCTTCGAATCCGGAATTGATTGTTTCAGGTACTTTTTGCTATTCCATATTATCTTTCTTTGTTTTCCTTGTTTCATTTCTTTTCGAGGACGAAAAGTTTTGAGTGGGGGAGAGTGTAAAAACCCAAGATTTTTGTAAATATTTGTAAATAGATTTTATTTCAAAATTTGATTTTTAAATCATTTAAAAAGTGTAGTTTGGAATTTTTCCAATGTAAGTTGTATTTTGTTTACAATTTTAATTTCAAATTTCAATAAAATAAATTATTTTCTATATTCATTTTCTATTTTTCTAAGGCCATTTATCTATTTTATTTCTAATTTATTTTTGTTTTGACTTTTATTTGATTTATTTGATTTTTGATTGGTTTATTTTAAATAAATGGATTGGAAATTCAAAGAGACTAGAGTTACATATTTTAACTTGTGACTTTTCCTTTTCTTTGTCTTTTCATTGCCATAGCCATAACTTTACTTTGTTTAGCCGTTCATTCTATTGGTAAATCATGTACAAACTTCTCAACATCTCATTCTCACGTTCATTTCCATTTTTGAGAAGAAAAAAATGTAAGTTTTTTCCATGGCTTCTTCCTTCTTATTCTCATTTTCATTTTGTTTTCACTTTGTCTCAAAGCAAGTGCTCGGCCTCTACCCATACTCCTCCTCCACCGACCATCACCACTACTTCATCACCACCCATGACCGGCCTCCATCACCATATCCTCTGACCAGTCACTGCCGTAGCCACCAAGTTGAACTTCCACCACAAAAACTCCAAGCAAACCATAGCCGAACCCTTTATTCCATCACCACTTCTTTTTGTTCACCTCGGCCTCCACCTTGACACCACCTTCTCCAGCATGTGACTGACCTCAACACCGACTTCTGGCCAACACTTGACTTGACCTGACTTGTAGTTGAACCAAACCGAACCATTTAGACCATAGGGCAGAGCCTATGTGAACCCATAACCTCTTTTGGCTTGAATCTTTGTATTCACTTGCTTGTAACTCCACCTCTCTTCATATTCTTACCTAGACCGAACCATTTACCTTCGATCTGAACCATGCTGAGCACTACTAGACCATGGTCAAACCATTTTGGGTTGTAGCCGAGCCACTTGCATTGGTTAAGCCAATGATTGTTCTTTTGATCTAGATTTGTTCATTGTTTTGGTTTATATTCTTTTGTAAATTTTATTCTTATGTATGTTATACATTTGGTTGTTACAAGATCCGGATCTTGGCTCTCCATCCACTCGTATTTGATTCATGCTTTATCGTGCATTCGGGAGTTGTTTGTCTTGTGTTTGATTTGGATCTCTAGCTTTAGAGGTGAGTTATTCACTCTGGACATTCGTACTTATAGAATTGTCAAATGATGACAAGTGGACATGTAGAATTGATATGCTATGTTAATAAACCCATACATGCCTGTGATACGATTTATATGATGTTAAAAATCTACTTATTTACCCGTCACATCATCTGATATGTTATATTTTGTTATATTGTTTATTTTAATTCTGTTTCTCACACTGCAAGTTCCCTGTAGAATAGAATCACTATGGGTTGAAATGATACATACCCGAACGGACTTTAGAATAGGGAAAAATCGTTACAAGCTGAAATGATAGGCTTGGGCGATTTTTATTTATTTCTATTGACTTGGGATTGCGGGTTTTAAATGATAGAACCCGAATTTTTCTTTGTAAATTACGGATTGAATTGATATATTATCCGTATCGCTTGACTTAGGTTAGAAAATATTATACAGACCTGTGGTTATTATAAATATTTTATGGAAAATTTTAAGTATTTTTAAATGTAAAATATGATACTTTGACTTAAATTTGGATTTTATTTATTTAAATAAAGTGTAGTGATTTTTCTATGAGTTAAATGTGTAAATAAATAAATGGTTAAAATTTTAATTTTAAAATATAACTTAACTTGAAAATTTGAGATTTGGGTTGAAATGGAAGTTTAAGCTAAGTAAATAAATGGAAATTAAGTTTTATTCATGAAATGGTATTTTAAAATAAATTGTTAAGCTAATTGTTAAAAATACGAAGAATAAGAAATAGTGCACTTTGATTTAATAAGTGAATCATTGTTAATATTTGGATATTTATTAATGAAATTTTATTTTAAAAAAATCATAAGAAAAGGTTATTCAAAGGACCATTTTTGAAGAGAAACAAAATGATTTTATAAGTTAAAAATGGTTAAAAATTGAAGATTATTTGTTTCTAAAATTTTACAACAATCTGGAATTAGAATTTGTAACACTTCGGAAATGCTGTCGTTGCTGAAACTAATTAAAAATCTGAAGTAAATGATACTGCAGCACTTGGTAAGTGTTGTGGTTGCCGAAAGTAAACTATAGGCTGAAATAACTTAAGAGATACTGCAACACTTGGTAAGTGCTGCTGTTGCTGAAAGAAAACTAAAATCAGAAACTAACTAAAGGGCTACTGTAGCACTTGATAAGTGCTGTTGTTTTCTGAAATGAATAAATATTCAAAATGAACACCGAACTACTGCATTAGTTTTTTTTATGTTGTCTTTTCTGAATTGAACTGTTTTCAAATATAACTTATCGCAGCATTTTCTAAGTGCTGCGAATACTGAGATTTCAATGTTTTGAAGTATTTAACTGAATAAACGAGCTTAAAAAAATGCTAAATTTTTGGGAATTGAATATTTGATTTGAAAGAATAATGACTTTATTTTTAAATGGTTTAAATGGATTATTTTGATTGGAAATAAAAACCATTTTGAAAAATATAACCACGGGTTATAATAACGATTGGTTGTTAAAGAGACCAGGATCGGATATGGACATAATCTCTGTCGATATTGAAAACCACTTTAACAACTGTGTACGCGGTGGAGATTCCAGAATGAAGTAGGATGGTGGCGATGATCCTATTGAGGTATACACGTGGACCCAACTCCCGTGAGTTGGCATAAGGTGGCTAAAACAAGAGCGATTGACGGGCCAATGAGGTAGCACCTCTGATCGGACACACTTCTTCGATACCATTCTATTACTTTTGTGATTGATTGGGTGCACCCCTTGATTTTGGGAGTGTGGCTCGAGGTGGGCGGTAGAGGCTGCTATGCATTACCACCAGCCTGGATGCGTAATTGGTATATCTACCTTGGCATTGCCTAGTTATGCCATGTCACCTACCCTAGCGTGCCTTGTACGAGTTTGATTTGTGTCGTACCTATGGAGTATCTTCTCGTAGCCCCCGATCTGGAGGTACGCAGGTACTGTATAGACTATGGGCACTATTATGCGTTAAGGTGGAAAATGTAAAGCCTTAACACTATTTTAAAGTAAGTTTATTTTATTATTAGACATTATTATAATAGCGAATATTACTACATAGTAGATAGTTTAACGGATCCTTAAAGAATGGGCGATCCCAAACATTCTTTAAGTTACTTGTGCATTTCTATTACAGTCCACTTGAGTTGGTTTACATTGTATAAGTATGTATGTCCTGACTCGAGTGTTTGTGTTTTATTTACTCTCGGGTCAGCCTGAGCATTACATCTTTGGAGTCACCTTCTGGAGCTAGAGATTTCTGGAGTTTATCAGTCTATCTAGTTGTCTTTCCATTTCAGTTATTTCATTCAGCTTTGCTTATGTATTTGTGAACTTATGTATTCAGACTATGTTATATCTGTTTTTCAGACTATGTATGTTGTATCTGTTTTGAGACTATGTATTGTAGTGGCTTCATGAACTGCTATTAATTTTATTTTTCCGCTGCGAGTTATTCTGATATCCTGTGTCTGTGATTCTGTGATTGGTTTTATTTGCTCCAAATTTATTTACAATCTATTGTTTTGTATTATTCAAGTCTGACATGTGTGGATTTACTATCGATTTGAATGGTCCAAAATAGTCGGTCGTTACAATTTTCCTCCCGAGTGTATTGAAGCCATCAATGCCTTCGAAAGGTTATCTTTGTTTTAACCTAAGCCAAGCCACTTCCTAAATGTTTTTGAAAGGGGTTAAAGGTTTTGAATGCAATGGAGTCAAAAGGGGTTTCGACTCTATCCTCTAAAGTTTTAATTTAAAGGTTGTGCTTTCGAATAGATGGTTCCGACACCATAAACTTTTTCCCTAAACCAATTTTATAAGTGTTTTGAAAGAGATACTTTCGTATAGAACCCTTTGACCCAAAGGATATTTTTAAAGAGAAAACCCAGTACTTTTGAAAGGGGTACTTTCATTTGTTTCGAAGCTATGTTTTAAAGAACGTTTTGATACCATCAAAAGGTATATTTGGTTTTGAAAGGGATTATTTAACAAGGGCTTCGAAAGGTATTTTGTTGTGTTTTGAAAAGAAATTTTCTTTGCTTTCGAAGGAGGTTATCTAGAGGTTTTGAAAGTGATGTTTTAAGGTTTCAAAACAAATAACCCACTCTCACTTTTGAAAAGGAAATACTATGGAATAAATAAAGATTTTTGAAAGTATTACTTCTTCATATCTATTCACATTGTAATTATCCCATAACAGTAATTTGGAGAAGGGCAGAATAACCAGCTAGGTTAACCCAATAGTGACTATAACTGATAAAAATCTTAATTTAAGATATTGGCAGGGGCCAATAGGTTCTCAGTAAGCCCATGAAAACTGTGTAAGGGTAAAGATATTGGCAGGGATCAATAGGTTCATAGTCATCCCATGAAACTATGGTTTGATATTGGCAGGGGCCAATAGGTTTATAATTAGCGTATGAAAACTATATCCAGATTTTGATACTGATAGATAGTCAATAGGTTCCTAGTTAGCCCATGAAAACTATGGTAAGAGAAACGATATTGGAGTTATCAATATGTTCGTAGTGATCCCATGAAAACTATGACATCGAGCAGATAGCCCATAAACATTTAAAAGGTTAATAGTGACCCTAGAAACTATAATTAAGAAAGATAGTGAAAATGAATGGGGATGGGTTGTCCGGATTTGACTTACTTATTTTGCATATCATCATAATGTTTTGAAATACTACGTTTTAACCGTTGTGGATGCAGGAGCATGGTATATGCTTTTATAAATGTTTTAGGATACTAATGAGGGGGAAACCTGTTCCGCTAAGCAACATGGTCTCACTAGATAACTTAATGGTTTGAGATGGTAGATTATTATTCATACCAGGCTTTATGTCTGACTCGAAGATTTTATTTTCCCCTTAAACTCTCGGGTACTCAATTGATTTTGGGTAGGTTGAGAGTTAAGGTTTCCAGGTGTCCTTTTTAGACGAATAAAGCTTCCGAAAACGTGCAGGATGCAAGCTTGTAATTAGAGTTATTTTATTTCCGCTGTATGTTTAGATTGTAAAGGAATTTTTTTTTCTTACCTTATTATATACTCTGATCATCCAAGGGGGCATCTTTATATGTCGCTCTTGGCGTATTTTGTATTAATTATATGTTATCTGAACGTGGTCTGTGTACTAGGATTATGTAATCAATTTGGAATATTTTGAAATGGAATATGGGATTTGTTGTTGTTTATAATTTTTTCCATATTCTTGTGTTTCTGTGTATCGATGTATCTAATATCGCCGTATTTGATCGTCGAGGATTAATAATTATGGATGATGCAGCATCCGCAGTAGTTAGTTTTGGGCCTTCAAGTAGGGTGATGTTACATTTGTAGTTGAAATATCAACTATTTGATGTGTCCTTGAAAGTAAACATTTATAATCACCTTTATTTATCCATATGATGTTTTACATACTTTTCAAAAATTAATATATAATGCACAAATTTAAGGTCAACCATTTTGAATTACTCTATTCAAAGAGCCAGGCCAGCAGTCGAGGAGGGAAGAACACTTGTTATCCAACCCAATGCCTATACACTACTAGTCTTAGACACCATTGCATAGAGATGTTTTTGGTTGGTCCTAAATGTGAGTATATATGAAATTTCCCTAAATATTAAATGAATTAATAAACCATTTTTTTACAAGAAAAAAGTGCTATTAAAACTTTTGCATGTACATATTTTTTATTTAAATTAACAATTATATTTCCAAACTATTTCATACTTAAATTATCAATGGTATAAGTATGTATACAAATTGATTTGTGAATAAAATACAAATAAAATTATATATAAGGAGATTTAAATAATTTCTATTAAAACATATGTTATTATTATAGGAACCGATCCAGTTTGCAGTAGATGAAATGAGTACATTTCAATAAAATTCCCTATTTGGATCATAGTGGGACTATAAAGTCTAATGGTTTATATTAAACCCAATCTTATTTTAAGTTAAATCATATTTTTTTAATTTAATTTTATATATTTTTCAGTTAATTATGTTAATATTTCAACTAAATGTATAATTTGGGAATGCATTATGTATATATTAAAACATATAAGAACATAAACAATCTAATATAAACATGTGCATAACTATATATACGTTTAGATATTTAGATTTATATCTATAACACACACACACACATATATATAATATACTTACATATGCATGTAATAAGCTCACATATATATCGAGAATATAAATGTCTAAGTATATATGTATATGGCTTGTATACAAATATTGATAGTACAACATATATATAGTTTATACTCACACATACGTTTATATAATCTTTGTTGCCACTTATATTATATATATGTGTGTGTGTACAATAATAAATACAATTTATATAAAATTGATATTTTCAAATTAAGAGTAAATTTGAGAAATGAAGATCGAAAGGATATTTATATTAGAATTAAATCTAATCAAACCAGAATTAAAAAGGAAATGACATTAAGTGAAATCCCACATTACTTTTCTTCTACACTCACCAATTCAATAATTAATGTAATATCGTGTAAATTCCAAACTTAATTGCAACAAAACATCCAAACCCTTAGAATTGTAATCCTGAAAGTATATCCTATCAACATAAAGATGAAAATGAAACAAAATAATTTAATTTATTGTCCCTAATGACAAAGTTAGATCTAAAGCATAACACGTATATTTATACACATACAAGTTCACTCAGGAATTCTAGATTGAAAAATATTTATTATAATGTAAAAAATACCAAAATAATTATATTCAAACAACAACCAGATAACATGAGAAATCAATTTTCAAGGCAAGTGTAAATAATCAAAACATATTGAGTTTATTTATATTTGTATGCAAATATTATAAAATTGTAAACTGGTTTTCAATCAAAATTAGTTTTTCATACTAACAATAGTTTCCAAAACAAAAGGAAATTAGACAACTTAGGGACATTTAAATTTATTGTAAAAACATTCAGATCTAAATTATACAAAGAATAATAACAAACAATCAAATGGGATAGAGAACCAAAAGTATATCAATCATGATCAACGTATAATAAACTAAGATGTGGAATACAAGGGGATCTGAATTTGATCAACATAATGGATTTACAATTAATTAAGATGGACAAAAGGGATCTGAAGCTGTTGGAAATAGGCCAGGCTGTAGCGGAAGTTATGGGTGAACTTCAAAAGTCATTTCACTTATTAGATCTATATCGGGCCTATGGTAATTTATTTAGAACATTTATAAATTTTATTTAAATAAAATCTATTATTTTATTTAAATTTGTAAATTATATATTTTTATTTAATTTATATATTAATACATATATAAATATACAAATATATATCGTATATATATATGTGTGTGTGTGCATGTGTAACATAATAGCTGGTGCAAGATATAACATGCCCATGTACAGATGTTACGATTTACATCGCAACAGACATGTTAGCTCATCCGATATGTATTGTATGTTGTCCAAATATATGTATGTATTTAAATTTGTCGCTTATATAAATATTAAATATATATATATAAGTATATGTCATTATTGTTTAAATAATGTTATGTATATGAAAATATTTAAAATATATATATATGAATCTTTATAAATATATATAATAAATATATATGTGCATATTATTATAATATTCACTAAAATTACATACATATATATTCATAATACCTTGTTTTAATAAATTATAAAAAAATATATATGCATGTTTATAATGCAAAATATTAATTTTTTAACAAAAAAATAAATATTTATACATAAGCATCTTTATAATATCTAAATATGTATAAATACACACACACACACACACACATACATGTATATATATAAATTAATAATTTTTTTTGTAATTTCAGATCATAGGCACAACACTATAAAATTTCATTATTAATTTTTATTATTTAAAATATATAATACTCGATTTTTTACTTGAAAATAGATAAAATACTAATAAAAAATATTTACTAAATATTCGTACTAGAAAGAAAAACATATTATCACCCTGTACAACACAATATCATTACTTGTACAAAAATACATATCACCTGTAATCTTCTTTCTGCATATCAACTTCTTCATTTCACTTCGTTTCCTCAAAGCTGAGAAAAGATCAGAAGTAAACAATAACATCTTAAACAAAACTTCAATCTAAACCAACTGAAATCAGATCAGAGAATCAAAGAAAGGAGCTTCAGCTTGCAAGTTTCAATCTGTGTCAAAGAAGCTCGATTCTTCTTCCAAAAATACAAGTGAGTAACCCTACTTCAAAACAATTTGAATTGAAAAGTATAAAATCTATTGCACCTATATGTCTGTGAATACGTAAGTTGCATCTATATCTATATATGAATTCTTTGTGATGGAGTTGTGTGCAGACTGATATTTGAATATGTCTCTGTTATAAGTTCATAAACAAACATTTTTGATTCCAAATTCTCTTACTCTCAATCTACTTATAGTGTGGACTTAGAATCAAAATGAAAACTAGTTGTTATAGTATAAACTTGAGATTAAAAATTTATATAAGTTAAAACAATGTTTAACTTTCTCTGGAAGGCAAGACAACACAGCTAACTACAAATAAGCAAGAAATTCGAACTTCATAATTCATGAATTCAGGTGTATAAATGGGATCATTATACTTTAATATGATTTTTAGAGCAAGATTCATAATTTTTAGAGTTGGGAGTCAAGAGCAGTCTGGAATTCTTGGGATTTCATCATTTTGTCGATTTGGTGATATAGTCGATGGGGAAGGTCAGGATTTTGGTTGGTGATGGAGGAGCCTACGGGGTGCCGAAGAAAAATGGGGGGAAGAGCTCCAGTTCGATGTGGATGCGGCGGAGAGATTTTGAAAATTTTTAACCTAGTTTTGTGGAGGTCGGGTTTTGTGATCACCGCAACCCCTCTGATTGATCGAGTTGTACGAAACTTGGGAAAAGGATGCGTGGGTCGGAGGCAAAGGTCTGGGTGGAATGGCATGGATGCCGGTGGTCGAGATCAACGGCGGTGAAGGATTTTGTAGTCGGTGATGGGCTCTAGTATTTAGTTGAGTTACTCGATTTTGATCGACGGCGAAATTGAAGGATCTGGGAGCTCGGGCGAGTCGAGTGGATCATCGATGACTGGTAGGTGTCGGCGATGATGATCGGAGTTGCTCCGATCGCGTGTACACGTGCACGCATTTATGCGTGTATATGTTGATTGCGTTGTGTTGTGATGCATCAGGGAAGAAGTAGTTCGCTTCGGGTCAGGCACGAAGTTGTATGCGAGTTGTCTCGAGGAAAGTGAAGAACGCGAGTGGCTCGGGGTTTAGCTCGAGTATTTTCAGCTTGGGCTCGGGTAAATGTTTTGTACAGGGTTTTAAAGGCTGTTCTGTTTTGAAATTTTAAAACTAAATCTTAAATTATAAATCAAAGTTTTTACTAAGTTTTAAATCAAAGTTAAAATATAAATTCAAGTGCAATTTTGAAAATGGAATGAAAAGCTTTGGAAAAGGTTGTCAAAGTTTAGTCAGTTGTTAAATACTTTATTTAACAAGGATTAAAAGGGTGTAATAAAGTAATTAAAGAAAAATTTAATAGTTAATGAAGTCATTAACTAAAATTATTTGAATAATTAATTAATGTGATAAATTTTAACAATAAATTAGATTGATTGATTCAATAATAATCAATTGTGGAATTATTAAGTATAATTACTTAATGACAGTAATTAAAGCATTAATTATTCAGAGTAATTAATTGAGTTAATTTGATTAGTTCAAGTCAAATATCTTAAGTTAATCTAGAGTAATCACTTGATAATTTGAAAAGTATAATTACATAGAGAAGTAATTAATAACTACGGAATGTAATAACTTGAATGATGATTAGGAATTGAGTATAATTATTTGTTAATAATTAAAGATTAACTAATGAATTTGAAAGGGAAAAGTATTTCAAATAATTCGTAATTAACTCATGATAATTAACCCGGATTAATAATTATTCATAAGTAATACATCTGATTTAAATTAATCAATTGATTAACAAATTTTACTTGTGAATGTTTGGATTGTATTGAATGGGTGAATTGTTTGATATCCTTGATTTGTGATGCTTTGTGATATATCATGATTTGTGTTGTGATCTGTAATGTAATTTATTTATCTGGGATGAATGTAATATATTATCTGTAATTTATATATCTGTGATCTGTGAATAAAAGATAAGCGTTATAGTTATACCGCTTATCAACTATATTTCTGTATTTTAATCTGTGATGATTGGATGATGTTGCACTACTGTGTGAAACCCCTGGACTACACCATACACACACAAATATGGATTTCACGTGGAAATCGGTTAAGTCACAGATGATTTAAATTTAATATTTTTGAAATTGAAATTTTAATTTCAATTGATTTTGGAAATGGATTTGGGTTAAATGTTAAAGCTTTCGAAAAGGAGTTTTTAAGATAAAAGTTATTTTGAATAACTTGGTAAAGCTTCCAATTTAAATAATTCAATTTGAATTTGAATTCAAAATAAGGAATTGAATTCTATGTTGAAAATTATGGTTTAAAAATGTGATACAAGTTGTAAATGTGTTTATATGAATTTAAACCATTTTAAAGATATGGTTTTGAGAATTTGAATTTAACCCAAGGACTTTAACTCGTATAAATGAATCAGATTTTCCGAAATGAAAACTATTTGTTTTCAAATAATGGAAGCTTTCATATAAGGAATGAATTTCCAATTTGTGTCAAAGAATTTCAAATTGAAATGAAAATGGTTTTCCGAGTTACGAATAAATCTTTGTGAACGATTGTTGAACTTTGTTTTGAAATTGGAAATGTGTACCCTTTGTATAAAAGATCGAAATGGAATTGTTTTGAAAGCTATTAATTAAATCTTTGATATAAAGATTGGATGAGGTAATCCAAATTGAAGTGGGAATCGATTTGAAAATCTATGAACAGATCTTTGTGAAACTTGGTGAACTTTGTGAGATGAATCTTTTTGTAAAAGATTAAAATGGTGATTTGTTTAAACCATTTAAAAGAGAAGTTTGAGTAATAAGTTGTGACTTAACTGAAATCCCAATATCCATATGTTTTGAAATATTGCGCTCATTATTCGGTTTAGCCGGGAGAGCACTTTGTGTCATAAAACCCATTCCGAATAATGATACGTCGTTTATGGATTGCATTTGAAGACCGGTGGTGAAGACTGGGTATTTTCGAAAATGAAAGGATAACCCGTCAATTGTCTCTACACTGAGTCGTGCCGGTATAGAGATTTCCTAAGTGATAGGAAATCCGATCGGGATTGTGAATACCCGGTTTGCAAGGGCTTCTTTGGAAGTGCCTTCGGTTCTATTCAAACCTGGAACAGACTTGTATGGTTGTATGTCTGACATTACACTTTGAGATATAAAGCTGATTTCTTTCAAATACATTTCTGTTTGGTGGCGGAGAATTTATTCTCTTAGCTTAACACCCTTCTCTGAGACGTACGAGCTCAGAGTTTATGTAATTGAAGGTTATCAGTGATATACTCCCAATTTGGTAGTGTGGCATGCTAAGTGTTGTTGTGTGTTGCTGATCATTTGTTGATCAAAGCATGGCTTTCGTGTAAAGCGTAGCTTTGTGGACGAGACCTCATCGAGCCTCACAAACCGGTAATGGTCGAAACAGGAAAAATGCGGCAAGGTTATGAGGGTCGCTCTCTTTAGGTATGTCATTTCCTTCTGGAAAAAGGTGGTATCATGGTATGGAGCCCAGATATTTACCTGTGTGGTTGCTCCAATCTCATTTACCATGTGATTGTTGCTTTGTGATCGAGGCGCCTCGGATAAAGGTCCCAAAGGACCGGGGGGTGGCATACTCGAGTAGTAGTTACCTAGTTACAGAGGTAACCCGACCTTATGTTGGCAGAGATCCGGGTAGGTTCTCAGGACGTCCCTCCAGAGGTGTTCCCATGTGGCATCGGAAGTTCCTTAGCCTGACCATTTATTGGAAAATCCAAAGAAACAATACGAGCCCTTTACAATTGCAATTTGTATAACCTGTCTCCTCAGGCGGCAGCTATAGCAGGCATAATATAATGGTACCTATGCTGGCTAAGATTAATATTGTATTTTCGAAAGGATTTTCACACTATGCACTAGTAATAGTATCAAAAGAGTTTTCTTTTGCGTAGTAAGCATGTTTGACTATCATAAGAAGAAATCTCCTCCATGTTTGCAATTGCATTGTGTGTGTGGTGGGAGGTCTTATGGTAGTTACATTTTCCAAAAGCATTGTGGATTTCAATGTTTAAAATTCTTTTGTTGTTTGTTTAAAGATAAATTGTTTTTGTTACTCACACCAGTCCCATAACTGACTCAGAGTTTATTATTCCCTTCCTAAACTCTGGGTGCCCACAATTTTCCACACGGGCAGTCTAGAGTTGGGTATTTCAGATAGTCAGGTTTAGTAGATTATCGGAAGCTAGTTCAGTTTTTGAAGTTCACGAATGACGTTGCTTACCTTTGTGAATCGTGATGGTGGTTCGAGCTTGATGTTGGAGTTGGTGGACTTATGCTCTTTTTCAGTTCATTTGGAGTTATCACTTCTGTTGTTTCTGTTGTAACATTATTATTTATCTCTGATATTGTTGTATCATATTGATATCATTGTTGTATATCATTCTGGATATTGTATTCGTTGGAGTTATATATGATATCATTCATTTCTTTCTTCCGCTGTGTTGTTATACTTAATGTGTTATAAGCTCCAGCGAGCCAGATTCGGCGTTTCAATCTGCGGCATTCGAGTACAAGTGAAGTATGGGTGCCGATTTTTGAAGGCCGGGTCAGGATCGTTACAATTGGTATCAGGGCTAAGGGTTGAACTTTAGCTCAGGAGTATAACACATTAAGTAGCTCATTAGAGATAGGGTGAAGTATACCCTAGAATGAGTAATCTCTAAGATATCCGTCTGTATGCCTCAGTAAATTCTCTTACCATCCACTGATAGTAAGTATGAGTGCAAGAAGAGGATGAGATAAGGGACATGGGAGTACGATTATACCCTGTAACAACAAGGAAACAATCTTTTCTCTATCAATCTCTTTTTTTCAGCTTCTCTTTTCAATTCTTTGATAGTTCCTAGTAGTTCCAGGAAGGAGATTCGATATATTAATATGGGACATAAACTCCAACTGAGTCAGAAATTGTTGTTTGGATGTATTGGTTGCTTTGGTTGCTATGGTTGATAGGTATACTTTCGTTCTAAACTGAAAGTTTTGAAAGTGTATCCATATATCTGTCTATTTTTGGGTCCCAATATATTATACGAATGGTTAGTTATCCCTTCGGACTGACCAATGCCCCTGCATATTTCGTAGATCTGGATAACCCGAGTATCTTGTGAAACATTAAAGAGATTCGTTCTTGTATCTACTATTGATATTCTGGTTTGGTAAGCCAAATGCAGAATAGATGTTCAGTTTGATTTGATGAAACATTCTTCATCTATCTTCGTGTCTCCTTGGCAAATTTCGGGGACGATATTTCTTAAGGGGGGGAAGTCTGTAATGATCCCGAATTTTAATTAAGTTTAAATTGTTAATTAATTTCATCTTTGAATAAAAATTGTGAAGTAATGAGTAATTAATATAAAATATTAGTTAAATTATGACTTAGTTGGATATTTGAAAATAAATAATAAAATGTTGGATAATAAAACTTTAAAAAGAATTCGAAATAAGTGTTGATGTTAAATAAATATTTCAAATAAATCTATAGTTATATAAAATATGACTTGAACATATAACTATTCTAGAAATAAATATTCAAGTTAAAATAGAAGTAAGCATTATAAAGTAATAAAATAAACAAAAAGAAAATGAAGAAACAAAAATAAGTGGAGAAGCTTGCAAAAGAAGACACCTAAGATTATACTCATACATGTACAACCGAAATAAAGGAAAAAGAATAAGTATATTGTACAAAACAATTAATGCAAGCTACCATATTTTATCATCTTAGTCACCAAAGGAATCTGCATAGCCAACATACGGAAAAAATCTCTGGCCAAAACTTTAAACAAATGTATTTTTAGTACAAAAAGAAGAAAAATCTCTGGCCATATTCGTACTAGAAAGAAAAACATATTATCACCCCATACAACACAATATCATCACTTGTACAAAAATACATATCACCTGTAATCTTCTTTCTGCATATCAACTTCTTCATTTCACTTCTTTTCCTCAAAGCTGAGAAAAGATTAGAAGTAAACAATAACATCTTAAATAAAACTTCAATCTAAACCAACTGAAATCAGATCAGAGAATCAAAGAAAGGAGCTTCAGCTTGCAAGTTTCAATCTGTGTCAAAGAAGCTCTGTTCTTCTTCCAAAAATACAAGTGAGTGACCCTACTTTAAAACAATTTGAATTGAAAAGTATAAAATCTGTTGCACCTATATGTCTATGAATACGTAAATTGCATCTATATCTATATATGAATTCTTTGTGATGGAGTTGTGTGTAGACTGATATTTGAATATGTCTCTGTTATAAGTTCATAAACAAACATTTTTGATTCAAAATTCTTTTTCTCTCAATATACTTATAATGTGGACTTAGAATCAAAATGAAAACTGGTTGTTATAGTATAAAGTTGAGATTAAAAATTTATATAAGTTAAAACAATGTTTAACTTTCTCTCGAAGGCAAGACAACACAGCTAACTACAAATAAGCAAGAAATTCGAACTTCATAATTCATTAATTCAAGTGTATAAATGGGATCATTATACTTTAATATGATTATTAGAGCAAGATTCATAATTTTTAGAGTTGGGAGTCAAGAGCAGTTTGGAATTGTCAGGATTTCATCATTTTGTCGATTTCTGGTGATATAGTCGATGGGGAAGGTCGGGATTTTGGTTGGTGATGGAGGAGCCTATGGGGTGCCGAAGAAAAATGGGGGGAAGAGCTCCAGTTCGACGTGGAAGCAGCGGAGAGATTTTGAAAATTTTTAACCTAGTTTTGTGGAGGTCGGGTTTTGTGATCATCGCAACCCCTCTGATTGATCGAGTTGTACGAAAGTTGGGAAAAAGATGCATGGGTCGGAGGCGAAGGTTTGGGTGGAATGGCGTGGATGCCGGTGGTCGAGATCAACGACGGTGAAGGATTTTGTAGTCGGTGATGGGCTCTAGTATTTAGTCGAGTTACTCGATTTTGATCGACGGCGAAATTGAAGGATTTGGGAGCTCGGGCGAGTAGAGTGGATCATCGATGACTGGTAGGTGTCGGCGATGATGATCAGAGTTGCTCAGATCGCGTGTACACGTGCACGCATTTACGCGTGTATATGTTGATTGCGTTGTGTTGTGATGCATCGGGGAAGAAGTAGTTCGCTTCGGGTCAGGCATGAAGTTGTACGCGAGTTGTCTCGAGGAAAGTGAAGAACGCGAGTGGCTCGGGGTTTAGCTCGAGTATTTTCAGCTTGGGCTCAGGTAAATGTTTTGTACAGGGTTTTAAAGGCTGTTCTGTTTTGAAATTTTAAAACTAAATCTTAAATTATAAAACAAAGTTTTTACTAAGTTTTAAATCAAAGTTAAAATATAAATTCAAGTGCAATTTTGAAAATAGAATGAAAAGCTTTGGAAAAGGTTGTCAAAGTTTAGTCAATTGTTAATAATGATTTACTTTATTTAACAAGGATTAAAAGGGTGTAATAAAGTAATTAAAGAAAAATTTAATAGTTAATGAAGTCATTAAATAAATTATTTGAATAATTAATTAATGTGATAAATTTTAACAATAAATTAGATTGATTGATTCAATTATAATCAATTGTGGAATTATTAAGTATAATTACTTAATGATAGTAATTAAAGCATTAATTATTTAGAGTAATTAATTGAGTTAATTTGATTAGTTCAAGTCAAATTTCTTAAGTTAATTTAGAGTAATCACTTGATAATTTGAAAATTATAATTACATAGAGAAATAATTAATAAATACGGAATGTAATAACTTGAATGATGATTAGGAATTGAGTATAATTATTTGTTAATAATTAAAGATTAACTAATGAATTTGAAAGGGAAATGTATTTCAAATAATTTGTAATTAACTCATGATAATTAACCCGGATTAATGATTATTCATAAGTAATACATCTGATTTAAATTAATCAATTGATTAACAAATTTTACTTGTGAATGTTTGGATTGTATTGAATGGGTGAATTGTTTGATATCCCTGATTTGTGATGCTTTGTGATATATCCTGATTTGTGTTGTGATCTGTAATGTAATTTATTTATCTGGGATGAATGTAATATATTATCTGTAATTTATATATCTGTGATCTATGAATAAAAGATAAGCGTTATAGTTATACCGCTTATCAACTATATTTCTGTATTTTAATCTGTGATGATTGGATGATGTTGCACTACTGTGTGAAACCCCTGGACTACACCATACACACACAAATATGGATTTCACGTGGAAATCGGTTAAGTCACAGATGATTTAAATTTAATATTTTTGAAATTGAAATTTTAATTTCAATTGATTTTGGAAATGGATTTGGGTTAAATGTTAAAGCTTTCGAAAAGGAGTTTTTAAGATAAAAGTTATTTTGAATAACTTGGTAAAGCTTCCAATTTAAATAATTAGATTTGAATTTGAATTCAAAATAAGGAATTGAATTCTATGTTGAAAATTATGGTTTAAAAATGTGATACAAGTTGTAAATGTGTTTATATGAATTTAAACCATTTTAAAGGTATGGTTTTGAGAATTTGAATTTAACCCAAGGACTTTAACTCGTATAAATGAATCAGATTTTCCGAAATGAAAACTATTTGTTTTCAAATAATAGAAGCTTTCATATAAGGAATGAATTTCCAATTTGTGTCAAAGAATTTCAAATTGAAATGAAAATGGTTTTCCGAGTTACGAATAAATATTTGTGAAAGATTGTTGAACTTTGTTTTGAAATTGGAAAGGTGTACCCTTTGTATAAAAGATCGAAATGGAATTGTTTTGAAAGCTATCAATTAAATCTTTGATTTAAAGATTGGACGAGTTAATCCAAATTGAAGTGGGAATCGATTTGAAAATCTATGAACAGATCTTTGTGAAACTGGGTGAACTTTGTGAGATGAATCTTTTTGTAAAAGATTAAAATGGTGATTTGTTTAAACCATTTGAAAGAGAAGTTTGGGTAATAAGTTGTGACTTAACTGAAATCCCAATATCCATATGTTTTGAAATATTGCGCTCATTATTCGGTTTAGCCGGGAGAGGACTTTGTGTCATATAACCCATTCCGAATAATGATACGTCATTTATGGATTGCATTTGAAGATCGGTGGTGAAGACCGGGTATTTTCGAAAACGAAAGGATACCCGTCGATTGTGTAACGACCCAGATTTTTATATAAATTTAAATTGATAATTAATTAATTTTTGAATAAAATTTGTGAAATAAATCGATAGATTGATTGCGAGTTTCCCCTATCTAAATAAATTCTGTATAAATCATTTAAAATTTAAAATATTGTATATATATGTATATACTTGAATATATATGTATTTGAGCATATATGAGTAAGTATCTGAAATAATATATATATATATATATATTTGATTTGAATTTAAATTGTAAATAAATGGTTTAAAAATGAAAATATATAAGATATAAAGTATAAAGTAAATACATTGGATAAAAATCTAATAACAAATTAAAATCTAGAAATTCATCTATATTACCAAATAAAATATATATAGTTTTATATAATATAAATATATATATATATATATATATAAATTTTGATATCATGAATCAATACAAAATAGTACAAAGTAGTAAAACAAACAAAAATAATAAAAGGAATTTATTTATATTACAAAATTATAAATTTGAAAACAAAATAATAAACACATAGATAAATTTTAATATCATGTTAATTTGAACTTCACCTATATTACAAAATAAATATAAAACAAAATAAAATAAATACATAAGTAAATTATAACCACATATTAAATATAAAGATACATTCAAATATAAAAACAAGTAAAAAAAACAAAACAAAACAAAATAAAAATACATGTATAAAGGCTTGTAAAGGAAGCCACACAACCATCTTCATCATGTACAGCCGAAAGAAAGAAAATTTGTAGATAAAAATATGGTACAATGCTAATTAATGTAGCCTCGAAATAAAAATATCCCTGCTCAATTTTTGTACAACAAATTTTATCACTTGTACAACATAAATTATCACCGTGTACATTTCATTTCAGCTGAGAAAAAAAAGACTTATCCTCCTCAACAATATCAACTTCTCTCCATTTCAGTTCGACATTTCAGTTCGACATTTCAAGTTTAGAAAATCTAAGGCAGTTATCATCTTAAACTAAAACAAAAACTTAAACAAAATTTAAGTTAAAACAAACAATACAAACTGATCCAAGCCAGAGAATCAAAGAAAGAAGCTTCAGTAAATAAAAGAATTCAAGCCTGTTCAACATAAGAGAAGCTCTGTTCTTCCTCTTGAGATCAAGTGAGTAACATTTTTTTAAAACTCAAGTATAAATCTGGTTTCTTGATTAATGCCTAAAATAAGTTTGTATTTGTGTATATATATTGGAAAATTCTTGTGTATTTGTGAATGTGTGATGCATATATGTTTGTAAATGCCTGTAGAACATCTCTGTTCTAAATTTCAAGCCCCAGTTTCAATTTAAAATCATTTCCTCTTGATCTACTGATTGTTAAGACTTAGGATCCAAATAATATTTATTTGTTTGATTATAAAGAAAGTTTTAAAATTTTGTTTAAGTTAAAATAAATTGTAATTTGCTCTGGAAACAAGAACAACAGGGAAGTTTAAGTTTTAAGTAAAAATTCAAGCACTGTAATTCATTTATTTAGGAATATAAATTGAATACTAAAATCAAAATATGATTTTTAAAACTAAAATTATAATTTTTAGTAAAGAGGTTAAGGTGAAGTTCTGGGTTCATCAAAATATGGGAATTTGTGATTTTCTGGTGACCTATTTGGATATGGGGGTCAGGATTTCTCCTAGAGGTGGAGGAATGACTGGAGATTGGTGGAAAAATGGATGGTGGTGATGAAATTCACCAAGGAGGTTACGGCAATGTGTTTTCTTCTGGAACCCTATTTTTTGCAGTGTTTAATGTTTCGATCACCGCGATTTGTGTAGGCGATCGAGTGCAGCGAGCTTCAGGGAGGTGGAAGTAGACGTGAAGAGGTAGGCGATGCCGGAGTTTTAGTACCAACGATGGTCGGAGTCGTGAAGACGAGGTGTTTTCAGGCTTTGGGGTTGGTTATGTCCAGTTGTTCCAGGTTTTGGAATTGGGTGTTCGATGGTGATTTCTGGGTGTTGGACACGATTTGATGGTCAAGGTGGGTTTTTGAGTTGTCCTCTGACGTGTTGTGATCATCGTTGACGATCAATGGTGGCCGGAGCTACCGTGCATATGCACGAGGTAGTGATTTGTCTAGTGATGTTGGGGTAGGTTGTGAAAGCAGGGAAGTTGCTCGAGTTTAACTCAAGTGATTCGAGTAATTGACTCGAAGAAATCTGGTTTTGGGCTCGAGTCAGCATGTAGATGGCTCGGGTAGATTTTGTTTACAGGTTGTGAACCTGTAAGTTTTATAAAATTTAAACCTGAGTTTTTTTTTTTAAAAAATGTGTGAAACAGATAATTAAACTAAGTTTAAAACAAATTTTAAGTTTGGATTCAAATGCAGTTTGAATCTCAGTTTAAAATAAAATAAAGTTTTTAAAATTTAAATTATTTGTAACAACTTTAAAAGGGTTAAATAGTTAAGGATTAATTAAGTTACAATTAACACTTAATTAATTAAATAATTAAGGATTTATTTATGGATAATTAAAGATAAAATTAATTTGTAATTAATAATGAATAAATCTTAGTTAATTATTTTAGAAAAGTAATTAAAGAATTATTAATAGTTAATGAAGGTCATTAACTAGAATCATTTAATAATTAATTAATGTGATTAATTTTTAATAATTAATTTAGATTAATTAATTTAATAATAATCATTTGTGAAGTATGATTACTTAATGGGAATAATTAAGGAATTAATTATCCAGTGTAAATAATTGAGTGTAATTAATTGATTATTAATTACCATAACTAGCAAATTTATTCATAGAAATTTATCCGATTTAAATCAATCGGATAATTAAATTAATCTTACTTATGGATGACTGTATTCTATTGAATGTTGTGAATTGTTTGATATTCTCTACTGTGTGATGCTTTGTGACGTAAATTTGTTTTAATTCAATCTGTGATAAATTTATATTATTTATCTGTGAATCTGTGAACGAACGATAAGCGTTATAGATTATACCGCTTATCAATATCGATGTGCTTAAATATGTGATGTGATGATTTATGATGTTGCACTATTGTGTTAAACCCCTAGACCACACTCATACACACACAAATATGGATTTCATGAGGAAATCGATTAAGTCACAGATGATTTGAATTTAATGTTTTTGAAATTGAAATATTAATTTCAATTGATTTTGGAAATGAATTTGGGTTAAATGTTAAAGCTTATGAGAAGGAGTTTTTAAGATAAAAGTTATTTTGAATAACTTGGTAAAGCTTCCAAGTTAAATAATTTAATTTGAATTTCAATTCAAAATTTGGAATTGAATTCTATGATTGGAAATTATGGTTAAAGATGTTATAAATGTGTTTATATGAATTTAAACCATTTTAAAAGTATGGTTTTGAGAATTTGAATTTAACCCAAGGTCTTTAAACTCGTATAAAAGAATCAGATTTTCCGAAATAAAAACTGTTTGTTTTAAGATAATAGAAGCTTTCATATAAGGAATGAATTTACAATTTGTGTCAAAAGAATTTCAAATTTGAATTGAAAATAGTTTTCCAAGTTACGAATAAGTCTTTGGAAACGTGTTTTGAAAGCTATAAGTTAAATCTTTGATTTAATGAGTTAATCCAATTGAAATGGAAATTGATTTGGAAAATCTATGAATAGATCTTTGTGAAACTGGGTGAACTTTGTGAATTGAATCTTTTTTGCGTAAAAGATTAAAATGGTAATGTGTTTAAACCATTTAAAGTGGAAATTTGGATAATAAGTTGTGACTTAACTGAAATCCCAATATCCATATGATTTTAAATATCGCGCTCATTATTCGGTTTAGCCGAGAGAGGACTTTGTGTCATATAACCCATTCCGAATAATGATACGCCGTATATGGATTGCATTTGAAGACCGGTGGTCAAGACCGGGTATTTGTGATAACGATAGGATGACCTATCGATTGTCTCTGCACTGAGTCGCGCCGGTATAGAGATTCTCTAAGTGATGGGAAATCCGATCGGGATTTTGAATACCCGGATTGCAAGGGCTTCTTCAGAAGTGCCTCGGTTCTGTTCGAACCCGGAACAGACTTGTATGGTTGTATGTATGACACTACACTTTGAGATATAAAGCCAATTTCTTTCAAATACATTTCTGCTTGGTGGCGGAGAATTTATTCTCTTAGCTTAACACCCTTCTCTAAGACGTACGAGCTCAGAGGTTATGTAGTTGAAGGTTATCAGTGATATACTCCCAATTTGGTAGTGTGGCATGCTAAGTGTTGCTGTGTGTTGATGATCATTCGTTGATCATTTGTGATCAAAGCATGGCTTTCGTGTAAAGCGTAGCTTTGTGAACGAGACCTCATCGGACCTCACAAACCGGAAATGGTCGAAATAGGAAAGATGCGGCAAGGTTTCAAGGGTAGCTCCCCTAGGGTATGTCCATTCCTTCTGGAAAAAGGTGGTATCATGGTATGGAGCCCAGATATTTACCTGTGTGGTTGCTCCAATCTCATTTACTCTGTGTGATTGTTGATGTGTGATAGAGGCGCCTCAGATAAAGGTCCCAAAGGACCGGGGGTGGCATATCTCAAGTTTACTACCCGGGAGGGGATAACCGGCCTTGTGTTGGCAGAGAGCCAGGTGGTTCTCGGGGCGTCCTGCCAGAGGCGTTCCCATGTGGTAGTAGGAAGTTCCTTAGCCTGACCATTTGTTGGAAAATCCAAAGAAACAATACGAGCCTTGTATGGTTTTAGTTGTATAACCTGTCTCCTCAGGCGGCAGCTATAGCAGGCATAATATAATGGTACCTATGCTGGCTAAGATTAATATTGTATTTTCAAAATATTTTCTGCACTATGCACTAGTAATAATATCAAAAGAGTTTTCTTTTGCGTAGTAAGCATGTTTGACTATCATAAGAAGAAATCTCCTCCAAGTCTGCGATTGCATTGTGTGTGTGGTGGGAGGTCTTATGGTAGTTTCATTTTCCAAAAAGCATTGCGGATTTCAATGTTTAAAAATTCTTTTATTGTTTGTTTTAAAGATAAACTGTTGTTGTTACTCACACCAGTCCCATGACTGACTCAGAGTTTATTGTTCCCTTCCTAAACTCTGGGTGCCCACAATTTTCCACACGGGCAGTCTAGAGTTGGGTTTCTCAGATATTCAGGTTTAGTAGATTATCTGGAGCTAGTTCACTTCATCGGAGTGGATGACTGCACGTTGCTTATCTTGGTGCAACGTGAAGGTGGTTCGAGCTTGATGTTGGAGTTATCACTTCTGTTTTCCGCAGTAGCATCTTTATTTATCTCTGATATTGTTGTATCATATTGATATCATTGTTGTATATCATATTTTGGATATTGTATTCATTGGAGTTGTATGTGATATTATTCATTTCTTTCTTCCGCTGTGTTGTTATACTTAATGGTGATATAAGCTCCGGAGAGCCAGATTCGGCGTTTGAATTTGCGGCATTTTGAGTACAAGTGAAGTACGGGTGCTGATTTTCGAAGGCCGAGTTCAGGACTCTTTACAGATTGTCTCTGCACTGAGTCGCGCTGGTATAGAGATTTCCTAAGTGATGGGAAATCCGATCGGGATTGTGAATACCCGGATTGCAAGGGCTTCTTTGGAAGTGCCATCGGTTCTGTTCAAACCTGGAACAGACTTGTATGGTTGTATGTCTAACATTACACTTTGAGATATAAAGCTGATTTCTTTCAAATACATTTCTGTTTGGTGGCGGAGAATTTATTCTCTTAGCTTAACACCCTTCTTTGAGATGTACGAGCTCAGAGGTTATGTAATTGAAGGTTATCAGTGATATACTCCCAATTTGGTAGTGTGGCATGCTAAGTGTTGTTGTGTGTTGCTGATCATTTGTTGATCATTTGTTGATCAAAGCATGGCTTTCGTGTAAAGCGTAGCTTTGTGGACGAGACCTCATCGAGCCTCACAAACCAGTAATGGTCGAAACAGGAAAGATGCGGCAGGGTTATGAGGGTCGCTCTCTTTAGGGAATGTCATTTCCTTCTGGAAAAAGGTGGTATCATGGTATGGAGCCCAGATATTTACTTGTGTGGTTGCTCCAATCTCATTTACTGTGTGATTGTTGGTTTTTGATCGAGGCGCCTTGGTTAAAGGTCCCAAAGGACCGGGGGGTGGCATACTCGAGTAGTAGTTACCTAGTTACAGAGGTAACCCGGCCTTGTGTTGGCAGAGATCCGGGTAGGTTCTCAAGACGTCCCTCCAGAGGCGTTCCCATATGGCATAGGAAGTTCCTTAGCCTGACCATTTGTTGGAAAATCCAAAGAAACAATACGAGCCCTTTACGATTGCAATTTGTATAACCTGTCTCCTCAGGCGGTAGCTATAGCAGGCATAATATAATGGTACCTATGCTAGCTAAGATCAATATTGTATTTTCGAATGGATTTTCACACTATGCACTAGTAATAATATCAAAAGAGTTTTCTTTTGCGTAGTAAGCATGTTTGACTATCATAAGAAGAAATCTCCTCCAAGTTTGAGATTGCATTGTGTGTGTGGTGGGAGGTCTTATGGTAGTTTCATTTTCCAAAAGCATTGCGGATTTCAATGTTTAAAATTCTTTTGTAGTTTGTTTAAAGATATACTGTTTTTGTTACTCACACCAGTCCCATGACTGACTCGGAGTTTATTGTTCCCTTCCTAAACTATGAGTGCCCACAATTTTCCACATGGGCAGTCTAGAGTTGGGTTTTTCAAATAGTCAGGTTTAGTCGATTATCGGGAGCTAGTTCAGTTTTTGGAGTTCACGACTGACGTTGCTTACCTTTGTGAATCGTGATGGTGGTTCGAGCTTGATGTTGGAGTTGGTGGACTTATGTTCTTTTTCAGTTCATTTGGAGTTATCACTTCTGTTGTTTCCGCTGTAACATTCTTATTTGTCTCTGATATTGTTGTATCATATTGATATCATTGTTGTATATCATTCTGGATATTGTATTCGTTGGATTTATATATGATATCATTCATTTCTTTCTTCCGCTGTGTTGTTATACTTACTGTGTTATAAGCTCCGACGAGCCAGATTCGGCGTTTGAATCTGCGGCATTCGAGTACAAGTGAAGTACGGTTGCCGATTTTTGAAGGTCGACTCAGGATCGTTACAAAACATATTTTATTTTATTTGATTTATTTAGATAGTACATTGATTTTAGTATTATTAAATAATTAAAAATAATTACAAAAAATATTTTGTAGCTGTTAAATTTTTTTTATTACTATAAATATACATGTATAAAATTATACGATCAATTATTACTAGAGAGTGATATTATAGTGAAATATGAACCATATATATACAACTAAAAGATATATGTATACATATATATAAAATAATAAAATGATAATATTATCATGTTAAAAAAGTTCGGCTATACATATCCGACATATATATAAATACAGTTTAAGTGAAATACAATCATATAACCAATCTAGATTGTGACAACAATGATACATATAAGAATCTCACATAACTAACAATATAATAATAATAATATATATAATAAAATTATAATCAGAAATTATACGCTATAATACAATGAATAACATACCTGAGAACCAATGCCTTGTAGCACACCTAGTGATGATAAACTCCATCCTCTTATAAGCTTTTCAATTTGGCAGACTGCTAATCCTTGAACCACCGACCTTTGACTGTCAGATAGTAATTGACCTTGAATTGATTAGCTTGATATAATTCGGCTCTTAGGGATTGAAGTCGGCAAGCAATAAAAGGTAGAAATGGCAATAAAAAGGTTATTTGCAATTAGGGTTAGAGATTTTTAAATAGTGGATACAAGAGAGAAAATAGTAGATCACATCTCATATCAGTTCTCCCCCAATTTGAGCCATCCAAAATTTAACCACTCTACCCTAATTTTAGCCGCCCTTTTTTAACATATTACAGCCGAAATTCTCACCATCATAATGGGAAAAATCCAATTTAATCCCAAAGAAAATTTTAGTTAATTAAATCCAACTAATCACATATCGATATCATATATAGATTTATATGATTATAACTATATATATAATAGTATTTATTCCTCAAATCATAATCAAATTTTATAATTAATACTTCATAAATATTAAATAATTTAATTAATTTATAACAATTATAAACTAATTAAATCGTTTGGCCAAAAGAGAATTCATCATTTCGGTTGTGTGACTTGTCAGGTGTAAATTTGGTCAGCGATTAATATTGAACTATTCAGATATTAACGTTAACATGTCACTTAGCAGGTGGTGTGACATTATGGCTAAATTTATCGGTTACTTAGTTTCAGTAAAATCCAATTTACTTTGTTAAGAATTACCCGATCGTGACTTTTATTTATACAAATTCTCTTTATCAAAATTATATCACTTTGGACTTGTGGAATTTGGTAATGGTCAAAATTTCAGTATCATCCGCATTCAACTCTATAGTCTAAACGCAAAGTCCTTAGTTCACTATTAACAGTTAGTATCAACCGAACTGCTCTGGCCAGAGACTTTGACTTTGATTTTTCACTTAAGTTGACCGTGATACTAACCCCATATAACTGAGGAGACGAATCCTCTCTTGAACAGTGCTTCACTTCCAATACTTTCAATCGACTCAACTTTAGTCACTCGATAGACGTCGTTCCATGATTTGACTATAATCAAAGTAGAGCTTTCATATTGAATATCCACAGTATTCTCAATTCAAGAGAACTGTGTAAATCAGTCTCATCGATTTTCTATATGACCTTAGTTATATTAACTAACAGAAAAACTATCGAGTGGGTCATTCCATAGTTATCCAATAACTATCATTACGTAACCCTTGGGTGCTCCCAATAGTCATGAGTAATACTATGCCTAACATTTGGAGAGCATTACGTAATCTAGTCTCAATGGATACATCGATATCCAGTCTCGATGCCTCTTGAGTAGGAACATTTAAAGTTATATATTTGTTTTCATTCTTATAAATTACTCACGGTTATAACATTTTGTAACTACTATCACAAAACATACCATTTATAGACTTTCTATTTAATATACTTTTGATTTAATTAATTAATATAACACATTATATCAAGTATATAATAGAAAGAAAGCACCTTTTATTTTGAACAAGATTGGTTATCGAGTGAGATATATGTAACAAATTACATGATTGCCCCTAGGGCGCACTCTAACTCTATCAATCTCCCAATTGCACTTGGTGTCAATTATGGAATCTTATTCCAACTTCTCCAATCGATTTGCTCAAAACCAATCATGTCGGTCCTCTATGAATGGGTATGCTATTATACTTTAATTATCTACTATGTCGGCTAACTCTCCCCAATGCTGATAAACTGTTTTGTCATATGGAACAATTTAGAGTATATCTGTTGTTTTTTAGTGAGCTCTAAGTTTTGTTATGGACTATACCGTAACATTGTTTCATGTAAAAATGCTATGGGATTCTCAACATTTGGAATCACACTCGGCTCAGTTATAAATTTGTGCATTTATTATACATACCTTGATTTTATTATGATGATATACAAGTTAATGTACTTAGCTTTTTTGTTGAATCATCCACAGTCTCTTCTATTTGGAACATTTTCAACTTAAAGATTCTTAACATGAAGTTATTATTGACATATTATACTCAATATCACTTATGAAAATTTAAGTTCGAACACCCTTTTTATAAGGAGTTCGTTGTTCTTGTAATAGTTCTCTTGTATTTCAAAAATACAAGAGAACACCTCAAACAAATATCTATTTGTATTTGTTATTTGCTTCATGTATCAAATACATAAAAAAATCACAATATCGTAGATAGCATAACATTTATGATAATTTGTATTACCAATGCATAAGGAATCCATATTACATGTTTCGTATTAAACATTTTAATAAGGTGTCCTTGCATATCATTTTGGGACATTACAAATATCTTTTATACTTACTATAAAAGACATAATTTACAAATCCAACATTGAGTATTAAAACAACTAAAACTAATTTTAACATAAGCACATCATTAAAAATCAACAGTGTGTTATTTACTTATGGTTTAGAAATATCTACGTATCTTTTAACTCTCTTTCTTATAAACACATGTTTCCTCTGCATTTTGATTGATAATCAAACTATTCGATACATCTATCAAAATACTTGTTCAATTTTGATGGTTTTAAAATGATACTTTCTATCATTTCTTAAATCATATCCAAAAACCCACCAACTTAATATCGCTCCCACTAACTTCGATACACATTGGTTATTATGTGTAAACTGCTTACTCTAAATCATTATTTAGAATTTTCTATTTCAACACATTCATACCAAAACATAAAATCATACTATGTTATAATTTTGTCAATAAAATCTGAGCTTACTTGAGCACATCGAATGGTGAATCCATTATGTTAATTTCAATATTAGAAATTTACAGTATTATTCTTATCAACTTGGCTCACTATATTCCAACTGCATTTGTCTTTTTGTTAAGACAAATTTGCAGCCAAAAGGATCATATCCCTTTAGATACAATTACCAAAATCATGTGTTGATAATGTACTTGGAATCTATTTTAGATTTGCACATCGTACCATATCATAGAGTCAATACTCTTAATGGTTTAATTAAACAAACGAGGAGTATTTATTCTTGACATTGACAAGAAACTCACGGTATCTCTTTAATGTACAAGAATACTCATTAGACGTTCTATTATATTTGTGTTCATTTAAGTTCATTCAATTCCATTTCGTCCCTTATAATTAGTTTTATCATTTGATCTATCCAAATTATTTTTATACCAATAATTTCTTAAAGAAATTCCTTCGCTGTGAAGTTGATATTTCTTGAAACTACAGTTGTTTCTCAGAGAAATGGAATGGACATTCATAAACATTTTATGAATTGCCTAATGTAAAACTAATTTTGCAGTAATTCACAATATAATTATGTTCACAACAAAATGATGACTATCGTTCCCAAAACTCTCTTTGGACGATTCATACAACATCCTTACTTACAATTATTGCATTCAGTCTTTCGACTCGCACAACCTGCCATCTCCTTGTCCTAGGATGTTTAGGGCTTCTTATAAACCCATATTTCATATGGTTTTGTAAAATCTTCTTTGGATGATATTAATTTTAATCTTATGTACTACTCTTAAGTACATAACCTTATTGCTAATCCACCTTTTGTCAAGGCAGTAGACAAGCAGATTTAACCCAACTGCCTTCACGATTATCAAGCCCATTTGCTTAGAGCGATGATTGTGATGTCTAGAAATGAAGTGCAGGCAATGATATGAAGCGATGATCAACCGAGACTGAAAGATAGAATACCTAAAATATTCTAAGTACAGATTAGTACCTCCCCCGAGCAGGGGATAGGTGCTGTCCCTTTCCCTAAGGGATCGGTGCATGTCCTTAATTTTTGTCCCAAACTAGCTAAGACTAGTATAAAGTGACAAGGAAGGCCCCATGAGGTTAAATTTCAAATCTCAAGTCGTTAGGACTTTGTATTCGCAAGTTATGGGCAAATTACTTCACCTAAGAAAGGGATCGATATAAAAGGGATCAACATATTTCATCCATGCAAGTACAACTCAACGGAAAATAATCAATATCTAAAAATCCATAAGTCCAATGCATATAAAATTTTGTGAGCAAGATATGGGGACCCTAGGGAGTCTACCCTAGGGATTGCACATCAAATAGAGAAAGTTAGAGGGATCGACCCCCTTCCATCCATAGGGATCGGCTATAATCAGCCTTTACAACATATTGCAACAAAGATGTATCAATTACTCAAGTTCTACTAATCCAATTGGCATGAAACTTGGAGGCAAAACATAATACAACATGGAGAAGTTTCACAAGGGATCAGATGGAACTTGGAGGAGTTTGGAGGGATCAATCTCTATCCCTCAATAAGGATCGGCCGAACCCAACTTTATAGCAAAGATCGATCAATATCTCAACATCTACACATCCAATTGACATGAAACTTGGAGTACAAGCTTACCACAACATATGGAATACCCAATTGGGATCTCATTCCAATTGGAGAAAGTTGGAAGGATTGGCATAAGTCCTTTTGGAAGGATCGACAGAAATCAGAATTCAAGCAACACTACTTCACGGAAAATGCGATATCACACAAACCGTACGTCGGAATTGCACAAAATTTGGGAAGCAAGTAGCTAACATCATGGGGAAACCCTCATATGGATCACAGCCCATTTAGACACAAAAATAAGGATAGGCACTGATCTTGATTATGGGCCTCGATGGGCTTGGAAAATTTTGGGTGGCCCCGTCTTGGTCTCCCGAACCTTCTGCCGAAATTTCAGTCTGACCCGTGCACGTCTTCTCCTATAAATACAGCAGGCATGACGTGAGAAAAAGGATCTTTTGGAGTTTCTGTCTGCTTTTCTTTATCTTGAACCTAGGCTACATTGTCAATTTTATTCTTGGATTCCAAATTGTAACTGTAAACAAACAACAGTATAATAAAAAGGATTATTCTGGAGTGGACGTCGGCTAGAGTTAGCCAAACCACTATAAATCTTGTCTTTTTTTACTCACTTTCATTTTCAATTTGTTTGCTCTTTATTTTATATTCTCTACATTAGATACTATTTAAGATTTGTCACTAGATATTGGTGCTTTCGTATAACTAGGTGTTGGTGGCTAATTTTTGCTACCAACATTTTGGTGCTTTCACTGAGAAGACTTGCACCCTTGGATTTGGAAGCTAGGATCTTAGATTTGGAAGCTTGAATACTTAGCTCTAGGAAGCAATGGCTAGGCAATCAACAAGGAGAGTGCTACCGAAAAGGAGTCACCATGGAGGGAGTCAAGAGGCTTCCTCAGGAGCTAATCAAGCATCTACCTACATCAACAGGGATGAAATGGAAACGATAATGGATGCTATGAAGGAGAGGATGCTGAAAAGACAAGAGGAGACGTTATAGAATTTACTCCAACAGATTGGACAAACTAGAGCATGGAATCAAAGGAATAGAGTAGCAGGAGCTAATGACAACTTATATCAAGGAGTTGAAGCATGAGGAATCGCTAGAAACCAGAGCCGAGAACATGGAAATGGAGCCAATGGATAAAGGAATGGAACAAACAGCCAGTGGCCGTCCCCGACCATCTTAGAGGGATCGGCTTCGATCTCTCGAGAGGGATCGGCACCGATCCCTAATGGCTAGAGGGCATGCGCCTAGGTCTGGTTGATCATGATGTTGAAAGGCCTACGACCAATCCTCTAGAGCTTGGTGCAAATCTGAATTTGGATGCTCGACTGGATGAATACATTCTAGAATTCCCTCATAAACTCGCGGGGCACGTTGGACATGGTGAAAGGAGACTACCACTGGAAGAAAGTGACAAGTTTGTAGAGATGATCAGGTGAGCTTTGCATGGAGGATTAATGAACATGGATCTGGAGGATGTAAATTGAAGTCCAATCGCTCCTAATATCAGAAATGCTAGGAATCCACTAAAATTTAGAATACCAACACTAGAAGCTTATGATAGAAAGTTGAATCCAACTATGCATATTATGAGGTACATACGGCACATGGAAGTACTAGGGGCATCGAAAGAAGTCCCGGCATGATGCTTCCCCTAGTATAATGGATGTAGCTGGGCTGTGGTTCAGACAGTTAGAGAGCAGTTCTATTAGCACATGGACGGATTTGGTCGAAAGATTTATGAAGCAGTTTCGGGTTTACATAACGAGACCTAAGAATGTTGTGACATTGACATCAATAAAGCTGCGTGCAAGAGAATCACTCAAGAATTTCTTTACAGGGTTCAATACGGCAATTGTTTCTGAGGATCGACCAGATCCATCGATGGTATTGATGGCGAGACTGTCAGGAGTTGCAGATAATTCAGATTTTAAGGTATTACTGATATGGGATTCACTGATGGATCTTGGGGAATTTTACCATGAAGCAGAAAGGTTTCTGCGAAAGAAGATGCAAAAGCTGATAAAGTTGCGATGGAAGTTAATACAGTACGGGGTGGAGAACTGCCCGGTGATAGCTCAGGAAACAAAAAAGGTAAACGGAACATGGAGAATCGCTTTGATGGATCAAAACGATAGAGGGGAGAACCCAAATTCTCTTCTTACTCGAGTTTGAATGAAACCCTAGAATGGATATATCTGGATATTCGAGGACGCCTTCTGTATCAAAGGCCCGTAAAGAGGGAATCTTCCGAATGCGAATGGACATCAGGAAAGCGCTGCATATTCCATGAGCTGGATGGGCACAATACAAATGACTGCATGCATTTGAAGGATTTCATTGAGGAACACATGATGAATGGTCGGTTACAACAATATATAAGGACTCGGGCTGCGGGGGTGGAACAGGAGTAGCCATCGTCCACCTTGAATGAATATAGCACTAGATCAAGGCATCATCAACTTGTCATCAATTGATTGAGATGGCATGGAATAAGTAACGAACTCCACAGTAAGACGGCTAAGTCACTTACACATGTACGAGATCGAGGACAGTCCTTAGGCATGCTTTAAGACGATGATAAACCGCTGTGCTCGGGTCTGTGAACTTTTTTTTTCTTCTTGTTTGCTTCGAACTCTTGTTTTTCTAATTTTTATTTGAACTCTAGTTTATTGGTTGTATTGACTCTTATTCTATATTTTGCAAATGGACATAGGAATGCTTAAATTTGGATTAATGTAATAGACAACAGAGATCGCGATTATGGTCCTTTCTGAAGAGAGGGATAACAATCGCAAGGTACGGGTCTTTTCATCGGGTGAACATGATGAAACAGACTCATGCATCATGGATTAAGTCCTCAACTCGGTACCAAGGCCGAAGAATAAAACACAACAAATTTGTAAGGTGTGGACTATGCCTGGCAAGGGGTAGGTCAGTTTGCTCGAATGCAATGGATCATCCTACTCAGATCGACGAGTCTGGATTGTGGTCGGAAAGGATCAGGAGAGATCAAGGTCATTACATATGGACTATGCCGGGCATTGGGTAGGTCGCTTCGCAAAAATGCGATGAATCGACCTTCTTAGGTCATCGAGAATGGATTGTGCTCGGCAAGGATCTAGTGAGATCGAGGATTTTGATTAGGATAACAACCCAAAGAGGTCATGTATTGGGATATAAGTTTGGAACAGCAATGGATTTGGCTTTGGATGGGTGCAGATTTAGATAAAATGATCCAAAGAGATCGTGGATTTGGATTGGATTCTGGATGGAAAATAAGACTATCAATGGGTTATGGGTTTTAGATTTTGGGTTTATGGTAATTCAAAACACACCTTCCAATCGCAAGGCATGTTTTGGGGGGCAAAGTGTTAACCCACCTTCTTCCAAGGCAGTAGATAGACGGATTTAACCAAACAGACTTCACGATTATCAAGGCCAGTAGCCAAGAGTGATGATTGTGAGGGCCAGAAATCAAGTGCGGGCAATGATATGAAGCGACAGTCAACATAGACCAAAAGATAGAATCTCCAGAATATTCTAAGTACCAATGGTACCACCCCCAAAAAGGGAATCGATGAGTATCTCATTCCCTAGGGATCGGTGCATGTCCTCAATTTTTGTCCCAAATTGGGTGAGACCGGTATAAAGTGACAAGGAATGCCCCATGAGGTTAAATTTCAAATCTCAAGTCGTTTGGAGTTTGTATGCGCAATTTATGGGCAAACTAATTCGCCTAAGAAAGGGATCAGTATAAAAGGGATCGTATAAAAGGGGATTGTTATAAAAGGGATCGACATATTTCATCCAAGCAATTACAGCTCAGTGGAAAATAATCAATATCTCAACATTCATAGGTCCATTCCATATAAAATTTTATGAGCAAGACGTGGGGACCCTAGGGATTCTACCCTAGGCATCACACATCAAATAGATCAAGTTAGAGGGATCGGCCCTCTTCCCTCTATAAGGATCGACTATAATTAGCCTTTACAACATATTGCAACAAAGATTGATCAAAAACATAAGTTCTACTAATCCAATTAGCGTGAAACTTGGAGGCAGAGCATAATACAACATGGAGAAGCACCCTTAGGGATCGTACGACATTTGGAGGAGAGTGGAGGTATTCGCCTCCATCCCTTATAGGGATCGACCCTCTTCTCTCTTAGGGATCGACTCAACCCAATTTTATAGCAAAGATCGATCAATATCTCAACTTCTATAAAACCAATTGACATGAAGCTTGAAGTACAAGTTTACTAAAACATGTGGAACATCCCATAAGCATCTTATTCCAATTGGATGAATTTGGAGGGATCGTCATAACTCCCTTTGGAGGGATCGGCAGAAATAAGAATTCAAGCAACACTACTTCACAGAAAATGCAATATCTCACAAATCGTACGTTGGAATTGCATGAATTTTGGGGAGCAAGTAGCTAACATCATGAGGCATCCCTCATAGGGATCGTAGCCCATTTGGATGTTGAATATGCAAGTATATGATTTTTGTTTGATGATAGTAAACATATATATATATATATTCAATTAAATGTACTTGTTAATGTACTATTTTATTTTTCACATAATTAAATAAATATTTGCTGAATAAAATAAATAACATGGAATTTAAATTCAAACAGATATTTTATTCAAACAAATATTCATTACAATTTTGAATAGTACAAATTTGAGCTCTCACTATATATATACAAATTTCAATTACATTATAATTTTTGATTACATCACAATTTCGATTACATCGTTATACAATTACCATTTACAATATGAAATGACCCTCCTATTTCCACCCTAATTTCATAAGGAATTTTTTTTATATAAGAAATGATATATAGATATATCATTCATTACAAATACATTTCCCAGGGTCATTTTCTTTCTCCAATAAACAAAATATATCCAGGATCTTTCACAATATAAACATATTGTTTTAAATCTAAATCATCCCTAACATACATATATGAAGATATCTATGTTATATTCTACTAGAATCAGAGCATGTTATTATGTAAGTAGAATTCCTTTTAAATCTATTAAAATGTGATAATTCCTTGAAAAAAGATTAATTATTGTAATCTGATTTTTGACCATAGGATCCACTGTAAACATGAACTTTAGTCTGCTATTCTAATTAAGGAATGATCAAGTAATAATCAGTGGAAAGCAAGCTTTTAATATGAATGATTGTGTTAAAGTCTATATAGTGTCAAACTCAGGCTAACAGAAAGTGGATCCTAAGTGAACACAAGCAACATCTAGGCGTAATGGAAACGCGCCTAACTTACACATGGGAGGTCACGAGTTCGAGTGCTATGCTGGTCGGTTCAAACCCAATTTTTGTTTTTTTTTCTCCTGTGAACAAAATTGTCTGAACCTATTATATACTTTGGCTATGAAACAAATCTGAAAACTTAATTTAAATCCTTGGTTGCTGGCTTGACCCAGGCTTAAGAAAAATGGCTAAGTTAGCCCTGTTCTGGTTTGCACTATTTAGTTACAAACTACCTGCTATATTATTTTCTTTTCAAAGCAACTCAACTCTTTCTATCAGATTTTATTTTTGACTTGAACATGGATTTTCTTATGCCAGTTCTATAGATATACATATAAACCACAAATTCTTTCAATCTCAGATCTTCTACCATTATAGCCTAACTGATCTTGAAGCTTAAAATTCATTTTTCTTAGCAAAGCATTTAACAAAACAAAGCACATAGTTCAGCTGAGACATATAAGTTCAACAACTACAAAACAACAATTAACCATACATTGGTTTCTCAAAGTAATTTTAAACAATAGGTCTTAATCTAGTTCATCATGAAGGTGTAGTTTACTTCAGCAAAGTCTTTTAAAAACATAGCATCCAAATCTTAAGCAGTTTAACATCCAAGCCTGATCAAAGCAATTCCTATTTCCCTGCAAAACCACCATGAACTGCCCCATATGAATATGAGACACCCAATGGTGCATAAACACAAAAGGGTCAGACTATTTGTCTGGTATGAATAATCCAACTGAAAACATGATCTCATTCAATTCTCTTTATAAACAAACTTTACATGAATAAGAAACTCAGTATCTTCCTTATGCTTGTTTTTGTGAAGCATATTCCTTCATCTCAGTGTTAACAGATTATTTACACATATAATCACCATGACTTGATTCATAGAAAACAATCATAAGATTCATCCATAAAAAGCACCAAAACAACCAAATACAAACATCAATTCAGTTATCATCCCCTTTTCAACTTTACTGGCCATCAGGGATTTTGCCCAGGCCTCTCCTGAATCTATTCCTAGAATTCATTATCAAATATAACAGGGTCTTTAGCTACTTTCTTCTTTTTAAACACACACTGCCTGGGACATTTCTCTGTTAACCCAGCACACTCAGGCCCCTGGGTATAAATATACCATGTGTGAACTTGCAATATTCCCATTGCCAAGCTATACTTTGGTAGCCCTAAGATCCCAAGTCCTTAGTTAAATTACTAAGTGTTATTATTATTTTTCATAGCAGTGCTAATCCCTTCTGCATCTCACTTCTTAATCAGGGAAATATAAATAATGCAAGCAATATGTATTCATCCAGAGTTTGGTAAGTTATATTCTCATAAGCAAACATTTTATCATGAAAGAGGGAAGTGACTTCTTAGCACATTATTTTTGCCTGTGGGTTTCACTGGATCAAGATGTAAGCATATGGTCCTGAGTAATTTGCTATATATATTTTCCCTTACCTCTGGTTCAATCAGATTCATGATCTGGCTAAACCACAAGTATATTTGATTTGGGTATTTCATAAAACATAGAAGCTCAGCACATGTACAACATTGCACTCCTACATTTTCTTTTGTTTTAATTAATATGAGACATAAGCAACAACACAATGTCACAGCCCATATTTCTTTCTACCTTCAGACCATATACCCACTACTTGAATCCGGGGATTTTTATAAACAACTTATAAAGAAAACTTATAAAAGAAAACACTCAATCTCAAAGCTAACCCATATCTCAGACAAACATTTTAGTTCATGAATCCATGACTCTTATTTTTCTGGGTAAATCAGATAGAGGTTTTACCCTTAAACAAATCATTAACAAACCAAAGTCATCCAATCATAAAACATAACTTGTAAAAGAAAATTAGTTCAAACTGGCTGCCTCAATATTCAGGTCTTAATGCCAAAGTTTTCAGTGAGATTACTCACCTTAATCCTTCTTCTTCCTATGCCTTATGAACCCCTTTTTAGTCTTCTGCCTTCTCCTATTTTCTCTGGTTTATGCCTTGTATATTTTTCTTTAGGTTAATGAAGAACAAAATATATGGTCTTACTATACTAAGCCTTTTATATAAATCTTGGTTGTCACTAGGGTTTATGGACTTACCCAATGTCAGTTCTACCCCATCCCAAACATAGCCTGCCTCTGGTTTGATTCAAGAAAATGAAAGGGTATGTGGTCCTTGTCTTCCTTTCCAGAAATTTAGTCCCTCTCTTTTAATTTTCCCTGGTCATGTCATATGCATGACTTCTTATTATTATTATTATTTTCTTAATAAAAGAGATTACTGAGAATAGATAAAGTGCTGGTTTAGGGACTCATGCCATTTTCATGCAACTTCTGTTTTCTTCCAGAGATTGATTGACTGTATACATGTATAACCTATGTATACTTAAGCCTTTTATTTTTCTTTCTTTAAATAATTTTAAGTTTATTTCAGCCTAGCTCTTATTTTCTTTGTACTATATTTTATTTAAAGACAAAATTCTATTTTTATGCATATGTATTTCTAAATCAGTTATTTTATTTTATCTATTAATTTCTGCCAAATTTTGTTACACAGAAATCTGTGTGCATGTGTACACTGTCTTGTGCACATGTACATGTTTTATACTTTGTATCTGCAAATCAATTTCCTATTCCTATTTTTCCCAATGCAATTTCAAACAAATACAAACTAAATTAAATCATGAAATTACTCACAAAAATCAGGGTTATCACATATACCCCTCCTTTTAGGAATTGTGTCCCACAATTCTTTCATACTTAACTTAAGTATCATCTCTTCAGAAAAATGAATTTTTCTGATTTCAAAACCATTTTCAAACCAATCACCTATTAAGCACTATGCATATCAACACAAGATAAAAAATCACAATGCATATTCAACCAACACATTCATTAGTATGTACATATATATGTAGATTTACCTTTTCTTCAATCAAACAGCTGGGGATAATCATTTCTGATTTTATCCTCCACTTCCCATGTGCAATCATTTGGGTCTAGACTCCATTGTACTTTTACTAATTTAATTTCTTTGTTTCTCAATTTCTTGGTTTCTCTAGAAACTATGCCCACTGGTTCCTTTTCATAGATCATTCTAGGATCAATCTGCACATCCTTAGAGGATTCTAGTATTGCTTCCTTATCATGAACCCATCTCCTTAGTTGAGACACATGAAAGACATCATGCATTGCTCTCATTTCTTCTGGCAATTCTAATTTATAGGCTACTGTCCCTATTCTTTCTAGAATTTTATATGGTCCTATATATCTAGGAATCAACTTTCCTTGTTTCCCAAACCTTAGAACCTTTTTCATGGGTGATATCTTGATGAACACATAATCCCCAACATCATATTGCTATTGGGGAATCAATTTCTGTTTGACCATCAGATTGAGGATGGTATGCTGTACTCAAACATAAATCAGTCCCCATTGCCTTGTGAAAACTCTGCCAAAATTTTGAAGTGAAGATGGTATCTCTATCACTCACTATAGTCTTTGGTATACCATGCAGTCTGACTACTTCTTTAATAAACAACTGGGCTAGGGTATTAGCATTTCTTTCTGATTTTACTGGTATAAAGTGGGCTGACTTGGTTAACCTATCAACCATTACCCAAATACTATCATTTCCCTTCCTAGTTCTAGGCAAACCATCAATAAAATCCATTGATATGTCTTCCCATTTCCACTGTGGTATTTGTAAAGGTTGAAGCATTCCTGAGGGTTTTTGATACTCAGCCTTCACCTGCTGGCAAACCATACATTTTGATACATAGGTTGCCACTGCACTCTTCATACCACTCCACCAATAATCTCTCTTGAGGTTGTGATACATTCTTGTGCTTCCTGGGTGTATAGTATATTTGCTTTTGTGGTAAGCATCCAAAATTTCTTGCTTCAACTCATCCATTGCTGGAACACATATTCTTTCTCCTTTCTTCAGATGGCCCTGATCATCCAACTGAAAACCTTCTACTGTTTCACCATTTAATATTTGTGTCTTCTTTCCAAATAAAAATGGATCTTGGTTTTGTAGCATTGCAACTTTATTTTTCAATTCTGATCCCAGAGTAATAAAACTTAATTTTCCCATTTCTACCTTCCCACTGCATAAGCTCATGTTTTCTATGTTATCACTTTTTATCTCTGAATCAATTAATAATGATAAAGTGTTAAACTCTTCTATCATTAATCTAGCCACTTTAGCATGTTGTCTACTTAGGGCATCTGCTACTTTATTAGCCTTACCTGGTGTGTATAATATTTCAAAATCATATGAGGCTAAGAGTTCAATCCATCTTTGCTGCCTCATATTTAATTCTTTTTGTGAAAACAAATATTTGAGTGATTTATGGTCTGTATATACTTCAAATTTTGCCCCTAACAAGTAGTGTCTCCATAGCTTAAGGGCATACACTACAGCAGCCAATTCAAGGTCATGAGTAGCATACCTTACTTCACTTGATTTCAACTGCCTAGAAGCATAAGCTATTACCTGATGTTGTTGCATCAATACTGCTCCAAGCCCTTGTCCACTTGCATCAGTATACACCACCAAGTTTTCATTTCCCTCAGGTACTTTTAGAATTGGAGCTTGTACCAGTGCTTCTTTTAATTTCCCAAAGGCATTTTCACATTCCTCAGTCCAAGTGAACACTTGATTTTTCCTAGTCAATCTGGTTAATGGAATTGAGATTTTTGCAAAATCTTTTATAAATCTTCTATAGTAACCAGCCATTCCCATGAATGATCTGACTTCAGTGACATTAGTAGGCCTTTTCCAAGCTTGCACTGCAATGACTTTATTGGAGTCCACAGCTATTCCTTTTTCTGATATAATATGGCCTAGAAAGTTCACTTCATTCTGCCAAAAAGTGCATTTTGAAAACTTTGCTTTCAAGTCTTCCTGTCTCAATTTCTCAAATACTATATGCAAATGGTTCTCATGCTCTCTAACTGACTTAGAATAAATTAGTATATCATCAATAAATATTAATACAAACTTATCCAAGTATTCTCTGAAAATCCTATTCATCAAATCAACAAAATAGGAAGGAGCATTTGTTAAGCCAAATGGCATCACCAAAAATTCATAAAGTCCATATCTGGTGTTAAAGGCTGTATACTTAATGCTTTCCTCTTCTACTTTCATCTGATGAAAGCCTGAGGCTAAATCAAGCCTGGAGAATATCTTTGCACCACTCAATTGATCAAAGAGATCATCAATTCTTGGTAAGGGGTATTTATTTTTAATTGTGACTTTATTTAATTCCCTATAGTCAATACATAATCTCAGGGATCCATCATGTTTCTTAACAAAGACTACTAGTGCTCCCCATGATGAGCTACTGGGTCTAATAAAACCTTTTTCTTCTAGTTCAACTAATTGCTTTTTCAACTCCATCAATTCCTTAGGCCCCATTCTGGTTGGTCTTTTAACCACTGGGCTAGCTCCTGGAATTATTCTAATTGAAAATTCAACTGGCCTGTGATTAGGAACTCCTCTTACTTCCCCAAACACATCATCATATTGATTAACTATGGGGATCTCTTCTAATGCAGGCATGGGTTTTTCATTTGACAATGCAGAAAGGTTGGCTATACTTCTATTTTTGTTTGCCTCACAAAGAACGATTATCCTTTGTCCATCAGAAACCTTCAATGATATGGTGGATGTCTCCATATTTATGATAGCCTTATATCTACTCAACCAATCAACTCCTAAAATAATTCCTATGTCTGGATATTGCAACACATATAGGTTTGACTCAAACACATGTCCTCCTATATTTAATCCCAGTTGCATGCACATCATACCCATGACACATGAACTACCTATAGGGCTTCTAATTAGTAGTGGTTTATCAACAATCATACAGTTCAATTTTAATTGTTGTGCAATATCATGAGAGATCAATGAGTGTGTAGCCCCTGTATCATATACTACTGTTAAAGGTATTGAATGGATAAGCAAAGTACCTTCAACTTGACCATGCTTTTCAACATTTGATCCCTCAGCTGCCTTGCCTTTCCCTTCCAAAGCCCCTAATTTTCCTTGCTTAAAATCTGGGCAGTTCCTCTTTATGTGACCTTCCTTCCCACAATGGTGACAATTGAAGGATGCTGGTCTAGGATTGGTGCACCTATTTTTCATGTGCCCCTCTTGTCCACAGTTGTAACAAGTGATCCTCTTCTTAACTTCAGCAGTTCTGGCTTCTTCTGGTTTCTTGGTGGAAGTTATGTTTGTTTTCTTTTTATCATAAGGGTGAAATTTACCCTTTCCCTTCTTGTTTTGATTATTTTTGAATGCCCTGAAATTCTCTCTAGCTTTATCATGTTGTTCAATGCTCAGAGTCAAATCCAAAACTTGATCAAAAGTTTTATCCTTATATGGTAGCATGGCTCTACTAAGGCTAGAGTTCAACCCTTGGATATATCTGCCATTCTTAGCTTCCTCAGTAGTGATGAGCACTGCACCATACTTTGCCAATGATTCAAACTTCTGAGTGTACTCAGTGACACTCATAGTCCCTTGCCTCAATTTGATGAATTCCTCCAGTAAAGATTCCTTAGCTGATGCAGGGATAAATCTACCTTCCAACATTGCTTTAAACTGATCCCATGTTACTTCTCCTTCAGGTCTTCCAACTATGATAACCTCCCACCAATCCAAAGCTGCTCCTCTCAATTGCCTGGATGCAATTTGCCTCTTCCTTTGGTCTTCAACTTGCATGTCTGCAAAGATTCTTTCCAAAATTCTAAGCCAATTTTGAACCCCCGTAACTCCTTCTGTGCCATCAAAGGTTTTGCCTCCAAGATTGGTAAAAGTCTTGAGTAGTTTGGAAAGTTCCTCATGTGGATTTTCCTGCCTGTTGCCTACTCCATCTCTTATGGCCCTCATGAATTCTTGCACATTCACCATGGGTGGTTCACTTGTTCCTACATTTTGATGTCTGGGTCCTACCATAGCTCTATGGATATAACACTTAGGTTAGTCTGTTTTGCCTAATGCTCTATAGATTAATTCATTTCAATTTATCACTTATTCTGTCATAATAGATACCAATAGTGTAAATAAAAAAACAAAACATCCAAAGCAGTAAACACTTCTATACATCCAATGCAAACAAATTCATACAAAAAATTTAGCTATGTTATTTAACAACATAGCTCTGATACCAACTGAAATGACCCTCCTAATTCCACCCTAATTTCATAAGGATTTTTTTTATATAAGAAATGATATATAGATATATCATTCATTACAAATACATTTCCCATGGTCATTTTCTTTCTCCAATAAACAAAATATATCCAGGATCTTTCACAATATAAAAATATTGTTTTAAATCTAAATCATCCCTAACATACATATATGAAGATATCTATGTTATATTCTACTAGAATCAGAGCATGTTATTATGTAAGTAGAATTCCTTTTAAATCTATTAAAATGTGATAATTCCTTGAAAAAAGATTAATTATTGTAATCTGATTTTTGACCATAGGATCCACTGTAAACATGAACTTTAGTCTGCTATTCTAATTAAGGAATGATCAAGTAATAATCAGTGGAAAGCAAGCTTTTAATATGAATGATTGTGTTAAAGTCTATATAGTGTCAAACTCAGGCTAACAGAAAGTGGATCCTAAGTGAACACAAGCAACATCTAGGCGTAATGGAAACGCGCCTAACTTACACATGAGAGGTCACGAGTTCGAGTGCTATGCTGGTCGGTTCAAACCCAATTTTTGTTTTTTTTTTCTCCTGTGAACAAAATTGTCTGAACCTATTATATACTTTGGCTATGAAACAAATCTGAAAACTTAATTTAAATCCTTGGTTGCTGGCTTGACCCAGGCTTAAGAAAAATGGCTAAGTTAGCCCTGTTCTGGTTTGCACTATTTAGTTACAAACTACCTGCTATATTATTTTCTTTTCAAAGCAACTCAACTCTTTCTATCAGATTTTATTTTTGACTTGAACATGGATTTTCTTATGCCAGTTCTATAGATATACATATAAACCACAAATTCTTTCAATCTCAGATCTTCTACCATTATAGCCTAACTGATCTTGAAGCTTAAAATTCATTTTTCTTAGCAAAGCATTTAACAAAACAAAGCACATAGTTCAGTTGAGACATATAAGTTCAACAACTACAAAACAGCAATTAACCATACATTGGTTTCTCAAAGTAATTTTAAACAATAGGTCTTAATCTAGTTCATCATGAAGGTGTAGTTTACTTCAGCAAAGTCTTTTAAAAACATAGCATCCAAATCTTTAGCAGTTTAACATCCAAGCCTGATCAAAGCAATTCCTATTTCCCTGCAAAACCACCATGAACTGCCCCATATGAATATGAGACACCCAATGGTGCATAAACACAAAAGGGTCAGACTATTTGTCTGGTATGAATAATCCAACTGAAAACATGATCTCATTCAATTCTCTTTATAAACAAACTTTACATGAATAAGAAACTCAGTATCTTCCTTATGCTTGTTTTTGTGAAGCATATTCCTTCATCTCAGTGTTAACAGATTATTTACACATATAATCACCATGACTTGATTCATAGAAAACAATCATAAGATTCATCCATAAAAAGCACCAAAACAACCAAATACAAACATCAATTCAGTTATCATCCCCTTTTCAACTTTACTGGCCATCAGGGATTTTGCCCAGGCCTCTCCTGAATCTATTCCTAGAATTCATTATCAAATATAACAGGGTCTTTAGCTACTTTCTTCTTTTTAAACACACACTGCCTGGGACATTTCTCTGTTAACCCAGCACACTCAGGCCCCTGGGTATAAATATACCATGTGTGAACTTGCAATATTCCCATTGCCAAGCTATACTTTGGTAGCTCTAAGATCCCAAGTCCTTAGTTAAATTACTAAGTGTTATTATTATTTTTCATAGCAGTGCTAATCCCTTCTGCATCTCACTTCTTAATCAGGGAAATATAAATAATGCAAGCAATATGTATTCATCCAGAGTTTGGTAAGTTATATTCTCATAAGCAAACATTTTATCATGAAAGAGGGAAGTGACTTCTTAGCACATTATTTTTGCCTGTGGGTTTCACTGGATCAAGACGTAAGCATATGGTCCTGAGTAATTTGCTATATATATTTTCCCTTACCTCTGATTCAATCAGATTCATGATCTGGTTAAACCACAAGTATATTTGATTTGGGTATTTCATAAAACATAGAAGCTCAGCACATGTACAACATTGCACTCCTACATTTTCTTTTGTTTTAATTAATATGAGACATAAGCAACAACACAATGTCACAGCCCATATTTCTTTCTACCTTCAGACCATATACCCACTACTTGAATCCGGGGATTTTTATAAACAACTTATAAAGAAAACTTATAAAAGAAAACACTCAATCTCAAAGCTAACCCATATCTCAGACAAACATTTTAGTTCATGAATCCATGACTCTTATTTTTCTGGGTAAATCAGATAGAGGTTTTACCCTTAAACAAATCATTAACAAACCAAAGTCATCCAATCATAAAACATAACTTGTAAAAGAAAATTAGTTCAAACTGGCTGCCTCAATATTCAGGTCTTAATGCCAAAGTTTTCAGTGAGATTACTCACCTTAATCCTTCTTCTTCCTATGCCTTATGAACCCCTTTTTAGTCTTCTGCCTTCTCCTATTTTCTCTAGTTTATGCCTTGTATATTTTTCTTTAGGTTAATGAAGAACAAAATATATGGTCTTACTATACTAAGCCTTTTATATAAATCTTGGCTGTCACTAGGGTTTATGGACTTACCCAATGTCAGTTCTACCCCATCCCAAACATAGCCTGCCTCTGGTTTGATTCAAGAAAATGAAAGGGTATGTGGTCCTTGTCTTCCTTTCCAGAAATTTAGTCCCTCTCTTTTAATTTTCCCTGGTCATGTCATATGCATGACTTCTTATTATTATTATTATTTTCTTAATAAAAGAGATTACTAAGAATAGATAAAGTGCTAGTTTAGGGACTCATGCCATTTTCATGCAACTTCTGTTTTCTTCCAGAGATTGATTGACTGTATACATGTATAACCTATGTATACTTAAGCCTTTTATTTTTCTTTCTTTAAATAATTTTAAGTTTATTTCAGCCTAGCTCTTATTTTCTTTGTACTATATTTTATTTAAAGACAAAATTCTATTTTTATGCATATGTATTTCTAAATCAGTTATTTTATTTTATCTATTAATTTCTGCCAAATTTTGTTACACAGAAATCTGTGTGCATGTGTACACTGTCTTGTGCACATGTACATGTTTTATACTTTGTATCTGCAAATCAAATTCCTATTCCTATTTTTCCCAATGCAATTTCAAACAAATACAAACTAAATTAAATCATGAAATTACTCACAAAAATCAGGGTTATCACACAATAGCACCTCACTACATAGCACTCATTCACTCGTATTTATTTTCAACTCTATTCCAGATTGAATCCAGCATCTGAGTTATCTGCAAAAATATACACTAACACAATAAAATTGAAAATAAAATATTTTTGAAGTGTAAAAAAATGTAATTTTGAAAATATTATTTGCCTCAGTTATTTGGATTGTTGGTCATCATTTAATTTTGAATTCATCATACACGAACAGCTTGTGACATGCACAGTGTATCATTGTACATGCCACACGGCCGTGCACACCAATGTACACTTGATAACATTACAGGGACAGGTGAGCACAAGGTCAAACCCAATCAAAAGCCGAGTTCAACTCAAGTGCAATACAATAAAGTCACGATACGAGCACAAGGTCAAACCTGAGCTATAAGCTGGATTCAACACAGGTGCAAGTTCAATACAATGGCCATGTTCAAAACAACTTCAACCAGAACTAGCACATGTGGTCAGAGAAACCAGAATATGACCAGACCCAAATGTACATGAACACTTGCAACAGAAAGCGGTGCACATGTAACCAGAACATCAAGGAGCAACAAAATGATGAAGTTCCAAATCAACATAAGTTCAGATAGTCATGTACATATTCAAGTTGTACAGACCAGTTCAATAAGACTTCCAATTGAACAAGACTAAAATGGCACCAAGACAAAAACTCAATTGACTTCATGGTGCTCCACATAAAACCAGACTCGAATGAACAGTAGACAGAGTTCAATGCAACGCAGTAGCAAGCACGCCAATACAAGTAGATGAACAAGGCCAAATGAAGATAAAGTGCAGACCAAATTAAATTGCCAACAGACCACCACTAACCACATCAGAGCAACTCAATGCAAGCTAACATACAATATCACTAAAACGTGGACAATCATTCAACAATACAACAAGCTCCATATGGTACACAAGTGTGTGGCAACAATTGAAGGAGTGTGCAAGTGAGACTACAACCCAGTACAGTACAAATGATTTCAGAATGCAAGCAATCAAACTACCACAGAGAAGCAATCAAGTGCAGACTACACAGTCACAGTCAATGGTGAAGCAACTGAGCTCCAGATGGTACATAAGATAATGACATAATACAGTTAACTACAATGAACCAGACAAGCCACTTGAACACCAACATCAATGGAACATGCTCAATGAACTGGTAAGAGCAAACTATACCAGACTTGTATGCCACACATAGAACAACAGTGGACAGAGCTCAACCAACACAAATACAAAATACACATTGGTGGCTGTAGTTGCAAACAGGCTCAGAGATATTAGAGGTGAGATCAAAATAAATGAAGTAAAATGCCAATCTGAACATAAACATGTGTAGTGAAGGATAGTGCAACCAAGCAACATGTATGATATAATCAAGGAGCAACATCATAGATCAGTTCACATACAAGCTCAGACTCAAGTGAAAACAAGTACAGATTCAAGTAGAAAAATGAATACATATTCAAGTGCATTGAAACCACACAGCAAGTACAACCTGACTACACATCTAACAAGGGAACTCAACAAAGATCAAGTGAACGACAAGTGGTACAAGGCCGATGTCAGATAACATGAGGAACATGAATTAACAAAGTCAAAATTTTCATAAATCAAGTCACTGGCCGAACTCAACGTACAGAGGAATAATTCAAAGCAATGCCAAAGTCACAAACGAAAACAAGTTCAAAAGCAAATCAAGTCGTGGAAGCCAAGGAATCAAACACAAGTTAGAATCGAGCCGTGTTAACCAAGTAAACAAAATATACAAATTGGAACAAGTCAGAAATCATCACTAGCATCCATACGAAGATCAGCGGCCAAGCATAGAAATAGACGAATTCAAAAATGAAAAATATGAATGAAATTATATGATTTAGAATCCTATTTAAACCCATTCATCATTGGCCTAACAGTCATCGAGTTCAAGCATATCAACCAGAAAAGCAAAGGGAAATAACATACCATTAAAATCGAACTCGATCGAAGCAGCCGAAGTTAAGCAACGAAGAAACGATCGATCAACAAAGCTACACGCAAATATCTATTCAATCGATCAATTTTGAAGTTGGCTCCTCTTCAGATTGCAAAAGCCCTAAAAACTAAAAGAGGAACGAACGAGCTAAAGGAAGCAGCCATATTTTCTCAACAAAAGATTACAGGCCGAAATTAAAAAGGGAGAAGAGGATATCTTTATTACTTATTGGGCCGGCTTCTTTAAATTACTCTTTGGGCTTAATATTTAAAATTTAGGGTTTTGTTTTTTAATTTGTTTTTAAATTTGTATTTTCTCTTTTAAACTTTTGTAATTTCTTGTCGTGTGACTAGGGGACGAACTACGGTGGTGTAGTTTGAGAATTCACAACTCAATGGCTGAGTTGTGGTAGGGTTTTGAGCGTAGAGTTAGTTAGTCGATAGCGGGTGTCGTGAGTTTACGTGTGTAAGCGTCTGACTACTTAATTTCTAGTAGAAACCTTGGGGGCAGCACGTAGGTAGGGTTTTGCCGAAGCTGGGTAAATCTGTGTGTTCTATTTTTATATTCTGCTATTATCTGTGCTGCTATTATTCTGCTATGATCTATGTTGAAATTATTTTATACTTCTGCATTAAACTTTTATAATTATTAGTATCACCCTATTCACCCCCCTCTAGGGTGAAATCGATCCTACAAGTGGTATCGGAGCTAGGAACATAAGTCAATTTTTGTTTTAAAAATTTGATTTTTCAAAAACCGGTTTTTGTTTTAAAAATTTGAATTTTTAAAATGGCTACTTTTAATAATGCTTTTGCTGATGGTCAGTCCATAGTTAGACCACCAATGTTCAATGGTGAATATGCTTACTGGAAAAATAGGATGAAATTTTTTCTGAAAACCGTTGATGCTTGGAATATAGTTGAGACAGGTTATAGAGCACCAACTATAGTTGTAGATAACCAGGGAATAGATAAACCGATAGATCAATGGACAGATTTAGAAAATAGACTACATAATTCTAATGCTAAAGCTATGAATTATATTATTTGTTCATTAGATCAAATTGATTTTAGTCGTGTCTCACATTGTCTAACTGCGCAGGAAATATGGCACACACTCGAAGTGACTCACGAAGGAACATCTTAAGTCAAAGAATCTCGCCTTGCCATGCTTAGTAGCGAATACGAGAATTTCACAATGGCCAAGGAAGAAAATGTCAAGGAGATGTACGGACGACTTTCCAATATCGTATACAAATCAAAATCTCTTGGAAAATCATAAGCAAAATTGGAAATAGTCCGAAAAATCCTCAGAGTCCTTCCATGAAATTTTGAAGCCAAAGTCACTGCCATTCAAGAATCAAAAGATTTGAAACAAATCAAAGTTGAAGAACTCATCGGAAATCTAACCACTTATGAGCTAGAAATGAAATTCAAGGAAGAGCGTGAAGGAGGTAATACTCGAAAGAAATCAATAGCTCTCAAAGGAACAACCGAAAGTGAAGATGACGACGACGATGATGGTGCAGCAGAACTGGCCCTGTTAATGAAGAAATTCAAAAAGTGGAATCGCATATATGGAAATCTAGCTCTAAATCAACAATTGAAAAGCAAAATAGCCAAACACTAGACAACTCAAACGAGCAAGAGATTATTTGCCACAAGCGCAATAAACCTGGCCACATCAAGCCCAATTGTCCTCAGAATCGACACAGCCAAGAAAATAAATCGAAAAGAAGAAGTTTTGCAGCCACGTGGAATACAAGTGATGATGAAAGTACTAGCAATGAGAGCGAAAAAGAAGATCTGTGCCTTCGAGGTGATATAACTGATAGCGATGATGATGATGATGAGCCAAGTGAGGTATCAAAACTCACTCACTCAGAATTACTTATATATTTCCACGAAGTAAATGGTTGTTTTGAACAACTTAGGGAGAAATACGCTAAAAATGAATCACAAAGAGATACTTTGATAGAATTAAATAAACAACTAGATCAATTAGTGAAAAACTATCAAAGCAAGAGCCCTAAGTGTGAAAAGTGTCCAATATTTGAAGAAGAGATTAAAAAATCAAAAATTAAAATTAAAACGCTTGAAAATGAAATTCTGATTTTAAAAGAAAGTGAAAATACGAGGAGAGAAAATTCTATTAAAAAGTGCACTCAATTATTGACGGAAAATGAATCGCTCAAAACACAAGTCCAACAATTGTCTACAACTTTAGGAAATTTTCCAAAAGTGAAAGATCATTAAATATGTTATTAGGGAAATAAACTGTTAATACAGATAGACAAGGACTTGGATATAATCAACCTGAACTTGTTAGAAGAAAAATTAATCAAGTCAATTCCATATGCACAATTTGTAGAAAATTTGGACACAATCAAAATATTTGTTGGTATAGACCCAAACACGTAAAAACCGTTCCAATTTGGGTTCCAAAAGGCACGAATATAAAATCCCTTAAAGTCAAACAAATCTGAGTGCCAAAAGGAACATATATAAATAGTTTTGGGTCTACACAAACTTATTTTTCAAAATCTGTTGCCACTAACAACCATGGACCTATAAAAACAAATAAGTCACAAAAATCTTTCTCGTGTAGGTGTGGTGGCAAGCTAAGGAACAACAACAGTGTTATCTGGATTCTGGCTGTTCCAGGCACACAACGGGCGACAAATCAAAGTTCCTTAGCCTAGTATAAAGGTGGTAGATTCACAATGGGCAACAACGAAAAATTATTGACAAAGGTAAAATAGGTAACGGTACATTTATCTTAAACGATTTATTAAATGTGATAATCTTCACCATAATTTAATTTAATTCAGCCAGTTATTTATAAAGAAATGAATGCTGATTTTGATTCTGACTTATTCAAAATTGTTGGCCAATTATATTCTTATGCCAAGAACACTTTAAAAATATCTAGAGTCTTTGAACTATTTTATATAGATTAGTTTGGATTAATGATGGTGTTTTATTGGTTGATGATAATACATTTGGTTATTTTACGTCTGACTCTATATTCACGGTTTTTGTTTATTGGCATGGCTTCAATTCAATTTTATTTAAAAGCTGTTAAAAATGATTACACACTTCACGGTCTGGTCTATAACATCAAATTAATGATAACCATGAGTCAAAGGGAAATTCAGATGCAAAATACACTGGTAATCTAGTTGATAGAAAAATTACTAGTGGAAAGAGTTGTATGCTGAACATTCGTTAGATGCATCACATTTTCATAGAAAATATCTACATATTTTTCATTTCAAATATTTTTCAAATAGCATAAATTTTTTCTTTTATAAAACCCCTTCCAAAAAATCATTTTGTTGACCTTGTTTCAGATTAGTCATTTTTTAAAATTTGATTTTATAATTATTTTTGAATTTGATTTTAAATGACTATGTTAACTAATCTGATTCCCTACTGATTATCGAAAAGATAAATAATGATTGAAAAAGTGATGAGTGTTGATATTAATCATATAATTTAACTTGAGACGGTATAATTAGTAAATTTCTTTAGAAATTTAAACAAGAGTTATAAAAAAATTTGTTGGTAAAAATTCCATGACCATCTCTAATTCTATCATATTTCTATCAACCATCACTCATCAAAATCCAATATAGTATGTCAATATGTGGTATTTTAAATAGGAAATTATGCGCTTTCATTTCATTATATTTTTAAAAATAAAAACATCCAAAGTATTCACTCTCATTTAAAAGTCCTCATGGTTATGCAAGGGTGAATTACTTGGAATTTTTTGATTATGTGCTTCCATGCTCATTTAAAAGTCCTCACGATTATGCATGTATGGAATGCATATCAAAATTGATTGATTAAATAGACAAGTTAATTCTAATCCCATTTAAAAGTCCTCACGGTTATGCGTGATTAGAAGAGACTTGAATTCATTTTTTAATAAAAATTTGGAATACTACTAATCTCATTTAAAAGTCCTAACGGTTTTGCATGGTTAGTAGATATTCAAATTCCTGATATAAAGATACCACAAATAGACACAACTATATGGTTTTATATGATGACATCATCCCTATCATTCTAAAATGGAATATGCATCAAATAGAGTATTTATGATTTTTGTGTGATTTTTTATTTAAATTTAATATTTATACCCGATTAAGTATTAATATTGTATTAATCACATTATCTCTATTTTTCTAACACTATAACTCTTTTGCTGATAACAAAAGAGGGAGAGAAAAGTAAAGATTTTGATAAATAAAGGTCAAATATTTTATTTTCTATTTTCTATTTGCATCTAGGCTCATTTGCATATTTTTATTTATTTTCATGCATATATGAAGGGGAAGCTTTGTGTAGAGAGGGTGCATTCAAATAGTGGGAGCAAATTGAATAACCAAATACATTTAATAAATTCAAAATCTTAAATATATGTTTGTTATCATCAAAACGGGGATATTGTTGAATATGCAAGTATATGATTTTTGTTTGATGATAATAAACATATATATATATATATTCAATTAAATATATTTGTTAATGTACTATTTTATTTTTCACATTATTAAATAAATATTTGCTAAATAAAATAAATAACGTAGAATTTAAATTCAAACAGATATTTTATTCAAACAAATATTCATTACAATTTTGAATAGTTCAAATTTGAGCTCTCACTATATATAAACAAATTTCAATTACATTATAATTTTTGATTACATCACAATTTCGATTACACCACTATACAATTACCATTTACAATAGCACCTCACTACATAGCACTCATTCACTCGTATTTATCTTCAACTCTATTCCAGATTGAAACCAGCATCTAAGTTATCTGCAAAAAATATACACCGACACAGTAAAATTGAAAATAAAATATTTTCGTTGTGTAAAATAAAATGTAATTTTGAAAATATTATTTGCCTCAGTTATTTGGGTTGTTGGTCATCATTTAATTTTGAATTCATCATACACGAACAGCTTGTGACATGCACAGTGTATCATTGTACATGCCACAAGGACGTGCACACCAATGTACACTTGATCACATTATAGGGACATGTGAGCACAAGGTCAAACCCAATCAAAAGCCGGGTTCAACTCAAGTGCAATACAAATAAAGTCACGATATGAGCACAAGGTCAAACCCGAGCTATAAGCTGGATTCAACACAGGTGCAAGTTCAATACAATGGCCATGTTCAAAACAACTTCAACCAGAACTAGCACATGTGGTCAGAGAAACCAGAATACGACCAGACCCAAATGTACATGAACACTTGCAACAGAAAGCGGTGCACATGTAACCATAACATCAAGGAGCAACAAAATGATGAAGTTCCAAATCAACATAAGTTCAGATAGTCATGTGCATATTCAAGTTGTACAGACCAGTTCAATAAGACTTCCAATTGACCAAGACTAAAATGGCACCAAGACAAAAACTCAATTGACTTCATGGTGCTCCACATAAAACCAGACTCGAATGAACAGTAGACAGAGTTCAATGCAACGCAGTAGCAAGCACGCCAATACAAGTAGATGAACAAGGCCAAATGAAGATAAAGTGCAGACCAAATTAAATTGCTAACAGACCACCACTAACCACATCAGAGCAACTCAATGCAAGCTAACATACAATATCACTAAAACATGGACAATCATTCAACAATACAACAAGCTCCATATGGTACACAAGTGTGTGGCAACAATTGAAGGAGTGTGCAAGTGAGACTACAACCCAGTACAGTACAAATGATTTCAGAATGCAAGCAATCAAACTACCACAGAGAAGCAATCAAGTGCAGACTACACAGTCACAGTCAATGGTGAAGCAACTGAGCTCCAGATGGTACATAAGATAATGACATAATACAGTTAACTACAATGAACCAGACAAGCCACTTGAACACCAACATCAATGGAACATGCTCAATGAACTGGTCAGAGCAAACTATACCATACTTGTATTCCACACATAAAACAACAGTGGACAGAGCCCAACTAACACAAATACAAAATACACATTGGTGATTGCAGTTGCAAACAAGCTCCGAGACATTAGATGTGAGATCAAAATAAATGAAGTCAAATGCCAATCTGAACATATACATGTGTAGTGAAGGACAATGCAACCAAGCAACATGTATGATATAATCAAGGAGCAACATCATAGATCAGTTCACATACAAGCTCAGACTCAAGTGAAAACAAGTACAGATTCAAGTAGACAAATGAAGACATATTCAAGTGCATTAAAACAACAGAGCAAGTACAAGCTGAGACATCAAACAAGTGAACTCAACAAAGATCAAGTGAATAGCAAGTGGTACAAGACCGAAGTCAAATATCATGTGGAACATGAATTAACAAACAACCCGATTTTTTCAAAGGATGGTTCAAGAATGGATTTCGAAACAAAGATAGAGATTCAAATTATAGGGACTCTAACCAAATAGAATTCTTATTCGAAGATAGGCTCAAACGAAAATGAGATAATTAAATTACAAATAGGAGATGGATATACTTATATAAATCATGGGCAACCTTAATCGGGTCAACCGTGACTTCAAGAATAAGATCGATACAGAATTCTAAGGCAAATCGACATTCGATCGCCAGAGATAGAGTTCAGGCATAGCAGGAGATAGATAGCATTGTAAACCGAGGATACATAAATCTTCAGTGAATCAATGCCAATTGTAAAGGAGTTTCACCCCTTTACAAATCATTCAAAGATTGGCGGGATCGCCGACCTTTATAAAGGTCATTCGAAGTGGAGTTATGGGGTACTCCGAAATCAAAAGAATACAAATAGAGAGAGACAATAATGGATTTTAGAACCGAGGGAATCGTTCCAAAACTCAAAGGAAACCAAAATGAAGAGTAAGGGATTCAAGCTCGAACAAAAGTGATTCTGCAATTAAATTTACCATACATGCTAAGTTTTGCTTAGAGCCAAAGCTTTGATACCAATTATAACGACCTGGTATTTTCAACCATTCGTATCCACACATACCGGACTTGAATTGCTCAAAATATCAAATTGTTAATTTAAATATGGAAAAACTCAACATATACAGTAAATCAAATAATCATAGAATCACAGATACAAAGTATATAATAGAATGCAGCAGAATAGATAAATAGTAGTTCATGAAGCTACTATATAAACATCAGAGTTAGAAATAAAATACAGCAGAATATCTCAAATATAGTGAAGTCTCAAATACAAACTGATGACATCTCTGAACAAAGCAACTGGAAAAGTTGAAAGCTGAATCGATAGTTGGATCTCCAAGAGAAGCTCCAAACACCAAAGGTGAGTCAAATGCTGTATCACTCAGTCTGACCCGAGCGTAAAGCAAAACACTAAACACTCGAGTCAGGATTAACATTCTTATATCAATAAATCCAAATCAAGTGAACTACCAACTGAAATACAAATAACTTAAAGGATGTTTGGGATAACCATCCTCTAAGGATCCATGGAACTATTAACAACCAAACGCCATTACAACACCATGGTCATTTCAAAATAATTTGTACTTCAAAACCAACCAATCATTTCAATTTCAAATATATATATTTCCGAATTATAACACTTCCAAAACTAAATTGATAATTTCACATATATGTTTTATTATTATTTAGTTTTGAAATATTCTCTTAATGAATCCACTATCATTTAAATCCTTAATTTACATTAAACTAAATATTTCCCTCGATTTATTTAAAACTTGAAATATCCATTTAATCACTTTAAATCAAATCAGGCTATTATATATTAAAACCCTCAAATTCAATGAGTTTCAAATCAATTTAATTAAACAAAAATTCTTAATTAAATACAATTTCGAATATATTCAAATTTATTTTCCCAACCTTAACTTCTAAAATCATTATAAAGATATATTTTTAAATTAAATTTTATATAAATATTTAAACATATTGTGATTTACTTAAATCAAACTTTACTAAATTTAAAGCTTGTTGTTCAATTTTCTAATTTATATTAACTTATTCATATACATGATATTTTCAAATTTAAACAAACCATATATATTTCCTTTCAAACCATAGAAATCAATTTCAAAATATTTATATATAGACCAACGGTGTCTGTATATAGTTTCTACACTATGGTCAAGTGATACAGATATTTATCATTTCAATCCGTAATTTAAATATATACGGGTATATATCATTTCAACCTGCAATCCCAAATTCAATTCAAATGAAAATCGCTTGGGTTTATCATTTCAACCCATAACGATTTTCTCCTACTCTACAGATCGTTCGGGTATGTATCATTTCAACTCATAGTGAATTCTTTACTAACAGGAAACTTGGAGAGTGATAGCAGATATGATAATATTATAACAGGCATACATATCATTAATAACAATAAACAACAAGATATGGTGTCATATCTCACATGTGAACAGTTACAGATAATAACACATATAACAATTTAAATAACTAACAACATCATATTTCAATTATCGTCTCAATTGAAATCAAATTTAATAAATATAAGAACGTTAATCGTGAGTGATTGCTCACCTTTTGAGGCTAGATAGATTTGACAAAGAAATGGGTTATGGATCCGAGCACGAATTCCAAATCAAAGCAAGATGGTTATGGACTCGACTGATTGGCGGATAGATAAGAAATTGATGAAATCAAATCAGAATTGTATCGATGACAATAAACAGTATGAGTGAATTTCTATGTATATATCTATATATAACCCTATATATAAATCATATTTTAAATTCCCAACAGATATTAAATTAAATGTATATGTATTTTAAAATCCTTGTTTTAAGTAAACACATAGAATAAAACAAACATATCTTCATAATGAAATTTGAAATAATAAAAAATTACATATATATAAACTATTATATTATTTAGACTAGCCCATCTACAAAGCCCAGATTTTAAACATCTTATATTTTACAACACCTTGAACATATTATAATTATACTATGTTTTAAGCTTACTTTACGCCTATATAAACACAGGTTAGTCAAAGTTTCTATAACATATCAACTTAAAGATGTATTCAACATATATACACATACATTTATACAAATAAAATTTATTAAACTAATAGTAACTTCAAAATAAATATATACTTAACCGTATTCTATAGAATTTGTATACATATATATATATATAAAAGCAGACCGATTTTCTATAATATAATACACATAAATATATTAACTTTCAAAGATCTACAATTTATATGTTATAAACTTATATAAAAAAAAATCATTGAACAACAGATTACCATCTTATAAATTATATATATAGATATACCTCACTATTTAAATCACGTACATATATTACATATATAAACAGAGCATAACAAATATTACATATGTGTATATACTTACAAATTATAAATATATAAGTAATATATATCATATAAAACTATATACAAAACATTTACTAAATATAGTTTACTTATATAAACTGTAAAATAGTCCCCAGGCGAAAGTACATATGCTAGAATATATATATAAACTATACATATAGCCAATAATAACACACACTACAAAAAAATGGATTATTAAAGACTCTTATATTTTTTGTCTCTAAATACAAGATTTTGTCTCTAATTTTGTATTTGTAACCCACTTAAGACAGATAAGTAGTGTCTCTAAAATCAGGTCTCTAAATAAACAGAGACTACAAACATTCGTCTCTAAAATATTAGTAACTACGCCAATGGTCTCAAATACATGCCTACATTAAAAACTAGTTAGAGACAATTTTATTGGTCTCTTGCATAACTATAGAGACCATATTCAAGGTTTCAAATCAGTCATAATACAATGGTTATTATAAACCAGTTGGACGACAGAAATAAAACAAAATTTTAGTACTTTTTCATCACAAATCAATTATTAGAAAACATGCAATATCTAACAGAACATATAGAGCTCATGTACAAAAGTAACCAATTGTTCATTGCAAGCAAAGCAAATTACAGAATATCCATAACACATAAGTCAAAACCAAATAACATCATATCCAGTTTCAATCCTACAAACTACAGTCCTAAAACAAGATCCAAAAAAACAAAAACTAACATAGAATTTTAAAAGAAAAGACAAGTTTTCCAACAGTGCCTACTTGATACTTTCAGAAGCTAACAAGCAATTCATGCATCATCTTCATTACCTGGTCGAACGTTTCCTCGAGTGGTTGATGCTTGATTATTTCCAAGTTGACAATGATCGGGTTAATCTTGTGTTATAGGTCTCAATAGTTGCATGAAAGATCCAACTTGTTCTGAAATGTTTCCAAAAGTTGGTTGAAAAGGCACATGCGTTGTTTGATATTGTTCGGGTGTTTGTTGACAAGCAACTGATGGTTGTATCATTTGATAAAGCGGTTGAGAAGACTGATCTGCTGGTTGCGTGATATGGTTAGGAATTTGTAGAAACGGTTGATCACATGGTTGTAGGATTTGACATGATGGCTGCGGGAGAAAACTTGAAGGTTGTAGAAATTGTTGAGGATGTTGCAACACTTGATCTGGTGGCTGTGGTAACGGTTGACCAGATGGCGGTGCGAATGGCTGAGCAAGCGGTTGTGGGATTTGACTTGGCGGCTGTACAGAAAACTAAACAAAGTGTTGTGTTTGACCGGATGGTTGGTTGAACGAGCATGATTGTTGATTTACGCTTTGAAGATTGGTCGGATTCATTGAACCAAGCAAGACAGTTACTGTCAATTGCACTTCTCTTTCTATTATCGATTTAAGCTCCGATGTTAATAACATACCACTAGACATTACAGATTGTTCTTGATTTGCACGATCTGCTAGATAGTTGGATTGAGAACTTTTACGCAGTATAGTATTTGTATCAACATAAGGTGCTCCGTAAACCCTTCCTCTTGTAAGGCCTCCAGATGACTCAACCTAAAGTCTTGGATTCCATACATTTTCATCTTCTTGTAGCTCGGCCTTTTTCTTCATATATGTTTCCTGAAAAGGTTAAAAGGGTAACAACATATAGGCTTGTTGGATAGCAACATCTAAGCTTTTATTTTGATATAGACTAATAAATGAGATAAATTAAAATTTTAGCAAACAAAAGTTAAAACTGTGGACGAGCTACTGTGCTAACTATATTTACAAATGCCAACCAAATTAATGTGACTTATTGTAATCAAAGTTTAAAATTACTTTTCAAACCAAGTGTAAACTTAGTACCAGAGCAGTTTGGTATGTTTAAACTAGCTTACAAAATTAGTATAAGTAACAAAACTAATTCTGTAATTGTAAGCCCAAGTAGCAGGAGCTTCATTGCATAAGTAATAGGACTTTCATGTCTCATTTGTAAGTAACAGAGCAGTTTGGTATGTTTAAACTAGCTTACAAAATTAGTATAAGTAACAAAACTAATTCTGTAATTATAAGCCCAAGTAGCAGGAGCTTCATTGCATAAGTAACATGAGTTTCATGTCTCATTTGTAGGTAACAGTGCAGTGGGTAATAAACTCAGTATGAACAGAGCAGTTTTGTTAAAAGGGGAATTTAATTAAAAGTGTTTCTGATTAATTGATGTTTAAACCTAAGTAACAGAGTTTCTTTGCATGTCTCCAGTATGTTTTCATGTCTGTAGCAAGTCCGGCCTAATCTTGACTTCGTGTCTCCTGTTTGGACATGTATACTAACTAATGTCTGTACTATGTCGAAACAAATATAGATTTCAGTACGTTATGCTTCTTACCCACTGGATGAATAAAATGAGAATTTTCCCATCTAAATATTAGAGGTGTTTATAATTAGTAGAATTTAAACTTTAAGTAAATTAGTTGTTTTATAACTGAGATTAAAAAAGTATGTATAAAACTCAGTTTTAAATTGAATCTCTGAGTTTTATTCTTAAACTAGTAATAAGTTGATGATATTTGCTAGATCCTTAAATTTTTTGTTGATCAAAGCTTCTTGATAACTTATGTTATAGGCTGAATATGCTGTATCATTGCTACAACAATTTGGTATCAGAAAAAAAAATCCCTGCTTTTAAGATCTTAAGATGCATTGTTCTTTGTACGTATTGGTAATAGACCTCAGTCCCGCTTTACCTACCAGTATAGATTTTCTACTTATAAAGCATGTTAGATTAGGCAGCAAGGGCTAAGCTCTGTACATGTCTCCAGTCCCAAGCACAAAAATGTTAATGTTAAAGACAATTCTTTTCTTCCTGTACACGTTCATGTATGCATATGACAGTACTAATGGGATATTCATTGTACATACCTTATAAATACCTCTATCTTAATAACTTTATTACTTAGCACTTTAACTTGTAACCTTTTAAAACTTTTTATACAGCACTTTCAGGAAAAATGAATTGTTGTATGTTTACCACAAAAACACTGTCATATTTGACAAAACATTTCAATGCCAGCAGAGTTAACAATATAAGCTACTAAAAAATTGGTTTAGTACAGCACTCGTAACTATACCATAGACGAATATGAAACTGTTGTATAAGAAGCCCAAGTAGCAGGAGCTTCATTGCATAAGTAACATGAGTTTCATGTCTCATTTGTAAGTAATAGAGCAGCCGGTAATAAACTCAGTATGAACAGAGCAGTTTTGTAAAAAGAGGTACATAAAAGTGTTTTTGATTAATTGATGTTTAAACCTAAGTAACGGGAGTTTCATTGCATGTCTCATGTATGTTTTCATGTCTGTAGTTGGTCCGGCCTAATCATGACTTCATGTCTCCTGTTTGGACATGTATACCAATCTAATGTCTGTACTATGTCGAAACAAATGTAGATTTCAGTACGTTATGCTTCTTACCGACTGGATGAATAAAATGATAATTTTTCCATCTAAATATTAGAAGTGTTTTTAATTAGTAGAGTTTTAACTTAAGTAAATTAGTTGTTTTATAACTGAGATTAAACAACTAAGTTTAAAACTCAGTGCTAAAAGTGAGTTTAAAACTTAGTTTTAAAATGAGTTTAAAACCCAGTTTAAACTCAAAAACTGAGTTTAAAACTCTGTATGAGTTTTAAAATAAGTGAAAAACTGATCGAGTTTAAAACTCGGCTTAAACTCAGAAACTGAGTTTATAACTTAGATTTAAACTGGGTTAAAACCTCGGTTTTAAGCTCCGAGTTTGAATTAGTTTTAAATTGAGTTTAAAAGTCAATTTAAATTAGTTGTTTTATAACTGAGATTTAAAAACTAAGTTTTAAACCCAGTTAAAACTCATTTTTAAAATGAGTTTAAAACTCAGTTTAAGCTCAAAATCTGAGTTTAAAACTCTGTCTATGTTTTAAACCCAGTTAAATGAGGTAAAATAAGGTTTAAAACTGAGTTTTGAACTCAGATTTTCTGAGTTTAAAGCTCAGTTTAAACTCAGAAACTGAATTGAAAACTTGGTTTTAAACAGAGTTTAAAACTCGTTTTAAGCTGAGTTCAACCTCAGTTTAAAATTGAGTTTAAATTCTTGGTAACTTCTTTTTTTACCAAAATTAAACTCGGTTTAAAACTAGTTAAAAATTTGACTTAACTGAGTTTTTAACGTAATTAATAGGCTCCAAACAAACTGAGTTGCATGAAATTTATTGATTTACATGAAATGTACAGTTTGTTTGGCAATACAGTTTCAGGTTGAGCAGCACAACCTATGACTTATACCGTCTCAAGAACAAGGCTTGATTTATAATGTCTTCATAAGCACTAAAGCCTATACTTTGTGTTATCATAGTGAAAAAATATGCATGCTAATTCCTATGACGAATAATGTAACTAGTTTTGATTTCAACCTACAAAAGAACATAACAAGACTAATAAAATTTAAAATAACTCACAAAGACTTTCCACGACTTATTATCAATAAATTCGCAAGTTGACACTGAAGCTCGCTTTGCTTTACCCTTTTCCTTAGCTTTCTCTCTCTTAGTATGCCAAGCCACGAAACTTTCCTCGAAACTCATTGGTTTACCTGTCTCAAGTTCCTATATATAGAGGATACAGAGATTAGTAAAATACCGAACAATGCAGTAAGCACTTGTACTATATACATATACAAATATGATTATTTGATTCATGAGTTCGCCTTAGTATGCAAGAAGAAAAGTAGCGTTTGAAATATGCTAGTATTTTGTATTTTCTCATAATGATGAGGATCATAGATAGATTTTATAATTCCCACCTTCTACCTAATATGTAATTCGAGTGTTTGTACTAATTATTGGACAAGGATAGTAGCATTTAAAATTGCAATGAAGAAATAATGAACTATTTATTTAGTAATTTGCTATTTTTATATGGAACAGCTAATATGATGCTGAATATGTTGTTTATGAGCATATGGTAAATTAAATGTTAAACTACTACAAATCTAATAAATAATTAGGTCCATAGATTATTATATGTTTACGGAAATTTTATTTCGATTTCCATACATATCAACTAATTAGCATAAGCTTTATTACTTTATTTACTTTCCTATTTATGTTACTGAGTGGTAGATATTTATAAATGGTTCTAAGCAATACAGGGAACCCGTGCGGGAATTAAAAGTAAATGATGATAGCCGGCAGTATTTAATGAACAGAGATAAATAATATCATAGTATAGCACTAGTGTTACAAAGGAAAGCCGTATAGAAAGCTGGAAATATTTTACTATGGCTGTTGCATTGTAATGGGTCTTCGTATATGTCAGTCTATGAGTACATTGTAATTAATAAAAAAGAGCAAAAAATGCGAAAAAAACTGTGGGTGTTAAAGTGGTTCACTGCTTTTGTTTTATTTTTGTAAAATAGTCAAAACTGTAATGTTAAAAAGTACAGTGGTAGTTGAAATAGGGAGGAGAATAAGTACAAATTGAGCAGCACCAACACGAAATGATAGCGATGCATTTAAGTAGAAAAAATGTCAGTAGTGCACAAATCAAATCTCAGCTTTTGTTTGAGGTTAATTTTTAAAGCAAACTCAATGTTGAATAAAATAAATTATAAATAGACAAATCAGAATTATCTGCAACTGTCAACCATTTTTGTATTGGCCTATCTGTTGAAGTTAGTTTTTCAGTAACAAATCATAAACAAAGAACTATGTGTAAATTTGTTCAATTTTTAAAATAATTAACAGTAAATATTAAAATATTATAAAGTAGCTTGATAAATCTATAAGTCATCACACGCTTAGCAGGGTGAAATTTCAAATTTCACCCTAACAACCCGCATATTTTACGATTGTATATTTAAATGTTTTATTTAAATATAGCATCGTTTGTCAGATTTAAGTCCGAAAATGTCACTATTTCATAGAAGAACAGTCGAATTAGTGAAAAGACAATGTGAATCGTGCAATTTGGAAGTGCCTATTTAAAAAAAACAGGCAAATAGAAATTCAGACGTCTGAATTGAATCGTTCAGACATCTGAAATTGCTCGAGTCAAACCAGAAAGGAAATAGGCTAAAATGGACATTTTCAGACGTCTGAAATAAGCGATTCAGACGTCTGAATATTGTACTAGACAACATCCGTTTTTCCAGATTCAAACGTCTGAATTTGAAATTTCAGACGTCTGAATGAAGATTGAAATTGTGGCTCAACAATTTGGACTCGAGACCACTTCCGTTGAGTTCAAAATGGTGTTTGCGACTTTTTTGAGTATAAACATCGATATGTTTTGTGTTGGGAAAAATTTCGAGATTTTCAATTGGGCTTTGGGTTTGGGTTTGAGCCCATCAACCTTCTAATAACCTAACCCTTCATCCAACTCCTCTTCACTCACTCTATTATTTCCTAACACTCAAGCTAAAAGAAAGTTGGGGGAAGAGAAAAGAAATTAGAAATTCGTAAGCTCTAATTCTCTTAAGAATTATCAACTTCAAGCTAGAAATCAAAGAAAAGCTTAGGTAAGCATCCTCTTCATCTTCTCCATCTCAATCCCTCTTCAATTTTTAGAAATTCCTATAACCTAACTTAGGAACAACTTCACCTTTGATATTAGATTGAAGATTCTAGAGGTGGTGTTGAAGAGAGATCAACCTATTTCTTGTTCTAGAACTTATCATTTGTGTTTGGGTTTAAAGGTGAGTTTTTGGAACTCACATCTATGTCTATATCTTTGATAGTTGTTGGGTATGAATTCCTAACATCTATTTCTTCTCCATTTGCCTTTGAATTGAATTGGTTTGATGAATATTCCAATTTTGGTGTTTTGAAATCAAAATCTATGAAGATCCTTATATGGATGTTTGGACATGTTGGTCGGAGTGTATTGGTGAGTCCTTAAGATTGGGTAGTCATTTGGCGTAAACCCCTAGCAATCGTCACTCATCCGATCGCTTCCGATACGATTTGGCCATCATTGGCCTAGGCAAAATACTGCCGGAGCTTTAGGTTCCGACGTCTGAAATATAAAATTCAGACGTCTGAATCTGCTTGTCTCGGCCCAATTTGCCTAATTTGTGTGGATTTCCAATTTTAAACGATTTTAGTTGATCCTGATAGTTGTTATCACTTACTATCGACTTTGACGACTTCTTTCTTTGGATTTTTGGGAATATCCATTTTGATGGATTTGATATCGATTTCTATGGTTTTGATTCACGTCTTCGGATATGAATCTTTGGTGATTTATTGTTTCTACAATCATTTTTGTGATTTGTCACTTCTAAATACAAAGGTTTCTATACTAGTAGTAAATACTCAAACTCTTCCATTCAGAACGATTTCGACACTGTTTTAAATATAAAGCTCTCTTTTAAAACCGTTTTCTAATCTATTAGTATATATAAACCTTTACCTCATTCATATGATAAATCTAATTAAACGGCTTAGTAAAACAAGTGGTATGAAACGCTTGCGTTTACTTAGTCGGTTAATTCTTGGACTTGTTCGATTGAACTCTTGTGACAACTTTCGAGTGGAAGTCTACAATCTGTTCGTAAATATTTAAGTTAAGCTAGTGGTTATGGAACATGAAGCTAAACTCTTATATTTACTAACTTAGTGTAATTTACACTTGTCGATCAATAATGATCATTTTGTGATTTAGACAAGCGATGTGCGATGTCTCTTCGTTTGTGTGGGGACTAAAAATCCCGTTTGTGGAACTTCAGTTCAATTTGGTGGGGTAGCGACCCATGGTCTTCGGGCCATTTGTGGAGCTTCGACTTAAATTGGTGGGGTAGCAACCCATGGTCTTCGGGCCGTTTGTGGAGTCTCAGCTCAAACTTGATGGTTAGCGACCATGGAATAGCGTTCCGTTTGTGACACACGTGTTGGGGAGTTTTCGTGCTCCCCTTTGTGATAGGCCTTCCCCTTTTTGTGATTTCTGGATTTCTAGTTGATGATTTCTAGAATTTGTGTTTCACCACTTTTGTGATTGGCATTGATATGTTTTGTCAATATTTGTGTTTTGGTGAATAATTTAAAGAATATGAAATTCTTTTGGTGTTTGAGATGATTTGAGATATTGTATGATTTTTGTTGTTACCTTATGTATACTTGTCACAGTATGGCATTATTGTTATCATACGTTTTGTCATATCTCTTATCCTATCTCACTTTATCTGGTATTTATAGCTAGACTGATCCGTTTATTATTTTCTTCTTAAATAATACTCGGGTCAGACCGAGGTATTTCAGGTGCTCCTGCTTGACTTCTTATCAGGGTCCTTCACCTGACTTTTGGCTAACTACTTTAGATTAGTAGTTTTTGTTATTATACATTCGAGATAGAGACTCCTTGATGTATACATATCCTTTTGTCCAGCACTTGTACCTATTCTTTTATGATGTAGTGGATCTTATATGACCACTATTTTGATGTACACTTTTATGTGATATATTCATATATGATTCCGCCTTTGTGATATGAATATTTGTGACTGATTTGTGTTATGTTTATTTCTATATTTGTTTCCGAAGGCCTCATAGCCACTGTGTGGTAGCTTCGAGTTTGTATTTGATATGTCGAATTTCCTCTTGAAATGAAATGTAAGTTATATTATCTGACATATCGGTACTCGCACAAAGCAATTACATAGATGGTCACTCCTCAACAGCCTTATTCTTCGCGCTAGTCGACAGCATTACCCAGTAGTGTTCTTGGCTAGCGTGAGTATAGAGGTGCGGCGTCACAGCTTGGTATCAGAGCCAAACTTCAGAACAATGTAAAATAATCTAGCAAGGATCATTGTCCTAAGTCTTTCTTAGGAATCATGCCATAGGATTTAATTCGAGTCTTCGTACCATTCTATCCTATTTTCTTTTGTGATGCCTTGTTTTATCAATCAAGTTTGTTTGATATTCATTAAGTGAATAACCTTTTTCCTCTTCTTTCTTTATTAAAGAAGAGAAATGGTTAGATCTGGCAGTCCTAGCGCCGGTCAATCTAGTAGTCCTTCTCTGGATGGCGTATTCTTGTTTGCCCAACAGCTTTTGGATCTTGTAAAGAGTCAAAGGTTTATCTGTGCATTGAGTAAGAACCTTGAAAAGGTTTTACCTCTGAAATTAGAAGTGCCTTTCGACCAGTTTGTTGATATCACTCTTCGACTAGAAGAGGCCGATAAAGAAAGTGATGTTGAAGTTGTGGATGCCAAACAAAACTTCAACATCAACAAGAAAAGGCATATTAAGTTCAAAAGCCCTAATCCCAACAAGAAAGGGAGGCAGGCAATTTCGGTAGCAAAGACTCCTACCTCGAGTCGTGGACGATGCTACAATTGTGGTTCTACGGACCACTATGCAAATGAGTGCCCAAAACCATTTTCTTGTCGCTATTGCAAAGGTTTGGGTCATATTTTATCTTCATGTCCCAAACTTCAAAGTAGGAGAGAGGGAAAGCTAAAGGTTGTGCAAGCCCCTAGTGACCCATCTTTTAGTCAAGGTATTTTTCATTCTATCCTTGATGACATTATTTTGTTTCGTGATTATCCTATTTGATTTCTTTTGATTCGAGTGCATCTCATTATTTTATATCAAAAGAACTTGTTGATACTTTTTCTTTAAATATTATGCGCTTGATGACTTCACTGAAAATTGCGAATCCGGTTGGTGGATCCGCAACACTCAGTTTACTTTGTGAAAATGTCGAGATTATTTTATGTGATTATTCTTTTCGAGCCGATTTGCATGTTATGCATTACTTAGGCTTCAAAATTGATTTTTGGGAAAGGATTGGCTTGATCATTATTAAGCCCACATCCTATGTCCTGAGCGGATTATATATCTTCGACATTCTCAATCTGTTAAGCAGATTTCTATTGTTCTTAATGATTTTGATTTCCAAATTCGGTGGCATTTTTTTATTCTTTAAACCCACTTGATGAGGAAAGTGTTATTTCTCTCATTCAAGTAGTTTGTGAATTTTTTGGTATATTTGAGCTTGTCTTAGGTTATCACCTAAGCAATCTATTGAGTGGTGCTAAGGTCTTTTTAGCTCGACCTTGCCACCCGTTTTCATCAGCTACGAGTTGCGGAGGATAGTGCTCTACTTACTGCATTCTGCACTCGTTATGATTCTTATGTGTGGTTCGTTATGTCATTCGGTTTGACGAACCTTCTACCTTATTTCATCCATCTTGTGAATCGAGTATTCTACGAATATCTCGATGAGTTTATCCTTGTATTTATTGATTATGTATGAAAACAACAATTTAAAATTTGCAAATCTTTTTAATAAGATATTTATATGTATGATTGGATTTTGTTCTTAAAACGAGCAAATAATATTTGTAAAAATTTTAAGAGACTTGTTTATCATATAGAAGATGATTTTGTGTTGTTTTGCCCATTGAGTGCTTTAAGAATTCTGGTCGATGCGCTTGATCAACGTTATCGATAGGAATCTCCTAAACGCTATGATGAGACAGTCAGACACAATAAATTAACTTGTAATAAGTAAATTTTTCTAAAAAGATGATTACTCAAAGTTAATTGTAATTTTGAAAGTCTTAGCTTTTCGAGAAAGAGGATCGATTAAAGGAACACTTTTTCGATGCTTTTATTCTTGTAATTCCTGAAGGGAACCAAGAATTGATTGTTTATACCAATGCAAGTTGTATTGGTTTGAATGCCGTTCTCATGCAAAAAGGGAACGTGTTATCACATATGCTTCGTGACAGTTAAAGCTTGTCGAGACTAGATATGCCATTCATGATCTAGTGCTCGCGACCATTGTTTTCGCTCTTAGAATTTGGCGACATTATCTTTTGGGAGAGAAATTTGTTCTCTACACCGATCATAAATCTTTGAAGTATTTATTTTCTCATAAGGAACTTAATTTGCATCAACAACGTTGGCTCGAGTTCCTTGCATCTTATGATCTTGATATTCTCTATACTCCCGGAAAGGGAAATCGTGTTGCCGATGCCCTTAGCCGAAAGCAACAAGCGGTTGTTTCCATGATGATATCCGAATGGAATGATCTTGCAACTTTATCCACTTGTGAGATTCGAGATCGTGAATCCAATTCATGTTCATCTCTTGTTTTGTGTAGCCTTGAGGCTCATCCTTCTCTTTTAGACCGCATTCTTGAAGCTCAAAAGCACAATCCCGAATTGGCTCTTCTTAGCCAAAGTTGTAGGGATAAAACCGATATTGAAGGTTTGATAGACTTTGATATTGATGTGCGTGGCGGTATTCAAAAATTTGGTAGACTTATTGTGCCAAATATTATTGATCTTCGAAAAGACATTTTAGAAGATTCTCATCGTTCTAAATTTACCATTCATCCCGGTAGTAGTAAAATGTACGCGGATATGAAGCGACTTTATTATTGGGATGGAATGAAATCTGATATTGCTAACTTTGTTAAGCGTTGCATGACTTGCCAACTCGTAAAGGCCGAGCATTAAAGTCCCGGTGGGTTATTGCAACCGTTGGAAATTCCAATATGGAAGTGGGATCAAATTTCCATGGACTTTATTGACGGTCTTCCTCATTCTAGTTCGGGTCATGATAGTCTATGGGTGATTGTTGATAGACTTACAAAATCTGCCCATTTTATTCCCGTTCGCTCCAATCGGACCTTACCTCTTTTGGCCAAACTCTATGTCAAGGAAATTGTTAAATTGCATGGAGTTCCTACTTCTATTGTTAGCGATCATGATCCATTGTTTACTAGTGGATTTTAACTACACCAAATCAGTGATTTTGCAACAGTTTATATTTGTTAATTGCTAACACTTATAAATGTTGCAAACTCCTAACGGTAAAAAAGTGTTAGGATACCGGAAAAGTGTTGGTGAAAATAAAATACTTTTCTGAATAAACTTTGCAACACAAATAAGTGTTACCGTAGTTGGTAAAAATGTAAATAGTTTATTAATAAGAGGAGTCTTCTATAATTTAGACGTGCATTCTCTTCTCATGCTTACCCATCCATTTTCAGACATATTTCGGTCGCATAAAATTTAACTTAGGGTTTTCTCTTCCTCCCAAAATCAATGTCGATTCAAACACTTCTTAAAATCAACGGCACTTCATCCACTTCCCATTATCGAATGCCGACTACAACCACTTCAACGATGCCGACTTCAATTTGCTTTGCGTAGGTTCTTCTTCCTCTCTATTTTTTTCATCTCTTCGCTTTGCTGTAGGTTCGTCAATCTGCTGAATTGTACGATGTTATAACAAGCGATTCATATTTAAATTTGCTCCGATATCAATTGTTGGACAACGATAAGTTTCAACAATTGGTTTTAGAGAAAATTTTAGAATTATCAAAGTTTACAGTGGTTTGTGCAACTGAGGTTGTTAAGTCACTCAACGTTAACTTTTAATAGTAGAATCAGCAAATAGCCAGGTTAATTTTGTCAGTAGTTAATTTATAATAGTAGAATCAGCAAATAGCTATGAATATTTTTCAATCTAAAGGTATCATTTAAAGTAGTTGATTGTTGAGTGAAGTGATGATGAAATTTAACAATCTTTCAAACCACGGACTGTTATGATGTTATTCTGAATCCCGACAGGTTCTGATCACTCTTCATTACCATTTTTACAATTTTTATATGGGTAGAATTGATTCCTTTATGTGCAAATTGTTGGTTTCTCTAATTTATTGGTATTTTGTAGCCAGGCTTAACTGCAAACGAAGAATGCTTTGCAATGTGGATTTTATTTAGAAATTTTGCTAATAAAATTTGTTCTGGCATAAGCAATTAAACTTTTGGTTCAATCTATATTTTGATCAAAGTTTGATTGACCAACCAGTTTTTATTCAAGTTACCTGGATTTAGCTCATGTCCGTATGTTTTACAAAGGACTAAAATAAAGCTATTTATTTAATGATAATTTGTTTAAATCAAGTAGAGTGTCCCAATAAAATCGCCTTTGTCAAATAGTACTTGCCAACTTGAACTAGGCTATCTGACATGGTGTTTCTGTGTCTAGTTTCTACCATAGTTCAGTAATTGGATATTATGTGTGTATGCTTGTGTGTGCGCTCCTTGTATATACCTTCCATCTATAATATATGTTAGCGTTTGTTCTGAGCTTGAATTTTCTTGGATGCAATAGTATGAAGAAGTTCATTGCAAAAATCTTCTCTAAACTGGATGCTATTGTTGGTGTAGATTTTCTTTTTGTTAAGGACAATCAATCAAGATTTTCTTTTTGCTGTTGCGGATGGATTTCTGGATGGCACCATTGATTTAGGTTGTCTTATAAAACTTATTTTTATCATATTTGTATTATTATATATACAGTAATGCATCTAATTTTAGTTCTTCGTCATTGATATGCCTTGAACATGTTCCGTATATACGAGAAGTGCAGTGAGATATGCACATACAAATGTACAAATTATGATTTAAAGGAATTTGTTTCTTTTTTGAACAAGTTCTGTTCTTTGTAGGTACTACAGATGTCCAAATAGAGAATAAGGAACCAAGTACATCGATGATATTGAGTAGTTTTGGAACTATGAGAATGTTTTCTGAACTTGTTATCAATTTTATTGCGAAAATACAGACATGTCAATATGTGTGATCTAAATGAAGCGATATCTGCAATTAGTCCTATAACAAAGCTTGTGTTGCTAGAAAGTCCAACTAATCCTCGAATGTTTATTTCAGACATAAGGGTATGATACTTGATTGATTGTAAATCGTTCACTTAATAACTACTTTTTTGGTGCTTTAGACAAATGATTGTTTGCAAATTAAATGTGATCTGCTTAGTATCAGTCAGAAGTTTGTTCTCAATAGTTAGGATAGGTTCTCCTTTTTTATATGTAAATTAAACAGAATGCAGTGTTAACATTCCTGGTTTACAAATTCATAAATTCAGCGTAAGATTTTATAGGCTTGGAATTCCAAAAAGAACTCAACTTTTTGTTAATTCCTTGTCAGAATTCATTAGTATATTTGCACCTTTTTTCCTTCAGAAAATATCGGACATAGCTCACGTAAATGGAGCTTTAGTTTGTGTGGATAATATGATCATGTCTCCAGTGTTGTGTAAGTTATTAGAATTTGGAGCAGGTTTGTGATTCTTACAGTAAATTCTTGAATGTCTTACTCTTGTTACTACTTTCTATTACATTTTATTTTATTGATGCACAGATATTGGTAGTTTACATGTATGCATCTTAAGCACAATGTATGTATCTAAGGCTTTAATTTAGTTTTGAATTTTGAGGGCCTCAGACATAATATATGAAATTTGTATATTTATCTTTAATTTATAGTAGAACTTAAGGGTATCACAATTTAAACCAAGTATTTCCATATAAACTTAATAGCCTCAACATTTATTTCTTTCTATTATTCAATTCTTTATTTGTTCAAGTTTGAAGACCAAAATATCCTTTTTACCATTGAAAACCCAAACTGTTTCATATCTTTAATTATTTTTGAATGGTTATCCCCAATTTTAGTGCAAAAATAACTTCAATTGTAAAACCAAACGATTATAAGATTAAAATCAATGACTCAACTGAAGAAATCAAAGAAATCTAACAAAGATAAGAAAATTCAATTTCAACTTTTTTTAGCATGCTATGTGTAGTGTTGGTCGGCACTATACAATATTATGAAGATTAACAAACAGTTATCTATGCCTTCAGTGCTTGGATTTGTACTACCATTCAAAGTTTCCTTACAATTTTATAATTCGCATTGAAATATGTTCAATAGCTATTTATTTTTTTAAGCAAACGAGAATGTTTTATATAGCAATGCTTATATTTGAAGGCAATAGTTAAAGGCCTTTAAAACTGCGAAGCGAGTTGAATGGTGCCTTCAATTGCAGCTCTCTGTTTATTTGTTTTAATTCGGTTAAGCTGAAGCCTTATAGCTTTTTAGAAAAACAAAAAATGGTAAGTTGTCGGGCCATGAAAGCGTACTCGAAGAGAAGAAAAAAATGCATTTTTCAAGAAACTGGTTCGTATGACAATTTTATTCACCAATTAATTTGAACAAAAATACTAATAATAAAGAGGATTATTCAAAGAATCTTAATATCAATTATATAACCTGAAGCTGGCATGATGAACATGCATTTAGGAAACTATCTATTCTAAACCAGAAATATATTTTTGTTTAATTAGAATTGCTAGTGAATGATACAATCTATTGTATTGTATAAAATTGTAAACTAAAATATGGATGATCGATGATCCATTATTTCAATGACCATTTAGAAAAGAAGAGAAAATTATATTTGGACTTTGCTATTTATATTCTCACCTATGTAGTTAATATCAGGAATATCATACATTGGTGAGATACTGCAAAATTTGTAGTTAATATCAGATAGTATTTGTGATACAAAGCCAAATTATCACATACTGAACTTCTAACGAAATTTTATTTTAAATATCAATTAAAACATGGATAATTGTACGTTTGCCATATATTGGAAATCTTGCTAATATGTATAGGCAATGTCTAATTAATATTTGATGCATACACGGTAAAAATAGCAAAACATTGCCACCAAGGGAAAAATGCATAAATATTTTATATTTCAGCAAAATTCATAGTAGATTTTCTCAATCTCTATATAAATGTACAATCAAACACTCCAAGAATATTTGCATCTTTTCTTATTACTTTTTTTATTGCTTGTGAATAAACATATCAAAATTACTTGGATATTATCCAACATTATTATGATACTTCCAAAAAACTGCATACCTTGATGATATAGAAATTAACCGTTTTGATATTACTTACTCAAAAAGCATGTTCTCTAAATGATTCTTTTTTAATATTAGTAAACCTATAGGCAAGCGAAATATTTGCATATATCTTCTAATATTTTATTCCAATATTAAGAGTAAAATTGGAGATATATTCGTTAAACATGCAACCAATTTGCAAATCTAAGCATGCAAACTTAGTTTGCAAAACAGAGCACACAAACTGAGCTTGCAAACTGAACACACAAACTGAGCATGTAGCAAAATCGATGCAAATTGGGTTTGCAGCAAATGCTAATTGAGTTTGATTAACATGTATTTTGCATACTAAGTTTGCGAATTCATAAATACAAAAAAAATTAGAACCTGAGTTGTAACTCAGTCTTTAACCTTTTGATTTTGAAGGTATAAGTGTTTATCGAGTGTTTATATTAAATGCAGGAACTTGAAGAAGGGCGCTTTGGATTATTGTATTGGACGTTGAAGAATATTCAAAACCATTATTATACTACATTTGCAGAGCAGTCAGGTTGTTGTCAGTGGACTGTGGTTTTTATTTGGGAAGGTTGTCACGGTGATGAGGCAGAGGAGCAGTAGCTTGTGATGTATGGTTGCAGTAGTTGTTTTTGTGACAATTTTGGGGTGGCTCAGTGATTATGGAGCTGGGAGAGCATAGTGGTCAGGCAAGTAGTGGGGTGGAGTGATGATGTAGAAGGGTTGGTGGAGGGCATTGGCAAGTGGGAAGGTGGAAGATGTTTTGAGGTGGAGGAGCTGCTGCTATTTGATGAGGTGGTAGTGGCAAAATATTTGATGTTGGTTTGGTTTAAAGGAGATGGCTGGTGGATGTTGTAGTCTGGGCAGAGGGGTTTGTGGATGAACTTGATGTTTTGGTGGATAGTTTTTAGCAGAGGTGGTTTGAAGTGCAATTGAGTAGGAGGAGTCAGGGGGGATGGTTGTATGATGAATGTGCACTGCTATTGTGCACTGGTTGTTGATGATGGGGAACTGGAAGTTTGTTATGTGGTAATGGGTACTGTCTTGTTAGATAGAGGTGTGATGAAGCCTGGATTGAGACAGATGCTGTATAATGAAGTGGAGAGGCAATGTTTTTTGGGTGATGGTCTGATGGAAGAGAAGTGTAACATGGGTAGTGGAGATAGAAGGAGTTTGAGGAAGGTTTGTTGACTGACTGCAGTGATGTTCTGGTTGACAGTGGGTGGTGGTTTGATGGGACAGTAGTATGGTAAGTGGTGAAGTGCAGTTGGATGGGTCACTGTGCATAGAGGATAGGAAGAGGAAGATGATGGTTTGCTACTGCCAATGGATAGTGATATGACTGTTAGAAGTGGAGTTGAGAAGAGGCGGTAAGGTGCAACAGTGCACTGTTATATGCATAGAAATATATATATATATACTTTTTATCAATGTAAATGTAAAATTGTGAAAGGAAAAAAAGTTGTAAATGAGCAAAAGAAATGAATAAAAAGAAAATTTATTTATGATATGGAAACCATTATTTGCAGAGTGTTTATATTTAAAATTTGCGTTTAAGTTTTGGTGTATATATGTGTGTTACTAAATAATCATTTTCCAACACTTATAAGTGTTACCGTATATTTCTGTACCAACACTTATAAGCGTTACCGTATATTTCGTTACCAACACTTATAAGGTTACCAACACTTGTAAGCGTTACCGTATATTTTGTTACCAACACTTATAAGCGTTACCGTATATTTCGTTACCCACTTATAAGTGTTAGTAATACGTACGTTTGTAACACTTATAATGTTACAAATTTGGCCGCTCCATTCCTCACAGTCCATTAGTAACACTTAAAAAGTGTTACTGAAATTATTTGTAACACTTATAAATGTTAGAATTTGCCTGTTTTGGTGTAGTGTTTGGAAGGGTCTTCAAAAAGCTTTGGGAACAAAGCTTAATTTTAGCACCGCTTACCATCCTCAGTCCGATGGACAAACCGAGCGTGTGAATCAAACTCTTGAAAATCTCCTTCGTGCATGTGTTCTTGATTTTGGTGGAGGTTGGGAGGATTATATCTCTCTTGTTGAGTTTTCCTATAATAATAGCTTCCAATCTAGTATTGGTATAACACCTTTCGAGGCACTCTACGGAAGGCCTTGCCGATCTCCTTCGTGTTGGCTTGAAGCTGGTGAGAAGCTGGTTTTAGGTCCAGATTTTATTCGTGATGCCACAAAAAAGATTGACCTTATTCGTCATAGGATGAAAGAAGCTCAAAGTAGACAAAAATCCTATGTCGATAACCGAAGAAGGAAATTAGAATTTTCTGTGGGGGATTTGGTGTTCATCCGTGTTTCACTTATGAAGAGTGTTGTGCGTTGCAGACGATCGAGAAAGTTAGCACCTCGATATATTAGCCCATTTCCCATCACCGAACGCATTGGTTCCGTGGCTTATCGCCTTTTGTTATCGGCTCAATTCTCTGCTATTCATGACGTATTCCACGTCTCTCAACTACGGAAATGCCTTCGAGATTTCGATTCTATTCCTGAGCCCGATGTTATTGAAGAAATTGAAGTTTTGCTTAATTTGACTTATGAGCAACATTCTATTCGTATCATTGCTTCGGAGGTTAAACGCCTTCAAAATAAAGATGTTCCTCTTGTGAAAGTTCAATGGTCCTCAAATCCTAAGGATTGCTCTTGGAAATCCAGAGAATTCATCGAGCGAACACATCCGAACTTCTCTCTCGTGCTCCTTGAGGTGAACTTCTTAGTTCAAATTTCTTCTTTTGTGTTGATATGCTTTTATGGTTGTTACTTTTTATTTATATCTTAAGATTGCGAGGACGCAATTTCTTTAAGGAGGGGAGTCTGTAACAACCCGCATATTTTATGATTGTATATTTAAATGTTTTATTTTAATATAGCATCATTTGTCAGATTTAAGTTCGAAAATGTCACTATTTCGTAGAAGAACAGTCGAATTAGTGAAAAGACAATGTGAATCGTGCAATTTGGAAGTGCCTATTTAAAAAAACAGGCAAATAGAAATTCAGACGTCTTAATTGAATCGTTCAGACGTCTGAAATTGCCCGAGCCAAACCAGAAAGGAAATAGGCAAAAATTGCCATTTTCAGACATTTGAAATAAACGATTCAGACATCTGAATATTGTACTAGACAACATCTGTTTTTCCAGATTAAGACGTCTGAATTGGAAATTTTAGACGTTTGAATGAATATTAAAATTGAGACTCAACAATTTGGACTCGAGACCACTTCCATTTAGTTCAAAATGGTGTTTGCGACTTTTTTGAGTATAAACATCAATATGTTTTGAGTTGGGAAAAATTTCGAGATTTTCAATTGGGCTTTGGGTTTGGGTTTTAGCCTATCAACCTTCTAATAACCTAACCCTTCATCCAACTCCTCTTCACTCACTGTATTATTTCCTAACAATCAAGCTAAAAGAAAGATGGGGGAAGAGAAAAGAAATAAGAAATTCCTAAGCTCTAATTCTCTTAAGAATTATCAACTTCTAGCTAGAAATCAAAGAAAAGCTTAGGTAAGTATCCTCTTCATCTTCTCCATCTCAATCCCTCTTCAATTTTCAGAAATTCCTATAACCTAACTTAGGAAAAACTTCACCTTTGATATTAGATTGAAGATTCTAAAGGTGGTGTTGAAGAGAGATCAACCTATTGCTTGTTCTAGAACTTATCATTTGTGTTTGGGTTTAAAAGGTGAGTTTTTGGAACTCACATCTATGTCTATATCTTTGATAGTTGTTGGGTATGAATTCCTAACATCTATTTCTTCTCCATTAGCCTTTGAATTGAATTGGTTTGATGAATATTCCAATTTTGGTGTTTTGAAATCAAAATCTATTAAGATCCTTATATGGATGTTTGGACATGGTGGTGGGAGTGTAATGGTGAGTCCTTAAGGTTGGGTAGTCATTTGGCGTAAACCCCTAGCAATGGTCACTCATCTGATCGCTTCCGATACGATTTGTCCATCATTGGCCTATGCAAAATACTGCCGGAGCTTCAGTTTCAGACGTCTGAAATATAAAATTCAAACATCTGAATCTGCTTGTCTCGGCCAAATATGCCTAATTTGTGTGGATTTCCAATTTTAATCGATTTTAGTTGATCCTGATAGTTGTTATCACTTACTATCGACTTTGATGACTTCTTTCTCTGGATTTTTGGGAATATCCATTTTGATGGATTTGATATCGATTTCTATAGTTTTATTCACGTCTTCGGATATGAATCTTTGGTGATTTATTGTTTCTACAATCATTTTTGTGATTTGTCACTTCTAAATACAAAGGTTTCTATACTAGTAGTAAATACTCAAACTCTTCCATTCAAAACGATTTCGACACTATTTTAAATTTAAAGCTCTCTTTTAAAACCATTTTCTAATCTATTAGTATATATAAACCTTTACCTCATTCGTATGAGAAATCTAATTAAACGGCTTAGTAAAACAAGTGGTATGAAACGCTTGCGTTTACTTCGTCGGTTACTTCTTGGACTTGTTCGATTGAACTCTTGTGACAACTTTCGAGTGGAAGTCTACAATCTGTTCATAAATATTTAAGTTAAGCTAGTGGTTATGGGACATGAAGGTAAATTCTTATATTTACTAACTTAGTGTAATTTACACTTGTCGATCAATGATGATCATTCTTAGATTTAGACTAGCGATGTGCGATGTCTCTTCGTTTGTGTGGGGACTAAAAATCCCGTTTGTGGAACTTCGGTTCAATTTGGTGGGGTAGCGACCCATGCTCTTCGGGCCGTTTGTGGAGCTTCGACTCAAATTGGTGGGGTAGCGACCCATTGTCTTCGGGCCGTTTGTGGATTCTCAGCTCAAACTTGATGGTTAGCGACCGTGGAATAGCGTTTCGTTTGTGACACGCATGTTGGGGAGTTTTCGTGCTCCCATTTGTGATAGGCCTTCCCCTTTTTTTGATTTCTGGATTTCTAGTTGATGATTTCTAGAATTTGTGTTTCACCACTTTTGTGATTGGCATTGATATGTTTTGTCAATATTTGTGTTTTGGTGAATAATTTAAAGAATATGACATTCTTTTGGTGTTTGAGATGATTTGAGATATTGTATGATTTTTGTTGTTACCTTATGTATACTTGTCACAGTATGGCATTATTGTTATCATATGTTTTGTCATATCTCTTATCCTATCTCACTTTATCTAATATTTATAGCTAGACTGATCCGTTTATTATTTTCTTCTTAAATAATACTCGGGTCAGACCGAGGTATTTTAGGTGCTCCTGCTTCACTTCTTATCAGGGTCCTTCACCTGACTTTTGGCTAACTACTTTAGATTAGTAGTTTTTGTTATTATACATTCGAGATAGAGACTCCTTGATGTATACATATCCTTTTGTCTAGCACTTGTACCTATTCTTTTGTGATGTAGTGGATCATATATGACCACTATTTTGATGTACACTTTTATGTGATATATTCATATCTGATTCCACCTTTGTGATATAAATATCTGTGACTGATATGTGTTATGTTTATTTCTATATTTTTTTCCGAAGGCCTCATAGCCACTATGTGGTAGCTTCGAGTTTGTATTTGATATGTCGGATTTCCTCTTGAAATGAAATGTAAGTTATATTATCTGACATATCGGTACTCGCACAAAGCAATTACACAGATGATCGCTCCTCAACAGCCTTATTCTTCGCGCTAGTCGATAGCATTACCCAGTAGTGTTCTTGGCTAGCGTGAGTATAGAGATGGGGCGTCATAGCAGAGAGACAAATATAATCTGAATTCAAATATGAGATTGAGTAAACACAATGCAACTCATAAAAATATGAAGTTATTTTGTTACTTTTAATTAAATACGTACCACTTGCGCGTCATGTGAAATAATAGACACAGATCCAGCGGTGTGACATGTGTGTGTCCCTTCTTTGATGTTAAATGATTGGCTCTCATCTTCTGACATTTATCATAATATGCGCTTTTGTGCCATTCAATATCAATCATTTTATTCCATACATCTGTCTGTTTCCATGTTGGAGGGGTGTCTCGACAGTCGGTCATCTTTGTGGTTTGCTTTAATCTTTTGGCTCTTTGTCATGCACGATTTAGTTTTTTTCAAGATAGAAGCTGCTTTCTTTTGCCACATCTCATAAACTTTATGCTCATAACTAACGTCATAAGTGTTTGCCCTCTGCAAAAAAAAGCAAGATAATTGAAATTAAATTTTAAGATGCTGCAAATTGCATCACTGGTGGTCTAGCTACAATCTGGTAACTGTATGTTCATACATGCACACATGTTGTAGCTAACTTGAGATTAAATTAAACTTATCGTTATCAAGGTCAACAAATTGTTACAATAGATGGTAATTACGGAGGTTCTGATAAATAGCTTGAAGTAGCTACGTAAAAGGAAATCTAACCACAAATCATCGATGGACAATTTGTTGCTAAATCAATTTGCTTTCAGCTCACTCATTGGTAAATCACATAATGCATTATGTATAATACAATGATAGTGTGCAAACTAAAATTATAAGTGCATTTGAGAAACAAAATAATAATGTAGAAAGACATGCACAACTTGAATGTCATGAGTTGCATAAAGGGGTAAGTAGTTTGCAAAATGAGAATTATAGTTTTTAAAATGAATATAGGGAAATGTTCCAAATTGAATTTTTATTTAATAAAGAGTCAGAAATATTGTGATACCTTAAACTCATTAAATAACAGCAGTCTTTTCTCCTGGGGAACTTTCGAAAATGCATACCATGGTTCGGTAAATCGCATATCCCATATAGATCCATTAAGACATGCAGCGGATATATTCTTAAATCTATAATAATCAAAAGAAATATAAACTATTCAATATACATTATTTTTTAATGTAAATGTAAAACTATGTAAAACATACTGAGTTCCTTCCCATTCAAGTGGCCTTTTTTGCGTAAGAGGATCCATTTTAGTATCATATCCTCTAACTGAAATATACTCCCTTTCATCAACTATATTTTCTGTCTCTGCTCCATCCGCCTCATGTTCTCCAATTTCTAATGCATCTTTTCCCTCTTGGACATCTACTTCTGCTTCAATAGCTTGATCTCCTCCAGCTTCAACAATATTTGCTACTCTGTCCTCATAAGCAGATGAGTGTGCTCTTTCTTCTCTTTCAATGCATTGCTCTCCTCCAATTCCCACCACAGGTTCAATTTCTCCCTCATATATGTTTGGTAGATTTTCATCGATGTTAGATAAACTATGATTTCGTCCAGATCTTTCGGAGATTTGTCTACATCCTGTACTGACTACCTTTCTCATAAGGCCTCGAAACTTTGTACCTACTATTATCCCTTCACAAAATCTCATTAGTACAAAATCTCATCATTATTGTTAGTGTTGTTTTTAAAAAATAATACCAGCTTACAAAGAATCAACAAATAGTTCTCTATTTCTCACTTCATTATGTTATATATCACTGTTAAAAACATATTAAACCACAAACCTTTTTTTGAAATCAATATGCAAACTAATTGCTTTAATTGGTATAGTATAATCGGATAATAGAAAAGTGGAGTGATTGTGAATCCACGGTGCAGTAGATGATCAAATCTTGCATGATATTACATTTTTGTAGACTTATATATAAGAATGGACGCACATCAACCATTTAATCTTTAAATAGACCAAACTTTTTAGTTCTTGACTTTGTAAGTGTTTCAGTATAACAGTATGTTATCCTTATAGATAAGAAAATGAAAGTGATCCTAGCATTAGAAATTGCGATTTTGGATGGGTCAAGCATTAATTAAAGTAATTTTAGTAGTTATTGTTTGACTGGTTCGATGCTATTTATTCATATTACAATTACTCACATTCATCTATTTATAAACTGAAAGAATACATTCATGAACATTAATATGTTAAATTTCATATAAGTTATCAATTTTTTATAAAACAAGATTAAAAAATAGATATCTTTAACATGTGCAGGAATATTGGATAACTTTTTTTAAAACATGGATGATATCTTTAACATATATTTGACATTTTTTTTCAACACTGAAACGTGAAATAGGTAAGTTATTCCAGTAAGTGTAAGTAGGAGAATATACATTACAGTTTAAAATAATGTTCCTTTGTTTCCTTTACTGATTATGTTACTGACTATATACATAGTATATGCATATCTATTAATGCGATTTTACAGATTTACAAACTTACCTAAAATTTCATATGTTTATTTTATAAAATTGCAGAAAATTTAATGAAGAGTATGAATGTACAAAGAAATACATACTATCTTATTGCACTTAAAAAAATATGGCGGGTATGCTAATGTGGACATTGCATGTTTATTTTATTTCCATTTATAATATTGAAATGAATGATATATGTAGTTTATGGTTAGCTGCATTGTGACCCATCTTCATGTTGAGAATTGTGCTGAATTATATGATAGTAGTATATATTATCGGTTTAATATTTGGAAACCAAATGTTCTTTACTTTTAAATAGCAATGCTATGCAAGCAACTTACGACTGTGTACAAATTCGACAATAGAGAAATTGTTTGCTTGTTAGCTACATGTAGCTCTGGATAAAACAGAATGTTAAATATTGGATAACGCTTATATAACGAATCATTATCATAGCATAAGTAGATCTTTTATATTTATGCTATAATTACAAAGCAATGGATAAAAACTCTTACCGAAGCATGTCGATGAAGTATGCACTATAATGAAGTTTTAAACTTTGTCGTTGGTCTTGTCAGCAACATTATGGTGTATGCCTGTATGCCAAAAAAATCCACATTGTATATTAGAAGATAGAACAATACCTAATATATTTAGCTCTAATTTTTATGTCATGTGAATACTAAAAATAAAATACGCTAATTTCAAACGAAAATCTATATTACCTAAATAGAGATAAAACAGTGGCGGAATATATGATTAAGTAAATGAGTTAATCTTCGTTAGCATATGATACAGTCAAAAGTTTCTAGATACGTGTAAAAGATTTATGTAGGATATATTACTATTTTACTAGTCAATTTTCGTTTGAGTACAGTTTGAACTATTGATTTACGTAATTGAAAGTAACCAATTAGGTTTACGATGACACCTAGAAATCAATCACTGATATAGCCCATAGAGCATTGGGCTGAACCAAATATACTTTCATACCTCATTAAAAAATCATCACAAATGTAAAATATATTACTCACATATGCTTGCAATCCAGAGTGGAAGAAACAATAGTAAGTAATCTAGAAACATTTTCCGACTTGCAATGTACCATGTTTCAAACAACAAAAGAAGATAATAAAATTATTCGTGGACAATAAGAAATTATAAAACAATAATCATAATATCTAATAGTAGTTTAATGCTACTAGGCAGAGTATTCATCCTCAATAGCTACTTCGTCATCACTCTTGTCATCATCACTTTCATCAACATCATCTTCGTTGCTATCAGCTTCTATATCCTCTTCTGACTCATCACTATTGTTCTCAGGCGTTTCCATCACTATTGTTCTCAGGCGTTTCCATGTCATAATGTTCAATTATTAATGGTTGATCAAGACTATCATTCGAAATAACTGTAGGGGGTCGAGATATCTCGTCTGCTTGATCCACATCTGTATTCTCCTCTGAATTGAATACATTAAGTGAAAACCGATTTCTTGCAGTGGTTTTGATCACAGTTAACCATTCGTTTGATGTATTTCCAGGTTGGCATGTGAAATAAACTTGCTGACATTGATGTGCAAACACAAACACATCTTCTATTTGAAGCGATGAATTTTTTTTTACTTCAATCAATCCATTTGTATGGTGCACTCTTATCCCATCTCTTGACAGTGTGTTAAACCAATCACAATTGAACATCAAAATTTCGTTCTCCTCTCCAAGGTATGTCAGCTTAATAACTTCTTTAATCATCCCATAATAATCACTCTCTAGATCATCATAACAACTTCCTTTCACACATACGCCACTATTCATTGTTTTTTGTGATTTCCATACTGCATTGTGTGGAACTTATAACCATTTAAAAAGTAACCATTGTAACACTCCACTAAATAACTTGGTCCTTGTGCAAGTAAATATAGTTGATGCATAATACCATTTGGATGGAATGAAATCTATTAAGAAAACACACATGGTAAGTGAACATTATACGCATCATAAACTGTATGTAAAAAAAATTAATTTTACAACCATTTTAAAAACTTACATTTGATTTTAACCAATCAGGAAATATAGATTCCAACGTCATATCAATGAAATTCTCATCCATTTGTCAATATTGACCTCTTAATTCATCTTTGCATTTTCTACGCACAAAATTATATTTTTGTTGGTAAGTTATATTATGTATATTTAATTCTAATGATATTTGATATTACTTACATCATCAAATCTTTCAATTCAGGGCAATTGAAAACTACGTATTTATGCATAGCATGATGCTCTATTGGGGTCAGTCTCCTCTTAACGAATGCATTGGATAACACCCTGCCCGAATGACAAAAAATAGATAGTTTTTCATCAGCCATAGTCTCTCCTCCATCATCATTTCTCAGAGCTTGATTCCATATAGTTTCAACATTCGAACCAAAATAACATGATGTAAAATTTGATATCTCATCAATAAGATATTCTTCGGCTATGGACCCTTCAACATGCGCCTTGTTACCCACTTTCTTTTTCAGATAATATAAATACCTAAACCATACATGAAAATTAGAAAATAATCCATAAAATTATTGAAAAAATAACCAACGTACCTCTCAAAAGGATACATCAATCGATATTGACCAGGACCACCTACTTTTGCTTCATATGGAATATGAATGGGCAGATGCTCCATGGAATCAAAAAGGGAAGGAGGAAATAATTTCTCAAGCTTACAAATTATTTGAACGATATTTTTTTCCATCAAACTCATGTATTCAACATTTATATTTTTCGCGCAAATATCACAGAAGAAATTACTAAGTTCCACTAAAGTTTCCCATATATTTTTTGGTAAAAAAGAACGAAAAGAAGTAGGAAGAAGTCTTTGCATGAATACATGACAATCGTGACTTTTAAATCCAGTAATTTTAGTTTCAGACTCATTGCCACATCTTTGAATGTTAGAGGCATATCCATCTGGAAAACTTATGCGTTTAACCCACTGACAAATAGCTTTTTGATCTTTTTTTGGAAGACAAAAAGGAGCCTTTGGCTTGTAATAATTACCATTAGAATGTTGAATTAAGCTCATCCACCTTTGTTTGCTACAAATTTTTTCAAGATCAATTCTAGTCTTCAAATTTCTTTTGTTTTCTCGGTGTCCATCAGCGTATTGAATATGTTTTCAAAAAAGTTATTTTCAATATGCATAACATCTAAATTATGACGAATCAAATTTGATTCCCAATAAGGAAGATCCCAAAATATACTCCTACGTACCCAATTATGTGATTCACCAAATCCTGGTATTTTTTGATTACTTGATTTAAATCCAAATACAACATTAGGCAAAGTGGACACTATATCTCTCATCTCAACACCAAAATGTCGAGGAGGTGGTGATGCAGGCCAAGTACTAAGTCATCACCGACTTAAGTAATATGAAGCTATAAGTCGCGACCGACTTAACATGATGGAAATGAGTCGTGACCGACTTAACAAAGTTCAAGGCATGAGTCGTGACCGACTCAAGGAAACAGAAGACATAATGGGGGACTTAAGTCGTGACCGACTTAAGAGAGTGGAAGACCTAACTCGTGAAGAGGTACGGGTTATCAAAGAACTTAAGTCGCCAGGACGACCTACCGAGTTACTCAGAGAGAAAGCAGAGCAAACTGTTGAAGTAATAGGTCATAAACGACTTAACGAGTCAAACGATAAGTCGGAACCGAGTTACGACTTAGTTAAGTCGTACCATCTTTAAGTCGCTGAAGCTTGTTGCCGTTGTTTTCTCTACCGAGTTAATCTAAACCGTTGATTCTTAAGTCGCGGAAAGATGTTGTTGTGTGTATGTCTTAAGTCGTATGACGTCTGTTTCATATGTCGTATCTTTTGAGTCGTATGTAATTCTTTGAGTCGTCTGTAATATACATGTATGTTGAGTCGCCTTTGTTTTTAAGTCGTCTGTAACTTGTAAGTCGTGTGCTTTGGCTGAGTCGTAAGTCGGAAGGAATGCTAAGTCGTAAGTTGCATAAGTGATGAGTCGGAACCAACTTAGGAGTTGTATTTTTTTTCTGCTTTGCGTGTTGTAGCCTATAAATAGGCGAGTTGTTTCATTTGTAAAGGTGGTTGAATATTGAATAAAATTCTCTTTTGTTAGCTTTGTGCTTTCAATTTAAATTGGTAGTTGATTGTAATCTCCTATCTCCTCTTTCGGTTAATCGAGTGCGCTCGATTCAACGATTGTAGAAGCCGATTCGCGGAATCAAGTGCGCTTGATCAACGCTTGAAGAATTGAAGATCTTTGAACCCGGTATCGTGCGCGATCAACGAGTTTGGGATAGCTAGAATTCGGTATCTTCGGATCAATGAATTTGGGCATTTCAGTATCTTCCAATCCACCGATTACTACATTCACCGTTTTACATCGTTTTGATTAATCCGCTGCGTCAGTTTTGGTATCAAAGCTTGTTCTAGCCAATCATAGCTAGATCGAGACTTGGAGCCTATTCATTTAGAAGTTGAAGAGATTTGCTGAGGTTGAAGTGAAGATTTGAGTTTGTGTTATCACAGCCGAAGACTAGTTGAAGTTGTTCGCATTTGTTTGAAGTTGGAAGATCAGATTTGTCTTGAAGACCGAAACTTTGTCTATCGTGTTCATCGCGATTTGCTACAAAGTGGAAGTTTTCGATCCGTTTTATTTCGGATCAAAGTCCGAAAAGTGTTTGAATTTTGAAGTGTTGAAGAGTTTGTAAAGTTTTCAAGTATGGCGCCAAGGAGAGCTAATCGTCACCAAAACGTAGAAGCTTTGTATCGAAGAGAAGAAGCTGATGAGATGGAGCAAAGAATCAATGAAAACTTTAGTGAAAAGCTTAACGAAGGAATTGGACGTTTAGAGAAGCTTATGACGGAGATGAATCAAAATCGGAGAAGGGTTTCACCTGAATCTAACTATAGGGGAAGTAGAGTCTCGCCACATTCCAATCGAGACAGAAGTGTTGAAAATGATCAAGGACGTGGGAGGAACGTGAATGATCGTGAACGGAGGAATGTAGATAGAAGGGATGGTGGTAGACGTGAAGGGAGTAGAGATGTTGGTGGTCAGAATCGACATCGTTATGCATCTGATTTTGAAGAGGAGTATGATTGTGGTAGTATTCAAGGAAGAGGTCAAGGAAGAAACTATTCTGAGTATGATCACAAATGGGAGTCGGGGATGAAGACAGAAATTCCTGAATTCAAGGGTGGTATGCAAGCGGAGGAGTTTCTAGATTGGGTAGCTAATGTTGAAGAGATTTTTGACTTTAAAGAAGTTCCAGAACATCGTAGAGTGAAGTTGGTTGCTACGAGGTTGAGGGGTAGAGCTTTGGCGTGGTGGCAGCAGACCAAACTTACACGTGATCGGATGGGAAAGTCAAAAGTTGAATCTTGGGAGAAGATGAAGAAATTGATGAAAGCAACGTTCTTACCTTACAATTATCAATCTTTGATGCATCAACGTTTGCAGAACTTGAGACAAGGGACGAAATCTGTGAATGACTATGCTAATGAATTCTATCAACTTATTGCAAGGAATGATATTATGGAAACAGAAGAGCAGCTAACATCTAGATTCATTGGGGGATTGAGAATGCAGATTCAGGATATGGTTAATATGTTCGATCCAAGATCTGTGGCAGAAGCACATCAGAAAGCGTTGGCTTGGGAAAAGCAAGGGAGACGAGGAGGTGGTGTGTTTACTAGTTCCAACAATCAAATGAAGGGTGTTAGTGGAAGTTCTAATGTGTCTAAACCTATCAGTAAACCGGTGGTGAAGGAGGCTGAGAAGGCAAGGGTTAACAATGGTTTCAAATGTTACAATTGTCAGGAATTGGGTCATAATAGCAGTGAGTGTCCAAAGCCGAAGAAACGAACCATGATTGTAGAAGTTGAAGATGAGGATGTTGATGGGGAGTGTTCTAGTCCAGTTGAGGAGGACGAGCAAAATATTGCGTCAGGAGACGAAGGTTGTAATCTAATGCTGAGGAGATCATGTTTGACACCGAAGCAAGAGGAAGCTAGTTGGTTGAGAAGTAATATTTTTCAGTCAACATGTACTATTCTGGGAAAGGTGTGTAAGTTTGTGATTGACGCAGGAAGCTGTGATAATATTATTTCAACCGAGGCTGTGACAAAGTTGAAATTGAAGACAGAGAAACATCCAAATCCATACAAGTTAGCATGGTTGAGAAAAAGAGGAGAAGTGAAAGTGGATAGACGAGTTCGTGTTCCATTCTCTATCGAGAAGAAATACAAAGACGAAATCTGGTGTGATGTAGTAGAGATGGATGTTTGCCACTTATTATTGGGACGACTATGGCAGTATGATCGAGCAGTACTACATGACGGTCGGACCAATAGTTACAGTTTTATGTTTGAAGGTACGAAGATTATCCTAGTTCCAAAGAAGAGACCACAAGGAGAAAGTAAGTCAGAAGAAATTGAAGAGCTGAAAACTTTATTATCTTTGTAGGAGTTTGTTAAGGAGGTTGAGAAAGAGCCTGAAGTATTTTTATTGATTGGGCGTGAGAGCAAAGAAGAGGTTGAAATTCCAGAAGAAGTTAAACCAGTATTGAAAGAATTTGACGATGTATTTCCAGAGGAGTTACCAACGGAGTTGCCACCGTTGAGGGATATACAACATCAGATAGATCTTGTTCCAGGTGCTGTGTTGCCACACAGACCACATTATCGAATGAGTCCGAAGGAACATGAAGAGTTGCGGAGGCAAGTGGAAGAATTGCTTGAACAGGGGCGTGTGCAGGAGAGTTTAAGTCCTTGTGCTGTACCAGCTTTATTGGTACCCAAAAAGGATGGAACGTGGAGGATGTGCACAGATAGTAGAGCATTGAATAAGATCACAGTCAGATACAGATTTCCGATGCGTAGGCTTGATGATTTATTGGATCAAATCAGTAGGTCCGTAATCTTTTCTAAGATTGACTTGAAGAGCGGTTATCATCAGATTCGCATTAGGCCAGGGGACGAATGGAAGACAGCATTCAAGACGAGGGAAGGCTTGTATGAGTGGTTGGTTATGCCGTTTGGCTTATCAAATGCTCCGAGTACTTTCATGAGGGTAATGAATCAAATTTTTAGACCATTCATTGGGAAGTTTGTGGTGGTGTATTTCGATGATATTCTGATCTACAGTGGGAGTCCAGAGGAACATTTGAATCATCTTAGAGAAGTGCTGATGGTATTGCGACAAGAGCAATTTTATGCTGCAACGAAGAAATGCGTGTTCATGACGCATAGCGTTTTATTTCTGGGATATGTTGTGTCGGAAAAAGGAATACAGGTTGACCAAAGTAAAGTTGAAGCAATTAGAGATTGGCCGCAGCCCAAGACGATAACGGAAGTTCGTAGTTTTCATGGGTTGGCTTCATTTTATCGAAGATTTATTCCACACTTTAGTAGTGTGATGGCGCCTGTTACAGATTGTATGAAAGGCAAACAGTTTTCATGGTCAGAAGAAGCAGGGGATGCTTTTGGGAAGATCAAGGAGTTGCTGACGACTGCACCAATTCTAGTATTACCTGATTTTCAGCTAGTGTTTGAACTACACACCGATGCATCCAAGGTTGGGATTGGAGGAGTGTTGAGTCAGAAGGGACGTCCAATTGCGTATTTCAGTGAGAAGTTGTCCGGAGCGAAGATGAGGTACAGTACGTATGATGTGGAATTCTATGCTGTTGTACAATCTATTAAACACTGGAGACACTATCTATTTCAGAAGGAGTTTGTTCTGTATACTGATCATGAAGCATTGAAGCATTTGCAAGGGCAAGACAAGATTTCAGCGAGACATGCATCATGGATTGCATATCTGCAACAATTTACATTTGTTGTGAAACACAAGTCGGGAGTGACAAATCGTGTTGCGGATGCGTTGAGTAGAAGAAATCACTTAATAACTACAATGAAGGTGGAAGTGACGGGGTTTGAAATATTGCCAGAATTATTTACCGATGATCCTTACTTTGCAAAGTTTGTTGATAAAGTCAAGGATGGAGAGACGGATGAGTTTGTGATGGTAGATGGTTTTCTTTTTAAAGGAAGTCGACTGTGCATACCGGAGGAAAGTCTGAGAATGAAGATTATCAAGGAGTTACATGAAGAGGGACATGTTGGGAGAGACCGTACCTTACAGTTGATTTCACAGTCCTACTTTTGGCCATCAATGAGGAAAGAGGTGGAAAGGTTTGTGGAGCGTTGTCATATTTGTCAGGTTTCGAAAGGAACTGCGACTAATGCTGGTTTATATATGCCGTTACCTGTACCAATTAAACCATGGGTTGATGTGAGTATGGACTTCGTGTTGAGATTGCCAAGAACACAACGAGGAAACGATTCCATCTATGTGGTAGTGGATCGATTTTCGAAGATGGCACATTTTATTGCTTGTAAGAAGACGGCCGATGCTGTTCATGTTGCTCAATTGTTTTTCAAGGAGATCTATCGACTTCATGGATTGCCAGAATCTATTGTGTCGGATAGAGATACTCGATTTCTAAGTCACTTTTGGTTGAGTATGTGGAAAATGGTGGGAACAAAGCTGAAGTTTAGTAGTGCTTATGTAATAGCCCGCTTTTCCGTACCCCTTGAATAGACACTAATCTCCATCGATTTACTCAAGGTGAACGAAAAAACCGAACCATTATGGTTTAAAAGAAGAGGTAGAAGAAAAGATAGAAGAAAAAGAAAAGAAGAACAACAGAACAACATCAGAATAGAAACAATATCAGAATCTCACATATCGTAGCGGAACAAAATATAATAGATAATCACTAGTCTTTTAAAACAAAGAACTATATCAGTTTATACATACATCAATCAGAGTCAATATACAACAATGGACAGTTATATAAACTTGTCCTCATATAGAATACACAGCGGAATAAATACTATCAGATACAAATACTACGTCTCGTCATCCAGCTTATCTCCAAAGCTCCAGAATATCCAGAATATCCTGATAACCTAACTCTAGACTGCCCGTGTGGAAATTGGTGGGCACCCAGAGTTTAGAAGGGAAACAATAAACTCCGAGTCAGTCATGGTGACTGGTGTGAGATCGTAAAACAGTTATTTTTCACAAAGAAAATAAATCAGATACGCAATGCTTTTGGAAAATGAAACTACCATATGACCTCCCACCACACACACAATGCAAACGCAGAATTGGAGGAGATTTCTTCTTATGATAGTCAAAGATGCTTACTACGCCAATCATTGGATTATTATTATTAATGTCTAGTGTAGAAAACATTTCGAAAGTATAATATTAATCTTAGCCAGCATACGACCAGTATCGTATGCCTACTATAGCTACCATCTAAACAGTGGTGACCACCGTACGTAAATGGTAGGTTCTACAACTAATACCGTACACGGTTCGTATTTGGAAGATGGATTTCCAACAAATGGTCAGGCTAAGGAACTTCATTTCCTCCTGCCGAATAGGATCGCCTCTGGCTGGACGTCCCGAGAGACAAACTGCTCTCTGCCAAACAAGGCCGGGTTACCCCTGTAACAGGTAACTCACGAATATGTCATCACCCGGTCCTTTGGGACCTTTATCCGAGCGCTCGATATCCAACATCACACATCATAAAGAAAGTGTATCCACATGAGTAAGTATCTGGGCTCCATACCATGATACCACCCCTTTCCAGAAGGAAATGACATACCCTAAAGGGCGCGACCCTCATAACCTTGCCGCAACATTCCTGTTTCGACCATTTCCGGGTTGTTGAGGCCCTGACGAAGTCTCGTCCACAAAGCTACGCTTTTTCAAAAAGCCACGCTTTGGGTCAACAGATGATCAACCTATGATCACAAAGATAAATGATCAAACAAATGATCATATCACAAATGATCAAACACTGATCATCACACAGCAACACTCAGCATGCCACATTACCAAATTGGGATATATCGCTGATAACTTCAACTACATAACCTCTGAGCTCGTACGTCTCAGAGAAGGGTGTTAAGCTAAGAGAATAAATTCTCCGCCACCAATAGATATGTATTTGAAAGAAATCAGCTTTATATCTCAAAGTGTAATGTTAGACACACAATCCATACAAGTCTGTTCCGGGATCGAACAGAACCGAAGGCACTTCTCACGAAGCCCTTGCAAATCCGGATAATTTCCAATCACGTCCGGACTTCCCGTCACTAAGGGTGATAAAACCTCTAAACCGGAGATCAACCGATGTAGAGTAACTCGACGGTAATCCTTCCGTTTTCAAAAATATCCGGTCTTCAACACCGGTCTTCGAATGCAATTCATAACGACGTATCACATATTCGGAATGGGTTATACGACCCCATGGTCCTTTCCCGGCTAACCCGAATAGTGAGCGCTTATTTAAAAATAAGTGTGGCATTCAAATTCATCCAATTCACAACAAATACCATTCAAGGTAATTATTGATAGTCGGTTATTTAACTATCAATAAAGATGCGCAACATCATCAGATTCCAAATAATTTCCCAAATTATTTCTTCTTCAAAAATATCTTTTACTAGATATAGAATTTCCACACTTAATCATTTGAAAGCAAATTTCAAATATTCACTTTTCAAATTATCTTTAAAAGATAAAGTTTCAAACCCTTCGTTTCATATTGGAAAAGCAATTCCATACTTATTTAAAATAAGTAATTCACAAATCATTTATTTTCAACATTTGAAAATATTCAATATACTTAAATCAAATTAAGTATACATTTCATTCTTTAAGGAAATCATAAATTTTAACATCTATTTGAGTCAAAACGAATGTTGCGTGAAACATCGTTACGACGACTCAAAATCACTAGTATAGGGATTCAAAAATTTAGATAGATATATAAATCCCAATACTACATTAAAAACATTTCCTTTCGGAAATCATTTACTATAACAACAGTGTTATAGTCCACCATTTCCTTATTTCTCGAAAACGTCTATTTCAACAATAAATGTTGAAATCTATGATTTCGATAGTTCACACGTTTTAAAACATCTTTTAAAACAATTAACTTCATTTTATAATATCGCTTTCCCAAACATAACCATTTTACTCAATAATATATTCACTGTCCAAAATCGTGAATATACTTCAATAACCAAATTTCGATCTTTTCTACACATTTATTTCAAGAATTATCCACTGTCTCAAAATCGTGGATATATCTCCTTTATTAAACTTCTGTGTTTAACTTATCAATTTCAATTGGTTTTGGATTCATAAAACAACGTTTATAAATCACATTCATACTTCATAACAATTTCAACTTGCCAAATCATTTTTATTAGCCAATTCTATTCATATTCCATCTAAGTGCAACAATCTAATTTATAAGTTTATTACTTATAAATCTTTTATTCTACACATCTATTCAATTTATACTTCACAATTTATAAATTTCATTTACTTACGAATTTTTATTTCGTCTTGTTCTAACACTTACAAAGCTCGTTTAAAATTCCAATGTTTTAGATTTATAAATATCGACTTTTTAAATCCTTTAAATAGACCGTTTATAATACTGTGAAAAACTCAATTTAAACCCTTTTTTAAATAAATCAACTATTTATTCAAAAATGACACTTGGGTTATATTTCACTAAAAATTATAACTTTTATAACTTTAAAATTTTACGTTTATAAATCGATTCAAAAATTTCATAAAACGTATATTTTCAAAAATCACTTTAAAAACCCTTTTAAAGTAAAAGTCGTTATTTTTAAACTTCAAAACTTGAATCCAATGATGCAACGCATCAATTAGTCCATCACAACAGTCAATATCATATATCAATATGATAACAGAATATATATCAATATCTGTAAATAAATAAATACAGTTGAGGAATCCAGTTGGATCCCTCCAACCTGTTTCCCTGCATCCAAAGACGTTAGCACAATACCAATTCCGCTCCAGTACGGAATTTTCGCGGTATATGGGTTTTATAAAAAATCCGCTTACTAATGGCGCAATAGGGTCTCATCCGCTATACGAGGCGGGAAATCATCAATCCAATATATACATATGCCAATATGTATATATTGCTATATATATATATATCCTATCATATCTAATACCACATTCAATAGCAATCAAAACAAATCAATCAATAACTGCAATAATTCCACTTTAAATTTTGAGTGAGAAGATCTCACCGTGATTTTAATTCTGATTCCAGCGTTTATTTCGAATAAAATAAAACGAGCGTTTAATTTTACCCGAAATTCAAACTAGCACCAAATGGCTCCAATTCAGTTCCATAGCGAAGTACACGTCGAGACGATTCCAACGCAACTGATTTCGTAATTTTCTGACAATATATGACAAAGATACGGTATTTAAGAAATTACACAATTTGAATTATTAAAATTTATTTACAAATTTCTTTATTATTTCAAACCCCAAAATTATCTCTGCCGTTCGTTTCCTTTGCTTGCTCCAGATCGGCCCGTGCCTTCTTCCCCAGGTGAAAATCGCGTACGCGATTTAAAACCCACGACCGCCTCACAAACCCTAACCACCGCGACCAACTACTTCATCTCGAAGACGATCAAGTGCTGGCATCTCGAAGCTACTTCCTCCACCTACCATCGCCGGCGATTCCCTGAAGCTCGGTCATCACTAAATCTCGAACGACGTGTGCAAACGACTCACGCACGCGAGCGAATTACACCCACCATACTTCGCCATTTCAAATCTTAACCGTTGGATAGAGGTATCGTGCTGTGCTCTACAATCTTCCAGTTAGAAGTTTTCCAATTCGACGCATGGATTTTAAGAAAATGGAGGGAGAAGGATCGAGTTTTTCGGCCATTGATTATAGAAGTGGCGGCTGAACGTATGAAATTAGGGTTTTGATTTCTTTTCTGATTTGTGAATAAATGGTCTATTTATAGAGATTTAACGAACACTACTCATCCGGCATTTCCAAACTCCGATTTACGCGCGGTCACTATCGTTTCTAGGGTTTATCCCACGTTCCGGACACAATGGAACAGGTTTCGAAAGCTAATTCGGACATCTGTGTGAGTTATGAAATAAAATGATCAATTTAAATTAAACCGATTTAAATCGATTTCGAGGCGTTTTAACTTGTACCGGACAAATGGTAAATCCAAAAATTACGAAATTTGAAATCTTACAATAATATCACATTACGGATCCGATGAAACTGGTTTCGTCGAAATCCGAGACTTTTTGAAAAATGACTATTTTAACTCGACGATTCAAAATTAAAACGATATCGATGCGTTTCGAGTTGCCACGGTCAAACGACAACTTCGATTGCTACGAAAATTGAAATCCGATAATAACTAACTATTACGGATCCAATGGAATTAGTTTCGTCCAATTCTGAGACTGTTCGAAAATTGGCTATTTTTACAGTCGATAATTAAATATTAAAATATTCAATTTTCACAGATTAACTCCAAATTCAATTTTAAAAGTTCTATAACCTTTCTATAACTCCAGTATGATTAAATCAAATTTTCCAAATCATTTTCAATCATTTTAAACTCGATTTTCAATTATCTCTAGAATTTCACTATTAATTTATCGATTTAATTATCAAATTAAATCAAATATTCGAAAAATAAATCATTCGACTTCTAGATTCCATTTATTAATATTTAAAATAAATTAAATATTCGAATTTTAATTAACAAAAATTCTGGGTCGTTACAGCTTATCACCCGCAGACAGATGGACAGACTGAGGTGGTAAACAGATCATTGGGAAACTTGCTGAGGTGTCTTGTTCAAGATAATCTGAAGAGTTGGGATGTGAAGTTATGCCAGGCAGAATTTGCTCATAATCATGCTGTGAATCGAAGTACTGGGTTCAGTCCATTCCAGATTGTTTATTCGAGCTTACCAAAGGGGCCGTTGGATTTAACGGTAGTGCCACAATCAAAGAAGACAGTTAAGAAAGCTGCTGATTTTGTTGAAGGGTTGACGGAATGTCATAAAATCATTCAAGAACGATTAGAAAAAGCAAATGAGAAGTATAAACAATCTGCAGATTTGAAACGAAGGAGTGTTGAATTTCATGAAGGTGATTTGGTTTATGCAGTGTTAACAAAATATCGTTTTCCAGTAGGCGCTTACAATAAATTGAAAGCACGAAAGATTGGTCCAGTGGAAATTTTAAAGAGAATCAATGAAAATGCTTATAAATTGAAACTACCAGATGATGTGTATACGTCTGACGTATTCAATGTTAAGCATCTCGTACCATATCATGGGGATGAGAGTGTTACGAGGGAAGAAAGTGCAAATTCGAGGACGAATTTTTCTCAACCTGGGGAGGATGATGCAGGCCAAGTACTAAGTCATCACCGACTTAAGGAATATGAAGCTATAAGTCGCGACCGACTTAACATGATGGAAATGAGTCGTGACCGACTTAACAAAGTTCAAGGCATGAGTCGTGACCGACTCAAGGAAATAGAAGACATAATGGGGGACTTAAGTCGTGACCGACTTAAGAGAGTGGAAGACCTAACTCGTGAAGAGGTACGGGTTATCAAAGAACTTAAGTCGCCAGGATGACCTACCGAGTTACTCAGAGAGAAAGCAGAGCAAACTGTTGAAGTAATAGGTCGTAAACGACTTAACGAGTCAAACGATAAGTCGGAACCGAGTTACGACTTAGTTAAGTCGTACCATCTTTAAGTCGCTGAAGCTTGTTGCCGTTGTTTTCTCTGCCGAGTTAATCTAAACCGTTGATTCTTAAGTCGCGGAAAGATGTTGTTGTGTGTATTTCTTAAGTCGTATGACGTCTGTTTCATATGTCGTATCTTTTGAGTCGTATGTAATTCTTTGAGTCGTCTGTAATATACATGTATGTTGAGTCGCCTTTGTTTTTAAGTCGTCTGTAACTTGTAAGTCGTGTGCTTTGGCTGAGTCGTAAGTCGGAAGGAATGCTAAGTCGTAAGTCGCATAAGTGATGAGTCGGAACCGACTTAGGAGTTGTATTTTTTTTCTGCTTTGCGTGTTGTAGCCTATAAATAGGCGAGTTGTTTCATTTGTAAAGGTGGTTGAATATTGAATAAAATTCTCTTTTGTTAGCTTTGTGCTTTCAATTTAAATTGGTAGTTGAGTGTAATCTCCTATCTCCTCTTTCGGTTAATCGAGTGCGCTCGATTCAACGATTGTAGAAGCCGATTCGCGGAATCAAGTGCGCTTGATCAACGCTTGAAGAATTGAAGATCTTTGAACCCGGTATCGTGCGCGATCAACGAGTTCGGGATAGCTAGAATTCGGTATCTTCGGATCAACGAATTTGGGCATTTCAGTATCTTCCAATCCACCGGTTACTACATTCACCATTTTACATCGTTTTGATTAATCCGCTGCGTCAGGTGGTGTATCACGTTCAATGGTATTTCTTTTAAACTTGTCCTTTTGCCTTCTGAATGGATGATTTAATGGCAAGAATTGTCGGTGGCAATCAAAAAACAAGCCTTTCCTCCATGTTGAAGAGTAAAAGACTTTGTTTTTTCCATACAATAAGGACAGGACAATCTTCCATGTGTACTCCAACCGGACAACATACCATACGCAGGAAAATCACTAATCATCCATATCAAAGCCGCTTTCAAGAAAAAATTATCTTTTTTGTGCACATCATAAACAAGAACACCTTCCCACAACTCTAAAAGTTCATCAATCAAAGGTCGTAAGAAAATATCTAAATTCCTTCCAGGACCTTTAGGCCCTGGTATGATCATGTTTAGGAACAAAAATGGTTGTTTCATGCACTTCCATGGTGGTAAACTGTAAACTGTCAAAATCACCGGCCAACATGAATAAGCTTTTGCGGAAGTTCCAAATGTACTAAAACCGTCGGTACGTAAACCCAATCGGACATTTCGATCAGATGATGGAAAATCCGGATGTCGACTATCAAATTCTTTCCATGCTTCACCGTCAGCTGGATGAGCCATTGAACCATCACTTGATTTATTATAATAATGCCATGTCATGTCTTTAGCATGATTTGGTGACATGAATAACCTTTTCAATCTCGGAATGTTTGGAAAGTATCGAAGTTGTTTTACAGCGATGTTTTTGCAATTATTTCCTATATCTTCGATCTTGTAACAAGGACTTTTAAAAATATCGCATTCAACTTTCATATCGTTTTCTTTGTAATACAACAAGTAAAAATTTTGACAAACATCAATTTGGTCATAGCCAAGTCCAAGTGGTTTCAACATTTTTTTAGCTTCATAAAAGTTTTGAATTAGCTTATGCCCTTCAGGTAGCATGTTTTCAATTAGTGCACTCATGTCCTTAAAACATGCCTCTGTCATACGTCATCGAGATTTAAGAGCCATCATTTTCGCACACGCATATAACTTTGTTTCTTTTTTACATCCATCCCAAAGTGGTTCATCGGCCGCTTTTAACATATGTAAGAACATTTGAGCTTCAACATTTGGTGGTTGCTCTTCTACATCATAACCAACACCCATCGCATCTAACACCATATCTTTATTTGGGTTATCATAATTTGGATTATTTGTATCTGACTCCGACATTGTTGGTTCATCAACTTCTTCCTCTCCATGGAAAATCCATTTAGAATAAAGCGGAACAAAACCATTTAGTAATAAATGCTTCGAAATTTCTTCCTTTAACTGAAATTTTTTGTTTTTGTACATTGAACATGGACACCTAACAGTTCCTCCATAATTTACTTGTAAAAACGCATTATCAATAAATTTGTTGACACCATTAACAAATTCTAGATTTATATATCCATCTTTAAGCCTACGATACATCCATGAACGGTCACTCATTTTGAGATTAATCCTACAAAGAAATAAAACTTACTTAATATTTAATTGGTAGTCAAATGTTTTAAAAAAACAAATAATGATTCAAAACACATAATCCATAAAATATATTAAAGATAAAAAACATGCATCTTAGTGTTACCATGAACAGATCAATATCGGTATCAACTAATGTATGACTTTATGAATATAGTACAGGGTTTAATTAAAAAATGGGTTTCAAATCATAAATCATGAATTTAACAATTGAATCAAACCAAGATATAAATCATGAATTGCGAATTCAATGTATTCATAGTTTAACAATTAAAGTCCCTGTTCCATCAATTATTTGCACGAAATTTTTTTTTGAATGTGCTTAAGTTCTGTAGATATGTTAATTTCATTTATTTAGGTTGTCCAAATAAATTCAAACATTTTCAAAACTATGTCCGCAAAAAGTGGTGATTTTGTAACTTTGACGCTGCTTTTAGCTTTTATTTGTCTAACCTTTGACGTTCAAATTTCACTCTTTTGTTGATTTCAATTCAGTTTTTTAAAAGATGCCAAGGGTGAATAAATATTATACTGAACTGAAAACTAAATTGGTATGGCAATCTACATCCATACATGTAATATATTGTGTTGTGTACTTTTTTCGGGATTTGTGTTGCAGATGCAATCATTTTCTCACGTTATATACTTCCATTGCAATCTGCACGAGGTTTTTAAATTATCACTTACATTATGTACATGTGTGTGTGTATATGCTAAACTTGGAGTTTTTTAAGTACAACATATAAGGCTGATAATCCGAGCTTTGACAATACCAAAGAATAAAAACACTGTCACAATTTATAATTTATATTCTCAATTCGAACTAGACATAAACAAACACTAATAACTTTGTAAAAGAGACCAATGATATAGATGTCCTAGCAAAGTAAATGACAACTGTGAAACATAATTATAGTACAAAATTAGAAAGAATTCTGTGTGGAGTTAAAAAGAAAGTGGGTAAAGGTGGTAATTGAATCGTGTTGAATGAATTCAGAGCAATTTAATAAATTTCTAGTTGTTAGGATTGAATTTGGTTTCCTGGATCATAATTCTAGTTATTAAATTTTAAAGTGGGAGAACAATCCAGTAATTTTCTAAGCATAAAGTGCTAAATGATTTTCTGGAAAGTATTAAAGGAATTTTAGAAAACTTTCCGACAAAGGATATTCTTTTTTGTTCATTTGTTCTTTTAATTATTATGTTTACCAGTTAAAGAAAACCTTGCATTAATTTTGTTGTGTTGATTAATAAATTCAGTTTCAGTCAATATGTTAAGTCGTTTAATATATTGTGCTGGTTTCAAAGATGGGTTTTAGTACGAGGACCCCTAAATCCCTAAATTTAATGTGACAATACAAAATTACTCTATTCAATATTATATTATTTTTTCTTATTTTAAGTTTCTACCTATGTTGTCATAATTCCATGCCCACACCACTTCAATTTCCATATAACCCATATTTGCAGTTCTTGAACATGAAGATCTTAACCGCTACTTCTTTCTAAAACATCCCGAACTTGATCTCTAACCCAACCATCTCAGACAATCATGAAATATGCAGCAAGCATATAGCAAACCCTCCCTCTTTTGATGTTCCAACAAATATTGAACTTCAAAACAATCTCACCCATCTAACTTGTCAGGCTCTCCATCAGCACCTGTTAATGATATACCTCCACTGCTACCTTCCAATTTTGTTGGTCCTCCACCTTACTCTACCACGACCTTGCCCCTCGACCACCTCTCCCTCCTCATCCTCAAATCTCCCCACTTTAACCAACCAATTTACAAGAATCTACTCCTCGCTCTATCAAGAATAACAAAAGAAGCAAAAACAATGGTCTTTAGTGATATAGGAAATGCAACTAATTTGAATCCTAACTAAACTGTCCCACTTCAAGACAAAGCCAAAGCAACCAAATCCACACCGAAATCAGCCAAGCACACCACCTCACATCAGCAACCAGTTTCCACCTCACCTTTATCTATATGATAAAATTAACATTTAACCTAAACAAGCCTTTCTCAATCACCTGCATTGTCTCAAGTCCAGTTGTACACAGTAGCTTTGGAAGCCTAGCACAAAATATAAGCGATTCAGTGCCGCTTAGAAGAAAGTGGTTGAAAAGCTTTATAACCAATTATTATACATCAAGCCAGCTTTCTTCAGATTTGAATATCTCACGGTAAAAAAACCCTGTTATACCTATTTGAATATCTCACAGTAATAAAACCCAGTCACATCATCGTGGTCTCAGTTCTACACAAGCCATGCTTTCAATTTGCCTATTGTTTAATAATAATTTTTCTAAGCTTATTTTCTGATCTGCACATTATTATTCTCAGCCTGCATATGTTTTTTTGTCCAAGTAACCTAAGTCAGATTCGTTTATAATCCTAGCAAAATTAAGTTTGGATTTTTTTTAGGGACTTAGCATGGTCTATAATCCTAGCAGTTTTGCTTTCAAGAATAATTACAATTACAAAACAAGGGTGTCAACAGACTGGATCTGAACTGATGCTGGATGGTATAAATTTTGTTAAGAAAACCACAAGGTCATGGACTCATAAATTGGAAGACCATTTATTAATTAACTTAAAATTCAATAATTATCATCAGTAAATCATTTAACATTGTTTTTCTGTTGGCACGTAATAAAATCAAAGATCCTCTTTTAGATTAAGATGATATCGGAATGATTCTTGAACACAAAATGATAAAAAAGAAAAGTAAAAATCAGAAAATTAATCGTAATATCGACTTGTAGTCATCGAAGAAATCCGCATAAAACAAGTAGCAGATCAATTAGAAATTGAAACACGAACCTATATGTTCTTCAAATATATAGATCGATAGCTCGTCTATGTTGAGGAATAGAGATTCGCTTGAAGGAGGATCGCCTTCTAGTTTTTTGGGGGAGAAAATTTCTGGAGGCGGCTAGGTTTCTTTCTTCGTTTTTTTAGCGGAGGAAATTAGTGAGGTTTCTCTTTTTTTTTAAACGGGCATGGGTGGGGTGGAGCATTAATTAATAAAACGTTTTTTAGGTGTACATAATTTATTTATCAGACCAACTTGAAGACTATGGTTTAAATTTTTTAGCAATTAATAAAAAGCATTTCATGTTGAGACCCACTAAAGACCATAATTTCAATCTTTTAGTAATAATTAGCGACACAATTATTTTGTCTTTAATTAGACCTTATTTAAAGACAAAAAAGTTTTGGGTCCCTAAAATTTGTCTTAAAATTAATATTTTGTTGTAGTGACATACTGCTCAAATAAAATGTATACTGTTTAAAATCTTATCCTTTCAAATACAAGCTACTTCAGATCTATATATAATATATTTTTCGAAATCATTACTTGGATTCAAGAACATATTTCAAATAACCAGACTATATAAATATGAATGACATAACTTATATATATTAATAATAAAAGAAAACATATACAGTAACTTTATATATAGTATATAGATTATTCATATCAAACAAAAACAAAATATCAATGCAACTTATAAATAGATATACATGTTTCATCTCAGAAATGCAGATTTTAAATATTAGTATCAACTTGGCTTGTTAATATATACTTTAAAACTATCCTATACATTAAAATAACCCAAGCTTTATAATACTTATAAAAGCACCTACACGATACTGCAAGTTGTATATATCATATCTACAACCTACATTAACAGACATATATATAGTTTATAACTCCTAGTACAACAACATATACTATATATACAAATTTAATATATAAATATACAACAGCCTATGTATACAAATTATGTTTACATATGTAAGTGGGTTAAAAGTGTACGTATGTACAAATCTTAATATAACAAATTATATTCCTATATAACACCAACCGATAATGAATACGTGAGTAAACAAACTTAATTATGTAAATAACTTACTTTATTTTGAAACCCAAAATAGCAAGATTCGAACTCATCTAGATATATATATATATACATATATATATAACTGCTAGACGGAGCGCGAGGCTAAGAGAAGGAGGAAGCACGGGGCGGCTGCCGCTTAGGGAGATACGGCGGAAGCATGCTGCGAAGTGGAGATGGAAGGCCGTGAAGAGAGCGGCTTCGGTGGGGTTGGAAGCTTAGGAATTTGGTGACACGGATATGTGGTAGGCGAGGCCTGGAGGGAAGAGTCGGCATAAGGCTGTAGCACGGTCGGTGGGTGGAGGCGTGGTGGAGATGTTTGTCGGGCTCGGTTGCTTGGGAATGGAGGTGAAAAGATCGGAGGAGAGGAGATCTGGAGGGAAGAGACACGCATGCGTATGTAAGTGAGGGTGATGGTGTTTGGATCTTGGTGGAAGGTAGCAGGAAGGCTTGCATTTAAAAGGAACAAAGTGAAAAAGTGAAGTTATAAAAGTAGGTGGGATTTGTAATAACCCGCACATTTTACGATTGTATATGTTAAATGTTTTATTTAAATATAAAATCGTTAATCGGATTAAAGTCCGAAAAGCTACTTTTTGTAAATAGTCGAATTGGTACTCGAGACCACCTCCATTGAGTCCAAAATGGCGTTTGCGACTTTTTTGAGTATAAGCTTCGATATGTTTGGAGTAAGTTGAATTTTGCTATTTCTAAGTGGGCTTTTGTTTTGGGTTTCACCCAACTCATTCTATTACCCTAACTCAGCCCCCTCTTCATCCATTCACTTATTCTTTTTGCAAACACTCAAGCTCAACTTAAATGGGGGAAGAGAAAGGGAAATAGAAACTCCAAGCCCTAGTTTTCATTTGCAAATCCAAGTTTTAGCTCCAAATTCAAGGTGAAGCTTAGGTAAGCTTCTCCATCTCCTTCTCCATCTATCTCTCTCTCCAAATTCAGAAAATTCCTAAACCCTAACTTAGGAAATACTTGTTTTGATCTTAGATTGGAGCTTGTAGAGTTGTAGTGAAGAGTGGTTGATCTTCTCCTTGTGTTTGAGCTTCTTATCATTTGTTTTTGAGTTAAAAAGGTGAGTTTTTGAAACTCACATCTTTGTTTATTCTATCATTGTTGTTAGGTATGAATTCCTAACACTTATGTTCATTTTCTTTTGATTTGAATTGATTTGGTGAACATTTCAATTTTTGGTGTTTTGAAGTCAAAACTTTGAAAATCCTAGCTTTGATTTGTGAACATGTTTTTGGTGGTGTATCGGAGAGCCTATAGGGGTCGGTTGTCGATTGGCAAAAACCCCTAAAGCCCATTGCTCGACTGGTTGCAAATGGTGAGAGTTTACTCTTCATTTGAAAGGCTGTAAAAAAGTTTCAGCTCCAGCCAGTCGATTGGCCCCCTACAGTCAGTCGACTGACTACAGGAACTGAAACTTTCGGGTTTCTGGTTCAGTCAACTGACTGCAGAGGCCAGTCGACTGACCTGCTTGATTTTGCCAATTTTGCCTATTTTGCTTGAGGTTCTAATTTTTTCGATCCGTGATTATCAGATTTATTGTTATCATTTATTATCGACTTTGATGACTTCTTTTTTGGGATTTTTGAGAATATCCATTTTGATGGATTCGGTATCGATTTCTTTGGATTTGATTCACGTCTTCGAATGTGGATTTTGGTGATTGATTGTTTCTACAATCATTTTTGTGATTTATCACTTCGAAAATATTAAGGTTTTCTATACTAGTAGTAAATATTCAAACTCTTTTTCCAAAGAGGATTTCAACTCTTTTTTTAAAATATAAAGCATCTTTTCAAAACCGTTTTCCAATCTATTAGTATATACAAACCTTTACCTCATTCGTATGAGAAAATCTAATTAAACGGCTTAGCAAAACAAGTGGTATGAAACGCTTGCATTTACTTCGTCGGTTAGTTTTTGGACTTGTTCGATTGAATCTCTTGTGACAATTTTCGAGTGGGAATCTACAATTTGTTCGTAAATATTTAAGTTAAGCTAGTGGTTATGGGACATGAAGCTAAACTCATATATTTACTAACTTAGTGTAATCGACACTTTTTATTGATCGATGATGATCATTTTGTGATTTAGACTAGCGATGTGCGATGTCTATTTATTTGTGTGGGGATTACAATCCCCGTTTGTGGGACTTCATTTCAATTTGGTGGGGAAGCGACCCGTGGTCTTCGGCCGTTTGTGGAGCTTCAGCCCAAAATTTATGGTTAGCGACCATGAAATACCGTTCCGTTTGTGATACACGTGTTGGTGAGTTTTCATGCTCCCGTTTGTGATAGGCCTTTCTCCCCCCCCCCCTTTGTGATTTCTGGATTCTAATTGATGATTTCTAGAATTTGTGTTTCACCAACTTTTGCGATTGGCATTAATATGTTTGTCAATACTTATGGTTTGGTGAATTAAATAAAGAATATGATATTCTTTTTGGTGCTTTGAGATTCTTGAGATATTGTATGATTTTGTTGTTGTTTAAATCATACTTGTCCTAGTATGACATTATTATTATCATACGTTTTTGTTATATCTCTGCTTATATCTAATTTGTTTAATGATAATTATAGCTTGACTGATCCATTTATTATTTTCTTATTAAATAATATTCGGGTCAGACCGAGATGTTATAGGTGCTTCTGCTTGACTCCTTATCTGGGATCATCTTTTGACTTTTGTCTAACTACACAGTTTTGTAGTTTTTGTTATTATACATTAGAGATAGAGACTCCTTGATGTAAAATTGTTCTTTTGTCTAGCACTTGTATCTATTCTTTTGTGATATTGTGGATGTAACAACCCTGTATTTTACAAATAATTTTAATTTGATTTTTCCAAATTTAAGAGCTTTATTTATGAAAAGAATAAATGTTGTTATTGTAAATATAAAAAAAACTTTGATTTTGTATGTGGATTTGAATTCCAAATATGACTAAATTTAATATTTCCAGAAAATGTGAATTTTGGTCAAATAGTCAAACTTCGACTTTTAACTTGAAAATTTAAAAGTTTGAAATTTATGAATTTTATCTTTTATTATAAAAATAGATTTAATAACTTGAATACTTATTTTTCGTTTCGTTGCAAACGGATTTAAATTGCAAAAGTTATACTATTTTCAATATTGTGTGTATATTGGGTTATTCAGCAATATTCTTTATTTTAAAATTATATAAATGACATTTTTATTTGATATATTTTATTCTAATTTGTACATTTATGTTATATAAAATATATTTTGGCTTTTAAATATTTTTAAAGTAAGGTAGGAATTTTTCCAGAGTTAGTAGTATTTTTCTTGCAAATTTCCATGCCCCGTTTGTAAATTTTAAACATTTTTCTTTAATCCTTTTCTATTTTCTCCAATTTAATTATCTATTTTATTTTGAAAATGATAAATAAATTATTTTAATTCAAATTTTCACTTCATAATATTTTTATAATGAAGTGTATAGTTTTTCAAGACTGACAGTGATTTATTTATAATTTTTGAACACTGTTTGGTATTTTTAAGTAATTTTCTTCATTCTTTTTATATTTTTCCAAAATTTATTATTTTTTTTCTCATATTTATAATTGATTTCGGTTTGTAAATTATTTTTCTGAATATTTTTGTTTATATAAAGATTAAAAAGAAAAGAAATATGAAAGGTTGTAAAACACTTTGAAACTTAAGCCCTTTTTTGTCCAAACCCTTCATTTTCTTTAACTCCTCAAATTTTGCCCTAGCCATCTAAAACCCTAGTGTAGCCGCCACTTTTTGTTTCTCATCATTTCACGTGAAAACAAATCAGCTCCTCATTTCTCATGGCTTCATCCAAAAATAGGTAATGGCCTCTCCTTCTTTTTCTTCTTTTCTCTTCATTTTCAATGATTTTTGCCATGTTTCTCTTGCTTTGCTTGGCCTAACACCTCCACCATCTCCTCCACCGACCACCACCACTTCCTTCCCCACACCATCCACGACCAAACCCCCTCCTCCTCTGACCATGACAGGCCATGCACTCCTTTTGACTAAAAACCACACAAAACCTTGCACAAATCCCTTAAAACAATGCATAGTCACCACTAGTTGCAACATACCTTCGCCCACCACCTTGGACACCACCTCTACCCGCCACCACCACCTTGCTACCACCACTACACATCACCATCTCCTCTGTCCAGACCTGTAGCAAGTCATGGCCAAGCCTAGGACCTTGTAGACCGAGCCAAAGATGAACCAAAACTCCACCATATTGCATAAAACTCTTCACATGCCTATGTTGTAACTTCCCCATCATCTCTAGCTTGTAGCCGTGCATCCCTTGGTCCAAACCAGACCCAAACCATGTCCAAACCTGAACCAAAACATTCCCTAGGCCATGCAAAAGGATAGAGAAAGCAAGGCAAAAGATTTGACATTCAAATCTCTTTTCGTTTAAAAGTTATTCCATTTCACGTGCGTTGAAATTGTGTTTGTTTTGATGTATGTTTTGGGTTGTAATACAAGAGTTGTAGCTTTGGATCTTGCTCTCCACTCAAGTCCGTAGTCTTGTCATCGTGCTTTTGTTCCATTGTGTCATTGGTTTTGATATCTCCAGCACAAACAGGTGAGTTATTCTCACCAGACAATATGTACCTATATAACTGATAAACCGACACCATTTGAATCTGTAATGTATATCATCATGTTATATATGTTTATATTATTATCATATGATGTTCACACCTGTTATTACACTTATTATATTATATGTTACTATTATTTAATGTTATTCTGTTATTTATATCTGTTATCACCATTGCAAGTTCCCTGTAGATTAGAATCACTATGGGTTGAAATGATACATACCCGAACGGACTTTAGAATAGGGAAAAATCGTTATGGGCTGAAATGATAGGCCTGAATGATTTTTATTTAAATTATTTTAACTTGGGATTGCGGGTTTGAAATGATAGAACCCGGATTTTTCCTTTTTAACTACGGATTGAAATGATACATATCCGTATCACTTGACCTAGGTTAGAAAATTATATACAGGCCCGTGGTTATTTTATAAAGTGTTTTGAATATTTTTAAGTATTTTAAAAATATAAATTTATGAAATTTGATTTAAAAAGATTTTGAAATATTTTGAATTAAAGAAATTATGATTTTTCTATGTGTTAAAAAATGTAATTAATGAATGGTTTAACTGGATTTTTGAAATATAACTTAAGTTGGAAATTTGGAATTTTGGTTAAAAATGATATTTAAGTTATATAAATAAAATTGATATTAAATTTTATTTGGAAATGGTAAATATGATAATTTGATTAAATTTGAATTTAAGTGATTATTAAGTATTATTGATTTTTCTATGAATTTAAGTGGTTAAATAAATGAATGTTTAAAAGTGATCTTTTAAAATATAACTTGACTAGGAAATGTGAAATTTGGTTTTAATTAAAGGTTTAAGTTAATTAAATAAAATTGGAAATTTTGTTAAATTGTGAAATGGTAATTTAAATTTGAAGTGTTAAGTCTATTTGTTGAAATGTGAAGAATTGGAACTTTTACACTTAAACTTATTAAGTAAATTGTTGAAAATTGGATTTAATTATAAGAAATTTATTGTGAAAGAAACGTGTAAAGTTCTAATTAATGAAAGAAATATGTAAAGTTTAATTTATGAAAGAAACGTGTAAAGTTCTAATTTATGAAAGAAATATGTAAAGTTTTACCTACTGAAAGAAACATGTAAAGTCTTAATTAATGAAAGAAACATGTAAGTCTTAATTTGTGTAATATTGATTTAAAATAATAAATGCCCCTTTTGTAATAAAACGTAAATTAAAACGTACATTCGATAATGTAAGTTTAATTAGTGTAATATTGATTAAATGATAAATGCTCTTTACTGTAATAGGAATGTAAGTTAAAAAGTACATTTAATATGTAGGTTTTAATTAATGTAAATGACATATTTTAATGACTAAAATAATAAAGTTTCTTTATTGTAATGATAATGTAAGTTAATAAGGTACTCTTAACTTAACATAAGAATTTTAGCATTAAATTGGATATTACAGTAACAAAGTTTATTTAACTATAAGGCTATGATAAAATGACCATGTTAAAAATTTGTAAGTATATAAATACTTTGATTATATAAAATGTTAAATTGGGAAGTATTACATTCCAAAAATGCTATGATTCCTTAAGGTTACATTACCAAAATGCTATGATAATTTAAAGGAAGATTTCAAGTTTAATAAATTAAAGGAAATATTCAGTGATTTTGAAATTTGGGTTTTATTGAAATGATATATTATTGAATTGGTTTTGAAATGGAAATGATATATTTTTGAATTGGTTTTGAATAGATATGTTTTGGGTTTGAAAGTATGTATTAGTTTGAAATAAATGATATGATTTTGAAATGGTTTAAAGGATGTATTTTGATTTGAAACATAAACTATTTTTAAAAGTTATAACCACGGGTTATAATAACGATTGGTTGGCAAAGAGACAGGGATCAGATATGGACATACTCTTTGTCGATACCAAAAACCACTTTGACAACCGTGTACGCGGTGGAGATTCCAGAATGAAGTAGGATGGTGGCGACGTTCTTAAGGTATGTTACGTGGACCCAACTCCCGTGAGTTGGCATAAGGTGGCTAAAACAGGAGCGATCTCGGACCAGTGAGGTAGCACCTCTTCTCGGACACATTTCTTCGATATTATACTCTTACTTGTGATTGACTAGATGGCCATCCTCCGATTTGGGAATGTTGTTCGAGGTGGAACGGTAGTGGCTGCTATGCGTATCCATCAGTCCGTGTGCGTAATTGGTATATCTACCCTGGCATTGCCTAGTTGTGCCGTGTCACCTACCATATCGAGCTTTACTACGATTATGATTTTAAGATCCGACCGCGTTAAGGTTCTCCATCCCCTTAACGCTATTTTCTATATGATTATACTTTACTTATTAGACATTATTATAATAGCGAATATTACTACATAGTAGATATTTTAACGGATCCTTAGAGGATGGGCGGTCCCAAGCATCTTCTAAGTTACTTGTACCTTTATTACAGTTCACTTGAGTTGGTTTACATTATATAAGTATATATTGTCCTGACTCGAGTGTTTTGTGTTTTGCTTTACGCTCGGGTCAGCCTGAGTATTCACAGATTTGGATTTCCACCTTCTGGAGATTTGAATCGCTGGAGATTATTTGCTAGTCTTGTTCTATCAACTTCGGTTTCGTTGTTCTATTCAGCATGTACTTGGTTATTGTATTGAGACTTCTGCTGTACTTTATTTCTTATGTTGTACCTTATGTAACTCTGATATATTTTCAGAGTAGCTTCATGAACTACTATTTCTTTTACTTCCGCTGCATTATTTTACTCTGTATCTGTGATCTGTGATTATATTTATTTACTGTATATTTTGAGATTTGCCAAATTTTAATTACAACGCGGTATTTTGAGCAATTCAACTCCGGCATGAGTGTCTACCTATACACTTATAATGGATGCGAATGGTTGAAAATATCGGGTCGTTACAGTGGATCTTATTTGACCTCTACTCTGATGTACACTTTTATGTGTTATATTCATATATGTTTCCGCCTTTGAGATATGAACATCTGTGACTGATTTATGTTATGCATATTTCTATATTTGTTTCCGAGGGTCCACTTAGCCACTGTGTGGTAGCTTTGAGTTTGTATCGGTATGTCAGATTTCCTCTTGAAATGAAATGCATGTTATACTATCTGACATATCGGTACTCGCACAAGGCAATTACACAGATGGTCGCTGCTCAACAGCCTTATTCTTCATGCTAGTCGACGGCATTACTCAGTAGTGTCCTTGGCTAGCGTGAGTATAGAGGTGGGGCGTCACAGCTTGGTATCAGAGCTAAACTTCTGAACAATATAGAATAATCTAGCAAGGATTATTGTCCTAAGTCATTCTTAGGAATCATGCCATAGGATTTAATTCGAGTCTTCGTACCGTTCTATCCTAATTCTTTTTATGATGCCTTGTTTTATCAATCAAGTTTGTTTGATGTTCATTCTGAGACCTTTTTTCTCTTTTCTTTCTTTCTTAAAGAAGAGAAATGGTTAGACCTGGCCGCCCCAGTGCCGGTCAATCTAGTGCTACTCCCCAGGATGGAGTATTCATGTCTGCTCAGCAACTTCTAGACCTTGTGAGAAATGCTCAAGCTGTCGGACCTATTCCGGAGCCTACTCACCATAAATCTGGGTTTGCATGCTTATGCAGTGACTACACCAATTTGGGTGGAAAGCCATTCAAAGGTTCCGAGAGCGTTATAGAAGTCCAAGCTTGGCTTCGAGCATGCGACCGTATCTTTTCTCACATGAATCTTATTGATCTCCATCGAGTCCAAGTGGCTTCTAGTATGCTCCAAGAAAGAGCATTAGACTGATACGAGCTTTTGGTCTCTGAAATTATTGAAGCGGACCTTACTTGGGAGCAATTCCGGGAAAGGTTCGAATTAAAATTTGTGCCGAAAGCCGAAAAAGTATCTCTAGCTCGACGCATTATCGACCTTGTTCAAGGTGAATCTTCCGTGACCGACTACGTCGCATCTTTTGAATCTCTCTCGAAATATGGGGTTGAATACATTAATACCCCATTGAAGAAAAACCAGAGATTTATTTATGGCTTGAACAAGAGCCTCAAAAAGGCATTACTTCTGAAGTTAGAAGTTTCTTTTGATCAGCTTGTTGATATTGCTCTTCGTCTCGAAGAGGCTGATAAAGATAGTGATGCGGAGGTCAAACAAAACATCAACAAGAAGAGACCTTTTAATTTCAAGCCTAATCCCAACAAGAAGGGAAAGCAAGCAACACCGGTAGCAAATGCTCCTACCTCTCATCGAGGAGAATTTTACAATTGTGGTTCTAAGGACCACTATGCAAACAAGTGCTCGAAGTCCCTTTCTTGCCGCTACTGCAAGAGTTCGAGTCATACTATATCTTTGTGTCCCAAACTTCAGGGCAAGAAGGAGGGCAAGCTAAATGTTGTACAAGCCCCTGCTAACACATCTCGTGGTCAAGGTATTTCTCATTCTATCCTTGATGGCATTATTATATTTCGTGATCTTCCTATCCGAGTTATTTTTGATACGGGTACATCTCACTCTTTTATATCAAAAGAACTCGTTGATGCTTTGTCTTTGAATGTTATTGGCTTGATGACTTCTTTGAGAATTGCGAATCTAGTCGGTGGATCCGCAACACTCAGTTTACTTTGTAAAGATGTCGAAATTATTTTATGTGATTACTCTTTCCGTGCTGATTTTTATGTTATGCGTTATTTAGGTTTCAGAATGATTTTGGGGATGGATTGGCTTAACCATTATGAAGCCCATATCCTATGTCCAGAACGGACTATATATCTTCGGCATCCGCAATTTGTTAAGTAGATTTATCTAGTTCTGAAAGATTCAGATTCCAATTCGAAAGCATCCTTGTATTCTCTAAATCCTCATGCTGACGATAATGATGATGAGGAAGATGTCATTTCTCTCATTCACATTGTTCGTGAATTTCCCGACATATTTGAGCCCGTTCTAGGATTACCACCTAAGCGAGCAATTGAGTTCAGAATTAATCTAATCCCTGGAGCTCTGCCTATTACTCGTCCTACTTATCATTTGTCCAATAAAGAAAATGAGGAGATGCGTAAACAATTATCTGAATTCGAAGCGAAGCAATTTATTCAATCTAGTTCCTCTCCATGGGGAGCTTCGGCTATTTTTGTGAAGAAATCTGATGGTACACTTAGGCTTTGCGTTGACTACCGCAAGCTTAATGATCTCACCATCAAGAATAAATATCCCTTACCGCGGATTGATGATTTATTCGATCAGCTTAGGGGTGCTAAAGTCTTTTCACAGTTAGACCTAGCAACCGGTTTTCATCAGCTCCGTATTGCAGAGGATAGCATTCCTTTGACATCGTTCCATACTCATTATGGATCTTATGAATGGCTTGTTATGCCATTTGGCTTGACGAATGCTCCAGCTTATTTCATCGACCTTATGAATCGAGTTTTCAAAGACTTCCTCGATCGATTTGTTCTCATCTTTATAGATGATATTCTTATTTATTCTAAAACCGAGGAAGAGCATGAAGAACATCTTCAGATTGTGTTGGAAACTCTTAGGAGTAACCAATTGAAAGCAAAATTTTCTAAATGCAACTTTTGGCAATCTCATGTGAAATTTTTGGGGCATATTATTTCTGAATCCGGAATTTTCGTGGATCCTTCAAAGATTGAAGTGATTCAAAATTGGAAAAGACCGGAGAGTGTGATGGAAATTCGTAGCTTTCTCGGATTAGCGGGCTATTACCGTCGGTTCATAAAAGACTTTTCTAAAATTACCGTGCCTCTAACTAATTTGACAAAGAAGGGAGTTAAATACATTTGGTCTAACAAATGTGACGCTGCTTTTTAGAAACTAAAAGAATTCCTTTTTGATGCTCCTATTCTTGTGATTCCCGATGGGAACCAAGATTTTATTGTTTATACCGATGCTAGTCATGTTGGTTTGGGTGCCGTTTTCATTCAGCGGGAACGTGTTATCGCTTATGCTTCTAGGCAATTAAAGCCTGCCGAGACTAGATATGCCACTCATGATTTAGAACTTGCGGCTATTGTTTTCTCCCTTAGAATTTGGCGTCATTATCTTTTGGGAGAGAAATTTGTTCTCTACACCGATCATAAATCTTTGAAGTATTTATTTTCTCAAAAGGAACTTAATTTGCATCAACAACGTTGGCTCGAGTTCCTTGCATCTTATGATCTTGATATTCTTTATACTCCCGGAAAAGGTAATCTTATTGTCGATGCCCTTAGTCGTAAGCATCAAGCGGTTGTTTCTTTGATGATATCCGAGTGGAATGATCTCGAGACTTTGTCCACTTGTGAGATTTGAGACCGTGAATCCGATTTATGTTCATCTCTTGTTTTGGGTAGACTTGAGGCTCATCCTTCTCTTTTAGACCGCATTCTTGAAGCTCAAAAGCATGACCCCGAATTGGTTCTTCTTGGCCAAAGTTGTAGGGATAAAATTGATATTGAAGATTTGAAAGACTTTGATATTGATGCTCGAGGCGGTATTAGACAATTTGGTAGACTTATTATGCCAAATATTATTGATCTTCGTAAAGATATATTAGAAGATTCTCATCGTTCTAAATTTACCATTCATCCCGGTAGTAGTAAAATGTACGCGGATATGAAGTGACTTTATTACTGGGTGGGAATGAAATCTGATATTGCTAACTTTATTAAGCGTTGCATGACTTGCCAACTTGTAAAGGCCGAGCATCAAAGGCCCATTGGGTTATTGCAACCTTTAGAAATTCCAATATGGAAGTGGGATCAAATTTCCATGGACTTTATTGACGGTCTTCCCCGTTCTCGTTCGGACCATGATAGCCTATGGGTGATAGTTGATAGACTTACTAAGTCCGCCCATTTTATTCCCGTTCGGTCCAATCGGACCGTACCTATTTTGGCTAAACTCTTTGTCAAGGAAATTGTTAGATTTCCTAGAGTTTCTACTTCTATTGTTAGTGATCGTGATCCATTGTTTACTAATGGATTTTGGAAAGGTCTTCAAAAAGCTTTGGGAACAAAGCTTAATTTTAGCACCGCTTATCATCCTCAGTCCGATGGACAAACCGAGCGTGTGAATCAAACTCTTGAAGATCTTCTTCGTGCATGTGTTCTTGATTTTGGTGGAAGTTGGGAAGATCATATTTCTCTTGTTGAATTTTCCTATAATAATAGCTTCCAATCTAGTATTTGTATGGCACCTTTCGAGGCACTTTACGGAAGGCCATGCCGATCTCCTTCGTATTGGCTTGAAGCCGGTGAGAAGTTGGTTTTAGGTCTAGATTTTATTCGGGATGCCACATAAAAGATTGACCTTATTCGACATAGGATGAAAGAAGCTCAAAGTAGACAAAAATCCTATGCCGATAATCGAAGAAGGAAATTAGAATTTTTTGTGGGAGATTTTGTGTTTATTCGTGTTTCACCTATGAAGGGTGTTGTGCGTTTCAATCGATCGGGAAAATTAGCACCTCGATATATTGGCCCATTCCCCATCACCGAACGCATTGGTTCCGTGGCTTATCTCCTTTTGTTACCGGCTCAATTTTCTACTATTCATGACGTGTTCCACGTCTCTCAACTACGGAAATGCCTTCGAGATTCCGATTCTATTCTTGAGCCCGGTGTTATTGAAGAAATTGAAGTTTCGCCTAATTTGACTTATGAGCAACATCCTATTCATATCATTGCTTCGGAAGTTAAATGCCTTCGAAATAAAGATGTTCCTCTTGTGAAAATTCAATGGTCCTCAAATCCTAAGGATTGCTCTTGGGAATCCAGAGAATTTATCGAGCGAACACATCCGGACTTGCTCTCTCTAGCTCCTTAAGGTGAACTTCTTATTTCAAATTTCTTCTTTTTGTGTTGATATGCTTTTATAGTTGTTACTTCTTTATTATTTCTTAAAGATTGCGAGGACACAATTTCTTTAAGGAGGGGAGTCTGTAACAACCCGCACATTTTACGATTGTATATTTTAAATGTTTTATTTAAATATAAAATCATTAATCGGATTAAAGTACAAAAAGCTACTTTTGTAAACAGTCGAATTGGGACTCGAGACCACCTCATTGAGTCCAAAATGGCGTTTGCGACATTTTTGAGTATAACCTTCGATATGTTTGGAGTAAGTTGAATTTTGCTATTTCTAAGTGGGCTTTTGGGTTTGGGTTTCACCCAACTCATTTTATTACCCTAACTCAGCCCCCTCTTCATCCATTCACTTATTCTTTTTGCAAACACTCAAGCTCAACTGAAATGGGGGAAGAGAAAGGGAAATAGAAACTCCAAGCCCTAGTTTTCATTTGCAAATCCAAGTTTTAGCTCCAAATTCAAGGTGAAGCTTAGGTAAGCATCTCCATCTCCTTCTCCATCTATCTCTCTCTCCAAATTCAGAAAATTCGTAAACCCTAACTTAGGAAATACTTGTTTTGATCTTAGATTGGAGCTTGTAGAGTTGTAGTGAAGAGTGGTTGATCTTCTCCTTGTGTTTGAGCTTCTTATCATTTGTTTTTGAGTTAAAAAGGTGAGTTTTTGAAACTCACATCTTTGTCTATTCTATCATTGTTGTTAGGTATGAATTCCTAACACTTATTCATGTTCATTTGCTTTTGATTTGAATTGATTTGGTGAACATTTCAATTTTTGGTGTTTTGAAGTCAAAACTTTGAAAATCCTAGCTTTGATTTGTGAACATGTTTTTGGTGGTGTATCGGAGAGCCTATAGGGGTCGGTTGTCGATTGGCAAAAACCTCTAAAGCCCATTGCTCGACCGGTTGCAAATGGTGAGAGTTTGCTCTTCATTTGATAAGCTGTAAAATAGTTTCAGCTCCAGCCAGTCGACTGGCCCCTTGCAGTCAGTCGACTGACTACAGGAACTGAAACTTTCGGGTTTCTGGTTCAGTCGAATGACCTGCTTGTTTTTGCCTATTTTTCTTGAGGTTCCAATTTTTATCGATCCGTGATTATCCGATTTATTGTTATCATTTATTATTGACTTTGATGACTTTTTTTTGGTATTTTTGAGAATATCCATTTTGATGGATTCGGTATCGATTTCTTTGGATTTGATTCATGTCTTCGAATGTGGATTTTGGTGATTGATTGTTTCTACAATCATTTTTGTGATTTATCACTTTAAAAATATAAAGGTTTTCTATACTAGTAGTAAATATTCAAACTCTTTTTCCAAAGTGGATTTCAACTCTTTTTTAAAATATAAAGCTTCTTTTCAAAACCATTTTCCAATCTATTAGTATATACAAACCTTTACCTCATTCGTATGAGAAAATCTAATTAAACGGCTTAGCAAAACAAGTGGTATGAAATGCTTGCGTTTACTTCGTCGGTTAGTTTTTGGACTTGATCGATTGAAACTCTTGTGATAATTTTCGAGTGGGAATCTACAATTTGTTCGTAAATATTTAAGTTAAGCTAGTGGTTATGGGACATGAAGCTAAACTCATATATTTACTAGCTTAGTGTAATCGACACTTTTTATTGATCGATGATGATCATTTTGTGATTTAGACTAGCGATGTGCGATGTTTATTTGTTTGTGTGGGGATTACAATCCCTGTTTGTGGGACTTCGATTCAATTTGGCGGGGTAGCAACCCGTGGTCTTCGGGCCGTTTGTGGAGCTTCGGCTCAAAATTTATGGTTAGCGACCATGGAATACCGTTCCGTTTGTGATACGCGTGTTGGTGGGTTTTCATGCTCCCGTTTGTGATAGGCCTTTCTCCCCCCCCCCCCCCTTTGTGATTTCTGGATTTCTAATTGATGATTTCTAGAATTTGTGTTTCACCAACTTTTGCGATTGGCATTAATATGTTTGTCAATACTTGTGGTTTGGTGAATTAAATAAAGAATATGATATTCTTTTTGGTGCTTTGAGATTCTTGAGATATTGTATGATTTTGTTGTTGTTTAAATCATACTTGTCCTAGTATGACATTATTGTTATCTTACGTTTTTATTATATCTCTACTTATATCTCATTTTTTAATGATAATTATAGCTAGACTGATCCATTTATTATTTTCTTATTAAATAATACTCGGGTCAGACCGAGATGTTATAAGTGCTTCTGCTTGACTCCTTATCTAGGATCATCTTCTGACTTTTGTCTAACTACACGGTTTTGTAGTTTTTGTTATTTTACATTAGAGATAGAGACTCCTTGATGTATAATTATTCTTTTGTCTAGCACATGTATCTATTCTTTTGTGATATTACGGATCTTATTTGACCACTACTCTGATGTACACTTTTATGTGTTATATTCATATCTGTTTCCGCCTTTGAGATATGAACATCTGTGACTGATTTATGTTATGCATATTTCTATATTTGTTTTTGAGGGTCCACTTAGCCACTGTGTTGTAGCTTTGAGTTTGTATTGGTATGTCAGATTTCCTCTTGAAATGAAATGCATGTTATACTATCTGACATATCGGTACTCGCACAAGGTAATTACACAGATGGTCACTACTCAACAGCCTTATTCTTCGTGCTAGTCGACGGCATTACTCAGTAGTGTCCTTGGCTAGCATGAGTATAGAGGTGGGCGTCACATGATTTAACCGAAAAAAAAATTGGATACAAAGGGTACAGGGGCAGGCTGAATTACAGAAGATGATAAATGTCAAATGAATGTTAGTGGTTGCTTTATTTTCAGGCGTTTGAAATTTGAAACCGTAGGGAAGAGTGTAGTCACGATTTACGGTACCGATACGACACACCGTTTACCATTTCCGTCGTATACCAGACCTCGAAACATAGAAGTGAATATACCACATCGATCAGCACGACGAGACGACCAAAATGGTATACACATATTAGTGGTACGATCATCCGATCAAAAGTTGATAATCGGTACCGATATACGTTGCTATTTCGTAGGGAAGAATCCAAACGGAGCTAGAAACGTCCGAAATTTGCAAAACGAATTACACAATCTTATTCAGAGTGTTCTAAATAAATTTTCTCATGTTGACATATTTAGGTTTCGGAACACTTTTAAATTCAACTGTTATTAACTGATTTAAATTGAAATAGAATTTCATAAGAAAATAAACTTCAATATTATCAGATGGAAATTTACCGTTTGCTATGTTTAAATAGACGTATTCCAATAAATAAATTTTTATTTTCAAATTTTATTGTTTAAAATTTCACAAAATTTCAATTAATTTAATAAATAAAATCGCTAAAATTTTTGGGTCGTTACACTCTCCCCCACTCAAAAGTTTTCGTCCCAAAAAGGAAGGACGTAGGAGAATAGAACAACCAGAAATAAAGGTAGATTGAAAGTCAAGATTAAACAAAAAAACTATATAAATTTTACTTGAATATTCATTTGAAAACTTCATTTAAAATTCAACTTTCTTTAATACTTTATTATTTTTTTCAAACCCATTTGTAATATCCCGGAAATTTTAACAATATCAATTTAATAATCTATTGAATAATTAAATTGATATGGATAATCTTTGATAATAAGATTTGAATTGAATTTAATAATCTGATTAAATTAGTATTAATTGATGCTTTTATTTTTAAAAGTTAATAAGATATTTTCTATTTGAATATATATATTTATTTATATATATTGTAAATAGAAAGCTTTGGAAAAAAATTGGGAATTTAGATTTAATTTAATATGACTTTTCAAAGTTATTTAAATTAATAATTTTATAGTTTTAAATATACTCTAAGTAAATATTTTTGTTTAAGAGATATTTTAACTTAAGTTTAAATAAATAAGATTTAACAAAAAAGGCTTGTTTTATTTCTTTTTAAAATATTACTTGATAATATAATCTCTTAGATAAATTATTTTAAGTATCAAATATGTTAATTTCAAATAGTAAGTATAATATATTATTTTTATAAATATAAATAGATTTTAAAGACTATGGAATTGTTATTTTTAAATTGATAAGTAGTTGTGTATATATATATATATAACTTGACTTTTTAAATTGAATCTTAGGATTTAATTTTATTTCAATTTGAATTTAAGCTTTGAAATTCAAAAGGATAAATATTTAAATTGTTTTGGAATTTTAGAATATTTGTATAAACTTTTATTTATAAATATAAATTAGTTTTGTTCTTTTAAAAGTTATATATATAGGTAAGTATTTTAATAAATAAGAAAAGGTTTTTTTTTATATACTTTTAAACTAAATAAAAATAAGATAAATACTTAAAAGACAAGTGTCATTTATCTAAAGCTTTGTCTTAACATGTGTAATGTAAGTAATCAATGTAATGACAAGTGTCTTTATTATTTTCATTTTTCTTTTATTTTTATAAAATCATAAATTTACATATATATAAACATTGGCATTTCTTTATTTCATTCTTTCTATTTTTCTTTTCAAAACCAAGAGAAACTAAAACCCTGTATGAATTCCTCAACAACAATCTATAAACCATTTTTCTAAAAACCTGTAATCAAATTTAGAAAGCCTGAAATTCTGTCACGACCCGACTTTCTATGCTCAGAAAGACGTATCGTGAATTAAGAAAGAAAGGGATAGAAGAAGAAAAGAAAGAAAAGAAAGAACTAAACAATATCAGAATCTCACAGCGGAACGAAACAAAATATAATATATCACATAACTATTACATAGTCTTTACATAATCAGAGTTATACGACTTATACATCACATATTAGACTGTGACGACCCAACTTTCTACTACCAGAAAATTGCATCATCTTTAAGAAAGAAAGGGGTGAGAAAATAGAAAAGATAGAGAAGAAGAAGAAACAACATCAGAATCTCAACAGCGGAACGAATAAAATATAATATATCACATAAGAGATTACATATTATCATATACATCAGAGTTACACAGATAATACAACACATACTAGACAGTTATAAACTCCTGTCTAGTTAATACAACTCAAATACAATACAGAGATACACACAGAGATACCATCACAGCGGAACACTATATATATATATCTACAACGCTGAAGCCTCCTGCTCCATTTGCTCCTCCAGAATTCGTCAAAGTAAACCTGAATCCCTTGGCTACCCGTAAAAATTTGGGTACCTGAGAGTTTAAGGAAAAACAGAAATAAACTCCGGGTCAGACATGGGTCTGGTATGAGTAACAGGTTAAAGTTGCTTAACTTTAAAAATCCTTTGAAAATAAAAGGTATCACGTAAGACTTCCCACACATAAACATGGAAAAGTTTTTACCTTACGCTAACCAAACATTTGATAGGAAATTCAGTGATATTATAGTAGGTCTAGGGTTTTCAAGTAAATATGAAATAGCTGAAATTGTTACATGATTAAATTCCAGCATACTAGCCACAAAGTGGGTAATACAATCAAAACCGTAAGGTCACGTAGGAAGATTGGGTTTCCAACAATGGCTGGGCTACTGGGGTACCGCCCGTCACAGTACGTGGCCTAGATCAGCGTACCGAGGAGTACGCCCGCTCCCCTACAACACAAGGCCGAAACCATTCCTTACTGAACAGTTCCGAACGAAACAACCCCAGCAGTTGTCGCGAATCAACTGCCCACAAACCGAATAAAAAGGGACATCTAGACAGGGGTATATCTCGCTCTCAAGTGGGTGCTACCCACGAAGCCTTGCTGCACCTCCCCTGTTTTAGCCATTCCCGGTTGATGAGGCTTGAGGTCACGATTACCTTTTAACAGAATTCATCACTTAGAATGCTCATCGCCCACCTGACGATGTTCTGAAAGCATTCAATCCATACAAGTTCGTTCCGGGTTCGAACGAAACCGAAGGCATTATCTCGTTACACTCATTTTGGAATCACCCTCAGAGTTAACGACAATAACCCTTGCACTCTGAATCACCATCTCGAGCCTATAAGTACTATCTCCGTCAAACTCATTACGGAATCACCCACAGAGTTATACTGACGAATAGTTCTTATATCTCGAGTCTTCACTTGCTCCAATTGAATTTCACGACCTAACGTTAATTTGGATCGATGTGGTTTTCGGGTCTCCAGACCTGGAATCCCGGTATACGGAAACCCGATCCCGGTCTCATCGAAATCCAAACCGTATCTTTTAAGGCCAAGTTGTTTTAAAGTTAAAACAGTTTAATTCAATTATCTATATACACAGAGATAGATAAATCACAATATTACAATGGATAATAACATCATCATCATAAACAGATAATCCATATTATCTACTCAAACAGATAATTAATAGTATCATACTTAAACAAGCATCCATATTACAATAGATATTACTCATCTCATATCTGAGATCACAATCAATCAAGGAAATCAATATCATCCATCATAAGCAATGATTAATAATCACACAATTTATAATTAATTTAAAATGAATTAAATTAATTACAAATCTCTAATTAATTTAAAGTAAATTAAATTAATTACTTCATTCTATAAATCATGCTTACTTAACCATTGATTAATTACAAATCAATTAATTAATCATTCTCTAGATTTCCATCTTAATTAATCATCCTAGATTAATTATCTTTTAATTACATTCGAGTAATTATTCTTTAATTAATTACACAAATTAATTATTTATAACCAAATACAGTAATTAATCTTTAATTACCCTATTTATTAATTAACCATAATTAATTACATTTATCCTTAATTAATTACAATTAATTAATTGCTTATAACACCTATTATTGATTAATTAATCTTACTAAACAATCCTTTAAATTTATCATTAATCATATAATTAATGATTCCTAATACATTTTAAATTAACTATTCCATTTACATTAATTACTCTAAGTAATTAATCTTTAACCATAATTATTAATCATTCTTGATTAATCTCATTCAGTAATTAACTACCCTTAATTACTTCACTTAATAAATTAATTACTCCTTAATTAATTTTCTAAATTAATCCCTTGATTAATTTTTCAAAGTAATTTAATCCAAATTACTATTATACTCAAAACATCTTAAATCAATTACATATAGTAATTATTATCAATTACTTTATTGAGTAACTTCACTTCATTAATTACATTTAAGTAATTATACTTATCAAATAATCCAATGATTTATTTACATTAATTAAACTAAATTAATTAACTTAAACAAATTGTTTTAACTCGATTAATTTTATTAATTAATAAATTCCTTAATTACTTCCGTTTAATAATTACACTTAAACATTTTCACAAATGTTTATCTTTAATTAATTTATCTAATTAATTATTAAAATTAATCACATGAATATACCAATTAATCAACTTAGATAATTCAAATTTATTTAATTCATTATCTTGAGTAATTAATTCCTTTAATTACACTTAAACAATTCCACAATTGATTTCATTTAATTAATCAATCTAATTAATTATTAAAATTTCATATTGATTAATTATAAAACAAATCTTGAGTTAATGACCATTATTACTATTAACAGTACTAAATTTCTTTCTTAAGAAATTTAACTTAGATAAACCCTTATTAATTCCAAATTAATTTATCCTTAACCAAATATTAATTAACCACTAATTATTTAATTAATTCAAGTTTTAAACCGTAACTTAATTAACCTTTAATTTCTTGATTAATTAACATTTAACCATTAGTTTAAAATCTAATTTATTCAAATTAATGATCTTAACTCCAATTTAATTACTTCTAATTAATTTACTTAAAACTTAATTAACGAGTTTAAAACTCATAATTACTTAATTAATCCAGTTATTAAATAAATTTGTCAATCTATTTAATTAACTTAATAATTTAATGGATCCAATCACTAAATTCCACTTTACAAATTTTAAACTAAATTTCCTTTTAAAATTTCAAATCATTAAAGTATATTTTAACTTTAACTTATTTACCTCATTTTAAAAGTTATAAACTTTAGTCTATTTCAAAACCTAAGATTCAAATTCAAATTGAATTCAGATTTAAAAATTCTGATTTAAACTGGATTTTAAATTTGTTTCAGATTTTAAATTGTATTTTGAAATCAAGAAACTGCCAGGCTAAATTTTAACAAAAGCCTGGAACACAACATACTCAAATCGACCAACTGCTCCGAGTCGTCTCTTCCCTTACTTCGAGTATCACACTCAATAACTCGAGCAATACCCGAGTCAAATCCTCGTCTCCCCCAAAGAAAGACAGAGCCAAGGAAACGTGCACGTGCACGTGTACTTCGCCGGCGTTCATCTCCGGCCTACCCCACGTCGTCGAACAAGTCGACGTTCCTATCCACATCCATTTCCGATCATCCAACTACAACCAAATCGACCGGAAACAAAAACGAGCTCCAACCCAATAACTGGCACGAAGACGAACCCTGATATCACCGCATTCTCACAACCCCGACCACCTGATGGTCAACATCTCCGGCCAATGACTCGTCATCCATCCAACCATCATTTCCCAAGACCACATGCCGCTCGATCAACCCTGGGGAGAAAACGAATCAAATCAAAAACTACCACCAAAACTAGGTTTCCGAGCAAAAATTGCTCACCGCCTTCACCACGTTCATCGAACCACCATACGAACATTTTTCCTGCAACCACCCTTCACTCTTGCACCTTCGTCCAAGACCCCATCCACCACCAACCCGTGTATCATCAGAGATCGACAAAAACCCACTTTTCGATCAACCCAAAACTGCACTTCCAATCCCTATCTAAAAATTTTGATTCAAGCTTTAAAAATCATGTTTTAGTGTACGAATTCCATTTACATACTTGAATCCATGAATTACCAAGTTGAATTTTGACTGATTTAAAGTTTTACTAAGTGGTTCAGTATTTCCAGAGCTAAATGCAAATTGTTTAAACTTTTACAAATTTTAAAACTAAAGCCTATGATATAACAAATATATTTATTCAAACTTAGGTCTAAGTCAAATCTTAAATCAGGAATAAGTAAACTTTGGGTTAACTTTGAACCTGGAACTAAAGTCAGGAAACAATCCAGACAGGGAGCAATGTACACACATACCCATTCATATATACACACTGAAATATCTTAAAACCTTCTTAAGTTCATAAAATAAGCATACAACCCTTCAGTATATACTTAAAACATTTAAGTGTGATGTTACTCACCTGAGTTATCCAGAACAGAGTTGTTTTATTTATATTTTTGGACAGGCTGTGGAATTTGCTAACTGGAAATCTCCCTTCTCTTGATCTCTAGTTTAAGTTGGTTTCTGTTGATTGTTGTTATAATATTTTTGAAAAGTTGTTTATCACAGATATAAAATAAACAACAAATTAATACCTTAAATTTAAGAAAATAGGCTACTCACTATATTTGGACAGAGCTTTCATTTTGAACAGGCTTTGAGATTGAAATCTGAAGCAAGCTGAAACCTCCTATGCTTTATCTTCTGTTTGACTTAATTTTTGTTTTTAAGTTGAAGTTGTTTAAATTGTTGATAATATGTATCTCAGGCTTGCTCAGTGATGATGCTCGAACTGGTATGAAGAGAAGTTGATATACAAAGCTTTACAGAGATATGAAGACAGGTTGCTAGATTTGATAAAAGTTTCAAGTTGATATTTGTAAACCAATGTACAGGTTATATTATTATGTTTGTACGCAAAACAGAGATATTTTTCCTTTTGGTGGCTGAGAGATGAAAATTTATGTACTAGAGGTGATAAGGCTTTAGCTAGCATTAAATGCCATTGTCCACTTTCTTCTTTTGCAAGCCATACATATATATGTTTACTTACTTTCCAGCCTTCATACTTAGATTATTTGACTAGGCAGATAAATTTTTATTATGTTTCTTGCTTTTTAGCCTGCACTTAGTTGATTTGTTTGTACAAACATGTATATTTTTATTTGTTCATACTTACCTTAACTTGTTCATACTGAATGTATTATATTTGTTTCTTGATTCATATTGGACTGTATTCATTTGTGTCTTCTGTTGCAAGCTTTTGTTATATAATTTTGTTTGAATGTTTACTTTATATATAAAACTTATCCTATCTATATATTTGTTTATACATGTATTCTTTGTTATTGTTTGTTACACATTTCTTACTTATCTTATTTGTTCATATTTAAATATATTCCTTAGCTAGGGTCTTATTACTTTATACTAGAAATGGAATTCTATATTTATTTTGTTGTTATATTTTAGCTATGAGTTTTACTTTACATTATATAATTCATATAATTTATCTTATATATTTCTATTCCCATTTTACCTTAAATATTTATAAAAGAGATTATAACTTCCTATTATTATTTAATAAACTCATATCTCATATTTACTAAACAATATTTTAAAATAAACCTTTTATTTATCTTACCATAAGCTAAGATATAATTTAAATCAATCAAACATTTATCTTAACTATTAAAAACCATATGGTTACTTATTTAATAGCTTCATATTAAATTTAATCAAATTTCCAAATTATCAAAAAATATTTGAATTATAAAACAAGATTTACTTATTTCTTATATTTTAAACAAAGCTTATCAATTTACAATATATATAAACTTATATACATTATAAATAGAAAACACTTTATTTAGCTTTTAAAAGATAAATTCTCAATTTAAATGTTTATTAAAAGAAGAATTATCAAATCAATTCAAATTTACCAACAGAATCATCAAATCAATTTAATTTTAAATGCAGATTATTAAATTGATATTGTCAGAAATTCCGGGATGTCACATTCCTCCCCTCTTAAAAGAATTTCGTCCCCGAAATTTTAAACAAAGGTAATTTAATAATCTAATTAAAGCTTTAATTTTAAAACACAAGCATATATTAATTATACGCTAACAACCATAGCAAACAACTCATCCAAACAAACAAATCTAACTATCCAGACAAAATTCTGGATAGAGCTACCTAGAGTTTCCCAAGTAAAAATACCGGGGTACTCGCTCTACAGAATCCAAACAATCACTACTAAGCTACAGAGCTCCTACTCATCTAGATCTACAAAACCAAATAGATATCAGACTACAGACGAGTCTGACTCAACAACCAAACCCTCTAGAACTGCTGGTTCCAAAACCAGAGATAGATCATACACGTACTCCCTCAGAGATACGTGAAACTCATCGAATTTCAGTTGTCCAAACTGACAATTCACTCCAGAAGATCAAACACTTATCCTCAGAAAACAACAGAAAAGATCCGAGATATCTCGGGGCTGGCTTCCCAGTCTTACCAACTTGAAACCCCTTCGATCTGAGAGAACTTACTCAAAACCAAATCCTCGACTTCGAAATCCAAATTCCTCCATCTTATATCCACAAAACCCATCTGACGATCCTGGCTGCCCCTATCCCTACTGATGAGCTCAACCTTCGCTGATGCCTCAAAACAACTCATCACAATGATCCACTCACAATCAATCCAAGAACACAGCCTCTACTATCATCAGTAGAAAACAACTTCTCCTATCCGGAAAAGAAAAACAGATGCACTCCCAACTGCTTCCGCTGCACAACTCTGATCTGAGTAGAAGAATTGCTGATGGTACACCCGAGCACAAACCGGACAACACATCCCAAAAATATGGTTCAACAGATCCATAAAGAAGAAAACTCAGAAATCCCGAAAGATATCTGACAAGCCAAGAGAACACTCCACTATCGCAAGTCACTTTTGCGATCAATCCAACCCAATATCCAAAGAAAAACTGCTCTCTCTTTACCAATCAGAACAGCTTAAGCTTATCTAGCCAATCCACCGAAGAAATGGATCCACTCTGCTGCTTCTGAACTTCACTTCTAGAAAACTGCTGACAGACGACCTCCTGCCTACCCATAGAACAAACAGAACTACAAATGCTGCCACTGCTGCCAAGGACATCCTAAACCAAACTCCTTGAGAAACTCAGGCCTCAAAGCCAAACAAAACACCCAGCTGAACACAGCCACAACACCTATGCAGACACACTTCCTTATACTTGGCCCAACGAAACTTCTTCGGAGACATCCATAGTCACTGTGTCTCATCACACAGCTACTAATTCCTGCGATATCCAGATACCACTACTAGCTTCTACTCAACTGTCAGAATCCAAATCCTACTCATTCAAATTTGCACTTCAAAAATAGACTCCGAATCCTACAGATTCCCTCCAGAAATTGGTGAAATCCTTACACCATAACAAAGATTCACTCGAGACAGTATTGGGTCTACGGTCTCGGCAGATACACTTCCAACCTCAACAAACTCCAACTATTGGTAGTCGTGTTATACACACCACTACCCTATCTACCTTTATAATTTATATTGGAAAACCCGAACAGGTAACCCAACAGATAGGTAGAAATAAAGATATATATATATATATATCAAAATTACAAATACGCTCTCTCAAGATAGACACCACTCCAGAACTTAGGTATTCGCTCAACCTATGCTCTGATACCACGTGTGACGACCCAACTTTCTACTACCAGAAAATTGCATCATCTTTAAGAAAGAAAGGGGTGAGAAAATAGAAAAGATAGAGAAGAAGAAGAAACAACATCAGAATCTCAACAGCGGAACTAATAAAATATAATATATCACATAAGAGATTACATATTATCATATACATCAGAGTTACACAGATAATACAACACATACTAGACAGTTATAAACTCCTGTCTAGTTAATACAACTCAAATACAATACAGAGATACACACAGAGATACCATCACAGCGGAACACTATATATATATATCTACAACGCTGAAGCCTCCTGCTCCATTTGCTCCTCCAGAATTCGTCAAAGTAAACCTGAATCCCTTGGCTACCCGTAAAAATTTGGGTACCCGAGAGTTTAAGGAAAAACAGAAATAAACTCCGGGTCAGACATGGGTCTGGTATGAGTAACAGGTTAAAGTTGCTTAACTTTAAAAATCCTTTGAAAATAAAAGGTATCACGTAAGACTTCCCACACATAAACATGGAAAAGTTTTTACCTTACGCTAACCAAACATTTGATAGGAAATTCAGTGATATTATAGTAGGTCTAGGGTTTTCAAGTAAATATGAAATAGCTGAAATTGTTACATGATTAAATTCCAGCATACTAGCCACAAAGTGGGTAATACAATCAAAACCGTAAGGTCACGTAGGAAGATTGGGTTTCCAACAATGGCTGGGCTACTGGGGTACCGCCCATCACAGTACGTGGCCTAGATCAGCGTACCGAGGAGTACGCCCGCTCCCCTACAACACAAGGCCGAAACCATTCCTTACTGAACAGTTCCGAACGAAACAACCCCAGCAGTTGTCGCGAATCAACTGCCCACAAACCGAATAAAAAGGGACATCTAGACAGGGGTATATCTCGCTCTCAAGTGGGTGCTACCCACGAAGCCTTGCTGCACCTCCCCTGTTTTAGCCATTCCCGGTTGATGAGGCTTGAGGTCACGATTACCTTTTAACAGAATTCATCACTTAGAATGCTCATCGCCCACCTGACGATGTTCTGAAAGCATTCAATCCATACAAGTTCGTTCCGGGTTCGAACGAAACCGAAGGCATTATCTCGTTACACTCATTTTGGAATCACCCTCAGAGTTAACGACAATAACCCTTGCACTCTGAATCACCATCTCGAGCCTATAAGTACTATCTCCGTCAAACTCATTACGGAATCACCCACAGAGTTATACTGACGAATAGTTCTTATATCTCGAGTCTTCACTTGCTCCAATTGAATTTCACGACCTAACGTTAATTTGGATCGATGTGGTTTTCGGGTCTCCAGACCTGGAATCCCGGTATACGGAAACCCGATCCCGGTCTCATCGAAATCCAAACCGTATCTTTTAAGGCCAAGTTGTTTTAAAGTTAAAACAGTTTAATTCAATTATCTATATACACAGAGATAGATAAATCACAATATTACAATGGATAATAACATCATCATCATAAACAGATAATCCATATTATCTACTCAAACAGATAATTAATAGTATCATACTTAAACAAGCATCCATATTACAATAGATATTACTCATCTCATATCTGAGATCACAATCAATCAAGGAAATCAATATCATCCATCATAAGCAATGATTAATAATCACACAATTTATAATTAATTTAAAATGAATTAAATTAATTACAAATCTCTAATTAATTTAAAGTAAATTAAATTAATTACTTCATTCTATAAATCATGCTTACTTAACCATTGATTAATTACAAATCAATTAATTAATCATTCTCTAGATTTCCATCTTAATTAATCATCCTAGATTAATTATCTTTTAATTACATTCGAGTAATTATTCTTTAATTAATTACACAAATTAATTATTTATAACCAAATACAGTAATTAATCTTTAATTACCCTATTTATTAATTAACCATAATTAATTACATTTATCCTTAATTAATTACAATTAATTAATTGCTTATAACACCTATTATTGATTAATTAATCTTACTAAACAATCCTTTAAATTTATCATTAATCATATAATTAATGATTCCTAATACATTTTAAATTAACTATTCCATTTACATTAATTACTCTAAGTAATTAATCTTTAACCATAATTATTAATCATTCTTGATTAATCTCATTCAGTAATTAACTACCCTTAATTACTTCACTTAATAAATTAATTACTCCTTAATTAATTTTCTAAATTAATCCCTTGATTAATTTTTCAAAGTAATTTAATCCAAATTACTATTATACTCAAAACATCTTAAATCAATTACATATAGTAATTATTATCAATTACTTTATTGAGTAACTTCACTTCATTAATTACATTTAAGTAATTATACTTATCAAATAATCCAATGATTTATTTACATTAATTAAACTAAATTAATTAACTTAAACAAATTGTTTTAACTCGATTAATTTTATTAATTAATAAATTCCTTAATTACTTCCATTTAATAATTACACTTAAACATTTTCACAAATGTTTATCTTTAATTAATTTATCTAATTAATTATTAAAATTAATCACATGAATATACCAATTAATCAACTTAGATAATTCAAATTTATTTAATTCATTATCTTGAGTAATTAATTCCTTTAATTACACTTAAACAATTCCACAATTGATTTCATTTAATTAATCAATCTAATTAATTATTAAAATTTCATATTGATTAATTATAAAACAAATCTTGAGTTAATGACCATTATTACTATTAACAGTACTAAATTTCTTTCTTAAGAAATTTAACTTAGATAAACCCTTATTAATTCCAAATTAATTTATCCTTAACCAAATATTAATTAACCACTAATTATTTAATTAATTCAAGTTTTAAACCGTAACTTAATTAACCTTTAATTTCTTGATTAATTAACATTTAACCATTAGTTTAAAATCTAATTTATTCAAATTAATGATCTTAACTCCAATTTAATTACTTCTAATTAATTTACTTAAAACTTAATTAACGAGTTTAAAACTCATAATTACTTAATTAATCCAGTTATTAAATAAATTTGTCAATCTATTTAATTAACTTAATAATTTAATGGATCCAATCACTAAATTCCACTTTACAAATTTTAAACTAAATTTCCTTTTAAAATTTCAAATCATTAAAGTATATTTTAACTTTAACTTATTTACCTCATTTTAAAAGTTATAAACTTTAGTCTATTTCAAAACCTAAGATTCAAATTCAAATTGAATTCAGATTTAAAAATTCTGATTTAAACTGGATTTTAAATTTGTTTCAGATTTTAAATTGTATTTTGAAATCAAGAAACTGCCAGGCTAAATTTTAACAAAAGCCTGGAACACAACATACTCAAATCGACCAACTGCTCCGAGTCGTCTCTTCCCTTACTTCGAGTATCACACTCAATAACTCGAGCAATACCCGAGTCAAATCCTCGTCTCCCCCAAAGAAAGACAGAGCCAAGGAAACGTGCACGTGCACGTGTACTTCGCCGGCGTTCATCTCCGGCCTACCCCACGTCGTCGAACAAGTCGACGTTCCTATCCACATCCATTTCCGATCATCCAACTACAACCAAATCGACCGGAAACAAAAACGAGCTCCAACCCAATAACTGGCACGAAGACGAACCCTGATATCACCGCATTCTCACAACCCCGACCACCTGATGGTCAACATCTCCGGCCAATGACTCGTCATCCATCCAACCATCATTTCCCAAGACCACATGCCGCTCGATCAACCCTGGGGAGAAAACGAATCAAATCAAAAACTACCACCAAAACTAGGTTTCCGAGCAAAAATTGCTCACCGCCTTCACCACGTTCATCGAACCACCATACGAACATTTTTCCTGCAACCACCCTTCACTCTTGCACCTTCGTCCAAGACCCCATCCACCACCAACCCGTGTATCATCAGAGATCGACAAAAACCCACTTTTCGATCAACCCAAAACTGCACTTCCAATCCCTATCTAAAAATTTTGATTCAAGCTTTAAAAATCATGTTTTAGTGTACGAATTCCATTTACATACTTGAATCCATGAATTACCAAGTTGAATTTTGACTGATTTAAAGTTTTACTAAGTGGTTCAGTATTTCCAGAGCTAAATGCAAATTGTTTAAACTTTTACAAATTTTAAAACTAAAGCCTATGATATAACAAATATATTTATTCAAACTTAGGTCTAAGTCAAATCTTAAATCAGGAATAAGTAAACTTTGGGTTAACTTTGAACCTGGAACTAAAGTCAGGAAACAATCCAGACAGGGAGCAATGTACACACATACCCATTCATATATACACACTGAAATATCTTAAAACCTTCTTAAGTTCATAAAATAAGCATACAACCCTTCAGTATATACTTAAAACATTTAAGTGTGATGTTACTCACCTGAGTTATCCAGAACAGAGTTGTTTTATTCATATTTTTGGACAGGCTGTGGAATTTGCTAACTGGAAATCTCCCTTCTCTTGATCTCTAGTTTAAGTTGGTTTCTGTTGATTGTTGTTATAATATTTTTGAAAAGTTGTTTATCACAGATATAAAATAAACAACAAATTAATACCTTAAATTTAAGAAAATAGGCTACTCACTATATTTGGACAGAGCTTTCATTTTGAACAGGCTTTGAGATTGAAATCTGAAGCAAGCTGAAACCTCCTATGCTTTATCTTCTGTTTGACTAAATTTTTGTTTTTAAGTTGAAGTTGTTTAAATTGTTGATAATATGTATCTCAGGCTTGCTCAGTGATGATGCTCGAACTGGTATGAAGAGAAGTTGATATACAAAGCTTTACAGAGATATGAAGACAGGTTGCTAGATTTGATAAAAGTTTCAAGTTGATATTTGTAAACCAATGTACAGGTTATATTATTATGTTTGTACGCAAAACAGAGATATTTTTCCTTTTGGTGGCTGAGAGATGAAAATTTATGTACTAGAGGTGATAAGGCTTTAGCTAGCATTAAATGCCATTGTCCACTTTCTTCTTTTGCAAGCCATACATATATATGTTTACTTACTTTCCAGCCTTCATACTTAGATTATTTGACTAGGCAGATAAATTTTTATTATGTTTCTTGCTTTTTAGCCTGCACTTAGTTGATTTGTTTGTACAAACATGTATATTTTTATTTGTTCATACTTACCTTAACTTGTTCATACTGAATGTATTATATTTGTTTCTTGATTCATATTGGACTGTATTCATTTGTGTCTTCTGTTGCAAGCTTTTGTTATATAATTTTGTTTGAATGTTTACTTTATATATAAAACTTATCCTATCTATATATTTGTTTATACATGTATTCTTTGTTATTGTTTGTTACACATTTCTTACTTATCTTATTTGTTCATATTTAAATATATTCCTTAGCTAGGGTCTTATTACTTTATACTAGAAATGGAATTCTATATTTATTTTGTTGTTATATTTTAGCTATGAGTTTTACTTTACATTATATAATTCATATAATTTATCTTATATATTTCTATTCCCATTTTACCTTAAATATTTATAAAAGAGATTATAACTTCCTATTATTATTTAATAAACTCATATCTCATATTTACTAAACAATATTTTAAAATAAACCTTTTATTTATCTTACCATAAGCTAAGATATAATTTAAATCAATCAAACATTTATCTTAACTATTAAAAACCATATGGTTACTTATTTAATAGCTTCATATTAAATTTAATCAAATTTCCAAATTATCAAAAAATATTTGAATTATAAAACAAGATTTACTTATTTCTTATATTTTAAACAAAGCTTATCAATTTACAATATATATAAACTTATATACATTATAAATAGAAAACACTTTATTTAGCTTTTAAAAGATAAATTCTCAATTTAAATGTTTATTAAAAGAAGAATTATCAAATCAATTCAAATTTACCAACAGAATCATCAAATCAATTTAATTTTAAATGCAGATTATTAAATTGATATTGTCAGAAATTCCGGGATGTCACATAGACAGTTATAAACACCTGTCTATCATACATCTCAAACATCACAGAGATACAGACTCAATACAAACACAGCGGAAACACCATAATATATCTATACGCCGAAGCCTCCTGCTCCATTGCTCCTCCAGAATATTCGTCAAAGCTAAACCTGAATCCCTTGGCTACTCGTAAAAATTTGAGTACCCAAGAGTTTATAAAACAGAAATAAACACTTGGGTCAGACATGGGTCTGGTGTGAGTAAACGGTTAGATTACTTAACTTTGAAAACTTTTGAAAACAAAAGTATCACGTAAGACTCCCCACAAATAAACATGGGTAAGTTTTTACCTTACGCTAACTAAAACGTTTGATAGGAAATCTGATTGTATTATAATAGGGTCTAGGATTTTCAAGTAAAATACAGAAATAGCTGAAATGCTTACATCTCACATTCCAACATAGTTGGGCACAACTAATACGTACGGCACTTATTGGAGTTTGGATTCCATACAATGGCAGGGCTACTGGGGTACCGCCCGTCACAGTACGTGGCCTAGATCACCGTACCGAGGAGTACGCCCGCTCCCCTGCAACACAAAGCCGGAACCATCCCTTACTGGATAATCCCGAACAAGATAATCCCGTAGTTGGCGCGACCAACCACACACTAAGCCGAATAAAAGAAAAGGGACCTCTAGACAGGGATCTATCTTGCTCTCAGTGGGTGCTACCCACGAAGCCTTGCTGCACCTCCCCTGTTTTAGCCATTCCCGGTTGATGAGGCTTGAGGTTACGATTACCTTTAATCAGAACATATCACTTAGAATGCTCATCGTCCACCTGACGATGTGCTGAAAGCATTCAATCCATACAAGTTCGTTCCGGGTTCGAACGAAACCGAAGGCATTATCTCGTTACACTCGTTTTGGAATCACCCTCAGAGTTAACGACAATAACCCTTGCACTCTAAATCTTCATCTTCACTTGAGATTCACGACCTATCGTTAATTTGGATCGATGTGGTATTCGGGTCTCCAGACCTGGAATACCGGTATACGGAAACCCGATCCCGGTCTCATCGAAATCCAAAACGTATCTTTTAAGGCCAAGTTGTTTAAAGGTTTAAACATTTAAACTTATTCAGGATGATATAAACAAATAGATAAATCATATTATCACAATTGATAATTCATATCAACATTCATCTCACAAAGCAGCATATATCATATATATATATGAGATATTCAAATCATCCAATATCAACCAATCACCCAATATCAAACATCCAGTATTAATCAATTATCTAAACAGAATTGATTAACTCTAATCAATTTAATTAACCTTTAATTAAATTAATTACTATTCTTTAATTACTTGGATTATCTTAATCCTGCTCACTATCATTAATTAATTACAAATTAATTAATTAAACATCTAAATGATCTTTCTTAATTAATCTCCTTTGATTAATTATCTTTAATTACATCAAGTAATTATCCTTAACCATATACAGTAATTAACCTTTAATTACTATCATTAATTACAATAACTAATGAACCTTCATTTATTTATTAACTATAATTAATTATATTAATCCTCAATTAATTACAATTAATTAATCATATTTAAATTAATTACTTTTATTAATCAACCTAGATTAATTCCATTAATTATATTAATAATCCTCTAATAACTTAATTAATTAATTAATTAATTAATCTTTAATTAACTACATTCTTTAATCAGTTGTTATTGATCAATTAATCCTAATTAATCAATCCTTAATTACATTATTTATTATATAAATTAATGATCCTTAATTACTTCCTTAATTAATTACTTTCTTTTTAATTAATTACCTTAACTAGTAATTAATCATATTATTAATTAACCTTAATCCTTTAATTAATTAATTACTCTTTAATTAATTAACTTCAATTCAATTTTATTAATTATCCTTTAATTAATAACAGTAATTGATTAACCTTTAATTAATTTCATTTAATTACTTCCATGAGTAATTCTTCTTAATTTAATTACATTCAGTAATTACCCATTAATTACTTTACTAAGTAATTACACTTAATTAATCATAAATGATTATCTTAACTAATTAGACTAATTAATTAACCTAAAATTAATTACATTAATTAATTAATCAATAAAACATCACTTGACCTTTAATTAATTCATTTACCATCCACTAATTACTTTATTAAGTAATTATCCTTAATTACAAATAGTAATTAAGCCTTAATTTAGTTATTAATTATCCTTAATTAAACTCAAATTATTTACTTTATTAAAACTCATTTAAAAATTAATCATAAAATTAAAATGAAATTTTACTTTAAAACAATTCAAACCCTTAATTTTTATTATACTTAAAATCTTTGAAAATGCTTTCCAAACATGTTTAATAAATTAAACAATTATTTATCTTTGAAATAATTATCATTTTCTTTAAGCTTATCCATTTAAAATAAAACTTGAAATCTATTTTAAAACATTTCTTTATAATTTCTTTTGAATATAGCTTTAACTTAAAAACCTTGTTTTTACTTTGCTTTTAAACTCGAAAACATTTGTAAATCACTCTCAGATTTAAAAACCCAGAACAATCCGAGTCATACCCTTTGCAAACCCGAGTAACCCACTAAAACTCCCGAGTCTTCCCTGAGTCCACGCGAAACCATCAGCTTCGAGTCGACCGTGAAATTTTACGAGACTTCCCCGAGATAACTTCTTCTTCCCCAAACCTTCAAACTCCAGTACATTCAAACGTGTACGTGCACGTGGTGCACTTGCACCATCGCCGCCGACTATAGATGATCGTCGCGGCCATACTCATTGACCACTCGAACCACCTTGATCAAGAATCCCAACCCAGATCATACGAAAATACATTAAAACAAAATCGAGCTCAATCTCGATCAACTGGAAAACACCATGGCCGTAAAAACCTCTTCTTCCATCGCCTCCGACCTCGAGATCAACTTCCGATCCACCCAAAGCCATGCTACATTCCCACGAACCTTTTCCTACCCTTGCGATCAACTCCGATGATCCACCAACGCCACACGAAGCTCAGCAACCATTACACCCAATTCGATACGCCGAACCCTAGATCACCTCATTCCGACCACCACGGCCAAAAGTAAAATCAACCACTATTTTTCCGATGATCTACACTCTACTGGCCACCTCCAGACCCAACCTCAACGCAAACTTCAACGCCGATCATCGTAAATCGACAAAAATGCCCATTCTGATCAACACAGAATTTCACAACTATTTCTAATCTAAAAATCATGATTCTTCTTTCTAAATTCATTGTTTTCCACGACGAATTCAATTATATAATCCAATCTAAAAATTATGAATATTGATTTTTGACTTATCTCTGGTTATCACTGCAATTTCTAATTTTTAAATTAATTGCTAGATTAAAATTCCAGGAACTATTTTTAGAATTGTTACCATGTTGTTATAATCATATTTCATTACCAAATCCAAGTACAAAATCAATGGTATGTGTAAATAAAAATTGTCTAATGAAAATGATGCCTACAAATAAAAATGACAGAGCAGTGTTTACTGACATAATATCTAGACATACATATGCATTCAAACCAAAGCATTTTCTATAAACATTTATACCATATTTCTACATCATTTCATCACAAGCAACTAAGTTAAAGTCCCAAATTTCAAACTGTTTTTAAAATTTATGTTTACTCACCTTATTAAATTTGCAGAGCACAGCAGTATTAATACTTCTAGGTTCTGGATAAGATGCTTTGAGTGCTAGCTATTGAAATCCCTTTGCATGTTTGAAATCTTTGATTTAAAGCTGCTGAAACTTGTATTGGATCATCCATTTTAGTTGCAGTAGGTTTGAATATTGCAGATTTCTAATTTCTGGTTTGATTTTGCAGTGAAGAACTTGCATTTGATTTTGTTTTCTGGCAATACTTTTGATTCCTCTTTGTTGTTTAATGTTGAATCTAATTTAGTTGCTTGATCTTCTACTTGTTTGTAGATTTGTATTCCAGGTTGAAGATTGGAAATCAATTTGATTTTATTTCTTTTCAGTTTTTAGTTTAGGAAGAAGAAGACATTTTAGAAAGGAGAAAGATTTGAACTGGAAAGAAAAATAAATCGGTTTCTCTAATACAATAATCCTTTTATAAATCTAAATTTCTAAATAAAAGGAAATGTTGCCACTTGTATTTTTATTAGTATTACAAATGTCCCAACTTGGTCTATGTGTTTACAAGTGTTAAAATCAATGCCTAATTATGTTTAAATCCTTGTCTTAAAAGTATTTATGTTTTCTTAATTATGTAATATGAATATGTATTGATATTTATCAATTTAAGTTTTATTTATTTACTTACAAACTATTTTAGTTTAAGAGATATTAAAAGAAATGTCTAATTAAATCTATATATATACTTATAACCATTTTAAATTAAACACTTTAAAAGAAAACAAAAGTAAAACTTTGATTAAACTTATTTTAAACTATCATATTTAAAACAAACATTTATCTTATATTTGAAAACAATGAATTAATCTTTAACTTTTGAAAGATATTAAATTTAAAACAAAGCTTTTAAAATTACAATTCATACATATATTCCTACTATATATATTATCAATACATTAAATTAAATTTCAAAACAATTTCAAATTATAACATATACATATATATTACAATTTGAAAACACATCTTTTATTTGAAACAAAAGATTTCATATTCACAATACATATATATACTAATATATATATTATAAATAGAATATAATTTTATTAGCTTTGGAAGATAAATCTTACAAAATTCAAATTGTCAGAAAAGATCTAATATTACGAAATTAAATATTGCCAGATTAAATATTTATTAGCCTTTAAAAGATTAAATTACCAATTTAAATTAAAATTATAAGGGAAAATTATCAATCCAATTAAATTATTAATAAAGATTATTAAATTCATATTGCCCAAAATCCCGGGTTATCACATTCCTCCCCCCTTAAAAGAATTTCGTCCCCGAAATTAAAAGCAAAGATAATTTAATAACCCAGCAAAGATTTTAATCTTAATCAGCAAAGCATACCTATCATCCAATTTCTATCAATCAAAGCAACCAATCAAATAATCTAATCTAACTAACTATTCTGACATAAATCAGAATAGACTTCAAAATACTATCTCGAGTTTCCCAAGTATAAATCACCGGGATACTCGCTCTACAGAATCTAAACTAACAACACCACTATGATCCAGAGCTCCTCTCTTCTCTAGATCCACCAATCTGAACAAAATATCAGACTATACTCAAATCCAGCTCAACTTCCAAATCCAACTGAACTGCTGATTCCACAATCAGTAATAAATCATACATGTACTCCCTCAGAGATACGTGAAATAGAATGGATTCCAGATATCCAAACTGGCCATTCAACCCTGTAGACAAAGAATTACTCCTCTCAAGAACACAAGAAAATTCCAAAATATTTTGGAGCTAGCTTCCAGACTTACCAAATCTTATAGCTCTTATAATCGAGGAAAATTTAAAACAATTTCCAATCTCCAACTCCGAATTCCAAACTTTGTCTCATATCTGCATAACTCACCAGCTGATCCTGGGCTACCTCATCTCTTCCTGATCAGCTCAACCTTTGCTGATGCTTTTTGAAACAACTGGACCAAGAACAAAATTATTTTCAAATCTGCTGAAATCCATAAATTCTACTCCACAAGAAATAGAAGACTGAACTTCCTTCTTCTAGATTCCAGAAAATTCTATACACACTTAGAAATTCATATAAACTTCTTGTAGAAATCTGAGGTTACTTCCTTTCTTGCACAGCAACTACCTTTGCTTCCGCTGCACAACTCTTATTCTGAAGTAAATGACAATGTCGATGAACTTGAGCACAACCCAGATCCACAAACAAGCGGGAACATTGGTTATCTTAAAGACATAACCAACTTCTCAAAGAATAGATGAGTCCTCGGTCAAGGGTACTGTCTTCAGCTATCCTTGGCTAGAGGAAACTCGAAACTAGAAGTAGAAGAGAAAACACAGATACTCCATAAAATTCTAAGATACTTCACCAAATCCTTCTCTAGGAACCAAATCGATAAAAACTAAATCTTTGACCTCTTCGATAACTTTTACTTCCTCTTGAGATGTCTCAATTTTATACAAAAGATTACTCAAGATGAACTCTCAAAATAATCGCAATTCACTTTTGCGATCCTACCTAGTTCGGATTCCAAAGAAACTGTTCTCTCTTTACTAATTAAAACAGCCTTAAACTTTTCCAAACAAGGTTAACCCTTCAAGAAAACATTCACCATCTTCCCGGACTGCTGATAGAAGAATCACAAAGATTCCGGTACCATCGAAGAAACGAACCACACTGCTGCTTCCAAACTCTATCTCGACAGTACACCGAACACTCCGAGCTGCACTGCTATCACAGCTAACCAAGAACTTCTAATCCAAAGGCTTCTCAAAACTAAAACCATCAACAAACTTCTCAACGAATCTCCGAGATGGCCGACATCCAAAAGAAATTCGGCTCCAAACCAATCGCCAATAACTTACTCTTCTTAAGGGAACAATGAGACCATGTCCGAAGAACAACTAATCGACCTTAGTCCCATACTTCAAAATAGACAAAACTCTCTTACTTGATATCAGAGAATTCCTATACAGTCAAGTCTTTCCTGCGGTAGACATCAACTGTTCCTCCAATACCTTCTTAATCTTGTTCCAAAAAGAAAATCTCCTTCGGGAACATCCATAGATACTGCGTCTTATCACATAGCTACTCCTTCCTGAAGTCGCCAAGCTACCATCACTTACTTCTGCACAACTGATAGATTCAACTCTAAAAAATCTGCTCACCCGAGCACAAACAATCTTACATTCCAATAATGGACTCCGAATCTTGAAAAGGATTTTCTTCAGAGATCCGAGACATCCTTACTCCATACTGCCAACTTACTCGAGATGATATTGGGTTTACAGTCTCGATATATACTTCCAACCTCAAACATTCAAACTCCAACTATTGGTAATTGTGTTACACACACTACCACCTTATCTACCTTTATAACTTATATTGGAAAACCCGAACAGGTAACCCAATAAATAGGTAGAAATACATATATATATATGTTTAAAATGATATTTTTTTTTTTTTATATAGAAATTATTTCTAGGTAAAATTATTTCATTTACCTCTTTAAAACAATATTGTGTCCGTTGGCCTGGTTCAAGTGTTTAGAGATCCCTATCAATAACGTTAGCTACTCGTATTGACCAGAATCCATATACCACTCAACCGATCAATTAACACAATATAAAATCATTTTTATATAACTAACAATTACGCGCTCTCAAGATAGACACCACTTCAGAGCCTAGGTATTCACTCAACCTACTGCTCTGATACCATCTGTCACGACCCGACTTTCTATGCTCAGAAAGACGTATCGTGAATTAAGAAAGAAAGGGATATAAGAAGAAAAGAAAGAAAAGAAAGAACTAAACAATATCAGAATCTCACAGCGGAACGAAACAAAATATAATATATCACATAACTATTACATAGTCTTTACATAATCAGAGTTATACGACTTATACATCACATATTAGACAGTTATAAACACCTGTCTATCATACATCTCAAACATCACAGAGATACAGACTCAATACAAACACAGCGGAAACACCATAATATATCTATACGCCGAAGCCTCCTGCTCCATTGCTCCTCCAGAATATTCGTCAAAGCTAAACCTGAATCCCTTGGCTACTCGTAAAAATTTGAGTACCCAAGAGTTTATAAAACAGAAATAAACACTTGGGTCAGACATGGGTCTGGTGTGAGTAAACGGTTAGATTACTTAACTTTGAAAACTTTTGAAAACAAAAGTATCACGTAAGACTCCCCACAAATAAACATGGGTAAGTTTTTACCTTACGCTAACTAAAACGTTTGATAGGAAATCTGATTGTATTATAATAGGGTCTAGGATTTTCAAGTAAAATACAGAAATAGCTGAAATGCTTACATCTCACATTCCAACATAGTTGGGCACAACTAATACGTACGGCACTTATTGGAGTTTGGATTCCATACAATGGCAGGGCTACTGGGGTACCGCCCGTCACAGTACGTGGCCTAGATCACCGTACCGAGGAGTACGCCCGCTCCCCTGCAACACAAAGCCGGAACCATCCCTTACTGGATAATCCCGAACAAGATAATCCCGTAGTTGGCGCGACCAACCACACACTAAGCCGAATAAAAGAAAAGGGACCTCTAGACAGGGATCTATCTTGCTCTCAGTGGGTGCTACCCACGAAGCCTTGCTGCACCTCCCCTGTTTTAGCCATTCCCGGTTGATGAGGCTTGAGGTTACGATTACCTTTAATCAGAACATATCACTTAGAATGCTCATCGTCCACCTGACGATGTGCTGAAAGCATTCAATCCATACAAGTTCGTTCCGGGTTCGAACGAAACCGAAGGCATTATCTCGTTACACTCGTTTTGGAATCACCCTCAGAGTTAACGACAATAACCCTTGCACTCTAAATCTTCATCTTCACTTGAGATTCACGACCTATCGTTAATTTGGATCGATGTGGTATTCGGGTCTCCAGACCTGGAATACCGGTATACGGAAACCCGATCCCGGTCTCATCGAAATCCAAAACGTATCTTTTAAGGCCAAGTTGTTTAAAGGTTTAAACATTTAAACTTATTCAGGATGATATAAACAAATAGATAAATCATATTATCACAATTGATAATTCATATCAACATTCATCTCACAAAGCAGCATATATCATATATATATATGAGATATTCAAATCATCCAATATCAACCAATCACCCAATATCAAACATCCAGTATTAATCAATTATCTAAACAGAATTGATTAACTCTAATCAATTTAATTAACCTTTAATTAAATTAATTACTATTCTTTAATTACTTGGATTATCTTAATCCTGCTCACTATCATTAATTAATTACAAATTAATTAATTAAACATCTAAATGATCTTTCTTAATTAATCTCCTTTGATTAATTATCTTTAATTACATCAAGTAATTATCCTTAACCATATACAGTAATTAACCTTTAATTACTATCATTAATTACAATAACTAATGAACCTTCATTTATTTATTAACTATAATTAATTATATTAATCCTCAATTAATTACAATTAATTAATCATATTTAAATTAATTACTTTTATTAATCAACCTAGATTAATTCCATTAATTATATTAATAATCCTCTAATAACTTAATTAATTAATTAATTAATTAATCTTTAATTAACTACATTCTTTAATCAGTTGTTATTGATCAATTAATCCTAATTAATCAATCCTTAATTACATTATTTATTATATAAATTAATGATCCTTAATTACTTCCTTAATTAATTACTTTCTTTTTAATTAATTACCTTAACTAGTAATTAATCATATTATTAATTAACCTTAATCCTTTAATTAATTAATTACTCTTTAATTAATTAACTTCAATTCAATTTTATTAATTATCCTTTAATTAATAACAGTAATTGATTAACCTTTAATTAATTTCATTTAATTACTTCCATGAGTAATTCTTCTTAATTTAATTACATTCAGTAATTACCCATTAATTACTTTACTAAGTAATTACACTTAATTAATCATAAATGATTATCTTAACTAATTAGACTAATTAATTAACCTAAAATTAATTACATTAATTAATTAATCAATAAAACATCACTTGACCTTTAATTAATTCATTTACCATCCACTAATTACTTTATTAAGTAATTATCCTTAATTACAAATAGTAATTAAGCCTTAATTTAGTTATTAATTATCCTTAATTAAACTCAAATTATTTACTTTATTAAAACTCATTTAAAAATTAATCATAAAATTAAAATGAAATTTTACTTTAAAACAATTCAAACCCTTAATTTTTATTATACTTAAAATCTTTGAAAATGCTTTCCAAACATGTTTAATAAATTAAACAATTATTTATCTTTGAAATAATTATCATTTTCTTTAAGCTTATCCATTTAAAATAAAACTTGAAATCTATTTTAAAACATTTCTTTATAATTTCTTTTGAATATAGCTTTAACTTAAAAACCTTGTTTTTACTTTGCTTTTAAACTCGAAAACATTTGTAAATCACTCTCAGATTTAAAAACCCAGAACAATCCGAGTCATACCCTTTGCAAACCCGAGTAACCCACTAAAACTCCCGAGTCTTCCCTGAGTCCACGCGAAACCATCAGCTTCGAGTCGACCGTGAAATTTTACGAGACTTCCCCGAGATAACTTCTTCTTCCCCAAACCTTCAAACTCCAGTACATTCAAACGTGTACGTGCACGTGGTGCACTTGCACCATCGCCGCCGACTATAGATGATCGTCGCGGCCATACTCATTGACCACTCGAACCACCTTGATCAAGAATCCCAACCCAGATCATACGAAAATACATTAAAACAAAATCGAGCTCAATCTCGATCAACTGGAAAACACCATGGCCGTAAAAACCTCTTCTTCCATCGCCTCCGACCTCGAGATCAACTTCCGATCCACCCAAAGCCATGCTACATTCCCACGAACCTTTTCCTACCCTTGCGATCAACTCCGATGATCCACCAACGCCACACGAAGCTCAGCAACCATTACACCCAATTCGATACGCCGAACCCTAGATCACCTCATTCCGACCACCACGGCCAAAAGTAAAATCAACCACTATTTTTCCGATGATCTACACTCTACTGGCCACCTCCAGACCCAACCTCAACGCAAACTTCAACGCCGATCATCGTAAATCGACAAAAATGCCCATTCTGATCAACACAGAATTTCACAACTATTTCTAATCTAAAAATCATGATTCTTCTTTCTAAATTCATTGTTTTCCACGACGAATTCAATTATATAATCCAATCTAAAAATTATGAATATTGATTTTTGACTTATCTCTGGTTATCACTGCAATTTCTAATTTTTAAATTAATTGCTAGATTAAAATTCCAGGAACTATTTTTAGAATTGTTACCATGTTGTTATAATCATATTTCATTACCAAATCCAAGTACAAAATCAATGGTATGTGTAAATAAAAATTGTCTAATGAAAATGATGCCTACAAATAAAAATGACAGAGCAGTGTTTACTGACATAATATCTAGACATACATATGCATTCAAACCAAAGCATTTTCTATAAACATTTATACCATATTTCTACATCATTTCATCACAAGCAACTAAGTTAAAGTCCCAAATTTCAAACTGTTTTTAAAATTTATGTTTACTCACCTTATTAAATTTGCAGAGCACAGCAGTATTAATACTTCTAGGTTCTGGATAAGATGCTTTGAGTGCTAGCTATTGAAATCCCTTTGCATGTTTGAAATCTTTGATTTAAAGCTGCTGAAACTTGTATTGGATCATCCATTTTAGTTGCAGTAGGTTTGAATATTGCAGATTTCTAATTTCTGGTTTGATTTTGCAGTGAAGAACTTGCATTTGATTTTGTTTTCTGGCAATACTTTTGATTCCTCTTTGTTGTTTAATGTTGAATCTAATTTAGTTGCTTGATCTTCTACTTGTTTGTAGATTTGTATTCCAGGTTGAAGATTGGAAATCAATTTGATTTTATTTCTTTTCAGTTTTTAGTTTAGGAAGAAGAAGACATTTTAGAAAGGAGAAAGATTTGAACTGGAAAGAAAAATAAATCGGTTTCTCTAATACAATAATCCTTTTATAAATCTAAATTTCTAAATAAAAGGAAATGTTGCCACTTGTATTTTTATTAGTATTACAAATGTCCCAACTTGGTCTATGTGTTTACAAGTGTTAAAATCAATGCCTAATTATGTTTAAATCCTTGTCTTAAAAGTATTTATGTTTTCTTAATTATGTAATATGAATATGTATTGATATTTATCAATTTAAGTTTTATTTATTTACTTACAAACTATTTTAGTTTAAGAGATATTAAAAGAAATGTCTAATTAAATCTATATATATACTTATAACCATTTTAAATTAAACACTTTAAAAGAAAACAAAAGTAAAACTTTGATTAAACTTATTTTAAACTATCATATTTAAAACAAACATTTATCTTATATTTGAAAACAATGAATTAATCTTTAACTTTTGAAAGATATTAAATTTAAAACAAAGCTTTTAAAATTACAATTCATACATATATTCCTACTATATATATTATCAATACATTAAATTAAATTTCAAAACAATTTCAAATTATAACATATACATATATATTACAATTTGAAAACACATCTTTTATTTGAAACAAAAGATTTCATATTCACAATACATATATATACTAATATATATATTATAAATAGAATATAATTTTATTAGCTTTGGAAGATAAATCTTACAAAATTCAAATTGTCAGAAAAGATCTAATATTACGAAATTAAATATTGCCAGATTAAATATTTATTAGCCTTTAAAAGATTAAATTACCAATTTAAATTAAAATTATAAGGGAAAATTATCAATCCAATTAAATTATTAATAAAGATTATTAAATTCATATTGCCCAAAATCCCGGGTTATCACAAATTCATTTCTCAAATCTGAAAATCAAAAGCCTACAAACCATATTCATTTACAAATCTGCAAACACTTCCTCAAAACTAGAAATCAATCCAAACATGTAAACCCTGTAACCAAGTTGCAAAACTGAAATCATCTCAACAACATAAAGTTTCCAGTAACATGCAAATCATTTTCTTCAATCTGGATTCAATTCAAGAAACTAGTATGCATTCTTTTCAAATCTGCATCATCTTCAAAAAAAAAAAGACTGTCTTCATTTTCAACACTGGAAGCCTGCATGCAAGTTTCAGTAGCAATCACTCAAGTTTTAAATCAAATGAGGCATGCAAGTTAAAGTTTCAAAGCAAGGCATTCCAGTTTAAAGTCAAAACTGTTTCAAGTTTTCAAAAAGCTTTTCAAATTTAAAGAGGCTGCCTCTGTTTCAATGAATATCAGGTGAGTAACATTACTGTTTCTAAAAGTAGGTTATGAATAAGATTGCATGATAAATCCTTGTGATAAATATGCATTGTTTGTATGTATAAGTAGAAGTTGCTGTGAAAACAATGGATGTATTGTATGCATGTATGGTTTGATATGTTATTGCCTGTTCTAGTATGCCAGTTTTAAATCCTGATCAAAATCAATGATTCCTTGTTCGAATCCTTATTAAGACTTAAGATTTAAACAAAATATGGGTATGTAACATAAATTATAATTTGAAATTTTATTTAATAAAATAAAAATAGAAACTGTATTGTCTCTGGAAAGGAAAATAAAACAGGACAAATATTTTGTAAGTGGGAAATTTAAATTCCAGATTCATTGATCCAGGAGTATAAGTTGATTACTTATACTAAAACTCGATTTTTAAAACATAAATCATAATTCTTAGTTTGGTAATAAGAGTGCAGTTCTGTGATGAACTAAAAAGGGGGAAACTTGAAATTCTGGTGATCTATTGATATTAAAAGGTCGGGATTGTTCCTGGGGGTAGAGGAGCAATCAGAGAAGCTTGGAAAAATAGTTGATGGTGATGCAAATCCTTTTGGTAGCCGTGGTGATGGTTTCTTTCCTGTAGCCCTAGTTTTAAGTTAGGCTACAAATTCGTTTCGTTTGTTTTCGTTGATGGATCGAGCTTTATGATACTTTGGGAAATTGAAGCTTTGAGGTAGTTGAAGCGATGACCGGAGTTGGAGGAGTTCTGGTGGTCGGGTTTGTGAAGACGAGGCGATGTCAGGTGGTTGGTTGGTCGCGAGTCAGTGTTGCCAGGTTTTGTTTTAGTCGAATTCGAGTTCGAGAGGGATCAGAGAGGAACTGATGGATGGGATCGAAGCTGGAGGTGATGTTCGACTTGTTCGTCGATGCAGTGATGACCGGAGGCGTTGATCTTGGCCGTGCACGTGCACACGATTTGATGTCTGGTGAAGTCTGGGATTTTAACAGAGGGGTGCTCGAGTTTTTCTCGAGTTTTGTTCGAGTGATGCTCGAAGTTTTTAGGTGTGCGACTCGAAAGAATTTTGAGGGGTCTCGAATATTTTTAGTGGTTGCTAGGTTTTTGAAAAACCTGTCTGTTTAAATTTAACTAAACTTAAATTTGTAAGAAAGATTAAAAACTGGAAGTTAAGTCAAAGTTTTAATACTTGGAGTAAGGTTTAGTTTTGAATTTTAGATGGAGAAATAAAATAAGTTTTATAAATTTAAATATGAATTTGTTTAGCACCCTTTTAAACTTCTTTATGAATGAGTATTTCTTTAACTTGTAAATTAAAAGAGATTTAGAAATGTTATTTTAAACGTTGTTAAAGATAATTTGTTTTCAATTTAAATCTTTAAATTTAAAATGAAATTTTGAAGGTAAAATTAAAGTAAATTGATTTAAAATACTTTGTAAATGAATAACTTGATTATTAATAAAACAAAGTTTTATCTTAAAGTAAATTAGAGATTTGTGTTCATTAAATTTATAAGGAAATTTAATGGATAATTAATTTATTTGATTAATTAATCATTTGGATTAATTAATAGATAATTAAAGGTTTAAACTAATTAATTAACGATTAAGATTAATTAATTAGAATAATTAATTTGTAATTAAGGATTATAAATTAGAATATTAATTAATGATTAAGAATTAATAAAGTAATTAAAGATTAATTAAGTTATGGTTAATACTTAATTAATTAAATAATTAATGTTTAATTAATTGGTTATTAAGATTTATTAATTTGAAATTAATAATAATTAATATAAGTTAATTATTTAAGAAAAGTAATTAAATAATTGTTAATGAAGGTCATTAACTATGGATTATTAAATAATTAATTTATGTAATTAATTTTAATAATTAATTAGATTAATTAATTTAAAGATAATCATTTGTGAAATTGTTTAAATGGAATTACTTAATGGAAGTAATTAAGAATTAATTACTTATTGTAATTAATTGAAGTTAATTTGATTAGTTAAGTTAATTAATTAAGTTTAATTAATTTAGAATAATCAAGAATTGATTTGATAAATAATTACTTAATGTAATTATTAAGGTATGATTATTTAAGGAAGTAAATAATAGATAATTACTGGAAGTAATTAATTAAATGGTGATGTATTAATGTAAGTAATTTGAGTTTAATTACTTGTGAATTAATCAAGGGATTAATTAAGAAATTAATTAAGGAATAATTAATTTAGTTAATAAAAGTAATTAAGGGAAGTTAATTACTAGATGAGATTAATCAAAGAGTGATTAATAAATGTTGTTTAATTAAAGGTTAATTACTTAATGTAATTAATTTAATTAAAGTAATTAATAATTAAAAATGTAATTAAGGGTCATTGATTAATATAATTAATAATGTAATTAAGGATTGATTAATTAAGATTAGTTAATCAATAATAAGTGATTAAAGTAATTAATTAATTGTAATTAATTAAGGATTAATGTAATTAAATATAGTTAATTAATTAATGATGTAATTAAAGATTAATTACTGTAATGTTTTAAGTTAATTAATTTGTGAAATTAATTAAGAATTAATTACTTAAAGTAATTAAAGGATTATTAATCAGGAATGATTAATTAAGATGGATACTTAGAGTAATGATTAATTAATTGGTTTAATTAATAATTAAGTAAGAAGGATTTATAAAATGAAGTAATTAATTTAATTCAATTTAAATTAATTAGAGATGATATAAATCATTACTTATGAATGGGTGATAGTATTGAATACTTGGCATTGATTGATATCTCTGATGAGATATATGCTGTATGATATGGATGTTAGTTGAATTGTATGGATTATCTGATAATGTTGATTATCTGTTGTGAATTATCTTTCTTTGTGTATAAAGATAATTGAATTGAATTGTTTTAACCTTTAAAACAACTTGGCCTTAAAAGATACGCTTTGGATTTCGATGAGACCGGGATCGGGTTTCCGTATACCGGATTTCCAGGTCTGGAGACCCGAATACCACATCGATCCAAATTTACGATAGGTCGTGAATCAAGTGAAGATGAAGATTCAGAGTGCAAGGGTTATTGTCGTTAACTCTGAGGGTGATTCCAAAACGAGTGTAACGAGATAATGCCTTCGGTTTCGTTCGAACCCGGAACGAACTTATATGGATTGAATGCTTTCAGCACATCGTCAGGTGGACGATGAGCATTCTAAGATAGATGTGTTCTTTTTAAAGGTAATCGTGACCTCAAGCCTCATCAACCGGGAATGGCTAAAACAGGGGAGGTGCAGCAAGGTTAGTGGGTAGCACCCAAGTAGGACAAGATTACCTCTGTCTAGATGTCCCTTTCTATTTTCGACTTAGTGGTGCGGTTGCTGATCCCAACCGTGAGGTATCTTGTGCGGGAATTATCCAGTAAGGGATGTTCCGACCTTGTGTTGCAGGGGATTGGGAGTGATCCTCGGTACGGTGATCTAGGCCACGTACTGTGACGGGCGGTACCCCGGTAGCCCTGCCATTGTATGGAATCCAAAATCCAATAAGTGCCAACGGACTTGATTGTATAACCCACTTTGTGGCTAGTATGCTGGAATTTAATAATGTAACAATTTCAGCTATTTCATATTTATTTGAAAACCCTAGACCCTATTATAATACAATTGAATTTCCTATCAAATGTTTTGGTTAGCATAAGGTAAAAACTTACCCATGTTTATTTGTGGGGAGTCTTACGTGATACCTTTTCTTTCAAAAAGGTTTTGAAGTTAAACAAGTTTAACCTGTTACTCACACCAGACCCATGTCTGACCCAAGTTGTTTATTTCTGTTTTATAAACTCTTGGGTACTCAAATTTTTACGAGTAGCCAAGGGATTCAGGTTAGCTTTGACGAGTAATCTGGAGGAGCAATGGAGCAGGAGGCTTCAGCGTTGTAGATATAGATAGTAGTTTCCGCTGTGTTGATCTTGTTTAGATCTTTGTTTTGTATTGAGATGTAATAACTAGACAGATGTTTATAACTGTCTAGTATATGATATGTAATCTGTGTAACTCTGATAAGTGTTGTATATGATACTATGTAATATTTATGTGATATAATATATTTTGTTCGTTTCCGCTGTGAGTATTTGTGTTTGTTTCTTTTCTCTTCTTCTCTTTTCTACTTCTCACCCCTTTCTTTCTTATTAGCGATACGACTTTCTATGGAGAGAAAGTCGTGGTCGTTACAGTGGTATCAGAGCATAGGTTGAGCGAATGCCTAAGCTTTTGGTTAGTTGAATATCAGAGCACTAGGTTGAGTGAATACCTAGGTTCAGAAGGATTGTTCATTAGAGATAGGATCTGTAGCAACCTATTTGAGTCTGAGTATATATATATATACGAGAGCGCGTATTTGTTAGTTATATAAAATGGTTTTATATTGTGTTAATTGATCGGTTGAGTGGTATATGGATTCTGGTCAATACGAGTAGCTAACGTTATTGATAGGGATCTCTAAACACTTAAACCAGGCCAACGGACACAATATTGTTTTAAAGAGGTAGATGAAATAATTTTACCCAGAAATAATTTCTATATAAAAAAAATATATCATTTTAAATATATATATTTATGTATTTCTACCTATTTATTGGGTTACCTATTCGGGTTTTCCAATATAAGTTATAAAGGTAGATAAGGTGGTAGTGTGTGTAACACAATTACCAATAGTTGGAGTTTGAATGTTTGAGGTTGGAAGTATATATCGAGACTGTAAACCCAATACTGTCTCGAGTAAGCTTTGCTGTGGTGAAGGATTTCATCGATCTCCGAAGGAAACTGTAATGGTTCGGAGTTTATCTTTGAAGTTTGGATGAGTAGAGTTGGATCTGTCGATGAGGCAGAAGTGAGTGATGGTACCTTGATACCTCAGGTAATAGTAGCTGTATGATGAAATACAGTGACGATGGATGTTCCTGAAGATGTTTTCTTTGGAACAAGATTAAGGAAGTGTGTATGCTTCGGTGTTGTGGCTGAGTTCAGCATGAAGTTTCTGCTTTGGTTTGGAGTTCGAGTTTCTCGAAGAGCTTTGGATAGGAGCATCAGTGTCAGCAGTGCAGCTCGAAGTTTTTTGGATGAGCAGTTTTTCTGGAAGTGAAGTTCAGAAGCAGCAGAGTGGATCCATTTCTTCGATAAATTGGATAAATAAGTGTAAGCTGTTCTGATTGGTAAAGAGAGAACAGTCTGTTTGGAATTAGGATGGGTTGATCGCAAAAGTGACTTGCGATTGTCTGAGTGTTCTCTTGTGTTGTCAGAGTTTTTCTGGATGTCTTCAGGGAAGTCAGAAGTTTGTCCGCATCTGAAGGTTGAGTTTTTTCTTATCGACTGGATTCCAGGAGTGATACCGGTGGTTCAGTCTAGTGGAAGGATGTTTCCTAGAGATGGAGTTGGTGAAGCAACTCAAGTTGATGAAGTATCTGAGTTTTTTTTTTATGGATCAGTGAACCTTATTTCTGGAATGAGTTGTCCAGTCTGTGCTTGTGTTCTACCTCAGATCAGAGTTGAGCAGCGAAAGTAGTTTGGAGTGTATCTCTGGATGGGAGAAGTAAGTTTAGAATCTACTGATGTTGTGAAGTAGAGTTGTGTTTGGATCTCGTCTGTGTTCTGATTTGGATAAGTAATTGGTCTACTTGGTTGAATTGTCAGTTTGGATAACTGGAATTCATTGTGTTTTACGTATCTCTGAGGGAGTACGTGTTTGATCTATCTCTGGTTTTAGAATCAGCAGTTCTGGAAGTTTGGTAGTTAAGTCAGACTCGTCTGTAGTCTATAGTCTGATATTCTGTTTAGTTCTGTAGATATAGATGAGTAGGAGCTTTATAGTTTAGTAGTATTGATTGTTTAGATTGTTTGTAGAGCGAGTATCCCGGATATATATATATACTTGGGGAAACTCGAAGAATTTTATCTAGAATTTAGTCTAGATAGTTAGAATTGTTTGATTCGATGATTTGGTTGCTATGGTTGCTAGCATATGGATGATAGTAGATGCTTGTGTTTTGAATTTAAATCTTTAATAAGATTATTAAATTACCTTTGTTTAAATTTCGGGGACGAAATTATTTTAAGGGGGGAGGAATGTAATATCCCGGAAATTTTAACAATATCAATTTAATAATCTGTTGAATAATTAAATTGATATGGATAATCTTTGATAATAAGATTTGAATTTAATTTAATAATCTGATTAAATTAGTATTAATTGATGATTTTATTTTTAAAAGTTAATAAGATATTTTCTATTTGAATATATATATTTATTTATATATATTGTAAATAGAAAGCTTTGGAAAAAAATTGGGAATTTAGATTTAATTTAATATGACTTTTCAAAGTTATTTAAATTAATAATTTTATAGTTTTAAATATACTCTAAGTAAATATTTTTGTTTAAGAGATATTTTAACTTAAGTTTAAATAAATAAGATTTAACAAAAAAGGCTTGTTTTATTTCTTTTTAAAATATTACTTGATAATATAATCTCTTAGATAAATTATTTTAAGTATCAAATATGTTAATTTCAAATAGTAAGTATAATATATTATTTTTATAAATATGAATAGATTTTAAAGACTATGGAATTGTTATTTTTAAATTGATAAGTAGTTGTGTATATATATATATAACTTGACTTTTTAAATTGAATCTTAGGATTTAATTTTATTTCAATTTGAATTTAAGCTTTGAAATTCAAAAGGATAAATATTTAAATTGTTTTGGAATTTTAGAATATTTGTATAAACTTTTATTTATAAATATAAATTAGTTTTGTTCTTTTAAAAGTTATATATATAGGTAAGTATTTTAATAAATAAGAAAAGGTTTTTTTTTATATACTTTTAAACTAAATAAAAATAAGATAAATACTTAAAAGACAAGTGTCATTTATCTAAAGCTTTGTCTTAACATGTGTAATGTAAGTAATCAATGTAATGACAAGTGTCTTTATTATTTTCATTTTTCTTTTATTTTTATAAAATCATAAATTTACATATATATAAACATTGGCATTTCTTTATTTCATTCTTTCTATTTTTCTTTTCAAAACCAAGAGAAACTAAAACCCTGTACGAATTCCTCAACAACAATCTATAAACCATTTTTCTAAAAACCTGTAATCAAATTTAGAAAGCCTGAAATTCATTTCTCAAATCTGAAAATCAAAAGCCTACAAACCATATTCATTTACAAATCTGCAAACACTTCCTCAAAACTAGAAATCAATCCAAACATGTAAACCCTGTAACCAAGTTGCAAAACTGAAATCATCTCAACAACATAAAGTTTCCAGTAACATGCAAATCATTTTCTTCAATCTGGATTCAATTCAAGAAACTAGTATGCATTCTTTTCAAATCTGCATCATCTTCAAAAAAAAAAGACTGTCTTCATTTTCAACACTGGAAGCCTGCATGCAAGTTTCAGTAGCAATCACTCAAGTTTTAAATCAAATGAGGCATGCAAGTTAAAGTTTCAAAGCAAGGCATTCCAGTTTAAAGTCAAAACTGTTTCAAGTTTTCAAAAAGCTTTTCAAATTTAAAGAGGCTGCCTCTGTTTCAATGAATATCAGGTGAGTAACATTACTGTTTCTAAAAGTAGGTTATAAATAAGATTGCATGATAAATCCTTGTGATAAATATGCATTGTTTGTATGTATAAGTAGAAGTTGCTGTGAAAACAATGGATGTATTGTATGCATGTATGGTTTGATATGTTATTGCCTGTTCTAGTATGCCAGTTTTAAATCCTGATCAAAATCAATGATTCCTTGTTCGAATCCTTATTAAGACTTAAGATTTAAACAAAATATGGGTATGTAACATAAATTATAATTTGAAATTTTATTTAATAAAAAAAAATAGAAACTGTATTGTCTCTGGAAAGGAAAATAAAACAGGACAAATATTTTGTAAGTGGGAAATTTAAATTCCAGATTCATTGATCCAGGAGTATAAGTTGATTACTTATACTAAAACTCGATTTTTAAAACATAAATCATAATTCTTAGTTTGGTAATAAGAGTGCAGTTCTGTGATGAACTAAAAAGGGGGAAACTTGAAATTCTGGTGATCTATTGATATTAAAAGGTCGGGATTGTTCTTGGGGGTAGAGGAGCAATCAGAGAAGCTTGGAAAAATAGTTGATGGTGATGCAAATCCTTTTGGTAGCCGTGGTGATGGTTTCTTTCCTGTAGCCCTAGTTTTAAGTTAGGCTACAAATTCGTTTCGTTTGTTTTCGTTGATGGATCGAGCTTTATGATACTTTGGGAAATTGAAGCTTTGAGGTAGTTGAAGCGATGACCGGAGTTGGAGGAGTTCTGGTGGTCGGGTTTGCGAAGACGAGGCGATGTCAGGTGGTTGGTTGGTCGCGAGTCAGTGTTGCCAGGTTTTGTTTTAGTCGAATTCGAGTTCGAGAGGGATCGGAGAGGAACTGATGGATGGGATCGAAGCTGGAGGTGATGTTCGACTTGTTCGTCGATGCAGTGATGACCGGAGGCGTTGATCTTGGCCGTGCACGTGCACACGATTTGATGTCTGGTGAAGTCTGGGATTTTAACAGAGGGGTGCTCGAGTTTTTCTCGAGTTTTGTTCGAGTGATGCTCGAAGTTTTTAGGTGTGCGACTCGAAGGAATTTTGAGGGGTCTCGAATATTTTTAGTTGTTGCCAGGTTTTTGAAAAACCTGTCTGTTTAAATTTAACTAAACTTAAATTTGTAAGAAAGATTAAAAACTGGAAGTTAAGTCAACGTTTTAATACTTGGAGTAAGGTTTAGTTTTGAATTTTAGATGGAGAAATAAAATAAGTTTTATAAATTTAAATATGAATTTGTTTAGCACCCTTTTAAACTTCTTTATGAATGAGTATTTCTTTAACTTGTAAATTAAAAGAGATTTAGAAATGTTATTTTAAACGTTGTTAAAGATAATTTGTTTTCAATTTAAATCTTTAAATTTAAAATGAAATTTTGAAGGTAAAATTAAAGTAAATTGATTTAAAATACTTTGTAAATGAATAACTTGATTATTAATAAAACAAAGTTTTATCTTAAAGTAAATTAGAGATTTGTGTTCATTAAATTTATAAGGAAATTTAATGGATAATTAATTTATTTGATTAATTAATCATTTGGATTAATTAATAGATAATTAAAGGTTTAAACTAATTAATTAACGATTAAGATTAATTAATTAGAATAATTAATTTGTAATTAAGGATTATAAATTAGAATATTAATTAATGATTAAGAATTAATAAAGTAATTAAAGATTAATTAAGTTATGGTTAATACTTAATTAATTAAATAATTAATGTTTAATTAATTGGTTATTAAGATTTATTAATTTGAAATTAATAATAATTAATATAAGTTAATTATTTAAGAAAAGTAATTAAATAATTGTTAATGAAGGTCATTAACTATGGATTATTAAATAATTAATTTATGTAATTAATTTTAATAATTAATTAGATTAATTAATTTAAAGATAATCATTTGTGAAATTGTTTAAATGGAATTACTTAATGGAAGTAATTAAGAATTAATTACTTATTGTAATTAATTGAAGTTAATTTGATTAGTTAAGTTAATTAATTAAGTTTAATTAATTTAGAATAATCAAGAATTGATTTGATAAATAATTACTTAATGTAATTATTAAGGTATGATTATTTAAGGAAGTAAATAATAGATAATTACTGGAAGTAATTAATTAAATGGTGATGTATTAATGTAAGTAATTTGAGTTTAATTACTTGTGAATTAATCAAGGGATTAATTAAGAAATTAATTAAGGAATAATTAATTTAGTTAATAAAAGTAATTAAGGGAAGTTAATTACTAGATGAGATTAATCAAAGAGTGATTAATAAATGTTGTTTAATTAAAGGTTAATTACTTAATGTAATTAATTTAATTAAAGTAATTAATAATTAAAAATGTAATTAAGGGTCATTGATTAATATAATTAATAATGTAATTAAGGATTGATTAATTAAGATTAGTTAATCAATAATAAGTGATTAAAGTAATTAATTAATTGTAATTAATTAAGGATTAATGTAATTAAATATAGTTAATTAATTAATGATGTAATTAAAGATTAATTACTGTAATGGTTTAAGTTAATTAATTTGTGAAATTAATTAAGAATTAATTACTTAAAGTAATTAAAGGATTATTAATCAGGAATGATTAATTAAGATGGATACTTAGAGTAATGATTAATTAATTGGTTTAATTAATAATTAAGTAAGAAGGATTTATAAAATGAAGTAATTAATTTAATTCAATTTAAATTAATTAGAGATGATATAAATCATTACTTATGAATGGGTGATAGTATTGAATACTTGGCATTGATTGATATCTCTGATGAGATATATGCTGTATGATATGGATGTTAGTTGAATTGTATGGATTATCTGATAATGTTGATTATCTGTTGTGAATTATCTTTCTTTGTGTATAAAGATAATTGAATTGAATTGTTTTAACCTTTAAAACAACTTGGCCTTAAAAGATACGCTTTGGATTTCGATGAGACCGGGATCGGGTTTCCGTATACCGGATTTCCAGGTCTGGAGACCCGAATACCACATCGATCCAAATTTACGATAGGTCGTGAATCAAGTGAAGATGAAGATTCAGAGTGCAAGGGTTATTGTCGTTAACTCTGAGGGTGATTCCAAAACGAGTGTAACGAGATAATGCCTTCGGTTTCGTTCGAACCCGGAACGAACTTATATGGATTGAATGCTTTCAGCACATCGTCAGGTGGACGATGAGCATTCTAAGATAGATGTGTTCTTTTTAAAGGTAATCGTGACCTCAAGCCTCATCAACCGGGAATGACTAAAACAGGGGAGGTGCAGCAAGGTTAGTGGGTAGCACCCAAGTAGGACAAGATTACCTCTGTCTAGATGTCCCTTTCTATTTTCGACTTAGTGGTGCGGTTGCTGATCCCAACCGTGAGGTATCTTGTGCGGGAATTATCCAGTAAGGGATGTTCCGACCTTGTGTTGCAGGGGATTGGGAGTGATCCTCGGTACGGTGATCTAGGCCACGTACTGTGACGGGCGGTACCCCGGTAGCCCTGCCATTGTATGGAATCCAAAATCCAATAAGTGCCAACGGACTTGATTGTATAACCCACATTGTGGCTAGTATGCTGGAATTTAATAATGTAACAATTTCAGCTATTTCATATTTATTTGAAAACCTTAGACCCTATTATAATACAATTGAATTTCCTATCAAATGTTTTGGTTAGCGTAAGGTAAAAACTTACCCATGTTTATTTGTGGGGAGTCTTACGTGATACCTTTTCTTTCAAAAAGGTTTTGAAGTTAAACAAGTTTAACCTGTTACTCACACCAGACCCATGTCTGACCCAAGTTGTTTATTTCTGTTTTATAAACTCTTGGGTACTCAAATTTTTACGAGTAGCCAAGGGATTCAGGTTAGCTTTGACGAGTAATCTGGAGGAGCAATGGAGCAGGAGGCTTCAGCGTTGTAGATATAGATAGTAGTTTCCGCTGTGTTGATCTTGTTTAGATCTTTGTTTTGTATTGAGATGTAATAACTAGACAGATGTTTATAACTGTCTAGTATATGATATGTAATCTGTGTAACTCTGATAAGTGTTGTATATGATACTATGTAATATTTATGTGATATAATATATTTTGTTCGTTTCCGCTGTGAGTATTTGTGTTTGTTTCTTTTCTCTTCTTCTCTTTTCTACTTCTCACCCCTTTCTTTCTTATTAGCGATACGACTTTCTATGGAGAGAAAGTCGTGGTCGTTACACCATTTGTAAAATTTCTTGCTTCCTTTATAAATACTATTTATATGTTTAAATAACACCTTTATAAATATACAAAAACTATTTGAAAAAAATTATTTACATCATTACTTATATTTACAAAGAAGCTATTGAAAACATTAAATCCATAATTCATAAATTTATAAATTTTTATCTCAAGATACTTTTCAACATAATTAATAAATCAATAATCATTTTCTTTAAATATGTTGTATTTAATTAATAACTTCCAAAATATTTACAACACTAATAATTTGCTATTAAACCATGTGGTATATAAATAAACAATATTTTAGAAGGATATATTCAAAAAAGGAAAAGAAGGTAGATTCGGAAAATAGAATATAGGTGAATAAATAAAGCTGAGCATGTAAGGTAGATTCAAAAGAATAGTATCGGGCACGAATAATTAATTTAGAACCATAAGAGTTTTAATTCCAAATATTAATACAGAATTTCTTTGTTGAAAAAAAAATACTTTTGAAATAAAATACTTTATATCGAAACAAATTTTCTTCCAAAATACTTTTATAACTCGATGTCTTAACAATTTTATCCTCGTTCTTGTAGAGTCTGGCCATGCTTTGATCAGGCGCAAAGCTAGAATTCTCCAAGTACTTAGTAGACCTATTTCAACACCAAGTGAAAATACTTGAAAAACTTTCAAAACTGATATGGAAAGTACAATCCAAACAAATCAAATGAATCAAATCATGGATCGCAGATACACAATGGTTATGCCTGGGTCCCCCAGGAAACATCCGTACCCTTTAAGCATTCACTGCCTTGCAAATTTCGCCATGATAACAAAACTGTAGATCGCAGATACACAATGGTTACACCTGGTGTAACGACCCTAGATTTTAATTAAATTTAAATTGATAATTAAATGAATTTTTGAATTAAAAATTGTATAATTTATTATAAATAGGAAGCGAGTTTCCCCGAACTCAAATAAATTTTTGTTAAATCATTTAAATTTAAAATATTGTGTATATATTGGATTTAAAATAAATTCTTAAATAGATAATTTTGAAAAAAATGAATAATATATATGTTTTGGACACACAAGTATAAGAAATAGGATTAAAATACTTAAATTTAAAATGTATAACAATAACAACCTTATATCTATTAACATAAGTATAATTACATAAGTCAAGAATTTAATACATAACTAAAACAACTTCTGTAATATGTACGTAAAGTAAAAAGCTGCCAGGCTTTATATATTTATAGCTATAAATAAGTATGCAAGCAAGCTAGGCAAAGTAAATAAAGTAGCTAACAATTTGACAACATCATAAAAATATACTCAAGTAAACAAAACAAAGCATATCATATCAGCCAAATTAATGCAAGATGTCCTTAGCCATAATATATATTCTCAGCCGAGCTAAAGAAAGGTAGGCAAATAAAATATGCCTTTAAAAACAAATACAAAGTATGAAGACATGGGCTAAGCATAGGAACAAAGTACCAGGCAATTAATGCAAGCATATCTTTAGCCATGCCTATAGTATAAACTAAAATCACCATCCTGTACAACAAATAAACCCTGTACAACTCATTGTTTTGATATATCTACTTCTCTCTTTATATCAACTTCATTTCAGTTTCGAAAATCCTTAGCAAAGAAAAACTGAGATATCACTTTGTAAACAAATAAACTAAAACATTATTCAACTCAAAGAAAACAAGCTTCAACATTTACAACAATACAATCAACTACAGACCAGAGATCTAAAGGATTTCAGTAAGCAAATTCAAAACCTGGTTCAACAAAGAAGCTCTGTTCTTTTCTTTCTTCTGGACCAAGTGAGTAACACTTTATTTTAAATCTATATTTTAAGTTAATATGGAATGCTTTTCCTTGTGATATGTATCTTGTATATGTATGTATGTGCAAGTATTTGGATGTATCTGTTTCATTCATGCTCTGTTATCTGATGACTTTTCTTTGAGTAAATACGTAAACAAACCTTTCTCTCTTGTTTTTAATAACTGGTTGGATGTAAAATGTAAACAACAATTGTTTGTTTAACTAAAATCTAGATGTTAAAAATTTTTATAAGTTAAACTAACTTGAAGTTGCTCTGGAAAACCAAGAAAGCATATACAACTTTAAATATGTCTAAAATCAAACTTCTTGTTTTAAAGATTCAGGGGTATAAACCTAAACTACATACAAAATTAGTTTTTTTAAAACAAGTTTTAGAATTTTTAAGCAAGGGAGTGAAGAGCAGTTTTAGTTCATCTGTTTTAAGTGTTTTGGGTTGCCATGGACGATCTCGTCGTCTGGAGAGGTTGAGTTTTGGTTTGGAGGTAGAGGAGTGATGGGTGGTGCTCAGAAAAATGGTAGAAGTGTGGTCAGATGAGCGTGGAGGCGACGGCGTCGATTTCTTTTTCCTAAACCTAGTTTTTAGGTGCTGTGGAATCTCGTTCGTACGGAATCATTGTTGGATCGAGTGACTCGCGACTCTGGGTTTAGGTAGAGGAGAGGTGGATGAGGCTACGGCCGGAGGCGCTGGCGATCTGGTGGTCGGAGTGTCGAGCACGAGGAGGTTTCCAGGCGGGGTGTTGTTTCACTGTTCGTTTCCAGGTGGTAATCGAGCTCGAATTCGGTTTGCGTTGATGGACGAAGTTCAGGTGGTCAGGGATTGAGTCGTAGGTGATGGTCGACTTGCTCGACGAGGCGACGTCGACTGGAGGAGAAGATCAGAGCTGTGCACGTGCACAAGCACGCTGGTGTGTATGTTGTTCCCTGGGAAGAAGTCAGAGGAGATTGCGTGAAGTACTCGAGTCGTTCGTGCATTTTACTCGAAGAAGGGAGGGGTTTCACTCGAAGTAAAATGTGAAGGTCTCGGGTAGTTTTGCTTCTAGAGTTTTAACCTGTACACATTTCAATTTTAAACTGATGATTTTAAAATGGAATCAAAATTTAACTGAATAGAAGTTTAACTTCCAGATTTTGAAATGAAAGAAAGTTTTAATTTAAATACTTTTAAATAAGTTTAAATATTTAGAATTTAAGGAAAATTTGGTTTAAAAATTCCTTTCATAACAAAGATTTTTTTTTAATTTATAATTTAATGGATTTTAAAGGAAAAGTAAAATATATGTTTTTCAAACATATTGAGAGTGAAAATTGAATAAAGAATGAAAATGAGTTTCTTTAAGTAATTAAGATTAAGGATTACCTTCATTTACTATATAAATAATTAGAATGATATTTGGTAAATTTGTAATTGATTTTTTTTAATTAATTAGATTAATTTATTTAATAATAAACATTTGTAATTGATTAAGTGTAATTAATAAATTGGTAAACTAATAATTAAGCAATTTAATTTATTAAGAATTAAAGATTGTTAATGAAAATTAATTACAGAGATGATTAATTTAAGAATAATTGAATGATTAAGGGTTGATTAATTATGTAATTGGTTTAAAGATTAAATAATTAATATGATTTATTTATTAAGGTAATGAATCTGAGAATAATTAATTAAAGGTTAATAAATTAATAAAGGTAATTAAGGAATGATAATTAATGGAGGAATTATTAATTAAAGATAATTAATTAAATGGAGAATCAAATAATTAAAAGTTAATTATTTAATAATTAAAGGTTAATTAATTTATTTTAAAAGTTAATTAGTAAATGATTAAAGATTAATTAATTGAAATGGTTTATAATCGATTAATGATTAACCAAGACTTGTAGTTTATTCATAATAAATTAATCTGATTTGAATTAATCAGACAATTAACTGATCTTACTTATGAATATTTGGATTCTATTGGATGATTTGATTATTTGATATCCCTGATATGTGATGCTTTATGATATACCCTGATTTATGATTGTGATCTGTGATAAATTATATGTGATGTAATTTATTATCTGTGATATTTATATATCTATAGATCTGTGCATGAACGATAAGCGTTATAATTTATATCGTTTATCAACTATATCCTGTATTTTGATCTGTGATGATTCATCGTGTTGCACTATTGTGTTAAACCCCTAGACTACACCATACACACACAAATATGGGTTTCACGTGGAAATCGGTTAAGTCACAGATAATTTAAATTTGATGTTTTTAAAATTGAAATTTTAATTTCAATTGATTTTGAAATTAGAAATTCGGGTTTAAAGTGAAAAGCTTTTGAAATAGAATTTCAAAGATAAAAGTTATTTGAATAACTTAATCGAGTTTGGAAAATTTAAATAATTTGATTTAAATTTGAATTCAAGATTTGAAATTAAATTCTATGATTTGGAAGCTAGGGTCTAAAAAGGTTGTTCAACTTATTAATGTGTTTATATGAATTTAACCATTTTAAAAGTATAAGTTGGGAATTTGAATGTAACCCAAGGATTTCCACTTGTATGAATGAATCAGGTTTTCTGAAATGAAACTGTTTGTTTTCAAAATGATAAAAGCTTTCAGATAAGAAATGAAATTCCAGTTAAATTAAAGAAATTTCAAGATTGAATTGAAAAATTTTTTTTTCCAAGTTGTGAATGAAATTTGTTTTTTAAAAAAAACTATGAATTGAATCTGTTTATTTTTAACAGATTTAAAATGATGTTGGTTTAAACCATTTGAAATGAAATTGTTTTGAAAACTATTAGTTAAATATTTGATTTAAAGATTTAACGAATTAATTAAACTGAAATGGAAATCGATTTGGAAAATCTGTGAATGAACTTTGTAAAACTGGGTGAACTTTATGAATTAAATCTTTTATTTAAAAAGATTAAAATGTGAAAATTGTTTAAACCGTTGAAGGTTGTTAAAATGAATCTTTTTATTTAAAAGATTAAAATGGTAATTTGTTTAACCATTTAAAATGAAAGTTTGGGTTTAAGTTGTGACTTAATTGAAATCCCAATATCCATATATTTTTAAATATTGCACTCACTATTCGGGTTAGCCGGGAAAAGACCTTTGGGTCATATAACCCATTCCGAATAGTGATACGCCGTATATGGATGGCATTTGAAGACCGGTGTTGAAGACCGGATATTTTCGAAAATGAAAGGACAACCTGTCGAATGTCTCTGCACTGAGTTGCTCCGGTATAGAGATTTATATCACTCTTTTTGTGACGGGAAGTCCGGACGTGATTGGAAATTACCCGGAATTGCAAGGGCTTCGTAAGAAGTGCCTTCGGTTCTGTTCGATCCCGGAACAGACTTGTATGGTTACATGTCTGTCATTACACTTTGAGATATAAAGCTGATTTCTTTCAAATACATTTCTGTTGGTGGCGGAGAATTTATTCTCTTAGCTTAACACCCTTCTCTGAGACGTACGAGCTCAGAGGTTATGTAGTTGAAATTTATCAGCGATATATCACAATTTGGTAATGTGACATGCTGAGTGTTGCTGTGTGATGATCAGTGTTTGATCATTTGCGATATGATCATTTGTTTGATCTTATATCTTTGTGATCATAGGTTGATCATTTGTTTGACCCGAAGCATGGCTTTGTGACAAAGCGTAGCTTTGTGGACGAGACTTCGTCGGACCTCACACCCCAGAAATGGTCAAAACAGGAAGGATGCGGCAAGGTTCTAGGGAGTAGCGCCCCTTAGTGTATGTCATTCCTTCTGGATAAAGGTGGTATCATGGTATGGAGCACAGATACTTAACCTCTGTAGATGCTACGAGTTTATTACTTTGTGGTAGTTGGAAATCGAGGATCCTCGGGAAGATCGGTGACGATCGGGGGATGGCATACGCGTGTCAGTAGTTACCTATTTTTGCAGAGGTAACCCGGCCTTGTGTTGGCAGAGATCCGGTTAGGTTCTCGGGTCGTCTATTCCAGGGACGTACCCATCGTGGAAAAGGAAGTTCCTTAGCCTGACCATTTGTTGGAAATCCAAAGAAACAATACGAGCCTTTACGATTTCAATTGTATAACCTGTCTCCTCAGGAGGCAACTATAGCAGGCATAATATAATGGTACCTATGCTGGCTAAGATTTATATTCTACTTTCGAAATTACTTTCTACACTATGCACTAATAATAATATCAAAAATGATTTGATTTTGCGTAGTAAGCATCTTTGACTAACATAAGAAGAAATCTCCTCCAAGTCTGCGTTTGCATTGTGTGTGTGGTGGGAGGTCTTATGGTAGTTTCATTTTCCAAAAGCATTGCGAATTGACTTTAAATTCATTTGTTGTTCGTTTTTAAAGATAAACTGTTTTTGTTGCTCACACCAGTCCCATGACTGATCCGGAGTTTATTGTTTATTTCCTAAACTCTGGATGCTCAAAATTTTTCTACACGAGCAGTCTAGAGTTGGGTTTTTCAGATATTCAGATTTAGTAGATTTTCTGGAGCTAGTTCAGTCTTTGGATCAGACTGCACTTGCTTATCTTTGTGCATCGTTATTGGGAGTTCGAGCTATATCTAGATTGGTGCTTTGAAGATGGAGATTATCCGCTGCTGTTGTTATCGTTTTCTTTTCCGCTGCTATTTGTTGTATCATATCTCTGATGTATATTGATATTCATTGTATCACTCTGTTGTATCAGATATTGTATCAGTGTTGTATATCAATGTATTATTCATTTATTCCGCTGTGTTATTTACTTAATGTTGTTATAAGCTCCGGCGACTCGGATTTGAACGGTCGAATCTACGGCATTCGAATACGATGTAAAGTATGGATGTTGATTTTCGAGCGCGAAAAATCCAAGACGTTACACCTGGATCCCCTAGGAAACATCCATACCCTTTAAGCAATCTCTGCCTTGCGGATTACACTACGACAAAAACTTGTAGACCGCGGATACACAATGGTTATGCCTGGATCATCCAGGAAACATCCGTACTTTTTAAGCAATCACTGCCTTGCGAATTACGCTATGCAGTCGAGTTCGTAAGACCATGGTTTACGCCATGGAATTCGATGGACACTCGAGTATCATATCCAGAAAACTCAAATTAGAGAGAATAATATCGATAGAATGAATCCAAGATGTGGCCATAAATCGGATATCAAGCAGAAGGCACTTTCCATATCTTTGCTTCGAAAATATATATCGTATAGTACCTTTCAAATCAATTTCAAATATCGTACTTATATAAAGTCCATTAAATATAAGATTTCGTTTTCAAATATCATACTTATATAAAGTCCATTTTATATAAGATTTCAAATCGAATACTTTTCAAAATTCAATAGTATATCAAATCACACTTATATAGCCTACAATTACATATGATTTCGCTTTTCAAATTGAGTACCTTTCCAAATTAATATTTTTCGAATCAACTTCATACTTATACAAATCTATTTTATATAAGTTCGATAACTCCTAAATCAAGTATTTAGTAAAATCAGGTTCTCAATTTCAATTCGTTTCAATATCAGTTCATTTTCAAAATCATATACGATTTCACAAAATTATTTCTTCCCAATTTACATATCTTTAGTTTCAAAGTTTCCAAAATAATGGGTTTAGAGAATAATTCAAGTTTCCAAACCAACATAATTTAAGTCAACAAATTCATTTCCAAAATCATCTTATAAATGCTGGGTTTTTAAATTTCTATCTATTTTCGAAACCAAGTATTTTTTCTAAAAATCAATTATACCCAAAACGATTACCAAGTTTATAACCATCCCTTTAAAACCTTTAAACTATTTATTACTATTTGAAAAAAAAATCAAATTTAACCTTTTGAAAATTATTATTCTATATATATATATGGTTTTATAAAAGATGTTATTAAGTTAAAACATTTAAAACAAAATTTTATTCAAAACATTTCAAAACTAAATTTCATATTAGTATGATTCAAAATAGTCTTATTCATTTACTTAACAAAACAGTTTCAAATTTGTTTAAATTATATTACTTCATACTTTAAGCATACAAAACTAAACTTATATACTTTATACTTTTCGAAATTACTAAGCTTTGAAAATTAAAACTTGATTTGGAAGTGTTCAAACATTCAAAATATTAGGGGAAATCAAATTTTCCAATCCAAGAGTTGGAAATCAGCAACAACTCAGTAAATCAATTTCAATAGATAGGGTTATAACAAATCAAATCCTAAACTCGAGGACTGAACACCGGCTTACTTCAAATTATTTCAAATATATATACATATATCTTTCGAATATCAAATCATACTTCAGAATTTGAAATCAAAATTTGGTTTCACAAAATCACTCGCATAGCAAAGCTACTAAAGTGGCCTATCCCCCACTTTGAAACTCGAAAATCAATGTCGATTATGCATGCACTCATCACCGAAATTATTTTCCAGCGACATAAATGAGTTCTTGACTTCTATTTTCTTAAAACTTCTTTGAAATTTCTTCGAAATCATTGGAACTCATTTGAACTCATTTGAAACATTTCTTATTCGGAAAATACTTTTAAATCATATTATTATACATTTTCAAAATCTTAAAACCAATTTTTAGAATACCGGAGTTCAATCTCTCAAATTTCAAATTCAAAACCTTTTAGTTATTAATCATTTTTATATAAATCAATTCCTTATAAAATTTTCAAATTTTCAAATCCTTTCAAAACTTCAAATCCTCGTTTTAAAAAAAATTATATAATCTTTATCGAAAACATTTCACTTTTATATATAAGATATAATCATACTTATCAAAATAATAATTTTGATATATAAACAATTTCTAAAATACAAACAACCCGATTTTTTAAAAGGATGGTTCAATAATGGATTTCGAAACAATGATAGAGATTCAAATTAGAGGGACTCTAACCAAATAGAATTCTGATTCGAAGATAGGCTCGAACGAAAATGAGATAATTAAATTACAAATAGGAGATGGATATACTTATAAAAATCATGGGCAACCTTAATTGGGTCAACCGTGACTTCAAGAATAAGATCGATACAGAATTCTAAGGCAAACCGACATTCGATCGCCAGAGATAGAATTCAGGAATAGCAGGAGATAGATAGCATCGTAAACCGAGGATACAGAAATCTTTGGTGAATCAATGCCAATTGTAAAGGAGTTTCACCACTTTACAAATCATTCAAAGATTGGCAGGATCGCCGACCTTTATAAAGGTCATTCGAAGTAGAGTTATGGGGTACTCCGAAATCAAAAGAATACAAATAGGGAGAGACAAGAATGGATTTTGGAACCGAGGGAATCGTTCCAAAATTCAAAGGAAACCGAATCGAAGAGTAAGGGATTCAAGCTCGAACGAAAGTGATTCCACAACTAAATTTTCCATACATGCTAAGTTTTGCTTAGAGCCAAAGCTCTGATACCAATTGTAACGACCTAGTATTTTCAACCATTCGCATCCACTCATGCCGGACTTGAATTCCTTAAAATATCAGATTGTTAATTTAAATATGGCAAAACTCAGCATATACGGTAAATAAAATAATCACAGAATCACAGATACATAGTATATAAAAGAATGCAGCGGAATAGATAAATAGTAGTTCATGAAACTACTATATAAACATCAGAGTTAGAAATAAAATACAACAGAATATCTCAAATATAGTGAAGTCTCAAATACAAACTGATGACATCTCTGAACAAAGCAACTGGAAAAGTTGAATGCTGAATCGATAGTTGGATCTCCAAGCGAAGCTCCAAACTCCAAAGGCGAGTCAAATGCTGTATCACTTAGTCTGACCAGAGCGTAAAGTAAAATACGGAACACTCGAGTCCGGATTAACATTCTTATATCAATAAATCCAACTCAAGTGAACTACCAACTGAAATACAAATAACTTAAAGGATGTTTGGGATAACCATCCTCTAAGGATCCGCGGAACTATTAACAACCAAACACCATTACAACACCGTGGTCATTTCAAAATAATTTGTACTTCAAAACCAACCTATCATTTCAATTTCAAATATATATATTTCCGAATTATAGCATTTCCAAAACTAAATTGATAATTTCACATATATCTTTTATTATTATTTAGTTATGAAATATTCTCTTAATGAATCCACTATCATTTAAACTCTTAATTTAAATTAAACTAAATATTTCCCTCGATTTATTTAAAACTTTAAATATCCATTTAATCACTTTAAATCAAATCAGGCTATCATATATTAAAACCCTCAAATTCAATGAGTTTCAAATCAACTTAATTAAACAAAAATTCTTAATTAAATACAATTTTGAATATATTCAAATTTATCTTCCCAACCTTAACTTCTAAAATCATTATAAAGATCTATTTTTAAATTAAATTTTAAATAAATATTTAAACATATTGTGATTTACTTAAATCAAACTTTACTAAATTTAAAGCTTGTTATTCAATTTTCTAATTTATATTAACTTATTCATATACATGATATTTTCAAATTTAAATAAACCATATATATTTCCTTTCGAACCATAGAAATCAATTTCAAAATATTTATATATAGACCAACGGTGTTTGTATATAGTTTCTATACAATGGTCAAGTGATACGGATATTTATCATTTAAATCCGTAATTTAAATATATACGGGTATATATCATTTCAACCCGCAATACCAAATTCAATTCAAATGAAAATCGCTTGGGTTTATCATTTCAACCCATAACGATTTTCTCCTATTCTATAGATCGTTCGGGTATGTATCATTCCAACCTATAGTGAATTCTACACTAACAGGGAACTTGTAGAGTGATAGCAGATATGATAATATTATAACAGGCATACATATCATCAATAACAATAAACAACAGGATATGGTGTCATATCCCATAGGTGAAAAGTTATAGATAATAACACATATAACAATTTAAATAACTAACAACAACATATTTCAATTGTCGTTTAAATTGAAATCAAATTTAATAAATATAAGAACGTTAATCGTGAGTGATTTCTCACCTTTCGAGGCTAGATAGATTTGACAAAGAAATGAGTTATGGATCCGAGCACGAATTCCAAATCAAAGCTAGATGGTTATGGACTCGACTGACAGGCCGATATATCAGAAATTGACGAAATCAAATCAAAATTGTATCGATGATGATAAACAGTATGAGTGAATTTCTATGTATATAGCTATATATAACCCTATATATAAATCATGTTTAAAATTCCCAACACATATTAAATTAAATGTATATGTATTTTAAAATCCTTGTTTTAAGTAAAACATAGAATAAAACAAACATATCTTCATAATGAAATTTGAAATAAAAAAATTACATATATATAAACTATTATTTTATTTAGGCTAGCCCATCTACAAAGCCCAGATTTTAAACATCTTATATCTTATAACACCTTGAACATATTATAATTATACTATGTTTTAAGCTTACTTTACGCCTATATAAACACAGGTTAGTCAAAGTTTCTATAACATGTCAACTTAAAGATGTTTTCAACATATATATACAAACTTTTATACAAATAAAATTTATTAAACTAATAGTAACTTCAAAATATATATATATACTTAACCGTATTCTATAAAATTTGTATAAATATATATATAAAAGCAGACCGATTTTCTATAATATAATACACATAAATATATTAACTTTCAAATATCTACAATTTATATGCTATAAACTTATATATAAAACAACATCATTGAACAACAGATTACCATCTTATAAATTATATATATAGATATACCTCACTATTTAAATCATGTACATATATTACATATATAAACAGAACATAACAACTATTACATACGTGTATATACTTACAGATTATAAATATATAAGTAATATATATCATATAAAACTGTATACAAAACATTTACTAAATATAGTTTACTTATATAAACTGTAAAATAGTCCCCAGGTGATAGTACATATGCTAGAATATATATATGTAAACTATACATATAGCTAATAATAACAAATACTGCTCAAATAAAATGTATACTGTTTAAAATCTTATCCTTTCAAATACAAGCTACTTCAGATCTATATATAATATATTTTTCGAAATCATTACTTGGATTCAAGCACATATTTCAAATAACCAGACTATATAAATATGACTGACATAACTTATATATATTAATAATAAAAGAAAACATATACAGTAACTTTATATATAGTATATAGATTATTCATATCAAACAAAAACAAAATATCAATGCAACTTATAAATAGATATACATGTTATATCTCAGAAATGCAGATTTTAAATATTAGTATCAACTTGGCTTGTTAATATATACTTTAAAACTATCCTATACATTAAAATAACCCAAGCTTTATAATACTTATAAAAGCACCTACATGATACTATAAGTTGTATATATCATATCTACAACCTACATTAACAAACATATATATAGTTTATAACTCCCAGTACAACAACATATACTATATATACAAATTTAGTATATAAATATACAACAGCCTATGTATACAAATTATCTTTACATATGTAAGTGGGTTAAAAGTGTACGTATGTACAAATCTTAATATAACAAATTATATTCCTATATAACACCAACCGATAATGAATACGTGAGTAAATAAACTTAATTATGTAAATAACTTACTTTATTTCGAAACCCAAAATAGCAAGGTTCGAACTCATATATATATATATATATATATATATATATATATATATATATAACTGCTAGACGAAGCGCGAGGCTAAGAGAAGAAGGAAGCACGGGGCGGCTGCCGCTCAGGGAGATACGGCGGAAGCTTGTTGCGAAGTGGAGATGGAAGGCCGTGAAGAGAGCGGCTTCGGTGGGGTTGGATGCCTAGGAATTTGGTGACGCGGATGTGTGGTAGGCGAGGCCTGGAGGGAAGAGTCGGCATAAGGCTGTAGCACGGTCGGTGGGCGGATGCGTTGTGGAGGAGTTTGTCGGGCTCGGTTGCTTGGGAACGGTGGTGAAAAGATCGGAGGAGAGGAGATCTGGAGGGGAGATACATGCATGCAAATGTAAGGGAGGGTGATGGTGTTTGGATCTCGATGGGAGGTAGTAGGAAGGCTGCGTTTAAAAGGAACGAAGTGAAAAGGTGAAGTTATAAAAGTAGGTGGGATTGAACCGAAAAAAAAAATTGAATACAAAGGGTATAGGTGCAGGCTGAATTCCAGCAAATAATAAATGTCAAATAAATGATAGTGGCTATTTTATTTTCAGGTGTTTGAAATTTGAAAACGTAGGGAAGAGTGTAGTCACGATTTACGGTACCGATATGACGCACCGTTTACAGTTTCCGTCGCATACCGGACCTCGAAACACAGAAGTGAATATACTGCATCGATCAGCATGACAAGACGATCAAAACGGTAAATAGATATTAGTGGTACGATCATCCGATCAAAAGTCGATAATCGGTACCAATATACGTTGCTATTCCGTACGGAAAAATCCAAACGGAGCTAGAAACGTCCGAAATTTGCAAAACGAATTACTCAGTCATATTCAGAGTGTTCTAAATAAATTTTCTCATGTTGACATATTTAGGTTTCGGAACACTTTTAAATTCAACTGTTATTAACTGATTTAAATTGAAATAGAATTTCACAAGAAAATAAACTTCAATATTATCAGATGGAAATTTACAAGTTGCTATGTTTAAATAGACGTATTCCAATAAATAAATTTTTATTTTCAAATTTTATTGTTTAAAATTTCACAAAATTTAAATTAATTTAATAAATAAAATCGCTAAAATTTTTGGGTCGTTACACTCTCCCCCACTCAAAACTTTTCATTCCCAAAAAGGAAGGAGGTAGGAGAATAGAACAACCAGAAATAAAGGTAGATTGAAAGTCAAGATTAAACAAAAAAAACTATATAAATTTTACTTGAATATTCATTGGAAAACTTCATTTAAAATTCAATTTTCTTTAATACTATATTATTTTTTTCAAACCCATTTGTAAAATTTCTTGCTTCCTTTATAAATACTAATTATATGTTTAAATAACACCTTTATAAATATATGAAAACTATTTGAAAACAATTATTTACATCATTACTTATATTTACAAAGAAGCTATTGAAAACATTAAATCCATAATTCATAAATTTATAAACTTTTATCTCAAGATACTTTTCAACATTATTAATAAATCAATAATCATTTTCTTTAAATATGTTGTATTTAATTAATAACTTCCAAAATATTTACAACACCAATAATTTGCTATTAAACCATGTATATATAAATAAACAATATTTTAGAAGGATATATTCAAAAAAGGAAAAGAAGGTAGATTCGAAAAATAGAATATAGGTGAATAAGTAAAGCTGAGCAGGTAAGGTAGATACAAAAGAATAGTATCGGGCACGAATAATTAATTTAGAACCATAAGAGTTTTAATTCCAAATATTAATACAGAATTTCTTTATTGAAAAAAATACTTTTGAAATAAAATACCTTTATATCGAAACAAATTTTCTTCCAAAATACTTTTATAACTCGATGTCTTAACAATTTTATCCTCATTCTTGTAGACTCTGGCCATGCGTTGATCCGGCGCAAAGCTAGAATTCTCCAAGTACTTAGTAGACCTATTTCAACACCCAGTGAAAATACTTGAAAAACTTTCAAAACTGATATGGAAAGTACAATCCAAACAAATCAAATGAATCAAATCATGAATCGCAGATACACAATGGTTATGCCTGGGTCCCCCAGGAAACATCCGTACCCTTTAAGCATTCACTGCTTTGCGAATTTCTCCATGATAACAAAACTGTAGACCGCGGATACACAATGGTCACGCCTGGTTCCCCTAGGAAACATCCATACCATTTAAGCAATCTCTGCCTTGCGTATTATGCTACGACAAAAACCTGTAGACTGCAGATACACAATGGTTACGCCTGGATCACCCAGGAAACATCTGTACCTTTTAAGAAATCACTGCCTTGCGAATTACGCTATGCAGTCGAGTTCGTAAGACCATGGGTTACGCCATGGAATTCGATGGACACTCAAGTATCATATCTGGAAAACCCAAATCATAGAGAATAATATCGATCGAATGAATCCAAGATGTGGCCACAAATCGGATATCAAGTAGAAGGCACTTTCCATATCTTTACTTCGAAAATATATATCGTATAGTACCTTTCAAATCAATTTCAAATATCGTACTTATATAAAGTCCATTATATATAAGATTTCATTTTCAAATATCATACTTATATAAAGTCCATTATATATAAGATTTCAAATCGAATACTTTTCAAAATTCAATAGTATATCAAATCACACTTTTATAGCCTTCAATTACATAAGATTTTTCTTTTCAAATTGAGTACCTTTCCAAATTAATAGTTTTCGAATCAACATCATACTTATACAAATCAATTTTATATAAGTTCGATAACTCCCAAATAAAGTATTTAGTAAAATCAGATTCTCAATTTCAATTCGTTTCAATATCGGTTCATTTTCAAAATCATATACGATTTCACAAAATTATTTCTTCCCAATTTACATATCTTTAGTTTCAAAGTTTCCAAAATAATGGGTTTAGAGAATAATCCAAGTTTCCAAACCAACATAATTTAAGTCAACAAATTCATTTGCAAAATCATCATATAAATACTGGGTTTTTAAATTTCAATCTATTTTCAAAACTAAATATTTTTTTAAAAATCAATTATACCTAAAATGATTACCAAGTTTATAACCATCCCTTTAAAACCTTTAAACTATTTATTACTTTTTGAAAAAAAAATCAAATTTAACCTTTTGAAAATTATTATTCTATATATATGTGTGTGTGGTTTTATAAAAGATGTTATTAAGTTAAAACATTTAAAACTAAATTTTATTCAAAACATTTCAAAACTAAATTTCATATTAGTATGATTCAAAATAGTCTTATTCATTTACTTAACAAAACAGTTTCAAATTTATTTAAATTATATTACTTCATACTTTAAACATACAAAACTAAACTTATATACTTTATACTTTTCGAAATTACTTAGGTTTGAAAATTAAACCTTGATTTGGAATTGTTCAAACATTCAAAATATTCGGAGAAATCAAATTTTCCAATCCAAGAGTTGGAAATCAGCAACAAATCAGTAAATCAATTTCAATAGATAGGGTTATAACAAATCAAATCCTAAACTCGAGGACTGAACACTGGCTTACTTCAAATTGTTTCAAATATATTTACATATATCTTTCGAATATCAAATCATACTTCGGAATTTGAAATCAAAATTTGGTTTCACAAAATCACTCGCATAGCAAAGCTACTAAAGTGGCCTATCCCCCACTCTGAAACTCGAAAATCAGTGTCGATGATGCGTGCACTCATCACCGAAATTATTTTTCAACGACATAAGTGAGTTCTGGACTTCTATTTTCTTAAAACTTCTTTGAAATTTCTTCGAAATCATTGGAACTCATTTGAAGTCATTTGAAACATTTCTTATTCGGAAAATACTTTTAAATCATATTATTATACATTCTCAAAATCTTAAAACCAATTTTTAGAATACCGGAGTTCAATCTCTCAAATTTCAAATTCAAAACTTTTAGTTATTAATCATTTTTATATAAATCAATTCCTTATAAAATTTTCAAAATTTCAAATCCTTTCAAAACTTTAAATCCTCGTTTTTTTAAAAAGTATATAATCTTTATCGAAAACATTTCAGTTTTATATATAAGATATAATCATACTTATCAAAAAAATAATTTCGATATATAAAAAATTTCTAAAATACAAACAACCCTATTTTTTCAAAGGATGGTTCAAGAATGGATTTCGAAATAAAGATAGAGATTCAAATTAGAGGGACTCTAACCAAATAGAATTCTGATTCGAAGATAGGCTCGAACGAAAATGAGATAATTAAATTACAAATAGGAGATGGATATACTTATATAAATCATGGGCAACCTTAATCGGGTCAACCGTGACTTCAAGAATAAGATCGATATAGAATTCTAAGGCAAATCGACATTCGATCGCCAGGGATAGAATTCAGGCATAGCAGGAAATAGATAGCATCGTAAACCGAGGATACAGAAATCTTTGGTGAATCAATGCCGATTGTAAAGGAGTTTCAACCCTTTACAAATCATTCAAAAATTGGTGGGATCACCGACCTTTATAAAGGTCATTCGAAGTGGAGTTATGGGGTACTCTGAAATCAAAAGAATACAAATAGGGAGAGACAAGAATGGATTTTGGAACCGAGGGAATCATTCCAAAATTCAAAGGAAACCAAATCGAAGAGTAAGAGATTCAAGCTCGAACGAAAGTGATTCCGCAATTAAATTTACCATGCATACTAAGTTTTGCTTAGAGCCAAAACTCTGATACCAACTGTAACGACCTGGTATTTTCAACCATTCGCATCCACACATGCCGAACTTGAATTGCTCAAAATATCAGATTGTTAATTTAAATATGGCAAAACTCAGCATATATAGTAAATAAAATAATCACAGAATCAAAGATATAGAGTATATAACAGAATGCAGCGGAATAGATAAAAAGTAGTTCATGAAGCTACTATATAAACATCAGAGTTAGAAATAAAATACAGCAGAATGTCTCAAATATTGTGAAGTCTCAAATACAAACAGATGACATCTCTGAACAAAGCAACTGGAAAAGTTGAAAGCTGAATCGATAGTTGGATCTACAAGCAAAGTTCCAAACTCCAAAGGTGAGTCAAATTCTGTATCACTCAGTCTGACCCGAGCGTAAAGAAAAACACAAAACACTCGAGTCCGGATTAACATTCTTATATCAATAAATCCAACTTAAGTGAACTACCAACTGAAATACCAATAACTTAAAGGATGTTTGGGATAACTATCCTCCAAGGATCTATGGAACTATTAACAACCAAACGCCATTACAACACCATGGTCATTTCAAAATAAATTGTACTTCAAAACCAACTTATCATTTCAATTTCAAATATATATATTTCCGAATTATAGCACTTCCAAAACTAAATTGATAATTTCACATATATCTTTTATTATTATTTAGTTTTGAAATATTCTCTTAATGAATCCACTATCATTTAAATCCTTAATTTACATTAAACTAAATAATTCCCTCGATTTATTTAAAACTTTAAATATCCATTTAATCACTTTAAATCAAATCAGGCCATCATATATTAAAACCTTCAAATTCAATGAGTTTCAAATCAATTTAATTAAACAAAAATTATTAATTAAATACAATTTCGAATATATTCAAATTTATCTTCCCAACCTTAACTTCTAAAATCATTATAAAGATCTATTTTTAAATTAAATTTTAAATAAATATTTAAACATATTGTGATTTACTTAAATCAAACTTTACTAAATTTAAAGCTTGTTATTCAATTTTCTAATTTATATTAACTTATTCATATACATGGCTTTTTCAAATTTAAATAAACCATATATATTTCCTTTCAAACAATAGAAATCAATTTCAAAATATTTATATATAGACCAACGGTGTTTGTATATAGTTTTTAAACTATGGTCAAGTGATACAGATATTTATCATTTCAATCCGTAATTTAAATATATACGGGTATATATCATTTCAACCTGCAATCCCAAATTCAATTCAAATGAAAATCGCTTGGGTTTATCTTTTCTAATAATAATGATTTTCTCCTATTCTACAGATCGTTCGGGTATGTATCATTTCAACCCATAGTGAATTCTATACTAACAGGGAACTTGCAGAGTGATAGCAGATATGATAATATTATAACAGGCATACATATCATCAATAAAAATAAACAACATGATATAGTGTCATATCCCACAGGTGAACAGTTACAGATAATAACACATACAACAATTTAAATAACTAACAACAACATATTTCAATTGTCGTTTCAATTGAAATCAAATTTAATAAATATAAGAACGTTAATCATGAGTGATTGCTCACCTTTCGAGGCTAGATATATTTGACAAAGAAATGAGTTATGGATCCGAGCACGAATTCCAAATCAAAGCTAGATGGTTATGGACTCGACTGACAGGCCGATATATCAGAAATTGATGAAATCAAATCAGAATTGTATCGATGATGATAAACAGTATGAATGAATTTCTATGTATATAGCTATATAAAACCCTATATATAAATCATATTTTAAATTCCCAACACATATTAAATTAAATGTATATGTATTTTAAAATCCTTGTTTTAAGTAAACACATAGAATAAAACAAACATATCTTCATAATGAAATTTGAAATAAAAAAAATTACATATATATAAACTATTATATTATTTAGACTAGCCCATCTACAAAGCCCAGATTTTAAACATCTTATATCTTATAACACCTTGAACATATTATAATTATACTATGTTTTAAGCTTACTTTATGCCTATATAAACACAGGTTAGTCAAATTTTCTATAACATATCAACTTAAAGATGTTTTCAACATATATATACAAACTTTTATACAAATAAAATTTATTAAACTAACAGTAACTTCAATATATATATATATACTTAACCGTATTCTATAGAATTTGTATAAATACATATATAAAAGCAGACCGATTTTCTATAATATAATACACATAAATATATTAACTTTCAAAGATCTACAATTTATATGCTATAAACTTATATATAAAACAAAATCATTGAACAACATATTACCATCTTATAAATTATATATATAGATATACCTCACAGTTTAAATCACGTACATATATTACATATATAAACAGAACATAACAACTATTACATACGTGTATATACTTACTGATTATAAATATATAAGTAATATATATCATATAAAACTGTATACAAAATATTTACTAAATATAGTTTACTTATATAAACTATAAAATAGTCCCCAGGCGAAAGTACATATGCTAGAATATATATATATATGTAAACTATACATATAGCTAATAATAACACATACTGCTCAAATAAAATGTATACTGTTTAAAATCTTATCCTTTCAAATACAAGCTACTTCAGATCTATATATAATATATTTTTCGAAATCATTACTTGAATTCAAGCACATATTTCAAATAACCAAACTATATAAATATGACTGACATAACTTATATATATTAATAATAAAAGAAAACATATACAGTAACTTTATATATAGTACATAGATTATTCATATCAAACAAAAACAAAATATCAATGCAACTTATAAATAGATATACATGTTATATCTCAGAAATGCAGATTTTAAATATTAGTATCAACTTGGCTTGTTAATATATACTTTAAAACTATCCTATACATTAAAATAACCCAAGCTTTATAATACTTATAAAACCACCCACACGATACTGTAAGTTGTATATATCATATCTACAACCTACATTAACAGACATATATATAGTTTATAACTCCTAGCACAACAACGTATACTATATATACAAATTTAATATATAAATATACAACAACCTATGTATACAAATTTTCTTTACATATGTAAGTTGGTTAAAAGTGTACGTGTGTACAAATCTTAGTATAACAAAATATATTCCTATATAACACCAACCGATAATGAATACGTGAGTAAATAAACTTAATTATGTAAATAACTTACTTTATTTTGAAACCCAAAATAGCAAGATTCGAACTCATCTAGATATATATATATAACTGCTAGACGGAGCGCGAGGCTAAGAGAAGGAGGAAGCACGGGGCGGCTGCCACTCAGGGAGATACGGCGGAAGCTTGCTGCGAAGTGGAGATGGAAGGCCGTGAAGAGAGCGGCTTCGGTGGGGTTGGATGCTTAGGAATTTGGTGACGTGGTTGTATGGTAGGCGAGGCCTGGAGGGAAGAGTCGGCATAAGGCTGTAGCACGATCGGTGGGCGGAGGCGTGGTGGAGGAGTTTGTCGGACTCAGTTGCTTGGGAACGGTGGTGAAAAGATCAAAGGAGAGGAGATCTGGAGGGGAGAGACATGCATGCGAATGTAAGGGAGGGTGATGGTGTTTGGATCTCGGTGGAAGGTAGCAGGAAGGCTTGTGTTTAAAAGGAACGAAGTGAAAAAGTGATGTTATAAAAGTAGGTGGGATTGAACCGAAAAAAAAATTGAATACAAAAGGTACAGGGGCAGGCTGAATTCCAGCAGATAATAAATGTCAAATGAATGCTAGTGGCTGTTTTATTTTCAGCCATTTGAAATTTGAAACCGTAGGGAAGAGTGTAGTCACGATTTACGGTACCAATACGATGCACCGTTTACCGTTTCCGTCGCATACCGGACCTCGAAACACAGAAGTGAATATACCGCATCGATCAGCATGACGAGATGATCAAAACGATATACAAATATTAGTGGTACGATCATCCGATCAAAAGTCGATAATCGGTACCGATATACGTTGCTATTCCGTACGGAAAAATCCAAACGGAGCTGAAACATCCGAAATTTACAAAACGAATTATGCAGTCTTATTCAGAGTGTTCTAAATAAATTTTCTCATGTTGACATATTTAGGTTTCGGAACACTTTTAAATTCAACTGTTATTAACCGATTTAAATTGAAATAGAATTTCACAAGAAAATAAACTTCAATATTATCAGATGGAAATTTACCAGTTGCTATGTTTAAATAGACTTATTCCAATAAATAAATTTTTTATTATCAAATTTTATTGTCTAAAATTTCACAAAATTTCAATTAATTTAATAAATAAAATCGCTAAAATTTTTGGGTCGTTACAAGCAACTAGTGCTCTGGCTCACCTGGCCTCCCCCAAGAGAGGGATAGATAATGTCAAAATGTTGGAAATGAGTTAAGTATAAAGATTAAATTTTCCAAATTTAAAAACAAATTGGATTTACCGTCTTAGATAAAATGGTTGCAACTTATTAAAAAGTTACAATTTAAAAATCAAAAATCTTTGTTAAAATTTAAGTACAATGATTTGAAATTATACCAAGTTTTGAAAAGGGTTTAATTAAAACAAAAAATCGAATAAAGAGGGGTTTGATATTCCGTATATACCAATAAGAACGTTTTGAAGATATATATATCTCTCGAAGATATTTTGGATAAAAAGGTTTAAATAAATCAAATGATAATCGCGTACTTATAAAACGTCATTTTATCGATAATTGATTCGAAGGAACCGGGATCGAATTTGGGTAATTTCTATCTGAAAACCACTTCGAACCGATTTTCGTTTTGAAAGTGAAGAAAATATATATTGAAGACCAAGATTTTGATGGCGAGGATCTTCATAACAAAAAGGCTACTTGTTGATAATTTTGGAATGGTCCTTCGAAATAAATAAATAGCAGTAGTCCCTTCATTCTGAAATCTTCATATGCAAGGACTAACTCGCTACTAATCCTAGGGGTAATGCCCGACAAGATGTGGTAGGGGAGTGCCTTCGATTTGTCCTATTCCTGGGCAACTTGTATGGACGAATGTCTAACGTTGCATTTTTAGATCATATTAATTGATCTCTATGAATGTATCATCTGTTCGGTGGCGGAGAAGGTAACTTCTCTTAGCTTAACACCCTTTGCTGAGATGTATGAGCTAAGGAGTGATACATTTGTAGAAATCAGTTGTGTGATTGGGAAATGGAAAAGTGACATTACAAGTGGAATATGTGCTATATGAAAGGTAATCGTTACCTTAAAGCCTCACACCCAGGAATAGTAAAAGAGAGAATGCTTTAAGGCTAAGTGGCTCGCTACCATCAAGGTATGAAATCACCTTCTAGATCTAAAAATTTCTACCCACTATAACGATGGGACTAAATTATGTGTTGTATGCTATGAGACATCTTGGATAGGTTTACGGTCGGGTGGTGTAATACTCGGTGCTATTCGTATATTATATTTTTGGATAGGCCGGTCTTAATTTGCATGAGGACCAACATAGGAGACTCGGGTGCATTCCTTTAGAAATGCATTGCACGGGAGGTATTCTCGTACCTCGCTATTCGGTTGGAAATTCAATCCCCAATAAGTGCCTTGTTTTATTTGTAGAACCTTAAATGATTAGGTCCAGAATTTAATATGGTAACAATTTCGGCTATGATTAATATGTATTTGTATCTAAACACTATTATAATATCAAATAATTTGATAAAAAAATATTAAATTATCATAAGGTAAAAACTAGTCTGTGTTTATGTGCGGTGTGGTCTTATGAGATACTTTTCATTTCAAAGGGTTTTGAATATAACTAAGTTAATTAAATTTGAAAATTCTAAACATGAAGATTAAGCCTAAGTACGTAATTAGAGAATTGCATATTTGTTTATTGCATCGTAGGCTCCATGAGTCCAATTTATGGTAGGAGAACTACGTTGGCTTGATCCTGTACCTAATTGGGTACCCAATTAGATAGGTGTACGTAGGCAGTCACAAGTGGTAGTGATGCAGCCCCAAAAATAACATAACCATTCCCTATTTATATATTATTGGTTGTTATTTGTCTGATGTTACGTACTTTTCCTGCTTATTATTTTGTTCTACATTGATATGTTTATTGAGTTCGCAATTAAGGACATTGTTGCTTCTCTCACCAGAGTGCGCAGAGGTAGATTTATAGACATTGTTATTTGGTATGTATTAAACACACCTTGTAGAATTAATAAATTCCTCGGATAATTTGTATTATTGAATTTGTATCCTATACATTTAGCAGTGGTAAATATTTATCTAATGATATTAGGTATTAAATCGGTAGTTTTCATTTGTAGTTTAAATTGAATGGGTTTAGGGTGATTTTGACAAGTCTGGAAGCCTGGGCCATTACAAGTGGTATCAGAGCTTAGGTTTAGCAAACACCTGAGCCTGATCGGGGTATGAACTCATCAGAGATAGGATTAGTAATATCCTAGGATGAGTTAGTCATTAGAGATAGGTTTAGTAACACCCTAGAATGAGTTGAGAGTATTATATATATGAGCACATATTTTATAAAATAAAAATGATTTTTAAAAATATGGTAAATGAAATAATTTTACATAGAATTATATTTTGAATATAAAAGATATGTTTTTAAAAGATATATAGTAACTTGAATGATTGTTCAAAAACAAGTTAATAAAAAAATTTAAGCCTAAAACATCTTATGATCTGAATTTCACAGTTTGACTACAAAATGTTTATTAAATAATAGTAAAGGGGATGCATATGAAACATAAGAATTTGGATAATGAGAATTTTTATCAAAATGGGGTTTTGAAGAAAATTTTCAAAGGATTTTTGTATTGGTTTAGAAGTAACAAACCCAAGTGCTTGGTAAATTATTTAACCGTTAACTGAAATTACGATACTGAAAGGTTATAAAGCGAATAATAGAAACTTTCATCTAAAAGGTTTTTGAGAAATAAATTTAAAAGGATTTCGAAAGTTGATGATAATAATGTTTGGAAAACATTTTGGCAAGGATTTGACAAAATATCGATTGGTTTTCTAAAATTTATCAAGTATGATTTTGAGGAAAATACCAAAGTACTTGGAGAAATATTACCCATAACTGTCAAATGAATTTTTGATAGGATACATTTAAATCTAAACCTTGACATTAGAATAAGTTAGTATCCATATCTAAGAAGACTTTATTTGCATTGGTATAAACCATTCATGGGAAAGTATTCGAAGAGGGGAGTCCTTAGAGAGAAAGGGGAAGAAGGAAGACAATTTGATCGTCCTATCGAGCGACGAAGAACCCATGCGTGGCCACATAAAAATGGTCGGCCCATCATAGAGGAAGAATTAGATCAGTATACTAGGTTAGACGAAGATGGCTATCCTATGGCCACAGTGTTTGTACCTCCACCCACTCCTGAAATTATCATTGTTTCAAGCGACGAAGAAGTTGCTCCAGCCTCCAAGGAACCGATGGAGGAGGAGGAATTTGAGCCTATTGAAGGTCCAAATTCCATGATACCCAATGAATCAAACAACAGCAGCACTAATAGCAATATGATATGGGATTTAGATGTAGAACATATCATTTGGTGAGAAGAATCTTCAAGCTCGTACATTAACTACAACTAGGAGGAAGAACCTCAGGAAGTAGAAGTTGAAATGTCGGAAGAAGAGGAAGTGCCGGGGATAGACGAGATCGAGGAAGGAAATCCATGGGAAATCCACATGTAGGGTCTTGAGGAACAAGAAGCTGAGGAAGTAATCCAAGGAGTTTCAGTAGGAATGGAGCATGTTCCGTGGAGCCAACCATGGTTGCCACATGATGAAGATAGGATGCAACGGTATGAGGATGTGAACGAGGCAAACGATGAGCAGGGGAATGATAATGATGGTTACGACAACGAAGAAAATAATGGAGAGATATTTGATGTTGGTTATTGGAATGAATGAGCTTTAGAATGATTGTAGTGTTCGGAAGTTGGTTGTCTATCTAGTGGTACTTAGTATTAAGTATTTGCTTGTATATGAGCCGAAGATTTGAGGAGATAATGTTTAGTGATGTACAGTGTTTGTAGTATAAATCCTTGTAGGAATAGAATGACTTGAGAATGTTTTCAGTATGTATGTTGAGTTGGTTTGTATGGTGATGTAAGAAAGATACTAGCTATAAAATCTTTATGACCTTCATTCGTAACTTTGTTCGATAGCGAATACACGAATCACGTAAGCAAAATTTCATAAAACTTTTGGTATAATATATATGTAAGAATTTCCTTTGAAACGAAATAAAACTATATTTTTATGAAATGTTTTAAACTTAAAACAAGATTTTCTAACATATTTTTGAAAAATATACTATAAAGTATTATACACTAAGCACAATTTAGCTTAAGATTTGGATGTAAGATTTTGATATTCGAAAAGGATTTATCGTTCGATGGTCGAAGGCAAACATTAATAAGGGTTTGTGGTTAGATTGCTTACATTTTCTATCATAGTTGTTAACACTACAAATGTACTCTAACACTCCGGTGTAATTTGTGAATGAAGCGAAAGCACCACCAGTTGGTACGGGAACTAAAAGTAAGTAGAGAATAGCAGAAAACAGTAAAAAGACAACAGTTTTATAGTGGTTTGGCTCAAAGTCAAGCCTACGTCCACTTAATCTCTTCTATGACTGATTCGATTACAGATTTTACAATAACTCTTTGATTACAACACAATCAAGACAAGTAATCAGAACTTTGATGTAGAAAAGCTCTTTCGATTCATGTTGAATGAGCTTGATTCTTTTTCGAAGATTCTTTGAAGTATCCTTTGCCTTTGAAGTATCGAAATCAGTAGAGAAATCAGTAGAGTCTTGGCATTTCCAAAAATTCGTCCCCCTTCAAGTGCGGAGTAGGCGGGGTATTTATAGGTGAAACTGGGCTTAGGTCGGCTGTATTTTAGGTCGTGAGCGACCTAAGAGTGATCACGAGATTGCTTAAGTCGTTGACGACTTAACAGAATCATTCTGGATGAGATATTGGCTGTGAGCGACTTAGCATGCGTAGTTCAGAAGTTATCTCGGTTTGTTTAGGTCGTTAGCGACCTAAAAGGAGAGGCAAGGCATGCGGCTTAACTCTGGAGTTCCTTGGGTCATTAAGTCGCTCTGTCTTCATTTAGTTGCTAGGTCGTTAACTCGTTAGGTCGTTAACCTGTTAGGCAGTAGGAGTCTTTAGGTTGCTAAGTCGATGCTTCCTTATCTCGTTAGGTCGCTAGGTTGTTGTTCTTCTTAGGTCGCTTAACTCGTTGGAAGTTGCTGGAAGGTTAAGTCGTTATGTCGTTTTAGTGCTAGCTTGCCGAGTGCTTTAGGTCGTAGGTCGTTGGGAGCCGTGACCGGTTAAGTCGCTAGGAGTTTCAGGGCGATTAACTTGTTGCTTTGCTAGGTCGCTAGGTCACTAGGTCGCTAGTTCGCTAGGTCGTGGCCTTTTTCTTGAGTCGTTGAATCGCTATTCAAAAGAGGGATTAACACTTGCCCCTCGAAGTACATGCCTAAGTTATAGGTCGTGTGCTTCGATTTAACCCTGCTAAGTCGTTGGCGACTCAAGAACTTCGCTAACTCGCGCGTCTATTCATCTTCTTCTCTTTTTCTTCTATATAAATTGCTAAGCCGTGTTATTCTCTTCACTTTACTGCTTATTTCCTTGCCGCCATTGTTGCAATCGAGCTTGAAAATTGAAGCGAAATTCCTCCCCTCGTGCCTCCGATCATCATGTTCAACAACGAATTTAGGAAAACTTGATCGTCCGACCATCATACTCACCACTCATTCCTCCACAACCGATTTCTTGCAATTTTCGTTACTGCGTTAGGAAACTGTACCTCGATTTGCTTTCTGATCATCGCCGATTGTTGGCAAGTGCACTATTCTCGAAAAATGTGTTGTCTTAGGGTTTTGTGAAGTTTCGGGGTGAATTGGGAGTTTTTTGGAGTTGATTGTGGGTTTTTGAAGCATGGAGGAGACAGAGAGGTTTCGGGTTAATGGGTTTGTGACGTTTTTGGCAAATTAGAGGGGATGGATGCATGGTAGTTGATGAGTGGAGAGCAGCACTTAGGTATTTTAGTGGAAGAAAGCTCGGTTTCTCCAAGATACCCTTAGGGCGACTTACTAGCTTGAGCGACATATAAACTTTTAACGGGTTATGGGAGTCTGAACGACTTAGATATTTTGCGACTTAAGCTAAGCCATTAGAGCAAATCACATGAGTAGCCTTCTGAACGACATAGTCATCTGCAACTTAATTTAGGTCGTTAGAGTTTATTGGAATCACTTAGAGGTTTAAACGACTTAGGATATGTATTACACTGCTCCAGGCGAGATAACTCCGTCAACGACCTATTTTTGGGTCGCGCCATAACTTAAGCGAGTTAACTTTTTAGGTCGTAAATTTTTAGGTCGCTATTGTATTCAACGAGCTAAAACTTAAGCATTTTTTGCCTTGCTGCGACTTAAAGCCTAATAGTCTTAAACCGCGACCTGTTTCCTTGCACATGCCTTATCATTTCACAGCTTTGAACAGTATGAACAGCATAAGTTTGAACAAGATTAAGTATTGCACTTCTTAATTCATAAAATGTGGCTAGACTTGTAACTTGAACCACCTCCAAACAGATTGCATCATCATTTGATTGTTAACAACCTGTTATTATAATGCAGAAAACTGGGATGAATATACTCATCATCGACTGCCCACATCAAGTGATGGATTAGGCCAAAGAGATACTATTTTACCTAAGTAAAATAATCTGAATTTAATCAAAAATGAAATGCTGTGAATCAACTAACTTAAATGAAGCGTCAACGCAAAATTCACACAGTTATAACTGCTTACTGCCGAATATTATCTGCATTGACACTACATTTAATTTTGATCTAATAACAAGCTTTGAATCTCCCTGAATTGACGTATGCCAACCAGTATTGTTTCAAGTTTCACTTTATTTACTTGTTATTTTAGTAGCTTTGCACAACACTTCACACACTTTTAGGAAACGTGCACCTTCATATTTGAATATCCAGTTCCTTGTGTAGAATGACTTCTCAACAAGTACAAGGAGAGACAGTAGCTCGGACCGATTTAGTTTTTCCGATTGCTGTTCCTTTGGATAACCCTCTGGAAAGGGTTCCAACCACACTGAATCAGCGGACCTTCACCCAGCTATGCACGCAATTTGGTATTGCTGAAGCGGATGCTCTACTCCCCGGAGTAAACGACACCGCTGAGATGCCGCCACATGGGTTTATTGCAATCAATCGCCACATGTGTCTGAACGGAGCCATTCCCCCCTTCAATGATTTCCTCAGAACACTTCTTCTTCGATTAACCATTTCCCCATTCCAATTGCACCCCAATGGCTATGCCATTTTGATGGGGTTGTGCGTATTATTTAGGAGGACGCTTGACCGCCTCCCAAACTTTGAGGAGATATGTTATCTGTGTATATTTGGGAGGAACAAAGATCACCCCTCTATTACTCTGGTTAGGAGCGCAAGGAACAGCAAACTAATCACGGATCTTCCTGACTGCGCTCACGGGTTTCTAAACCAATTCTTCTATGTCTGTTGCCCCCCGGGATTCTACGACATCTAGAGAGTAGGAAGTAAGACTGCCTAACTCCGTTTACTTCATTTCTGAGATTTTCAAAATTTGAGTTGTCAAATGCTAACTTCACTTTTTACTTTTGCAGCAATTCCTCCTCTCTCTAAAGATTCTGCCCATAAATCAACTTTTGAAAGATTGAGTGCCATAGCTGCCAATGAGAGAAGCATTAAATTTCTATAGAGGAACGAATTTCTGCATCAATTCGGACTCTTGCATTCCTCTCGATCTATTCAGTCTCGTGATGCCCCCAGCTCTCAAACAGAAGCATCAAATGCCCAGTCTCCGCAGAGGAACCTGCAACGAAAGAACTTATTGTAGAGACTTTGTTAGTGAAATGCTCCAGTTATGCTGATGCTGTAGGGTTATCTGCCAAATCTAAATTTCCCCCGGTTTTTGAAGAAGAGGAACTTCCTCAACATTCTGGGAGGTCTGATACTTTTGGAGGGCTGAGCGATCTCATGGTGACTTCTCAGGAGCTCTTTAAAGATAACACCACCATTCCTAAACTTGCTTCCCCCGCAGTTGAAGCGACATCTGCCTTGTGACCAATCCCGTCAACCCAAGAGTTGACTCCTGTCGTAAAAGCCGACATCACTCCTAAGCTGAAGAGTGGTTTGTAGCTTGACGCACGTAGTTCGCACGCCACACACACACACTTAGGATTTTTGGCAATTATGCGCACTTAGCTTCTTTATTCCAAAGATTTCTATATTTTTGTCTCTTCTTTACTCTCAGGTTCTTCCATGGGTCGCAGCGGCTCTTATTATGATGACTTTCAATGCTACGCAAGGCGTGACTCTTATGATCCCCAACGCTATCTCTCTGCCCCCAGGGAAACTGATGAGGAACGAGCAGCTAGGAAAGCTCGTGAGAGGCAGGCTTATGAGGAGCAGTATGGAAGAAGAGATGACCGCCTTGACTCTTACCAAAGGGATGATGACTCCCACAAAAGAAAATCTCATGATGATAGGGGGAAGAGTCATATAACTGAAGATCCAAGCAAGCGGGCCAAACTTGATGACAAGTCTTCATCTGAAATTTCTAAAGTGCCCGCTGCTTCTGTCTCTTTAGACATCCCTTCCATCTCTCCTGCCCTTAAAAGAGCTGATATTCAATCAATCATCAATAGGCCTCCTTATCAAGTCGAGAAGCCTCCGCCTACACTCCATAGCCGATTTGCGAATTGGTGTTTGAAAGGAGTGCGCTTCGATTTGGACTTAGTTCTGATTGATAAACAAGCCATGCTGAGAAATCTTGATGTTGTCAAACTCGATATAGAAAGAATGTCCAACTGGCAAAAACTATTGGACGAGCTCCAAAGGGTAAATCGTGCCAATCTTGAGGCTATGCTGACTATGGAGAATGATAAGTCTGAGTGGAAAAAAATTCTTGATCAGTATGATGCAGAGATGAAAAGCATCACCACCTTCAACGAGGAGCTTGAGGCTGAAGTTAAGAAACTTAAAGATGATCTTGCCGCCTCTTCCACTTCTTATACACAAAAGGAAGAGGTTCTCAAAAAACAAGTAAGAGATGCCCATGCCACTCAACGAGACGTTGAGGCTAAACTTGAGGCAGAGCGGAAAATTGTAGAAATCTACCGCAAAGATGCTGCTCAGTTGCGTGAAAAGACTAGCTCTCAAGATATGGAGATTACAAAGTTAAAGGCCCAGCTTGCTAAGGCTGAAAAAGAGCGTGATGAGGCTATCACTGGGAAAGCAGCAGCTGAACACTCTCATGAAGCAACCAAGGCCAACATTAGCTCCACTCTTTTCGAGTTTTATATTCTCAGCGTCTTGGGGCACGGTAGTCTTTCTTTTTTGGGCCCAAAATATGAAATTACACTGGCTGAAGTCTGCGAGGCAGCATTTGGAGTGCTTAAAGATGCCGGCTATACTGAAGAGGATTTTGAGGCTAATTATCTGGATGATGAGGGTCGAGCCGCCCTTGCGAGAGGGAAAGAGCAACTTGCCAATCAGCGAGCCGAAGCAGCGGAAGGAGAGTGTCTAGGGAAGGCACCTTTGACCGACCCAGCTTGTCCTTCGTCTTCGGTCGACGTTGATATTATTGGCTCTAGTTCCTTCTCTCTGCCTCCTGCTAAAGCCGAAACCGAAGCTAAAACTGCTCATGCTGAAGATGAGGCCCAAGAAAGCACCGAAGCCCAAGATTATGAAATTGACATAATAAAGCCAACTTCTCCAGGTAACTTCAACATTGATCTAGCTCAAGTGGACTACTCGTTTGCTTCACATGAGCTCGATGAATTTCTTGCTTATTACTTAAGCCTCGACGTGCAAATATCTCCTCTCTTTTGCGAGGAATTCTGACATTTAACTTTTCTTCTTCTGTAGTGAAATCAATAAGTGCTGTACAGGCTTCGCCTCCTCCTGCTGTTGCCCCTCCACCTCCTCAAGTTACTCCTCCTTTTGCTTCTCAACCGGGATCACAAGAAGAACATATAGAAGCTTTTCAAGGCTTAGATGACCCGGCGGCTTCACAGGAGCAGAAGGCTGACGAACTTGAGGAGGGCGAGAAGTCCCCGGAGAGATTTACTGCCGATGATACAAAGCTTCCTGATCTTATCTCTCTGGGTAGCGAATCTTCTTCGAAGAAGAGGGGAAAGCGCGGAATTTCAAAGAAAAAGAAGGACACTTCTATTGATGATGAGAAAGCAGAAGAGGACCCAATTGCATCTCTTCCTCCTTCTTCCCCGAAGAGTTCAAACCGACCTAAGAAGTTAACCATCAGGCCAGGTGAGGGCTCAAAAGGCGGCGGGAGGAAGAAGAAATGATTTTGGTTCTAGCCTTCTTGTTTTTCTTTTTTGTCTTTTGTATAAAGACTTGTATCGACCGGAGATTGTGCGGGTACCGGCCCCAGCTTTTTGAAATCTGCACATGTATAAAAACTTTTTATAGTATGAAATAAAATGATTCTTTTTACTTGTACAATCTCTTGTCAGTATTTGTGAATGCATTTATTCCCTATTTTAGCATAAGTTTCTTTATTTTCCTTGCATGATATTGCAATGAGCTCGTGGTATGTTGTTTCAGCGTTGTTTTTGTTAATGTAGCTGTATTGCCCCCATACCACGGCTCACTGCAATATTCTCCATTTTGAAAAGACTTGTACTCTTATTCTAGAGAATAATTCTTCAGTGTTGAGGAAATATCATTCTGCTTTAGTAGAGTGTGCTTTGTATCGGAGAAGTTTTCTCCCCTTTTTTTAAAAAAAAACACTTCAAATTTCGGAGATGGTCACTTTTATTTTTGAAAAGTGGATTCTCCTACGCGGTAAAGCGGGCCTCCATAGAGGGCTTTGATTTGGCATTTCAACTTGTGGAAGTGTGCCTCTGGAGAGGGCTTTAATTGGTTGCCTGAAAGTCATTTCTCACAATTAAATGGATCCACGGGGCGGACGCAAGCAACCTAATTGGATGTTCGTTTACACAAACGATCGCAATTAACTAGCAAGGGCCCGGTGCCTTCACTTTGGGAAGGTGGCCCTTCGGTGGTACCACCAACCTTGTTTGAGAAAAATATTTCATTTTAAGGCGTGCCTCGTTAGAGGGCTTTATTTGCCACTTCAACTTTTTTGGGGAAGAACGTTACCATGAGAGTAGAAGTGTGCCTCCGAAGAGGGCTTCATTTGTTTTCCTGAAAGTCATTTCTCACAGTTAAATGGATCCATGGGGCGGACGCAAGCAACCTAATTGGATGTACATTTGCACAAACGATCGCAATTAACTAGCAAGGGCCCGGTGCCTTCAGTTTGGGAAGCTGCCCCTTCGGTGGTACCACCAACCTTGTTACTTGAGAAAAACATTTCATTTTACGGCGTGCCTCGTTAGAGGGCTTTAAATTGTGCCTCCGGAGAGGGCTTTAAATTGTGCCTCCGGAGAGGGCTTTAAATTGTGCCTCCGGAGAGGGCTTTAAATTGTGCCTCCGGAGAGGGCTTTAAATTGTGCCTCCGGAGAGGGCTTTAAATTGTGCCTCCGGAGATGGCTTTGAATTGTGCCTCCGGATAGGGCTTTGAATTGTGCCTCCGGAGAGGGCTTTGAATGTTTTGCTTGCCAGGAAGGTTGCATCTCACAGTTAAAAGGTCCCACGGAGCGGACGCAAGCCACTTAATTGGATGTTTGTTTGCACAAACGATCACAATTAAGTAGCAAGGGCCCGGTGCCTTCACTTTGGGAAGGTGCCCCTTCGGTGGTTCCCCCAACCTTTTTATTGAGAGACAAGATCCAATTTTGGCTGTTTTTGACTGCTTGCCCATGTCTTTTCACCATCTGTTTTTAGCGATTCCTTGTTATCACTCTTAAGTTCATGTTCCTTTCTTTTACAGGTTGTTTGATTCTTCCAGAGAAGTGTACTTCAGTGTTAAGTAAATCCATGGGGCAGACGCAAGCTACTTAACCGGATGTCTGTTTGGACAAACGATCGCAATCAGTTAGCAAGGGCCTGGAACCTTCACTTTGGGAAGGTGCCCCTTCGGTGGAATCACCAACTGTTTATAAGAAGCACTTCTTAGGTAGGAATTGACATTTGTTTGTCGAGTGATTTGCAGGAATCGCTTGGCCTTGCGATGTATTGAATAGGTAAGCTTTGCTTTGATAGCCTGCAATATTAAATCAACATTTTAGCAACATACTTAAGATGTTTGCACATTGAAATGAGACAGGCATTTTATAGTAGTAGAAGACACAAGATTTATAGTGGTTCGGCCAAGAATTGGGCCTACATCCACTTTATAGTTCTTATTGCTGAGTCACACTGATTTTACAATGGCTTACAATACAAGAATGATACATCCATAATCATTTTACAAATTTAAGCATAGCTGCTAAGTAAAATATGGACGCAAGTGATTGCTATTCCAGGCTCTCGGAATTGGATCTCCTTCGACAGTTGTGAGCTTGAAAGTGCCATCGAGAAGTTTTTTGCCTATGACATATGGCCCTTCCCAGTTTGGCCCAAACACTCCTGTTGCTATCATGATCCTCTTCAAGACTAGATCCCCAATTTCAAAGCTGCGTTGGCGAACTTTAGAATTGAAGTGCCTGGCTATTCTTTGCTGATGAGCTGCAACCCTGAGCTCAGCCTCTTTCCTTCATTCATCAAGCAAGTCAAGTGCTTCAAGTTGCAGATTTTCATTTTCAGTCTGGTTGAAATGAATCCTTCTGTGTGAGGGGACCTCTACTTCCACTGGAATCATTGCTTCTGACCCATATGCTAATGAGAATGGAGCGTGCCCAGTCGCAGTTTTGTGGGTAGTTCTATAAGCCCATAGTGCTAGTGGCAGTTTATCGACCCAACCACCCTTTGCTTTTTCCAGCTGTTTTTTGATGGTTGATTTGATAATTTTGTTCACTGCTTCCACTTGCCCGTTTGCCTTTGGATTAGCCACTGCTGAGAAGCTTTTTCGGATCTTGAATCGCCTGCAAAAGTTCTGGAATTCCTCGCTTTCAAATTGGGTACCATTGTCTGTGATTATCTTCTGAGGCACACCATACCTGCAAATGATATTTTTAGTCACAAAGTTTATCATCTTTTTAGTGGTAATAGTAGCTAATGGTTCAGCTTCAGCCCATTTAGTGAAATAATCAACAAAAACAATAGCATATTTGATTCCGGACTTGGCAATCAGCAAAGGTCCGATGAGATCTATCCCCCAAATGGCGAATGGCCATGGACTGACCATTTGTGTTAGCACGGTGGAAGGTGCTCTTGGGATTTTCGCAAATCTCTGGCATCTGTCACACTTTCGGGAGTAGCTAGCAGCATCTTGATTAATATCTGGCCAAAAGTACCCGTAGCGGAGAATTTTCTTTGCAAGAGTTTGGCCACCTGAATGATCCCCACACTCTCCTCCGTGCACCTCAGCTAAAATTGTCTTAGCCTCTCCTTTGGTTACACATCGGAGTAATGGCATCGAGAATCCTCGTCTGTACAAATGGCCGTCTTGAATTACATATCTCGGGGCTTTTCTTAACACACTACAACAAAAGAGGCATATTACAACGGTGGAACACAGTTGTAAAAGATATATTACAACGGTGGAACCACAGTCGTATTTTAAGAAGTTGTAAAAGACTATCAATTTTTTACAACTGTGTTCTTTAGTTGCATATAACCGTTGTGATATTGTATATTACAACTGTTTCTTATCCTTGCAAATAACCATTTTACAACTGTTGGTAACTCTTGTAGATATGTAACATTTCGTGCTATAGCAGGCATGACAACTGCTGGATAACTGTTATTAGCAGTTGTGATAAAAAGAATTCAATATTAAAAAAATTAATTTCTAAACACATTTTGTAACTAAAGCAAGCGATGGATAAACATAAATAATAGAATGAAAAAATAGTACACTATAAGAAATTCAAGCAATACATTATTATTATATACAAAAATAATATATCAAACAAACCAAACAACCGAATAAAAGAAAACCAAAAAAATACATTAATTTTTTCAATCTTCATACATAATGATCTTTTTAACACCAATGACTAGGTTACATTTATCTTTATATGTCAACATATTTTGATACAAAAAAGTAGGTATAATTTAATTTTAAACTGTAGTGCCTAAACAAGTGCTTGCACTGATTACCAGAATAATGCATATCGGCATTGTTGGAGGTTGTTTGCTCTATTCGGGTCCAGGTCTCTCAGGTCAAGTAACTCCAACAGATCCCACATGTACAAGCCTGGCAACAAAATGCAAAATGAGGATTCAATTACTAATAAATTGTTTGCTGTATATCACTTAGATCCAATTACTAATAAATTGGTCATATCATGCAATTGTAATCACTGCCTCATGATACAGGAACGTATAGTTTCCTTCTTGAGATTTATTTGCACAAAAATGGTTCTATTATTAATAATATTTAACGAAAGTGGACTCATGGTAGAATATAAAAGTCTTACTCGAAGTTCCACTCTAGTTGCTAGTAAACAACAATTCATATAATTGGATTTTTGCAGAGTAACACTGTCTAGTTGCTTCTTGATTTTTGCCCTGAACATGCTCAATGGGATAAATCATAGTAATAACAAGATCGGTAAATTGAATGATGGTAAAATACAAGAAATAAGAAAATAAAATTAAATGCAAAATGAGTACTGTGTTACCAGTAAAGTTCAGGTAACATGGACTCTGCTTTTTAATTATGGCCGAGTGTCCTTGCGTGTCTATCAAATCGTACATCACACACTTGTAGAAAAGTTCAAGTAACATGGACTCTACTTCCTGGAATATTAAACATAGCAAAAGTAGATAATTCTGTAGCAGTAAAAAACCGTGCTTGTTTATTGAAGGGTAAACATTCAAAGATTATCAGATTAGAACACATGCGTAAGTATAAAAAGGTTAAAACTGTGTCTGTATCATCTTTTATCTTTACAACATGTTCCTCTACAGCCAGCAAAACTAGGGTCTATTTTCATATGCCTAAATCAGGAACCAGTGATTCTAACATCTATGGTGAATATCAATAAAGATGGCTCATACGTGCTCTAGTGCAAACTTGAATATCCTAAATGACAATATATCTCACAACAGCCAAATTCAACTAGATAAGAATCTATGCTTTAGGCAACAAAGCATGCATTTTAATGTTCCAAATTAACAAAGCAAAATACAAGTAAAAATCAAAGCAACATGCACTTTAATGTTTCAGCATAATACCTGATACTAGTTGCATGATTTTCACAGGGCAACATAAAAAAAATCAAAGCAAACTAAAGCAAAAATGCTTTCTTAAATTAAATAATATGCACCCATATTTCAAGATAATGGAACAAAATAAATGAACAAGTCAAGGTATCAGTACATACGAAAATTAAGAAAAACAAATATGAGTGCATGTACATATTTCAATGCAACAGAACATATAAAAAACTAAGTATGAATGCTTTCTCAAATGAAGAAATAAGTGCCCATCTTCTAATGCAATAGTGCGGCTATAAGCATGTTGTACAGCTAAGGTACTCCGTAAATTAAGTAACAGGGACTAAAATAATTCAATTAGACAATGCATTATCAAATCTCAACATGACAGCAACGTATGTCCTTATATATCTAATTAGACAATGCATGAAAAATATATTTTTGTGGTTTTCTACACAGCAGAGATGTACTCACTTCATAGGGCAGAGAGGCAAGGACAAAATTATATAAAGCAAAGTGCGCTTAAGTTTGGTCATTTTTATTTTCTAAGGCAAAATATACATTCCCAAATTCATATATATACAAGGTGTCAGGTTGTTAATATATGCATATGCCTAGAGATTGAACAGTTAAGCTATAAAAAAACAAGGACAGGAACAAAAATTTCTCTAATAGCAATGCATGCAGTATAATGATAACAAGCAGTGGATATAAAACATGAATTGTCAAGCATCGCACCTAGTCAACGAAATTGTTATACCAACATGAAATAAACTATGCCAATCTTATCACCAAAACTTGTAAGTCAAGCCCTTGCCTTCTTCCTTTATTATCAGTTCATCGTTTTTTTAAACTAAAAGTAAGATATATGAGAAACTGGAAACAAATCAGTTAGTATACTTAAACTAGCTTAAATTAATAAGCATACAACAAATTATTAATTTCACTAAAAATTTGATTGCATGCTAAAGCTCGAAGGTAAAATCTAAAATACGGACTAATGAAAAATATGACAACTGACAGTATGTGCTGCATATCCAATTGTTTTACAAATGGGATAACCTCTATATGAATAATAATAATAAAACATCTGTAGCCATAATTACAATCTAAGATAACTAAAAGTCTAAACATATATTTCTACACATCTTGGATAAGAAAATAAAACTACCATGAATTTGAATTTATGTTTTTTTTTCATTATAGCACATCACTTCTTTAGAATATCGATTTCTTTACAAATAATAATTTAACATTAATATTTTAAAGCAATTTCAATATGGCAGCATATGTAACATCAGGCTTAGTAATGACTAAAAAAAATTACCAGATCCATTTTTAACATTATTTAAAAAAATAATTTTACAGATTTTTAACACAGTCATAGATTATGATGTAAACAAGGTTGCAGCTTTGTCAAAACAATATCACACCATCCAAGTCCCCAAAAACACAATAAATTGGAAGTCCAATTTACCCAGTGCTCAAACCACTCAACAAAGGCGGGAACCCATTTTTAGACCTAGAAATGAACCGAGTTAAGTTTAATATACCAACTACAAGCCTAATGCCTAACCCATTTTCAAACTAGGGAAAAAAAAAGCAATGTAATGTCTTCAGACCAAGCAAAGGAAACAAGCACTATACTGATAGAAACGGTACCTGAGGTGTATTAGCATGAGGAGTCTTTGGATTTTCTTTATTAACTGTGTACTATCCTTTCATATCCTGTAAAGATTGTATTATTACATGTGCAACTAATAATTTGTAAGGACATGTCACATATTCATTAGCATAGCTAATTAACACTTACCATCTTAATCACAATAAGCTCCTGTAATTTAGCCTCCAAGCAACCTTCAAGCCACTAAGTTTGGTTTCGCAATGCTATGTTCCAGACTAAAAAGCTTCGACACTCCATCTTGAGTAATTGATATTTTTCCTTGAGAACTCTGACTCATAGCATTATGCTCTTTTATCTTAGACTACAAATTAAAAAACAGCCAATATTAAGCAATTAAAAATAATACTACATTAACAATAACATAGAGTGCAGTTGCTTAATTTTTTGCTTATTTCATGTATTTGAACTTATCCTTACTATGCAGTCGGCAACAACTGAATTCAGGGGTTCTCCATTTTTTTCCTGGTATGGGCTTTGCACCACAATTCGTCTCTACTGATATTGGATGTTGTACTTTCCTTTTTCTGTAAAAACAGCATAAGAGCTTAAGAACGTACAAATGATAACAAATAAAAAATGCTTTAGTAATAATCAATGCACGTCAAATGAGATTTATATAAGAAGTTTAGCTTTATAGATAATATTCGGGCTAAGGCCCAACGCTATAAAATTGTCATTAATTCATAAATTAAGTGAATATTTGCGAACCGAAAAGTATATTGCAAACCTTCATATTGCATTCTTCTCCGTCGAAAAGAAAACTGTTATTCATGACATAAACATAAGTACACTACACCCTAATACTAATTGGCATAGGAGAACACTTTTTCAAATAAAATTGAAATTGTTTAAGAATAATGTTAGATTTTTTTTCTTTTTAGATTGCTAACTAAATCATATATAGAGAAGGAAAGACATTACTATGGCCTTTTAAGGAGTTGCACATTTGTTTTCTCTAAACAAAATTCAGGGGTATGGCCCAGCAAAATTCTTCCTAGTAGTAGTAAACAATGATTCATTCAACAAAACATTCTCACAAAAATACATAGAAATAATTAATAACTTTGTACTTTAATTTTACTTTAATGTTAGTTCCATGTAGCCATTCTTTGCGATGTCAGATTTAGCTATCTAAAACAAAATAATTTCACAACAGCAAATAATATCGATTCACATTGACAAATAATATAGTATGAGATATATACATGATACATGAAGCAAAATAAACTATAACAAATGATCATGTCTGAAGGTAACTTTTTAGACAGTTTTAACTTTGTAGGTTGTATCAACTTCTTCAAATTTTAAATAAGTGTTCAAGAAGAAGTTATTAGTTGAGTCAAAATTTCAATGAAGTTGCTTATTACAGTACTTAAATTAAGAAAAGTAACATATGAAGTATGAACGGAAGTTGAATGGTAAAAATTAAGAACATATAGTTATATGGATAATATATGGAGTTCGGTATAGAAGAATAAAGACGTTCATACAACAGATACACAACTCATGTACTAAATGCTGGAAGAGTTTCTGGGCCTTTTGGTTAGCTTGTTTAAATGTAAATACTCATTATGAGTTTCTTCTTAAGACGTGTAGAAAATAATTCAAATTAGACTCATCGTTAATCTTATGAATTAATTATAACAACTGGACTAATAAAGTAGAGATGGCAGTTTATGTAAAATGATCAAGATAAGTTTAGTGCAAATGAGTTAGAGAAACCTAGGACTGAACGAAAAGTTATTATGATGTTGTGAAACTCACTTTGCAAGCTATTTTTACTGCCATGTTTTCTTGGTCATGTTACCTTAAGCTTTGCCTTATTTACTTTAACACTAGTTAAACTTAGTTATGAAAAGGATAGTATTTATCCCAAGAAATCAAGTGTACATTGAACTCAATTTTTTGATTGATTTTTTGTCTTAATTATTGTCTTAGCTAATTACCTTCTACACACCCCAAAAAATGCCTAACAGCAAATTGAAGCCCTTGTTTCAACGAATATGATTAAGAATTCTATTTATTTTGGAAAATAAATAAAGCAGAATATATTTATAATTGCAAGATCGTGTACATATCATGGATAAAAGTCATGTACTTGTGGGATAGAGTTAATTATTACAGTGCTCAAACTAAACACTAATGGGCCTGGATTCAAAAAGAATAGATAGAGTTAATTATTTCAACACAGTAAACCAAACTGAACAAAATCGAATAGAATCAAATCAAAATAATCTAACTAATTGTTTTAAGTTTAAAATTAGAAATAAACCGAGTAAAACTTCACGAATATAGAATATTTTCTCTAATCTAACCTGAGTTGAATGATGCAATTCAAAGCCGAGTATGACATCAAAATACCTTACCTATATCAGCGGCAACTGAGGCGATGGCGGTTAGGGTTAGCGTTTGCAAGCAGCAAAGGAGGCGAGCGCGATTTAGCGTCGTTGATGGCGACAACAGTGAGCACAACGGTGTTTAGCTTTGACGATGGAAATAGTGGTGAGTGCTGCGGGGTTTAGCTTTGTCGATGGCAAGGCGGGAGCATAGATCGGGATGGGGTTAGATTTTAGGTTTAGGAATTGAGCATTGTTATTTAATGAATTGAGCGATGACTGAAATGTTGGGAGGGAAACGTAATTTTTCCCGGGCCGAAAATTAAGTTGCATTTTAACTTCAGCCTGTAATGTGCTATGTATAATTTATCAAAAAGACAACTGCAAAAAATAGTTATTATAAATAAATATAACAACCGGCACAAATAGAACAGTTGCTACAGACGTATATTACAACTGCTGCACAAATAGAACAGTTGCTACAGACGTATATTACAACTGCTGCACAAATAGAACAGTTGCTACAGACGTATATTACAACTGTTAGCTTGTGCTAGTTGTAAAAAAAAAGCTGTAATATGGCTGTTTTATTGTAGTGACAGCTTCTGGCGCTCTTTTGAGTTTTATGGCAAGGAGCCGTTGAGTAGATATTCCTTGATAGGGGTCATCCACGACTCTCGTTCTTGAGATACAGTCATGGTCCAGTCAATATCCATTTCATCAGTACTTGGAGCTGACAAGACTTCCACAGGGACCAATCCTAATAACCGAGCTTCGCCAGAGCTTGAATATTTTGCGAGAGAATCTGACTTCATGTTCTCTTCTTGGGGTATATGGCCGATTGTATAATGATCAAAATCATCGAGAAGCTCCCAGGCCTTTGACAAGTAAGCAGGCAGATTTCCTCCTTTAGTTTGAAACACTTTCTTGACTTGGCATACAATAAGCTAGGAATCATTGAAGATCTGCAGTACTTTGATGTTCAGTTCTTTAGCAATTTTCAAGCCGGCAATAAGAGCTTCATATTCTGCTTCATTATTCGTTGAAGGAAATTCTAATCTCAATGCATAGCACAATGATCGCCCTTCAGGGGTTTCAAGCACAACCCCAGCACCAGAGCAATAGTCATTTCTTGCACCATCAACATATAATTTCCATCGGATTGGGATGTCATTAGTCACTTCTTCATCACTGCCACCTTTATCTGTGTATTCTGCAATGAAATCTGCTAAAGCTTGTCCATTAATTGCTCTTTGTGGATGGTAGGTGATATCGTATTGACTGAGTTCAATATTCCACTTCAGAAGACGACCCGAAGTTTCAGGGCGAAATAGGATTTGCTTTAGAGGTTGATCGGTGAGGACTTTAATAGGATGAGCCTGGAAATATGGTCTCAACTTTATGGACGCGATCAACAGACAATAGGCGAGCTTTTCCAGCTTTGAATAGTTCATCTCTGCCCCAGTGAACCTTTTGCTGATGTACTAATTCGGGTGCTGGACTTTTACATCTTCCCGTACCAATGATGCACTGAGAGCATGAGGTGAAACCGCTAAGTATATGAAAAGATATTCATCATTGCTGGGCTGAGAAAGTATTGGAGGCTTTTCCATGTGATGAATCAGTTCTTCAAAAGCTTTCTGACATTCGGGAGTCCATTCAAAGTTTTTCTTTCCTTTCTTTAGAGCGTCAAAGAAGGGAATGCATTCATCAGTGACCTTGGAAATAAACCGACTTAAAGCAGCAACTTTCCCGTTGAGGCTTTGCAATTCCTTCTTTGTTCTAGGGGCTTTGACTTCTCTTAAAGCAGTAATCTGAGCAGGATTAGCTTCGATGCCCCTAGCACTCACAATGAAACCCAAGAATTTTCCGGATTCTACCTCGAACGAACATTTTAGATGATTCAGCTTCATTCCATACTTTCGGAGAACCACGAACATTTCTACCAAATGATCCATGTGATCCACTGCTTTCTTCGATTTCACTAACATATCATCGACATACACTTCCATGGTCTTTCCAATCTTGGGTTTGAACATGGCGTTAACAAGTCTTTGATAAGTTGCTCCTGCGTTCTTCAGTCCGAAGGGCATGACTTTATAGTAGTAAAGACCAACATCAGTGATGAAGCTTGTGTCCTCCTGATCTGGCTCATGCATCATGATTTGATTATATCCTGAGTAAGCATCCATAAAAGACATTAATTCATGCCCGGCTGTTCCATCCACCAACTGATCAATTCTAGGCAATGGGAAACAGTCTTTGGGGCATGCTTTGTTCAGGTCTGAAAAGTCGATGCACACTCTCCACTTCCCATTTGCCTTTTTAACCAACACCGGATTAGAGACCCAATTTAGATAAGTGGATTCTTTGATGAAGCCGTTTTCCATGAGCTTATCTACTTCTTCTTTTAATGTTGTTGACCTTTCAGGACCTTAGGTTCTTCTTTTCTGTTTTACGGGTGTGAATTTTGGATCAATATTCAAATCATGCACTGCTATTTCTGGAGATATTCCACACATGTCGGCATGACTCCAAGCGAATACATCCAGATTTGCTTTCAAGAATGATACCAGGATGTTTTGAACCGTCATACCAAGTTGCGAACCCACATTCAGCACCTTGTTTGGGTCATTCAGGTCAACAGATATTGGCACCGTTACTTCCACCGGCACCACTCTACTTTCCCCTGCACTGGTTTTTCTGGGATCAATCACTTTTCATGCACCACTGTGCTCACCAGTGCAGGGTCCACCCCGTAATTGCTACAAGGTGGGTTCTTTGATGCGGAGCGGAGCTGCCGCACCTTTACCCATTTCTCTTTTCCTTCTTTCCCGCAACTCTGTGAAATAGCATTCTCGTCCGGCATTTTGGTCCCCTTTCACAACACCGACGCCATTATCAGTGAGGAACTTCATAGTCAGGCACCATGGGGCAAGAATGGCCTTGAATGCAGCAAGAGTTGGTCGACCCAAGAAGGCATTGTAAGCATGGAATTCATCAACAATTACAAAAGTTTGCTTTCGAACAACCTTCTTTTCTCCTTCTCCGAGTTCTACAAACAATTCAATAGTCCCAATTGGCTGTTTTGGTTCTCCAGTGAACCCAACAATCTTTTGTGAGGAAGCTTGGACATCAGCCATGTGGATTTTCATCTGATCAAATGTCATTCTGAAGAGAATATTACAAGAGGCGCCGCAATAAACAAGCACTCTCCTTACAATGGCTGATCTGATGCCTGCAGATATTACCAAAGGATCCATGATGGGAGCTTCAATGCCAACAGAGTCTCTAGCCCGGAATATGATGTCTTCGTTAAAATTCCTTTGCCGTTTTAAAGGTGTAGCATCTTCCAAGACAAAAACATTTTCTTCCGTCGGAGCAAATTTCAAAGAGTGAGCATATCTCTCCATCTCACCCCAACTTCTGCCCGTTGGGTGAGGACCCCCTGTGATAACATTGATGATGGGCCTCTCAGATTTCTGCGCTGCAGCCCTCTCACCTGAGTTGGTTTGACGAGCAGGAACTTGTTGCCCCTGAGTAGATGAAGTTGGGTCACTTCTGTTTCTCTTCACATATTATTGTAGTTTATTCTGTCTTAGAAGCTCTTCAATCAAACTCTTTAAGTGGCGACATTCATTAGTGTCGTGGCCAGGTTGATTGTGAAACCGACAGAATCTCCCATTATGCAAAGCATTTTTCCCAAGCTTCATCTCAGGTGGTTTGGGGTATTCAACAGCATCCTTGGTTGCGAAAAAGATATTTTCTGGATATCAGTTAAGGGAGTAAAATCTGAAGGTTTAAAGAACCGAAGTTTCTTCATATCTTTATGCCCTTTCCAACTCTCATTCTCCCTCTTCTGACCACCAGATTCCTTTTTGTTAGTGGCAACATTGTTATTCTTGACTTCAGCCACGTCTACTTTTGCTTGTACATGAAGGCTTTCTAAGCGCATGAATTCATCAGCCTTCTTATAAAACTTCTCAAGTGAGTTTGGCCCTTTCATCTTTAGCCATTTTTCGAATTCACTTGATTTATCAATAGCTCGCATCGAGTAGGTCAGAATCATTCGAGGCTCCGCATTATCAATTTCTGCCAAAGCTATATTGAAGCGGTTTAAGAAAGATTGATAGACTCTCCGGGGTTCTGTTCAAGGCTGGATAGTGAGATTATGTCTTTGGCCTTCGAAGCATATAACCTGAATTGATCTTTGAATTTCCGAGTTAGATCGGAGAATTGATCCACGGATCTATCCGACAGCTTCGTGAACCAAAGCAGGGCCACTCCCTCCAAGTACACAGGAAAGTATCTACATTTGATCTCATCTGTTGCCCTGGTACCTGTCATATGCCAATCATACTTGTATAAGAATTGGTTAGGATCGCTTGTCCCCCGATAAGCCAGAATAGTGGGAGGAACAAACTTCCTTAGAAATTCAGCCTTCAGAATTCTTTCAGTAAAAGGAGTTTTGCTTGGAGCAAACCCCCAGTCACTTTCATCTTCCTTGCTTTTCATGCTTTCCTTCATAATCTGTCGAATCATTCCCGAGATGTATTCCTCATTATTTAGAGGCTCCGCGGGACAGACGTCAGCTACTTTTTCGGAAGTTTGCCTAGGCAAACATTCACGAAGAGTTGGCTGCGGCCTTGAACCTCCAGCTTGGGAAGGTGCCCCTTCGGTAGTGCCAGCTGCCCTTTGAGAAATACTTTTCCCTTAGGGATCATGAACATCTTCAGCAAAGGTTTCTTCGTTGTTTTCTGGTGGCTGGTTATCTCCAAGTAAAGCATTCAATTTGTCCAACATCAAAGCGTTTTGGGCTTCCATTTGTTGATACAGCCCAGACACTACGGCATCTAATTCTGCCCTTGTGACTCCAACACTAGGAGCCGCTTGATTCGATGCAGGAGAAATGGCGGTGTTGTCATGAGCAACTCCAGATCTGGTAGATTTACTTTTCCTTCCAGGAGCCATAATTTCGGTTAGACTTCTGGTTTTTAGGGAGAGTCTTTCCACAAATCTCTGTGAAGCAATGATGAAAGCACTCCTGAGTTGGGTTCTCAGTGAAAGCACCAAAAATGTTAACGCTAAAAATGTACCCTAACACCCCGGTGTAATTTGTGAATGAAGCGAAAGCACCACCCGTTGGTACGGGAACTAAAAGTAAGCAAAGAATAGCAGAAAACAGTAAAAAGACAACAGTTTTATAGTGGTTCGGCTCAAAGTCAAGCCTACGTCCACTTAATCTCTTCTAGGACTGATTCGATTACAGATTTTACAATAACTCTTTGATTACAACACAATCAAGGCAAGTAATCAGAACTTTGATGTAGAAAAGCTCTTTCGATTCATGTTGAATGAGCTTGATTCTTTTTCGAAGATTCTTTGAAGTATCCTTTTCCTTTGAAGTATCGAAATCAGTAGAGAAATCAGCAGAGTCTTGGCGTTTCCAAAAATTCGTCCCACTTCAAGTGCGGAGTAGGCGGGGTATTTATCGGTGAAACTGGGCTTAGGTCGGCTGTATTTTAGGTCGTGAGCGACCTAAGAGTGATCGCAAGATAGCTTAAGTCGTTGACGACTTAACAGAATCATTATGGATGAGATATTGGCTGTGAGCGACTTAGCATGCATAGTTCAGAAGTTATCTCGGTTGGTTTAGGTCATTAGCGACCTAAAAGGAGAGGCAGGGCATGCGGCTTAACTCTGGAGTTCCTTGGGTCATTAAGTCGCTCTGTCTTCATTAAGTTGCTAGGTCGTTAACTCGTTAGGTCGTTAACCTGTTAGGCCGTACGAGTCTTTAGGTTGCTAAGTCGCTGCTTCCTTATCTCGTTAGGTCGCTAGGTTGTTGTTCTTCTTAGGTCGCTTAACTCGTTGGAAGTTGCTGGAAGGTTAAGTCGTTATGTCGTTTCAGTGCTAGCTCGCCGAGTGCTTTAGGTCGTAGGTCGTTGGGAGCCGTGACCGGTTAAGTCGCTAGGAGTTTCAAGGCGATTAACTTGTTGCTTTGCTAGGTCGCTAGGTCGTTAGGTCGTGGCCTTTTTCTTGAGTCGTTGAATCGCTATTCAAAAGAGGGATTAACAATAGTTGAGGGCTATGTAAGGAGAATAATAGCCTTTGAGCCTAATCAAGATCCGCACTAGAAAATCAGTGGATCAATACTAGTTCGAAAGTAAAATGATATATTCGAATTTAGGATCGAATAAGATAAGTGCATATGAAGAATATGTAAGTACCACCCGACGATATATTTAAAATTTTAACTTGGGAATAAGCATTATCAACTTTTCGCTCAATTTCGAAGATGAAATTCTTTTAAGGAGAGGAGTCTGTAACGACCCACAAATTCAACATTTTCATAAATTAATATTATTTTTGAAATATTCAAATATAAGGACTTATAACCCCAATAATGATGTTTTGAACCATAAATAAAAACGGTCAACCTGTTTAAAATATATTAACAAAGATTTAATTGATTTACGACATCATTAGTAATGCTGGTATACATAATAAATAATTAATGATTTTAAATTAAGATTTAATGATTTAATGATTGTTATAAATATTCAAATAATAGTTTTAAAATGATAATAATTCATTTATAATAGTAATAAAGTGATAATAAATCAAATGTGATAGTTTTATAAATTTATATAGAAGATTTGAAATTATAAGGAAAATCGATATCGGTTTATGGATATAATAACACATTTTGTAAACAATCATTTATTATCGATTTATATGGTTTTATAACTCATATAAGATCATTTTAATTCATGGATAATAATAAAAAAATAGTTTTTTGAATTTGTTTACAAATTACATACGTTAATTAATATATGAATATATGATCGAAGATCGAAATCCGAATTCATAACAGGTTGATGTATATAAGTTATACGACATTGTTCAAATGACTTATGCACCTTTCATGACATGAACATACACATATTATCATATATATATATATACACATAAGAAAATAGTAAAAATAGATTCTTACCATTTTACACATTTATTTACTAATGGTAAAAGAATAAAATATCTAAAGTAATAATTACTTTAAAAAGCAAACATCAAATCAGCTATACACCATCACATCACGACCTCCACCATCATTACCACCACATCGCTAGGAGGAGGGGCAGCTGTCGTGCATCTAGGAGGGGTTGGAGGTGATGGCAAGGGTAGTTTGGTAATTTCATGTTAAGATATTTTGATTCCAAAATTTTTCTATAAATACCCCACCTCATTTCACAAATTTCCTACAACTTTTCTTCATCTTCTCCTCCACATTTCAAAGCTTTTTAATGGCTTCTCCACTTAATAAAATAATGAAGAAAATATTTTTGAAAAGAAATTAAATTTATATAATATATATGCATGTATGTATAATAGTATATACACCCCAAAACCACTTCAAAATCGCTCCTTTTCACCATTAAAACCCACGGGAACCATCATCCACCGCCTTGGACATGAGCAACTACCACTTGCATGCTTAGCCATGAGCACTAGAGCTTCCAAGGACCAAGGTAGAAAAGCTATAGCGCAATCTAGTCAATATGATATCCAATAAAGGAGAGAAACTCTATATTTATACATTTATATTATATATATATATATATATATTGGATGATATGATATGGGTTTTTTTGTGTGTTTATAACGATTATTTATCATGTTTTGATGTTGTGAAAGTATTGTTGTTTGGATATATAAACAAGTCACGTTAAATACACGTTGATATTTCACAAGCGAATCACTTTCGAATCAAATTATAAAAGTAATATGGGATAATTAAAACTCTTTGAAATGGTTTTAAAATGATTTGAATATGGTTTATAGACACTAAAAGCAAGTTTGGTTAAGTTTGAATAAGAAATGAAAAACGAGTCAAAACTAGGCGCGTCGCGTAATGGTAGTTCATGATTTTGCACCGAAAAAGTTGAATAAGTATATAAAGTGGAATATAGCTCGGAATTATTTATAATAAAAAATTTCCAAACATTATATCCATAGTTTTCAAACAAAGTAAAATGATCAAGATTTTAATAAGTAGATTTTGAAATATAAGTAAAACTAGTTTTTAAAATAATTGTGGTTTTTCTATTCAATATCCAAAAAGGGATTTCAATTTAATATTTTTAAATGTTATAAAAATATGCAAAAATCTTTATAAATCCTTTAAAATGTTTTAAAAGAGGTCTGAGTTGTATAAATAAATTTTCAAATGATAGAAAAGTCTTATTGGTCAATATTTACAGTCGTTTTCAATAACTTTTGAAATATAACTTTAAACTTAACAATTCTTTCCCAAATCTTTTATAAATATTTTTAAATGAAAAATTAAGTGTTTTAAAGATGATTTAAATATTTAATGATTTATTTAAGAGGATTTAAATAAAAGAATTAAAGAAAAGCTATTATATGTAATTGTTTTAATCTTGGCTCTAAGAAACCGACGAGTCACCTGATTTTTCTATTCGTGAGATCTAGTTGAGGTGCTTAAACTAAGGAGATGATCGGAAGCAACCAATTCCCTGGCTCACCTGTCCATACCTTGGCGTAGGATAGATAAGGTCGAAATGTCGGAAATGAGTAAAGTATAAAAGACTAAATTTCCCAACTTTAAACAACTTGGGTTGTATAGAGATAATCTTCTTATAGTTGATATTAAATACCAAGGAGGGAGCTCATGCTACTCATATGAATTTAAAAGGTGATTTCACCGTTATTTGATGGGTAGTACTTATTGAATATGGAAATTAACATCAAATACAATTTGAATGATTTCTATGGATCTGTTTCATTCAAATATTAACTAATTTGGATTTACCACCTTAGATAACATGGTTTCAACTTATTAAAAAGTTATGTTTTCGAAATTGAGAATACTTTGTTAAAATTTAAGTAAAATGATTTGGAATATTCTATGTTTTAAAAAGAGTTTAACTAAACCGAAGAATTTAACAAAGAGAGCTTTAATGAATCCCATATATACTGAAAAGAAATGGTTTTCAAGGGATAAATATATCTAGAAGATACTTTGGTTGAAATGATATTAATTAATGGAATATTAATCACCTATTTATAAACTATCATTTTATCGATGATTTGCTTGAAGAAACCGGGGTCAAATTTGGGTGATTACTATCCGAAAACCACTTTGAACCAATTTATGCGTTCAAAAATGAAGATATATAATAAAGACCCAAAATTTTGGAAGATAAAGGATTTTCATTTCGAAAGGACTACTTGTGGATAATCTTTGGGTAGCTCTCGAGATAAATAAATAGTAGTGGTGCCTTCGTTTTGAAAATCTTCAAAACACGAGGACTATTCGCTACAAACCTAGGGGAAATTCCTGATAGGATATGGTAGGAAAGTACCTTTGGTTTGTCCTGTTCTTGGGAAACTTGTATGGACAAATGTATGACGTTGCATTTCTACATTAGATTGATTGATCTCTATGAACGTATCATCAATTTGGTAGCGGAGAAGGCAACTTCTCTTAGCCAACACCCTTTCCTAAGACGTACTAACCTGTGCAGTTAATGCCTCGCTATTATCCTGCTATAACCCTACTATATCTCATAGCAGTTTCCTACCGCTACGATTTTTCCATATAGCCCAAAATATAGCCTTTCCGCTTTAAGCCCCGCTATCTCCGCTATATCCCGTTATTCCCGCTATATTCTACTATTTTCGCTATATCTTCTTTAAAAGTAATGAATTGACAAATGACATTTATACATTATAAAAATTATGAATGTAACGACCCACTTTTCCGTACAATTTAAACTGACAATAACCACTCATTTCTAGCTCAGATTGAACGGAAAGGCGGATAGTTAGGAAAATGAAAGAAGACAGAAGACAAAAAGAAACTAAACAACACAGAATCTCACAGCAGAACGAATAATATAATATATATACACACACACACAATCTTTACACAAAACAAAACTGTAATTTATATATACAAATATCAATCAGAGTAGACTAACCTATTTCAGAACAGACAATTATAACAACACTTGTCCTCACAAATTGCTGATAATCACAGCAATGGAAGCAACAGAAATATAATCATTTACGTGAATACATATCTGGACTTTAGCTCCTCTCCTGAAGCTCCAAATGTCCATCTAAACCTGAAAATATGCTCGGTCCGACCCGAGCATTTAAGACAAGTGGGTCGTTACAATGAAGTTAATTTATTTAATTGAATTTTTAATATATTTTCAGAAATGAAAATACTTTAATATTCTACTGAATCCAAGTATGTTATATGATAGTTTTACGTTTATTTACAATATACTCACACATATTTTTATTTAAAATTATTTACGTATTAATTATGATTCAATTGAATGTTAATTTTTCATTTAATTACCATTTATATATTTGTATAAACACTAAGTACGAGTTTTATATGCTATTTTAGAGCCATCTGCTATATCCCGCTATATCCTCGCTGTATCTCCGCTATGACTTTTTGCACCACCGTCGCATTGAATCTGTCGAGCGCTTTAACTATGCAGGTACTAACTCAAGAGTTATTCGTTTGTAGAAATCAGTTGTGTGGTTATGAAATGGAAAATTGGCATTCAAAGTGGAATATGTTCTATATAAAAGGTAATTATTAACTGGAAGCCTCACACCATGGAATGGTGAAATTGGGGATGCTTTAAGGCTAAGTGGCTCGCAACCAATTAGGGTATGAAATCAGCTTCTAGATCTATAAACTTTCTACCCGCTATAGCGTTGGTTTTAAATTAAGTGGTGTATGCTAGGAGACATCTCAGATAGGTCGGTAATGACCGGGTGATGCAATACTCGGTGCTATTGGTTTAATTTTCAAATAGCCTGGTCTTAATTCGCATGAGGACCAAAATAGGGGGCCTTGGGTGATTCCTCTAGAAATGCATTGTACGGAAGGTAGTCCCTTACCTTGCTATTCAGTTGGAAATCTAATCTCCAATAAGTGTCATCGGTTTTGTTTTGTAGAACCTTAAATAATTAGGTCTGGAATTGAAAATGGTAACAATTTCGGCTAAGATTCATAAGTTTACTTGCAAATATATTCAAAAGAATGTCATTAAAAATAATATTTTCCACGTAAAGATGTCTTGGTTGTCATAAGGTAAAAACCCATCCCGTGTTTATATGTGGTGTGGAGTTTATTTCCTTTTCCTTAAACTCTGGTGCCCTATTTATTCTTGCAGCCTAGTAGTCAGGTTTAGTTCACTACACCACGGATAGGATTTTAGCGCAACCTTAAGCGGCACATTTGATACGGCTATAAGCTGTATCAAATTTTAATACGGCTTATAGTCGTATCTATATTATTTAATACGGCTGTAAGCCGTATTAACATTTGATACGGCTTATAGCCGTATCAAAATCTGTGCCTCTTTTCCTGGGAAAATTTTCCCCAAAACGCACACCCTCCCTCCTTTTTTTTATTTCCAGCTTTCATTTTTTTCCCCAAATCGCCAGAGCGATCGATCGTAGCCTCACCTTCAGCCACCACGCAAAAACCGTCCAACACAAATCAACCGCACCTATTTCCACCATATCAACCTCCGACGCGCAACCGAGCCACCAGACCCGCCTGCTCCGAGCCCTGTTGCTATTCCTATGGCCGCAATCGAACCCACTTTTCCCATAGCCTCCACCAATTAATTTTCTTCGACCATAGCAAACCCACTCCGGACCTCCTTCCCTGACTGTCACAGCCGCCAGAGCTCTGCCTTCTCTCCTCCCACAGCATCAAACTCGCCCATCTCTACCTCATACTAACCTCGACCAGCACATCTCGCTTACATAATTTGATCATGCCTAGCTTCTTCTTTTTATAAAGAAAGGTATATTCTTTTATATATATAAAGTATTACAATTCGTATGTCAAGGTAATATATTTGCTTATTTAAATATTGAGGAATATATAAAGTATTACAATTCGTACGCGCGCATCGTTTCTAAACCTTGGCGCTAGAGAAGGATTCTTATATGCCATTGTAGATTTTCCATATAACATGTCTTTTGCTTTTCAATTTTACATTTTTATTTTTATATACACGAAAAGAAGATGTTGATAGAAGGGAATATCACATGATAGTCAACTGCCACCATATTATATGAGGTGATTTGAATCGAATTGTATATTGATTTTTGTTGTAAAGTATGATTTAATAAAGTATTGCCAAATGTGCATGATTGTATAATATACCAATGTGGTTCTTAACTACATATTGATTAGGATTTCTTTATTGTTTGTAGAAATTAAACTGTAGCTGCTTGGATTTAGATTCTGTTTGCTGGCTGCATTTAAATCTTATGTTTATTTTTGTCTTTATCGATGTTTAGAATTGGTCTGAACTAATTAAGATGCTGTGATTTACTTTTACCGGTCACGTTGTACTAGTGTATAGGGCCCATTCGGACTTCACAAGGTTGCATCCGATATGCTAAAAATATACTGTCATATGTTCATTTGATTATTGAAAATTTTAGTGTTAGACTAAGCTTCATTGAAGGAAATTTAGGATGGTTGGATGGTTAAGAATAAGTTTGTATAAGCAACTACAAAGTTTGTATAAGCTCTGCCTTCTCTCCTCCCTCAGCGTCAAACTCGCCCATCTCCACCTCATACTAACCTCGACCATCACATCTCGCTTACATAATTTGATCGTGCCTAGCTTCTTCTTTTTTATAAAGAAAGGTATATCTGTTATATATATAAAGTATTACAATTCGTATGTCAAGGTAATATATTTGCTTATTTAAATATTGAGGAATATATAAAGTTATATGTATGTTTTGATTTCTGGAAATCGTATAGCAAGCTCTCTAAATATATATAAGCAGCATGCATATTTTGTTATGGTTTGACTTTGATATTTATGTGTTTTGCATATATATTTTTTACAGTCTGAGCTATACATATTTGTTTAGAGATATAATCTGTATATAACTATTTAAAGTCCAATTTATATATACATTCGTTTAGAAATATAATCTGCATAAGTTCATAGTCTGCATATATTTATTTTAAATATAATCATTGTATTTTTGTCAATGCCTAATCGAGGTCAAAAAATGAAACTTTTGTCTTTGGTAAAGAAAAACCACATAACTGGCCCTGTTCATGGCATAGCAAGAGCACCATGTACACAGAGTCTACTTGGTCTTTATTTTCTCTAGGAAAATTCTATTTGAACTCGTGAATTTGTTGAGTAACCCCATGTAATTTGAAAAAAAATGAAGAAACCCAGTTTTTTTGCTGAGTAGCCCCATGTCTAATTAAAAAAAACCAATAATACCATTTCTAATACAATAGTCAATCTTATGCTATTTTGTATTATTTTGATCTCCTTGCATAATTTACAGCTTGGTGCTAATGTTGTATATGGTTCTGACATTGTATATGGTTTTGACATTGTTGTATAAGTGGATAAAATTATTGTTAATGGCGCAAGCCAAGTATCAGGAGAGGGGTAATGCATAGACATTACTCCGGTGCTACAAAATAGCGCCGTTGTAATGGCAAATTTTTTGGAAACAGTTTGGTGCTAATGTTGTATATTGTTCTGACATTGTTGTATAAGTGGACAAAATTGTTGTTAATGGCACAAGCCAAGTATCAAGAGAGGGGTAATGCATAGACATTACTCCGGTGCTACAAAATGGCGTCGTTGTAATGGCAAATTTTTTGGAAACAGTTTGGTGCTAATGTTTAAAATAAACCCTATATTTTGAGTTCCATTTATTGAAATTTAAATAGTCCATATATTTTAACTATTTAAAATTAATTAAATGTTTAAAATCATACTATAAAATTCTAGATCGTACAGGAAAACAAAAAACGTTCATGAAAAAGGCATGCGTATAAATCTTACAAGGAAGTTAATTGTTTACTAAATTATATTGTTCTTTACTAAACAATTTATATTATGAACGATCAAGTAGCTTGAATCATGTAAAATTACTAACTTAGAAAATGAAGTTACATCTGGTTCCCCATAAAGCTTTTTTTAAAACAATGATGATATCAAGTTTAGATATGTCCTCACAATTTGATGATGGTGAATTATCATGTGGATTAAATCATGTTCTAATTTGGAAAGAAAAGTTACAGACTTATTTATTTTCTAGAAAAGATGCTTTTATGATAGTGATTTTAAATTTTGAAATATTTTCACAATTTGATACCAGTTAATTTCTGGTTTTGTTAGAAGAAATATTCTACCAGTTTCCACTCTAGTTGAGGGTAGTTCAGTCGTTCACATAAATTTACTTATATGTTTTTGTTTGCCAATGGTTCTATTTGTCATATAATTTTTAAATAGTTGTGTAATACTATTTTTGCGGAGCAGAAGAACTAGATCAATTGTACAATCAATTTTAAAAGGTTTGCAGTTCTACCAAATATCCTTTTGATAATGAAATATTATTTGTGATATCTCAGCTCTCATTCATGAAGCTAAATTTAACAACTACATTTGAGTTATTGTACTATTACAATTAGAGACTCTTATTTTTCCCAGTAATCTATTAGCAATAGGAGAAGATCATAATTAGGTATATTTTCGAATGTTGATCAAGATCCAAATTGATGGCTAGTTGAAGCACCTGGTTATCTAACTTGTAAATATTCATTATATCTACCAATCTTGAGTCGTAGTTATTGTTTTATCAATATTTTGATATTCTTCTTCTAATAAAATTATATAACATGAGTAGGCATACCATATATACCGATATGAACTATTTTGTCTGGTTTGATGATATGCAATCCCTATAATATCCCGCTCGTGGAACGATGAAATGTAGCTGGGCCAAATAAAAATTTGTTGCAACTTACATTTTTAATCTTTATCACACGAAGACCACAATATATTTTTTATAATTAAAATCATAGTGTCTGATATATTTAGTTTTCTATCTCATTTTTATCCACTAACATTATTGTTCCTGCTTTTGTCTCGTATTATATTGCTCAATCATCAGTTTACAGGTAATCAAACATCAAAACCTACTTGTTTCTTAACATTTTTCAGGTTTAAATAATTTTTGAACCTTTTACTTAATCTGTATAGATAGTTGGTTCAGATTTTATTCTGGATATCCCTTTCAGATTTTTAGAACATGATAATATTATTGTAGAGGTAATAAATTTGATCAGTTAATTGATGAAAATAATATCACTTCAGTTATACTTTTGTCAGGATGAGCTATTAATAATTTTAGTTTGTTTATTCTTTTTTCAGTCATTTCGCTTTGTTTGCTAATTTATACCACAATGGTATATCTTTAGAAATGACTTGGTAATATATCATATTCTTTTACTGGCTTATAAATATTTGCCAAACAGTCTGTCGCTGAAATTTGTACTCATCTGTTGCGAGTTCCAAACATGTAGTCTAGTCCATGCAGCATAGTTTAATATAGAATTCCATGTATGTATGGTATGTTCTTGTGTCTGGTGGCTGCTTATAGGTTAGACATTAGTTGTCATCACAAATTATGAATTTATTGTAGGTAAAACTTGTTGCAACCATGCAAGGTATCCAGTTCCTAATAATTTGGCTTTTGAAAAGAAAGAATGATCTTAATTTTAGGATTATATATTCTCACATTAATTTCAGATGTTTAAGATACTTGAGGCAAAATCGAAATGAATGGATGGTAGCGCATGTGCATAGTGAAATAGCTTAGTTGAGAAGATTCTTTATGAACGCTTTTTAATGAAGTTGATCGTAACTCGTAAGTGGCTTTTCACATTTTCTCTAATAAGGATGACAATAAATTATCTAATAAGGATGTTGTGTTTTTTTAGGATGATAGTTTTAAGATCTTTAGAATTAACAGTCTCATCAATAAGCTGAATACTACATTTGACATAAAATAACACGCTCAAACAGTGTTAATGCCTTTTTAGAAACAAAAATTCAAACATTTCATGGTTATAAACATGAAATTTGGATGAACGATAAACTATCCAATAAGGATGTTGAGTGTTTTTTAGAACGATGGTTTTAAGATCTTTATATTTAATAGTCTCATAACAATAAACTGAAAGATCCGCCATAAAATAACACTTTGAAACAATGTCAATGCTTTTTTAGAAACAAAAATTTGAACATTAGTATAATATTTATATTATTTTCAAGTGCAAGTCATCTAGCACTATTTATATCCTTGTACATCCATTGACAAATGACTTCTCGATCGGAGCAATCAGGGAATCAAACCTCATGGCTCTATTCAGTTCATGATGGACCCAAATGCATGTTAGGATATACATTCCTCAGGTTTTGCTAAGAAAACTATGATTTCTGTGTTTTAATTAAAAAAAATTTGTTTGCACATTTTATCTCCTTCCTACACTTCATCTATACATTGTTTAACCTGATAAAGAATATAAACAATAAGGTACGCGTGCTTCAAGTTAAAGTGATATAAAGCATTAAAATAATAATTATTTTTGTAAATCCGAAAAATACATGTATTACTGATATTTTATTTTGCTGCTCATCCGTTTATATACTGTGTGAATGCCCTTTTGTTAGAAAACATTGATTATGTAACAAAAAAGTTGGTACAGCCATGTTTTAGATCATGCCATCATGGTTTTCAGGAGAAAATATATAAGAAATAATTTTAATAAACTTTGGATGTCAAAATGCCATCATGGTTTTCAGGAGAAAATGAAGTAGTCTAGAAACTACCTGATTACTATCCTTAAAAATGCTAGTACATGTATTTGGGTCCCATAATGCTAATATTATTCTCTTCCCTTCTACCACATTCTATGCATAACCCCAAATTGGTCTAAAGCTCTTTACTAATGTATGACATGCTTCCCCATTCAATTTGTGTTCCAATGCAGCAAAAAACGTTTGTTCTATTCTATTCGTATGCTCCATAATTTCTAATTTTGTAGAGAGGGAGTTTATCCCCTAGTGTTCCAAATCAGGAATGTCATTAATTATGAGGATGTGATGAGCCCACAGTCTCTAGTTTACCGGTTCCCTTCTGCTACCATTTTCCTTTCTAGAATTTGAAGGTACATCACTTTCCTGACCCATATTTAACAAATTCGCATAAGAATCCATATTTATTTGATTATTACTTGTCTTGCCTTTAGTGGATTCCAGAGGCTTATCTGTTGAGTTTGTACCCAGGGTTAGAGATTTTGCTTCAGCAACATTCTAAAGCCCGTTGTTTTTAGGCTTGCAATGCGAATTATTTTCCTTTCTATTCTTAGAATTTCTTTTTCCTAAGAGATTTATGTAATCAGATTTGTTCCTATTAATATCTATATTTTCATTGTTTGGCCATTTCTACTTATTCTGAAATTTTGCTCACTGGACTATAAGGACTCGGACTGTACTTTATTTTTTCCTTATCTACACCCTATGTTATGTTTGCTTGAGGAATATTTGTGTGCACTTGATCATGTGAATTACTTGTGTCGGTATCATCCACCTGCATAGAATTACAGTCTACATTATCATTTACTTTTTGCTTCGGCCCCTGAGCACTGCATTTGCTTTCTGTGTGTCAAGAACAATTACAATTACTACATTTGATAGGGCACCACTCATATTATGGAGTGTTGACATTGATACATTGATACATGTATAATTATTATCGTGACTTATTAAAATAAGTAGTAATATTATATTTTGCAGGAAAATATGTCAGAAAATCCACCATCTTCACATTCGTCATGTTTAGAGGCGAAGAAAGTTGATCAAAACTTACATGGTATTCCGGTCTCAGATAATGCTGGAAATATCGCTACTATGCTCGGTAAACTAGTAAGAGCTCATGTGCCGATATCATATATAAGTTGGAATAAAGTACCTGGAATATACAAGGACAACGTTTGGAACGAATTGGTGGTAAGTATCCTTATCTGTTTGACAACAACTATTTCATTCAATAGCCTTATGGTTTCAACTCTTTGCACAACACATAATTTAATATATTTTTTGCAGAAAATTTATGAGCTCAATCCGCTTTCAAAGGAAATGTTTTTAAAGAGAATGGCCGAGCCTTTTAGGAGATACAAGAAAAACTTGAGAGTAGTTTATTATGACCCTTTCAACAATGACAAAGAACGGTTGAAAAATTGCCCACCTACAGTTGCTCAAGAAGATTAGGCAGAGTTTATAAAAAATGAAGCAACGCCTGAAGCGAGCGGAAGAAGGGAGGTAGGCAAAAAGAACAGAGCATTGTTCAGTTATGCTCATCATGCAGGACGTAAAAGTCACGCTAAAATAGAACAAGAAATGGTAATTTATATTCATTTTCATTCAAATGATTTACACATTGTGATTGGATATTCATGTTGTTGCATCAACTTGTATTGCAGATCGTTGCTAGTCCATCAACAAATATCAGTCATCGTCAAGTATGGGAGAAGACACACAGGAAAAAAGATGGTAGCATATCAGATGCCACTTCTTCATACTTTGTATAAACAAATATTAACTTGCATATTCTTTAAAATTCCTTATTCATGTAAGTATTATCATATTACAGGATCAAATTGCGAAAGCGAAGGAAAAGATCACTAATAGTGATGAAGAAAAATTGACAGTGGATGAAGACATCTTATCACAAGTGCTTGGTAAGGATGCAAGGGGCAGGAGTCGCGGTGTTGGGACCGTTATACCAAAGACTAAAGTTAAGGCTTGTGCCATTGCACAGAAATGACTCAGACATGTTCATGGAGAGCATGATGAGTTGAAAATGAGGGTGGGAAGTTTGGAGGATACAGTGGGAAATTTGTCTGGGCAAATGGAGGTTCTGATCAACATGGTGGGAAACATCGAACAGGGAATTCGCGCACCAGTCAATTCTTCTGATGGAGGACGCGCCACACAATTCAATGCTCCTGAATTCATTGCTTCGCAGTTCCAGAATTCGACCGATGTAGCGAACAATCAAAGATGTGAAATCCTCAACTCTGATTTAGACATAATAGCAAAAGGTATTTATTACAAGATTTCTATTTTTTTGCTTTCGAGCAAATATTTTGTTGGATAGATCTAAACATATTTATTGCAACATGTACTGTATGCCGAGATTCTACATCGTCCAAAATCCATGGGAAATCTATACCACCCACACATGAAAAAGTGGTGTTGGACAACATACTGCTACCAGATGAGAGAACCAACAAAATAAATCATCAATTTGCAGAGACCTTTGCTGAAGTTGGAGTGGGTGGGTATGTGTGCCATCCGAAGGGTCTTATTCATTTTCTTTAGACGTTGGAGCAGGTATATTTTCTGTTTATGTTAATATTTTACTATGTATTTTTTTTGAAACCTCATGAAATTTTAAGCGCTAACATTTAGAGCCATGAAATTTTTGGTTATATAAACAATCAGACCTTTACAAATTTGAGCACCGAAAAATTTTGACCGTTAACCCATTTGATTTTTAAGCATTTTGAATGCCATAAATTTTGAACTTTAAATTTAAAATTTGTTGTTTCAAATTGTAGAATTATTATGTTTAATATTATTGAATTTTGAAACTTTGATTTTTATTTTTGAGATGATTTCCTGATCTAGTGTGTTTAGATCCAGATGTTATTCAATATAATTCGAATGCATCTTCATTAGAAAGTAAGGAATCAGTTTTTGACAGCAACCTTGAGAGTTCCGGTTCTTCAATTTTTAAGTGTAGTAATGGTTATATTCAATTCTATGTTAAATGTATACGTCCGCTAGGAGAAAATAACAATAAAAAAATTATCCATCATACAGACTATAGTAGAAATTTCATCACCTACTCTGAGGGCTCCTCAGAAAAATATTGTATGAGCTGCATCTGTTTTTCTTTTTCTTTTTAAGAAAAAAAATTGATGTTTAGTCTTGTAGTAATACTATATTATGATTTATGTATGTGAAAATTAGTCATGCATCCTTAAAACGGAACTTAATTTCAAAGCGGGTCCCTGTCATAAAGAATATATATTCTACGTCCCTGTTTCTGTTTTCCGCTAATTTATTCCCCAAATTACCCTGCGTTTGTGCGAGCTCTAATTCTTCTTCTTATTTTTCGATTTAAATGAAAAACTGCAATTAAATTGAAGACGAATCAAGTTTTTTTTATGAAATATTATATTCTTAATATTTGCAGTTATAAATAATCGCAACAAATTTCTGTAGATATATACGATAGTTGCAGAAATTTCTACAACTATACGCAATAGTTGCAAACATTTCTGCAACTATACGCAATAGTTTACATTTGTGCAACTATATGCAATAGTTGCAGAAATGTCTACAACTATACGCAATAGTTGTAGAAATTTCTGCAACTATTGCAAATAGTTGCAGATAATTCTGCAATTATTTGCAATAGTTGCATTTCTGCAACTATTTGCAATAGTTGCATAAATGTCTACAACTATACGCAATAGTTGCAGTTATTCTGCAACTATAAGCAATAGTTGCAGAAATTTCTGCAACTATACGCAATAGTTGCAGACATTTCTGCAACTATTTGCAATTGTTGCAGTTATTTCTGCAACTATAAGCAATAGTTGCAGACATTTCTGCAACTATTTGCAATAGTTGCATTTCTGCAACTATTTGCAATAGTTGCAGAAATGTCTGCAACTATATGCAATAGTTGCAGATATTTCTGCAACTATACAATATAGTTGCATAAATTTCTGCAACTATACCCAATAGTTGCAGACATTTCTGCAACTATACCATATAGTTGCAGAAATATCTGCAATTTTGTGCAATTTTTATGAATTTGAAAAAAAATCGAACTGTTAAATATTTGCTGATTTGTCTGCAAATATTTGAAATAATTGCACCTTTAATACAAATATAAATTTTTGGTATCAACAATGGATCTCATTTTAAATATCATAAAATTTGTGATTTTTTGGTGAAAACGGTATGTTAATCAGGTTTTTGTAAATAAAGTTATACACGTTTGAAAAGTTTAAAACATAAAGGGTATTTGTGTATTTTTGCGTGCGTGAATTTGAAAATAGGGAGCGGAAACGTAAATGTTGGTTGTGAAGGATGTTTTATCTATTTTAAAACTTGTTAGGGATGTGAGCCAAACTATCCCTTTATGTATTGTGTGCTAGAGTAGTCAACATGATCACTCAGATGTAGCCGAATATTTCTGTTTCAATGACTGGTTTTTTACCCTTAAAATTGTATATTTCATAGTTTGTTAAGACATTTCACTTAATACTTTTTGTACTGTAAAGTTGAATAAATCATATGCGGGGACAGGGCAACCGGGGACAAAAGAATTTAACTCAATAAATGAACTCTTACTCTTACAAGCACACAAACCAAGGACATAATCAACTCTTACTCTTACAGTCGATCCACTCATTTCATGGTGTCAATATACAACTGAGAGATCTCAGAAAATGATGTGGCTGAGTTTGTACTGAGAATTTTGCAGCCTTTGTATGTTTAAGTTGTATATGTTTGCTTATCATTGTAAGTTGTATTAATGTGCGAGAACACAGAGCATACACTCTCTGCTGGGGTAGGTGTGTGTGCGCGCACGATTATGTAAGTTTTAATTGGGCTAATTGCTATTAAATTCAATTATGAAAAGAGGTGCTAGTGTTCTGAATCATCATTATTTTCATTTCACTCTTGTACAAATAATCCTTCCAAGGTCAATACCAAACTTTAAATCGCGTTATTATATATTTCACTCAAAGAAAATTATTGGTTAGACATTAGCATTGGCCTGTATTTATGATTTTTATATTGCACAAATGCAGTAGTTTCACTAAATTTTTGTGGCAGTCTATTCTCTACTGAATGTGTGCTTCTTTAATCCATCTTATAGAATTATTCTCCTCAAGTATATAACGTTAGTTTGAAGAGACGGTATGTTTATGTATGTGGAAAACCTTGGACTCATTGTAACTAACTGAGATCCTCTTTTATCAGTCTCCTTAGGGATAGTTTTGTAAAGCATGAGGATGAACATAAGCGTGCAATTAGTACTGCTTGTCATCCACATTATGGATAGTTAGTCAGGGAATAAACATAAAGGTTATGAAGTGATCCTTGAGTTGTTTTTGCTCTCAAGTTGCTGTTATTAGTTTAGTTTTGGAAGAATACAACCTGCAAAAAATCAAGTTGGTACTACATCTGAAGTAGTGGGCACTAGTATATACAAATCTAGTTAAGTTCCCACAAAATAAAATTAAATTAAATTAAAATAAATAAATAAAACTAGGTCAATATATATTGCATTAATTTGATGAAATACACAAAGTAGAACAGATGAGGACAAAAAATTACTACACTTATTACTATCTTTAGATTAATGTCTTGGAACATTGACTACATAATACAAAAATAAGTTTCAAGTTTACAGCCCTATCAATGTTATTTTCTTGATGTCCAATGCTAAGTTCATACTGATATACTGCCTGCATGGATCTAAAAATTTGCAACTTGATTTGTTAAGTCGTCAACTTTTATAATAATCCTTTCATGGAAAATTTTGTTTTGCAGGAAGAAAACTTAAACGGTTGGTTGCCCACCCAAGAAGACATAAGCGGCTCTATTTACATGATAATTCCTTTTTAAAAACATTATTGTTTATCAATGTTCTCTGACTAGATGGTGTAATGTTATTAATTTACTTTGGACATGCATTTTATGTTTCCAAATGGCAATACTATGTATGATATCAAATCTTTTATGCATTCGGTTGTCATTTGAATCCAAATTGATTTTTCTTTGCAAACTACTATCAATGGTAAGTTCTGTTTTATGCGTGAGATCTTTGTTGTGCCTAATGTGCCTATATGTGCTGAATATACGGTTAATCCCAAATCTACAATTAGTACAAATTAAATAGGTACGTAGGAGCAGGTCATTAGGTACGGTTTAAAGCCATATCTAACTAACAAGTTAGACACGGCCATCAGCCGTATCTAAATGGCCTACAAGATGCGGTTCGAGGTTCACTTAGGTACGGCCTTAGGCCGTATCTAATTGTTCTATTAGCTACGGCTACAAGCCGTATCTAATTCGACTATTAGGTACGGCTTTAAGCCGTATCTAATTGTCCAATTAGGTACGGCTTTGAGCCGTATCAAAACTATAAGCTCGCTATGTTTTGATACGGCTATAAGCCGTATCAAATTGTCATTTATGGTGTAGTGGTTAAAATAAATTTGGAAGAGCTCGAAGCATGGAGTTAGAAGATTCTTCAGTAGACTATTACCTCTTTCCCACCACACTTGTGTACTATTGTATTCCGCTTTTGTACGGATATAGATTTCTAATTGTCCATGTATAAATCTGACAAATGTATTTTAAATTTATGTTGTAAAGATTTTATATACTAAAATAATATATGTTATTCCATTCATGTAAGATTCTATTCTATGTCTATTTTTCTTTCAACCCTTAAGGAACCACCATTTCGGCACTTGAATTTGCAGCACGTGAATATCGAGGATGTATTAGTATCTGTAACGCCCCACCTTTTTGTACGCTTAAGCAGACACACGTGCCAACTTAAACTATACAGAAGGGTGGATTGTTATGGAGTAAATAAGAAAAAGTGGAGAAATAAAAGAAACAAAATAGAATCTTGCAGCGGAACGATAAAATATAATAATCAAATAATAGTTCATGAAGTTGTTTTTCAAACATTTGATTATACTTATACAATACATATCAGAGTTACACATACCCGAGAATATTAATAATGTAGCGGAATACAATGGTGTAGTGGACTATAATAAATAGTAGTAATAAAATCTTCGTCTTCGTCCTCCAGAAATAGAGCCTTCAAATCCTGAAATGCTCAGGCTGACCCGAGCGAATTGAAAAGACAAAACACTCGAGTCAGAACTAAAAGATCTTATGTAAGTTAAATCAATGATAAATATATGAGTGGAACGGCGTCAGAGATGTTTGCAGGATTTGACATCTCCTATCCAGTGTCTAACGTGAGTGCAGTAACTTAAGAGATGCTCGGGATTCACATCCCCTAAGGATCCGTTAAACTATTTTATATGTAGTAATATTCGCTATTATAATAATGTCTAATCATAAAATAAACATACTTTTAAATAGCATTAAGGCTTTACATTTTCCGCCTTAACACGTAAAATGCCAATAGTCTACATAGTACCTGCATACCCCGAGAGGCTACGAGAAGATACTCCATAGGTACGACACAAATAGAAACTCGTAGTAAAGCTCGATATGGTAGGTGACACGGCACACAAGGCAATGCCAGGGTAGATATACCAATTAAGCACACGGACTGATGGAAACGCATAGCAGCCACTACCGCTCCACCTCAAACAACACTCCCAAATCGAGGGGTGGCCACCAAAAATCACAAAGTAGTAGAATAGTATCGAAGAAGTGCATCCGATAAGAGGTGCTACCTCACTGGACCGAGATCGCTCCTGTTTTAGCCACCTTATGCCACCTCACGGGAGTTGGGTCCACGTATATACCTTAGGATCGTCGCCACCATCCTACTTCATTCTGGAAACTCCACCGCGTACATAGTTGTCAAAGTGGTTTTCGGTATCGACAGAGAGTATGTCCATATCCGATCCCGGTCTCTTTAACAACCAAACGTTATTATAACACCGTGGTCATTTAAAAAATATATATATATTGAAACCCATAATATCATTTCCATTTCAAAACATAACCTTTATTTCCAAATAGTATATACTTCAAACCAAATTAAATAATATATCATTTAAAGAAAATCCAAATTTTCAATCGGTTTCAAATCAATATATTCAAAGATAATTCTTAAATAAATTCTATTTCAAATAAATTCATTTTTCAAACCATATTACTTTCGTAGCTATAACAGTTTCAAAACCAACACCTTGAAATAATAATACTTTAATTCCGATAAAACATTTTAATTTTGATATATATATTTCAAATCTTTAAATATTCCAAAATTTCCAAACCAAATCTGATAATCTCATATATTTCTTAATTCAATTTACTATTATTTAGTTTAAAATTATTTATTAAATAAATTCAATAGCATTTACATAAAGCTCAAACTTGAAATATTCGTAAATCAACTTAAAACATCATCAAGTTATACATAGCTTAAATTTTTAGAATTTAATAATATTTATTTAATATCAAAATCAATATTTATATAAACCCTTATTTTTCCAAAATCCATAGAAATCATTTCAAAAATAGATATATATAGACCAACTGTGTCTGTATATAATTTTCTATCCTATGGTCAAGTGATACGGATATTTATCATTTCAATCCGCAATTTAAATAAAATTACGGTTATAAATCATTTCAAACCGCAATCCCGAATAAAATAAATCCATAACGAACTTGCAGATTATAGTGATATAAAATAAAACATCCATTCATCCAATATCAATCATCAAGCATTTATCACAGTCATCATCCAATTAAATCAATAACATCACAATAGAACAGATAATACATAACAGGTATTTACTAGCTGTTTATGTTCAAAATTAAATTATATAACAATTTAACTGGCAGTTTAAATGCAATAATAAATCAAATAATAATTTAAATGGCAGTTTAAATGCAATAATAAATTAAATAACAACTTAATCCAATAAATTCAATTTAACTGAGATGATGATTAAAAATATGCCAAACAGTCATAAATAAACTTTTAATCACATCAACAATTAATTTAACACACATAAGAAAATTTAGTAGTTGTGAGTGGGTTAAAACACTCACCTTTTGAATTTAAATTGAATTTAAATCCAATTTAAACCCAAAAATTGCCCAGTCTCAGAATTCGTCCAAACCAGTGTCAAAAAGTTTGGAATTTCAATACGATCCAATTACATTGCCATGTCACTGCAGCTTCCTTCTCTCACGCGTTGGACTACAGTAAACATGCACCCAACATCTAACTTTGATCGCACCTCCTCGCCATTGATTCGAGCACCAATTCCGAAAACAAACACTAGACGCAGATTCGAATTGTCGAGATATACGATATATAATTTTCTGAATTTTTCTGAGGAGTTTGAAATTTTAGATTTGAATTTGATTTGTGTTTGGATCTAAAATTTGTTTGTCTGCCATTGAGGAGGAGAGATAGTTGTATTATGTACAGACAAATGAGAAATAGAGGTAGGCTAGGGTTTATAACTGGTATTTATAGAGAAAGCTGAAATAGAATAAATGGAATTTACTTTATCTCCAATTATTAATTACCATCAGTTAAGCTCTTAACATTTGTTCCCTAAATTTAATTGCACTACATTAGATACTGCATAAATTCTTATTTATATAACATTAAGGTTCTTTTAACTCTGATTTATTTCCAATTTTATTAAAATTTGATTTCTCATTTCAATTAATAGACTGAATAAACGGGCAACACATTAATATCGCCATCGTTTACTTTTAACTGTGTTCATAAGTTTATTGTTTACAGACACAAGTTACTCATTTACCAAGTTTCAATTTTGTAATCACATTCAATCTATTTTGTATTACTTCATTGGTTTATATATACTTTGAATTCATTTAATCACCACTAATTGAGTCAATTACTGCAATTGCTTTCGAATTAAATTTTTGAACTAAACAAATAGGTAACTTATACAATTGTAACCATTAAAATTTTAATCAACTTTAAGTTTATTACTTTCAAGCAACTAATATGATTACTTATAGAACATTGACTTCTTATTTATTGTAATCCAAATTCATTAATTTATTAATGCTTACATTTATTTCCTATATCCAATTTGTTACAACTTTACCTATAATTAACACTATTTCCTTTATTTAGGTTATTATTTCAAACATAGATCACAAGCTTACATTCCTTTATACTATCTTAGGGAACCAATGTACATTTCTAATACTTTATTGCATTTATTGAAATCAAATTTCCAAATTTACTATATACAACAAATTATGACCTTACAGTTATTTCAATTAATTGGGATTGCGCAAAAAAATTATTTATTAACATAATTGCATTAATTTATATTCAGTAACTAATGAATCAATATATATTTCACACATAAATACACTGATTGTATTGGTTTATACTATATTCCATCTTAAACTAAGTCATAACATTTGAATCATTATATTAAATTGGAAATGTTCATTCACGTTCATTACTTATTAACTTGCAATAAAGTATTTCTTTAATTTACATCCAATTACTGTTAACCATGTTTTTATGGCATAATCAATTCAATACTTACCTCTAATTTCTCATATTCAATTTATACCTAGGTATAAACATTCACTACTCCATTTATTACTTTACAAAATAAAATAACATTTAAACTCATAAATGTAATATCCAATTTCATTTTAAATCCAATTGATTTCCAATCAAAGTTTATACATATTTCAAACCACTATTGTAATTACTCCCAGAACATTGGTTTTATTAAATGACCATTTATTAAAATTTAATTTCCTTAATTAAATCCAATGTTTACATTTCTTTTCACATTCCAAATTTTATAACTAAGTATACATCTACGTTATTCCCAACTTACAAAATTTGAATTAATTACTATTTATTAGTTGCTTTCCTGATCAATTCAATAATTGCATTAGTTTCTCTTATATTAAATTTATTACCCAGCATTCCTATATTCATCTTAGTTTTGTTTAAATGGCTATATTCCAGAATGTGAAATTTTGTCTATTACATATATTAATTTAGGTATTAAAACTAATTAATAAAGTTTCCTTAGTCCAATCCTTTTTACCAATTTAATTTACATTCACACTTCCGTTATTATTTCAAAAATCATTAAAGTAACGTTTATCAACAACACAAACATTATGATTTATTTATCTAACATTGATTGTATAAGTTTCCCATTTATTACGTATTATAGTATCAACTGATATAATTTAAAATCTATTTCCCAAATCTATTACTTTTCAATTAATTAAAACTTCACAATTGTTTACATCAATTGAGATTTACACTACATTTATTATTTATCAACTTGTTCTAACATTCTTACCTAAATTTAGGTTCAGTTACTATTGAGCAATACTATTTCATTTCATTCAATAATTCCACTAGTTTTACTCAAATTCCCGTTATTGTAAACCTTATTTGTTCATTAAAATTAAATTATGATTCCAATTAAATCAACAAATTCAACATGCAATTTATAATAGTTATTTACAAGTATGAATGGAATTAACATTTATTTCAAATATTATCTTAGTTTACATTAGCATAATAATTTATTACCTTTAATGAATTTAATCCCCAATTTATTACATGCAATCAATTTGACCTTACATACTTCAATATTCCCTTTTATACCCAAGTGCAACAATTTACCCTATTTCATTATTATTGATTTCACTTCAATTGTAATAATTAGTTTTAATAACAATTGCTGCACTTAATTCTTAACATTTACTTTATTATCAATTATAAAATTTTTATTTCTTTTTAAATTTAGTTACAAAAATCTTATTAAAATGACAAATTTAATTAATGAAATTTACGGGTCGTTACAGTATCGATTTCCAAGTGTCGAAGAAACGGGTCCTAACAACTAAAAAACCCGAATTATATTTTCTTAAGGATCTATCAGCCCCATGTCGAACACCAAAAGAGAATACAATCCAAAATGTTAATTACTATTATAAAGGCAATCATAAGGATTAAACCCAACTATCCTATACTGCCCTGTGAAATTCGTGTATTTGCAAATGGGTTAGTAAATTCCACTCAAACATTATATTTAATGTATTATACCATATTCGACGAAGCGTTACTTGAGAACATTTAAACCAATTAATAACACTAAGTCGATCATAGGTATTCCCTATATTGTAGAATTAAGGTTTTCAAAATATTTATTTCAAAAAAAAAGTTTTCTTCAAATCCAAAAGTCACACAAATTTGCCAAAATAGTATTAAATAGCCAAAGGCTAAGTTTAATAAAATCCAATAAGAATTTATAGTTTTAAAGCAAATAACTTTATTTTTCATATAAGAAGTAGTTTCTCAAATACTTTATATATACTTATTTACTTTCAAACTCCTTATAGAACAAAACTTCTTATTTTGTTTTAATTAGAAAAGCTCAAATTATCTAACTCATTCTAAAGCATTCATGTAATTTAATTACATTTCCAAAATTGGTTTTCACAATTAAGTCCCCTATAGTTATATTACTATTACTTATTATACAGTAAATAAGCCAAAAAAATTCATTGATAAGATTTATCTTTTCAAATGGTTGATTTTTTTTTTGAACTGAGGTTCAAGCTTTCTATTACTATAATCAAAGTATATGCATAAGTCATAATACAAGACCAAGACAAGGCAAAGCCAACTCTAAAAAAAAGCAATACAGGCCCTATCTAAAACAAAACAAAGCTGCCAGCCCAAAGCCCACAAAACAGAACCAAGTGCCAGAAGCTTCGAGACAAATCTCAAAGCAAATAAGGCAAACCGACACTTCGAACTACTTCATTTACTTCCTATCTCTTCTCAAAGAAAAAGTAAAAAAGAAAAAAAACAACAATGGCGGCGAGTGAGAAAAGAATTCTCAACTACTTCCAGATCATAGCTTCTTCCTAAGAAAACCGAGGAGTTGAACATCAGCAGCAACTCAGAAGACATCAGCCAACAGAAACTTCGGTCCAACCAGAAAGGAACAAGGCAGGTATTAGATCTGACAAAACTCTCTAAGAATAAATAACTCAAAGCTTCGTACCAAACTTCTTTCGTGACCAGGTCAAGAATACGAAAAACTAGGAACAGCCTGAAAATTGCAAGGAAACTCGTCTTCAACTTCCAGATCTAAGATGCAACCAGCACTTCCTCAAGAAGAACAGAGAAGAAATTAGCAAGATAAGTCACTAATAACCAAAAAGATGCTTCTTTTCACTTTAAAATACTTAATTCTATGAATCTTCTTCCAGATAATTCGAAGTATCAAGACAGAGATTCTCAGGTCTCAAGCTAAATATTCTTAAGAGTCCAGGACGAGACTACATGCAAAAACTCGGATCAACCTGCAAATCTGCATTCTTAAAAACTAATTCAATATTTATTGTTATTTGTAAATTTTAATGTAATTAAGTGAAAAGAGGAGAGAAACTTTGTAAATAATACAGGTACATGAAAACCTGGAGTCAAGGATCATTGAAACAGGAGGAGGCGGAGGGATAATACTTATGATAAAGCAGAAAAAGCCCCAATTCAGCGTTGGGAGGTATATCCCCATTTCAAAGCTATAGTTTCATTCAAGTCAGTGATATTCTTGAAATGTTTAGATTTAGCCATTCTAATATTCATAGTCTGGAAGATATTGAAACAAATCTGCGACCTATCCATAAATCGATTCTGAAAAATCCTATCGTTCCTTTCTTTCCAAATATGCCAAACACAGACAGAAAGAGATAGTTGAAACAAGTCTGAATAGATACTTTTTGAGCTAGATAGAGAAACAATTTTTTGTAAATCATCTTTCAAAGAAAAAGAAAAAAAACTTTTCGACGATTTGAAAAATTTCTTACAGCACCACAGCCAAACATTTTCTGTAAAATTACATTGAAAAAATAGGTGGTCTATATTTTCAATGTGATTATTACAAAAGACGCAGTTTAGGTCCACAACTATCTTTTTCTGTAGTAATCTTTCTTTTGTCAAAAGATAGTCATTAATGGCTTTGAAAAGGCATACCGCCATCTTAGGAACGTGAATATTGTTCCAGACCAAAGACGCCCAGTCCTTAATTTCATAGCTAGATCGAACCGACTTCCAAACTTTTTTAAACTGATACATACCATCCTTAGAACACTTCCATGACCAGAAATCCCTCTCCCTGTTCTAGTGAATCTTGACACCATCAATTTCTACATGAATTTGGAATAAGAAACTATACGAATCCCACTTCCACTTGCCATTACTTAAGATCTTACTAAGAGGCAAATGTTCCATACCAGTTCTAAAAGCTGTGTCTCTCCCAATACGATCCATTATAGAACTTCCATTTAACCATGGATCAAACTAAAGAGAAGTAGTTTTACCATCTGCAATGTTAAGAGAAAAGCAATTCAAAGCTTCGTGTCTATTTTTTAAAATAAATTTCCACACTCCCGAATCGTCCGATCGTTGGTTAATTTCCCAAAAACTTTTAAGACCAATATATTTACAATGTATTAGTTCCGTCCAAATGCCTTCTAAATTGATTACTTTCCATATTAGTTTGATATATAGAGCTTTGTTCATCTCTTCTAGATTTCTCAATCCCATTCCTCCTTCTTCTTTTTGCCTACACAAAACCTCCCAAGGAATCTTACTGCTACGACTTTTCCAAAGAAAAATCAGAATCAAATGTTTAATTTTTTGAAATGTAGAAACTGGGAGGCAAAAGCATTGCATCCAGAATTGAATGATGGGGTAAATGGTAGATTTAATAAGTTCAAGTCTCCAAGCAAAGCTCAACATTCTTGTTTCCCATCTATCGATCCTAACCTTGATCTTCTCTATTAAAGGAGAACGGTCCTTATCTCTCAGGTTAGCACTAGATAGAGGGATACCTAGATACCTTATAGGGAGATCTGATTGTTGTATATTGAGGATCGTACTAATATCGTTACAGCAATCCACCCCTTTCCCAAAGAAAACGTTAGATTTCTCGTAGCTTAGCTCCAAGCAAGAAACCTTCTTCATGGTCTTAAAAACATCACTAATAGCAATAGCATTTTGAGCATTGGCTTTAGTAAAAACATTAATGTCGTCAACGTAAATAAGGTGAGTCAATTTATTGTCAAAGTCTGTAATTGGAGAAATAAGACCAGCCCTGACTTTTTCATCCATCAGAAGAGTAAAAAAATCCATAACCAGGGTAAACAGTATAGGGGAAAGCGGGTCTCCTTGTCTAAGCCCGTTAGAACTCTTGAAATAACCGTGCGCTTCTCCATTAGCAATAATAGAAAACATGGGAGTCTTAATTAAATTCGATAATTCTCACCCATTTATCAGGGAACCCAAGCTTATTAACATATGTATGACAAAAGATCGATTTATCGAATCATATGCTTTCTTTAAATCAACTTTAATAAACATATATTTATTGTCCTTTCTACCAAGTCCTTTGATAATTTCATGAGCAAACAAAATACCATCCCCTATTGATCTACCATTAATAAAAGCCGTCTGATTCGGGGACACCAACTTATCTAAAAGAACACCCAGTCTGTTACACAGGATTTTGGTGAAAACCTTATATAAGGTATTACAACAGGCAATGGGTCTAAAATCTTGGATACACGTGGAATGGTCTTTTTTTGGAATTAAGTGTATGAACGTATGGTTCCACTCATTGATAATAAAACCCTTTTGAAAAATATCATTCAAAGCTTTGAAAATTAAGTCTTTCAAAAGATTCCAGTGAGTTTTAAAAAACAGCGAGTTAAAACCATCCGGACCTGGAGAGGTAGAATCTTTAATATCCCACAATGCAAATCTAATTTCTTCCAAAGATATACCATTGTTCAAAAAATTAGCTCCGTAATCAGAAATAATCGATTTACAGATAACCTTTGGGAATTGATCACATGATGGAAGGTTAAAAATTCGTTTGTAGAAATCAATAGCCGATTCTACAAACTTATCTTCCGAAATCACCTTCCCATCTACACCAATGTTGGCCATCCGCTTTCTACTTCTTTTACTAGACATTTTAGCATAGAAAAAAGAAGAAGCCTCATCAGCCATCATCAACCATTCACATTTAGCCTTTTGTTTGGTATCCAGGAATTCTTTCTTGAGTGCTTTTTCCAGGTTTATCTTGGCATTTTGAAATTCCATAGCTAGCACAGGATCATTAGATTTTTCCAAAAGTTTCTAAAGTCTTGAACAATTCTCTCTCTACACAATCACCTCTTGTTTGGTATCACGAGATTTAGCGCTCCAACTCTTAAGCTCTCTCTTGATATTCTTAAGAATACTAATGATTTGATACAAAGGTCTATCTATATGATTAGAAACCCAATGTTTCTCAATCAGAGGAAAGTATAGATCACATAAAGGCCAATGGTTCATGTATCTGAACGGTCTATTCTTGATCCTTGGCTTAGCAGAAAGCGAGACTAGGACTGCATTATGATCGCTCACAGAAGGAGGCAAATATTCAGCCGATAAGTCTGTAAATAAGTTGATCCAGTCTAGGTTTGCAAAAACCCTATCAATTTTAGAAAATATATTACGACTCCCACCAGACCACCAAGAAAATTCGTAACCTTTAATATTAATCTCATTAAGACCGGTAAGATTAGACATTTCATCTAGTTCAAACAGGTTATCTAAATTAACTGGGTTACCTCCCTTTCTATCTGAGGGACTGCGAATACAATTAAAGTCCCCAAGAACAAGCCATGGTCTATAAATATTGATAGCATTCTCCTGTAAGTTCTTCCATAATCTACTTCTTAATGCAACAAAATTATGAGCGTAGACAAAGGTGAGATTGCATTTGAAATTCGAGGAATTAATCAATTCAATGGAAATGTGTTGATCACTCATGCTAATATAATTAAAATCCCAAGAATCTCCGTCAATGAGGACCATAATCCTACACTTAAAATAACAAGAGACATTACTAATAATTTTCCATCTGACATCCAACGTTTTTTCCAACTTCAAAATATCTGGCAACAATAGCTTATTTTCCAAAACACCGAAACAACTAATTTTATGCTTATCAATAAGTTTTCTCACTTCTCCCATTCTGTTGGGGTTATGAAACCCTCTTACATTCCAACAAGCTATAGACATTATAAAACCTTGTTATTGCGGGTCCTCAACGACCTACTACTGGAGGATTCCCCTTATTTAATAAAAGTGTATGCCTAATTGCCCCTTTTGAATGTTTAGGAATCCCTATCGAGTACATTGGCCAGATGTCTTGACCACAATCCTTAAAGCATCCAATGGGTAATTTAACACCCATAAATGTATATTTCAAAGATCCTCTTTTAAAATGGAGAATACTTATATATTTATATATGTACTCAAGTTAATACATATATTGACAAACTTATAATCATTACCATTAAACATCTTATAGAAAACTTATAAGATGGTATTTCCTAATTAGGCGATGATTTCATTAAAACAATTCTTATTCAACTCTTTGGTTTAGATTAAATAATAAATCATTTGTTATTTTTAATTAATTGCTAATCAAATACCAAACTTATCACTATTACCAATTGATTAATATTTGTAACTACAAGATTTGATCCTTGTTATTTTATACCCAAGAAATTCAATTTATCTTGCGTGATTTATAATATGAAGATACCGCAAGATTCAATTATTAATCTTCAAATAGAATTTGAAATTATCAAAGAATGACTCTTAGTTTAATTTAGATTATACTAAGAATCCTATGCAAACAAACATCCAATAAAAATCAATCACAAATCTATTAGATAATGTGCTTAGCGGAAATAATCTACTTGATTCTGCTACGCGATTCTGATCTCAAAACGATTGATATTATGATTTATGCGTTGCTGGATTGACTATGTGCTACGGCTCAACTGGGCTCATAGGATTGTCCTATACTAGAATGAGTGACTCAACACTAATCAACTGCACTTCTGAAATGGATAAGATTTGATCAAAGATTGCTTAGAAATCACATGATTCGATAACAGGAATATCGAAGAGTGGATACGAAGGAAACATTTCTAGAATCCCAAGAGATGCTTCTTATTCTAAAAGAGATTATTCCTCTTATCTACCTAAGAATTCCTAATGGAATGTCTCTAAGACTCATCTAGGCCAAGATTTGTGTCCATAATATCATATTTTGTCCTAAACTCAGCTCTGATACAAAGCTGTGCCGCCCTAACCCGAAACCCATACTAATAAAGGATATTATGGAGTGATATCATCTGCTAGTGTAGAGTATAGGGTTGGATAAGAGAGACCATCCGTGAATTTTATTTTAAGTGAGCATCGATACGTTGATTAATATGTTGTATATTATTATTTTTCTTCATAAGAGGAATCGACATATGCAATCCATGCTTAAAACAAAACTATAGTGGCTAAAATAATAATCTAGAATAATATATAATAAGTAAAAATCATAGAATCATAGATCATAGAATATACACAGTGGAATACAAATAGATATTGGCTGATCAAATCGAAATTGATACACAAAGTGGACTACAAAAATATGGTCATCCTGAACCACAAAATATACAAATACAATATCCCATAAGTACTCATGTGTCCAATAAATAAGCGTAAACTTGATATAACATGCAACACTATATACAAGATGAAAGTAAAATGAATGATAACTGGACAACTGGAGTGAAATTCTCTTTAGAACTATCAACCTAGAGCACTTGAAATGTAACGACCCAGAATTTTGGTTATTTGAAATTGGAATATTTAATTAATTTTAAATATTTGAAAGTTAATTTTATAGATTTAATAACTTGAATTTCAAATATAATGATTTATTAGATAATTTAATTATTGAATTTAATAATTGAAAATCGTTTAAATAATTTAAATCTTGGATTTTATTTGGATAAAAATGATTTAAAGGCTTATTAAATTTATTATAATCAGAATAAAGGTTATACAACTTTTAAATTGAATTTAAAAGTGATTTACTCGATTTTGAACATAACTCGTTTTAATTAACATATAAAAATAGCCTTCCGGGGCACAGTCTAGGATTTCGATGAAACCAGAGTCATTGGATCCGTAATAATGAATTATATTACACTGTCAAATTTCGTAGCGATCAAATGAATTATTTGGTCGTACGGGATAGGAACGTGTTGAAATTAATATCGGAAATTAATATTATAATTGGGTTCAAAATGCTATTTTCTCCATATGATCGAATTGGAGCTCGAAACTAGTTCCATTGCGTTTGGAATAGGGGTATAACATTAGAAACATCAGGAGGCACGCGTCACCGGTGTTCGGAATTAATATCTAGATATTTTTTAGTTTAATTAATATATATCTATTGATTTGACCTCAGCCTCCACCCTTTCTTTTCAGCCATGCTATTTTTATCATTCCAGCCACCTACGAGCCACCCTATCATTCCTACCTTCTTATTTAAATGCAGATACAGTGTAAAAGAGAGAAAGGAAAATTTAAAAAATAAAATTAAAAAAGTTATACCTATCTAAAAATCTGCAAATTTGTTTAAAGTGTTCATCTCAACCAGGTCTTCTATTCAGTATTGTTTTCGAGAGTTGCGTGCGAATTCTGGTAAGTGACAGCGGCCATGAGTTTGAGCTATGGACTAGGGTTTGGGATTTTGAACGTTTTATCATGGATTCGAGATAAGGATGTTATAATCAAGTTTAGCAGGGGTTTTAGCACCTATAGGTTGAAGTAGGAGATGTGCGATCGAAGTTAAGGAGAAAGCGATAGTTCTATAGTAGCATTGAGGAGGGTTAGGTTGCATTTTGGTCGGAGAGTCGAGGAAGGTTGAAAAGGAGATGGACGCGTAGAGTTCGGAAACAGAAAGTGGGTGGTGTTGTCCAATTTTTGTTTCGTGTTGAAGAGCTCCGTGTCGTCGGAGGTCAGTGCACAACAATGGCATGCAAAAGCATATACAGGCGGGTATTCGTAGGTTAGGGGAAGATGATAGCAAATTTGTAATCTACAAAAGGTTATATATTGGTTTATTTAAATTTTTATTTAAAAAAATATCAATATCTTATAAAATTCATAACTCTCTCATACGAGATCCAATTAGGACGAAACTTTTTGCATTGCGGTTGGGATGACGAGAGCTTCAAATGAATCTAGTTTGGGTGGATTTGGAGACTATCGAAATTTGGGCTAAAATCGAACCTCGTCTGGTTTTAGTTCCAAACCGGAACGCTTCGGCGACAGCAAATGACAAATGTGAGTAAATTTCACTCATTTGGATAACTAGTTTTATTTTGAAGTATAAAAAATTATTTATTGGTTGATTGGATGAATTGATAAATTACTATTATCAGTTGGATGTTGTTATATATATTAGTATATATATTAGTAGTTGGATATATTTCCTGCCTATTGGAGCGGATGAGACAGTATGCGCCCTACATAATAGTGGATGACCCTATATTACCGTGATATCCTGCCTCGAAGCGGGATTGGTATTTTATGTTATATAACATCTGTGGTTGTAGGGAAACAGGTTGGGGGGATCCAACTGGATTTCTCAAATATATTGATTGTTTTTCATATATAGCGATAATGATGTGATTGAATAATCTGTTATGGATTGCTGTGTGATTTGATTTATTGGATGCTATAGTAGCACTAGCCTTAATTTTGGTAATTTAAATTCCATAAATATTATTTTTGAATTTAAAGGAATTAAAAGGAGATTTTGGATATCAAAATATTTATAACGAATTTGGATTATTTTAAAGGAAATCGATTTGGATAAAACAATGATTTGATTTTGGGTTGTACTTACCTATTCGTAAAATGTTTTAAATAGAGATTTTAAAATAATTTATATAAAGGATTTTTGACAATGGATTTTAAAATGATATTTCTGAAAATATGGAAAAGGAGTTGAAATCGATATTTAAAATAGATTTGTAAAACAAATGGGATTTATAAAGAAATGGATTCATAAATGAAATTTTATAAATGAGATTGTTTTATAAACTAGTGAATCCCAAATGAGTTTGTAAATTTATAAACGATGTTTATAAATAAGGGAAAATGATTATGAAAATTGAAATGTAGTCGATGTGATATGAATCGAGAGGGATTTATAAATTGAAATTGGTAATATTGGATTTTAGAAAAATAGATTTTTGTCGAGAAACTAAAATTGTTTTAAAATGGAATTTTTATTTATTAAACTATATAGTTAAAACAGTTTTAGTATTGAAATATTTCGAAAAGTGGATTATTCAAATATTTGATATTTATTGAAATGAATTCACATTTTTATAATAAGCTTTGTAAATCGACTAGTTTTATTTAAAAATGAATTGGAAATGAGTTATCGATGTTTATTTAAAGTGTTTTAATATTTTAAATAATTACCTAACCATGTCTTAGAATAAATTATTATTCTTTAAAAAATACTTATTATATATATAGAGTTTTAAAATGATTGTAATTTATTTATAAATTCTCTCAAGATTTGTCAATAGGGTTTATTTAACGGATATAATTATTATAAGAGAAATCTTGTAATGGAACTTTGGAAAACTTAAGAAAAACTTCCGGAATGTTTAAATATGAGAACTTCGGAAATGAATTAGAATTCATAAAAGAAGTTAGAAATGGGTAGTTGGAATTATAAACAAGTGTAATCGATTTTGGAAATTTTAAAGGAAATTGATTAATGAATTCTGAAAACTTATAGAATTCATTATAAACGAGTTAAGGAATATAGAAATAAATTGTAAAGGATTTTGAGAAATAGGAAATAAATGGAATATTTCCTAAGTATTGGAAATAAAATGATTTTAGGAAAATATACTTATAAACATTTCATAAGTATTGGACTGGAAGGATTTGAAACATTTTAACTATGAGATTATTATCATAGAAATATTTTCAAAGTGTTGAATTATAAATGGAATTGGAAAAAAAATTTCTACGTATTGATATTATTCAGAAATATCCTGTTATGGATATAAGTATTTGGAATTGTTTTCAATTATTGAATATACTGGAAGAGATTTAAATATATATCTTTGTAATGATATTTTGAAATGAATGTTTTTTGAAAGATTTATAAAATCGGGCACAGTGACTGCTTATTTGTGAAATTTGATTGTTAAATAACCGACTACCAAATCTGGCCAAATTCATTGATCGTTTCGAAGAGATCGGGATCAGATTTAATTATCTAAAAACCACTTCGATCTGATTTGTGCATTATGAATTGTGATATTGTGTAGTTATTGAAAACAGTGATTTTGGAGATTTGGTTTGTTCAGACCTAGAGTAACTTGTCTGGATGAATGCTATCATTTGCATCGTGGTCTGGAAGGCGGTGTTAGCATTCCAATCATGAATGTTATTCTAAAGGTAAAACGTAGCCTCAAGCCTCATCAATCGGGAGTGACAAAAACAGAGGAGATGCAGCAGGGCTAGTTGGCTCGCACACAAGTAGGGTATGCTCTCACTTTTCTAGATACCCTCGGATATATTATAATTATGGATATGGTTGTACATGGAAAAGACAGCGCTCGATAGGGTGGGAACACCCGGGGTGATAACATATTCGGTATTATCCAACGAAGGGTAGGCCGGTCCTGTGTTGGTAGGGATCCGTAGGTATGATCTCGGTACATTTTTTCTAGAGATGTATTGTGGCAGGCGATACCCCAGTAGCCCAGTCATTGTATGGAATCCAATATCCACTAGGAGCCTGTACGGTTTTAGATGTGCCCAACTATGTTGAAATGTGAGATGCAAGCATTTCAGTTATTTTATAGTTTACTTTCTATAGACATTATTATAATATCAGATTATTTTGATATAAAATGTTTTGGTTGTCGTAAAGTAAAAACCCATCATATTTATGTGTGGCATGGTCATACGAGATACCTTTGTTTTCAAAGGATTTTGATAACAGTAATAATTCAAATTGAGTGTGTTTTCTCACGCTGGTTTTCCAGACTGACTCGGGTGTTATTTTATTATAATTCTTGGGTTAGACCGAGTATTACAGATTAAGGTTAGGATGCTATGTAGCACAGGAGACGTGCTGGAGGAGTCTCAAGCGTATTCCACGTACTTGATTATATTCCGATGTGTGTGTATGTTGTATATTAAGCACTTGTGAGGACGAGTTATTATAACTATCCTGGTTTACTTGTTGATTGTTGTACTCTGATGATTGTATGTATATTAACAGTTATAGTTTCTTTTGTATAAAGATCTGTATTTATCTATTATATATCGTTCCGCTACGATTTGTGAGATTCTATGTGTTGTTTATGTTTCTTCTATCTCTTCTTCTTCTTTACCCCTAGCAATCGGTATTTCGGCACTAGAATATTCGGCATGCTATACAGTGGACGTATTGATATCGATTTTCGAGGGTCGAAAATCCCAGGTCGCTACACATGGTATCAGAGCTGAAGGTTAAGCAAGAACCTTGGCTTCGGTGGGGTAACTCATTAGAGATAGGGTCAGCAGCACCCTAGAATGAGTTTGAGTGTGTGTGTGTGTGTGTATGAGCGCGTATTTGTTAGTGATATAAAAATGTTTTATATTGTGTTGGTTGATCTATTGAGTGGCTTATGGATTCTGGCCAATATTAGTATTTAACATTATTGATAGGGATCTCTAAACACTTGAACAGAGCAATTCGACATGGTATTGTTTTGTAATTGGGTAAATGAAATAATTTTACCTGGATTATTTTTTATATATAAAGAAATAATTTTTTAGACAATTATTATGGTATATATGGTGTGCTTGGTTGTTAGAGAATGGTAATATTTGATTATTATCATTTTTTGATTGTTGTTTATGATCGAATAAAGGTTGATACTACAATGAAAATAAGAGTAACAATTAAGAAGTGTTTTTATATAACCAAATGGAATTATATAGATATGATTTACAAAGGTGATTTATAAATCAAAAGGAGATGAAATTTATGAAGTATATTATAAACATGGTTTGTAAAAACGATTTATAAAGGACTTAAAAGTTGGAAATTTGGGAATTTAAATCCCGTTGGTTTTGAAAATGTTTTTCAAAGCTTTGGAAAATAAGAATAGCATTATTTGGCAAATGTTTTTGAATAGAAATAATGGAAATATTTTAAAAAGGATTTTAAAGGAATAGAAGCACTAAACTCACTTCGATCTTTGGAAAATAATTTTTGTGGTGACTGCAACATCATCGACGTTCATTTTTGAGTTTCCAAGAGAGGAATTGTGTAACTACCTAGCATTTCGAACCATTCAAATCGACAATCATCCACTCATGTCAGACTTGAATTGCTCAAAACAACAGATTGTTAATTTATATTTGGCAAAACTCAGCATATACAGTAAATAAGTCAATCGTAGAATCACGGACACAGAGTATTACAACAATAAGCGGCGGAATAGATAAATAGTAGTTCATGAAGCTACTATAAAACATCAGAGTTTAAAATAAAATACAATAGAATCTCAAATACAAATGAATCTCAAATACAAATGAATCTCTAATACATAAGAAACTGACAAGTCTGAGCATAAATGACTGGAATAAACTGAAATAACTGAAAGCTTGGTAAATAGATCTTCAAACAAAGCTCCAATCTCCAAAGGCGAGTCTCAAATGCTATGACACTCGGTCTGACCCGAGCATAAAGCAAAACACAAAACACTCGAGTCAGGATTAACATTCTTATACCAGTAAATTCAACTCAAGTGAAATGTCAACTGAAATACAGGTAACCTAAAGGATGTTTGGGATTTTCATCCTCTAAGGATCCATGGAACTATCTACTATGTAGTAATATACGCTATTATAATATGTCTATCGGTAAAGTAAAGTATTAAAATAGCGTTAAGGCGTTACCCGTATACCCCTTAACACATTTTATATATTCCCGTGGTCTATACGGTATCGGAAGCTCCACAAAACTAGTGGTTTACCCACAGGGCACTCCATAGGTACGGTACAAAACAAACTCGTAGAAGGCGCGATAAGGCATGTGAACACGGCACGCGAAGCAATGCCAGGGCAGGATTCTACCGTTTTGTGGATCCGGACTGGTGGTAACACATAGCAGCTACTACCCCCCACCTCGAGACACACTCCCAAAACAAAGGTGCACCCAATCAAATCACAAAGTAATAGAATGGTATCGAAGAAATGTGCCCGATAGGAGGAATGACCTCACTTGGCCCGGCATGGCTGCTGTTTTAGTCACATCTAAGCTAACTTACGGGAGTCGGGGTTGCATTAATACTTCATATAGAATCATCGTCGAACCATCCTACTTCATTCTGGAATCTCCACCACGTACACAGTTGTTAAAGTGGTTTTCGGTATTGGTAGAGAGTATGACAATATCCAATCCCTGTCTCTTTAATAATTAAACGCTTATTTCACACCGTGGTCATTTTCATTTCAAATAGTCATACTTCATATCAAAATATCATACTCATTTCAAAATCATATCACTTTCGAAATCATAGCCACTTCCAAAATCATAACCACAAAATAGTTTAAAACATCATATCAAAATATTCGCATTTAAATTCATTAAATCTAAATCAAAAAAGTTCCAACTTTAAACAGTTTGAATATTGAAAGTATTTTATATAATAAAAATAGTTTATATATATTAAAAATAGTTTATATTTAAAATATAGGTTATAATTTGAAATAGTTTATACATTAAAATAGTTTATATCGAAATAGTTTCAAATTAGAATTGTTTCTTCCAATTCCATAAATAAATTCAAATCAATTATAGTTCCAAAAATTCAATTTAAATCAATCTCAGTTCAACAATTACAATTCAATTCAAATTCTCAATAAAACCATTTTAATTTATATTGATTTCAAATTTAAACTACTTCCCATTCAATAGGTTTCAAAATTAAATATTCAAACAATTTATAATAACTTAATTTGATAAATTTCATTTATATTTCAAAATTCAACTTTAGTTTTATTTAAATCTGAAATATTCACTTAATCATTTTTAATAACATTTAAATAAAATATCAAATTACAATTTCAAACCAAATCCAATATTCCACTTCAATATATTTAAATTTGAAAATATTCTTTTTATCACTTTAAATGAAATCTCAAATTACATATTTAAATCAAAATTAAATATTAAAATTCAATTTTATTTAAATTTAAAATATTTATTATGTCACCTTTAATCAAAATCAAGTTATCAGGTTATAAAATCATATCTTTCAAAATCTCAAAACCAGTAAGTTTCAAATCAATTCTGATTTAAATATAATCCTTAAACAAAATAAATTTCAAATCAATTTCAATTTATCTTTCCAACCTTGATTTATTAAAGTTATTGCAAAATCTATTTTTAAAATATAAATTTAAATAAATACTTAAACATAATATATATATTAATTAAATTAAATTTTATTAAATTAAATCTTATTTTATATTTATTTATTTTTTACAATAAAGTTTTAAGAAAAATCTTAAAAATTATATTTCCAAAACTAACTTATAAATTTAAAATTTCCAAAACATATAATTTTAAAAATATAAATTTACACATATATAAAAATAACATTATATATATATATAATAAAAAAATCAATATTTATTAAAACCGATATATTTCCTTTCGAACTTTGGAAATTATTTTCAAAATATAGACCAACGGTGTCCGTATATAATTTTCTATCCTATGGTCAAGTGATATGGATATTTATTTTAATCTGAAATTTAATATTTTACAGGTATTTATCATTTCAACCCGCAATCCCAAAATTTTAAAATAAATGAAAATCGCTTGGGTTTATCATTTCAACCCATAACGATTTCCCCTAATCTATAAGATCGTTCGGGTATGTATCATTTCAACCCATAGGGAATTCTAAACTAACAGAGAATTTGCAGAGTGATAACAATAAAATAATATTATAAAATGACATACACATCAATAGCAGGCATATATCATCAACAATTCAAATACAATATATACAACAGGTTATGTTGTCATATGTCATTGGTAAACAATTGCAGGTAATGGCATATCATATTTAACAATTTAATAACTTAACAGTTCAAATTTAATAGCATATTTCAATTTTTATTTCATGTGAAATCAATTTACCAAATATAAGAATGTTAATCGTGAGTGATTGCTCACCTTTCGAGGCTGGAGAAACAACAGAAATGAGAAGCAATGGACATGGATACACACACGAACAAGGATATGATAAGCAGAACAATGACAAAGCTAGAAACTACTATTGTGACCAATTCTGGACTGCGTCGAGACAAAAGTATGGCACGATGGACTGGATTCGATGAAAACAAAAAAATCAAAACTAGCTTGATATAAATGGAAAATATACATATATATTATTTTTTCTAAAAAAATCAATATTTAATTAACAACACATACTAAAATAAAATCTTCATAATTCATATTTATTAAACATATACTAACATAAAATATCAATATTTAACAAAATACATATATTTCAATTCCTTACTTCTTAAAACACATTTAAAAATTTAAAATGGAACCCGTATTATTATATTTGAAAGCCAAACTAACGTACTCACATATATATAAACCAATATTTAAGCTAATATAAACTTGCATATATAAACAAAGAGTATTGTATAAACTCATGTATATAAACACATATTATATACAACCCTTATAAACATACATATAAACTACAAATTTTATGTAACTTATATAAACCCGTTTCTTATTTTATATAAAAGAACAGAAACAATAGCCTCAAACTTTATAATGTAAAATATATGTATATAATATTATTATTTTTTTCTCACATATACATACCCATCAAGTGTTTTAAATATATAAAAACATACCCATAATATATACTGTTCCTTTATGATATAATACATACCTTGCTTCTTTTTTTATAAAAGAAGGTCTGTAACGACCCAGAATTTTAGTCATTTGAAATTGGGATATTTAATTGATTTTAAATATTCACAAGTAAATTTTATAAGATGAGTAACTTATATTTCGAATATAAGGATTTAATTGGATAATTAAATGGTTAATTTAATATTTGAAATTGTGTAAATAATTGAAAATTGAAATTAATGTGAATAAAAATGATTTGTAAAGTTGTAGTAAATCATATTTGAATTAGAATGATGTTATAGAACTTTTAATATTGATTTAAATGTTAAATTGTAGAAATTGAATATTTTAATATTTAATTAACGAGTGAAAATGGCCATTTTTCTAACAGTCTCGGATTTTGACGAAACCAGTTTCATTGGATCCGTAATGTTATATTATTATAAGATTTCAAATTTCGAGTCAATCGGATTTACAGTTTGTCCGGGCCAAGCTAAAACGCGTAGAAATCAGTTTAAGTAAATTTTAAATTTAAATAGTCGATTCGGAAACCTATCTTCCAAATACGATCAAATTGGCTTCCGATATATATTCCATTGCGTTCGGAATAGGGGTAAAACATTATAAATGCCAGGCGGCACTTTTTGTTTCGAGTTCGAAAATTTTTCGGATGAATAGTGTCGCGTGAATTTTCTATAAAAGGACTTGATTTTCTTCATTTTGCACAAACGTAAGATAACTAGGGCGGGCCGCCACTTATATTTATATGGCCAAAATTTGCTTATATTCTCCTCTTAATCTCTCTAAATCCACCAACAATTATCGAAAACATTCAACTACAATGTTGTAGATCTAGAGGAGAGCTTTAAATTTATACGGTGATGATCGAATGCAATCGAGTGGATCGTCGGCAAATGGTTCGTGAATGTCGTACGTTTTGTCGCATTTATCGAGGCCTCTAGGTGACCGAGTTCTCCATTGTCGTGGCTGGGGGTGGAGCTCACTTTGGCGCATCGGCCTATGGTGGTAGATCGACGTCTAGTCGATCGAGGAAGTTGCGAAAATTTGATAAATAGAGGCAGCTATGGGTTCTTGGTGACGTACGTGTATACCTGATGGAGGAAGAAAGAAACAAGCGGCTGCGATCTAGTGAAGCAAAATGAATGGCTCAGATTGGAAATGGTTTTAAAACAAAAAAGAAAATTGTAAATTCTTGTATTATAAAATCGTATAAACTTCTAAATGCTGTAACTTTGTCATATGAGGTCCATTTTTGACGAAACGAATTGCGTTGGGTCCATATTGACGAGCACTACATTTTAGGGCTGGTTTGGAGTTGATTGGAGCTAGTGTAAATTTTGGGTAAATTTAAACGGTTGTTTAATTTTATTCAGAATAAAACACTACAACTGCTATTGGAAGCAATGTGAGTACAACTCACTCTTTCTGACTCATTGATATTTTTATATAAGTGAGAATAAATGTTATTTATGTCGATTGATGATTGTTTGAATGATATATGATATATTGTATATATATTGATTGGTATTTGGATATATACCTGCCTATTGGAGCAGATGAGACCCTATACGTTCCCGTGTATGAGCGGATGACACTTTGTACGCATGTCTGCCTCGAAGCGGACATTGTACACATATTATAATATGTATATTTGTTGCAGGTGACAGGTTGGAGGGATCCAACTGGATTCCTCACCAGTATTGATTTATTTACAGATATTGTGATATATGCTGTTATCATGTGATGTATGATGTTTGGATGCCGTGATTGATGTGTTTAGTGCTGTTGCAGGATTGGGCCTATTTTGGAAATTTAAAAATGTTAAAATGATGTTTTCAAAATAAAAAGGATTTCAAGTGATTTTGAAAATAGATGTTTTATTGATTTTTGAATTTGGTAAAGGAATTAAATTCACGATTTTGGACAGTGAATTATCCTTTAGATTAAATGTGTAGAAATATGGGAATTTGTTTAGGAACCATATTCACGATTTTGGACAGTGAATAATATATTGAATAAAATGGATATTTTTGGAAAGTGATATTTTAAATGGACTTAAATGGTTTTAAAGATGTTTTAAAATGTGTTAAGGATCGAAACCATAGATTTCAACATTCATTGTTGAAATAGACGTTTTCGAGAAGTAAGGGAATGATAGACTATAACATTATTGTTATAGTAAATGATTTTCGAAAGGAAATGTTTTTGTATAGTATTGGGATTTATATATCTATCTTATTTTCGAATCCCTATACTGTTGATTTTGGGTTGACGATGTTTTACGCAACATTCGTTTTGACCCAAATAAATGTATTTAAAAAGAATGCTTTCCTTAAAGAATAAAATATATACTTAATCCTGATTCAAACTTTTGATTGAAACTCTTCATGAAAGATTGTAACTATTCTACAACTATTTAAACATGTTTAATTCACTTCTACATTCACCAATTCTTGTTTATAATTCTGAAATCTATTCTCAATTTATTTCTACAAATAAAAGCATTCATTCTCATTCAATATCGCTAGAATAACTGAATTAATTCATATACTTCGATTCTACGCGATTATCCTCCTTCTAAATCTTCACACACACTATATATTCTTGAGGATTTGATTATAGGAGAATTGTACTATCAAAAGACAATCCGTGTTATTCAGAACACATTCGTCAACAAATTATTTGTATTAAGTTGAAGTCCTCTTCGGCTGTTGAGGCGGAAAAATTCATGTTCGGCTGCTCAGGTGTTGTATACCTATTCCTCCGGGTTAAGTGAGGGGTTTAGTCAAAGTTGAATCCAGAGGGTATTCTTGGACTGGACGTAGAACGGGAAGTTCGAACCAGTAAAAAAATTCCTGGTGTGCTTACTTTAATTTTTATTTTACTGCTATTATCAGTTTCCGCATTTATATACCATATTACACGATCCTTAGTACTGCACGTACATTTTCATTTGGTATCAAAGCAAGGAAATCCTATAACGTCACAAAGTTATTTGATATCTATTTCTAGTAATATGGCAATGACACAAACTAACGATGTTGACACTAACACTAATACTAGTTTCACAGAGGGTCAATCAACTTCACGACCTCCACTTTTTAATGGTATAAATTATAATTATTGGTCAACTAGAACGAGAATCTATATGCAATCTAGTGGATTCGATATCTGGAATGTTATACAAAGAGAATACACAACTCCTACTGGAGAATACTCAACTTGGAGTAACACACAAAAACTAGATGCTACATCAAATGCAAAGGCTATGAATATTTTATTTTGTGCATTAGATAGAAATGAATTCAATAGAGTTAGCATGTGCACTTTTGGTTATGAAATTTGGAGAACACTTAAGGTAACACATGAAGGAACGAATAAAGTTAAATTAAGCAAAATCTCTATGTTGAAAAATCAATTTGAAATTTTCAGAATGAGGCCAAATGAATCTATAAATAATATGTACTCTAGATTCCAGGATATTTATCATGCTCTACTATCATTAGAACAAACATTTACTAATTTTGTTATTGTCACAAAAATCTTAAATTCTTTAACGGATGAATGGGAAAGAAAAGTCCTAGCCATTGAAGAAGCAAGTGATTTGTCAACATTAAAACCAGAAGAATTGATAGGTAATTTAATGTCCTACGAAGTAAATTTGCAGGCAAAGAGAAATGGAGCACAAGAAAAGAAGAATGTGGCATTTCAAGCAGAAAAAGATGACTCCGACTCAAAGAATGAAGATATGGCAATGATTGCTAAAAATTTCAAAAAGTTTCTGAAATTCAAAAGAAATAAATTCAAGGGAAACAAAAATAATTCCAACAACAATACCAACAGTAGCAAACCATCATCTTCAGCAATGGAATGTTATGAATGTCACAAGAAAGGTCACATGAAGAAGGATTGTCCAGAATGTAAAAAGAGCAATTTTAAGAAGGACCTAACCAAACGAAGAGCTTTTTCAGTCACTTGGGACGACACAAACTCATCATCCTCATCAGAGAGTGAAAGTGACAATGAAAATGAACAAACAAATGTGTGCTTCATGGCTTCGTCGGACGATGTAAGTGATCTTAGTTTTGAAGATTTAATTGAAATTAATTCTGAATTAGTAGACTTAGCAAAGCAACTTAAAAAGAAAAATAAAGATTTACAAAGAAAATTAGATAGGACAGTCTTAGAAGTAGATATGCTGAAAGATGAGAAGAAAATATTAGAAGAAGAACTTGAAATTTCTCAACAATTAAATTCTAACTTATCTTCTCAAATTTCTTCAATATCTGAAGAACTAGGAATTCAGAAAAATAAAAAATGATGTTTTATTTTTGGAAAATAATAGTTTAAATTCTAAAATTAAAGATTTAGAAAAATCTAGTCTAAAAATAAAATTTGATGACATCTCTAAAAATGTCTCTAATTTCAATAAAGGAAGAGAGAATCTTTCTAAAATACTTGAAAATTCTCAATCCACTAACAATAAATATGGACTAGGATTTAAGAAACAGAATAACTTTGCTAAAAGTAGGATTAATAATAATATTAAAATGGATATTAAGAAAACAGTTTGTTTAAACACTAAAACCATTAAGATATGGATTCCAAAATCAAATAATGTTTTGATAACGAATAAACATATCAAAATGTTCATGGAAACTGTTCATAATAACAAAAACTATGTTTATAAAGGCAATTCTGAACCCGTATGGGTTTGGCTTCCTAAGATCTAACTCTTAGGACCCTAAAAAGAAATGGGTACCAACTTTTTATAAATTTTTGCAGGTACCACATTAAAGGAGAGGAAAATGGATTTTAGATAGCGGTTGCTCAAAACACATGACTGGAAACAAAGAAATGTTGTCAAATATTATCTGCTCAAATGGAGGATCAGTCGCATTTGGAGAAAACTCTAAAGGATATATCATCGGTAAAGGCGATGTCAGCAGCAACGGTACCACTAATTTACCTCTCATTACTGATGTTTTATTAGTTAAAAATTAAAAAAAAAATTATTGATTATTAGTCAGCTATGTGATAAAGGTTTTAATATAACTTTTTCAGAAAATAAATGTAATATTTTCGATAAAAATCATAACACTATTTTTGAAGGAATAAGAGATAAAAACATTTATATTTTAAATATGAATGTTAATATTGATTCAAATTTTGTTTAGTAGCTAAGGAAAATGATTCCTGTCTTTGGCACAAAAGATTTTGTCACATCAATTTTAATACCGTCAACAAATTAGCTAAAAATAAATTAGTTAAAGGATTACCTGACATGAGATTCAAAACTAATATATTTTGTGATGCATGTAAATTAGGAAAATTAACAAAATCTTCTTTTAAATCTAAAAAGGTAATTTCTACAGAATAACCACTTGAACTTTTACACATGGATCTTTTTGGTCCAACTCAAGTTCAGTCTATTAATCATAATAGATATGTGTTTGTTATTGTAGATGATTTTTCTAGATACACTTGGACTTTCTTTTTGAAAAATAAAAGTGATACTTTTGATAATTTTAAATTTTTTGTTAAAAGAATACAAAATATTAAAAGTTTAACAATTAAAAATATCAGAAGTGATCATGGAGGAGAATTTGAAAATGAAGTTTTTGAACAATTTTGTAACAAGAAAGGTATTAACCATAATTTTTCATATCCGAGAACACCACAACAAAATGGCATTGTAGAAAGAAAAAAATAGAACGTTACAAGAATGTGCAAGAACTTTATTAAATGGAACCACTTTATCAAAACATTTTTGGGCAGAAGCTGTAGCTACTGCTTGTTATGTATTGAATCGTGTTTCCATTCGACCATTAACTAAAAATACTCCATATGAACTTCTAAATGGAAGAAAACCAAATATTTCATATCTTAAAGTTTTTGGTTCTAAATGTTTTGTTTTGAATACTAAAGATCAGCTAGGCAAATTCGATCCAAAATTCGATGAAGGAATATTCGTAGGATATTCGGAACGAAGTAAAGCTTATCGAATTTTTAATAAAAGAACTCAAATTATTGAAGAAAGTTTACATGTTTCATTTGACGAAAATTTTAAAAATATAAATCCAAATATTACTATCGATTCTGATGATGAAACTATTCAGAATAAAAACAGTAATACTAGTGATAATTTTGATAATAATCATGAATTTACCGTAAATAAAAACATTACTCCTAATATAATAAAATCTCCACCTAGAATTTTACGGGATCATCCTGTACAAAATATAATTGGAGAAGTAAATACGAATGTTAAAACCAGACATCAATTAAATCAAGTTGGTCATGCAGCTTTTCTCTCTAACATAGAACCTAAGAATATAAAAGAAGCCTCAACTGATGACTACTGGATTCTTGCCATGCAAGAAGAACTAAATCAATTCGAACGAAACGAAGTTTGGGAACTTATTCCTAGACCAAGTAATCAATCAGTCATTGGTACTAAATGGGTCTTCAAAAATAAAGTAGATGAACTAGGAAATATAACTAGGAATAAAGCTAGATTAGTTGCACAAGGATATAATCAAGAAGAGGGAATTGACTAAGAAGAAACGTTTGCTCCAGTCGCCCGACTTGACGCAATACGAATCTTATTGGCGTTTGCATGTTTTCATAATTTTAAACTTTATCAAATGGATGTTAAAAGTGCATTTTTAAATGGTTACATAGAAGAAAATGTCTTTGTTGAACAACCACCTCTTTTTTATCATGAAAAATTTCTGGATCATGTTTATAAACTCAAAAAGGCTTTATACGGTTTAAAACAAGCCCCACGTGCTTGGTATGATCGTCTTAAAAGCTATTTATTAGAATCTGGTTTTGAAATTGGTAAAGTAGATCAAACTCTTTTTATTAAGAAAACTCAGAAAGATATTTTGATAATTCAAATTTATGTTGATGAAATTATTTTTGGATCGACAAATGAAAAGTTATGTCAGGAATTTTCGACTATAATGACAAATGAATTTGAAATGTCTCATATGGGAGAATTGTCATATTTTCTTCGATTACAAATTAAACAAGTTGAAAATGGAATTTTTATTAATCAAGAAAAATATTGTTATAATTTAATTAAATGATTTGGTCTGGAAAACACTTCTGCCAAACCAACTCCTATGAGCATAACGATTCATCTCGATAGAGACGAGGAGGGCAAAAGTGTTGATCAAAAACTATACCGTAGTATGATTGGATCTTTATTATATTTAACAGCTAGTCGACCTGATATAATGATGATTGTTTGTTTATGTGCTAGATTTCAAGCAAATCCTAAAGAATCACATATGCGAGTAGTTAAACGCATTATTCGTTATCTAACTAAAACCAAAGATTTCGGACTATTTAATCCAAAAGAATGTCCTTTCGAATTAGTTTCCTATAGCGACGCTGATTTTGGAGGAAGTCGGACGGATAGAAAAAGTACTAGCGGAACATGTCACTTCATTGGATGTTCCTTAGTCTCTTGGTTCAGTAAGAAACAAAACTGCGTTTCTTTATCGACATGTGAAGCAGAATATATATCTGCTGCTTTGGCATGTGCACAAGTCATTTACATGCAACAAACACTTCAGGATTTTAATTATCATCTTGGAAAGTCTATAATTTATTGTGATAATACTAGTGCAATGAATCTTTCTAAAAATCCTGTCAATCACTCACGAACAAAACACATAGATATTCGTCATCATTTTCTTCGTGATTGTTTGGAAAAAGGATTGATAAATTTAGAGTTTATTAATACTGAAAATTAGATTGCTGACATTTTTACTAAACCATTAAATGAAAATATTTTTATCGAACTTAGACGAGATTTAGGAATAATGTCTCTAAAAGAGTTATAACTAAAAATATACAAAATGTTTAAAACAAAAATTTATAATCATCCATTTACAAACTGTTTTGCTATTAATTACCTGTGATGAGAATTAAATAATAATTCTTATCCACTTGTTTTTTAGTAAACAAATACTTATATAAACAATGTTTAGTTTTCAAACAAATACTAAGAAAGTTTATATTCAAAATTATTTGAAAATGTCATCCAACAATGATTTTTACAATTCCGAAAACTCTCGTTTATCGTATACATCTCCGGACGATGATTCCGATCGTATTCCTGAAAACGGACCCTATCCTATTTTTCCCTTACCTAATCGTGTCCTTAACTTCTCTTCTTCCCCGGATAAAGACCCCCGACATGGTTGGAAACCATGGGAGAACACTCATACCGGTTATACATCGGAAAAGAAGAAAGGCAAGAATGCTATGGTCATATCTCCTTCAACTAAACAGAAAATAGATGAGATACACCACTATCAACAGCAACAAATGGATCTACAAAAGGAGTTATACTATGAACAAAAAATTACGGCAAGACGTTTGAGCTTTCTAGAACGGATGGCCATAAAAATTTGTTCATCAAAAAAGGAAGACATTGTTGAACCCACATCTAGACCCTTAACCTCCTCAAATCCTACTCAATCTCCAGTAGCTCCTTCGTGGTCACCTATAGAGAATGCTCCATCTCCAAATTCTTGGGAACGTCGATATTAACAACCGGTGGCTAAGCATTTTTTAATATATATATATATAAGTTACTGATTTTCTATAAGTTGTATTAATATCATGCAAAAATAATAAAATTTCTCTTTATACAATTTTTTAATAGAAACAGTAAAACTGGGCAAAACAACAGGGTTGGTCGACCGAAATACTGAGTCGGTCAGCCGAATCCCTTCCCGAAAGTTTCATATGTTTCAGTTAACAGAGTCGGTCAGCAGACCAGACATTTCGGTCGACTGAACGACAAAAAATCTGCTGCTGCCTATTCAAATATTTAACCCACCTATTCACTTTTTTCAACTACCTCTTCATTTTAACTTTCCCAATTTCAGATTTTTACCCCAAACTCCATTAAAATTTTCTCAAATTTTATATTTTTCCTCAAAATCAATGGCTCCTAGAAAGAAAACTAAAACTACTGGCGCTTCTACATCAACTCCAGTGGATTCTCAAATAGCCTCATGGCTTGTGAGTGATAAAGCACTCGAAAGATGGATAAAGCTTCAAGATGCTAAGATCTTCGAGGAATCCTTTGTAAGTTACCCTGATTTCTCTTCTTACGGTATTGAACATGCCGCAATTGAAAGTGGGATTGACACTTTTCTTGACCATAGAAAGAACAATTTGAAAATTAACCACATTATGGTCAAATTATTTCTTGTTAACCTAAACCTTGTTAATCCTCCTAGAAACACTGAAAATTGTGTTTGGATGTCGGTATGTGGTACGGCAATTTTCCTTCACTAGATAGAATAAATCATACTTTGAATGCTCGACCGGGTGGAATATCGTTACATGATGTGGATTGCAATGTAATGAGACGCGACCAAATAAGCCATCTCTTTTTCGAAGATGATGCTATAGATTTCAGATAAACATCATCTCTTCGACCAAAAGCTAGACTTTTTCATCGATTCATGATGAAATCCATTGTTCCAAGAGGCGGCTCTTATCACTTAGTGTATCCTGAAAATTTTAAAGCATTATATGCTATATGTGGGAATGTTCGAGTCAATTGGGCACAATTACTTATGGATGAGTTTCTCTCATTTAACCAAGGCAAGATGCTTCATATCTACTATGGAGAATATATAATGAGATTAATCAATGACTTAGTCGTACATGCTCCAGAATCCGAAACTACCAAAGTTCATCATTTTGATTCAAGGACCATTAAATTAATGAAGTTGCCGGATGCTCCACCAAGATTTATAAAATTTGACCAATGGCGTGCTACTCCTAGAGATCAACTACGCCGTAGCCATTCCACACCACAACCAGCCAGTCATTCTATGGAACGCTTAACTTGCCAGTCCACAATTCAAAGACCAACTCCTGGACTTGGTACGGAAGCGGCTATTGATCTTTTGGCTCGAAATCAATTAGCTTTAGATGCCCGTCTACGGAAAATAGATGGAAGATTCAAGAAAATCAAAGGCTTCTTTGTTAATCTTTGGGATGCTTTGTCATGCACTTCTGAAGCCGGTACCTCTCATCTTGCTCCCGGAAAAAGACCAGCACCTAATTTCTCTTGGTCAACTTCGGAGAATACAAGTTCCGGAACATCAGGAACTCATACTTCTCATACTCAGCGTCGTGGTAAAGAACATGCTCTTTCTGATGAAAATATTCGTCTAGAATATTGGGATACTGAAGAGGGTGAGGAGTGATCTTGTTGTTTTTTGTATTGCTATTGGATTATTTCAAGTATTCTGTTTTTATTGTGAACAATATTTCTATTTTATGACGTTTTAAGTAATGGTATCATTAACATTTTATTTGGTTTCGGTATGTAAATTTAATTCTGTGTTCCTAAATTTGATACATGTTCCGTATTGTTTTTTTTACATTTTATGTATCATAAGTATTCCTTTTTGTCGATGACAAAGGGGGAGAAATATATGAAAGACAATCAAGTTTTTGCAGAAAAGTCGCCATATATTCAGGGGGAGAATTACAATATATATGTATATATTACTTCGTCACATAAGTATTGTCATCAATCAAAAAGGGGGAGAATGTTGATTCATGGGTTTTGATTCATGACACAAGCTTCAGAGATCATAAGACGAACTACAAAGAGAATACTATACAAAGGCGACAAAAAGAGAATAAACGTATATTGTGCACTACAAAGGAGACAAGACTACAATCCAGAGATTAGTATGAATATTTTATTATATTGAGTCTTTGAATATTGTTAAAATCATTCCTCAAGTAGTCACACACACATACAAATAGTTGTATATTGTTTTATACTTGAAAAAATGTGATCTGTGCACATAACAGCAGGTTGGTCGACCGACCAGTAAACTCGGCTGACCGAACCTGTGTTAGTGCATAGATATGCACTGTTTTGTGCACGATTTTAAACTCAGCTAACCGACCAGAATTTTCAGTCAACCGACCTGGAAATAACGGCTATTTTTCTGAAGAGTTGCGATCGTTCGTGAAGAGGAATCACCTTCAATCCAAGAGATATGGTCACGACTTTTGATTGAAACTCTTCATGAAAGATTGTAACTATTCTACAACTATTTAAACATGTTTAATTCACTTCTACAATCACCAATTCTTGTTTATAATTCTGAAATCTATTCTCAATTTATTTCTACAAATAAAAGCATTCATTCTCATTCAATATCGCTAGAATCACTGAATTAATTCATATACTTCGATTCTACGCGATTATCCTCCTTCTAAATCTTCACACACACTATATATTCTTGAGGATTTGATTATAGGAGAATTGTACTATCAAAAGACAATCTGTGTTATTCAAAACACATTCATCAACAAGTTATTTGTATTAAGTTGAAGTCCACTTCGGCTGTTGTTAACGGTGAAAATTGAACGCTAACACCCCGATGTGTGTAGTAATGTTGTGATAGCACCACCCGTGATACGGGAACAAGAAATAAGCAGTAAAATAGCAGAAAACAGTAAAAGACAGCGATTTTATAGTGGTTCAGCTTAAGATCAAGCCTACGTCCACTTTGAATTTCATTATTGTTGATTTTGATTACAAGCTGATACAATGCACTTCAAAATACGATACACTTTGATCACAAAAACACTCTAGACTAGTAGCTCAAACTTCGATGATGACACTCGTTGAATCCATGTCGGATGTGCAAGATTTCTTTCAAAGCTTGTTGTAGTGTCTTGAATGTTTGGAGTTCTTCAAGTGTTGGATGAGTTAAGAATTCTGCAGAGTAATGGCGCTTCAAAGAATGATCGGCCAAAAGTCCCTACTAAATTCGAACTCATGCTGTATTTATAGTGAAATCCCAGGCTGGGTCGTAGGTCGTGACCGACCTAAGATAGGTCGTGGGTCATGGTCGACCCATTAGGCTTGATGCGTCGCTTCCCAGGGATGCGCCTATTCGTTTGGGAATATATTACAAGTCCTAGGTCATAGACGAGTCAACAAGATGCGGCATAAGTGTCATAGTATCGAATTTTAACTCGGTAGCTTCAGGTCGTGGCCGACCTAAACTAGGTCGTGGGTTGCAGCTTAACTGGAGTAAGCTTGTTCATCTCCAATAATTCCACAAGTCCTAGGTCGTCCACGAGTTAAGAGGGCCACGATGTAACATAATGCGGCACTGGGTTTGTTTAGATCGTGAGCGACCTATCATAGGTCATAGGTCGGTCGCGACTTAAGTGAAGCTGCTAAGTTGTGACACCCCACCTCTATACCCATGCTAACCAAGAACACTAAGATGTAGTGCTGTCAATTAGCACGGATAATAAGGCTGTGGAGGAGCGACCATCCATGTAACTTCTTTTTGCGAGCATCGATATGTCAGATAGAATAGAATGCATATCTTTTAAGGAGGAAATCCGACGTACCGATACAAACACAAAGCTATCACACAGTGGCTATATATAATCTTCGGAAACAAACATAGAAATAATCATAACATAAATCAGTCACAGACATCCATATCACAAAGGCGGAAGAAGATATGAAATAAATATATAACACATGAAAGTGTACATCAGAGTAGTGGTCAGAAAGATCCACGATAATACAAAAGAATAGCAACACGTGCTATACAAAAGAATAAGTACACAACATAGAGTCTATATCTCAAATGCGTACATCCAAAAACTACTAATCTAAGTAGTGCCAAAAGTCAGAATAGTCCTGAAGAGAAGTCAAGCAGAAGCACCTGTAACATCTCGGTCTGACCCGAGTATTATTTATAAGAAAATAATAAATGGATCAGTCTAGCTATAAATATCAGATGATAAGGTATAGGATAAATAATATGGCATGAACATGTAACAACCATAACGGCATACTACTATAAGTATGTAAATGATAATCAACAAAAGATCAATCAATATCACAAGAATCTTCTCAAAGATGAAATAGGGTATCATACCCTAAACTTGTATTCATAACAAGTCAATAACACATAAATTCACCAATGCACAAAATCTGATTTCATATCAATGAAAATCATGAAAATTGGTAAAGCACAAAATTCCAGAAATCATCACCAGAAATCCAGAAAACACATAAAAAGGGGGGAGGCCTAACACATGAATGGGAGCATGAAAACTCACCTACGCGTAAACACATGAACGAGAAGCTATCTCATGGAAGCTATCCATTAAATTTCCACACAGAAATGGCCCGAAGACCATGGGGTGCTACCCCATATAAATGATGGCGAAACATCACAAAAGCGGGGTCTAGTCTCCCTCGCAGACAAAGAGACATCGCTCAATCGCTAGTCTAAATCACAAAAATGATCATCATGATCATAAGGAAGTGTCAATCACACCAAGCTAGTAAATATATGAGTTTAGCTTCATGTCCCATAACCACTTGCTTAACTTAAATATTTACGAACAAGCTGTAAATCTTCACTAGGAAATTGTCACAAAAGGGTTCAATCGAACAAGTCCAAGAGCTAACCGACAAAGTGAACGCAAGCGTTTCATACCACTCGTTTTACTAAGTTGTTTAAGTCGATTTCTCATCTGAGTGAAGTAAAGGCTTGTATATATTAGTAGATTGGAAATCGGTTTGAGAAAACGAACTTTTGATATTTAAAATAGTGTTGAAATCGATTTGATGAAAGAGTTTTGATATTTACTACTAGTATTAAAACCTTCATATCTTTAAAGTGACAAGTCACAAAACGATTGTTGAAATAAATCGAATCACATAAATTCACATTCGAAGACGTGAGAAAAATCCAAAGAAATCAATTCCCAAAACCATCAAAGTAGGAAGTTATGTTGAATGTTTTTCAAATAAGATCCCCTACGAAGGGGGGTACGGGGTTCGACCTAAGTGAAGACAAGCGGCCTACGACCTAAAGCAAAATGAGGTCTAACGACCTAAAGAGTTCGCGACCTAAGGGATATGACCTAGGTGGCGCGACCTAGTGGGGCTTAGGTTGGAGACGACCTACGAGGTAAACTAGGTCGACTTAGGAGACGAGCGACCTAAGGTGAATGATCCAACGACCTAACTCGAACGACCTAGAGGGTCGAACGACTTAACTGGAGGATAGGTCGGAGACGACCTAGTGGAAATGGTCGAGCGACTTACGAGCTACGACCTAAAGTGACGAGGGACGTTAGGTCGGAGACGACCTAACACTTGACTCGCGAGCGACTTATGGAAAAGAAGTGGCAAGCGACTTATGGTCCAGCGACCTAAGATGAAACGACCTAAGATCGAAAACAGGGTCACGCGACCTAACAGGAAGCAAGGTCAGGCGACCTAAAGAAGTTCGCGACCTAAAGGTGCACGACCTAAGGTCTTATGACCTAAGGAAAAAGGTCTTACGACCTAACAGTACGGTGAGTGATTAAGCCAAACGACCTAAGATCTAAGCCTTAAACGACCCAAGGAGTTAACTCGCGAACAACCTAACTCTTTAACTCACGAACGACCTAAGCCTTTAAATCGTGAACGACCTAAGCCTTTAACTCGTGAACGACCTAAGCCTTTAACTCATGAACGACCTAAGCCTTTAACTCGTGAACGACCTAAGAAGGCGGTGACTTTTCAACGCGCGTGAGCTAGCAGCCTAGACGACTTAACCTGGGCAGAACGACCTAAGGGCTGGAACTCACCAAAAATGCTAAAAATTGGAGTTTCTCGCCAATTCAATCCAAACCAAATGCAAATGAGCATGCTAAAGTGATAGGGAACCATTCCCAACTGTCCAAGATAGTTCTAAGCAAGAGTGTGAGATAAAAATCTCACCTTTTCACTAAAATGGATGAAGATGGAGATTGAAGACAAGGAGAAGCAATCCAAAGCTTGAATCCACTATCTTCTACTTGAATTTGGAGTTGAATCTCGGATTTGCAATTGAATTTGAGATTGGAGTTTTAATTTCCCTTTCCCACCACCATTTTTGAAAAAGCTTGAAGTGTTTGATAAAGTGAGGAAGAGGGTTGGGCTGAGTTAAGAATGTGCGGTCCAACCAAAGTCAAAGGCGGTAAAAAGTGTCGAAAATTTTACTATCTCCAAACATATCGAAGTTTACACTCAAAAAGATCGCAAACGTCATTTTGAACTCAATGGAGGTGGTCTCGAGTCCTAATTATACCGTATGCAAAAAGTAGCTTTTCGGACTAACATCCGATTAACGATAAAATATTTAAATAAAAGCTTTAAATATAAAATCGATAAATATGCGGGTTGTTACATAAGTCGTTCGGTCCTTTCCGTAGTTAGGTGGTTACTTCCTTAAGTCATTAGGTCGTGGCTCCTTTAGGTCGTTAACCCGCTTAAGTCGTCACATTCCCATAGGTCATTAGCTCCTTAGGTCGATAGGTCGTAAGTCCTCTTAACTCCTTAGGTCGCTAACTCCTTTCAGTAGTTAGGTCGTTAGACTTCTTAAGTCGGTCCACATCTTAAGTCGGTATCTGCCTTAAGTCGCTATGCTCCTTAAGTCGTTAACTGCATTAGGTCGTCAAGTCCTTTTTCCGTTAGCTTTCTTAAGTCGTTGACAAAACGGGGTTAACATTTGCCCCTTGAAGTACACGCCTAAGTCGTAGGTCGTGTGCTTCGATTTTTCTAACTCGTGCTTTGAAGAGTCGTTAGATCGTGGACGACCTATGAGAAAATAATGTCGCGTTTGCCGATTCGAGTTCCACTGTCCTGGTGTATAAAAGGCTTAGGTCGCTTCTTCTTCACCCACTTGCTTCCGTGTTTACTTCCGCCATTAACGAATTCTCAAGCTTCCTAAAGACGATTTAAACCAGCCGGTTGCCGATCATCCTCATTTTCTTATCATGTAAGTGGATTCGCTTGTTATCCATTCCTCGGTTATCATTGATTCACGAACTCCGTTTCCCCATTTCTGACCTACCTCCTTACGCCATGTTTTATCTCGGATCTCGTTACATTGATTGTTGAAGGACTTGAGATGGTTCGATGTAGCTTTAGATGATTTGGGAGAAGGCGATGAGTTACAGTGCCTTAGGTCAACTGATTCATGGTTTGTGATGGAATGGTAGTGCATTGGATTTGTGGTGATTTCGGGGTGATCTAATGGCATGGGAAGATGAGGGCTTTTGTTGATGGAGAGGCTAACGGATTAACGGATTAGGGGTTAGGGGTTAGGAGTTAGGCAAACTGATGCATCGGGGAAAAACGAACGACCTAAGGCCTTGGCAATTTGAACAAGAACCACGAGACTTAACTCTCAACGACATAGGTGCTAAGTCGTGAACGACCTAAAGTAGGTCGTAGGTCGGCAGCGACCTAGGACTTGGCCGGTTGTATCATTCTGACTTGAGACCTTTTCTCCTTACTATGCCTCACGACTTAAAGAATCAATGACTTAGAGAACCAACGATTTAACTTAACTTGCAGCGCATTTTTTTTAGGTTGTGAATGAGCTAGCACATTGAACGGCCTAAATTTTGAATTGTCTGAACTTTTCTACATATCACTTTAACTTGTAAGCTAACAACCTGTTAAACATAACATTTGCAGAAAACTGGGACGAATATACTGCCATTAACTGCCCACATCAAATGACAGATTAGTCGATAAAGAAAAATCAACTTAAATGAACTGTGTGAACGAAATGCTGTAAAATAACTAATTCAAGTGAAGTATTAAAGCAAAACTATAATAGTTAACTGAAGCTGATTTGTTTGCATCAACACTGCACTTGAATTTTAGATTAACAAGTCCTGAAATCTAGCAATCGACCAATTGTCAACTAGTTTAATTCCAGTTATGTTTGCTTTCTATTTTAATTAGTTCTGCACAACACTTCACACTTTTTAGGAAACGTGCACCTTCACATTTGAACATCCAGTTGCTTGTGTAGAATGACTTCTCAGCCGGAAGATGTAGTGGTTCAAGCTGGAGAGGCTATTCCTATTCCTGCTCCTTTGGCTAATCCTCCAGAAAGAATCTCGACCACATTATCATATAAAGTTTTTCGCCAACTGTGCACTCAGCTCGGGATTGCTGAAGCTGATGCCATATTTCCTGAGAAAAACGACACTGCTGACATACCACCCCACGGTTTCGTTGCCGTTAATCGCCAAATGTGAATGAATGGAGCCATTCCTCCTTTTAACGATTTCTTTCAGCAGCTTTTTCTTTGACTGTCCATCTCTCCCTTTCAGTTACATCCTAATGGCTACGCCATCCTGATGGGATTATGTGTGCTATTTAGGAGGACGCTGGATCGTCTTCCGAGCTTCGATGAGATTTGTTACTTATGCTCTTTTGCCAGAAATAAAGATCACCTTCCATCACTGTCGTGCGAAGCGCTAGAAACCGCAAACTGATCATTGGCCTTTCGGATAGTGTTCATGGGTTTCTAAGTCAATTCTTCTTCGTTCGCTGTCCTCCGGGATTTTACGCTATCTGGAGAGTAGGAAGTAAGATCATTTATCTTCGCTTCTTGTATTTCTGAACTTTTCGAAGTCTGAGTTGCCAAGTGTTAACTTCGCTTTTCATTTTTCAGCGCTTCCTCCTCCTTCTAAGGATCTTGGTCACAAACCAACTTTTGAGAGGCTCATGGCCGTGCCAGTTGAGGAGAGGAGCATCCAATTTCTTTTAAAAGACGAGTTCTTACATCAATTCGGACTTCTACATTCTTCCCGTTCTATTCAGCCTCATGAAGTTCCCGATTCTCCGGCAAAGACATCAGATGCCCTAGCCCCTGCTGAAGAATTTACACCGAAAGATCCTACCACTGGGACCTCACTAGTGAAGTGTTCTACTTCTATTGACATTGCGGGTTCATCAAGCAAGCTAACACTTTCCCCAGTCATCGAAGAAGAGGAGCCTTCTCAGCATTCCGGAAAAACGGCTGATGTGGGAATCGAAAGGGAAAGTGCTACCGGGCATAATGGCGATGATATCTTTGAAGGGTTGAGTGATTTAATGATAACTTCACAGGAGCTTTTCAAAGATGACACTCCAAAAGTTATCTCTTCTGCTGCCGAGGCGACTTCCTCTTTACAAAAAATTACAACGCCTGTTACACAAGTCGTCACTATTCCCACACCAAAGAGTGGTTTGTAGTCTGACGCGTGTAGTTTGCACGCTACACACACTTAGGCTGCTTAGCACTTTCATTCACTTAACTTTTTTATTTTGAAGATTTCTAAGACTCGACTTTTCTTCAATTTCAGGTTCTCCGATGGGGCGAAGCGGTTCATACTACGATAAATTCCAGCGCCATGGAAGCCGCGACACTTATGATTTTAGGCGCTATCTCCCTGCCCCGAGGGAAACAGATGAAGAAAGAGCTATTAGGAAGGCTCAAGAAAGGCGGGATTATGAACATCAATACGGGAGGAGGGATGAGCAATACGACTCTTCTCATAGAGGCGATGATTCCCATAAGCGAAAGTCTTATGACGATAAAGGGAAGAGTCACCTTACTGGAGATCCAAGCAAGCGGGTCAAGCCTAGTGACGCGTCTGCAATTTCTGAAAAGTCTGATGCTCCTACCTCTGCAGAAATTCCATCTGGTTCTCCAGCTCTCAAGAAGTCTGACATTCAAACAATTATCAACAGGCCTCAATATCAAGTCGGGGACGGTCCTCCTACACTTCAAAGCCGATTCCCAAATTGGTACTTAAAAGGAGTTGGCTTTGACTTAGACTTGGTTCCCATTGATAAGCAGACCATGCTTAGGAATCTTGATGCTGTTAAGCTTGATATCGAGAGGATATCCGGATGGCAGAAACTTGTTGATGAGCTTCAAAGAGTTAACCATATGAATCTTGAAGCCATGCTGACAATGGAGAATGACAAGACGGAATGGGATAAAATCTGCAAGCAGCATGATGCAGAGATGGCGAGCATTGCTGACGACAATGCAAGACTTGAGTCCGAGGTTGAAAAACTCAAGGAAGATATCGCCGCTTCTTCCGCTTCGCACTCTCAAAAAGAAGAAGTGTTTCAAAAACAAGTGCGGGATGCGCATGCTGCACAAAGGGATGCTGAGATGAAACTTGCGGCTGAGCAGCATATTACTGAAGAATATCGCAAAGATACTGCTCAGCTACGGGAAACAGTTAACTCCTAGAACATGGAGATCGAATTGCTAAAGGCTCGACTTTCTAAAGTTGAGAAAGAGCGTGATGAGGCTGTTGCTGGTCAAGTTGCAGCCGTTGCCGAAAAAGAAGCGGCTGAGCAGTCGCATGAGGCAACGAAGGCCAAAGTCAGCTCTAACTTATTTAACTTTTATATTCATAGCGTCTTGGGGCGCGGAAGTCTCTCGTTTTTGGGGCCGGAATATGAAGTCACCTTGGCTGAAGTATGGGAGGCGATAATCGATATGCTTGGTGGTACTGGTTATGCTGAAGCAGATCTTGAAGCAACTTATTTAGATGAAGATGCCCGTGCTGCACTTGTTAAGGGAAAGGAGCAACTTGCCCAAGCGCGAGCCGAAGCGACGAGAGAGAAACGTTTCGAAAAAGAAGTACTTCCTACTGCCCCTGTTTGTACTCCGGTTTCAGCTGATGTCGACATTATAGGCTCCAGTTCCCATTTTCCGCCTCCTGCTAAGATCATAACTGAGATTACAACTGCAAAAGGCGGAGATGAAGACGAAGAAAGCACCGAAGCACAAGCTTATGAGATCGTCACTACAAAGCCAACTTCTCCAGGTAATTTCAAAGTCCAACCGGGTCAAGCGGATTACTTGTTCGCTTCAACTGACTTTGATGAATTTCTCGCCTATTACTTAAGTTCTGATGACCCAATATCTTCTCTTTTTTTGGAGAATACTGATTTTAACTTCTTTTCTTCTGTAGTGGAGGTACCAAGCGCTGCACACGCTTCCCCTCTTCCAACTGTTCCTCCTCCAACCCTTCAAGTCACTCCTGCTTCCCAGCCGGGTTCGCAGGAAGAGCAAATAGAAGCCCTTCAAGGCTTGGAGGATCCACCCGCTTCTCAAGAGCAGAAGGCGGAAGATCTTGAGGACAGTGAGAAGACTCCGGAGCAATCTCTTGATGATAACACGAAACTTTCCGCGCTGTTTACTCCGGGAAGTGAGTCTTCTTCGAAGAGGAAAGGAAAGCGCGCCATAAAGAAGAAGAAGAGAAGCACTTCAGCTGGAGAAGATAAAGTAGAAGAAGATCCAGCCACACCTTCTTCTCCTTCTTCTCCGACCCGTCCATGCCGGATTCCAAAACTAGTCATCAAACCGGGCAAGGGAACTAAAGGCGGCGGGAAGAAGGAGTGATAAGCTGGACTCTACCTTCCTTATTTTTCTTTTTGCTTGTGTCGACCGGAGATTATGCGGGTACCGGTCCCTGCTTTTTTTTTGAGATCTGCACATGTAAAGAATTTTCACAGTATTGAATAAATAATTCTTTTACTTGTATGAATTCTTGTGCATGTAAGAATGTATCTATTTCTCATTTTAGTGTAGAATAAGCGATTCTTTTTACTTGTACAAACTTTTTTTCTGTGTTTGAGAATGCATTTATTCCACATCTTTTCTACGTGATATTGTAATGAGCTTGTGGTATGTCGCTTGAATACTACTTTTATTGATGTAGTTGTATTGTATGATATTGCCCCTATACCACAAGTGCATTGCAATATCTTTTTGCTTTGACGAGACTTGTAATCTTATTTTTTGGAGAATAACTATTCCATTTTTGAGGAAACAATTATTCTACTTTAATGGAGCGTGTCTCATTTTGGAGAAATTTTTACGCTTCAACCTTCGGAGATGGTCACTTCATATTTTTGAGAAGTGAATTTTCCTTCGCGGTAGAATGGGCCTCCGAAGAGGATTTTACTTAGCACTTCAATTTCTGGGGAAGAATTTTTCAAGATGAACAAGTAAATCTTCCTTGAGAGTTGAAGTGTGCCTCTGAGGAGGGCTTTCTTCTTTTATATTTGTCGTGTTTGCTTGAAATTACTTTCTCGCAATTGAATCGAACTATGGAGCGGGCACAAGCTACTTGTTTGGATGTTCGTTTGTACAAGCAATCGCAGCCAATTAACAAGGGCCCTGCGCCTTCATGTTGTGAAGGTGCTTTTTCGGTGGTTCTGTTAACTTTGTTGTTTGAGAAGAGTATTTCATTTTAGGACGTGCCTCCGAAGAGGTCTTGTGCCTCCGGAGAGGTCTTGTGCCTCCGGAGAGGTCTTGTGCCTCCGAAGAGGTCTTGTGTGCCTTGGGGAAGGTCTTCTACCTCCGAAGAGGGCAGTATGTGCCTTTGGGGAAGGCTTGTGCCTCGTAAGAGGGCTTGTGGTGCCTCGGGAGAGGTCTTATGCCTCCGAAGAGGTCTTGTGCCTCCGGAGAGGTCTTTATTTGATTGCCTGAAAGTTACTTTCTCACAGTTAAATGGATCTATAGGGCGGACGCAAGTTATTTAATTGGATGTTCGTTCGCACAAACGATCGTAATTAGTTAACAAACGCCTTGTGCCTCAGTGGTTCCACCAACCTTTTTGTTGAGAAGAGTACTTCCATTTATTGGCGTGCCTCAGAAGAGGGCTTATGCCTCCGTAAAGGTCTTTATCCTCCGAAGAGTTGCGCCTCCGAAGAGGTCTTGTGCCTCCGAAGAGGGCTTTTGTTGATTGGTTCGCCAGGAAAGTTGCATCTCTCCATCCTTTTTGGAGAAGTCTCCTTTTTTGGCTGTCTTTGCGTTCGCTCGCCCATGTCTTTTTGTCATTTGCTCATCAATGGTTCTCTGTTATCGTTTTCAAGTTTGTGTTCCTTTCTTTAGCAAGTGGTCTGCCTTGTCTAAAGACATGTATTTCACTGTTAAGTGATTCCGCAGGGCGGGCGCAAGTTGTCTAATCAGATGTCCGTTCGAACAGACGATCGTAATTAATTAACAAGGGCCCGGTTCCTTTGGGAAGATGTCCCTTTGGCGAAATCATTAACTTTTTATGTGAAATCAAGCTTATGCAGAGTTCGAATCTGGAACATTTATGACTCGAAATTTGTTTATTGAGTGATTTACAGGGCCCATTTGACCTTGTGATGGGTAAGCTTTGTTTTAATGGCCTGCAATGTTAAATCGACATTTTAGCAATACATTCAAAGTATTTACACATCGAAATGAAACAGGCATTTTACAATAATAAAGAACACAGAATTTATAGTGGTTCGGCCAAAAATTGGGCCTACATCCACTTTATAGCTCTTTTATTGATTATCAATGATTTTACAATGATTTACAATACAATTGATACATTTGTCATCATTTTACAATTCCAAGCAGAGCTTTTAAGTAAAATATGGATGCAAATGGTTGCTGTTCCAAGCTCTTGGGATCGGATCACCTTCGACAGTTGTGAGTTTGAAGGTACCGTTGAGAAGTTTATCGCCAATAACATATGGTCCTTCCCAATTTGGTCCAAATACTCCAGTTGCTGTCATGATTCTTTTCAAGACTAGATCCCCGATCTCGAAGTTTCGTTGACGAACTTTAGAGTTGAAGTGCCTGGCTATTCTTTGCTGATTGGCCGCAACTCTGAGCCTAGCTTCTTCCCTTCTTTCATCAAGAAAGTCAAGTGCTTCAATTTGCAATTTCCCATTTTCAGCCTGGTTGAAATGGATTCTCCTGTGTGAAGGGACTTCTTGTTCTACTGGAATCATCGCTTCTGATCCGTATGCCAATGAAAATGGAGTGTGCCCGGTTGCAGTTTTATGGGTTGTTCTGTATGCCCATAGTGCTAGTGGTAGCTTATAAACCCATCCACCTTTTTCTTTTTCAAGCTGCTTCTTGATGGTTGACTTGATAATTTTGTTTACTGCCTCCACTTGCCCGTTTGCCTGCGGATGAGCTACTGCTGAGAAGCTTTTTTGGATTTTAAACCGCTTACAAAAGTCCTGGAACTCTTCGCTTTCAAATTGAGTACCGTTGTCTGTGATTATCTTTTGTGGCACACCATACCTACAAATGATATTTTTAGTCACAAAATTTATCGTCTTCTTAGAGGTAATAGTAGCCAAAGGTTCAGCTTCAGCCCATTTAGTGAAATAATCCACAGCAACAATAGTGTATTTGATTCTTGACTTGGCAATTGGTAAAGGTCCGATTAGATCTATTCCCCAAATGGCGAATGGCCATGGACTGACCATCTGTGTTAGTTCGGTAGAAGGTGCTCTTGGAATTTTTGCAAATCTCTGGCACTTGTCGCATTTTCGGGAGTAGATAGCAGCATCTCGATTAATATCTGGCCAAAAATACCCATACCAGAGAACTTTCTTGGCAAGAGTTTGGCCACCTGAATGATCCCCACATTCTCCTCCATGCACCTCTGCCAAAATTGTCTTGGCTTCTTCCTTAGTTACACATCGGAGTAATGGCATTGAGAATCCTCGTCTGTATAACCGGCCATTTTGAATTACATATCTCGATGCTTTTCTTAACAGCTTTCGGCGTTCTTTAGAATTTTCCGGTAGGGAGCCGTTGAGTAGGTACTCTTTGATCGGGGTCATCCATGACTCTTGTTCTTGAGAGACAGCCATGATCCAGTCGATATCCATTTCATCAGTGCTTTGAGCTGACAAGACCTCCACAGGAACTAATCCCAACAACTGAACTTCTCCGGAACTTGAATACTTTGCAAGAGAATCCGCCTTCATATTTTCCTCTCGAGGTATGTGGCTTATCGAATAGTGATCGAAATCATCAAGAAGCTCGCAAGCCTTTGACAAGTAAGCAGGCAGATTTCCTCCTTTAGCTTGGAACTCCTTCTTGACTTGACATACAATAAGTTGAGAATCACTGAAGATCTATAATGCTTTAATGTTTAGTTCTTTTGCAATCTTTAATCTAGCAATTAGAGCTTCATATTCTGCTTCATTATTTGTAGAAGGAAATTCCAGTCTTAATACGTAACACAATGATCGCCCTTCGGGGGTTTCAAGCACAACCCCAGCTCCGGAACAGTAATCATTTCTTGAGCTATCAACATATAACTTCCATTTGGTTGGGATGTCAACTATAATCTCTTCCTCACTGTCACCCTTATCTATGTACTCTGCGATGAAATCTGCTACAGCTTGTCCGTTGATCGCTCTTCGGGGATGATAAGTGATATCATATTGGCTAAGTTCAATATTCCATTTCAGAAGACGGCCCGAAGTTTCAGTACGAAATAAAACTTGCTTTAGGGGTTGATCGGTGAGAACTTTGATAGGATGAGCTTGAAAATACGGCCTCAACTTTCTGGAAGCAATCAGTAAACAGTAGGCGAGCTTTTCTAGCTTTGAATAATTCATTTCTGCCCCAATGAGTCTTTTGCTGATATAGTAGACCGGGCGCTGAACTTTTGCATCCTCTCGTACTAGTGCTGCACTCAGGGCATGGGATGAAACTGCCAAGTATATGAAAAGGTCTTCGCCGTTGTTGGGCTTGGAAAGTATTGGAGGTGCTTCCATGTGACGGATTAATTCATTGAAAGCTTTCTGGCATTCAGGTGTCCATTCGAAGTTTTTCTTTCCTTTCTTTAAAGCGTTAAAGTAGGGAATGCATTTATCAGTGGCTTTGGAAATGAACCGACTTAAAGCAGCAACTTTCCCATTGAGGCTCTGCAGTTCCTTCTTTGTCCTAGGGGCTTTGACTTCTCTCAAAGCAGTAATTTGAGCAGGATTAGCTTCATTGCCCCTAGCGCTTACAATAAATCCCAAGAATTTCCTGGACTCTACTCCAAATGAACATTTCAAAGGGTTGAGCTTCATTCCATATTTTTGGAGAATTGTGAACATTTCTGCTAAGTGATCCATATGGTCAACTTCTTTCTTTGATTTTACTAACATATCATTGACATAGACTTCCATAGTTTTCCCAAGCCGTGATTTGAACATTGCATTAACAAGCCTTTGATATGTTGCCCCTGCATTCTTCAGTCCGAAGGGCATGACTTTGTAGCAGTAAAGACCAACATCTGTGACGAAGCTCGTATCCTCCTGATCCGACTCATGCATCATAATCTGGTTATACCCGGAGTAAGCATCCATAAAAGACAACAATTCGTGCCTGGCTGTTCCATCTACCAGTTGATCAATCCTTGGCAACGGGAAGCAGTCTTTGGGACAAGCTTTGTTTAAATCTGAGAAATCGATGCATACTCTCCACTTTCCATTTGCTTTTTTAACCAGTATCGGATTTGAAACCCAATCTGGATAAGTGGACTCTTTGATGAAACCATTCTCCATGAGCCGATCTACTTCTTCCTTTAGCGCTACTGACCTTTCTGGACCCTGGGTTCTCCTTTTCTGTTTCACAGGTGTGAATTTCGGATCAATATTCAGAGTATGTACAGTAATCTCTGGAGATATTCCACACATATCGGCATGACTCCAAGCGAATACGTCCAGATTTGCTTTCAAAAATGATATTAGCATATTTTGGACTGCCACACTGAGTTGCGAACCCACATTTAGCACTTTGTTTGGGTCTTTGAGATCAACAGGTACAGGTACCGTTACTTCCATTGGCACCACTCTATTTTCCCCTGCACTGGCCTTTCTGGGGTCCATTTCTCTCCTTGCACCACTATGCTCGCCAGTGCAGGGACCACCCTGTACTTGCTACAAGGTTGTGTTTTTGATGCGGAGCGGAGCTGCCGCATCTTTTCCCATCTCTCTCTTCTTTGCCTCTCGAAGCTCTATAAGATAACATTCCCTCCCAGCATTTTGATCTCCTTTAATGACACCAACACCCTTATCTGTGGGAAATTTCATAGTTAGGCAGTACGAGGCAAGAATGGCTTTGAACGCAGCTAAAGTTGGCTGGCCCAGGAAGGCATTGTAGGCAGAAAATCCATCGACAATTACAAAAGTCTATTTCCGAACTACATTTTTCTGTCCTTCTCCAAGTTCCACAAACAAGTCAACAGTTTCAATCGGCTGTTGTGGTTCCCCAGTGAACCCAACAATCTTCTGCGATGAAGCCTGAACGTCAGCCATTGGAATCTTCATTTGATCAAATGTCTTCTTGAAGAGTATATTGCAGGAAGCACCGCAATCAACAAGTACTCGTCTTACAATAGCTGGCCCAATTCTTGCTGAAATTATCAAGGGATCCATGGTTGGAGCTTCAATACCCATGGAATCCCTAGCTTTAAACACAATATCATCATTAGAAGTTCTCTGTTGTTTCAGGGGTGCAGAGTCTTCTAAAACAAAAACATCTTCTTCCGCTGGGGTATATTTCAAAGCACGAGCATATCGTTCCATCTCACCCTAGCTTCTGCCCGTTGGGTGTGGGCCTCCCGTAATCACATTGATAACAGGCCTTTCAGATTCGTGTGCGGTAGTGCCCTTACCCGAGTCAGAGGGATGAGTAAGGAGTTGCTGCCACTGAGTAGACGAAGTTGGGTCATTCCTGTTCTTCTTAACATACTGTTGCAGCTTATTTTTGTTAACGCTAAAAAGTGAATGCTAACACCCGGTGTGTGTAATTGAATCGTGAAAGCAGCACCCGCGTGACGGGAACAGAATTCAAGCAGTAAACTGGTAGAAAAGCAGTAAAAGACAGCAATTTATAGTGGTTCGGCTTGAGATTAAGCCTACGCCCACTTTGAATCTCTTTATTACTGAATTTGGTTACAAATCGATACAAATCTCTTATCAAAACAGTACAATTTGATCGAAGGAAACAATCTTGACTACTAGCTCAATCTTCGTCGATGAAATTCGATGAATCCGTGTTGGATGTAAGGAATTTCTCTTGAAGCTTGTTGTAGCGTCTTGAATGTTTGAAGATCTTTGATTGCTGGATGAATGGAGATTTCGACAGAATAACGGTGCTAGAAGAAATGAATGGCCAAAAGTCCCCCTCATGTTGGAAGTGGTGGGGTATTTATAGGAGCTGATTTGGACTCTGGAAATTTGCCTAAGTCCTAAGTCATCGCCGACTTAGTATAAGTCGCGGCCGACTTATGATAGGTCGCAGCCGGCTCATCAACACTTCCTTAGTAGTTCACCTCCTCTTCTGGTTTCATGCTTTAAGTCCTAAGTCGCCGAAGACTTAAGGTAAGTCGGTGACGAGGTAAAGGTGTATAAGGTGTTTTGAGATTGTACACGACTTAGTATAAGTCGTAGGTCGGCGACGACTTAAGAGATAGGTTGTAGGTCTTAAGTCGAAGACTTTTTTAGGTTGGAGCTCCTCCTTATCTCGTGAACTGCTAAGTCGGAGGCCTTCGTAACTTGCTAATCGGTTAAGTCAGACTACTCCTTAACTCGTACACTGTTAGGTCGGAGCATTACTTAACTCGGAATCCTTCCTAACTCGGTCTTAGCTCTTGAGTCACAAATTACCTTAATTCGTGACCTGTTGAGTCGGCACATATCTTAAGTCGGCAGGCTCCTAGGTCGTATACTTGTTAGGTCGGAATGTTCCTTAATTCGGCAGCTCTTCTCAGTAGTTAGATCGGCAACTGTTGGATCAGAGCTTTCTTAGGTCGTGGCTTGTTAAGCCGGAGATCTTTTTAAGTCGGAGCCTTCCTTGAGTCGGCTACTGTTAAGTCGGACCTGTAGCTTAGGTCGTATGTTGCTTTAAGTCAGATCTGTTAGGTCGGTCTTCGTCTTGAGTCGGTCACGCCTTTAACTCATTAGGTTATGAACTGAAAGAGGGTTAACAATTTTCCCTTAACAATTCTTCAATTAAGCTCTTCAAATGACGACATTCATTGGTATCATGACCGGGTTGGTTATGAAATCGGCAGAATTTTCCAATTCGCATAGCACTCTTTCCAGGCTTTATCTCAGCTGGTTTAGGATACTCCACAGCATCTTTGGTGGCAAAGAAGATATTCTCCGGAGTGTCGGTTAACGGAGTGAAATCTGAGGGTTTGAAGAAGCGAGGTTTCTTTATATCCTTTAGTTTCTTCCCATCATTACTTTCCCTTTTCTGACCTCCGGAATCTTTCTTAGCTGAAGCAGCAATATTATTCTCCACTCTTGTCGCCACCACTTTCATTGGTGCCGGAAGATTTTCCAAGCGCATGAACTCGTCAGCTTTCTTATAGAATTTCTCGAGTGAATTTGGTTCCTTCATTTTCAGCCATTTCCCAAATTCACTTGACTTATCGACAGCACGCATCAAATAAGTCAAAACCATTCGTGGCTCTACGTTGTCAACTCCAGCCAGAGCTATATTGAAGCGATTCAGGAAGGATTTAATTGACTCTCCCGGATTCTGCTCAAGACTAGACAATGACATCACGTCTTTCACCTTTGAAGCGTATAGTCTGAATTGCTCTTTAAACTTCTGGGTTAAGTCGGAGAACTGGTCTACAGATCGAACGGGAAGCTTGGAAAACCAAAGAAGTGCCACTCCTTCCAAGTATACCGGGAAATACCGGCACTTAATCTCATCAGTCGCTCTGGCGCCAGTCATGTGCCAGTCATATTTGTACAAGAATTGATTCGGGTCACTTGTCCCCCGATAAGCAGGAATGGTAGGGGGAACAAATTTTCTGGGAAACTCAGCTTTTAGAATCCTCTCAGTAAACGGAGTCTTACTTGGAACAAATTCCCATTCGCTCTCATCTTCACCTCTCTGCATGCTTTCTTTCATTATTTGCCGAATCATGCCGGTGAGATATTCCTCATTGTTTAATGACTTTGCGGAGTAGACTTCGGCCATTTTCTCGGAAGTTTGTCCGGGCAAATGTTCGTGGAAAACTGGCGATGGCCTAGATCCTTCAGCTTGGAGAGGTACCCCTTCAACGGCACCTGATCCCCCTTGAGGAATATTTCTTCCTTCGGAGTTGTGGAGAGCATCAGCAATGTTTTCTTCATTATTTACTGGCCTTTGACTAGCCCCGAGCAAAGCATTTAATTTCACCATCATTAGAGTATTCTGAGTTTCAATTTGCTTATACAGCCCGGACACTGCAGCATCTAACTCTTCTCGCGTCACTCCGACGCTTGGAGCTGCCTGACTTGGAGAAGGAGAAGTGGCAGTATTATCATGAGCATCTTCAGATCTGATAGACTTGCGTTTTCTTCCAAGAGCCATTATATCCAGCAGACTTCTGGTCTTGAAAGAAACTTTTTCCACGAACTTTTGTGAAGCAATGGTGAATGTATTCCTGAGTTCAATTCTCAGTGAAAGCACCAAAATGTTAACGGTGAAAATTGAACGCTAACACCCCGGTGTGTGTAGTAATGTTGTGAAAGCACCACCCGTGATACGGGAACAAGAAATAAGCAGTAAAATAGCAGAAAATAGTAAAAGACAGCGATTTTATAGTGGTTCAGCTTAAGATCAAGCCTACGTCCACTTTGAATTTCTTTATTGCTGATTTTGGTTACAAGCTGATACAATGCACTTCAAAATACGATACACTTTGATCACAAAAACACTCTAGACTAGTAGCTCAAACTTCAATGATGAAACTCGTTGAATCCATGTCGGATGTGCAAGATTTCTTTCAAAGCTTGTTGTAGTGTCTTGAATGTTTGGAGTTCTTCAAGTGTTGGATGAGTTAAGAATTCTGCAGAGTAATGGCGCTTCAGAGAATGATCGGCCAAAAGTCCCCGCTAAGTTCGAACTCATGCTGTATTTATAGTGAAATCCCAGGCTGGGTCGTAGGTCGTGACCGACCTAAGATAGGTTGTGGGTCGTGGCCGACCCATTAGGCTTGATGCGTCGCTTCCCAGGGATGCGCCTATTCATTTGGGAATATATTACAAGTCCTAGGTCGTAGACGAGTCAACAAGATGCGGCATAAGTGTCATGGTATCGAATTTTAACTCGGTAGCTTCAGGTCGTGGCCGACCTAAACTAGGTCATGGGTTGCAGCTTAACTGGAGTAAGCTTGTTCATCTCCAATAATTCCACAAGTCCCAGGTCGTCCACGAGTTAAGAGGGCCACGATGTAACATAATGCGGCACTGGGTTTGATTAGATCGTGAGCGACCTATCATAGGTCGTAGGTCGGTCGCGACTTAAGTGAAGCTGCTAAGTCGTTCAGTCCTTTCCGTAGTTAGGTGGTTACTTCCTTAAGTCGTTAGGTCGTGGCTCCTTTAGGTCGTTAACCCGCTTAAGTCGTCACATTCCCTAAGGTCGTTAGCGCCTTAGGTCGATAGGTCGTAAGTCCTCTTAACTCCTTAGGTCGCTAACTCCTTTCAGTAGTTAGGTCGTTAGACTTCTTAAGTCGGTCCACATCTTAAGTCGGTATCTTCCTTAAGTTGCTATGCTCCTTAAGTCGTTAACTGCCTTAGGTCGTCAAGTCCTTTTTTCGTTAGCTTTCTTAAGTCGTTGACAAAACGGGGTTAACAGCCGTTGAGGCGGAAAAATTCATGTTCGGCTGCCCAGGTGTTGTATACCTATTCCTCCGGGTTAAGTGAGGGGTTTAGTCAAAGTTAAATCCAAAGGGTATTCTGGGACTGGACGTAGAACGGGAAGTTCGAACCAGTATAAAAATTCCTAATGTGCTTACTTTAATTTTTATTTTACTGCTATTATCAGTTTCCGCATTTATATACCATATTACACGATCCTTAGTACTGCACGTACAATTTCATATGGTGCTAAATATTTGTTTGTTTGTTTTGATAGTTAAATAACCGACTATCAAATTTGGCCATTTTAGTTCCTCGACTTGATGTGGGAATTATTTAGTCGTACACTTAGTACGTAGCCTTCTGTGTAGGCTTGATTATCGTTTGTGTTGAGGATGTTGATTCATTAGTGCGGAGTATTACTCCAATCTATCGAGCTTCCTTCTTGGCCCGAAGGATAGCTAGTTGAAAGTTGGAGACGTGATAAGTCTATGAGACTTAGTTTCTGTGTGAGGTTGAGAAGCGCTTTTGCATTGTTGGTGCGAAGAGACCGGGATCAGGTTTATCCGAAAACCACTTCGGACCAACGTATATGCGACGATTTTGCAGGTTGCTTATGATGATATTGATATTCTAGATTTTCAGAGTGGAGGACTGCTTGTTGATCGTTTGGGGTTAAAATCCCAATATACATCTAGTAGTAGTAGTCTCTTCGTTATGAAATATCCAATGCAAGGACTATTCGCTACTAATCCTAGGGATTTCCCGACAGGATGTGGTAGGAAAGTGCCTTCGGTTTGTCCTGTTCCTGGACAACTTGTATGAATGTTTGTTTGACATTGCATTTTTGTAGATTATGTACATTGGTTTTTACAAACGTACATCTGTTTGGTGGCGGAGAAGGCAACTTCTCTTAGCTTAACACCCTTCCTTGAGACGTACGAGCTCAAGGGTTGTATTTTGTGGAAGGCAATTAATAGTCAACGGAAATGTCCATGTGGCATTCATAGTGATGTGATTGTGATTTTTGAAAGGTAATCGTTACATTAGGCCTCATCAACCGGAAATGACCAAAACAGGGTTAGATGCAGCAAGGCTAAGTGGGTCGCTCCCAAGTAGGATATAATCATCCTCTTCTAGATATATCTTTACATGCTATAACGTCGTGTATCTGATTATTGTGGTTTGTATGCTATGAGGGCCCTCGGTAAAGGTTGGTAACGACCGGAGGATGATATATTCGGTACCAACTAGTTATAGAGGTGGGTTGGTCTTGTGTTGGTAGAGGATCCTTTGTGATGGTCCTCGGTACATTCTTCTAGAGATGTACTGTCGGAAGGTTGTCCCTTCACCTGGTCATTTGTATGGAAATACAAACTTCACTTCGAGCTACGATTTTGTTTGTAAAGGCGTAATGAATAGCCTCGAAATGCTATATGGGTAACCATTTCGACAATGATTAAAATTATTTGTATATACTAGACACTAGTATAATATAAGAGGATTTGATATGAAATGTTTTAGTTATCGTAAGGTAAAAACATGTCCGTGTTTATGTGTAGGCGTGTCTTACGAGATACTTTTGTTTTGATAAAGGAAAAGTTTGGTAATCTAATAAATTCAGTTGAGTGTGTTTCTCATGCTGGTTTACCAGACTGATCCGGGTGTTCTTCCCTTTCAATGCTCGGGTCAGATCGAGTATATTTACAAGTTCATACTGGTGCTTTTGGAGCTTCAGCAGGAGAGCTGGAGATCTTCATTCTCGTATACACGTACATGTTTTTTTTGATTATCCGATGTGCTTAGTTGTTGTATATTGTCGGCATTTGTAAGGACAGGTTATTATAACTGTCCAGGCCGATAACTATTGATGGATTGTTGAACTCTGATTGATGCATATATATAAAGTTTATGTTTTGTAAAGATCATTGATATGATATTATATGTTTTCCGCAGCGATGTGAGATTCTGTATTGTTCTGATTAGTTCTATCTTCTCTCTTTCTTCTCTTCTCTCCTTCTCTCTTCTTTTCTTTCTCTTGACTTTCCGTCAGTCTGTGCTTTTTGGGTGGACATATGTGGTTTATTATCGATTCAAAGGGTATCAGATTTGTTTGATTATGTTCAGCAAGATAGGGGGTTCTCGCTTTATGAACAATGGCGAAGCTTAGATTCTTACCCCTACATGTCCCTAGTGTGAAAGGGTTGGCTTGCCGTAAAAGCAGATCCGAGGTACCACTTGTGGTCACCTCCATGTTGAAAAGCAGGAGTGCCCCCATGTTGAAAAGCAGAAGGGTAGCGGGAAGGTTGAAAGCCTACCAGGGCGGGTGCAGGAGTTGCCCGTTCGTCACATTTGGTATCAGAGCTTAGATTTTGTATATTCCTAAGCTTTGTTGTGTACTCAGTATAGATAGGGACAGTAGCACCCTAGATTGAGTTGAGTGTATTATATATATGAGCGCATATTTGTTAGTGATATAAAATGTTTTATATTGTGTTTGCTTATCTATTGGGCTGTTTGTGAATTCTGGTCAGTATGTGGGATGCCATATTATAGATAGGGATATCTAAATACTTAAACGAGGCAAGTCGACATAGTATTATTTTAAAAATGGGTAAATGAAATAATTTTACCTCGATTATATGTTATATATAAAGAAATAATTCTTTAGAAATTATTAAAGTGTATTTAAATGAATTGTTGGTTGTTGAAAATGTAAATATATATAAGTTAAAAAAAGATGTTTGAATAATCCAAATAAAAGCAACAATTGTAAAAGAATAAATTATTTAAGTGAATGAATTATAAGTATGGAATTATAATTAATATGATTTACAATTGTGAAATAATCTTATATAAGTGAAGTAAAATATTGGAATTGTATAAGTAAAGATTTATAAATGTGATTTATAAATATAAAAGGATTTTAAATAAATATAAAGCACTGAATCCACTACTGTTGCTGGAAAATAATAAGGGTGATGACTACAGCATCATCAGTATCATTTTCGAGTTTCTATGCGATTGATTTGCTACCATAGTAAATTGAAATTTAAGTTTTGTTGTGATAAAAAAATTTGAATTTAAAATCCAAGTTGAAATTGATAAATATAAGTGAAATGAGTTTTGGACTTATAATATGAAATAAGAATTTAACTTGGCAAAGTTGAAATAAATTTGAGTAGCATAATAAAATATATGATTTGAAATTTAACTAAAGGAAAGTTAAATTAATTGAATTAGATTTGAACTGGATTAGATAAGTTATTGAAATGGAAATTAAACTTAAGAGGTAAGTGATTATAATATGAATTTGAAAGTTTAAATAAATAAGTTGTATAACTTATAAAATGAGAAAATTTAAGTAAAACCAATTGTTAAAATGGTTAAACAATTTTGTTAAGCAAAACAAAATCTGAATTTGGATAGTGATATGAAATTTGACTTAAGTAAAAGTTAAATAAAATGACTTTAGAAATGAAATCTAAGTTAAGCTAAATAAAATAGAATTTGAATCAAATTAGTAGTAAACTTAAGTTGTATAGTGAAGATAAAATGCAAGTGAGAATAAAATGAAATTTAACTTAAGTAATGTTGAATCAAGTTGATTTTGGTATCGAAGTAAATTAATAAAGTGAGTTAAATGAATACGAATTTGAGTTATGTAATGAAATTCAACTTTAGTTGTAAAATGAATAGAATTGAATAATTGAATCAAGTCAATTAGATATTAAACCAATTGGAAATTAAACATGTTAAACCAAATTGAAGGTAAACTGTAACAACCTGGATTTTGGAGATTACCGTTAATATTAAATTATTATTTGCATTATAATTTGTTTATTTTTATATTTATATCGATGAGATGAGGTATAAATTATTATGGAGATTCTTTGATAATGAGTATAGTGATGGATTTGAGATGCATTTATACTTATACCGATGGGATGAGGTATAATAATCAAGAAGTTTCTATTAGATGAGTTTTTATTTATGATGGATTCTTGAAGTTTTAACTGTCATATGAAGATTTCCTTTATGGTCGCCCTTAACCAGCCCTATTCTCCGCTTTAGTAGACAGAATTACTTATTAATTCTCTTTGCTAAGGTGGGTCTCGGGGTGGGGCGTCACAGCTTGGTATTAATTATTAATTTACACTATTAAATTATAACTGACGTTATAATTTAATATTCCCAGGTAATCGCTAAAACCCGGGTTGTTACATAAACAAAGTAAATATGAATGTTGAGAGCAAATTAAATTAATTTGGTTATGTTGGATATGTATTGGTTGTTTGATGGATGTTAGTTGATTGTATAGAGATTCATTAAGTGTTAATGAAATTGAATTAATGGAAATTGAAAGCTAAATAATTGAATTCAAAGTGGAAGTTAAGCAAATTTAAATAGAATTGAATTTAATTTGAACTGGAAGTGAAGTAAATCTAAATAAAATTGAATTTGATTTAATGTGGAAGCGAATTAACTTGAATGTAAATTAGTGAATGTAAACTAATTGAATATGAATGAATGAATGTTAGTAAAATCCAATGTAAATAAATCGAATGTGAATAAATGGAAAACCAATTCAATGGATATTAATGAGAAGTGAATTTATATTGATTTGGTATGAATTTGATTGGATGGATATTTGATTTGTTGGATGGTTGGATGGTTGGATTTGTTGTTTTGTTGCATTTGCTATAGTGGCATATATAGTTGTTGTATTGGTATATGTTGTATATTGATATTACTTTCATATATACATGTTTCTCATTGTTGATTGAGTTTAGAAGATGCGGATGGCGCTTGCTTCGCATTTGGAGCCTGCATTCGCGCTATATTAACCGTATATGCTCGCTAATAATATATAAGGTACATATCTCGGATTACATATCGTACTTTTATACTTTTTTCCCTACGGGATGCCTCATCCTCGAAGATGAGATGTATATTTGTGATATATATATATATATATATATTGTGATACTACTACGATCGAACCGTGCAAAGGAGGCTATGGCAAATTTTTCAGAAATTTTAAGGCGTTAGAAATTTTTTGAGAAATTGGAAAATTTTTGATAACTAAAGTTTTGATTTTGAGTGATAAAGTTAAACGATATTGGTTGGTTTTGAAAAGATAATTATGAATTGATTTTGGAAAAAGTTAAAATGTTTAAATAGATTTGATATCTAATTGGAACAAATTGTTTTGAAAAGTTAAGGGATTTTGTGACTTTTTTTTACTTGGTAATTTCGGGGACGAAATTCTTTTAATTGAGGGTGAATGTAACGACCCAGAATTTTAGTCATTTGAAATTGTGATATTTAATTGATTTTAAATATTCACAAGTAAATTTTATAAGATGAATAACTTATATTTCGAATATAAGGATTTAATTGGATAATTTAATATCTGAAATTGTGTAAATAATTGAAAATTGAAATTAATGTGAATAAAAATGATTTATAAAGTTGTAATAAATCATATTTGAATTAGAATGACGTTAGAGAACTTTTAATATTGATTTAAAAGTTAAATTGTAGAAATTGAATATTTTAATATTTAATTAACGAGTGAAAATAACCATTTTCTAACAGTCTCGGATTTCGACGAAACCAGTTTCATTGGATCCGTAATGTTATATTATTACAAGATTTGAAATTTCGAGTCAATCGGATTTACAGTTTGTTTAGGGCAAGCTAAAACGCGTAGAAATCTATTTAAGTAAATTTTAAATTTAAATAGTCGATTCGAAAACCTATCTTCCAAACACGATCAAATTGGCTTCCGATATATATTCCATTGCGTTCGGAATAGGGGTAAAACATTATAAATGCCAGGCGGCACGTTTCGTTTCGAGTTCGAAAATTTTTCGGGTGAATAGTGTCGCGTGAATTTTCTATAAAAGGACTTGATTTTCTTCATTTTGCACAAACGTAAGATACCTAGGGCGGGCCGCCACTTATATTTCAATGGCCGAAATTTGCTTATCTTCTTCTCTTAATCTCTCTAAATCCACCAGCAATTATCGAAAACATTCAACTACAATGTTGTAGATCTAGAGGAGAGCTTTAAATCTATACGGTGATGATCGAATGCAATCAAGTGGATCGTCGGCAAATGGTTCATGAATGTCGTACGTTTTGTCATGTTTTTCGAGGCCTCTAGGCGATCGAGTTCGCCATTGTCATGGCTGGGGGTGGAGCTCACTTTGGCGCATCGGGCTGTGGTGGTTGATCGACGTCTAGTCGATCGAGGAAGTTGCGAAAATTTAATAAATATGGGTGGCTATGGGTTCTTGGTGGCTTACGTGTATACCTGATGGAGGAAGAAAGAAATAAGTGGTCACGATCTAGTGAAGCAAAATGAACGGCTCAGATTGTATAAGGTTTTAAAATAAAAAAGAAAATTGTAAAATGTTGTATTATAAAATCGTATAAACTTCTAAATGTTGTAACTTTGTCATACGAGGTCCATTTCAGACGAAACGAATTGCATTGGGTCTGTAGTAATGAGCACTACATTTTAGGGCAGGTTTGGAGTTGATTGGAGCTAGTGCAAATTTTGGGTAAAATTAAACGGTCGTTTAATTTTATTCAGAATAAAACACTTCAACTACTATTGGAAGCAATGTGAGTACAACTCGCTCTTTCTGACTCACTAATATTTTATATAAGTGAGAATAAATGTTATTTATGCTGATTAATGATTGTGTGGATGATATATGAAATATTGTATATATATTGATTGGTATTTGGATATATACCTGCTTATTGGAGCAGATGAGACCCTATATGTTCCCGTGTATGAGCGGATGACCCTTTGTACGCGCATCTTCCTCAAAGCGGACATTGTACACACATTCTAATATGTATATTTGTTGCAATTGACAAGTTGGAGGGTTCCAACTGGATTCCTCACCAGTATTGATTTATTTACAGATATTGTGATATATGCTGTTATCATGTGATATATGATGTTTAGATGCCGTGATTGATGTGTTTAGTGCTATTGCAGCATTGGGCCTATTTTGGAAATTTAAACTGCTATTAAAAAGGATTTCAAGTGATTTTGAAAATATATGTTTTATTGATTTTTGAATTTGGTAAAGGAATTAAATTCACGATTTTGGACAATGAATTATCCTTTAGATTAAATGTGTAGAAACTTGAGAATTTGTTAAGGAACTATATTCACGATTTTGGACAGTGAATAATATATTGAATAAAATGGATATTTTTGGAAAGTGATATTTTAAATGTAGTTAAATGGTTTTAAGGATGTTTTAAAATGTGTTAAGGATCGAAACCATAGATTTCAAAATTCATTGTTGAAATAGACGTTTTCGAGAAGTATGGAAATCATGGACTATAACACTGTTGTTATAGTAAATGATTTTCGAAAGGAAATGTTTTTGTATAGTATTGGGATTTATATATCTATCTTATTTTCGAATCCCTATACTGTTGATTTTGGGTTGTCGTAACGATGTTTTACGCAACATTCGTTTTGACCCAAATAAATGTGTTTAAAGAGAATGTTTTCCTTAAAGAATAAAATATATACAATCCTGATTTAAGTATATGTAATATTTTCTAAGTGTTGAAAATAAAGAGAATTGTGAATTACTTATTTTTACATAAGTATATGGAAATGTTTTCCAAAGTTGAAATTGTTTTGAGATTATATCTTTTTAAAGGATTCTCGTATTCAAAGTGAATATTTTGCCAATGATTTAATTAATAAAAGAGTAATTAAAGGGCCTAGTGATTGTATATGGTGCTAAATATTTGTTTGTTTGCTTTGATAGTTAAATAACCGACTATCAAATTTGGCCATTTTAGTTCCTCGACTTGATGTGGGAATTATTTAGTTGTACACTTAGTACGTAGCCTTCTGTGTAGGCTTGATTATCGTTTGTGTTGAGGATGTTGATTCGTTAGTGTGGAGTATTACTCCAATCTATCGAGCTTCCTTCTTGGCCTGAAGGATAGCCAGTTGAAAGTTGGAGACGTGATAAGTCTATAAGACTTAGTTTCTGTGTGAGGTTGAGAAACTCTTTTGCGTTGTTGGTGTGAAAAGACCGGGATCAAGTTTATCCGAAAACCACTTCGGACAAACGTATATGCGACGATTGTGCAGGTTGCTTATGATGATATTGATATTCCGGATTTTCATAGTGGAGGACTGCTTGTTGATCGTTTGGTGTTAAAATCCCAATATACATCCAGTAGCAGTAGTCTCTTCGTTATGAAATATCCAATGCAAGGACTATTCGCTACTAATCTTAGGGATTTCTCGACAGGATGTGGTAGGAAAGTGCCTTCGGTTTGTCCTGTTCCTGGACAACCTGTATGAATGTTTGTCTGACATTGCATTTCTGAAGATTACGTACATTGGTTTTTACAAACGTACATCTGTTTGGTGGCGGAGAAGGCAACTTCTCTTAGCTTAACACCCTTCCCTAAGACGTACGAGCTCAAGGGTTGTATTTTTGTGAAAGTCAATTAGTAGTCAACGGAAATGGCCGTGTGGTATTCATAGTGATGTGATTGTGATTTGTGAAAGGTAATCGTTACCTTAGGCCTCATCAACCGGAAATGACCAAAACAAGGTTAGATGCAGCAGGGCTAAGTGGGTCGCTCCCAAGTAGGATATGATCATCCTCTTCTAGATATATCTTTACATGCTATGACGTCGTGTATCTGATTATTGTGGTTTTATGTATTGAGGGCACTCGGTAAAGGTCGATAACGACCGGAGGATGATATATTCGATACCATCTAGTTATAGAGGTGGGTCGGTCTTGTGTTGGTAGAGGATCCTTTGTGATGGTCCTCGGTACATTCTTCTAGAGATGTATTGTCGAAAGGTAGTCCCTTCACCTGGTCATTTGTATGGAAATCCAAACTCCACTACGAGCTACGATTTTGTTTCAAAGGCGTAATGAATAGCCTCGAAATGCTATATGGGTACCATTTCGACTATGATTAATATTATTTGTGTATACTAGACACTAGTATAATATAAGAGGATTTGATATGAAATGTTTTAATTATCGTAAGGTAAAAACATGTCCGTGTTTATGTGTGGGCATGTCTTACGAGATACTTTTGTTTTGATAAAGGAAAAGTTGGGTAATTTAATAAATTCAGTTGTGTGTGTTTCTCACGCTGGTTTACCAGACTGATCTAGGCGTTCTTCCATTTCAATGCTCGGGTTAGACCGCGTATATTTATAGGTTCATATTAGTGCTTTTGGAGCTTCAGTAGGAGAGCTGGAGATTTTCATTCTCGTATGCACGTACATATTTTGCTTGATTATTCATTGTGCTTAGTTGTTGTATATTGTCGGCATTTGTGAGGACATGTTATTATAACTGTCCAGGCTGATAACTATTGATTGATTATTGAACTCTGATTGATGCATATATATACAGTTTCTGTTTTGAAAAGATCATTGATATGATATTATATGTTTTCCGCTGCGATGTGAGATTCTATATTGTTATGATTAGTTCAATCTTCTCTCTTTCTTCTCTTCTCTTCTTCTCTCTTCTTTTCTTTCTCTTGACTTTTCGTTAGTCTGTGCATTTTGGGTCGGACATGTGTGGTATATTGTCGATTCAAAGGGTACGGATTTGCGGGTAGTCAAAAGGTCACTAGCTGAATGGCCAAAGAAGAGCCGAAGAAGGAGGCTGGCGTTGGGGTGAGCTGTTGCAGCTAGGTGTCTCGTGGCTGAGGAGGGGTGATTGATTGCGACTGTTCGGTAGTGGTTGGAGGATATGGTGGCGGGCACTATAGTGGCAAGGCGGGGCTGCACGCTGTCAGGGTGCAGCCGAAGCACAATGGCTGCTCGGTGTGGGTTTTGCGGGTCAGTGAGGAGTTTGGCAAGGCAGAACACGGAGAGTCATTTATGCGAGGCTGGGGAGAAGAGTGGTGATGGGTTCGATAGAGGGGCGATCTGTTCGCCTGATGGAGTACAGATGAAGGGAGGCGGATCTGGATGTTGTAGCTACTAGGATGGAGGCTGATGACATGGGCGGTGTTGGTTGTCGTGCGGCAAGGTGGAGGGTTAAAGAAGTGGGAGGCGGGTGTGGAAAAGGAGGGAAAGTGACAGGATACGATTGCAAAAGAAAGTGTACAAGCAGCTCCTCCATCCAACAACATGCAAATGCAAAGCAAAATACAAATGCAGCAATATATTTTTATATATAATTGAAACTTTGATTATATGTTTCCTTTTTTTGTGAATGGGAAGAGAATGGAATGGAGGAGGTGAAAGGGTTTGAGAAATGGACGGACGAGTAGATAGGTTAGCGTTCAGGAAGACATAAACAAGCAGGTGCAAAAATGAATGCAACATATAAACAAGCAAGTGCAAAAATGAATGCAACATTTATAATATAAACCTATATATATTGTGACGCCCCACCTCTATACTCACACTAGCCAAGGAAGCTATGGGGTAATGCCATCGACTATCATGAAGAATAAGGCTGTTGAGCAGCGATCATCTGTGTAATTGCTTTGTGCGAGTACCGATATGTCAGAAAATATAACTTACATTTCATTTCAAGAGGAAATCCGACATATCAAATATAAACTCAAAGCTACCACATAGTGGCTAAGTGGACTTCGGAAACCAATATAGAAATAAACATAACACAAATCAGTCACAGACATTCATATCACAAAGGCGGAAACAGATATGAATATATCACATAGAAGTGTACACCAAAATAGTGGTCATAAAAGATCCACTACATCACAAAAGAAAAGATACAAGTACTAGACAAAAGAATAAGTATCATCAAGGAGTCACTATCTTAAATGTATACAAACAAAAACTACTAAGCTAAAGTAGTTAGCCAAAAGTCAGGTGACGGACCCTTATAAGAAGTCAAGTAGAAGCACCCAAAATATCTCGGTCTGGCCCGAGTATTATTTAAGAAGAAAATAGTAAACGGATCAGTCTAGCTATAAATATCAGATAAAATGAGATAGGATAAGAGATATGACAAAACGTATGATAACAATAATGCCATACTGCAACAAGTATACATCAAATAACAACAAAAATCAAACAATATCTCAAATCATCTTAAAACACCAAATAGAATCACATTCTTTAAATTATTCACCAAAATACAAATATTGACAAAACATATCAATGCCAATCCATGAAAATTGGTGAAACACAAATTCTAGAAATCATCAAATAGAAATCCATAAATCATAAAGGGGGAAGGCCTATCACAAACGGGAGCATGAAAACTCACCAACACGTGTATCAGAAATGGAACGCTATCCCATGGTCGCTAACCATAAAGCCGGTGCAACGGCGTAGAGCAATAACGGTACGCCCAAGGAACCAGAAACTCAAATAGTTGGAACAACGACGTAGTGCAATAACGGTATGCCCGATGAACCTAAACTCAAATATTTCGGAACAACGACGTAGTGCAATAACGGTACGCACGATGATCTCGAAAGTCAAATAATTCGGAACAACGACATAGTGCAATAACGGTACGCCCAATGAACCGAACTCCATAAAGCCCGTAAGTTGCTAGCCTATAAAAATGAGACGAACCTCAATAGAACTGGGTACAGTCCCCCACGCGGACAAAGAGACATCGCAAATCGCTAGTCTAAACCACAAAATGATCACCATTGATCAATAAGAAGTGTGAACCACACTAAGCTAGTAAATATAAGAGTTTAGCTTCGTGTCCCATAACCACTGGCTTAACTTAAATATTTACGAACAAATTGTAGATTTCCACTCGAAAATTGTCACAAGAGTTCATTCGAACAAGTCCAAGAATTAACCGACGAAGTAAACGCAAGCGTTTCATACCACTTGTTTTACTAAGCCGTTTAATTAGATTTCTCATACTAATGAGGTAAAGGTTTGTATATACTAATAGATTGGAAAACGATTTTATAAACGAGCTTTGTATTTAAAAGTAGTGTTGAAATCGTGGTTGTGAAAGAGTTTGTGTATTTACTACTAGTATAGAAAACTTTGTATTTTAAAGTGACAAATCACAGAAATGATTGTAGAAACAATCAATCACCAAAAATTCACATACAAAGACGTGAATCAAATCCATAGAAATCGATACCGAATCCATCAAAATGGATATTCCCAAAAATCCCAAAAAGAAGTCATCAAAGTCGATAAAAGTGATAACAACTAATCGGAACACCTAAAATCGATTAACATTGGAAATTCCCTCAAAAATAGCCTAAACAGGCAAAAATGAACAGTTCCAGACGTCTGGGGGGTCGATCCAGACGTTTGGATTTAGGTTTTGGAAATTCCAGAAAAACCTCCCAGACGTTTGGTTAGGCAATCTAGACGTCTGAAACCATCCAGACGTCTGATCCAAAAAATCAGATGTCTGGAATTAGTCTCTGTCGTTTTTTTAAATTCTGTGTGCATATATTTTTGCTCCAGGTCCAAACCAGACGTCCGGACTTGGTCACCAGACGTCTGGTCACCTGGTCCAGGCAATAATTTGCTTAGGCCAAAGTGGCCAAATGAATCGGGAGCGATCGGATGAGCAACGACAACTAAGGATTTACGCCAAGCGACAACCCAGCCTTAAAGGCTCTTCGATACACCCCGAATATCAATGTCCAAATATCCATAGTAGGATTTTCATAACATTGGACCAAAACACCAAATTTGGAAAATTCACCAAATCAATTCAAATCAAAAGCAAATGAATATGCACAAATGTTAGGAATTCATACCTAACAACAATGATAGCTATAGACGTAGATGTGAGTTAAAGAACTCACCTTTAAAACTCAAAAACACGAATGAGAAGCTTTAGACCAAAGGAAAGGCCAATTCCTCTTCAATACACCTCTAGAAGCTCCAATTTAATCTAATAAGCAAATATTTCCTAAGTTAGGGTTTAGGAATTTCTGAAATTGAAGAGAGATAGAGATGGAGAAGATGAAGAGGATGCTTACCTAAGCTTCTCCTTGATTTCTAGCTTGAAGTTGATCTTTCCTAAACAAACTAGGGTTTGGAATTTCTATTTCCAATCTTTTTCCCCCACTTCTCTTAAGCTAGAGTGTTAGGAAAAGGAATGAGTGAATGAAGAGGAGTTGAGTGGAGTGTTAGGGTATTAGATGGGTTGGTGGGTTGAAACCCAAACCCAAAGCCCAAAATAGAAAAATAGCAAAACTCTACTCAATTCCAAACATATCGATGTTTATACTCAAAAAAGTTGTAAACACCATTTTGGACTCAATGGAAGTGGTCTAGTGTCCCAATTCGACTGTTTACAAAAATTACCTTTTCGGACTTTAATCCGATTAACGATGCTATATTTAAATAAAACATTTAAATATACAATCATAAAATATGCGGGTTGTTACAGACTCCCCTCCTTAAAGAAATTGCGTCCTCGCAATAATTAAGAGGAAAATAAAGAGTAACAACCATAAAAGCATATCAACATAAAAGAAAATTTTGAAATAAGAAGTTCACCATAAAAGAGCACGAAAGAGTAAGTCCAGATGTGTTTGCTCGATGAATTCTCAAGATTCCCAAGAGCAATCCTTCGGATTTGAGGACCATTGAACTTTCATAAGAAGAACATCTTTATTTCGAAGGCGTTCAACCTCCGAAGCAATGATACGAATAGAATGTTGCTCATAAGTCAAATTTCATGAAACTTCAATTTCTTCAATAACACTGGACTCAAGAATAGAATCGGAATCCCTAAGGTATTTTCGTAGTTGAGAGACGTGGAATACGTCATGAATAGCAGAAAATTGAGCCGGTAACAAAAGGCAATAAGCCATGGAACCATTACGTTTGGTGATGGGAAATGGACCAATATATCGAGGTGCCAATTTTCCCAATTGACTGAAATGCACAACACCCATCATAGGTGAAACACGAATAAAATCTGGACCTAAAACCATCTTCTCACCGACTTCAAGCCAACAAGAAGGAGATTGGCACGGCCTTCCGTAGAGTGCCTCGAAAGGTGCCATACCAATACTACATTGGAATCTATTATAGGAAGAAAACTCAAGAAGAGAAATATGATCTTCCCAACTTCCACCAAAATCAAGAACACATGCACGAAGGAGATCTTCAAGAATTTGATTCACATGCTCGGTTGGTCCATCGGATTGAGGACGATAAGCGATGCTAAAATTAAGCTTTGTTCCCAAAGCTTTTGAAGACCTTTCTAAAAATCCACTAGTAACTAATGGATCACGATCGCTAACAATAGAAGTAGGAACTCCATGCAATTTATCAATTTCTTTGACATAGAGTTTAGCCAAAAGAGGTACGGTCCGATTAGACCGAACGGGAAGAGAATGGGTGGATTTTGTAAGTCTATCTACAATTACCCATAAACTGTCATGACCCGAACGAGAACGGGGAAGACCGTCAATGAAGTCCATGGAAATTTGATCCCACTTTCAAATTGGAATGTCCAAAGGTTGCAATAACCCACCGGGCCTTTGATGCTCAGCCTTAATGAGTTGGTAAGTCATGCAACGCTTAATGAAGTTAGCAATATCAGATTTCATTCCATCCCAATAATAAAGTCGCTACTACTACCGGAATGAATGGTAAATTTAGAACGATGAGAATCTTCTAAAATGTTTTTACGAAGATCACAAATATTTGGCACAATAAGTCTACCAAATTTTCGAATACCGCCACGAGCATCAATATCAAAGTCTTTCAAACCATCAACCTTATTCTGATCCCCACAACTTTATCTAAGAAGAACCAATTCGGGATCATGCTTTTGAACTTCAAGAATACGGTCTAAAAGAGAAGGATGAGTCTCAAGGCTACACAAAACAAGAGATGAACATGAATTGGATTCACGATCTCGAATCTCACAAGTGGATAAAGTCTCGAGATCATTCCATTTGGATATCATCATTTAAACAACTGCTTGTTGCTTACAACTAAGGGCATCGGCAACTCGATTGCCCTTTTCTGGAGTACAAGGAACACGAGTCAACGTTGTTGACGCAATTTAAGTTCCTTTTAAGAAAATAAATACTTCAAAGATTTATGATCGGTGTAGAGAACAAATTTCTCTCCCAAAAGATAATATCGCTAAATTCTAAGAGCGAAAACAATGGCCACGAGCACTAGATCATGAATGGCATATCTAGTCTCGACAAGCCTTAATTGTCAAGAAGCATATGTGATAACACATTCCCTTTGCAAGAGAATGACACTTAAACCAATACGACTAGTATCGGTACAAACAATAAAGTCTTGGTTCCCTTCGGGAATCACAAGAATAAAAGCATCGAAAAAGAGTTCTTTTAATTGATCCTCTTTCCCGAAAAGCTAAAACATTCAAAAGTGTAATTAACATTATGTAATCATCTGTTTAGAAAAATTTACATTTTACAAGTCAATTTATTATGTCTGACTGTCTCATCATAGCGTTTAGAAGATTCCTATCGATAACGTTGATCAAGCGCATCAACCAGAATTCTTAAAGCACTCAATTGGCAAAACAAGACAAAATCTTCTTCTATATGATAAACAAGTCTCTTAAATTTTTTACAAATATTCTTTGCTCGTTTTAAGAACAAAATCCAATCATACTTATAAATATCTTATTAAAAAGATTTGCAAATTTTAAATTGTTGTTTTCATCCTTAATCAATAAATACAAGAATAAACTCATCGAGATATTCGTAGAATACTCGATTCATAAGATGGATGAAATAAGGTAGAAGGTTCGTCAAACCGAATGACATAACGAACCACACATAAGAATCATAACGAGTGCGGAATGCGGTAAGTGGAATGTTATCCTCCGCAACACGTAGCTGATGAAAACCGATGACAAGGTCGAGCTAAAAAGACCTTAGCACCCCTCAATAGATTGCTTAAGTGATAATCCTAAGACAAGCTCAAATATATCGGAAAATTCACAAACTACTTGAATGAGAGAAATAATATTCCCCACATCATGTAGGTTTAAAGAATAAAACGATGTCACCGAATTGGAAATCGAAATCATTAAGAAAAGAAGAAATCTGCTTAACAGATTGAGGATGTCAAAGATATATAGTTCGCTCAGGACATAGGATGTGGGCTTCGTAATGATCAAGCCAATCCTTTCCCAAAAAATCAATTTTAAAGCCTAAGTAACGCATAACATGCAAATCGGCTCGAAAAGAATAATCACATAAAATAATCTCGACATTTTCATAAAGTAAACTGAGTGTTGCGGATCCACCAATCGGATTCGCAATTCTCAATGAAGTCATCAAGCCCATAATTTTTAAAGAGAAAGAATCAACAAGTTCTTTTGATATAAAATAATGAACTCGTAACAAAAAGAACTCGAATAGGATAATCACAAAACAAATTAATGTCATCAAGGATAGAAGGAGAATTACCTTGACCACGAGAAGTGTTACTAGGGGCTTGCACAACATTTAGCATTCCCTCTTTCTTGTTTGGAATTTTGGGGCATGAAGATAAAAGATGACCCGAACTTTTGCAATAACGAGAAAAAAAATGGTTTTGGGCACTCATTTGCATAGTGGTCCATAGACCCACAATTGTAGCATCGTCCTCGACTAGAGGTAGGAGTCTTTGCTACCGAAGTTTCTTGCTTCCCTTTCTTGTTGGGATTGGGACCTTTGAACTTAATAGGCCTCTCCATGTTATTGTTGAAGTTCTGTTTGGCATGCACAACTTCAACATCACTTTCTCTATCGGCCTCTTCAAGCCGAAGAGCGATATCTACAAGCTGATCGAAAGAAACTTCTAGTTTCAGAAGTAAAGGCTTTTTGAGGTTCTTATTCAACCCATAGACGAACCTCTGATTTTTCTTCAATGGGTTATTAATATACTCGACCCCATATTTAGAAAGAGATTCAAAAGATGCGACGTAATCCGTCACAGAAGAGTCACCTTGAACAAGGTCAATAAAGCATCGGGCTAAAGTAACTTTTTCAGCCTCCGGCACAAACTTCAATTCGAATCTTTCTCGAAATTGCTCCCAAGTAAGATCCGCTTCAATAGTTTCAGAAATCAAAAGTTCATACCAGTCTAATGCTCTTTCTTGGAGCATGCTAGAAGCCACTTGGACTCGATGTAGATCAATAAGATTCATGTGAGAAAAGATGTGATCGCATGATCTAAGCCAAGCTTGGATTTCTATAACATTTTCGGATCCCTTGAATGGCCTTCCACCCAAACCGGTATAATCTCTGCACAAGCGTGCAAACCCGGATTTATGGTGAGTAGGCACTGGAACGGGTCCGACAGCTTGGGCATTGTTCACAAGATCTAAAAGTTGTCGAGCAGACATAAATACTCCATCCAGAGGAGTAGCACTAGATTGATCGGCACTGGGACGGCCTGGTCTAACCATTTCTCTTCTCTAAGAAAGAAAGAAAGAAAGAAGAGGAAAAAGGTTATTCTCAGAATGAATATCAAACAAACTTGATTGATAAAACAAGGCATCACAAAAAAAAAGGATAGAACGGTACGAAGACTCGAATTAAATCCTATGGCACGATTCCTAAGAGAGAGTTAGGACAATGACCCTTGCTAGATTATTCTACATTGTTTCGAAGTTTGGCTCTGATACCAAGCTGTGACGCCCCACCTCTATACTCACACTAGCCAAGGACACTAAGGGGTAATGCCGTCGACTAGCACGAAGAATAAGGCTGTTGAGGAGCGACCATCTGTGTAATTGCTTTGTGCGAGTATCGATATGTCAGAAAATATAACTTACATTTCATTTCAAGAGGAAATCCGACATATCAAATACAAACTCAAAGCTACCACACAGTGGCTAAGTGGACTTCGGAAACAAATATAGTATAAACATAACACAAATCAGTCACAGACATTCATATCAGAAAGGCGGAAACATATATGAATATATCACATAGAAGTGTACATCAAAGTAGTGGTCATACAAGATCCACTACATCACAAAAGAATAGATACAAGTACTAGACAAAAGAATAATTTTACATCAAGGAGTCACTATCTTAAATGTATACAAACAAAAACTACTAAGCTAAAGTAGTTAGCCAAAAGTCAGGTGACGAACCCTGATAAGAAGTCAAGCAGAAGCACCTAAAATATCTCGGTCTGACCCGAGTATTATTTAAGAAGAAAACAATAAACGGACCAGTCTAGTTATAAATATCAGATAAAATGAGATAGGATAAGAGATATGACAAAAATGTATGATAACAATAAAGCCATACTGACGCAGCGGATTAATCAAAACGATGTAAAACGGTGAATGTAGTAATCGGTGGATTGGAAGAATACTGGAATGCCCGAATTCGTTGATCCGAAGATACCGAACTCTAGCTATCTCTAACTCGTTGATCGCGCACGATACCGGGTTCAAAGATCTTCAATTCTTCAAGCGTTGATCAAGCGCACTTGATTCCGCGAATCGGCTTCTACAATCGTTGAATCGAGCGCACTCGATTATCCGAAAGAGGAGATAGGAGATTACACTCAACTACCAATTTAAATTGTAAGCACAAAGCTAACAAAAGAGAATTTTATTCAATATTCAACAACCTTTACAAATGAGAGACCCGGCCTATTTATAGGCTACAACTCGCAACAGAAAAGAAAATACAACTCCTAAGTCGGAACCGACTTACGACTTACGACTTAGCCTATCTCGGTGACGACTTAAGCCCAAACAGTTACAACATAGCGACTTAACAACATTACCAGTACAACACAATGCATACGACTTAAAACAGTTGACATACGACTTACAAAACATACGACTCAAGACATATGTACAGAGCGACTTACGACATAAGACCTTAACGACTTAACAGCAGCTTCTTCACGATTTAAAGAATCAACGGTTTTAGATTAACTCGGCAGACACATCAACGGCATCCCGTGCTTCGCGACTTAAAACATGCGCATCCCATATCAGCGACCTAAAGAACAACGGTAGAGATTAACTCGGAGGAAGATCCCACGCTTCAATCTTTAGCGACTTAACTCCTGCTTCCTTAGGTCGTCCATGACCTAATACTTCACCAATTTGCTCTGTTTTCTTATTTCGTAACTCGGTAGGTCGTATACAAGTTAACCCGGTAAGTCGTTCCAGCATCTCGTTAACTCGCACCTTCCCACTAGGTCGTTGCCGATCTTCCCTAAGTCGTTGAGACGACTTAAAGCCTTTGTTAGGTCGGTTGCGACCTAGAACTTCATTTTCCCACCATTTCTCACCAAATCTTAACTCGGTGGCTTCCTTCTTAGGTCGGTCTCGACCTATCAACATGTTAGGTCGTACACGACCTATGACTTCTTCATTTGGGGCTGCATCACATACTGCGACAAGTATACATCAAATAACAACAAAAATCATACAATATCTCAAATCATCTCAAAACACCAAAAAGAATCACATTCTTTAAATTATTCACCAAAACACAAATATTGACAAAACATATCAGTGCCAATCCACGAAAATTGGTGAAACACAAATTCTAGAAATCATCAACCAGAAATCCAGAAATCACAAAGGGGGAAGGCCTATCATAGACGGGAGCATGAAAACTCACCAACACGTGTATCACAAATGGAACGCTATCCCATGATCGCTAACCATAAAGCCGGTGCAACGGCGTAGTGCAATAACGGTATGCCCGAGGAACCAGAAAATCAAATGAGTTGGAACAACGACGTAGTGCAATAATGGTACGCCCGATGAACCTGAACTCAAATATTTCGGAACAACGACATAGTGCAATAACGGTACGCCCGATGATCCCGAAACTCAAATAACTCGAAACAACGACGTAGTGCAATAACGGTACGCCCAATGAACCGAGCTACATAAAGCCCGTAGGTCGCTAGCCTATAAAAATGAGACGAAGCTCAATAGAACTGGGTACAGTCCCCCACGCGGACAAAGAGACATCGCACATCGCTAGTCTAAACCACAAAATGATCACCATTGATCAATAAGAAGTGTCAACCACACTAAGCTAGTAAATATAAGAGTTTAGCTTTGTGTCCCATAACCACTGGCATACCTTAAATATTTACGAACAAATTATAGATTTCCACTCGAAAATTGTCACAAGAGTTCAATCGAACAAGTCCAAGAATTAACCGACGAAGTAAACGCAAGCATTTCATACCACTTGTTTTACTAAGCCGTTTAATTAGATTTCTCATACGAATGAGGTAAAGGTGTGTATATACTAATAGATTGGAAAACGATTTTATAAACGAGCTTTGTATTTAAAAGTAGTGTTGAAATCGTGTAACAACCCGTATATTTGGACCATTTAAATTGACAATAATCCACACATGTCAACTTAAATAATACAAAACATGAATCATTATGGGATTATAAATACATAAATGTAAATGAGAATCAATACAACATCACAGACACAGAACAGTCACAGAATAATGCAGCGGAAAATACATCATCATAATAGTAGTTCATGAAGATACTACAGGAAATACAACAATGTCTCAACATAAAGTGATTGAGAAGAAATACATAAATGTCCAACAGACTAGTACTTCAATACTAGAATGGAAATAACTAATAAAGATAAATGCAAAGTCTTCAGCATCTTCAACCAACCTTGATCAGCAACTGGGTAGCTTCAGACTGACCCGAGCATAAATAAAAGAAACACTCGAGTCAGGACTCAAAATCTTATACAGGATAACCAAGTGCAAGAATAAAGTCCATAACTCAAAGATGAATAAAATAAACATCTCTAAGGATCCGGTAAACTATCTATATATACAATAGAATACGCTAAGTAGATAATGTCTAATGAGTAAAGTACGATATCAAAATAGTGTTAAGACGTTACCATAATCCCCCTTAACACATTTTATAATGCCATAGTCTATACAGCACCGTAAAGCCCACCGTAAACTAGTGGTTATTAGAGGGTACCCCATAGGTATAACACAAAAAAAATCATAGTGGTCGCGATAGGATAAACAGTATGACAAGGTGCATGAGGCGATACCAACTAGGATACTAGTAGTTGCGTCATCCGGACTGATGTTGGGCATAGCAACTACTATCCCAACACCGTGAAACAACACTCCCATAATCGAGGGGTGCACCAAAATCGAATCACAAAAGTAATATATATGGTAACGAAGAAGTGTGTCAGCTAGAGGTGGCGAACCTCAATGGCACGGCAGGGCTCCTGTTTTAGTCATGTCAGGGGTCATCCAAAATCGTTCTCTTTCTTTAGTCAACGCATTCATCAAAACCATCCACTTCGTTCTGGATCAACACTCCGTGTATATTAGTTATTAAAGTGGTTTTCGGTATCGACAGAGAGTATGTCCATATCCGATCCCAGTCTCTTTAATAACTACGTATTAATTACCCGATGGTCATTTTATTATTAAAGTTTAATCAAATCAAATTCCAAAAGTCAAGTTGCAAATTCGACTTTCAAAATTCTAACATTACACAATTCAATTTATTCCAAATAGTTAAAATCATATTTCCAAATGAAATTTTAGTTCCAACATTTTAGTTAACAAACGAATTCAAGTATTCAAGTTCAATATAATAAGATTCAAATTTCACTTATTAAATTTAATTCATAATCCATGGATTCAATTTAATGGTCAATTTAGTTCAAATCATTAAATCAAATTCTATTCATTTAAATTCATATTTACATTCATCGTTACATTAAATATAATCATAAATTCGATTAAATCAATTTCATTAACTAAATTCCCATTTATCAAAACTTCATTGATTTATTTACCAAACTCAATTAAATTACTATTTGAAGAAATCCATTTCATTTATTTGGTTCCATGATCTACATATCACAAATAAGTTGTTTTCCGAATTACAAATCAACTCAATCCATAATCAGTTTACAATGTCCTGATTTAATTAATTCATTAATTTTAAAATCATTTTAAATTTAAATTATCGCTAAATCAAATCCATAAACTTTAGTTAGTTTTGTATTCCTCTTAAGTCAATTTGTTACTTAATCTCAATTTTAATTTTATAACAAGTTCCAAATCTATTAAATTAAAACTGAGTTTAAATCTAAATCTAACAAATCTAATAAATTTTAAATTATTAAATTCTAAAACTTACTTGTTTTCTAAATCTCATTTCAATTAAATTTGTCAATTCATTTTATTCAATTATATAGATTTATTAATCCGTTTCAATTTAATCCATTAATTCATTTCAATTAAATCCATTAATTTATTTCAATTAAATCAATTACTTTATTTCAATTAAATCCATTAATTTATTTCAATTAAATCCATTAATTTATTACAATTAAATCCATTAATTTATTACGATTAAATTCATTAAGTTCGTTACTTAATTTCCAAACAAATTGTTAAGTTCATTCCTTAATTTCAAATAGGTTTCAATTTCAAAAATGATTTTTGTTGACCAATCGGGTTTCTTATTGTTAATTATCTATCCTATGCCAAAGTTCAATTGGGTATTTATCATTTCAACCCAATATCATTAAATAAAAAAAACAAAGCATAGCAAAGGGAACTTGCAGTGTGATAACTGGGATGGTGTCAAATTAAATAAACAATCAATAGCAACCATACATAACAATTCAACAATTTATTTAAATAATCCCGAAATAATCGTATTAATTTACATTTGTTATTTATGCAAATTAATATAATTATTCCTAGAATCCACACTATCATTTCATGCAGATTAAAGATTATTACAATATGGTTTTTCACTTGGCGTCTATTATCAAATCACTACATCAATCATACATTCAATGGTTCAAAGTGTAGTTAACACTATTTCTACGTGTCGATTTATTTAACATTCAAAGAGGTCAAGTTCAACATATATAATCTATTTTAAATTGTTAACTATCATATATCAAATTTAATTTCATATTAATCATCACTTATATTAACGACCAAATTCAACATCACATAACAGTTTAGTTTCACAACTATTTACCATAAACTAACCTCAAATCACAATTTAACATCAACCATTTTAACATCCAAATTAATATCAACAACATCTATCACTTGATTATTATAGCATAATAGATTGAGTCGTGAATGAAATATTCACCTTGCGTGGTTAGAGAAGGTGACGGCGAAGCACGAAAATGAATAGACTAGATAGACGACACACACGAATCTGAACACGAACTGTAAATCAAACAAAAGATCAAATTGACAATTTGTTCAATACAATATATATAGATTTTATATATAATCATACCAAAGCAAAGAAACTAGATAGATCCGACAAGCTGAATGGAAGCCTAAGTCTCCGAAGCAGTAGCTGGAACAAACATAGTAAACACTGTATGTGAGCAACCAAAATTCTCAAAGTTTATACTGCTATGTAATATACAGTTTCATATATATATATATATATAAACGGCAATGCAACGAAGTACGGTTGCGGCCAAGGCGAGGCGGACGTGGGCAGTGGTTCTGGCTGGACTCGGGTGGTGGCTGGTGGACTGGGCTGGGCGTGGAGCGGAGGCGGACTGGGTTCGGTGGCGGATGGTGGCAGCGGGACAGGCTGGTCGTGGGGATGTGGGTTGGCTGGTCGTGGGGCGTGTGGGCTGGGGAAGGCTGTCTGGGTGGCGGGCGGCTGGGTGGCAGGCGGGCTGGGTGGTAGGCGGACTGGGTGGGAGGCGGTCTGGGTAAGGGGGGAGTGGCAGAGGTGGACGTGGGTAGGGCGGATGGTGGGACTGGGTAGGACGGAGTGGCGGAGGTGGCAGGCGCGGAGGCTAGCGTGGCAGGCGGTGGGCGGAGGGCGTGGAGCGGAGGGGATGCAGCTGGCAGTGAGTTTTTTTTGCAAAAGAAAATAAAAAATAATAATAGAAGAGGAAGAAGAGCAGATATGAAGACTACGAACCAGAGTAGTTTAGAATGCAAACGAAGGGACAAGGAATCCAAGCTTGGTTTATATGAAATAATACAGAAATTGAAAAGCCTCTAACTGCTTGCATCGGTACTCCCAAAACCTGTTGGGTTTCCTAGAGTAGTTACTGACCAGAAGATGCCTCGAATTCCACCCAGTAAAGCCTAATTGACACTGGTTTTAATAGTGTAACGGACAGGTTTAAAACCGTTAATCAACTTGTAACTTCCAACTCCGAACTCCGAATGACACAAATAAATATACCGTTTTGATCAGCGCGACGAGGCGAACACAACGGTATATTGATATCAGTGGTACAATTAAATTATAAAAATGCAAAATTTTTTATTACGGAAAATGCAGCAAAAACGCAGAAAAATAAGATCGAAGGAGCTAAAGATGTCCGAATTTTGAAAAACGGAAAATGACGTCTCCTTCAGAAGATGGATTAGAATTTTTTCTTTGTAAAAATATTCAGGTTCGGAAGATAAAATTTTTTCACGTTTTAAAATGAACTAACGTGCAATAAAACGCGAACGAAATTTACTGCGGTATTTTACGACGAAACTTTACCTATATCTATAACCATCTAGGCGCAATTTATAGACAAAATTTGGACGCTAATTGAAATCGTATGTAAGTTCCACATTTTTATATTAAAATAATGGATTCAAAATTTTTAAATTGGGTCGAAAATTCATGGTCGTTACAAATCGTGGTTGTGAAAGAGTTTGAGTATTTACTACTGGTATAGAAACCTTGTATTTTAAAGTGACAAATCACAGTAATGATTGTAGAAACAATCAATCACCAAAAATTCACATACAAAGACGTGAATCAAATCCATAGAAATCGATACCGAATCCATCAAAATGGATATTCCCAAAAATCCCAAAAAGAAGTCATCAAAGTCGATAAAAGTGATAACAACTAATCGAAACACCTAAAATCGATTAACATTGGAAATTCCCTCAAAAACAGCCTAAACAGGCAAAAATGAACAGTTCCAGACGTCTGGGGGGTCGATCCAGACGTTTGGATTTAGGTTCTGGAAATTCCAGAAAAACCTCCCAGACGTCTGGTTTGGCAATCTAGACGTCTGAAACCATCCAGACGTCTGATCCAAAAAATCAGATGTCTGGAATTAGTCTCTGTCGTTTTTTTTAATTCTGTGTGCATATATTTTTGCTCCAGGTCCAAACCAGTCGTTTGGACTTGGCCACCAGACGTCTGGTCACTTGGTCTGGGCAACAATTTGCCTAGGCCAAAGTGCCAAAATGTATCGCGAGCGATCGGACGAGCAACGACGACTAAGGATTTACGCCTAGCGACAACCCAGCCTTAAAGGCTCTTCGATACACCTCGAATATCAATGTCCAAATATCCATAGAAAGATTTTCATAAAATTGGACCAAAACACCAAAATTTGGAAAATTCACCAAATAAATTCAAATCAAAAGCAAATGAATATGCACAAATGATAGGAATTCATACCTAACAACAATGATACCTATAGACATAGATGTGAGTTAAAGAACTCACCTTTAAAACTCAGAAACACGAATGAGAAGCTTTAGAACAAAGGAAAGGCCAATTCCTCTTCAATACACCTCTAGAAGCTCCAATCTAAGCTAATAAGCAAATATTTCCTAAGTTAGGTTTTAGGAATTTCTGTAATTGAAGAGAGATAGAGATGGAGAAGAAGAAGAGGATGCTTACTTAAGCTTCTCCTTGATTTCTTTCTTGAAGTTGATCTTTCCTAAACAAACTAGGGTTTGGAATTTCTATTTCCAATTTTTTTCCCCATTTCTCTTGAGCTAGAGTGTTAGGAAAAGGAATGAGTGAATGAAGAGGAGTTGAGTGGAGTGTTAGGGTATTAGATGGGTTGGTGGGCTGAAACCCAAACCCAAAGCCCAAAATAGAAAAATAGCAAAACTCTACTCAACTCCAAACATATCGATGTTTATACTCAAAAAAGTTATAAACGCCATTTTGGACTCAATGGAAGTTGTCTCGAGTCCCAATTCGACTGTTTACAAAAAGTAGCTTTTCGAACTTTAATCCGATTGACGATGCTATATTTAAATAAAACATTTAAATATACAAGCGTAAAATATGCGGGTTGTTACATATATTTTATTTGCAAGAACCAGAATGAACAGAAGGTAGAGAACCAAAATGAATTAGCAAACCACCTTGTATTAAAGCCATAGGGAATAACAAAGGACAGAAGTTGAACCAGAAAATATTAATAGCAAGCGGCTATTTGGTTTGCACATTAGGTAATGGAAAGACACCAGGAAATCAAAAAGGTTCAAAAATGGGTACTGATACGGTTAACCGTTTCGTAGATTTCGTAGTGTACCGAACTCCGAAATGCAAGAATGAATATAATGCGAAGATTAGCACGACGAGACGAACAGAACGGAACATAGATATCAGCGATACGATCATCTGGTTAAAAGTCGATATTTCGCTGCCAAACTACGGCAAATTCGCCGAAAATAAGATAAAGGGGCCAGAGAAATCTGAATTGGACGAAACAGAATATGACATCTCACTCAAAAAATGATTTACATTTTTATTATATAAAAATATTCAGATTTTGAAAATATTTTATTCACCTCAAATTTAACCGATTTATACTGAAATCGAAAATTACACAACAAAACTTACCTCCATATATTCAGATGAAAATTTGACATTTTCTAAGTTTAAATAGACACATTCCAAATATCAAATTTTCATTTCAAATTTTAATATTAAATTTTCTTGAAAAATTAGTTAATTACGTTATCAAAAATCGTTAAAATTTACGGGTCGTTACACTCTCCCCCACTCAAAACTTTTCATCCTCGAAAAGGAATGAGATAGGAGAATAGAAACAACCAGAAAAGAAAATAGATTCAACATACAAAATACAACAATTAATTCAAAACCATATAAGTTTCATTTATAATTGATTAACATTAAACAATTTTGGGTTCAATCCATTTTGTTCTATAACGACCCGGATTTTTAACGTCTGTTAATTGGATGATTAACTGATTTTATTATTGAAGTATTAATATTACTTAGTCGAACAAATAAATTTATGATAATTAAAATATCTGGATATATATATAAATTGATTTAAAAACTATATTAAATATTGGATTATAAAATCCTTGGATATGATAAATCTCATAGAAAATAAATAATAAACTCCACCATTTAAATTAAGATAAAATACCAATATATATATAGATAAATATATACAAACTTTATGATGTTTAATATATATATATATATATAAGTATATAAACATACAAGTGTATGAATGTAGGCTCATATGAAATAATATACATGGAAAGTTGTGTAAATGTGGATATGTATATGTATATAATGACAATATATACAAAAGCAATGTGTATGAATAAAAAAATATAAATGTAAATGTATGTATATGATAATAATACACAAGCAAATGTATATATATTAAATAGGGATGATGCAAGTAAAATAGGATAAATTACATAATTATGAATATATATAAATATGTATATATGCATACAAAAGAATATATATATACATATATCAATTCATATAAAAATACTTGTAAACACAAAAGGGGACAACATCATGAATACATATCATTTCAAGCTTACAAAACATATAATCAATGTCAAAACAAAATCAGGTCAAGCTTGAGTTAAAGGGGTAAATCAAATCAAGGCAAAACAAAACATTAAAACTTTTATATGAAATCAAGTCAGGTCAAAACATTGTTCAAATCAAACTTTAAAAAGATAATAAAATAAAAATGTAAAAGCAGGTAAACAAAATCTCAACCTGTAGCTTGCTCTGCACACCTCATTTCCCTATATATACACATACAAATCACTGTTTTGTGGACTTCAAGGTTAACATCCTCACAAATAAAATATATACGTATATACACAAATGTAAGTACCTGTCATTTAACTTTAAAGGAACCAAGACAGTAAAAGAGCATAGCAAACAAGTGAAGTTCAAGTTGCAGCAAAATCAAATAGTGAGTAAACAAACCTGCATTTTAATTTCAAGACCTTACTCATGAACATATATATATATATATGTGTAACTAAGCTAGAGGTAGATTATGGATATAAGCATCAAGTAAGAGTTGTATTATGATTATATACAAATAGGTATGTGTACACTGTGAATCACCAAAAGCCCGTAAAGAACTCACTGTTCCTTGTTTCTGAAAACTCAGTAATAAGCATTCACTCTGTTCTCTTAAAAATGGGATATCTTGCCACTTTAAAAATCATTTCCTCTCTGTCCAGTGAATTTTTGATCATGGTTCCAAAAGAAAACTTGTTCGTTTTTGGATGCAGATTGTCCTAAAAATAGTTTCATTAGATATCGTTAAGCGTAGAAGGAGAAAGAGGCATATGTCAATAAACCAACTAGGAGAACTAAAAATAAAATTTTCATAGATTAACAAATTGACCCCATAAGCTTGTTTGTTATCAAAAATGTCGACTTTTAGTAGTGATTTCATGGTTTTCAATGGTGTATTGAAGGAGGAAAAGGGAGATGACCAAAGTATGGTTTTGGTTGATTTCTGACGATCAAGGTGGACGAGTGTCATGTGATTGGTGGAGAAGGTGGCATAAGTAATGGAGAGCCTGGGAAAAAGGATACGAAATTTTTAAAAGCATGGGTGGCAGGGAAATCGAATCGTTTAGGGTTAAGGGTTAAGGGTGTTTCATGTTGGCTTCTGTTCATGGCCGATCTGCGGCAAGGGGAGGAAGAAGGAGATGTGCGGTCCAGGGGGAGTAGGAAGGGGATGCGTCGGCGATGCTTCAGGCCAAGTCTGGGGGTTGATGACAGAATGGGTTGGCGGGTCGTGTTGGATTTTCGAAGTGGCGACTTTCTTCAGGTTTTAGGTCGATGGTCATTTTTGTGATCCGGCATTGTCATGGGTTTTCCATTAGAAGTGTGATGCCGAGGTCGGAGGCAACTTGCAGGGTCGATCGACGTTGAGGATAGGTGGCCGAAGGTTGGTCATGGGTGCACGGATAGGTGCACGGCTTCGCGCAAACTTAGGATCAGGGAAAGGAAACCTGGGAAGAAGAGTAGAGGGTGGAAAGGGAAGTGGGCCGAAAAGCTTTGGGCCAAAAAAAAAAGATAAGGGATGTAAGAGAAAAAAAGAAGAATAAAAGCAAAGAAAGAAAAAAAGAAATAAATAAAGGAAAAATAAAGGAAAAGTAAAGGAAAAGTAACGTAAAAGAAAATAAGGGAGAAAAATGAAAATAAGAAAAAGAAGAGAAAAAGAAGAGGAAAGGAAGGAAAGGAAAAATAACGAAGAAAAGAAGGAAGTAATGGAATTTATATTATATATATAAATATATACAGTTTTATGATAACTTTATTTTCCTTTAACTAAAAGTCTAATTTCATTTTAAATCCTTAATTTAGGTTCGGTGATATTTTACAATTTTAATGGAAATTAATATTTTTATTTTTAACTTAAACTTATGAAAAATTAGTGGTATTTTATGATTTATTATAAATAAATTGTTCAATTTGAATTAATTTGGATCCAAAAGTAAATGGATATGGTTAATCAAGAATTAATAAAAACTGAATGTGTGAATTATTTTGACATTTGGTATATGCCATTAAATTGGTTAATGATCTATATCATGACTAAATTCTATTGGAGATTTAATTCAATTATTCTTGTCTGTGACATCAAGTGACCAATCGGGTTAAAATAATTGGGTTAAAATGATAATACGTCCTGTTTGAAATAAACGATTGTAATAAATTGTCATATTTGAATGTTGTCACCCTAAATAATAAATTTGTTTACTTTAAACGATTTACCCCTTGAAGTTATCTCTTGGATTCGAAGATACCGGGATAGGATATCAGCGTTCTCCGGAACCACTTCGATTTGAACCGTTACGGGTTTGATTTTAGAGTCTAATATGTTGGAGTTGGATAAATAACTGAATCTGACTATTTTTAAAAAGGGCAATTGTACTTGGGTATTATGGATTTTTGTAACAAGTGTTTGGTTATAACCAGATAGAAACTCATCGTGTTGTACGAGTTACCCTTGTTTTTTAAAGGATTTGTATAACTTAAGTATTTTCAAATTGAGCTGGTTTTACTCATGCTTTCCAGCCTGACTCGGGTGTTACTTTATTGTAATGCTCGGGTCAGATCGAGTATTACAGATCTTCAGGTTAGGACGCTTTGGAGCTCAGGAGATGAGCTGGATGGCAGAGACATATTGAGTATATTCCGCTGTATATATAGGCTATTTTATCCAGTAGTTGAGGACAAGTTATTATAACTGTCCAGATTTAATTGTTGATGAGTGTACTCTGATATTTTGTATGTATGTTGACAGTTACAGCTTTTCTTTGTATAAAATGTTGTTATTTCATATTATATTTTGGTTCCGCTACGATTGTGAGATTCTATGTTGTTGTTTCTGTTTCTTCTTCTATCTCTTTTTCTTCTTAACCCTAACAGCCTGGTATTTCCGGCACTCGAATGCTCGGCACTCTATACAGTGAACGTATTATTGCCAATTTTCAAGGTCGAAAATCTTTGGGTTGTTACACTTGGTACCAGAGCTGAAGGTTAAACGAGAACCTTGGCTCTGGTCGGGATTACTCATAAGAGATAGGGTCAGTAGAACCCTAGAATGAGTCGAGAGTATTATATGAGGGCGTACTTGTTGTTTTCTTATATAATGATTTTAAAAACGGTTTTAAAAATTATTTTTATATAAGGCTATATTTTGATATATAAAGAAATAATTTTTCTGAATTATTATAGTGTAGTAAGGTGATTAATTGTTGTTATTGAGATCAAATAAGATCATAAGAATTAAGTGGTAATATATATAGCCAAATAGAAATTTGGGTAAGAATGAACTATACAAGTAAGTTAAGCTGAAAATAGAATGAAACCAGAAATTGAAAATTCTGGAAGTATTTTTCAAAGTGTTTTGAAATGAAATAAATTTACCCTGATTGCATTTTTCAGGAAGTTATTATGGAATAAATGGCGTGTTTGGCCCCTGAATATGATAATATTGATTTTTATCGTAAAATTGGTTATTGTAAAGGATGTTTATTACAGAATAAACAATGATGGCACATAGTGGAATGTTTTAAGGAAGTAAAATTATATAGACCTGACTTATAAATTAAGGTGGATTTAAATTGTGAAATTTGGAATCTAGGTCCCAGAGAAATTTTGAAAACTATTCCAAAAGTGTTGAAGGGAATAGTAAATAATATTATTAGAATATACCTTGATATGGAAATCTTAATTTAAAAAAAAAAAGAGTTGTTTTGAAATTCTGAAGGAATTTGTTTTGAATTAAAAACAAAGAATGGTTTAAATTGTAAAGGGTGGTTTGATATGTGAAAGGGTAAATATGTATATATATGAGGATATATATGATTCAAAGTTGATTTGAAATAAATACTAAGTATTGTATTCTGAAATCCCCTTGAGAATGAGATGTCTAACTCAAAGTAAAATAAGTTTTGAACTTATAAGTGGGAAGGGATATTGATAAGAAATTTAAATTGGAATGGAAAATTTAAATTGAGAGGTCTAAAATGGATTAAATGAATTGGAAATTTAACTCGGGGCAAGTTAAATAAGTTTTGAGCTTATAATCGGAAACGGGAAATTTCAAGGTGAAATTGGAATTTAACTTAGGGAAGATAAATGGATAAAATTGAAAAGAGAAGTATGGATTTGATAGGAGATTATGTATGGATAATTTCAAACATCTTTTGAAATAAAAACGGGTTTTGAATTTTGGAAATTGGTAATGAATGCTATTGATTTGTGCTTTAGATAATTTGGATGTTTATTTACTTTGACATACCCTATTATCATCCTGTTTGTTATTTACAGTATATAAAACTGTAGATTGGATTATTCCGAATAAATTTAGAAGTGGATTGAAATGATATATATCCAACCCTGAAATTGAATAGAAATAAAATTTGGACTTATGGAAATGGAATCATTTTGAACTCAAGTTTGAAATGTTAAAACAAAACTTATCAACCAGAATTGTTTAAAGGGATTGGGTTTAAAAAAATTGAAGTATAATTGGGTAATAAATTGAATTCCGAGAATTGATTTGTTTAAAAACACTTGGACTCTTACTCGGACCTTACATAAGTTTAAGTAAAGGTAATTTAAATGAATACTTGAAATTTGGCTCAGAATTAAATTATTTTAAAGACTTGGGTTGTTAAATTAAATACTAAAGGTTAATTTGATTTAAGTAATTAAATCGATATTTGAAAACCGAATCCAAATTTATATAAATCAAGATGGTCGGAAATTTAGAATTGAATTGGAATTAGTTCAAAGGTAAAATTAAATTGAATTAATTGGAATTGTAATCGAAGTTGAATTAGTTCAAATTCAAAATGGGAATTGATTTGAATTGGAAAAGAAATCGAAGTTAATTCGAATTAGAATCTGGATTGAATCCATCTAAATGGAAATGGAAATTGGAAATTGATTTGAGTTGGAAAGTGGGAAATTGAACCAGTTTGACCCTGAAACTATTTTCAAACAAATTGTTTTAATGTAAACTTCCTTAAATCTATTTTTCCAAGCAATTTACTATACAAACCATTCTTTTTAATACTCAAACTATCTTATATTAACTATTTAACTATTTTAAAACTATTCAAACTATTTTCTAAAATTCAAACTAGTCAAAATGGAAATTATTTATATTTAAACCATGGATTTAAATACTAATTGGGTTGAATTGAAGTTATAGTCCAAATGGGAAATTGAGGAAAATTCTGAATTGGAACTGAATCGGATATTAAGGCAAAAATGATTTTCAATTGGAAGAGTATATTTGAGAAATATGTGATGATTTAAAATAAAAGGTTGGATAGTATTATAACTGAAAACTTACTTTATAAAGAGTAAGAAATGTACAAATGGCTTTGTAAAGGAAATCGAACTTGAACAAAATGTGGATTTGGCATTAATGAGGTTATAGATATTTGTTCAATATTGAAATCCCCTTGTTGAAATTATAACCGAAGGGAAATGATCTTTAAAGGATATTTGAAATATAAAGTGGAATTTATAAAAGTATGAAGTGATCCGAAAATTATTCAAGTTGAAAGAATAATCTTATATATATACATAAGAATGATTTTATGGGAATGGAACTGGAAAGGTTTTTGGAACCCATTGATTTTGAAAGGCTTTTAATTTTGGCAAAAAGTCAATTTTGGAAATTTGTGAATTATCGATTTTAAAGATGTCGAATTTGTGTAAATGGGATTTATATGTGATACATATATGATTTGGAAGATACTATATGTGTATAGTATGAAATGTATTGAGAATGGTATGGAGAAAAAGGCACTCCCATTTAGAGTTGAAACTCATAGTAGGAGATCTACTGGGTCGTTCTGCCTTGAGCCCTAAGGGGGGTTCTAAATTTGGATCCCAGAGGACGTCCAGACAAAATTGTAGTTCCTGAGGATTGTGTTTGGGGTAGCGTAATTCGTGTGGCACTGATACCTACAGTTACATTAGGTTTTGCCATGATGGCAACATAACCTTTGTTGTAACTGTGATCTATCGCCGCTCCATAGCATAAGTCGAGTGGCAGTGATTGCCTACAATCTACGTTTGATTTCGCTGGGATAGCGACGTAACATCGGTTGATTGCAATCTATGTGGTTTGGTTCCATAGTGAAATTCGCATGGCAGTGAGTGCCTACAGTAAACAGTAGTTCCACTGGAACAGTGACATAACTTTGTGTAGTCTGCGATCTATGTGGTAAAGTTTCGTTTGGTAGCGTAATTCGTGGGGCGCTGATGCCTACAGTTACATGGGTTTTGCTGTGATGGCAACGCAATCCTAAATGTAGCTGCGATCTGTGCAATTTCCATGGCAAAAGTTGAGAGGTGCGGATGCCTACAGTTTTCTTATGGATTTCGCAGGGATGGCGACGCAATCATCGTGCTAACTGCGACCCATGGAGGGGGTGATGATTTCCATAGCATTCTTGCAAAAGGTTTTTTGAGTATTTTCACTGGGTGTTGAAACGGGTCTACTAAGTACTTATAGATTTTCAGTCCTGCGCCTGATCAACGTATGACTGAATTTCTGTGAGAACAAGGATGGACTTGTTTGGACATCGAGTTATAAAAAGTTTTTTCATATAAAGCTAGTTTGGTAAAATTATGTAGATTTAAAAGTTTTTTAAGATTTTAAAATAAAAAGAGTAAGGAAGTTAAAATGTTTTAAAAGAATGATTTAATAATAAACATTAAAATTTAAAATTTCGCTTCGTTCCTTTTCGAGCACGAAAAGTTCTAAAGTGGAGAGGAATGTAACGACCCGGATTTTTAACGTCTGTTAATTGGGTGATTAACTGATTTTATTATTGAAATATTATTATTAATTAGTCGAACAAATAAATTTCTGATAATTAAAATATCTGGATATATATATACATATAAATTGATTCAAAAGCTATATTAAATATTGGATTATCAAATCCCTGGATATGATAAATCTGAGAGAAAATAAATAATAAACTCCACCATTTAAATTAAGATAAAATACCTATATATATATAGATAAATATATACAAACTTTATGATGTTTAAATATATATATATATATATAAGTATATAAACATACAAGTGTATGAATGTAGGCTCATATGAAATAATATACATGAAAAGTTGTGTAAATGTGGATATGTATATATATAATGACAATATATACAAAAGCAATGTATATGAAAAAAATATGTATATGATAACAATACAGAAGCAAATCTATATATATTAAATAGGGATGATGCAAGTAAAATAGGATAAATTTCATAATTATGAATATATATATATATATGCATACAAAAGAATATATATACATATATCAATTCATATAAAATACATGTAAACACAAAAGGGGACAACATACTGAATACGTATCATTTCAAGCGTACAAAACATATAATCATTGTCAAAAGAAAAATCAGGTCAAGCTTGAGTTAAAGGGGAAAATAAAACCAAGGCAAAACAAAACATCAAAACTTTTATATGAAATCAAGTCAGGTCAAAACATTGTTCAAATCAAACTTTAAAAAGAAAATAAATAAAAATGTAAAAGAAGGTAAACAAAATCTCAACCTGTAGCATGCTCTGCACACCTCATTTCTCTATATATACACATACAAATCACTGTTTTGTGGCCTTCAAGGTTAACATCCTCACAAACAAAATATATACGTATATACACAAATGTAAGTACTTGTCATTTAACTTTAAAGGAACCAAGATAGTAAAAGAGCAAAGCGAACAAGTGAAGTTCTAGCTGCAGCAAAATCAAACAGTGAGTAAACAAACCTGTATTTTAATTTCAGGACCTTACTCATGAACACACACACACACACATATATATATATATCTGTGTGTGTGTGTGTAACTGAGCTAGAGGTAGATTATGGATATAAGCATCAACTAAGAGTTGTATGATGATTATATACATATAGGTATGATTATATACATATGAGGTCGGAGGCAACTTGCGGGGTCGGTCGATGTTGAGGATAGGTGGCCGGAGGTTGGTCATGGGTGCACGGATACGTGCACGGCTTCGTGCAAACTTAGGATCAGGGAAAGGAAACCTGGGAAGAAGAGAAGAGGGGGGAAAAGGGAAGTGGGCCGGAAAGCTTTGGGCCGAAAAAAAAGATAAGGGAAGTAAGAGAAAAAACAAGAAGAATAAAAGCAAAGAAAGAAAAAAGAAATAAAGAAAGGAAAAATAAAGGAAAAGTAAAAGAAAATAAGGGAGAAAATGAAAATAAGAAAAAGAAGAGAAAATGAAGGAAAGGAAAAATAACGAAGAAAAGAAGGAAGTAATCGAATTTATATTATATATACATAAATATATATATATTTTTATGATAACTTATATTTTCCTTTAACTAAAAGTCTAGTTTCATTTTAAATCCCTAATTTAGGTTCGGTGATATTTTATGTAACAACCCGATATTTTCAACCATTCGCATCCGCACATGTCGGACTTGAATTGCTCAAAATACCGCGTTGTAAATAAAATTTGGCAAAATCTCAGAATATACAGTAAATAAATATAATCACAGATCACAGACACAGAGTAAAATAATACAGCGGAAGTAAAAGAAATAGTAGTTGATGAAGCTACTATATAAATATATCAGAGTTACATAAGATAACAAAAGAAATAGAGGACAACAGAAGTCTCAATAAAATAACCAAGTACAAGCTGAGTAGGACAACGGAACTGAAGTAGATAGGAGAAGACAAGCAGATAATCTCCAGCGATTCAAATCTCCAAGAGAGTGGAAACCCAAATCTGTGAATAACTCAGGCTGACCCGAGCGTAAAATAAAACATAAACACTCGACTCAGGACATACATACTTATATAATGTAAACCAACTCAAGTGAACTGTAATAAGGGTACAAGTAACTTATAGAATGCTTGGGATCGCCTATTCTATAAGGATCCGTTAAACTATCTACTATGTAGTAATATTTGCTATTATAATAATGTCTAATCAGTAAAGTATAATCATATATAAAATAGCGTTAAGGGGATGGAGAACCTTAACGCGGTCGGATCTTTAAAACCAAAATCGTAGTGGGCTCGATATGGTAGGTGACACGGCACACAAGGCAATGCCAGGGTAGATATACCAATTACGCACACAGACTGATGGATACGCATAGCAGCCACTACCGTTCCACCTCGAACAACACTCCCAAATCAAGGGTGGCCACCAAAAATCACAAAGTAATAGAATGGTGTCGAAGAAATGTGTCCGAGAAGAGGTGCTACCTCACTGGTCCGAGATCGCTCCTGTTTTTGCCACCTTATGCCAACTCACGGGAGTTGGGTCCACGTATATACCTTAGGATCGTCGCCACCATCCTACTTCATTCTGGAAACTCCACTGCGTACACAGTTGTCAAAGTGGTTTTCGGTATCGATAGAGAGTATGTCCATATCCGATCCAGGTCTCTTTAACAACCAATCGTTATTATAACCCGTGGTTATAAATTTAAAATATCAAAATACTTCAAATTAAACCATTTAAAAACAAAGTCATTATTCTTTTAAATCAAATATTAAATTTCCAAAAATTTAGCCTTTTCTGAGTTCATTTATTCACTTAAAACAATAAAACGTTAAAATTTCAGCTTTCACAGCATTTAAAAAGTGCTGCGGTAAGTTATATTTGAAAACAATTTAATTCAGCAAAGACAGCATTTATAAACTGCTATAACAGTTCAGTTTTAAAACAAAATCATATTTCAGCCTACTACAGCTCTTAACAAGTGCTACATTAGCCCTTTTATTAGTTTCAGGTCAAATTTTACTTCCTGCTACAACAGCACTTACCAAGTGCTATCATAGCCTTAGTTCATTTTAGTCTTTTGGTTCATTTATATAACCACAGCACTTAACAAGTGCTGCAGATTCTACATAGTTCAGACTTGGTTCATTTTCAGAAATGGTAGCATTTCTGAAGTGTTATAAATCAAATTTCCAGGTTTTAAGTGCAATTCCAGCCATAAATAAACTTCCATTTAAATCATTTAAACTTATAAAAATCATATTTTTTTCACATTAAAAACATTCATTTAAAACCTTTAACTTATGATTTCTAAAGAGAAGTTTTACAAAAATAAAATCAAAAATTTACAAAGTTCACTTATTAAATTCAAGTGTGTAAATTCCCATTTTCATTTAAACAATTCATTTCAACACTTAAACTTAAATCTCCATTTTTCACCACTTTAAAACTTAATTTTCATTTTTAATTTAATTAACTTAAGTTTCCATCTTTTCTTTTTAGTCAAATTTCAAATTTAAGTTACACTTTAAAATCAATATTTTTATCCATTTATTTACATTTATCACATAGAAAAATCATTTCTACTCTAAATAAATCATTTTAAAAATTCAATTTAAATCAATTTAAATATTATTACAAATATTTAAAAATATTTAAAGGTATCCAGAAAAATACAGAAAATAACCACGGGTCTGTATAATATTTTCTAGCCTAAGTCAAGTGATACAGATAATATATCATTTCAATCTGTAGTTTACAAAGAAAAATCGGGGTTTTATCATTTCAAACCCGCAATCCCAAGTAAATAAAATTTAATCAAAAATCGCTCAGGCTTATCATTTCAGCCCATAACGATCTTCCCTTATTCTAAAGTCCGTTTGGGTATGTATCATTTCAACCCATAGTGATTCTATTCTACAGGGAACTTGCAGTGTGATTTAACAGAATAGAATAACTGTAAAATAAGAACAAAATATAACAGATGATATGTTATGCAATTTTAACCAGTTTACAATATATATAAATAATCACAGGTAATTATAACATCATTTTTATTTATTTATTTATTTTCTACACATTCAGTTGCGGTCGTTTCACAATCATATAAGTATGAATATTCGTGTGAGATTTACTCACCTCTACGGAGCTGGAGATTCGATTCAAAAGGAAATACGCTATCTATCGAAAAGCACATGGAAAGCACGATCAGTTGTTAGAGGATGCGCCAACTAGATTCAAATCTAAAGTCAAAAAGAATAAATAAAACAAATCTAAGAATGCAAACGAATAACTATTTTATTCAAATGAAGCAAACAAAACGAAAAGAACAAGTTGAATACTAAAAAGAAATAGCTCGACCACTTCACCATATTAAAGATTTTAAAGGCTCGGAGGGATTATAGGCTGAGACTTCAACAATACAAAGGTGACAAAACAAATTTTTGTTCATTTCTTTTTTCAAAACAAAGGCCAGGTGGACATATAACTTCAATATTTACAAAAGCTCGACCACTTTTAAAAATAGACTATAACTTCAAAACAAAGGTGACAAAACAAATTTTGTTCATTTCTTTTTTTCTAAAACAAAGGCCAGAGGGAATAGATTATAACTTCAAAACAAAGGCTCTGTGGAAAAACTATAACTTCAAAATACAAGGTGACAAAAGCACTTTTATTTTTTTTCAAAACAAGGCTCGGTAGAAATAATACAAGGTGACAAAAGTCGTTTCTTTTTATCAAAGCAGAGGCTCAGCATGGTTATGGTTAGGCGTGGGGTTCATGGTGGCGTGGGGTTTGCTTGATGGTGGAGGAAAGTGGAACGACAAGGGGACGTGGTTGCAGGGGTTCGGTCTGGAGGAGTTGGAGCCGTGGGTTTTGTGGTGGTGACTGGGCTGGTCATGGTGAATGGGGTTGGAGCATGGGTTGGAGCAACAACATGATAAAGCAAAAAAATGAGGCAGGGGAAACAACAAAACAAAACAACAAAATGAAAAAGAAAGCATGCTGTCTTTACCTTTGAGATGCTCACGAAAATTTTGATAGAAGCTAAAGTGAAATATTATGGTCTGGGAAGTTGGACGTGGTAAATATTCACAGCTATTCACTGATTTATGGAGAAAAGGCAATTTAATGTTTTGAACGGTAGAGGCCATCAAAGGAAATTAAGGCATTAAATTATATTAATAGATGGAAACGTATGGAAGGCAAAAAGGATGGAATAATCTTTCACGTGCAAGATTTAAGGCAAGATTTTGGGCAAGATTTTGAATTCAAAAAAGAGAATATACGGCTGAAACTTTTCCTTGTTAACGCAAAAAAATCAAATAGGCAAAGAAAAGGCAAGAGCAACAAATGAACATATGCCCAAAGTAACGTACAAATTTATTTGTTTCTCTTATTAAATAAATTAAAAAATGATGACGTTTCAATTAGGAAAAAACCCATCACTTTAAACCAAAATTTAATAGCTATTATACCATAATTAATAAAATTTAATTTAGCTTCATCCAATTGATTGTTTAATATAAAGTTAAGAAATGGATGTAAATATACGTAAAGAAATGTAAAGTTAAATTTTCCGTTTCACACTAATTATTACTAACTTTTAAAGGTATACAACATATCTGACCAAAACAAAAGTGAAACAATTGTTACACAATTATATACAGTTCAAGATGAAAATTTGGCAGTTTAGAATTATAAAATTAAAAATTTTAAAATTTCTATTAAAGTTACACTTTTAATTCAAATCATTACAGAACGTTTAATTTAAATAAATAAAATTTTGGGTAATTGATTAACAATACAAGAAAATTTACAAATTTTTTTTTAAGAATTCAAACGCCACAGTTTTTAAATAAATGAATAAAATGCCTGTTAAAATTTTTGGGCTGTTACAATGAATCTTGAAATTTTACTTATTAAGATATGTGTAACAACCTCGTATTTTGGACCATTCGCATCCGCACATGTCGGACTTGAATAATTCAAAATACCGAATTGTTAAATTTGGCAAAACTGAACATATATAGTAAATAAAGTAATCACAGATCATAGACACAGAGTAATAATATGCAGCGGAAGCAAAAGATAGTAGTTCATGAAGCTACTATATAAATATCAGAGTTAAATAAGGTACAACAGATGTCTCGAATACAATAATCAAATACAATATTAGAATACAATCACTGGAATCAACTGGATATCTGAAAGCTGGATAGATAGCTGGATCTCCAAGCGAAGCTCCAACTCCAAAGGTGAGTCTCGAATACTAGTACACTCAGTCTGACCCGAGCGTAAAGCAAAACACAAAACACTCGAGTCAGGATTAACATTCTTATATCAATAAATCCAACTCAAGTGAAATAACAATTGAAATACAAGTAACTCAAAGGATGTTTGGAATAACCATCCATTAAGGATCCATTAAACTATCTACTATGTAGTAGTGTACGATAAGTAGATAATGCCTATCAGTAATATAAGATATCAAAATAGTGTTAAGGCGTTACCATTATCCCCCTTAACACATTTTATATAAGCGTTATAGTCTATACAGCACTGTAAACTCCACCGTAAACTAGTGGGATATCAGGGAGTACTCCATAGGTATAACACAAAACAAATCGTAGTGGTCGCGTATAAAGGGATACAAGTATGACAAGGCACATGAGGCAATACCCAAGATAGTGAAACTACCGTTTGCCTGATCCAGACTGGTGAGAACGCATCGTCGCAGCGACCGCAACACCGCGAAACAACACTCCCAAATCAAGGGTTCACCAATCGACAACAAGTAATGAGTAGTTTTCGAAGAAGTGTGTTCGCTTGAGGTAGCTGACCTCCATTGGCCCGGCACGACTCCTGTTTTAGTCATTTCCAATTTGACACAAGTGTCAAGGCTATCCATTATCGTTCTCTTTCTTTAGTCATCACGTACATCATTCCAACCAATTCATTCTGGATCACACTCCGCGTATAGTTATTAAAGTGGTTTTCGGTTTAGACAGAGAGTATGTCCATAACTGATTCCGGTCTCTTTAATAACTTACGTGATTATTACACCGATTGGTCGTTTAATATATTTCAAAAAAGAATCAATTACAATTTCAACTAGAATTTGCAAATCAACATTTCATTTTTCTTCCAAAACCAATTTCCAAAATTTACGTTTCAAAACATCCAAATTACCATTTCGAAATCTTCTGATTCAATTCCAATTTCTTTTTAAAACAATTCAAATATTGATTCAAGTTCGTATGTAAGTTTCATTCCGAAATCATTTGAATCAATTTAATTCAACATTCAAATCAATCTTAAATTCATTTATCGATTTCATTCAATATTCGTTAAGTTAATTTATCATTCAAAACAACTTCTATTTAACTTCCAATTTATTAAATCAATTACTTAAGTTCAACTCCATTATATCAAAACTTACAAATTGCATTAAATTAAATTCATCAAATCAATTTCTTTACATTTCAAATCTTACATTAATTTCAATAAAACACATTTGCATTTCTTGATAAAGAAATTCAACTTCACATATTCATTTACTTAGTTACAATTTCAAAGCTCAATTAAATAAGAACTAAATTTCACTATTTAAAAGTTCAAATTTAATTATCAAAGAATTCAATTTAATTTAATTATTAAATAATTCAATCTCATTAAATTATTAAATAATTTCAAAACTTAATTCAATCGTTTCTTAAATTAAACAACATTCTTTCATCAATTTTGTTTCAGATTATTAAATATTCACATTTAAATTTCATTAAAATTCAATTTCCAACTTCGTTTCAAAACCATAATATTTATTCAAATAAAATCTTCATTTTATTTTTAAATCAAATTATTGACCAATCGGGTTTTATTTAATTTTCTATCCTAGGCCAAGTTCATTTGGGTATTTATCATTTCAACCCGATTCCAATTCAATTCAAAATCAAAGCATATCAAAGGGAACTTGCAGTGTGATAACTGGGATGGTGTCAAAGTAAATAAACAAGCAATAACAACAATCAATATCAATCCAATAATCAATTCAAATAATCCCGAAATAATCGTATTAATTCACATTGTTGTTTGTGCAAATTAATATAATTATTTCTAGAATCTACACTATCATTTCATGTAGATTAAAGATTATTACATTAATATTTAAACGGTTCTTCAATTGTCATTCGATTTCAATTTTAACACTACAACAATTAATCAAATATACGTTCAATGGTTCAAAGTGTAATTATCACTATTTTACATGTCAATTAATTTACAATTAAAAGGGGTCATATTCAACTAATCAAATTCAACATATGTGTCGATTCAAATTTTAATTATCCTACGTCAATTTCAATTTCATATTATTTATCACTTACAACATTAACAATTTAACGTCAAATGTCAACATCAAACAATCAATCATTTATCAACCAAACTGGATTATCATTGTATAAATAATAGATAATGGTGTCAGATGTCACAGGTGAACTGATACAGGTAATAGCATATATAACTGTGTAATTAACTAACAGCAGCATATTTCAATTGTCGTTTCAATTGAAATCAAATTTAATAAATAAAAGAACGTTAATCGTGAGTGATTGCTCACCTTCCGAGGCTAGCGATATTCGACAACCAAGTTACGAACCCCAAAGCAAAACTAGATGAACGCGATTCGACGAAGAACCAGGCACGACGGACAAAGCTGATAGATGTAAATCGATGAGAATCAAATTGGTTTGATAGAACCAGAAAAAAAATCTATATACTATTATCAATATTAAATTTGAAACAAATACTAAAATAATACTTGCATATAATTAAATTCATTGCTTTAATTAAGCACAAATATTAAAATATGGTTCATATGTATATTACAAAATATATACTAGTATATTACTATTCGCAGCAACACTATAAATACTTACGTATTATATTCCTAGTACTAATATAACCTAAAACCAATGTATGCAAATAGTACTGCAACCATATATATGTGCATGCGGCTAATCTACTGTAACGACCCAGAATTTTGGACCATTCGCGTCCATTATAAGTGTATAGGTAGACACTCATGCCGGATTTGAATTGCTCAAAATACCGCGTTGTTAATTTAAATTTGGCAAAACTGAACATATACTGTAAATAAATAATCACAGATCACAGAAACAGAGTAATAAATGCAGCGGAAATAAAAGAGATTAGTAGTTCATGAAGCTACTATGTGAATATATAAAATACATCAGAGTTTACAACAGAAGAGTAATACGATACATCAGAGTTAAACCAGATACAAATCAAAATACGTTACTGGAATCATTGAATGCTGAAAGCAGAATAGATGGCTGGATCTTCAAGCAAAGCTCCAACTCCAAAGGTGAGTCTCGAAAGCTGAACCACTCAGTCTGACCCGAGTGTAAAGCAAAACACAAGACACTCGAGTCAGGATTAACATTCTTATATCAATAAATCCAACTCAAGTGAAATAGCAATTGAAATACAAGTAACTCAAAGGATGTTTGGAATAACCATCCTTTAAGGATCCGTTAAACTATCTACTATGTAGTAGTGTATGATAAGTAGATAATGTCTATCAGTAATATAAAAGATATCAAAATAGCGTTAAGTCATGGCCCATTCCACCCTTAACACATTTTTATTCCCAAAAGCATATACAAGACCGTAGTTTCCCCAAAACCGGAAGTCACCAAAGGGCAATCCATATACTAAAGGTACAAATCAAAATCGTAGTGGTCGCGCATAAATGGAATACAAGTATGACAAGGCACATGAGGCAATACCCAAGGTAGTGACACTACCGTTCGCCTGATCCGGACTGGTGAGAACGCAACGCCGCAGCGCCCGCAACACCGTGAAACAACACTCCCAAATCAAGGGTGCACCAATCGACAACAAGTATAAGTAGTTCGAAGAAGTGTGTCCACTTGAGGTAGCTAATCCTCCATTGGCCCGGCACAGCTCCTGTTTTAGTCATTTCCAATTTGACACAAGTGTCAAGGCTATCCATTATCGTTCTCTTTCTTCAGTCATCACGTACATCATTTCAACCACTTCATTCTGGATCATCACTCCGCGTATAGTTATTAAAGTGGTTTTCGGTTTAGATACAGAGTATATCCATAACCGATTCCGGTCTCTTTAATAACCTTCGAAATTATTTCACCGATTGGTCGTTTATTTATTTCAAAACCAAATCAATTTCAATTTCAATCAGAGTTTATAAATCAACATTTCATTTGTCTTTCAAAACCAATTTCCAAAATTTACGTTTCAAAACTTCCAAATTCACAATTTCAAAATCTTATAATTCAATTTCAATTTCTATTTTAAACAATTCAATATTGATTCAAATTCGTATATAAGTTTCATCTCGAAATCATTAAATAAATTTTACTTAACATTCAAATCAATTTAAACTCATTTATCGATTTCATTCAATATTCGTTAAGTTACTTTATCATTCAAAACAAATTCTATTAAATTTCCAATTCATTAAATCAATTTATTAAGTTCAACTTCATTAAATCAAAACTTCAAATCGAATTAAATTATATTCATCAGATCAAATTCTTTATATTTCAAGTCTTACATTAATTTCAATAAATCGCATTTTCATTTCTTGTTAAAGAAATTCCATTTCACTTATTTACTTTCTTAAATAATTTTCCAAAACTTACTTAATAAAGAAAACTCAATTTCAATTATTTACGAAGTAAAATCCACTTATTCAAAAGTTCAATTTTTCTTATTAAAGAATTTCAATTCAATTTAATCATTAAATAATTCAACCTTATTTAATTATTAAATAATTCAAAACTTAATTATTAAATAATTTCAAAGTTTAATAATTTCAAACTTAATTATAATTTCAAACTTAATTATTAAATCATTTCAAAGTTTAATAATTTCAAACTTAATTATAATTTCAAACTTGATTATTAAATCATTTCAAGTTTAATAATTTAAAAACTTAATTCAATCATTACTCAAATTAAACAACATTCTTTCATCGATTACATTGTAAATATTTTGTTTCAGATTATTAAATATTACAATTTTCCTTTCATTAAAATTCAAATTTCAACTTCATTTCAAAACCGTATTTTTATTCACATAAAATCTTCGTTTATTTTTAAATCAAATTATTAACCAATCGGGTTTTATTTAATTCTCTATCCTAGGTCAAAGTTCAACTTGGGTATTTATCATTTCAACTCGATTCCAATTCAATTCAAAATTTTAAAACATAACAAAGGGAACTTGCAGTGTGATAACTGGGATGGTGTCAAAGTAAATAAACAAGCAATAACAACAAACAATATCAATCCAATAATCAATTCAAATAATCCTGAAATAATCGTATTAATTCGCATTGTTATTTGTACGAATTAATATAATTATTTCTAGAATCTACACTATCATTTCATGTAGATTAAAGATTATTACACTAATATTTATACGGTTCTTCAATTGTCATTCGATTTCAATTTTAACACTACAACAAATAATCAAATATACGTTCAATGGTTCAAAGTGTAATTATCACTATTCTACATGTCAATTAATTTAACAATTAAAAGGGGTCATATTCAACTAATCAAATTTAACATATAAATCAGTTTTAAAATCGTTAACTATCCTATATCCATTTCAATTTGGCATACTATTTATCATTTAACACTAACAATTTAACGTCCAATATAAACATCAAAATCAATCAATTATCAGCCAAACTGTATTATCATCGCATAAATAATTAACAGATAATGGTGTCAGATGTCACAGGTGAACTGATATAGGCAATAGCATATATAACAGTGTAATTAACTAACAACAGCGTATTTCAATTGTCGTTTCACTTGAAATCAAATTTAATAAATAAAAGAACGTTAATCGTGAGTGAGTGCTCACCTTTCGAGGCTAGATAGATTTGACGAAGAAATGAGTTACGAAATGCAAGCACGACTTCCCAAAGCGAAGCAAAATTGGCACAAATTTGACGGACAAGCTGATAAATAGGAATTTGACGAAATAAAAATCAGAATCTGCTTGATATAGACTGAACGAAATATATATTATATTATATTATTATTAGTTTATTAAAACCAGTATTTTAATTTACGTTAAATATTAAAATTATATATATATATATATATATATGCGACTACTTACATCAAAATACAGAACTTGCTTACATTATAACGTCTACACGTTATACATTAAACCAGAGAGTTACTAACAATTGTAACATATATATACAATACCTTTATACTGTAGTACACGGTACTAAATCATAACAGCACTTTATTATAGACCTTAGGATTGTAAGTTATTTAAAATATATGTACTGATATATTTCCTTATTCTGTAATCAGCAAATCAAACTTAACAAACTATACATATATATTATACTTTAAGGTCATTGTTTATTATAAAACTCCATATAAGCTTACTTTGCTGAAATATATATATACATACAAATGAAAGTATCAAAATCGATACTTTACAACAAATCAATATATACAATTTTTATAAACTATATGAAAAACTAACTTTATAACTAATAAAATAAACACATAACTATATACTATATCTCATATATTATTTTGTTAAAGTTATAACATGATGTACACCAACCTACATACTAACAGCCTATGCATGTACTAACTCATAATAAAACTCATACAACCGACCCTATATTAATGCAGACACTAAAATAATGTATGCAGACATGTAAAAATAAATTTATAAACAAACCTTATAGATACAACTTTATAGATTAAACATCGTTTTTTCTTTCAAACTTAAGGACACATCCTATTGAACTTACCACAAAATATACCTCTGTACAAAGAAAAATTGTTATACTTACACATGAGGGGGTGAAGGAGGGCAGATGTGTCAGGAAAAGTGGCAGAACAAGCTGCGACCACGGCTGGCTTGAGGGTGATGCAGTGGGTTAAGCACGGTGGGAGGAAGCTCTCGGATCTGGGATGGCGTTGGTGGGGAGCCGGAGAGAAGAGGTTAGGTGTACCGTCAGGAGGAGGTGGTGTGGCCATGGCCTTCGCCTTCGGCTGAGGAGCGAAGGTGGCTTCGGCCTAGGCGATGGATGGAAGGAGAGAGGCAGCGGTGGTCTAGGCGTGGGCGGGCTTGGCTGAAGCCTAGGGTGGTGGCGGGTCATGTGGTAGGACGTGGAGGGGAGAAGGTTGCGTGGGTGGTCGCTTGGTGGAGGGTTTGTCACGGCCGGAGGAGATGTGGTCGAGGTTCGCTTGGTGGTGTGGGGTAGGCAAGCTGCACGTGGGCTGGAGTTAGGGCGGTGGTAGAAAAATGGTGGAGGAAAGAGATCGGCGTGAGAGAGAGAGGAACAGTTTGAAGAAAGGAAAGAAAATGAAAAATTAAATAATATACAAAGTTCTTTTACAATGCAACTAGGTATACATTGAACAGTTGGGAACAGGGAAGGTCTAAAGTTGGATTCTCAAAATATTAATAGCAAGTGCCTATTCACAAAACCCACGTATAATAATTGAAAGGTAAGGAACTTTAAAAGTTTCAAAATCGAACCGATACGGAAACGCTACACAGACTTCGCCACGTACTGGACCCCGAACACAGAAGTGAATATACCATGGAAATCAACACGACGAGACGATCAAAACGGTATACAGATATCAGCGGTAAGATTGAATTATAAAAATTCAAATTTTTCCACTATGGAAAATGTAAGAAAAACACTGAAAAATAAGATCGACGGAGCCAAAGATGTCCGAATTTGGAAAAACGACAAACTAACATTTTGCTCAGAAGATGGTTTAGAATTTTTCTATGTAAAAATATTTAGGTTTCGGAAACATTTTATTTTCAACGCTTTTTAACCGATTGAATTGAAGTGAATTTACGCGCGAAATAAATTTCCATATTTTCGAACGAAAATTTACTAGTCGCTATGTTTAACTAGACGTATTCCAAATATTAAATTTTTATTTCAAAATTTTATCGTTTAAAATTTCACAAAATTTCAACTAATTACGTTATTAAAACAGTTGAAATTTACGGATCGTTACATCTACACTTAGAGATACTTGCTGTACTATTTCCAAAAAACAAAGTATCCATGTAACATGCTTTATACTTTTCAATTTCTTAAACCATGCTTATATGTCAACTTGAAATATATTGCCTGTACGTGCTCTTACATGCTAGGTAGAGAGAGAATGAAATGCATTGTATAATTAAATATATACACACTTTAAAGTCTACCATGCTTTGATTATTTCAATATCATTTCAAAACAGGGGTATAGATAAAGTTTTTTTTTCTTTTCTTTTCTTTCTGAAATGCACTTGGTAAGCTGTAACGACCCTGAATTTTTAACAAATTAAATTGAGAATATTTAATTAATTTTAAATATTAGAACGATGATTTAATTTGAATCCCCGATATAATTTAGAAATTGCGGATTAAACTTTAAAATTTAATCTAGTGAATGTTGAATAAAAATTTGAATCTTCAATTTTAAGTTGAAGAAAAATATTTCGAAAGCTTTTAAAATTCGTATTGATAATACTGAAGATAATTAAAACTTCAGAATCGAATTTAAAATAAATGTGATCAGTTTGAATCTATATCGTTCGTATCGATATTTGAAAATAGCGTTCCGAGGCGCAGTCTCGGAATTCGACGAAACCAGTTCCATTGGGTCCGTAATATTGTATTTTTATCGGGTTTCAAATTTCGTAGCGGTTGGAGTTGTTTTGAGAGCACACGATAGTTAAACGCGTAGAAATTTAATTGAATTCAATTTTTAAAATTTAAATTTAATATTTGTCAAAATATCAGCCACGTACCTCTCCCTTACCTCACGCCTGAAAACACGCCCAAAATCACGTAAATGAATCGTGCAAACCCATACTTCATCAGATTTTTAAATATCCCTTTGTTCAAATCAAACGAAACTATATCTTCGTTAACACCCCTCTCCTCTAAACAATCTCGTTCAAAAGAAAAAAACTCTCATTCTTTCCCTTTTTCTTCCTTCATGAAAACGAACGAGTATTCGTTCGTATGAAAAAAAAAAGGCGATGGCAGCAGCCTCGAATTCGAGATGGAGGTGGGGGGAAACCTCGATCGATTTCCGGGTCTCACGATTTAGGAAGCTCGAGCATCGCAAGAACTAAGGCATAGGTCAGGGTTCGCTTCAATGTCAGTGAGGGTTGCGATCGAAGACTTGGGATGATGAGAAACGTCGCGATTCAGGGGAGGGAAGCGCACGCATCGCGAGTGGAGCGGCGACAAAATGGGGTTGCGACTGGGGCTCTCGAAGATGCGAGGGAAGGGAGTTCGTCGGGGATGGAAGGCGTACGAAAATCAAGTCTGGAATCGCGAGATGCATTTGCGGCAGAGGCAGGAGGCACTTGCGAAAATGGATTTCGCAGTAGTCTTCTTCTTCGTGATGATTGGAGATAGCAATAGCTTTCATGGTGGAGTCGCGATGGTCGTAAGCTCGAGTTCGAGCTGATGATTTTCCAGTAAGGTAACGATTTTTCTTTTATTAAATTTAATCGAATAAATGATGTTTATATATATATATTTGCAGAAAATAAAATGTTTACAGTTTAAATAAAATGAGATAAGTATAAGTATATATATGAAGTTTTAAGAAAATAAAATAGATATACAATTTATATCTGCTTGTTATTTTAAAATAAGGTATAGCATATAGATTGAAAGGAATTCAATCTGGAATTTGATATATACATATAGATTTCAAATATAATCACAGTAAGTTTATGAAACTGTTTATTTCGTAATTTATATCAAAATTTTAATTTTTACAGTAAAAGAAAAATGCAGTAAGATTTATAAAGAGATAGATTTTTAAAATATATATACACCCAAAGTTTAACAGTAAAACAAAAGAAAAAAATGTTACACCGTAAAATAAATTCGGCTATATTTAAAGGGAAGTTTTATTTAATAAAACTTATATTAATTATTTTTACCAAAGGTTGATATATTAAATTTAGTTTTGAAAAGTAAAATTTTTGTTAAATTATTAAAGGAGAAATTGGTTAATTTAAAACTATCAAAACGAAAATTTATAGTTCGATTTAATTCGAATATTAATAGATTTTATAAATTACTTATACAAGGTTAAAGTCGAGAAAAACAAACTGGATTGGAAATGGATGGCAAAATAAAAGCAAAGGTGAGATTTTTCTCACTCAAAAATATATTTGGTATTACAGTTATTGACTGATTGATTGTTTGGATGTGATATTAGATATAGTAGGATATATATCTATATATAGCAATATATACATATTGGCATATGTATATATTGGATTGATTGATTCCCGCCTCGTATAGCGGATGAGACCCTATTGCGCCGTTAGTAAGCGGATTATTTTATAAAACCCATATACCGCGATATTCCACCTCGAAGTGGAATTGGTATTGTGCTAACGTCTTTGGATGTAGGGAAACAGGTTGGAGGGATCCAACTGGACCCCTCATATTTATTGAATTTATTTATACTATGATATGAATCTGTGAATGATTATATTGATGTTATTAATCATATTGATATCTGGAAATTGTTTGGAAGCTAAAATTTAGCTGAATGGATGTTTGATATCATTGGATTCCAAAAATAAATAGTGAAATGTAATTAGCAAAGTATATTCACGATTTTGGACAGTGAATATATTATTAAGTGAAATGGATATTATTTTGGGAAAGTGATATTTGAAATGAAGTTAATTGTTTTAAACGATGTTTTAAAATATATTGAATATCGAAATCATAGATTTCAACATTTATTGTTGAAATAGACGTTTTCGAGAAAATAGAAGGAAATGATGGACTATAACACTGTTGTTATAGAAAATGATTTCCGAAAGGAAATGTTTTATGTAGTATTGGGATTTATATATCTATCTTAAAATCTGAATCCCTATACTAGTGATTTTTTGGGTCGTCGTAACGATGTTTTACGTAACATTCGTTTGACTCAAATAAATGTGTTAAAAGAATATTTTCCTTAAAGAATGAATATATACTTAATTTTTGATTTAAGTATATCGAGTATTTTCAAACGTTGAAAATAAATAGATTTGTGAAATACTTATTATTAAGTATGGAAATGCTTTTCCAAAATGAAATGAAACGTTTGAGAATTTATCCTTGTAAAGATAAATTGAAATTGAATATTGAAAACGATTTGAAAATCGAATATCAGTAGATATTCGAAAGTATAAATTTGATACGGAATTTATAAAAGAAAGCGAAGTTGTTTAAAAATAAATATTGATTTATTTTTGAAGTGTGGAAATTGATTTGAAATTGTTTTCAAATGGTTAAGTGTGGAAAATTCTATATCTAGTAAAGATATTTTTTGAAAACAAATAATTTGGAAAATTATTTGGAATCTGATGATGTTGCGCATCTTTATTGATAGTTAAATAACCGACTATCAATAATTACCTTTAGATATGGTATTTGTTGTGAATTGGATGAATTTGAATGCCGCACTTATTTTTGAATAATCGCTCACTATTCGGGTTAGCCGGGAAAGGACCATGGGGTCGTATAACCCATTCCGAATATGTGATACGTCGTTATGAATTGCATTTGAAGACCGGCGTTGAAGACCGGATATTTTTGAAAACGGAAGGATTACCGTCGAGTTACTCTACATCGGCTGATCTCCGGTTTAGAGGTTTTATCACCCTTAGTGACGGGAAGTCCTGACGTGATTGAAAATTATCCGGAATTGCAAGGGCTTCGTGAGAAGTGCCTTCGGTTCTGTTCGATCCCGGAACAGACTTGTATGGATTGTGTGTCTGACGTTACAATTTGAGATATAAAGCTGATTTCTTTCAAATACATTCCTGTTGGTGGCGGAGAATTTATTCTCTTAGCTTAACACCCTTCTCTGAGACGTACGAGCTCAGAGGTTATGTAGTTGAAATTTATCAGCGATATACTCCCAATTTGGTAACGTGACATACTGAGTGTTGCTGTGAAATGATCAGTGTTTGATCATTTGTGATATGATCATTTGTTTGATCTTATATCTTTGTGATCATAGGTTGATCATTTCGTTTGACCCGAAGCATGGCTTTGTAGAAAGCGGAGCTTTGTGGACGAGACTTCGTCGAGCCTCACACCCCGGAAATGGTCGAAACAGGAAGGATGCGGCAAGGTTCTAGGGAGTAGCGCCCCTTAGTGTATGTCATTCCTTCTGGATAGAGGTGGTATCATGGTATGGAGCCCAGATACTTAACCTATGTGGTTGCTGCATTTTTACTATGTGGTTTGTTGGAAATCGGGGATCCTCGGGAAGATCGGTTATGATCGGGGGATGGCATACGCGTGTCAGTAGTTACCTATTTTTGCAGAGGTAACCCGGCCTTGTGTTGGCAGAGATCCGGTTAGGTTCTTGGGTCGTCTATTCCAGGGACGTACCCATCGTGGACAGGAAGTTCCTTAGCCTGACCATTTGTTGGAAATCCAAAGAAACAATACGACACTTGTACGGTTTTAGTTGTAGAACCTGCCATTCACTTATGGTAGTCACCACTGTTTGGATGGTAGCTATAGTAGGCATAGTTCGGAATGTCTATGCTGGCTAAGATTTATATTATACTTTCGAACTGTTTTCTACACTATGCACTAATAATATCAAAAATGATTTGATTTTGCGTAGTAACCATCTTTGACTATCATAAGAAGAAATCTCCTCCAATTCTGCGTTTGCATTGTGTGTGTGGCGGGAGGTCTTATGGTAGTTTCATTTTCCAAAAGCATTTCGAATTGACTTTAAAAAAAAATTATTTTGTTGTTATAAAGAATAACTGTTTTACGATCTCACACCAGTCACCATGACTGACTCGGAGTTTATTGTTCCCTTCTAAACTCTGGGTGCCCACCAATTTCCACACGGGCAGCCTAGAGTTATGTTATCAGGATATTCTGGATATTCTGGAGCTTTGGAAGCAAGCTGGATGGCGTAACGTATCATCTGTATTTGTATCTGATATTATTTTATTCCGCTGTGTATTCTGTATGAGGACAAGTTTATATAACTGTCCATTGTTTGTTGTATTGAGTTGTATATTGACTATGATGATTGATGTATGTATAAAATGATATAGTTCTTTGTTTAAAGATTATTCCTTTATCTATTATATATTGTTCCGCTGCGAATGTGAGATTCTGATATTGTTTCTGTTTCTATTGTTGTTCTGTTGTTCTTCTCTTCTTCTTCTACTCTTTTCTTCTTCTTCTACCTTTTTCTTCTTTTTAAAACCATAACTTTTCGGGTTTCCGGCATTCGATAGCTCGGCAGTCGATAAAGTGAGTATCGATGTCGAATTTTCGAAAGTCGAAAATTTCGGGATGTTACATAAGCATTTTGAAAAGTGTGCATACTCACAAAAGGAAAACCTCTATTTGTTCAAAATATGTGATGCACTTAACATATTTATATGCGCAAACATGTATATCCTAAATTTACTTATTCAAAACCGAAACTAAACATGTTCTAAAATAGTACATATTAAACCCACTGTAAACTACAAATTATCCACCACAACTTATATAATCCATTATAAAATACTCATAAAGGTAATAATATATACTAATATTATATATATACTAACATAACATGCTTATATATGTTCGAGCAGGATATATATATATATATATATATATAAATTCCTATAACCTATACAATAAAACCAGCAAGCAAAAGTTTAAACAAATATGTATAACAAGTATATATGTATTCAACCCCCCAAACATATTATACGTAACTAATATACAATGCAAACACATACATGTATATCGATATACATCCATCTTCTGACATCATATATATATAACAATGAATTACCGAGCACAAGAAGGGAGATGCACGTCAGTATGTTCGGCTTCGAGTGGGAAGGCTCGACCGCTTTGGAGGGATGTTGCTCGGAATTTGAGGGAGAGGGGCGGAGCTGCTGTTGTGTTGCAAAGAAAGGGAAGGATGGGTCGGGTTCGGTGTTGGATACGGGTGAAGACGAACGGAGAGAAGCGGTGAAAAATTGGGCAGCGGTGAAGTGATGCGACATAGGCAAAATGAAGATGGAGGTTGGAAGAGATTGGGCTGAGGTTGGAGGAGTGGTGGTGGCCGACCAAGTGACGGAGGAGGGAGGCCGAGGCTGATAAGAAGGATGCTCGGACTGGTCTCGGGGTAGAAGACATGGGCGGGTGATGAGCAGAACGAGATATAATTTTTGAATGTAGTGGCAGAAACAATAGAAAATGAGTTGGAACCCGAAAGGAAATGAACCACTAATATTGAATGTAGTGGGATGACAAAGGTCAGTAATAAATTATGGGCATTAAAACAAAGTTAGTGGCTATTGGAATTATCAAGAACAACAGAAAGACATAAAAAACCCCAAAAGCTCCGAACGAGTACCGGTACGATTTATCGTTTTATCGATTTCGTTGAGTACCGAACTTCGAAACACACAAACGAATGTACTGTGGTGATCAACATGATGAGATGGTCAAAACGGTATAAAATTATCAGTGGCACGATCGAATTATAAAAATTCGAATTTTCTAATAGCGGAAAATGGAAGAAAAACGCTGAAAAATAAGATCGACGGAGCCAAAGATGTCCGAATTTGGAAAAACGACAAACTGACATCTTGCTCAGAAGATGTTTTAAAAATTTTCTATGTAAAAATATTTAGGTTTCGTAAACATTTTATTTTCATCGCTTTTTAACTGATTAAATTGAAGTAAATTTACGCGCGAAATAAACTTTCATATTTTCGGACGAAAATTTACCAGTTGCTATGTTTAACTAGACGCATTCCAAATATTGAATTATATTTCAAAATTTTATCGTTTAAAATTCCACAAAATTCCAGTTAATAACGTTATTAAAACCAGTTAATTTACGGGTCATTACATTCTTCCCCACTCAAAATTTTTCATCCCCGAAAAGGAAGGAGGTAGGAGAACAGAAACAACCAGAAAGAAAAACAGATTTGAAATATAAAATAACAATTAATTTAAACCATATAAATTCAAATTTAAATTAATTGATATTCAATAATTGATTTAATCCATTTGATTTCACTAAAACCAATCTCAACTATTTCTAAATTCATTATCTTATTATCCAATTATGTTTAATTAACAATTTCTAAAATCATAAATTAGAATAGTCTTTTTAAAAAAAATCATATTTATTCAACCAATTTAATTCTTCTTTATTCCAAATTATTGTTAAATTTATTCTACTTAATATATCTTATCCCATATATTTAACCCATATAGATTTATTTAAACCATAAAAGTTTTGATTTAAATTAATTTATATTCAATAATTAGTTTAAATTTAAAGTATTTCCATAAGTTGATTTAACTTCAATTTTGTTAATTCTTTCAGAAAAAAATTTATTATATTCATCTCATTAAATTAACTTATTATTCTATCAACTTATTAGCATTTTTTTTAAATTAAAATCTAAGTGTAAAACATTTATTATAAACACTCAAATTTTATTTATAAAAGCATTTTATATTGTATATTAGTCAATTACATTTTAACTTCTGAATAGTTTAGGTAAGTTATATTGAAATGCAATTTAGTACTATGCAAATAAAACTTTCAAATTCAATTACTTCAAGTTTAAATATTTATCCAAAGTTTAGCTTTATTTATAATTGAAAACATCCTTTAACATAATTTTAAGAATTTAATTTTCGTTTAATTTCAAACCCTTTAGAAATAATTATGTATATATTATATATATTAGATCAAATTAAATTTAAAATAATATACTCATATCTATATAAATCGAGTCATACTTAAGAAATTCTAATTTAAAATATTTTTCCAAACAAAACTGTAGCAAAGCTACAGAATAGTTTCTCCACTTTGAAACTCGAAAATGAACGTCGATGATGCGGCCGCTATCACCGAAATTATTTTCCAGCGACAAAGAGAAGAGCATTGATTTCAACATTTTAAAATTCTTTGAAACGGTTCCTATTTGAAAATATGTTCAATAATATACATTTTAAAAAAATTAAAAAAAAACCAAAGCTTGAAATTTTAGGAAATTAAATTCTCAAATTTTTACTTTAAATTCATTTAAATTTCTAAATAAATCTATAAACCAACTTTTATAATCACATTTATTTTTATGTTGGAATAGTCAATGATTTACAAAACAAATAGTGAAAATCAAATATTACCTTTCTGACCACCAATTCAGTTAACAATTCAATTTTAGAAAATTTATACTTATATATAATATAATCATACAAAACTATTTTATTTGCCAAATTTTGAAAATACAATTGTGTCAGTTTGCTCTGTTCAAGTGTTTTGAAAATCTTATCGATAGCGTTGATCAGACGAATCGATCGGAAACCCAAATCAACATCAACAACTCAAACAACACAGCATATATTAAAACGTTTATATATTAGTTTACAAATACATTTCTTTACTTGACGATACAGGAATGAATTTTCAAAATAAGGATAGGGTTTCAAATTTGATGGACTCAAATCAAAGAGAAATTTGATTCGAAGATAAGTTCGAAACAAAGATATGATGATTAAATAACAAAGTAGGAAGATTGATAAGTTTATATAAATCACGGGCAACCTTAACCGGTCGACCGTAACTTCAAGAATAGGATCGATGCAGAATTTCGAGGCAAATCAACATTCGATCTCAAGAAATAGAATTCAGCTGTAGCAGGAGATAGATAGCATCGTAAACCGAGGATACATAAATCTCCGGTAAATCAATGCCTATTGTAAAGGAATTTTTGATCCTTTACGAATCATTCGAAGATTGGTGAGACCGCCGATCTATTATAGATATCATTCAAAATGGAGTTATGGGGTGCTCCAGAATTGAAAGAAGACGAATAGTGAAGGACACGAATGAATTTCTGAACCGAGGGGAACGTTCCAAAATTCAAAGGAATTGAGTCAAAGGAAGAGATTGAAACTCGAATGAGAGTGATTCTGTAAATACATTTACCCTATATTCTGAATTTTGCCTTGAGCTACCAAAGCTCTGATACTAACTGTAACAACCCCGTATTTTGGACCATTCGCATCCGCACATGTCGGACTTGAATAATTCAAAATACCGAATTGTTAAATTTGGCAAAACTGAACATATATAGTAAATAAAGTAATCACAGATCACAGACACAGAGTAATAATATGCAGCGGAAGCAAAAGATAGTAGTTCAAGAAGCTACTATATAAATATCAGAGTTAAATAAGGTACAACAGATGTCTCGAATACAATAATCAAATACAATATCAGAATACAATCACTGGAATCAACTGGATATCTGTAAGCTGGATAGATAGCTGGATCTCCAAGCGAAGCTCCAACTCCAAAGGTGAGTCTCGAATACTGGTACACTCGGTCTGACCCGAGCGTAAAGCAAAACACAAAACACTCGAGTTAACATTCTTATATCAATAAATCCAACTCAAGTGAAATAAGAATTGAAATACAAGTAACTCAAAGGATGTTTGGAATAACCATCCTTTAAGGATCCGTTAAACTATCTACTATGCAGTAGTGTACGATAAGTAGATAATGCCTATCAGTAATATAAGATATCAAAATAGTGTTAAGGCGTTACCATTATCCCCCTTAACACATTTTATATAAGCATTATAGTCTATACAGCACTGTAAACTCCACCATAAACTAGTGGGATATCAGGGAGTACTCCATAGGTATAACACAAAACAAATCGTAGTGGTCGCGTATAAAGGGATACAAGTATGACAAGGCACATGAGGAAATACCCAAGGTAGTGAAACTACCGTTTTCCTGATCCGGACTGGTGAGAACGCATCGCCGCATCGACCGCAACACCGCGAAACAACACTCCCAAATCAAGGGTGCACCAATCGACAACAAGTAATGAGTAGTTTTCGAAGAAGTGTGTTCACTTGAGGTAGCTGACCTCCATTGGCCCGGCACGGCTCCTGTTTTTGTCATTTCCAATTTGACACAAGTGTCAAGGCTATCCATTATCGTTCTCTTTCTTCAGTCATCACGTACATCATTCCAACCACTTCATTCTGGATCACACTCCGCGTATAGTTATTAAAGTGGTTTTTGGTTTAGACAGAGAGTATGTCCATAACCGATTCCGGTCTCTTTAATAACTTTCGTGATTATTACACCGATTGGTTGTTTAATATATTTCAAAACAGAATCAATTACAATTTCAATTAGAATTTGCAAATCAACATTTCATTTATCTTTCAAAACCAATTTCCAAAATTTACGTTTCAAAACATCCAAATTACCATTTCGAAATCTTCTGATTCAATTCCAATTTCTTTTTAAAACAATTCAAATATTGATTCAAGTTCGTATATAAGTTTCATTCCGAAATCATTTGAATCAATTTAATTCAACATTCAAATCAATCTTAAATTCATTTATCGATTTCATTCAATATTCGTTAAGTTAATTTATCATTCAAAACAACTTCTATTTAACTTCCAATTTATTAAATCAATTACTTAAGTTCAACTCCATTATATCAAAACTTACAAATTGCATTAAATTAAATTCATCAAATCAATTTCTTTACATTTCAAATCTTACATTAATTTCAATAAAACACATTTGCATTTCATGATAAAGAAATTCAATTTCACATATTTATTTACTTAGTTACAATTTCAAAGCTCAATTAAATAAGAACTAAATTTCACTATTTAAAAGTTCAAATTTAATTATCAAAGAATTCAGTTTAATTTAATTATTAAATAATTCAATCTCATTAAATTATTAAATAATTTCAAAACTTAATTCAATCATTTCTTAAATTAAACAACATTCTTTCATCAATTTTGTTTCAGATTATTAAATATTCACATTTAAATTTCATTAAAATTCAATTTCCAACTTCGTTTCAAAACCATATTATTTATTCAAATAAAATCTTCATTTTATTTTTAAATCAAATTATTGACCAATCGGGTTTTATTTAATTCTCTATCCTAGGCCAAGTTCATTTGGGTATTTATCATTTCAACCTGATTCCAATTCAATTCAAAATCAAAGCATAGCAAAGGGAACTTGCAGTGTGATAACTGGGATGGTGTCAAAGTAAATAAACAGGCAATAACAACAATCAATATCAATCCAATAATCAATTCAAATAATCCCGAAATAATCGTATTAATTCACATTGTTGTTTGTGCAAATTAATATAATTATTTCTAGAATCTACACTATCATTTCATGTAGATTAAAGATTATTACATTAATATTTAAACAGTTCTTCAATTGTCATTCGATTTCAATTTTAACACTACAACAATTAATCAAATATACGTTCAATGGTTCAAAGTGTAATTATCACTATTTTACATGTCAATTAATTTACAACTAAAAGGGGTCATATTCAACTAATCAAATTCAACATATGTGTCGATTCAAATTTTAATTATCCTACGTCAATTTCAATTTCATATTATTTATCACTTACAACATTAACAATTTAACGTCAAATGTCAACATCAAACAATCAATCATTTATCAACCAAACTGGATTATCATTGTATAAATAATAGATAATGGTGTCAGATGTCACAGGTGAACTGATACAGGTAATAGCATATATAACAGTGTAATTAACTAACAGCAGCATATTTCAATTGTCGTTTCAATTGAAATCAAATTTAATAAATAAAAGAACGTTAATCGTGAGTGATTGCTCACCTTCCGAGGCTAGCGATATTCGACAACCAAGTTACGAACCCCAAAGCAAAACTAGATGAACGCGATTCGATGAAGAACCAGGCACGACGGACAAAGCTGGTAGATGTAAATCGATGAGAATCAAATCAGTTTGATAGAACCAGAAAAAAAAAATCTATATACTATTATCAATATTAAATTTGAAACAAATACTAAAATAATACTTGCATATAATTAAATTCATTGCTTTAATTAAGCACAAATATTAAAATATGGTTCATATGTATATTACAAAATATATACTAGTATATTACTGTTCGCAGCAACACTATAAATACTTACGTATTATATTCCTAGTACTAATATAACCTAAAACCAATGTTTGCAAATAGTACTGCAACCATATATATGTGCATGCGGCTAATCTACACTTAGAGATACTTGCTGTACTATTTCCAGAAAACAGAGTATCCATGTAACATGCTTTGTACTTTTCAATTTCTTAAACCATGCTTATATGTCAACTTGAAATATATTGCCTGTACGTGCTCTTACATGCTAGGTAGAGAGAGAATGAAATTCATTTAGTAATTAAATATATACACACTTTAAAGTCTACCATGCTTTGATTATTTCAATATCATTTCAAAACAAGGGTATAGATAAAGTTTTTTTTTCCTTTTCTTTCTGAAATGCACTTGGTAAGCATTTTGAAAAGTGTGCATACTCACAAAAGGAAAACCTCTATTTGTTCAAAATATGTGATGCACTTAACATATTTATATGCGCAAACATGTATATCCTAAATTTACTTATTCAAAACCGAAACTAAACATGTTCTAAAATAGTACATATTAAACCCACTGTAACTACAAATTATCCACCACAACTTATATAACCCATTATAAAATACTCATAAAGGTAATAATATATACTAATATTATATATACTAACATAACATGCTTATATATGTTTGAGCAGGATATATGTATATATATATATATATATATATATATTCCTATAACCTATACAATAAAACCAGCAAGCAAAAGTTTAAACAAATATGTATAACAAGTATATATGTATTCAACCCCCCAAACATATTATACGTAACTAATATACAATGCAAACACATACATGTATATCGATATACATCCATCTTCTGACATCATATATATATATATATAACAATGAATTACCGAGCACAAGAAGGGAGATGCACGTCAGTATGTTCGGCTTCGGGTGGGAAGGCTCGGCCGCTTTGGAGGGATGTTGCTCGGAATTTGAGGGAGAGGGGCAGAGCTGCTGTTGTGTTGGAAAGAAAGGGAAGGATGGGTCGGGTTCGGTGTTGGATACGGGTGAAGACGAACGGAGAGAAGCGGTGAAAAATTGGGCAGCGGTGAAGTGATGCGACATAGGCAAAATGAAGGTGGAGGTTGGAAGAGATTGGGCCGAGGCTGGAGGAGTGGCGGTGGCCGACCAAGTGACGGAGGAGGGAGGCCGAGGCTGATAAGAAGGATACTCGGACTGGTCTCGGGGTAGAAGACATGGGCAGGTGATGAGGAGAACGAGATATAATTTTTGAATGTAGTGGCAGAAACAATAGAAAATGAGTTGGAACCCGAAAGGAAATGAACCACTAATATTGAATGTAGTGGGATGGCAAAGGTCAGTAATAAATTATGGGCATTAAAACAAAGCTAGTGGCTATTGGAATTATCAAGAACAACGGAAAGACACAAAAAACCCCAAAAGCTCCAAACGAGTACCGGTACGATTTATCGTTTTATCGATTTCATTGAGTACCGAACTTTGAAACACACAAACGAATGTACTGTGGTGATCAACACGACAAGATGGTCAAAACGGTATAAAATTATCAGTGGCACGATCGAATTATAAAAATTCGAATTTTCTAATAGCGGAAAATGGAAGAAAAACGCTGAAAAATAAGATCGACGGAGCCAAAGATGTCCGAATTTGGAAAAATGATAAACTGACATCTTGCTCAGAAGATGGTTTAAAAATTTTCTATATAAAAATATTTAGGTTTCGTAAACATTTTATTTTCATCGCTTTTTAACTGATTAAATTGAAGTAAATTTACGCGCGAAATAAACTTTCATATTTTCGGACGAAAATTTACCAGTTGCTATGTTTAACTAGACGCATTCCAAATATTGAATTATTTTTCAAAATTTTATCGTTTAAAATTCCACAAAATTCCAGTTAATAACGTTATTAAAACCAGTTAATTTACGGGTCGTTACAATATGTTTTGTTTACACTGGGTTTTTATTCATTCATTTATCATTTACCCAAAATCTATTACAAAAGTGTATATAAGTAACGGTATAAATTATTTTATTTTGAAAAGGTATAAAATCTATTTTAAAGAACAAAAGTGAAATAAAGGTTGTTGTGAATTTATTCAATTAAACTAACTGATTTGAAAACTAGAAAAAGATTTAGATTCCGATGAACGTAAATTTATAACCAAAATATGCATTTTAGAGTTTAATTATGTATATGAAGAGAGAAACCTTCCATTCTTTCTCTAATCAAATTGATTGATTAATTAAATGTCATTAACAAGCTATTTATTCATGGCATGGAATGTAACTATGTCCAAATGTATTCTACAGTAAATTATGTAAGTGCAATATACTAGATTGTGTACAAAGATGATATTTCCTTCATATATATCTTTATTGGTCATAGTATTATTATTAAAAACATATACGTATATGTATATATATATATATATATATACTAGACTTATACATATAAATGTGTTAAAATTAAGTTTATCAAATTTATGAGCCTAAAATTAAAGACAATAATTTTGAACCTAATCTCCAGATTAAAAGGGTTTAAGATTAAAAAGTTATAACTTTGCATACAAGTCCATCTTATAAATCTTAAGTCAAATTAACGCACACAAATATGTATATACAAATCACTGTAAATAATGTCTTAAACTTAATACAACATTTTTATGTTAAAATTTATAACTTAGTAAATTCTTTAATATTAAGCAACAAATTAAGGTCTAACGTTAATTTAAAAGGAAATAAAAGGAATCATGATATTTTGCAATAAATTCAAGTTATTTTTATAAAGAAGCCCCAAATTATTATTATTTTTTAACAAAACTTATTAACTTAAAATTTTAATTATTGAAAATTTTACGGGTCGTTACACTCTCCCCCACTCAAAAAATTTCATCCTCAAAAAGGAAGAAGGTAGGAGAATAGAGACACCCTGAAAGAAAACTAAATTGAAACTCAAAATAGAATCATTGATTTAAACCATTATAAATTCAATTTAAATTAATTAATATTCAATAATCGATTTAATCCATTTGATTTGTACTGAAGTTAAATCAATCTTAACTATTTCCAAATTGATTATCTTATTATCCAATTATTTTGAAATTAACAATTTCTAAAATCATAAATTTGTATAATCATTTATAATAATCATCTTTTATTCAACCAATTTAATTCTTCTTTATTCTAGATTATTATTAAATATATTCTACTTAATATATCTTATCACACATATTAAGTAGATTACATTTATTATAACTATTTTAATTTATTTTTAATTCCCTTAACATCATGTATATTGTAAATCATTCAATTAACCTTTTAGTCTATTTATCTATGTTAATCTTTTTATAACTAAAATTTAAGTGTATAATATTTATTATAACCACTCAAATTTTATTTATAAAAATCTTTTTATATTGTATATTATCCAATTACATTGTTAACTTCTAAAATTAAGGTAAGTTATATTGGAATGCAATTGAGAATTATACAAATAAAACTTTCTAAAATTTATATACAATATAAACATTCTAATTTAATCATTTCAAGCTTGAATATTTATTCAAAATTTTGATTTTTTTTATATACTTGAATTTATTATTTAAGTTAAAATTTAAGAATAAAATTTCTGATTCTTTTCAAACCATTTAGAGATAAATAAATGTATGCAGAAAATTTGTCAAATCAAATTTTAAATCATATATCTATATATATTATAAATCAAATCATCTTTTAGAAATTCAAATCAATTAGATTTCCCAAAACAAAGCTGTAGCAAGACTACAGAATGGTTTCTTCACTTCGAAAATCGAAAATGAACGTCGATGATGCCGCGGTCATCACCGAAATTATTTTCCAGCAACAAAGAGAAGAGCACTAAAATTTTAAAACTTTAAAAATTCTTTGGAAACAAGTTTCTATCCAAAAATACTTTAAATAATATATCCCTTTTTAAAACTTTAAACCAAAGTTCGAAATAATCGGAATTTAAATTCTCAAATTCTTGTTTTAAATTCATTTGAGTTCCCAAATCAAATTTATAAACAACTATTTATAAATTCATTTATAGAATGATAAATCAAATATTATCATTTCAAATAATCAATTTAAATCAATTTATTAAGTTCCATAATATTTACTTATATCAATATTTATTTCATTAACCCAATTTTAAAATAATATTGTGTCAGTTTGTTCTGTCAAAGTGTTTTAGAAATCTTATCGATAGCGTTGACTAGACGAATCGATCGGAATCCCAAATCCACATCAACAACTCAAACAACACAATATATAAAACAAAACATAGATTTACAAGTATAATTCAAAATGTTTGGAGATATTTTGGAAACAAAACAAGATGATTAATTATCAAAATATGAAGATGGATAAGCTTAGATAAATCGCGGGCAACCTTAACCGGGTCAACCGTGACTTAATGGATAAGATCAAATGTGGATGTTTCTGGGGTAAATCTACATCTGATCTCAAGAGATAGAGTTTGGAATAACAAAAGATATTAGCATCTAAACCAAGGATAGATATAAATCTCTGGTGAATTGATGCAAATTTGTAAAGGAGTTTCCTCCTTACCAGAAAATTAGAATATTGGCGAGACAGCCAATTCACTATAAAGATCATTCGAAGTGGAGTTATGTGATACTCCAAAATCAAAAGAAGATGAATAGTGAGGGACAAGAATGAATTTTGGAACCGCAGGGAACGTTCCAAAAATTCAAAGGAAATTCGAATCAAGAGGAAAAGATTCAAACTGGAACGAAAGTGATTCTGTAAATAAATCTACTCCATATGCTGAGTTTTGCCTCAAAACCAAAGCTCTGATACCAACTGTAACAACCCGATATTTTCAACCATTCGCATCCGCACATGTCGGACATGAATTGCTCAAAATACCACGTTGTAAATAAAATTTGGCAAAATCTCAGAATATACAGTAAGTAAATATAATCACAGATCACAGACACAGAGTAAAATAATGCAGCGGAAGTAAAAGAAATAGATGTTCATGAAGCTACTATATAAATATAGAAGAGTTACATAAGATAACAAAAGAAATAGAGGACAACAGAAGTCTCAATAAAATAACCAAGTACAAGCTGAGTAGGACAACGGAACTGAAGTAGATAGGGCAAGACAAGCAAATAATCTCCAGCGATTCAAATCTCCAAGAGAGTGGAAACCCAAATCTGTGAATAACTCAGGCTGACCCGAGCGTAAAATAAAACATAAACACTCGACTCAGGACATACATACTTATACAATGTAAACCAACTCAAGTGAACTGTAATAAGGGTACAAGTAACTTAAAGAATGCTTGGGATCGCCCATTCTTTAAGGATCCGTTAAACTATCTACTATGTAGTAATATTCGCTATTATAATAATGTCTAATCAGTAAAGTATAATCATATATAAAATAGCGTTAAGGGGATGGAGAACCTTAACGCGGTCGGATCTTTAAAACCAAAATCGTAGTGGGCTCGATATGGTAGGTGACACGGCACACAAGGCAATGCCAGGGTAGATATACCAATTACGCACACGGACTGATGGATACGCATAGCAGCCACTACCGTTCCACCTCTAACAACACTCCCAAATCAAGGGTGGCCACCAAAAATCACAAAGTAATAGAATGGTATCGAAGAAATGTGTCTGAGAAGAGGTGCTACCTCACTGGTCCGAGATCGCTCCTGTTTTAGCCACCTTATGCCAACTCACGGGAGTTGGGTCCACGTATATACCTTAGGATCGTCGCCACCATCCTACTTCATTCTGGAAACTCCACCGCGTACACAGTTGTCAAAGTGGTTTTCGGTATCGACAGAGAGTTTGTCCATATCCGATCCCCGTCTCTTTAACAACCAATCGTTATTATAACCCGTGGTCATAAATTTAAAACAATTTATATCAAAATACTTCAAATTAAACCATTTAAAAACAAAGTCATTATTCTTTTAAATCAAATATTAAATTCCCAAAAATTTAGCCTTTTCTGAGTTCATTTATTCACTTAAAACAATAAAACGTTAAAATTTCAGCTTTCACAGCATTTAAAAAGTGCTACGGTAAGTTATATTTGAAAACAATTTAATTCAGCAAAGACATCATTTATAAACTGCTATAACAGTTCAATTTTAAAACAAAATCATATTTCAGCCTACTGCAGCTTTTAACAAGTGCTACATTTTCCCTTTTATTAGTTCCAGGTTAAATTTTACTTCCTGCTACAACAGCACTTACCAAGTGCTATCATAGCCTTAGTTCATTTTAGTCTTTCGGTTCATTTATATAACCACAGCACTTAACAAGTGCTGCAGATTCTACATAGTTCAGAATTGGTTCATTTCCAAAAATGGTAGCATTTCTGAAGTGCTATAAATCAAATTTCCAGGTTTTAAGTGCAATTCCAGCCATAAATAAACTTCCATTTAAATCATTTAAACTTATAAAAATCATATTTTTTTCACATTAAAAACGTTCATTTAAAACCTTTAACTTATGATTTCTAAAGAGAAGTTTTACAAAAATAAAATCAAAAATTTACAAAGTTCACTTATTAAATTCAAGTGTGTAAATTCCCATTTTCATTTAAACAATTCATTTCAACACTTAAACTTAAATCTCCATTTTTCACCATTTTAAAACTTAATTACTTAAGTTTCCTTCTTTTCTTTTTAGTCAGATTTCAAATTTAAGTTACACTTTAAAATCAATATTTTTATCCATTTATTTACATTTATCGCATAGAAAAATCATTTCTACTCTAAATAAATCATTTTAAAAATTCAATTTAAATCAATTTAAATATTATTACAAAAATTTAAAAATATTTAAAGGTATCCAGAAAAATGCAGAAAATAACCATGGGTCTGTATAATATTTTCTAGCCTAAGTTAAGTGATACGGATAATATATCATTTCAATCCGTAGTTTACAAAGAAAAATCCGGGTTTTATCATTTCAAACCCGCAATCCCAAGTAAATAAAATTTAATCGAGAATCGCTCAGGCCTATCATTTCAGCCCATAACAATCTTCCCTTATTCTAAAGTCCGTTCGGTTATGTATCATTTCAACCCATAGTGATTCTATTCTACAGGGAACTTGCAGTGTGATTTAACAGAATAGAATAACAGTAAAATAAGAACAAAATATAACAGATGATATGTTATGCAATTTTAACCAGTTTACAATATATATAAATAATCACAGGTAATTATAACATCATTTTTTTTTCTACACATTCAGTTACGGTCGTTTCACAATCATATAAGTATGAATATTCGTGTGAGATTTACTCACCTCTACGAAGCTGGAGATTCGATTCAAAAGGAAATACGCTATCTATCGAAAAGCACACGGAAAGAACGATCAGTTGTTAGAGGATGCACCAACTAGATTCAAATCTAAAGTCAAAAAGAATAAATAAAACAAATCTAAGAATGCAAACAAATAACTATTTTATTCAAATGAAGCAAACAAAACGAAAAGAACAAGTTGAATACTAAAAAGAAATAGCTCGACCACTTCACCATATTCAAGATTTTAAAGGCTCGGAGGGATTATAGGCTGAGACTTCAACAATACAAAGGTGACAAAACAAATTTTTGTTCATTTCTTTTTTCAAAACAAAGGCCAGGTGGACATATAACTTCAAAATTTACAAAAGCTCGACCACTTTCAAAAATAGACTATAACTTCAAAACAAAGGTGACAAAACAAATTTTGTTCATTTCTTTTTTTCTAAAACAAAGGCCAGAGGGGATAGATTATAACTTCAAAACAAAGGCTCTGTGGAAAAACTATAACTTAAAAATACAAGGTGACAAAAGCACTTTTATTTTTTTTCAAAACAAGGCTCGGTAGAAATAATACAAGGTGACAAAAGTCGTTTCTTTTTATCAAAGCAGAGGCTCAACATGGTTATGGTCAGGCGTGGGGTTCATGGTGGCGTGGGGTTTGCTTGATGGTGGAGGAAAGTGGAACGACAAGGGGACGTGGTTGCAGGGGTTCGGTCTGGAGGAGTTAGAGCCGTGGGTTTTGTGGTGGTTTCTGGGCTGGTCATGGTGAATGGGGTTGGAGCATGGGTTGGAGCAACAACATTATAATGCAAAAAAATGAGGCAGGGGAAACAACAAAACAAAACAACAAAATGAAAAAGAAAGCATGCTGTCTTTACCTTTGAGATGCTCACGAAAATTTTGATAGAAGCTAAAGTGAAATATTATGGTCTGGGAATTTGGACGTGGTATATATTAACAGCTATTCACTGATTTATGGAGAGAAGGCAATTTAATGTTTTGAACGGTAGAGGCCATCAAAGGAAATTAAGGCATTAAATTATATTAATAGATGGAAACGTATGGAAGGCAAAAAGGATGGAATAATCTTTCACGTGCAAGATTTAAGGCAAGATTTTGGGCAAGATTTTGAATTCTCAAAAGAGAATATACGGTTGAAACTTTGCCTTGTTAACGCAAAAAAATCAAATAGGCAAAGAAAAGGCAAGAGCAACAAATGAACATATGCCCAAAGTAAGTTCAAATTTATTTGTTTCTCTTATTAAATAAATTTTAAAATGATAATGTTTCAATTAGGAAAAAACCCATCACTTTAAACCAAAATTTAATAGCTATTATACCATAATTAATAAAATTTAATTTAGCTTCATCCAATTGATTGTTTAATATAAAGTTAAGAAACGGATGTAAATATACGTAAAGAAATGTAAAGTTAAATTTTCCGTTTCACACTAATTATTACTAACTTTTAAAGGTATACAACAAATCTGACCAAAACAAAAGTGAAACAATAGTTACACAATTGTATACAGTTCAAGATGAAAATTTTGCAGTTTAGAATTATAAAATTAAAAATTTTAAAATTTCTATTAAAGTTACACTTTTAATTCAAATCATTACAGAACGTTTACTTTAAATAAATAAAATTTTGGGTAATTGATTAACAATCATTACAAGAAAATTTACAAAATTATATTTTTAAGAATTCAAACGCCACAGTTTTTAAATAAATGAATAAAATGCCTGTTAAAATTTTTGGGCTGTTACAATGAATCTTGAAATTTTACTTATTAAGATATGTTTTGTTTACACTGGGTTTTTATTCATTCATTTATCATTTACCCAAAATCTATTACAAAAGTGTATATAAGTAACGGTATAAATTATTTTATTTTGAAAAGGTATAAAATCTATTTTTAAGAACCAAAGTGAAATAAAGGTTGTTGCAAATTTATTCAATTAAACTAACTGATTTGAAAACAAGAAAAAGATTTAGATTCCAATGAACGTAAATTTATAACCAAAATATGCATTTTAGAGTTTAATTATGTATATGAAGAGAGAAACCTTCCATTCTTTCTCTAATCAAATTGATTGATTAATTAAATGTCATTAACAAGCTATTTATTCATGGCATGGAATGTAACTATGTCCAAATGTATTCTACAGTAAATTATGTAAGTGCAATATACTAGATTGTGTACAAAGATGATGTTTCCTTCATATATATCTTTATTGGTCATAGTATTATTATTAAAAACATATACGTATACGTATATATATATATACACTAGACTTATACATATAAATGTGTTAAAATTAAGTTTCACAAATTTATGAGCCTAAAATTAAAGACAACAATTTTGAACCTAATCTCCAAATAAAAAGGGTTTAAGATTAAAAAGTTATAACTATGCATACAAGTCCATCTTATAAATCTAAAGTCAAATTAACGCACACAAATATGTATATACAAATCACTATAAATAATGTCTTAAACTTAATACAACATTTTTATGTTAAAATTTATAACTTAGTAAATTCTTTAATATTAAGCAACAAATTAAGGTCTAACGTTAATTTAAAAGGAAATAAAAGGAATCGTGATATTTTGCAATAAATTCAAGTTATTTTTATAAAGAAGCCCCAAATTATTATTATTTTTTAACAAAACTTATTAACTTAAAAATTTAATTATTGAAAATTTTACGAGTCGTTACATTTTACAATTTTAATGGAAATTAATATTTTTATTTTTAACCTAGACTTATGAAAAAGTAATGGTATTTTACGATTTATTATAAATAAATTGTTCGATTTGAATTAATTTGGATTCAAAAGTAAATGGATATGGTTAATCAAGAATTAATAAAAATCGAATGTGTGAATTATTTTGACATCTGTTATAGGCCGTTAAATTGGTTAATGATCTATATCATGACTAAATTCTATTGGAGATTTAATTCAATTATTCTCGTCTGTGACATCAACTGACCATTCGGGTTAAAATAATTGGGTTAAAATGATGATACGTCCTATTTGAAATAAACGGTTGTAATAAATTGTCATATTTGAATGTTGTCACCCTAAATAATAAATTTATTTACTTTAAACGATTTACCTCTTGAAGTAATCACTTGGATTCGAAGATACCGGGATCGTATATCAGCGTTATCCGAAACCACTTCGATTTGAACCTTTACGGGTTTGATTTTAGAGTCTAATAGGTTGGAGTTGGATAAATAAGTGAATTTGAATATTTTTAAAAAGAGCAATTGTACTTGGGTATTATCGATTTTTGTAACAAGTGTTTGGTTATAATCAGATTGAAACTCGTCGTGTTGTACGAGTTTCCCTTGTTTTTTTTGAAGGATTTGTATAACTTAAGTATTTTCAAATTGAGCTGGTTTTACTCACGCTGGTTTCTAGCCTGACTCGGGTGTTACTTTATTGTAATGCTCGGGTCAGACCGAGTATTGCAGATCTTCAGGTTGGGACGCTTTGGAGCTCAGGAGACGAGCCGGATGGAAGAGACGTATTGAGTATATTCCGCTGTGTATATACGCTATTTTATCCAGTAGTTGAGGACAAGTTATTATAACTGTCCAGATTTATTTGTTGATGAGTGTACTCTGATATTTTGTATGTATGTTGACAATTACAGCTTTTCTTTGTATAAAATGTTGTTATTTCATATTATAATTTGGTTCCACTGTGATTGTGACGTTCTGTGCTGTTGTTTCTGTTTCTTCTTCTATCTCGTTTTCTTCTTAACCCTAACAGCCTCGTATTTTTGGCACTCGACTGCTCGACACTCTATATAGTGAACGTATTAGTGTCAATTTTCGGGGTCAAAAATCTTCGGGCCGTTACACTTTCAATCAATAACTATTCATTGTATTCATATTTTGTTGATTACAATTCCTTGCATTTTCATATAGTTGATTTGATTTCAATTTATTATCATTTGTTACAAAAAAATTCTTTCAAAAAAATTTATTTTATTTAACTCGTTTATTTTATCCATTTATCTTCAGTTAAGTTGATTCCACTTAAAATTCAATTTTAACTATTCTTAAGTTCATACTTATTTACTTAAATAGCATTCTCTATTTTTTTTTAATTCATTTCACTTACATTTCTTATAGCATTCCATTAAATGTAAAACCATTTATTATAACAACTCAACTTTTATTTATAACTTCCCTTAACAAAATATTTTATTTCTGACATCTTATTACTTACATTTATTGTATATTATTTAATTACATGTTCTCATTACATTTAAACTTTTTCTAGGTAAGTTATATTAATGTTTCTAAGTGTAATTAAACACTAAACAAATTTACCTTTTATTTACAACATTTCCTATTAAGTGAAATTTAGTTTGAACATTTTTATTGATACCAACTATTTCAAGTTATTTAAATTTTATTTTCATCCTAGACCCTTCAATTATTCAAAATTTTGCATCATTTTAATAGTTGAAAACCACTATTTAATAAAATACTTAAACATTCAAATTTCCAGTTTCACTTCAAACCATTTTGACACAAATATACATACATATATATATATATATATATTATACATCAAATCATACTCAAGAGATTCAGATCAAATCCTTTTCAAAACGAAGGTGTAGCAAAGCTACTAAGTGGTCACTCCACTCTGACACTCGAAAATGAATGTCGATGATGTTGCAGTCATCACTGAAATTATTTTCCAGTGACAAACGAGGATAATACAGACTCACTTCTTTTAAAAAGATTTCCATTCGAAAATACTTTCAAATAATATGATTTCAAGACTTTGAAAACCAAATTTGAAAAGCACTAGAAATTAAAGTCTTAAATTCTTTAATTAAATTCATTTATTTCCAAATCAAATTTATAAACCATGTTTAAAATTATACAACAATAATTAATAGTTTAGGAATGTTGACAAAACAATAAATGATAATCTAGTATTATCATTTCTAACAACCAATTCATTTAGAAATCTAATTTCATAAAATTATACTTTTATAAATGAATTATAACCATACATAAAATCATTTTATTTACCAATCTCGAAAACAATATTGTGTCAGTTTGCTCTGTTCAAGTGTTTTGGAATTCCTGTCCATAGCGTTGGCCAGACGAACCAATCGAAACCCCAAATCAACTTAACAATTCAAACAAAACAATATAAAATATTTTATATTAACTACAAATACACTCCCTCACAGGATGATTTCGAATGGATTTAAATCAAGATAGGGGTTCAAATTTAGGGGGATCCAAATCAGAGGGATTTCTACCTAAGAGAAGAGGCTCGAAAGGAAGATAAGATTATCAAATTGCAAAAGAGGAAGACAGATAGGCTTATATTAATCGCAACTACCTTAACCGGGTCAACCGAGACTTAGAAAAATGAGAATATCATCAATGAAAATGGGGACAAACTCATTGAGAACATCGCGGAAATGTGATTCGTAAGATCAACAAAAAAGGCGTGAGCAATGGTTAATCCATAAGGGATGACTAACCATTTATAAAAACCATTCATCCGGGAGGGAGGACAACAGGTCAAGCTCCAGGAATAAGATCGATGCGGAATTCAATTTATAGCTTGGGAAGGTGGAGGAGTGATTTCACCCAAGACATCCGAAAAGAGTTGGAAAACAGGTGTGGAGTCAAGATCACTAGGCCGAGGATCGAGCGGATTGATGAAACTGCCTGCATAATCCTGAGGAAACCGACATTCGATAAGGTAATTATCCGAGTCGTCTACTAGAGAACGGTTTGGCTTAGTAAGGGATAACAGCATCCAAAACCGAGGAAATAGAAATCTCTGGTGAATCGACGCTTGTTGTAAACGAGTTTCACCCCTTAACAAATCGTATTAAGGTTGGTGGGACCGTCGATGGGATTACACACAAGGATGAAGTTGATAGTTGAGGTTGGAGCTATAGGATGCTCCAGTATCAAAGAACATGAGCAAGATAAGCCAAGAATGGATTTTGGAACAAAAGGGGAGTTCCATAATTCAAAGGAAATCCGAATCAAAGAGGAAGAAATTCAAGCTCGAACGAAGATGATTCCGTAAGTAAATTTTACTCCGTATGCTAAGTTTTGCCTAAACCTGGCTCTGATACCAATGTAACGAACTGGCATTTCAAACCATTCAAATCGACAATCATCCACTCATGTCAGACTTGAATTGCTCAAAACAATAGATTGTTAATTTATATTTGGCAAAACTCAACATATACAGTAAATAAGTAAATCGCAGAATCACAGACACAGAGTTTACAACACTAAGAAGTGGAATAGATAAATAGTAGTTCATGAAGCTATTATAAACATCAGAGTCTGAAACAAAATACAACAGAATCTCAAATACAAATGAATCGGTAATACATAAGCAACTGACAAGTCTGAACATAAATGACTAGAATAAACTGAAATAACTGAAAGCTTTGTAGATAGATCTTCAAACAAAGCTCCAATCTCCAAAGGTGAGTCTCAAATGTTGTGACACTCATTGTGACCCGAGCATAAGGAAAAACACAAAACACTCGAGTCAGGATTAACATTCTTATACCAGTAAATTCAACTCAAGTGAAATGTCAACTGAAATACAAGTAACATAAAGGTTGTTTGTGATTTCCATCCTCTAAGGATCCGTGGAACTATCTACTATGTAGTAATATACGCTATTGTAATATGTTTATCAATAAAGTAAAGTATTAAAATAGCGTTAAGGTGTTACCCATATACACCTTAACAAATTTTATATATTCCCATAGTCTATACGGTACCGTAAGCTCCACCAAATTGGGGGTTTACCCAGAGGGCACTCCATAGGTACAGTACAAAACAAACTCGTAGAAGGCACGATAAGGCATGTGAACACGGCACGCAAGGCAATGCCAGGGTAGGATTCTACCATTTTGCAGATCCGGACTGGTGGTAACACATAGCAGCTACTACCGCCCACCTCGAGACACACTCCCAAAACAAAGGTGAACCCAATCAAATCACAAAGTAATAGAATGGTATCGAAGAAATGTGCCCGATAGAAGGAATGACCTCACTTGGCCCGACATGGCTCCTGTTTTAGTCACATATAAGCTGACTCGCGGGAGTCAGGGCTGCGTTAATTCCTCATATAGAATCATCGTCAAACCATCCTACTTCGTTCTGGAATCTCCACCACGTACACACTTGTTAAAGTGGTTTTCGGTATTGGTAGAGAGTATGACAATATCCGATCCCAGTCTCTTTAACAACCAAATGCTTATTTCACACCGTGGTCATTTTCATTTCAAATAGTCATACTTCATATCAAAATATCATACTCATTTCAAAATCATATCACTTTCGAAATCATATCCACTTCCAAAATCATAACCACAAAATAGTTTAAAACATCATATCAAAATATTCGCATTTAAATCCATTAAATCTAAATGATAAAAGTTCCAACTTTAAACGGTTTGAATATTGAAAGTATTTTATATAATAAAAATAGTTTATATATATATAAAATAGTTTATATTTAAAATATAGGTTATAGTTTGAAATATTTAATATATTAAAAATAGTTTATACATTAAAAAAGTTTATATCAAAATAGTTTCAAATTAGAATTGTTTTTTCCAATTCAATAAATCAATTCAAATCAACTATAGTTCCAAAAATTCAATTTAAATCAATCTCAGTTCAACAATAACAATTTAATTAAAATTCTCAATAAAACCATTTTAATTTATATTGATTTCAAATTTAAACTACTTCCCATTCAATAGGTTTCAAAGTTAAATATTCAAACAATTTACAATAACTTAATTTGATAAATTTCATTTATATTTCAAAATACAAGTTTAGTTTTATTTAAATTTGAAATATTCACTTAATCATTTTTAATAACATTTAAATAAAATATCAAATTACAAATTTAAATCAAATCCAAATTCAACTTCAATATATTTAAATTTGAAAATATTAGTTTTATCACTTTAAATGAAATCTCAAATTACATATTTAAATCAAAATTAAATATTAAAATTCAATTTTATTAAAATTTAAAATATTCATTTAGTCACGTTTAATCAAAATTAAGTTATCAGGTTATAAAATCAAATCTTTCAAAATCTCAAAACCAGTAAGTTTCAAATAAATTCTGTTTTAAATATAATCCTTAAACAAAATAAATTTCAAATCAATTTCAATTTATCTTTCCAACCTTGATTTATTAAAGTTATTGTAAAATCTATTTTTTAAATATAAATTTAAATAAATACTTAAACATAATATATATTAATTAAATTAAATTTTATTAAATTAATTCTTATTATATATATATATATATATTACAATAAAGTTATAAGAAAAATCTTAAAAATTGTATTTCCAAAACTAACCTATAAATTTAAAATTTCCAAAATATATAATATTAAAAATCTAAATTTACACATATATAAAAATAACATTTATATATATAATAAAAAATCAATATTTATTAAAACCGATATATTTCCTTTTCAAACTTTGGAAATCATTTTCAAAATATAGACCAACGGTGTCCGTATATAATTTTATATCATATGGTCAAGTGATATGGATATTTATCATTTCAATCTGAAATTTAATATTTTACAGGTATTTATCATTTCAACCCGCAATCCCAAAATTTAAAATAAATGAAAATCGCTTGGGTTTATCATTTCAACCCATAACGATTTCCCATAATCTATAAGATCGTTTGGGTATGTATCATTTCAACCCACAGGGAATTCTAAACTAACAGGGAACTTGTAGAGTGATAACAATAAAATAATATTATAAAATGACATACACATCAATAGTAGGCATGTATCATCATCAACAATTCAAATACAATATATACAACTGGTTATGGTATCATATGTCATTGGTAAACAATTGTAGATAATGGCATATCATATTTAACAATTTAATAACTTAACAGTTCAAATTTAACAGCATATTTCAATTGTTATTTCATGTGAAATCAATTTACCAAATACAAGAATGTTAATCGTGAGTGATTGCTCATCTTTCGAAGCTAGAGAAACAACAGAAATGAGAAGCAACATACATGGATACGCATATGGACACGGATATGATACGCGGAACAACGACAAAGATAGAAACTGCTGCTGCAACCAATTATGGACAGCGTCGAGACATAAGTAAGGCACGGTGGACTGGATTCGATGAAAACAAAAGAATCAAAACTAGCTTGATTTAAATGGAAAATATACATATATATTATTTTTTCTAAAAAAATCAATATTTAACTAACAACACATATTAAAATAAAATCTTCATAATTCATATTTATTAAACACATACTAACATAAAATATTAATATTTAATAAAATACATATATATCAAATCCTTACTTCTTAAAACACATTTTAAAATTTAAAATGGAACCCTTATTATTATATTTGAAAGCCAAACTCACGTACTCACATATATATAAACCAATATTTAAGCTAATATAAACTTGCATATATAAACAACGAGTATTGTATAAACTCATATATATAAACACAGATGATATACAACCCTTATAAACATACATATAAACTGCAGATTTTATGTAACTTGTATAAACCTGTTTCTTATTTTATATAAAAGATAAGAAACAACAGCCTCAAACTTTATAATGTAATATATATATGTATATAATATATTTTTATATTTTTTTTCCTCACGGGTACATACCCATTAAGTGTTTTAAATATATAAAAACATACCCATAATATATACTGTTCCTTTATGATATAATACATACCTTGTTTCTTTCTTTTTTATAAAAGAAGTCCGCTAGCTGAACGGCCAGAGAAGAGCCGAAGAAGGAGGCCGGCGTTGGGGTGAGCTGCTGCAGCTAGGTGTCTTATGGCTGTTGTCAAGGGGACAGTGGCTGAGGAGGGGTGATTGATTGCGGCTGTTCAGCAGTGGTTGGAGGATATGGTGGCGGGTACTACAGTGGCAAGGCGGAGCTGCACGCAGTCAGGGTGTGGCCGAAGGACAGTGGCTGCTCGGCGTGGGTTTTACGGGTCAGTGGAGGAGTTTGGCAAGGCAGAACCTGAAGAGGCATTTGTGCGAGGCTTGGGAGAAGAGTGGTGATAGGTTCAATAGAGGGGCGATCTGTTCGCCTGATGGAGTAAAGATGAAGGGAGGCGGATCTGGGTGTTGTAGCTACTAAGATAGAGGCTGATGACGTGGACAGTGTCGGTTGTCATACGGCAAGACGGAGGGCTAAAAGAGTGGGAGGCGGGTGTGGATAAAGGAGTGAAAGTGACAGGATACGATTGCAAAAGAATGTGTACAAGTAGCTCCTCCATCCAACAAAATGCAAATGCAAAGCAAAATACAAATGCAGCAATATATTTTTATATATAATTGAAACTTTGATTATATTTTTCCTTTTATTGTGAATGGGAAGAGAATGGAATGGAGGAGGTGAAAGGGTTTGATAAATGGAGGGACGAGTAGATAGGTTAGCATTCAGGAAGAAATAAACGAGCAGGTGCAAAAATGAATGCAACATATAAACGAGCAGGTGCAAAAATAAATGCAACATTTATAATATAAACCTATATATATTTTATTTGCAAGAACCAGAATGAACAGAAGGCAGAGAACAAAAATGAATGAGCGAACCACCTTGTATTGAAGCCATAGGGAATAACAAAGGATAGAAGTTGAACCAGAAAATATTAATTGCAAGCGGCTATTTGGTTTGCACGTTGGGTAATGGAAAGACACCAGGAAATCAAAATGGTTCAAAAACGGTTAACCGTTTTGCAGATTTCGCCATACCGAACTCTGAAATGCACGAATGAATATACTACAGAGATCAGCACAACGAGACGAACAGAACATTGCATAGATATGTAACGACCCGGAATTTCTGAACCCGAAAATTCCAGATAGTTAAGAAAAGAAGAAAGAGATAGAAGAAGAAACAGAAAACAAAACACAGAACCTCACAATCGCAGCGGATCAAAATATAATATCAAATAATAATAGTTTACAAAAGAACACTGTATCAGTTGATTACATTTAAATACATCAGAGTTACAACATATACACAAACACTGGACAGATACAATCAACATGTCCCAGACAAACTACAATATAACACAGCGGAATACACTCCATACGCTCCTGCCATCCAGCTCGTCTCCTGAGCTCCAGAACGTCCTTACCTGAAAATCTGTAATACTCGGTCTGACCCGAGCATTACATCAAAGTAACACCCGGGTCAGGCTGGAAACCAGCATGAGTAAACCCATATAACTTGAAATACTAAGTTATGAAACTTATTTGCAAAGCAGGGTAACTCGTATCTTCTACGAGTTCTCAACCTATTTAAGTCAATTACTTATTCAAAACAATATCTAAGAATCACAACTCAGTTTAAATATCCATGGTTCTTAACTTATTTCAATCCAGCCTGTTTTGCTTCTAAATCCAAATTTAGAGAGAACTTTCATTACAACGAAGTGATTTCGGGTATCTGCTGATACCCGACCCCGGTCTCTTCGATTCAATATCATCTTAATCTCAATTGTTTAAGTGGATACAATTTAACTTTAAATACATGTACTCATATCAAATCAATTATCGATAGATAACTCATAATATCACAATTCAATCCATCGTATCATATCACAGTACATTACAAGTTATCAAACTAGTTATAAATCAAATCATTCAACTCAATTTAATCACTCATGATCTAGATCAATTAATCACATACTTCCATTAATTTAATTTAACCAATTAAATTAATTACTTATGGATTTATTACACATCCCAGCTTAATTAACATTAATAAATTTACCCACTTAAAATACTTTCATTATCCTTCCCTTAATTACTTATATCACTCGGTTATCCTTACTTGATTAATCTCATTAATTAACCAACCTTAATTAAATTCATTGATTAATTAACCTTTAATTATCTATCTCTAAATTTTCCTTAATTAATTAACTTTAATAACTTTCCTAAATCAATTAATCTTTAATTATTAATCAATGAATTAGTAAATAAATCTTTAATTACTCAACCCTTAATAAAAGATGAACCATTATCTTAATTACTTCCTTAATTATCGTTTTATAAACTTCGGAATCAAAAATCATTAACTTACAGATCACATAAGTCCTTAAGTTTACTTAATGATAATCACCTCGTCTTCTTAATTATTACTTAATTACATTATTAATTAAGTTTTAAATTAAACATAAGTATATATATATATTTTAATTTGGAAATATTGTTTATTTTGCTTTTACACTTGTACCCTTCTAATGTTTGAACATGTTCATATTCATTCTTTAAAAACTTGTTCATACTTTATATTAAAACCCAGTAATATAATTGTTTAAATAAAATTTATCTTCTTTACCCATTTAATCTGGTCAAAACCAAATTTAACAAGAAAAAGGAACCCGAGCCTATCTCCAGATTACCCGAGTAACACACGAGACATCACTAATCCCTCATCACTTTGAGTCCACTCGCAAACAATCACGATATTAACCCGAGGAAAAGCAGCTTCCTGCCAACTTCTTACTCATCTGATACATCGTGCACACGGTGCATATGCACCGTCGCCTCTGGCCATCGGTGATCGATGCGGCCACCTTCGACAATCATTCGTACCCATACGTCCACGAGACAGCACCCAGATCGTACGCAAAATCCACGAATCGAAATCGAGCTATCAACCCGACCAAACCCAAAACGCCATGGCCAGAACTCCTCGATTTCCGACGCCATTGACCAACGAGAAGCCTCGCCAACCTTCCCAAAACTTCGTCAACCCTTCCTACTATCATTTCCAAAAACCTCGTGCAACTCGATGCTCGAACCAGGCCTCTACGCTCAATTTCCCGACCTCGGCTCAAACTAGGTTTAGAAACTTTTACCCCACGCCGCCGACTCCATGACGAACGTGAGCATGTTCGACTATTTTTCCCAACATCGTCGTACACCATTCTACCTCCATGCCAAGCCCCGACCATCAACCATCCTTCGATCGCCTGAATTCGTTCGAAACCCAATTTTTGATCAACCCAAAACTGCTCTCACAATACCCAACTAAAAATCATAAAACTAGTCCTAAAAATCCTATCTTCTAGTGTCGATTCATATTATATAATTGAACCACTAATTCGTGACATTCGAATTTACCCGACTTTAAGTTTCCCTCTGTAAAATTAAGTTTTTCCATACTGTATGTACTTATACTTCTTTGAAACTATTTTTAAATCATACTCCATACTTAAACACATATATTTACTTTTGAACCCAAAGCCTGATACTGAGTAGATAATATGTAATTGAATTTCTTTGGTCGTTTCTACCCTGTGGGCCAAAACAGAGAGGAAGATGCATGCTTCAGCATTGTCAAATATAAATATATATTCAGAGCTTCATGCCTACAATACACTATATATCTATGCAAAGATTAAACAATACTTAAGGGTTAACAGACTGTTTACTCACCTGGTAATAAACTTTGAACAGAGAATAAAGCTTTTGGTTTTTGAGGAGTATCAGCTTTGATCTTGCTTATTCCAGACTTCAAGTTGTTGATGATAACTGATTGTGATAAATGTTATTAAGTTCAGGTTGTAGTTTTCTTTGCTTCACCCCTTTTTTATATAATGCTCAGCTTGAATAAATCGAAATAGAGATGGTATATAAAAGATAATCGTATACAGGGTTTGACAATACTGGTACATGGATTTTTATTTGTACTAAAAATATTTGTTTATGCGATGATCAGAGATTTTTTCCCATTGTTTGGTGGCTGATACGATGTGTTATTGTGTACTAAAGACCTTGTATTAATTACCATTGTCCTTTATCTCCTAGTCTACATACTTATCTCATTTTGTTTGAACGTATATATGACTGTCTTCCTTTGCAAGTCTTCATATATATATATATATATATATATATTTTAATCCTTTAGCTAATTCGAACCCAAAATATAGAACAAAGAAGAGATATTTATAAAGGAAGAGGTAGGCTGCATTCTTTTGTATTCAGTAAGCTTCCTTTCTTTTCATCATTCTTTTAATCTTTATCTTATCTTTCCCGTGGTCGGAAATTTTCTTTGATCTGATCTATCTTTTGCCATTGATTTGAAATTTTGTAGGCTTGAAAGGATAGGTTTTAATGTTGTGTTCCCTAAGTTGACCACATGTATACATAGATATTCTCCTACATACCTAAATTCTACATACAAACACTTATGAACATAGTTGTCTTATTGCATATCTTCATACTTATCCCATTTTTATATGTACAATCTTGTATACATGTTATTTATTTTATATGTTTACATAACCATCAATTATTTTATATATTTATTTCTATTTGAAACTTCAACTACCAAATACTTCATTTACTTATTTATTACTTATCTTTATGCTTGTGTTACTATCATAGTTTTCTCATGTGTATGTTTATGTTCATATATTTATACTAATGTTTAGATATTGATAAGATTTATTTTCTAAAAGATTCATCATATCAATTTTTTTCTTTTCTGAAACTCTATAATTCAATATTTTGTTATAGTTTTTAAATCAATCTATATATACAATCCAACATTTTAACCATCAGAATTTCATTTGTTCGACAAATCAAAACTACATTTCAATGATTAGTTTAGTTAATTACCAATTAACAATAGTTGAAAAATTCAGGTCGTCACATTCCTCTCCCCTTAAAACTTTTCGTCCTCGAAAAGGAACGAAGCCAGAATTATTAAAATGCTTAAAATCAGACAAATATCCTTAATCACTTTTAAAACACTTTTAAATATCTATATAATATTATTCCAAAATAGTTTTTATAAAATACTTTTTATAACTCGATGTTTCGACAAGTCCATCCTTGTTCTTACAGAAATTCGGTCATACGTTGATCAGGCGTAGGACTGAAAATCTATAAGTACTCGGCAAACTCGTTTCCAACACCCAGTGAAAACACTTTGAAAAATAATTTTATTGAAAATATAGAAAACGGTTTTTGAAAATAGAGGAAATAGCTTTGGTAAAAATGCTCTGGAAATCATCACCCCCATCCATGGTCGCAGTTAACCCGATGGTTACGTTGCCGTCCCGGCAAAATCCACAGATAACTGTAGGTCTCCGCGCCCCTCAATTACGCCATGGAACCCGCTACAGATCGCAGCTACAACTGGGGTTACGTAGCTATCACAACAAAAACCCATATAACTGTAGGCATCAGCGCCACCGAATTTCGCTGCCAAAAGAATGAAACTCCTCCACTCGACCATAGATCGTAGTCTACCGATGTTGCGTTGCCTTCCCGGCAAAATCAAGTGTAGACCGTTGGAACTCATCCTCCACACGATTTACGCTATGGTCCCCACACAGTAGATCGCAGCGACATCGAGTTACACTGTCGTCACAGCATAACCCAAATGCCCCTGTAGGCATCAGCGCCATCGACTTTCGCTACCAAATAATCCTCAGGAACTAGTTTGTCCGGACTCCTCACAGGATCAACTTTAGAACCTCCCCTTTAGAGGCTCAAGGCAGTACCACTCAGTGGCACTCCTGAGAAGTTCATTCAAGGGAGCGCCTTTTTCCCCAGAGCCACTTTCAAAACACTTTATACTATACACATATAGTATTTCCCAAATCATACACCGAGTATGAATCACATATAAGTGCCTTTACACAAAATTGATTCCCAAAATCGATAATTCTCCAAATAGGCTTTTCCAAATTCAAATATTGATTTTACTCAAAAATCAAAAGCCTTTTCAGAAATCCATAGGTTCCCAAAATATTTCCTCAAAATCATTTTCACCAAATCCTTTTTAATAAATACATATATATAAATGTTTCAAAAAATCTTTGGATCAATTTGTACTGGTATAAATTCACTTTAATACTTCAAATACCTTCAAAAATCATTTTCTTCTGGCAATAGATTCAACAAGGGGAGTTTTCCATATATGACAAAGATATATAACTTTGTTTAGCCCAAATCAATATTCAAATTTTGATTATTCTTTTATAAAGTTATTAACCACATTACTTTTTTTCATAAAGTAAATTTTAATCATAAAAATTTCCAATTTCCATTTTACTCATTATATATTCCACAAAATATACTTTCAATTTCAAAAATCATTTACAGTTCTTATCTACAAAATTTCAATATCAATTTCATTCAAAGCCGTACGATGTCCACATATCATTCGTACGCAATACCAATCTGATCGCTCACTCGATCACACAATTTCACTTCCGAACTAGTATCGTCCACCCGACTTCCTAGTGCGGACTTAGATCTGGTTTCTTGATCAGAAACCGTCATTCTCCTTGCATAGTCACACCTATGATAAAGAATATCCAGAACCAATCAAAAATCCATATCCAGGTTCGCCGTCGAAAATCGAGCGAAAAATCCCAACTCGGATCGATAATACTATCTTGAAATTCTGTGCTCGAATCTGGATCAAATCACTATGCGAATAGAATAATATACGTACATCTTACGTATTTATCTTCATTGATTATCAGTTAAATCAATTCCCTTTCTATTCACATTCACCTAAATTTTCATTCACTTATTCACTTTTGTCTTAATCCCCATTTGGATTATCACTTCAATTCTTATCTCAGTTGGGTATTTACTCAATAACAGTTTGAACTCCGTCCCGTTTATATTTAGAAAATAGCTTGAAAAATTTTAAAATAGATAAGTAGTTGAAAAATAATTAATAGTTTGCAGAATAGCTGTAAAATAGTTAACTAAAAATAAAATAGTTGTAAAACAGTTAAATAGTTTCAGCAATCTTAGATAATTGCAAAATAATTGTAAATAATAATTAATTTGTGAAATACATGAAAAATAGTAATAAGTTTAGAAAACAATTGGAAAAAATAGTTAAATAGCCCCAAATAATTATTTAATAAGTATAAAATAGTTCGGGGTTTGAAAAGAAGGTTACATATACTAAATAGATAGGGAAATAGATTAAAAACAGTTTATATTAAAACAATTTATATTGAAAATAATCCAGAGTCAAAACCGTTCACTTCCTCTTCAATTCAATTTAAATTTCCATTTAAATTGACCCAACTTCCATTTCAAATAACTCCAAATTCCATTGGACTTGATTTATTCCCAATTCAAGTTGAATCAATCCTGATTTCTTTCTCAATCTAAATCAAATTCCATTTGATTTTAAACCTGTTCAACTTTAATCATAATTTCAAATTATTCCAATCAATTTTAGTCTATTATCGATTGAACCCACTTCAATTTCAAATCATTTCAATTTAATCCAATCCAAATTCCCATTTAAATTTTTAAACTTATACACCTTCAATCTCAAATCCAATTAATTCAAATCAGATTTAATTTGAACTAATTCAATTTCAATCTTAATTTTAAAACATCTCGAATTATATAAATTCGAGTTAAATTCTCAAAGGTTGGTTTAACTTTTTTTTTAAAACCAAATTAACTTTTGTTTTTACATCAATAACCCAAATTTTTAAACAATTTAATTTTGAGTCAAATTCTAAAAATTTTCATTTTAAATTATCTTTACTTAACTTATTTCATAGTTCAAATAAGAGTTCAAAACAATTTTATCTTAAAAATTCAATTTATCACCCAAATTTTATCTTCCATTTTGAAACCAGTTCTTAAACAATTTTACACATTTAATTCTTAAGTACAAAGTGATCCCATAAATTTTCTGCAATGGATGTATATTACCTCAATCCATTTCTTAATTTAATTAGAATAATCCAATTCACAGTTTCATGGATTATTAATAACAAAAGGATGATATCGGGATAAGCCAAAGTAAATAAACATCCAGATTATTTAAAACAGCATCCATCAATAACACACATTTCCCATTTCCAGATCTCAAATCCGTTTGAGATCACACATAACTCCCATTTCAAAACAACCCATTTAACTTCACTAAGTAAAATTTAATTTCATCTTGAAATTTCCAATTTAGGTTGTTCTTATTTAACTTCCCCTAAGTTAAATTCAATTCATTCATTCATTCAGTCAACCTTACTCAAATTTGAATTTCTACAAATTTTCAAATTTCTAATAATATTCATTCTACTCATTAGTTCAAAACTTATATCACTTTGGGTTTCACATCACTTTCCCAGGATTATTCAAAACTCAATCTTAGAGTTTATTTCAAATATACATATTTATTTCCTTTACACACCAAATTACTTTAAATTTTAAACCACCTTTGGTTTTAAATTCAAAACATATTCCTATAAATTTTCAAACAACTCTAGTTTGAATCAAGCTCTTTTATTCAAATAATACTATTTATTATTTCTTTCAAACACTTGGAAAAAATTCTCATATTTTCTGGACTTAGATTACTACTTCACCATTTAAACCCTTTTCAATTTCAATTCATAAGTCATACTCACCTAAATGTTTACTTCCATAAACATTTTATTTTTGCTAAATCATTAATAAACATTTCATCATTTTAGGAGAATAACCAAAGTTATTGCAAATGGAAACCAATTCCAATTATCTATTTCTAAAAATTCTTCTTCGAATCCAAGATTTTAATTCCAGTTTGAACCCATTTCAAACTTATCTTCATTCAATTTCAATTTGGTTGTATTATTATTACCACTTAATTCTTATTATTTTATTTAATTCCAAAAATTTTATCAACCAGTTACCTTAACATTTATTGGTTAAGGAATATTGCTTTATATATATCAAAATATATCCTTACTTAAAATCATTTAAAATCTTTTATATAAGAAAATAACAAGTACGCTCTCTCATATATATATATATATATATATATATATATATATATATATATATATATACTCAACTCATTCTAGGGTACTATTGACCCTATCCTTATGAGTATCCCCCACCAGAGCCAAGGTTCTCGCTTAACCTTTCAGCTCTGATACCAACTGTAACGACCCGAAATTTCTGAACCCGAAAATTCCAAATAGTTAAGAAAAGAAGAAAGAGATAGAAGAAGAAACAGAAAACAAAACACAAAACCTCACAATCGCAGCGGATCAAAATATAATATCAAATAATAATAGTTTACAAAAGAACACTGTATCAGTTGATTACATTTAAATACATCAGAGTTACAACATATACACAAACACTGGACAGATACAATCAACATGTCCCAGACAAACTACAATATAACACAGCGGAATACACTCCATACGCTCCTGCCATCCAGCTCGTCTCCTGAGCTCCAGAACGTCCTTACCTGAAAATCTGTAATACTCGGTCTGACCCGAGCATTACATCAAAGTAACACCCGGGTCAGGCTGGAAACCAGCGTGAGTAAACCCATATAACTTGAAATACTAAGTTATGAAACTTATTTGCAAAGCAGGGTAACTCGTATCTTCTACGAGTTCTCAACCTATTTAAGTCAATTACTTATTCCAAACAATATCTAAGAATCACAACTCAGTTTAAATATCCATGGTTCTTAACTTATTTCAATCCAGCCTGTTTGCTTCTAAATCCAAATTTAGAGAGAACTTTCATTACAACGAAGTGATTTCGGGTATCTGTTGATACCCGACCCCGGTCTCTTCGATTCAATATCATCTTAATCTCAATTGTTTAAGTGGATACAATTTAACTTTAAATACATGTACTCATATCAAATCAATTATCGATAGATAGCTCATAATATCACAATTCAATCCATCGTATCATATCACAGTACATTACAAGTTATCAAACTAGTTATAAATCAAATCATTCAACTCAATTCAATCACTCATGATCCAGATCAATTAATCACATACTTCCATTAATTTAATTTAACCAATTAAATTAATTACTTATGGATTTATTACACATCCCAGCTTAATTAACATTAATAAATTTACCCACTTAAAATACTTTCATTATCCTTCCCTTAATTACTTATATCACTCGGTTATCCTTACTTGATTAATCTCATTAATTAACCAACCTTAATTAAATTCATTGATTAATTAACCTTTAATTATCTATCTCTAAATTTTCCTTAATTAATTAACTTTAATAACTTTCCTAAATCAATTAATCTTTAATTATTAATCAATGAATTAGTAAATAAATCTTTAATTACTCAACCCTTAATAAAAGATGAACCATTATCTTAATTACTTCCTTAATTATCGTTTTATAAACTTCGGAATCAAAAATCATTAACTTACAGATCACATAAGTCCTTAAGTTTACTTAATGATAATCACCTCGTCTTCTTAATTATTACTTAATTACATTATTAATTAAGTTTTAAATTAAACATAAGTATATATATATATTTTAATTTGGAAATATTGTTTATTTTGCTTTTACACTTGTACCCTTCTAATGTTTGAACATGTTCATATTCATTCTTTAAAAACTTGTTCATACTTTATATTAAAACCCAGTAATATAATTGTTTAAATAAAATTTATCTTCTTTACCCATTTAATCTGGTCAAAACCAAATTTAACAAGAAAAAGGAACCCGAGCCTATCTCCAGATTACCCGAGTAACACACGAGACATCACTAATCCCTCATCACTTTGAGTCCACTCGCAAACAATCACGATATTAACCCGAGGAAAAGCAGCTTCCTGCCAACTTCTTACTCATCTGATACATCGTGCACACGGTGCATATGCACCGTCGCCTCTGGCCATCGGTGATCGATGCGGCCACCTTCGACAATCATTTGTACCCATACGTCCACGAGACAGCACCCAGATCGTACGCAAAATCCACAAATCGAAATCGAGCTATCAACCCGACCAAACCCAAAACGCCATGGCCAGAACTCCTCGATTTCCGATGCCATTGACCAACGAGAAGCCTCGCCAACCTTCCCAAAACTTCGTCAACCCTTCCTACTATCATTTCCAAAAACCTCGTGCAACTCGATGCTCGAACCAGGCCTCTACGCTCAATTTCCCGACCTCGGCTCAAACTAGGTTTAGAAACTTTTACCCCACGCCGCCGACTCCATGACGAACGTGAGCATGTTCGACTATTTTTCCCAACATCGTCGTACACCATTCTACCTCCATGCCAAGCCCCGACCATCAACCATCCTTCGATCGCCTGAATTCGTTCAAAACCCAATTTTTGATCAACCCAAAACTGCTCTCACAATACCCAACTAAAAATCATAAAACTCGTCCTAAAAATCCTATCTTCTAGTGTCGATTCATATTATATAATTGAACCACTAATTCGAGACATTCGAATTTACCCGAGTTTAAGTTTCCCTCTGTAAAATTAAGTTTTTCCATACTGTATGTACTTATACTTCTTTGAAACTATTTTTAAATCATACTCCATACTTAAACACATATATTTACTTTTGAAACCAAAGCCTGATACTGAGTAGATAATATGTAATTGAATTTCTTTGGTCGTTTCTACCCTGTGGGCCAAAACAGAGAGGAAGATGCATGCTTCAGCATTGTCAAATATAAATATATATTCAGAGCTTCATGCCTACAATACACTATATATCTATGCAAAGATTAAACAATACTTAAGGGTTAACAGACTGTTTACTCACCTGGTAATAAACTTTGAACAGAGAATAAAGCTTTTGGTTTTTGAGGAGTATCAGCTTTGATCTTGCTTATTCCAGACTTCAAGTTGTTGATGATAACTGATTGTGATAAATGTTATTAAGTTCAGGTTGTAGTTTTCTTTGCTTCACCCCTTTTTTATATAATGCTCAGCTTGAATAAATTGAAATAGAGATGGTATATAAAAGATAATCGTATACAGGGTTTGACAATACTGGTACATGGATTTTTATTTGTACTAAAAATATTTGTTTATGCGATGATCAGAGATTTTTTCCCATTGTTTGGTGGCTGATACGATGTGTTATTGTGTACTAAAGACCTTGTATTAATTACCATTGTCCTTTATCTCCTAGTCTACATACTTATCTCATTTTGTTTGAACGTATATATGACTGTCTTCCTTTGCAAGTCTTCATATATATATATATATATATATATTAATCCTTTAGCTAATTCGAACCCAAAATATAGAACAAAGAAGAAATATTTATAAAGGAAGAGGTAGGCTGCATTCTTTTGTATTCAGTAAGCTTCCTTTCTTTTCATCATTCTTTTAATCTTTATCTTATCTTTCCCGTGGTCGGAAATTTTCTTTGATCTGATCTATCTTTTGCCATTGATTTGAAATTTTGTAGGCTTGAAAGGATAGGTTTTAATGTTGTGTTCCCTAAGTTGACCACATGTATACATAGATATTCTCCTACATACCTAAATTCTACATACAAACACTTATGAACATAGTTGTCTTATTGCATATCTTCATACTTATCCCATTTTTATATGTACAATCTTGTATACATGTTATTTATTTTATATGTTTACATAACCATCAATTATTTTATATATTTATTTCTATTTGAAACTTCAACTACCAAATACTTCATTTACTTATTTATTACTTATCTTTATGCTTGTGTTACTATCATAGTTTTCTCATGTGTATGTTTATGTTCATATATTTATACTAATGTTTAGATATTGATAAGATTTATTTTCTAAAAGATTCATCATATCAATTTTTTTCTTTTCTGAAACTCTATAATTCAATATTTTGTTATAGTTTTTAAATCAATCTATATATACAATCCAACATTTTAACCATCAGAATTTCATTTGTTCGACAAATCAAAACTACATTTCAATGATTAGTTCAGTTAATTACCAATTAACAATAGTTGAAAAATTCAGGTCATCACAAGATATCAGCGATACGATCATCCGGTCAAAAGTCGATATTTCACTGCCAAACTGCTGCAAATTCGCCGAAAATAAGATAAACGGAGCCATAGAAATCCGAATTTGACGAAACGGTATATGACGTCTCACTCAAAAAATGATTTACATTTTGATTATATAAAAATATTCAGATTTTGAAAATATTTTATTCACCTCAAATTTAACTGATTTATATTGAAATTGAAAATTACACAACAGAACTAACCTCCATATTTTTAGATGAAAATCTAACATTTGCTGCATTTAAATAGACGCATTCAAAATATCAAATTTTCATTTCAAATTTTAATATTAAATTTTCTTGAAAAATTAGTTAATTACGCTATCAAAAATCGTTAAAATTTACGGGTCGTTACAAATTGCTAATAATGGAGTTTTGTTTTATTAAAGCTAGTTTTGATTTTGAAAATTCAAATAAATGAATTGATATACCAGGGATTGTGTGTATATATATACATATATACATGATTTCAAATTGATTTGAAATAATCTGAGAACTAGGTGTTTAAAATTTGAGAATTTTCGTTGAGTATTTAATAAAAATATAGGAAAATAAGTTTTATGACCTATGAATTTCGAGAATTAGTAAGAGAAAACAATGTTTTTAATTGTTGATAGGAATGTTGTGAAAATTAAATTTTGAAAGGAATCTTAACTTAAGTTAAATAAAGTGAATTGTGGAATGGAATTCAATCTAAGCTAAATAAAATAATTTTTGGAAATGGAATCGATTGAGATTTGAAATAAAATTTAGGTTTGAAATAAACTAGTGATGGGACTATTTAAATTAATTAGTTAATTGAATATGGTTTGGAATGTGGATGGATAAAATTGAATGTTGAAATTTGAAATTGAAATTGAATTTGTTTTAAAATGGATATAGACTTAAGTTGTATAAAATATTTTAAAATGAACTTAAGTAAACAAATTCTATGGAATGATGTTTAAGTGATAATAGTATTATGGAATATACTATGTAAAGAAGTGAATATACTAAGTAAATAAGGGATGTGAATAATGGTTTGAGAATAATTTATTGTAAATGAAGTGAATGTGAATAAAAGAAATTGGGATAGCTAAGACTTAATCAAATTAAATACGTAAGTTGTATGTATATTCTTTTATTTGCATAACGGTTTGATCCAGATTTGAGTACAGAATTTTGGGATAATTTATATCAATCCGAGTTAGGATTTGTAACGACCCGATATTTTCAACCATTCGCATCCATTATAAGTGTATAGGTAGACACTCATGCCGGAGTTGAATTGCTCAAAATACCGCGTTGTAATTAAAATTTGGCAAATCTCAGAATATACAGTAAATAAATATAATCACAGATCACAGACACAGAGTAAAATAATGCAGCGGAAGTAAAAGAAATAGTAGTTCATGAAGCTACTATGTAAATATATCAGAGTTACATAAGGTACAACAGAAGAAATAGAGTACAACAGAAGTATCAATAAGATAACCAAGTACAAGCTGAACAGAGCAACATAACTGAAGTAGATAGAAGAAGACTAGCAGATAATCTCCAGCGATTCAAATCTCCAGAAGGTGGAAATCCAAATCTGTGAATAACTCAGGCTGACCCGAGCGTAAAGCAAAACACAAAACACTCGAGTCAGGACAATATATACTTATATAATGTAAACCAACTCAAGTGAACTGTAATAAAGGTACAAGTAACTTAGAAGATGCTTGGGACCGCCCATCCTCTAAGGATCTGTTAAAATATCTACTATGTAGTAATATTCGCTATTATAATAGTGTCTAAATGAGTAAAGTATAATCATATCGGAAAATAGCGTTAAGGGGATGGAGAACCTTAACGCGGTCGGATCTTAAAATCATAATCGTAGTAAAGCTCGATATGGTAGGTGACACGGCACAACTAGGCAATGCCAGGGTAGATATACCAATTACGCACACGGACTGATGGATACGCATAGCAGCCACTACCGTTCCACCTTGAACAACATTCCCAAATCGGAGGATGGCCATCTAGTCAAATCACAAGTAAGAGTATAATATCGAAGAAATGTGTCCGAGAAGAGGTGCTACCTCACTGGTCCGAGATCGCTCCTGTTTTAGCCACCTTATGCCAACTCACGGGAGTTGGGTCCACGTAACATACCTTAAGAACGTCGCCACCATCCTACTTCATTCTGGAATCTCCACCGCGTACACGGTTGTCAAAGTGGTTTTCGGTATCGACAGAGAGTATGTCCATATCCGATCCCGGTCTCTTTGCCAACCAATCGTTATTATAACCCGTGGTTATAACTTTTAAAAATAGTTTATGTTTCAAATCAAAATACATCCTTTAAACCATTTCAATCATATCATTTATTTCAAACTAATACATACTTTCAAACCCAAAACATATCTATTCAAAACCAATTCAAAAATATATCATTTCCATTTCAAAACCAATTCAATAATACATCATTTCAATAAAACCCAAATTTCAAAATCACTGAATATTTCCTTTAATTTATTAAACTTGAAATCTTCCTTTAAATTATCATAGCATTTTGGTAATGTAACCTTAAGTAATCATAGCATTTTTGGAATGTAATACTTTCCAATTTAACATTTTATATAATCAAAGTATTTATATACTTACAAATTTTTAACATGGTCATTTTATCATAGCCTTATAGTTAAATAAACTTTGTTACTGTAATATCCAATTTAATGCTGAAATTCTAATGTTAAGTTAAGAGTACCTTATTAACTTACATTATCATTACAATAATGAAACTTTATTATTTTAGTCATTAAAATGTGTCATTTACATAAATTAAAACTTACATATTAAATGTACTTTTGACTTACATTTCTATTACAGTAAAGAGCATTTATCATTTAATCAATATTACACTAATTAAACTTACATTATCAAATGTACGTTTTAATTTACGTTTTATTACAAAAAGGGCATTTATTATTTTATTCAATATTACACTGATTAAGACTTACATGTTTCTTTCATTAATTAAGACTTTCCATGTTTCTTTCATAAATTAAAAACTTTACATATTCTTCCATAAATTAAAACTTTACATGTCTACATATTCTTTCATTAATAGAACTTTACACGTTTCTTTCATAAATTAAAACTTTACATATTTCTTTCATTAATAGAACTTTACACGTTTCTTTTCAAAACTTCGTTACAAGTCATTTTATTATCAAGATATCATTTGAGTTCAAATCCATTTCAAAATATCAAAATATTATTCAAAACATCATTCATTTTAATTCATTTAAATACCATTTAAATCCATTCATTTTATTAAATTTAAATACCATTTTAAACTCACATTAAAACTCAAATTCTTCCATTTAAAACCATTTAAATATCACTTCATTTTCTTTATAAATTTAACATTTAATTTCCAAAAATTATATCATTTTCCAAAGGTTATTTTTCATAAAATTTATTAAAATAACAAAATATAGTTTCCGTAGCACTTACAAAATGCTACGTAAAGTTATAGTTTTAAAATAGTTCATTTAACAAAACGACAGCACATAAATGCTGTAATATATTTCCATTAAATTTAAAATAAATTTAAATGTTAAGTTTAACCACTACAGCACTTACAAAGTGCTATAATATCCTTTATTTCAAATTAACTTTTAGTTCATTTAAACAACTACAGCATTTGCAAAAATGCTGTAATATCTTTTACATACATTTCAAAAATGCTGTCAAATCAAATTCAGAGTTTAATTACCATTTCATAAATTTAACTAAATTTCCAATTTTATTTGATTAACTTAAACCTTTAATTAAAACTAAATTTCACATTTCCAAGTCAAGTTATATTTTTAAAGGATCACTTTTAAACATTCATTTATTACATTTTTAACACATAGAAAAATCATAATTTCTTTAATTCAAAATATTTCAAAATATGTTTAAATCAAATTTCACAAATTTATAATTTTTGAAATACTTAAAAATATCCAAAACACTTTATAAAATAACCACGGGCCTGTATATAGTTTTCTAACCTAGGTCAAGTGATACGGATATGTATCATTTCAATCCGCAGTTTAAAAAGAAAAATCCAGGTTCTATCATTTCAAACCCGCAATCCCAAGTTAAAATAAATTAAATAAAAACCATTCAGGCCTATCATTTCAGCCCATAACGATTTTTCCTTATTCTAAAGTCCGTTCGGGTATGTATCATTTCAACCCATAGTGATTCTAGTCTACAGAGAACTTGCAATGGTGATAACTGATATAAATAACAGAATAACATTAAATAACAATAACATATGATATAACAGGTGTAATAACAGGTGTGAACATCATATGATAATAATATAAGCATATATAACATGGTAATATATTTCTACAGATTCGCAGGGTGTCAATTTACTAGTTATATAGGTACATATTGTCTGGTGAGAATAACTCACTTGTTTAAGCTGGAGATGACGACCAAACACATAACACAGAATCTTTGAAGGCACGACAACATGAATATGATTTGAGAGTGGAGAGCCAAATATAATTGCCTTGTATACATATAAACAAAACAAGACAATGTATACATAAATATTCAACACAAACAATATTGAAACAATTTTAAATAAGGAGCAACAAAGAAATAGATGACTTGACCTTGCCTCAACCATTCAAGTGCTTGGCCATGACATCCTTTGGCTCAGCTATGATCAGGTCTAGACCTGAAATAGTCATCCAATGGTCAGCAAAAAGAAGGCAAAACAATGGAATGATGATGGTAGGAGTTACACATGAAGAAGACAAAGAGTCAAGGCAAAAAGGAGTGGTTTTGGTGCACACTAGGCTCGGTCTAGTCATTGTTTGGGCTTGGCCATGCTTGCTCCAGATCTGGACAGAGGTAAGGGGTGATGGTAAGTGGTCAAAACAATGTGGTGGTGGCGGCTATGGTGGTGGCCAAGGTGGTGGATGAAGGTGGTGAAGTAATAGTGGTGACTAGTGCATTGTTTTGGAGTTTTTGACATTGTTTTGTGGTGCTAGCTTCAAGGAGAGGTCACGACCATGGATGGATCTGAAATGATGGCTGGAGATGATGCCAAGGAAGAGTGGTAGGGGATGGTAGTCGAGGCTATGGTGGAGATGGTGGAGGGTTTAGCCGAGCAAAGCTATGGAAGAATCAAGCAAAACAATAGAAAATTTAATAGGAAATGAAGAAGAGAAAGGTAGAGAAGATGAAGCCATTACCCAAACAACTTCAGAAATGTTTTTGGCCGTGAATTGTGAATGAAAGGGAAGTCTTTCACGTGAAACAATAAGGCATACACGGTTACAAAAGAATAAATGAGCCGTTATGGAAAAATGAAGGGTTTGGTTAATGAAAAGTCACACAATTTACAACTTAAGTCCTTTCAAATTTCCATTTATTTTATTTTAATTTTATATAACTGAAATATAAATATAAAATCAGATAAAAATACGAAAATTTAGTAAATAACAAAAAAATAAATAACTAAATATTAAATATATATAATTTAATTAAATAAAACAGCAAAATTTGCAACTAGTCTTGAAAATATGGTAAATAAATGCAATGAACTATGGAAACTTTTTATGTACTTAAAAATATTTATAAATAAAGATAAGAACACAAAATAAAATGAATTCACAAAAATAAATAAATAAATTTTAATTTAAATATAGTTTAGATGAAGAAAATAGCAGAAAATAGAAACAGCCTTTAAAAATAAGAAATAAATACAGTAAATTTTGGAAAAATTCTATCATCGTTTTAAAAATACTTAAAAGTCAAGATATACATAAAATAAAATATCAACACATATTAGAAGAAAATATGACAAATAAAATAAAATTTATAAAATTTAAAATAACAAAATTGCAAAATAAACAATTTATACTCAAAATTGAAATGTACATATCTTTTACATTTTAACTTCGTTTTCAACGAAACGAAAAGCAGTATTCATGTTATTAAATCTATTGTCATAATAAAAGATAAAAATTATAATTTTAAACTATTTAAAATTTAAATTTAAAAGTTAAAGTTTGACTATTTGACCAAAAATTCACATTTTCTAGAAATATTAAATTTAGTCATATTTGGAATTCAAATCTACATCAAAATCAAAGTTTATACTTAAAATAACAAAATTTATTCTTTTTCATAAATAAAGATTTTAAATCTGGAAATCAATTTAAAAATAATTGTAAAATATAGGGTTGTTACACTCTCCCCCACTCAAAACTTTTCGTCCCCGAAAAGGAACGAGGTACGGGAAAGCATAGAAAAAGATAGAATGAAATAGAATTAAGACAAGATGATAAGAAGATTGGAATTACACCTGATAACTATTGTTATAGGTAAGTTTAACAAGATGGAGGTGATCAAATCAAGAATATAAGCACGAAAAAGATCCTCTAGAGTCTGAATCTCCCTTTTCACTTGACCGACGGTCTATGAATGGAAAAACAGTGTTCAGATCCAGATGAGTAACAAAGATTTCAAAGATTATAAAAAGATTTCTAAACAGACTGGTATAAGCAATAGCCTTCCCATTCTGTAACAAGATAAGAGAAATAAGGACAACCAAAAGATAGTTTGAAAAAAAAACAAAAAACAAAATAAGATAATAAATTTGAAACAATAATGCTTTGAAATCATAACAATTTAGGGATGTTTATCATTTGAAAATCATACTACTAAAAATCATAACACTTTGGAAATGTTATTCTTAAAAAAGAACATAATACTTAGAAAATCATAACACCTTTTAAATATAATCTTCATTTAAACCATTTTAATCCAAGATCAAACAATATTCATTTTAAAGTTGTAACATTTCTAAGTTCATTCAATTTTAAAAATTTCCAAAACACTGTATTTTCAAAACAGCATCACTTATAAAATGCTACAGTAGGTATATTAGTACTTCAAATCAGTTTAATTCCAGAAATATTCATTTGGATATCATTTAACTTATGACTTATTAAAACAAACTTTTATGAATGGAATATCCAAATAAACTATACTACATTTATTAAGTCAAAAGTTCATTATTTTACTTAGCTCTTAATTTAACACATAACCTATCACTTCATTTAAAATACCCATTTCATAAATAGATATTCCTTTAATAAGTTACACTTAAAATTCCATTTTAAAACCAAATTCTCAATTATCAATTTTTAGTGATGTAAAAATACATTTTAACTATTTAAATCATAATTATTCATTTTTCAAGACATATCTATTTCATAAATAAAATATTTATATAGCAAATATAACAATCAATTTCTTTACACATTTATTCATTTAGACATCAATTAAACTATGAATTCAAGTTAAATAAGCTTTATTACAAAATGTCTAATTCCAATGTAATTTATTTTATCTATTCAAAGATACATTATTTATTATACAACATATTCATTTCAGGAAATAACCATTATTAAAATTCCTAGGTTAGACTTAAGGTTCCATATTAAATCAATTTGATTATTAAGTTATTTAAATAAAATCTCTTTAAATTCCTTTTTCACTATTTACCTCTGTTAATCTTTTATAACTAAAATTTAAGTGTATAAAATCCTTTTTATATTGTATATTATCCAATTACATTGTTAACTTCTAAAAAAATTTAAGGTAAGTTATATTTGAATGCAATTGTAATATACAAATAAAACTATCCAATTCAATTATCTCAAGTTTGAACCATTTGTCCAAAATTTTGATTTTTCTTTTTATAATTGAAATTATTCTTTAAGAAAAAAAATGTAAGAATTAAATTTCCGATTTCCTTCAAACCATTTAGAGATAAATAAATATATGTACATAATATGTCAAATCAATTTAAATCATTTATCTATATATATTATAAATCAAATCATATTTAGAAATTCAAATAAATTAAATCTTTCAAAACAAAGCTGTAGTAAGACTACAGAACGGTCTCTTCAGTTCAAAACTCGAAAATGAATGTCGATGATGCTGCAGTCATCACCGAAATTATTTTCCAGCGACAAAGAGAAGAGCACTAAATTTTTAAACTTTAAAATCTTTTAGAGACAAATTTTTATTCAAAAATACTTTAAATAACATCCTTTTAAAAATTTTAAACACAAAGTTTGAAATCCATCGGAAATTAAATTCTTTAAATTTCTTATTTTAAATTCATTTCAGTTCCCAAATAAATTTATAAACAACTATTTATAAATTCATTTGTAGAACAATAAATGATAAATCAAGTATTATCATTTCAAATTATCAATTTAAATCAATTTATTAAGTTCCATAAAATTATATATCCAAATTTATTTCATTAACCAAATTTTAAAATAATATTGTGTCAGTTTTTTCTGTCAAAGTGTTTTAGAAATCCTATCGATAGCGTTGATCAGACGAATCGATCGGAAACCCAAATCAACATCAACAACTCAAACAACACAATATAAAACAAAACATTAATTTACAAGTACAGTTCAAAATGTTTGGAAGATAGATTGGAACAAAAGACAAGATGATTAAACAGAGTAGAGAGATGGGTAAGCTTAGATAAATCGCGGACAACCTTAACCGGGTCAACCGTGACTTAATGGATAAGATCAAATGTGGATTTTCTGGGGTAAATCTACCTTCGATATCAAGAGATTGAGTTTGGAATAACAAAAGATATTAGCATCTAAACCAAGGATAAATATAAATCTCTGGTTAATCGATGCTGATTGTAAAGGATTTTCACCTATTTACAAGAAAATTAGAATATTGGCGAGACCGCCAATTTACTATAAAGATCATTCGAAGTGGAGTTATGTGATACTCCAAAATAAAAAGAAGATGAATAGTGAGGGACAAGAATGAATTTTGGAACCGTAGGGAACATTCCAAAAATTCAAAGGAAATTCGAATCAAGAGGAAAAGATTCAAACTCGAACGAAAGTGATTCTGTAAATAAATCTACTCCATATGCTGAGTTTTGCCTCAAAGCCAAAGCTCTGATACCAACTGTAACGACCCGATATTTTCAACCATTCGCATCCATTATAAGTGTATAGGTAGACACTCATGCCGGAGTTGAATTGCTCAAAATACCGCGTTGTAATTAAAATTTGGCAAATCTCAGAATATACAGTAAATAAATATAATCACAGATCACAGACACAGAGTAAAATAATGCAGCGGAAGTAAAAGAAATAGTAGTTCATGAAGCTACTATGTAAATATATCAGAGTTACATAAGATACAACAGAAGAAATAGAGTACAACAGAAGTATCAATAAGATAACCAAGTACAAGCTGAACAGAGCAACATAACTGAAGTAGATAGAAGAAGACTAGCAGATAATCTCCAGCGATTCAAATCTCCAGAAGGTGGAAATCCAAATCTGTGAATAACTCAGGCTGACCCGAGCGTAAAGCAAAACACAAAACACTCGAGTCAGGACAATATATACTTATATAATGTAAACCAACTCAAGTGAACTGTAATAAAGGTACAAGTAACTGAGAAGATGCTTGGGACCGCCCATCCTCTAAGGATCCGTTAAAATATCTACTATGTAGTAATATTCGCTATTATAATAGTGTCTAAATGAGTAAAGTATAATCATATCGGAAAATAGCATTAAGGGGATGGAGAACCTTAACGCGGTCGGATCTTAAAATCATAATCGTAGTAAAGCTCGATATGGTAGGTGACACGGCACAACTAGGCAATGCCAGGGTAGATATACCAATTACGCACACAGACTGATGGATACGCATAGCAGCCACTACCGTTCCACCTCGAACAACATTCCCAAATCGGAGGATGGCCATCTAGTCAAATCACAAGTAAGAGTATAATATTGAAGAAATGTATCCGAGAAGAGGTGCTACCTCACTGGTCCGAGATCGCTCCTGTTTTAGCCACCTTATGCCAACTCACGGGAGTTGGGTCCACGTAACATACCTTAAGAACGTCGCCACCATCCTACTTCATTCTGGAATCTCCACCGCGTACACGGTTGTCAAAGTGGTTTTCGGTATCGACAGAGAGTATGTCCATATCCGATCCTGGTCTCTTTGCCAACCAATCGTTATTATAACCCGTGGTTATAACTTTTAAAAATTGTTTATGTTTCAAATCAAAATACATCCTTTAAACCATTTCAAAATCATATCATTTATTTCAAACTAATACATACTTTCAAACCCAAAACATATCTATTCAAAACCAATTCAAAAATATATCATTTCCATTTCAAAACCAATTCAATAATACATCATTTCAATAAAACCCAAATTTCAAAATCACTGAATATTTCCTTTAATTTATTAAACTTGAAATCTTCCTTTAAATTATCATAGCATTTTGGTAATGTAACCTTAAGTAATCATAGCATTTTTGGAATGTAATACTTTCCAATTTAACATTTTATATAATCAAAGTATTTATATACTTACAAATTTTTAACATGGTCATTTTATCATAGCCTTATAGTTAAATAAACTTTGTTACTGTAATATCCAATTTAATGCTGAAATTCTAATGTTAAGTTAAGAGTACCTTATTAACTTACATTATCATTACAATAATGAAACTTTATTATTTTAGTCATTAAAATGTGTCATTTACATAAATTAAAACTTACATATTAAATGTACTTTTGACTTACATTTCTATTACAGTAAAGAGCATTTATCATTTAATCAATATTACACTAATTAAACTTACATTATCAAATGTACGTTTTAATTTACGTTTTATTACAAAAAGGGCATTTATTATTTTATTCAATATTACACTGATTAAGACTTACATGTTTCTTTCATTAATTAAGACTTTCCATGTTTCTTTCATAAATTAAAAACTTTACATATTCTTCCATAAATTAAAACTTTACATGTCTACATATTCTTTCATTAATAGAACTTTACACGTTTCTTTCATAAATTAAAACTTTACATATTTCTTTCATTAATAGAACTTTACACGTTTCTTTTCAAAACTTCGTTACAAGTCATTTTATTATCAAGATATCATTTGAGTTCAAATCCATTTCAAAATATCAAAATATTATTCAAAACATCATTCATTTTAATTCATTTAAATACCATTTAAATCCATTCATTTTATTAAATTTAAATACCATTTTAAACTCACATTAAAACTCAAATTCTTCCATTTAAAACCATTTAAATATCACTTCATTTTCTTTATAAATTTAACATTTAATTTCCAAAAATTATATCATTTTCCAAAGGTTATTTTTCATAAAATTTATTAAAATAACAAAATATAGTTTCCGTAGCACTTACAAAATGCTACGTAAAGTTATAGTTTTAAAATAGTTCATTTAACAAAACGACAGCACATAAATGCTGTAATATATTTCCATTAAATTTAAAATAAACTTAAATGTTAAGTTTAACCACTACAGCACTTACAAAGTGCTATAATATCCTTTATTTCAAATTAACTTTTAGTTCATTTAAACAACTACAGCATTTGCAAAAATGCTGTAATATCTTTTACATACATTTCAAAAATGCTGTCAAATCAAATTCAGAGTTTAATTACCATTTCATAAATTTAACTAAATTTCCAATTTTATTTGATTAACTTAAACCTTTAATTAAAACTAAATTTCACATTTCCAAGTCAAGTTATATTTTTAAAAGATCACTTTTAAACATTCATTTATTACATTTTTAACACATAGAAAAATCATAATTTCTTTAATTCAAAATATTTCAAAATATGTTTAAATCAAATTTCACAAATTTATAATTTTTGAAATACTTAAAAATATCCAAAACATTTTATAAAATAACCACGGGCCTGTATATAGTTTTCTAACCTAGGTCAAGTGATACGGATATGTATCATTTCAATCCGCAGTTTAAAAAGAAAAATCCGGGTTCTATCATTTCAAACCCGCAATCCCAAGTTAAAATAAATTAAATAAAAACCATTCAGGCCTATCATTTCAGCCCATAACGATTTTTCCTTATTCTAAAGTCCGTTCGGGTATGTATCATTTCAACCCATAGTGATTCTAGTCTACAGGGAACTTGCAATGGTGATAACTGATATAAATAACAGAATAACATTAAATAACAATAACATATGATATAACAGGTGTAATAACAGGTGTGAACATCATATGATAATAATATAAGCATATATAACATGGTAATATATTTCTACAGATTCGCAGGGTGTCAATTTACTAGTTATATAGGTACATATTGTCTGGTGAGAATAACTCACTTGTTTAAGCTGGAGATGACGACCAAACACATAACACAGAATCTTTGAAGGCACGACAACATGAATATGATTTGAGAGTGGAGAGCCAAATATAATTGCCTTGTATACATATAAACAAAACAAGACAATGTATACATAAATATTCAACACAAACAATATTGAAACAATTTTAAATAAGGAGCAACAAAGAAATAGATGACTTGACCTTGCCTCAACCATTCAAGTGCTTGGCCATGACATCATTTGGCTCAGCTATGATCAGGTCTAGACCTGAAATAGTCATCCAATGGTCAGCAAAAAGAAGGCAAAACAATGGAATGATGATGGTAGGAGTTACACATGAAGAAGACAAAGAGTCAAGGCAAAAAGGAGTGGTTTTGGTGCACACTAGGCTCGGTCTAGTCATTGTTTGGGCTTGGCCATGCTTGCTCCAGATCTGGACAGAGGTAAGGGGTGATGGTAAGTGGTCAAAACAATGTGGTGGTGGCGGCTATGGTGGTGGCCAAGGTGGTGGATGAAGGTGGTGAAGTAATAGTGGTGACTAGTGCATTGTTTTGGAGTTTTTGACATTGTTTTGTGGTGCTAGCTTCAAGGAGAGGTCACGACCATGGATGGATCTGAAATGATGGCTGGAGATGATGCCAAGGAAGAGTGGTAGGGGATGGTAGTCGAGGCTATGGTGGAGATGGTGGAGGGTTTAGCCAAGCAAAGCTATGGAAGAATCAAGCAAAACAATAGAAAATTTAATAGGAAATGAAGAAGAGAAAGGTAGAGAAGATGAAGCCATTACCCAAACAACTTCAGAAATGTTTTTGGCCGTGAATTGTGAATGAAAGGGAAGTCTTTCACGTGAAACAATAAGGCATACACGGTTACAAAAGAATAAATGAGCCGTTATGGAAAAATGAAGGGTTTGGTTAATGAAAAGTCACACAATTTACAACTTAAGTCCTTTCAAATTTCCATTTATTTTATTTTAATTTTATATAACTGAAATATAAATATAAAATCAGATAAAAATACGAAAATTTAGTAAATAACAAAAAAATAAATAACTAAATATTAAATATATATAATTTAATTAAATAAAACAGCAAAATTTGCAACTAGTCTTGAAAATATGGTAAATAAATGCAATGAACTATGGAAACTTTTTATGTACTTAAAAATATTTATAAATAAAGATAAGAACACAAAATAAAATGAATTCACAAAAATAAATAAATAAATTTTAATTTAAATATAGTTTAGATGAAGAAAATAGCAGAAAATAGAAACAGCCTTTAAAAATAAGAAATAAATACAGTAAATTTTGGAAAAATTCTATCATCGTTTTAAAAATATTTAAAAGTCAAGATATACATAAAATAAAATATCAACACATATTAAAAGAAAATATGACAAATGAAATAAAATTTATAAAATTTAAAATAACAAAATTGCAAAATAAACAATTTATACTCAAAATTGAAATGTACATATCTTTTACATTTTAACTCCGTTTTCAACGAAACGAAAAGCAGTATTCATGTTATTAAATCTATTGTCATAATTAAAGATAAAAATTATAATTTTAAACTATTTAAAATTTAAATTTAAAAGTTAAAGTTTGACTATTTGACCAAAAATTCACATTTTCTAGAAATATTAAATTTAGTCATATTTGGAATTCAAATCTACATCAAAATCAAAGTTTATACTTAAAATAACAAAATTTATTCTTTTTCATAAATAAATATTTTAAATCTGGAAATCAATTTAAAAATAATTGTAAAATATAGGGTTGTTACAGGATTATTCACTCGATTCTCGACGACAAACACTGAATATGGATTTTTGATTGATTCTGGAATTCTCTATCATAATATATAGCTATGCAAGGAGAATAACGGATTCTAATAAATAAACTAGATCTGAGTGCACACTAGAGTGGTGTGAAAGATGCTAGTTCGGAAGTGAAATTGCATGATCGAGCGAGCGATCAGATTGGATATTGCGTGCGAATGACAAATGTACATCATACGGGCTTTATTAATGCAAGTGTTGAAATATGGAAATTTGCAAAATAAAATGATTTTGAATAATATGATTGGATATCATTAGTAAATAAGATGCAAGTACATAAAAGCAAGAGCTAAATTGCTACTTTCGACTTCAAAAGTAAAATTGGGTTGCCCGGCAAAAAGGTACATGTTTAAATCATTGTTGATTTAATGATTTTATGATTGAGCCACTTGGCTTTTGTTTTCTTTTGTTAGTTTGGGCCGGTAGTGGCGATTTGTAGTTGTTTGATCTAGCCACGCAAAGGAGACCCTGGCGAAATTTTTCAAAATTTAAGGAGTTAGAAATTTTGAATAAAATTTTTATAACTAAAAAATGATTTTAACCTGAAATGATTGAATGGATAATATTAGTTGGAACCTATGGATGAATTTGGAAACTTAGTAAAATTAGTAACAGGGTTTCAATAAGTTTATTTTGGGAATTTAAGGCTTAACTGGATTTGGGAAGTTTTTTCAACTAATTTGTTTTATAAAATAAATGGGTTTGGGCATTTCTTTACCTTTGCAGTTTCGGGGACGAAATTTTAAGGGGGGAAGAGTGTAACGACCCAGAATTTTGGTTATTTGAAATTGGAATATTTAATTAATTTTAAATATTTGAATGTTAACTTTATAGATTTAATAACTGAATTTCAAATATAATAATTTATTGGATAATTTAATTGTTGAATTTAATAATTGAAAATCATTTAAATAATTTAAATCTTGGATTTTATTTGGATAAAAATTATTTAAAGGATTATTAAATTTATATTAATAAGAATGAAGGTAATAAAACTTTTAAATTGAATTTAAAAGTGATTTACTCGATTTTGAAAATAACTCGTTTTAATTAACATATAAAAATAGCCTTCCGGGGTAGAGTCTTGGATTTCGACGAAACAAGTGTCATTGCATCCGTAATAACGAATTATATTATGCCGTCAAATTTCGTAGCGATCAGATGAATCTTTTGGAATTATGGGATAGGAACGCGTTGAAATTAATATTAGAAATTAATATAATAATGGGGTTCAAAAAGATATCTTCTCCATACGATCGAATTGTAGATCGAAACTTGTTCCATTGCGTTCGAAATAGGGGTATAACATTGGGAACGTCAGGCGGCACGCCTCGATCGAGGTTTGGAATTAATATCTAGATATTTTAGTATAAATTATATATATATATATTGATTTGACCGCAGCCTCCATCCTTTCTTTTCAGCCACTTTAATTTTTTCATTCCAGCCACCCTATCATTCCCACCTTCTTATTTAAAAGCAGATACAGTGTAAAAGAGAGAAAGGAAGGTTTTAAAAATTAAATTAAAATGTTATAGCTATCTAAAAATCTGCAAATCTTTTTAAAGAGTTCATCTCAGCTAGATCTTCGATTCTATTTTTTTTTCGAGAGTTGCGTGCGGATTCTAGTAAGCGACAGTAGCCATGAGTTGGAGCTGTATGCTAGGGTTTGGGATTTTGAATGTTTTAATCATCGATTCGAGATATGGATGTTGTAATCGAGTTTAGCAAGGGTTTTAGCACCAATAGGTCGAAGTAGGTGATGTGCGATCGAAGTTAGGAGGAAAGCGACAGTGCTACAGTAGCATTAAGGAGGGTTAGTTTGCATGTTGGTCAGAGAGTCGAGGGGAGTTGAAAAGGAGATGGACGCGTAGAGTTCGAGAAGAGAAAGCTGGTGGTGTCGTCGGATTTTCATTTCGTGTTGAAGAGCAATGTGTCATCAGAGGTCAGTGCACGACAATGGCATGCAAAAGCATATATGGACGGGTATTCGTGAGTTGGGGGAAGATGATGGCAGATTTGTAATTTACAAAAGGTTATATATTAGTTTATTTAAATTTTTATTTAAAAAAAATATTGATAACTTAGAAAATTCATAGCTCTCTTATACGAGGTCCAATTAGGATGAAACTTTTTGCATTGCTATCGTGACGACGAGAGGTTCGCAATGAAACTAGTTTGGACAGATTTGGAGACTCTCGAAATTTGGCCTAAAATCGGACGTCGTCTGGTTTTAGTTCCGAACCGGAACGCTTCGGTGACAGCGAAGGACAAATATGAGTAAATCTCACTCATTTGGATAATTAGTTTTATTTTAAAGTGTTAAAAATTATTTATTGGTTGATTGGATGAATTGATAAATCACTATTATTAGTTGGATGTTATTATATACATATTAATATATATATATATATGTATGTATATATATATAAGTAGTTGGATATATTTCCCGCCTATTAGAGTGGATGAGACACTATACGTCTCGCATAATAGCGGATGACCCTATATTACGGTGATATCCCGCCTCAAAGCGGGATTGGTATTTTATGTTATATAACATCTGTGGTTGCAGGGAAACAAGTTGGAGGGATCCAATTGGGTTCCTCAAATATATTGCTTATTTTTCATATATAGCGATATATGATGTGATTGAATAATCTGTTATGGTTTGTTGTGTGATTCGATTTATTATATGCTATAGTAGCAGAGGCCATAATTTTGGTAATTTAAATACCATAAATATTATTTTTGAATTTGAAGGAATTAAAAGGAGATTTTGGATATAAAAATATTTATATCTAATTTGGATTATTTTAAAGGAAATCGATTTGGATAAAACAATTATTTGATTTTGGGTTGTACTTGACTATTCGTAAAGTTTTAGATAGAAATATTAAAATAATTTATATAAAGGATTTTTAACAATGGATTTTCAAATGATATTTCTGAAAATATGGAAAAGAAGTTGAACGATATTTAAAACAGATTTGTAAATAAATGGGATTTATAAAGAAATGGATTCATAAATGAAATTTTATAAATGAGATTATTTTTATAAATGAGAGAATCCTAAATGAGTTTGTAAATTTATAAACAATGTTTATAAATAAAGAAAAATGATTATGAAAATTGAAATGTAGTCGATGTGATATGAATCGATAGGGATTTATAAATTGAAATTGGAAATATTGGATTTAAAAAAATAGATTTTTATCGAGAAATTAAAATTATTTTAAAATGGGAATTTTATTTATTAAACTATATAGTTAAAGCTGTTTTAGTATTGAAATATTTTGGAAAGTGGATTATTAATATATTTAATATTTATTGAAATGAATTCACAATTTTATAATAAGCTTTGTAAATCGATTAGTTTTATTTAAAAATGAATTGGAAATGAGTTATCAATGTTTATTTAAAGTGTTTTAATATTTTAAATAATTACTTAAACATGTCTTAAAAATGAATTATTATTCTTTAAAAAGAATACTTATCATATATATAGAGTTTTGAAATGATTGTAATTTAATTATAAATTATCTCGCGATTTGTAAACGGGGTTTATTTAAAGGATATGGTTTTTATAAGAGAAATCTTGTAATGGAACTTTGGAAAACTTAAGAAAAACTTTCGGAATGTTGAAATACGAGAACTTCAGAAGTGAAATAGAATTCACAAAAGAAGTTAGAAATGGGTAGTTGGGATTATAGACAAGTGTAATCGATTTTGGATATTTTAAAGGAAATTAATTAATGAATTCCATAAACTTATAGAATTCGTTATAAACGAGTTAAGGAATTTAGAAATAAATTGTAAAGGATTTTGAGAAATAGGAAATAAATGGAATCTTTCCTAAGTATTGAAAATAAAGTGATTTTGGGAATATATACTTATAAACATTTCCTAAGTATTGGACTGGAAGGATTTAAAACATTTTAACTACGAGATTATTATCATAGAAATATTTTCAAAGTGTTGAATTATAAATGGAATTGAGAAAAAAAATTCTAAGTATTGCTATTATTCGTAAATATCCTGTTATGGATATAAGTATTTGCAACTGTTTTCAATTATTGAGTATACTGGAAGAGATTTAAATATGTATCTTTGTAAAGATATTTTGAAATGAATATTTTTTGAAAGATTTATAAAATCAGGCATAGCGACTGCTTATGCGTGAAATTTGATAGTTAAATAACCGACTATCAAATCTAGCCAAATTCATTGATCGTTTCAAAGAGACTGGGATCGGATTTAATTATCCAAAAACCACTTCGATCTGATTTGTGCGTTACGATTGTGATATCGTGTAGGTAATGAAAATGATGATTTTTGAGATTTGGTTTGTTCAAATCTAGAACAACTTGTATGGATCAATCTATCATTTGCATTATGGTCTGGAAGGCAGTGTTAGCATTCCAAGTATGAATGCTATTCTAAAGGTAAAACGTAGCCTCAAGCCTCATCAACCGGGAATGACTAAAACATGGGAGATGCAGCAGGGCTAAGTGGGTCGCACTCAAGTAGGGTATGTTATCAGTTTTATAGATACCCTCGGATATATTATAATTATGGATATGGTTGTGCATGGAAAAGAGAGCGCTCGATAGGGTGGGAACACCCGGGATGATAACATATTTGGTACTATCCAGCAAGGGTTAGGCCGATCCGGTGTTGGCAGGAATCATTAGGTACGATCTCGATACATTTTTTCTAGAGATGTACTATGGCGGATGGTACCCTAGTAGCCCTTTCATTGTATGGAATTCAATATCCACTACGAGCCTGTACGGTTTTAGACGTGCCCAACAATGTTGAAATGTGAGATGCAAGCATTTCAGCTACTTTATAGTTTACTTTCTGTAGACACTATTATAATATCAGATGTTTTGATATAAAATGTTTTGGTTATCGTAAGATAAAAATCCATCGTATTTATGTGTGGTGTGGTCTTACGAGATACCTTTGTTTTAAGAGGATTTTGATAACATTAATAATTCAAATTGAGTGTGTTTTCTCATGCTATTTTCCAGACTGACTCGGGAGTTATTTTATTATAATGCTCGGGTCAGACCGAGTATTATAGATTCAGATTAGGATGCTATGGAGCATAGGAGACGTGTTGGAGGAGTCTCAGGCATATTCCATGTACTTGATTGTATTCCACTGTGTGTGTGTTGTATATTCAGCCCTCGTGAGGACAAGTTATTATAACTGTCCAGCTTTACTTGTTGATTGTTATACTCTGATGATTGTATGTATATTAACAGTTACCGTTTCTTTTGTATAAAGATAGGTATTTATCTATTATATATTAATGTCAATTTTCGAGGGTCGAAAATCCCTGGTTGCTACGTGAAATATCTCGAGCTGACCCGAGTATTATGAAATAATAAATGGGTTAGTCCAGACTATAATGAATGGGTTAAGCAAGAAAAACAATAGATGTAATGATATAAATCTCAAATATGAACAAAAAGCCAAGAATTGGCAATAAATGCTTCAATAAACTCCAAGTGTGTACTCATCAATTATCAAAACTCAAAATATCTTCTAAAAGCAAAATCCCCAAAGTCATTCGATGATAACACAAATAGCATTGAATCTAGAAATCATAACAGAAATCCAGAAAATCATATAAAAGGGGAAAGGCGCCAAAACTCTAAGATTGGTTAATAAATTAACCTATATGCGCGTAAATCCAAAATAGACGTATGAATCTATAAACATCACTATAGGAACAAGTCTTGTAACCATTAAGACAGGAACAAGTCCTAAAAACATCAAGATAGGAACAAGCCTTATGAACATCAAGATAGGTGCTTTATATATCAAAATAGCCTTTAAACCGTTTCTTTTTATATCCAATTTACTTAAATAACTTTGTACAAAATTTTTGGAAAACCAAAGTAAAGACCCAAAAATCTTTTTAGAACCATTTGTAAAATAAGTTAGCTACCTAGTTTTAAAAACACACGGGATCTCAATGTTGGCCATAAACACATTCAAATGTTAACTTTCCATAAACACATTCAAAACACACGGGTCTTTACTTTGGTTTTCCAAAAAATTTATACAAAGTTATTTAAGTAAATTGGATATAAAAAGAAACGGTTTAAAGGCTATTTTGATATATAAAGCAAGTTAGAAAGTTATGGTGCATAAACTTTGAACAAGTCTCATAAACTTTGATATATAAATTAGAGACCTATAAACTTTAAGATAGGAACAAGTCTCATAAACTTTGAAGGCTAATCATAAACTAATCGATAAGTGTTATATACCTCTAAATAGTAACTGAATAAATAACAACCTTATGTCCCATATTTAATGCGTTTATTTAAACATTTACTATAAATTAGTAAATTACACTCGTGCATACAAATGGCTCAATCGAACAAGTCCGGGAATTAATCGGAAAAATAAATGCAAGCATTTTATACCACTTGTTTTATTAATCCATTTAAATCGATTTCTTATTTGATAGATGTCGTGCAATTTTATAAAATAATTTACTTTGAAATTCCTCTCGAAAACATAGTTTTATAAACAAGAATGTATATATGTATTTATATATATATATATATATATATTGGAAAACCCTTGCTAAAATATATATGTAAGTATAATTTTAAACCAATGTTCCAAATCAACTTTATGTCATTCTTATTATAAATAAATATATTATATATAAAAATATTCCAAATATCTATTATAGGAAATATATATTCATACTTAAAATGATTTGAGAAAATGATTTGGATTGAAAATCATTCTTTTGAAAACTCTAGTTGAAAACATGCGACGGAAGTTGTGTGTTGCATCATGGACCCATCGAGAAATTCTAAGGTATAATAAACTCCAAGAGGAATTGACAAATTCATAAAATAAATTCGGAAATAGCATTGAAATTAGCATATGAAACAGCACCAAAATCAAGCAAATAGGTTCAAGTGATCGAACGGACAAACGGAGGAGCAAACTGGCGCAAACGGAGCCTGAAACGGCATGTCCTGGGTCTCAGCCTAGGTCACGACTGGTCCATTGGTCATGGTGATCGTTATACCAGTTAGCATGCTAGGGCTAAGTCTCAGGTGACGCCGGCAGTGCTCGGTTGCCCGTTTATGGTGTTTTCTTCTCCAAATCGAACCTAGACATATGCTAGACTGAATTTGCTGACATATGAGCATCAAAACAACTACAATGGAATGAAGTTCATGATTATATGAAGTGGGTTTTTATTAAACAGAAAATCAAGTTTCATATGATAAGAAAATGAACACATAATTGAGATCAATTCAGTCTATAATGGAACTTTGTCCATCTGTGTGGCTACCAACATTCACATCTGTGATAGAAGTCGACCCACCAATGTAGATGCAAGCAGTTATAGGTATGGGTAAAAATTTCCTTGGAAATATAAATAAACATTAAATTATCAAATTTTATTAAAAATCTTTTAAAATGTAAAATTCAATAGGGAATTCAATTAATGGGTTTTAAATCCAAAATGAATTTCCAATTTAGTAATGGAAATATGAAAATAGTTAATTAATGGATTTTATATCCAAATCTATTTTCCAATTATAGAATTTTGGAAATAATGTAGTATTCGGATATTTAAATCCAAATTAAATATCCAATTAGTAATAGGGATTTATCAAAAAGTAATATTTTAGTTGGAAATATTAAAAGTTGGAAATAGGATTTAATAAGAGATCTAAAAAATTAAAATGCTTATTCCTTAATCAATAAAATCCAATGAGATGAAATAAATATGGAATAAATCTCAAATTTCTTAACAGTGAGATAATGACCCATATTGGGAAAAAGGATTGAGTCGATTTGAATTATTTGGTTGCCTTTATATGCGATGATTATTGAGTTGATTATGGATCCCTTATTATTGATGATATTTATGTTCTCACTTTAAAAATTAAAATTTTACTCTTAAATGACATTGGCATTGAGTGGAATAATAATGATGATGGGATTATTATTATATGAGCAAGTACGTCGAGATAGACTCTGAGATGACTAGAGTTGCATTGAAAGAGATCTTATGAGATCCCATCAAGATAAGTGATTTATGATGAATATTAATGAAAAAAACTCAACATATTGAATACTAGAAAGGCTAGCATCCATCCTAGCTGACTGACTGTGGGGTAGCGCCTCTGGTCCATGACAACTTAGCCCTATTGTCACTAGCCAATGGCTTGTTACTCAAGCCAAGAACTAGTTATTGAGCAGAATTTTTATATGAATGAAAATTGATGGAATATGAGAATTTGGTGATTTGATTGTTATATGGGGTAAGAAAGAAACCGTGTGAGGATGCTCACAGTATTGTGTAATAAGTATTTTCTTCCTTTCTATACTTATCTTCTAGACATAGTGATAATTATATATTTTTGAATAAAGGAAAATTTCAACCCATAATTGACAGAAATTAGACATTGACATGTGTATTGTCACTCTGTAGTCGAGATTGGGGGTAGTTTATGAGTGTGTGACATTCCCTATTATGTCGGATGTACATTGTTGGATGATTACATCATATAGTGCCAAATAGGAACATACCCTATTATTATTGTGCTAACTCTATCTTAGCAAGAGACGATAATATTTTTGTATGGTTTCTTTATTTACATGCTTTATATGGATGTTATGCATATCCCTTATGTTGTTCATAGTTCCGATTGTGACCAGAGCCAGGTTTATGGAGTGGATCGACTATGTTGTGATTGACATGTTATTGTTGTGCACTATATTATATTTTGGATAAATAATTTCTTTAATACCAAACCTACCCTAACCCCATTTTATGTTCCCTACGAATAATGCTTGGGTACTCTTAATTGGGTAGCCTGAGAAGTTTACAGGTCTTATCAGAGTGCATAGTGGATGTTTGAAGACTATCATGTATATTACCAACATATGTGTTGTATGTTCTGCCCTATTATGGAAGTTGTATGTATGACTATGATGATGCAGTCTCATGTGAGACAATGTTGACCTTGTTATACAACTAGTATTATATGATATATATTATATTTATCGGTTGCACATTATAGATGTTTCTTATTTTATAAGCTTTGGTTGCTCTGTTCTGGGGAACTCCACCATGCCATTGCTTGTGCGATGTGATACATGTATTGAGTAGTATTGAGATGTATTTATCATTATGAACACATGTACATGTTAGCATAAGGGAATGCGTAAAATAGAGTACTCATCTTGTGTACTATTCACTTTGCTCTCAGACAGTTTTCACTCTTTGATTACATAGGTATAAAGAAAGAGCATCACATATCTCCTTCGTGTGACCTCCAATTCAGACAAACCTATATACCATTCTGATCTGAAAAGGAAGGTTGTCGTAATGGTGCAGGTCTCGTCATCAAATTCAAATCTTTATAAAACAATCATTTTTGCCTTATTATTAAATTGACCAAAATACCCTTTTTAATTTTTTTATTAAAATACCGGATATTAAACCTCCCCCCTTAAAAAGAATTCCTTCCTCAAAATTCCCAAAGGACAGAGAATGCAATTCGCACTCTCTCTCATTTCGTACCTCTTATACATTATTCATAACATACCCAACAATAAATCAAGCTATCATCCATCCAAATCGAGAAATCACCCATACAAATAAAGAAACCAACCATACAAACAGAGAAAACTAACCATACAAAAATCCATACACAACATAGACAATCTACAATCAAATCTACTGGTAAGTGTGTGCATCCTATTATCATATTAATCATCTATAGTAGTGCTTGTATATTTATAATACATGAATAGTAACATAACACTATGATATGTATGTACATTGCATATGATGTAAAATGCAAATGTCTATAAATTGGGCCCTTGTAACGACCCGATATTTTCAACCATTCGCATCCATACATGTCGGATTAGAATTGCTCAAAATATCAGATTGTTAATTTAAATTTGGCAAAACTCAGCACATACAGTAAATAAATAATCACAGACACAGAGTAATACAACAAGAATGCAGCGGAAACAAAAGAATAGTAGTTCATGAAGCTACTATATATATAACAGAGTTAAACAAGATACAATAGAAGTCTCGAATACAATAGTCAAATACAAGATCAGAATACATCACTGGAATCAACTGAATATCTGAAAGCTGGATAGATAGCTGGATCTCCAAGCGAAGCTCCAACTCCAAAGGTGAGTCTCGAATACTGGTACACTCAGTCTGACCCGAGCGTAAAGTAAAACACAAAACACTCGAGTCAGGATTAACATTCTTATATCAATAAATCCAACTCAAGTGAAATAACAACTGAAAATACAAGTAACTCAAAGGATGTTTGGGATAACCATCCTCTAAGGATCCGTTAAACTATTTATATATAGTAGTGTACGCTAAGTAGATAATGCCTATTAGTAATATAAAGTATCAAAATAGCATTAAGGCGTTACCATTATCCCCCTTAACACATTTTATATAAGCGTCATAGTCTATACAGCACTGTAAACTCCACCGTAAACTAGTGGGCTATCAGGGAGTACTCCATAGGTATAACACGAAACAAATCATAGTGGTTGCGCATAGGGATACGAGTATGACAAGGCACATGAGGCAATACCCAAGGTAGTGAAACTACTGTTTGCCTGATCCGGACTGGTGAGAATGCATCGCCGCAATGATCGCAACACTGCGAAACAACACTCCCAATTCAAGAGTGCGCACCAATCAAAAACAAGTAATGAGTAGTTTACGAAGAAGTGTGTCCGCTAGAGGTAGCTAACCTCACTGGCCCGGCACGGCTCTTGTTTAAGTCATTTCCAATTTGACACAAGTGTCAAGGTCATCCATTATCGTTCTCTTTCTTCAAATCCAGCAACGTCATCATTCCAACCACTTCATTCTGGATCACACTCCGCGTATAATAGTTATTAAAGTGGTTTTCGGTTTAGACAGAGAGTATGTCCCTAACCGATCCTGGACTCTTCAATAACTACGTAATTATTACACCGATTGGTCATTTAATAAACTTTCAAAATAGTTTATATTTCAAAACCAAATATCATTGCCATTTCAAAACCATATAAATATGATATCACTTCCATTTCAAAACCAAATACAATATCATTTCCATTTTAAATATATCTGTCTCAAATATATCCATTTACAAAATCTTAGTACTTCAAAGTTGTAACACTTTCTAAATCAAACACTTTGGAAATCATAATACTTTGGAAATCAAAATTTAGAAATCATAATGTTTTGGAATCATAACACTTCCCACTTAACCGTTTAGATATAAATAATAGTATATATATAATAAAATAGTTTATAATTTAAAATAGTTTATATAAAAATAGTTATAATTTAAAATAGTTCATATTAAAAATAATATATATTTAAAATAGTTTATATGAAATAAATTTATAAAGTAACATATATAAATAGTTTTAAATGTAATTTAAAAATACTTTATATAATAAAATAGTTTCCTCAAATTTCACAAATCAATTCCAAATCAACACCAATCCCAAAATTTCAAATTTAGTCAAATCTCAAATCATCAATTTCAATTCAATTCAGTTCTCAATTAATTATTATATCAATTTCAAATACAGATTTGAATCACAAATAAACCATTTCAATTTTGATATATTCCAAAGCTTTAAATATTTCACAATCTCAAAACTAAATTTGATAATTTCATATATATCTTAATTTAACTTTATTATTATTTAGTTATGAAATATCCACTTAATAAATCCATTATTATTTAAATAAAACCCCAAATTACAAATAAACTAAATATTTTCTTCAACTTATTTAAACTTGAAATATTCATTTAAATCACCTTAACCAAAATCAAGTTATAAAATTATATCCTTTAAAAATCTCAAATTCAATAAGTTCCAAATCGATTTCTAATTAAATATATTTCTTAATTTAAATACAATTTCAAATCAATTTCAAATCTATCTTCTCAACCTTAATTCATTAAATCATTATAAACTCTATATTAAAATATAATTTAAATAAATACTAAACCATATTATAATTTAATATAATCAAACTTTATTATTAAGCTTATTTTATATTAAAGCAAATTTATGCATAGCTTAAAATCAAGAATTTAACTATATATAAAATAACATTTATATAATATCTAAAATCAATATTTATATGAAACCATATATTTCCTTCCAAACCATAGTAATCATTTCAAATTATTTATATATAGACCAACGGTGTCTGTATAAAATTTTCTATCCTATGGTCAAGTTATACGGATATTTATCATTTCAATCCGCAATTTAAATATATACGGGTATATATCATTTCAACCCGCAATCCCAAATTCAATTCAATGAAAATCGCTTGGGTTTATCATTCAACCCATAACGATTTCCTCATATTCTACAGATCGTTCGGGTATGTATCATTTCAACCCATAGGGAATTCTATACTAACAGGGAACTTGCAGAGTGATAATAGATATGATAATAACATAACATGCATATATCATCAATATAAATAATAAATAATGGTGTCAGATGTCACAGGTGAACAGATGGCATATATAACAATGTAAATAACTAACTGCAGCATATTTCAATTATCGTTTCAATTGATATCAAATTTAATAAATAAAAGAACGTTAATCGTGAGTGATTGCTCACCTTCCGAGGCTAGAGAGATTTGACAAAGAACGAGCTACAAATTCCAAAGCAACGCTAGATGGACACGATTCGAAAAACGAAGCTGATAAATTAGAATTGATGAAATCAAATCAGAATTGGATCGATGATGATAATTGGGTATAATAGACATATATATATAACTATGTACATATAAAAAAAACATGTTTTATATTCAAACCCGTTTAAAATTTAGATATATATTTCGAAATCCTTGTTTAAATTAAACTCATATATTAAAGTCAAATATATATACACATAATATAGGTTGAGATAATTACTTATATATAGCACAACCATATCATATCTTATGTTTAAACCCAATATATATATATATATACTAATATATAAACTGTGGAACCGAGACATATAAAATAAACTATAAAATATATATAGAGAGCATAAGTAAAACATATATATATATATTAAAGCCAATATTCATTTTAAAGCAACACAGCCTACTATATTGATTAACAGTATATAGATAACAAACGAAACCTTATGTAAAGACCATTTTTAAATATATATATATATATATATATATATCCTATTATAACATAACACTTTAAATAAATATACTTTACTGTAAATCCGACTGAAACAAGAACATAATATATATATTTAATGAAATTGCCAGATACTTTATATGGAAAATAGCCTACACTATATACCTAGGTAAACAACAGACTATACACATAAAAATTACTATGCGAAAATTAGATTAATATAACCAAACTTACACTATATAAAATAAATACTCTAACACAGATGTATAGCTTGACATATTATCATGTAACAAACCTTTTCAAAACTAGTATCTATATATAATACGATCATATAAAAGCTGCTCATAATATACAGTAAACATAAAATCAATATATACATGAATTTGTAAACTAATATATGACCAATATATCAATTTCTAATAAATATGAGATTAACCGTATAACTAACAGTATATAAAATATACTTATAACCAAAAATGGGAATATATATACAAGTTTAACATATATACATAAATTTAACATATCAACTAAACTGTATGACTTTATACTATATATAAACAATCTTGATTTGTAAACAGTATACACTTATATATAAAATACGACATATGTAAACTTTAAACTTATATACATACAGACAAACAACTCCCAACTTACGTATACAAACTGATCCAATATAAACTTATATAAAATTTTATATATTATAACATAATTTAATTAAATAAAAAAATTTAAATATATCGTTACCCAAAAGCTTGATGCGGCTGTAATTTGCAAGGCGGTGGAGATGCAGCTAACGGCCGAGCAGGTCGGATCCAAGGCGGAATCGGGTTTGGATGAATCGGGTCAGGTGCCGGGTTGATGTTGTGGTCGGCTTGGATGAGAGGAGGAGGGAAGGCACTTGGAGATGGGTTGTGGGGTTGGCGAGGCCGAAGTGTTTGATGAATTTGGATCTGGAGAGGCTCGGTAGGAAGTAGACGAGGCGGACGATAGTGGCGATGGGAGAGCTATAGGGCGGAGGGTGGTGGAGATGTTCGGTTATGAATGAAAAGAGAAAAAAATGACAGAGATTTCAAAAAGAAAGCATGCAAATTTGAAATGTTATGAACTTTGCCCATTTCTTTTTTTTAAGAAGAAATAAACAGGCAATGTTGGGAAGAAGATAAGTAGGCACGTAACTCATAAATGTAGGTTACAATAATTTATAAAACACTAGCACTACTTTATATAAACAATGTATATATACACTTTATAATTATCACTATATAGACTAGCATAGAAGAGAGAGCAACATAGGGAAGATAATACGTGTAGTAGGTAGGGGAAAAGAAAATGAATAGGTTATACTGTTCTGTTTCTAATGAACGGACTCCCTTTTGGAATGAACCAAAAAAAAAGCAAAGCGAAAAGACACAAGAATATATATACAAATAAATGAAATGTGAAGGGTCAAAAGTCGTTTCATAATTTAATAAAGGCAACAGGCTACTCGGCTAGGCAATTTTGAAAAGACAAAAGAGAACGAAAAGGCAAAATATGGTACCGATACATTGGACCGTTACACAGCTTCGTTGCGTACCGGACGTGGAAATACAAGAATGAATATACTGCGAAGATCAGCATGACGAGACGAACAAAACGGTATACAAATATTAGTGGTACGGTGATGCAGCAGCGGATAACGAAAATGTATGAATCGATGAAAGTAGCAATCGGTGGATTGGAAGATACCAAAGGCCCAAATCCGTTGATCCAAAGATACCGAATTCTAGATATCTCAAACATGTTAATCGCGCACGATACCGTGTTTAAAGATCTACGATTCTTCGTACGTTGATCTAGCGCACTAGATACCATGAATCGGCTTCAGTAGTCGTTGATTCGAGCGCACTCGAATACCGAAAGTGGAGATAGGAGATCACACTCAACTACCAATTTCAAAAGAGGCACAAAGCACTCAAACAAATTTTATTCCAAATCAACTAACTTTACAAATGACAAAACACGCCTATTTATAGGCTTACAATACAACATTTACATCACAACACTTAGGTCATAAACGACCTATCACCCTGCGACCTAAAAAACAGACGACCTACGACTTATATACAAGCGACATAAGAAAACAACATAACGACCTAAAATACAACGCACACGACCTACGACTTACATATTACAACACATAAGCGACTCATCATATCAACACATCAGCCTCCATCAGCGACCTAGCATAGGTCGTTAACGACCTAACACTTCATGCGACTTAAGAAAGCAATGGCTTAGAGCAGAATGCGGCAGCGACCTAAAATCTGAGCAACCTAAAGAAATGCTTCCGGAAATCCTCGAGCGATCTAAAATAGAGTGACCTAACTTCAGATGGCTTCAGTGATCTTGCAGCATACACATCAGCGACCTAACATAGGTCGTAACCCTATTCCGCGACCTAACATAGGTCGTATCACTTCTCTACGACCTAACATAGGTCGTAACCCCTCTTCGCGACCTAACATAGGTCATAACTCCTCTCCGCGACCTAACTTAGGTCGTATCTCGTTAGGTCGTTTGAGTAACTCGGAGCGACCTATAGGAGTGTGTAACTCGCTAGGTCGTTCGAACACCTTATTCTTTAACTCGTTAGCTCGTATCAGCCCGTTATCTTCCTCGTTAGGTCGCACATGACCTAAAAGCACGTTAGGTCGCTCGCGACCTAAGACTTGGTCATTTTGGGCTGCATCATCCTTCCCTGGTTGAAAAAAATTCGTCCTCGAATTTGCGCTTTCCTCTTCCACAACAGGTTTATCTCCATAATAAGGAATGAGATGTTTAACATTAAACACGTCAGAAGTGTACACATCTTCCGGCAGCTTCAACCTATAAGCGTTTTCATTGTTCCGTTTCACAATCTTTACAGGACCAATCTTTCGAGCTTTAAGTTTATTGTATGCTCCCACTGGAAAACGATCCTTCGTTAGTACAGCATATACTGAATCACCTTCATTAAATTCAACACTCCGTCGCTTCAGATCCGCAGATCGTTTATACTTTTCATTTGCCTTCTCCAATCATTCCTGAACGATTTTATGGCATTTTGTCAATCCATCAACAAAATCAACAGCCCGCTTAACTGTTCCCTTCGGTTGTGGTACTGTCGTCAAATCCAACGGCCTCTTTGGCAAACTCGAATACACAATTTGAAATGGACTGAAACCCGTACTACGATTGACAGCATGATTGCGTGCAAATTCCGCCTGACACAACTTCATATCCCAACTCTTCAAATTATCTCTCACAAGACATCTCAGTAGGTTTCCCAATGATCTATTCACCACTTCCGTTTGTCCATCTGTCTGCGGATGATAGGCGCTACTAAAATTCAGCTTCGTTCCAACCATCTTCCACAAACTTAACCAAAAATGGCTTAGAAATCTAGTATCCCGATCAGAAACAATGGATTCAGGTAGCCCATGCAATCAATACACCTCTTTAAAGAATAACTGAGCAACACAGACGGCATCAGCAGTCTTCTTACAAGCGATGAAATGTGCCGTCTACGAAAACCTGTCCACTACAACATATATTGAATCATTCCCCCTCTGAGTTCTAGGTAACCCCAAAACAAAATCCATACTGATATCAACCAACGGTCTAGTCAGCACAGGTAAGGGCATATACAATCCCGCATTCGTCGCTGTCCCTTTGGAAACTTGGCAAATATGACATCTCTCCACAAATTTTCCAACTTCCCGCTTCAACGAAGGCCAATAATAAGATTGAGAAATTAATTGCAAAGTACGATCTCTACCCACATGACCTTCCCCATGCAACTCCTTCACAATCTTCATCCGTAGGCTGCACTCTAGTATGCACAATCGATTCCCCTTAAAAAGAAAACCATCCACCAATACAAACTCATCCGTCTTTCCCTCCTTGACTTCATCTACATACTTTGCAAAGTAAGGATCATCAACAAATAATTCTGGAAATACATCAAACCCCGTCACTTCAACCTTCATTGTAGTCAATAAATGATTCCTTCGACTTAATGCATCTGCCACTCGATTCGTAAGTCCTGACTTATGCTTCACCACAAATGTAAATTGTTGCAAGTATGCGATCCACGAAGCATGCCTAGCTGCAATCTTGTCCTGTCCCTGCATATGCTTCAACGCCTCATGATCAGTATATAAAACAAATTCTTTATGAAACAAATAATGTCTCCAATGTTTCACAGCTTGCACAACAGCATAAAATTCCACATCATAAGTATTATATCTCATCTTTGCTCCTGATAATTCTCACTGAAATATGAAATAGGTCGTCCCTTCAGACTTAACACCCCTCCAATTCCAACCTTCGATGCATCAGTATGTAATTCAAACAACAACTGAAAATCCGGCAACACTAGAATTGGTGCTATCGTCAAAAGTTCCTTGATTCTCTCAAAAGCAAGTCCTGCTTCCTCCGTCCATGAAAATTGCTTCCCCTTCATACAATCAGTAACTGGTGCCATCACGCTACTGAAGTGTGGAATGAATCTTCGGTAGAATGATGCTAAACCATGAAAACTTCTAACTTATGTTATCGTACTGGGTTGTGGACAATTTCTGATTGCTTCAACTTTATTCTGATCCACCTGTATACCTCCTTTTGAAATAACATATCCCAAAAATAAAACACTATGCGTCATGAACACGCATTTCTTCGTTGCAACATAAAATTGTTCCTGTCGCAGTATCATCAACACTTCTCTCAGATGTTGCAAGTGTTCTTCAGTGCTTCTACTATATATCAGTATATCATCAAAATACACCACCACGAATTTCCCAATAAATGGTCGGAAAATCTGGTTCATCACCCGCATAAATGTACTCGGTGCATTCGAAAGACCAAACGGCATAACCATCCATTCATATAATCCTTCTCTCGTCTTGAATGTTGTCTTCCATTCGTCCCCTGGTCTAATTCGAATTTGATGATAACCACTCTTCAAATCAATCTTCGAAAAGATAGTAGATTGATGCAGCGCAGAATGTTAAAGGCATAGGTTGCTCACGACCTAAGGAGTTTGTAGGTCGCTCACGACCTAAGGAGTTAGAGGAGGAAGCGAGTGATGCTGGGAAGAGTGGTTTAGCGACCTATGATAAGTCGCTAAACGAGCTAAAGAGCGGCACAGTCCAAGTTGGTGAAGTGTTAGGTCGCATACGACCTAACGAGGCCTTTAGGTCGCTCCAACGACCTACCGGAGATTTGCAAGCTAACGAGATACTGGAACGACCTAACGAGTTAGAAGTCTTAAGTCGCAAGGCTTAGGTCGCGAAGTTTCTGAAGCCATTTATTTTAGGTCGCAAAGCTACGGATGCCGTCCATTCTTTAAGTCGCTGAAGTATGAAGACCGTTGATCTCTTTAAGTCGTTGATTTGAGATGCGCTTATGTTTTAAGTCGCTGAAGCTCTGGATGCCGTAGATTCTTATGCCGAGTTAATCTAAAACCGTTGATTCTTTAAGTCGTGAAGAAGCTGCTGTTAAGTCGCCTGTTTTTAGGTCGTAGGTCGCTCACGACCTAAGTGTTGTTGTAATTACCATTTGTTAAGTCGAAAGCTATGTTTTCTTAAGTCGTATGTTTTGTAAGTCGTATGTCGTCTATTTTCATAAGTCGTTCTGTTTGTTAAGTCGCTGAAGGCAAGTGTTGTAACTGTGTTGTCTTAAGTCGTCACCGAGTTATGATAGGTCGTAGGTCGGAAGCTATAACTCGGAACCGACTTAGGAGATGTAAATTTTTGTTGTTTTATTTTGTGAGAATTGTAAAACGCCTATAAATAGGCCGAGTCTCTCATTTGTAAAGGTTGTTGATTTTTGAATAAAATTCTCTTTTGATTGCTGTGTGCTTTCATCTAAATTGGTAGTTGAGTGTAATCTCCTATCTCCTCTTTCGGTTAATCGAGTGCGCTCGATTCAACGATTGTAGAAGCCGATTCACGGAATCAAGTGCGCTTGATCAACGCTTGAAGAATTAAAGATCCTTGAACCCGGTATCGTGCGCAATCAACGAGTTCGGGATAGCTAGAATTCGGTAACTTCGGATCAACGAATTTGGGCATTTCAGTATCTTCCAATCCACCGATTACTACTTTCACCGATTGAAGATTGTTTTGTTTAATCCGCTGCGTCAGTTTTTGGTATCGGAGCTTGTTCTAGCCAATCATAGCTAGATCGAGACTTGGAGCCTAATCATTTTGAAGAATTTGAAGTTTGAAGAGAAGCCGAGCTAAGAAGAGTGTAGACCGAGCATCATCGCATTGTCTAGCCGAGAAGTGTGATTTGGAGAAGTTGTGTTCATCGTGTTCATCGCGAAGTTGCAACAAAGTGGAAGTTTTCGATCCGTTTCATTTTAGATCAAAGTCCGAAAAGTGTTTGAATTTTGAGTTTGAAGAGTTTGTGAAAATTTCAAGTATGCCGCCAAGGAGAGCTAATCGTCACCAAAACATAGAAGCTTTGTATCGAAGAGAAGAAGCTGATGAGATGGAGCAAAGAATCAATGAGAACTTTAGTGAAAAGCTTAACGAAGGAATTGGTCGGTTAGAGAAGATGATGTTAGAGATGAATCAAAATCGGAGAAGGGTTTCACTAGAATCTAACCAAGGGGGTAGTAGAGTCTCTCCACATTCCAATCGAGACAGAAGTGTTGAAAATGATCAAGGGCGTGGGAGGAACGTGAATGATCGTGAACAGAGGAATGTAGATAGAAGGGATGATGGTGGTAGACGAGAAGGTAGTAGAGATGTGGGTGGACGAGATAGACAACGATATACATCTGACTTTGAAGCGGAGTATGATGGTGGTAGTGTTCGAGGACAAGGACGAGGACAAGGAAGAAATTACTCTGAGTATGATCACAAGTGGGAGACGGGGATGAAGACTGAAATTCCTGAATTCAAAGGTGATATGCAAGCGGAGGAGTTTCTAGATTGGATGGCTAATGTTGAAGAAATTTTTGATTTCAAAGAAGTTCCAGAACATCGTAGAGTGAAGTTGGTTGCTACAAGGTTGAGGGGTAGAGCTTTGGCATGGTGGCAGCAAACCAAGCTTACACGCGAACGTATGGGGAAGTCAAAAGTTGAATCTTGGGAGAAGATGAAGAAATTGATGAAAGCAACGTTCTTACCTTACAATTATCAGTCATTGATGTATCAACATTTGCAGAATTTGAGGCAGGGCACAAAAACTGTTAATGATTATGCAGATGAGTTTTACCAGCTTATTGCGAGGAATGATATTATGGAAATGGAGGAGCAGCTGACATCTAGATTCATTGGGGGACTGAGAATGCAGATACAGGATATGGTTAATATGTTCGATCCAAGATCTGTGGCAGAAGCACATCAGAAAGCATTGGCTTGGGAGAAGCAAGGACGACGAGGAGGTGGTGTGTTTACTAATTCTAACAATCAAGTGAAGGGTGTTAGTGGGAGTTCTAATGTTTCTAAATCTATCAGCAGACCTGTGGTGAAGGAGGATGAGAAGGCAAAGTTTAACAATGGTTTCAAATGTTACAATTGTTAGGAATTGGGTCATAAAAGCAATGAGTGTCCAAAGCCAAAGAAGAGAACCATGATTGCAGAAGTTGAGGATGAGGATGTTGATGGAGATTGTTCTAGTCCAGTTGAGGAGGATGAGCAGGATATTGCATCAGGAGATGAAGGTTGTAATCTAATGCTGAGGAGATCATGTTTGACACCGAAGCAGGAGGAAGCTAGTTGGTTGAGGAGTAATATCTTTCAGTCGACATGTACTATTCTGGGGAAGGTGTGTAAATTCGTGATTGACGCAGGAAGCTGTGACAATATCGTTTCAACCGAGGCTGTAATAAAGTTGAAGTTAAAGACAGAGAAGCATCCTAATCCATACAAGTTAGCATGGTTGAGAAAAGGAGGAGAAGTGAAAGTGGATAGACGAGTTCGTGTTCCATTCTCTATTGGGAAGAAATACAAAGATGAAATATGGTGTGATGTAGTAGAGATGGATGTTTGCCACTTGCTTTTGGGAAGACCATGGAAGTATGATCGAGCAGTACAACATGACGGTCGGACCAATAGCTATAGTTTTATGTTCAAAGGAACGGAAATTATCTTAGTTCCGAAGAAGAGACAACCGGGAGAAAGTAAGTCAGAAGAGATTGAAGAGCTGAAAACTTTATTATCTTTGAAGGAGTTTGTTAAAGAAGTTGAGAAAGAGCCGGAAGTATTCTTGTTGATTGGACGAGAGAGCAGTGAAGAGGTTGAAATTCCAGAAGAAGTTAAACCAGTCTTGAAAGAATTTGACGATGTATTTCCAGAGGAGTTACCAACGGAGTTGCCACCGTTAAGAGACATACAACATCAAATCGATCTGGTTCCGGGAGCAGTGTTACCACATAGACCACATTATCGAATGAGTCCGAAGGAACATGAAGAGTTGCGGAGGCAGGTAGAGGAATTGCTTGAGCAGGGGCGTGTGCAGGAGAGTTAGAGTCCTTGTGCTGTACCAGCTTTATTGGTACCCAAAAAGGATGGAACATGGAGGATGTGCACAGATAGTAGAGCATTGAATAAGATCACAGTTAGATATAGATTTCCGATGCCGAGGCTTGATGATTTATTGGATCAAATTAGTGGGTCTGTAATCTTTTCTAAGATTGACTTGAAGAGCGGTTATCATCAAATTCGTATCAGACCAGGAGATGAGTGGAAGACTGCGTTTAAAACCAGGGAGGGTCTATACGAGTGGTTGGTTATGCCGTTTTGCTTATCAAATGCTCCGAGTACTTTCATGAGGGTGATGAATCAAATTTTTAGACCATTCATTGGGAAGTTTGTGGCGGTGTATTTCGATGATATTCTGAAATATAGTGGAAGTCCGGAGGAACATTTGAATCATCTGAGAGAAGTACTGATGGTATTGCGACAAGAACAATTCTATGCAGCAACGAAGAAATGCGTGTTCATGACGCATAGCGTTTTATTTCTGGGGTATGTTGTCTCGAAGGAAGGTATACAGGTGGACCAGAGTACAGTTGAGGCAATCAGAGATTGGCCGCAGCCTAAGACGATAACGGAAGTTCGTAGTTTTCATGGGTTGGCTTCATTCTATCGAAGGTTTATAACACACTTTAGTAGTGTGATGGCACCTGTTACTGATTGCATGAAGGGTAAACAGTTTGCATGGACGGAGGAAGCCGAGGTTGCTTTTGAGCAAATCAAAGAACTTTTGACGTCTGTACCAATTCTAGTATTACCAGATTTTCAGTTATTGTATGAGCTACACACTGATGCGTCAAAGGTTGGGATTGGGGGAGTGTTGAGTCAGAAGGGGCGTCTGATTGCTTATTTCAGTGAGAAGTTGTCAGGAGCGAAGATGAGATACAGTACATATGATGTGGAATTTTATGCTGTTGTGCAAGCTATTAAACACTGGAGACATTATCTATTTCAGAAAGAGTTTGTTCTTTACACTGATCATGAGGCATTGAAGCATCTGCAAGGGCAAGACAAGATTTCAGCGAGACATGCATCGTGGATTGCATATCTGCAACAGTTTACTTTTGTTGTTAAACACAAGTCAGGAGTGACGAATCGTGTAGCTGATGCTTTGAGTAGGAGGAATCATTTGTTGACAACAATGAAGGTTGAGGTGACGGGGTTTGACATTTTACCGGAACTATTTGTGGAAGATCCTTACTTTATGCAGTTTGTTGATAAAGTCAAGAATGGAGAGACGAATGAGTTTATGATGGTGGATGGTTTTCTGTTCAAAGGAAATCGATTGTGTATACCTGATCGTAGTTTGAGAATAAAGATTGTAAAAGAGCTACATGAAGAAGGACATGTTGGGAGAGACCGTACCTTACAGTTGATTTCACAATCGTACTTTTGGCCATCGATGAGGAAAGAGGTGGAGAGGTTTGTGGAGCGTTGTCATATTTGTCAGGTTTCGAAAGGAACTGCGACTAATGCTAGTTTATATATGCCGTTACCTGTACCAGTTAAACCATGGGTTGATGTGAGTATGAACTTTGTGTTGGGGTTGCCGAGAACGCAGCGTGGTAACGATTCCATTTATGTGGTAGTTGACCGATTTTCGAAAATGGCACATTTTATTGCTTGTAAGAAGACGGCGGATGCTGTTCATGTTGCTCAATTGTTTTTCAAGGAGATCTATCGACTTCATGGATTGCCAGAATCTATTGTGTCGGATAGAGATACTCGGTTTCTGAGTCACTTTTGGTTGAGTTTGTGGAAAATGGTGGGAACGAAGCTGAAGTTTAGTAGTGCTTATCACCCGCAAACGGATGGACAGACCGAGGTTGTGAACAGATCGTTGGGAAACTTGTTGAGGTGTCTTGTACAAGATAATCTGAAGAGTTGGGATGTGAAGTTATGCCAGGCAGAATTTGCTCATAATCATGCGGTAAATCGTAGCACAGGGTTCAGTCCATTTCAGATAGTATATTCAAGCTTACCGAAGGGTCCGTTGGATTTAACGGTAGTGCCACAATCAAAGAAGACAGTTAAGAAAGCTGCTGATTTTGTTGATGGATTGGCGGAATGTCATAAAATCATTCAGGAACGATTGGAGAAAGCAAATGAGAAGTATAAACAATCTGCAGATTTGAAGCGAAGGAATGTTGAATTTCAAGAAGGTGATTTGGTTTATGCAGTGTTAACAAAAGATCGTTTTCCAGTGGGCGCTTATAACAAGTTGAAAGCTAGAAAAATCGGTCCAGTGGAAGTTGTGAAGCGAATTAATGAAAATGCTTACAAATTGAAACTACCAGATGATGTGTATACGTCTGACGTATTCAATGTTAAACATCTCATACCATACCACGGAAATGAACTCATAGTAGAGGAGGATGGTGCAAATTCGAGGTCGAATTTTTCTCAACCTAGGGAGGATGATGCAGCGCAAAATGTTAAAGGCATAGGTCGCTCACGACCTAAGGAGTTAGAGGAGGAAGCGAGTGATGCTGGGAAGAGTGGTTTAGCGACCTATGATAAGTCGCTAAGCGAGCTAAAGAGCGGCACAGTCCAAGTTGGTGAAGTGTTAGGTCGCATACGACCTAACGAGGCCTTTAGGTCGCTCCAACGACCTACCGGAGATTTGCAAGCTAACGAGATACTGGAATGACCTAACGAGTTAGAAGTCTTAAGTCGCAAGGCTTAGGTCGCGAAGTTTCTGAAGCCATTTATTTTAGGTCGCAAAGCTACGGATGCCATCCATTCTTTAAGTCGCTGAAGTATGAAGACCGTTGATCTCTTTAAGTCGTTGATTTGAGATGCGCTTATGTTTTAAGTCGCTGAAGCTCTGGATGCCGTAGATTCTTATGCCGAGTTAATCTAAAACCGTTGATTCTTTAAGTCATGAAGAAGCTGCTGTTAAGTCGCCTGTTTTTAGGTCGTAGGTCGCTCACGACCTAAGTGTTGTTGTAATTACCATTTGTTAAGTCGAAAGTTGTGTTTTCTTAAGTCGTATGTTTTGTAAGTCGTATGTCGTCTATTTTCATAAGTCGTTCTGTTTGTTAAGTTGCTGAAGGCAAGTGTTGTAACTGTGTTGTCTTAAGTCGTCACCGAGTTATGATAGGTCGTAGGTCGGAAGCTATAACTCGGAACCGACTTAGGAGATGTAAATTTTTGTTGTTTTTTTTTTTTGAGAATTGTAAAACGCCTATAAATAGGCCGAGTCTCTCATTTGTAAAGGTTGTTGATTTTTGAATAAAATTCTCTTTTGATTGCTGTGTGCTTTCATCTAAATTGGTAGTTGAGTGCAATCTCCTATCTCCTCTTTCGGTTAATCGAGTGCGCTCGATTCAACGATTGTAGAAGCCGATTCGCGGAATCAAGTGCGCTTGATCAACGCTTGAAGAATTGAAGATCCTTGAACCCGGTATCGTGCGCGATCAACGAGTTCGGGATAGCTAGAATTCGATATCTTCGGATCAACGAATTTGGGCATTTCAGTATCTTCCAATCCACCGATTACTACTTTCACCGATTGAAGATTGTTTTGTTTAATCCGCTGCGTCATAGATCCACTAAGTTGATCCAACAAATCATCCAATCTAGGCATAGGAAATCTTTATCTCACTGTAATCTTGTTCAGTGCTCGACTATCAGTACACATCCTCCACGTTCCATCCTTCTTCGGCACTAACAAGGCTGGTACTGCACATGGACTTAAACTTTCCTGTACACGCCCCTGTTCAAGAAACTCTTCCACTTGCCTTCTCAACTCCTCATGTTCCTTTGGACTCATTCTGTAATGTGGTCTGTGAGGTAACACAGCTCCTGGAACAAGATCAATTTGATGTTGAATGTCTCTCAACGGCGGTAACTCCGTTGGTAGCTCCTCAGGAAATACATCGTCAAATTCTCCCAGCATTGGTTTTACTTCTTCAGGAATCTCAACCACTTCATTACTCTCACGTCCAATAAAAAAAATACTTCAGGCTCCTCTTCGACTTCTTTAACAAACTCCTTTAAAGATAGCAAAGTTTTAAGTTCTTCAATCTCCTCCGACTTGCTTTCTTCTTCTTGTCGCTTCTTAGGAATTAAAGTGATTTTAGTACCTTCAAACATGAAACTATAACTGTTAGTATGACGATCATGTTGCATAGCCCTATCATACTGCCACGGTCTCCCCAGCAACAGATGACATACATCCATATCCACAACATCACACCAGATTTCATCTTTGTATTTCTTCCCAATCGAAAAATTCACACAAGCTCTTCGTCTAACCTTCACCTCCCCACCTTTCCTCAACCAAGCTAACTTGTAAGGTTTCGGACGCTTCTAAGTCTTCAATGCTAACTTCTTCATAGCTTCTGTAGAGATAATATTGTCACAACTTCCTGCATTAATAACAAACTTGCAAACCCTTCCCAAGATAGTGCACGTTGACTGAAAGATGTTACTCCTCAACCAGCTATTTTCCTCCTCTTGTTTTGGTGTCAAACAAGATCTCTTCATCATTAATGAATATCCTTCATATTCCGACACATTTTCTTCCTCCTCATCATGTGGTGAATTAGAACATTCAGCTTCTACATCCTCATCTTCAACTCAGCAATCATCGCTCGCTTCTTTGGCTTTGGACATTCATTACTTTTGTGACCAATCTCCTGACAATTGAAACATTTGATACCACTATTGATCCTGGTCTTAGCAACTTCATTAACAACCGGTTTTGCAACATCCTTAGAAACATTCGCATTGCTACTAGCCCCTTTCATTGGATTGTTGGAATTTGTAAACACACCACCACCTCTCCTGCCTTGCTTCTCCCAAGCTAGAGCTTTTTGATGTGCTTCAGCGACAGATATGGGATCAAACAAATTCACCATATCTTGTATCTGCATTCTCAACCCTCCAACAAATCTAGCTGTCAACTGCTCCTCCGTCTCCATGATATCATTCCTAGCAATAAGTTGATAAAATTCGTCCGCATAATCATTCACTAACTTTGTTCCCTGTCTCAGATTCTGCAATCGTTGATACATAAGAGACTGATAATTATACGGTAAGAATGTAGCTTTCATTAACTTCTTCATCTTATCCCATGATTCAATCTTTGACTTTCCCATTCTCTCCCGTGTAAGTTTAGTTTGCTACCACCATGCCATAGCTCTTCCTTTCAAACGAGTAGCAACCAACTTCACTCTTCGATTCTCAAGAACCTCCTTAAAGTCAAAAATTTCTTCCACATTAGACAACCAATCCAAAAATTCCTCCGCTTCCATTCCACCCTTGAATTCTGGAATTTCAGTTTTCATCCCTAACTCCCATCGTCGATCATCTTCAACATCCCGATATGCATTCCGAACTTGGTCTCGATCTCGAGAATGAACACTGCATCTACCACCATCTTCATCAAAAACAGATGTACTTCGATAACGATCTCGACCACCCACATCTCTATGATCATGCATATCTCTTCTACTTTGTCTTTCATCATCACGGTATGGTTCATGTTCAAACTCACGTGGAGTTCTTCTCTCTTCATCTCTATACTCATGATATTCTCTTCTCAATGAAACTGAAGATTCTCTTCTTCCTCGATAAGATTGTGGCGACACCCTCCTCGCTTCCGTAACCGATGGCGAAACTCTGTTTCCTCCATGTTTCGAGACTGGCGACTTCCTCCATTGTCCTTGGTTCATGTCATTCATCAGTTTCTCTGACTTCCCGATGCCTTCATCAAACTTTTCATTGATGCGTTGTTCCATTTGCTCGGCTTCTTCTCTTCGATACAGTGCTTCAACATTCTGATGGCGATTAGCTCTTCTCGGTGGCATGATTGAATCTTCAACTCTCGGCCTTGATTCTCAAAATGATGCACGGCTTCAACTTCTAACTCCTCAAACTCTTCAATAAGAATTGGTTCCAAGACTCGGCTTAGCTATGATTGGCTAAACCTAGCTCCGATACCAAATGACGCAGCAGCGGATAACGAAAATGTATGAATCGATGAAAGTAGCAATCGGTGGATTGGAAGATACCAAAGGCCCAAATCTGTTGATCCAAAGATACCTGATTCTAGCTATCTCAAACACGTTGATCGCGCACGATACCGTGTTTAAAGAACTACGATTCTTCGTACGTTGATCTAGCGCACTAGATACCGTGAATCGGCTTCAGAAGTCGTTGATTCGAGCGCACTCGAATACCGAAAGTGGAGATAGGAGATCACACTCAACTACCAATTTCAAAAGAGGCACAAAGCACTCAAACAAATTTTATTCCAAATCAACTAACTTTACAAATGACAAAACTCGCCTATTTATAGGCTTACAATACAACATTTACATCACAACACTTAGGTCGTAAACGACCTATCACCCTGCGACTTAAAAAACAGACGACCTACGACTTATATACAAGCGACATAAGAAAACAACATAACGACCTAAAATACAACGCACACGACCTACGACTTACATATTACAACACATAAGCGACTCATCATATCAACACATCAACCTCCATCAGCGACCTAGCATAGGTCGTTAACGACCTAACACTTCATGCGACTTAAGAAAGCAACGGCTTAGAGCAGAATGTGGTAGCGACCTAAAATCTGAGCGACCTAAAGAAATGCTTCCGGAAATCCTCGAGCGATCTAAAATAGAGCGACCTAACTTCAGATGGCTTCAGTGATCTTGCAGCATACACATCAGTGATCTAACATAGGTCGTAACCCGCTTCCGTGACCTAACATAGGTCGTATCACTTCTCCGCGACCTAACATAGGTCGTAACCCCTCTTCGCGACCTAACATAGGTCGTAACTCCTCTCCGTGACCTAACTTAGGTCGTATCTCGTTAGGTCGTTTGAGTAACTCGGAGCGACCTATAGGAGTGTGTAACTCGCTAGGTCATTCGAACACCTTATTCTTTAACTCGTTAGCTCGTTTCAGCCCGTTATCTTCCTCGTTAGGTCGCACACGACCTAAAAGCACGTTAGGTCGCTCGCGACCTAAGACTTGGTCATTTTGGGCTGCATCATATGGTCATCCGATCAAAAATTGGTATCGGTATGTAAATGCTGCTATTTCGCCGAAATTAAGATCGACGGATCAATAAGAGTCAAAATTTGTAGAAACGAACTATGACGTCTTGCTCAGAAGATGATTTATAATTTTTCTATAGAAAAATATTCAGGTTTGAAAAACATTTTATTATCATTAAATATTAACTGATATAAATTGAAATAGAATTACACAAAAAAATAAACTTTCATATTTTCAGATGAAAATTTACAGTTTGCTATGTTCAATTAGACGTATTCCAAATATTAAATTTTTATTTCAAAATTTTATTTTTAAAATTTCACGAAAATTCAACTAATCACATTATTAAAATAGTTAAAATGTACGGGTCGTTACAGCCCTCCTTTATGAATGAGATGATATGACATAATAAGGATGTATGCAAGCATCCTAGGGTGAAAATATAATTTTATATATACAATAAATAATTATTTCATCATCACATATGGTAAACTTGCATCTAGCAATGAGTCACCGACACAAAAGCAAATAAAATACATCAAAATTAAACAGCATAAACCATATAAAGCTTCTAATTCAATCATTCAGCCAAACTCAAAAATCTATACAAAACAACAATAAACCCACAGAATCATCCAACCAAACCTAAATACTAACTAACAAACGAACAACCAAATGGAAAACCATTTCATAAAAGAGTCAAAATGGAAAGACTATATCAACTCTTCCACTTTCGAAGTACTCCTGACTATATCATTTATTCTAACACAATCAAACAAACTCTACTATTGGCATAAACTCATTTTTGAAGCATCAATCTCAAATGTACATGCACAACTACAACTACTGCAATTCATGTTATCATCTCAGATAAATGATGTCATGACGCACAACAATCGACAGGCTTAGCACGAATGTATTCCAAACAGGAATGCATCCTCATATCATTCCTAAATGCACATACATCATGCTCAAATCACCCCAGTAGTATTTTCCTCAATTCATATTTTGATCGCTAGAGTAAGGCAACTCAAAAGTGGATGGTGCCTCACATAAGCAATCCATAACTTGTTTCACTAAATGATTCCTCTTTTCACCTAAGAACATCAAAATTGAATGATGTCTTAACCTGGTGAACATAACATATATTATCTTTCTAATTCCAACCAAATTTCAGTGGTATCACTTTATTTATGACATCACTTCTCCAAACATCTCAATTCATGACATCGAAGCACCATGTCCCAAACTTTGAAGAGACATTTAAATTTCCATTACAATTCCTAAAACGTACGAAAAACGAACCATCAAACTAGAGTAATCCTATTGTGTTCAATCATTTCAAATTTAGTAACCAAAACCCTAAACCTAAGTGAAGGCCTATTTCAGGTGAAATCCTATCTAAAGTAGCGATAGTGTTAAGTGATAGCTATATAGTATATCATTCACGTACACCACAAATGCGACGGAAACTACGTACCTTTAAATTACTATTACTAAAGAGTTTATTGAATACTTAGACTCTCTTCAATGCAGGGATGATTGAAAAGAATCTAACTGCTCCATTCTCCCAAATCACACACAAATCTCCAACTCTCACCTTCTAGAAAATCGCCTTTACATTCTCCATGCATACCAACTAAATATATCCTTTCTTTAATCTTCAAATGGGGTTCATTTAAATAGCTTGAAATTCTTTATTATACATCAGTATGAGATACTTCTTATATTATCCCACCACCAACCAAACCGGGATGTCTTTTCAAAAGAACGCCAAAATTCCAACCATTTCTTGACTTTTTAAATCACGTTTATGCACATGGATTCAATTACTTTATTTTATTCATCGATAATGCAAACTCGTTAAGAGGGCGTTTTCTTCACACTCGTTCATCGTATTACAATGCTTATCCTTATAAAATCTTGGTACCAATCTAATCTGAAAAATCCTTTAGAATCAAAAATCCAAGCTCAGTCATTTCCTTATACAAACAACCAATGGTATCTTTTCCAACATATTTTTTTCACCAATTTACTTTTTCCCATATGACGAGGCAACTCAACAGGAATGGTGTCTCGCCTTATCAATCCAACAAACATAATATTCAATAATCTTATTAATGTCGTACCCCAAAAACATATCAGGGAACATCGAAAAAGGGATGATGTCCTCGCATAATGAACATGATATGGGTGTCACATCCAGTCCAAACAATATACTTTCAGTTGCATTGACAACTGAAGTATCAATATCTTATAAACATCGCCATAAAATGTATATGGTGTGATGACAACTTCCTCTCTTAATACTTCACAACTTCTTAAGTAAAAAAATTGCATGGTGTAACATTGTCTACAACGTTAGATCAATAACACCTATCCACCAACTAGCTAAATTGTCTGCAAACAAACATGTGTGGTGCAACATTACTCGCAACTTCGGATCAATGACACCCATCCATAAGACAATCAAATCATCTACCTTTATCAGTGATGTCAAACAAAAAAGTATGTATATATTATTCGACAACATCTCTAATCATTACTGCGATGATATGGAATAAAAGAATGTAAATACCAATAATTTAAAATCTGAACAATGAACCAATCACCATGTTGGATCACATAGTAATATAATTGGATCACCGAGACCCGACCACATAATAAACTCTTGACCCTTCTAAATAAAATATCCGACCATATCCCAAATGATTTTCAATCGATTGATTAATGGGTACAATCAACTGAATTATAATGCCATAAATTCTCTTTTTACTCTCTAGATTTTCGAGTGGAACTCTATTTCAAATATATCTTCAAAACTTCCAATACCATGCAAATATGATATTGGTCCAGTCTCCTTCATATAGATTTTAACCCATTTAGTTTACTATTAGGTTAGCATCTCTTCTTTATCCTATTTGTACAAAATAATTTAGACTTACTTCTGTCTAACAAAAATATGATCTCCCTATCCTAACTTGGAAATTCTCCCTTCAAACTCCTGACTCTCTTCTAGAGTCATATGCTAAAGTGGCATGTAAATGGGCTTAATGAGTTTTATTTATTTAGGGAGGAAGTCAAAATCTTCAACGAAGGCATATTGGATTCTTATGTTATATGATGGGCAATTTCTCATCATAGTGGGACCATTGGGATCACGACATACAACAAGATCATGTTTAGTCTAGTGCTGATCATCTGATCCATATTCTTGTCTTTGTCTAACATCATCACATAACGAGGTATCCAGTCTTTTCAAATCAATCCATACCCCCAAACAGACTCAGTGCAAACGTGTCATTAAAGGACTCTACACCATGCATAATCCACATCCAACCATGGCATATCACTACAAAATTATTTATGCAATATATGAAATTTTAGGTCTAAACTACCCATCGTTACATTCCATATGCAAAAGTAACAAATCATCTTCCTTCACAGTCTGCTGCACTTTTTCCTAGGCAAATGTGATATGCTTACACCTAGGACATTTTCCAATGCATAAGATTTAACTATCTGACCTTCCTTATTCACTTCTTAATGCATTAAACCATTTACTTTTATTAAAAGTAATTCAGTAATTTGTAAATTCTATTTCCATACTTTTAAAATAGACATAAAACATTTATCGATCGAAAATTCATCACAATATCAAAATTTAAAACATTCATTCGCTTCTAAAGTATATTATCACTTTTCAAAATATTGTTTTACAATACATCCCACTTACTTAAAAGCCATCAAATATATTCATTACATTAAATATTTCATTTCTTTTATATTCCAACTTCAACACAAATTATTTGCCCTTGTCTTCAATAATTCAATATCAATCAATTAAAATACATTTAAATTTAAAATAAACTTCGGTTATTTTCCAACATACTCATACTTCATTTTTCGACATCCTTTCATATAATTTGTACCCATTTTATCATATATAAATATATACATACACACACACACAGATATATATATATATATATATATATATATTAGTTTTTTCCATAAGTAGCATATTTCTAATATTTTAAACAAATGTTATAGAAATTTTTTTTTCAACTATATCTATCTCAAATTGGAAATTACTTCTACAACTTTAAATCAGATATTAATATGTATTCAAAAGATAATATATCAAACCCCATTAGTTTCCATCAAAAAATATATTAAAACGAAAGAATTGCACATACTTTGAAATAGAATTTTAAATCCCTTTGTAAAAATCCTTCAAATATTTTTTAATCTTAGATAAATACCATACCACTTCATAAATCCTCTTGTAAACTAATATTGTAATTAAAATTTCAAAAACTAGCTCCCTTTTTTTATAATTTCTTAAAATATTCAACTTTCAAAACTCATTTCTTCTGCTAAATTCATCACCTCCTCATCCGATGTACCTATCAAATCAATTCTAAAAGATTAAATATTTTTTACAAGTGCTTAGCCATGCCCAGATCATTGAATATGGTTCGGTTCCAACATAAGGTTTTCTACTCAGACTAGAGAAATTCCTGGACAATTTAAGGAAATTAAACAATAGGTGGTCGGACAAATCCACCCTCTATTAAAGTATGTGCGACTACTTTGGGATTTACGCTAGTTTGGCTTATTGCTTACGAATATTGGTGGGACCAAACATGAATGTTCACACCAGAATATCCCTAACATCGATCTAGTACCATTTTCGATTCTGCTTTCAACCCTGTAACGACCCGTAATTTTACGACTTTCAAAATGGCATATTTAATTTATTTAAATATTCAAATATAGAATTTTTAAACTTAAATAACCATGTTTTATATGATAAATAAGACTGGTGAACTTATTTTTAGAATTGAATAAAGATTTTGAAGTTCGGCGTAAAATCGACAAAATTCGGTTTACAATCAAATTTGATATATACTAAAATAATTCTTTTAAAGGATAAATAAATTATTTTTAGTATATAATCCATTTCGAATTCATTTGATAATAATAATAATTTAATTTATAATGGTTTGATAAATATATGAACTTGTTTTATAAAAATTGATAAATTTCATCACATATCTACAAATCAATGTCGTATTTTTATAAATGGATTTGGATATTATTTTATAAGTCAAATACACATGTTTTAATTATTTAAAAATGGTAGAAAACTTAGTTTCAAGTTTTGTTTACATACATAAATAGTCTGATTTAAAACTGAAAATGTGACCGGGATTCGGCTTTCGGATTTTCGACCTTTCGTCGAACCGAAGTTGTTTCGGATCGTTGCAATGTTAATTGATACACATACACACATGTATATACATACCTATAACATACATATAAACCATGTATACATTTAGCATAAAAGACAAAGAGAGTTTACTTTTGAAAACTTATAAAGTAAGTAAAATCTTTTGATTTGATTTTTACTTTTTAAGAAAGATACTTTAGTAAACATCATTATTACAAAGTACAAAGCAACATCTCATCTCATTAAATGTTAGTACTTAAGAGTATAATCTTGCATTGGAAAGGAGGGGCTGATGTGTGGTTAGAAATGAATTTGAAGGTAAGGGTAGTAAGGTCTTTTGTTTGTAAACTTCATGTATAAATAGCCATGCACATTCTCTCATTTCTTCACACTTCTTCTTCCTCTTTTCTCAAGCTTCTTCACCTTCTTCCCCTCCTATTTAAAGGCTTCCATGCCATATAAAAAAATTATAAAGAAATAATGTCAGAATATTTACAAAATATTCAAATAAAATTGATATCCATTCTCTTCAAAATCAAACTCTTCTTTTTTCATATTTTACCTCTTCTTCTCACGGCCATAACTTTCTCGAAACTAATCCAAATCGGAAAATTGTTTTTTCAAACTCAATAGAATTGAGTTGGCTACAACTATAATTTACATGATTTCTTCAAAATCTAAGAGTTACTATGGAAAAATTTCAATTCTTTCAAAGCCATTTTCAGCCGAGATATTATGGCCGAAAATACCTCTGTTTCTTATTATCATAACTTCCAAAAAAATGATCCAAGTAAAGAATTTTTTTTCAGATCATATAAAATCCAGTGGCTACAACTTTTATGTTGAGCACTTCTTCCATTTTTGAACTTAGCTATGTCAAAATTCCAATTCTTTGCAGTGCATTTTTTGGCTTCATTTTTTGTCAATCCGAGAATACCCTCTCTTCTTTTGATCATAACTTCCTCATAACCAGTCGAAATCTAGTGTTTCTTTTTTTCAAGAGAAAAGAAATTTCAACAACTTTATAGTCAACCACTTTTACAAATTTTGAGAGTAAGAGGGTCAAAAACTAGAGAGAAAATGACCTATTTTTCGGGTCTAATTTTGAGAATTCAAGGTCAAAGCTCCACCACTTCTTCTCTATAATTTCAGCCAATCTCCATCTCAAGCCTTGGACAAGCACTAGGAAGGAGGAAATTGGGCTTATTTTGATTTGGTTTTTAACCATGGTAGAAAGTATGGTATAGATCTTAAGTTCCCTGCCTTAAAGTTTGACGGAGTGGAATCTAAAGTGAATTATTTCTTCCTTTAAGTTCGTTAAAATCATTGCTAAGTTGAAGGAACTTTATGTAACGACCCGAATTTTACGGATCGAGACATCGTAAAACAGTTGTTATTAGACTGTTAGTATTGTTAAGTCGTATAGAGATTAGGTCGTATAGAAGATAAGCCGTGTGTAGCTTAGGTTGTGTGGAAGATAAGTCGTGTGATGGCTTAGGTCGTGGGGCATGTTAGGTCGAGTAGTAGGTTATGTCGGGTGAACGACCTAAGGATTTGAGCGACCTATAGGAAGTTGGCGACCTAAGGATAGGAGCGACCTATATGAAGTTGGCGACTTAAGAAATGGACCGACCTAAGAAGGTTACCCACCTAGGGGTTAGCGGCATAAGAATAGCGACCTAGTAGACTGTGTGAGTTAACGACCTAAGAAAGTTAGGTCGTGGACGAGTTAAGGCTTGTTATAGTTAGGTCGTGAGACCTTGTGCTGAAGTTAGGTCGTAAGCGACCTAAGGTGGATTGTTGAGTACAATTAGGTCGCGTGAGTGTTAGGTCGCGCACCTGCGTTGTTGTTAGGTCGCGTGAGTGTTAGGTCGTGCACCTGCGTTGTTGTTAGGTCGCGTGAGTGTTAGGTCGTAGGTCTTAAGTCGTGATGTTTTAGGTCGTTAGGTCGTAGACGACTTATGTTAGGTCGCGTAAAGGCTGAGCTGTTAGGTCGCGCGCATGCGTTAGGTCGTAGGTCGCGGGGTTTCGATAGGTCGTGGATGCGCATAGGCTTGGGTCGTTAGGTCGTAGGTCGTGGGGTCTTGATAGGTCGTGGACGACCTAAGGGGGCGGACGACTTAAGGGGTTTTCAGCCTATAAATAGGCGGGTTCTTCTTCATTTTTGGGATCCGGATTTTGAAGCGATGAAGTACTGCCATTTTGAGAGCTCGAGTTCTACACTTCTTCACTTCTTTTCTCCACTCTAATCTTGTGATTCCTTCCATCCAAATCGAAGATCCAAGAGCTTAGATTGAAGATCTACATCCATCGAAGAGAGATTTCATCGATTGAAGCGGATTTGTGATAGATCGAGTTAGATCCTTCGCTGTCCAGATCTGAAGTGTGTTGCTTTTGAGGTGTTTAGGTGATTTGGTGAGTGGTGATTATCTCTCACAGGGATCCAAAGGAGTATATCGGATCGTTGGTTTGATTTGGTGTTAAAATAGTGATTTCCATGCATTTTCGTAAACTTAAGTATAGATCTATTGTTCATGATGATTTGACATCCATTTTACTACATGTTAACCTATGTAAGTTCATTCATCAAGTTGTAGAGATATTGCTCATGTTTTCATACTTGTTAGATTTAGACTCTTTATTTACAAGATTGCCATTATTGGTATAATTGTTTATTAGATAATGTTTGAATGTTTGATTACTTGGATTAATGATTGACTTGGTTGATTGTTATGAGTTAGTTGATTGATGATTTGATTTAGACAAGATGGTCGAAGATGATTCAAAAGCTAAGGGAAAGGCTCTTGAATTGGAAAAGCTGCTCGTGGCATATGTGGCGGATGATGAAGCTCATATGGATAGGTTTGGTGATGATGATGTTGAGATGAGGCTTTGCTATGATGAGATGAAGCGAGGCATGGTATGAGATAGCCTTGGTTGAATCCAGACGGGATCATTCCAAGCATGTTGATAACTCGGTGAAATGGTTCGAGTTAGAGGATAATGGTTTGCTTGATAGGCGCTTGAGCTAGTATGGAAATAGTCGTCGAGGAGGATGACTAGAAGGCTGAGACTTCATCGTTGTTGAAGGTTCTAGCATGCTCAAAGCAAGAGTACGCTGGGCAGATTCGATAGTCCCAAAAGGCTACTGATTGGTAGTCGAGTACTCTGGGCAGATTCGATAGTCCTAGGCACGGGCTGCGACGACGTGCGGAGTTATGTCTAGAACCGGGGTTTCCATTAGCCCTTGACGGATGGCTGAAAGAATGTGCCGGTCATTCAATTAACGGTGATATCAAAGCAATGATAACAGTGATAGCCAGAGTCATGGATGTTTGGTTGTATCGTCATTCGGTCTCAAGAGCGGTATTTTCTGGGTGCTTATCTGATCTTGGTTTAGGCCTTGTGGGTTTGTACTTGGAAAACATCGCCCTTGACTCGAGTGATAATTGCTTTATTTTAAATTGTATGCTTTGCTATGTTTGCTTCTGCTTAGTGTGTGTCTGGGGGCTATCACTGTAGAAAGAGGTGGAGTGGAAGGGTTGGATTCCTATTCCGTTTTCCTTTATGCTCTTTTGGTATGTTGTTAGTTAATTTACCGCTCACTAAGACTGTTGTCTGACTCAAGGCTTTATATTTTAACTCTTATTGCCTTGGGCTGTTCGTCCATTTTGGGACGGGCAGACTAGGTAGCAGGTGACGGGTGTTGTTCTTAGTTTCTGACGATGCTGATGACGAAGACGAGCTGGAGGCTTGCATATTATTTTCTTACTATATGTACTGGATGTTCCGCTGCTTTGTATAATTCTCTGAGTGATATGTAGTGATGCTTGATGTATTGACTATTCAGATGTTTGTACTCAACTATTATGAAGTTTTATTGATGAGATTCTATTCTATGAAGCTTCACTATATATATTCTCTATTGTATTTTATCCATGCGCTGTGAGTAATACGATAGATTCTGCTGTCTTAACTTTACCTTGGCAATCGTCCATGGCTGCCTGGCACACTTTACAGCGCACTATCTCTAGGTTCAGTGCGGGGGTCATGGGCGGTCGTCACATTTGGTATCAGAGCTTTGGTTAATCGATTTTACCCAACGCTCGCTGACGTAACTAAATATGAGAGACGTAATTGTATTTTGATGGATGATTACTATATATAATATAGTAGCTTAGAAAGATTTGAGTCCTTTATGCAGTTGTTTCTCAAGGTATGTTAATCATTCCTTTTTATAGATATTAGGAATGAGTCGAAGAGGGAGACCAGCTGCTAGGGAAGGCCGTGCTATTGAGGGGGCTGCTGATTATGTTGCTATGTTCGAAGCTATGATGACTTCGATCATGAGAAGGATGCCAGCTCCGGGGCCATCAGTAGATGTTGGAGTTCAAGTCCAAACTCCAAAACCAGTGGATTTTGCTAAGCTATGTAAAAATTATACTGCTCTTGGAGGAAAGGTTTTCTTGGGAACGGAGTCAACTATTGAAGTCCAGAGGTGGATAGATGCTTGTAGAAGGATCTTTGGTGATTTGGGAATCGAGGATGCGACTAAGAGGAAGCTAGCATCAAGACAGCTTCAAGGAAGAGCTTCTGATTGGTGGAACTCTATCACCATTGATACTCCGGAGGAAGAAATTACTTGGGTGCAATTCCAAGACAGATTTGAAGCTAAGTTCATTTCTACAGCTCAGAAATCCGTTCTGTTCAGGAAATTTGTGGAGCTCAAGCAAAATGGAAGACCAGTTCTTGAGTATGTTTCTGAGTTTGGAGCTTTGTCCAAGTATGCCCGGTCGTATATTGAATCTTTGTACCAGAAGAATGAGAAGTTTGTGACAGGCTTGGACAGTTATCTTGGGAGGCAGTTGGTGGATCATTTGGACGATTCATTTAAGAAGCTTGTGGAGAAAGCTCTCAGGCATGAGAATCTGTTTCCTAAAGAAGGATCTGTTGTTGCTGTGACCAAGGAAGAGTCTAAACCATAGCAGGGTGGAAACAAGAAGAGGAAGCAGCAGCAGCAAAAGGGTAAGGATGGCCAGAAGAAGCCGAAGGGCGAAGTGACCTGCTACAATTGTCAGCAGAAGGGCCATTTCTCCAGGGATTGCAAGAATCCGAAGGTGCCGGTGAAGTGCCACAACTGTGACCCAAGCTGTGACGCCCCACCCCAAGACCCACATTAACAAAGAGAATTACTGGGTAATTTTGTCTGTTAATGCGGAGAATAGGACTGGTTAGGAGCGACCATCTATAATCTTGTCTTAAATATCTACTGCATACGTCGATAAATGCTCCATAATTTTTTTTTTCTATTTCAAGTGGATCGACATATCCAATAAATGTTTAATACAAAACTATAGGTGGCTAATGGATCTACTAGAACAAAGTACAATAACAGAATGCATATCACATCACAGAACAGTAATCATCATATATATAAATACATATACACAGATACATCCCAGTATGATACAAACTAATATACAAAAGTGGTACAGAGACCACACTATATACATATAATCAAATACATATCAGAGTCAAATGGAAAGAAATATAAACTACACAAATGTGCTAGGCTGATATCCAAGCAGATGCATCAAAGCTAAGTCCCGTAACTGATTGCTAACCTGAAACAACTCGGTCTGACCCGAGTATATCAAGAAGAATTGTCCAGAACCGCGGAAGGACAAGCAGATTGTGCAAGCTTATGCTTTAGGAGTTGTTCCATCATCTTCGAAAGCTACTACCGTTGAAGAGAAAGGAAAGAGTATGGTGGTTCAAGGTACTCTTTCCATATGTGGTGTTCCAGTGAGAGTGCTATTTGATACTGGGGTGTTGCATTCGTTTATTTGTAACGAACTTGTAGGCCGGTTAGGTTTAGAATCGGATATTGTTGATAGGCCATTGGTTGTGACCAATCCAGTTGGGGGTTCGTCTTGTTTGTGTATGCTATGCCGTGGTCTGATTGTATCGAGTCATGATTGCTCTTTTGTTTGTGATTGTTTTGTTCTGAACTTTGTGGGGTTCGGAATTATTTTGGGTATGGACTGGCTTAGGAAGTATGCGGCAAAGGTTGATTGTGAAAGGTTGGAGGTGACAGTCGAGAATGTGGAGGGGCGAAAGGTTGTGATACGATGTAAGCATGAAGAAGGCGTCTTCAAGAGCTTCATGTATTCGCTGGTTGTTCCACGGGATGGACTGTCATCGTTGCCAATCGCTAATGGATTTTAGGATGTCTTTGATGAGGTCAAAGGGTTACCGCCGCATAGAGAGATCGAGTTTCGTATAGATCTAGTTGAAGGAGCCAGACCTGTTGTGATGCCTCTTAGGCGAATGGCGCCTAGGGAACAGCAGGAGTTGCGGGTGCAGGTTGATGATCTTTTACAGAAAGGATTCATTCGGCGTGGTGTGTCCGAATGGGGTGCACCAGTTGTGTTCGCAACCAAAGCAGATGGATCATTGAGGTTGTGTGTGGATTATCGTGAGCTGAATAAAGTGACTAAGAAGAACAAGTATCCATTGCTGAGAATAGATGACTTGTTTGATCAGCTTCACGAAGCAAAGGTGTTTTCTCAGATGGATTTGGCAACGGGATTTCACCAGTTAAGAGTGGCTAAGGATAGTGTGCCAAAGATTGCTTTTAGGACACCATCCGGTTTCTTTGAGTGGCTGGTAATGCCGTTTGGATTGACTAATGCGCCAGCATATTTTGTGGATCTTATGAATAGAGTGTTTAGAGATCAGTTGAACAAGTTCGTGCTAGTGTTCGTGGATGATATTTTGATTTATTCCAGAACTGAAGAAGAACACAAGACGCACTTGCGTATTGTTTTGGAAATCTTACGGAAACATCGGCTGAAGGCTAAGTTTTCGAAGTGTCACTTCTGGAAGAGTGAAGTGAGGTTCTTAGGCCATATTATCTCTGGAAATGGAATAGCGGTTGATTCCGCTAAGGTGGCAACAATCCAGGATTGGGTTAGACCTAAGAATGCATCGGATGTGAGAAGTTTTCTTGGATTAGCAGGATATTATCGTCGATTTATCAAAGACTTCTCCAAGGTGGCTGCACCATTGACAGGATTGACGAAAAAGAACCAAGTATTCAAATGGGATGCTAAGTGTGAGCAAGCTTTCGGAATCCTGAAAGAGCGATTGACGAGTGCTCCTATTTTGACTATTCCAAGTGGGAATGATGAGATGGTGGTTTACACCGACGCATGTGGTACTGGACTTGGAGCAGTGCTGATGCAAAAGGGTAAAGTTGTTGTGTATGCAAGTCGACAACTGAAGCCGCATGAAAGGAATTACCCGACTCATGATTTGGAGTTAGCGGCGATTGTTTTTGCTCTGAAGATGTGGAGACATTACTTATTGGGAGTTCGATTCGAGTTGTTTACGGATCATAAGTCGTTGAAGTATCTTTTCTCCCAAAAGGATTTGAATCTTAGGCAGCAACGATGGCTAGAGTTTTTGGCATCATATGATTTTGATATAGCCTATACTCCAGGAAAGGGTAACGTAGTGGTAGATGCGTTGAGTCGAAGACATTCAGGATTGGGAGCCATGTTTTCAGAATGGAAGAATCTCGAATATTTAACTGGATTTGACTTCAGGCCCAGACGTGAATTGGAACCTGAGATGTTGGCAAACTTATCGATAAGACCGACTCTTGTGGAAAGAATGGGCGAGAGCCAAAAGCGAGACGATAAGCTTGTCAAGATTATCCGTGATTTGGAATCTGGATTGGACCCAGAAAAGGATAAAGGATTCGAGGTCGATCGAGAGGGTTGGCTTCGGAAGCGAGGATGACTAGTTGTTCCCAATATAGATGAATTGAGAAATGAAGTTCTAAAGGAAAGTCATCACTCGAAGTTGACAATTCATCCAGGTGGAAATAAGATGTATCGGGATATGAAGAGAACCTATTACTGGGAAGGTATGAAGAAGGATGTTGGAAATTTTATTTCCAAGTGTATGAACTGCCAGTTGGTAAAAGCCGAGCAGAAGAAGCCAAGTGGATTGCTTCAGCCATTAGAAGTTCCTACATGGAAGTGGGAACAAGTGTCGATGGATTTTATTGATGGGTTACCTAGAACAAGAACAGGAAATGAAGGGATTTGGGTCATCGTAGATCGTCTGACTAAGAGTGCAAGATTCATTCCTGTTCGATCGACTAGGACTGCATCAAAGTTGGCTGAGTTGTATGTTAAGTGGATAGTTCGATTCCATGGTATTCCGAAGAGTATAGTGAGTGATCGAGACCCATTGTTCACTAGTGGATTCTGGAAGAGCTTCCAGGAAGTTTTGGGAACCGAGTTGTGTTTGAGTACAGCTTATCACCCTCAAACAGATGGTCAGACCGAGAGAGTTAACTAAGTTTTGGAAGATCTCCTTAGAGCTTGTGTTTTAGATTTCGGAGGATCATGGGAAGATCATCTTCATTTGGTGGAATTTTCGTATAATAACAGTTACCAGTCAAGCATTGGTATGGCACCGTATGAAGCATTGTATGGAAGACCGTGTAACTCTCCGACATGTTGGTTGGAAACAGGAGAAACGCTAATACTTGGGCCAAAAATGATTTGACAGACTTCGGATTGCATAGAGATCATTCGGCAACGAATGAAGGCAGCCCAAGACCGACAGAAAAGTTATTCTGATAAGCGTCGTAAGGATTTGGAATTCGACGTAGGTGATATGGTTTTTGTGAAGTTTTCTCCACTGAAGAATGTTATTCGATTCGGGAAGAAAGGAAAATTGACTCCGAGATTTGTTGGACCATTCCCGATTATCGAGCGAATTGGAAAGCTCGCCTACAGATTGGAGTTACCAGAAAAGATGTCGAGTGTGCACAATGTTTTTCATGTATCGTATTTACGGAAGTATGTGCACGACTCGAATACTGTAGTTTCTGCCGATAGCTGTGAAGATTTTGAGGTAGATCCAGTTGTTGAGAGACCTCGTAAGCCGCTTCGTGTTGTGGAAACTGACACGAAACAGCTTAGGAGGAAGGTAGTTAGGTTGCTCAAGGTACAATGGAGTGGTGATGATAACGACTGTACATGGGAGGTGGAAGAGAGGATGAAGGCAGCTCATCCTGAACTCTTTGTGGTATGGCCATAAGGTGTCATGTCATCTCACGATATTGTAACTTGTTCTAGTTTTAGAATTCTGCATGCTAAGCTAGAATTGGATGCATGGTTTGTTGATTGCTATAGATGGTAGGCGTGCAGAATAGTCTTTGATTGCTCTGTTTGTTTGGAATTTCGGCGACGAAATTCTTAGGGGGAAGGAATGTAACGACCCGTATTTTACGGATCGAGACATCGTAAAACAGTTGTTATTAGACTGTTAGTATTGTTAAGTCGTATAGAGATTAGGTCATATAGAAGATAAGCCGTGTGTAGCTTAGGTCGTCTGGAAGATAAGTTGTGTGTTGGCTTAGGTCGTGGGGCATGTTAGGTCGAGTAGTAGGTTAGGTCGGGTGAACGACCTAAGGATTTGAGCGACCTATAGGAAGTTGGCGACCTAAGGATAGGAGCGACCTATAGGAAGTTGGCGACTTAAGAAATGGACCGACCTAAGAAGGTTACCGACCTAGGGGTTAGCGGCATAAGAATAGCGACCTAGTAGACTGTGTGAGTTAACGACCTAAGAAAGTTAGGTCGTGGACGAGTTAAGGCTTGTTATAGTTAGGTCGTGAGACCTTGTGTTGAAGTTAGGTCGTAAGCGACCTAAGGTGGATTGCTGAGTACAGTTAGGTCGCGTGAGTGTTAGGTCGCGCACCTGCATTGTTGTTAGGTCGCGTGAGTGTTAGGTCGCACACCTGCGTTGTTGTTAGGTCGCGTGAGTGTTAGGTCGTAGGTCTTAAGTCGTGATGTTTTAGGTCGTTAGGTCGTAGACGACTTATGTTAGGTCGCGTAAAGGCTGAGCTGTTAGGTCGCGTGCAAGCGTTAGGTCGTAGGTCGTGGGGTTTCGATAGGTCGTGGATGCGCATAGGCTTGGGTCGTTAGGTCGTAGGTCGTGGGGTCTCGATAGGTCGTGGACGACCTAAGGGGGCGGACGACTTAAGGGGTTTTCATCCTATAAATAGGCGGGTTCTTCTTCATTTTTGGGATCCGGATTTTGAAGCGACGAAGTGCTGCCATTTTGAGAGCTCGAGTTCTACACTTCTTCACTTCTTTTCTCCACTCTAATCTTGTGATTCCTTCCATCCAAATCGAAGATCCAAGAGCTTAGATTGAAGATCTACATCCATCGAAGAGAGATTTCATCGTTTGAAGCGAATTTGTGATAGATCGAGTTAGATCCTTCGTTGTCTAGATCTGAAGTGTGTTGCTTTTGAGGTGTTTAGGTGATTTGGTGAGTGGTGATTATCTCTCACACGGATCCAAAGGAGTATATCGAATCGTTGGTTTGATTTGGTGTTAAAATAGTGATTTCCATGCATTTTCGTAAACTTAAGTATAGATCTATTGTTCATGATGATTTGACATCCATTTTACTACATGTTAACCTATGTAAGTTCATTCATCAAGTTGTAGAGATATTGCTCATGTTTTCATACTTGTTAGATTTAGACTCTTTATTTACAAGATTGCCATTATTGTTATAATTGTTTATTAGATCATGTTTGAATGTTTGATTACTTGGATTAATGATTGACTTGGTTGATTGTTATGAGTTAGTTGATTGATGATTTGATTTAGACAAGATGGTCGAAGATGATTCAAAAGCTAAGGGAAAGGCTCTTGAATTGGAAAAGCTGCTCGTGGCATATGTGGCGGATGATGAAGCTCATATGGATAGGTTTGGTGATGATGATGTTGAGATGAGGCTTTGCTATGATGAGATGAAGCGAGGCATGGTATGAGATAGCCTTGGTTTAATCCAGATGGGATCATTCCAAGCATGTTGATAACTCGATGAAATGGTTCGAGTTAGAGGATAATGGTTTGCTTGAGAGGCGATTGAGCTAATATGGAAATAGTCGTCGAGGAGGATGACTAGAAGGCTGAGACTTCATCGTTGTTGAAGGTTCTAGCATGCTCAAAGCAAGAGTACGCTGGGCAGATTCGATAGTCCCAAAAGGCTACTGATTGGTAGTCGAGTACTCTGGGCAGATTCGATAGTCCTAGGCACGGGCTGCGACGACGTGCGGAGTTATGTCTAGAACCGGGGTTTCCATTAGCCCTTGACGGATGGCTGAAAGAATGTGCCGGTCATTCAATTAACGGTGATATCAAAGCAATGATAACAGTGATAGCCAGAGTCATGGATGTTTGGTTGTATTGTCATTCGGTCTCAAGAGCGGTATTTTCTGGGTGCTTATCTGATCTTGGTTTAGGCCTTGTGGGTTTGTACTTGGAAAACATCGCCCTTGACTCGAGTGATAATTGCTTTACTTTAAATGTTGCTTTGCTATGTTTGTTTCTGCTTAGTGTGTGTCTGGGGGCTATCACTGTAGAAAGAGGTGGAGTGGGAGGGTTGGATTCCTATTCCTTTTTCCTTTATGCTCTTTTGGTATGTTGTTAGTTAATTTACCGCTCACTAAGACTGTTGTCTGACTCAAGGCTTTATGTTTTAACTCTTATTGCCTTGGGCTGTTCGTCCATTTTGGGACGGGCAGACTAGGTAGCAGGTGATAGGTGCTGTTCTTAGTTTCTGACGATGCTGATGACGAAGACGAGCTGGAGGCTTGCATATTATTTTCTTACTATATGTACTGGATGTTCCGCTGCTTTGTATAATTCTCTGAGTGGTATGTAGTGAGGCTTGATGTATTGACTATTCAGATGTTTGTACTCAACTATTATGAAGTTTTATTGATGAGATTCTATTTTGTGAAGCTTCACTATATATATTCTCTATTGTATTTTATCCATGCGCTGTGAGTAATACGATAGATTCTGCTGTCTTAACTTTACCTTGGCAATCGTCCATGGCTGCCTGGCACACTTTACAGCGCACTATCTCTAGGTTCAGTGCGGGTTCATGGGCGGTCGTCACACTTTAAGTGTCAAGTGTTGTTTGAAAACCTTTGTTGAATTCTTGTTTACTTTGTTTGCTAAAAAATGGTTTTATTTCCTTGTTTGACTATTTGGATGGTTAATTAATTATTTTAAAATTTAGAAGTTAAATACTAAATGGGGTATGCGGAAAAGACTAGTACACGTGTTTCGTCTGTGAGATCCAAGAAGACTTGGATGAGGGACGGAACATGTCAAAGGGAAAACCCGGATGCTCCAAAATAAATATCAAATCGTTTTAACTCAAGATAAAATAAAACATGTTATAAATATTTGATAGAATGAAGCAATGATTTATCATTTTTTGTTGTATTTATTTTGTTGATTGATGGTTTGGTTGTTTGGATTGCGCTCGACCAGTTTATGAGCACTGATTATTGTTTGTTGATTGTTGACTTTTCTCAACCAATTTATAAGCAATTAATTATCCAAATGCATAGGCTGGGTAGAAAACAATTATAGGCTAACAACTTGTGATTTATTTCACAATTTGACTATATGGTGTTTAGTAGTAATATTTGGTTCACTTCAATTTAATTAATTGTTTTGAAAATTGGTCTTCAAATTGAAATGTTGTGAAATGTTTTCCCTATAAAAGAAATAGAAATGTTTGGTAATGAATATTTTGAAGTTATATTATATAAAAGTGACTTATATAAGAACGATTTTATAAAAATGTTTTATAAAACGGAAAGAATTTCGAGGACTAAACCCGATGGTTTTAAGATGATTTTTGAACAGATTTTGGAAATGAAAATTATTATAGATTTGAAAGTACTAGTGAATATGTGTGTGAAATGATTTATCGCTTCGGGATATAAAATGATTTGTTATGTTACTGATGATTCGGGTAACCTGTAACTAAAAAGTGGGCTTATGTTTTTGGTATCATCCGCTCTTGGAATAGAGGGATATACTTATTTATCGATTGTATGAAGGCTGCGACCCAGTTGCCTTGTTGCTGGAAGAAACCTCCTGATCTGGTTGCATATGGTTTTATATGCTTTTATTACAGTATTTGGGATTTCCAAATAAACTTTTCAAAACTGATTTGATTTAAGATCCCGAAATAAAGATAATTTGAATATAAAAGATATATATATTTCAAAAGTTTTGAAATAATAATTCGAGAATAAAGTCCAAAGAGATAATTTCCGTAAAGGTAATTAGATTTGAAAATCTAAAATTGAAGATTAAGACTAAGTGGGTAGTTTTGGGAATTGCATATTGTTTGTTGCATCGTAGGCTCCATGAGTCCTATTTGCGATAGGAGAACTACGTTGGCTTGATCATGTTATCTAATTGGGTAGTGATGCAGCCCCAATAATAACATAACATTTTTCTGTTTATTGTTTGCTATATATCGTGTATTGATGTATTTTTCCTGCTTACTATTTTATTCCACATTTACATTGTTTATTGAGTTTGCAGGAACGGCTATTGTTGTCTCTCTCATTAGAGTTGTGCAGTGGTAGATTTATTTGTATTGGTATTTGGTATGTATTAAAGCACACCTAGTAGATTAAATTGATTACTATGATAACTTGTAAAATTTAAATTGTATCCTATACATTTTATAGTGTTGAATATTTATCAAATATTTTGTATTAAGTTAGTAGTTTTCATTCATAGTTTTAGAATGGAAGGTTTTTCGGCGATTTTGACTGGTCTGAAAACCTAGGTCGTCACAAACCCCATTGGTATTTATCTCTTTTCCAATTTCTGCCTCCGTTAAGTTACTCATTCTCAGTTATCCATAATTGCGATTCATTAACAATTCCCCAATAGATACTTAACTCAATTAGAATTGTAAATGGTGTGTGTATATATATTGAACTCATATATCGTATTTATAACTATATAAAATACAAATATGCTCTCTAGATATGTCATAAACCTTTATTTAAGGATGATTTTACTCTAATACCAGGTGCAACAACCCGCCTTTTCAACCCTTGGGCTAAACGTCCAAACCGACCTTAATAGGTCAAAAATCAAAAAGGACATGTCGTTAGATGTGGTAATAAGAAACAGAATAATTTTTAACTACATCTGTCCGAACTTGCAGTGGAAGGAAATAACTCATAATAGGAAATATCGTTATATCCAACACAAATCCAAATACGTAGTAATATATGTACAACAAATTCTAATCCACACATTACAATATAATGTCAGATGATATATACAATATATGCAATAGGGAATGTCTCCATCAACTACACCTTCGACGCCTCCTATATAAGCTTGACTCCATGTGGCCATCGACCTATTGATGCATATATAGAAACAAAGGTGGATAGGGTTAAACATATTTCAAAGTGGGCGAAACTAGTTTATCTCATATATACTATAAAAAGACTAGTAAAACATTATTGGCGTCTACTAACCCATGTACATAAATCTGGACCGGCTTACTTGCACCTGGGGAGTAATGCCAACACTATACCTAGATTGGTTTCTCCATTAAGGTTATATTACGTCTCATTGTACACTATACGCAAAAATATATACTCAACCAATAATTTCAACAGCATCCACATTACTAAGGAACAATGATTTCCTTAGAACAACCATTTCCTGAATCGTCGAGGGAAAACCCATTTCTTGGGAACAACTATTTCCTTTGAATATTGAGAGAACACCTATTTCCCTGGGACAACTATTCCCCACACTACCATGCCTCATAAACAACTATTCAATGAATAAAAAGCACATTAATGTGCCCAGTATCCACTATCTATTCGTAAGAACTCAACATAACATCTAAACATCGATAATCTAATAATGTATCTAATTTCGCACATGTCGAACATATGTAGATTCAGCAACATCTATATGCCTCACTACGTCAGTTATCATATCTCTTCCCCTCCTCCAAAGTAGCCTGAAGCATCAATTGAAGTCCTGGCTCTGCTAATGTCTCCTAATTACATCGGCCCAATTTTGTCCAGGATCAATTTGGCCTAACCATTGCATGACTGGTCTACCAATCACCTATGACCGATCAACCAATCATGACCATTATACCAGTCATATAGGATCGATCGATCAGTGCATGTAGTTATACTACATTGATTCACTTGTTTTGTTCGTTGTTTTTGTTTATTTATTTCGATTATTCACTGATTTAATTATACTTCTCATGATCGGCCAAATAGGGAGTTGTCCTGCTAGACTTTATAGCTATAAGTGCATCGATATAGTGAAACAACCAAATACTACCCAAATGCAACCATCGCCACTTCAAGATCGAAGTAAGCCATCAACAAAATACATAGATACCTGGAATAATAAAACATTCATAAAATCCTTACTAGGTCCCATATAGGAATTTACAAAACTGAATTTTTGTAAAATTCAAGTCCACTTATACCTGATCTTATTTCCATTGCGGAATCTCCAAAAGCTAAAGAAGACCGTTGTGCTTTTGGTGCTCGACATTCACACACTAACACATCATTCAACCCTTCAAATACATACTAATATCATGCTTCACCCTTTCTAATTATAAAGATGCTTCATATTTATGTACAGCTTACTACCATCTGGGTAGATAGTATAGCGCAAGCGATGACAGTCATCCATCAACTCCTTAAGGAGATCATCAAAATCAAGCACAACAAGTCTGCCTCTTCTCTGTAAGAAACCATAAGTATCAATCCAGTAATCAAACAGATGATCACCACAATCACAACTCTCCAACCTATGAATACGATCAAGTATGGTTGGATCTCTCCTTTAAGCACTAGCAATCAGATCAATTAAAGATAGTCAGGCTTCAAGACAAGCAAGCGTCATACCCGTATCGACATCTAAATCCCTATCTCGGATATCACACAAAGAAAGCAACTCAAGATCCTTCCACTCTACTATCATTATGGAAACAACTGTATGATGCTTTTGACTCAATGCATCAGCTGCTCTATTCCCCTTCCTAGGGGTGTGCTGGATTTCAAAATCATATGCTATAAGGAATTCCAACCACCGTTGTTGCCTCAAGTTAAGCTCTTTTTGGGTGAACATATGCTTCAATGACTTATAATCCATGTATAGTATAAGTCCCTTCCCAACTAAATAATGGCGCAAATCTTCAATGGAAAATATAAGCGGGCGAGCTCTAGGTCGTTAGTAGCATAACATCATTTCTTCAAAATCTAAGAGTTACTATGGAAAAATTTCAATTCTTTCAAAGCCATTTTCGGCCAGATATTATGGCCGAAAATACCTTTGTTTCTTATTATCATAACTTCCAAAAAATGTTCCAAGTAAAGAATTTTTTTTCAGATCATATAAAATCCAGTGGCTATAACTTTTATGTTGAGCACTTCTTCCATTTTTGAACTTATCTATGTCAAAATTTCAATTATTTGCAGTGCATTTTTAGGCTTCATTTTTTGTCAATCCGAGAATACCCTCTCTTCTTTTGATCATAACTTCCTCATAACCAGTCGAAATCTAGTGTTTCTTTTTTTCAAGAGAAAAGAAATTTCAACAACTTTATAGTCAACAACTTATACAAATTTTGAGAGTAAGAGGGTCAAAAACTAGAGAGAAAATGACCTATTTTTCAGGTCTAATTTTGAGAATTCAAGGTCAAAGCTCGACCACTTCTTCTCTATACTTTCAGCCAACCTCCATCTCAAGCCTTGGCCAATCACTAGGAAGGAGGAAATCAGGCTTATTTTGATTTGGTTTCCAACCATGGTAGGAAGTATGGGATATATCTTAAGTTCCCTGGCTTAAAGTTTGACGGAGTGGAATCCAAAGTGAATTATTTCTTCCTTTAAGTTTGTTAAAATCATTGCTAAGTTGAAGGAACTTTAAGTGTTAAGTGTTGTTTGAAAACCTTTGTTGAATGCTTGTTTACTTTGTTTGCTAAAAATGGTTTTATTTCCTTGTTTGACTATTTGGATGGTTAATTAATTATTTTAAAATTTAGAAGTTAAATACTAAATGGGGTATGCGGAAAAGACTAGTACACGTGTTTCGTCTGTGAGATCCAAGAAGACTTGGATGAGGGACGGAACATGTCAAAGGGAAAACTCGGATGCTCCAAAATAAATATCAAATCGTTTTAACTCAAGATAAAATAAAACGTGTTATAAATATTTGATAGAATGAAGCGTTGATTTATCATTTATTGTTGTGTTTATTTTGTTGATTGATGGTTTGGTTGTTTGGATTGCGCTCGACCAGTTTATGAGCACTGATTATTATTTGTTGATTGTTGACTTTGCTCAACCAGTTTATAAGCAATTAATTATCCATACGCATGGGCTGGGTAGAAAACAATTGTAGGCTAACACCTTGTGATTTATTTCACAATTTGACTATATGGTGTTTAGTAGTAATATTTGGTTCACTTCAATTTATGAATTTTTTTGAAAATTGATTTTCAAATTGAAATGTTATGAAATGTTTTCCCTATAAAAGAAATAGAAATGCTTGGTAATGAGTATTTTGAAGTTATATTATATAAAAGTGATTTATATAAGAACGGTTTTATAAAAATGTTTTATAAAACGGAAAGAATTTCGAGGACTAAACCCGATGGTTTTAAGATGATTTTTGAACGGGTTTTGGAAATGAAAATTATTATAGATTTGAAAGTACCTGTGAATATTATTGTGAAATGATTTATCGCTTCGGGATATAAAATGATTTGTTATGTTACCGATGATTCGGGTAACCCGTAACTAAAAAGTGGGCATATGTTTTTGGTATAGTCCGCTCTTGGAATAGAGGGATATACTTATTTATCGATTGTATGAAGGCTGCGACCCAGTTGCCTTGTTATTGGGAGAAACCTCCCGATCTGGTTGCATATGGTTTTATATGCTTTTATTACAGTATTTGGGATTTCCAAATAAACTTTTCAAAAGTGATTTGATTTAAGATCCCGAAGTAAAGATAATTTGAATATAAAAGATATATATATTTCAAAAGTTTTGAAATAATAATTCGAGAATAAAGTCCAAAGAGATAAATTCCGTAAAGGTAATTAGATTTGAAAATCTAAAATTGAAGATTAAGCCTAAGTGGGTAGTTTTGGGATTTGCATATTGTTTGTTGCATCGTAGGCTCCATGAGTCCTATTTGTGATAGGAGAACTATATTAGCTTGATCCTGTTATCTAATTGGGTACCCAATTAGATAGGGGTACGTAGGCAGTCACAAGTGTTAGTGATGCAGCCCCAATAATAACATAACATTTTTCTGTTTCGTGTTTGCTATATATCGTGTATTGATGTATTTTTCCTGCTTACTATTTTATTCCACATTTACATTATTTATTGAGTTTGTAGGAACTGCTATTGTTGTCTCCCTCATTAGAGTTGTGCAGCGGTAAATTTATTTGTATTGGTATTTGGTATGTATTAAAGCACACCTACTAGATTAAATTGATTACTCTGATAACTTGTAAAATTTAAATTGTATCCTATACATTTTATAGTGTTGAATATTTATCAAATATTTTGTATTAAGTTAGTAGTTTTCATTCATAGTTTTAGAATGGAAGGTTTTTCGGCGATTTTGACTGGTCCGAAAACCTGGGTCATCACAAACCCCATTGGTATTTATCTCTTTTCCAATTTCTGCCTCCGTTAAGTTACTCATTCTCAGTTATCCATAATTGTGAGTCATTAACAATTCCCCAATAGATAGTTAACTCAATTAGAATTGAAAATGGTGTGTGTGTATATACTCAACTCATATATCGTATTTATAACTATATAAAATACAAAAACGTTCTCTAGATATGTCATAAACCTTTATTTAAGGATGATTTTACTCTGATACCAGGTGCAACAACCCGCCTTTTCAACCCTTGGGCTAAACGTCCAAACCGACCTTGATAGGTCAAAAATCAAAAAGGACATGTCGTTAGATGTGGTAATAAGAAACATAATAATTTTTAACTACATCTGTCCGAACTTGCAATGGAAGGAAATAACTCATAATAGGAAATATCGTTATATCCAACACAAATCCAAATACGTAGTTATATCTGTACAACAAATTAATCCACACATTACACTATAATGTCAGATGATATATACAATATATGTAATAGGGAATGTCTCCATCATCTACACCTTCGACGCCTCCTATATAAGCTTGACTCCATGTGGCCATCGACCTATTGATGCATATATAGAAACAAAGGTGGATAGGGTTAAACATAATTCTGAGTGGGCGAAACAAGTTTATCTCATATATACTATAAAAAGACTAGTAAAACATTATTGGCATCTACTAACCCATGTACATAAATCTTGACCGGCTTACTTGCACCTGAGGAGTAATATCAACACTATACCTAGATTGGTTTCTCCATTAAGGTTATATTACGTCTCATTGTACACTATACACAAATATATATACTCAACCAATAATTTCAACAGCATCCACATTACTAAGGAACAATGATTTCCTTAGAACAACCATTTCCTGAATCGTCGAGGGAAAAACCATTTCTTGGGAACAACTATTTCCTTTGAATACTGAGAGAACACCTATTTCCCTGGGACAACTATTCCCCACACTACCATTCCTCATAAACAACTATTCAATGAATAAATAGTACATTAATGTGCCCAGTATCCACTATCTATTAGTAAGAACTCAACACAACATCTAAAAATCGATAATCTAATCATGTATCTAATTTCACACATGTCGAACATATGTAGATTTAGCAAAATCTATATGCCTCACTACGTCAGTTATCATATCTCTTCTCCTCCTCCAAAGTAGCCTGAAGCATCAATGGAAGTCCTGGCTCCGCTAATGACTCCTAATTACATCGGCCTAATTTTGTCCAGGTTCAACTTGGCCTAACCATTGCACGACTGGTCTACCAGTCACGTATGACCGATCAACCAATCATGACCATTCTACCAGTCATATAGGATCGATCGATCAGTGCATGTAGTTATACTACATTGATTCACTTGTTTTGTTCGTTGTTTATGTTTGTTTATTTTGGTGATTCACTGATTTAATTATACTTCTCATGATCGGCCTAATGGGGAGTTGTCTTGCGAGACTTTATAGATATAAGTGCATCGATATAGTGAAACAACCAAATACTACCCAAATGTAACCATCGCCACTTCAAGATCGAAGTAAGCCATCAACAAAATACATAGATACCTAGAATAATACAACATTCATAAAATCCTTACTAGGTCTCATATAGGAATTTACAAAACTGAATTTTTGTAAAATTCAAGTCCACTTATACCTGATCTTATTTCCATTGCGGAATCTCCAAAGGCTAAAGAAGACCGTTGTGATTTTGGTGCTCGGCATTCACACACTAACACATCATGCAACCCTTCAAATACATACTAATATCATGCTTCACCCTTCCTAATAATAAAGATGCTTTATATTAATGTACATCTTACTACCATCTGGGTAGATAGTATAGCGCAAGCGATGATAGTCATCCATCAACTCCTTAAGGAGATCATCAAAATCAAGCACAACAAGTCTATCTCTTCTTTGTAAGAAACCATAAGTATCAATCCAGTAATCAAACAAATGATCATCACAATCACAACTCTCCAACCTATGAATACGATCAAGTATAGTTGGATCTCTCCTTTGAGCACTAGCAATCAGATCAATTAAAGATAGTCTGGCTTCAAGACAAGCAAGCGTCATACCCGTATCGACATCTAAATCTTTATCTCGGATATCACACAAAGAAAGCAACTCAAGATCCTTCCACTCTACTATCATTATGGAAACAACCGTATGATGCTTTTGACTCAATGCATCAGCTGCTCTATTCCCCTTCCTAGGGGTGTGCTGGATTTCAAAATCATATGCTGTAAGGAATTCCAGCTACCGTTTTTGCCTTAAGTTAAGCTCTTTTTGGGTGAACATATGCTTCAATGGCTTATAATCCATGTATAGTATAAGTCCCTTCCCAACTAAATAATGGCGCAAATCTTCAATGGAAAAAATAAGCGGGCGAGCTCTAGGTCGTGAGTAGCATAACTGATTTAAAAAGGCCATAATTGCTAAAAGCATAAGCTGTCACTTGGTCTCTCTTCATAAGTATTTCAAACCTGAACCATATGTATTTGTATGGACAACCAAGTCTAAACGCCTTCTACAGATGTAAGCACTAGTGCATTCGTAAGCAAGTCCTTCAACATCTGGAAAGCTTCTTTATAACTCTATTTCTTCTGAAACTTTACCTCTACTCTGATAAGGCGAGCGAGATGCATGAAAATCTTCGAGGAGTCTTTAATAAACCGGCAGTAATAACCGGTTGATCCAAGAAAGTTACTTAACGACCCGTAATTTAATCACTTTAAATATGAATATTTGATATATTTTTAAAATAATTTATTAATAGATTTTATAATTCAAATATACCTCTTTTAAGTAATAACTAATGATGGTAACATCGTTTTAAATTTTGGTTTATACAAATTGTTGGTTCAAAGAAAAATAAAAAATGTGACCTAATATCATTTTTCAGATTTCTGACTTTACATCGTCTAAAAATTATTGGAACATGTTCTATATACTAGAGTATTCATACATGCATATATATAAATAATATATGCTTAGGTTAAGAAAGTGATTAGAGTTAAATAAGTTTAAATTGGTACTTAGGTCAATAAAGTGGATTGTTGACTTTTATTTTAAAATTTAAAAAGAAGTAGCATTAAAAATAAGACATTAAGTACATGCAAATGTAGATAAAGTGATGGAGATGAAAGAGAGAGGGTGCTAACATGTGTATGGAGGGAAGAGGAGGTGAATTGTCACCATTTTGGTGAAGGGAATGGATATTTTATTATTATGGGGTATTTTAGTAATTTCTCTTATCCATTTTATATAAAAGTAATTCAACTTTTTTATTTCTTACTTTACTTCACTTTCTAAGTACTTCTCCATCTCATCCATGTCTTCTTTAAAGTTTGCAAAATAAAATTTTCCTCTTTTTCATTTTTTAAACCTTTAACCTAGTTAAAAACACTTCCATACTTCTCTACTTCACTTACTTCCTAAAAAAGTCTAAAACTCCACTTTTTACCAAAGCCATTCCCTCCTCAATCCAAGACCAAGCCCTCTTTCTGCTAGGCTGAGCCTACTTCCAACCCTCAAGCTCCTAAAAATCAAGGTTTTAAAAGGAAAGAATAAGTTCGGGTATCCGTACAAGAGTTGTAGTAGTTTTGGTTTGCATCCATTTGGTTTTGGTGAGTAAATCTCACCTTTTAAAAACAAAGTTTTAAACTTTATTATTGGTGTTAATAATAATGGTTAGTTGTTTGGTTTGGAGAGTAATATTGCTTATATTTATACATATATGTGTTTATATGTAATGATTTGTTGTTAACCTGAAAATATAGTCGATGTTTAAGTGATCATGTGCAAGTGATGGTCTTTACTTTTTTATGGATGTTGTTTACATTTGAATATGTGATTGAACTTATGTGTATGGATGATCGTATGTTGATGGAAAGTTAACATTTGAATGTGTTTATGGCCAACATTAAGATCCCGTGTGTTTTTAAAACTAGTTAGCTAACTTATTTTACAAATGGTTCTAAAAAGATTTTTGGGTCTTTACTTTGGTTTTCCAAAAATTTTGTACAAAGTTATTTAAGTAAATTGGATATAAAAAGAAACGGTTTAAAGGCTATTTTGATATATAAAGCAAGTTAGAAAGTTATGGTGCATATAACGATAGTCACTATAGATGCAGTTTGTAAACCGACCATCTTTGTGTAAACTAAAAAGTGTTTTTACTTTAAATATTTTTGAAAAGTCTTGTAACGACCGCCCACGACCCCTGCACTGAACCTAGATAAAGTGCGCTGTAAAGTGTGCCAGGCGACCATGGACGATTGTCAAGGTAAATTTAAACAATAGAATCTATCGTATTACTCACAGCGCATGGACAAAATACAATAGAATATATATATATAGTGAAGCTTCACAGAATAGAATTTCCTCAATCAAACTTCATAATAGTTGGATACAAAACATCTGAATAGTCAATACATCAAGCCTCACTACATATCACTCAGAGAATATACAAGCAGCGGAACATCTAGTACATATAGTAAGAAGATAATATGCAAGCCTCTAGCTCGTCTTCGATATCAGCATCGTGGAAAGCAAGAACAGCACCTGTCACCGGCTACCTAGTCTGCCCGTCCCAAAATGGACGAACAGCCCAAGGCAATAAGAGTTAAAACATAAAGCCTTGAGTCAGACAACAGTCTTAGTGAGCGGTAAATTAGCTAACAACATACCAAAAGAGCATAAAGGAAAAAGGAATAGGAATCCAACCCTCCCACTCCACCTCTTTCTACAGTGATAGCCCCCAGACACACACTAAGCAGAAGCAAACATAGCAAAGCATACAATTTAAAATAAAGCAATTATCACTCGAGTCAAGGGCGATGTTTTCCAAGTACAAACCCCCAAGGCCTAAACCAAGATCAGATAAGCACCCAGAAAATACCGCTCTTGAGACCGAATGATGATACAACCAAACATCCATGACTCTGGCTATCACTGTTATCATTGCTTCGATATCATCGTTAATTGAATGACTGGCTCATTATTTCATCCGTCCATAAAGGGCTAATGGAAACCCCCGTTCTAGACATGACTCTGCACGTCATCGTGACCCGTGCCTAGGACTATCGAATCTGCCCAGAGTACTCGACTACCAATCAATAGCCTTCAGGGACTGTCGAATCTGCCCAACGTACTCTTGCTTTGAGCATGCTAGAACCTTCAACAACGATGAGATCTCAGCCTTCTAGTCATCCTCCTCGATGACTATTTCCATACTAGCTCAAGCGCCTCTCGAGCAAACCATTATCCTCAAACCCGAACCATATCACCGAGTTATCAACATGCTTGGAATGATCCCGTCTGGATTAGACCAAGACTATCTCATATTGTGCTTCGCCTCATCCTCATCATAGCAAAGCCTCATCTCAACATCATCATCAAATCTATCCATATGAGCTTCATCATCCGCCACATATGCCACGAACAGCTTTTCCAATTCAAGAGCCTTTCCCTTAGCTTTTGAATCATCTTCGACCATCTTGTCTAAAAAAATCATCAATCATCTAATTCATAGCAATCAATCAAGTCAAACATTTAATCCAAGTAATCAAGCATTCAAATATGACCTAATGAACAATTATAACAATAATGGCAATTTCGTAAATAAAGAGTCTAAAGTCTAACAAGCATGAAAACATGAGCAATATCTCTATAATCTTGATGAATGAACTTGCATAGGTTAACATGTAGTAAAATGGATGTCAAATCATCATGAACAATGGATCTATACTTAAGTTTACAAAAATGCATGAAAATCACTACTTTAACACCAAATCAAACCAACGATCCGATATACTCCTTTGGATCCGTGTGAGAGATAATCACCACTCACCAAATCACCTAAACACCCCAAAAGCAACACACTTCAGATCTGGACAGCGAAGGATCTAACTCGATCTATCACAAATCCGCTTCAAACGATGAAATCTCTCTTCGATGGATGAAGATCTTCAATCTATGCTCTTGGATCTTCGATTTGATCTTCGATTTGGATGGAAGGAATCACAAGATTAGAGTGGAGAAAAGAAGTGAAGAAGTGTAGAAGTCGAACTCTCAAAATGGCAGCACTTCGTCGCTTCGAAATCTGGATCTCAAAAATGAAGAAAAACCCTCCTATTTATAGGCAGAAATCTCCTTAGGTCGTTCGCTCGGAGTTAGGTCGTCCACGACCTAAAAACCCTACGACCTAAAATCTTCGACCTAACAGCCCCAAGCCTCTACGCGACCTACAACCTAACATATGCGCACTCCCACGACCTAACCAGATGCGCTTCTACGACCTAACGACTTAGCGCATCAGCGCACCCAAGCAACCTACGACCTAACCCAGATGCGCTTCCTCGCGACCTAACGAATGCGCATCCATGCGGCCTAACAGATCCAACGACCTACGCGCATCCGCGACCTACGACCTAACAAACCTGCGACCTAACACACACACGCGACCTAACTATCTTAGCCAGGATACGACCTAACTCCTTAGGTCGTGTAACGACCTAACTACGCTAACTCGCTCACCACTAGGTTGCTCACCACTAGGTCGCTCACCACTAGGTCGCTCACCACTAGGTCGCTAAATACTGAAGGTTACTAACCCTTAGGTCGCTAACTCCTATAGGTCGCTAACTCCTATAGGTCGCTAACTACCAGCTCTCCTAGGTCGCTGCAAACCCTTAAGTCGCTCAAACCTTAGGTCGCCAACTCTTATAGGTTGATAACTCTCTTAGGTCGCTCCAATCTCCTAGGTCGCTCACTCGACCTAACCTATTATACGACCTAACTATCACACGACCTATCTATCATACGACCTAACTTCTTAGGTCGTTCCAATCCTTAGGTCGCTCCACTTCACTAGGTCGTCTACTCCTTAACTCGCCCACTTCCTTAGGTCGCTCCAAACTCTCATACGACCTAAGACTTAGACTATGGACGACTTATCAACAATGCGACCAAATGATAACTGTTTTACGATGTTTCGATCCATAAAAATGCGGGTCGTTACATTCTCTCCCCCTTAGGAATTTCGCCCCCGAAATTCCAAACAAACAGAGCAATCAAAGACTATTCTGCATGCCTACCATCCATAGCAATCAACAAACCATGCATCCAATTCTAGCTTAGCATGCAGAATTCTAAAACTAGAAAAAGTTACAATGTCATTAGATGATACGACACCTTAGGGCCATACCTTGAAGAGTTCAGGATGAGCTGCTTTCATCCTCTCTTCCACCTCCCATGTACAGTCGTTATCATCATCACTCCATTGTATCTTGAGCAACTTAACTACCTTCCTCCTAAGCTGTTTCGTGTCGGTTTCCACAACACGAAGCGGCTTACGAGGTCTCTTATCGACTGGATCAACTTCGAAATCTTCACAGCTATCAGCAGAAACCACTGTATTTGAGTCGTGCACATACTTCCGTAGATATGATATATGAAAAACATTGTGCACACTCGACATCTTTTCTGGTAACTCCAATCTATAGGCGAGCTTTCCAATTCGCTCGATGATCGGGAATGGTCCAACAAATCTCGGAGTCAATTTCCCTTTCTTCCCGAATCGAATAACATTCTTTAGAGGAGAAATCTTCACAAAAACCATATCACCTACGTCGAATTCCAAATCCTTACGACGCTTATCGGCATAACTTTTCTGACGATCTTGGGCTGCCTTCATTCGTTGCCGAATGATCTCTATACAATCTGAAGTCTGTCGAATCATCTCTGGCCCAAGCATCAGCTTTTCTCCTGTCTCTAACCAACATGTCGGAGAGTTACACAGTCTTCCATACAATGCCTCATACGGTGCCATACAAATGCTTGACTGGTAACTGTTGTTATATGAAAATTCCACTAAATGAAGGTGATCTTCCCATGATCCTCCGAAATCCAAAACACAAGCTCTGAGGAGATCTTCCAAAACTCGGTTGACTCTCTCGGTCTGACCATCTGTTTGAGGATGATAAGCGGTACCCAAACACAACTCAGTTCCTAAAACTTCCTGAAAACTCTTCCAAAATCCACTAGTGAACAATGGGTCTCGATCGCTCACTATACTCTTCGGAATACCATGGAATCGAACTATCCACTTAACATATAACTCAGCCAACTTTGATGTAGTCCTAGTCGATCGAACAGGAATAAATCTTGCACTCTTAGTCAAACGATCTACGATGACCCAAATCCCCTCATTTCCCGTTCTTGTTCTAGGTAGTCCATCAATAAAATCCATCAATATTTGCTCCCACTTCCATGTAGTAACTTCTAATGGCTGAAGCAATCCACTTGGCTTCTTCTGTTCGGCTTTTACCAACTGGCAGTTCATACATTTGGAAATAAAATTTCCAACATCCTTCTTCATAACTTCCTAGTAATAGGTTCTCTTCATATCCCGATACATTTTATTTCCTCCTGGATGAATTGTCAGCTTCGAGTGATGACTTTCCTTCAGAACTTCACTTCTCAATTCATCTATATCGGGAACAACTAGTCATCCTTGCTTCCGAAGCCAACCCTCTCGATCGATCTCGAATCCTTTATCCTTTTCTGGGTTTAATCCAGATTCCAAATCACGGATAATCTTGACAAGCTTATCGTCTCGCTTTTGGCTCTCGCCAATCCTTTGCACAAGAGTCGGTCTTATCGATAAGTTTGCCAACATCTCAGGTTCCAATTCACATCTAGGCCTGAAGTCAAATCCAGCTAAATACTCGAGATTCTTCCATTCTGAAAACATGGCTCCCAATCCTGCATGTCTTCGACTTAACGCATCTGCCACTGCGTTACCCTTTCCCGGAGTATAAGCTATACCAAAATCATATGATGCTAAAAACTCTAGCCATCGTTGCTGCCGAATATTCAAATCCTTTTGGGAGAAAAGATACTTCAACGACTTATGATCTGTAAACAACTCGAATCGAACTCCCAATAGGTAATGTCTCCACATCTTCATAGCAAAAACAATCGCCGCTAACTCCAAATCATGAGTCGGATAATTCCTTTCATGCGGCTTCAGTTGTCGACTTGCATACGCAATAACTTGATCCTTCTGCATCAGCACTGCTCCAAGTCCTGTACCACATGCGTCGGTGTAAACCACCATCTCATCATTCCCACTTGGAATAGTCAAAACAGGAGCACTTATCAGTCGCTCTTTCAGGATTCCGAAAGCTTGCTCACACTTAGCATCCCATCTGAATACTTGGTTCTTTTTCGTCAATCTTGTCAATGGTGCAGCCACCTTGGAGAAGTCTTTGATAAATCGACGATAATATCCTGCTAATCCAAGAAAACTTCTCACATCAGATGCATTCTTAGGTCTGACCCAATCCTGGATTGCTGCCACCTTGGCGGGATCAACCGCTATTCCATTTCCAGAGATAACATGGCCTAAGAACCTCACTTCACTCTTCCAGAAGTGACACTTCGAAAACTTAGCCCTCAGCTGATGTTTCCGTAAGATTTCCAAAACAATACGCAAGTGCGTCTTGTGCTCTTCTTCAGTTCTGGAATAAATCAAAATATCATCCACGAATACTAGCACAAACTTGCTCAACTGATCTCTGAACACTCTATTCATAAGATCGACAAAATATGCTGGCGCATTAGTCAATCCAAACGGCATTACCAGCCACTCAAAGAAACCGGATGGTATCCTAAAAGCAGTCTTCGGCACACTATCATTAGCCACTCTCAACTGGTGAAATACCGTTGCCAAATCCATCTGAGAAAACACCTTAGCTTCGTGAAGCTGATCAAACAAGTCATCTATTCTCGGCAATGGATACTTGTTCTTCTTAGTCACTTTATTCAGCTCACGATAATCCACACACAACCTCAGCGATCCATCCGCTTTGGTTAAAAACACAACTGGTGCACCCCATTCGGACACACTACGCCGAATGAATCCTTTCTGTAAAAGGTCATCAACTTGCACCCTTAACTCTTGCTGTTCTCTAGGCGCCATCCTCCTAAGAGGCATCACAACAGGTCTGGCTCCTTCAACTAGATCTATACGAAACTCGATCTCTCTATGCGGCGGTAACCCTTTGACCTCGTCAAAGACATTCTCAAATCCATTAGCGATTGGCATAGATGACAGTCCATCCCGTGGAACAACCAGCGAATACATGAAGCTCATGAAGACGCCTTCCTCATGCTTACATCGTATCACAATCTTTCGCCCCTCCACATTCTCGACTGTCACCTCCAACCTTTCACAATCAACCTTTGCCGCATACTTCCTAAGCCAGTCCATACCCAAAATAATTCCGAACCCTGCAAAGTTCAGAACAAAACAATCACAAACAAAAGAGCAATCATGACTCGATACAATCAGACCACGGCATAGCATACACAAACAAGACGAACCCCCAACAGGATTAGTCACAACCAATGGCCTATCAACAATATCCGGTTCTAAACCCAACCGGCCTACAAGTTCATTACAAACAAAAGAATGCGACGCCCCAGTATCAAATAACACTCTAACTGGAACACCACAAATGGAGAGAGTACCCTGAACCACCACACTCTTTCCCTTCTCTTCAGCGGTAGGAGCTTTTGAAGATGATGGAACAGCTCCCAAAGCATAAGCTTGCACAATCTGCTTGTCCTTCTGCGGTTCTGGACAATTCCACCTAACATGCCCCAGCTTGTCACAGTTGTGGCACTTCACCGGCACCTTCGGATTCTTGCAATCCTTGGAGAAATGGCCCTTCTGCTGACAATTGAAGCAGGTCACTTCACCCTTCGGCTTCTTCTGGCCATCCTTTCCCTTCTGCTGCTGCTGCTTCCTCTTCTTGTTTCCACCCTGATGTGGTTTAACCTCTTCCTTGGTCACAGCAACAACAGATCCCTCTTTAGGAAACAGATTCTCGTGCCTGAGAGCTTTCTCCACAAGCTTCTCAAATGAATCGTCCAAATGATCCACCAACTGTCTCCCAAGATAACTGTCCAAGCCTGTCACAAACTTCTCATTCTTCTGATATGAAGATTCAATATACGATCGGGCATACTTGGACAAAGCTTCAAACTCAGAAACATGCTCAAGAACTGATCTTCCACCTTGCTTGAGCTCCACAAACTTCTTGAACAGAACAGACTTCTGAGCTGTAGAAATGAACTTAGCTTCAAATCTGGCTTAGAATTGCACCCAAGTAATCTCTTCCTCCTTAGTATCAATGGTGATAGAGTTCCACCAATCAGAAGCTCTTCCTTGAAGCTGTCTTGACGCAAGCTTCCTTTTAGTTGCATCATCGATTCCCAAATCACCAAAAATCCTTCTACAAGCATCTATCCATCTCTGGACTTCAATGGTTGGTTCTGTTCCCAAGAAAACCTTCCCTCCAAGAGCAGTATAGTCTTTACACAACTTAGCAAAATCCACTGGTTTCGGAGTTTGGACTTGAACTCCAACATCAACTGCTGTCCTCGGAACTGGTATCCTTCTCATGATCGAAGTCATCATAGCTTCGAACATAGCTGCATAATCAGCAGTCCCCTCAGTAGCACGGCCTTCCCTAGCAGCTAGTCTCCGTCTTCGACTCATCCTTTATATCTATAAAAAGGAATGGTTAATACACCTCGAGAAACAACTGCATAAGGAATCTAAATCATTCTAAACTACTATATTATATATAGTAATCATCCATCAAAATACAATTACGTCTCTCATACGTAGTTACGTCAGCGAGCGTTGGGTAAAATCGATTAACCAAAGCTCTGATACCAAATGTGACGACCGCCCACGACCCCTGCACTGAACCTAGATAAAGTACGCTGTAAAGTGTGCCAGGCGACCATGGACGATTGTCAGGATAAATTTAAACAACAGAATCTATCGTATTACTCACAGCGCATGGACAAAATACAATAGAATATATATATAGTGAAGCTTCACAGAATAGAATTTCATCAATCAAACTTCATAATAGTTGGATACAAAACATCTGAATAGTCAATACATCAAGCCTCACTACATATCACTCAGAGAATATACAAGCAGCGGAACATCCAGTACATATAGTAAGAAGATAATATGCAAGCCTCCAGCTCGTCTTCGATATCAGCATCGTGGAAAGCAAGAACAGCACCTGGCACCTGCTACCTAGTCTGCCCGTCCCAAAATGGACGAACAGCTTAAGGCAATAAGAGTTAAAACATAAAGCCTTGAGTCAGACAACAGTCTTAGTGAGCGGTAAATTAGCTAACAACATACCAAAAGAGCATAAAGGAAAAAGGAATAGGAATCCAACCCTCCCACTCCACCTCTTTCTACAGTGATAGCCCCTAGACATACACTAAGAAGAAGCAAACATAGCAAAGCATACAATTTAAAATAAAGCAATTATCACTCGAGTCAAGGGCGATGTTTTCCAAGTACAAACCCCCAAGGCCTAAACCAAGATCAGATAAGCAACCAGAAAATACCGCTCTTGAGACCGAATGATGATACAACCAAACATCCATGACTCTGGCTATCACTGTTATCATTGCTTCGATATCATCGTTAATTGAATGACCGGCTCATTATTTCATCCGTCCGTAAAGGGCTAATGGAAACCCCGGTTCTAGACATGACTCCGCATGTCATCGTGACCCGTGCCTAGGACTATCGAATCTGCCCAGAGTACTCGACTACCAATCAGTAGCCTTCAGGGACTATCGAATCTGCCCAACATACTCTTGCTTTGAGCATGCTAGAACCTTCAACAACGATGAGATCTCAGCCTTCTAGTCATCCTCCTCGACGACTATTTCCATACTAGCTCAAGCGCCTCTCGAGCAAACCATTATCCTCAAACCCGAACCATATCACTGAGTTATCAACATGCTTGGAATGATCCCGTCTGGATTAGACCAAGACTATCTCATACTATGCTTCGCCTCATCATCATCATAGCAAAGCCTCATCTCAACATCATCATCATCAAATCTATCCATATGAGCTTCATCATCCGCCACATATGCCACGAGCAGCTTTTCCAATTCAAGAGCCTTTCCCTTAGCTTTTGAATCATCTTCGACCATCTTGTCTAAATCAAATCATCAATCATCTAATTCATAGTAATCAATCAAGTCAAACATTTAATCCAAGTAATCAAGCATTCAAATATGACCTAATGAACAATTATAACAATAACGGCAATTTCGTAAATAAAGAGTCTAAAGTCTAACAAGCATGAAAACATGAGCAATATCTCTATAATCTTGATGAATGAATTTGCATAGGTTAACATGTAGTAAAATGGATGTCAAATCATCATGAACACTGGATCTATACTTAAGTTTACAAAAATGCATGAAAATCACAACTTTAACACCAAATCAAACCAACGATCCGATATACTCCTTTGGATCCGTGTGAGAGATAATCACCACTCACCAAATCACCTAAACACCCCAAAAGCAACACACTTCAGATCTGGACAGCAAAGGATCTAACTCGATCTATCACAAATCCGCTTCAAACGATGAAATCTCTCTTCGATGGATGAAGATCTTCAATCTAAGCTCTCGGATCTTCGATTTGATCTTCGATTTGGATGGAAGGAATCACAAGATTAGAGTGGAGAAAAGAAGTGAAGAAGTGTAGAAGTCGAACTCTCAAAATGGCAACACTTCATCGCTTTGAAATCCGGATCTCAAAATTGAAGAAAAACCCTCCTATTTATAGGCAGAAATCTCACTAGGTCGTTCGCTCGGAGTTAGGTCGTCCACGACCTAAAAACCCTACGACCTAAAATCTTCGACCTAACAGCCCCAAGCCTCTACACGACCTACGACCTAACATATGCGCACTCCCACGACCTAACCAGATGCGCTTCTACGACCTAACGACTTAGCGCATCAGCGCACCCAAGCGACCTACGACCTAACCCAGATGCGCTTCCTCACGACCTAACGAATGCGCATCCATGCGGCCTAACAGATCCAATGACCTACGCGCATCCGCGACCTATGACCTAACAAACCTGCGACCTAACACACACACGCGACCTAACTATCTTAGCCAAGATACGACCTAACTCCTTAGGTCGTCTAACGACCTAACTACGCTAACTCGCTCACCACTAGGTCGCTCACCACTAGGTCGCTCACCACTAGGTCGCTAAATACTGAAGGTTACTAACCCTTAGGTCGCTAACTCCTATAGGTCGCTAACTCCTATAGGTCGCTAACTACTAGCTCTCCTAGGTCGCTGCAAACCCTTAAGTCGCTCAAACCTTAGGTCGCCAACTCTTATAGGTTGCTAACTCTCTTAGGTCGCTCCAATCTCATAGGTCGCTCACTCGACCAAACCTATTATACGACCTAACTATCACACGACCTATCTATCATACGACCTAACTTCTTAGGTCGTTCCAATCCTTAGGTCGCTCCACTTCACTAGGTCGTCTACTCCTTAACTCGCCCACTTCCTTAGGTCGCTCCAAACTCTCATACGACCTAAGACATAGACTATGGACGACTTATCAACAATGCGACCAAATGATAACTGTTTTACGATGTTTTGATCCGTAAAAATACGGGTCGTTACAAGTCTTTTAACATATATTATAAGTATTTAAAAGGAATATTAAAATATTTTCAATAATTGTTAATTAATTAAGGTTTAATTATTAATTAATTAATTAAAGGTTTAATTATTAAGTAACAAAATTAATTATTATTTAAAATAAAGGTTTAAATTTATTATTAGTTAATTATATATAGGTTTTTAATTCACTTTATTTCAAATGTCAGTTTGTTTAGAACCAGCTTTCTTTATAAAGAATGATTTTGAATACAAGGAACCTTTTTGTTTGTGCCATTAAGTAGCCAAACAAGTATGATAAGTTATGCTAAAGAATTGACAAATTTTCTGAAAAGTAAATCTTGTATTTAGCACTAAAAGTTGATAAAACTTTACTCTATTTGTGAGATCTAGAACCAGATTTTTAGATGAGGGATAGAGAAGTCGAAATGTCAAAAACGTGATATATATGAGAGAGTTAATTTCAATAAGCGGGTCATAATTAATTAAGTATTTGAAAGATACTTCATTGTATACTTAACACTGAATTATGGGGTATGGAAACTCGATTTTATCCCAAGAAGTAAGAATATACGTCGGGTCAAGGTTAGTTTTCTAACTTGTTCGACTTTATTGTTAATCAAGGGATAGTACTGTTTGAAATCAGAAAGTGGGGATAAGTATAGGGTATCTTATTTTCCATATGCAAACCTATACTCACCCCAGATAGCATATTTGTCCACTATCGATAACTTGGCCAGTTTTAAAATTATCAATTGTAGGATCGAAGAGACCAGGATCGGGTAACATGAGTTATCCAAACCATGTGGAAACAACGTAAGCGTTCGAATTTGAAACATCTTGAAGATGATTGAATCAAAGACGAAGATCTTTGAAGTGCAAGGGCTACTTGCTATTAATTCTAAGGGTGATTCCAAAATGGATATAGTAGAAGTAGTGCCTTTAGTTTGTTCATATCCTGAACAAATTGTGTGGACGAATGATAGTATTGCATTATCACATAGAGGGCAGTGTTAGCATTCCAAGTAGGATTACTATATGAATGTTAAATCATTGCCTCAAGCCTCACACTCGAGAATGACTAAAACAAGGATATGCTTCTAGGCGTTATGGTTTGCTACCATTAGGGTATGATCATCCCTGATCTAGATCGATATTATTCATTTTGATGTTTGCTTCGGGGCCCGATACGACTGTTGATCGCAACCGAGGGATGATAATGTTCGGTACTATTTAGTAAGGGATGGTCGGTCCTGACTTGTAGGGGTTGAAAGGTTTTCGACCTTGGTAAATTTTATCTAAAGGTGTACAGTGACAGGCAAATATTGGAATGTGAGATGCAATCATTTCAACTATGTTCAATATTTATTTTAAACCCTAGACATTATTATAATATCACTAGATTTTCTATTGAAATGTTGGGTTATCGTAAGGTGAAAACCCATCCGTGTCTGTGTACGACGTGGTCTTACATAATACCTTTATTTTTAAGGGGTTTTATAAGTATAACAATTCAGTTGTTTGGAGTTTACTCACACCAGACCCATATCTAACCCAGAATTTTTTCTTTCTTTCCTTAAAACTCTTGGATACTCAAATTTGTATGAGTAGCCAAGTAGTCCAGGTTCCTACAGATGCATTTTGGAGGAGCAAGGAGCAGGTGGCTTTGACATTATCTAGTTATCTATTTTATTTTTGTTGTGTATGTATATTATGTATCAGCATTATGGGGATTGGCAGTTATAATTGTCCCTAGTTGAAGTTTGTACCTATTGTAACTTCGATGATTCATTATGGCAGTGACCATATGTACTATCTTATGTTCTATTATATATGATTTCCTTGCATTGTGAGATTCTGTATTTCTTTCTTCTTGTCTTTTCTTTTCTTTTTACCACAATGGCTTGTCTTTCGGATACCTTGATGGTCGTTAAATGAATACTGTGGATGTATTAAGTATCGTCTTTAGGAGTATGAAAGGCGTATCATTGTAACTATGGATCTCAGTGAATGTCTTAGGTCTCTTTTAATATTGAATTGCCTCAATCTTTGGTGAATCAACTAAAATACCAGCATCAGATACCACGCGGCCCAATGAATTTAACCTCTCTTTGCCAAAAGTGACACTTGGAGAACTTGGTCCTCAACTGATTCTGTCTCATTATCTCTATAACAATCCTTAGATGTTTCTCATGCTCCTTCTAGACTTAGAGTATACAAGAATTTCATCAATAAACACCAGGAAAAATTTATCAAGAAAATCCTTGAATATGCGGTTCATTAGATCAACGATATACGTAGACTCATTCTTCAATAAGAACGACATCACAAGCTATTCTTAGGAACCATATACGGTGTAGAAAGTTATCAATGGAATGTTGTGTTCTACTACTCTAAGCTAATGGAAACTAGTTGCTAGGTGGAGCTAAGAAATCACCTTAGAATCGCTAACCTAGTATCATCGGCAGTTGATATTTATTCTTTATAATGAACTCATTCAGTTTTCAGTAGTTAATGCATAAGTGGAGGGAGTCGTCTTCCTTCTTCACAAACACTGTTGTAGTGCCCCATGGCGAACCAGTAGACTAAACGAAATGTTTAGCCTCTAACTATATCAACTACTTCTTCAACTCCTCATTCTCTTTAGCTAACATCCTCGTTGGAGGATGGCTCATTGCTGAAGCTCCTGGAATGAGATCAATTCAGAACTCTATAGTCTGCCATTGAGGCAAATCGGTAAAAGGGCTCAAATATACCTATATAATCTCTAACTATGAGAATTATGGCCTTTTTCCAAGACTCAAATTAAATAGAGAACCACCAAAGCTTTGACTAATGTTCCATAGAGTTGTGCTTATTTGCTCTTTAGAGTCAGGATGGCTCAAAGTGATTACTCTTTCTAGGCAGAATTAGTGAGCCTCGTATCTATCTAGTCAATCCATTCCCAAGATCATGACAAATCCCAAGTACTCGAATACTTGCAAATCATAAAAAAATGATAGCTTGTATAACTCTAAAATAATATCTCTACATAACATCATAAGGTTTGTGTAACATCCTATGGGATTTGCAATCCTCAAAGATGTGATAAGGAATATAACACCTAGATCAAATCTGTCAACTAGTTCTTTTGATACGAATGAATAAGATGCACCCATATCGAAAAGAACTCTAATAGGAATGCTTCTTAATAAGATAATACCTCCAGTATGGCCGAAGCTTTGCCCTTAGCTTGGGATAGACCATTAACAGCTTCTGATGCACCTAATTTCCCCACTTTCTTCTTCTTATCTATTGTTGGGCATATATAACAAAAGATGGCCAACTTTATCGCAAATCTGACACCGTGGATGAATACATCGCTGAGGTGGTTTACTACACTCACTAGAATAGTGGCCTTCCTCATCACGGTCATAGCATAATAATTACCTCCAACCCATTTGCTATAGTCTGAAACTTTGCTTTTTGCTTGCTTCTTGTTTTGAAACTTCGGCCTTTGTTTTTGGAAAGGAAACTTCCTTTTTAGCCAAAAAAAAAATTTCCCCTCGAAGCCTCATCATTGCTTTCCCCATCTATTCCTTCAATCTCAATATTGTATCAATTATAAGCATCTAGAATTTATTCTCAAGCTATAGGTCAAGCCACGGGTATTGATGATATTTGTCCTTTGTTTGGAGAGAGCTTCAAAAGTAGAGACATACTTAGCCACTATCATCTGACCCTACGTCAAATCAATAAACTTTCGAGACATAGATGATTTCTTTGCTTCAGGGTGGAACTTCTCCTCAAATTGAAGCATGAATTAATCCCAAGTCAGTTCTACCTTATCAAACTCAGTTGTATGCAGTTTGTACCAATCAAGCGCTCTCTCGTGCAACTGGCTCGATGCAACTTGCACTTTTGATGATCCGTGGCTCCTATATAAGTAAAGATGTGCTTGCATGTTTTGAGCCATGCTTGAATACCTATAACTCCTTCTGTGCCTTTGAATAGATTCCCACTAAAATTAACATAGTCACTACACACCCGTGCAAAGTCAAATCGAGGAGTAGGTTAGTTAGGAGTTGTGGAAGCACTAGATGCATGACTGCTCCACACAAGCTCTACCAACTACTCCATGGTCATATATACACCCTAATTACTAGATCCACCTAAATGTCTGACATTAGCAAGGGTACTTCAACCACCAACCATTCTCACTTCTACATTTAAGTGGGATTCACATTTAGAAATAAAATAAGAATAATATATATCAAAACATACAGAATAAGTATGTCCCCAAATGATCACCCATGGTATCCTCATGTATTCCTAGCATCATTTATATATAAATAGAAAATCTACCAAACCCAATGAAGTAGGGACTCTATGTCTCATCTAAGGCCAAAGCTCATGTCCTTTATATTTTGTATTGTTCTGATCCTACTCTGGTACCATCTGTATCACCACATCTCCATATTCAAACTACCAAAGAGTGTTATAGAGTAATACTTTAATAATACGGAATATAAGGCAATATTAGGCTATCAAATGTGAATACACTATAGGCTAACACTAACACATATTTCAAGTTTTCAACATAATATACAACTCACCGCTGCGTACTTGGTATCGGCGTAGAGAAATAAACATATGTGTCTCCAGGATAGAACAATGCACAATATTTTTTTTGGAAAATAAACAATACAAAACATACATATATATATATATATATCAAAGTAGGTAGAGTCATATCAGATATGCTATAATAAAATATAGTAGAAAAAATGTACACGCCTAGGTGGGTCTACATAATAAGAGTCAGATATCTACTACCTCCAAAATATACATAACATAAGTCCATCACATAAGAACAAATGTACATCAATATATATATATATATATATATGAGACTAAAAATACATAAATAGAAAATGGTCCTACTATGTAACTAGCCTTCAAAACGATGCCCAACAACAGCAAGTTGGCTCTTTCCTCCTTGAACTTGAAATGTCTTGGACTAACCCGAGTACTATATAAATAATAAACAGATCATGCTATGTCTAAAAAAATAGATTTAGAGTATACTGTAACTAGGATGGTATAAAACAAGAAATGGAGATAATTATGTAACAAATTCAGTACACTAAACAGTCACATAAACCATGCATTTATAATCACCCGTTAATAGCATAGGAACAAAACCAACATAACACTGAATATAAATCATAATCTGGTAATGAAACGAAAATGGGTATAATCAAACTAACAAGTTTTTGATATAGGCAAGCATGCAGCATGTCAAAATATATGTGAGCTCACTATAATATATATACAACATATACCATACAATAAGAATCAAACAATAGATGAGCACACACGGCAAGTCTTTGGAGCTAAATGGCTCCCGCCACATGATAGTCGTCCAAGTGAGGTATAGAGGATATACTATTGTATGTCTATGTAAATCAATCACATAATCCAGATGAGAGACTGCTATGCACACAGCACTACTCCAAAAGTCTACACTATAGCACAAAGTATACTCCTATAGTCTTAATTTACTCTCGATCATCCTGACACTTATGTCCATCAACATTTCATTGCATGCTGCAAGTTTATGATGTGCATAGTCACGAGCATACTTGCCTAATGGTAACATACTGTTTCGTATTGTGACATATGGGAAATTTTTTCATAGCAACACCCGACAAGTAACAAGCACTCACCAAGTATAAAAGTGATGCCACATATTCAGGGAGTGACCCCACAATCAGCCAATTATGAGGGACAATAGTCTATCTCGACAAATAGCACACATCAATATCACACCGCTTAGTTTGGCACAATGCTAATAGAAATACTAAATGAGATAGCACATAGCTAATTACACATTATAATAATATAGCATGTAGCAAAATATGGCGAGCACACAACAAACTGTACCTCTCGTCACTACCCTTATACCCTTCTAATGAGTGACATTAACATTCAAAAATTATTCAAATAAATAACTGCTTAAGTGACCCATACCACCTAGTGTTATTCACTTTTTACTAGATGTTTGTAAATACCACTCAATATCGCACAATATTCTATTTATGAGTCAACTAAATACCAAAGAAATATTGCAGAACGTCTCATACAGCTCACACACACTCACTTACTTCCAAACTTCCATTAAATCATATAGTAATAATATAACTTCTCCAAAAGGGTTTATATTAATTGAAAATCGATGTTCTTCTCAAATTTCCTTTTTATAATCCCAAGCATTTATTTTCACACATTTTCATTACAAATCACATAAAACCTCTTATCAACATTTAATATATTTAGATTTAATTCTTTCCAAAGCAATTCCGAAAGAATCCATGATTTTTGAAATGTTTTCAAAGTCTAAAATTTAAATTTCTATTCATTAATTACAATCAAATATAAACAATTTTGTAAACAAGTTCTTATTATATACATGATTTTATTTTTTCTATAAAATGTATTAAAATTAACATTTTGGATTTAAATAAAAACTTTATTTTACTTTAACTTATTTTAACATAAGTCATGGCTTAGAGGAAATAACTCTAGGCTAAGCAATCGACGGTCGGCTGCCGCCCACACTATAGGTCGACCTGTGCAAGGCAGCGGTAGACCGCTAATAACGTAGTCGATCGACCCACTTGCATGGACTCGAAGCTATTTTGCATAGGACTTTCGTTTTTCCTTCATTTTAACCTAATTTATGCTAGATCTTGACCAACATGCAATAGGTTAAATGGGTAAGTTTCAATAAAAAATTCCACTTTGGATCTTATTGGGCCTATGAAAACTAAATTGAATTACATTTGATCTAAATTAAACATAAATAAAATCATTATTTTATTTTATTCGCTAATAAAAGAGCTTATTTGATGTTGTATAAGGTATATAATGTGTACATGTGTATCATATATACAAGTACGTGTACATGCATGTGCAACATATACAGTGTGCATGATTAAACATGCACGTTTGTAAGTTTTGGGATTTACACGATAACGAACATTTTAGGCCTTCCGTACATATATAAATATATATATATATATATATTACCTAGTATATATATAGTTAATAAAATAATGTTTGTATTTGAATAATATATATGTATGTATGCATGTATGTATGTATATATAATTGTAAAAGTACATATATGTTTACATAAATGATATTTATAAATATATGAATATAGGTAACTCAAATTCAAATTTTGAACTTCAAATTTTTAATCTAAATATAGATTTCAAAATACCTTTTAAATTCAAATTCAAAATTCATTTTGTAAATGATTTATATATTAATATAAAATAAATACATATGTACGAAAATAGAACAGTTTTCTTTGAAAATATGTGTGTGTGTATAGATATATATCTAAAATCTTTTACAACTAAAATATTAAATAATCAAATAAATATAATATATATATATATATATATATTCATTTTGGCCAAATTGCAACAACTCTAAATTTTGTCGTTTGATTTTGACTATTTAATTAATTTTAAGATCGAGATAGTTGTTTATTTAAAAGTTTAAAAACTTAAATTTGAATATAGGAATTATTTAAATATTTGAATTTTTAAATTTGAACCGTGAATTTTATATCTAAATAGTGAATTAAATATCTAGATTTTGAATTGAATATTAATTAAGTGGATTTAATGGTCTTATTTTACTCATTTTAATTAGTATATAGTAAAGGTGAATTAATTTTGTAAATTCATTTGCAGTAATAAATAATAAGAAAATTAAATTTTTATTATAATGACTCTATTTTTAATGGCGTGTTTTTAGTTCAATTAATTTGATTTTTCAATAATTTTTAATTCGGAGAGTATTTAAATTTGTCGTTTGACGCTTTTTCGGCAAACGACTGTATTTTTGTGATTTTGCATAATAAGATAACCAGTGTATATTATTATTGTGTTGATATCGTGTCGCATTTTAGTGCGTGATCGTATTTTTCTTTTGTCATTTGCATTTCATGCTAGAATGAAGTTCAGTGTGACGAAATACAGTAATTTCGATATAAACCAAACTTAAAACACTTTAACTTACTCAACGCATAGACAAATTAATATCACTTCTCTTTCTTTTCACCTTTCATTGAAAATTTGCTGAAACCCAAAAAAACTAAAAAGCCTTCACCTTGAAAAAATCTAAACATATAAAATACTTGAATAAAAAATGAAAAGTTTAGATCTTTGAACATAGAATGGAGGTATTTATGATCTGGGCGAGTTTGGTTGTGTACGGTTGAAGTTTAAGGTGTTCGACAGTTTGGGGTACGTTCTTGGTAAACTAGGGTAAGGGTTTTGGCGAGCTAGGGGATGAGTTAGGCATTGCGGTAGTTGGCATTGGGTTTCTTATTTCATAGGGTTTCTCCGGGCCGAGTATGGTAGGGTGCGGTTGTATTTTTCGAGTTGTGTGATTTTGGAGCAATGGACGGACATGTGCAGGTCACGATTCTTGAACTGGGGCCGAGCTTGAAAGCATTGGGTCGGGGTGGTTACCCTTGAGTGGAGGAGTTCGATGGCAAAGGCAAATTTTGTTTCCGTGTAGAAATGAGAGAGAAAAGGTGGAGAGAAGGGATCCATTGATGGGTTTGAAGTTTGTACAGGTTATGGCCATTTTGGGAAGAAGGACTTTGGGAGGGAAGAGTTTTAGTTTGGGTAATTAAATAATTTAAAAAGTAATTACTGTTTAAATTATATTATTTAAAATTGAAATCTTATAAAATGTATATCTCTCTCGCACGAGGTTTTACCTTTATATAGCACTTCCCACTTGGAATACCAACACTGCCCTCCAACCAACAATACAAGTTTGTTCTAGGACGGAACAAAACACTTGAGAGCTCCATATTCAATTCCATCATCTTCAAGATGTCTTCACTTCGAAACACTTGAATTGGATCGTAGTGGTTTTCGAATAACATATCCTATCCCGCTCTCTTAGAAACAACTTTCGATAATTTTCAGTAATGTAACGACCCTGAATTTTGAACTATTCTTATAAAAAATATTGGGATTGTATAAGTGTTAAAAAAAAATTTGAATATTTAATGGGAGTTTGTAACGACCCTGAATTTTGAACAATTTAAATTGAGAATATTTAATTAATTTTAAATATTTGAATGATGATTTGACTTGAATTTCAAATTATCAGAATGAATTGGCGATTAAATTTTTGAATTTAATCTATTGAAAGTTGAATAAAATTTGAATCTTCAATATTAAGCCGGTTAAAAATAATTTAAAGGCTTAGAAAATTCATATTGATAATACTGAAGATAATAGAAACTTCAGAATTGAATTTGAAAGCGATTTGTTCAATTTTGAAATTGTATCGTTTAAATTGAATTTAAAAATAGTCTTCCGAGGCACAGTCTCGGAATTTGACGAAATCAGTTCCATTGGGTCCGTAATATTGAATTATTACGGGATTTCAATTTTCGTATTTATCGGAATTGTTTTGTGAACGTACGGCGTATAAACGCGTAGAAAATTTAATCAAGTTCAATTTGAATTTTTGTAACAACCGGGGTTTTGCCCAAAATTATAATCATCGATAAACGATCTATGTAGACAGATAATTTTTGTTTGTTGTTGAAATTTTTATAACGATAAAATCTTCGTTAAATTGGCAATATAAATTTCTGTTAATTTTATTGAAATTGATATGTTATGATATATGCAAATAAATGTTAGATAGATAAAGATGTTAAAAAGGAAATAAATTTTATCTCCCAAAATAAATAACATACTTTATTAGTAAATAAAAACAAAATAAAAAGAAAAAAAAATATCTTACACCACCCATACCTAAAACCATACCGATCCCCTTACCCTTTCTTCTGTTAAACCCGCACCCCCCTTTCTCTTCAATCAGACAAACGAAAAAAATTCGAACGAAGAAAAAAATGGCGACTTGATAAAACTAGGGCTTCGGCGATCTCGTTCGATCTGACGAAATTTAGGGCTCGTTAAGAAAATTCGAAGGCGCCGGCGACGATTGTTTCGATCTGGAGGACTTTGGCTTGCCGATCGAAGGTCGATTTCGTCTTCTTCGCTCATTCTTCACCGCCGCGGCATCAACTCCAATCTGCGACTCGCCGAACAAAGGTGAGTAGCCCTCACATCTAATTCATGCCTTCACTTCGAGATTTGGGTTTGAACCCCTAGGTTTTTCGTTCGTATATATTTGAGATGTTTGGATTATTTGAAGTTGACAAATCTTTATTCCGGTCATTCGATTTGTTTTGGGTGTCGATGATTTCTTTATCTCGGCCATTCGAATTGTTGATGTTGATGATTTCCAATTTGTTCGAATTTGCATCTTTTGCTATTTGATATGCGTGATTCCCACGTCGCTGATCCTTTCCTTTAATACATTGTGATATTCTGGGAAATTTCTTCATACCCACGGTTTTTAATTTTGCATCGTTTGATCTCTGATTTTCACCCGGCATTAAAACTTTCCTAATTTCAAAAACTTGTCTGTTTCCATATTTCTAAAGTTCGATTTAATGTCTCTGACTTTTTCAACTTTGATTCAAATAACCAAAATATGTGGCTTGACATCTTTTACTGTTTCCAGTGAACTTTGTTTCTGATCATCTCTGTGTTCTTCCCATCTGATCAATTAGTTGCATTTATTTTGATAAAGTGCATTTGCAACTGTCTTCTTTGTTGTTGATGACCTTGATGAGTTTGTTTGTGATGTTTGCACCTCATATTGTTCACTTAGTCATTGTTGGACTTGAGCTACTCTGGTCACTTGTACTTTTCACTGTAGATGTCGAGTCTGGGTATTGATATCTGTAGCTTTTTGTGACTTAGGTTTGCACTGATGTTAATCGTGTAGTCTGGTTCATGGTTTCAATTGATATACAAGTGCATTGCATCATTTCATTGCCTGATACATTTCCCTGCTTAAAACTTGACTCAAAACTATGTTAAATCTGGCTTTACATATATACTTAGTTTTCTTTCTTTAAATTTTTCCAAACATTTATATTTTTTTCTTTGCCATGTTGCATAGATTGATTACTGCTCCATGTATGCTTTGGCATTTATGCTGTAGTCTGTTCATTTGAGTCATTCACTAGACATTGGTTCATTCATTGTTTCACTATGGTATTTGATCTTGAGAAACCTTTAAAATTTAAAATATTTGATAGCATGATAGTATGGTTAGAATAAATATCTGCTTGTATATTTAAGTGAAATCTGGTGTTGATATATTGTGAGTATGCTGTGTTGTGCTTTATTCTTTTCTGAATTAAGTAACATCACGTTTAAGGTTTAAGGATATGAAATAAGGTTGCATGATTAATATCTGATGCAATATGTTTATGTATATAGTAGTGATATTATGTGGAAAATTAGATGAACAAGGAAGGCATACCTGCATACTGCTGTTTCCAGTTTTCAAAGATTTAGAATTTGATTTAAAAGCTCTATCCTTTGATCTAGTGATTTTTAAGATTTAATATTTAAACAAAATTTACTTGTTTTATCATAAACTAAAGTTTAAATATTCATTCAAGTTGAAACAGTTTGGAAATAGCTCTGGAAAATCTAAGAACAGAGGATATCATATATACCAAGGAAATTCGAATTCCTTAATTCTCGAATTTAAATATATAACCTGAAACGCCATACCTTAACTTGATTTTTAGGGTAAGAATTGGAATTTTTAGATAGGGATTGAAAGTGCAGTTCGTGGTTGATCGGAAATGGGTTTTTGGTCATTCGACTTTAGCTGTTATTGCATTTATTCCTGCTGTCACCTTTGTTCATCACTGTATGTTGCACTGTTTTCAGTTGCTTCTATGTTGTCTCTTTGATGGTCTTGAGTTATGGTGGCATCTGCTTGTTGCCCATACTTTTCAGTTGTACTGTGAAGCAGTTTGTTGATATAGATGCACTGCTGGGTTCATGTGTTCACTTGTAGTCTGTGATATTTGTTGAGTCTTCACTTTGCAGTTTTTACGCACTGTAGTGGCGAGGCAGTGCACGCGTGCGTGCACTGCAGCCACACAAATTCGACAGTTTCGAATTGATTTTTCCTTTGCGTCGTGATGCATTGATCTTCTATGCCGTATTGGCGAGGCCGTACACGCGTGCGTGTACGGCAGCCAATAACACTGTTTATCTCTGTTGATGATTTAAATCTGCTGATTTATTGTTTAACACTGTTAAGTGTTATATTTTCGTTATCCGATTTCTTTGTTAAAAGAGTCGGATAGACGGGAATTACTGTAACTGTCGTCTATTTAAATTATTACTGCCTATATGCACTAATAAACTGGTTTGAATTAGACTGACCTGTGTATTATTTTCTTTTGAATATAATACTCGGGTCAGACCGAGTATTTTTACAGCTTGAAGATTTTCGAGCAGCGAAGTTAGAGAGAGAGTAAAGAACCATTTTTATTTCAGAAGAAAATTGTATTTTTATGATATTCCGCTGTATCTGTTTAAAATTGTATAAACTCTGATGTATATAAAAAGATTTATAGTAATGAAATAAACTCTCATTTGTTTTAATTCAGTGTTATTATTCTGTGTTTCTGTGGCTGATTCTGTTTAAACCTTATAAACTAAATAACAATTCGTCTTTTTGAACGTTTCGAGTTGGTTTAATTATCGACTGGAGGCGGTCAAAAGGGGGAATGTTACAAGTAAACTCATCCCCGATTCTTTAGGAAATAAACAATCAAAGATAAGAGTGGAGATCACCTCCTAACCATTAGTGGATGGATTTCCTTATCGTTTGTCCTAGGATAATGAAACGAGATTTATACACACAGTACAACATCATCGGAGATGACTGTGCCATATAACTCACATGTTTCTCCTAGATATTTCCAAAGTTATGTTTGGGTCTAAATTCGATAATTGGTTATTTAACTATCAACAACCACACATCCAAATCAGGGATTTATTTAACAGGGGAAACCAACATTGGTTAAGCACATAAGCAACCATCAGCCTCCTTAATTAATCTTTTATTTTAAATTCACTTTGTAAATACTTGAATCAAAATTCTTTTTACAAAGATATATATACATATATATCCATAAATCCCTATATTTCAATATTTGGAAAAGACCCATATACTTAATCTCAACGGTATAAGTATATTCACCAACACTGAGGAAGATTTTCTTTTTATACAATTCTAAATCATTTATAAACTCCATTATAAATTTCTAAAACCATTTACAACCATTTCTTAAATCTCATAGAATCATTTATACTCTCTTTAATGAATTTAAATCACTTATACATTCTTTATATACTCTTCTAAAATCATTTGTAAATCCTTATCAAATCCATAAAACCATTTATAAAAATCCCTTTAAAATCTATAAACCCATTTCTATATTCTTTTTTAGACATCTAACCATTTACAAAACTCATTTTACCCATTTTCAACCTTCCTTTAAGTTTTTCACAAACCATGTTAAAAGATATCTGTTATAAAATTCACATCTGTTTATAAAACCCTGTTTATAAATATCGAAAACATTTATAAATAAATTCTAACCATTTACCTTAAAATACTATTTTATGATAGTACTCATTATAAATAAATAAATATTAACTTTAAAACATCTTAAAATAATAATTAATTATTTAAAAACCATCTTAATAAAATAATAATAATTTATCTTCACACTTTTATAAATAATAATAATTAATTCCTAAAACTTTATTGATAAATAATTATATTTAATTTCAAACCATATTAATCATCTTAAACAATTAACCTTTCAAAGTATTACAATATTTATAAACAACTTCACAACAATATTAATATAAATAACCAACTCCTAAAAACATAAATATATCCCTTGGATAAAAATCTGTACTTAAATCTTAACATAATCATTTTCATATTTATAAACTGTATTTATAAATCTCTTTCTATTTTATAAAAATTCCTTTTTATAAAATCCCTTTATTCATGAAGCCCCATTTATAACACTATCCACTTATACATCTAACTTCCAATTTCCAAAATAGAATTAACTATTTTTCAAAAATAACCTTTCATATATTACTATAAATACGCAACTGTGATTTATTTCACAAATTTATTCAATGATAAAGTTTCCCTTTATATATAAACACCGTTTATAACTCTATCCTTTTATTAATAATATTATTTTACAAAACTTCATTTTGTTCTATAAAATTCACCTGTATACATTTTCCTATTCATAAACTTCCACATTTATTAATGAATCTTGATATATGTACACACACACATCACTTTACGTAAAATAGCTAATGAATAATTTTATTTAAATTATTTCTATCTTCTTTTAAAACCAAATTCCTTCATTATAAAAGACAGACTTATTTTTAAGATTTATAGAACCTTTATCCACAGTTCAAAAATATTTATTTTAAATATTTTATATAACTATTAATTTATAATCTCTAAAAATCATACCTTTAATTTTGTTTAAATTAAATTCCTTCTCTTACTAAACCAAGAATTATTATAAAAAATATATATATTTGAAATCACTTAAATCCTTTTTAAAACTAAATCTTCATTTTATAATATTTCAAAATACTAAAAATATGGCCCAGGGTTACTGTAGCACTAAATAAGGAAGATTATCCTGTCATCAATTATGGCATTCAACAGATCATATATTAATATATATATATATATGTAAAAATAAAAATCAAAAGTGTGAGGAATCTTGCTGATCCCTCCGACCCGTCCTCCTGCATCACATATAGTATATAATCAAATAATATAAAAATCAGTGCTTCGAGGTGGGATCGTATACAAAGGGTCATCTGCTCTTACACGGGAGCGTAATAGGGTCTCATCCGCTCCAAGGGCAGGAATATATCCAAACCAACAATATAAAATTGTAAATCATCCAAACATTCAATAAACAATTTATCAATTATAAAATATTACTGGTTAGCCAAAAAGATGAGATTAACTCACATTGATTTTAGTTTAGTCAAACGTTCTAAGTTGATTTAAAATTAAATAGGCGTTCAATTTTAACCCAAGTTTCTATCCGCTTCAAATCATTCAAATCCAACTCCAATAGCATAGTATTCGTCGATACGATCGTAATGCAACTCATCGCATTAAATTTGGACCTTGTACGAATTAGAAATGAATTAACAGAGTTTAAGATTATTAAATTATAATTGACTTAAATTAATTAAAATCTTAAAACTGTATTACCCTCTCTCTCTCACGCTCGTTCATTTCAGGTAAACAAAACTTCGATCGGGACCTTACTTCAACTGCCGCGTAGCCATCATCGCCTCTTCGACCACCGTGCCATGTCCTTAGCACCCCCATGCCAAGATGAACCTATCCACACCACCCTCGATAATTTCGCCGCCCCTAAATCACTAGAAATCGACCATAATTTCACATCTTTGAATGGCTATGGCCGCTGCCACGCCTCATTGTATGACTATCCAAACATTGAAAGTCTTCATCTCAACCTCACCGACATTTCACTAGTTAGGACCTCAGCCTGTTGTCGCCTCTAGAGGCGCCAGCAACCCTTGGCCGTTGGATGATGAAGTTTTAATTTTAAAAAAAGGGCGAACTTCTCTGATATAACATGAATATAAAGGGAAAAAGTATTGGTGGGCATGCGTGAGTGAAGAGTGTAAAGTATGGGCTGAGTGCGAGGGCATAGGCTAAAGTATGGCTAACATATATATATATATATATATATATATATATATATATATATATATATATATATATATATTAATTGAAATTATCTAGCTTTTAAACGTCCGAAATTCTCGAACTCCAAACGATATGTGCTGCTTGGAGTTCTATATGTTATACCCTTATTCCGAACATAATGGACTAGTCTTGAGACCTAATTCGGTCATATACAAAAGTTAGCTTTTCAAATCCAATTATTTATTTAAATTTTTAAAATTAATTTCTACGCGTTTCGGTCTTGCATGACCAAACGATACGCCCAATTGCCACGAAAATCGTCGGCATATAATAACTCACTATTACAGATCCAATGACACTGGTTTCGTCGAAATCCAAGAAAGTACCTCTGGAAGGCTATTTTCACACGTTAATTAGAACAATTTAATTTAAAACCAAATTAATCACTTTTAAATTTAATTTAAAAGTTTGCTATCTTCATTCTTATTTAAATAGAATTTAAATCAACTTTTCAAAATTATTTTTATTGACATTAAATTCAGTTTTTAATAATTAATGCAATTCCAAATATTAAATTTAACAATTTGATTATCAAATGAATCGCTATATTTGAAATTCAAGTTATTTAACTTATAAAATTAACTTTTCAATATTTAAAATCAATTAAATATTCCAAATTCAAATGACTGAATTTTTGGGTTGTTACATCGAGGGTCTGTCTTTCCAACTAAAGAAGTATTATTTGACTTGAATTCCATATGATGCCAGCTAGATAGTACCATTGAGTAGCACACCTTGGAAATAGATATTAAACGATGGGATCTGCCTTAAGTAAGGTATTAAATGACCAGAATCTGCCTATTTTCCAATAAAAGGTATTAAGTGGCTTGGGTATTATCTCTCGCGTTGCTAGTTATTTATGACATAGGTTTCGGGTTATGGGATTTTAGAAACATGCTTCTAGAATGAAAAGTATTAAGTGTTTGGTTAAGGACCTACCTAATTTCATTATAAAAAGTATTAAATGGTCTTAATGGTTTTGTGTTTATAGACATATTCTTATTTTGAAATATACTAGTCAAGTACTAAAAAGGTAAGACTCGAGTTTTTTTAGTCACCGGACCTTGTTGGAATGTTTATGCTTACGTGATAGGGGGTTCTCGTATTGTAAATGGCGGTGAAGCTTTGTCTCTTGCCCCTACACGTTTCGATGGGTTGGTTGACAGTCGAGAGGCTGCCCATAAAACAAGGAAGTCTTGGTTACCATTTGTGGACACGTCCTTTAAGGGGTGACCGTACGGGTCGTTATGCTTGGTATAAGAGCCAGGTTACCGGATCAACGGGGAAAACTATATATATGAGAGACATACTGTGACGCCCCACCTCTATACTCATAATAACAAAGAGTATTAAAAGAAATACTGTCTATTATTACGAAGAATAAGGCTGGATAGGAGCGACCATCCGTAATTGGCCTTACACTAATATTGGTTATCTCGATAGGAGTGGTATATACTTTTTATTTTTCATCTATTATTTATTTACTCCCATCGACATATCCAATTATCAGTATAAAACAAACTACGATAGTTCATAATAGTTTAGGACATTAGATATAACAATAACACAGATAATATAAATGCGGAACACAGATTAACAAAAATCTCATATATATATAACCGATGTCAGTTACAATATAGTTGACACGATACATATGATACAACTACAACTGTCGACTCAAGAAGTTATATATACAAGTACATTAACGAATAATATACATGAATACATATCGTTCTATACAATGACACGACTACTACAAAATGACACTGACAACTTCAGAAGATGTGAAAAGTCTTCATATCCTGAACAGCAACTCAAAGAAGAAAATCTACAACCTGAAATAACTCGGGTCTGACCCGAGTATTATATTCAAAAGAAAATAATACACGGGTCAGTCTAATTCAAACTCAGTTATTAATGCACAGTAGCAATAATAATCAATATCAAATAGATGATAGTCACAGAAATCTCGTGTATCCAATCTCTCGATACGAGAATTGGATAACGGCAGATATAACACTAAACAGTATAAACCAATAAATCAGCAATCCCAAAAAGATCAATCAAAACAAATTTCTGTGTGGCTGTAGTACACGCACGCGTGCACTGCCTCGCCACACAGTACGTGTAATCATCACGACGGTGAAAACTAATCAGCAATCAAAACTGTAGAAATCAACATAAATAAACTTACAGGGTCAAACCCGGGTCTTTGAGACCGGATTCAACTCGCTGTAAAATTTCACAAATCAACTTGAAACAATCAAGAACCAACCAACCAAACTCGACCAACTCAAGCGAAGAGGAAGCAGTGAACAAGTTCACGCTTCAGATCAAAACTGTGATATCGAACAAGCCATGACCGTAGCCAATAGCCATAGCAACTCGAACAAGCCTGGTCAAGAAACCAGACCCAGGATCACCAGAAAGAAACATACATGGTGACTCAAATCAATGCATACCAATTATCGAAAAGAGCAGACTTCACAGTGCTAGTACAAGTGAAGTGTACAACCAACGTAGATAATGAAAGTGCAGGCTATATGTAGTACCGAGTGCAAAGGAGATAACCAGTGCATAAAGATTTCACTGTGCAATCCAGTGAATATAAAATATGTACACAATTGAATGTACCTAACAAACTGCACAAGACAAAATGAATCAGAGGGGTGACGGTGAAACTGGACAGTATACTAAAGGTAAGGTAGCACATCAACGAATTCTAGAAATGTCGAATTGGAAAACAGACTGCAGGATGTATGCAACCAATAGGCATGAAACCACTGTTGCAACATGTAAAATCTCCAATATATGCAGTACAATGACTGTGACAAATAACTGAAGTTACAATATGAAGTCATGCAACAGCAATACAAATTCAAGTGTAGACATTCATGTCTATAACAATTGAAATCAATGAACAATTAAGTGTCAGTAACCATACAAGAAGACAAGAATAAGATAACCAATGCACCAGTATGAACCAGTGATACTAGTGACTGCAAATGTAAGCAGGTAGGTACAATATAATGCAGACTGGAATAAAATAGTGGACCATACAAGTTTGCAAACTTGCCTCATGAAAATAGAATGCACAGCAACCATCAAGAAGCCCAGACTAGACAACCACATGAGAAACAGCAATGCATGACCACATCAATCGAAGATTAGTATCAATTCAAAGCCAAGGTGGTCAAGGCTAGAATCGAACGAAATCAGAGATAGAAATTCTCAAAGTCAACGGAGTACAACATCAATAAAGGACCCAGTTAAGGCAGCACTTACAATAGGTGGAAGGCTGCTATACTGTGACCGAAACAAATTAAACAAATAATTTCCGACATCATATATCAACGAATTTCCGGAAATCACATATCCGCAGTTCATCAGGGAAAACAAGACCGAGACCAACAAAGCAAATGCCAATCAAGATACAAGTTTAACAAAATCGAGTGGCCAAAGAATGGCCAAAATCGACAACCCAAAAATTATTAACATCACTCAATCGAACTGCCAACATAAAGAGACTAGCGGATTAATTCAAAAGAACAAGCGCAGTTTCTACAATGAAGCTCAAAAGAATCAACGCCGAAGCGAAATTACCAAGAAAACGAACAACCCAAACTCAACGTCAAAACAAATCGAACTGTCGACTAAAATCATAACAACAGCAAAAGTACGAACGAGCCAAAGTCACATAAGTGATTCCCATAGCAACTGCAGTTTTCGACAGCGAACGAAAAGAAATGGTCAACACAATTCAATTTATACTTTAAACAATTATAGATACGTATGCAATGGAGGAGGTTGAACTCATATAACCGAAAACACGACTTTCGCAAGAAATAGATGTGAGTGCTGAACACTCACCTCGTTTCGACGAAGGATGCAGTCGAGCACTAGAGAGATCCAGCGAACTCAACGAAACCCTAGCAGCTTTGAACGACTCGAAGAGATAGGCGATCGACAAGACGAGGATGTAAACATCACTCGATCGAATTGCAGGGGTTGGCACCTTCGAATTTTTCCGATGCCCTAATTTCGTGAAAAGGGACGAAGACGAGCCACCATTTCTCTTTTCTTTGGACTTAGGGTTTCTCGAACGAAAAAAATGAACGGGTTGGGGGAAAACAAGTAGAGATAGCCATCTCGGCAACGCAAAACAACACCGGCCCAACTAAATTTTTAAGCCCGTGTATAATTTTATACAAACTTAAAAGAGAATTTAAATTCGATTCAAATTTCCAATAGCAATTGATAAATGATTTAATCGTCTGATGACGATGATTAATTGATATAAAATACCGGGTTGTTACAGACTCCCCTCCTTAAAGGAATTGCGTCCTCGCAATTATAAGGAATAAATGGACAAAAGGTAACAACCAAAAGAGCAAGGCAATGATGAGTGCATAAGCAAAGCAAATGTCAGCAAGGGAAGTACTAGATAAGAAATCAAAAGGTTCGACTGCTTCAAATCAAAAGAATCAACATCGTGGGAATCAGGGATCAAAATCAGACGACTAACAAAAGCAAGTACAATCGAGTTCCAGCAATTAAAAGAAAAGGAGTCAGAGCAGAAACCACATACTGAGCATGAATTGAATGTGAGTAAACCAAATTACTCACCTGAATCGCCAGAGAAAAAGACGAAGCTCAAATCTCAAAATCGCAAATATTCAATCATCAAAAACGATAATCGAATCTCAAATATCTAATTATCACAAGCGATAATCAGAAACATCAAACATCAATTATTCGATTATCAAAAACGATAATCAAATTTCAAATCAACAAATATTCGATTATCACAAGCGATAATCAAATCTCAAATCAGCAAATATTTAATTATCTAAAGCCATAATTAAATCTCAAATCAGTAAATATTTAATTATCAAAAGCGATAATTAAATCTCAAATCAGCAATTATTTAATTATCTCAGGCGATAATTAAATCTCAAATCAACAAATATTTAATTATCTCAAGCGATAATTAAATCTCAAATCAACAAATATTTAATTATCTCAAGCGATAATTAAAAACAACAAATATCTGATTATCAAAAACGATAATCAGAACTCATATCAACAAATATCTAATTATCACAAGCGATAATTAGAAACAACAAATATCTGATTATCAAAAACGATAATCAGAACTCATATCAACAAATATCTAATTATCACAAGCGATAATTAGAAACAACAAATATCTGATTATCAAAAACGATAATCAAAACTCATATCAACAAATATCTAATTATCACAAGCGATAATTAGAAACAACAAATATCTGATTATCAAAAACGATAATCAGAACTCATATCAACAAATATCTAATTATCACAAGCGATAATTAGAAATAACAAATATCTGATTATCAAAAACGATAATTAGAACTCATATCAACAAATATCTAATTATCACAAGCGATAATTAGAAACAACAAATATCTGATTATCAAAAACGATAATCAGAACTCATATCAACAAATATCTAATTATCCCAAGCGATAATTAGAAACAACAAATATCTGATTATCAAAAACGATAATCAGAACTCATATCAACAAATATCTAATTATCACAAGCGATAATTAGAAACAACAAATATCTGATTATCAAAAACGATAATCAGAACTCATATCAACAAATATCTAATTATCACAAGTGATAATTAGAAACAACAAATATCTGATTATCAAAAACGATAATCAGAACTCATATCAACAAATATCTAATTATCACAAGCGATAATTAGAAACAACAAATATCTGATTATCAAAAACGATAATCAGAACTCATATCAACAAATATCTAATTATCACAAGCGATAATTAGAAACAACAAATATCTGATTATCAAAAACGATAATCAGAACTCATATCAACAAATATCTAATTATCACAAGCGATAATTAGAAACAACAAATATCTGATTATCAAAAACGATAATCAGAACTCATATCAACAAATATCTAATTATCACAAGCGATAATTAGAAACAACAAATATCTGATTATCAAAAACGATAATAAGAACTCATATCAACAAATATCTAATTATCACAAGCGATAATTAGAAACAACAAATATCTGATTATCAAAAACGATAATCAGAACTCATATCAACAAATATCTAATTATCACAAGCGATAATTAGAAACAACAAATATCTGATTATCAAAAACGATAATCAGAACTCGTATCAACAAATATCTAATTATCACAAGCAATAATTAGAAACAACAAATATCTTATTATCAAAAACGATAATCAGAACTCATATCAACAAATATCTAATTATCACAAGCGATAATTAGAAACAACAAATATCTGATTATCAAAAACGATAATCAGAACTCGTATCAACAAATATCTAATTATCACAAGCGATAATTAGAAACAACAAATATCTGATTATCAAAAACGATAATCAGAACTCATATCAACAAATATCTAATTATCACAAGCGATAATTAGAAACAACAAATATCTGATTATCAAAAACGATAATCAGAACTCATATCAACAAATATCTAATTATCACAAGCGATAATTAGAAACAACAAATATCTGATTATCAAAAACGATAATCAGAACTCATATCAACAAATATCTAATTATCACAAGCGATAATTAGAAACAACAAATATCTGATTATCAAAAACGATAATAAGAACTCATATCAACAAATATCTAATTATCACAAGCGATAATTAGAAACAACAAATATCTGATTATCAAAAACGATAATCAGAACTCATATCAACAAATATCTAATTATCACAAGCGATAATTAGAAACAACAAATATCTGATTATCAAAAACGATAATCAGAACTCGTATCAACAAATATCTAATTATCACAAGCGATAATTAGAAACAACAAATATCTGATTATCAAAAACGATAATCAGAACTCATATCAACAAATATCTAATTATCACAAGCGATAATTAGAAACAACAAATATCTGATTATCAAAAACGATAATCAGAACTCGTATCAACAAATATCTAATTATCACAAGCGATAATTAGAAACAACAAATATCTGATTATCAAAAACGATAATCAGAACTCATATCAACAAATATCTAATTATCACAAGCGATAATTAGAAACAACAAATATCTGATTATCAAAAACGATAATCAGAACTCATATCAACAAATATCTAATTATCACAAGCGATAATTAGAAACAACAAATATCTGATTATCAAAAACGATAATCAGAACTCATATCAACAAATATCTAATTATCACAAGCGATAATTAGAAACAACAAATATCTGATTATCAAAAACGATAATCAAAACTCATATCAACAAATATCTAATTATCACAAGCGATAATTTGAAACAACAAATATCTGATTATCAAAAACGATAATCAGAACTCATATCAACAAATATCTAATTATCACAAGCGATAATTAGAAACAACAAATATCTGATTATCAAAAACGATAATCAGAACTCATATCAACAAATATCTAATTATCACAAGCGATAATTAGAAACAACAAATATCTGATTATCAAAAACGATAATCAGAACTCATATCAACAAATACCCAATTACCTGCAGATAATTGGAAGCAACAAATATCTAGAAATCAATTAAGAAGACTAGAAAATCAACATAAAAGCTTGGATCGATCCCATCAGATGGCGAGTTTTTAATTCGCCGCACGTGCATCTCAGAGTGGCCGAAGCCTACCAAGTACTCAACATAATTTTGGCGCCCATCAGATTGACCCGAAGGTCCGCAGAGTGACCCGAAGGTCTAGTACTGGTATTTGACCCGAAGGTCCGCAGAGTGGCCCGAAAGCCCAACAAATGACCCGAAGGTCCGCAGAGTGGCTCGAAAGCCCAACAAATGACCCGAAGGTCCGCAGAGTGGCTCGAAAGCACACAAAATCATCAAATATTTCAATTAACGAGTCCGGAATTAACCGAAATAGCAAACGCACATGTCCCATACCACGTGTTTTACTAAATCGTTTGATTCTCTTCATCGTTTCCTTGAAAGTGCAAAATTGTGTATTTTGTAAAAATACATTTCACATTCTCAAACGGACAAGTCCGGAATTAAGCGAATCAGTAAAAGAAAGGGGTCATAGTCCTCGATTTTGCTGAAACGTTTAAATCGCTTCCTCATTCTTTTGAAATCGCAAACTGTAAAATTTTTGAAAACAAATTTATTTATTTTGTAAAAATAACAATTCGCATTCTCAACTGAACAAGTCCGGAGTTAAGCGAAACAGTAAAAGAAAGGGGTCATAATCCTCGATTTTGCTGAATCGTTTAAGTCGCTTTCTCATTCTTTTGAAAACGCAAACTGCTAAAATTTTATAAAACAATTTTCATTTTAAAACGATTTTCCAATCACGTGATTAAAACAGCAAATCAGTAACAATTTCGATAAGGAAATTGTACTTCTCAAAATACCGTAAAAACGGTTACAAATCAACATTGCGGAATAACCGCTTGAAAATCCACTTTTTAAAATTTGACGGTTACGGAAGCCAAAGCGACAGTAGTTTTAAAACGTCAAAATCACATCAAAACAATCTACATCAAAATGTAATGTCAGTGAATTCTCATTCATCAAAATGCCACAAAACACCGTACTTCAAAATATAGCATTGGTGTAAAATTCCGTTGTAAAAATAACGGCAACAAAATACGTTTCATAACCAAGCATCGGTTCAACGTAAAATAAATGCAATAACGTGCAATTTAAATTTTTGCACGTACTACAAAATGAATGAAGAATCATTCAAATGTATCTTCAATGAAGATAATTTAAAACCGCAAAAATCTAATCAATAAATGATTAGTACAAAAGAAAGCCAGCGGAAATTTCAACAAAAATCACATATCTGCAATTTCTTCGAATCCTCAATTCGGATTCGAAGTTCTCAAAGAAATAAAATAATTACAGCTATGTAAACAACAAATGAAATTCATATCAAATTCGTATTTTGATTTTTAAATCAAAAAGATTATCAGTTGTACTCAGCGAAGATAGTTTCACTGTTTCCGCTGCGCACTCTGATAAACAGAACACAAATCAATCAAATCATCAGAACACAATTTCACTATTATTTTTAAATAAAGTTATTTAAAAATTTCATCCAAATTTCAAAACTTTAGTTTTGACTCCAGCACAAATAAAACATCGACCAATAGTTGTAACATATGTTCCTTCCGAGTTAAGTTTTATATTATGTCCATAAACCCCAAGCTCTGATACCAACTGTGACGCCCCACCTCTATACTCATAATAACAAAGAGTATTAAAAGAAATACTGTCTATTATTACGAAGAATAAGGCTGGATAGGAGCGACCATCCGTAATTGGCCTTACACTAATATTGGTTATCTCGATAGGAGTGGTATATACTTTTTATTTTTCATCTATTATTTATTTACTCCCATCGACATATCCAATTATCAGTATAAAACAAAATACGATAGTTCATAATAGTTTAGGACATTAGATATAACAATAACACAGATAATATAAATGCGGAACACAGATTAACAAAAATCTCATATATATATAACCGATGTCAGTTACAATATAGTTGACACGATACATATGATACAACTACAACTGTCGACTCAAGAAGTTATATATACAAGTACATTAACGAATAATATACATGAATACATATCGTTCTATACAATGACACGACTACTACAAAATGACACTGACAACTTCAGAAGATGTGAAAAGTCTTCATATCCTGAACAGCAACTCAAAGAAGAAAATCTACAACCTGAAATAACTCGGGTCTGACCCGAGTATTATATTCAAAAGAAAATAATACACGGGTCAGTCTAATTCAAACTCAGTTATTAATGCACAGTAGCAATAATAATCAATATCAAATAGATGACAGTCACAGAAATCTCGTGTATCCAATCTCTCGATACGAGAATTGGATAACGGCAGATATAACACTAAACAGTATAAACCAATAAATCAGCAATCCCAAAAAGATCAATCAAAACAAATTTCTGTGTGGCTGCAGTACACGCACGCGTGCACTGCCTCGCCACACAGTACGTGAAATCATCATGACGGTGAAAACTAATCAGCAATCAAAACTGTAGAAATCAACATAAATAAACTTACAGGGTCAAACCCGGGTCTTTGAGACCGGATTCAACTCGTTGTAAAATTTCACAAATCAACTTGAAACAATCAAGAACCAACCAACCAAACTCGACCAACTCAAGCGAAGAGGAAGTAGTGAACAAGTTCACGCTTCAGATCAAAACTGTGATATCGAACAAGCCATGACCGTAGCCAATAGCCATAGCAACTCGAACAAGCCTGGTCAAGAAACCAGACCCAGGATCACCAGAAAGAAACATACATGGTGACTCAAATCAATGCATACCAATTATCGAAAAGAGCAGACTCCACAGTGCTAGTACAAGTGAAGTGTACAACCAACGTAGATAATGCAAGTGCAGGCTATATGTAGTACCGAGTGCAAAGGAGATAACCAGTGCATAAAGATTTCACTGTGAAATCCAGTGAATATAAAATATGTACACAATTGAATGTACCTAACAGACTGCACAAGACAAAATGAATCAGAGGGATGACGGTGAAACTGGACAGTATACTAAAGGTAAGGTAGCACATCAACGAATTCTAGAAATGTCGAATTGGAAAACAGACTACAGGATGTATGCAACCAATAGGCATGAAACCACTGTTGCAACATGTAAAATCTCTAATATATGCAGTACAATGACTGTGACAAATAACTGAAGTTACAATATGAAGTCATGCAACAGCAATACAAATTCAAGTGTAGACATTCATGTCTATAACAATTGAAATCAATGAACAATTAAGTGTCAGTAACCATACAAGAAGACAAGAATAAGATAACCAATGCACCAGTATGAACCAGTGATACTAGTGACTGCAAATGTAAGCAGGTAGGTACAATATAATGCAGACTGGAATAAAATAGTGGACCATACAAGTCTGCAAACTTGCCTCATGAAAATAGAATGCACAGCAACCATCAAGAAGCCCAGACTAGACAACCACATGAGAAACAGCAATCCATGACCACATCAATCGAAGATTAGTATCAATTCAAAGCCAAGGTGGTCAAGGCTAGAATCGAACGAAATCAGAGATAGAAATTCTCAAAGTCAACGGAGTACAACATCAATAAAGGACCCAGTTAAGGCAGCACTTACAATAGGTGGAAGGCTGCTATACTGTGACCGAAACAAATTAAACAAATAATTTCCGACATCATATATCAACGAATTTCCGGAAATCACATATCCGCAGTTCATCAGGGAAAACAAGACCGAGACCAACAAAGCAAATGCCAATCAAGATACAAGTTTAACAAAATCGAGTGGCCGAAGAATGGCCAAAATCGACAACCCAAAAATTATTAACATCACTCAATCGAACTGCCAACATAAAGAGACTGGCGGATTAATTCAAAAGAACAAGCGCAGTTTCTACAATGAAGCTCAAAAGAATCAACGCCGAAGCGAAATTACCAAGAAAACGAACAACCCAAACTCAACGTCAAAACAAATCGAACTGTCGACTAAAATCATAACAACAGCAAAAGTACGAACGAGCCAAAGTCACATAAGTGATTCCCATAGCAACTGCGGTTTTCGACAGCGAACGAAAAGAAATGGTCAACACAATTCAATTTATACTTTAAACAGTTATAGATACGTATGCAATGGAGGAGGTTGAACTCATATAACCGAAAACACGACTTTCACAAGAAATAGATGTGAGTGCTGAACACTCACCTCGTTTCGACGAAGGATGCAGTCGAGCACTAGAGAGATCCAGCGAACTCAACGAAACCCTAGCAGCTTTGAACGACTCGAAGAGATAGGCGATCGACAAGACGAGGATGTAAACATCACTCGATCGAATTGCAGGGGTTGGCGCCTTCGAATTTTTCCGATGCCCTAATTTCGTGAAAAGGGACGAAGACGAGCCACCATTTCTCTTTTCTTTGGACTTAGGGTTTCTCGAACGAAAAAAATGAACGGGTCGGGGGAAAACAAGTAGAGATAGCCATCTCGGCAACGCAAAACAACACCGGCCCAACTAAATTTTTAAGCCCGTGTATAATTTTATACAAACTTAAAAGAGAATTTAAATTCGATTCAAATTTCCAATAGCAACTGATAAATGATTTAATCGTCTGATGACGATGATTAATTGATATAAAATACCGGGTTGTTACACATACTTGTTATTTTGTAAAGTATTTTCAAAAATAATTTTCAAAATTCTTACTATATATATACATATATCTTTACCCTATTTTCTTGAACGTACGCATACACACCGGGTAACCCTTTTCTTTTAGCATATAAATACTATTTTAGAAAATCATCACTAAAGATTTAACCTACAAATAGTTGATATGGCTGATAATCGATCTTCTTCCGGACAAGGGAACTATATCTGTGGGAGACAACCCATTCGTGGAATGCCCGAATGGTTTAGATAATATCTTAGGATCATTAAGTAGATTCCTATTCCTTCAACTACACCGGTGGTACCTGTTGCTGCGCTTGCCGATGCAGTACCTCATCCTATTGATTTTCCTAAGTTGAGTAAGGACTTTCTCAATATAGTAGGGAACACATACTCTGAAACTGAAGAATATTCGAAAGTTAAAGCATAGGTTAGTAAATGTAAGAAAATATTTAGAGAGCTTGGTTGGGATGATCATCTAAGAAGAAGAATAGTGGCTTGGCACTTCAAGGCAGAAGCTTTGGATTGGTGGAACTTTGTGACTTATGAAGACCCTGGAAGAATATTCTCCTAGGACGAATTCAAAGACACATTTGAGATGAGGTTTATGTCTTGGACAGAAGTGAGCCTACAAATGGAAATGTATATTCATCTGAGACAGGGAGATTTCACTCTTAAGGAGTACATAGCTAAGTTTATTGAGTTGGCTAAATTTGGAATGAGCTTGATAGATACACCTATGAAAAAGGCCATGAAGTTCGTGAAGGGCTTAATTTCCCTGCTAAGAGAAATGTTGTTGACCCAAGTGCTTATTGGGGCCACATATGAGATGTTGGTGAAATGTAAATGCTGCACATGGCCAATGTGAAAGATAAGGGAGTAAAAAAGGAGAAAACTGCATCGACCAAAAAGCAAGAAGGGAAACTTTTGGGTCAATAAAAAGTCGAAGCGGAAGTTTAAGAAGGATGGTAAGGTGTGCAAGAGATGCCAAAAGAAAGGTCTTGAAGCCAAAGATTGCAAGGTTAGCCTCAGGAAGGAAGCCTTTAAAGGGAAGTGCTTTAACTGCCATAAGGAAGGACATCCACTACAACAAAAATACCCTACGATAGCACCAAAAAAAGGCTACTAAAACCTATAATAGCGGTTTAATAAACGCTGTATAACGGCATGTTATTAAAAACATGGAACAATTTATAACGCAGAAAAAGCACTATAAAAAGTTTTATTATAATGCGCAAAATATCCGCTATTTTAACAATTTTATAGTGGCAAATTATGTGTTATTAATTACTATAATAGCGCTATGTTGCCGCTATGAAATTCGTTATTAGCCACAAAATATTTTTTGGTTTTTCTAAGATAGTGCCAAAAAGCGCAATTAAATCCTATAATAGCGGTTAAATAAACGTTGTATAACGACACGTTATTAAAACAGTGAACAATTTATAGCGCATAAAAAGCACTATAAAAATTTCTAATATAATAGCGCAAAAAGTCCGCTATTTTAAACATTTTATGTAACGACCCAGAATTTTGGATATTTGAAATTGGAATATTTAACTGATTTTAAATATTTAAAAGAATAATTTTAACTTGAATTTCCAATATCACTATTTATTGGATGATTTAATTATTGAATTTAATAATTGGAAATTGGGTAAAATATGAAATCTTGAGTTTTAAGCGTGTTAAAAATAATTTAAAGGCTTATAAAATTTATATTAATAATACTGAAGATAATAAAAGTATTAAAATTTAATTTTAAAGTGATTTGCTCAGTTTTAAAAATATATCATTTAAATTGACATTTAAAAATAGCCTTCCGGGACACAGTCTCGAAATTCGACGAAACCATTTCCATTGGATCCGTAATAGTGTATTATTATCGAATTTCAAATTTCGTAGCGCTTGGAGTTATCGTGTAGCCGTACGGTGTGTAAACGCGTTGAAATCTATATCGAAAATTAAATATAATAACTGGGTCCAAAAAGCTATCTTCTCCATACGATCGAATTAGGGTCGAAACCTTTTCCATTGTGTTCGGAATAGGGGTATAACATTATGGACGTCTAGCGGCACACCTCGATAGGAAGTCAAGATTTTAAGCTACGTATTCGAGACGATTTAAAATTTAAATAATATAAATGTATATTGGCCAGTCAAAACATTTACACATCAGTTGTTTTTGTTTTATATCTACTCAAGTCCCTATAGCTTCTCTCAAGCACGCAACATCCTTTTCAACATCACGTCTTGCCCCCTCTTCCCCTGTATATCATGTGGCTGGATTCATTATTTAAAATTCAAAATCGTTCAAAGGAAAATGGCCGCTCTCTTTTCCAATTCGAATCAAGCAGTACTCGTTTAAAAAAAAAGATAGTAGCGAGACCGAGTCTTTTCCCCTTTCCTCTCTTCAATCCCATTTTGAATCCACATCAGTCTATAAAAAAAATAGAGGGGGAAGGCTCGAATTCAAATCGCGAGCTTGTACTCGCACGTTCACTCATCTGGGAAGGGTGGAGACCTTCGCGAGGGTAATCACAACAGTAGAGAGGGGTAGGGGGTTCGAACAAAAACCCGTCACGACAAATTTTATCGCATGTTCGAATTCGAGAAGGTGAGCATCGCGATAGCTGCTAGGGGAAAATCGAAGGGAAGAGAACTCGATTGGGTTCTCGGCATCGGAATTGGATCGGGGAAGAGAAAACGCAGTATTGGCCAGAACAGGTGGGCTTCGGTAGCGTGGGGGTCATTCGTGTTGCTGGAGGCAAGGTAGAAGGCTAGAGCAGTGGAGTTTCGGTGCAATTGAGCAAGGTCGGAATCGATAGTGAAGTTGCAAGTCGAGGTGGGTTTTCTGGTAATTTAATTAGCTTAGATTATTTTTACTTAATCTAATTTTAGTTTTGAAAAAGAAAAGAAAACTGGTTAGTGAAAAACAGGTCGAGTCGAAATGAAAAAAATAATAATATATGGAAGTAATTTTATAATTAAGTTGACTAGTTAATTTAAATTATTCGATGCTTATAAAATTTAAATAATTTAGGCAGTTAATTACAAAAAAAGAAATGAACTTACAAAATAATAATAATTTGGTTTATAAAACTATTTTAAGAAAAAAAGGGATTAGTAAGAGTACGAATGTATGTACACACACAGATATATATATATATATATATATATATATATATATATATATATATATTTGCTAACATGTATGAGTCATAAACTATGCATGCTAGGTCCAAAAGTTACGAAATCAATCCCGTAAAATTCATAGCTGTAAATTTACATTTCTGGAGGTGATTTGAAATTTTCAGAGTCCCTTGGGAATTTTTAAATTGAATCGAACGATGTTCGGTTTTGTTTAAAAATTTGGTTGTTTGGTAACTAAAATTCAAGGTGAGTTAATCTCACTCAAATTGGATTACTGGTTAATTTAAATAGTTAAAATTAAATTATTGGTTGATTGATTGAATGTGATAATTATTATCAGTGTGGATGTGATATTATATATATAGTAGTATATATATATTGGGGTGATTGATATTCCCGCATTATATAGCGGATGAGACCCTATGCGCCCCGCATAATAGTGGATGACCCTATATACCGCGATATCCCCCTCGAAGTGGGATTGGTATTTTATATTGTGCTAACATCTGTGGATGCAGGGAAACATGTTGGAGGGATCCAACGGGATTCCTCAAAAATGTTGAAGTTATTTCATATTCAGTGATATGATCTATTTGAATAATCTATGATAGGTTATATTGAAAATTGAAATTATTGAGCGTTATGGATTGCTGGATATATTTTTGCCATTTTAAAATATCAAAAAATTATAAATATTGGATTTTTGAAAGAAAATAAAAAGGAAATATTTAAGTAAAATATTTATAGTAGATGGATGAATTAAAAAGAAAAGAATTTGGAAAATAAATAATTTGATTTTAAAATCCTACTTAATAAATTCCGGAATATGGAAAAAAAATAGAGTTTGTGAATAAATATGAATTAAAGGATTTTAAAAATAAGGACTTAAGCAATAGTGATTTTAAGTACAAAGGGTTTATTTTTAAATTCAAGTTTTAAATGGGTTGGAAAAATATAAAAGGAGCATTTTGAAATAAAGTATGAAATTGATATTTCAGATTTAAATAAGTTTTTTAATCATAAATAAGGAGTGAATCTGGAATTAATGGATTTTGGAATAAATTTGGGGTAAATCAAGAGATAAATTTCAAAATGGAATTAATTCAGACAATCGATTAGGTGTTTTGAAACAGTGATTAAAAGGAAGATGAGACTATGGAATTTATAAACTGGGTTTATAAATAAAGTGAAATATTTATTAGTGGATAATTTGAAATTATAAATTCACGATGGGAATTTATAAAGAGATGGTAATTCGTTTTAAAAATAAATAGGCGTTTTATTTTTAAAAATGTGTGGAAAAAGGAAATTTATGAAGTTGGAACGTACATTTAAACTGGAGATAAATCGAGAAGGATTTAAAAATGACAAGGCCGGTTTTATTGAAGTGGAAATGTATTTTCCTGGAAAGTTAAGTATATTTTAAAGGAAAGATTTTTAAGTCTAAATTAGAAGTTTTAAAAGTGTTTTAAAAGAATGTTTTTTAGAAAAATTTATTATTTAACTGTTTTAAAATTGTTAAAGTAAATATTTATTTAAGTTAATCATAGTAGTTAGTTATTTTTAAGGGTTAAATTAGTATTGTGATTTAAGGGATAATTATAAAATATTTATACTTTGTTTTAAAAAGTAGTTTTTGGCTAAAGTTTTACTTGGAGAATTTTTTTGCAATTTCATAAGTATTATTTTGAAAAAAGAATTTAAGTAGCTTTATTTCAAATATTCTAAGTATATATTTTTGGATATAGTGATTTAATTTATTTAAAAATCTAAATTTAATAAGACTTGGTGTTTTTCAGTAGAAATAAAATATTTGGATAAATGATTGTTTATTTGATAGTTAAATAACCGACTATCAAATCTGAACCCGAATATAACTTTGGAGATATCTAGGAGAAGTACGAAAATTATATGGTACAGTTACCGTTCGAGGTGCTATACTGTACATATAAACCCGTTCGATCTTCTAGGACGTTTATAAGGAAATCCGTCCACAGAAAAAGTTAGGATGTGATCTCCGATCTTATTCTCGTCTGTTTATTTCCTAAAGAACCGGGGTTGAGTTTACCGAAAATAGCGAACGTTGTTTCAAAGAGACCGAGATCGGATTTGTGATCCGAAAACCATTTCGATCCAACGAGTACGTTATCAAAATAAAGACAAGAGCTTTGAGTCGAAGATGGAGCAGTGAAGTGCAAGGGCTAATCGCTACTAATCCTGTGGGTGATTCCAAAATGGATGTAGTAGGAGTAGTGCCCTCGGTTCCATTCGGACCGGGAACGGACTTGTATGGATGAATGCTATCGGAACATTGTCATTGGAGGACAATGAGCATTCTAAGTGAATGTGTTCTAAAAAGGTAATCATAGCCTCAAGCCTCATCAACCGGGAATGGCTAAAATAGGAGAGGTGCAGCATGGCTAAGTGGGTGGCTTCCAAGTAGGGTAAGGTCATCCCTGTCTAGAGTCCCTTTATTTCGGCTGTGTGGCGGTTGCTACTCCCAACCGAGTGGTGATCTTATTCGGTCTATCTAGTAAGGGGTAGTCTGATCTTGTGTTGCAGGGGATCGAGAGTGGTCCTCGGTACGCTGATCTAGGCCCTGGTACTGTAACGAGCGGTACCCTAGTAGCCCTGCCATTGTATGGAACCCAATCTCCAATAATCGCCGTACGGTTTTGATTGTGCCCAACTATGCTGGAACGTGAGTTGCAAGCATTTCAGCTATTTGACTAAGTATTTGTACTTAGACACTATTATAATATCAAAGGATTTTGATATAAATGTTTTGGTTATCGTAAGGTAAAAACACGGCATGTTTATTTGTGGCGTGGTCTTACGAGATACCTTTGATTTTCAAAGGATTTTGAAAACTTTAATAATTCAATTGAGTGTGATTTCTCACGCTGGTTTTCCAGACTGACTCGGATGTTATTTTATTATAATTCTTGGGTCAGACCGAGTATTACAGATACATGATAGGATGCTATGGAGCTCAGGAGACGAGCTGGATGACGAAGACGTATATCACGTATCTAACTTATATTCCGCTATATATGGTATGCTGTATATTCAGCTTTGTGAGGAAAAGTTATTATAACTGTCCAGTATTATGTCATTGATTATGTTGTACTCTGATGATACAATGTATAAAAACAGTTATAGTTTCTTTTGCATAAAGATCTGTTGTTATCTATTATATATTGTTCCGCTGCGATTGTGAGATTCTGATGTTGTTTTCTATTTTCTTCTTCTACCTCTTTCTTCTTTTCCCTAACGATATGGTATTTCTGGCATTCGGTTGTTCGGCATGTAATACAGTGAACGTATTGATGTCGATTTTCGAGTGTCGAAAATCTCGAGTTGTTACATTTTATAACAGCGTATTCTGTGTTATTGATTACTATAATAGCGCTACTTTTCCGCTATGAAATTCATTATTTTCCATAAAATATTTTTTGTTTTTTCTAAGATAGCACTAATAATTCGCTATAAAAAATATTAATAGCGGATTATTAGCGCTGTATATGGACACATGTAGATGTTGACTTATCACAACACCAGTATGCCGCTATAAAGATTCGGCTACAATAGCGCTTATACTATGTTATGACATGTTCTTTTATAGCACTTTTTATAATACCATAGCGCTTTTTCTGTTGTGCATCTTTAATACTGACAGATTTAATAGCGGTCATTCGGCGCTATTAAATATTTATAGCGGTTTTCAAGTGCTATGGTTTAGGTTCACAATTCAAATATTTTCTACATCCTATTCATAAGCTATAGTATTAAATACCAATATCAAAATGCACAATAATAATCATTTTAAACATAAAATCATTTAAATAACGCAAGAATCATAAAAGATAATAAATATAGAGATGTAACACATTAATTAAACATATCAAATATTCATACACATAATATTTTATAGCTTAAACCACATAAATCAAAACGTAGTAGCAGATGATTTAAGCACACCCCAAAAAATAGTAGCAAAGTTAAACAAAAAACAAGTACATATTTAGTTGTTTGCATTAAAAAGAAGACCACAACTTTTGCATCCTTCTTCTTGCACACACCTGCAAATAAGATAAATATTTACATTAGCAATGAATATGAAGGAAGCTTGATGTTTTCAAAGTGCCATGCTCATAATATATCAAATCTTAATATTTTGATTAGTATTTTGATATATTCGAACGTGGGTGGAATACGAATGTTGTTGGAAGACCTTTGTGCCAATTTCTGCAGAAAATAAAAGCAATAAAATACAACTTAATAAATTGGGCTAAAGGAAAGAATGATACTTGCAAAGAAGTTGATATGATCAGAAAAGAATGCGCAAGAATTCAATTCCATTTGGAAAATGATAGACCAGACGAAACCAAAGAACAATCTAACCATTTGAATATGATTCCAAATCGCCTAAATCACCACTACCTCCAAAACTATCAGACTCCTAACTCCCCCTTCTCTATGAAAAGCCAGCCCCATCACAAAATCACGAACCAAAAACTACGCAAACTCATCTAAATATGATTCCAAAGCTGTGACACCCCACCTCTATACTCACGCTAGCCAAGGACACTACGGGGTAATGCCGTCGACTAGCACGAAGAATAAGGCTGTTGAGGAGTGACCATTTATGTAATTGCTTTGTGCGAGTACCGATATGTCAGAAAATATAACTTACATTTCATTTCAAGAGGAAATCCTACATATCATATACAAACTCAAAGCTACCACACAGTGGCTAAGTGGACTTCGGAAATAAATATAGAAATAAACATAACACAAATCAGTCACAGATATTCATATCACAAAGGCGGAAACAGATATGAATATAACACAAAGAAGTGTTCATCAAAGTAGTGGTCATACAAGATCCACTACATCACAAAAGAATAGATACAAGTGCTAGACAAAAGAATAAGTATACAACAGGCGGTCTCTATCTCGAATGTATACTAACAAAAACTACAATGCTAAAGTAGTTAGCCAAAAGTCAGCTGAAGGACCTTGATAAGAAGTCAAGCAGGAGCACCTGAAATACCTTGGTCTGACCCGAGTATTATTTAAGAAGAAAATAATAAACGGATCAGTCTAACTATAAATATCAGATAAAATGAGATAGGATAAGAGATATGACCAAAAACGTATGATAACAAAAATGCCATACTATGTCAAGTATACATCAAATAACAACAAAAATCATACAATATCTCAAATATTCTCAAACACCAAAAAGAATCACATATTCTTTAAATAATTCACCAAAACACAAATATTGACAAAACATATCAATGCCAATCCACGAAAATTGGTGAAACACAAATTCTAGAAATCATCAACTAGAAATCCAGAAAACACAAAAGGGAGAAAGCCTATCACAAACGGGAGCATGAAAACTCCCCAACACGTGTGTCACAAATGAGCCGGAGCTCCTCCAAACAAGGTATAGTCCCCCATTGTGGACTCTGAGCCAAAGCTCCTCCAAATGAGCCGAAGCTCCTCCAAACAGGGTATAGTCCCCCATTGCGGACTATGAGTCGAAACTCCTCCAAATGAGCCGAAGCTCCTCCGAATAGGGTATAGTCCCCCATTGCGGACTATGAGTCAAAACTCCTCCAAATGAGCCGAAGTTCCTCCAAACAGGGTATAGTCCCCCATTGCGGACTATGAGTCGAAACTCCTCCAAACAGGGTAGTCCCCCACGCAGACAAAGAGACATCGCACATCGCTAGTCTAAATCACAAAATGATCATCATCGATCATAAAGAAGTGTCGATTACACTAAGCTAGTAAATAAATGAGTTTAGCTTCATGTCCCATAACCACTGGCTTAACTTAAATATTTACGAACAAATTGTAGATTTCCACTCGAAAGTTGTCACAAGAGTTCAATCGAACAAGTACAAGAATTAACCGACGAAGTAAACGCAAGTGTTTCATACCACTTGTTTTACTAAGCCTTTTAATTAGATTTCTCATACGAATGAGGTAAAGGCTTGTATACACTAATAGATTGGAAAACAGTATTAAAACGAGCTTTGTATTTAAAAGTAGTGTTGAAATCATTGTTGTGAAAGAGTTTGAATATTTACTACTAGTATAGAAACATTTGTATTTGAGAGTGACAAATCACTAAAATGATTGTAAAAAACAATCGATCACCAAAGATTCACATTCGAAAACGTGAATCAAAACCATAGAAATCGATATCAAATCCATTAAATGGATATTCCCAAAAATCCAAAGAAAGAAGTCATTAAAGTCGATAAAAGTGATAACAACTAATCGGATCGACAAAAACCGATTGAATAATGGAAATTCACTCAAAAATAGGCAAATAGGCAAATAGGCAAAACTGGGCAGTTCCAGACGTCTGGGGGTCAATCCAGACGTCTGGATTTGGTTTTTGGAAATATTCCAGAAAACCACCCAAACGTCTGAAGTTTCCAAACAAACGTCTAAAACCCTTTTCAGACGTCTGAAATTATAATTCAGACGTCTGAAATTAGTCTCTGCTCTTTTCTTTTATTTTCTGCTGTGTATATTTTTACTCCAGGTCTGAATCCAGAAGTCTGAACTTGCATTTCAAACGTCTGAACCACTCAACTGGGCAGAAATTACCCTGGGCCAAAGTGGCCAAAACATATCAGGAGCTCGGACGAGCAACGATGACTAAGGATTTACGCCAAGCGACAACCCAGCCTTATAGGCTCTTCGATACACCCCAAACAACATGCCCAAACATCCATAGTAGGATTTTCATAAAATGGGACTTCAAAACCAAAAATTGGAGAATTCACAAAACCAATTCAAATCAAAAGCAAATGAATATGCACAAATGTTAGGAATTCATACCTAACTATAATGATAGCTATAGACATAGATGTGAGTTAAAGAACTCACCTTTAAAACTCAAAAACACGAATGAGAAGCTTTAAAGCAAAGGAAAGATAAACTACTCTTCAATTTCAACTCTAGAAGCTCCAATCTAAGATCATAAGCAATATTTCCTAAGTTAGGTTATAGGACATTTCTGAAATTGGAGAGAGATTGAGATGGAGAAGATTAAGAGGATGCTTACCTAAGCTTCTCTTTTATTTTGGAGCAAGAACTTGTGTTCCAAATCAAACTAGGGTTTGGAATTTTAATTTCCTTTTCTCTTCCCCCATTTTTACTTAAGCTTGAATGTATTAGGAAAATGAGAATGAAATGAGAAGAGGGGCTGAGTTAGGGTATTAAGATGGGTTAGTGGGTTGAAACCCAAACCCAAAGCCCAAGTAGAAAAATAGCAAATTCTACTCAACTCCAAACATATCGATGTTTATACTCAAAAAAGTTGTAAACGCCATTTTGGACTCAATGGAAGTGGTCTCGAGTCCCAATTCGACTATTTACAAAAAGTATCTTTTCGGACTTTAATCCGATTAACGATGCTATATTTAAATAAAACATTTAAATATACAATTGTAAATATGAGGGTTGTTACAAAAGTCCTCAAACTGCCACTGCACCATCGAGCAAGAGCAAACTCGCAACCCTTGAACGCATCATCTAATCAATTCACAGCCCGAACTCCACGCAACCCTGCCAACCGAAAATCACCCACATCTGATTAATTTTTCTTTTGATTTCACAATTTCCCTATCTTCTATTTTTGCTTCTTAATATAGAATTATTTCTTTGCTTATTTGTGTGATTAGATTATAATAACCAATATGACATTGTAAATAATTGAGCTCATTCCAGCAATATTGATACGGTGATTACTGTTATATTGTTCTACAATTTGTGCCATTTAATTACTTTATGATTTTTAATTAACTTATTCATGGTCACATTAACATGGCCATGGGGTTGCACCCTCTCATCAACCACCAAAACCACAAACTTCCGCCACCAACAACCAAAACAGAACCACCAAATTGCACCCTACCACACTTCACAATCCCTCCCACTGTCGCAAACATACACCTAACTACTCATGTTAAATATTCCACTATGTCACTTACTCATGTTGCTTTCTAATTCTACAGTTAAATGTATAAAGTCATTCGCATAAAAAACGAAGAAGCGGTTCATCGACTTAATTAAAAATACATAGCAAAAGTTTGCATTTTTTTTACATAAACTTTTTTCAGATTTATATTTGCTTTAGATCTTTACCAATCTACCATTATGACATAAAAATATGAACTGTACAAGTATAGTCAGCACACAATTGGTCATATGACTAGTTTAATGCACAATATAGTTGATGGATTTAGTTTCAGCAAGTATTTTATTTACTATGAATGGTGAAACGTTAGTTTGACAGAGATCAATTATCTCACTAAACTTAAAATAAGGACAGCAAGAAACGACATAACAAAATGAATGAGTTATAAATAACATCACAGCATCGTGGTGAAATCATTATTAAACTCATTATCTAGAACCTTGACAAATGCATTAAGGCAAACCAAAATTTTAACAAATGTTGTAAGAGACCATGTTAACACAGACATATATTTACCTATGATAAATAAGCAAACCAAAAAGATTACATAGGTCTGAGAGCATAAGTCAAGAGAAACATAATTCTTATAATCAAATCTCACTGAGGTGGCATGAAACTGTCATAGTAAATTAAAAAAACAACTTTGAAGCATACTTATCATCAGAAAATTAATAGATGCTAACGATTTAATTTTTTTAAAATAAATAAAACTTACACTGATTAGTTGTCATACTCATCATGCCACAAAAATAGATGGAGGTCCATAAAGATCATTAGTACATTATAGTTTGTATTCTTTCAATGGCTTCCAGTTATCATGCAGAAAACATAAATCAAATCAGAATCCAAAGATACGGTATAAAATTATTCAAAACATAATATGTGGCCAACTTGAATCATGGGATGAAGCTTGCTCACAATAACTGCTAATCTTCATTCAAAAATCTTAATATGTAGCCATCTTTAATCATGGGATAAAGAAGCTTGCTCATAATAACTACTAACCTTCATCCAAAAATCCATGAACAGTGACAAAATAGCAAGAATACTTAGCCAATGTTAGGAAGAGAAGATTACCACATCACCCTAAATGACCGTAGATTAGTAATTTTAGCATCATTAGTAAGCAGTGAATTGAGAAATATATTCACGTCAATATATAATTTTACATGGTAAAGTAACAGAAGTCGTTGAAAATATTTTTAACTGCTATAAATTTGACAATTTGAAAATATTTCAAAAAAGTCTCAACAGGTAGAAAAAGTCTCAACAGGTTAGAAAAAAGATTTTGGAATATTTTGTACTTTCTACTTTTACAGAAAATGATGATCAACTAGAGGTTGAGGAAGAAATTAATATCATCAGTTTCATTACAAGTTCTCTTTTTTAACTGTTTTTAACATGGGTAATTTCCAAAGTTACTTTTTATACAATTCTTTTGTATTCTCCATTAGTTTATGAGTTCACTTTTTCTGTATTTTAATTTGTTCTCCTTTAAATAACTAGAAATCATAAGAATGTGCAGAAAATGAATGATTAGATTTTATATAATTGTAAGTAGAAGCTTTTTATGATTAAATTTTTGATAGCTGGTAACTTGTGTGCTGGTTTCAAAATCAAGGTGTATTTGCACCAAATTTCACAGAAAAGAAAGGAAAAAAATGATTTTATAGTTAAATTTACTAAAATCAAAGCCGGTTTTATCATTGGAACATAACATCTTGAATAGCATTGCTTGAAACAAACAATATAGCACCATCCACTTTATGTACAATATCTTCCATCTAAAGATAGTAAAGAAGAGTCGTAGCATCTATTTTGAAACATAAATGCAATCTATCTGTTCGGAAACATAATTGTAATTTAGTTATTCAGTAAGTTTTAATCTGAAAATATATCAAAGGACAATATTTTTTATGACCACAGTCTCTTTCTTTATGACCTGTAAATTTAGGTTAATCTATTAACTTGGCACTTGTTCAATTCATCTCTACAAAAAATATATAATCATTTTGACAAGTGCCTCGGAAAGAAATCCCTTAGAGTCTGGGACATCATCAGCAATGGGCATAAAAAAACATAAAACTAGAGTCTTTTAGCCTTCAATCCACAATATTACTTTATTTGATGCACATTATAAACACTAAGGTATCAATGAGTATACTTGCATGAGCTAATTAAATGCGATGAAGGAAAAAAGTCAGTCTTATGAAATCCATGCATAATTCAGCACAATAACTTGCAAAAACAATGGTAAATACAACTAAAAGAAGCAAAATTGAATCCAAGTAGTTATACACTAGCATGTCGGTAAATTTTAACAGTTTAGAGTAAAGAATTTAAAATATCAAACATTTATTGTTATCACAATATCTCAAATACTTTGTCTAGTGACTTTTAAAAATTATTGAAAGAGTTGCACTTACAGTTATGTGTCATGCAAAGATATTTAAGGTATTAAATTAACAAACAAAATGCAATGTTTTATAATTATATTTACCATGGTTATCCATTTTATAAGTAGTTTATTCTATCTTTATTTATACTATTTCATTTATCTTGATATCGAAATCAACAAAGCATATACCTCCATGTTAAGACAAAGTAACAATTAATAAACAAATTGATAGCTCACAACTAAAAAGTAAAGCACAAAATTATCAATCAACTATTATTAGGAATCCAGACATAAAACATCTTATTTGCATGAGCAATATGAGTTATATTTGTGATTCCAATCCACAGAATACTAATCAATAAATCAATATTTACATCTGAAAACGATACTACCAATCATGCTTCAACAAGTTCAATGAAACATAAAGAAAAAAACGAACCTAATCAGCCAATAAGATTTCTAGCAATGATACATGAAGGGAAAGTGCAAGTTAATTGAAATCAAGTTTCAGTGTCATTGTTTGTACAAAAAATGGACAAACACCTCAAAGTCGTATGATTTAGTAGATTTTATGTTATTCTTAGAGATTTGGGTGATTTATGCAAATATATGAAGAGTAGGGGCTAAACTGTAAAAAGACACGCAGATTTATAGTGGTTCAGCCAGAATGTGCCTACGTCCACTTTATATGTTATTTCTCTTCTTTTGTTCAGATTACAAGTACAAAGCTTTGATATAAGTAAAAGAAAGTTGTTTGAAAGTTCTCTCCGTGCTTGAGCTCTCAAACTTGTCCCCATTGTTGTACCCCTGCCCCTCTATTTATAGAGTGAGGCTGGGGGTAGGGGTCTAGGATGTGTATAGTTGCTGATGGGCCTGGGCTGGCCTTGTTATAGTTGGTCCGGTATTGCAGTTGGTCCGGTGGGAGTATGGTGGAGCATGGTTCGGTATAGCAGTTGGTCCGGTGGGAGTATGGTGGAGCATGGTTCGATATAGCAGTTGGTTCGGTGGGAGTATGGTGGAGCATGGTTCGGTATAGCAGTTGGTCCGGTGGGAGTATGGATCGGTAGGAAGCTTGGTTCGGTGTGACATGGTTTTGGAGTCGGTTCGGCAATGGGATGAAGCTTGATTCGGTAGAGGTGAGTGTCTTTCGTTCGGTGGTGGTTGGTTCGGATGTGGTGAGGATGTCGAATGAAGCCTAGCTCTTCATGGTCTTGAGATCTCCTGGGTGAGAAATTTACCCAACATTTGCCCCCCAAAGTAGGACGTGCGCGTGCGCATGTCCTGCTTTGTTTGAGTTTGAGCAATCACATCCGGCTCCAGAACCGAACCAGGTGATTCGGTGATTCAATCTTCTCCTATAAATGGGAGGCTTAGGCCATTGTATTTCTTCACCGATCAAGATTACCGGATCAACTTGTGCCGAATCGCTTGTAGCCGAATCACGTGCAGCCGAATCAACTCATGCCGAATCACTTGTAGCCGAATCACGTGTAGCCGAATCAACTCGTGCCGAATCATGTGAGTTGCTTTACCACCGAATGAAAGCTTATACTATATATCACCGAATGGACTACTGATGTTTACTTGTTTACATCCTCCGTTCTAACAACGCGCTTTTCTATGTTGCAGATAATGTCTCGCAAAGCCGAAACTCGATCAGACAAAAAGAAATCCGGGGGTGAAGGAGGTTCCTCTGCCGTGCCCCCATCTCAGATGAATCTAGAATGTCACGGACCAACCCCGAGATCACTAGTGGACGGGTACGGCCCTCAGGAACTTCTGAACTCCCCGCCCGATTGTTTTCCTAGCTCCCTCAAGGAGGAGCAGCTTGATGTCATTTCCCGATCTTTTGGAATTGATAGGGCGCACTTGCTATTGCCAGGGAGAGAAGTTATGCCGTACGATCCTCCTGAAGGGTACTTCGCCTTCAGCAGATACCACTGCATGTGTGGTGCCATTCCTCCTCTTAACGCTTGGGTAGCCAGCTTCATCACATATCTAAAGGTGGCCCTATTCCAGCTTCAACCCAACTCCTATGCTATACTGGTGAGCTTCTTCGTCATTTTCCAAAGGAAGTATGGTCGTGCTCCTTCCAATCGGGAGATCCGATACTTGTATAATCTAAGGGGCTATAAGAAGGGGTCCCCATACATTAGCTTGGAGTCAGCCGTGACCTTCAAGCCGGTCTTGGATCTGTATTCTAAATTCAGCATGTTCAAGAAGGAGTGGTTCTTTGTCAGGGACGACTCCGTTTCAGCTCGGCGTTTTACTTCTGGATGTAAGTTGATGCTTTTACTTATAATTTCCATTCCGATTGCGATGCTTCTTCTCATACTTTCTCATTTTTGCTAGCGACAGGTGGCTTTGCGATTGTGGAGACTGACCGCCTGGTTCAGACGGCGGCTGAGATAGAAGCTATTCTCGGGAAATATAGATCATCTGCCTTCCTGATCAGAAATGCGACCCTTCTGGAGTATAACTTAATCCTTCCACAGCAGTCAGTAGTCAAGCTGAGGGAAACGGTGGAGGAGAGGGCGGCTGCTCAGACTAAGGAAGGTGTTACGGTAGAGAGTAGCAAGAGGAAACCTTTCACAAAACCTCCAGCCGTCGGAGGTAAGAAACTCAAGAAGTCGGACGGTCCCTCCCCCAGCAATTGTCCACTTACCCAGGAGGAGGAAGACATAGAGGAGGAAAGAGGTGAGGGTGGAGATGGTCGGGAAGGTGATAAAGGTGGCGATGGCATCGGGGCCTTGCTTCCTGGGCAAGCGGGTGAGATTCAGGAGTGGACGGATGATGCGTTCCACCAGGCTTTCGAGGGGCTGGACGAAGATCCAGCTTTGGTAGAGAAAACGGGAAAAGCTGACAAGGCTGGAACTGGCGCAAGCGAGCCTCCTCAGACTATTCCAGCCAAGGTGGCTCCGACGACTCAAGGTGAACTTTTGATTCCTGCGGGCTCCATTTATGATAGGGACTTAGGAATATTTTATGACCCGCTCCCGTCCTGGAATGAAATCCATGACTTATTGCAGTATCCTACTCCTCCCCAGGGTTTGTACAACCACAGATGTGTTTCCTTTCTTATTATCTTCTAATTTGCCGTGTTTTCTCGAATTATAGATCAATATATGCTTGTGACACTTTTTCTTCATATCAGGAGCAGGTAAAACGGCCAAGGCCTCAGATCTTCGGCACAGGCTTGAACAGTACAAGCTTTCCAAAACCTCTGTCAAGCCGAAGCATTCGACCCACCGCTCCGGGGATGTAGTCGGATACCGTCCTCTTCTCGGGGTTATCGAAGAGGGTATTCAGCAGAGAAAGAGGAGTCATCCTTTATCTGAACCTTCGCCCGGTCCTTGGCTCCCGGCTCAGCCTCTTCATGATATCACGGAGGAGGACAGCGAGTTTGCACCCTCTTCGCACCCGTCCGGAAACCCTTCCGTTATTCATATCGACCGTCCTGACTTGGCTCGTAATCCATTTGCGGGTCATCCTGATCTAGATCCAAGTTCCCACGACATTACCTTTGACGAGGTTACTGGTGAGCACCTTCTTCCCCGCAATCCCATGGTACGGGTGCTTGATGAGGCTAAGTCCTTAGATCTTGATCTACTTACCACTCGGATAGTTACCATGGGAGACGAGGCCAAGGCTAGTATTGATCGGGTGGCGGAGGAGACTAGGAAGCTGATGGGGCATCATGCCCGGCCGGTTAAGGCGGGAGAGGAGATTGGGAGTGCCAACAACCGACTAAGATTGATGATTTCGGACCAGGCCAAACAGCTCGCTAACCAGGCCATTCAGATTTCTCAGCATGAGGCTGCCTCCGGGCGGTTGAGGAAGGCTATGGAGGAGGCTAGTAAGGCGGAACTGTGGAAGATGGAGGCCGCCTGCAAGGAACAGATAAATATGGCCATCTCGACAGTGGATGAGGTTCGAAGGGCGGATCTTGAGCGGGTAGAGGAGCTGTTGGGGAAGCTTGAAGCCGTAGAGCTCGCTTAGGTTAGGCTGAGGGAGGAGATGGAGGCGATGCGGAAATCCCTTCAGGCTGACTGCTCGAGATACCGTTTGGAGAGAGAAGCTGCTGTTGGAAGGTTGTCGGCTTTCGAGGCCCGGATGAGGGAGTTTGAGGAGAATGAGGGGATGATGGAAGAAATGCTCCAGGACATGTACTTCCGAACCTGGAAGCAGGGCAACCTATCCTGGATGGATGATTATCCTAGGGTCATGGACAAGATCTATCTTCGGGCTCTGGAGGAGGCTAAGGCTGATGCGGATAGAGATGGTGGTGTAGCTTTCAGCATGGATGTGGTCACTGCCCAGTTTGCCAAGGAGGAGAAGATGGCGGTGAAGGAGGGTATGCGGTTGCTTGCTGCTGAGGAGGCAGGTGTGCAAGTTGAGGATGACGACCAGGATAGTCAAGAAGCAGGTGCTGGTAAGTCTTCCTTTTTAGTCTCTCCATTAACTTTGGTTGCTTATCACTAATGAATCCTTTCTCCGACTGGACAGGTGGTCAACAGGACAAGGATAAAACTCCAATGCAGCCGGCCCCTTGATCAGACCTGGAAAATTCTTTTTGTAGACTTGACATGGTTGTATATGTTAGTCGAAAAAACAGTAAAGTAGCCTTTAGGTTGTAATATTTTGCCAGTTGTAATAAATAGTCTTATTTTTGACGTGTAATTCTTTAACTTAAGCTGATTTTGTCGTCTTTTGAATGTTTGCAGTTATTTTGGCATGTCGTATGAGAAATATAGCTATGTATATTCTTGTAATTAAATTGTGTTTGATGTCGGGTTCTGGTTTATGACATAATTTCATGACTTGCAATGTTAGTGTGTGGTGTGAACAAATTATAGTCATGTATTTGTACATAAAGGAAGAAAATACCGCCTTTCATGTTCTATTTGTAGATGGCAGTTTCGAATATCTTGTATGACCGAGCATGGAAAACAGTTGAATGCCCTGCCATCTGATTGTGAATCCCTGCATCCATTGGCGAGTATCTCCTACTCTGTATCCTGTACTTTATGGATTGTTATAGTGGATAGGAGGAAAGCTTTTGAAGTAAAATTGAAATATGTGAAATAGTAAAACTTCCAATCACGGAAGGCCTTCGATGTGCTTAAGTTCGTGGCAAACGGGTTTTGTGGTCACTTTCCCTAGCTGTGGGTCTTGGAGACATTTGTCACCCATCTTACGCCTCCGCGGGGAGTTAATTCTTTTTTACCACAGCCGCACCTAAGACACATCGGAGCCGAGATCGTGCACAGTAACTACCCGGGCCATTATGGCCCGTAATCGTGGGTATTATTCGATTTACTGTGGCCGGCTAGCGTGGGTACCGATCGTCAACTGTGAACTGCCCCTGGCTGGCCACACCTTATGTTGGGGCTTATAGTCGGTTCACAGTTGCCGGCGAGCCTAACGCCGTAATGAGCTGCCTCGGCTATAGTCGGCCTTCTCGGTGGCTTATAATCGGCTCATTACAGTTGGCTTTAAGGGCCGTCGCGAGCAATGAGTTAACCCACAGCAGAGGGATGATGGAGCAAAAGTGTCTCATTGGCGAGGGCATAGATTCGCATAGTACCTGTTAGGTTTTTCCCAGGCGAAGTTGCGCTGTGGAGTGCTTTGAGTGGAAATGCTATACGCATAGGATTTTGTTCAACAGAAAAGGATAAAGTTAACAAGTAGCCAAGATATAAAGGAACAAGTTAAAAAAGAGACAAAGTTTTTTTTAAAGTGGTTCGGCATGAAAAGGCCTACGTCCACTGATTCTCTTTGTTAATTCACTTCATATGGGCAATACAAGTTAAGAAAAGTATCGACAGAGGTGTTGGATGTTCCATGCCCTCTGGAACACCTCTCCGTCCACTGTTGACAAAATATAGGCTCCGTTGTGGAGATCTTTATGAATTACATATGGTCCATCCCAGATTGGGTCTAGTGCTCCGGGGCGAGGGAAGATTCGCTTGAGGACAAGATCCCCTTCTTGTAAGGTATGATGCTTGACTTTGGAGTTGTATTGTACTGCCACTTTCTGCTTGTGGGCTGCTGCTTTAAGGACTGCATCATTCCTTCTCTCCTCAACTAGATCCAAAGACATGTGGAGGAGTTCTTCATTCTCTTCCGGGTTATAGTGGATCCTACGGTGGGAAGGCACAATGGTTTCAACTGGGAGTATAGCCTCCGATCCGTATGCCAAAGAGAAAGGAGTGTGCCCTGTTGATGTTTTGAAAGATGTGCGGTAGGCCCATAGTGCCATAGGGAGTTCATCCACCCAAGCGCCCTTTGACTTTTCGAGCTTCTTTTTGATCAGGGTTTTCAGAATTTTGTTGACTGCTTCGACTTGTCCGTTTGCCTGGGGATATGCTACGGATGAGAAGCTTTTATGAATTCCGTGTTCTTGGCACCAGTTGACGAATTCCTCGCTGTCAAACTGAAGTCCATTGTCTGATATGATTTTGAGTGGGACTCCGTACCTGCATAGAACATTTTTGATTAAGAAGTTAATAACTTTTGCTGAATATACTTTATTCAAAGGTTCCGCTTCAACCCATTTGGTGAAATAATCAACTGCCACTATAGCATATTTGGCCCCGCCTCGGCCCATTGGTAGCTCGCCGATTAAGTCAATTCCCCATATTGCGAAGGGCCAAGGGCTGGTCATCTGAGTAATCTCGGTTGTTGGCAGCCGAGGAATCTTAGCAAATTTTTGGCATCTGTCACACTTCTTGACGAAATCTAAGGTGTCCTTGCTTAAGGTGGGCCAGAAATATCTGTATCGGAGTATCTTTTTTGCTAACGTTTGCCCTCCGGTGTGATCTCCGCAGCTTCCTTGGTGAATGTTGGATAAGATTTCCTTGGCTTCCCTTCCGGCGACACACCTTAATAATGGGTTAGAGAACCCGCGCCGATAGAGGATGTCTTCTTGTATTGTGTAGCGGGACGCTTTCCTCAAGATTTTCTTGACTTCGTTACGCCCGTTGGGTAGTGTGCCATTTTGTAGGTAGTCTCGGATGGGAGTCATCCAAGTTGCTTCTTCGGTTGCAGCTATCAGATTCACTTGCTCAAAACTTGGGGCCGTTTGCTTTGAGATGGTTACTGCCCCGAAGATGGCGATGTCTCTCATACTTGCTTGCTTTGCCAATTCGTCGGCCTCTTGGTTCTCTTCCCGAGGGATGTGTTTGACTAAGTAGTGGTCCAATCGGCTGAGAAGTAACTTGGTCTTCTTTAGATATGCTATGAGTCGTTCCCCTCGAGCTTGGAATTCTCCTAGTATTTGATTAACAATAAGTTGAGAATCTCTATGAAGACACAAAGAATTGGCTCTGATTTATATGGCAATTTCTAGTCCGGCTATCACTGCTTCATATTCTGCGTCGTTATTGGTGGCGGCGAACTCCAATCTTATAGCATAGTGCAGTTTGTTTCCCCTAGGAGTGGTTATTACCACACCTTCCCCCGAGCCTTGTTCGTTTGATGCACCATCCACAAAAAGATTCCACTTGATATCTTCTGTTATTCCCAATTGCTCCTGATCTTCGTTGGTAGTGAATTCTGCAATGAAATCAGCCATGGTCTGTCCCTAGATGGCGGTGCGAGGGTGATAGGTGATATCATACTGACTCAGTTCAATGCACCATTTAAGTAATCGCCCAGAATTGTCGGGATGATGGAGTACCTGCCTCAGCGGTTGATCGGTCAGAACTTTGATGGAATGGGACTGGAAGTAGTGACGCAATTTCCGTGATGTGATTAGTAAACAATACGCTAACTTCTCAAGTTTAGGATATCTGACTTCTGCCCCAGTAAACCTTTTGCTGACGAAGTAAACTGGTCGTTGCGTGCGGTTGTCTTCCCTTACCAAGGCAGCGCATAGAGCGTGAGATGACACAGCAAGGTATAGGTATAATTCTTCGCCTTCGCTTGGAGTCGAGAGTACCGGTGGTTTCTGGAGGTGTTCGATTAGGTTAAGGAAAGCGGTTAAGCATTCGTCCGTCCATTCGAACTTTCCTTTATCTTTCTTTAGAGCTTCGAAAAAGGGGACGCACTTGTCCGTTGCCTTGGAGATGAATCGGCTTAGGGCGGCCACTTTTCCATTTAGGCTTTGCATTTCCTTTCGGGTGGAAGGTATCTTGATATCCCTTAGCGCTCGGACTTGTTCAGGGTTTGCTTCAATCCCTCGGGCATGGACGATGAACCCTAAGAATTTTCCCGATGATACTCCAAAGGAACACTTTAGTGGATTCAACTTCATTCCATACTGTCGAAGTACCTGGAACGTCTCGCCTAGGTGGCTTACGTGATCTTTGGATTTCCGTGATTTCACCAGCATGTCGTCCACATATACTTCCATAGTTTGTCCTATTAGCCCCGCAAACATCTTGTTGACGAGGCGCTGGTAGGTGGCTCCTGCATTTTTAAGTCCGAAAGGCATTACCTTATAGCAGTACAAACCCCGGTCGGTGATGAAACTAGTGTGGTCTTGGTCGGGAGCATGCATAGGAATTTGGTTATATCCTGAGTATGCGTCCATAAAAGATAGGAGCTCGTGCCCGGCTGTGCTGTCTACAAGTTGGTCGATTCTGGGAAGTGGGAAGCAATCCTTTGGGCAGGCGTCGTTTAGGTTGGAGAAGTCAATGCAGGTCCGCCACTTCCCATTAGCCTTCTTTACTAGTACCGAGTTGGCGATCCATTCCGGGTAAACAGCTTCTCGTATGAAGTCATTTGCGAGTAGATTCTTTACTTCTTCATCGAGGGCTGCTGATCGCTCTGCCCCCCATACTTCTCTTTTTTTGTTTTACAGGTGCCTTGGTAGGATCAATGTTTAATACGTGGCAGGCTACGTCGGGGGAGATTCCAGTCATGTCAGCGTGTGACCATGCGAATACATCCAAGTTGTGGCGGAGAAAATCGATGAGTTGTTCCTTCAATTCAGCTTTTAGTTGGGACCCAATTTTCAGTAGTCTACTTGAGTCGTGCTTGTCTACAGATATAAACTCCATAGCCTCTGCAGGCTCGGCGGTGGCCTCCTCCTCTTTGTCCCTAGGGTCTAATTCATTGAAAGGGTTGCTGGTGTATCGAAGAGGAGGGGCTTTCTTTAGTTGCTATGCTTCAAGGCTTTTTGTGCAGAGGGCAATCTCTACACCTTTCCCTTTATCCTTCCTGTGGTTGTTGCGAAGTTCAGTTACATAGCAGTCTCGTGCAATATCCTGGTCTCCTTCCACTTCCCCTACTCCATTGTCTGTTGGAAATTTCATTTTCAGGCACCATGGGGCTAGGACAATTTGGAAGTCAGACAAGGCTGGTCTTCCTAAGAAGGCATTGTAGGCCGAATGGTTTTCTATTAGCACAAACGTCTGCAACGGAGCGGGGATGGCTTCCAATCTTAACAAAGAGGTCCAGTTGCCCGAGGGGCATTTTCGCATCTCCAGTGAAACCGTGTAGTGGTTTATCGCAGGGAGATACATCCTTCATTGATAGCTTCATTTTGTCGAATGCGTGTTTGAACAGGATGTTTACTGAGCTTCCAGTGTCTACCAGGATTCGGTAAACTTCGGCGGGACCGAGTCGGGCAGAGATAACCATGGGATCCATGTGAGGGTACTGCCTTCCTTCTAGGTCACGCTTACCGAATGTGATGTCATCACTTTCTTTCCGCTTCGGATGGCGCTCTTCTATAACCGAATTGACACAGTCTTTATTGTCCCTAAGCGACTTCCCATATCTTTCCATCTCTTTCCAGCTTCTGTCTGCGATGTTCCTCAATCAGATCCCGGAGATGATGGGCATTCATTGGTATCGTGCCCGTGCGATTCGTGGAAGCGGCAGAACTTTCCAGACTTCTGCGCGTTATCTGATTCCTTCTTGTATGGTGGGCGTTTGTATCTAACTTCGCCTTGGGTGGCAAGGAAGATATTTTCAACGGTCTTGTTCAAAGGAGTGTAAGTGTCGAATCTCGGTCCTGGCCGATATAGGGGCTTTTCTCCCTTCTTGCCCCCAGCATTGTCTCTGGAATCATTTCTTCGAATGTCTCTTGCCAGCGCAGGGGCGTTGCTGTGAGTTGCCTTGTTCTGCTGTCCTGACTGCCCCTCCACGGCGGCATCCTCCAGCCTCATGTATTTCCCGGCTTCATGGAAGAAATCGGGTAAAGTAGCTGGTTTTTCTTTAGTCAACCTTCTAGCAAATTTAGTGTCTGGATGCACACCACTACAGAGGGCCATTAGGATAAGCTTCTCATCGGCATCTTGGACTGCGGCTGCTGCGGCGTTGAATCTAGTTAGGTATTGCTGCAGCTTCTCTCCAAGTTTCTGTTTGACACTGGATAGGGAATAAGCGTCCTTAGGTTGCTCCACATGAATGCGGAACTGACTGATAAATTTTTCTTTCAACATCTCCCACGAGCTGATGGATCCCTGGGGTAGATGACAGAACCAGGAGGTAGCAAGATCTGCTAAGAAGAGCGGAAAGAATTTGCACAGTACTCCCTCTGTCGCCCCACTCATGAGCATATGCTGCGTGTACCTCTGTAAGTGTACAACGGGATCGGAGGTTCCTTTGTAGGGTTCCATTGTTGGCATCTTCCATTCTCGGGGGGTGATAGCAATTTCGATATTGCGGGCGAAAGGGCCGGTTACCCTAGCGCCTATCCCTCGATCTCTTCGCTCCCGTTGGACACACTCTCTGAATAAGCGTGCCATCCTTTCATCAGAACTTGGAGCAGATAGAAATGAGTTTGGTTCTGTTCTGTGGGATTGATTCCATCCAGATGACCTGTAGGGATGGTATCGTCTATCATTCCTCATATTTTCCAATGGCTGTCTTTGATCTTTTGGGAGCATGCTAGGGTCAGCTACAGTTGGCCCTTGCCTTGATCTTCCCCTGTTGGGTTTTGATCTAAGCACTTCCTCGGGTCCAACTTCGGGCTGGACTCTAGCTCGGCCCCGTTCACTGGTGTTTCCGTGGTTAGGCAGTACGACAGGCTCAGCTATAGTTGACCTTCGCCCGGTACCTCCCCCATTGGGTTCGGTACCAAACGTTTCCTCAGGCCTAACTTCGGGCTGTGCTCGGTCTCGGCTCCTACCATGGCTACCTCTGCCGTTAGTTCCTTCGAAGAGGGAAGATCTTTGTCGTCTCTGAGATCCTCCAGATTGGGACTCGCCCCATGATTCAGTGTTGCGGTTGGATTCTTCAGCATCCCTTAAGCGTGACATGAGATGGTCCACCAAGGCTTCCTGCTGGGACGTGAAGCGGTTAGTTACTTCAACCACAACTCTGTCCAAATCTGCCCTAGTAATTGCTGCAGGCTGTTTTGTGGCAGGAGTGGTTGGGTTAGCCTGTCCTTCATTCGTTACCGTTGCTGGAGGAGGACGATTTACTTGATCCTTGACAGCTGGATCTGGAAGACTGCTAGATGCGATGTTTTTTCCTTTGTTAACATCTTTTCTCTGTTTGGGAGGCATGTTTTCCAAGTGGCGAACGATACTGTTAGGAAAACTGTTTAAGTGGATGAAGCTGAAGCTTCGAGCTTAATTTCTCATTGAAAGCACCAAAAATGTTTGTACAAAAAATGGACAAACACCTCAAAGTCATATGATTTAGTAGATTTTATGTTATTCTTAGAGATTTGGGTGATTTATGCAAATATATGAAGAGCAGGGGCTAAACTGTAAAAAGACACGCAGATTTATAGTGGTTCAGCCAGAATGTGCCTACGTCCACTTTATATGTTATTTCTCTTCTTTTGTTCAGATTACAAGTACAAAGCTTTGATACAAGTAAAAGAAAGTTGTTTGAAAGTTCTCTCCGTGCTTGAGCTCTCAAACTTGTCCCCATTGCTGTACCCCTGCCCCTCTATTTATAGAGTGAGGCTGGGGGTAGGGGTCTAGGATGTGTATAGGTGCTGATGGGCCTGGGCTGGCCTTGTTATAGTTGGTCCGGTATTGCAGTTGGTCCGGTGGGAGTATGGTGGAGCATGGTTCGGTATAGAAGTTGGTCCGGTGCGAGTATGGTGGAGCATGGTTCGGTATAGCAGTTGGTCCGGTGGGAGTATGGATTGGTAGGAAGCTTGGTTCGGTGTGACATGGTTTTGGAGTCGGTTCGGCAATGGGATGAAGCTTGATTCGGTAGAGGTGAGTGTCTTTCGTTCGGTGGTGGCTGGTTCGGATGTGGTGAGGATGTCGAATGAAGCCTAGCTCTTCATGGTCTTGAGATCTCCTGGGTGAGAAATTTACCCAACAGTCATATCTATATATTAACAAAAAAGCATAAACAGAACAAACAACATCTGTTACAACTCAGCAAATTCAAAATGATGTAGACAATCAACTTAATAAAGAAGTTATAGAAGTTGAAAATCTACTCATAACAAGAATAAACAAGCCAAACACTCATAACAAGCCTCACAAGAAAATAAGGTTGAAAATCTACTCAAATATGCCTTCACAATCTTTTCTAACATAACTAATATTCTCCATGAAGTCAATATCCATATAAGTTTCTTCATAATCTGTCCTAACAAAGCTAACTTCCATAACATGGTCATTTGTCTCTAATTCATGAAAACCTCTTGGTGGTGCCTTCATTACAACATACCAGTTAGAATGATCAATCTCTCTTGAATAAAAAAAACTTATTTCGCTTGAGATGCAAGAATATATGGTTCTTTTACAAATGAAGCTTGATTTTGATGTAAATTGACAAGAGCGAATCTGTCTTCAACCTTCACCCCGTTTCCTATATTTGCCCAATGACACTTAAATACAGGAATATAAAAAACATGATAGTTTAACAAGATTATGTCAGCCACTATCCCATAATAAGTGACCACATCAACTCTTTGAGAAATATCTTTTTCACTTGCCCTACACATGGTAGTCGCATCATAAGTCACCCCGTAATTTTGAGTTTCCCTCTCGACGTCTTTTGTGTGAAAACGTTGTCCGTTAATTACATACCCTTTATAGGACAATGCACTATAACTCGGACCAAAGGTAATCCATTTTAACATTTCATCACTCCTTGAGTGAATAGGTATCTATGAAAAATTCAGTGTACATAAATTTTGAAAACATGAATTCTTGTTAATGAAAGGATAAATTAAAATTAAACTAACCCTCCTTTTAATCCAATTGGAGAAATTATCCGTATGTTTTTTCCAAAGCAACATTGCATTTTTTCCATGCGCTTATCTAAATTTTGTAACTCCTCCAAATGCAAACTGGTTTTCAAAAAATTTTGTTAAGTAATATTTAATGATGCAATTTCACCAAAAAATAGAACTAAAATATAATATGTACTTACTCTAAATATGGTTCCACCATAGCCATATTCATTAACACGGCCAAATGAGAAATATCTTTTTCATTAGATGACAATTCAATTGTCTTCGGCTTTAAAATTGGACGTCCTTCGAGTATCACATTGTCCTCATAATCTTCGTTTCGAACTTGTATCTCCTCCATTTGTACTTTCTTTTTTAGAAATTCGGTAAAAAATCTCATTGACTCTTCTGTAAGATAAGATTCTGCAATACACCCTTCAGGTCGTGCATAATTCCTCACGCAATCTTTAAGTGTTTTCATGTATTTTTCGAATGGGTGCATCCAACGAAAATGAACCGGACCACACAATTGCGCTTCTCTTCCAAGATGAATTGTCAAATGTATCATTATAACAAAAAAAGATGGTGGAAAATATCGTTCAAGCTCGCATAAAATTCCAATAATCTCATCATCAAGTTGCCGCAACTTCTCTTGTTCAAGAACACGTTGACATATTTTATTGAAAAAAGAACACAGACGAATTATTGTTGTTCTGACCTTCTTTGGTAGTAATCCTCTAATTGCAATGGATAGCAATTGTTGCATTAGAACATGATAATCATGAGACTTCAAGCCACTAACTTTTCAGTCTTCTAAAGATACAAATCTTTAGAAATTTGAGCAATAACCATCAGGACCCTTAAAATCATATAATCTTTTACAAAAAAAATTCCCAGACAAAGACAATGTATACGGAGACGCTGGAAGATATGTTCTATTTCCACGAGGTTGCACATAAAGACTTTGTCGAATCCTCCAATCCTCCAAATCCTTTCTGGAATTAGTACCATCTTTCGATTTATTATCATGCAACATTGTGCCTAATAGGCTTTCAGCAACATTTTTCTCCACATGCATTACATCTAAATTATGTCGCAAGGGAAGTTCCTACAAATATCAATAATATAACGGTTCAATGAGATAATTTCTTTATTGTTTGGCCAATGAGAAAAAGTATAATTTAATTACTAACCTCCCAATATGGCAAATCAAAGAAGATTGATCTTTTTTTCCACCTTAACAACTCATTTTTCTCATCATCTTCATCTTTTTTATTGTGTTTACTCTTCGTCTTTTTACTTGTTATCTTCATACTCAACTTCGCATTTAACTTCTTCTTGATCTCCTACTTTTTGGTTTCTTTATTCTTAGTTTTTCCAAAAACATTTGGAAAGCCTTTCAAAATTATAGAAATGTTTCTTCCAGTTAAAATTCTAGGCTTGTTGCCTTTCTCTACGGTGTTATCAAACCAAGTTTTCTGTTTCCTCCATGGATGTGAAGGATCCAGAAATCTTCTATGTCTCATATAAACAATCTTTCGACAATGTTTTAACCGTCGATGATGCATTTTAACACCACATAATGGACACGCTTTTTCGCCTTTCACACAACATCTTGCAAGATTTCTGTAGGCCGGAAAATTATTTATTGTCCATAGTAAATTTGCTCTTAAATTGAAAATGGTTCTACTAAATGCATCCTAAATATCAATTCCATTATTCCACAAATGATTTATGTCTTTTATCAATGGCGCCAAATATACATCAATATCGTTTTTGGGTTGCTTTGGACCAGGAATTAGTAATGTTAGCATAATATTTTCCTTCTTCATACACAACATAGGTGAGAGATTATATGTCACAAGCATGACGGGCCAACAACTATATTTGGAGCTCATCGAACCAAATGGATTGACACCATCTGTAGCAAGACCAAGTTTGAGATTGCGTGGATTGGATGAAAATGATTTCCACCTCTTATCCACTACATTCCATGTTACAGAATCTACACGGTGACACATTTTTTCATCACTACTTTTTATTATTGAAATGCCACCTTAGGTCTTCCGCCATTTTTTTAGATCTATACATTCTCCTAAATCTTGGAATGATTGGAAAGTATCTCAACACTTTAGCTGGAACTCCTTGCATAATCTCCTTTGAGTCTTCATTTATCTTCCATCTTGAAGAGTTACATTTTGGACAACCATCTAAATCTTGGTACTCATTTCTGAAAAGACAACAATCATTCTTACAAGCATGAATCTTTTCGAATCCCATGTCGAATACATTAAGGAATTTCTTTACATCATATAAATTCTTAGGAAGTACATTATTCTTTGGCAACAACAATTGTAGCAAGGCCAAAATCTTATCAAAACCATATCGGATAATCCAGTCTCACATTTTAGATTGTACAAAGCAGTTATGGCAGTTAGCTTAGTTTGATCTATACAATCAAGATACAAGGGGGTTTCTGCATCTTCCAAAATTTTAACTAAATCCTCCTCCCGCTTTTTCACATCCTCCTTTTCTTTATCATCGGAAAAAGGTAGTTTTCAAAAAATCTTCATCTTCACACTGAATGGTTTTAAGTAAGTCATATGTATTATCCAACTTGATTTCGTTGCCTACATTGATTTGTTCGCCGTGATTATACCATCTACTGCTCTTGTACTTAAGATCCATCCCTCTTATAATCAAATGTTCAATGATAATGTCATCATGATGTCGAATAAGATTTTGACAATCTACATGTAACGACCCAAAACTTTTAGTGATTTTTATTTGTTAAATAAATTGAAATTTTGTGAAATTTTAAACAATAAAATTTGAAAATAAAAATTTACTATTTGGAATACGTCTATTTTAATATAGCAACTGGTAAATTTCCATTTTATAATATTGAAGTTTATTTTCCTGTGAAATTTTAATTCAATTTAAACCGGTTAATAACAGCGAATTTAAAAGTTTTCCGAAACCAAAATATGTCAACAGGAGAAAATTTATTCAGAGCATTCTAAATCAGACTGCGAAATTCGTTTCGCGAAATTCGGACGTTTCTAGCTCCGTTTGGATTTTCCTGTACGAAATAGCAGCATTTTCGGTACCGATTATCAACTTTTGGTCGGATGATCGTACCACCAATATCTGTATACCATTTTGATCCTCTCGTCGTGCTGATCTCAATGGTATATTTATTTCTATATTTTGAGGTCCGGTACATGACGGAAACAATCAAACTATATATTGTATCGGTACCGAATCCGTGACTTTTTATTTCTCTTTGCCTTTTTTAAACTGTAACCGTAGTATCCAAGCAACCATCAATTGCTTTAATCTTCCAGCTTAATTCCAGGGTGACCGTTGCCGTTCCATACTTTTTTGAAAATCTAAACGTATGAATTCGTATACGTTGTATTCATTCGAACGGTTCATTGGTTACATCTGTTCATATCCTTTTATTTAATTTTTCTTGGAGACCACGTCTCAACTTCTTTCACTGTTTATATATGTTAATTTGCTTTCAAACTGTGCCTCTTCTTCACCGTTGCTTCCAAAATTTCGCCTCATCCTCTTTCCAGTTTCCCTTCCCAAAATTCCACCATGCTCGCGGACGCGCGCGTCGCCACGACAACAGCTCCGTCTCATCTAACCGAGTGTCGCCACCAACCCAGTGCCTTAACACCCTCCGACCTGCCCTGCTTCAAAGCTACCTTCGCACCTAGCCTTCGCTCGGCCTCGGCTCTACCTCCACCTAACTTTTTCTTGCCTGCCGATCTCCACTCCACCGCCCTTCGAGTTCAACACACCACCCCACTAACCGGCCTTCCTCCCCACCAACAGATGGCCCTCTCCACGCCTGAAAGCTCCCACTCGCCATTCTTTCTTTTCCAAGTCAAGCTCCTCTGTTATATTTACCTGTAAGGTATACATATTTTATATATTAGTTGCATGAGTTTGAATATACTTTAGATATAATATTGTGGTTATATATGATATGTTATATATAATATATTTTTATTAAACTCTAAATGCTATATGTCTTATATGTATAAAAGATTTTAGTGCTAGATCTGGGTGAGTTTCGGTTTTGGTATGAGTATATATAAAACTTTTATTTATTTGCTGTTATATATATTCTATAATTTATATAGTTATGTAAATATAGTATAATAACTTATATGTGTAAGTAATCTGTTTGCTAATATATTGATTTGATTTTTTTCAAAGTTGTTTGTTATAAGTGGATATAATAGTATAGGTAGGTGTTGTTTACAGATAGACTTATAAAGTAAGTTTGTAATAGAGTAGATTTGTATAGTTACGTCAGTTTATATGTTGGGAATGGGTGTAGATGCAGAACTATTTATATTTTATAAAGCATATTATATGAAGATACGAAAAGTTGAATACATTATTTACATAATTGGTTTATAAAAAAATAAAATAAAATAAAATAAAAAGTTACAATATATATAATATAAAGTATTTTAAGTTCTAAAAGCTTATACAGTCTGCATATTTTCTGGGTTTAGTCACGTTAAAAGTTGTGGAATATAATGTATGTACATTTCATACATTAGTGTTCCCTTTGATGTGTTATAAATATATATATTATAAAACTCTGTTTTGTTTGTAGATATAGAACCTGAGTACGGTAAGTATATATAGGACAGTTTAGCTTATATTTGATCTATGTAGTGTATAAAAAAAATTATATTAAAGTAAGTTGTTGTTGTATTACATTCCTGCTTTGTTTAAAGTTATAATATACAAGTTGTCATACATTATACCAGTTTGTTTATGCTGTAGGTAATTAGATATAACAATTCGATGGTGAATCCACATATATATATATATGTAATAGTTTTTATATTAAGGTATTCATATTTAGACATTTGCTTATCTGTTTGAGAATATATACTAGTTATATAAGTTTAATATAAAGGTGTTAGTATATATATTATACGTATATATAAAGTTGTTTTAAAAATATAAGCTATTTTCTTACTTTATATATAAGTTGTATATATATCCACTTATGCAATGTATCTTCTTCATTGACCCCGTTTTGATTTGAATTCGTCTACTCCTATTTATCAGCTTTATCCATCGCATCCGTGCCAATCTTGTTTCGCTTTGAAGTTTGTGTTTGGATTCACAATTCGCTTCTGTTCCCATCCATCTCTCTAGCCTCGAAAGGTGAGTAATCACTCACGATTAACGTTCTTGTATTTATTAAATTTGATTTCAATTGAAACGACAATTGAAATATGATGCTGTAGTTTTTTTTAATTGTTATATAAGCTATTATCTGTATATGCTCACCTGTGACATCTAACACCAGTATCTAGTATTTATATGCCTGTTATTACTATTATCTGTATATGTTCACCTGTGACATCTGACACCAGTATCTAGTATTTATATGCCTGTTATTACTATTATCTGTATATGTTCACCTATGACATCTGACACCAGTATCTGTTATTTATATTGATGATATATGCCTGTTGTTATATTTTATATTATCTGTTATCACTCTGCAAGTTCCCTGTTAGTATAGAATTCACTATGGGTTGAAATGATACATACTCGGACGGACTTTAGAATAGGAGAAAATCGTTATGGGTTGAAATGATAAACCCAAGCGATTTTCATTTGAATTGAAATTGGGATTACGGGTCGAAATGATATCTACCCGTATATATTTAAATTTCGGATTGAAATGATAAATATCTGTATCACTTAACTATATGATAAATATATATACAAACACCGTTGGTCCATATATATATAAATATTTTGAAATTGAATTCTATGGTTTTGGAAAGAAATATATGGTTTTAATAAATGTTGAGCCTTAAATTACTTAATTTAAATTAGGATGGATTTAATACATATGATATGTTTAAGTATAAAAAAAATTATATTTCAAAATAGATTTTGGTAAAAATTTGAATAAGTTAAGGTTGGGAAGATAATTTTATTTAATTAAACCGATTTGAAACTTATTGAAATTGGAATTTAAGATATGACTTATAACTTGGGTTTGATTTAAGTAACTTAATAAATATTTCTTGTTTAAAATAAAGTTAAAGAAATATTTAGTAAAAATGTAATTTAAGGCTAGTTAAATGATATTGAATTTATTAAGTTAATATTCCCTGATTTAATAATAATAAAGTTAAATCAAGAGCTATATGAAACGGTTAAATTTAACTTCGAAAATGTTGAGTATTAAAGTTTTGAAATGTATTTAAAATTTAAATGGTATAATTAGAACTGAATTGAATTGATGAATAGAGCTTGAAAAAAAATTTGGATTTGGAATTTGAAGTTGATTTGAATCGATTTGCGAGACTTGAGAAAATTAAATGCTTTACTTTATAAATTAATTAATATATATACTATCTTGAAAAAATAGTTATATTTGAAATGAAATGATATTTGGGTTTTGAAGTATAAATTAAATTGAAATGACCAAGGTGTTATAATATATATTTCCACCTTGTAGATAGTTCTGAAGATCCTTAGAGGATGGTTATCCCAAACATCCTTTAAGTTACTTGTATTTCAGTTAATATTTCACTTGAGTTGGATTTATTAGTATAAGAATGTTAATCCTGACTCAAGTGTTTTGTGTTTTGCTTTACGCTCGGGTCAGACCGAGTGATACAGCATTTGAGACTCACCCTTGGAGTTTGGAGCTTCCTTTGAAGATCCAACTATCGCCTCAGCTTTCAGCTCTTCTAGTTGATTTGTTCAGAGAAGTCATCTGTTGCACTGGAGACTTCACTGTATTTGAGATATTCTGTTGTATTTTACTTTTAACTCTGATGTTCATATAGTAGCTTCATGAACTACTATTTTATCTATTCCGCTGCGTATTATTGTATTACTCTGTGTCTGTGATTCTGTGATTGATTTATTTACTGCATATGCTGAGTTTTGCCAAATTTTAAATTAACAATCTGATATTTTAAACTATTCAAGTCAGACATGTGTGGATTATTGTCGATTTGAATGGTCCAAAATAGCGGGTCGTTACAGTTGGTATCGGAGCTTTGGCTCTAGGCAAAACTTAGCATATATAGTATATATATTTTTAGAATCACTTTCGTTCGAGTTTGAATCTCTTCCTTTTGACTTGATTTCCTTTGAACTTTGGAACGTTCCTTGCGGTTACAAAATTCATTCTTGTCTCTCCCTGTTTGTATTCTTTTGATTCTGGAGTATCCCATAACTCCACTTCGAATGATCTCTATAAGAATAGGCGATCCCGCCAATCTTTGAATAATTGTAAAGGGGGTGGAACTCCTTTACCATTGGCATTGATTCCCCGGAGATTTATATATCCCTCGGTTTTGATGTTGCCATCTCTTGTTATGCCGAATTCTATCTCTGGCGATCGAATGTCGATTTGCCTTAGATTTTCGCATCGATTATGTTCTTGAAGTCACGGTTGACCCGGTTAAGGTCGCCCACGGTTTATATAAGTATATCCATATTCTATTTTGAAATTTACTCGTCTTCGTTCGATCCTATCTTCGAATCAAAATTTTATTTGATTAAAGTTCGTCTAAATTGAATCTCTATCTTTGTTTGAAATCCATTCTTGAATCACCTTTTGAAAAATCGGGCTTGTTTGTATTTTTAGAAAGTGTTTTATATATCGAAATTATTATTTTGATAAGTATGACTATATTCTATATATAAAAGTGAAATGTTTTCAATAAAGATTATATACCTTTTAAAAATAAGAATTTGAATTTTTGAAAGGATTTGAAATTTTGAAGTTATATAAGAAATTGATTTATATAAAAAAAATGATTTATAACTAAAGGATTTTAAAATTGAGATTCGAGAATTGAACTCCGGTATTTTGAAATTGGTTTAAGATTTTGAAATACATAATCATAGTATGATTTAAAAGTATTTTCCGAAAAGAAATGTTCCAATGATTTTAATGAGTTTCGAATGATTTCAAAGAAATTTCAAAAGAAGTTGAGAAAATAGAAGTCCAGAACCCACTTATGTCGCTGGAAAATAATTTCGGTGATGAGTGCACGCATCATCGACATTGATTTTCGAGTTTCAGAGTGAGGGATAGGCCACTTCAGTAGCTTTGCTATGCAAGTGATTTTGTGAAACCATTTTGATTTCAAATTCCAAAGTAAGATTTGATATTCAAAAGATATATGTATACATATATATATTTGAAATGATTTAAAGTAAGCCGGTGTTCAGTCCTCGAGTTTCGAATTTGATATAAACCTATCTTTTGAAATTGATTTATCGATTTGTTGTTGATTTCCAACTCTTCAATTTGAAATGATTTCTTCAACTATTTCGAAGGTTCGAGCACTTCCAAATCAAGGTTAACTTTTCAAAGCTAATTTTTTTGAAAGTATGAATTATTTGATAAAGTATATAAATTTGTTTTGAATGTTTAAGTATGAAGTAATATGATATAAATAAGTTGAAACTGTTTTGTTAAGTAAATGAATAAGGCAAATTTTAAAATTTTCTAATATGAAATTTAGATTTGAAATGTTTTGAAAAGAATTTGGTCTTCAAAATATTTTGAATAAAGTTTAGTTAAATGTTTTAACTTAGTAACATCTTTATGAAACTATATATTTAACAAGTTGGAATAAATACATAAGTTGTACGTATGCTGTTTTATTCGTATAATTGAATTGATCCAAGTTTGAGTACACAAGTTCGAGGTGGATTACACCATTTCGTGTTAGGATTTTTCATTTGATTCTTGATGGCGAATATTTGATATGGATTTTGGGCCTGATTCTAGAGTTCTCTATCATAGTATATGGCTATGCAAGGAGACTGATGGCTTCTAGTCGAGAAACCATATTGAAGTCCGCATTAGGGAAGTCGAATGGACAATACTAGTTCGAAAGCGAACTTGTGTGATCGAGCGAGCGATCAAATGTGATTCTGCGAAATGATGGCGTATGTACCCCTTATATTCTATTATCATCGATATTTTGACGCTGAAATTGAAAGCTGTCAGGTTAGAATATCTTGCTTGCTAAAAGAAAATTTCCAATTTAAATTACAAAGATATATAACCCATAAAAGCAAAGATATTCAATCCCATATGGCTCTTCATACAGCGAAATTTATTTTGAAAAATTTGATCCTTATATAAGATAGACCTTACGTAAGTATAAGATGATTTTGAAAACATTTGATTTTGGAAATGAATTGGTTGACTTAAATTATATTGATTTGGAAATTTGGATTTATTTTCTAAATCTATTATTTTGGAAACTTTGAAACTAAAGATATTTAATTTGAGAAGAAATAATTTGGTGAAATTGTATATGATTTTGAAATTGAACTGATATTGAAACAAATTGAAATTTGAGAACCTTATGTTACTAAACACTTGATTTGAGAGTTGTCGAACTTATATAAAAAATTGATTTGTATGAGTATGAAATTGATTCGAAACTATAGATTTGAAAAGGTACTCAATTTGAAAGTGAAATCTTATATAATTGAAGTCTATATAAGTATGATTTGATATACTATTGATTTTGGAAAGTATTTGATTTGAAAATTAAATCTTATATATAATGGATTTTATATAAGTACGATATTTGAAAGTGATTTGAAAAGGTAATATATGATACATATTTTCAAAGTAAAGATATGGAAAGTGCCTTCTGCTTGATATCCGATTTGTGGCCACATCTTGGATTCATTCTATCGATATTATTCTCTCTGATTTTGGTTTTCCGGATATGATACTCGAGTGTCCTTCGAATTCCATGGCGTTACCCATGGTCTTACGATCGTGACTACATAGCGCAACTGCCTGGCTGAGTCTTGCCTAGGGGTACGGATTGTTTCCTGGGGGATCCAGGCGTGACCATTGTGTATCCTGCAATCTGTGTAGGTCGCGAATAGTAGCGCAAATGCTTGGCTGAGTCTTGCCTGGGGGTACGGATTGTTTCCTTGGGATCCAGGCGTAACCATTGTGTATCCTGCATTCTACTAGTCATCATGACGTAACTCGCAGGGCTGAGAAAGCTTACGGATATGGATTGTTTTCTGGGGGACCCAGGCGTAACCATTGTGTATCTGCGAACCATGGTTAGACAAAGGTTTTGTTTGTGTTTTTGATTGGATTGTACTTTCCATATCTGTTTTTAAAATTTTTTCCAGTATTTTCACTGGGTGTTGAAATAGGTCTACTAAGTACCTGGAGAATTTTAGCTTTGCGCCTGATCAACGCACTACCAGAGTCTGCAGGAACGAGGATAAACTTGTTGAAACATCGAGTTATAAAAGTATTTTATTATAAAGGCATTTTCAACAAGGAATTTTGTATTAATATTCGAAATTGAAATTCTAAAGGTTTGAATTAATTATTCATGCCCGATACAATTCCTTGAATCTACCTTATCTGCTCAGCTTTATCTATTCACCCATCATCTGTTTTCCCAAATTTTTTTTTCTTGTTGACTATAATTTTTTTATATTGTTTATTTATATACTACTTGGTTTAATAGAAATTTTAGTGTTATAAATATTTTAGAAGTTATTAATTAAATAAAACATATTTAAAGAAAATGATTATTGATTTATTAATGTTTGAAAAGCATCTTGAGATAAATTAATAAATTTATGAATTATGGATTTAATGTTTTCAAATAGCTTCTTTGTAAATATAAGTAATAATGTAAATAATTGTTTTCAAATAGTTTTCATATAATTATGAAGGTGTCATTTAAACATATAGATGGTATTTATAAAGGAAGAAAGAAATTTTACAAATAGGTTTTTGAAAAGTATTAAATTATTAAAAATAATTGATTTGCAAATGAAGTTTTCAAATTTTAAGTAAAATTTATATAGTTTTAAATTAATTGTTTAATCTTAATTTTCAATCTATTTTTTTCTTTCTGGTTGTTTCTATTCTCCTACCCCCTTTCTTTTCGGGGACGAAAAGTTTTGAGTGGGGGAGAGTGTAACGACCCAAAACTTTTAGTGATTTTTATTTGTTAAATAAATTTAAATTTTGTGAAATTTTAAACAATAAAATTTGAAAATAAAAATTTACTCTTTGGAATACGTCTATTTTAATATAGCAACTGGTAAATTTCCATTTGATAATATTGAAGTTTATTTTCCTGTGAAATTTTAATTCAATTTAAACCGGTTAATAACAGCGAATTTAAAAGTTTTCCGAACCAAAATATGTCAACAGGAGAAAATTTATTCAGAGCATTCTAAATCAGACTTCGAAATTCGTTTCGCGAAATTCGGACGTTTCTAGCTCCGTTTGGATTTTCCCATACGAAATAGCAGCATTTTCGGTACCGATTATCGACTTTTGGTCGGATGATCGTACCACCAATATCAGTATACCGTTTTGATCCTCTCATCGTGCTGATCTCAATGGTATATTTATTTCTATATTTTGAGTTCTGGTACATGACGGAAACAATCAAACTATATATTGTATCGGTACCGAATCCGTGACTTTTTATTTCTCTTTGCCTTTTTTAAACTGTAACCGTAGTATCCAAGCAACCATCAATTGCTTTAATCTTCCAGCTTAATTCTAGGGTGACCGTTGCCGTTCCATATTTTTTTGAAAATCTAAACGTATGAATTCGTATACGTTGTATTCATTCGAATGGTTCATTGGTTACATCTGTTCATATCCTTTTATTTAATTTTTCTTGGAGACCACGTCTCAACTTCTTTCACTGTTTATATATGTTAATCTGCTTTCAAACTGTGCCTCTTCTTCACCGTTGCTTCCAAAATTTCGCCTCATCCTCTTTCCAGTTTCCCTTCCCAAAATTCCATCCTGCTCGCGGACACGCGCGTCGCCACGACAACAGCTCCGTCTCATCTAACCGAGTGTCGCCACCAACCCAGTGCCTTAACACCCTCCGACCTGCCCTGCTTCAAAGCTACCTTCGCACCTAGCCTTCGCTCGGCCTCGGCTCTACCTCCACCTAACTTTTTCTTCCCTGCCGATCTCCACTCCATCGCCCTTCGAGTTCAACACACCACCCCACTAACCGGCCTTCCTCCCCACCAACAGATGGCCCTCTCCACGCCTGAAAGCTCCCACTCGCCATTCTTTCTTTTCCAAGTCAAGCTCCTCTGTTATATTTACCTGTAAGGTATACATATTTTATATATTAGTTGCATGAGTTTGAATATACTTTAGATATAATATTGTGGTTATATATGATATGTTATATATAATATATTTTTATTAAACTCTAAATGCTATATGTCTCATATGTATAAAAGATTTTAGTGCTAGATCTGGGTGAGTTTCGGTTTTGGTATGAGTATATATAAAACTTTTATTTATTTGCTGTTATATATATTCTATAATTTATATAGGTATGTATATATAGTATAATAACTTATATGTGTAAGTAATCTGTTTGCTAATATATTGATTTGATTTTTTTCAAAGTTGTTTGTTATAAGTGGATATAATAGTATAGGTAGGTGTTGTTTACAGATAGACTTATAAAGTAAGTTTGTAATAGAGTAGATTTGTATAGTTACGTCAGTTTATATGTTGGGAATGTGTGTAGATGCAGAACTATTTATATTTTATAAATCATATTATATGAAGATACGAAAAGTTGAATACATTATTTACATAATTGGTTTATAAAAAAATAAAATAAAATAATATAAAAAGTTATAATATATATAATATAAAGTATTTTAAGTTCTAAAAGCTTATACAGTCTGCATATTTTCTGGGTTTAGTCACGTTAAAAGTTGTGGAATATAATGTATGTACATTTCATACATTAGTGTTCCCTTTGATGTGTTATAAATATATATATTATAAAACTCTGTTTTGTTTGTAGATATAGAACCTGAGTACGGTAAGTTTATATAGGACGGTTTAGCTTATATTTGATCTATATAGTGTATAAAAAAATTATATTAAAGTAAGTTGTTGTTGTATTACATTCCTGCTTTGTTTAAAGTTATAATATACAAGTTGCCATACATTATACCAGTTTGTTTATGCTGTAGGTAATTAGATATATAAATTCGATGGTGAATCCACATATATATATGTAATAGTTTTTATATTAAGGTATTCATATTTAGACATTTGTTTATCTGTTTGAGAATATATACTGGTTATATAAGTTTAATATAAAGGTGTTAGTATATATATTATACGTATATATAAAGTTGTTTTAAAAATATAAGCTATTTTCTTACTTTATATATAAGTTGTATATATATCCACTTATGCAATGTATCTTCTTCATTGACCCCGTTTTGATTTGAATTCGTCTACTCCTATTTAACAGCTTTATCCATCGCATCCGTGCCAATCTTGTTTCGCTTTGAAGTTTGTGTTTGGATTCACAATTCGCTTCTGTTCCCATCCATCTCTCTAGCCTCGAAAGGTGAGTAATCACTCACGATTAACATTCTTGTATTTATTAAATTTGATTTCAATTGAAACGACAATTGAAATATGATGCTGTAGTTTTTTTAAATTGTTATATAAGCTATTATCTATATATGCTCACCTGTGACATCTGACACCAGTATCTAGTATTTATATGCCTGTTATTACTATTATCTGTATATGTTCACCTGTGACATCTGACACTAGTATCTAGTATTTATATGCCTGTTATTACTATTATCTGTATATGTTCACCTATGACATCTGACAGCAGTATCTGTTATTTATATTGATGATATATGCCTGTTGTTATATTTTATATTATCTGTTATCACTCTGCAAGTTCCCTGTTAGTATAGAATTCACTATGGGTTGAAATGATACATACTCGGACGGACTTTAGAATAGGAGAAAATCGTTATGGGTTGAAATGATAAACCCAAGCGATTTTCATTTGAATTGAAATTGGAATTACGGGTCGAAATGATATCTACCCGTATATATTTAAATTTCGGATTGAAATGATAAATATCTGTATCACTTAACTATATGATAAATATATATACAAACACCGTTGGTCCATATATATATAAATATTTTGAAATTGAATTCTATGGTTTTGGAAAGAAATATATGGTTTTAATAAATGTTGAGCCTTAAATTACTTAATTTAAATTAGGATGGATTTAATACATATGATATGTTTAAGTATAAAAAAATTATATTTCAAAATAGATTTTGGTAAAAATTTGAATAAGTTAAGGTTGGGAAGATAATTTTATTTAATTAAACCGATTTGAAACTTATTGAAATTGGAATTTAAGATATGACTTATAACTTGGGTTTGATTTAAGTAACTTAATAAATATTTCTTGTTTAAAATAAAGTTAAAGAAATATTTAGTAAAAATGTAATTTAAGGCTAGTTAAATGATATTGAATTTATTAAGTTAATATTCCATGATTTAATAATAATAAAGTTAAATCAAGAGCTATATGAAACGGTTAAATTTAACATTGAAAATGTTGAGTATTAAAGTTTTGAAATGTATTGAAAATTTAAATGGTATAATTAGAACTGAATTGAATTGATGAATAGAGCTTGAAAAAAAATTTGGATTTGGAATTTGAAGTTGATTTGAATCGATTTGCGAGACTTGAGAAAATTAAATGCTTTACTTTATAAATTAATTAATATATATACTATCTTGAAAAAAATAGTTATATTTGAAATGAAATGATATTTGGGTTTTGAAGTATAAATTAAATTGAAATGACCATGGTGTTATAATATATATTTCCACCTTGTAGATAGTTTTGAAGATCCTTAGAGGATGGTTATCCCAAACATCCTTTAAGTTACTTGTATTTCAGTTAATATTTCACTTGAGTTGGATTTATTAGTATAAGAATGTTAATCCTGACTCGAGTGTTTTGTGTTTTGCTTTACGCTCGGGTCAGACCGAGTGATACAGCATTTGAGACTCACCCTTGGAGTTTGGAGCTTCCTTTGAAGATCCAACTATCGCCTCAGCTTTCAGCTCTTCTAGTTGATTTGTTCAGAGAAGTCATCTGTTGCACTGGAGACTTCACTGTATTTGAGATATTCTGTTGTATTTTAATTTTAACTCTGATGTTCATATAGTAGCTTCATGAACTACTATTTTATCTATTCCACTGCGTATTATTGTATTACTCTGTGTCTGTGATTCTGTGATTGATTTATTTACTGCATATGCTGAGTTTTGCCAAATTTTAAATTAACAATCTGATATTTTGAACTATTCAAGTCAGACATGTGTGGATTATTGTCGATTTGAATGGTCCAAAATAGCGGGTCGTTACAGTTGGTATCGGAGCTTTGGCTCTTGGCAAAACTTAGCATATATAGTATATATATATTTAGAATCACTTTCGTTCGAGTTTGAATCTCTTCCTTTTGACTTGATTTCCTTTGAACTTTGGAACGTTCCTTGCGGTTACAAAATTCATTCTTGTCTCTCCCTGTTTGTATTCTTTTGATTCTGGAGTATCCCATAACTCCACTTCGAATGATCTCTATAAGAATAGGCGATCCCGCCAATCTTTGAATAATTGTAAAGGGGGTGGAACTCCTTTACCATTGGCATTGATTCCCCGGAGATTTATATACCCCTCGGTTTTGATGTTGCCATCTCTTGTTATGCCGAATTCTATCTCTGGCGATCGAATGTCGATTTGCCTTAGATTTTCGCATCGATTATGTTCTTGAAGTCACGGTTGACCCGGTTAAGGTCGCCCACGGTTTATATAAGTATATCCATATTCTATTTTGAAATTTATTATCTCGTCTTCGTTCGATCCTATCTTCGAATCAGAATTTTATTTGATTAAAGTTCCTCTAAATTGAATCTCTATCTTTGTTTGAAATCCATTCTTGAATCACCTTTTGAAAAATCGGGCTTGTTTGTATTTTTAGAAAGTGTTTTATATATCGAAATTATTATTTTGATAAGTATGACTATATTCTATATATAAAAGTGAAATGTTTTCAATAAAGATTATATACCTTTTAAAAATAAGAATTTGAATTTTTGAAAGGATTTGAAATTTTGAAGTTATATAAGAAATTGATTTATATAAAAAATGATTTATAACTAAAGGATTTTAAAATTGAGATTCGAGAATTGAACTCCGGTATTTTGAAATTGGTTTAAGATTTTGAAATATATAATCATAGTATGATTTAAAAGTATTTTCCGAAAAGAAATGTTCCAATGATTTTAATGAGTTTCGAATGATTTCAAAGAAATTTCAAAAGTAGTTGAGAAAATAGAAGTCCAGAACCCACTTATGTTGCTGGAAAATAATTTCGGTGATGAGTGCACGCATCATCGACATTGATTTTCGAGTTTCAGAGTGAGGGATAGGCCACTTCAGTAGCTTTGCTATGCAAGTGATTTTTTGAAACCATTTTGATTTCAAATTCCAAAGTAAGATTTGATATTCGAAAGATATATGTATACATATATATATTTGAAATGATTTAAAGTAAGCCGGTGTTCAGTCCTCGAGTTTCGAATTTGATATAAACCTATCTTTTGAAATTGATTTATCGATTTGTTGTTGATTTCCAACTCTTCAATTTGAAATGATTTCTTCAACTATTTCGAAGGTTCGAGCACTTCCAAATCAAGGTTAACTTTTCAAAGCTAAATTTTTTGAAAGTATGAATTATTTGATAAAGTATATATATTTGTTTTGAATGTTTAAGTATGAAGTAATATGATATAAATAAGTTGAAACTGTTTTGTTAAGTAAATGAATAAGGCAAATTTTAAAATTTTCTAATATGAAATTTAGATTTGAAATGTTTTGAAAAGAATTTGGTCTTCAAAATATTTTGAATAAAGTTTAGTTAAATGTTTTAACTTAGTAACATCTTTATGAAACTATATATTTAACAAGTTGGAATAAATACATAAGTTGTACGTATGCTGTTTTATTCGCATAATTGAATTGATCCAAGTTTGAGTACACAAGTTCGAGGTGGATTACACCATTTCGTGTTAGGATTTTTCATTTGATTCTTGATAGCGAATATTTGATATGGATTTTGGGCTTGATTCTAGAGTTCTCTATCATAGTATATGGCTATGCAAGGAGACTGATGGCTTCTAGTCGAGAAACCATATCGAAGTCCGCATTAGGGAAGTCAAATGGACAATACTAGTTCGAAAGCGAACTTGTGTGATCGAGCGAGCGATCAAATGTGATTCTGCGAAATGATGGCGTATGTACCCCTTATATTCTATTATCATCGATATTTTGACGCTGAAATTGAAAGCTGTCAGGTTAGAATATCTTGCTTGCTAAAAGAAAATTTCCAATTTAAATTACAAAGATATATAACCCATAAAAGCAAAGATATTCAATCCCATATGGCTCTTCATACAGCGAAATTTATTTTGAAAAATTTGATCCTTATATAAGATAGACCTTACGTAAGTATAAGATGATTTTGAAAACATTTGATTTTGGAAATGAATTGGTTGACTTAAATTATATTGATTTGGAAATTTGGATTTATTTTCTAAATCTATTATTTTGGAAACTTTGAAACTAAAGATATTTAATTTGAGAAGAAATAATTTGGTGAAATTGTATATGATTTTGAAATTGAACTGATATTGAAACAAATTGAAATTTGAGAACCTTATGTTACTAAACACTTGATTTGAGAGTTGTCGAACTTATATAAAAAATTGATTTGTATGAGTATGAAATTGATTCGAAACTATAGATTTGAAAAGGTACTCAATTTGAAAGTGAAATCTTATATAATTGAAGTCTATATAAGTATGATTTGATATACTATTGATTTTGGAAAGTATTTGATTTGAAAATTAAATCTTATATATAATGGATTTTATATAAGTACGATATTTGAAAGTGATTTGAAAAGGTACTATATGATACATATTTTCGAAGTAAAGATATGGAAAGTGCCTTCTGCTTGATATCCGATTTGTGGCAACATCTTGGATTCATTCTATCGATATTATTCTCTATGATTTTGGTTTTCCGGATATGATACTCGAGTGTCCTTCGAATTCCATGGCGTTACCCATGGTCTTACGATCGTGACTACATAGCGCAACTGCCTGGCTGAGTCTTGCCTAGGGGTACGGATTGTTTCCTGGGGGATCCAGGCGTAACCATTGTGTATCCTGCAATCTGTGTAGGTCGCGAATAGTAGCGAAAATGCTTGGCTGACTCTTGCATGGGGGTACGGATTGTTTCCTGGGGATCCAGGCGTAACCATTGTGTATCCTGCATTCTACTAGTCATCATGGCGTAACTCGCAGGGCTGAGAAAGCTTACGGATATGGATTGTTTCCTGGGGGACCCAGGCGTAACCATTGTGTATCTGCGAACCATGGTTAGACAAAGGTTTTGTTTGTGTTTTTGATTGGATTGTACTTTCCATATCTGTTTTTAAAAGTTTTTCCAGTATTTTCACTGGGTGTTGAAACAGGTCTACTAAGTACCTAGAGAATTTTAGCTTTGCGCCTGATCAACGCACTGCCAGAGTCTGCAGGAACGAGGATAAACTTGTTGAAACATCGAGTTATAAAAGTATTTTATTATAAAGGCATTTTCAACAAGGAATTTTGTATTAATATTCGAAATTGAAATTCTAAAGGTTTGAATTAATTATTCATGCCCAATACAATTCCTTGAATCTACCTTATCTGCTCAGCTTTATCTATTCACCCATCATCTGTTTTCCCGAATTTTTATTTCTTGTTGACTATAATTTTTTTATATTGTTTATTTATATACTACTTGGTTTAATAGAAATTTTAGTGTTATAAATATTTTAGAAGTTATTAATTAAATAAAACATATTTAAAGAAAATGATTATTGATTTATTAATGTTTGAAAAGCATCTTGAGATAAATTAATAAATTTATGAATTATGGATTTAATGTTTTCAAATAGCTTCTTTGTAAATATAAGTAATAATGTAAATAATTGTTTTCAAATAGTTTTCATATAATTATGAAGGTGTCATTTAAACATATAGATGGTATTTATAAAGGAAGAAAGAAATTTTACAAATAGGTTTTTGAAAAGTATTAAATTATTAAAAATAATTGATTTGCAAATGAAGTTTTCAAATTTTAAGTAAAATTTATATAGTTTTAAATTAATTGTTTAATCTTAATTTTCAATCTATTTTTTTCTTTCTGGTTGTTTCTATTCTCCTACCCCCTTTCTTTTCGGGGATGAAAAGTTTTGAGTGGGGGAGAGTGTAACGACCCAAAACTTTTAGTGATTTTTATTTGTTAAATAAATTTAAATTTTGTGAAATTTTAAACAATAAAATTTGAAAATAAAAATTTACTCTTTGGAATACGTCTATTTTAATATAGCAACTGGTAAATTTCCATTTGATAATATTGAAGTTTATTTTCCTGTGAAATTTTAATTCAATTTAAACCGGTTAATAACAGCGAATTTAAAAGTTTTCCGAACCAAAATATGTCAACAGGAGAAAATTTATTCAGAGCATTCTAAATCAGACTTCGAAATTCGTTTCGCGAAATTCGGACGTTTCTAGCTCCGTTTGGATTTTCCCATACGAAATAGCAGCATTTTCGGTACCGATTATCGACTTTTGGTCGGATGATCGTACCACCAATATCAGTATACCGTTTTGATCCTCTCATCGTGCTGATCTCAATGGTATATTTATTTCTATATTTTGAGTTCTGGTACATGACGGAAACAATCAAACTATATATTGTATCGGTACCGAATCCATGACTTTTTATTTCTCTTTGCCTTTTTTAAACTGTAACCGTAGTATCCAAGCAACCATCAATTGCTTTAATCTTCCAGCTTAATTCTAGGGTGACCGTTGCCGTTCCATATTTTTTTGAAAATCTAAACGTATGAATTCGTATACGTTGTATTCATTCGAATGGTTCATTGGTTACATCTGTTCATATCCTTTTATTTAATTTTTCTTGGAGACCACGTCTCAACTTCTTTCACTGTTTATATATGTTAATCTGCTTTCAAACTGTGCCTCTTCTTCACCGTTGCTTCCAAAATTTCGCCTCATCCTCTTTCCAGTTTCCCTTCCCAAAATTCCATCCTGCTTGCGGACACGCGCGTCGCCACGACAACAGCTCCGTCTCATCTAACCGAGTGTCGCCACCAACCCAGTGCCTTAACACCCTCCGATCTGCCCTGCTTCAAAGCTACCTTCGCACCTAGCCTTCGCTCGGCCTCGGCTCTACCTCCACCTAACTTTTTCTTCCCTGCCGATCTCCACTCCACCGCCCTTCGAGTTCAACACACCACCCCACTAACCGGCCTTCCTCCCCACCAACAGATGGCCCTCTCCACGCCTGAAAGCTCCCACTCGCCATTCTTTCTTTTCCAAGTCAAGCTCCTCTGTTATATTTACCTGTAAGGTATACATATTTTATATATTAGTTGCATGAGTTTGAATATACTTTAGATATAATATTGTGGTTATATATGATATGTTATATATAATATATTTTTATTAAACTCTAAATACTATATGTCTTATATGTATAAAAGATTTTAGTGCTAGATCTGGGTGAGTTTCGGTTTTGGTATGAGTATATATAAAACTTTTATTTATTTGCTGTTATATATATTCTATAATTTATATAGGTATGTATATATAGTATAATAACTTATATATGTAAGTAATCTGTTTGCTAATATATTGATTTGATTTTTTTCAAAGTTGTTTGTTATAAGTGGATATAATAGTATAGGTAGGTGTTGTTTACAGATAGACTTATAAAGTAAGTTTGTAATAGAGTAGATTTGTATAGTTACGTCAGTTTATATGTTGGGAATGTGTGTAGATGCAGAACTATTTATATTTTATAAAGCATATTATATGAAGATACGAAAAGTTGAATACATTATTTACATAATTGGTTTATAAAAAAATAAAATAAAATAAAATAAAAAGTTACAATATATATAATATAAAGTATTTTAAGTTCTAAAAGCTTATACAGTCTGCATATTTTCTGGGTTTAGTCACGTTAAAAGTTGTGGAATATAATGTATGTACATTTCATACATTAGTGTTCCATTTGATGTGTTATAAATATATATATTATAAAACTCTGTTTTGTTTGTAGATATAGAACCTGAGTACGGTAAGTATATATAGGACAGTTTAGCTTATATTTGATCTATGTAGTGTATAAAAAAATTATATTAAAGTAAGTTGTTGTATTACATTCCTGCTTTGTTTAAAGTTATAATATACAAGTTGTCATACATTATACCAGTTTGTTTATGCTGTAGGTAATTAGATATAACAATTCGATGGTGAATCCACATATATATATGTAATAGTTTTTATATTAAGGTATTCATATTTAGACATTTGTTTATCTGTTTGAGAATATATACTAGTTATATAAGTTTAATATAAAGGTGTTAGTATATATATTATACGTATATATAAAGTTGTTTTAAAAATATAAGCTATTTTCTTACTTTATATATAAGTTGTATATATATCCACTTATGCAATGTATCTTCTTCATTGACCCCATTTTGATTTGAATTCGTCTACTCCTATTTAACAGCTTTATCCATCGCATCCGTGCCAATCTTGTTTCGCTTTGAAGTTTGTGTTTGGATTCACAATTCGCTTCTGTTCCCATCCATCTCTCTAGCCTCGAAAGGTGAGTAATCACTCACGATTAACGTTCTTGTATTTATTAAATTTGATTTCAATTGAAACGACAATTGAAATATGATGCTGTAGTTTTTTTAATTGTTATATAAGCTATTATCTGTATATGCTCACCTGTGACATCTGACACCAGTATCTAGTATTTATATGCCTGTTATTACTATTATCTGTATATGTTCACCTGTGACATCTGACACCAGTATCTAGTATTTATATGCCTGTTATTACTATTATCTGTATATGTTCACCTATGACATCTGACACCAGTATCTGTTATTTATATTGATGATATATGCCTGTTGTTATATTTTATATTAGCTGTTATCACTCTGCAAGTTCCTTGTTAGTATAGAATTCACTATGGGTTGAAATGATACATACCCGGACGGACTTTAGAATAGGAGAAAATCGTTATGGGTTGAAATGATAAACCCAAGCGATTTTCATTTGAATTGAAATTGGGATTACGGGTCGAAATGATATCTACCCGTATATATTTAAATTTTGGATTGAAATGATAAATATCAGTATCACTTAACCATATGATAAATATATATACAAACACCGTTGGTCCATATATATATAAATATTTTGAAATTGAATTCTATGGTTTTGGAAAGAAATATATGGTTTTAATAAATGTTGAGCCTTAAATTACTTAATTTAAATTAGGATGGATTTAATACATATGATATGTTTAAGTATAAAAAAATTATATTTCAAAATAGATTTTGGTAAAAATTTGAATAAGTTAAGGTTGGGAAGATAATTTTATTTAATTAAACCGATTTGAAACTTATTGAAATTGGAATTTAAGATATGACTTATAACTTGGGTTTGATTTAAGTAACTTAATAAATATTTCTTGTTTAAAATAAAGTTAAAGAAATATTTAGTAAAAATGTAATTTAAGGCTAGTTAAATGATATTGAATTTATTAAGTTAATATTCCCTGATTTAATAATAATAAAGTTAAATCAAGAGCAATATGAAACGGTTAAATTTAACTTTGAAAATGTTGAGTATTAAAGTTTTGAAATGTATTGAAAATTTAAATGGTATAATTAGAACTGAATTGAATTGATGAATAGAGCTTGAAAAAAAATTTGGATTTGGAATTTGAAGTTGATTTGAATCGATTTGCGAGACTTGAGAAAATTAAATGCTTTACTTTATAAATTAATTAATATATATACTATCTTGAAAAAAAATTGTTATATTTGAAATGAAATGATATTTGGGTTTTGAAGTATAAATTAAATTGAAATGACCACGGTGTTATAATATATATTTCCACCTTGTAGATAGTTCTGAAGATCCTTAGAGGATGGTTATCCCAAACATCCTTTAAGTTACTTGTATTTCAGTTAATATTTCACTTGAGTTGGATTTATTAGTATAAGAATGTTAATCCTGACTCGAGTGTTTTGTGTTTTGCTTTACGCTCGGGTCAGACCGAGTGATACAGCATTTGAGACTCACCCTTGGAGTTTGGAGCTTCCTTTGGAGATCCAACTATCGCCTCAGCTTTCAGCTCTTCTAGTTGATTTGTTCAGAGAAGTCATTTGTTGCACTGGAGACTTCACTGTATTTGAGATATTCTGTTGTATTTTATTTTTAACTCTGATGTTCATATAGTAGCTTCATGAACTACTATTTTATCTATTCCGCTGCGTATTATTGTATTACTCTGTGTTTGTGATTCTATGATTGATTTATTTACTGCATATGCTGAGTTTTGCCAAATTTTAAATTAACAATCTGATATTTTGAACTATTCAAGTCAGACATGTGTGGATTATTGTCGATTTGAATGGTCCAAAATAGCGGGTCGTTACACTACATAAGGGAATAAAAGTTCCTCTACCTTAACTTTCTCCTTGCCGCATCAACAAAACACCTAGCCCTTGCTCGTACTCCTTAGTTGCTCTTTAATGAAAAAATATAAAAATGGCATAATATTAATATTTACTATCAAATATTTTTTATTTTTGAAATTAAACATGCTTTAAAATATTGTATTATCTATTTACCTATGTAAATGAACCCAATCTTTTTCCATCGGCGTATATAATGTGGAATGAAGCAAATTTCTAGAATACAAAGCATATGCATTAATTATTAAACACAAAATATGATGGTAACGTACAAATTATCAATTTAGACATGGAAAAATATAGTTTTCTATAGACAGTAGCTTGATATATGTTTAGATGTAAAGCTTTATGCTTGGAAATATAATACAAAGGTCAGTATTATGTTCCAAATTGAAATATAATACTATGATAGCTACCTTGTTACAAGCGGAAAGAAAAGGCACAAAACAATCAAAAACCAAAATAGATCAGCTTGATTAGATTAGATTAAAATGAGAATTATGAACTTTACTTCTTTCTCATTTCTTTCGTTCTTTTTTGTATTTTATTTTTTATTCAGCGATAACTAGATGAAGAATATGTGTTATTTTGTTTGTTTTTTAAAATCAAATTCATATTTTGATGATTAAGTTCCATACAGAATATATCAATAATCGCATCATTACTTGTAGTGCATGGACTAAGTTGTGCTAAATTTGGAATATAAATGCTAATTAATAGATTATTTAGACTTTTATATATAGGTTAGTCTGGCTTTATGAAAAGTTAAAGCTAAGCGGCAGGTATGAGGCAGTCCATGATCTATCAAGGAAATAGTTAAGGTAGTTAGATGTTTGAATATGGCATCTATGAAATTTGTAGCTCTCATTTTGGTTTATATGGAAAGAAAAAAGCAGGTTTATTGTTGTTCTTATTTGTGAAGTTGTAGTTGAAATAATAAGATTCATTTTTTATTAAAATTAGAAAGAACTAATGTAGTGTGTTCTCCACTATTATACATTGACATAAATTGAACGAAATGTTCCAATATTAGTTTTTTTTATGAATCAACTGTTATGAGGGACATAATATGCGAGGGCTTTGATTAAGGTCAAGCCAGATTGATTGATCAAAAGTGTACTTGTTAGGGAAATAGCAGTTGAATATATTTATCTATTTGAATCATATTGATCATCTCACTTTTTTCCCTTTCGACTACATCCATACTTAAATTTAATGAAATAATGCTTATACACTGGATAATGTGGAACACGATATCTATTTGATGACTATACACTGAAATCATAACACACCCATCTAATAAAACCGACTACTATAGAAATCTGGGTGTTCACACAAAAGACGTTAAGAATTAAGATACATACTTGTGATTTGGAACTCATGAAGATCAGAAGATGATGTGATGATTTCACAAAATGCACAATTCATTCCACTTGACACAACAACGAGTTTCAACTTACATTAAGGTGTTACCAACTAAAGTTCAGAAGGAAACATTGCACATCTGTAGTTAAGACAAGTGCAAGCAAGCAACATTTGACATGTAAACTTATAACGGTCGTATGTACACTTCTTCTTCGTCGAAACCGCTTTATATCATATTTTATGAACATATACAAGCATATTTATTTATAAGGACTAATGACAGATGTAAATGGCTGGATCATGAAATTTTATGCATTAAGCATAGCACAAATTAAGCTCCTCGTCCGAAATAGATTGATGAGTTTGGTTGAGGTGATGAAAAACACAACACATCCTCAAGAGGTACTCCATGTTCTGTAAATTTACAATTATTGACTTGTAAAACTAGGCAATAGATGACACGAATGCAGTCTGAATTATTTCCTACACAATTCAATTTGTTAAGGATAGATGGTGAAAGTTTATGAGTAAAAGTAAAATAAACTAGCCGTTGCCTTACATAATATTTGCCAACTTATCAATGCAGCCTCCTTTTTGTACATAGTTTCTATGGATCAAATACGAAAACATGACAACGGTCAACAAAAAAATTGTATTTGTTCAACAATGTCTGTTACAATTGTATATCTTAAAAATACTTCATATTCACATTATTTATTGTTCACAGGTTTAGGCCTGATGGAATTAGTTTCCCACATAAGTTTCCATTGTCAGTTGCAAATCTCTTAGTTAGTTTCATTTTCATCCAGAAATTGTTTCATGGATAATAATATATCATTTCATTCAAATAAACTGGAGGTGCATAACTTTTCCAGTACAAGGGTTTAGGCTTCAGTGATGGATTTTTAGGATTATATTATGTTCACGGTATACGTTAGTTGCAATATTATTTTTCCTTCAAAGAAATGGTAATTGATGACTCAAAGCGTTGAAGCCAAAATCTTTGATCACATTGTCAAAGGTCTAGAGCCAACAGATATGACGCGTAGATGTTGTGTGGCATATTTATTTATTTTTAAATTGAAATCGAGCATTAGTCAGTCTTTCGGTTTTTTAATATTTCAAGATAATATGTTCCATTAGTCGTTGAAAATGAACAAAACGCTAATGCAATATGATCAACAACATCAATCACGTTATATATCAATGTATATACTAGGTAAGAATGGTGTTTATCTTACTACTGTATATAAGTATATTGTGATTATATTTCTAAACCAAAATATACATCCAAAATCACATTTGCTCTTTTGCTTTGAGAATGCAATTTACCTTACTTCTTAATTAAATATATCATCAATACTCATTTCTTTGAGAATGCATTGATATATGTATTATAGATTGAAATGCCTGATTCACGTTTAATATATATGCATATACTTAGTAACGAAAATTGACCATATATTTTCAATTTGAAAACAAAGAACATTTTTGTGTAGTGGATAAAATGACTGCTTAAAAGATATTAGAGAAGAAGAAAATACCATGTGTTGCTTAACCGTTTAGACCAATACGTTTCAAGAAAATATCTAAAGCCTAACTAAAGGATACAACATTATATATATATATATATATATATATGTATGTATGTATATAACGGGACTAGTTGTTCAAATAAAGAAATAGGTATTGAAATTATTAGTGAGTTAAAGTGTTAGTACAGGATGAAAGATATTGACTTGTAAACTCTAAAAGATATGAGGAATATGACACAATCCTAACTACATGACTTATTGTTTCATTGTATCTACTAATATAATTATATTGCAACCATTGATAATCCTAGCATTATGGTGGTTTCAATAATGCATCTGCATTGAATTTGCATGGGTCTAGATTGTTAAATATATCACATAATTTAATAAATCATCTCGATTTGATTTCTTGCTGAGATTAAGTGATATATAAGTATTAATTAACAATTAAAACCTTATAGAAATCGCCTTTTCAGTATAGCCAAAAATCAACATCAGCTTTCATTCCTCTAATCTGATACATATTCCTTGATGCATATAAATATATCATATGGCAATAGAAAATTTTCACATAACATATATATTGCTAAACTAGCAATACCAAGTGTATAAAATTTGATAAATAAACAATATGAAAATTATATATTTTGCAAGAAAACAAACATCAAATTGATATACACATGGACTTTGTGAATTATATAGAAAGAACATTAATCTAACAACAAAGACAAGCTAGAGCAATATTCCAAAAGGGAAGAGAATACAATATAGTGTTAGTATAATAGCTGTCTTCGGACTAAAACAACTTGTCAATTTTCTATTAACTATGTATTATAGATAGAAATGAGTATTGATGAAATATTTGATTAAGAAGTAAGGTAAATTGAAATGCGTTCATGTTAGTCTCAGTTTCAATTTGCTATTGATTTCATAACTTGATCAAAATCAATAATCTATTAACTATGTCCATGAATGCCTGATGTGCAGCCCAAAATCCTATGTAAAATAATGCTTGATGTCTTAGTTTCAAATGATCTAGAATAGTATTGGATGCAAGATGGCCTCGTGCCATTCGGATAGCTAAGCCTATAATTTTACATAGGTATTTAATTCAAAATTGTGTAACTCAAACAGAGTTATGAACCTAATAATTGAATTTTCGTGAACATCACAAACTGAAACATGAAAACTAAAACATGAATTTTGTTATTGATGAAACAATATCGTTACTGATGGAACATGAATTCTGGTTAAGTAACACAACTTTGCATGCGTTTGTATTGTTTTTAGGCTTTCATAAAACATGTCTATCAGTAAAACACTAGAAACAAAAACACTAACATAATAATGCCATTGAGCACATGCCATACTAGCTAGTAAAAACACTAAACAATAAAAACCCAAAGTCACTGTGCCTACCAAGTCCAGCTAGAAAATGGATCTATGTTTATCTACGCACTAGCTTTGAAACATGCCATTAAGCAGATGCCGTACTTGTAACTTGGATAGGTACAACCTATGATGTACTTATACACATTATGATTAAAGACTCATAAATAAAGTTCGAACATGTATTATGATTTTAACCTTAATACTAGGTTTGATATCAATAAAAGTGATATCATTTACCATAACAAAATATACCAAGATTAAAAATAAAACATAGAAAGTAAAATATATAGGACAAAAACAATATCTTTAAGAGCTCTTCCAGTATTAAACAAAATTATGAATTCCTTAAACCTTGAATTCAAACTCAACAAACTGGTTCAACTAACAATCATTTAGTTAACAAACTGGTTCAATTATGAATTATGAATTAAACAAAATTATGAATTCCTTAAACCTTGAATTCAAACTCAACAAACTGGTTCAATTATGAATTCAAACTCAACAAATTGGTTCAACAAACTGGTTCAACTAACAATCGTATGAATAAAGAAGAATCAATTAGTTCGGAGATTGATGAAGAGAAAAATCGATTATAAGTTAACACGTTTGATAATATACCTTCGAGTTTGTTCCTGAGCGAAATTGAAGTTGGAAATTGGAGATTAGGGTTGCTGACGTCGTCGATTTCTCAACTGCTAAGCGAAGTAGACGAAATGGAGATGAAAATAGAGTAGAACGTGGATTAGGGCTTTCTTCGTTTTGGGAGGGAGACAAAAAGTGTTAAGCGAGGGAGAGGAAATGGTTAAGTGTTTTTGGAGGGAGTCAAAAATTTTGGTACCAATGTTACATGGCTATAGTACAAATTAAACAAGTACAAAACAAATCAAAATGCTAAATAATAACGCTTAGAATAATGCGCTATTAACTTGCGTTATCAATAACATATTTTCTTGTAGTGATCTAAAGAATCAATGTCCCAAGTTGGTGAAGGAAGGATCAAGCAGACAAGCCTATGCTATTAAAGCTATCGCATTGCTAGTAGGCCATCGAGAGACCAAGGGAAAGCAGCTCTAGAAGGTATAACTCTTATATATGGGGTTACCATTCGTACCCTATTTGATTCAGGGGCATCACATTCCTTTACACTAGGACTTTAGTAAATTTCTTAAACCTTCAAACCCAGATGGTCAACAGCTTAATAGAGGTTTCTAATCTTATTGAGGGTTCGACACATCTTTATCTTACTTGCAAATACCTAGTGTTAGACATATGTGACATTAATTTCATATGTAATGTGTCTGTTCTAAATTTTGAGGTGTATGGACTGGTCTTGGGTATGGATTGGGTATCATATTATGGAGCCATTCTTGATTGCGATAGAAGGGCCGTACGATTAAGGAGCTGTGGAGGCCATGACCTAGAAGTTCTTTGTACACCCAAATATTTAGTTGAGTTAACCATCTATACTCACTAAGTCAATCCTTTATTGGAGAGCCCTCATCCGTACCTATAGTTTGTGAATTTCTTGATGTCTCAGAGAAGGTCTTGGGTCTCTCACCCTAGGGAGATCGAGTTCCGAATCGATTTGGAAAAGGACGCAAGGCCCATCGCCCTACTTTTAAGGCATATGCTCCCAAAGAAAGAAGGAGTTGGATAAACAAATCTCGAAGCTATTGAAGAAAGGATTTATCCATAGGAGTGCTTCTGAATGGGAAGCCCCTATTGTTTTGGCCACTAAGGCAGACGGTTCTTTAAGGCTTTGCATCAATTATATGGAATTGAACAAGTTGATAAGGAAGAATAAGTAACCTATACCTAGAATTGATGACTTTTTCGACCAACTTGTAAGAGTTAGGGTCTTTACTCAATTAGACCTAGCAATGGGATTCCATCAGTTGATGACAGCATAGGAGATTGAGTCGAAGACCGCATTCTGCACACCAAATGGGCCATATAAGTGGGAAGTAATGCCTTTTGGATTAACAAATGCCCCAGCATATATATTTAATGTGTAGAGTATATAGAGGGTAACTTAATAAATTCGTCATGGTGTTTGTTGATGATATCATGGTTTTCTCCAAAGGCAAGAAGGAGCATGTTGACCATATTTGGGAGGTATTAGAGACTTGGAGGAGGAACCAACACAAGGTCAAATTTTCTAAATGCCACTTTTGGAAGAGTGAAGTTAGATTTCTTAGGCGTATTGTTTCGGAGCAAGGATTGGCTGTAGACCCCACTAAAGTGGAAGCTGTTCAAGGATGGAAGACTCCTAAGAATGCATCAGAGGTTAGAAGTTTTTTAGGATTGACATGCTACTATAGAAAGTTTATTAAGAACTTTAAAAGAATAGTGGCCCCTTTGATTCAATGGACTAAGAAGAACCTGGTCTTTTCTTAGGATGATAGATGCACTAAGGCATTTGAGAAGCTTAAGGAATCATTGATTAGTGCACTAGTGCTCACTATTTTCGATGGAACCAAACCATTTACGGTTTTCATAAATGCTTTTGGCACAGGGTTCAGAGCAGTTTTAATGTAAGAAGGGAAAATAGTTGCTTATCCTAGTAGACAACTAAGGATCATGAGAAGAGGTATTCAGTGCATGAGTTGGAATTGGCAGCTATTGTCTTTACCTTAACGATGTGGAGGCATTATCTCTTGGAAGAAAGGTTTGAGTTATTCACTGATCATAAATCACTTAAATACCCATTTTCTCAAAAAGATTTGAATACTAGATAACAGAGATGAATGGAGTATATAGCTAATTTGACATTAATATTCAGTATACCCCTGAACATAGTCGCTGACGCCCTTAATCGGAGGCATGCTACCCTAGGTGCTATATATGGATGGAGACAGTTGGGGTTTCTCTCGGATTTTAACTTCCAACCGTCAACAAAACCTCTCCAAGGTTTTCAAGTAGTTATGGTTATTAGACCAGCCTTGATGGACCGCATAGGGCATGAGCAAATAAATGATGAGAAGTTAGTAGAGATCTTGGAGAAGTTGAGGAATGGAGAGCATTTTCCCCATGCTAGTAGGTATTCAGTTGATGATAAGGGTGCTTGAGAAGTGATGGACGCCTTTGTGTTCCGATGATTGATGATTTGTTGAGAGAGGTGCTTATGGAGTGTCACCACTCAAGGATGACCATTCATCCGGGAGGAGTTAAGATTGTATAAGGAAATGAAGAGGATTTTCTTTTGGCATGGAATGAAGAAGAGCGTAGCTTAGCTAGTTGCTAGGTGTTTGACATGTCAAAAAGTAAAAGCCGAGCAAGGGTAGCCTGGTGGATTATTATTACCTTTGGAAATTCCAACTTGGAAGTGGGAACATATTTCGATGGAATTTGTGGAAGGATTGCCTAGAAGTCAGAAGGGTAATGATGCTATTTAGGTTGTTGTGGACAGACCCAGTAAGAATGCTCATTTTATTCCAATTAGGAGAAATAGAGCCATTACTTCTCTCGCACAGATTTACATCAAGAAGGTAGTTCATTTGCATGGAATTCCTATGAGTATATTCAGTGATAGGGACCCATTATTCACCGGTGATTTTTGGAGGAGCCTACAAAAAGCTTTAGAAACTTCTTTGAATCTTAGCGCTGCATATCACCCACAGACTGATGGACAAACAAAGAGGGTAAATAGTATTTTTGAGGTTTTGTCGAGAGCTTGCGTCTTGGACTTAGAAGGACATTGGGAGCAGCATCTACCTTTTGTTGAGTTTGTATATAGTAATAGCTATCAAGCAATGATTGGTATGGCCCCTTTTAAAGCACTTTATGGATGGCTATGCAAATCGTCTAGTTATTGGTGGGAAATCACCAACAAAGTATTGCTAGAATCCGTTTTGATCTTTGATACCATGGAAAATGTAGAGTTGGCAAAGAATGAAGGTAGCACAAGACCATAAGAAATCTTATGCGAATAAAAGAAGGAATGTCACATCCCGAAAATTTTCGACTTTCGAAAATTCAACATCGATACTCACTTTATCGACTGCCGAGAAATCGAATGCCGGAAACCCAAAAAGTTATGGTTTTAGGAAAGAAGAAAAAGGTAGAAGAAGAAGATAGAAGAAAAAGAAAGAAGAACAACAACAGAACAAGAGCAGAAACAGAAAACAATATCAGAATCTTACACATCGCAGCGGAACAATATATAATAGATAAATGAATAATCTTTAAAACAAAGAACTATATCATTTTATACATACATCAATCATCAGAGTCAATATACAACAATGGACAGTTATATAACTTGTCCTAATACAGAATACACAGCGGAATAAATACTATCAGATACAAATACTACGTCTCGCCATCCAGCTTATCTCCAAAGCTCCAGAATATCCAGGATATCCTGATAATATAACTCTAGGCTGCCCGTGTGGAAATTGGTGGGCACCCAGAGTTTAGAAGGGAACAATAAACTCCGAGTCAGTCATGGTGACTGGTGTGAGATCGTAAAACAGTTTATCTTTAAATTAAACAACAGGAATATTTTTAAAGTCAATTCGCAATGCTTTTGGAAAATGAAACTACCATAAGACCTCCCACCACACACACAATGCAAACGCAGAATTGGAGGAGATTTCTTCTTATGATAGTCAAAGATGCTTACTACGCAAAAATCAAATTATTTTTTGATATTATTATTAGTGCATAGTGTAGAAAACATTTCGAAAGTATAATATTAATCTTAGCCAGCATAGGCATTCCGCACTTATGCCTACTATAGCTACCATCCAAACAGTGGTGACCACCATAAGTGAATGATAGGTTCTACAACTAAAACCGTACAAGTGTCGTATTGTTTCTTTGGATTTCCAACAAATGGTCAGGCTAAGGAACTTCCTATCCACGATGGGTACGTCCATGGAATAGACGACCCGAGAACCTAACCGGATCTCTGCCAACACAAGGCCGGGTTACCTCTGCAAAAATAGGTAACTACTGACACGCGTATGCCATCCCCCGATCGTCACCGATCTTCCCGAGGATCCCCGATTCGCAACAAACCACATAGATAATAATAATGCAGTAACCACAGAGGTTAAGTATCTGGGCTCCATACCATGATACCACCTTTATCCAGAAGGAATGACATACACTAAGGGGCGCTACTCCCTAGAACCTTGCTGCATCCTTCCTGTTTCGACCATTTCCGGGGTGTGAGGCTCGACGAAGTCTCGTCCACAAAGCTACGCTTTCTCAAAAAGCCCTGCTTCGGGTCAAACAAAATGATCAACCTATGATCACAAAGATATAAGATCAAACAAATGATCATATCACAAATGATCAAACACTGATCATTTCACAGCAACACTCAGTATGCCACGTTACCAAATTGGGATATATCGCTGATAAATTTCAACTACATAACCTCTGAGCTCGTACGTCTCAGAGAAGGGTGTTAAGCTAAGAGAATAAATTCTCCGCCACCAACAGAAATGTATTTGAAAGAAATCAGCTTTATATCTCAAATTGTAACGTCAGACACACAATCCATACAAGTCTGTTCCGGGATCGAACAGAACCGAAGGCACTTCTCACGAAGCCCTTGCATATCCGGATAATTTTCAATCACGTCAGGACTTCCCGTCACTCAGGGTGATAAAACCTCTAAATCGAAGATCAGTCGATGTAGAGTAACTCGACGGTAATCCTTCCATTTTCAAAAATATCTGGTCTTCAACACCGGTCTTCGAATGCAATTCATAACGACGTATCACATATTCGGAATGGGTTATACGACCCCATGGTCCTTTCCCGGCTAACCCGAATAGTGAGCGATTATTCAAAAATAAGTGTGGCATTCAAATTCATCCAATTCACAACAAATACCTATCTAAAGGTAATTATCGATAGTCGGTTATTTAACTATCAATAAAGATGCGCAACATCATCAGATTCCAAATAATTTTCCAAATTATTTCATCTTTCAAAGTATCTTTACTAGATATAAAATTCCCACACTTTAAAAATAAATCAACGTTTATTTTTAAACAGATTCCCTTTCTTTTATAAATTCCATATTGAATTTATAATTTCAAAATATCTACAGATATACGATTTTCAAATCGTTTTCAAATATTCACTTTCGATTTATCTTTAAGAAGATAAATCTCAAAAAAAAACGTTCATTTCATATTGGAAAAGCAATTCCATACTTATTTAATAACAAGTATTTCACAATCATTTATTTTCAACACTTGGAAAATATTCGATATACTTAAATCAAATTAAGTATATATTTCATTCTTTAAGGAAATCTATTTTCTATAACATCATTTTGAGTCAAAACGAATGTTATGTAAAACATCGTTACGACGACTCAAAAATCACTAGTATAGGGATTCGGATTTAGATAGATATATAAATCCCAATACTACATCAAAACATTTCCTTTCGGAAATCATTTACTATAACAACAGTGTTATAGTCCACCATTTCCTTAAATTTCTCGAAAACGTCTATTTCAGCAAGAACTGCGGAAATCTCTGCTTTCGATTTATAATACATTTTTAAAACATCTTTAAAATGTTTAACTTCATTTTTAATATCCCTTTTCCAAAACTATCCATTTTACTTAACGATATATTCACTATCCAAAATCGTGAATATACTTCAATAATTACATTTCAATCTTTTCTACACGTTTTATTTCAATAATAATTCGCTATCCAAAATCGCGAATATATCTCCTTTGATAATCTTCTATATTTAATTTATCAAATTCAATCGATTGGTTTCCGAATTTATAAAATAACGTTTATAAATTCCATTTTCTATTTTCTATAACAATTCCGGTTTATAAATCTCATTTTATTAACTTCAAAAATCCGCTTATAAGAATAAGTGATTTCGGATTTATAAAACACGTTTATAAATCACATTTGTACTTTTATAACGATTTCAACTTATAAAATCATTTCATTTTGCAATTTCTATTTATATCCCATCTAAGTGCAAAAGTCAAATTTATAAGTAAATTTCTTATAAATCTTTTATTCTACAATATCTATTTACTTTATAATTTCACGTTATAAATCTATTAATTTCATTCACTTATGAAATCCATTTATACTTCTTCCTAACACTTATAAAAATTCGTTTTATAAGTCCAATATTTTGATTTACAAAAATATCAATTTTTATAAATCTTTCTATACAAATCGTTTATAGTTATTCAAAAATCCCAACTTAAACCATTTTATAAATAAATCGACTTTTATTTCAAAAATCACCTTACGGTCATAATTCACAAAAATCTTAACTTTTATAACTTCAAAATTCTAGACGTTTATTTTTCTGAAATAAATCAATTCAAAAATTCGATAAACGTCTACTTTTCAAAAATCACTTTAAAATCCTTTTTAAAATAAAAGTCGTTATTTTTACATTTCAAAACTGAATCCGATGATGCAACAGCATCAATCAGTCCATCACAACAGTCAATATCATATATCATCATATGATAACAGAATATATCAAAATATCTGAAAATAATCAATACGGTGAGGAATCCAGTTGGATCCCTCCAACCTGTTTCCCTGCATCCAAAAACGTCAGCACAATACCAATTCCGCTCCAGTACGGAATTATCGCGGTATATAGGTTTTTATAAATCCGCTTACTAACGGCGCAATAGGGTCTCATCCGCTATACGAGGCGGGAATCAATCAATCCAGTATATACATATGCCAATATGTATATACTGCTATATATATAGATATATCCTAAAATATCTAATATCAACAATCCAATAACAATCATCAATCAATAATAACTGTAAATTCAAATTTCCTTCGAGTGAGAAAATCTCACCTTAGCATTTAAATTTGCCATCCACTTTTCCATCTTGACTCGATTTCTTGATTTATACCTTGTATAAATATTTATATACAATTGATTAATATTCGAACCAATTAAATAACCAATCTCCGTTTTTTAATTGTTTAAATTAACTGATAGTTCGCTCTAAACCAATTCCTAAATAAATAAATTTCATTTAACCACCATTTAAATTTCTTCAAACCCATTTCCCTTTATAAATTTATTTAACTAAAATTTAACTTAAACAATTTTAAATTTCTAAAATTATTTGTATTTGATAGTTTAACTAACTAATGATTTGTTTCTAATAAATTCCCCTTTTATAAATAAATTTCTTTCTTTTGAATAGTTATCTATATATATATATCACACGTTACAATTTAAACACATTTAAAATTTACTGTTATGTTTCAACACAAAATAAATTTCCTGTATGTATTTATATGTTTTACTGTAACTATATTATCAATGCACCAATTTATCTAAATTAAAACAAAATTAAAATAGTTTACTGTAAAAGAAAACTTCATTGTATATTCACATACCCATAGACTTCGAATTGAACCCAAGCAAATCGAACAGCTTCCAAATCGAGAACACCCAAATCGAACAATGCTACTCGACTGATACACCTAGCTCCACGCGATAATGATCGAAGCCAAAGCCTCATTGTCGATTTTCCAGCTACACGCCGTCGCGATGGACCCACCTCGCGCCGCTCGCCTCACCGCGAACGCCTGCTCTACTTCGATCGCGAGCCACCGCCGCCTCCTGCTCGACTTCGACCTCACTCGTGCCGCCGAGAATACCTCCAGTTCCACACGCGACGCTTGCCTTCCCCGGTTGCCAACGAGTACGCCATCACTTCTTCGCGGCTAGTGGATCGCCGTACTCGAGCTCGTGCTCGTCCAAACCGTGACGACGTCGCGTTAATCCCCCCCAGCTACACGAGCACGCGAGCACGCCTTCGATTTTGATTTTATTCGTTCGTTTTTTTTTATTTGAACGAGGGGATTGGGGATGAGAGTTTTGTTTATCTGAGAATGAGGGAGATCGGTCATTGTTTTAAATTTGAACGAATGAAGATTTTTTTTTCTCTTGGCCATTTGATTTGTTTTGAACGAGAAAGAGGGGTACTTGAAAACGAAAAGCAGCATGCTTTACACGATCACCTTCGTGATTTACTGCGTGATTAAAGGAGGGTAACGTGCTGAGGTGACCGATTACAATTTAAAATTTTAAATTAAAAATCAAATTCGATTTAAAACTTCAACGCGTTTTGTAACCATACGGTCACAAAACAACTCCGAAAAATATGAAATTGGAAATCCAGTAATAATTCGATATTACGGACCCAATGGGACTGGTTTCGTCGAATTCCGAGACTGTTTGAAAATTGACTATTTTTAAATATCGATTCGAACAATAAAATTTCAAAACTGAACGAAACACTTTCAATTTCAATTCTGAAAGTTCTATTACCTCCAGAATTATCAATATGAATTTTAAAAGCTTTTGAAATATTTTTCTTCAGCTAAAAATAGAAGATTCAAATTTTTATTCGACTATCAATAGATTAAATTTTATAATTTAATCGTCAGCTTCAAATTTAAATCGGGGATTCAAATTAAATCATCGTTCAAATATTTAAAATTAATTAAATATTCTCAATTTAATTTGGTCAAAATTCTGGGTCGTTACAGACTTCCCTCCTTAAAAGAATTTCGTCCTCGAAATTACAAGTTAGGAAAAATGGTCCTTAACTCGTCTACTCTTTTTCACATTCAATAGTTTTATCAATTTATCAAAACAATCTTCCTACTAAAGATTCGTTATCATTCCAACTATCTTTCTAACTTCAATTATAGGTTTCAAACAACACAGCTTTACTTCAAAATTCAAATTTAAATTCAAATTCAAATTTAAACTTTCAAAATTTTCTCAAAAATTTACTAACGCCCTAAATTTCCGAAAAATTTCGCCAGCGTCTCCTTTGCGCGGCTAATACGGTACGACTACAAAACGTCCCTACGGACTCTCAGATATCAAAAAGAAAAAGAAAAAGCCAAGCGGCTAGAGAGAAATCATCAAAAACTCATATTAAAACTCAAATACGTACCTTTTGTCGAGCAATTCAAATTATCTGTGAAATCAAATTCAATTTCCTTTATACCTGTATATCTACTAGCCATAATATCTAGTTATAACATTCAAACATTTTGCAAATTTGATTACAATTTTCAATATAAACTGCTTATATCATTTACTTCACTGTTGAAGTTATATATCCATTACGATTCAATTTTACATTTCAAATTTCATTTGAATTCAATTCACAATTTCAATTCAATTTGAATTCTATTTAACTTCTGAATATTGAATTTATCATTTATCTTTCATTCATAACCGCACTATTTTAAATTAGTTTCATCTACTAATTCATTCGTCTTCAATTTGAATTTCATTCCAATCAGATTTCAAATATTCTATAAGTTATCAACTTATTTACATCTTGATTTATACAATCATTTATACATTCACATACTAATTTCATTCCATTAGAATTCTATTTTCAATTATAAATTCATATTCACAATTTCATTCCATCCTGAATTTTATCTTCAATTATCCTTTTTGAATTCTATTTTCATTTGTAAATCATATTTACAATTCATATTCATAATTTTTTATTCATATATGAATTCACCTCTTTATATTTCAATTCATATCTATAGATTTCATTTGTTAATGAACTTTAATTCCAATCACAATTACATAATTTACATTAACAATTTCTATTTGTATAAGTTATCAATTCAATCATATTCCATAAATATTCTTATACAGTATCCCAGAGTCTTTTCAACCTTTCAAAACCATTTTGGAAACAATTCAAATTATCCTTTGAATTTCAAAAACAAAACCCAAATTTTCAAACAACCTCCATTTAAAACCATTTGGCAGCAATTCCTCTTTTGGAAACCCGAAAATGAACACCGGTGATGCCATGGTCATCATCGGAATTATTTTCCAGCGACCGAAAAGAGTTTAGAGCTTTTCATCTCTTCAGAACATTTTTTTTCAAAACCTTTGAAATTCATTTTCAAATCCAAAAAGATTTAAACTTTCCAAATCTCCAAAATTTTCAAATTCTTTTCAAAACTTTTTCCAAAAACTTCCCTGGAATCCTGTTTTAAATTACAATTCACATTTATAATTTATATTCTCAAATTTCATTTGTATATGGATTTATTTCTTTATCTTTGGAGTTACAACTTCAATTTTCTTATTCAGTTTCAATAGTAATGATAACATTTCAATATCATCACTTTCCTAACAACCAAACATCCATATCCTATAGTAATTCATAGAAAATCGTTTCTTTTCTATACAAAAATAGCTTTGGGTAAAATTATTTCATTTACCCTATTTAAACAATACTGTGCCGAATTGTTCTATTCGAGTGTTTAGAGATCCCTATCAATGATCGTTAATTACTCGTATTGACCAGAATCCATATACCACTCAATAAATCAATCATCACAATATAAAACAAATTTTTTTTTTTTATATTCAATAACAAATACGCGCTCATATCTATTATTACACTCAACTCATTCTAGAGTACTACTGACTCTATCTCTAATGAGTAACACCCAACAGAGCAGGGTTGTCGCTTAACCATATGCTCTGATACCAAATGTCACATCCCGAAAATTTTCGACTTTCGAAAATTCAACATCGATACTCACTTTATCGACTGCCGAGAAATCGAATGCCGGAAACCCGAAAAGTTATGGTTTTAGGAAAGAAGAAAAAGGTAGAAGAAGAAGATAGAAGAAAAAGAAAGAAGAACAACAACAGAACAAGAGCAGAAACAGAAAACAATATCAGAATCTTACACATCGCAGCAGAACAATATATAATAGATAAATGAATAATCTTTAAAACAAAGAACTATATCATTTTATACATACATCAATCATCAGAGTCAATATACAACAATGGACAGTTATATAACTTGTCCTAATACAGAATACACAGCGGAATAAATACTATCAGATACAAATACTACGTCTCGCCATCCAGCTTATCTCCAAAGCTCCAGAATATCCAGGATATCCTGATAATATAACTCTAGGCTGCCCGTGTGGAAATTGGTGGGCACCCAGAGTTTAGAAGGGAACAATAAACTCCGAGTCAGTCATGGTGACTGGTGTGAGATCGTAAAACAGTTTATCTTTAAATTAAACAACAGGAATATTTTTAAAGTCAATTCGCAATGCTTTTGGAAAATGAAACTACCATAAGACCTCCCACCACACACACAATGCAAACGCAGAATTGGAGGAGATTTCTTCTTATGATAGTCAAAGATGCTTACTACGCAAAAATCAAATTATTTTTTGATATTATTATTAGTGCATAGTGTAGAAAACATTTCGAAAGTATAATATTAATCTTAGCCAGCATAGGCATTCCGCACTTATGCCTACTATAGCTACCATCCAAACAGTGGTGACCACCATAAGTGAATGATAGGTTCTACAACTAAAACCGTACAAGTGTCGTATTGTTTCTTTGGATTTCCAACAAATGGTCAGGCTAAGGAACTTCCTATCCACGATGGGTACGTCCCTGGAATAGACGACCCGAGAACCTAACCGGATCTCTGCCAACACAAGGCCGGGTTACCTCTGCAAAAATAGGTAACTACTGACACGCGTATGCCATCCCCCGATCGTCACCGATCTTCCCGAGGATCCCCGATTCGCAACAAACCACATAGATAATAATAATGCAGTAACCACAGAGGTTAAGTATCTGGGCTCCATACCATGATACCACCTTTATCCAGAAGGAATGACATACACTAAGGGGCGCTACTCCCTAGAACCTTGCTGCATCCTTCCTGTTTCGACCATTTCCGGGGTGTGAGGCTCGACGAAGTCTCGTCCACAAAGCTACGCTTTCTCAAAAAGCCCTGCTTCGGGTCAAACAAAATGATCAACCTATGATCACAAAGATATAAGATCAAACAAATGATCATATCACAAATGATCAAACACTGATCATTTCACAGCAACACTCAGTATGCCACGTTACCAAATTGGGATATATCGCTGATAAATTTCAACTACATAACCTCTGAGCTCATACGTCTCAGAGAAGGGTGTTAAGCTAAGAGAATAAATTCTCCGCCACCAACAGAAATGTATTTGAAAGAAATCAGCTTTATATCTCAAATTGTAACGTCAGACACACAATCCATACAAGTCTGTTCCGGGATCGAACAGAACCGAAGGCACTTCTCACGAAGCCCTTGCATATCCGGATAATTTTCAATCACGTCTGTAACGACCCGACTTTCCAGTCCCGGAAAATCGAACCATTTGACTTAAAGAAGAAGAGGCAGAAGAAGAAAGTAGGAAGACAACATCAGAATCTAGCCATCGCAGCGGAATAAAATATAATATATATTAACAGATCTTTACACAAATCAAAACTATATCAGTTTTATACAATATATCATCAGAGTATACACCAGAGAACACATAACATACAACTGGACAATAACCATATCATGTCCTCAATACAACAGAGTACAACAATCAACACAGCGGAATATATATATATATAAACAAGTACGGGAGATACGTCTCGCCATCCAGCTCATCTCCTGAGCTCCACAGCATCATATCCTGTAACCTATAATACTCGGTCTGACCCGAGCATCATATAAAACAATACCCGAGTCAGTCTGGAATACCAGCGTGAGAAAATCACACACAATTGATTATTAAAGTTTCAAAAATCCTTTTGAAAATAAAAGCATCTCGTAAGACCACGCCACAAATAAACATGTCGGGTTTTTACCTTACGATAGCTAAAACACTTTTTATAAAAATCCTCTGATATTATAATAGTGTCTATTCACAAATACTTATTAAAATAGCCGAAATTGTTACATCTATTAAATTCCGGCATACTAGCCACAAAGTGGGTAATACAAACAAAACTCGTACAAGGCACGTAGGGAGAATGGATTTCCAACGAATGACTAGGCACTGGGGTACCACCTGTCACAGTACGTGGCCTAGATCACAGTACCGAGGAGTACGCCCGCTCCCCTGCAACACAAGGCCGGAATCATCCCTTACTGGATAATTCCAAATAAAATCACCCCACGGTTGGGATCAGCAACCGCACCACTAAGCCGAAATAAAAGGGACATCTAGACAGGGATGACTTTACTCTCAAGTGGGGGCTACCCACGAAGCCTTGCTGCATAACCCCTGATTTTCAGTCATTCCCGGTTGATGAGGCTTGAGGCTAAACGATACCTTTATAGCACATATCCCTTAGAATGCCCATCGTCCACCTGACGATGTCACGTAAGCATTCGTCCATACAAGTCCGTCCCGGGTCCGAACGGAACCGAAGGCACTATTCCTACTACATCCATTTTGGAAATATCCTCAGGATTAGTAGCGACTAGCCCTTGCACTTCACTGCTCCATCTTCGACTCCGAACACGTTACACGAAACGTACAAACCGGATCGAAGTGGTATTCGAGTCTCCAAACCTAGAATCCCGGTATACGGAAACCCGATCCCGGTCTCTTCGAAACGATCAGCGCATTTGGCCAATATTGATAGTCGGTTATTTAACTATCAATTAACATCCACAAGCAACCATCACACAATAAATAATTTCCCACATTATTTATTTGCCCAAATATCTTTCCAAGATATATTTCCAAATTTTCAAAGCTCATATGAAAACCATTTCAAACAGTTTCCGCTTACGGAATACATTTTCCAAATAATTATTTCCACTGAATCACCAAGTACAAAATACTTTTAATTTTAAAATAATTTAAAAACACCAAATATATTTTATAACATTGAAATTTTAAAACTACTTTAATACTTTATCAAAATATATATTTTAAGAATATTTAAAATTAAATCACTTTATAAATATAAGCTGACTTCCTCTTTAAAACATAATACCAAATTACTTTTTATATAATTACTACATTAATAGATTTTTGAAACTACTTACTTTAAAAAGTTAACCTTTAAAAATAATCAATTTTCTAAAACATGCTTTTTAAAACATATTAAAACTTTTAACTTATATTTAAAACTACCTTGAAAACGTACTTGGCTATCCAGAGAAATACACTTCTCATTTCCATCCTTTAAAAATAAATCAACATTTATTTTAAACCAATTCACATCCCTTTATAAATTCCCACCTTGAATTTATATTTTCTAATATCCACTGATATTTTATTTTACTTTATAAACCCAGTTTATAAATTCCAAAATCTCATTTCTCTTCTAAAATTCCAATTTTAAACAACTAAATCAATTTCCAATTGATTTCCCAATTTACTCTACTTACTTTGAAATAAATTTCCTTTGCTACTTCATTTATTCCAAAATACATTAACCTTTAGATTTTATTCCTTATTACGAGTTAAACCCCTTTTTACCAATATCAAATACAGATTTCCAAAACTCCTTATTTATTCTTTAATTAACTTTAATCCTTAATTTCAAAAATAACTTCTTTTATTCTTCAAATAATATCACTTAAGTATAAAATTTATTATCCCTTGTAGATTCAAAATCCCCTTATTTCATATTTGTTAAAATTCCAAATCACCTTATTTTTATTTCAATTCGTTATAAATTTTATCCCAATTCCTCGAATTATTTTACTTAAACTTTTATTCCTTTATTTCTTTTCAAAAATTCAATTCCATAGATTTTATAATTTATTATACTGGACAATCCAAATCAACCACATCATCCAATATAAAATCATCCCATGATATCAAATATTTAGAACACAGAATATTAAATAAATCTAATAATTTTGAGGAATCCAGTTGGATCCCTCCAACCTGTTTCCCTGCATCCACAGACGTTAGCACAATATAAAATACCAATTCCACTTCAAGGTGGAATATCGCGGTATATGGGATTTATATAAAATCATCCGCTATTATGCGGGGCATAGGGTCTCATCCGCTATACAATGCGGGAATATCAACAATTCCAATATATACATATGCCAATATGTATATATTGCTATATACTACTATATATAATATAGCACATCCAAATCAATTCACCCATTCAATCAATTATTTAAATTTAACCATTTAAATTTAAATTCAACTGAGTGAGATTAACTCACCTTTGCTTTTATTTGCAATCCACCCAAACCAGTTTGTTTTCTTCCCAGATTTCAACCTTGAACAAACATTTTATAAATTATTAATATATACACGAATTAATTGGACGAGCAATTCCCATAGATTTAATCAGGGAATTATTTAATTTAAAACTAATTTTCGAAAAGCAAATAAGTTTATTAGTCACATTAATCACGAATATACATTATTAAAATAAACTAGTGGATTTCCCTTACTAAACTGTATATAAAAATAATTTATAAAAGCTTCAAAATCTAACTTTTATATATACTTCCTTATATCCCAAAATCTTATGCATGTTTATAATTTCCGCTTGAGACTTATATACATATGTTCAAATAAAAATTGTTACTTTATATACTAACTGTAATAAGTTCTGCTTTCTGAATATATCTGGCTTTACCTATATATATACATTTACCGTTTAAATTAAAAATATATTAGCAGATAAATATATGTACATATATATTTATATTATATACAGTTTTCTTCCCTGCAATTATCAATAATCTTTCCTTACTGTACTTATATACATAGATATCTATATTATTATTTCTTCCAAGCTTTTATCTATATAACTAATTTCTGTTTACTGTAAAATTATATATACATAGATATATATATATATTAAATTAGAAAGGGAATTATCTCTGCTTATAATTTAAACTGGAAAGGAAGAAGATGATATACCCACTGCCTTCTGTGTCGCGAATCCCAAAATTCAATGCGAAACCCAAATCGAAGCTCCCTTTCGTGACCATCACCACTGTCCTCGAGTTGCCCCACACGTATCGACCCAAAATCGCGATCGATGCTGAACCGACTGGCCACGAATCACCACAGCTCGCTATGAACAGCATTCCTCCCCTAAATCTCGTCAAACCCAATCCTCTTGAACCTCTCAATCGCGACCTCCTCTTCATCGTGCCGCCCGTAGCCTCGACTTCCCCCTACAACACTCACCATCGATCCAAATTGCAGTCCCTCGAGTCACGCTCGACGCCGCAGCCATCGCGACTAAGTCGCGTTTGATAATGGCAGCCATAATTTTCTTTTCTTTTTTTTTTTTGAAGGGAACGAGGTCGAATACGGCTTCAATTTGGGATTTCTATGTTCGCCATTTTTTTTCGATTTTTAATCTCGTTTGTTTAAACAGAGGAAGCGGCCTCCTTTTGAATTTTTAACGAAAATGAATTTCTTTCTGTTGATTCTTCTCGGCCATTATTAATTTTGAACGAAGTGATTTCTTCTTCGAAAAGCTTTGAACCAGATATTATTGAACGAGTCTGCACTTAAAGAAAGAACAGAGGGACAGAAAAGATGTTTCGCGTGAAAAATTGTTTCTGCGTGTCGGCTACAACAGAGATAGGTTGGCTATAGAGAATACAGGGTGACCTGATGTAATGGATTTACAAATTTATATAATTTTTTTTTTTTAATTGAATTTTCGATAGAATTTCAACGCGTTTGTGTATCGTACGCTCACCCAACAACTCCAATTGCTACGAAAATTGAAATCCGATAATAATTCAATATTACGGATCCAATGGAACTGGTTTCGTCGAATTCCGAGACTGTGCCTCGGAAGGCTATTTTTAAATTCAATTCAAACAGTATAAATTTTTAAAACTGAACAAAACGCTTTGAAATTCAATTTTAAAAGTTTCATCACCTTCAATATTAACAATATAAATTTTCTGAACCTTTAAACTATTTTTAACAGGCTCAAAACTCAGGATTCTCTATTTTACGCTATTTTCGATTGTTTAATTCAATAATCTATCATCCAATAAATACTGTATATTTGAAATTAAAGTTAAAATTTAACCTTCGAATATTTAAAATAAATTAAATATTCCCATTTCAAATATACAAAAATTCCGGGTCGTCACATTCCTTCCCCCTTAAAAGAATTTCGTCCCCGAAATTACTAGTTAGGAAGAATGTCCCATATCCCGTTAGCTATTTCCCAAATTCAAACAGTTTAACAATACCCAAACAATCTTTTATTAATGATACACTAATCATCTTTTAACTTTCCAAACTTATTCCTAAGTTCCAACCCATACCACCTACTTATCCATTCAAATTTAAATTTGAATTCAAATTTTGAATTATCAAAATTTTCCAAAATTTTCTAACTCCCTAAATTTCCGAAAAATTTCGCCAGCGTCTCCTTTGCGCGGCTAGCTCGGTACTACTACAAAATGGCTCTACGGCCTCCCAATCTCAAAAAGAAAACAAAAAGCCAAGTGGCTGGATCAAAACCCAATCAAATTTCATATAGAAATTCAAATACATACCTTTTGTCGGGCCATTAAATTTATCTTTTAAAATCAAAATCCCAATCTATCCGTTGCTTTTATACACCTGTATATCCTACTAAGCAATAATATTCAATCACAATTCCAAAGTCATTTTATACTTTTCTTTACAAATTTTCAATATTTGCTTTACTTAAGCCCGTCCGATGCACATATATCACCCGTACGCAATATCACATTCGATCGCTCAATCGATCACACAATTTCACTTCCGAACTAGTATCGTCCCCCCGACTTCCTAGTGCGGACTCAGATCTGGTTTCTTGATCAGAAATCGTCATTCTCCTTGCATAGCCACAAACTATGATAGAGAATATCCAGAATCAATCAACAATCCATATCCAGGCTCGCCGTTGAAAATCGAGTGAAAAATCCTAATTCGGATCGATAAAACTATCTCGAAATTCTGTGTTCGAATCCGGATCAAATAGCTATGCGAATAAATAATATACGTACACCTTACGTATAAATTCCAATTGATTATCAGTTATATCAATTCTCCTTTATTCACATTCCTTTTTGATTGTTATCCCCTTATTCACAACTATCCCATTTCACAACTTCAGTTTCACCTTAATTCAATTATTCACTTAGCATACTTTCAGTACCACATTTTCTTAAGAATTCACTATTCATTTCTTAAGTTTAAGATAAACATTTTACATACTGCTTATACATATTTTCACTTCACTATTGAAGTTCCTATCCATTTCTATCCACTTTTGCGTTTACATTTCCACTTGAATTCAATTTATCTTCCACTTTGAATATTGAATTAGTTGCACTTACTAATTAATTTAAATCTCAATTAAAAGTTTGTTTGCAAGCTTTACTTTCGTTAGTTTCTTCGATTTCACTTACTTTACTTTCACATTTTAAATAGATTTCAATACTCAGTTTCAACCTTATTTGTTTAACAAATTTTAATTCATTTGTTTAGTGAAAATTTCCAAAAAAATTTCAAAAATTTTCTAACTCCCAAAATTTACGGAAAATTTTGGCAAAGTCTCCCTTGTACGGAGGGACTTCTGCGATATCGCAGGATGCACAAATATATATATATATACATCGGCCTCAGGCCGGAAATCACAATATATATCAATATATGCAGTTCATATCTCCTATTTTGAATTTTTTTTTTTTTTTTTTTGCGTAAGCGTACCTTATTTTAGCATTTTAAAGCAAGCAGTTATTTATTTTAGCATGTTGTGCCATCAGATTCAGCCAACCGGCTTCCCTGAACCTGTACTAACTCAATTACAACATGTAAGTGCCACATATCCAAAGTTTATTTACATTTCACTAAAATTTAAATTGCTAAAACATGGATTCAACAAACAATGCATGCTATATACTTCCATAAGTGAATTTATAAGGTTCCAACACAAATTTAAATGCTTTCAATTCATTCACCCACCATCACTTTCAATACATTCTTATTTCGTTCCATTTAAATGGTTTACACTTCATTGCTTATATTCAATTCACCTTTAACCCAAACAAACCCATATTCATTTTAAATGATTCCAAAAATCAATTTATTTACTTTTATCAATCAATTCCATTTTATTCTACTAATTTAATTCAATTAGTACTCATTCAATCCATTTCAAACTTATTTCACATTTCTATTTACTTTCGACTGATTATTTCAATAATAAAGCCACTTCACTTTATTTCTACTCACTAGAATTTTATTTGCAATACAAATCATTCTTATTTTAATTCAATTCCATTCAACAGCAATTCATTTTTAATTCACTTGCTATTTCAAGTTAGGTTTACATTTATAACTCAAGCTTCACTTTAAAATTTTATCACTTATTCACGATTCAAATTTTAATTAACCAATTCGAGTTTCATTTCCATATTCCATTAATTAATCAAATAATTTACTCTAACTTTACCCAATATTTGATTTTTATCCATTTCCCAAAATACAAAACAATTTTATTTTGGCTTATTTATCCCACTTCTAAATTTATAAGTCACAACTTCTTTATATCCATACATCCATTTTATTACAATTCAATTTTGTAAGTTTCTATAAGTTCCCCAATTTACTTACCCTCTATTTGTTTACTTCTCTTAATTTACTACAAATAAATTAGCTTATATTCTAACTTATTTTCATTTCCTTACTTACTTCAAATTTTGTAAGTGTCCAAAATTTATTCATTATCCCATAAACATTTTAAATAAAGTTCCAGAGCTTTACAAATTTTCAAAATTTCAAAATTCCCTTTGAAATCAACTATATCCCAAAATTCTTTGGCAATTCAACTATTCCTTTGAATTTTCAAAACCAAATCCAGTTCGAAAACAAATCCCATTTCAAACAACTCGGTAGCAATTTCTCTCCTAGAAACTCGAAAATGAACATCGATGATGTTGCAGTCATCACCGAAGTTATTTTCCAGCGACCGAAAGAGAGTTAAATGCTTTTATCTCTTTAAAATCCCTCCAAATATTTTTAAATCCCAAATCTCTCCAGATTTCAAATCCAATTCAAAATATTTCCGAAATAATGTCACCATTATTTCTCCAAACCCCTTTGAAAACCATTTCCAACTCAAAGGAATTTTAATCTTCACAAAATTCCAAATTTAAAACCCATCCAGTTTTATATCCATCGTTACTCTGGAATTTTATCTCATTCCAATTTTAAATATTTCTCTAGGACTTCATCTTAATTTCCATTATATATGACATTTAGTTTACATTTACATATCTCGTTTGTATATGAAGTTTATTTCAACTTATAAATTACATTTATAATTTATATTCTCAAATTTTATTTTATTATAAAATTTTATTCTTTACTTTGGTTATAAATTTCAATTTCTAGTTAAGTTTCCATATAATAATGATAATAATTCCCTATTATCACTTCTAACATCCAAACAACCATATATATATTAACTAGAAATAGTTTGCAAAACCTTTCTTTTTATACAAAAATAATTTGGGTAAAATTATTTCATTTACCCTACTTTAAAACAATACTGTGTTGAATTGTTCTATTCAAGTGTTTAGAGATTCCTATCAATGTTGTGGCGTCCCACACATCGACCAGAATCCATAAACTACTCAATAAACCAGCCAACACAGTATAAAACCATTTTATATTCACTAACAAATACGCGCTCATATTTATTTATACACTCAAAATTCCCACCAGAGCCAAGGTTATCGCTAGCCTAAGCTCTGATACCACTGTAACGACCCGACTTTCCAGTCCCGGAAAATCGAACCATTTGACTTAAAGAAGAAGAGGCAGAAGAAGAAAGTAGGAAGACAACATCAGAATCTAGCCATCGCAGCGGAATAAAATATAATATATATTAACAGATCTTTACACAAATCAAAACTATATCAGTTTTATACAATATATCATCAGAGTATACACCAGAGAACACATAACATACAACTGGACAATAACCATATCATGTCCTCAATACAACAGAGTACAACAATCAACACAGCGGAATATATATATATATAAACAAGTACGGGAGATACGTCTCGCCATCCAGCTCATCTCCTGAGCTCCACAGCATCATATCCTGTAACCTATAATACTCGGTCTGACCCGAGCATCATATAAAACAATACCCGAGTCAGTCTGGAATACCAGCGTGAGAAAATCACACACAATTGATTATTAAAGTTTCAAAAATCCTTTTGAAAATAAAAGCATCTCGTAAGACCACGCCACAAATAAACATGTCGGGTTTTTACCTTACGATAGCTAAAACACTTTTTATAAAAATCCTCTGATATTATAATAGTGTCTATTCACAAATACTTATTAAAATAGCCGAAATTGTTACATCTATTAAATTCCGGCATACTAGCCACAAAGTGGGTAATACAAACAAAACTCGTACAAGGCACGTAGGGAGAATGGATTTCCAACGAATGACTAGGCACTGGGGTACCACCTGTCACAGTACGTGGCCTAGATCACAGTACCGAGGAGTACGCCCGCTCCCCTGCAACACAAGGCCGGAATCATCCCTTACTGGATAATTCCAAATAAAATCACCCCACGGTTGGGATCAGCAACCGCACCACTAAGCCGAAATAAAAGGGACATCTAGACAGGGATGACTTTACTCTCAAGTGGGGGCTACCCACGAAGCCTTGCTGCATAACCCCTGATTTTCAGTCATTCCCGGTTGATGAGGCTTGAGGCTAAACGATACCTTTATAGCACATATCCCTTAGAATGCCCATCGTCCACCTGACGATGTCACGTAAGCATTCGTCCATACAAGTCCGTCCCGGGTCCGAACGGAACCGAAGGCACTATTCCTACTACATCCATTTTGGAAATATCCTCAGGATTAGTAGCGACTAGCCCTTGCACTTCACTGCTCCATCTTCGACTCCGAACACGTTACACGAAACGTACAAACCGGATCGAAGTGGTATTCGAGTCTCCAAACCTAGAATCCCGGTATACGGAAACCCGATCCCGGTCTCTTCGAAACGATCAGCGCATTTGGCCAATATTGATAGTCGGTTATTTAACTATCAATTAACATCCACAAGCAACCATCACACAATAAATAATTTCCCACATTATTTATTTGCCCAAATATCTTTCCAAGATATATTTCCAAATTTTCAAAGCTCATATGAAAACCATTTCAAACAGTTTCCGCTTACGGAATACATTTTCCAAATAATTATTTCCACTGAATCACCAAGTACAAAATACTTTTAATTTTAAAATAATTTAAAAACACCAAATATATTTTATAACATTGAAATTTTAAAACTACTTTAATACTTTATCAAAATATATATTTTAAGAATATTTAAAATTAAATCACTTTATAAATATAAGCTGACTTCCTCTTTAAAACATAATACCAAATTACTTTTTATATAATTACTACATTAATAGATTTTTGAAACTACTTACTTTAAAAAGTTAACCTTTAAAAATAATCAATTTTCTAAAACATGCTTTTTAAAACATATTAAAACTTTTAACTTATATTTAAAACTACCTTGAAAACGTACTTGGCTATCCAGAGAAATACACTTCTCATTTCCATCCTTTAAAAATAAATCAACATTTATTTTAAACCAATTCACATCCCTTTATAAATTCCCACCTTGAATTTATATTTTCTAATATCCACTGATATTTTATTTTACTTTATAAACCCAGTTTATAAATTCCAAAATCTCATTTCTCTTCTAAAATTCCAATTTTAAACAACTAAATCAATTTCCAATTGATTTCCCAATTTACTCTACTTACTTTGAAATAAATTTCCTTTGCTACTTCATTTATTCCAAAATACATTAACCTTTAGATTTTATTCCTTATTACGAGTTAAACCCCTTTTTACCAATATCAAATACAGATTTCCAAAACTCCTTATTTATTCTTTAATTAACTTTAATCCTTAATTTCAAAAATAACTTCTTTTATTCTTCAAATAATATCACTTAAGTATAAAATTTATTATCCCTTGTAGATTCAAAATCCCCTTATTTCATATTTGTTAAAATTCCAAATCACCTTATTTTTATTTCAATTCGTTATAAATTTTATCCCAATTCCTCGAATTATTTTACTTAAACTTTTATTCCTTTATTTCTTTTCAAAAATTCAATTCCATAGATTTTATAATTTATTATACTGGACAATCCAAATCAACCACATCATCCAATATAAAATCATCCCATGATATCAAATATTCAGAACACAGAATATTAAATAAATCTAATAATTTTGAGGAATCCAGTTGGATCCCTCCAACCTGTTTCCCTGCATCCACAGACGTTAGCACAATATAAAATACCAATTCCACTTCAAGGTGGAATATCGCGGTATATGGGATTTATATAAAATCATCCGCTATTATGCGGGGCATAGGGTCTCATCCGCTATACAATGCGGGAATATCAACAATTCCAATATATACATATGCCAATATGTATATATTGCTATATACTACTATATATAATATAGCACATCCAAATCAATTCACCCATTCAATCAATTATTTAAATTTAACCATTTAAATTTAAATTCAACTGAGTGAGATTAACTCACCTTTGCTTTTATTTGCAATCCACCCAAACCAGTTTGTTTTCTTCCCAGATTTCAACCTTGAACAAACATTTTATAAATTATTAATATATACACGAATTAATTGGACGAGCAATTCCCATAGATTTAATCAGGGAATTATTTAATTTAAAACTAATTTTCGAAAAGCAAATAAGTTTATTAGTCACATTAATCACGAATATACATTATTAAAATAAACTAGTGGATTTCCCTTACTAAACTGTATATAAAAATAATTTATAAAAGCTTCAAAATCTAACTTTTATATATACTTCCTTATATCCCAAAATCTTATGCATGTTTATAATTTCCGCTTGAGACTTATATACATATGTTCAAATAAAAATTGTTACTTTATATACTAACTGTAATAAGTTCTGCTTTCTGAATATATCTGGCTTTACCTATATATATACATTTACCGTTTAAATTAAAAATATATTAGCAGATAAATATATGTACATATATATTTATATTATATACAGTTTTCTTCCCTGCAATTATCAATAATCTTTCCTTACTGTACTTATATACATAGATATCTATATTATTATTTCTTCCAAGCTTTTATCTATATAACTAATTTCTGTTTACTGTAAAATTATATATACATAGATATATATATATATTAAATTAGAAAGGGAATTATCTCTGCTTATAATTTAAACTGGAAAGGAAGAAGATGATATACCCACTGCCTTCTGTGTCGCGAATCCCAAAATTCAATGCGAAACCCAAATCGAAGCTCCCTTTCGTGACCATCACCACTGTCCTCGAGTTGCCCCACACGTATCGACCCAAAATCGCGATCGATGCTGAACCGACTGGCCACGAATCACCACAGCTCGCTATGAACAGCATTCCTCCCCTAAATCTCGTCAAACCCAATCCTCTTGAACCTCTCAATCGCGACCTCCTCTTCATCGTGCCGCCCGTAGCCTCGACTTCCCCCTACAACACTCACCATCGATCCAAATTGCAGTCCCTCGAGTCACGCTCGACGCCGCAGCCATCGCGACTAAGTCGCGTTTGATAATGGCAGCCATAATTTTCTTTTCTTTTTTTTTGAAGGGAACGAGGTCGAATACGGCTTCAATTTGGGATTTCTATGTTCGCCATTTTTTTTCGATTTTTAATCTCGTTTGTTTAAACAGAGGAAGCGGCCTCCTTTTGAATTTTTAACGAAAATGAATTTCTTTCTGTTGATTCTTCTCGGCCATTATTAATTTTGAACGAAGTGATTTCTTCTTCGAAAAGCTTTGAACCAGATATTATTGAACGAGTCTGCACTTAAAGAAAGAACAGAGGGACAGAAAAGATGTTTCGCGTGAAAAATTGTTTCTGCGTGTCGGCTACAACAGAGATAGGTTGGCTATAGAGAATACAGGGTGACCTGATGTAATGGATTTACAAATTTATATAAATTTTTTTTTTTAATTGAATTTTCGATAGAATTTCAACGCGTTTGTGTATCGTACGCTCACCCAACAACTCCAATTGCTACGAAAATTGAAATCCGATAATAATTCAATATTACGGATCCAATGGAACTGGTTTCGTCGAATTCCGAGACTGTGCCTCGGAAGGCTATTTTTAAATTCAATTCAAACAGTATAAATTTTTAAAACTGAACAAAACGCTTTGAAATTCAATTTTAAAAGTTTCATCACCTTCAATATTAACAATATAAATTTTCTGAACCTTTAAACTATTTTTAACAGGCTCAAAACTCAGGATTCTCTATTTTACGCTATTTTCGATTGTTTAATTCAATAATCTATCATCCAATAAATACTGTATATTTGAAATTAAAGTTAAAATTTAACCTTCGAATATTTAAAATAAATTAAATATTCCCATTTCAAATATACAAAAATTCCGGGTCGTCACATCAGGACTTCCCGTCACTCAGGGTGATAAAACCTCTAAATCGAAGATCAGTCGATGTAGAGTAACTCGACGGTAATCCTTCCATTTTCAAAAATATCCGGTCTTCAACACCGGTCTTCGAATGCAATTCATAACGACGTATCACATATTCGGAATGGGTTATACGACCCCATGGTCCTTTCCCAGCTAACCCGAATAGTGAGCGATTATTCAAAAATAAGTGTGGCATTCAAATTCATCCAATTCACAACAAATACCTATCTAAAGGTAATTATCGATAGTCGGTTATTTAACTATCAATAAAGATGCGCAACATCATCAGATTCCAAATAATTTTCCAAATTATTTCATCTTTCAAAGTATCTTTACTAGATATAAAATTCCCACACTTCAAAAATAAATCAACGTTTATTTTTAAACAGATTCCCTTTCTTTTATAAATTCCATATTGAATTTATAATTTCAAAATATCTACAGATATACGATTTTCAAATCGTTTTCAAATATTCACTTTCGATTTATCTTTAAGAAGATAAATCTCAAAAAAAAACGTTCATTTCATATTGGAAAAGCAATTCCATACTTATTTAATAACAAGTATTTCACAATCATTTATTTTCAACACTTGGAAAATATTCGATATACTTAAATCAAATTAAGTATATATTTCATTCTTTAAGGAAATCTATTTTCTATAACATCATTTTGAGTCAAAACGAATGTTATGTAAAACATCGTTACGACGACTCAAAAATCACTAGTATAGGGATTCGGATTTAGATAGATATATAAATCCCAATACTACATCAAAACATTTCCTTTCGGAAATCATTTACTATAACAACAGTGTTATAGTCCACCATTTCCTTAAATTTCTCGAAAACGTCTATTTCAGCAAGAACTGCGGAAATCTCTGCTTTCGATTTATAATACATTTTTAAAACATCTTTAAAATGTTTAACTTCATTTTTAATATCCCTTTTCCAAAACTATCCATTTTACTTAACGATATATTCACTATCCAAAATCGTGAATATACTTCAATAATTACATTTCAATCTTTTCTACACGTTTTATTTCAATAATAATTCGCTATCCAAAATCGCGAATATATCTCCTTTGATAATCTTCTATATTTAATTTATCAAATTCAATTGATTGGTTTCCGAATTTATAAAATAACGTTTATAAATTCCATTTTCTATTTTCTATAACAATTCCGGTTTATAAATCTCATTTTATTAACTTCAAAAATCCGCTTATAAGAATAAGTGATTTCGGATTTATAAAACACGTTTATAAATCACATTTGTACTTTTATAACGATTTCAACTTATAAAATCATTTCATTTTGCAATTTCTATTTATATCCCATCTAAGTGCAAAAGTCAAATTTATAAGTAAATTTCTTATAAATCTTTTATTCTACAATATCTATTTACTTTATAATTTCACGTTATAAATCTATTAATTTCATTCACTTATGAAATCCATTTATACTTCTTCCTAACACTTATAAAAATTCGTTTTATAAGTCCAATATTTTGATTTACAAAAATATCAATTTTTATAAATCTTTCTATACAAATCGTTTATAGTTATTCAAAAATCCCAACTTAAACCATTTTATAAATAAATCGACTTTTATTTCAAAAATCACCTTACGGTCATAATTCACAAAAATCTTAACTTTTATAACTTCAAAATTCTAGACGTTTATTTTTCTGAAATAAATCAATTCAAAAATTCGATAAACGTCTACTTTTCAAAAATCACTTTAAAATCCTTTTTAAAATAAAAGTCGTTATTTTTACATTTCAAAACTGAATCCGATGATGCAACAGCATCAATCAGTCCATCACAACAGTCAATATCATATATCATCATATGATAACAGAATATATCAAAATATCTGAAAATAATCAATACGGTGAGGAATCCAGTTGGATCCCTCCAACCTGTTTCCCTGCATCCAAAAACGTCAGCACAATACCAATTCCGCTCCAGTACGGAATTATCGCGGTATATAGGTTTTTATAAATCCGCTTACTAACAGCGCAATAGGGTCTCATCCGCTATACGAGGCGGGAATCAATCAATCCAGTATATACATATGCCAATATGTATATACTGCTATATATATAGATATATCCTAAAATATCTAATATCAACAATCCAATAACAATCATCAATCAATAATAACTGTAAATTCAAATTTCCTTCGAGTGAGAAAATCTCACCTTAGCATTTAAATTTGCCATCCACTTTTCCATCTTGACTCGATTTCTTGATTTATACCTTGTATAAATATTTATATACAATTGATTAATATTCGAACCAATTAAATAACCAATCTCCGTTTTTTAATTGTTTAAATTAACTGATAGTTCGCTCTAAACCAATTCCTAAATAAATAAATTTCATTTAACCACCATTTAAATTTCTTCAAACCCATTTCCCTTTATAAATTTATTTAACTAAAATTTAACTTAAACAATTTTAAATTTCTAAAATTATTTGTATTTGATAGTTTAACTAACTAATGATTTGTTTCTAATAAATTCCCCTTTTATAAATAAATTTCTTTCTTTTGAATAGTTATCTATATATATATATCACACGTTACAATTTAAACACATTTAAAATTTACTGTTATGTTTCAACACAAAATAAATTTCCTGTATGTATTTATATGTTTTACTGTAACTATATTATCAATGCACCAATTTATCTAAATTAAAACAAAATTAAAATAGTTTACTGTAAAAGAAAACTTCATTGTATATTCACATACCCATAGACTTCGAATTGAACCCAAGCAAATCGAACAGCTTCCAAATCGAGAACACCCAAATCGAACAATGCTACTCGACTGATACACCTAGCTCCACGCGATAATGATCGAAGCCAAAGCCTCATTGTCGATTTTCCAGCTACACGCCGTCGCGATGGACCCACCTCGCGCCGCTCGCCTCGCCGCGAACGCCTGCTCTACTTCGATCGCGAGCCACCGCCGCCTCCTGCTCGACTTCGACCTCACTCGTGCCGCAGAGAATACCTCCAGTTCCACACGCGACGCTTGCCTTCCCCGGTTGCCAACGAGTACGCCATCACTTCTTCGCGGCTAGTGGATCGCCGTACTCGAGCTCGTGCTCGTCCAAACCGTGACGACGTCGCGTTAATCCCCCCCAGCTACACGAGCACGCGAGCACGCCTTCGATTTTGATTTTATTCGTTCGTTTTTTTTTATTTCAACGAGGGGATTGGGGATGAGAGTTTTGTTTATCTGAGAATGAGGGAGATCGGTCATTGTTTTAAATTTGAACGAATGAAGATTTTTTTTTTCTCTTGGCCATTTGATTTGTTTTGAACGAGAAAGAGGGGTACTTGAAAACGAAAAGCAGCATGCTTTACACGATCACCTTCGTGATTTACTGCGTGATTAAAGGAGGGTAACGTGCTGAGGTGACAGATTACAATTTAAAATTTTAAATTAAAAATCAAATTCGATTTAAAACTTCAACGCGTTTTGTAACCATACGGTCACAAAACAACTCCGAAAAATATGAAATTGGAAATCCAGTAATAATTCGATATTACGGACCCAATGGGACTGGTTTCATCGAATTCCGAGACTGTTTGAAAATTGACTATTTTTAAATATCGATTCGAACAATAAAATTTCAAAACTGAACGAAACACTTTCAATTTCAATTCTGAAAGTTCTATTACCTCCAGAATTATCAATATGAATTTTAAAAGCTTTTGAAATATTTTTCTTCAGCTAAAAATAGAAGATTCAAATTTTTATTCGACTATCAATAGATTAAATTTTATAATTTAATCGTCAGCTTCAAATTTAAATCGGGGATTCAAATTAAATCATCGTTCAAATATTTAAAATTAATTAAATATTCTCAATTTAATTTGGTCAAAATTCTGGGTCGTTACAAGGAAAGAGTTTGAGTTTAAGGTTGGATATATGGTGTTTTTTTATATCTCCCCACTTATAAAGGTTGTTAGATTTGGCAAGTCTGGAAAATTGGCGCTTAGGTTCGTCGGGCTATTCAGAATTTTGAAAAGGAAAGGAAAATTAGCATACCGTATGGAGCTTCCTGACAAGATAGCAGGAATCCACAATGTTTTCCACATTTATCACCTTAGGAAATACCTTATGACACTGCTATTAGTGTAGAGCCTGATCAATTGGAAGATTCTGAGGCAGAACAGATAGTGCCCCATCCCACCACATGCATTATGGAGCACGGAACTAGGAGACTCCGCAACAAAATAATTAGATTGATACGAGTGTAATAGGGGAAAAATATGGCAAAAAGCACATAGAAGACCGAGGAGAAGATGAAGAACACTCAACTAAAGCTTTTCATTGGTAGTTTCTCTCTTCGAATTTTGAGGTTGCTCGATTTGATGGTAGGAGATGGTTGTTACACTTTTTCACAATTACTTTGCACTCATGTAGAAATTTTTATGCATGTTTAGGGTGTTTGCATAAATACTTGCATGACACGATTGCATACTCACGCTAGGATTAAGCTTATTTTAGATTACTACAGTACATAACCACATTGCATTATTGGTTGGGTAGATGGTTGTGTAGATAACTTAGTTGTACAACATGGATGTTATTGCACGTTACGTTGTTCGCCCCTTGAAAGGTTTCTGGAGGAAATTCATATTTAGAGGGGAAGAATCTAATACCTCGTAAATGAACCTAATTAAATGGATTAAATTAAATTGAATATGATAAGATATAATATGGAAGTTCTATAAAAGTGGAATTTGACCACTAAATTTATTCCATTGCATTCGTGGTGAAATTCTTATCTGTTTCCATATATAATATGCTGAAAACGGAGCTTAAGCAAAGAAGTTATGAGTATTTGAAGATTTTAAATTTAAATTAATTTAGTTTGAATTCATATTCAAATGAGAAATTAAGTTTAGGGTTTAAATTTCAAAAATTAGCTTGAAGGCTAAGTAAATGTTTAATTAATTATTAACGTTAAAAACTTAATTAGGGAATAAAATAACTTGTGCAACAGAACAAAATATACATTCTTCGAAATAGAGGAGTGGTCAACCTTTATAGGTCAACCATTCAACCGTAGCGATCGACCGGTTGCATAATGGTGGTCGGCCGCTTGGCAACGAAAGCTGCCAGTGGCGGCTAGGGTTTGAAGCTATGTTATATAGAGTTATATGCTCTAGATTTATCCGTTTCTTACCTACTACCATCCTACGGTTCTAGTGCATTTCAACCCCTATAAATAGACCCTTGCCCTCTTCACATTTTATTCATATTATTTTGGGGAATTCAACGAAATTTTGCCACTATCATCTCTTCAAATTAGATTAAGTATTTTCATAGAGAATTCAGGTAAGAATTCAATCCATTCTCTAATTATTTCTTCTACCTCCAACCTATTCTTATTTTGTTCTTTCTCCAACCATTTTGAATCCAATTAAAAATATATACATCTTCCCTATAGTGTATATATCAAAAAAGAGAGATACTGGACGAGATTGAAAGGCATGCAAATCCAAGGAAAGCGAAGCTAAGGCTGTTCTGTTAGTGGAAGCTTTAGTATTTCTTTTTTAGTAATTGTTTAGTGTATCTTTGTGGATTTGTATATGCCTTAAGGATTTTGGGAGAAAATACGATAGATAAAATCTCCCAAAATTCCTTTTTATTTCGAAATGTCAATTCTATGTTGAGATTCTCAATTATTTACATTAATTTTATGGAATTTGTTTTTTTATGCAATTTTTGATAATTTCGTAGTCTATTCCACTTCTCCTTTGGTTCAATTTTTGATTCTTCAATGAAATAAAGGGTTTATATTATGGATTTTACTCGTAGTTTGCTCCTCTTATTGCACACAAATTTCCTTCTTATCTATTTTTGTGTAAAAGAGGAATTGAATAGAATATAGAGTTTGGATTGCAATTTCTATTGTTTAGGATATTCCATTGAATTAGTATAATAAATTGAGTTTCTATTTTATTTACTAGTCTGTTATTGCAGTATTGGTTACGAATATTTATTCCCTGTTTTGGATATTAGAATTCCTTGTCTAGGCATATTGAAATCTTAGGAATTTGAAGTAAAAAGATTTGTAATAGTATTTGGTTAGGAATTGACCTTTAACACTAGTTTAGGGCGTAAAATCCATGCATTTAGAATTTATTATGTGTGATACTTATTTATCTCTCTTAGTGTAATCAACATATAACTATTATGTATATTGCATAGTTAATTATGTATTTATTATCATTTATTTTCCCCATTTGGAATATAACTAATTGTTAGGCAGAAATAAAAGGAAACTCTTACTTAGCTTAATTATTGTTCTACGGCATAATAAGGAAGATTCTTTATATGGCCTTATTTATGAAATAGTGAGATGAGTGTTATCATATATATGGAGTGTACTTAATTTATGGCTAAGTCATAAGGATGCGAGGTCAATAAAGTTACACGACGGAAGTTTACCCTTCATTTTGAGGCTAACAATAGTTGTGTATACTTTCTATTGATGTGATTCATCCTTATGATAAATATTTATAATGACGCGAGGTTAGTCCCAAATTCTGTAGGGGAAATATGCCTAGGTAATCTTGCTACTAGTTCCTATAAATAGTTGGACTAATGTGAGACGTCATTATGAGTACGGGCCATAATACGAAGGGCCTGATTCAGAGTCTTGAGGTATTAAGTGGTTGTTTGAGGGCCCACATCTTTTCCACAAATAAAGTATTAAATGGTCTAGGGGACACGTTAGGTGGTATCTCTATTGGGGTCCACTTTTGGATAAGGTACTAAGTGACTAATTGAGGGTCTGCCTTTCCAAATAAAAAAGTATTAAGTGACTTGAGATTCTATATGATGTCAACTAGATAGTACCATTGAGGAGTACACATTGGAAATATGTAACGACCCGTAAATTTCAACTGTTTTAATAACGTAATTAGTTGAAATTTTGTGAGATTTTTACGATAAAATTTTGAAATATAAATTTAATATTTGGAATACGTCTAGTTAAACATAGCAACTGGTAAATTTTCGTCCGAAAATATGGAAGTTTATTTCGCGCGTAAATTCACTTCAATTTAATCAATTAAAAAGCGATGAAAATAAAATGTTTTCGGAACCTAAATATTTTTACGTAGAAAAATTCTAAACCATCTTCTGAGCAAGATGTCAGTTTGTCGTTTTTCCAAATTCGGACATCTTTGGCTCCGTCGATCTTATTTTACAGCGTTTTTCTTGCATTTTCCGCTATTAAAAAATTTCAAATTTTTATAATTCAATCATACCACTGATATCTATATACCGTTTTGATTGTCTCGTCGTGCTGAACATTGCACTATATTCGTTTCTGTGTTTTGAAGTCTGATACGCCGCAGAAACTACGAAACGGTCATCCGTATCAGTACTGGTTCCGGGCCTTTTGATTTCCTTGTGCCTTTTTGTTATCTGCGGTGTTATGAATAGCCGTTGTCTTTAATGTTTTCAATCTTGATTTTTGTCATTCCCTATTTTTTGTTGACTGTTTTTATTTCTATACGTATTAAAAGAATAATAATAATATGTATAGAAAGGAGTTTGCATTCATTTCACTGAGAGTTTTCATCTTCCACCTGTTCATTTGAAGGCATATATTGGTTGCCTTCCCACCTGCTCAAATCTCTTCTCCCCTCACATTCTCTTTCACCCCATATGTCCCTCACCATTTATCACCTATCGCCACATCATCTTCCAAGACTTTTTCCCCCATAGCTTCGCCTGCCACCCTGTTAACCGAGCCTCACCACCATAACCGGCCTTCCCCTTGGCTCAAACTACTCACTGCATCCCCACGAGCAATGGCCATCACTGCCGAGCACACCACCGCCTTCACACCCCTCTGCCGCCTTAGTCTCAGTCATCGACCAAACCTCCGACCCAAATCCCCACAACCTGAATGCCGTGCGACCAAAACCCCACTACCCACGTCAACCTCCCTCATGCCGATCACCGGATTAACCTCGTCGACAGCCTCCACCCGAAGCCAAGAACAGCCGCCACATCTGCCTACACTCTTCTTTCTGGGCTCGAACCCACCGGCCTCATGCCCTCGACCTCAGTTCGCCTGCACACCCTCCTACAGGCTCGCTATCTCCTTTTCTTGTTAGTAGATAAGTAATACAGGTTAGCATCATATATATATCCAATAGTGTGTAACTTATATAAGTTATATTTTATGTAAGTATTATATTTTGTTTTCTATGTTCAAGATTTTTAAAGGCTTACAGTAAAATATGTGTGCATTTCTTGTTCGATCTATTAATACAAAATATATATACCGTTCAGTTTTATAAAGTAAGTTTAGAGTTATAAGTTTATTTAAGTTTATATAGGAATTTTTTTTTATATATACGTTTATACATGTATTCAGTTTATAGGCTGTATTCGCCTGTATGTATATTTTTTCTTGTAGAAAGGGTATATCAGATATATGTTTGAATTAACAGTGAACTAAGTAAAATATGTGTTACGTTCTATGTTGGTCATTTTGTTTGTATATGAGTATTTTATATACTTTCAACAATATTTGTTTTAAGTTTACTACATGTCGGTTATAAAATCTGGTTTCACAGTCTTATATACATCGAATCGCATATTAGTATATATGTATGGTTGATTCCAAAATATTTTATATATCCATATATTGTTCAATGTCTTGGTTTCATACACGTATATAGTTTTATATGTTTAAATCATGTACGTAAAATATAGTGTCAGGTTTTCATATTTTTGGCATATATATACTCTTTTTCAATACATCTAGCATATTTCTTCTCCTTGTTATGCATGGTATGCTAAGTGATTTCTGGTTGTAAGAGTATATAAAGTACAACACTTTTCTTTGTGAATACATATTGTTGCATATGTCAGTATATGTTACATTTTTTAGCTACAGTGTGGTATTTTAAGTGTATTAGTCACATATAAATTAAAGTGTATAAAATATAAAGATTGTGCTGGTCTGCATATGTGTGAGGCTGGTCTTATGTGTAAGTGTCACAGTTTGTGTTTATATAGATCATTGTGTATGTATATTAGCATAAAATTTTAGCTGTTGTTTATATAAATTTAGTTTTAAAGTTGGCAATATAAATTTTGTGCGGCTAAGGTATATATTTTAGATTTAAGTGTTTATATAGATTATAAAAAAAAATTGTATAATTTTTTTTTTAATATTAATGTTGAGATTTATTCGGTAGGTAAGCGTTTTACACTTTATAAGGGATATACGTTTGATTTCATATTGGGTTTTAATTTAAATCAATGATTTTATTTACATGCGCATTTTATTTGATATCGGTTTTAAAAATGAAATATTGATTAAGTAAGAAAATAATAATGTTATATATATATATATATAGTTTATATCAAAAATTTATTCAAATTGTTTCCATCGGTCCAGTTCTAATTTGATCTCGTCAATTTTGATTTATCAGCCTTATTCGTCAGTTCGGGCCAATCTAGCTTGTTTTGGAATTCATACCTGGATTCGTAACTCATCTCCTTCTCGTTCGTCTCTAGCCTCGAAAGGTGAGCACTCACTCACGATTAACGTTCTTTTATTTATTAAATTTGATTTCAATTGAAACGATAATTGAAATATGCTGCTGTTAGATATTTACACTGTTATTACCTGTATCAGTTCACCTATGACATCTGACACCATTATCTGTTAATTATTTATGCGATGATAATACAGTTTGGCTGATAATTGATTGTTTGTTGATGTTTATATTGGACATTAAAGTTGTTAATGTTAAAATGATAAATAGTATGCAATTGAAATTGATATAGCATGGTTAAATGTTAAATTTGATTAAATGACATTTGTATAATATGGCCCCTTTAACTGTTAAATTTATTGACACGTAGGATTTGTTTAATTACACTTTGAACCACTAAATGTATGTTGTTAAATTAATGATGTATTAAATTGTAAATAAATGACAAGTGAAAACCGTAATGTAATCATCTTTAATCTACATGAAATGATAGTGTAGATTCTAGAAATAATTATATTAATTCGTACAAATAACAATGCGAATTAATACGATTATTTTGGGATTATTTGAATTGATTATTGGATTGTTATTGTTTGTTGTTATTACTTGTTTATTTACTTTGACACCATCCCAGTTATCACACTGCAAGTTCCCTTTGTTATGTTTTGATTTTGAATTGAATTGGAATCGGGTTGAAATGATAAATACCCAAATTGAACTTTGACCTAGGATAGAGAATTAAATAAAACCCGATTGGTTAATAATTTGATTTAAAAATAAACGAAGATTTTATTTGAATAAAGAATATGGTTTTGAAATGAAGTTGAAATTTGGATTTTTATGAAAGGAAAATGTTAATATTTAATAATCTGAAACAAAATATTAACAGCGTAATTGATGAAAAGAATGTTGTTAAATTTGAGAAATTATAATTAAGTTTGAAATTATTAAAATTTGAAATGATTTAATAATTAAGTTTGAAATTATAATTAAGTTTGAAATTATCAAACTTTGAAATTATTTAATAATTAAGTTTTGAATTATTTAATAATTAAATAAGATTGAATTATTTAATGATTAAATTGAATTGAAATTCTTTAATAAGAAAAATTGAACTTTTGAATAAGTGAATTTTACTTCGTAAATAATTGAAATTGAGTTTTCTTTATTAATTAAGTTTTGGAAAATTATTTAAGAAAGTAAATAAGTGAAATTAAATTTCTGTAACAAGAAATGAAAATGTGATATTTTTGGAATTAATGTAAGACTTGAAATTTAAAGAATTTGATTTGATGAAATTAATTTAATTCAAATTTGTAAGTTTTGATATAATGGAGTTGAACTTAAGTAATTGATTTAATGAATTGGAAACTTAATAGAATTGTTTTGAATGATAAATTTACTTAACGAATATTGAATAAAATCGATAAATGAAGTTAAACTGATTTGAATGTTAAATTAAATTAATTTAAATGATTTCGGAATGAAACTTATATACGAACTTGAATCAATATTTGAATTGTTTTAAATAAAATTTGAAATTGTATTATAAGATTTTGAAATGGTAATTTGGAAGTTTTGAAACGTAAATATTGGAAATTGATTTAGAAAGACAAATGAAATGTTGGTTTACGAATTGAAATTGAAATTGAATTTGATGTGGTTTTTGAAATATATAAACGACCAATCGGTGTAATAATTACGAAAGTTATTAAAGAGACCGGAATCGGTTATGGATATACTCTCTATCTAAACCGAAAACCACTTTAATAACTATACGCGGAGTGGTGATCCAGAATGAAGTGGTTGGAATGATGTACGTGATGACTGAAGAAAGAGAACGATGATGGATAGCCTTGACACTTGTGTCAAATTGGAAATGACTAAAACAGGAGCCGTGCCGGGCCAATGGAGGATTAGCTACCTCAAGTGAACACACTTCTTCGAACTACTCATTACTTGTTGTCGATTGGTGCACCTTTGATTTTGGGATTGTTGTTTCACGGTGTTGCGGGCGCTGCGGCGTTGCGTTCTCACCAGTCCGGATCAAGCAAACGGTAGTATCACTACCTTGGGTATTGCCTCATGTGCCTTGTCATACTTGTATCCCTTTATTCACGACCACTACGATTTTGGTTTGCACCTTTAGTATATGGATTGCCCTCTAGTGACTTCCGGTTTTGGGGAAACTACGGTCTTGTATATGCTTTTGGGAATAAAAATGTGTTAAGGGTGGAATGGGCCATGACTTAACGCTATTTTGATACCTTATATTACTGATAGACATTATCTACTTAGCGTACATTACTACCTAGTAGATAGTTTAATGGATCCTTAAAGGATGGTCATTCCAAACATCCTTTGAGTTACTTGTATTTCAATTGCTATTTCACTTGAGTTGGATTTATTAATATAAGAATGTTAATCCTGACTCGAGTGTCTTGTGTTTTTGCTTTACGCTCGGGTCAGACTGAGTGTACCAGTATTCGAGACTCACCTTTGAAGTTGGAGCTTTGCTTGAAGATCCAGCCATCTATTCTGCTTTCAGTATTCGATGTTTCCAGTGATGTATTCTGATTTGTATCTGATGTATCATATTACTCTTCCGTTGTATCTGGTTTAACTCTGATGTAACTTATACATTTATATAGTAGCTTCATGAACTACTATCTCTTTTATTTCCGCTGCACTTATTACTCTGTGTCTGTGATTATATTTATTTACTATATATGTTCAGTTTTGCCAAATTTAAAATAACAACGCGGTATTTTGAGCAATTCAATTCCGGCATGAGTGTCTACCTATACACTTATAATGGATGCGAATGGTCCAAAATATCGGGTCGTTACAGTTGGTATCAGAGCTTTGGTAGCTCTAGGAAAAACTTAACATATATTGTAAATGTATTTACGGAATCACTCTCATTCGAGTTTCAACCTCTTCCTCTTGACTTGGTTCCTTCGAATTTTGGAACGTTCCCTACGGTTCCGAAATTCATTCGTGTCCTTCACTATTCGTCTTCTTTCAATTCTGGAGCACCTCATAACTCCATTTTGAATGATATCTATAATAGATCGGCGGTCTTGCCAATCTTCGAATGATTCGTAAAGGAGCAAAACTCTTTTATAATAGGCATTGATTTACCGGAGATTTCTGTATCCTCGGTTTACGATGCTATCTATCTCCTGCTATACCTGAATTCTATTTCTTGAGATCGAATGTCGATTTACCTCGGAATTCTACACCAATCTTATTTTTGAAGTCACGGTCGACCCGGTTAAGGTTGCCCGCGATTTATATAAACTTATCCATCGCCTTATTTTGTTATTTAATTATCTCGTCTTTGTTCAAACCTATCTTCGAATCGAAATTCTCTTTGATTTGAGTCTATCAAAAATTTGAATCCCTATCCTTTATTTGAAATCCATTATTGTATCGTTAAGTGAGAAAGTGTATTTGTAAATTTATATTAAAAATGTTTTATATATTGTGTTGTTTGAGTTGTTGATGTTGATTTGGATTTTCGATCGATTCGTCTGATCAACGCTATCGATAGGATTTCCAAAACACTTGAACAGAACAAACCGACACAATATTGTTTTCAAAATATGGTAAACAAAATAGTTTTGTATGATTATATTATATATAAATATAAGTTTCAAAGAAATTAAATTGTTAATGAATTTGTTGTCTGAAATAATAATATTTGATTTTCATTTATTGTTTTGTAAACCATTGACTATTGCATAATATAAATAAATGAATTTATAAACTTGGTTATAATTGATTAGAATTTGAAATGAATTTAATTCAGAAATTTGAGAATTTATTAGTTTCCGGTGATTTTTAACTTTGTTTTTTTTTTAATTTTAAAGTATATATTATTGAAAGTATTTTCGAATAGAAATCGTTTTCAAAGAATTTTTCTTAAATGTTGAAATCAGTGCTCTTCTCTTTGTCGCTGGAAAATAATTTCGGTGATGGCGGCCGCATCATCGACATTCATTTTCGAGTTTCAAAGTGGAGATACTATTCTGTAGCTTTGCTACGGTTTTGTTTTGAAAAATATTTTGATTTGAATTTCTTCAGTATAATTTGATTTATATATATAGGTATCTTATTTTAAAATTTATTTTGATTTGATATAAATACATTATATATATCTCTAAATTGTTTAATGAAGTTAATCGGAAATATAATTCTTAAATTTTGTTAAAGGATGATTTTAATTATAAATAAAACCAAAATTTGGAATAAATATTTAAACTTGAATAATTGAATTGGGAAAATTTTTATTTGTATATTGTTCAACTGCATTCTAATACAACTTACCTAAATCATTCAGAGTTGAATATGTAATTGGATAATATATATAATATAAATTGAATTTATAAATAAAAATTTGAGTGGTTATAACAATTGTTATACACTTGAATTTTAATTATGCTAATAGAGATAAATATAACAATAAGATAATTGAAAATAAATTTTGTTTGAAGGTTAATTAATAAATTGAAATTAGATCAACTTATGGAAATACCTTGAATTTAAAATCAATTAATGAATATAAATTAATTTAAATTGAAATTTATATGGTTTAAATTAATTTATATGGTTTAAATATATGGAATAAGATATATTAAGTGAAATGAATTTAACAATAATTTGGAATAAAGAAGAATTTAAATTGCTGAAAAAAAAATATGATTATAATAAAAGACTATTCAAATTTATGGTTTTAGAAATTGTAAATTGAAGATAATTGGATAATAAGATAATGAACTTAGAAATAGTTAAAATTGATTTTAGTGAAATCAAATGGATTAAATCAATTATTGAATATCAATTAATTTAAATTCGAATTTATATGGTTTAAATTAATTGTTATTTTGTATTTCAAATCTATTTTCTTTCTGGTTGTTTCTATTCTTCTACCTCGTTCCTTTTCGGGGACGAAAAGTTTTGAGTGGGGGAGAGTGTAACGACCCGTAAATTTCAACTGTTTTAATAACGTAATTAGTTGAAATTTTGTGAGATTTTATACGATAAAATTTTGAAATATAAATTTAATATTTGGAATACGTCTAGTTAAATATAGCAACTGGTAAATTTTCATCCGAAAATATGGAAGTTTATTTCGCGCGTAAATTCACTTCAAATTAATCAGTTAAAAAGCGATGAAAATAAAATGTTTTCGGAACCTAAATATTTTTACATAGAAAAATTCTAAAACATCATCTAAGCAAGATGTCAGTTTGTCGTTTTTCCAAATTCGGACATCTTTGGCTCCGTCGATCTTATTTTACAGCGTTTTTCTTGCATTTTCCGTTATTAAAAAATTTCAAAATTTTATAATTCAATCATACCACTGATATCTGTATACCGTTTTGATTGTCTCGTCGTGCTGAGCACTGCACTATATTCGTTTCTGTTTTTTGAAGTCCGGTACGCCGCAGAAACTACGAAACGGTCATCCGTATCGGTACTGGTTCCGGGCCTTTTGATTTCCTTGTGCCTTTTTGTTATCTGCGGTGTTATGAATAGCCGTTGTCTTTAATGTTTTCAATCTTGATTTTTGTCATTCCCTATTTTTTGTTGACTGTTTTTATTTCTATACGTATTAAAAGAATAATAATAATATGTATAGAAAGGAGTTTGCATTCATTTCACTGAGAGTTTTCATCTTCCACCGGTTCATTTGAAGGCATATATTGGTTGCCTTCCCACCTGCTCAAATCTCTTCTCCCCTCACATTCTCTTTCACCCCATACGTCCCTCACCATTTATCACCTATCGCCACATCATCTTCCCAGACTTTTTCCCCCATAGCTTCGCCTGCCACCCTGTTAACCGAGCCTCACCACCATAACCGGCCTTCCCCTTGGCTCAAACTACTCATTGCATCCCCACGAGCAATGGCCATCACTGCCGAGCACACCACCGCCTTCACACCCCTCTGCCGCCTTAGTCTCAGTCATCGACCAAACCTCCGACCCAAATCCCCACAACCTGAATGCCGTGCGACCAAAACCCCACTACCCACGTCAACCTCCCTCATGCCGATCACCGGATTAACCTCGTCGACAGCCTCCACCCGAAGCCAAGAACAGCCGCCACATCTGCCTACACTCTTCTTTCTGGGCTCGAACCCACCAGCCTCATGCCCTCGACCTCAGTTCGCCTGCACACCCTCCTACAGGCTCACTGTCTCCTTTTCTTGTTAGTAGATAAGTAATACAGGTTAGCATCATATATATATTCAATAGTGTGTAACTTATATAAGTTATATTTTATGTAAGTATTATATTTTGTTTTCTATTTTCAAGATTTTTAAAGGCTTACAGTAAAATATGTGTGCATTTCTTGTTCGATCTATTAATACAAAATATATATATCGTTCAGTTTTATAAAGTAAGTTTAGAGTTATAAGTTTATTTAAGTTTGTATAGGAATTTTTTTTATATATACGTTTATACATGTATTCAGTTTATAGGCTGTATTCGCCTGTATGTATATTTTTGCTTGTAGAAAGGGTATATCAGATATATGTTTGAATTAACAGTGAACTAAGTAAAATATGTGTTACGTTCTATGTTGGTCATTTTGTTTGTATATGAGTATTTTATATACTTTCAACAATATTTGTTTTAAGTTTACTACATGTCGGTTATAAAATCTGGTTTCACAGTCTTATATACATCGAATCCGATATTAGTATATATGTATGGTTGATTTCAAAATATTTTATATATCCATATATTGTTCAATGTCTTGGTTTCATACACGTATATAGTTTTATATGTTTAAATCATGTACGTAACATATAGTGTCAGGTTTTCATATTTTTGGCATATATATACTCTTTTTCAATACATCTAGCATATTTCTTCTCCTTGTTACGCATGGTATGCTAAGTGATTTCTGGTTGTAAGAGTATATAAAGTACAGCACTTTTCTTTGTGAATACATATTGTTGCATGTGTCAGTATATGTTACATTTTTTAGCTGCAGTGTGGTATTTTAAGTGTATTAGTCACATATAAATTAAAGTGTATAAAATAAAAAGATTGTGCTGGTCTGCATATGTGTGAGGCTGGTCTTATGTGTAAGTGTCACAGTTTGTGTTTATATAGATCATTGTGTATGTATATTAGCATAAAATTTTAGCTGTTGTTTATATAAATTTAGTTTTAAAGTTGGCAATATAAATTTTATGCGGCTAAGGTATATATTTTAGATTTAAGTGTTTATATAGATTATAAAAAAAAATGTATAAATTTTGTTTTTAATATTAATGTTGAGATTTAGTCGGTAGGTAAGCGTTTTGCACTTTATAAGGGATATACGTTTGATTTCATATGGGGGTTTTAATTTAAATCAATGATTTTATTTACATGCGCATTTTATTAGATATCGGTTTTAAAAATGAAATATTGATTAAGTAAGAAAATAATAATGTTATATATATATAGTTTATATCAAAAATTTATTCAAATTGTTTATGTCGGTCCAGTTCTAATTTGATCCCGTCAATTTTGATTTATCAGCCTTATTCGTCAGTTCGGGCCAATCTAGCTTGTTTTGGAATTCGTACCTGGATTTGTAACTCATCTCTTTCTCGTTCGTTTCTAGCCTCGAAAGGTGAGCACTCACTCACGATTAACGTTCTTTTATTTATTAAATTTGATTTCAATTGAAACGACAATTGAAATATGCTGGTGTTAGATATTTACACTGTTATTACCTGTATCAGTTCACCTATGACATCTGACACCATTATCTGTTAATTATTTATGCGATGATAATACAGTTTGGCTGATAATTGATTGATTGTTGATGTTTATATTGGACATTAAAGTTGTTAATGTTAAAATGATAAATAGTATGCAATTGAAATTGATATAGGATAGTTAAATGTTAAATTTGATTAAATGACATTTGTATAATATGACCCCTTTAACTGTTAAATTTATTGACACGTAGGATTTGTTTAATTACACTTTGAACCACTAAATGTATGTTGTTAAATTGATGATGTATGAAATTGTAAATAAATGACAAGTGAAAACCGTAATGTAATAATCTTTAATTTACATGTAATGATAGTGTAGATTCTAGAAATAATTATATTAATTCGTACAAATAACAATGCGAATTAATACGATTATTTTGGGATTATTTGAATTGATTATTGGATTGTTATTGTTTGTTGTTATTGCTTGTTTATTTACTTTGACACCATCCCAGTTATCACACTGCAAGTTCCCTTTGTTATGTTTTGATTTTGAATTGAATTGGAATCGGGTTGAAATTATAAATACCCAAATTGAACTTTGACCTAGGATAGAGAATTAAATAAAACCCGATTGGTTAATAATTTGATTTAAAAATAAACGAAGATTTTATTTGAATAAAGAATATGGTTTTGAAATGAAGTTGAAATTTGGATTTTTATGAAAGGAAAATGTTAATATTTAATAATCTGAAACAAAATATTAACAGCGTAATTGATGAAAAGAATGTTGTTAAATATGAGAAATTATAATTAAGTTTGAAATTATTAAAATTCGAAATGATTTAATAACTAAGTTTGAAATTATAATTAAGTTTGAAATTATCAAACTTTGAAATTATTTAATAATTAAGTTTTGAATTATTTAATAATTAAATTGAATTGAATTATTTAATCATTAAATTGAATTGAAATTCTTTAATAAGAAAAATTGAACTTTTGAATAAGTGAATTTTACTTCGTAAATAATTGAAATTGAGTTTTCTTTATTAATTAAGTTTTGGAAAATTATTTAAGAAAGTAAATAAGTGAAATTGAAAATCTGTAACAAGAAATGAAAATGTGATATCTTTGGAATTAATGTAAGACTTGAAATTTAAAGAATTTGATTTGATGAAATTAATTTAATTCAAATTTGTAAGTTTTGATATAATAGAGTTGAACTTAAGTAATTGATTTAATGAATTGGAAATTTAATAGAATTGTTTTGAATGATAAATTTACTTAACGAATATTGAATAAAATCGATAAATGAAGTTAAACTGATTTGAATGTTAAATTAAATTAATTTAAATGATTTCGGAATGAAACTTATATACGAACTTGAATCAATATTTGAATTGTTTTAAATAAAATTTGAAATTGTATTATAAGATTTTGAAATGGTAATTTGGAAGTTTTGAAACATAAATATTGGAAATTGATTTAGAAAGACAAATGAAATGTTGGTTTACGAATTGAAATTGAAATTGAATTTGATGTGGGTTTTGAAATATATAAACGACCAATCGGTGTAATAATTACGAAAGTTATTAAAGAGACCGGAATCGGTTATGGATATACTCTCTATCTAAACCGAAAACCACTTTAATAACTATACGCGGAGTGGTGATCCAGAATGAAGTGGTTGGAATGATGTACGTGATGACTGAAGAAAGAGAACGATGATGGATAGCCTTGACACTTGTGTCAAATTGGAAATGACTAAAACAGGAGCTGTGCCGAGCCAATGGAGGATTAGCTACCTCAAGTGAACACACTTCTTCGAACTACTCGTTACTTGTTGTCGATTGGTGCACCCTTGATTTTGGGAGTGTTGTTTCATGGTGTTGCAGGCGCTGCGGCGTTGCGTTCTCACCAGTCCGGATCAGGCAAACGGTGGTATCACTACCTTGGGTATTGCCTCATGTGCCTTGTCATACTTGTATCCCTTTATTCGCGACCACTACGATTTTAGTTTGTACCTTTAGTATATGGATTGCCCTCTGGTGACTTCCGGTTTTGGGGAAACTACGGTCTTGTATATGCTTTTGGGAATAAAAATGTGTTAAGGGTGGAATGGGCCATGACTTAACGCTATTTTGATACCTTATATTACTGATAGACATTATCTACTTAGCGTACATTACTACCTAGTAGATAGTTTAACGGATCCTTAAAGGATGGTCATTACAAACATCCTTTGAGTTACTTGTATTTCAATTGCTATTTCACTTGAGTTGGATTTATTAATATAAGAATGTTAATCATGACTCGAGTGTCTTGTGTTTTTGCTTTACGCTCGGGTCAGACTGAGTGTACCAGTATTCGAGACTCACCTTTGAAGTTGGAGCTTTGCTTGAAGATCCAGCCATCTATTCTGCTTTCAGTATTCGATGATTCCAGTGATGTATTCTGATTTGTATCTGATGTATCATATTACTCTTCCGTTGTATCTGGTTTAACTCTGATGTAACTTATACATTTATATAGTAGCTTCATGAACTACTATCTCTTTTATTTCCGCTGCACTTATTACTCTGTGTCTGTGATCTGTGATTATATTTATTTACTGTATATGTTCAGTTTTGCCAAATTTCAAATAACAACGCGGTATTTTGAGCAATTCAATTCCGGCATGAGTGTCTACCTATACACTTATAATGGATGCGAATGGTCCAAAATATCGGGTCGTTACAAAATATGTATTAAATGATGGGGTCTGCCTTAATTAAGGTATTAAATGACCAGAGTCTGCCTATTTTCCAATAAAAGGTATTAAGTGGTTTGGATATTATCTCTTGCATTGCTAGCTATTTATGATGTAGGATTGGGTTATGAGATTTTAGAAATATACTTCTGGAATGGAAGGTATTAAGTGGTTGGTTTAGTACCCACCTCATTTCCTTATAAGAAGTATTAAATGGTTTAATGTTCGAGGTTTTTTATTCACCAGACATATATTGTTCTGACTCCGTCCTTATTAAAACACAGGTTAAGGATGGAGTAATGGCGGCGATGATGCTTAGAGATGGAGAAGCTTAGCTTGTGGCAGCATTTATCATTATTACTTGCTTTTATGTGTACCAACGTATTTAGTCAATTGTTGTAACGGATTTATGATATTATTTGATGGTATATTGTATTATGACATTTTACGGGTTTTGAAATAAACTGGTACACTTTGCTATTATATTTTTTTCCTTCCACTGTAGGTTCTGAAAGGTTAATTATGGCTCTGTATTTATATTTCCTTTTCCAACCAACAGCCTTCCTTAGAATGGATCTAAGTTTCAAAGGGCCTTTTCTAGATCGATATTTAGGCCTAATCTGAGGTGGGTTGTTACAAGTATGTTCACAAATCTTAAGAAAGATTTTTTTTCAGAACCATGCCCAATTGGGTTAAGAAAATGTCATTTAAAAACATTGACAACAATAAACCTAAAATAGTTCTCTTTTATGTGTAAGTAAACGAATTATATGGAAATTTGATCAGATATACTTAACACCACTTCACGATTTCAAACAGCACTATACCTCAATTAACAATGAGATCAGACAAGTTACAGAAACTACCATTGCCTCGATGCACATTCTTAATTCTCAAGATAGAGATGAGTTTCCATACCACAAAATTTAGTGTTAAGTACAAAAGGAACGTTTTCCATACCATCTTACATTAAAATGATCTTTTTTATAAATAATGTCTGATTCCTTTATAAACATCTTATAAAAACCCTTTTTTTTTAAATATTTTCCATATTTACAAAACTCATTTCTATAAATCTCCTTTCTATTTATTAAAATCTTTTATATAAATAAACGCTTTTTTATATAAAGCTCCAAATATACTTATAAACTCCAAATTCATTTATAAAATTTCTTTTATAAAACTCGTTTTCTATTTATAAAGGTCCTTTATAAAAATCCTGATATATATATATATATATCAAAAACTCATTTTTATAAAATCTTAAATCCATAATCTAAATCTTCTTTTCAAAAATAAGACCAAATATTTTCATGAAACGATCATTTCCTATATCACCATAAATTCACAAATGGAATCAATTATTCCAATTTATCAAAATGATATTAATCTCCTTTTTATAGCGGATCCTTTATAAAACAATTATTTTATTTATAAGGCAGTATTTATAAAACTATCTTTTACTTATAAAATAATATTTTTATAAATCTACCCTCTTATACAACATTTTATATAAAAGTTTCATAATATTTATTCCATTCTTTTAAACGCAAAATCCCTTTAAAATAAAAGATAACCCTTTTTATTCCCTTTCAAAAATAAACATTTATTATTATAATAATTTCTATAAAGACCAATACTTCTAAAATAATTATTAAAATATTTACTTTTATATATATATATATATATATATATATTAGAAAGAATAAATAAAGAAGTTGAAATAAACTAGGGAAGTTTAAAAATTCATTTTAACTAAAATATCGCAGAAATTCCTATAAGTCATATTTAAATATCATTTTCCAAGACGAAATCATTTCGACATCAAACATCACTTAATAATATTTTTTTCAAAATACCATATCGAGGCCAATAGTTACTATAGCACTTAACCAATGCTATTACTACCTTTTCTCTAAAAAGGTTCAATTTTTAACATATGTCGGTGTCACATCCAATATTGCCAAACTATCAAATTTTGACATTTAACAATCTACAGTTATATAAACGAAATAAAATCAACAGGAATATAATTAAAAATTAAAATTCACTATATCGAGAAATATGGGCTTCTCTACTAAATTCCTATTTTTCAATTTAAATGGCAATTGTCTTTCAAAAGTAGATATTTAACCAAACCAACCAATAATTCATCCAAAATAAACAGTTTTTATCTACTATATATCATGGTGATTATCCAAAAAGGTGAGTCTAATCGGCCCAAATTCCATTGGATGCTTAGGTGTTTCAGTTTGAACTAAAATCGAACAACGTTTGATTTTAGCCCAAAATCTCACTTGCCCCAAATTCAACGAAACCAGTTCCATCGCGTAGCTATCGCTATTAAAAGTGCAACACAAAAGACCCGCCTTGATTGGGCATAGCTTCGAGCCTCATCAATCGGGAATGACTAAAACAGTGGAAATGCAGCAGGGCTAAGTGGGTCGCTCCCAAGTAGGGTATGATCATCCCTATCTAGAGTTAATATTATCTCTCATTTCTATGCTTCAAGGCCCATTAACGGAGGGGTAATCATATTCGGTACTGCTAGTCAAGTGGTAGGGGATCCTGGGGAGATCCTCAGTGTTATTTTATCTAGATATGCACCGTGACGGGCGATACCCTAGTAGCCCAGTCATTATATGGAATCCATTCTTCAATACGTGCCTTTACGATTTTAGTTGTATACCTATTATGTTGGCATTTAATTAATGTAACAATTTCAGCTAAGATTACTAAGCATTTGTATCTTAGACACTATTATAATATCAGAGAATTTCATATGAAACGTTTTGTTTATCGTAAGGTAAAAACCCGTCAGTGTTTATGTGCGGCATGGTCTTACAAGATACTTTTTATTTTCAAAGGTTTTCTATAACTTTAAAATCCAGTTAGGTGTGTTTTCTCACGTAGGTTTTCCAAACTGACTCGGGTATTATTTTATTATAATGCTCGGGTAAGATCGAGCATATTTACGTATTTCTTTGGATACATTGGAGCTCAAGAGACGAGTTGGAGGTCTTCAAGTCGTATTCATGCATATGTTTATTTTTCACTGCTTTGTTGTTAAAATCATTAGTAATTGTGAGGATGGGCTGTTATAACTGTCCAGGCTAATGGTTGTGATTTGTTGTTATACTCTGATTGATGTATGTATATAACAATTTCTCTTTTTAAAGATCATTGATATTATAGTATATATTGTTCCGCTGCGATTGTGAGATTACGTTTTGTTTTTAGTTTCTTTCCTCTTCTTCTTCTCTTCTCTTCCATCTTTCTTTTTTCTTTTCCATAACTATACGTCTTTCCGTTCAATTTGGGTTGGACATGTGTGGTTTATTATTAGCTCAGATTGTATCGATTGGCGGGTTGTTACGGCTTGGTATTGGAGCATGAGGTTAAGCGAGAACCTTGGCTTTGGTGGGGTAACTCATTAAGAGATAAAATAATGGAATGCCTTATTATGAGCTTTAAGTGTGTGTGTGTGTGTGTGTGTTTATATATATATATATGTGTGTGTGTGTGTGTGTGTGTGTGTGTGTGTGTATGAGTGCATATTTGTTAGTGATATAAAAATGTTTTATATTGTGTTGATTTATCTATTGAGTGGCTTATGAATTCCGGTCGGTACGTGGGACGCCATGATATCGATAGGGATTTTTATACGCTTAACCAAGGCAAACCGACATAGTATTATTTTGAGAATTGGTTAATGAAATAATTTTACCTAAAATTATATTTTATATATAAAGGAATAATTTTTTCAGAAATTATTATATCTATATATGGAGTGTTTAGTTGTTAGTGAATGATAACAATTAATTATTATCGTTCGGTTTTGTTGTTCTAATAAAAGTTGTTATTATAATCTAAACAAAGATAAACATCTGCAATTTGAGTTGTATTAGAAAATAAAATTATAAGTATGAATTATAGAGTATTGATTATGATTAAAATAATCAACATCTATGAAATGATATTACATAAGAAGTGAGATTATATGAATATGATTTATAAATGTGATTTATAAATGGAAAGGAAATGAAAATTTGTATAAGTAAATCTATAAATATGATTTGTAAATAAAAATGGATTTAAAACAAGAAATTTGAGAATTTAAAACTCATTGATTTTGAAAGTTGTTTTCCAAGGGGTTTTGGAAAAATAATAATAGTATTTTTTGCAAATATTTGGGTTAGAAATTTATTTAAAAGGATTAAGGAAATAAAAAGCACTAAACTCACATCAGCCGCTGTGAAATAATTCCGATGATGACTGCAAAGCGTCATCGACTTTCAATTTTGAGTTTCTAAATGATGAATTACTACCTTAGTGATTTTCTATTGAAGTTGTGTTTTGGTAAGACAAGTTTGATTTTAAAAGTCCAAAGTATAATTCGATAAAGATGAGAAAATAATTTTTGATAACTTATATAATTTTATGGATTAGTAAGTTAAAATAATGTTTTAAAATTTGTTGAATGTAAACGTTAAGAAAAGTAAATTTAACTTTGAAATGAAATTTAACTTAAGTTAAGTTAAACAAAATGAATTTTGAAAAGGAAATTGACTCAAGAAAGGTTAAATGAAGTTTAATTGGATTTGAAATGAATTAGATGGATTAATAAAGTGAACTAATGGAATAAATTAGTGAAATGAATATGAACTTGACTTGCAAAATGAAATGAATATGTTTTGGGATGTGGTTTGGTGGAATTGAATATGCATTTAAGTGTAAAGTAATAATAAACATGAGTTTTGTAGTATAAAGTGTTGGAATAAACTTAAGTAACTGTGGTATGGAATGGTTCATAAATAATATGGTATTGAAGAAATATACCATGTGATAAAATAAGATTTAACTTAGGAGAAGTTAAGATGTAACTATTTTATGAAATAATTCATAAACGAAATTTTGTATGGAATGAAATTTTGTTAAACATAAATTGAGTTTAAGGTGAATGTTAATAATTGAATCCAAGTCAATTGAATGGAAATAAATTGAGAACAAATCAATTGAATGTTATTAAGAAATGAAAGTGTATAAATATAATGTTGACATTTGAAAATGCAAATTTATATGATGGTAAATAAATTGGATGGATATTATTTGTTGGATGGTTTCTCTTGTTACATAGTTATATTTACATATGGTTATTGTATAGTCTATGTTATATATTGATATCACTTTCTATACTTTTTATCATTGGTTGTTGAGTGATTAGTAGTGCAGATGGCATATGCTTCGCATTTGGAGCTTGCTTTTGCATTATATTGGTTGTATATACTTGCTAATACAAAAATAAGGTACGAATATCGGATACGTATCGTATTTTAATATTTTTCCCTACATAATGCCTCATCCTCGAAGATGAGATGTATATTTGTGATTATGTGTGTGTGTATTGTAAATTTTTTCGATCGAGCAGAACTCAAAGGAGACGCTGCCAAAATTTTCCAAAAATTTAAGGTGTTAGAAAATTTTTGAGAATTTTGGAAAAATTTTGTTAACTAAAATTCTATTTTTATGTTATAACTTGGAATGATAGTAGTTAGTTTTGGAAATTTAATTATGAATGAATCTAATGATTTATAAAATGAGATAACAAAGTTTCAACTAGTTGGTTTTGAAAAGTTAATGGGTTTGGGGCATTTTTCTTACTTTCTAATTTCGAGGAGAAATCCTGAACTTAATTCGAATAAAATAAAATTTGAAAAGTTGATTTAAATTCTATTTAAATAAGAATGAAGACAGTAAACTTTTAAATTATATTTAAAAGCGATTAATTTGGTTTTAAATTAATTTGTTCTAATTAACGTGTGAAAATAGTCTTCTAGAGGCACTATCTCGGATTTCAACGAAACCCGTGTCATTGGATCCATAATAATGAGTTATTGTATGCCGACGATTTTCATGGCAATCGGGCGTATCATTTGGTCATGCAAGATTGAAATGCGTAGAAATTAATTTCAAAATTTTAAATAAATAATTAGGTTTGAAAAGCTATCTTCTAAATATGACCAAATTAGGTCTCGAGACTAGTTCCATTATGTTCGGAATAGGGGAATAACTTATAGAACGCCAGTGGCACGTCTCGTTTGGAGTTCAAGAATTTCGGACGTTTAAAAACTAGATAATTTTAATTAATATATACATATATATATATATATATATATTATCCATACTTTAGCCCATGCTCTAGCACTTAGCCCATACTTTACACTATTCATTCATACATGCCCATCCATAATTTCTCCCTTTATATTCGCGTTATATCATAGGGAAGTTCGCTCTTTTTTTCAAATTAAAACTTCATCATCCAACGGCCAAGGGTTGCCGGCGCCCCTAGAGGCAGCAATAGGCCGAGGTCCTAACTAGTGAAATGTCCACGAGGTTGAAATGAAGACTTTCAAAGGTTGGATCGTCATACCGTGAGTCATAGTAGCGGCTATGGCCGTTCAAAGGTGCGAAATCATTATCGATTTCTGACGATTTTGGGGCGATGGAGTAGTTGAGGGTGGTGTGGATAGGTTCGTCTTGGCGTAGGGGTGCTTAGGACATGGTGCGATGGTCGGAGAGGCAACGATGGTTGTGCGGCAATTGAAGTAAGGTCGCGGTCGAAGTTTTGTCAACTTGGAATGAACGTGCATGAGAGAGAGGGTGATAGGGTAATATAGTTTTAAAATTTTAATTTATTTAAGTTGTTATAATTTAAAAATATTAAACTTCGTTAATTCGTATCTTATTCGTACGAGGTCCAAATTTAACGGGATGAGTTGTATTGCGATCTTATCGACGAATACTATGCTATGGAGTTGGATTGGATGGATTTGAAACTGATAGAAATTTGGGTTGAAATTGAACGTCTGTTCAATTTTAATTCAAACTGAAACGTTTAACGAAACTAAAATCAATGTGAGTTTGTCTCACCTTTTTGGCTAAATAGTAATATTTTATAGTTGATAAATTGTTAATTGAATGTTTGGATGATTTACTATTTTATATTGTTGGTTTGGATATGTTCCCGCCTTTGGAGCAGATGAGAACCTATTACATTCCCCTTTAAGAGCGGATGACCCTTTGTATACGATTCCGCCTCAAAGCGGTTGATTTTTATATTATTTGATTATACACTATATGTGATGTGAGGGGATGGGTCAGAGGGATCCAATAGGATTCCTCACAATTTTGATTTTGATTTTTTCAAATAAATTGATATATGATCCGCTGGATGCCATAATTGATGATAGGGATAATCTTCCCTTTTAGTGCTATAGTAACCCTAGCCCATATTTTTAGTATTTTGAAATATTATAAAATGAAGATTTAGTTTTAGAAAAGATATAAGTGATTTCAAATATATATATATATTATATAATAATTCTTGAAATACTAAGCGAAGGAATTTAATTTAAACAAAATTAAAGGTATGATTTTTGGAGATTATAAATTACTAGTTTTAAAAATATTCAAAATAGAGATTTTCGCATTGTGGATAAAGGTTTTTAAAATCTTAAAAATAACTCCATCTTTTATAATGAAGGAATTTGGTTTTAAAAGAAGATAGAAATAATTTAAATAAAATTATATAAAGTGATATTTGTGTGTGTGTATACATATATCAAGATTCATTTATAAATGTGGAAGTTTATAAATGGGAAAATTTATACAGGTGACATTTTACAAAACAAAGTGAAGATTTGTAAAATCATTTTATTAATAAAAGGATAGAGTTATAAACGGTGTTTATAAACAAAGGGAAACTTTATCATTGGATAAATTTGGGAAATAAATCACAGTTGTGAATTTATAATAATACGTGGAAGGTTGTTTTAGAAAAATTGTTGATTCTATTTTGAAAGTTGAAAGTGAGATGTATAAGAGGATAGAGTTACAAATGAGGATTTATGAATAAAGGGATTTTATATAAATGAAGTTTTATAAAATAGAAAGAGATTTATAAATACGGTTTATAAATATGAAAAAGATTATTTTAAGATTTAAGTATGGATTTTTGTCCAAGGGGTATATGTTTATATTTAAGAGTTGGTAATTTATATTAATATTGTTTTGAAGTTGTTTATAAATATTTTAATATTTTGAAAGGTTAATTGTTTAAGATTACTAATATTGTTTGAAATTAAGTATAATTATTTATCAATAAAGTTTTGGAAATTAATTATTATTATTTATAAAAATGTGAAGATAGATTATTTTTGTTTTATTAAGACGGTTTTTAAGGAATTAGTTATTATTTTAAGATGTTTTAAAGTTAATATTTATTTATATATAATTATTACTATTATAAAATAGTATTTTAAAGTAAATGGTTAGAATTTATTTATAAATATTTTCATGGATTATAAACAGGGTTTTATAAACAGATGTGAGTTCTATATTAGGAATCTTATAATATGGTTTGGGAAAAACTTAAAGGAAGATTGAAAAAGGGTAAAAAGAGTTTTATAAATGAGATGTTTAAAAATGAATTTAGAAATGGGTTTATAGATTATAATGGGATTTTTTAAAATGGTTTTAAAAATTTAATAAGGGTTTATAAATGATTTTAGAAGAGTATAAAAAGAAAGTATAAGTGATTTAAATTAATTAAAGAGATTATAAATGATTCTCGGAGATTTAAGAAATGGTTTGTAAATGGTTTTAGAAATTTATAACGGAGTTTTTAAATGATTTGGAATTGTATAAAAAGAAAATATTTCTTGATGTTGGTGAATATACTTATACCATTGAGATAAATATATGGATATTTTCCGAGTATGGAAATATAGGGATTTATGGATATATATATATATATATATATATATATATATATATATCTTTGTTAAAAGAATTTTGATTCAAGTATTTACAAACTGAATTTGAAATAAAAAATTAATTAAGGAGGCTAGTGGTTGATGTGCTTAACCAATGTTGGTTTCCCCTATTTAATAAATCCCTAGTTTGGATGTGTGTTTGTTGATAGTTAATAACCATCTATCAAATTTGGATCCAAACATAACTTTGGAAATATCATGGAGAAACACGTGAGTTATATGGCACAGTCTTCTCCGATGATGTTGTACTGTGCGTATAAATCTCATTTCGTTCTCCTAGGACAAACGATAAGGAAATCCGTCCGCTAAAGGTTAGGAGGTGATCTCCGCTCTTATCTTTGACTATTTATTTCCTAAAGAACTAGGGTTGAGTTTATCGGAAACTATCGAAAGTTGTTTTGAAGAGACCGGGATCGGGTATGTTATCCGAAAACCACTTTGATTCAACTCAAGCGTTTCGAAATAAAGACATCTTGAAGATGATGGAATTGAAGACAAAGCTCTCAAGCATTTCGTTCAGTCCCAGAACGTACTTGTATAGATGAATGCAGGTATTGCATTGTTGCTTGGAGGGCAGTGTTGGCATTCCAAGTGGGAAGTGTTATATAAAGGTAAAACGTAGCCTCGAGCCTCATCAACCAAGAATGATTAAAACAGGAAAGATGCAGTAGGGCCAAGTGGGTCGCTCCCAAGTAGGGTATAATCATCCCTATCTAGAGTCGATATTATCTCTCATTTATATGCTTCGGGGCCCATTAACAGAGGGGTAATCATATTCGATACTACACATCAAGTGGTGGGCCGTTTTTGTGTTGGCAGGGGACCCTGGCGAGATCCTCGGTGTTATTTTATCTAGAGATGCATTATGACGGGTGGTACCCCAGTAGCCCAGTCGGGTGGTACTCCAGTAGCCCAGTCATTGCATGGTATTCATTCTCCAATACAAGTCTTTACGGTTTTTGTTGTATACCTATTATGCTGGAATTTACTTAATGTAACAATTTCGGCTAAGGTTAATAAGTATTTGTATCTTAGACAGTATTATAATATTAGGGAATTTCATATGAAATGTTTTGGTTATCGTAAGGTAAAAATCCATCCGTGTTTATGTGCAGCGTGGTCTTATGAGATACTTTTGATTTTCAAAGGTTTTCTATAACTTCAAAATCCAGTTAGGTGTGTTTTCTAACACAAGTTTTTCAGACTGACTCAGATGTTATTTTATTATAATGCTCAGGTCAGACCGAGCATATTTACATATTTTGTTGGATGCATTGGATCTCAGGAGATAAGTTGTAGGTCTTCAAGTCGTATTCACGTATATGTTTATTTTTCACTGCTTTGTTGTTGAAATCATCAGCAATTGTAAGGACAGATTGTTATAACTGTCCAGGCTGATAATTGTGATTTGTTGTTGTACTCTGATTGATGTATGTATATAACAGTTTCACTTTTGTAAAGATCATTAATATTATAGTATATATTGTTCCGCTGCGATTGTGAGATTCTATGTTGCTTTTAGTTTCTTTCCTCTTCTTCTTCTCTTCCTTCTTTCTTCTTTCTTTTCCATAACTATCTGTCTTTCCATTCAATTTGGTTTGGATATGTGTGGTTTATTGTCAGCTCGAATTATGCGGATTGGTGGGTCGTTACACTCGATCATTCAATTAATATCTTATCCAGGAGCAAACTCCTGTAGAGATACCATCTAACGTGTCCCCTAGGCCATTTAATACTTCATTTGAGGAAAAGGCAGGCCCTCAAACAATCATTTAATACTTCAAGATCCCAAATCAGGCCTCTCATATTACGGCTCATACTCATAATGACGTCTCAGTGTCTCACATTAGTCCGACTATTCATAATGGTAGCCAGATTAGCTAGGCAGATTTCCCTTATAGACTTTGGGACTAACCTTGCGTCATTATAAATATTAATCATAAGAAAATCTCACATCAATAGGAAGTGTACACGACTGCTGGTAGGCTCAAAGTGAAGGGCAGACGTTCGTCATGTAACTCTATTGACTTTGCATCCTTATGACTTAGCCATAATGTAACGACCCAGAATTTTTGATAATTAAAATTAGAATATTTAATTAATTTTAAATATTAATAAATGGAATTTAGAAGTCGAATGATTTATTTTTCGAATATTGGATTTAATTTGACAATTAAATCGATAATTTAATACTGAAATTCCAGAAACAATTTAAATCTGGATTAAATATGATTGAAAATGATTTGTAAAATTTTATTTAATCATACTAGAGTTATAGAAAGGTTATAGAACTTTTAAAATTGGAATTGGAGTTAAATTGTGAAAATCGAATATTTTAATATTTAATTATCGACTGTAAAAATAGCCAATTTTCGAACAGTCTCAGAATTGAACGAGACCAGTTTCATTGGATCCGTAATAGTTAGTTATTATCGGATTTCAATTTTCGTAGCAATCGGAGTTGTCGTTTGACCGTGGCAGCTCGAAACGCATCGATGTCATTTTAATTTTAAATCGTCGAGTTAAAATAGTCATTTTTCAAACAGTGTCGGATTTCGACGAAACTAGTTTCATCGGATCCGTAATGTGATATTATTGTAAGATTTCAAATTTCGTAATTTTTGGATTTACCATTTGTCCGGTGCGAATCAAAATGCCTCGAAATCGATTTAAATCGGTTTAATTTAAATTGATCGTTTTATTTCATATCTCGCACAGACGACCGAATTAGCTTCCAAAACCTGTTCCATTGTGTCCGGAACACGGGATAAACCCTAGAAACGATGGTCACCGCGCGTAAATCGGAGTTTGGAAATTCCGGGTGAATAGTGTTCGTTTATTTTCCTATAAATACCCCCATTATCTCAAAAAAATAAAAATAAAAAAAAATTCTAAACCCTAGCCGCCACCAGATCCAACGAACGGCCAGAAAGCTCCATTTTTCTCCCTCAAATCCCGATCAATCCATCAACTATTACCAGAAATGCTTAACTAATAAATTGTAGATCTAAGTAAGGTCTTTCAATCCATACGGTAACGATCATCTATGGAACGTCGTGATGCTCGAATTTCTACTTTGAACCCCAACGTTCGCACGCGTTTTTCGAGCATGGTGGAGGGCCGAGTGTCATGCCATTCAAGGCGGTGGCGTGACTGGAGAGGGGCTTCGATATGGCATTGCTTGATCGGGGTAGAAGTCATCGTAGGGGAGGCACGAATTAGGGTTTAGGGGCGGCATGGGTTCGTTCGAACCTGGGAATGTCGCGCGTGAGAAAAACTGATGGGGGAAGAAAGGGGGATGCGCGGCCAGATTCTCACGTATTTGAAATGAACGGCAGTGATTGGTTGGGGTAAAAAGAAATAAAATTATAAAAGGAAATTGTAATTTATTTATTTATAATTCGTGTAACTTTAAAATGATGTATCTCTTTCATACGTTATCAGAAAACGACGAAACTTTTTGCGTTGGCTTCGTTGTGACGAGCTCTTCGCGATGAAACTGAATTGGAGTCGTTTGGAGCTAATTGGAATTTCGGGTAAAATTAAACGCGTGTTTAATTTTATTCGAAATAAAACGCTGGAATCAGAAATAAAAATCAAGGTGAGATTATTTTCTCACTCAAATTGAAAAGTGGAATTTTCAGTTATTGTTTGATTGTCTGTTTGGATTGCTGATATTAGATATTATAGGATATATATCTATATATAGCAATATATACATATTGGCATATGTATATATTGGATTGATGATTTCCCGCCTCGTATAGCGGATGAGACCCTATTGCGCCGTTAGTAAGCGGATTTATAAAAACCTATATACCGCGATAATTCCGTACTGGAGCGGAATTGGTATTGTGCTAACATCTTTGGATGCAGGGAAACAGGTTGGAGGGATCCAACTGGATTCCTTACCGTATTGATTATTTACAGATATTTTGATATATTCTGTTATCATATTGATATATGATATTGACTGTTGTGATGGACTGATTGGTGTTGTTGCATCATCGGATTCAGTTTTGAAAAGTAAAAATAACGACTTTTATTTTAAAAAGGATTTTAAAGTGATTTTTGAAAAGTAGACGTTTATCGAATTTTTGAATTGATTTATTTCAGAAAAATAAACGTCTAGAATTTTGAAGTTATAAAAGTTAAGATTTTTGTGAATTATGACCGTAAGGTGATTTTTGAAATAAAAGTCGATTTATTTATAAAATGGTTTAAGCTGGGATTTTTGAATAACTATAAACGATTTGTATAGAAAGATTTATAAAATGGATATTTTATTAATAAAAATATTGGACTTATAAAACGAATTTTTATGAGTGTTGAAAAGAAGTATAAAAGGATTTCATAAGTGAATGAAATTAATAGATTTATAACGTGAAGTTATAAAGTGAATAGATGTTGTAGAATAAACGATTTATAAGTAAATTACTTATAAATTAGATTTTTGCACTTAATTGGGATATAAATAGAAATTGCTAAATGAAATGATTTCATAAGTTGAAATTGTTATGAAGTATAAATGTGATTTATAAACGTTGTTTATAAATCTGGAATCACTTATTTTGATAAGTAATTTTAGAAGTTAATAAAAGGAGAATTTTATAAATCGAAGTTGTTAGAAAATATAAAGGTGAATTTATAAACGTTGTTTTATGAATTCGAAATCAATCAAATTTGATGAATGTAATATAGAAGTTATTAAGGGAGTTTTACCCACGATTTTGGATAGTGGATAATTCTCGGAATAAAACGTGTAGAAAAGATTAAAATGTAATTATTGAAGTATATTCACGATTTTGGATAGTGAATATATCGTTAAGTAAAATGGATAGTTTTGGAAAAGGGATATTAAAAAAAATGAAGTTAAACATTTTAGAGATGTTTTTAAAATGTATTATAAATCGAAAGCAGAGATTTCCGCAGTTCTTGTTGAAATAGACGTTTTCGAGAAATAAGGAAATGGTGGACTATAACACTGTTGTTATAGTAAATGATTTCCGAAAGGAAATGTTTTATATAGTATTGGGATTTATATATCTATCTAAATCTCGAATCCCTATACTAGTGATTTTGAGTTGTCGTAACGATGTTTTACGTAACATTCGTTTTGACTCAAATAAATGTGTTTTAAGAATGATTTCCTTAAAAGAATGAAATATATACTTAATTTGATTTAAGTATATCGAATATTTTCAAATGTTGAAAATAAATGATTTGTGAAATACTTATTATTAAATAAGTATGGAATTGCTTTTCCAATATGAAATGAACTGTTTTTGAGATTTTATCTTCAAAGATAAAATGAAATGTGGAAATTGAATATTTGAAATTTGTTTTCAAATGGTTAAGTGTGGAAACTATATATCTAGTAAAGATATTTTGGAAGATGAAATAATTTGGAAAATTATTTGGAATCTGATGATGTTGCGCATCTTTATTGATAGTTAAATAACCGACTATCAGTAATTACCTTGAGTAGGTATTTGTTGTGAATTGGATGAATTTGAATGCCACCCTTATTTTTGAATTTACGCTCACTATTCGGGTTAGCCGGGAAAGGACCATGGGGTCGTATAACCCATTCCGAATATGTGATACGTCGTTATGAATTGCATTCGAAGACCGGTGTTGAAGACCGGATATTTTTGAAAACGGAAGGATTACCGTCGAGTTACTCTACATCGGCTGATCTCCGATTTAGAGGTTTTATCACCCTTAGTGACGGGAAGTCCGGACGTGATTAGAAAATTATCCGGAAATGCAAGGGCTTCGTGAGAAGTGCCTTCGGTTCTGTTCGATCCCGGAACAGACTTTTATGGATTGTGTGTCTGACGTTACAATTTGAGATATAAAGCTGATTTCTTTCAAATACATTTCTGTTGGTGGCGGAGAATTTATTCTCTTAGCTTAACACCCTTCTCTGAGACGCACGAGCTCAGAGGTTATGTAGTTGAAATTTATCAGCGATATATCCCAATTTGGTAACGTGGCATACTGAGTGTTGCTGTGAAATGATCAGTGTTTGATCATTTGTGATATGATCATTTGTTTGATCTTATATCTTTGTGATCATAGGTTGATCATTTTGTTTGACCCGAAGCAGGGCTTTTTGAGAAAGCGTAGCTTTGTGGACGAGACTTCGTCGAGCCTCACACCCCGGAAATGGTCGAAACAGGAAGGATGCAGCAAGGTTCTAGGGAGTAGCGCCCCTTAGTGTATGTCATTCCTTCTGGATAAAGGTGGTATCATGGTATGGAGCCCAGATACTTAACCTCTGTGGTTACTGCATTATTATTATCTATGTGGTTTGTTGGAAATCGGGGATCCTCGGGAAGATCGGTGACGATCGGGGGATGGCATACGCGTGTCAGTAGTTACCTATTTTTGCAGAGGTAACCCGGCCTTGTGTTGGCAGAGATCCGGTTAGGTTCTCGGGTCGTCTATTCCAGGGACGTACCCATCGTGGAAAGGAAGTTCCTTAGCCTGACCATTTGTTGGAAATCCAAAGAAACAATACGTGACTTGTACGGTTTTAGTTGTATTACCTGCTATGGAATGTGGCGGTAACCTGCTATTGAACATAGTAGCTATAGTAGGCATACGATACTGGTCGTATGTTGGCTAAGATTAATATTATACTTTCGAAATGTTTTCTACACTATGCACTAATAATAATATCAAAATGATTTGATTTTGCGTAGTAAGCATCTTTGACTATCATAAGAAGAAATCTCCTCCAATTCTGCGTTTGCATTGTGTGTGTGGTGGGAGGTCTTATGGTAGTTTCATTTTCCAAAAGCATTGCGAATTGACATTTAAGTTTTCCTGTTGTTTATTTTAAAGATAAACTGTTTTACGATCTCACACCAGTCACCATGACTGACTCGGAGTTTATTGTTCCCTTCTAAACTCTGGGTGCCCACAAATTTCCACACGGGCAGCCTAGAGTTATATTATCAGGATATTCTGGATATTCTGGAGCTTGGAGATAAGCTGGATGACGAGACGTAGTATTTGTATCTGATATATTTATTCCGCTGTGTATTTTGTATGAGGACAAGTTTATATAACTGTCCATTGTTGTTTATTGACTCTGATGATATGATGTGATGTAATGTAATAACAGATATAATTCTTTTGTTTTTTTTTTAAATGATATTCATCTATCTATTATATATTGTTCCGCTGCGATGTGTAAGATTCTGATATTGTTTTCTGTTTCTACTCTTGTTCTGTTGCTGTTCTGTTGTTCTTCTTTCTTTCTTTTCTTTTTATTCTATCTTCTTCTTCTACCTTTTTCTTTTTCTTAAAACCATAACTTTTCGGGTTTCCGGCATTCGATGGCTCAGCAGTCGATAAAGTAAGTATCGATGTTGAATTTTCGAAAGTCGAAAATTTTCGGGATGTTACAAGTGGTATCAGAGCATATGGTTAAGCGACAACCCTGTTCTGTTGGGTGTTACTCATTAGAGATAGAGTCAGTAGTACTCTAGAATGAGTTGAGTGTAATAATAGATATGAGCGCGTATTTGTTATTTGAATATAAAATGGTTTTATATTGTGATGATTGGTTTGTTGAGTGGTATATGGATTCTGGTCGGTATTGTCCGTACAACTCTATCGATAGGGATCTCTAAACACTTGAATAAAACAATTCGGCACAGTATTGTTTTAAATAGGGTAAATGAGGTAATTTTGCCCAAAATTATTTTGTATATAAAAGAAATGATTTTTCTATAAAATACTATAGTATATGGTTGCATGGATGTTAGGAAGTAATGATAGTGAATTATCATCACTGAAATTGAATAAGAAATTGAAATCGTAACTCCAAAGTTAAGAAATAAATTCACATATAAATGAAATGTGAGGATGTGAATTATATAAGTGATTTGTAATTTAAAACGGAATTCCAGAGAAGTTTTTGGAAATGTTTTGAAAAGAATTTGTAAATTTTGGAGATTTGAAAAGTTTAAATCATTTTTGATTTGAAAATGGATTTCAAAGCTTTTGAAAAGTATTTTAGAGAGATGAAAGCTCTAAACTCTTTTCGGTCGCTGGAAAATAACTTCGATGATGACCGCGGCATCGTTGGTGTTCATTTTCGGGTTTCCAAAAGAGGAATTGCTGCCAAATTGTTTTAAATAGAAGTTGTTTGAAAAAAAAATTGAGTTTTGTTTTGAAAATTCAAAAGATAAATTTGAATTGTTTTCAAAATGGTTTTGAAAGGTTGAAAAGACTCTGGAATTGTGAATGGGAATGTATAAATGATTGTATAAATCAAAATGTAAATAAGTCAAAGACTTATAAAATATTTGAAATTTGATAGAAATGAGAATTCAAATTGAAAATGAAAGAATTTGTGAATGAATAAATAAATTTGCAATTGTAAGTACAAGAAAATGAAGTTGAATGTTAAAATTCATTTTGAATTTGTCAGTAAATGAAACTGGAGTTAAAACTGAATATTGAAACGAATTTGAATTGTGTGAAATAAAATAAAGTTTGAGATTAGTTTGAAGTGAACAAAAGAAATCCGATAAAAATTCAATATTTCAGAATTGAAAATGAATTGAATCCAAATTAGATTGGAATTGGGAATTGAATTCGAATGAGAATAGATATGTAACTTCAGTAGTAAGTTAAAAGTGTGTAAACAGTTTATATTTGAAATTTTGTAATAGAATTTGCAAAATAGTTTGAAGGCTGTAACTAGATATAATGGCTAGTAGGATATACAGGTATAAAGGAATTAGAATTTAATTTCGAAGATAAATTTGAATTGCTCGACAAAAAGGTAAGTATTTGAATTTCAATATGAGATTTGATGATTTCTTGTCTAGCCGCTTGGCTTTTTCTTTTTCTTTTTGAAATCTGAGAGTCCGTAGGGACGTTTTGTAGTCGTGCCGTATTAGCCGCGCAAAGGAGACGCTGGCGAAATTTTTCGAAAATTTCGGGCGTTAGAAAATTTTTGAGAAATTTTTGAAAGTTTAAATTTGAATTTAAACTTAAAATTGAATTGTTAAGGAAACAATGTTGTTTGAAATCGGTAATTGAAGTTGAAAATTTAGTTGAATTGATAACGGATCTTTAGTAGAAAGATTTGTTTTGATAAATTGATAAAACTATTTAAATTGTGAAAAATAGTAGACGAGTTAAGGACCTTTCTTCCTAACTTGTAATTTCGAGGACGAAATTCTTTTAAGGGGGGAAGTCTGTAACGACCCAGAATTTTTGATAATTAAAATTCGAATATTTAATTAATTTTAAATATTAATAAATGGAATTTAGAAGTCGAATGATTTATTTTTCGAATATTGGATTTAATTTGACAATTAAATCGATAATTTAATACTGAAATTCCAGAAACAATTTAAATCTGGATTAAATATGATTGAAAATGATTTGTAAAATTTTATTTAATCATACTGGAGTTATAGAAAGGTTATAGAACTTTTAAAATTGGAATTGGAGTTAAATTGTGAAAATCGAATATTTTAATATTTAATTATCGACTGTAAAAATAGCCAATTTTCGAACAGTCTCAGAATTGAACGAGACCAGTTTCATTGGATCCGTAATAGTTAGTTATTATCGGATTTCAATTTTCGTAGCAATCGGAGTTGTCGTTTGACCGTGGCAGCTCGAAACGCATCGATGTCATTTTAATTTTAAATCGTCGAGTTAAAATAGTCATTTTTCAAACAGTGTCGGATTTCGACGAAACCAGTTTCATCGGATCCGTAATGTGATATTATTGTAAGATTTCAAATTTCGTAATTTTTGGATTTACCATTTGTCCGGTGCGAATCAAAATGCCTCGAAATCGATTTAAATCGGTTTAATTTAAATTGATCGTTTTATTTCATATCTCGCACAGACGACCGAATTAGCTTTCGAAACCTGTTCCATTGTGTCCGGAACACGGGATAAACCCTAGAAACGATGGTCACCGCGCGTAAATCGGAGTTTGGAAATTCCGGGTGAATAGTGTTCGTTTATTTTCCTATAAATACCCCCATTATCTCAAAAAAATAAAAAAAAAATAAAATTCTAAACCCTAGCCGCCACCAGATCCAACGAACGGCCAGAAAGCTCCATTTTTCTCCCTCAAATCCCGATCAATCCATCAACTATTACCAGAAATGCTTAACTAATAAATTGTAGATCTAAGTAAGGTCTTTCAATCCATACGGTAACGATCATCTATGGAACGTCGTGATGCTCGAATTTCTACTTTGAACCCCAACGTTCGCACGCGTTTTTCGAGCATGGTGGAGGGCCGAGTGTCATGCCATTCAAGGCGGTGGCGTGACTGGAGAGGGGCTTCGATATGGCATTGCTTGATCGGGGTAGAAGTCATCGTAGGGGAGGCACGAATTAGGGTTTAGGGGCGGCATGGGTTCGTTCGAACCTGGGAATGTCGCGCGTGAGAAAAACTGATGGGGGAAGAAAGGGGGATGCGCAGCCAGATTCTCACGTATTTGAAATGGACGGCAGTGATTGGTTGGGGTAAAAAGAAATAAAATTATAAAAGGAAATTGTAATTTATTTATTTATAATTCGTGTAACTTTAAAATGATGTATCTCTTTCATACGTTATCAGAAAACGACGAAACTTTTTGCGTTGGCTTCGTTGTGACGAGCTCTTCGCGATGAAACTGAATTGGAGTCGTTTGGAGCTAATTGGAATTTCGGGTAAAATTAAACGCGTGTTTAATTTTATTCGAAATAAAACGCTGGAATCAGAAATAAAAATCAAGGTGAGATTATTTTCTCACTCAAATTGAAAAGTGGAATTTTCAGTTATTGTTTGATTGTCTGTTTGGATTGCTGATATTAGATATTATAGGATATATATCTATATATAGCAATATATACATATTGGCATATGTATATATTGGATTGATGATTTCCCGCCTCGTATAGCGGATGAGACCCTATTGCGCCGTTAGTAAGCGGATTTATAAAAACCTATATACCGCGATAATTCCGTACTGGAGCGGAATTGGTATTGTGCTAACATCTTTGGATGCAGGGAAACAGGTTGGAGGGATCCAACTGGATTCCTCACCGTATTGATTATTTACAGATATTTTGATATATTCTGTTATCATATTGATATATGATATTGACTGTTGTGATGGACTGATTGGTGTTGTTGCATCATCGGATTCAGTTTTGAAAAGTAAAAATAACGACTTTTATTTTAAAAAGGATTTTAAAGTGATTTTTGAAAAGTAGACGTTTATCGAATTTTTGAATTGATTTATTTCAGAAAAATAAACGTCTAGAATTTTGAAGTTATAAAAGTTAAGATTTTTGTGAATTATGACCGTAAGGTGATTTTTGAAATAAAAGTCGATTTATTTATAAAATGGTTTAAGCTGGGATTTTTGAATAACTATAAACGATTTGTATAGAAAGATTTATAAAATGGATATTTTATTAATAAAAATATTGGACTTATAAAACGAATTTTTATGAGTGTTGAAAAGAAGTATAAAAGGATTTCATAAGTGAATGAAATTAATAGATTTATAACGTGAAGTTATAAAGTGAATAGATGTTGTAGAATAAACGATTTATAAGTAAATTACTTATAAATTAGATTTTTGCACTTAATTGGGATATAAATAGAAATTGCTAAATGAAATGATTTCATAAGTTGAAATTGTTATGAAGTATAAATGTGATTTATAAACGTTGTTTATAAATCTGGAATCACTTATTTTGATAAGTAATTTTAGAAGTTAATAAAAGGAGAATTTTATAAATCGAAGTTGTTAGAAAATATAAAGGTGAATTTATAAACGTTGTTTTATGAATTCGAAATCAATCAAATTTGATGAATGTAATATAGAAGTTATTAAGGGAATTTTACCCACGATTTTGGATAGTGGATAATTCTCGGAATAAAACGTGTAGAAAAGATTAAAATGTAATTATTGAAGTATATTCACGATTTTGGATAGTGAATATATCGTTAAGTAAAATGGATAGTTTTGGAAAAGGGATATTAAAAAAAATGAAGTTAAACATTTTAGAGATGTTTTTAAAATGTATTATAAATCGAAAGCAGAGATTTCCGCAGTTCTTGTTGAAATAGACGTTTTCGAGAAATAAGGAAATGGTGGACTATAACACTGTTGTTATAGTAAATGATTTCCGAAAGGAAATGTTTTATATAGTATTGGGATTTATATATCTATCTAAATCTCGAATCCCTATACTAGTGATTTTGAGTTGTCGTAACGATGTTTTACGTAACATTCGTTTTGACTCAAATAAATGTGTTTTAAGAATGATTTCCTTAAAAGAATGAAATATATACTTAATTTGATTTAAGTATATCGAATATTTTCAAATGTTGAAAATAAATGATTTGTGAAATACTTATTATTAAATAAGTATGGAATTGCTTTTCCAATATGAAATGAACTGTTTTTGAGATTTTATCTTCAAAGATAAAATGAAATGTGGAAATTGAATATTTGAAATTTGTTTTCAAATGGTTAAGTGTGGAAACTATATATCTAGTAAAGATATTTTGGAAGACGAAATAATTTGGAAAATTATTTGGAATCTGATGATGTTGCGCATCTTTATTGATAGTTAAATAACCGACTATCAGTAATTACCTTGAGTAGGTATTTGTTGTGAATTGGATGAATTTGAATGCCACCCTTATTTTTGAATTTACGCTCACTATTCGGGTTAGCCGGGAAAGGACCATGGGGTCGTATAACCCATTCCGAATATGTGATACGTCGTTATGAATTGCATTCGAAGACCGGTGTTGAAGACCGGATATTTTTGAAAACGGAAGGATTACCGTCGAGTTACTCTACATCGGCTGATCTCCGATTTAGAGGTTTTATCACCCTTAGTGACGGGAAGTCCGGACGTGATTAGAAAATTATCCGGAAATGCAAGGGCTTCGTGAGAAGTGCCTTCGGTTCTGTTCGATCCCGGAACAGACTTTTATGGATTGTGTGTCTGACGTTACAATTTGAGATATAAAGCTGATTTCTTTCAAATACATTTCTGTTGGTGGCGGAGAATTTATTCTCTTAGCTTAACACCCTTCTCTGAGACGCACGAGCTCAGAGGTTATGTAGTTGAAATTTATCAGCGATATATCCCAATTTGGTAACGTGGCATACTGAGTGTTGCTGTGAAATGATCAGTGTTTGATCATTTGTGATATGATCATTTGTTTGATCTTATATCTTTGTGATCATAGGTTGATCATTTTGTTTGACCCGAAGCAGGGCTTTTTGAGAAAGCGTAGCTTTGTGGACGAGACTTCGTCGAGCCTCACACCCCGGAAATGGTCGAAACAGGAAGGATGCAGCAAGGTTCTAGGGAGTAGCGCCCCTTAGTGTATGTCATTCCTTCTGGATAAAGGTGGTATCATGGTATGGAGCCCAGATACTTAACCTCTGTGGTTACTGCATTATTATTATCTATGTGGTTTGTTGGAAATCGGGGATCCTCGGGAAGATCGGTGACGATCGGGGGATGGCATACGCGTGTCAGTAGTTACCTATTTTTGCAGAGGTAACCCGGTCTTGTGTTGGTAGAGATCCGGTTAGGTTCTCGGGTCGTCTATTCCAGGGACGTACCCATCGTGGAAAGGAAGTTCCTTAGCCTGACCATTTGTTGGAAATCCAAAGAAACAATACGTGACTTGTACGGTTTTAGTTGTATTACCTGCTATGGAATGTGGCGGTAACCTGCTATTGAACATAGTAGCTATAGTAGGCATACGATACTGGTCGTATGTTGGCTAAGATTAATATTATACTTTCGAAATGTTTTCTACACTATGCACTAATAATAATATCAAAATGATTTGATTTTGCGTAGTAAGCATCTTTGACTATCATAAGAAGAAATCTCCTCCAATTCTGCGTTTGCATTGTGTGTGTGGTGGGAGGTCTTATGGTAGTTTCATTTTCCAAAAGCATTGCGAATTGACATTTAAGTTTTCCTGTTGTTTATTTTAAAGATAAACTGTTTTACGATCTCACACCAGTCACCATGACTGACTCGGAGTTTATTGTTCCCTTCTAAACTCTGGGTGCCCACAAATTTCCACACGGGCAGCCTAGAGTTATATTATCAGGATATTCTGGATATTCTGGAGCTTGGAGATAAGCTGGATGACGAGACGTAGTATTTGTATCTGATATATTTATTCCGCTGTGTATTTTGTATGAGGACAAGTTTATATAACTGTCCATTGTTGTTTATTGACTCTGATGATATGATGTGATGTAATGTAATAACAGATATAATTCTTTTGTTTTTTTTTTAAAAAATGATATTCATCTATCTATTATATATTGTTCCGCTGCGATGTGTAAGATTCTGATATTGTTTTCTGTTTCTACTCTTGTTCTGTTGCTGTTCTGTTGTTCTTCTTTCTTTCTTTTCTTTTTCTTCTATCTTCTTCTTCTACCTTTTTCTTTTTCTTAAAACCATAACTTTTCGGGTTTCCGGCATTCGATGGCTCAGCAGTCGATAAAGTAAGTATCGATGTTGAATTTTCGAAAGTCGAAAATTTTCGGGATGTTACACATAAATTAAGTACACTCCATATATATTTAATAATACTCATCTCACTGTTTCATAAATAAGGCCTTATGAGGAACCTTTCTTACGTCTTAGAATAATAATTAGGCTAAATATGGGTTTCCTCTTATTTTTGCCTAACAATCAATTAAATTCATAATGGGGAAAATAAATGAAAATAAATACCTAATTAACTACACCATATACGCAATAATTATATGCTAATTACGTTAATAGAGATAAATAAATATTCGCACCTACATAATTCTAATGCAAATACTTTATGCCCTAAACTAGCGTTAAATTTCAATTTCCTGCACAAATACTATTACAAGTCTTTAGCTTCAAATTCCCAAGATTTCAACATACCAAAACAAGAGATTCTAATATCCAAAACAGGGAATAAAAATACATAACCAAAACTGCAATAAAAAAATTGTAAATAGAAACTCAATTTACTATACAAATTCAATGGAATATCCTAAATAATAGGAATTGCAATGTAAACTCTATATTCTACCTCTTTTACAAAGAAATAGATAAGAATGAAAATTGTGTGGAGTAAGTGGTGTAAACTATAAATAAAATCCGTAATTTAAACCCCTTATTTGGTTGAAGAGTCACAAATTGAACTAATGAAGAAGGAGAAGTGGAATAGGCTATGAAATTATAAAATAATTCATAAACAAAACAAATTCCTTCAAATTAATGTAAATGTATAAGACTCTCGACATAGAAGTGACATTTTGAAATAAAAAGGAATTTTGGGGGATTTTATCTAATGTATTTTCTTAATCCCAAAATCTCAAAGGTATATTCAAATCCATAGAGATACGCTAAACAATTACTGAAAAAGAAATACTATGGTTTCCACTCATTAAACAGCCTTAGCTTCGCTTTTCGTGGATTTGCACGCCTTTCAATCTCCTTCAGAATCTCTTTCTCTTTTCATATATATAGGGAAGATGTATATATTTTTATTTGATTTAGAATGGTTAGAGAAAGAACAAAATAAGAATAGGCTGGAGGTAGATGAATAAATTAAAGCATGAATTGAATTTTTACTTGAATTCTCTAAAAAAATTCAGAATCTAATTTGGAGAGATAACAATGGCGTCGAATTCCCTAAAATAATATAAATAAAAAATAGAGAGGAGTTGTAACAACCCGCATGTTTTACGATTGTATATTTAAATGTTTTATTTAAATATAGCATCGTTTGTCGGATTTAAGTCCAAAAATGTCATTATTTCGTAGAAGAACAGTCGAATTAGTGAAAAGACAATGTGAATCGTGCAATTTGGAAGTGCCTATTTAAAAAAAACAGGCAAATAGAAATTCATATGTCTGAATTGAATCGTTTAGACGTTTGAAATTGCTCGAGTCAAACCAGAAAGGAAATAGGCTAAAATTGCCATTTTCAGACGTCTGAAATAAACGATTCAGACGTCTGAATATTGCACTAGACAACATCTGTTTTTCCAGATTCAGACGTCTGAATTAGAAATTTCAGACGTCTGAATTAAAAATTTCAGACGTCTGAATGAAGATTGAAATTGAGACTCAACAATTTGGACTCGAGACCACATGTAACGACCCACTATTTTGGACCATTCAAATCGACAATAAATCCACACATGTCGGACTTGAATAATTCAAAATAATAGATTGTTAATTTAAATTTGGCAAACTCAACATATACAGTAAATAAATCAATCACAGAATCACAGACACAGAGTAATACAATAATACGCAGCGGAATAGATAAAATAGTAGTTCATAAAGCTACTATATAAACATCAGAGTTAAAATAAAATACAACAGAATATCTCAAATACAGTGAAGTCTTCAGTACGAATAGATGACCTCTCTGAACAAATCAACTGGAAAAGCTGAAATCTGAATCGATAGTTGGATCTCCAAATGAAGCTCCAAACTCCAAGGGTGAGTCTCAAATGTTGTATCACTCAGTCTGACCCGAGCGTAAAGCAAAACACAAAACACTCGAGTCAGGATTAACATTCTTATACTAATAAATCCAACTCAAGTGAAATATCAACTGAAATACAAGTAACTTAAAGGATGTTTGGGATAACCATCCTCTAAGGATCTGCGGAACTATCTACAAGGTGGAAATATACACTATAACACTGTGGTCATTTCAAATAAATTTATACTTCAAAACCAAAATATCATTTTCATTTCAAAAATATCTATTTTCCAAAATAGTGTATATACATTAAATAATTTATAAAGTAAAGTATTTATAATTTCCTCAAGTCTCACAAATCGATTCAAATTAACTCAAATTCCAAATTCAAATTTATTCAAAGCTCAATTCATCAATTCAATTCAGTTCTAAATATACCATTTAAATTTTCAATATATTTCAAAGCTTTAATATTCAACATTTTCAAAGTTAAATTTAACAGTTTCATATAGCACTTGATTTAACTTTATTATTATTTAATTAGGGAATATTCACTTAATAAATTCAATATCATTTAACTAGCCTTAAATTTCATTTTTACTAAATATTTCCTTAAATTTATTTAAATAAGAAATATTCATTAAATTATTTAAATTAAACCCAAGTTATAAATCATATCTTAAATCTCAATTTCAATAAGTTTTAAATCGGTTTAATTAAATAAAATTCTTTACTAGATTCAAATTATCTTCCCAACCTTAACTTATTCAAATTATTACTGAAATCTATTTTGAAACATAAATTTAAATACTCAACCATATTATATATATTTAATCAATCTTAATTAAATTAAATATCATTATTAAATCTATATAAATCATTCCCATTTATATATAATAATTTAAAGCTCAACATTTATTAAAACCATATATTTCTTTCCAAACCATAGAATTTATTTTCAAAATATTTATATATATGGACCAACGGTGTCTGTATATATATCTATCATACGGTTAAGTGATATGGATATTTATCATTTCAATCCGAAATTTAAATATATACGGGTAGATATCATTTCAACCCGTAATCCCAATTTCAATTCAAATGAAAATCGTTTGGGTTTATCATTTCAACCCATAACGATTTTCTCATATTCTAAAGTCCGTTCGGGTATGTATCATTTCAACCCATAGTGAATTCTATACTAACAGGGAACTTGCAAAGTGATAACAGATACTAATATAAAATACAACAACAGCCATATATCATCAATAACAATAAAATATAAACAACAGGATATGGTGTCATATCCCACAGGTGAACAGTTACAGATAATTAGCATATATAACAATTTAAATAACTACAGCAGCATATTTCAATTGTCGTTTCAATTGAAATCAAATTTAATAAATATAAGAACGCTAAATCATGAGTGATTACTCACCTTTCGAGGCTAGAGAGATTTGAAATGGGTTACGAATCCAAGAACGAATTTCCAAAACGAACAAGATTGACATGAATCACGGATAAGCTGATAAATAGGAGTAGACGAATTCAAATCAAAACGGGATCGATGAAGAAGATACATTGCATATATAATTTTCAGAAAAATCAATTTAAAACGTATATTTTCAAATCGATATTTAATTCAAACACAATAAAATTTTACATATATATATATATATATATATATATATATTATACACTGAACAGTTAAAATAACTTTTAAAACTTTTTTTTAAAAACTTTATTATTATAAAATAAATTTTAAAATATACATCAATGGAATGCTTTTAACCCACACATAAAATATATGCTTCCTTATACATATTATACATATCTAATTTATTTATTTTTATTATTATATATTTTTTTTATAAAACATACGGTTTCATATAAAATAAAACATATAAATATAAACGAAAACCCAAAATCAGAAAATGAAAACAAAAGAAAAAAAAGAAGAAGAAGAAAAAAATAAATAATTAAATAAAGGAAAAGCATGCGGCCATTTACCTGACGGCTGAAGCTCACGCGAGAGATGGAGATGAAGAAATGCAGTGAAAATTTGTGAACGCGATTTGAAATATATATAGGGAAGTTCGCTCAAACAAGAGATGCAGGCACTAACGTGGTAAGGGAGATATTGGGTGGTTTCGAAATTTAAATAGAAGTAATTGCGTGATTTAGGCGAAAGAAAAAATATGGCAAGCAAAAATTGATTTGGAACGTTTCAGTGTCAATCAAAGATTTTATTTTATTTTTATTCTAAATTTTTTTCCTTTTCTTCTTGCCGAGTGAAATATGAAGATGGATTTGTCAAATATATTGAAAGCAGAGGACGGGAAGGGAGAAGCAAAGAAATAAAAATGGGTAAAGTGGAAAAACTGAACTGCCAAAAGTAAAAAAAAAAAATTCAGCGGTTAAAACAAGTAACGTAGGAAAAACGAATAGGCACAAATTGGGAAATGTATCCCATAAATAATAAATATAAAGTAGCAGGTGAGGATTTTAGGAAATAAATATTCACGTTGATTTATACATGCAAATAAAATATGAGCTATAGCCAAATCAAATAATGAAAAGAGGAAAAACGTAGATACGTTATACGTTTCTTCCAGTGATCGTGCAGAACAATAGATAAAGGGAGAACTTTGCGCTGAGGAAAGAAACAAAATGGAAGGTCTCATAAATAAATGCAAATATTAAATCAAATCGAATAGTTTCAAACAATGAATAGTCAGATGAATATAAACAAATAGCAACCGTCAAATCCCTTGATTTGCTGAAGGTTAATTAAAGCAACAAACAATGCTTTTATCAATTAATATATATAAGGAATGAACTGATTAAACAGCGCAAAGGAGAGAGAACGACCGTATATGAATTGAACAAGGGTGAAAGTTGCATGAAATTTTTTAGAGTAATGAAACTAAACGTTTGATTTTGTATTGTTGGCAATAAATAAATGAAAAGTAACAGAAAACACTTGATTGACGCAGATAATTAAAGCAATTAATATGTGTGCAGCACGTTTCAAAATTTGAAACGGAAGGAGAATTAACTGTCACAATTAAAGGTACTGATATAAATGTAAAGTAATGTGATTAGAAACTATTCGTTTCTTATTTATTTATTTCAAATATAGTTTGTACAATATACGCTAAATTTATAACAAAAGTAATGTATCTAAATTTATACATTACTTATTTATTCTCTACCTATTTTTAGTAAAATATATGTTTTAAAGAATCTTCATTAGCTACGAACCATTTATATGCTAACTAAATAAATCAAAACGTATATAACGTACAAATTAAAACGTGTATTTTAAATAGCCTATTTATACTCTATTAACTTTAAAATTTATTACTTAATTCACTTTTGATTTGTTTACATTGATTTGATTTACTTAACATTTAACAAATAACTGATGTATATACGAAAAAAGAAAACGTAAAATTTATTTCCTATATATTATTCAATTTAAAATTTTATTTATTAATCGATTAACTAAGAAACAAATGTGTATACGTATAAAGTTTATTTCTTTTACAGAATATTAATTACTTGATTTAAAGGTGTATAACCAAAAAAGAACAAAAGTGGAAATAAATGTTGTTACCAATATATTCAGTTAAATTAAAAGATTTGGAGGTTAGAATTTAAAAGATTTAAATTCCAATAAATTTTAAACTTTAATCAAAAATAAGAATTTATAGAATTGGCTTATATTAATAAAATTTTGGTGACTATTTATAAAAGAATTCAATTTTTTTTTGTAAATTAAAACCCCAAAGTTTATAAATAAAAGAAAAAAAATACTTCTTAAATTTTTTTTTTTTTGGGTTGTTACACTCTCCCCCACTCAGAACTTTTCGTCCTCGAAAAGGAACAAAGTAGGAGAATAGAAACAACCAAATGAAAAATTAGACTTTGGAAAACAAATTAAACGATTTATTTAAAAACATATAAATTTTTTTTAATATTTAATAGTTTGGTTAAACTCATTTTATTAAATCCATTCAATTATTTATGAGATCAATTATTTATATAAAACACTAACAAAAATTCTATTAAACTAGGTAGTATATAAATAAACAATATTTAAAAAGGATATGGTCAACAAGGAAAAGAAGGAGGATTTGGAAAAATAGAATAGAGGTGAATAAATAAAGCTGAGCAGATAAGGTAGATTCAAAAGAATAGTATCGGTCATGAATAATTAATTCAAACCATAAGAATTTTCATTTCAAATATTAGTACAAAATTTCTTTGTTGGAAATACTTTTATAATAAAGTACCTTTATAATAAAATACTTTTATAACTCGATGTTTCAACAAGTTTATCCTTGTTCCTGTAGACTCTGGTAGTGCGTTGATCAGGCGCAAAACTAGAATTCTCCAGGTACTTAGTAGACCTGTTTCAACACCCAGCGAAAATACTGGAAAAACTTTTAAAAACAGATATGGAAGGTACAATCCAAACAAAACCTTTGTCTAACCATGGTTCGCAGATACACAATGATTACGCTTGGATCCCCCAGGAAACAATCCATATCCGTAAGCTTTCTCAGCCCTGCGAGTTACGCCATGATGACTAGTAGAATGCAGGATACACAATGGTTACGCCTGGATCCCCCAGGAAACAATCCGTACCCCCAGGCCATCTCAGCCAGGCGGTTTTGCTACTAATGCGACCTACATAGATGCAGGATACACAATGGTTACGCCTGGATCCCCCAGGAAACAATCCATACCCCTAGGCCATCTCAGCCAGGCAGTTGCGCTATGTATCCGCGCTCGTAAGACCATGGGTAACGCCATGGAATTCGATGGACACTCGAGTATCATATCCGGAAAACCAAAATCAAAGAAATATCGATAGAATGAATCCACAATGTGGCCACAAAGCGGATATCAAGCAGAAGGCACTTTCCATATCTTTACTTCGAAAATATGTATCATATAGTACCTTTTCAAATCACTTTCAAATATCATACTTATATAAAGTCCATTATATATAAGATTTCATTTTCAAATCAAATACTTTCCAAAATCAATAGTATATCAAATCACACCTATATAGACTTCAATTATATAAGATTTCACTTTTCAAATTGAGTACCTTTTCAAATCCATAGTTTTCGAATCAACATCATACTTATACAAACCAGATTTTATATAAGTTCGATAACTCCCAAATCAAGTATTTAGTAACATATGGTTCTCAAATTTCAATTTTTTTCAATATTAGTTTAGTTTCAAAATCATATACAATCTCACTAAATTATTTCTGCTCAATTTAAATATCTTTAGTTTCAAAGTTTCCAACATAATAAATTTAGAAAATAATCCAAGTTTCTAAATCAATATCATTTAAGTCAACCAATTCATTTCCAAAATCAATGGTTTTTAAAAATCAATCTTATACCTACATAAGGTCCATCTTATATAAGGATCAAATTTTACAAAATAAATTTCGCTGTATAAAGGGCCATATGGGATTGAATATCTTTGCTTTTATGGGTTATATATCTTTGTAATTTAAATTGGAAATTTTCTTTTAGTAAGCAAAGATATTCTAACCCGACAGCTTTCAATTTCAGCGTCAAAATATATCACCGATATTAGAATATAAGATATACATATGTCATCATTTCGCAAAATCACATTTGATCGCTCGCTCGATCACACAAGTTCGCTTTCGAACTAGTATTGTCCATTCGACTTCCCTAATGCGGATTTCGATGTGGTTTCTCAACTAGAAGCCATCAGTCTCCTTGCATAGCCATATACTATGACAGAGAATTCTAGAATCAAGCCCAAAATCCATATCAAATATTCGCCATCAAGAATCGAATGAAAAATCCTAACTTGAAATGGTGTAATTCACCTCGAACTTGTGTACTCAAACCTGGATCAAATTAATTATGCGAATAAAACAGCATACGTACAACTTATATATTTATTCCAACTTGTTAAATATATAGTTTCATAAAGATGTTACTAAGTTAAAACATTTAAACTAAATTCAATTCAAAATATTTTGAAGACCAAATTCTTTTCAAAACATTTCAAATCTAAATTTCATATTAGAAAAATTCAAAATAGCCTTATTCATTTACTTAACAAAACAGTTTCAACTTATTTAAATCATATACTACATACTTTAAACATACATACCAAACTTATATACTTTAAACTTTTCAAAATTACTTAGCTTTGAAAAGTTAACCTTGATTTGGAAGTGCTCGAACCTTCAAAATAGTCGAAGAAATAATATTTCAATCCAAGAGTTGGAAATCACCAACAAACCAGTAAATCAATTCCAAAAGATAGGGTTATATCATATCAAATCCAGAACTCGAGGACAGAACACCGGGCTCACTTCAAATCGTTTCAAATATATATACATATATCTTTCGAATATCAAATCATACTTCGCAATTCGAAATCAAAAATGGTTTCACAAAATCACTCGCATAGCAAAGCTACTAAAGTGGCCTATCCCCCACTCTAAAACTCGAAAATCAATGTCGATAATGCGTGCACTCATCACCGAAATTATTTTCCAGCGACATAAGTGAGTTCTGGACTTCTATTTTCTCAAACTTCTTTTGAAATTTCTTCGAAATCATTCGAAACTCATTAAAATCATTTGAAACATTTCTTATTCGAAAAAAATACTTTTAAATCATATTATTATTATATATTTCAAAATCTTAAAACAAATTTCCAAACACCGGGGTTCAATTCTCGAATTTCAAATTTAAAATCCTTCAGTTATAAATCATTTTTAGATAAATCAAATTTCTTATATAATTTTTCAAAATTACAAATCCTTTCAAAACCTCAAATTCTCATTTTAAAAAGGGTATATAATCTTTATTGAAAACATTTCACTTTTATATATAGAATATAATCATACTTCAAAATAATAATTTCGGTTTAGAAAACAATTTCTAAAATACAAACAAACCCGATTTTCAAAGGATGATTCACGAACGGATTTCAGAACAAAGTTAGAGATTCAATTTAAAAGAACTCTAATCAAATAAAATTCTGATTTGAAGATAGGCTTGAACGAAGATGAGATAATTAACTTACACAATAGAAGATGGATATACTTATACAAGTCGTGGGCGACCTTAACCGGGTCAACCATGACTTCAGGAATATGATCGATGTAGAATTCCAAGGCAAATCGTCATTCGATCGCCAGAGATAGAATTCGGCATAACAAGAGATAGCAGCATCTAAACCGAGGGATATATAAATCCTCGGTGAATCAATGCTAATTGTAAAGGAGTTTCACCCCTTTACAAATAATTCAAAGATTGGCGGGATCGCCTATTCTTATAGAGATCTTTCGAAGTGGAGTTATGGGATGCTCCAGAATCAGAAGAATACAAATAGGGAGAGACAAGAATGAATTTTGGAACCGCAAGGAACGTTCCAAAGTTCAAAGGAAATCGAGTCAAAAGGAAGAGATTCAAACTCGAACGAAAGTGATTCTGTAAATAAATTTACTATATATGCTAAGTTTTGCCGAGAGCCAAAGCCCTGATACCAACTGTAACGACCCACTATTTTGGACCATTCAAATCGACAATAAATCCACACATGTCGGACTTGAATGATTCAAAATAATAGATTGTTAATTTAAATTTGGCAAACTCAGCATATACAGTAAATAAATCAATCACAGACACGGAGTAATACAATAATACGCAGCGGAATAGATAAAATAGTAGTTCATGAAGCTACTATATAAACATCAGAGTTAAAATAAAATACAATAGAATATCTCAAATACAGTGAAGTCTTCAGTACGAATAGATGACCTCTCTAAACAAATCAACTGGAAAAGCTGAAAGCTGAATCGATAGTTGGATCTCCAAATGAAGCTCCAAACTCCAAGGGTGAGTCTCAAATGTTGTATCACTCAGTCTGACCCGAGCGTAAAGCAAAACACAAAACACTCGAGTCAGGATTAACATTCTTATACTAATAAATCCAACTCAAGTGAAATATCAACTGAAATACAAGTAACTTAAAGGATGTTTGGGATAACCATCCTCTAAGGATCTGTGGAACTATCTACAAGGTGGAAATATACACTATAACACCGTGGTCATTTCAAATAAATTTATACTACAAAACCAAAATATCATTTTCATTTCAAAAATATCTATTTTCCAACATAGTGTATATACATTAAATAATTTATAAAGTAAAGTATTTATAATTTCCTCAAGTCTCACAAATCGATTCAAATTAACTCAAATTCCAAATTCAAATTTATTCAAAGCTCAATTCATCAATTCAATTCAGTTCTAAATATACCATTTAAATTTTCAATATATTTCAAAGCTTTAATATTCAACATTTTCAAAGTTAAATTTAACAGTTTCATATAGCACTTGATTTAACTTTATTATTATTTAATCAGGGAATATTCACTTAATAAATTCAATATCATTTAACTAGCCTTAAATTTCATTTTTACTAAATATTTCCTTAAATTTATTTAAATAAGAAATATTCATTAAATTATTTAAATTAAACCCAAGTTATAAATCATATCTTAAATCTCAATTTCAATAAGTTTTAAATCGGTTTAATTAAATAAAATTCTTTACTAATTTTAAATTATCTTCCCAACCTTAACTTATTCAAATTATTACTGAAATCTATTTTGAAACATAAATTTAAATACACAACCATATTATATGTATTTAATCAATCTTAATTAAATTAAATATCATTATTAAATCTATATAAATCATTCCCATTTATATATAATAATTTAAGGCTCAACATTTATTAAAACCATATATTTCGTTCCAAACCATAGAATTTATTTTCAAAATATTTATATATATGGACCAACGGTGTCTGTATATATATCTATCATACGGTTAAGTGATATGGATATTTATCATTTCAATCCGAAATTTAAATATATACGGGTAGATATCATTCAACCAGTAATCCCAATTTTAATTCAAATGAAAATCATTTGGGTTTATCATTTCAACTCATAAGGATTTTCTCCTATTCTAAAGTCCGTTCGGGTATGTATCATTTCAACCCATAGTGAATTCTATACTAACAGGGAACTTGCAAAGTGATAACAGATACTAATATAAAATACAACAACAGCCATATATCATCAATAATAATAAAATATAAACAACATGATATGGTGTCATATCCCACAGGTGAACAGTTACAGATAATTAGCATATATAACAATTTAAATAACTACAGCAGCATATTTCAATTGTCGTTTCAATTGAAATCAAATTTAATAAATATAAGAACGCTAAATCGTGAGTGATTACTCACCTTTCGAGGCTAGAGAGATTTGAAATGGGTTACGAATCCAAGAACGAATTTCCAAAACAAACAAGATTGACATGAATCACGGATAAGCTGATAAATAGGAGTAGACGTTCAAATCAAAACGGGATCGATGAAGAAGATACATTGCATATATAATTTTCAGAAAAATCAATTTAAAACGTATATTTTCAAATCGATATTGAAGTCAAACACAATAAAATTTTACATATATATATATATATATATATATATATTATACACTGAACAGTTAAAATAACTTTTAAAACTTTTTTTTAAAACTTTATTATTATAAAATAACTTTTAAAATATACATCAATGGAATGCTTTTAACCCACACATAAAATATATGCTTCCTTATACATATTATACATATCTAATTTATTTATTTTTATTATTATATTTTTTTTATAAAACATACGGTTTCATATTAAATAAAACATATAAATATAAACGAAAACCCAAAATCAGAAAATGAAAACAAAATAAAAATAAGAAGAAGAAGAAAAAAATAAATAATTAAATAAAGGAAAAGCATGCGGCCATTTACCTGACGGTTGAAGCTCACGCGAGAGATGGAGATGAAGAAATGCAGTGAAAATTTATGAACGCGATTGAAATATATATATAGGGAAGTTCGCTCAAACAAGGGATGCAGGCACTGACGTGGTAAGGGAGATATTGGGTGGTTTCGAAATTTAAACAGAAGTAATTGCGTGATTTAGGCGAAAGAAAAAATATGGCAAGCAAAAATTGATTTGGAACGTTTCAGTGTCAATCAAAGATTTTATTTTATTTTTATTCTAAATTTTTTTTTTCCTTTTCTTCTTGCCAAGTGAAATATGAAGATGGATTTGTCAAATATATTGAAAGCAGAGGACAGGAAGGGAGAAGCAAAGAAATAAAAATGGGTAAAGTGGAAAAACTGAACTGCCAAAAGTAAAAAAAAAGAAAAAAAAAAGTTTCAGCGGTTAAAACAAGTAATGTAACGACCCGTATTTTTACGGATCGAAACATCGTAAAACAGTCGATATTAGATTGTTAGTATTGTTAAGTCGTCCCGAGTTTAGTTCGACTAAAGCTTTAGTCGCGTAGGAGTTAAGTTGTCTAGAAGTTAAGTCATGTTGTAAGCTTAAGTCGTTCAGAGGTTGAGTCGTGGGGTAGGCTAGGTCAAGTGAACGACCTAAGGATTCTGGGGTTAGGTCGTAGGGGAGATAGGTCGTGTGACAAGCTTAGGTCGTGGGGTAGAGTTAGGTCGGCAGCGACATAAGGAGCTAAGTGGGTTAACGACCTAGGGAGTTTAAGGTGGTTCAAACGACCTAAGGTGTTATCGTAGTTAGGTCGTGAGCGACCTAGTGTTCAGTTATGTTGTGAGCGACCTAAGTTTAGAAGTTGGATAGTTAGGTCGTCTAGACGACTTAGGAGTTAGGTCGGATTATCCTATATATAATTAGGTCGTTAAACGACCTAAGGTGTTAAGTCGTTAGGTTGTATTCCAGTTTGTTCGCGACTTATGTTAGGTCGCGTGGATGCTTAAGGGTAGGTCGACGACGACCTAAGAGAATGGACGGGTTAAATGTTAGGTCGACTGGGCGAGTTAACGACTTAAGGAGTGTTGGAGTTAGGATGTGAGCGACCTAAGTCTAGCAGTTATGTCGTATACCCAGTTAACTCGTTATGTCGTATACCCAGTTAAGTCGTTATGTCGTATACCTAAGAGTTAGGTCGTGGGTTCTGTGTTGCGTTAGGTCGCGTGAGTTGTTAGCTTGTAAGCGACCTAAGGAGGATAGCTAAGTGTTAGGTCGCGTCTTGGTTAAGTCGTAGACAGGTGAGTTAGCTAAGTCGTAGGTCGTCTGGAGTGTTAGGTCGGCACAGCAGCTAAGTCGTAGGTCGTCTGGAGTGTTAGGTCGGAGGAGTTAAGTCGGCAACGACTTAAGAAGGCGGACGAGTTAAGGGGGTTTTCAGCCTATAAATACTCGTCCATTTCTCACTTTTTGGGATCCGGATTTCGAAGCAACGAAGTGCTGCCATTTTTAGACCTCGACTTCTACACTTCTTCACTTCTTTTCTCCACTTTAATCTTATGCTTTCATCCATCCAAATCGAAGATCAAGTTGAAGATTCAAGAGCTTATCTTCATCCATTGAAGTGAGATTTCATCGTTTGAAGCGGATTCGTGATAGATCAAGCTAGATCCTTCGCTGTCCAGATCTGAAGTGTGTTGATTTGGTGTTGTTTAGGTGATTTGGTGAGTGGTGATTATCTCTCCCACGGATCCAAAGGAGTATATCGGATCGTTGGCTTGATTGGGTGTTAAAATAGTGATTTCCATGCATTTTCCTAATCCTAAGTATAGATCCATATAGATCCATTGTTCATGATGATTTGGCATCCATTTTACTACATGTTAACCTATGCAAGTTCATTCATCAAGATTATAGAGATATTGCTCTTATTTTCATGCTTGTTAGACTTTTGACTCTTTAATTACGAAATTGCCATTATTGTTATAATTGTCTATTTAGATCATATTTGTATGCTTGATTACTTGGATTAATGTTTGACTTGATTGATTGCTATGAATTAGATGATTGATGATTTGAATTAGACAAGTTGGTCGAAGATGATTCGAAAGCTAAGGGAAAGGCTCTTGAATTGGAAAAGCTGCCCGTGGCATATGTAGCGGATGATGAAGCTCATATGAATAGATTTGATGATGATGTTGAGATGAAGCTTTGCTATGATGATGATGAGGCGAATCATGATATGAGATAGTCTTGGTCTAATCCAGGCGGGATCATTCCAAGCAAGTTGATAACTCGGTGATATGGTTCGAGTTAGAGGATAATGGTTTGCTCGAGAGGCGCTTGAGCTAGTATGGAAATAGTCGTCGAGGAGGATGACTAGAAGGCTGAGATCTCATTGTTGTTGAAGGTTCTAGCATGCTCAAAGCAAGAGTACGTTGGGTAGATTCGATAGTCCCTGAAGGCTAATGATTGATAGTCAAGTACTCTGGGCAGATTCGATAGTCCTAGGCACGGGTCACGATGACGTGCGGGAGTTATGTCTAGAACCGGGGTTTCCATTAGCCCTTGACGGATGGCTGAAAGAATGTGCCGGTCATTCAATTAACGATGATATCGAAGCAATGATAACAGTGATAGCCAGAGTCATGGATGTTTGGTTGTATCGTCATTCGGTCTCAAGAGCGGTATTTTCTGGTGCTTATCTGATCTTGGTTTAGGCCTTGGGGGTTTGTACTTGGAAAACATCGCCCTTGACTCGAGTGATAATTGCTTTACCTTAAATTGTGTGCTTTGCTATGATTGCTTCTACTTAGTGTGTGTTTGGGGGCTATCACTGTAGAAAGAGGTGGAGTGGGAGGGTTGTATTCCTATTCCTTTTCCTGTATGCTCTTTTGGTATGTTGTTAGTTAATTTACTGCTCACTAAGACTATTGTCTGACTCAAGGCTTTATGTTTTAACTCTTATTGCCTTGGGCTGTTCGTCCATTTTGGGACGGGCAGACTAGGTAGCAGGTGACAGGTGCTGTTCTTGCTTTCCACGGTATTGATATCGAAGACGAGCTGGAGGGTTGCATATTATCTTCTTATTATATGTACTGGGTGTTCCGTTGTTTGTATTTTCTGAGTGTTTTGTAGTGAGGCTTGTTGTATTGACTATTCAGATGTTTGTATTCAACTATTATGAAGTTTTTGAGATTCTATTCTGTGAAGCTTCACTATATGTATGTTCTATTGTATTTTGTCCATGCGCTGTGAGTAATACGATAGATTCTGATGTTTTAATTTACCCTGACAATCGTCCATGGCCGCCTGGCACACTTTACAGCGCATTTTCTCTAGGTTCAGTGCAGGGGTCATGGGCGGTCGTCACATTTGGTATCAGAGCTTTGGTTAATCGATTTTACCCAACCCTCGCTGACGTAACTACGTATGAGAGACGTAATTGTATTTTGATGGATGATTACTATATATAATATAGTAGCTTAGTAGAGTTTGAGTCCTTTATGCAGTTGTTTCTCTAGGTGTTCTAATCATTCCTTTTTATAGATATTAAGGATGAGTCGAAGAGGGAGACCAGCTACTAGGGAAGGCCGTGCTACTGAGGGGGCTGCTAATTATGCTGCTATGTTCGAAGCTATGATGACTTCGATCATGAGAAGGATGCCAGCTCCAGGGCCATCGGTGGATGTTGGAGTTCAAGTTCAAACTCCAAGACCGGTGGATTTTGCTAAGTTGTGTAAGGACTTTACTGCTCTTGGAGGAAAGGTTTTCTTTGGAACAGAATCAACCATTGAAGTCCAAAGGTGGATAGATGCTTGTAGAAGGATTTTTGGTGATTTGGGAATTGAGGATGCAACTAAGAGGAAGTTAGCATCAAGACAGCTTCAAGGAAGAGCCTCTGATTCGTGGAACTCTATTACCATCAATACTCCGGAGGAAGAGATTACTTGGGAGCAATTCCAAGCCCGATTTGAAGCTAAGTTCATTTCTACAGCTCAGAAGTCTGTTCTGTTCAAGAAGTTTGTGGAGCTCAAGCAAGGTGGGAGACCAGTTCTTGAGTATGTTTCTGAGTTTGAAGCTTTGTCCAAATATGCCCGGTCATATATTGAATCTGCATATCATAAGAATGAGAAGTTTGTGACAGGCTTGGACAGTTATCTTGGGAGGCAGTTGGTGGATCATTTGGACGATTCATTTGAGAAGCTTGTGGAGAAAGCTCTCAGGCATGAGAGTTTGTTTCCTAAGGAAGGATCTGTTGTTGCTGTGACCAGGGGAGAGTCTAAACCACAGCAGAGTGGAAACAAGAAGAGGAAGCAGCAGCAGCAGAAGGGTAAGGATGGCCAGAAGAAGCCGAAGGGCGATGTGACTTGCTATAATTGTCAGCAGAAGGGCCATTTCTCGAAGGATTGTAAGAATCCAAAGGTACCGATGAAGTGTCACAACTGTGACAAGCCGGGGCATATCAGGAAGAATTGTCCAGAACCGCGGAAGGACAAGTAGATTGTGCAAGCTTATGCTTTGGGAGCTGTTCTGTCGTCTTCAAAAGCTCCTACCGTTGAAGAGAAAGGAAAGAATGTGGTGGTTCAAGGTACTCTTTCTATATGCGGTGTTCCAGTTAGAGTTCTGTTTGATACTGGGGCGTCGCATTCGTTTGTTTGTAGTGAACTTGTAGGCCGGTTGGGTTTGGAACCAGATATTATTGATAGGCCATTGGTTGTGACTAATCCAGTTGGGGGTTCGTCTTGTTTGTGTATGTTATGCCATGGTCTGATTGTGTCAAGTCATGGTTGCTCTTTTGTTTGTGATTGTTTTATTCTGAACTTTGCGGGGTTCGGAATTAATTTGGGTATGGACTGGCTTAGGAAGTATGCGGCAAAGGTTGATTGTGAAAGGTTGGAGGTGACAGTCGAGAATGTGGAGGGGCGAAAGATTATGATACGATGTAAGCATGAAGAAGGCGTCTTCATGAGCTTCATGTATTTGCTGGTTGTTCCACGGGATGGACTGTCATCTGTGCCAATCGCTAATGGATTTGAGGATGTCTTTGACGAGGTCAAAGGGTTACCGCCACATAGAGAGATCGAGTTTCATATAGATCTAGTTGAAGGAGCCAGACCTGTTGTGATGCCTCTTAGGCGGATGGCTCCTAGGGAACAGCAGGAGTTGAGGGTGCAGGTTGATGACCTTTTACAGAAAGGATTCATTCGGCGTAGTGTGTCCGAGTGGGGTGCACCAGTTGTGTTCGCAACCAAGGCAGATGGGTCGTTGAGATTGTGTGTGGATTATCGTGAGCTGAATAAAGTGACTATGAAGAACAAGTATCCATTGCCGAGAATAAATGACTTGTTTGATCAGCTTCACGAAGCAAAGGTGTTTTCTCAGATGGATTTGGCAACGCGATTTCACCAGTTGAGAGTGGCTAAGGATAGTGTGCCGAAGACTGCTTTTAGGACACCATCCGGTTTCTTTGAGTGGCTGGTAATGCCGTTTGGATTGACTAACGTGCCAGCATATTTTGTAGATCTTATGAATAGAGTGTTTAGAGATCAGTTGAACAAGTTCGTGTTAGTGTTCGTGGATGATATTCTAATTTATTCCAGAACCGAAGAAGAGCACATGACGCACTTGCGAATTGTTTTGGAAATCTTACGGAAACATCAGCTGAAGGCTAAGTTTTCGAAGTGTCACTTCTGGAAGAGTGAAGTGAGGTTCCTAGGCCATGTTATCTCTGAAAGTGGAATAGCGGTTGATCCCGCTAAGGTGGTAGCAATCCAGGATTGGGTTAGACCTAAGAATGCATCTGATGTGAGAAGTTTTCTTGGATTAGCAGGATACTATCGTCGATTTATCAAGGATTTTTCCAAGATAGCTGCACCGTTAACAGGATTGACGAAGAGGAACCAAGTGTTCAGATGGGAAGCTAAGTGTGAGCAAGCTTTCGGGATCTTGAAAGAGCGATTGACGAGTGCTCCTGTTTTGACTATTCCAAGTGGGAATGATGAGATGGTGGTTTACACCGACGCATGTGGTACTGGACTTGGAGCAGTGATGATGCAGAAGGATAAAGTTGTTGCGTATGTAAGTCGACAACTGAAGCCGCATGAAAGGAATTACCCGACTCATGATTTAGAGTTAGCGGCGATTGTATTTGCTCTAAAGATGTGGAGACATTATTTATTGGGAGCTCGATTCGAGTTGTTTATGGATCATAAGTCGTTGAAGTATCTTTTCTCCCAAAAGGAGTTGAATCTTCGGCAGCAACGGTGGCTAGAGTTTTTGGCATCATATGATTTTGGTATAGCTTATACTCCGGGGAAAGGTAACGCAGTGGCAGATGCGTTAAGTCGAAGACATGCAGGATTGGGAGCCATGTTTTCAGAATGGAAGAATCTCGAGTATTTAGCTGGATTTGACTTCAGGCCTAGATGCGAATTGGAACCTGAGATGTTGGCAAACTTATCGATAAGACCGACTCTTGTGGAAAGGATTGGCGAGAGTCAAAAGCGAGATGATAAGATTGTCAAGATTATCTGTGAATTGGAATCTGGATTGGATCCAGAAAAGGATAAAGGATTCGAGGTCGATCGAGAGGGTTGGCTTCGGAAGCAAGGACGACTAGTTGTTCCCGATATAGATGAATTGAGGAGTGAAGTTCTAAAGGAAAGTCATCACTCGAAGCTGACAATTCATCCAGGTGGAAATAAGATGTATCGGGATATGAAGAGAACCTACTACTGGGAAGGTATGAAGAAGGATGTTGGAAATTTTATTTTCAAGTGCATGAACTGCCAGTTGGTAAAAGCCGAACAAAAGAAGCCAAGTGGATTGCTTCAGCCATTAGAAGTTCCTACATGGAAGTGGGAACAAGTATCGATGGATTTTATTGATGGGCTACCTAGAACAAGAACGGGAAATGAAGGGATTTGGGTCATCGTAGATCGTCTGACTAAGAGCGCAAGGTTCATTCCTGTTCGATCGACTAGGACTGCATCAAAGTTAGCAGAGTTGTATGTTAAGTGAATAGTTCGATTCCATGGTATTCCGAAAAGTATAGTGAGCGATCGAGATCCATTGTTCACTAGCGGATTTTGGAAGAGCTTCCAGGAAGTTTTGGGAACCGAGTTGTGTTTGAGTACAGCTTATCACCCTCAAACAGATGGTCAGACCGAGAGAGTCAACCGAGTTTTGGAAGATCTCCTCAGAGCTTGTGTTTTGGATTTCGGAGGATCATGGGAAGATCACCTTCATTTGGTGGAATTTTCATACAACAACAGTTACCAGTCGAGCATTGGTATTGCACCGTATGAGGCATTGTATGGAAGACCGTGTAACTCTCCGACATGTTGGTTAGAGACAGGAGAAAAGCTGATACTTGGGCCAGAGATGATTCGACAGACCTCAGATTGTATAGAGATCATTCGGCAACGAATGAAGGCAGCCCAAGATCGTCAGAAAAGTTATGCTGATAAGCGTCGTAAGGATTTGGAATTCGACGTAGGTGATATGGTTTTTGTGAAGATTTCTCCAGTGAAGAATGTTATTCGATTCGGGAAGAAAGGAAAATTGACTCCGAGATTTGTTGGACCATTCCCGATCATCGAGCGAATTGGAAAGCTCGCCTATAGATTGGAGTTACCAGAGAAGATGTCGAGTGTGCACAATGTTTTTCATGTATCATATCTACGGAAGTATGTGCACGACTCGAATACAGTGGTTTCTGCTGATAGCTGTGAAGATTTCGAAGTTGGTCCAGTCGATAAGAGACCTCGTAAGCCGCTTCGTGTAGTGGAAACCGACACGAAACAGCTTAGGAGGAAGATAGTTAAGTTGCTCAAGATACAATGGAGTGATGATGATAACGACTGTACGTGGGAGGTGGAAGAGAGGATGAAGGCAGCTCATCCTGAACTCTTCAAGGTATGGCCCTAAGGTGTCGTGTCATCTAACGACATTGTAACTTGTTCTAAGTCTTAGAATTCTGCATGCTAAGCTAGAATTGGATGCATGGTTTGTCGATTGCTATGGATGGTAGGCATGCAGAATAGTTTTTGATTGCTCTGTTTGTTTGGAATTTCGGGGGCGAAATTCCTAAGGGGGAGAGAATGTAACGACCCGTATTTTTACGGATCGAAACATCGTAAAACAGTCGATATTAGATTGTTAGTATTGTTAAGTCATCCCGAGTTTAGTTCGACTAAAGCTTAAGTCGCGTAGGAGTTAAGTTGTCTAGAAGTTAAGTCATGTTGTAAGCTTAAGTCGTTCAGAGGTTGAGTCGTGGGGTAGGCTAGGTCAAGTGAACGACCTAAGGATTCTGGGGTTAGGTCGTAGGGGAGATAGGTCGTGTGACAAGCTTAGGTCGTGGGGTAGAGTTAGGTCGGCAGCGACATAAGGAGCTAAGTGGGTTAACGACCTAGGGAGTTTAAGGTGGTTCAAACGACCTAAGGTATTATCGTAGTTAGGTCGTGAGCGACCTAGTGTTCAGTTATGTTGTGAGCGACCTAAGTTTAGAAGTTGGATAGTTAGGTCGTCTAGACGACTTAGGAGTTAGGTCGGATTATCCTATATATAATTAGGTCGTTAAACGACCTAAGGTGTTAAGTCGTTAGGTTGTATTCCAGTTTGTTCGCGACTTATGTTAGGTCGCGTGGATGCTTAAGGGTAGGTCGACGACGACCTAAGAGAATGGACGGGTTAAATGTTAGGTCGACTGGGCGAGTTAACGACTTAAGGAGTGTTGGAGTTAGGATGTGAGCGACCTAAGTCTAGCAGTTATGTCGTATACCCAGTTAACTCGTTATGTCGTATACCCAGTTAAGTCGTTATGTCGTATACCTAAGAGTTAGGTCGTGGGTTCTGTGTTGCGTTAGGTCGCGTGAGTTGTTAGCTTGTAAGCGACCTAAGGAGGATAGCTAAGTGTTAGGTCGCGTCTTGGTTAAGTCATAGACAGGTGAGTTAGCTAAGTCGTAGGTCGTCTGGAGTGTTAGGTCGGCACGGCAGCTAAGTCGTAGGTCGTCTGGAGTGTTAGGTCGGAGGAGTTAAGTCGGCAACGACTTAAGAAGGCGGACGAGTTAAGGGGGTTTTCAGCCTATATATACTCGTCCATTTCTCACTTTTTGGGATCCGGATTTCGAAGCGACGAAGTGCTGCCATTTTTAGAGCTCGACTTCTACACTTCTTCACTTCTTTTCTCCACTTTAATCTTGTGCTTTCATCCATCCAAATCGAAGAACAAGTTGAAGATTCAAGAGCTTATCTTCATCCATTGAAGTGAGATTTCATCGTTTGAAGCGGATTCGTGATAGATCAAGCTAGATCCTTCGCTGTCCAGATCTGAAGTGTGTTGATTTGGGGTTGTTTAGGTGATTTGGTGAGTGGTGATTATCTCTCACACGGATCCAAAGGAGTATATCGGATCGTTGGCTTGATTGGGTGTTAAAATAGTGATTTCCATGCATTTTCCTAATCCTAAGTATAGATCCATATAGATCCATTGTTCATGATGATTTGGCATCCATTTTACTACATGTTAACCTATGCAAGTTCATTCATCAAGATTATAGAGATATTGCTCTTGTTTTCATGCTTGTTAGACTTTTGACTCTTTAATTACGAAATTGCCATTATTGTTATAATTGTCTATTTAGATCATATTTGAATGCTTGATTACTTGGATTAATGTTTGACTTGATTGATTGCTATGAATTAGATGATTGATGATTTGAATTAGACAAGTTGGTCGAAGATGATTCGAAAGCTAAGGGAAAGGCTCTTGAATTGGAAAAGCTGCTCGTGGCATATGTAGCGGATGATGAAGCTCATATGAATAGATTTGATGATGATGTTGAGATGAAGCTTTGCTATGATGATGACGAGGCGAAGCATGATATGAGATAGTCTTGGTCTAATCCAGGCGGGATCATTCCAAGCAAGTTGATAACTCGGTGATATGGTTCGAGTTAGAGGATAATGGTTTGCTCGAGAGGCGCTTGAGCTAGTATGGAAATAGTCGTCGAGGAGGATGACTAGAAGGCTGAGATCTCATTGTTGTTGAAGGTTCTAGCATGCTCAAAGCAAGAGTACGTTGGGCAGATTCGATAGTCCCTGAAGGCTAATGATTGATAGTCAAGTACTCTGGGCAGATTCGATAGTCCTAGGCACGGGTCACGATGACGTGCGGGAGTTATGTCTAGAACCGGGGTTTCCATTAGCCCTTGACGGACGGCTGAAAGAATGTGCCGGTCATTCAATTGACGATGATATCGAAGCAATGATAACAGTGATAGCTAGAGTCATGGATGTTTGGTTGTATCGTCATTCGGTCTCAAGAGCGGTATTTTCTGGGTGCTTATCTGATCTTGGTTTAGGCCTTGGGGGTTTGTACTTGGAAAACATCGCCCTTGACTCGAGTGATAATTGCTTTACCTTAAATTGTGTGCTTTGCTATGATTGCTTCTACTTAGTGTGTGTCTGGGGGCTATCACTGTAGAAAGAGGTGGAGTGGGAGGGTTGTATTCCTATTCCTTTTCCTGTATGCTCTTTTGGTATGTTGTTAGTTAATTTACTGCTCACTAAGACTGTTGTCTGACTCAAGGCTTTATGTTTTAACTCTTATTGCCTTGGGCTGTTCGTCCATTTTGGGACGGGCAGACTAGGTAGCAGGTGACAGGTGCTGTTCTTGCTTTCCACGGTATTGATATCGAAGACAAGCTGGAGGGTTGCATATTATCTTCTTATTATATGTACTGGGTGTTCCGCTGTTTGTATTTTCTGAGTGTTTTGTAGTGAGGCTTGTTGTATTGACTATTCAGATGTTTGTATTCAACTATTATGAAGTTTTTGAGATTCTATTCTGTGAAGCTTCACTATATGTATGTTCTATTGTATTGTGTCCATGCGCTGTGAGTAATATGATAGATTCTGATGTTTTAATTTACCCTGACAATCGTCCATGGCCGCCTGGCACACTTTACAGCGCATTTTCTCTAGGTTCAGTGCAGGGGTCATGGGTGGTCGTCACAAGTAACGTAGGAAAAACGAATAGGCACAAATTGGGAAACGTATCCCATAAATAATAAATATAAAGTAGCAGGTGAGGATTTTAGGAAATAAATATTCACGTTGATTTATACATGCAAATAAAATATGAGCTATAGCCAAATCAAATAATGAAAAGAGGAAAAACGTACGTACTTTATACGTTTCTTCCAGTGATCGTGCAAAACAATAGATAAAGGGAGAACTTTGCGTTGAGGAAAGAAACAAAATTTAAGGTCTCATAAATAAATGCGAATATTAAATCAAATCGAATAGTTTCAAACAATGAATAGTCAGATGAATATAAACAAATAGCAACCGTCAAATCCCTTGATTTACTGAAGGTTAATTAAAGCAACAAACAATGCTTTTATCAATTAATATATATAAGGAATGAACTGATTAAACAGCGCAGAGGAGAGAGAACGACCGTATATGAATTGAACAAGGGTGAAAGTTGCTCGAAAAATTTTAGAGTAATGAAACTAAACATTTGATTTTGTACTATTGGCAATAAATAAATGAAAAGTAACAGAAAACACTTGATTGACGCAGATAATTAAAGCAATTAATATGTGTGCAGCACGTTTCAAAATTTGAAACGGAAGGAGAATTAACTGTCACAATTAAAGGTACTGATATAAATGTAAAGTAATGTGATTAGAAACTATTCGTTTCTTATTTATTTATTTCAAATATAGTTTGTACAATATACGCTAAATTTATAACAAAAGTAATGTATCTAAATTTATACATTACTTATTTATTCTCTACCTATTTTTAGTAAAATATATGTTTTAAAGAATCTTCATTAGCTACGAACCATTTATATGCTAACTAAATAAATCAAAACGTATATAACGTACAAATTAAAACGTGTATTTTAAATAGCCTATTTATACTCTATTAACTTTAAAATTTATTACTTAATTCACTTTTGATTTGTTTACATTGATTTGATTTACTTAACATTTAACAAATAACTGATGTATATACGAAAAAAGAAAACGTAAAATTTATTTCTTATGTATTATTCAATTTAAAATTTTATTTATTAATCGATTAACTAAGAAACAAATGTATATACGTATAAAGTTTATTTCTTTTACAGAATATTAATTACTTGATTTAAAGGTGTATAACCAAAAAAGAACAAAAGTGGAAATAAATGTTGTTACCAATATATTCGGTTAAATTAAAAGATATGGAGGTTAGAATTTAAAAGATTTAAATTCCAATAAATTTTAAACTTTAACCAAAAATAAGAATTTATAGAATTGGCTTATATTAATAAAATTTTGGTGACTATTTATAAAAGAATTCAATTTTTTTTTTGTAAATTAAAACCCCAAAGTTTATAAATAAAAGAAAAAAATACTTCTTAAATTTTTTTTTTGGGGTTGTTACACCACTTCCATTGAGTTCAAAATGGTGTTTGCGACTTTTTTGAGTATAAACATCGATATGTTTTGAGTTGGGAAAAATTTCGAGATTTTCAATTAGGGCTTTGGGTTTGGGTTTCAACCCATCAACCTTCTAATAACCTAACCCTTCATCCAACTCCTCTTCACTCACTCTATTATTTCCTAACACTCAAGCTAAAAGAAAAATGGGGGAAGAGAAAAGAAATTAGAAATTCCTAAGCTCTAATTCTCTTAAGAATTATCAACTTCAAGCTAGAAATCAAAGAAAAGCTTAGGTAAGCATCATCTTCATCTTCTCCATCTCAATCCCTCTTCAATTTTCAGAAATTCATATAACCTAACTTAGGAAAAACTTGACCTTTGATATTAGATTGAAGATTCTAGAGGTGGTGTTGAAGAGAGATCAACCTATTGCTTGTTCTAGAACTTATCATTTGTGTTTGGGTTTAAAATGTGAGTTTTTGGAACTCACATCTATGTCTATATCTTTGATAGTTGTTGGGTATGAATTCCTAACATCTATTTCTTCTCTATTTGCCTTTGAATTGAATTGGTTTGATGAATATTCCAATTTTGGTGTTTTGAAATCAAAATCTATGAAGATCCTTATATGGATGTTTGGACATGTTGGTCGGAGTGTATTGGTGAGTCCTTAAGGTTGGGTAGTCATTTGGCGTAAACCCCTAGCAATCGTCACTCATCTGATCGCTTCCGATACGATTTGGCCATCATTGGCCTAGGCAAAATACTACCGGAGCTTCAAGTTCAGACGTCTGAAATATAAAATTCAGACGTCTGAATCTGCTTGTCTCGGCCCAATTTGCCTAATTTGTGTGGATTTCCAATTTTAATCGATTTTAGTTGATCCTGATAGTTGTTATCACTTACTATCGACTTTGATGACTTCTTTCTTTGGATTTTTGGGAATATCCATTTTGATGGATTTGATATCGATTTCTATGGTTTTGATTCACGTCTTCGGATATGAATCTTTGGTGATTGATTGTTTCTACAATCATTTTTGTGATTTGTCACTTCTAAATACAAAGGTTTCTATACTAGTAGTAAATACTCAAACTCTTCCATTCAAAACGATTTCGACACTATTTTAAATATAAAGCTCTCTTTTAAAACCGTTTTCTAATCTATTAGTATATATAAACTTTTACCTCATTCGTATGAGAAATCTAATTAAACGGCTTAGTAAAACAAGTGGTATGAAACGCTTGCGTTTACTTCGTCGGTTAATTCTTGGACTTGTTCGATTGAACTCTTGTGACAATTTTCGAGTGGAAATCTACAATCTGTTCGTAAATATTTAAGTTAAGCCAGTGGTTATGGGACATGAAGCTAAACTCATCTATTTACTAGCTTAGTGTGATTCACACTTTTTATTGATCGATGATGATCATTTTGTGATTTAGACTAGCGATGTGCGATGTCTATTTGTTTGTGTGGGGACTAAAAACCCTGTTTGTGGAGCTTCGGCTCAAATTTGGCGGGATAGCGACCAGTGGTCTTCGGGCCGTTTATGGGCTTCGGCTCAAAATTTATGGTTAGCGACCATGGAATAGCGTTCCGTTTGTGATACACGTGTTGGTGAGTTTTCATGCTCCCGTTTATGATAGGCCTCCCCCCTTGTGATTTCTGGATTTCTGGTTGTGATTTCTAGAATTTGTGTTTCACCAATTTTCGTGGTTTGCATTGATAAGCTCTATCAATATTTGTGTTTTGGTGAATAGTTTAGAGAATGTGATTATTTTTGGTGTTTTGAGATGATTTGAGATATTGTATGATTTTCGTTGTTAATTGATGTATACTTGACAAAGTATGGCATTTTTGTTATTATACGCTTTTGGTCATATCTCTTATCCTATATTATTTTATCTGATATTTATAGCTAGACTGATACGTTTATTATTTTCTTATTAAATAATACTCGGGTCAGACCGAGATGTTACAGGTGCTTCTGCTTGACTCCTCATCTGGGACTATTATCTGACTTTTGGCTAACTACTTAGCTTAGTAGTTTTTGTTAGTATACATTTTGAGATAGAGACTCTTTGTTGTATACTTATTCTTTTGTCTGGCACTTGTATCTATTCTTTTATGATGTAGTGGATCTAGTTTGACCACTACTTTGATGTACACTTTTATGTGATATATTCATATCTGATTCCGCCTTTGTGATATGGATATCTGTGACTGATTTGTGTTATGTTTATTTCTATATTTGTTTCCGAGGGCCTCATAGCCACTGTGTGGTAGCTTCGAGTTTGTATTTGATATGTCGGATTTCCTCTTGAAATGAAATGTAAGTTATATTATCTGACATATCGGTACTCGCACAAAGCAATTACATAGATGGTCGCTCCTCAACAGCCTTATTCTTCGCGCTAGTCGACAACATTACGCAGTAGTGTTCTTGGCTAGCGTGAGTATAGAGGTGGGGCGTCACAGGAGTGTTCTATTTATAGGGGTTGGAATGCACCAGAACCGTAGGATGGAAGTAGGTAAGAAACAGATAAATCTAGAGCGTACAACTCAATATAATATAGCTTCAAACCTTAGCCGCCAATGGCAACTTTCGTAGCCAAGCAGTCGACTGCCTATGTGCGACCAGTCGATCGCTACGGTCGATCTGTTGACCTATATAGGTTGACGACTCCAATATTTCGGGGGGAATTTTTTTGTTTCGTTGCATAATTTATTTTATTCCGTAATTAACTTTTTGATGTTCAACGTTAATTAAACGTTTACCTAGCCCCCAAGCTAATTTCTGAAATTTTATCCCTAAATTTAAATTTTCATTTGAGTTTGAATTCAGACTTAATTAATATAACTCTGAAAACTTCAAATGCTTATAAATTCTTTGCTTGAGCTCCATTTTCAGCATATTCTATATGGCAACAGATCAGAATTTTGCTACGAATGCAACGGAATAAATTTCGTGGTCAAATTCCGAATTTTATAAAATTTCCATATTCTACCTTATCATATTTAATTCAATTTAATCCATTTAATTATTGTTCATTTTACGAAGTGTTACAATACTTATACAGTTGAGACAAGTATAACAAATATTTTCAAGAACTGAAAAAAGTAGAGGAAACTTGTGAATATGTCTTTGTAAAAATATTTTTATACAAGTATTTAAAAAGTGGTTTTAATTAATGAAAATATTAATTAAAAAGCCTTAGTGGTTGCTTTGTGCATAACCATGTTTAGTTAAGTCTCTGGTTGAATTGTTTGTTTACTTGATAGTTAAATAACTGACTATCAAATGTTGGTCTATTTTTAAAAATTATCGTTGTCGGTTCGGAGAGATCGAGATCGAATATATTTTTCAAAAACCACTTTGAATCAGCGTAAGCATTCAAATCGGAGATATCTTGAAGATAATAGAAGACGGAGCTCTTTGAGTACAAGGGTGACTTGCTACTAATTCTGAGAGTGATTCCAAAATGGATGTAGTAGAAGTAGTGTCTTTGATTTGTTCATATCATAAACAACTTGTATGGATGAATGCTAGCATTACATTGTTGCTTAGAGAGCGGTGTTAGTATTTCAAGTGGGATTTTCTAAAAAAGTAAAACGTGGCCCTAGCCTCAACAATTGGAAATGACCAAAACATGGGATATGCTTCAGGGCTATGTGGTTTGCTACTATTAGGGTATTGTAGGGCTGCACAAAGTATGGGTTGGGTCGGGTCAGACCAAATATTTCATCCGATCCGCATAGGTATGGGTTTAAGGTAGCTCAACCCGTATCCGACCCTATATGAGGTTGGATATGGATTGGGTCGAAGTATGGGTTGGGTCGGGTTTAGTAGCGTTGGGTTGGGTTGCATGAATCTAATAAAAAATGAGAATATAAGGGAATATTTTCAAAAAATAACATTAAAATGTTCAACATAATATATTAGATTTTAGCTAGCAAAACGCACTTAAACTAACTAATTCATTATAACATATATTTTATTAAAATTTCATTGTAAAACACATCATATGAAATTAGTTCACTACATAGTAGAACAAGTGTTTCATTTTAAAATACATTAAAATAACCTTTGGAATATCTTTGCCAAATTCTATCTTGTTTGGGTTGACATAAAATATGGTTTTTCGTATATTTACTGTAGAATAAATAAACATTATTCTAGGATTAGACTATTCTAATTTTAAGTGTATTGATATTAAATTAGGTTTTTAATATAGGGTTGGGTTGGGTTAAAGTAGGGTTGGGTTGAACAAAATAACACACCCGACCCATATATAGTATGGGTTACAAATTGTAACTCATATCCGACCCGAACTAGGATGGGTTGGGTTGGGTTTATGTGGGTTGGGTCGGGTTGGTGGGTTGGGTCGGGTTGGATATGGGTTGTGTGCATCCCTAGGGTATTGTCATCACCCTTTCAAGATTATTATTTATGGATTTGGTTGTGCATGAAAGCTCTTGAAAAGGTTTCAAAGCAATTGGGCTGATGACATATTCGGTACCATCCAGTAAGGAGTTGGTAAGTCCTGATTCGTAGAGGTCGATAGGTTCGACCTTAGTACATTTTCTAGAGGTGGCAGGCGGTATCCAGTTGCCTTGTCATTGTATAGAAATTCATTCTTCAATAAGTGCCTTTGGACTTAATTGTATACCTAATATGTTGGAATTTAATGAATGTAACAATTTCGACTATGATTCAATAACATGTCATTGAATACCTAATATTTTTGCTTTTTCGGAAAGTTGATTGTTTAATAAAATAGTTTCTCAATAATACCATTTCATAAGTAAGTGAATTATTTCACTTTCTCATTCATCGCCTTCGATAATTGTATAAAGATTATTCAAGCTATTCGAATATTTCAAACTCAACAACAATTTTTATTTCTACTAAATATTTTCTAGATCGAGCTAAATTTTTATCATTCGGTGTTAGTATTACTTTCACTTTCAATAATTTTCTATAATTAAAAATAATATATAAAACTGTACATGGTAAAATATATTTGGTGATGCCCACAAATAATTTTCAAAGGTAAATACGATAACCATCAACTCATGAATAAGAATGAGAATCACAAATAACTTTGAGTTAAAGAGAAATATAATATGTAATCGAATGCAAATATACAAATAAATAATATCAAAAGGTGAATAAAAGTGTCAAATTTTTTACGTTAAAATGAAAAAAAAAAGTTCTATTTCCATCTCTGGATTTGCCGAAGGAGAAATAAAATAAAAATAATGATTTGTAGGATAGTTGCTTCAAATAATAATTAAATTAACAATGAAGGTTAATCTAATAAACATGAATTCACAATTAAATTCGTCAAATTCATCATAACATCAAAGAACATGATGTACCAAAAAACTTACCCAATTTGAAATGCAAAGTATGAAAACTTTAAATAGTTTAATTAGTATTTATATTTATACTATTGAAACCAATGAATGGAAAAATGAAAAAGTTCAATTCTGTATGAAAAGGATATTATTGAAAAACTATTTCAATAAGCAATCAGCTAATTAATGATCTCTAATGAATCGAAGAACATCCGACTTTTCCACTTCCTACCGCTATAAACTAAATAAATGTAAAATATTACATTTGAATCGTATAAATAACGGTCTCTAACGAATCTGATCATTAGATAAGTCATATCCTATCTGTACTACACGTGACTTCAATGATATATGGATGTGAATTAATTTTATGTAGTCGATGATAATAATTTTAGATTCGTGCTAAATACACCCCACTACAACTTCATTTTACCAAATTTCGTTCTACCGTATACCACCGATTGAAATTGGATTTAAAAAAATTACACTGCATTCGGCAGTATACTGCCAGTATCATGCCGTATAAAGCAGATGGGATAATGAAGCTTGTAGCGAAGTGTATTTAGCTTTCAAATGTCCGAGTTCAAGACAACATAACAAGAAACGTTCTATATTTTAAATAGTTTTCAAATGGTCCAACTTACATGAAAAGAATTAAAAACTGATCTAAATTAACTAAATTTCCCATTGAATAATAATATAGCATGAAAAACATGCTTTTTCTCTCCATCATTTCACTTTTTAATAAAAGAAATACATTATTCAAGCAAAGAACTAATCTAGACGACTGAAGGTTCAAATGTTCCGTTAATTTTTGCTTTGTTTTTCCTTTATTTTGTCATTAAATACCTCACAATCCTAGTAAATCTTAAATAATTACAATTCTCCAAAATTATATTATTATTTTATTCAAGCCAATTACAATTTAAAGTTCACTTGAATCTATTTTCTACTTTTAGATACACACCCACATCCACACCCACACCCACAACCATTCCACACCCATTCATGATCTTTGTATATTAATTTAGAAAACACTATGTTACATAAAACATTTAATGTAACATATTTGTTTTCTAAAATGACATTCATAGATAATTAAAAAAAATCAAGAACATATCAAATTCAATATCGCACTTAATGTAAAGTTTATTAAATTCTAGAAACATTATTTTTAATTAATTTGTATTAATTAAATTTAACACAACATTTGAAAATAATGTTGTATCTTTTTATATTATTGATATTTAATAAAAATATATGAACTATTTAAACATTATAATTATTCAAATTTCAAGTATGTACTAAATATGTGTGATCGATAAATTCAAATAAAACCAACGGAGCGATTGATGGGAGATACACTAAATTGCAGTTTAAATAATTAATAATTTAAATACCCACATTTAGTGTACTAATTTACATTGCATAATACAAAGCCTTTGCTCATTTACTTTTTTATTAAACAATGAAATCATTACCCTAAATAAGCATATATAAATTATTAAGCAAAATTCTATTCCAACACTGGTTTTCATTTAGTAGCCCTCCGTTTTTTTAAAATTTTTGTAAACCCCTAAACCTACTTAGTAACCCCTAACTTTTTCCACAATTGCCTTCACGCGATTTCACCATTACGTACAAAACTTTCTCACGCGATTTCTTTTCTTCCTCACGTACAAAAGTTCAACCGCGATTGTTTCTCTTCCTCACGCTGACACTTCGGTTGTTGTTGAAAATGGATTAGAGGGGAGTAGAACGACATTGCGTGATTTAGGTTGTTTTTTTAGGATTTCAGCGACCACGCACTTACAGTGCGTGAAAAAATTTTCTACCACGTAGTGCCTTTGTGTGCGAAAAATGACTTCCACGCAGAGACACTGCGTGGTAGGAAATTTTCCCACGCAAAGGAACTGCGTGGGGGGCAATTTTTCCACGCAGTCTCCCTGCGTGGAAAAAATGGCTTCCACACATTTTATATCAATTATTGCTGAAAATATCAACAATTATTATTGTTGTTCAATATTTATTTGTTATAACTACCATCGTGCTAACTGAATTTTTTCTACTTATTTTAAGATAGGTCGAACTCGAATGACGGCTATGTTATATATGTAATGGTTGAAATGATGGCTATGTTATATATGTATAATAACATTATATGTTTGTGTATCACATGCTGTTTGTTTTTTGTTTCTAAGATATTCAATTTGTCTGATCTTTATATATGCATTTCAATGCTATGAGGAATCCGTTTTATATTTTTTTTTACTTTCTGTTGTCACCACGCACTGATAAAACGAGGTTAGATAGATAACTTAATAAAGCGCCAACGTGGTTACCTTACCATTCATGTTTGGCAATCACGAACTGAAACAGAATTCACGTGGACAACCTACGTGGTACTTCCAAAATGTTAATAAAAAATACTAGCTCTTCGTCACCTTCAAACAAGCACAGTTTAAACTAAAAGATTAACCCGCCTACTACTGTATTATTCCCAACAATTAATCTATTCACTTCAAAAGGAAAACAAACTAGTTGGCAAAACGAAAAGCTTCTGCTCATATTCCAAACTCTGTTACAGTTTAAAGTGAACTAAAATCATCTCTTAAAGTAAGAAGTTGACGAATTCATTAAAGTTTACGAATCTCCTGAATGAATAGGAAATAATATTGCTCGAATGTATTAAACTATACATACATCAAATATAATATTTCAGTTAAATCATATACATTCACAACTGTTCATATTGACTTAGGATAAAAAATTATGTTACGGTAAATGTTTTTATACCTAAAACAGGTAACGTATTTGTTTTCTAAAATAATTTATAAAAAAATATGAATAAATATAACAGGAAATTATTGTCAAGAATAAAATCTCTCATGGTTTTAGTCTCAAGTAAAACCTTCAGTATTTTGACCTGAAGGACAACTTTCTTTAGGTATCAATTTTTAGTTATCGATAGCAGCTTTTAATTCGGTAGCAGATTTGAAAGAATGTTCGTCTACGTCCCACTCCAAGACCCTCATTAGCAAAGAGAATCACGAAGGTGATTCCGTCTGCTAATGCGGAGAGTAGAGTATAATAGGAACGACCAAATGTAACTATGCTATAACTATCTACCGAATACGTCGAAAGGTGGAATATATATTATTATTTTTTCAATCAGGTGGTTCGACATATTCGATAAATACTTATAACGAAATTACAAATGGCTAGAGATCTATCAGAACAAAGCATAATAACATAATAAAATAGCATCACAGAATAGTATCACATAACAGCACAGAGTCTCAGAACGATACATCGTCAAAAGGCTAAAAATATACAAGTTTTTGTACTTTAAATTAATTCCTTCTAAATATAATTCAAATATAAATGCTATATTTGATGAACAATTTTATAAATTCCTAAAATATTATTTTAAACAAATTCACAACAAATAAAAACATTTTTGACACAAAAATCTAAAAATAATGGTAATATCTTGTATAATTTTATAAATTCCTAAAATATCATTTTAAACTAATTTACAACAAAACAAAAACATTTCAACACAAAAATCTGAAAATAATGGTAACATCCTTTTATACAGTAATTCTATAAAGGCCGAATGTTATGTACGAATTTTAGCCCGAAATTAAATCTACGCTTCATGTTAAATTTCCGCCTCAATTCGCATTTCGTACTCCCTGTTTCGCGCTTCCTAGCATCTTTCCTTTTTAGATTACTTACATCCATTCAACATATGAACTAATTAAACGTCATACTTATTTCCAAGTACTTGATTAATTTTATAAATTTATATTAAGTTTCATCCCAGTTCCCTTCTTTTTAATTGAAGTCATCTTGATTCCCTACTACTGCTAATATAGGTATTCAATTATAATTCCCATGATTATTTATTAGGTTTTCCTGAACCGCCTTCAAATATTTAAGTACTGCAAATAAGAGACAGATCCGTAAAATCAAAACATCTCTATTTGTAAGCAGAGCGTAGAGCATATGTGGATGTTATTCTCTATATTAAAATTTGCACCCCATTAATTATCAATCTTTAAAATCAATAACTTTTTGTAAAAACGACGGATTAACAAACCGTTTTCACTATAAAATTACAAATTTTATTGTCTTTCTAATGATATACATTATGCATGTGTTTTTCAAATTTACTGTAATTATATAATATATTTGCACTTTTCTACGATCACTTGGAATAATAGCAGAAAAGACTGAAATTGTTCCAATGAACCATATAATTGCACAAGTCTACAATTATATAAAACAATTGCTAACATTTGAAAAAAAATTCTTAAAATTGATGATTATTTCATATAATTGCAGAAAATAGCAGGTATACAATAATTGCAGAAAAGTCCATAATTATTCCCCTGGATTGAATAAAAGTCTACATTTAGAACCGGATGTGAACCAAACTACCCCTTTCCAAAATGTGAACAAACAAGCACACGGGCAAAATGCAAATCTTTACTTATAATTGTAACTAAATGTTTTGTATTGAAACTTTTTAGCTTTTTTGGAAGGTCATCGTTAATTGCCTTCAAATAATTTGCATTCAAGTTTATTTTTTTCCAAGCCTATATTATTTGTTTTTTTTTCAATTTTGTTATTCCATAATCGGAACCAATATACGTACAAATATTAATTTAAAAACCATTAGTTCAGCTTGCATGATAATCATGCAAATTCACAATCAAATTCCTCAAAGAACATGTAAAATCAAAAGGCTTGCCCGGTTTAAAAGCAAAATATGAAAAAATCTACAAGAATTACTCGAATAAACATATTATATATACGTATGCGTGTCCGTACATTACAGAAAAGAGAATTAAGAAAAATTCTATATTTTTAGATTATATATGCAAGTTTTATTAGTTATTGTGTAACAGTAGAAAGGAATTTTTAACTATTTAATTAAACTTAAAAAATAAAAAACTTCGATCTTGATTCTCTACGATTACGTTATAAAGGATCGCCACAATCCCCTACTGCAAACTTACATATTCGAATAGAATTCCAACAATTGTTAGGTTGCCTTTTTATAACAAAAAATATATTTCCACATAAAAGTCTGAAAATAACAGTAACATGGTAAATATACATCTATTTAATTTTAACTATTAAAATATTTATTATACTTAAATATATAATTTATTCAGAATTCAAAAGTAAAAAATTTAAATTATTCTTCGTGAAACTCAAAATTATAATGTAAAACTGCAAATACTAATATTTAAATTATTCAACGAGTTATGAGAGATGAGAATGAATTGAAGTTCAAATATTTAATAATTTAACCACCCATATTTAAGGCGCCACTTTGATTGCATAATACAAAGTCTCACATTAATTTATCTTTGTTAACATGTTTTGTATCACACAATTAAAAAAGCACGTTAAATGAATAATCAAATATTCGAACAGCAGCTCATTAATCAGATCAGTACTAAGATCATTACAAAAACAAGTGCACATTTGCATCCAGCTTTGCCATTTGATTATAAATAATGCCTAATGAATTTGAGCATTAGATAACTCGTATCATCACATGTACGTCAATTAATTCAGAAAATAAAATCAACAAATAATGAGAAACACAATGAGTTGCAGTTCAAATAATTCGTAATTTTAACTATCTAATGCAAACTCGGGCCCTTTTTTTGTCAATATGTTTTGTATTATACAACGAAAATAGTGCATTAAATGAAAATGTTTACAAATATATGTTAAAATCCTAGAATAGAAATAAGTTATGTACAGGTGGTTTTGAATAGTTTTAGTTGCCAAAGATAAGAAACCAGAAACCTTTTTAAAAGGGAAATTAACTTAACGAAAAGACCTCAATATTTTAACTATATGTTAAATGCAAAGACAAACATTCTTCTAAAAATTAATCACGGATACCGAATTAAAAACTGATACCTAAAAAACTAATGCAGATAACTACAAACTGATATGTAAAGAAAGTTGTCCTAAGGTCTGTCCCGAGGCTAAAATGCCGATAAATTTTGTACTTGACGATAATTTTCTGTTTTAAAAATAGGAAGAATACAAAATGACTTGGAAAACTTGTCAAACAGCAAGGAGTTTCTATTAATCCGGTACTGTAGTGAAAATTAAGATTCTATGTGCGCTCATTTGCAAATTTTCCTTCCTATTATTCACTTGATTACTAAGTGATCTTATAAACTCATCATCACAGTAAAAAATTCAAAACCAATTATACCAACTTATCCAGACAAAAAATATATATCCAGCTATTGATGGATTAGAAAGATCAAACTAATTCAGTAAACTGCTTAGGCAAAAATTCCAAATAAAGGGGGTAGAATAAGTTTTTCGTATTGGAATTCAACTCGATAAAGGCACGAACATTCCTTGTTTGAATTTTTAAAAAAGACCTAATTCTAAGTAAAAACTCAAGCTAAACCTTGGGCTTACTTTATTTGAGCCATCCAAATGACGTTTTTCGCATCGAGCTTCAAGGTTTAACCATCAACTTATTCAGCTACATAATAGAAAGATCGTAAAGTAACCAGCAAAACGAAAAGCTTCTGCCGATATTCCAACATCAACTTTCATTAGACTTCACCAGTTCCATAAGTTTGATAACTCAATTCATACCATAAAACATGAACACAAAGTAACAACTCATAACGTTTTCATTATTAGAAACATAGATTCAAGCAATAACAAAAACAAGCACCGATCTAAGAAAGCTGACCACAATCGGCAATCTTAACAGGTTTCTTGGTCTGTCCACCCTGAGATCCAACCTTCTCAATGGCTCGGACAACTTCCATGCCTTCCACAACCTACACAAGTTCACAAATCCCCTCATCAAAATCACAAACTGCACAGGAAACAAAATTAACAAAACTGACAAAAGATAATTGAATTACCTGTCCGAAAACGACATGCTTGCCATCAAGCCAGGCAGTCTTTTCAGTGCAGATGAAAAACTGAGAACCATTGGTTCCAGGTCCAGCGTTAGCCATGGACAAGATACCAGGTCCGGTGTGCTTTTTGATGAAGTTCTCATCCTTGAACTTAGCACCGTAGATCGACTCACCTCCGGTACCATTTCCGGCAGTAAAGTCACCTCCTTGGCACATGAATCCGGGGATCACACGATGGAAGCTAGATCCCTTGTAGTGGAGAGGCTTGCCGGATCGGCCCGTGCCCTTCTCTCCTGTGCAGAGCGCACGGAAGTTCTCGGCGGTTTGTGGGACAACGTCTTGGAATAGCTCCATGACAATACGACCGGCGGGGGCGCCGCCGACCTCCATGTCAAAGAAAACTCTAGGGTTTGCTGCCATCTTTTGCTCTTAGAATTTGTGTACTGAGATCTAGATTTGCGATGCGAACTGTGGACTAGGGTTTGGATAATTTATAAGACGAACGGAAGGATCTAGAGAATTGTGGACACGCGGAGGGTTGGGATATGGATAGGGTAGATTTTAACGGGTAGGATTGAAAGAGGATGTGTGATTTCTTAAGCTTTGTTTTCACTTTATCTTTTCCGTGGGACACTAGCGTGGATCCAATATCTTTTTGGGCCATCTGTTTTCGTACTGTTTTTTTCTCTTTTCTTTTTTTACGCTTTTTCTGGTGTCTTCGGGTTTGAACACGATGGGCTTCTTCTCTCTTTTTTTGTTTTTTTTTTCTTGTTTTTTTTTTGTTTTTTTTTTGTTTTTGTTTTTGGACTCCGGCTTTAGTTAAGTGAATTTTCTTCAATATTTGCAAAATTGATGTGAGGAATACCAAAAAATAAATTTTCTTTTCTGGTAAAAAATCAAATATTTTGGAATAGAAAGACAGTATTTTGTTCTGACCATGAAGCTCTCAAAATATTCTTATATGCAAACAAGATGTTAGAAGTTTGGATGCTGACGTGAATAAAAATTAACATCCATCTTCAAAAGGATATTTTGAAACATAAACAATGATCCAAGTTCAAACTTTGTTCCAACAAAAATCCTAATTTTTTATTTTATTTTTCAGTTTATTTTTGTCAAATTACATAGGAATTTCAAATTCCATAATGTTATAAGGGGTTTTATATGCACTTGCTTTGCATGTGCCAAAAAATCTCATCAAATAAAATTCCATTGTTCTCTCCATTATGTTTTGTTTTGGTGCACCACACCGTTTTTTGTTTCTTTTCAATGAAACCCCTCCGAATTAATTTTTCAGTAGGCGATCGTTGGTTTTTTTATATATTTTTCGATTGAATGTTGTCGCATTTGCTTTTAACAAGAGTAAAACGGTAAATCGTTTGATTTGGTTACATTTATCATATCTTTTTTCATAATACTTTTATTTTAGAACGGAGTCCCCCTATAATTATACCTCTTTATCCAAAATCGGATCCCTTCGACAATGCCCTTATTTTGTCATGATTGTCAGCATTAAAAATTAAAGCATGCCACAAGTTTCTATTTTCAAATTTGCGTCAACACAACTAAATCTTCTTTATTGTTCAAGAATTTGTGTTTCCAAATCAAATAAACATGGGTGTAGATTTTGTAAAACTGTCCGTCATCTGGCTCGATCGAAGGTATAATACGTCTGGTACAATCCATCCGATTATTATTTAGAAAACGAATTAGGACAGAAAAAATATATGAAAATATATCCGTCCGAGATTATCCGATAATTTTTTTATTGTTCGTATATATGTCTGCCCATTGTCCGGTCCGTACGAAAAATGTCCGAACTAAAACATTGTCTTGTCCGTGCCCGTCCAAATCTTTATGTGACAGGACATGATCACACCTTCGTCCAGTCCGACCCGACCCATGTATACATCTACAAATAAATTATATAAAACAGCATAATACGACATCATAGGCAAATATGTAGGGTTTGCTCTTTTTTTTCAATTTTGAAAATCTAATTATGTAAATTTTGCACTATTCAAGGTTATATTATGTCAAAAGAGTTGGAGTACAGATAGACAAACGTTGTCTTATTTATGTTAAAAAATAAAATAAGAATACAATAAAATAAACACTTTTCAGAAAATGCGGAACGTGTAAAAATTTGAAAAACCATTTGTAAGTGGTGAAAGTAAAAGTGCACGTTAGAGAAATTTAACTTACACATATCAAAAACAAAAACTAACATGCAAAAATGCAAATTATCGAAAATAAATTGAAATAATATAAGCTCCATCTCCTCTTCATCACTTCATCAAACACTTCAAGCTTCATCAAAAATGGTGGAGGGAATGGGAAATTAAAACTCCAAAGCCTTATTCTTCATTGCTAATCCAACATCTACTCCAAATTCAAGTGAAGACGTAGATTCAAGCTTGTTGTTGTTCTTACTTTGCTTTCAAACTTCATCTCCGTCAATTTCCGTGAAAAGGTGAGATTTTTATCTCACATTCTTGTCTATAACTATCTTGGATTGTTAGGAATGAGTTCCTATCACTTTAGCATGAACATTTGCATTTGATTTGGATTGAATTGGTGAATATCCCAATTTTTAGTGTGCTTCAGCAAAATTCCTGGGATTAGGTCGCACTGCCTCGGAACTGGCTCGTCCCATTTAGGTCGCTGGGCATTAGGTCGCTCGCGTGGAAAAGTCTCTGACTGCATATAGCTCGTTCATCCCTTAGGTCGTTCGTACGAGTTAAGTCGTAGGTCGCTAGGCGTTAGGTCGCTCGGCTTTGTTTGAGACATTAGGTCGTTCGAGCCACTAGGTCGCTCAGTCTTCACATTAGGTCGCAACATATTAGGTCACTTCGTACCTTAAGTCGCTTGGCCTATATCACTGCATATTGCTCGCATACCTTTAGGTCGTTTGCACCATTAGGTCGTAGGTCGCATGACCTCAATTCCGTTAGGTCGCATGACCCCAATACCATTAGGTCGCTAGGCCTTATTTTCTTTAGGTCGTTAGACCTTACATCTTTTAGATCGCTCGACCTCACCACCTTAGGTCGCATGAACCTTAGGTCGCATCACCTATAGGCCACTCGCACTATTGTTTTGATAGGTCGCTCGGCCTTGTTTAAGACGTTAGCTCGCTCAACCCGTAGGTCGCTCGCTCATGTCACTTAGCCACTCTTCCATTAGGTCGCATGACCTCGTTTCTACTAGGTCGCTCGACCTGTCTTACCTTAGGTCGCTTGACCTGTAGGTCGTTCCATTGCACTTTAGCTCGGCCATGTTCATTCTCACGGGCATTCCTACTTTGATGGTTTTGGGATTGATTTCCTTGGAGTTTGTTCACATCTTCGAATGTGAATTTTTGTGATAGGTTGTTTCTACAATCCTTCTTGTGATTTGTCACTTTAAAAATATGAAGGTTTCAATACTAGTAGTAAATATCAAAACTCTTTTATCAACTCGATTTCAACACTATTTTATTACAAAACTCTTTTTCTCAAACCGTTTTCCAATCTACTAGTATATACAAACCTTTACCTCACTCGCACGAGAAATCTAATTAAACGACTTAGTAAAACGAGTGGTATGAAACGCTTGCGTTCACTTCGTCGGTTAATTCTTGGACTTGTTCGATTGAACCTCTTGTGACAATTTTCTAGTGAAGATCTACAGTTTATTCGTAAATATTTAAGTTAAGCAAGTGGTTATGGGACATGAAGCTAAACTCATATATTTACTAGCTTGGTGTGATTGACACTTCTTGATGATCATGACGATCATTTTTGTGATTTAGACTAGCAATTGTGCGATGTCTCTTTGTCTACGAGGGAGACTAAACCCCGTTTGTGTGATGTTTCTACATCACATATGTGGGGTAGCGCCCCACGGTCTTCGGGCCATTCTTGTGGAGCTTCGGCTCAAAAATTAATGGTTAGCTACCATGAGATAGCGTCTCGTTTTGTGTTACACGTGTTGGTGGGTTTTCATACTCCCGTTTTGTGATAGGCCTCCCCCATTCTTGTGATTTCTGGATTTCTTGTGATGATTTCTGGAATTTTGTGCTTCACCAATTTTCGTGATTTCCATTGATAAGTTTTATCAATTTTTGTGCATTGGTGAATTTGTGTGTCATTGACTTGTTATGAGTACAAGTTTAGGGTATGATACCCCAATTTTATCTTTGAGAAGATTCTTGTGATATTGATTAATCTCTTGTTGATTTTCAATTACATACTTATAGTAGTATGCCATTATGGTTATTACATGTTATGCCATATCTTTTATTCTATATCATGTCATCTGATATTTACAGCTAGACTGATCCGTTTATTATTTTCTTATGAAATAATACTCGGGTCAGACCGAGATGTTACAGGTGCTTCTGCTTGACTTCTCTTCTGGGATTACTCTGACTTTTGGCTAACTACTTAGATTAGTAGTTTTTGGATGTATACGTTTGAGATATAGACTCTGTGATGTATACTTATTCTTTTGTGTAGCTTGTAGCTATCCTTTTGTATTATCGTGGATCTTTCAGACCACTACCTTGATGTACACTTTCATGTTTTATATATATATTCATATCTTTTTCCGCCTTTGTGATATGGATGTCTGTGACTGATTTGTGTTATGTTTAATTCTATGTTTGTTTCCGAGGATTATATATAGCCACCGTGTGATAGCTTTGAGTTTGTATCGGTATGTCGGACTTCCTCTTATGCCTGTTATTATATCTGACATATCGGTGCTCGCACAGAGCAATTACACGGATGGTCGCTCCTCAACAGCCTTATTCTCCGTGCTAGTCGACAGCATTACACCGTAGTGTTCTTGGCTAGCGTGGGTATAGACGTGGGGCGTCACATATCGTTTCAAAGTGGACGTAGGCAAATAACGTCGAATCATTATAAATTGATGTGTTTCTGTTATTTGCTTATTTCTTATTACTTTATTAATATATTCTCTCTGTTTACATTTAATATTCTTCATTTATTACTCTACACAATCTCTATTGGGTATTTGTGCCGATTTTTAGTGCAAACACCTAAAGATATCGGTGGAAACATAATGGGTTGTTTACACTAGAACTTCAGTTATTGTCTCACCAAAACTATTTCTAGTTTAGTTACTCGTTTTTCTATTATTTTGTAAATAGGAATTATCAACAACTTTCCTCAAATGATAGTGCATTGTTAGAATTATATGTGTAACCACGTTATAATTTTGTGTGTATGTATTTTAAAATATAAAAGTACACTCCCTCGATACGTGCTTAATCTCTAAGTAATCCTGAACCTAAGCTCTAATACCAAATGTAGCAGCTTACACCTCCAAACACAACGATTCAACACATAAAGGTGAAGTTTAACCTTGCGTCATGCCAAGAAGTACAAATCGCTAAATTCGACGCTTTATATGTTACAAAGATGAATAAATTTTTTAAACACTCTATACTTTAAGATCTCACAATGAAAGTAAAAAAACATATCAACTGAAGCAAACCAAATCATCTTTGCTTTTGTGGATACGGTGGTGCATGGAAAAGAGCTCTCAGTAAGGGTGGGAACACCCAGGTGATAACATATTCGGTTCTATCCAGGTTAGGGGTAGGGCCGGTCTTGTGTTGTAGGGGATCTCGGCGAGGTCCTCGGTACATTTTTCTAGATGTGTACTATGATAGGTGGTACCCCAGTGCATAGTCATTGTATGGAATCCATTCTCTAATACGTGCCTTTACAGTTTTGGTTGTAGAGCCTAGTATGCTGGAATTTAATAATGTAACAATTTAGGCTATTTGACTAAGTAATTGTACTTAGACACTATTATAATATCAGATGATTTTGATATAAAGGGTTTTGGTTATCGTAAGGTAAAACCCGTCGTGTTTATGTATGACATGGTCTTACGAGATACCTTTGTTTTTCAAAGGATTTTGATAACTTTAATAATTCAAATTAAATGTGTTTTCTCACGCTGGTTTTCCAGACTTACTCGGGTGTTATTTTATTATAATGCTTGAGTCAGATCGAGTATTACAGGTTCATGTTAGGATGCTATGGAGCTTAGGAGACGAGCCGGATGACAAGGACGTATCATACGTACTTGATTATATTCCGCTGTGTATTGTAGGCTGTATGGTCAGCACTAGTGAGGACAGGTTATTATAACTGTCCAGTATTGAGTTGATGATTTTTTGTACTCTGATGATGGTATGTATAAATAACAGTAATAGTTATTTTTGTATAAAGACATGTTATTATCTATTAAATATTGTTCCGCTGCGATTGTGAGATTCTATGTTGTTGTTTCTCTTTTTTTCTATCTCTTCTTTTCTTTCTCTTAACTATTGGGTTTTTCGGCATTCGATTGCTCGGCATGTAATACAACAGACGTATTAGCGTCGATTTTTGAGGGTCGAAAATCCAGTTCGTGACACTTAGTATCAGAGCTTAAGGTTAAGCAAGAACCTTGGCTTTGATGGGTTAACTCATTAGAGATAGGGATAGTAGCACCCTAGAATGAGTTTGAGTGTATTAATAGATATGAGCGCCTATTTGTTAGTGATATAAAAATGTTTTATATTGTGTTGGTTGATTTGTTAAGTGGCTTATGGGTTCTGGTCAATACGACTAATTAACGTTATTGATAGGGATTTCTAAACACCTGTATAGAGCAATTCGACATGGTATTGTTCTGAAATGGGGTAAATGAAATAATTTTACCCATATTATTTTTTATATGAAGAGATAATCTTTCAGAGATTATTATAGTTTTATATGGTGTGCTTGGTTGTTATGAAATGATAATATTAAACTATTATCATTTGTTGTTGTGGTGATTGAATAAAAGTTGATATTATAGTTAACAGTTAAGAAATAATTTCATATAACGAAATGGAATTATGTAAATCTGATATTGTAAATGTGATTTATAATTTGAAATGAAATGAAAATTCCAGAGGAATATTTAAATATGATTTGTTAAAAGGGTTTGAAGGCTGGGAATTTGGGAATTTAATTCCCGTTAGGTTTGAAATGTTTTTCAAAGTCTTGGAAAATAATAGTGATATTATTTGGAGAGTATTTTTGGGATAAAAATATTTAAAATGGTTTTTAAAAGAGAAAAAAGCACTGAACTCACTTCGGTCGCTGGAAAATAATTTCGGTGATGACTGCAGCATCATCGACGTTCATTTTCGAGTTTCCAAGGGAGGGATTGCTACAATTGGGTTTTGTTTGGTAAAACTGGTTTTGGTTTGAAATGCAAAAAGAATGATTTGATATACCAAGGGATTTTGTGTGTATATATATGATTTCAAAAATGAATTTGAAATACTTAGAACAAAGTGTTTAACTCTGGGATTTTTATTTAAAATGTTTTATGGAATATGAGTAAGTTTGGTAACTTATAAAAATTTGAAATTTTATTTTGGAATGGAATTTAACTTAAATTAAGTTAAGTAAGAGTGAATTTTGAAAATTTAGCCTATGCAGGCTAAATGAAAAAAATTATTGGAAATAGAATTTATTGAGATTTGGAATAAATGAATAAATGAACTAATTAAATCGATTAGTTATTTGGATATGGTTTGGAATGTTGATTGATAAAAATTAAATGTGAAGTTGGAAAATTGAAATTGAATTTGATTAAAATGGGTAAGACATTTGGTTGTGAAGTGGTAATAACCATAAGAACTTTTGTATCAAATGTTTATGATAGACTTAAGAAAATTTGATGGTGAAATCCTTAAGTGAAATTGGTATCAAAGGAATATACCAAGTAAATAGGTGAATGTGAAGTATAATGTGAATAAAAAGAATTGGATATAGTTAAGAATTAATTGAAATTAATACGTATGTGTACGCATATTATTTTATTCGCATGACAGTTTGATCCAGATCCAAGCATAGAATTTCAAGATAATTTATATCGATCCAAGTTAGGATTTTTCACTCGATTTTCGACGGCTAACCTTGGATATGGATTTTTGACTGATTCTGGAACTCTCTATCATAGTATATGACTATGCAAGGAGAATGACAGTTTCTAATCAAGGAACTAGATCTGAGTCCGCACTAGAGAGTCGTGTGAATGATACTAGTCGGAAGTGAAACTGTGTGATCGAGTGAGCGATCAGATTTGATATTGCATTCGAATGATATATATACATCGTACATGTTTTTATGAGATAAATGTTGGAAATTTGAAAATGCTGAAAATAATATAATGATTTGAAATGATATGATTGGGTATTATTGATAAGTAAGGTGAAGGTATTTAAAAGCAAAAGCTAAATTGATGCCTTTGGTTTCATAAATAAAATTGGATTGCCCGACAAAAAGGTACATGTTTAAATTGTTGTTTGAAAGTGATGTTTTTATGATTGAGCCACTTGGCTTTTGTTTTCTTTTGATGATTTAGGCCGTAGAGGCAATTTGTAGTTGTTTGAATCTAGCCGCGCAAAGGAGACGTTGGCGAAATTTTTCGAAAATTTAAGGAGTTAGAAAATTTTGAATAAGTTTTTGATAACTAAAAACTTGATTTGGATTATAGGTTGAAATAATTGAGAAAAAGATATTATTTGGAATCTATGGATGAATTTGTAAATTAGTAAAAGTGATAATGTGGTTCCAATAAATTGATTTTGGGAAGTTGTTTCTACTGATTGATTTTGGGAAAATTAATGGGTTTTGGGGCCATTCTTTTTACCTTGGTAATTTTGGGAACAAAATTCTTTTAAGGAGGGAGGAATGTAATGACCCAGAATTTTGGTTATTTGAAATTGGAATATTTAATTGATTTTAAATATTAAAAAGTTAATTTTTAACTTGAATTTCAAATATAATGATTTATTGGATAATTTAATAATTGGAATTTACTTAAATAATTGAATCTTGAGTTTTAAGCTTGTTAAAAATAATTTAAAGGCTTATTTAATTTATATTAACAAGAAGGAGGATAATAGGATTTTTAAAATTTGATTTAAAAGTGATTTGTCCGATTTAAAAAATAGTTTGTTTAAATTAACATATAAAAATATCCTTCCGGGGCACAGTCTTGGAATTTGACAAAACCAGTTCCATTGTATCCATAATAGCGTATTATTACCGGATTTCAAATTTCGTAGCATTTAGAGTCATCGTTTGGTCGTACGGGATATAAACGCGTTGAAATTAATATCGAGAATTCAATATAATAATTGGGTTTAAAAAGCTATTTTCTCCATACGATCGAATTAGGACTCGAAACCTTTTCCATTGCGTTCGGAATAGGGGTATAACATAATAAACACCTAGCGGCATGCCTCGATCGGGGTTCGAAATTTTAAGTTACGGAATCGAGATAATTTGAAAATTTAAACAATATATATATATATATTTATTGACTTAACCATATTCCCATCAGCTGCTTTCCTTCATTTCAAAACACTATAGACAACACCCTACACGCCACCTTCTTATCTTTCATCTCATCCTTTCCCTCTTTATTTAAAACCAGAGCACACAACTGTTATAGTAAAGAAGAATAAGCAAACAAAATTTCAAAAATCATTTTCTTATAAAATACTCAATGAAAAATCTTGAAACCACTTTCAAAAATTCTAGTTTGAGCGTGAGCTTCGAATGGATATATGATTTATAGGATGCGGCATTGGTTTGGTGATCAAATGTATTGGGTTTGAATTAGGGTTGAGCTTTATTGATGATTCAAGCAGCGAGAGGGCGCGACGATTATTCCGTTGGACTCGTGACATCGAGGCACACCTGGGTGCCGAGTTTGGTGATGTGCGGTTCACCGTGGGTGGTCGTGACATTTGGGGGCAGCGGGTAATTCGGTGATGTCACGTTTCGATGGGGAGTCGTGGGCATGGCGAGTGGGTGGTGGTCGAGATGAGGAGGAGGAGGGCGATGCGTTGGTGAAGTCGAATCGATGGATGGTGGGGTGGATAATCGTGCAAGTGCACGGTGGTGTCGTGAAAATGGGTTCTGGAATGAAGAGAAGGGGAGAGGAGGAAGCACTGAAGATGGCAGGTCGGTTTTGATTTCGTGGGTTGGGCTTTTAAATTTATGGGTAAACGTAATAAAAAGAAAATTGATTTAGTATATAAATTGTTTTATAAAAATTCAAATTCTTATAAATATTATATCTCGGTCGTCTTTGGTCGAAATCCAACACGGTCAATCGCGTTGGGTTCGTATGAATGAGATCTTGACTATGGAATCAAATTGGTAGAATTTAGAGCTTGCTAAATTTTTGGATGAATTCAAACACGTTCGTACTTAATCGAAACCAGAACGTTAAAGCGACAATAAAAATAAAGGTGAGTTAATCTCACTCATTTTTGGATTACTAGTTAAATTTTAAACGGTTAAAATTTATTATTGGATGCCTGGTTGAATTTGATGACTATTATCAGTTTGAATGTTATAATATATATAGCAGTATATATTAGTATTTGGATTGATTATTCTCGCCTATTAGAGCGGATGCGACCCTATGTGCCCGCAAAATAGCGGATGACCCTATATTACCGCGATATACCGCCTCGAAGCGGGATTGGTATTTTTTGTTGTATTAACATCTATGGATGCAGGGAAAACAGCTTGGAGGGTTCCAACTGGATTCCTAAAAAATGTTGAATTTAATTTCATATATAGTGATACATGATATGTTTGAATAATCTGTGATAGATTATAGTGTGATTGAATTTATTGGATGCTACGATTGCACTAGCCTAGATTTTGGTATTTTAATAATACCATAAATATATGTTTGAATTTGAAAAGAAATTTAAAAGGGATTTGGAAGTAAAATATTATATAGAGTTTTGGATTAGTTAAAAGAAATTGATTAGGTAAAATAAATGGTTTGACTTTGTTGTTGATATTCGGTGATATTTTAAATGGAGATTTTGGAATAATGTACATAAAGGATTTTAAATAAAAAGAAAAATATAATTCTTAAGTGATACTTGTTTTAAATATTAAAGGTTTTTAAAATCAAGATTTTTAATAGAGTGGGAGAATAGAAGGGAATTTGGGAATAAATATAAAATTTACAATACTGGATCGTAAATAAGGTTTCTAAATTACGAAATGGAAGTAGAATCGAGATTTGGTTGGTTTTGGAATATAGTTGGGTTATTTAAGAAAATTGATTTGTAAATGGAATTTAATTTAGAAATCCATTTATAATTGATTTAAGTTATTTGAAACCGTTATAAACTGGAAATGAGATTATGGGATTTATAAACAATGTTTATAAATAGAGTGAAATGATTATCATTTGATAAATTGAAAATATAAATTCACGGTAAGAATTTACGATGAGAAGGGTAAATCGGTTTAAAAGAAAGGATACATTTTCCTTTTGGAAATATGAAAAAGGGATTTATGAAATTGGGGACATAAATCGATTGGTGATAAATCGAGAGAGATTTATAAATATTAGATTGGTTATATTGAAATTGAAATGATATATTTTATCGAGAAGTTGCGTTTGTTCTAAAAAGGGGATTTTTAATTATTAAACTAGGTAATTTAAAAATGTTTTGGCATAAAATTATTCTAGAAAATTAGTTATTAAATATTTTTAAATTGTCAAAATGAATTATAAGTTTTATAAACAAGTCTTGTAAAACGATTTGAATTTTATTAAAAAACATCAGAATTAATCAGTATTATTATTTTAAAAGATAAATTATTCAATATTAATATAGTTTAATATAATAACTTTTATTTAAGAGTATTTGCCTAAATAAACTTGGAAAATTGTTATAGAAACTTTATAAGCATTATTTTGAGATAATTATTAAATAAAGTTTTCGAAATGTAATGGTATACTTTCATGGAGAAATCAGGAGGCGGAGATTGCGTATAGTTAAGTTTGGATTTCTCTAGGATAGAGACGTAATCATTGATCTGCGAATCCATGGTTGATACCTCGTAGTGCTTTCCATATTTAGTTTAAAAGGTTTTTCAAATATTTTTGAAGGGAATGGTTTGTGAATATACTTATTTCGATAAGATAAATACATACCTTTTTGATAAAAAAGATTAAATTTATTGAAATTCAAATTAAATAAGGCTTAGTGATTTCAGTGGGAAAGGAATCGTTGGTTGAATGATTGTTTATTTGATAGTTAAATAACCGACTAACAAATCTGGACCCAAAAACATAACTTTGGAAATATCTAGGAGAAACACGGGGATTATATGGTACAATTACCGTCGAAGGTGCTATACTGTAGGTATAAACTCGTTTTGTTCTCCTAAGATGATGATAAGGAAATCCGTCCACTAACGGTTCAGAGATGACCTTCGATCTTATTTTCATCTGTTTAGTTCCTAAAGAACCGGGGTTGATTTAACCGGAAATATCGAATGTTGTTTCGAAGAGACCGGGATCGGATAAGTTATCCAAAAACCACTTCGATCCAAAGAATACACTTCGAAGTGAAGACAAGAGCGTGAAAATGAAGATGGAGCTTTGAAGGGCAAGGGCTAATCGTTACTAATCCTGAGGACGATTCCAAAATAGATGTAGTAGGAATAGTGCCTTCGGTTTCGTTCAGACCCCGAACGGACTTGTATGGATGAATGTTTTCAACACATTGTCATTGGTGGACAATGAACATTCTAAGTGAAAATTTCTTAAAAATGCAATCGTAGCCTCAAGCCTCATCAACCGAAATGACTGAAAATCAGAGGAGATGCAGCAAGGCTAAGTGGGTCGCACCCAATTAGGGTATGTTATCACCTTTCTAGATACCCTCGAATATATTATAAATTATGGATACAGTGGTGCATGGAAAAGAGCTCTCAATAAGGGTGGGAACAGCCGGGTGATAACATATTCGGTTCTATCAAGGTTAGGGGTAGGGTCGGTCTTGTGTTGTAGGGCATCCCGGTGAGGTCCTCGGTACATTTTTCTAGATGTGTACTGTGAGAGGTGGTACCCCAGTGCCTAGTCATTGTATGGAATCCATTCTCCAATACGTGCCTTTACGGTTTTGGTTGTAGAGCCTAGTATGCTGGAATTTAATAATGTAACAATTTCAGCTATTTGAATAAGTAATTGTACTTAGACACTATTATAATATCAGATGATTTTGATATAAAGTGTTTTGTTTATCGTAAGGTAAAAACTCATCGTGTTTATGTGTGACGTGGTCTTACGAGATACCTTTGTTTTTCAAAGGATTTTGATAACTTTAATAATTCAAATTCAGTATGTTTTCTCATGCTGGATTTCCAGACTGACTTAGGTGTTATTTTATTATAATGCTCGGGTCAGACCGAGTATTACAGGTTCAGGTTAGGATGCTACGGAGCTCAGGAGATGAGCCTGATGACGAGGACATATCACACGTACTTGATTATATTCCACTATGTATTGTAGGCTGTATGGTCAGCACTAGTGAGGACAGGTTATTATAACTGTCCAATATTGAGTTGTTGATTTGTTGTACTTTGATGATGGTATGTATAAATAACAGTTATAGTTCTTTTTGTATAAAGACATGTTATTATCTATTATATATTATTCCGCTGCGATTGTGAGATTCTGTGTTGTTGTTTCTCTTTTCTTCTACCTCTTCTTTTTCTTTCCAATAACTATCGGGTTTTCTGGTATTCGATTGCTCGGCATGTATACAATGGATGTATTAGAGTCGATTTTCGAGGGTCGAAAATCTGGATCGTGACACTTGGTATCAGAGCTAAAGGTTAAGTGAGAACCTTGACTTTGATGAGTTAACTCATTAGAGATAGGGACAGTAGCACCCTAGAATGAGTTTGAGTGTATTAATAGATATAAGCGCGTATTTGTTAGTGATATAAAAATGTTTTATATTGTGTTGGTTGATTTGTTAAGTGGCTTATGGGTTCTGGTCAATATGAGTAATTAACGTTATTGATAGGGATTTCTAAACACTTGTACAGAGCAATTCGACATGGTATTGTTTTGAAATGGGGTAAATGAAATAATTTAACCCATATTATTTTTATATATAAAGAGATAATCTTTCAGTGATTATTATAGTTGTACATGGTGTGCTTGGTTGTTAGGAAATGATAATATTAAACTATTATCATTTGTTGTTATGGTGATTGAATAAAAGTTGATATTATAGTCAACAGTTATGAAATAATTTCATATAACGAAATGGAATTATGTAAATGTGATTTTGTAAATTTGATTTATAATTTTAAATGAAATGAAAATTCCAGAGGAATATTTAAATATGATTTGTTAAAAGGGTTTGAAGGCTGGGAATTTGGGAATTTAGTTCCCGTTGGGTTTGAAATGTTTTTCAAAGTCCTGAAAAATAATAGTGTTATTATTTGGAGAGTATTTTTGGGATAAAAATATTAAAAATGGTTTTAAAAGAGAAAAAAGCACTGAACTCACTTCGGTCGCTGGAAAATAATTTCAATGATGACTGCAGCATCATCGACGTTCATTTTCGAGTTTCTAAGGGAGGGATTGCTACAATTGGGTTCTGTTTGGTAAAACTGGTTTTGGTTTGGAATGCAAAAGAATGATTTGATATACCAAGGGATTTTGTGTGTGTATAAATATGATTTCAAAAATGAATTTGAAATACTTAGAACAAAGTGTTTAACTTTGGGTTTTTATTTAAAATGTTTTATTGAATATGAGCAAGTTTGGTAACTTATAAAAATTTGAAATTTGATTTTGGAATGGAATTTAACTTAAATTAAGTTAAGTAAGAGCGAATTTTGAAAATTTAACCTAAGTAGGCTAAATGAATTTTTTTTATTGGAAATGGAATCTATTGAGATTTGGAATAAATGAACTAATTAAATCGATTAGTTATTTGGATATGGTTTGGAATGTTGATTGATAAAAATCAAGTGTGAAGTTGGAAAATTGAAATTGAATTTGATTAAAATGGGTAAGAAATTTGGTTGTGAAGTGGTAATAACCACAAGAAATTTTGTATAAAATGTTTATGATAGACTTAAGAAAATTTGTTGGTGAAATCCTTAAGTGAAATTGGTATCAAAGGAATATACCAAGTAAATAGGTGAATGTGAAGTATAATGTGAATAAAAAGAATTGGATATAGTTAAGAATTAATTGAAATTAATACGTATGTGTACGTATATTATTTTATTCGCATGATGGTTTGATCCAGATTCGAGCACATAATTTCGAGATAATTTATATCGATCCGAGTTAGGATTTTTCACTCGATTTTCGACGACGAACCCTGGATATGGATTTTTGATTGATTATGGAACTCTCTATCATAGTATATGGCTATGCAAGGAGAATGATGGTTTCTAATCAAGGAACCAGATCTGAGTCCGCACTAGAGAGTCGTGTGAACGATACTAGTCGAAAGTGAAATTGTATGATCGAGTGAGTGATCAGATTTGATATTGCGTACGAATGATATATGTACATCGCACAGGTTTTTGTGAGATAAATGTTGGAAATTTGAAAATGCTGAAAATAATATAATGATTTGAAATGATATGATTGGATATTATTGGTAAGTAAGGCGAAGGTATTTAAAAGCAAAAGCTAAATTGATGCCTTTGGTTTCATAAATAAAACTGGATTGCCCGATAAAAAGGTACATGTTTAAATTGTTGTTTGAAAGTGATGGTTTTATGATTGAGCCACTTGGCTTTTGTTTTCTTTTGATGATTTAGGCCGTAGTGGTGATTTGTAGCTGTTTGGATCTAGCCGCGCAAAGGAGACGCTAGCGAATTTTTTTGAAAATTTAAGGAGTTAGAAAATTTTGAAGAAATTTTTGATAATTAAAAACTTGATTTGGATTATAGCTTGAAATAATTGAGAAAAAGATATTATTTGGAATCTATGGATGAATTTGGAAATGAGTAAATGTGATAATGTGGTTCTAATAAATTGATTTTGGGAAGTTGTTTCTACTGATTGATTTTGGGAAAATTAATGGGTTTTGGGGCCATTCTTTTTACCTTGGTAATTTTGGGGACGAAATTCTTTTAAGGGGGAGGATTGTAATGACCCAGAATTTTTGTTATTTGAAATTGGAATATTTAATTGATTTTAAACATTAAAAAGTTAATTTTTAACTTGAATTTCAAATATAATGATTTATTGGATAATTTAATAATTGGAATTTACTTAAATAATTGAATCTTGAGTTTAAACTTGTTAAAAATAATTTAAAGGCTTATTTAATTTATATTAACAAGAAGGAAGATAATAGGATTTTTAAATTTTGATTTAAAAGTGATTTGTTCGATTTAAAAAATAGTTTGTTTAAATTAACATATAAAAATAGCTTTCCGGGGCACAGTCTCGGAATTCGACAAAACCAGTTCCATTAGATCCATAATAGTGTATTATTATCGGATTTCAAATTTCGTAGCGTTTAGAGTTATTGTTTGGTCGTATGGGATATAAACGCGTTGAAATTAATATCGAAAATTCAATATAATAATTGGGTTCAAAAAGTTATCTTCTACATACGATCAAATTAGGACTCGAAACCTTTTCCATTGCGTTCGGAATAGGGGTATAACATTATGAATGCCTAGCGGCACGCCTCGATAGGGGTTTGAAATTTTAGATTACCGAATCGAGATAATTTGAAATTTTAGATAATATATATATTTATTGACTTGACCATATTCCCATCAGCTGCTTTCCTTCATTCCAAAACAATGTAGACAACACCCTACACGCCACCTTCTTATCTTTCATCTCGTGTTTTCCCTTTCTATATAAAACCAGAGCACACAACTGTTACAGTAAAGAAGAATATGCAAACAAAGTTTCAAAATCATTTTCTTACAAAATACTCAATGAAAAATCTTGAAACCGCTTTCAAAAATTTTGTTTGAGCATGAGCTTCGAATGGGTATATGATTTATAGGATGCGGCATTGTTTTGGCGATCAACTGTATTGGATTCGAACTAGGGTTGAGCTTTATTGATGATTCAAGCGGTGAGAAGGCACGACGATTGTTCCATGGGACTCGTGACATCGAGGCACACCTGGGTGCCGAGTTTGGTGACGTGCGTTTAACCATGGGTGGTCGCGACATCTGGGGGCAGCAGGTCATTCGGTGATGTCGCATTTCAATGGGGAGTCATGGACATGGCGAGTCAGTGGTGGTCGAGATGAGGAGGAGGAGGGCGATGCGTTGGTGAAGTCGAATCGATGGATGTTGGGGTGGATTGTCGTGCACGTGGACGGTGGTGTCGTGAAAATGGGTTCTGAAACGAAGAGAAGGGGAGAGGAGGAAGCACTGTAGATGGCGGGTCGGTTTTGATTTTGTGGGCTGGGCTTTTAAATTTGTGGGTAATGGTAATAAAAACAAAATTGATTTAGTATATAAATTGTTTTATAAAAATTCAAATTCTTATAAATATCATATCTTGGTCGTTTTAGGTCAAAATCCAACGCGTTCAGCCGCGTTGGGTTCGTATGAACGAGATCTTGACAATGGAATCAAATTGGTTGAATTTAGAGCTTGCTAAATTTTCGGATGAATTCAAACGCGTTCGTACTTAATCGAAACCTGAAGGTGAAAGCGACAATAAAAATCAAGGTGAGTTAATCTCACTCATTTTTGGATTACTAGTTAAATTTTAAATGGTTAAAATTTATTATTGGATGCCTGGTTGAATTTGATGACTATTATCAGTTTGAATGTTATAATATATATAGTAGTATATATTAGTATTTGGATTGATTATTCCCGCCTATTGGAGCGGATGCGACCCTATGCACCCGCAAAATAGCGGATGACCCTATATTACCGCGATATACCGCCTCGAAGTGGGATTGGTATTTTTTGTTGTATTAACATCTATGGATGCATGGAAAACAGCTTGGAGGGATCCAACTGGATTCCTAAAAAATGTTGAATTTAATTTCGTATATAGTGATACATGATATGTTTGAATAATCTGTGATAGATTATAGTGTGATTTGAATTTATTGGATGCTACGGTAGCACTAGCCTAGATTTTGGTATTTTAAAAATACCATAAATATATGTTTGAATTTGAAAAGAAATTTAAAAGGGATTTGGAAGTAAAATATTATATAGAGTTTTGGATTAGTTAAAATAAATTGATTGGGTAAAATAAATGGTTTGACTTTGTAGTTGATATTCCGTGATATTTTAAATGGAGGTTTTGGGATAATGTATATAAAGGATTTTAAATAAAAAGAAAAATATAATTCTTAAGTGATACTTGTTTTAAATATTAAAGGTTTTTAAAATCGAGATTTTTAATAGATTGGGAGAATAGAAGGGAATTTGGGAATAAATATAAAATTTGCTATACTGGATCTTAAATAAGGTTTCTAAATTACGAAATGGAAGCAGAATCGAGATTTGGTTGGTTTTGGAATATAGTTGGGTTATTTAAGAAAATTGATTTGTAAATGGAATTTAATTTAGAAATCCATTTATAATGGATTTAAGTGATGTGAAACCGTTATAAACTAGAAATGAGATTATGGGATTTATAAACAATGTTTATAAATAGAGTTAAATGATTATCATTTGATAAATTGAAAATATAAATTCACAGTAAGAATTTATGATGAGATGGGTAAATCGGTTTAAAAAGAAAGGATAGATTTTTCTTTTAGAAATGTGGAAAAGGGATTTATGAAATTGGGGACGTAAATTGATTGGTGATAAATCGAGAGAGATTTATAAATATTAGATGGTAATATTAAAATTAAAAAAAATATTTTATCGAGAAGTTGCGTTTGTTCTAAAAAAAGTGGATTTTCAATTATTAAACTAGGTAACTTAAAAATGTTTTGGCATAAAAATATTCTAGAAAATTAGTTATTTAAATTGTCAAAATGAATTATAAGTTTTATAAACAAGTCTTGTAAAACGGTTAGAATTTTATTAAAACAAATCAGAATTAATCAGTATTATTATCTTAAAAGATAAATTATTCAATATTAATATAGTTTTATATAATAACTTTTATTTAAGAGTATTTGCCTAAATTAAACTTGGAAAATTATTAAAGAAACTTTATAAGCATTATTTTGAGATAACTATTAAATAAAGTTTTCGGAAAGTAATGGTATACTTTTATGGCGAAATCGGGAGGCAAAGATTGCCTATAGTTAAGTTTGGATTTCTCTGGGATAGAGATGTAATCATTGAGCTGCATATCCATTGTTGATACTGCGTGGTGCCTTCCATATTTATTTTAAAAGGTTATTCAAATATTTTTGAAGGGAATGGTTTGTGAATATACTTATTCCAATAAGATAAGTATATACCTTTTTGATAAAAAGATTAAATTTATTGAAATTCAAACTTAATAAGGCTTAGTGATTTCAGTGGGAAATGAATCTTTGATTGAATGATTGTTTATTTAATAGTTAAATAACCAACTATCAAATCTGGACCTAAAAACATAACTTTGGAAATATCTAAGAGAAACGCGGGGATTATATGGTATAGTTACCGTCGAAGGAGCTATACTGTACGTATAAACTCGTTTCGTTCTCTTAGGACGATGATAAGGAAATCCGTCCACTAACAGTTCGGAGATGATCTTCGATCTTATTTTCATCTGTTTAGTTCCTAAAGAACCGTGGTTGAGTTTATTGGAAATATCGAACGTTGTTTCGAAGAGACCGAGATCAGATAAGTTATCCGAAAACCACTTCGATCCAACTAATACGCTTCGAGTGAAGACAAGAGCGTGAAAATGAAGATGGAACTTTAAAGTGCAAGGGCTAATCGTTACTAATCTTGAGGACGATTCTAAAATGGATGTAGTAGGAATAGTGCCTTCGGTTTCATTCAGACCCAGAACGGATTTGTATGGATGAATGTTTTCAACACATTGTCATTGGAGGACAATGAACATTCTATGTGAAAATTCCTTAAAAAGGTAATCGTAGCCTCAAGCCTCATCAACTGGAATGACTGAAAATAAGGGGAGATGCAGCAAGGCTAAGTGGGCCGCACCCAATTAGGGTATGTTATCACCTTTCTAGATATCTGTTATCCCACCTTTTGGCAAGGCCGTAGGTAGGCAGATTTAAGTAAATCGATTGCTCGGTTATCGAGGCTGGAATACTATAGGTTCGAGTCGACTGGATGGATAGACGATCAATCACAGATGATAGACATGATTGTGAAGCCAGGACTCGGCGTAGTCGATGGCCAAAAGTCGCAGGATACTGGAAATATGAGTTTCAACAAAAGTCGAGTTGATTCGAGATGGTTGGAGTTCACTTCGAGTCGCTGGTGGGTTTACTTCGGGTTTTCACCTAGATTGCTTTGAGTCATTCCAGGCTTTACTTTGGGTTTCTAAGCGATCAGCATACCCATAGGCTCGGGGTCGGTAGACATTGGATTGGCACGTTCATAGCTTCGGGACAGCAATCAATTTTACTCGGGCTGGCATTCGGGAATCAGATCGGCATTCTAGGGGATCGGCGTCTTTTGTTTACTCCGGGTCGGTGGGTTTCATACTCGGGTCCGCAGCTTGGTTTTGGGATCGTTGAGTATAGGGTCGGCGTGATTGAGTGTGAGTTGTTTACTACGGTTCGACAGCTTGGTTTTGGGATCGGTGAGTATAGGGTCGGCGTGATTAAGTGTGAGTTGTTTACTTCGGATCGGCACTAGCATATCCCCGGGTCGGCATAAGAAAGCAGGTCGGCAACACTATGGGTCGGCATAGTGAAGAAAAGGGGATCGGTGTACTAAAGGCTGGGATCGGCATCATCTTGCTCCGAGTTCCAATCTAGTTTACTTCGAGTCACAAGTAGGCATGTTTCGGGTCATCCTCGGAAAATATCAGTTCGACATATTTTGAACTCAGGGTCGGTCGTAATGATGGATTTGGGGTCGGCTATGGTCTTGATGGGCGCGGATCATTCAGGAAGCCCAGTAACTCGGATTTGGCCTATAAATATAGCAGGCAAGGCTTCAAAAAAGGAGGATCTTCATTCCGTTTCCCTTCATCTTCTCCACCGAGGCTACTCCGCCATTATTGTTTTAAAACCTCTGGTTGTAACTGTAATTGATTCTGATATCAATAAAAAGGAAATTTCTAGAGTGGATGTAGGCCAGAGTCAGCCGAACCACTATAAATTCTCTGTTATTACTGTTTTTTTTAATTTTGATTGTTCTTCATATTTAAACTCTCTACATACACTCTATCTATTATCTGTGACTATGAATTGGTGCTTTCAATGGCGTTTGGATGTTAGTGACCAATTTTGGTGCTTTCATCGAGAAAGCTAGCACTCGGGAATTCTGGATCGAAGATTTTATTTTAACGGCTTAGGAACTCGGATTCTGGGAAGCAATGGTTAGGCCATCGACAAAGAGACAAGTGATAGAAAGGAGCAATCAAGAGGGAAGTCAAGAGGCCTCTTCTGGAGCTGGATCGGATCAGGCATCCATCTACATCACTAGGGACGCAATGTAGATTATGATGAATTCTATGCAGGAGCAGTTGATGAAAAGGAAAGAGGAAATGATGCAGACCTTTCTTAGACAATTTGGACAGGTAGGAACAGTAGGTACTGTAGGAGCTCGGATCCATGGAGCTAGATCAGAAGGACTCAACAGGCAAGCAGATGGAGTGGTTCAGCAGGGGGCAGCCCCCAATCAGCAAACAACTATCAATCTGGATGGACCTAGACTTGGGGGCATACCACCAGGTAATGCTGGACCGATCCATGGATGGATACTAGATGACGCTGCGCAGCCCGGCGCCAATAGGAATACAGGAGTGCATGAGGAGGAGTATGTACCAGAATTCCCTCAAGGACTTGGAGGGCAGTTAGGAAATGTAGATGAGGGGCAATCCATGGTAGGTAATACTAGATTAGCTGACATTATCAGGCAAACTATTCGCGAAGGTCTAAAAAACAAGGATTTGGAGGGACTAAACAAAAGTCCGTTTACCCGTAACATAAGGATGGCTAGGAATCCACCCGATTTCAAGCTGCCCACTCTAGAAGTATACAATGGTAAGACGACTCCCACTGACCACTTGATGAGGTACACAAGGCATGTGGAAGTGCTGGGGGGCATCAAAGGAGGTTATGGCCCGATGTTTCCCCCTATACTTGACCGATATAGCTGCTACGTAGTTCAGACAGCTGGAAGATGGATCTATTGGAACATGGACAGAATTGGTGGACAGGTTTTTGAAACAGTTTCGAGTTCACATCAAAAGGCCGAAGAATGTGATGACACTGGCGTCGGTGAAGTAAAAGATGTGAGAATCGCTCAGGACTTTTTTAACTCGGTTTATGAAGTAGTTGCTTCGATGGATCGGCCGGATCCATTAATGATTCCAATGGCGGTGGTGTCAGGAGTCAGGGATAATTCAGATTTCAAAGTATTGTTGATACGGGACCCACCAATGGATCTCGTGGAATTTTTTCACGAAGTTGAGAGATTTCTTCAACAAGAGGATGCATGTTTGGATATTAGGTTAAAGGAAGTAAACATGGTTAAGGATGGAGAACCGTCTGGTGAAAGCTTGGGTAAAGACAAGGATAAAGGGAAGAGGAAGCGTTGGGGAGAACCAAAATTCTCCACTTACACAGGACTGAATGAGACATTGGAACAGATATATTTGGATACTCGGGATCGCCTTCCTTATCGAAGGCCGACAAGGAGGGAACCCTTAGAATGCGAAAGGGAATCAGGAAGGCACTGTCTCTTTCATGACCTGGACGAGCATGATACTAACAGCTGTCGGCATCTAAAGGATATAATCGAGGAGCACATATGGAGTGATTAGTTGCGGCAAATATGTCGGAACTCGAAATGCGACGGTGAAACAGGAGCAGCCATCGTCTACCTCAAACAACGACAGTGCGAGGCCTAGGAATGATGTTCGGTTGGTCATCAAATGATTAGGGTGGTATGGAATAATTAGCAAACTCTTGGCAAACGACTAAGTAACTTACCCATGTACGGGGATGGAGACAACCCCTAGGCATGCTCTGAGATGATGATAAACCATGACACTCTGGTTTGTGAAATCTGTTTTTTCTTTTTGGCTTGGAGACTTTCTTTTTTTGGTTTGGTTTGAACTCCTGGTTTTGTTTGTTTTCTGATTTGGATTTTGGTTTGGACGTTTGTCTTTTGGTTTGGACTTTTGATATGGATTTCTGGCTTTCTGGTTTGAATCCGGATTTTGGATTGGATTTTGATTAACTTTTTATCTAGTTTTTGGCTCAAAGGTCGCCGGGTATGGATTATGCTCAGTAAGGGTCCGGAGAGACCAGGATTCGGCCTAGGAATTAGGCCTCATATTGCCTATCGCTTGTTATTTCAAGTCGTCAAGCATGGACTATGCTCGGTAAGGGTCCGGAGCGACCGGGATTCGGCTTAGGACTTAAGCCATGGCATTACTCAATGTTCAGAGACACTGAACCAGGAGCACCATGGCATTACTTAACACAGGTCGTCGAGTGTGGAGTGCCCTTGGCAAGAACCCGGAGAGGTTATGAATTCGGATTTCGATTTTGAATGGCTAAGGATTGGCTATGATCCGGAGCGATCCCTGATTTGGATATCAACTGGGAGAGGTCATGGATTTGGTTATTGGTTATTGGATATGGATGGGTTATAACTCGGTTATTGGGGTCGGATGGATGTGGAATTGTATGAGGATTTGGTTACTGGATAGGGATCAGATATCGACTCGGAGCAGTCGCGGATTTGGATAAGGATACAGCAATGGCACTTGGAAAAAATGGATTGGATTATGAATCAGATGGTATGGCTATGGATAACATATGGACTTTGAATGATAGATTTAAAGCTGTTCAAAACACGCCTTTCTATCGCAAGGCATGTTTTGGGGGGCAAACGTTATTCCGCCTTTTGGCAAGGCCGTAGGCATGCGGATTTAACTAAATCGATTGCTCGGTTATCGAGGCCGGAATACGATAGGTTCGAGTCGACTGGATGGATATACGATCAATCACGGATGATAAACATGATTATGAAGCCGGGATTCGACGTAGTCGATGGGCAAAAGTCGCGGTATACTGGAAATATGAGTTACAACAAAAGTCGAGTTGATTTGAGATGGTTGGAGTTCGCTTCGAGTTGCTGATGGGTTTACTTCGGGTTTTCACCTAGGTTGCTTCGAGTCATTCCAGGCTTTACTTTAGGTTTCTAAGTGATCGGCATACCCACAGGCTCGGGGTCGGCAGACATTAGATCGGCATGTTCATAGCTTCGGGACAACATCAATTTTACTCGGGCTAGCATTTGGGAATCGGGTCGGCATTCTAGGGGATCGGCGTCTTTGGTTTGCTCCGGGTCAGTGGGTTTCATATTCGGGTCGGCAGCTTGGTTTTGGGATCGGTGAGTATGGGGTCGGCGTGATTGAGTGTGAGTTGTTTACTTCGGTATGGCAGCTTGGTTTTGGGATCGGTGAGTATGGAGTCGGCGTGATTGAGTGTGAGTTGTTTACTTCGGGTCGGCACTAGCATATCCCTAGGTGGGCATAAGAAAGTAGGTCGACAACACTATGGGTCGGCGTATTGAAGAAAAGGGGATCGGTGTATTAAAGGTCGGGATCAGCATCGTCTTGCTTCAAGTTCCAGTCTAGTTTACTTCGAGTCACAAGTAGGCGTGCTTAGAGTCATCCCCGGGAAATATCAGGTCGGCGTATTCTGAACTCAGGATTGGTCGTAATGATGGATTTGGGGTCGGCTATGGTCTTGATGGGCCCGGATCATTCCGGAAGCCCAGTAACTCGAATTTTGCCTATAAATACAGCAGGCAGGGCTTCAGAAAAGGAGGATCTTCATTCTGTTTCCCTTTATTTTCTCCACTAAGACTACTCCGCCATTATTGTTTTAAAAACTCCGGATTGTAACTGTAATTGATTCTGATATCAATAAAAAGGAAATTTCTGGAGTGGACGTAGGCCAGAGTCAGCCGAACCACTATAAATTCTCTGTTATTACTGCTTTCTTTTTAATTTTGATTGTTTTCATTTTTAAACTCTCTACATACACTCTATCTGTTATCTGTGACTGTGAATTGGTGCTTTCAACGGCGTTTGGGTGTTAGTGACCAATTTTGGCGCTAACAATACCCTCGAATATATTATAAATTATGGATACAATGGTGCATGGAAAAGAGCTCTCGATAAGGGTGGGAACACCTAAGTGATAACATATTCGGTTCTATCCAGGTTAAGGGTAGGGCCGGTCTTGGGTTGTAGGGGATCCCGACGAGGTCCTTGGTACATTTTTCTAGATGTGTACCGTGATAGGTGGTACCCTAGTGCCTAGTCATTGTATGGAATCCATTCTCCAATACGTGCCTTTACGGTTTTAGTTGTAGAGCCTAGTATGCTGGAATTTAATAATATAACAATTTCGGCTATTTGAATAAGTAATTGTACTTAAACACTATTATAGTATCAGATGATTTTGATATAAAGTATTTTGGTTATCGTAAGGTAAAAGCCCGTCATGTTTATGTGTGACATGGTCTTACGAGATACCTTTGTTTTTCAAAGGATTTTGATAACTTTAATAATTCAAATTGAGTGTGTTTTCTCACGCTGGTTTTCCAGACTGACTCAGGTGTTATTTTATTATAATGCTCGGGTCAGACCGAGTATTATAGGTTCAGGTTAGGATGCTATGGAGCTCAGGAGATGAGCCAGATAACGAGGACGTATTACATGCACTTGATTATATTACGCTGTGTATTGTAGGCTGTATGGTCAACACTAGTGAGGACAAGTTATTATAACTGTCCACTATTGAGTTGTTGATTTGTTGTACTCTGATGATGGTATGTATAAATAACAGTTATAGTTCTTTTTGTAAAAAGACATGTTATTTTGTATTATATATTGTTCCACTGCGGTTGTGAGATTCTATATTGTTGTTTCTCTTTTCTTCTACTCTTCTTTTTCCTTCCCCTAACTATCGGGTTTTCCAGCATTCGATTGCTCGACATGTAATACAGTGGACGTATTAGTGTCGATTTTCAAGGGTCGAAAATCCGGTTCGTGATAGCTTTAAAACAATAGTGTTCTATATAAGAAACAACTGAATAAAGTTCCCAATAATATCCAAGGGAAATATAATAGATGATAGGTTGACAAATATAATAAGATATATATGTAAAGACCATAAGTAAAGAAACTCCAAAATACATGGTCACCTCCTTTTGTATCTTACTCCTATTGTTACATCATCCTACCACCTTGTCGACCTATAAGTACGTATAAAGATGGAAAAATAGAGGGGATCAGACAACGTATGGTAAGTAAGAAATATTATTAGTGGTATGGTATTGATAGGCAATTAAATTGTCACTTGTAATCCACATTACCCAAGGGTGATTATTTATACATATGTGCTATATCTAGCAAACTAGCCAATTGATACAATATAGGGTAACAACATATAATATGCTTAAAATCCAATAATAGTCCACAAATATTTCCACCTAAAAGTTGGACATCTAGAAAACTGGGTAAACCTAGCAGTGCATCAAGTACACGGTCTTGATTGTAAACTCCCTAAATATACGTTGAGTTAAGCAATCACAATGATAAACCGCTTAAATCACACACACCGAGTATACATCACGATGTCCAAAGCACGCACATTGAGTATACAATCCCGTTGGTAAACTACCCACCAAAGCATCAAGTATACAACCTTAGTGGTAAACATGTTGTAACCTCCCCCTACTTGGAGGCCCAAAACTAACGGCTACGGATGATTCAGTCATCCATAGTTATTAATCTTCGACGACCAAATATGGCAGTGTTAGATACATTGATACATAGATCACAGAATTATGGAAAAGTTTTAACAATTCAAAAACACATTTCCACATTCGAATTAAAACATTTCATGTTCCTTACATAACCCCAAATTGCGTTAACCACATTCAGCAAAATATAATTATTACAAATACGCCAAGAGCGACATATGAAGATGCCCCTTTGGTTGATCAGAGTACATAGTAAGGCTAATAAATCTGAATTTACAACAAAAACACATCGGAAAGAAAAACTCTATATATCTATCTGCCTCTTTCACGCCTCCGGAAGCTTTATTCGTCTAAGAAGAGAACCTGAAAACCTTATATCTCAAACTACTCAAAATCAATTGAGTACCCGAGAGTTTAAGGGGAAAATAAAAACTTCGAGTCAGACATAAAGCCTCGTATGAATAATAACCTAACATCTCAATCCTTTTAGATATCTAGTGAGACCATGATGCTTAGCGGAATGGGTTATCCTCTCACTAGTATCCTAAAACCTTTATAAAACCATATTCTACGCTCCTACATCCACAATGGTTAAAACATACACTTGAAAAGAATATGGTGATATGCATACTTGAAAATAATTAGGATTTCCCATTACCAGTTTAATATGACACCTTTTCATAATTATAGTTTCTAGGGTCACTATTAACCTTTTTAGTTTTCATTGGTTTACTAATAAACTTGTTATAACTAATAAACTCCCTGTCCTATTTATAGTTTTCATGGGATCACTAAGAATCTATAGGCTTTTGCCAGTTAACTTAATTAATTCATGGGTTCTCCTGAACCTATTGGTCTTTCCAATAACTAATCACCTTTTCCTAGTTTTCATGGGTTGACTAGGAACCTATGGACTTATCCAGTAATTCACTTCACTTCTTAGTTTTCATGGGTTGACTAGGAACTTACTGATATTTCCATTAGCCACTTTCTTATCCTAGTTTTCATGGATTTACTGGGAACCTATTAACCGATGTCAATTCTTAATCAGGATATAGTTTTCATGGGTTCACTACAAACTAATTAGCCCCTGCCAAATGTCCTTAATGCATAGTTTTCATGGGTTAACTATGAACCTTTTGGTATGCACCAATAACTACCTTAACATAGTTTTCACGGGTTTACTATGAACCTTTTGGTATGAACCAATATCAACTTTAACATAGTTTTCATGGGTTTACTATGAACCTCTTGGTATGCACCAATAACTACAAAGTTTTGGCATCCTATATTTTTGGTCACTCTGACTCCATGGATGGAATTCTACTCATTCAGGAGTTTAAGTAATTCATATTCACTATTTGAGTTAACCTACTGGTTCTTCTACCCCTTTTCCCCAAAATACAGCTATGGGTTATCATAATTACTCATATTTGAAGAAGTAAAACATTAATTAACAATACCATTCCCGTGGATTTACGGTCCTTGAAATACATATCATAAAACATTGTTAACACCTTTAACTTATATTTTTATCAAGGCAATACTCCTTCAAAATTACATACTTAAAAACCCTTACCAAACTCCTTTATATAAGCTGTGGGTATTCCTTTTAAAAATTAGAGTATGGGTTTTCAAATCTTTTTAAACGAAACCTTTCGACATTGTTGAAAGGTCTTCAAAACAACCATTTCTATCCTTTCAAAACTATTGAAAACATTCAACACTTTAAACCTTTCGAAAGCATTGAACTCTTAAAATATAAACCTTTCGAATCCATTGGATCTTATCTTTTAAAATCTTACTGGGTTCAAGTTAAAACATGCGAAAAGTCCTATTTTAAAACCTTTCGACTACGATGGAAGCAACCTTTCAACCTTGTTGGAATGTCTACTTCGAAAGCTTTAAGGCATTTCATTTAAAACAATAGACCTCCGCCTTTTAAAGCAACTCCTTCGAAAGCTTGGGTTATACTTCAATTATAAAACAAGGGTAAATCATCTAATTTGAAAGCTTTGAAACCTTTCGAAAACAATGGAGAAGCGGCTGGTTTTTAAAACAAGTAAACCATTCGTCTTTGTCGAAAGCAACGACTTCGAAAGGTTGGATAAAGCGACAATAACCTTTCGACTGTGTCGGAAGGTTAAAAACAAAATAGAAGTAAAGCAGCAGCAACCTTTTGACTTTGTCGAAAGGTTTACAACCTTTCTTTAAACATTTGACCTGGTTGAAAGCAACCAAGTCGAAAGCTCTAATTCGAAAGCAAAGCAGGTGAAAGCTTTAGTTTATAAAACAAACATACCCCAACCTCTTTGGCCATTAACCTTTCGACTACGAACCCTTCGGCTCTGTCCAATTCATTACGTACCAAGATGCTTGATACCATATGCATTGGTTTGACCTTGTCGAAAGGTATAACCTTGCGACTTAGTCAAGCGGTCTAGGTCGGAAGGTTTAATACTGTAAAGGCTAAAACATGCTAAAAGTATGATTTTTTTGTTTTTAACTTAAAGAAGATAACTTTTCAACTAACCTGCCTTTGTTTATCAAATTCTCATTGGTTAACAATTACTTTTCAGAAAAACGTTGCCACTAATTTCATAATTAAATAATAATTTTACTTTATAAAATGCCCTTTCTCCTTAATTAAATATATAAAACATTTAAGTCCCATACCTTAAATAATTTTATATATTCATCAAAACACTTTGAAAAAATCTAGAAAAATCCCGGAAAATCTATTTTAATTTGTTTTCCGACATATAAAAATTTCAAACCCAAATAATTATTATTTTTTCCGTAAATAATTTATAACCCAATAAATCATTTTCTTCACTAGAAATTTCGTATAAAATCCATATAAACTTAGAAAATTATGAGAATTGAAACCAATCTCCAAAATCATGTTTTCTAAACATAAAATTTTCCCATGGCATTTAAAAATCATTTCATCTCGGTTTCGCCCTAAACCGTGTAACCAACCTTGTTTAAACACATATAAATCACAAACAAGCATATCATCATTTAACATATCATAAAAACAGATTTATCCTTAAATCCCAAACCATTTAATGTAAAAATCAAAATAGAGATGTAGAAACTATTATTCACCTTAGATTGGATAAGTAAATTAGTTTGATTGAGATTGATTCCTTCTAACTTGATTCCTAGCTTTTAATTGATTTTCTCTTCTCTTCTTCCTAATGACCGGCCTTGCTCGTTATGGTTATAAATATTTTTGTTTGAGATAAAATGATCGTGCAAAACCTAATGGGAATGGTAATAAGGGTGGGAAGTATGGTCATTTACCCTAATGCCCTAATGTTTATTTTTTTAACCATTTATATATGTTCATTAGATTTTAAATAAGCACGACCATCTAGTTTATTAATCAACCTCATTCTCCTTATCTACATTATTCTATTTAATTTATTCTAATTAAATTTCCTGAATAATGTCAATAAAAATAGTGGTGTTACAGGCTCCCTTCCTTAAAGAATTTCGTCCTCGAAATTCAATAAGGACTAACTAGCGAACATAGCAATCATCTGTAACATCTCCTAACAACCATACTAGCCTATCTGACTAGCAACCTATCTAACATAGACATACCATCAAAGCAGATCAGGATAAGCCTCTCAAATCCTGTCTTCAGTCTCCTAAATACAGTCTTTTTCATTATCGCTCAACTGAACCTTTACCAACTTGATTGTTTTGGTCCTCAATCTCCTCTCATCTCTCGCTACAACCCAAAATGGCTGTCTAACAAAAGTCAAATCAGGCTCCACTACTAAGTCCTCTAACTTTGTCTGTGGAATAGTAGCCTCTAAATCATGCACATACTTACGAAGATGAGACACATGGAACACATTATGGACACCTGCCAAACTTCTCGACAACTCTACTATGTATGCAAGCTTTCCAATCCTTTCTATAACCTGAAATGGACCAATGTACCTCGGGGCCAACTTTCCCGACTTTCCAAATCGTATTACACCCTTCATCGGTGATACCTTAATGAAAACCATGTCTCCCACTGAGAACTCTAAGTCTTTACGCCTCTTATCTGCGTAACTCTTCTGCCTAGATTGAGCTTCCTTCATCCGTCCTTGGATTAACTCAATCTTCTCTGATGCCTCCCTAACCAAATCTGGCCGTAAGACCAATCTGTCTCCAGTCTTTAACCAACATGCTGGTGATTTGCACGGTCTTCCATACAAAGCTTCAAAAAGCGCCATTCCTATACTAGTCTGATAACTATTATTATAGGAGAACTCAATCAAATGTAGGTGATCCTCCCAAGATCCACCAAAATCCAACACACATGCTCTCAATATATCTTTGAGTACCTTATTGACTCTCTCTGTCTGCTCATCCGTCTGTGGGTGATATGCTGTACTCATCTTGAGCTTGGTACCTAATACCTCTTGTAGACTCCTCCAAAATTCGCTAGTGAACAATGCATCTCCGTCATTGACTATGCTACTAGGAATCCCATGAAGTCTAACCATGTTCTTCATGAACAACTTTGCTAAAACAGGTACCATTCTGGTTGACTTTACCGGAATGAAATGGGCACACTTGGTCAATCTATCCACTATAACCCATATACTTTCATTTCTTCTATTTGACATTGGCAACCCATCTATAAAATCCATCGACATCGAATCCCACTTCCAAACTGGAATATCTAAAGGCTGAAGTAACCCACTTGGATTCTGATGTTTGGCTTTCACTTGTTGACAGCTAATACACTGCCTAACCCACAAGCCAATATCCCTCTTCATGCCTTCCAATAGAAGCTCCTCTTCATATCTTGATACATTTTGGTTCCTCCAGGATGAATCGTAAACTTCGATCGATGACATTCCTCTAGAACTTCCCTCCTTAAGTTCTCTACGTTTGGAACACGCAATCTTCCCTTCTTTCTCAACCATCCTCTTTGGTCAAGACTAAAATCCGTAAAGTCATCAACCTCTGATCCTTCCTCAAGCCTTCTAATCCTCTCGGCTAAAACTGGATCCTCTCTCTGCTTAGAAGTTATCCTCTCAATTAGCACTGGTTGAGCTTCTAAACAAGATAACATGGCAGTACCCTGACTAGAACTAGCGGTAAATCTCAACTGCACACCACAACTGGCTAAAGCTTCTAGATCTTTCCATTCTGCCAACATTGCTAACACCACATTCTGAAGTTTTCTACTGAGAGCATCTGTTACCTTATTTCCTTTCCCAGGAGTATACTCTATACTGAAATCATAAGCAACCAAAAACTCCAGCCATCTCTACTGCCTCATATTCAACTCCTTTTGATAGAATAAATATTTTAATGACTTATGGTCGGTATACAACTCAAATCTCTCTCCCAAAAGGTAATGCCTCCAAATCTTCAAGGAAAATATCACCGCAGTTAACTCTAAGTCGTGAGTAGGATACCATACCTCATGCGGTCTAAGCTGCCTAGATGCGTAAGCGATAACTTTGCCCTTCTACATCAATACTGCTTGTAACAACCCGCATATTTCACGATTATATATTTAAATATTTTATTTAAATATAGCATCGTTAATCGGATTAAAGTCCGTAATGTTACCTTTTGTAAACAGTCGAATTGGGACTCGAGACCACTTCCATTGAGTCCAAAATGACATTTACAACTTTTTTGAGTATAAACATCGATATGTTTGGAGTTGAGTAGAATTTTGCTATTTTTCTATTTTGGGCTTTGGGTTTGGGTTTCAGCCCACTAACCCAACATAATACCCTAACTCCACTCAACTCCTCTTCATTCATTTCATTCCTCATTTCCTAACATTCAAGCTCTAGAGAAAAATGAGGGAAAAGATTGGAAATTAGAATTCCAAAACCCTATTTTGTTTAGTAAATACAAATTCAAGTCCAAAATTAAGGAGAAGCTTAGGTAAGCATCCTCTTCATCTTCTCCATCTCTATCTCCCTTCAATTTCAGAAATTCCTAAACCCTAACTTAGGAAATATTTGCTTATTAGCTTAGATTGGAGTTTCTTGAGTTAAGGTTGAAGAGGAATTGGCCTTTCCATTGTTTTAGAGCTTCTCGTTCATTGTTTTTGGGTTTAAAGGTGAGTTCTATAACTCACATCTACGTCTATAACTTTCATTGTTGTTAGGTATAAATTCCTAACATTTGTGCATGTTCATTTGCTTTTGATTTGAATTGATTTGGTGAATTTTCCAAATTTTGGTGTTTTGGTCCAATTTTATGAAATCCTACTATGGAAGTTTGGACATGATATTTGGGGTGTATCGAAGAGCCTATAAGGCTGGATTGTTGCTCAGCATAAATCTCTAGTCGTTGTTGCTCGTCCGATCGCTCTCGAAACGTTTTGGCCATCTTGGCCTAGGCAAATTGTTGCCTAGACCGGGTGACCAGACGTCTGGTTATCAAGTCCAGACGTCTGGTTTAGACCTGGAGAGAAAAAAACATAGAACGCAGAAAATAAAAAATGGCAGAAACCGATTCCAGACGTTTGATTTATAGGTTCAGAAGTTTGGATTTGGTCTTAGACGTCTGCCTTGAAATTTCAGACGTCTTGAAGCTTTCTGGATTATTTCCAAAGTACAAATCCAGACATCTGGATTCTAAACCAGACGTCTAGAACTGTGCATATTACCTATTTTGGGTTGGTTTGTGTGGATTTCCAATTTTAATCGGTTTTTGTTGATCCGGATAGTTGTTATCACTTATTATCGACTTTGATGACTTCTTTCTTTGGATTTTTGGAATATCCATTTGATGGATTTGATATCGATTTTTATGGATTTAATTCACATTCTCGTATGTGAATTTTTGGTGATTGATTGTTTCTACAATCATTTTTGTGATTTGTCACTTTTAAATACAAAGGTTTCTATACTAGTAGTAAATACTAAAACTCTTTCATTAAAATGATTTCGACACTATTTTAAATATAAAGCTCTCTTTTAAAACCATCTTCCAATCTATTAGTATATACAAACCTTTATTTCACTCGTATGAGAAATCTAATTAAACGGCTTAGCAAAACAAGTGGTATGAAACGCTTGCGTTTACATCGTCAGTTAATTCTTGGACTTGTTCGATTGAAATCTTGTGAAAATTTTCGAGTGGAAATCTACAATCTATTCGTAAATATTTAAGTTAAGCCAGTGGTTATGGGACATGAAGCCAAACTCATCTATTTACTAGCTTAGTGTAATTGACACTTCTTATTGATCAATGATGATCATTTTATGGTTTAGACTAGCGATGTGCGATGTCTCTTTGTCCGTGTGGGGGACTGTACCCAGTTCTATTGAGCTTCGTCTCATTTTTATAGGCTAGCGACCTACAGGCTTTATGGAGTTCGGTTCATCGGGCGTACCGTTATTGCACTACGTCGTTGTTCCGAATTATTTGAGTTTTGGGTTCATCGGGCGTACCGTTATTGCACTACGTCGTTATTCCGAATTATTTGAGTTTCCGTTCATCGGGCGTATCATTATTGCACTACGTCGTTGTTCCGAATTATTTGAGTTTCGGGTTCATCGAGCGTACCGTTATTGCACTACGTCGTTGTTCCAACTCATTTGAGTTTCAGGTTCCTCGGGCGTACTGTTATTGCACTACGCCGTTGCACCGGCTTTATGGTTAGTGACCATGGGATAGCGTTCCATTTGTGACACACGTGTTGGGGATTTTTCGTGCTCCCGTTTGTGATAGGCCTTCCCCCTTTGTGATTTCTGGATTTCTGGTGGTTGATTTCTAGAATTTGTGTTTCACCAATTTTTGTGGATTGCATTGATAAGCTCTATCAATATTTTTGTTTTGGTGAATAATTTAAAGAATATAACATTCTTTTGGTGTTTGAGAATATTTGAGATATTGTATGATTTTTGTTGTTACATGATGTATACTTGTCACAATATGGCATTATTGTTATCATACATTTTTGTGATATCTCTTATCCTATCTCATTTTATATGATATTTATAGCTAGACTGATCCGTTTATTATTTTCTTCTTAAATAATACTTGGGTCAGACCGATGTATTTCAGGTGCTCCTGCTTGACTTCTTAACAGGGTCCGTCACTTGACTTTTGGCTAACTACTTTAGCTTAGTAGTTTTTGTTAGTATACATTTGAGATGGAGATTCCTTGATGTATACATATTCTTTTGTCTAGCACTTGTACCTATTCTTTTGGGATGTAATGGATCTTGTGTGACCCTACTTTGATGTACTCTTCTATGTGATATATTCATATCTTTTTCCGCCTTTGTGATATGAATATCTATGACTGATTTGTGTTATGCTTATTTATATTTTTGTTTCCAAAGGTCACATAGCCACTGTATGGTAGCTTTGAGTTTGTATTTGATATGTTGGATTTCCTCTTGAAATGAAATGTAAGTTATATTATCCAACATATCGGTACTCGCATAAAGCAATTACACTGATGGTCGCTCCTCAACAGCCTTATTCTTCATGCTAGTCGACGACATTACCCCGTAGTGTCCTTGGATAGTGTGAGTATAGAGGTGGGGCATCACAGCTTGGTATCAGAGCCAAACTTTAGAACAATGTAGAATAATCTAGCAAGGATCATTGTCCTAAGTCTTTCTTAGGAATCGTGCCATAGGATTTAATTCGAGTCTTTGTACCGTTCTATCCTATTTCTTTTTATGATGCCTTGTTTTATCAATCAAGTTTGTTTGATATTTATTCTATGAATAACCTTTTTCCTCTTCTTTCTTTCTTAAAGAAGAGAAATGGTTAGACCGGGCCGTCCCAACGCCTGTCAATCCAGTGCTACTCCTTAGGATGGAATATTTATGTCTGCCCAGCAGCTTTTAGATCTTGTGAAGAATGCTGAAGCTGTCAGACCCATTCTAGAGCCAACTCATCCTAAATCCAGGTTTGCACGCTTGTGTAGAGATTATACCGCTTTGGGTGGAAGGTCATTCAAGGGTTCCGAAAACATTATAGAAATTCAAACTTGGCTTAGATCATGCGATCGCATCTTTTCCCGCATGAATCTTATTGATCCACTTTGAGTCCAAGTGGCTTCTAGCATGCTCCAGGAGAGAGCATTAGACTGGTATGAACTTTTGATTTATGAAACTATTGAAGCGGATCTTACTTGGGAGCAATTTTGGGAAAGATTCAAATTGAAGTTTGTGCCGGAGGCTGAAAAAGTAACCTTAGCTCGACGCTTTATTGACCTTGTTCAAGGTGAATCTTCTGTGACGGATTACATCGCATCTTTTTAATCACTTTCTAAATATGAGGTTGAGTATATTAATACCCTATTGAAGAAAAATTAGAGGTTTTTATATGGGTTGAATAAGAACCTCAAAAAGCCTTTACTTCTGAAACTAGAAGTTTCTTTCGATCAGCTTGTAGATATCGCTCTTCGACTTGAAGAGGCCGATAGAGAAAGTGATGTTGAAGTTGTGCGTGCCAAACAGAACTTCAACAATAACATGAAGAGGCTTATTAAGTTCAAAGGCCCAAATCCCAACAAGAAAGGGAAGCAAGAAACTTCGGTAGCAAAGACTCCTACCTCTAGTCGTGGACGATGCTACAATTGTAGTTCTACGGACTTCTATGCAAATGAGTGCCCAAAACCATTTTTTTGTCGTTATTGCAAAAGTTCGGGTCATCTTTTATCTTCATGCCCAAAATTCCAAACAAGAAAGAGGGAAAGCTAAAGGTTGTGCAAGCCTCTACTAGCACTTCTCTTGGTCAAGGTATTTTTCATTCTATCCTTGATGGCATTATTATGTTTTGTGATCATTCTATTCGAGTTCTTTTTGACACGGGTGCATCCCACTCTTTTATATCAAAAGAACTTGTTGATTCTTTTTCTTTAAATATTATGGGCTTAATGACTTCACTGAGAATTGCGAATCCGGTTGGTGGATCCGCAACACTCATGCTTTGTAAAGATGTCGAGATTATTTTATGTGATAATGCTTTCCGAGCCGATTTGCATGTTATGCGCTACTTAGGTTTCGAAATGATTTTTGGGAAAGGATTGGCTTAAGCAGTATGAAGCCCATATCCTATGTCCCTTGTGGACTATCCATCTTTGACATTCTCAATCTGTTAAGCAGATTTCTATTGTTTTTAATGATTTTGATTTCCAAATTGGTGGCATCATGTTATTCTTTAAACCTACATGATGAGGAGAATGTTATTTCTCTCATTCTAGTAGTTTGTGAATTTTCTGGTATATTTGAGCTTGTCTTAGGATTATTGCCTAAGCAATCTATTGAGTGGTGCTAAGGTCTTTTCAGCTCGACCTTGCCACCGGTTTTCATCAGCTACGAGTTGCGGAGGGTAGCATTTCACTTACCTCATTCCGCACTCGTCATGATTCTTATGAGTGACCCGTGATGTCATTCAGTTTGTCCAGCTTATTTCATCCAACTTATGAATCGAGTATTCCGCGAATATCTCAATGAGTCCATCCTTGTATTCATTGATTATGGATGAAAACAACAATTTAAAATTTGCAAATCTTTTTAATAAGATATTTATAAGTATAATTGGATTTTTTTCTTTAAATGAGCAAAGAATATTCATAGAATTTTTAAGAGACATGTTTATCATAGAAGATGATTTTGTGTTGTTTTGCCCATTGAGTGCTTTAAGAATTCTGATCGATGCGCTTGATCAACGTTATCGATAGGAATCTCCTAAACGCTATAATGAGAAACTCAGACATAGTAAATTGACTTGTAATAAGTAAATTTTTCTAAAAAGATGATTACACAAAGTTAATTATAATTTTGAAAGTCTTAGCTTTTCGGGGAAGAGGATCATTTAAAAGAAATCCTTTCCGATACTCCTATTCTTGTGATTCCCGAAGGGAATCAAGACTTCACTATTTGTACCGATGCTAGTCGTATTGGTTTGGGTGCCATTCTCTTGCAAAGGGAATGTGTTATTACATAGGCTTCTTGACAATTAAAGCCTGCCGAGACTAGATATGCCACTCATGATCTAGAGCTCGCGACCATTGTTTTCGCTCTTAGAATTTGGATTTATTATCTTTTGGGAGAGAAATTCGTTCTCTACACCGATTATAAATCTTTGAAGTATTTATTTTCTCAAAAGGAACTTAATTTGCGTCAACAACGTTGGCTCGAGTTCCTTGCATCTTATGATCTTGATATTCTCTATACTCCCGGAAAGGGAAATCGTGTTGGCTTAAAGGCAGTGAGAAGATGGTTTTAGGTCCAGACTTTATTGGTGTTCATTCGTGTTTCATCTATGAAGGGTGTTGTGCGTTTCAGTCGACCGAGAAAATTAGCACTTCGATATATTGGTCCATTTTCCATCACCAAACGCATTGGTTCCGTGGCTTATCGCCTTTTATTACCGGCTCAGTTTTCTACTATTCATGACGTATTCCATGTCTCTCAACTACAGAAATGCCTTAGGGATTCCGATTCTATTCTTGAGCCCGGTGTAATTGAAGAAATTGAAGTTTCACAAAATTTGACTTATGAGCAACATCCTATTTGTATCATTGCAACGGAGGTTAAACGTCTTCGTAATAAAGATGTCCCACTTGTGAAAGTTCAATGGTCCTCAAATCCTAAGGATTGTTCTTGGAAATCCAGAGAATTCATCGAGCGAACACATCCGGACTTACTCCCTCGTGCTCCTTAAGGTAAACTTCTTATTTCAAATTTTCTTTTGTGTTGATATGATTTTATGGTTGTTACTCTTTGTTTTCTTCTTAAGAATTGCATGGACGCAATTTCTTTAAGGATGGGAGTCTGTAACAACCCGCATATTTCACGATTATATATTTAAATATTTTATTTAAATATAGCATCGTTAATCGGATTAAAGTCTGAAATGTTACTTTTTGTAAACAATCGAATTGGGACTTGAGACCACTTCCATTGAGTCCAAAATGGCATTTACAACTTTTTTGAGTATAAACATCGATATGTTTGGAGTTGAGTAGAATTTTGCTATTTTTCTATTTTGGGCTTTGGGTTTGGGTTTCAGCCCACTAACCTAACATAATACCCTAACTCCACTCAACTCCTCTTCATTCATTTCATTCCTCATTTCCTAACATTCAAGCTCTAGAGAAAAACGGGGGAAAAGATTGGAAATTAGAATTCCAAAACCCTAGTTTGTTTAGGAAATACAAATTCAAGTCCAAAATCAAGGAGAAGCTTAGGTAAGCATCCTCTTCATCTTCTCCATCTCTATCTCTCTTCAATTTCAGAAATTCCTAAACCCTAACTTAGGAAATATTTTCTTATTAGCTTAAATTGGAGCTTCTTGAGTTGAGGTGGAAGAGGAATTGGCCTTTCCTTTGTTTAGAGCTTCTCATTCATTGTTTTTGGGTTTAAAGGTGAGTTCTTTAACTCACATCTACGTCTATAACTTTCATTGTTGTTAGGTATGAATTCCTAACATTTGTGCATTTTCATTTGCTTTTGATTTGAATTGATTTGGTGAATTTTCCAAATTTTGGTGTTTTGGTCCAATTTTATGAAAATTCTACTATGGATGTTTGGACATGATATTTGGGGTGTATCGAAGAGCCTATAAGGCTGGGTTGTCGCTCGGCATAAATCCCTAGTCGTCGTTGCTCGTCCGATCGCTCCCGAAACGTGTTGGCCATCTTGGCCTAGGCAAATTGTTGCCCAGACCAGGTGACCAGATGTTTGGTTATCAAGTCCAGACGCCTGGTTTAGACTTGGAGAGAAAAAAATATAGAACCCAGAAAATAAAAAAATGGCAGAAATCGATTCCAGACGTCTGATTTATAGGTTCAGACGTCTGGATTGGGTCTCAGACGTCTGCCTTGAAATTTCAGACGTCTACAAGCTTACTGGATTATTTCCAGAGAACAAATCCAGACGTCTGGATTCTAAACCAGACGTTTGGAACTGTGCATTTTGCCTATTTTGGGCTGTTTTGTGTGGATTTCCAATTTTAATCGATTTTTGTTGATCCGCATAGTTGTTACCACTTATTATCGACTTTGATGACTTCTTTCTTTGGATTTTTGGACTATCCATTTGATGGATTTGATATCGATTTTTATGGATTTAATTCACATTCTCGTATGTGAATTTTTGGTGATTGATTGTTTCTACAATCATTTTTGTGATTTGTCACTTTTAAATACAAAGGTTTCTATACTAGTAGTAAATATTAAAACTCTTTCATCAAAACGATTTCGACAATATTTTAAATATAAAGCTCTCTTTTAAAACCGTTTCCCAATCTATTAGTATATACAAACCTTTACCTCACTCATATGAGAAACCTAATTAAACAGCTTAGCAAAACAAGTGGTATGAAACGCTTGCGTTTACTTCATCGGTTAATTCTTGGACTTGTTCGATTGAAATCTTGTGATAATTTTCGAGTGGAAATCTACATTCTGTTCGTAAATATTTAAGTTAAGACAGTGGTTATGGGACATGAAGCTAAACTCATCTATTTAATAGCTTAGTGTAATTGACACTTCTTATTGATCAATGATGATCATTTTATGGTTTAGACTAGCGATGTGCGATGTCTCTTTGTCCGCATGGGGAACTATACCCAGTTCTATTGAGCTTCATCTCATTTTTATAGGCTAGCAACCTACGAGCTTTATGGAGTTCGGTTCATCGGGCGTACCGTTATTGCACTACGTCGTTGTTTCGAATTATTTGAGTTTCGGGTTCATCGGGCGTACCGTTATTGCACTACGTCGTTGTTCCGAATTATTTGAGTTTCGGGTTCATCGGGCGTATCGTTATTGCACTACGTCGTTGTTCCAAATTATTTGAGTTTCGGGTGCATCGGGCGTACCGTTATTGTACTACGTCGTTGTTCCGAATTATTTGAGTTTCGGGTCCATCGGGCGTACCGTTATTGCACTACGTCGTTGTTCCGAATTATTTGAGTTTCGGGTTCATCGGGCGTACCGTTATTGCACTACGTCGTTGTTTCGAATTATTTGAGTTTCGGGTTCATCAGGCGTACCGTTATTGCACTACATCGTTGTTCCGAATTATTTGAGTTTCGGGTTCATCAGGCGTACCTTTATTGCACTACGTCGTTGTTCCAACTCATTTGAGTTTCAGGTTCCTCGGGCGTACCGTTATTGCACTATGCCGTTGCACCGGCTTTATGGTTAGCGACCATGGGATAGAGTTCCGTTTGTGACACATGTGTTGAGGAGTTTTCGTGCTCCCGTTTGTGATAGGCCTTCCCCCTTTGTGATTTTTGTATTTCTGGTAGTTGATTTCTAGAATTTGTGTTTCACCAATTTTTGTGGATTGCATTGATAAGCTCTATCAATATTTGTGTTTTGGTGAATAATTTAAAGAATATGACATTCTTTTGGTGTTTGAGAATATTTGAGATATTGTATGATTTTTTTTGTTATCTAATGTATACTTGTCACAATATGGCATTATTGTTATCATACGTTTTTGTGATATGTATTATCCTATCTCATTTTATATGATATTTATAGCTAGACTGATTCATTTATTATTTTCTTCTTAAATAATACTCGGGGTCAGACCGAGGTATTTCTGGTGCTCCTGCTTGACTTCTTAACAGGGTCCTGTTAACCCGCTTTTTGGCAAGGATGCGAACAGACGTGTTTAACTTACTCAACTGCACGTTCGTCGAGGTTGGTATACGATGGATTCAGTCGACTGGATGGATAGATGACGCAATGTGCTTGGGAGATGGAAATATGATTGGATAAAAATGGATCAACTATAATTTGGGTCCAGGAAACATGGTTCGGCATTAGAAACTGTTCGGCATCAGGGATCGCTCGACATCCAGAGGCACTCGGCATTCAGTAACGTTCGGCCAAGACATGGTTCGGCCTGGTTAGCGTTCGGCCAAGACATGGACCGGCCCGGTTAGCGTTTGGCCAAAGTATCGTCCGGCCTAAGTTCTGCTCGGCATCCAAACCTCGTTCGGCATACGAGCACGTTCGGCATCAAGGATTGTTCGGCATTGATGGATCGTTCGGCATTGGATGGGTCGTTCGGCATGGCAACCTCGTTCGGCCTGCGAGTATGTTCGGCATAGCTACCTCGTTCGGCATACGAGTACGTTCGTCATCAAGGATTGTTCGGCATTGATGGATCGTTCAGCATTGGATGGGTCGTTCGGCATGGCTACCTCGTTCGGCCTGCGAGTACGTTCGGCATAGCTACCCCGTTCGGCACACAAGTGCGTCCGGCACGACATTTTGGTTCGGCATGGGCCGTTCGGCCCTGATGGGCTCAGGTTACTCAGAGAGCCCAACAACTACTTGAACTTGTCTATAAATAGAACATGTAGGGCTTGAGAAAAGGGGATCTTCTTCTTGATCTTCTTTCTGCTCTCTTACTTTCTCTTTTCTAAGGCTAAGGCAACTCTGCCATTTTGTAACTGTAATCGACTATTACAGCAAAAAAAAAAGCAAACTTCTGGAGTGGACGTAGGCCGGAGTTAGCCGAACCACTATAAAATCTGTTGTTCTTTACTGCTTTCATTTTAGTTTTAACTGTTCTTCATATTATTACTCTCTACATACATTCTATCTCTGAGCTGTGACTGGTATTTGGTGCTTTCATCTGGATTTGGGGGTTAGTGACCAATTCTGGTGCTAACACTTTGGTGCTTTCACTGAGAATTGAACTCAGGAATTTTGGAGTTAGGAACTTGGACTCTAGAAAGCAATGGCTAGGCCATCAACAAGAAAGCAAGTGACAGAAAGGAGCAATCAGAAGGGAAGTTAAGAGGCTTCCTCTGGAGTTGGAGAAAGTCAAGCATCCATCTACATCACCAGAGAGGAAATGGAAGTCATGATGAAAAGACAAGAGGAGATGATGCAGGCTCTTCTCAGACAATTTACGCAAGTAGGAAATGCGGGGGCTCAGATCCATGGAGCCAGATCAGAAGCGCTCAACCAGCAAGCAGTGGGAATGGTTCAGCAGGGGGCAACCCCCAATCAACATACAACTAACAATCCGGATGGAGCTGGACTCGGGGGCGCACCATCAGATAATGTTGAACCAGTTTATGGAGGGGTTCCAGCTAACACCACACAACAGGATGCTGGCAGGAATGTAAGAGCAAGAGATGAAGAGTATGTACCAGAATTCCCTCGGGAACTCGGGGGGCATCCCTTGACGGACAATGCTGGATTAGCTGAGATTATCAGGCGAACTATGCGTGGAGGTTTGACCAATAGAGATCTGGAAGAAGTGAACAAGAGTCCGTTTACTCATGAAGTTAGGATAGCTCGGAATCCACCAGAGTTTAAGCTACCTAACGTGGAGGTATACAATGGCAAGGCAGATCCAACTGATCACTTGATGAGATACACAAGACACATGGAAGTGCTGGGGGCATCGGAGGAAGTTATGGCCCGATGTTTCCTTTTGTACTTAACGGATATAGCTGCTATGTGGTTCAGACAGCTAGAAGAAGGATCTATCGGGACATGGATAGAATTGGTGGACAGGTTTTTGAAGCAATTTTGAGTTCATATCAAGAGGCCGAAGAATGTAATGACGCTGACATCGGTAAAGCAAAGGACGGAGGAATCACTCAGGGCTTTCTTAACTCGGTTCAATGCGGAGGTTGCTTCGGTGGATCGACCGGATCCATCGATGGTCCTAATGGCAGCGGTGTCAGGGGTCAGAGAGAATTCAGATTTCAAGGTATCTCTAATACGGGACCCACCAATGGATCTCGGGGAATTCTTTCACGAAGCTGAGAGATTCCTTCGGTAGGAAGATGCATGCTCAGATTTGAAATTAAAGGAGTCGAACGCGGCTGAGGATGGAGGGCCATCCAGCGGAGGCTTGGATAAAGATAAAGATAAAGGAAAACGAAAGCTGGATGATGATTCAGGAAAAGCTAGGAAGCAGTGGAGAGAGCCAAAATTCTCCACTTACACGAGATTAAACGAGACGTTGGAGCGGATATTCATGGAAACTCGGAATCGCCTTCCCTACCGAAGGCCAGCTAGGAGAGAACCTTCGGAACGTGAAAGGGCGTCAGGAAGGCACTGTCTTTTTCACGACTTGGACGGACATGATACCAACAGCTGCAGGCACTTAAAGGACATAATTGAGGAACATGTAAGGAATGGACAGTTGCGACAATATGTTGGAGCTCGGAATGCAGCGGTGGAACAGGAGCGACCACCGTTTACCTCAAACAACGATGGCGCGAGGCCTAGGAATGATGGTCGATTGGTTATCAATTGACAGGGGTAATATGAAATAAGTAGCAAACTTTGAGCAAACGGCCAAGTCACTTACACATGTACGGGGACGGAGATAGCCCCTAGGCATGCTCTGAGATGATGACAAACCACGACGCTTTAGTTTGTGAAATTTGCCTTTTCTTTTTCAGTTTGGACATTTGCTTTTTCTTGGTTTGGTTTGAACTCCTGGTTTTGTTTGTCTTTTGGTTTTTTTCTTTTGGTTTGGACTTTTATTTGGATGATTGATTTCTGGTTTGGATATTTGATATGGATTTTTTGTTTCCTGATTTGATCTAGATTTAGGATTGGCTTTTGATTGGATTTTTATCTGGCTTTTGGTAAATGATCGTCAGGTATGGATCATACCTGGCAAGGGGTAAGTCGCTTTGTCCGAGCATGGCAAATCGACTTATTCAGGTCGTCGAGTATGGACTATGCTCGGCAAGGGTCCAGAGAGACCACGATTCGACCTAGGACTTAGCCCCAGGTTATCGGTTACAATTTCAGGTCGTCGAGTATGGACTATGCTCGGCAAGGGTCCGGAGTGACCAGAATTCGGCCTAGGACTTAGGCCCCCTATTATCGATTATTGTTTCAGGTCGTTGAGTATGGACTATGCTCAACAAGGGTCCGGAGCGACCAGGATTCAGCTTAGGACTTAAGCAATGGCATTACTTACGTCCAGGGACACTGGACCAAGGTCGCCAAGTGTGGATTGCGCTTGGCAAGAACCCGGAGAGGTTACCTCATCGTCCGGGGACACTGGACCTAGGTCGTCAAGTGTAGATTGCGCTTGGCAAGAACCCAGAGAGGTTAGCTCAACGTCCAGGGACACTGGACCAAGGTCGTCAAGTGTGGATTATGCTTGGCAAGAGCCCGAAGAGGTTACAGATTTGGATGTCAACCCGGAGAGGTCCTGGATTCGGTTATTGGTTATTGAATATGGATGGACTATGACTTTGTTGTCGAGTTCAAATGGATATGGATTTGGTTACTGGATTCGGAATCGGATATCGACTCGGAACAGTCGTGGAAATGGATCAGGATATGGCCGTATCACTCGGATAAGATGGCTTGGTAATGGATTGAATTATGAATCGGAATGTATGGATGAGGATAACATACACACTTAGGATATTGGACTTGAGGCTATTCAAAACACACCTTTCAAAGCAAGGCATGTTTTGGAGGGCAAGTGTTAACCCGCTTTTTGGCAAGGACGCGAACAAACGTGTTTAACTTACTCAACTGCACGTTCGTCGAGGTTGGTATACGATGGATTTAGTCGACTGGATGGATGGATGACGCAATGTGCTTGGGAGATGGAAATATGATTGGATAAAAATGAATCAACTATAATTTGGGTCCAGGAAACATGGTTCGGCATTAGAAACTGTTCGGCATAAGGGATCGCTCGACATCCAGGGGCACCCGGCATTCAGTAATGTTCGGCCAAGACATGGTTCGGCCTGGTTAGCGTTCGGCCAAGACATGGACCAGCCCGGTTAGCGTTCGGCCAAAGTATCGTCCGGCCTAAGTTCTGCTCGGCATCCAAACCTCGTTCGGCATACGAGCACGTTCGGCATCAAGGATTGTTTGGCATTGATGGATCGTTCGACATTGGATGGGTCGTTCGGCATGGCCACCTCGTTCGGCCTGCGAGTATGTTCGGCATAGCTACCTCGTTCGGCATACGAGTACGTTCGGCATCAAGGATTGTTTGGCATTGATGGATCATTCGGCATTGGATGGGTCGTTCGGCATGGCTACCTCGTTCGGCCTGCGAGTACGTTCGGCAAAGCTACCTCGTTCGGCACACAAGTGCGTCCGGCACGACATTCTGGTTCGGCATGGGCCGTTCGGCCCTGATGGGCTCAGGTTACTCAGAGAGCCCAACAACTACTTGAACTTGTCTATAAATAGAACATGTAGGGCTTGAGAAAAGGGGATCTTCTTCTTGATCTTCTTTCTGCTCTCTTACTTTCTCTTTTCTAAGGCTAAGGCAACTCTGCCATTTTGTAACTGTAATCGACTATTACAGCAATAAAAAGCAAACTTCTGGAGTGGACGTAGGCCGGAGTTAGCCGAACCACTATAAAATCTGTTGTTCTTTACTACTTTCATTTCAGTTTTAACTGTTCTTCACATTATTACTCTCTATATACATTCTATCTCTGAGCTGTGACTGGTATTTGGTGCTTTCATCTGGATTTGGGGGTTAGTGACCAATTCTGGCGCTAACAGGTCCGTCACCTGACTTTTGGCTAACTACTTTAGCTAAGTAGTTTTTGTTAGTATACATTCGAGATAGAGACTCCTTGATGTATACATATTCTTTTGTCTAGCACTTGTACCTATTCTTTTGGGATGTAGTGGATCTTGTATGACCCTACTTTGATGTACACTTCTATGTGTTATATTCATATCTGTTTCCGCCTTTGTGATATGAATATTTGTGACTGATTTGTGTTATGCTTATTTCTATTTTTGTTTCCGAAGGCCACATAGCCACTGTGTGGTAGCTTTGAGTTTGTATTTGATATATCGGATTTCCTCTTGAAATGAAATGTAAGTTATATTATCCGACATTTCGGTACTCGCACAAAGCAATTACATAGATGGTCGCTCCTCAATAGCCTTATTCTTCATGCTAGTTGACGACATTACCCCGTAGTGTCCTTGGCTAGTGTGAGTATAGAGGTGGGGCGTCACACTGCTCCTAATCTAGTTCCACATGCATCAGTGTATACTACCAACCCTTGGTTACCATCCGAAACTACTAACACTGGTGCATTGGTTAACAAATATTTTAACTTAAGGAATGCTTCCTCACATTTGTCGGACCAAACAAACTTCACTTCCTTCCTGGTCAACTTAGTCAAAGGCGCTGCTATCCACGAGAAATCCTTGATGAATCTCCAGTAATAGCCAGTAAGTCCAAGAAAACTCCTGATCTCATTTAGTGTCTCTGGTCTCTTCCAATTATTGACCGCCTCGATCTTAACTAGATCAACTGACAGTCCTTCCTCTGAAACCATATGACCAAGAAACTTAACTTCTCTCTTCCAGAAATTACACTTGGAAAACTTCGCGTTCAGCTGATTCTGTCTCAGCATCTCAAACAACACTCTAAGATGGATCTCATGCTCTCTTTCATCTTTAGAGTACACCAAAATGTCATCTATGAATACCAACACAAACCTATTCAAGTGCTCTCTGAAAACCCGGTTCATTAAATCAAAGAAGAAAGCAGGTGCATTCGTTAATCCAAATGGCATTACTAACCACTCATATGAACCATACCTAGTTCGGAATGCATTTAAAGGAATACTATCCTCCATCACTTGCAACTGATGGAACCCCGTCGCCAAATCCAATTCGAAAAATACTTTGGCTCCACTCAACTGATCAAATAGATTGTCGATCCTCGGCAGAGGGTACCTATTTTTGATTGTCCTTTCATTCAACTTACGATAGTCGATGCACATCCTTAACGGCCCATCTAGTTTCTTTACAAACACCGCAGCTGCTCCTCAATGAAAATTGCTTGGTCTGATAAAATTTCTTCCCTCAAGACCCACTAACTGCACCTTCAATTCCTTCATCTCTGTCGGTGTCATCCTGTTAGGTTGTCTACTGACAGGTTCAACTACCGGTACAAGGTCTATCCGAAACTCAACAGCTCGTTTCGGTGGTAATCCAGTAACCGACTCAAAGACATCTGGAAGCTTTCTAGCCACACAAACCTAACTAAGTCTTCTCCAAACTTCATGGTACTCAACAAAGCACAAACACTCTTATTGGAATTCTCCACTGGGAAAATGATTCGGTTATTACTATCTGGGTGCCTCAATGATATTTCCCGATCTTGGCAAAATATCCTAGCCTCATACTTACCTAACCAATCGCTACCTAAGATGATCCCGAAGTCTACGAAATCAAAAACATACAAACTTCATGCAAACTTATAACCTAACAAATCAAGTTCTAACTGGTTACATTTCATCCCAAGAGTTGCATACCCTCCTATTTGATTCGCAACCCTTGAGGAAGTAACAAGGTATGTGGGTTCTATATATAACCTATCAACTAAATACTGAGATATAAATGAATAGGATGCACCGGTATCAAAAAGTACCCTAACTGGTATACTCTGTATCAAAAGCATACCTTCCATCACAGTTTTCCCTTTCTCTACTGTAGTGGGTTTAGAAGAAGATGGTGGTCCAACAGCAGACACCTTCCCTCTGTCCTCCCTAACTGGCTCTGGACACTAGTTCTTATAATGCCCAACTTGGTCACAGTTGAATCATTTCACATTCTTCTTCTCCATAGGCTTCTTTCCATTACTAGTTCTGCACTCGTGGGCATAATAGCCCTTCTTATCACACTTATAAAACACCAATTCAGCCTTCGCCTTCTTAGCCGCCTCCCCATTCCGGGCTCCTTTCTTCCTAAAGAATTTCCTTCCCTGAGAAGCCTAAGACTCAACTGGCTTCTCCCTAGCTGAAACAGCAAGCATCTCCTCATGTCGGACGGTCATCTCCACCATCACATGATAAGGCTCTCTAATATGAGTCATAGCCATTCTGCCTAGCTCTGGCCTCAATCCTCTAATGAATCTCTTATTCCTTCTGACATTAGTGTCGACCAAAGCATAACCATATCGAGATAGCTCATCAAACTTAGCAACATACTCGATCACAGACATTTATCCTTGGACAAGATCCATAAACTTCCTCATTAACGCTGATTTGGCAACCTCAGACAAGAACCTCTACTCAAACCTCCTCCTAAAGTCAGCCCATGTCAACTCTTCCTCCGACACTCCTACCAATATACTGTTCCACCAATGAAGCGCTAACCCTTGCAGCTGTCTAGAGGCTGGCCTTCTCTTCTGTCCATCACTCAAGCATAAGTCTGTAAAGATCCTCTCATAGTTCAACATCCAATTCTCTACTCAACAGCATCTTCCGTTCCAACAAACAGCTTTCCTCCTAGACTGACATTGTCTCTGCTTAGCTTAGCATAATTATAACCACTCGGAACTATAGGATTAGCTCCTCTGACATTACCAGTAGCTCCAACTTGTAAAAAATTATCCAACAACTGATACACCATCCCCGCATCTATTGGCAGATTTCCCGCATCTACATTGGCCTTAGCATTTTGATTAGCATTAGCCTGTCGACCTTGGTTTCTCCGAGTATTAGGTCGAGCGTTTCCATTAGTTGTGGTGCTTCCTCCACCCAGATTTCCTCTTCCGTTTCTTGCCTCCATATCCTCTTCCTCGTATATCTGCATACGAGCCTTAGTAAGATACAGAAGAACGATCTAAGAGAGAGGGGAATACGTACTTAGATATATACCTATATATCAAATACAAGTACGTTACTATAACGTTAACCCAAACCCCGATCTTATTTTTAAATTCATTGGATTATGTTTGAAAAAGCTTTTAGATTTAACTTTTCTTTTAAAGTTTCATAAACCTATGCTCTGATACCAACTTGTAACATCCCCCCTACTCGGAGACCCAAAACTAACGGCTACGGATGCTGTAGTCATCCATAGTTATTAATCTTTGGTGACCAAATATGGCGGTGTTAGATACATTGATACATAGATCACAGAATCATGGAAAAATTTTAACAGTTCAAAAACACATTTCCACATTCATATTAAAACATTTCATGCTCCTTACATAACCCCAGATTTTGTTAATCACGTTCAGCAAAATATAATTATTACAAATACGCCAAGAGCGACATATGAAGATGCATCCTTGGTTGATCAGAGTATATAGTAAGGCTAATAAATCTGCCATTACAACAAAACACACAGCGGAAAGAAAAATTCTATATATATATCTTCCTTCTACACGCCTCCGAAAGCTTTATTCGTCTAAGAAGAGTACCTGAAAAGCTTAAATCTCAAACTACTCAAAATCAATTGAGTACCCGAAAGTTTAAGGGGAAAACAAAAACTTCAAGTCAGACATAAAGTACCTAACATCTCAATCCTTTTAAATATCTAGTGAGATCACGCTGCTTAGCGGAACGGGTTTTCCCCTCACTAGTATCCTAAAACCTTTATAAAACCATATTCTGTGCTCCTGCATCCATAATGGTTAGAACATACACTTGAAAAGATTATGGTGATATGCATACTTGAAAATAATTAGGATTTCCCTTTACCAGTTTAATATGACACCTTTTCATAATTATAGTTTCTAGGGTCACCATTAACCTTTTTAGATTTCATGGGTTTACTAATAACCTTGTTATAACTAATAGACTCCCCGTCTTATTCATAGTTTTCATGGGATCAATAAGAACCTATAGGCTTCTGCCAGTTAACTTAACTAATTTACGGGTCCTCCTGAACATATTGGTCTTTCCAATAACTAATCACCTTATTCTAGTTTTCATGGGTTGACTAAGAACCTATGGACTTATCCAGTAACTCACTGCACTTCTTAGTTTTCATGGGTTGACTAGGAACCTACTAATACTTCCATTAGCCACTTTCTTATTCTAGTTTTCATGGGTTTACTGGGAACCTATTGACTGATGTCAATTCTTAATCAGGATATAGTTTTCACGGGTTCACTACAAACCAATTTTCCCCTGCCAACTGTCCTTAATGCATAGTTTTCATAGGTTAACTATGAACCTTTTGGTATGCACCGATAACTACCTTAACATAGTTTTCATTGGTTTACTATGAACCTTTTGGTATGCACCAATAACTACTTTAAATAGTTTTCATGGGTTTACTATGAACCTCTTGGTATGCACCAATAACTACAAAGTTTAGGCATCCTATATTTTTGGTCACCCTGACTCCATGGATGCAATTCCACTCATTCAGGAGTTTAAGTAATTCATATTCACTATTTGAGTTAACCTACTGGTTCTTCTACCCCTTTTCCCCAAAATACAGTTATGGGTTATCATGTGAATATACTCATATTTGAAGAAGTAAAACATTAATTAACAATACCGCTCCTGTGGGTTTACGGTCCTTGAAATACATATCCTAAAATATTGTTAACACCTTTAACTTATATTTTTATCAAGGCAATACTCCTTCAAAATTACATACTTAAAAACCCTTACAAAACTCCTTTATATAAGCTGTGGGTATTCCTTTAAAGATTAGAGTATGGGTTTTCAAATCTTTTTAAACCAAAACTTTCGACATTGTCGAAAGGTCTTCAAAACAACCATTTCTATCCTTTCGAAACTATTGAAAACATTCAACACTTTAAACCTTTCAAAAGCATTGAACTCTTAAAATATAAACCTTTTGAAACCATTGTATCTTATCTTTTAAAATCTTACTGGGTTCAAGTTAAAACATGCGGGAGGTCCTCTTTTAAAACCTTTCGACTACAATGGAAGCAACCTTTCGACCTTATCGGAAGGTCTGATTTGATAGCTTTAAGGCATTTCATTTAAAATAATAGACCTCCGCCTTTTAAAGCAACTCCTTCGAAAGCTTGGGTTATACTTCAATTATAAAACAAGGGTAAATCATCTAAGTTGAAAGCTTTGAAACCTTTCGAAAGCAATGGGAGAAGCGGTTGGTTTTTAAAACAAGTAAACCTTTCTTCTTTGTCGAAAGCAACGACTTCAAAAGGTTTGAAAAAATGACAATAACCTTTCGACTGTGTCGGAAGGTTCAAAACAAAATAGAAGTAAAGCAGTAGCAACCTTTCGACTTTGTCGAAAGGTTTAAAACCTTTCTTTAAACATTTGACCTGGTTGAAAGCAACCAAGTCGAAAGCTTTAATTCGAAAGCAAAGCAGGTGAAAGCTTTAGTTTATAAAACAAACATACCCCAACCTCTTTGGCCATCGACCTTTCAACTACGAACCCTTCGGCTCTGTCCAATTCATTACGTACCAAGATGCTTGATACCATATGCATTGGTTTGACCTTGTCGAAAGGTATAACCTTGTGACTTAGTCGAGAGGTCTAGGTCGGAAGGTTTAATAATGTAAAGGGTGAAAAATGCTAAAAGTATGATTTTTTTGTTTTTAACTTAAAGAAGATAACTTTTCAACAAACCTGCCTTTGTTTATCAAACTCTCATTGGTTAAAAAATACTTCTCAGAAAAAAGCTACCACTAATTTCAGAATTAGATAATAATTTTATTTTATAAAATGCCCCTTCTCCTTAATTAAATATATAAAACATTTAAGTCCCATATCTTAAATAATTTTATATATTCATCGGAACACTTAGGAAAAATCTGGAAAAATTCCAGAAAATCTATTTTAATATGTTTTGCAACATATAAAAATTTCAAACCCAAATAATCATTATTTTTGCCGTAAATAATTTATAACCCAATAAATCATTTTCTTCTCAAGAAAATTCGTATAAAATCCATATAAACTCAGAAAATTATGAGAATTGAAACCCATCTCCAAAATCATGTTTTCTAAATATAAAATTTTCCCATGGCATTTAAAAATTATTTCATCTCAGTTTTTCCCTAAATTGTGTAAATCATTTATTAACCAACCTTGTTTAAACACATATAAATCACAAACAAGCATATCATCATTCAACATATCATAAAAACAGATTTATCCTTAAATCCGAAACCATTTGATGTAAAAATCAAAATAGAGATGTAGAAACTATTATTCACCTTATATTAGATAAGGAAATTGAAGTTTGATTAAGACTGATTCCTTCTAACTTGATTCCTAGCTTTTAGTTGATTTTCTCTTCTCTTCTTCCTAATGGCCGGCCTTGCTCCTTACGGTTATAAATATTTTTGTTTGAGATCAAATGAACATGCAAAACCTAATGGGAATGGTAATAAGGGTTGGAAGTATGGTCATTTACCGTAATGCCCTTATGTTTATTTTCCTAACCATTTATATATATTCATTAGATTTTAAATAAGAACAGCCATCTAGTTTATTAATTAACCTCAATCTCCTTATCTACATTATTCTATTTAATTTATTTTAGTTAAATCACTTGAATAATGTCAATAAAAAAAGGGGTGCACACATGTCCTATGCTCCACATCTTTCAACTAATGGCATAAAAGGGTTGATAAAAAATTCAACTTCTCCTGTTGGTAAATCCGCCCGAACGATGCGAACCATAATAACATGGATATTTCCGTTCTCCTCACGCAGTCCGCAAGCTAAATTATACAACCATGACTGTTATAGCAACAATGAGAACAACTAATTGCGATACAATTGCACGTAGCGTTGCATATCACATTATACAATAATCATGAAGCTACGTAAATTTTAGAATGCCAACAAAGCGGGAAACAAGTCTCAAAGCTAACCTACTTGGCCTACACTAGGTTTAGGTTCAACCTGGGCTATCCATAGGCTATCGATTGACTGAGCTGTGCAGTTAAAGCGCTTAGCAGATTCAATGCGATGAAGGTGCAAAAAGTCATAGCGGGGATACAACGAGGATATAGCGGGATATAGTGGATGACTCTTAAATAGCATATAAAACTCGTACTTAACGTTTTTACAAATATATAAATGGTAATTAAATGAAAAATTAACATTCTATTGAATTATAATTAATACATAAATAATTTTAAATAAAAACATGTGCGAATATACTGTAAATAAACGTAAAATTGTTATATAACATAATTGAATTTAGTAGAATATTAGAGTATTTCATTTCTGAAAATATATTAAAAATTCAATTAAATAAATTAATTTCATAATTTTTATAATGTATTAATGTCGTTTTTCAATTCATTTCTTTTAAAGAAGATATAGCGGAAATAGCGGAATATAGTGGGAATAACGCGATATAGCGGGGCTTAAAGCGAAAAGGCTATATTTGGGGCTATATGGAAAAATCATAGCGGTAGAAATCTGCTATGAGATATAGCGGGGTTATAGCGGGGCACTAACTGCACAGTGACTGAGTAGACATGGTCAGTCAACTGCTCCCTTATACATTATTGTCTTTTTTCCTTTTAACAGCGTAACAATCAACTGGATAAACAAAACCAATCAACCCCTTAGGGTTTAGTTAGCTAGTGCCTTATAGTCAATCGATTGTTCCTATGTAACCATTTTTTTTCTTATAGGCCATCAGTCGACCATTTTAAGTTTAGTCGGTCGAAACCTTAAGGGTTCAGTCGAATTATGGCTTATAATCAGTCGACCGTTTGGTCAAGAAAATGTACTATTTTTCCTTGGGTTGGATTCGTATTTTCAGTGTTTTCTCAAAGCCAACCAGTCAATCGTTTGCCTAAGATGGGTTTTCAATGTTTTAACATTTTATTTTTATCCAGTTTTTGTCGTTTATTGTTAATCTTTTATTAGGACTTAAAATATAACTTTTGAATTTGTATAACCTCACTTTTAAACAATTATCAATATCTAATTTTAACTTTGATCATATCCAAAATTTTGTGTAATTTATCTAATCGACCATTAAAATATTCTAAGATACTTTTATATATAAATTCGTTCTTATTCATCTAAATTAATTCACATGTATTACATAGAATCAAATTTATATGATTTAAGGGTACATTATTATTCGAGCTACCCTCCCCTCGGTTCATAAGAATTTCTGTTATGAAAATAGTGTTATAGGGTATTCCAGATTACCAAATTCATATAAATCATCAATTTAAAATAATAATTTCATTTTAAATAATATTTAAATCCTAAATAAATATGTAAGTAAACTTTAAATGCTTATCAAACAACATATCCATTTTGTAGATAAATCCACTCACCTAAATATATTATTTCCGGTAACAACCTTCAAATTCCCCCTTTTGATTTGATTTCTGGTTTTCTATTTGGCTTGCTAATGTTTTATTTAAGTGAATATTAGGCTCAGGTCCCTAGTAAGTTTCAAAATACACAAAAACCCCAGTAAAAAAAAGTGTGTAAATTAGGTCCCTAGAATTAAGTTACTAAGTAATTGCATATAGTTATGCAATTTTTTTGGTGAATAATTGCGGAATTTTCCGCAACTTTTTGAAAAAATTGCGTAAATTTTCGCAATTTTTTGGGTGAATAATTGCGGAATTTTCCGCAATTTTTTGAAAAAATTGCGTAAATTTCCGCAATTTTTTGGATGAATAATTGCGGAATTTTCCGCAATTTTTTGATATAATTGCATAAATGTCTGCAATTATTCACTGAATAATTGCATAAGTGTATGTCATTATTCAGTAACTTAATTCTAGGGACCTAATTTACAAACTTTATTTTACTGGGGTTTTTGTGTATTTTGAAACTTATTAGGGACCTATGCCAAACTGTCCCTTTATTTTATTTCCTCTTTTATCAATTTTATTTGCTAATTTTTTTTATTTGCGGATTTTATTTAGAATTGAGGAAGAAGAAAGAAATGAGAATAGAATTTTTTGATCTAGGTTTAGCAACGACTACGGACGAAGATAATGAGTTGAGCTAAGGTTACGTATCCTTTTAATCTATAGTCAAAAACCCAAAGTTATCCTTAGCCCCAATTGGGCCTCGACTAGTTTCGCTCTAAAAAGCGTGTTTTGGTAAATAATTTGTATCTCCTTCATCGAGTGTCCCTTTTTGAAGTTTTATATATGAATTTGAGCTAGAAAAATCTACTTAATAAAAAGGAAAAGTCAGATTTATAGTTTTATGTAAAATTCCCAAAATACTCCTTTCAATTAATTAATGATTTTTATTAGAAACATGGGTGTTATGAGTAGCCCTCACCATTTCGTATATAGCTTAATATTTTTTATTCAATCCAATAAAAATAATTCGAATTTAGTTAAAATCAATTAATAAATAAATTAGAAAATTAACATTTCTATTTCCTTTAGATAAAATTATTTATTATAAATAAAATTTATCTCAAAAAATATTTCATAAATATTTTAAGCTAATATTCTTAATTTAACTACTTATTATATTAACATAAGCTTGTGTTTTGCAGGGGTAAAGCATTAGATTTTAGGATGGAAAGTCAGGAGTTTGAACCCTAATAAGGGCATAAGCTGCAACATTTCTAATGCTCATTCGACTATGACATTGTCTAATTATATACCCTGTTAATAGATTGATTCCCAATGGCAACAAATACTTATTATTTAAAAGAACACTCATATTTTCGCAAGCTGTTTACCTTTAAAAATTGTAGCTCTTGATATAAGAGTATATGATTCAATAAGAAAACCGTCTTTGTACATCAGGTCCTTATTTCCGATGTTGTTATAAGAAATGTCTATGTAGCAATAAATATATAAATTAGGTTCCTATTTTTCTAAATCAAAAAGAGCAAACTAGCTTGCACTTTCCTTATAGAAAGTGCAAGTTAACTTGCGCTTTTCAAAAAGTTTTTCGAAAATTGAAAAATCAATTTCTTTTATTCATAAATAGTAATAATTGTTATTTAAATATAATTTTTGTAAATAACTACGGTTTTTCACCATTACCGAATTTTGTATTACTTCTTATTTTTTTTCAAACAATGCAAGTTAAATTGCCTTTTTTGACAGAAAGTGCAAATTAACTTACATTTTCTATTTTTCAAAAATAGTGACCTAATTTACATATTTATTGCTGTATGAACTTTTCTTATAACAACATAAAAAATAAAGACCTATAGCATTTTTATAAAAAAAAGACATTTTAGAAAGAAAACTTACTTTAATTTCATGGTCTAAAATTATTTAAATAAATATATATAATGGTTATACATTAAATAAGCTAATTAAACAACTAATACTAATTAATAAGGGTGAGCAATCTTTTATTAAAACCAATAAACTAATCAAACCAGTTTATTTCGACAAGTTTGGTTTGGTTTTGAAACTAAATTGGTTTATAATCGGTCCATAAAAAAATTAATTCGGTTATTGTTTAACTAAGTTAATCGAATTATTATTGTATTTTCAAAATTACTATTGATTTAATGATTTTTTCTGTTTAGCGCTCTAAATAAATTTTCTTTAATATATATATATATATTTGTGTGTGTGTATCAAAGTTACTATTAACAAACATAAAATTACTAAACAAGAGAACTTTAATCATGTGTTTATGTTCTAGTTTATAGTATAACAAATATTCCAAACGTAAAATATGAAATATTTTAGTTTGGTTAAACTGGATAACCAACCTAACCAACAAATTTAATTCAGTCGGTCTGGTTTGGTTTCTTTCTTATTAGTTTTAGTGAGGTTTAACTAATTTATCATCGGACCAACTTAACCAACCAAACACTCGCCCCTAATAATTAACTAGAATAACACTTTATATTACTCTTCCATCTTCCTTTATAATTGTAACACCCCTAATTTTAGATAACATTATTTCGGATATTTAATTAGCTAAATTAAATAGAATAACGGTTAAGGTATTGAGATTTATGAAAATATAAAGGGTAGGCCTTGCCTACTTGAGCTAATGAGTTAAATGAAATTTAAAATGAAATAAGTTAGGGAATTAGATAAAGGTAAAATAGGAATGAGGCATTTTCATATACCCTAGACCCTTCACACCATATCATTTCTCACGTTCACCAAACTAAAACCAAATCTAGAGGCCGACCACCATTGAAAAGAGTAAGGGGAAGATAAGGTAAATCAAGAGGAAATGCTAATCAAATTCAATCCAAGAATCAAATCTCAGCACCTTAACACCAAAGCTAAAGGTGAGTAATATGTTACATCTCATATTTTGATATTTTTGGTTTCTAAGCTTAAACCCGAATGATCTTGATAGTGTATTGCCATGTTTTGAATGATGTTTATATATATATATGCTTGTTGATGAATTATGCTTATCCATATTGATTTTATGACATGTTTTGGATTAAAAAACCTATAAGATGACATCCAGATGCCTTGCGAATTTTATATAAGGTCAGAATGATATTTTGGAAATGGGTTTCAAGTTTCATAATTTTTTGAATTATTGTGGAATTAATATTAATTTTCTACTGAAGAAAAAGGTTATTTGGGTTTAAGATTAATTTCGGCAATTATGAATATGTTTTGGGTCTGAAATTTAAAAATGTTAGAAAACATATTAAGGGAGATTTATGTGAATTTTTATACAATTTTCCAAAGTGTTTTAATAGATATATAAAATTATTTAAGGTATGTGAGTAAATGTTTTATATATTTATAAAAGGAGAATGAGCATTTTATAAACAATTTAATTTGTTTAATTCTAAAAATTCGGCAGCGCTTTTAGAAAAGAAAATCAGCAACCAATAATATTTTACAAACAAGGTAGGTTAGTTGAAAAGAATTACTTTTTAAAGTTAAAAATCAGATTTTGTCATACTTTAGCTATTTCGCCACTTTCGACACCTAGGTTTCGATTGAGTACTTCCGCCTCCATCACCATCGAAACCAATGCACATAGTATCAAAGACTTGGTACAGAGTGAATTGGATATAGCAAAAGGTACTAGGTTGAAATAAGGGTTTCGATAGGGTCGAAGCCTTTGATTTGCTTTCTAAAGAAAATGTTCCTACTTTGCTTTCGAAAGGAATGGTTTCGAATAAGATAGCTTTCGACTTGGTAAATGTTTGAAGAAAGAATGCTTTCGAAAGAGGTTGCGCCTTTGTTTTAAGTATATGCTTTCGAAGGGGTCGAAACCCATAACTGTCGCCTTTTACCTTTCGACCCAGTTTGGTTTCGAAAGGATCCCTTGTTTTAAAATTAGAGCTGCTTCTCTAATGCTTTCGAAGGGATAGGTTTCGACACCATCCACTTCTTTTACCTAGGAATTACTTTTGAAAGAGTTGCTTTCAGCTTGGTTGTTATATGACCCTTTTGATATTATGAGATTTAAGCCCAAAGGTTTCGAAATGAATGGTTTCGAAAGGTTTTTCCACATACTTTAACTTGAACCCAACGCTTTTGAAAGGTTTGTTTTAAGTAGTATACTTTAGTGCTTTCGAAAGGTAATAAGTAAAGGTTTCAAAGGGAAGGTTCCCAGTATTTTCGAAAGGTACATGTATATAAGGTTTTGAAGGGGTGATTCCCCAATGTTTTCAAAAGGTTTACCTTAGTGTTTAAATAGAAGGTTTCCAAAGGTTTCGAAAGGCATATTTAAAGAATTTTAAAAGAGGATGTCTAAGGTTTATAAAGCTTTCAAAGAAGATGTTTTCAATGGTTTCGAAAGGCATGTTTGGCCTTTAGGTCTAAGGTTATGAAGTAAAGTAGTTTACTTATATCGACAGGGGTACTTTCATTAGTTTCGAAAGGGGTACTTTCATTAATTTCGAAAGAGGTACTTTCATTGGTTTCGATAGGGGTACTTTAGTTGGTTTCGAATGAGATTGTTTAAAGGTTTTAAACAAAGGTTTCGAATGTTTTCATCAACAATATTTTGAGTAAAGAGTATATCATGGCAATGAGATTTGAGTAAAGAAAATAGTATATTTTCCTTATATAAGTATGATTTAAAGGGTTAAATCATTTTGGAAAGGTTTTCAAGGCAAATTTAAAAGGTAGTTAACCCTAAGAAAAATAACTCAGATATTTGTATACCAGATGGGACTGGTATGGGGTCGCGCCCTGTACATTAGCTATTAGCCCCTAGCTAATTTAGTCCAAAATTCCAATATGTAGGGCTTAGTCACAGGCAAGACTTAAATGATGATTACACACAGAAAGTAATATATATGTACAGAAATAGGTTATTGGTGAGCCCGCAAAACCATTAAGATCAGGTGACCCTTGGAGAAGTAAGTTAATAATAGACCATCCAGAAGTATGTATAACAGTTGTTAGATGATTTATTTAGTTTGCCTGAGTCAGCCAAAGGTTAGTAGTTAGCTAAACAAAACTACATTTTGTTCGGACATCAGGTCCATTTATTACCTGTTTTAAGCATTTTTGATATTTGCTATTTTGATATAATTTGTTTGATTAACTAGTTTGGTTGCAGGATTATGATTTGCAATGGGATTAAAGATGTTTTAATGGGATATTAGTGAGGGGAAACCCTTTCCACTAAGCGGCATGGTCTCACCTAATATCAATAAACTGAGGTGTAACAGTATTATTCACACTAGGCTTTATGTTTGACTCGAAGTTTATGTTTTTCCCCTTAAACTCTCGGGTGTGAATTGAGTAGATTGAGAGTTTGGGTTTTTAGGTTTTAGTAGGTGGACGAATAAAGCTTCCAAAGACGAGCAAGAGCCTGACAAATAACTAATTAGGAGTTGCTGTTTTATTTGTTTTATTCTGCTGTGTTGTATTAAGTCAGATATGACTATATAGTTTCTGGTCAACCAAGGGGGCATCTTCATATGCCGCTCTTGGCATATTTATGTAATAATTATATTTGATGTGAACTTGGGAAACGATAAGGGATTATATAATTTGGATATGAAACGTGTTTTGAAATGTAATCAGAAATGTTGTTTTTGAAATCTTTGATTTTGTTTCATATTCATATGCTTCTGATATTATGGATGCCATTAACATAGTTGTATTTTATCATCGAAAATTAATACTATAGATGACTACAGCATCTGTAGCGCTTAGCTTTGGGCCTCAAGATAGGGGATGTTACAACTTGGTATCAGAGCTTAGGTTTATGAAAAACTTTAAACTAAAATGATTTTTGAAAACATAATCCAAAGGAATTAGAGATAAGATCGAGGTATGGGATAACGCTATAGTAACGTACTTGTATTTGCTATACATAAGTATATGCTTTAGCTCTATTCTCCTATCTCTCTCAGGCTATTCTTCAGTATCTTACGAAACTCGAATGCATATATGGAAGCTAGAAGAGGAAGAGTTAATCTTGGAGGGGAAAGCACCATAACAAATGGAAATGCCATACAAAAAAGGGAAGGAACTAAGGTCAGGCTCAAGCTGAAAATGTGGATGCTGGAGTCTCGCAAGTAGACATGAGAGCTATGTATAAGTTTTTTATGAATATGATGCAAGCTAGAATTGATGCTGGAGTAGTTGGAGGTAATGCTGAAGGAGGAAATCAAGAAGCTCCGGTGGTGAATAACTACGCCATTCTGAGTAGAGACTATGTTCGGCTAGGAGGAAAGTCATTCATCTGTACTAAGGATACAATTGAAGTAGAGAATTGGCTGCTTTATTGCGAAAGGATATTTGCTGATCTAGGGCTCAATGATGAGTAGACGAGAAGACTTGCTTCGAGGCTGCTATAGGGAGCAGCCTTATATTGGTGGAACAGTATCACTGTTGGAGTTAATGAAGAGAGTATGACATGAGCTGAGTTCAGGAGAAGGTTGGAGGAGAGATTCATGTTTGAAATTGCTAAGTCAGCCTTGCTCGGGAAGTTTTTTGAGTTGAAGCAGGGAGATATGACCATGCTTGAGTATGTGACGAGGTATGGCTACGCTTCTATTGACACTGTGATTAAGAGGAATGAAAAGTTCAGTCGTGGGTTGAAGCTTGAGCTTGTTGAGGCCATGTTATCGCATATCAGAGATCCCTATGATGTTGTAGTTGGGATGGCTTTGAGGCATAAAGAAATGCAAGCTTTTCTTGAAAAGAATAAGGCTATGGAAATCCAGGTGGGGCAAGGTCAGAAGAGAAAGTTCTTTCATAAGAAAGAGGCTCAAAAGGGTGGAGACGCAAAGAAGGGAAAGTCGGAGTTTGTCTGCTATAAGTGTGATAAGAAGGGACACAATGCCCATGAGTGCCGGACAGGCAAAGGAAAGAAAGTTGTGGAGAAGAAAGAGGTGAGGTGTTTCAACCGCGATCAAGTTGGGCACTATAAGAACCAGTGTAGGGAGCTTGCTAAGGATGGGGAAGGCAAAGTGTATGCATTGGAACCAGCTACCTCGAGACCAACATCGTAGGAGAAAGGAAATTAGTGTTGGGTGGTACGCTTTTGATTCATGCTATGTCAGTTAGAGTATTGTTTGATATTGGTGCATCGCATTCTTTTATGTCTTATTGTTTGGTAGATAAGCTTAACCTAGAACCATCATACCTAGTTACTTTCTTAAGGGTTGCCAATTCGATAAGAGGGTATGCGACACTTGGGATGAAGTTTGACCACCTAGAGTTTGATTTGTTAGGCATACCTTTGTCTACAGTCTGCATGTGTTTGAATTCATAGGGTTTGGAATTATTCTGGGTATGGATTGGTTAAGTAAATACGATGCTAGGATATTTTGCCATGATAGGAAAATATCACTCAGACACCCTGATTGTAGTGATTGGATTGTATACACTGTAGAGAACCCTAATTTGGAGGTGAATGTTTGTTGGGTGTTGTGGAGGTAGAAGACGATTTGAATCGAGTTTTCGTGGCTAGAGAATTCGCAGATGCCTTCGAGCCCGTGGTAAGATTACCGCCGAAATGAGCTATTGTGTTTTGGATAGATTTGGTGCCTGGAGCAGAACCAGTGAGTAGACTGCCAAGTAGAATGACACCTACTGATATGTGGGAGTTAAAGGTGCAGTTGGTGGATTTGGAAGGTAAGTGTAACGGTCCCATTTTTAAGCCAATTTAAATTAGTAATTAATTTAATTTTTAAAATTAAATTGTAAATTAATTTGTGAATTATCTTGAATTTTTCCAAAATAAATAAGAAATGTGTCTGTTTATATATATATAAAAGGAAAAGTATAAATAAGAAAATATATTACATAATTTATAATAACATAAGGGTTTAAAACATAATTTATAAATTAAATGAAACAAGGGTTTAAAACATAAAAATGAATATCTATGACAAATGGAAGATAATTAAAATTTGCATTTACAAGTCTAACTTAACTTGATTTACAAATAAACAAGGGGCAAAATCATTTTTCTTTTGAAATTGAATTTTATACAAATGAGAATTTGTTAAACCAGGCTTCACTTCTCAATATACTTTCTCTTCATTTCAAAAGTAAAGAAAAGAAATCAAACATAAAAATTTAAAACCTGAAACAATCAGACAAAAGCAATTCAAAGATTCAAAGTAACTTAAGCAAATTCAACAATCAAAGATCAAAGTTCAACTCAATTCCAGATCAAAGAAAACAACTTCAAGTTTTCAGATTGCAACCAAGCAAATCAAACAACAGTTTTTCAAAAGTTTCAAGCTCAAAAGCAAATCAGATTAGGCAATTAAAAACAAAGTTTCAACTGAGTAGATTCAAGTTCATCTCATCATAGCAAAGATCATCTCAGATCAACAATTAAACAAATCCTTTACAATTTCAACCTGAAGTCTAAAGCAAAGCTTCAGATCAATTGAAAGATTCCAGTTTTTAAAACTCAGGCTTCTCCTTTCTTTGCTTTGTCAAATTTCAGGTGAGCAAACCCCTTGACCCTGTTATATATCTTAGTGTTTGGATTTGTACTTGAAGTTATGATGTGAATATGCTTATATGATTATGTAAAAATGCCTGCGTTTTGTATATATATGTAGTTTGTGTGTGTGCATGTCTGTACATGCCTCTGTTTATAGTTTACAAGCATATATTAAGTTCAAAAACTCAAAATCTCACTCCTCAATCTCTTTTAGGATTTGATACCTAAATAAAAATTGGTTGTAAAACTAAAACATCAATTTTAGAAATGGTTTCGAAAATTTATACTAAGTAATCATTTCAAAATATAGAATTTACAGTGATAATTCAAAATAGGTCAGAAATCTATCATTTCAATTTCAGATTTCAATCATAGAAACAGATTCGTGTTGGATAATCATGAATTTTGATAATAAATTTATGATTTTTAAGTTCATAAAAATGGAGGAATATTGAGTTGATCAATATTCGCATTTCCGTCAATTGCCGATGATCAGAGAAGCAATCTTGGTCGGGATTGAGGGTGGAGGTAGCTGGAGATTTGGTGGTCATAGGAAAAATGATCGAATTTTTTTTTCGATCATCAGAGCGATGGCACGGCATCAATTTAGGGTTTAAGGTCGAGTTTGGTCGACGATCGGTTGCGTGGAAATTTCGTCGTCGTGGGGTGATCGGAATAGTTCGCACCAGGGGGAAAAGATTCGTGGGCCGTCGGAGCAGCTTGGGTCATGAACGCGTGGCGTCCGGTGGTCGGATTTATCGTAGTGGAGTGGTTTTTGGTGACTGGGTTCGTTACAAGTTGGGGTGCTCGAGCTTGATTTCGATTTCAAGTTTGAATCAAAGTCTGGGTGGTCGGGATCAATGAAGGAAGCCAACTACAATTTGTTGGCAACGACGATGGTGATGGGAGTGGCTCCGACGCCTCATGCACGTGCATGCGTGAAGGTATGTATCTGGGTTGTTTACGAAGTTGTGAAAGAAGGAAGTGCTCGGGTTGGTCTTAGTGATGTTATCGCGTGGACTCGGAGTAACGATGCAGGGGGGTAACTCGAGATTGGGCTCAAGGAAATTGAATGTTGGCTCGGGTTTTTATATGATAACAAGCTTTTGAAAGAAAAAGAAAAATACAAGTTTTAAAGGGTTTTCAAATTAAGGTGTTGATCAAGTTTTCAGAACAAGTTTCAAGATATATAGATTATAATGCAAATGTTTTTGAAATTAAATTGTTTTGAATAATTATATAATAGGTTAATTATTTGATTTAAATCCCTAAGTGTTTCAAATAATTTTAATGATGCAATCAAGTGAGTGTTTAAGGTAAATGTTTTAATTATTAATTCCGAAGGTTTAATTATTAAGATTTAAATGACAATTAAGTGATTTATTAAGTAAATGATTTATCTTTAATTAAAGGATACTTAATTAATGTAAGTAATTAAAGGATAATCACTTAATATGATTACTTAGAGGATAATCTAATAATTAAGGATTGACTTACTAATTTATTAAGGGTTGATTAATTAATGATAAGTAATTAAATAATATTTACTTAATGAAATTAATAAAGTATAATTACTTAATGTAATTAAATAAAGATTTTTTACTTAATGGATTTAAGGGATAATTACTTTGTGTAATTACAATAAAAAATAATTAATTAATTAAGATTAATTAATGTAAGTAGTTAAAGGTAAGTAATTACTTAAAGATAATTACTTAATTTAAAGTAATTAATTAATGATTAAAGTTGATTAATCAAGTGGTTAAAGGATAATTACCCAATGTAATTAATTTGTGATTTATTAACATAAGTGATTAGGATAATCACTTATTGTAATTAATTAAGGATAATTAATTAAATGGTTAATTAATTAATGTAATTAAGGATAATTTAATAATTAAAGGTTAGTTAATTTATTAATAAATGATTAAAGAATAATTAATCAAAATGGTTTGTAATTAATTAATGTTAATTAACCAGGATTAATAATTTATTCATAGATAATTAATCTGGTTTAAGTTAATTATAATCAGATAATGAATTGATCTTACTTATGGATGATTGAATCGTATTGAATGCCTTGAATTGGTTGATATCCCTAATCTGTAATATTCTGTGATATGATTTGCTTTGAATTGAGCTGTGTGTGTAAATTATTTATCTGTGTTGAATTTACATATTTATCTGTGAATCTGTGAATGAAAGATAAGCGTTATAGGATTATACCGCTTATCAATATTGTTGTGCTTGAATTTGTGATAATTGATGATATTGTACTGTTGTGTAAAACCCCTGGACTACACCACACACACACAAATATGGATTTCACGAGGAAATTGGTTAAGTCATAGATATTTTGAATTTAATATTATTTTATTCAAAATGATAAAATGGTTTCAAAAGTTGAATTTTAAATCCAATTAGTTTGGAAGAAAAATTGAGTTGAATATGAAAAGCTTTGGAAAAGGAAGTTTTGAAATTTGGAATTTAGTTTCAATATAATATATCTTGTTTAAGTTTTAAATTATTTTGGAAACTATGGTTTTAAAAGTGGTGATACAAGTTATATAATATATATATATATATATGGATTTTTCAACCATCTTTAAATTATTTTAAATGTATTATTTTGGAAATTTAAATTTTACCCAAGTTTATACTTTAAAGGCCATAACTTGTGCATATTTGATCGAATTTTTCTAAAACAAAAACTCTTTGTTTTCAAATAATAATAGCTTTTATATCAAGGAAAGAATTTCCGGTTTTGTGAAAGGATTTCAAATTTAAAATGTAAATTGTTTTGAAAGCTATGAATGAATCTTTGTGAAAGATTGGTGAACCTTGGTTTTAAATTTAAAGTGATCTTAAAGGGTGAATCTTTTGTTTAAAAGATTAAAGTGGAAATTTGTTTAAACCATTTTAAAAGGAAGGGTTTGGGAAATATGTTGTGAATTAATTGAGATCCCAATATATCCATATGATTTTAAAATTAGTGCTCATTATTCGGTTTAGCCAGGAGAGGACTTTATGTCATAAAACCCATTCCGAATAATGATACGACGAAATGGATAGCATTTGAAGACGGCGGTGAAGACTGGGTATTTTGGAGAACGAAAGGATTACCTATCGAATGTCTCTGCATTGAGTCGCGCCGGTATAGAGATCTCCATATGTGATGGGGAGTCCGATCGGGATTGTGGATACCCGAATTGCAAGGGCTTTTTTGAAGTGCCTTCGGTTTTGTTCGAACCTGGAACAAACTTGTATGGATGTATGTTTGACATTACACTTTGAGATGTAAAGCTGGTTTCTATCAAATACATTTCTGTTTGGTGGCAGAGAATTATTCTCTTAGCTTAACACCCTTCTCCGAGACATATGAGCTCAGAGGTTATGTAGTTGATGGTTACTAGTAATACATTCCCAATTTGGTAATGTGGCATGCTAAGTGTTGCTGATCATTTGTTGATCGAAGCATGGCTTTTGTGAAAAGCGTAGCTTTGTGGACAAGACTTCGTCGGACCTCACAACCCGGAATGGTTGAAACAGGAAGGATGCGGAAAGGTTGATTTGGGGGTAGCGCCCTCAGGGTATGTCCATTTCCTTCTGGAAAAAGGTAGTATCATGGTATGGAGCCCAGATATTTAACCTATGTGGTTGCTGCAAATTTATTACTTTATGGTTGTTGGTGTTGAGGATCCTCGGATAAAGGTCGGTAACGACCGGGGATGGCATACTCGTGTGTGGAGTTATCTACTTACAGCTTCATTGCACCAGAAGCGTGAGGTAACTCGGCCTTGTGTTGGTAGAGATCCGGTTAGGTTCTCGGGGCGTCCCTCCAGAGGCGTACCCATGTGGCATAGGAAGTTCCTTAGCCTGACCATTTATTGGAAATCCAAAGAAACAATACGTGCCCTGTACGGTTTTAGTTGTATAACCTGCCATGGAATGTGGTGGTAACCTGCTATTGAACATGGTAGCTATAGTAGGCACACTACGAAAAGTGTATGCTGGCTAAGATTAATATTATACTTTTGAAATGTTTTCCGTACTATGCACTAATAATAATATCAAAAGGAATTTTGCGTATCAAGCATGTTTGACTATCATAAGGAGAAATCTCCTCCAATTGTGCGCTTGCATTATGTGTGTGCGGGGGGCCTTATGGTAGTTTCATTTTCCAAAAGCATAGCGAAGTTCTTTTTAACTTCTTTTGTTCAAGATAGACTAATTTCGTTTGCTCATACCAGTCCCATGACTGACCTGGAGTTTATTATTCCCTTTCTAAACTCTGGGTGCCCATAATTTTCCACACGGGCAGCCTAGAATCAGGTTATCAGATAGTCAAATAGTAGATGTAGCTTTTGGAAATCTTTGGAGTCTTTGGTTTGGCGATCGCATTGAGCTACCTAGTTTGCTTCATTCAGCATGATTGGGGATTCGAGCTATCTTTGGTTTGGAGTTTTGGAGTTGGAGTTGCAGTATGGTGTTGGATTCTTTTGGAGACTTTATTGGTGCTATCTTTCCGCTGCTGTTGCCATTGTTCTTCAGCTGTTGTATATCTTTTTGCTCTGATGTTGATATTCATTTGTATCTGATTGTTGTCATCAATTGTTGTGTATCAATGATATTATTCATTCTTTTTCCGCTGTGTTGTTTACTTAATGTGTTATAATCTCCATCTAAACTGGAGTTCGACATTTGAATCTCCGGCATTCGAATACAAGTGAGGTATTTGATGTCGATTTTCAAATACTGGATTTCAGGCCGTGACAGTAAGAATTTTATTAGACCATGCAGTTTTCCTTGAGGAGCAGCCGTAGTGTTTACTAAGAAGCCTCACGGGTCGTTAAGGTTATGTATCGATTATCGTAATTCGAATGAGAAGACAATAACTAATCGATATCCGTTGCCTAGAATTGAAGAATTGTTCGATCAATTGAGTGGGGTAGAGGTTTTTTCGTAGTTGGATTTAGCGACAAGGTTCCATTAGCTTAGAGTGGCAGAGGGTAGTATTCCTTTGACGGCGTTTAGAACCAGATATGGATCGTACGAATGGTTAGTGATGCCGTTCGAACTAACTAATACGCCAGCATTCTTTGTGGATTTGATGAACCGAGTTTTCCGAGAGCACTTGGATATGTTTGTGTTGGTATTCATTGATGATATTTTGATACTCTAGAGATGAAAGAGAGCATGAAATTCATCTTAGAGTAGTACTTAGACGCTGAGGCAACATAAGCTAAAAGCGAAGTTTTCGAAGTGTCATTTATGGAAGAAGGAAGTGAAGTTTCTTGGTCATGTAGTCTTAGAGAAAGGGTTGTATGTAGATCTGACTAAGATCGAGGCGGTGAATAATTGGATGAGACCCGAGACAGTGACCGAGATATAGAGTTTCCTTGGATTAGCTGGGTATTATTGGAGATTCATTAAGGACTTTCCGTGGATAGCAACACCGATGACCAAGCTAACAAGGAAGGATGTGAAGTTTGTGTGGACTGATAAGTCCGAGGAAGCATTCCAGAGATTGAAACACTTATTGCCTCATGCACCTGTGTTGGTAGTTCCAAAAGGGAATCGGGATTTGGTAGTTTAAGTGGATGCATGTGGAACTGGATTAGGAGCTATGTTAATGCAGAGGGGTAAAGTGATTGTCTATGCATCTCGACAGCTTAGATCGCATGAGGTTAGATATCCAACGCATGATTTGGAATTGGCTGCGGTAATTTTTACGTTGAAGGTGTGGAGGCACTATCTTTTAGGAGAAAGATTTGAGTTGTATATGTATCATAAGTCGATGAAGTATTTATTCTCTCAGAAAGAATTGATTATGAGGTAGCGAAGTTGGTTAGAGTTTTTAGCTGCTTATGATTTTGGTATTGAGTACACGCCAGGGATAGGCAACAAGGTTGCAGATGCACTTAGCAGAAGCATTGGAATGCAGTGTTGGCGATGATAACTTAGTGGAAAGATTTAGAAGCGCTGACGACCTGCAGGGTACAGTGGAGATCTCAGAGTGGGTCTAGTATAGAAACGGTTGTGTTTTCATGTTTAGAAGTTCGACCGATGATGATCGAAAAGATTGCTTCTGAAAAAAAATAAGGACTCGGTGTTAGTCGAACGGATCAGAAAGTTAAGAGAGGGAACTAAGAGCGATGACTTGAAAGATTTCAGTCTTGACCTGAATGGGTAGTTAAGGAAGAATGGAAAATTAGGTGTTCCGAATGTGGGAAGCATTAGGAAAGAAGTCCTCGAGGTATGCCATAATTCGAAGTTCACTATTCACCCGGGAGGAACCAAGATGTATCAGGACATGAAGATGAGTTTCTTCTGGGAAGGTATGGAGAGGGATATAGGCTTATGGGTGAAGCAGTGTTTGAATTGTCAACAGGTAAAAGCCGAACATTAGAAACCAAGTGGGTTACTTTAGCCATTAGATGTCCCAATTTGGAAGTGGGATTCCATTTCTATGGATTTTATTGATGGGCTGCAATGGTCAAATAGGGAAAATGAAAGTATATGGGTTATAGTGGATAGGTTGACCAAGAGTGCCCATTTCATTTCAGTTAAGTAAACCAGGACGACACCTATTTTGGATAAGTTATTTATGAAGAATGTAGTTAGACTACATGAGATTCCTTGTAGTATTGTAAGCAATAGAGATTCCTTATTCACTAGCAAGTTCTAGAAGAGTCTACATGAGATTTTAGGTACCAAGCTCAAGATGAGTACCACTTATCGTCCACGGACAGATGGACAAACGGAAAGGGTTAATGAAGTCTTCGAAGACTTATTACGAGCTTGTGTGCTAGATTTTGGGGGATCATGGGAAGACCATCTACACTTAGTCGAGTTTTCGTATAACAACAGTTATCAGGCTAGTAAAGGGATGGCACCGTTTGAAGCTTTGTATGGAAGGCCATGCGAATCTCCCATGTGCTAGTTAGAGACCGGGGATAGGTTAGTTATTAGTCTAGATTTAGTAAGAGAAGCTGCATAAAAGATTGAGGTCATTTGAGATAGAATGAAGGAAGCTAAATCTAGGCAGAAGAGCTATGCCGACAGAAGACGAAATGACTTGGAGTTCTCTAGAGATCAGGTTTTCGTTAAGGTATCACCGATAAATTAAGAAGTGATCAGGTTTGGGAAATCGGGAAAGTTGGCACCGATATTCGTTGGACCCTTTCCTATTATAGAGAGGATCAGGAAACTCACATATAGAGTAGAGTTACCGAGTAGTTTGGCAGAAGTCCATGATGTTTTTCAAGTTTCTCGTCTAAGGAAGTGTATTCGAGATCCAGGAAATACTATAGCACCAACTTATTAGATGATTTAGTAATGGAGCCGAATTTGACTATAGTTAGAAAGCCAGTTGGTATAGTCGCGAGAGATGAGAAGAAGTTAAGGAACAAGATAGTCAGATTAGTCCGAGTCCAGTAGAGCGATGATAAGAGAGATTGTACTTGGGAAACTGAGAGCAGGATTCATGGTACTTATCCTAGCTTGTTTCATGGTATGTTATACCTTTTTGATTGATTTTGATGAGTAACTTATCGTAAATTCAAGGACGAAATTATTTAAGGAGGGGAGTATGTAACACCCCTAATTTTAGATAACATTATTCAGGAGATTTAGTTAGCTAAATTAAATAGAATAATGGTTAAGGGATTGAGATTTGTGAAAATATAAAGGGTAAGTCGTGCCTAGTGAACTAATCAGTTAAATGAAATTTAAAATGAAATAAGTTAGGGAATTAGATAAGGGTAAAATAAGGATGAGGCATATCCATATACCCTAAACCCTTCATACCATATCATTTCTCACATTCACAAACTAAAACCAAATCTAAAGGCTGGCCACCATTGAAATGAGTAAGGGGAAGATAAGCTAAATCAAGAGGAAAAGCTAATCAAATTTAATCCAAGGATCAAATCTCAACACCTTAACACCAAAGCTAAAGGTGAGTAATATGTTACATCTCATATTTTGATATTTTCGGTTTCTAAGGTTAGACCTTAATGATTTTGCAAGTGTATTGCCATTTTTTGAATGATATATATATATATATATATGCTTGTTGATGAATTATGCTTATCCATATTGATTTTATGATATGTTTTGGATTGAAAAACCTATAAGATGACATCCAAATGCCTTGCGAATTTTATATAAGGTCAGAAATGATATTTTGGAAATGGGTTTCAAGTTTCATAATTTTTTGAATTATTGTGGGATAAATATTAATTTTGTACTGAATAAAAATGTTATTTGGGTTTAAGATTAATTTCAGCAATTATGAATATGTTTTGGGTCTAAAATTTAAAAAAGTTAGAAAACATATTATGAGAGGTTTATGTGAATTTTTATATAATTTTCCTAAGTGTTTTAATAAATATATAAAATTATTTAAGGTATGGGACGTAAATGTTTATATATTTATAAAAGGAGAATGGGCATTTTGTAAATAATTTAATTTGTTTAATTTTGAAATTTTGGCAGTGCTTTTAGAAAAGAAAATTAGCAACCAATAATATTTTGACAAACAAGGCAGGTTAGTTGAAAAGAATTACCTTTTAAAGTTAAAAAATCAGATTTTGTCATACTTTAGCTGTTTCGCCACTTTCGGCACCTAGGTTTCGATTGAGTACTTCCACTTCCATCACCATCGAAACCAATGCACATAGTATCAAAGACTTGGTACAGAGTGAATTGGATATAGGCGAAAGGTATTTGGTTGAAATAAGGGGTCTCGATGGGGTCGAAGCATTTGATTTGCTTTCTAAAGAAAATGTGCCTACTTTTTTTCGAAAGGAATGATTTCGAATAAGATAGCTTTTGACTTGGTCAATGTTTGAAGAAAGAATGCCTTCGAATGAGGTTGTGCCTTCGTTTTAAGTATATGCTTTCGAAGGGGTCGAAACCCCAAACTACGGCCTTTTACCTTTCGACCCAGTTTGGTTTCTAAAGGATCTCTTATTTTAAAATTAAAGCCGCTTTTCCAATGATTTCGAAGGGATAGGTTTCAACACCATCCACTTATTTTACTTAGAACTTACTTTCGAAAGAGTTGCTTTCAGCTTGGTTATTTTATGACCCTTTTGATATTATGAGAGTTAAACCCAAAGGTTTCGAAAGGAATGGTTTCGAAAGGTTTTTCCACATATTTTAACTTGAACCCAATGCTTTCAAAAGGTTTGTTTTAAGTAGTATACTTTAGTGCTTTCGAAAGGTAATAAGTAAAGGTTTCGAAGGGAAGGTTCCCAGTATTTTCGAAAGGTATAAGTATATAAGGTTTCAAAGGGGTGATCCAGTGTTTCCGAAAGGTTTACCTTAGTGTTTAAATGGAAGGTTTCCAAAGGTTTCGAAAGGCATATTTAAAGAATTTTAAAAGAGGATGTCTAAGGTTTACAAAGCTTCTGAAGAAGTTGTTTTCAATGGTTTTGAAAGGCATGTTTGGCCTTTAGACCTCAGGTTATAAAGTAAAGTAGTTTACTTATATTGAAAGGGGTACTTTCATTGGTTTCGAAAGGGGTACTTTCGTTGGTTTCGAATGAGATTGTTTAAAGGTTTTAAGCAAAGGTTTCGAATGTTTTCATCAACAATATTTTGAGTAAAGCATATATCACAACAATGAGATTTGATTAAAGTAAATAGTATATTTTCCTTGTATAAGTATGATTTAAAGGGTTAAATCATTTTGAGAAGGTTTTCAAGGAAAATTTAAAGGATAGTTAACCCTAAGAAAAATGACTCAGATATTTGTATACTAGACGAGACTGGTATATGGCTGCGTCCTATACATTAGCTATTAGCCCCTAGCTAATTTAGTCCAAAATTCCAGTGTGTAGGGCTTAGTCACAGACTCACAGGTAAAACTTAAATGATGGTTACATGCGGAAAGGAATATATATGTACAGAGATAGGTTATTGGTGAGTCCGCAAAACCACTAGGATCATGTGACCCTTGGAGAAGTAAATTAAGGACTGATTATCCAAAAGTATGTCTAACAATTGTTAGATGATTTATTTAGTTTGTCTGGTAGGCCTGAGTCAGCCAAACGTTAGTAGTTAGCCAAACAAAAATACATTTTGTTCGGACAACTGGTCCATTTATTACCTGTTTTGAGCATGTATGATATTTTCTATTTTGATATAATCAGTTTGATTAACCAGTTTGGTTGCAGGATTATGATTTGCAAAAAGTTGTTTTAAAGGGATATTAGTGAGGGGAAACCTGTTCCGCTAAGCGACGTGGTCTCACTTAATATCAGTAAACTGAGATGTAATAGAATTATTCGCACTAGGCTTTATATCTGACTCGAAGTTATGATTTTCCCCTTAAACTCCCGGGTGCTCAAAATTAATTTGAGTAGATTGAGAGTTTAGGTTTTCAGGTTTTAGTAGGTGGACGAGCAAAGCTTTTGGAAACGAGCATGAGGTTGACGGATAGCTAACTAGGAGTTGATGTTTTATTTGTTTTATTCCGCTGTGTTGTATTAAGTCAGATATGACTATATAGTACTCTGATCAACCAAGGGGGCATCTTCATATATCGCTCTTGGCGTATTTATGTACTAATTATATTTGATATGAACTTGGGAAATGATACGGGATTGTGTAATTTGGATATGAAACATGTTTTGAAATGTAATCAAAAATGTTGTTTTTGAAATCTGTGATTTTGTTTTGTATTCATGTGCTTCTGATATTATGGATACCATTATCATTGTCATATTTTGTCATCAGAAGTTAATACTGTAGATGACTGCAGCATCTATAACACTTAGCTTTGGGCCACAAGATAGGGGATGTTACAATAATAGTTAAAATATTTCTTTGTCAAGCATTAATGTTGAATTCGGGGAATCACAACATCACAACTGTGAGACTCCTATAAGTGACAATAATCAACAATAATATTCAAATAATTCAAATATTAATTATCTATTATGTGCTAACTTTGCTGATAGTATAACAGTTTGGCATGGTTTCGGTTGCTTATAGGAAAATTAGTATAAAATTGTATTTTATAATTTGTAAAGCACACATTGTTAAGCAATGATATAACATGTTTGACAATCTCTTCATCAACACTATGTCACGATGGCAGAATTTGGCTAATTGTCAAAGCTTTATTTACACCTATCTTTAATTGCAAAGTTCAAATTACGAATAGCTTAGTTCAATCCAGTAACGCTTTATTGATAACCCGTATTACTCTACCTATAGATCTTATGACTTCACATCACCTTTGGATTATCATGATACTAACCTGTAGGATCGAAGAAGAAGAATCCTCTTTACGGTAGTGCTTCAATTCATGTACTTCAATGCATGCTCAAAAGCAGATGTAACAAAAGCTATATATGTAATTATACTAAAACCCAAATATGGTTTATGCATGCAAGTTCCATGATATCCACATGTTAGGGGATTTCAGCATATCACATGTGAGTTTCTGTATTTAACTCGCTTAACGAGTCTATACTGCAATTGTCTCCACAATCATAAATATGCAAATACTGATGCATCCAGTAGTTATGAGTAATTTACTATCCATTTATGGACAATGTTATAGACACTAGTCTTTCCAATATATCGATATTCCATTTTCGAAGCACCAAGCAACTAGGAACACTTAAGGATAAGTGTTATTAGTTCGACTCTATACTTATATGACAAATTCTTTTGAAACTATAATAGATTAAACACTCCACCATGTGGAGTTCTATTTGTATGATTAACACGATTAAGGCAGCAATCAAGTATATGCATGATAGAAACAAAACCTAAGGCATATATCATGTCGAAAAAGATTAATCACTAAAGTCAAATTAAATAATAAAATTACATAATTTCCTCAATGGCACAATCCTAACTCTATGCTAAAAAATATCTACAATATTTGAAAAGACAACCAAAAAAGGAATTTAGCACAAACAAAAATTATATATGGTATTTATAGACACATAAAAAACATATGATAAAGTGTCATGAGTCATAATTATTGGATGGATGGTAAAAAAATATCAGCAAATGTAATAAATAATTTAAGGTAAATATGAAAATTGTAAGAAGAAAATACAATCTACATGTTGAGAGATTAGTGAGTTCTGGTTATTAGTAAGGCTATATCAAGGGTTGGTCCTAAATCCTTTTGTAACGACCCGTATTTTTAACTATTTTAAATTATTAAATTTAATATAATTTTTGAATAAAAATGGTTAAAAATTAAAATTAAATGATTTATAAATGTAATTTATTGAATATGAATTTAAATAAAATTTTGAATAGCAAAATTTAATATGAGAAAAGGTTATAACTTATATTAGAAATTAAATTGAATAATATTAAATTGTAAGTAATTGATAACAGAAATTGAAATGATCAACGTTAAGAAAAATAAGAGTCGAATGAACGTTGATTTAAAAGTAAAAGCATAATTGTATTTATATGAAATTATATATGTATGGAATTGAATAATAAATGTTGACTTACGTAGGTAAAAATAAATGATTGTTGATAACTAAAGTCATTTGAAATTTTAATATTGAAATCTTCGTAATTAAATCATTCCAAGGGCTTTGATTTATGAAGTGTAATCTTTGTATTTTTTGTAAGAACTTTTGTTGTTCTATATTTGAACGAATATTTTATTTTAAAAGTGAATTTGTTTATGTATTTAAATGTAAGAGCATTGGTTGTGAAAATTATGAATAAACATTTTAATTTACAAAATGGTTAAAGAAAAAAAATTGAATTTAAAATATTTAGTTGATTTTGAATATTGAAAGGTTAATTTCATAAGTTAAATAACTTATATGTCAAATATAGTTATTTATTTGACAATTTAATTGTTATATTTAATATTGGAATTATTTAAATAATTGAATCCTGCATTTAATACGAATGGAAATGATTTCAATAGTTGATTTAAATTTTATTTAAACAAGAATGAAAATTGTTTACTTTCAAAATTGAATATAAAGGTGAATAAATTCATTGTGGAAATAACTCGTTTTAATTAATGTGTAAAAATAGTCTTTTTGGGCATTGTCTCGGATTTCGACAAAACTAGTTGCTTCGAATCCGTAATAGTAAGTTATTATAGGATTTAAAGTTTCGTAGCGATCAGACTTATCATTTGGCTGTGCGAGCTTGAAACGTGTAGAATTTATTTTTAAAATTTTATTTAATTAAATCGTTCGATTTTGAAATGCTATCTTCTGAATATAATGGAATTAGCTCCCAATATATGTTCCATTGTGTTCGAAATATGGGTATTTGGCTAGGAACGCTAGTGGGCACGTCTCAATTGGGGTTCGTGAATTGATGTGAGCATTAAAGAAAGTAAACTCTATATAACATCGTCTCCTTCTCCTTCTCTTTTATCACAGCCGACACCAAACCCTTCAATCCAATGTTCCACATTGATCGGAGCCACTTAAGGCATTTTCAGGCCTCGACCCTAACTGGAAAGTTGTTCATCTTAGTGAGATGAGTGTTCTGACCGGTTGAGATTTGGAACAGAGACTCGAGTCGTCATAGATCTGGGTTAGAATGCCACAACATCAACCACGTTTATCTCCGTCAATGTCGATCTGTAGGTGAGGGCACCTAAAAGGAAAGTGTAGAGGATGTCAACAGCAACCTACGGTCGAAATTTCGTGGCCAATAGCGAACTATTGCGGCGGCAAATCGGTGATGAAGTTTGGGCATTTATGGGTTCTTGGGTTCGATAAGGACGGAGGCGAACTAGGGGGTTTGGTTAACGGCGAGATGGAGCTGAAGGTCAGGGCAGGCATAGGTGGCTGTGTAGTGGTCGGAGGCCATAACGGCGATGGCAGGTGGAGCATCGATCGGCGAGGTGTGGATGGGTTCGTGTACGTGAGCGGGAACGAAGAGGGGAAAGGGTAAAAATAAATTATTTTTAAGATTATGTTAATTATTAACTTAATTATGTTTTAATTATATTCATATATTTAAAAATCCATAACTTTTTCATGCGAGGTCCGATTCAAACGAAACAAGTTGCATTAGGTTCGTATCAACGAGGACTACGACATGGAGTTGAATTAAAGATTATTTGACACTGAAAAATTTTCTGTTCAGATAAAAGGTGTGTTTTAAACACTCACGAAGTACTAAAATTTCTTATGATTAGCTAAATCGAAATCATGGAATGATTTATACTTTTTGATTGAATTGGTTGAATTTGAATTGATTGACAGTTAGAACCGACATTTAAATTTTATTGATAAATTCGATATTAAAATTGATAGCGTAAATCGATAGTTAAAATTTATAGGAATTCGACTGGTAAATGGATAGTTGAAATTGATGATAAATGTGACATTTAAATTTGATAGGAAAAATTTGACATATTATGCACTTATTAGATCGACATCTAAATTTGATATTTAAATCGATATTGGATTGCATATCATCTTTAGTTAAACACCCTGACACTGATTTTTATTTATTGATTATTATGTGATATGGTTGAATTAGTTGATTTGGATGTTAGCACATATTGTTATGGATGATATTGTTGATTTAATGTATGTTGCTAGTGGTTTTGATATTTCTGTATTATCATGCCGTTATTACTACTATTAATATTATTGATAACCTGGACATTTAAATTTGATATGGATGTTGAATATCCTATATGATATGTGAATTTTGATGCTTAGTTGACTGCTTTGGCAGAATTGTGATTTTTTGTGATTCTATCACCGTTTGGAGAAAATTGAGTTTTATTCATTGAAGTTTAAAAGGCTCTAAAATCTAACCTTAGAAAGTTATATATTATAAAGAATTAAATTTTGTGAGTCAAATTAAATTAAATTTCTGAAATTAACTTGAATTTCATTTATAAAATTTATATTCTAATTTTTATAATAATATATATTTTTATTAAAAGAGCAATAAACGGGCTTGCAAGTTTTTCTATAACTTTAATAAATAAAAAGGAAATGTTATAAGAATGTCGATGTTTGAAATCCAACCATTAATTGATTTTGATACTTGATACGTTTGAATTGTATTATTTTAAAATTCGAGCTTTGGAAATTATTGGAATTAAAATTTGTTAAAAGAGTTCGTGTAAAGAATTCAATTTGAAATTTTGAAGTTATAATCGATATTTGATTTGAGTTATGGAAATTAAATTATTTTTAAGATTTAAATCTTAAAATTCGAGCACTGAAGTTAAATTGATTTAAGTGATTTAAATCGGCATATTGAGATTAGAATCGAATTTATATAAACTGAAATGGTTTTGAAATGAGATTTGAATTAAAACTCGAGCCTCTAAATTAAATCGTTTGAATCGAAATTGAAATTGACTTAAATTGAAATAGAAATTGAAATTGACTTGAATTGAAATCAAAACTGAAAGTCACTTAAATTGAAATTTAATTTGAAAGGAATTGGATTGAAACATTGGAAATTCAATTCATTTGTTTGGAAGATTGATCTGAATTCAGATTTGTTGGAAATGGAAAGAAATAGTTCATTTTGAAACTATATTTCTCTTGATTTTGATTTGACTTACATGAGGATTTTTAGTCCTAACTCCAGTGTTTTTTTTTTCATTTCGCTCGGGTCAGACCGAGTTTTCAGTTATCGAAGACAGTTATTCTGGAGGACAAAGACAATGATTCGGTATATCATATCTGTATTTATTCCACTGCACTATTTCATTCTGTCTATTAAAATTGTATAACTCTGATAATGTTGTATAACCATGATGTATGTGGTAAATTGAATTGAGTATATATTGTTAAACACCTTCATGAATTGTTTATGTAATTTTTATATTTTATCGTTCCGCTGCGAGATTCTGTTGTTGTCTTCTTCCTTTCTTATTTTTTCTTAATTAACACCATTGATAATCTATGTTCCGGATTGTTTAAGTCGGACATGTGTGGATTATTATCGATTTAAACCTTCCAAAATGTGGGTCGTCACAGTTGGTATCAGAGCTTTGGTTTAGCGTATACCTAAACCTGTAGGATAAGCTCATTGACCGTATATACGTATATGAGAGAGCATATTTGTTAGTGATATAAAATATTTTGAAATTGACAAATGAAATGATTTTAACTTGGATTATATATAGAATACAAAAGAATGAATTCTATAAACTAATAAAATTATTCGTGGCTGTTGGTGATGAATGGATGTTATTTCTCTGTCGATTGATTGTTTGATTAATATGGATGTACATAATAACACTTATTGATTGATGAGTCGGCCTCGGCCAGTTCATGAGCATTGACTATTGGCTGTTGATTTGAGCATATGACTATGGTTGAAAATGTATGTTTTGAAATATATTTAACCAATTGAGAAACTGCATGTTTTAACATGGATTTTAAAGTGAATATTTATCTAAATTCCTGTATCCTTTTAAAGAGTAACGAATACCATTTGAAAGTGATATATGAAATATGGTTTATTTAGATATGGTTAATAAATAAATAAAAGTTATTCAAACTAGAAATTAAGAGTTTGAATTCCGAGAGTTTTGAAATTGGGTTATAAAATTCTGGAAATATAAAATAACATAATTTGAAATTATTTTCCGAATAGAATTGTTATGAATGATTTCAAAGTGATTTCAAAAGGGGATTTTCAAAAGGTTTAAAAGAAATGGAAGTCCGGAACTCACTTCTATCACTGGGAAATAATTTCGGTGATGACTGTAGCATCATCGACATTCATTTTCGAGTTTCAAAGTGGAGGAGGCCACTTTAGTAGCTTTGCTACTCAATTGTTTAATGAAAATGATTTGATTCAAATCCCTGAAGTATGATTTGATATTCGAAAGAAATATGAATATATATATATATATATATATATATATATATATTTCAAACGATTTGAAATAAAACCCGGTGTTCGGTTCTTGAATTTTGGATTGAATTATATTATGAACATATGTATCCTATGCACTAGGATTGATTGATTGATTGTGCATCTTGTTGAGATAATTGATTGCTGATTCCCGATTTTGAATTGGAATTTGATTTTTCCGACTATTCTGAATAGTCGAACACTTCCTAATTGAGAATTAATTTTCAAAGCTAAGTATTTTGGAAAGTATATAAAGTTTAGTTTGGAAAATTTTAAAATAAAGACAAATGTAAGTTGAAATGTTTTTTTAAAAAGCTAAATATATTGATAAGTAAATTGTATATTTGAATTATACAAGTATGAAATTAGTTTTGAGATGTTTTAAATGGAAGAAGTTCAAGAAATGTTTTCAAACGTAGTAAATGTCTTATAAAAACTTATTTATTTGCAAAATGACTTTTAAAAGCAAATTTGATCATGTATGAATATGAAATTTAGTTTTGGAGGTTTATAATAATTTTTTTTCAAGAAATGTTTATAAACTTAGTAAAAGTTTTATAAAGTTATTTATGCATAAAATGATTGTGGAAAATATTTGATTTCTGAAAAGAAAATCTTGATTTATAAATTTGATATAAATGGTAAACCGAAGTTGTGAAAAACTATTGATTTGAAATTTGGGAAATTATGAATTTGAATGATATGTGATTTGAAGAAAAATGATTGTTGAGATCGTATATATACTTGAAACTGAACTGATATATGAAAATGATTGATTTCGAAGACCTTTGGCTCTGTAAAAATATTCGATTTGAAAGTTTTTGATTCTTATATGAAAATGGCTTGTATAAGTATGAAGTTACTTCGAAAATTATTGATTTTGAAAGGTATTCGATATGAAAGCGATAATCTTATATATAACGGAATTTATATAAGAATGATATGATATATTCGAGACTATTGATTTTGGAAGGTACTTGATTTCGAAATGAAATCTTATATATAATGGAATTTATATAAGTGTGATATTTGAAGTTGTGATTTGGAAAGGGTACTATATATAGTATGATATATTTCGAAGTAAAAGATATGGGAAGTACCCTCCATGGTTTTCGATAATCCACTTGGTGGATTCATTCTATTGTTTGATTTCGGTCGTCCGGACATAAACTCATGAGTTCCTTCAAATTCCATAGCATAATTCGAGGGCATGATGCCTGCAGTCTACTTATGATTTCGCTATGATAGCGACGTAACCATTATGTAGCTACGATCTATGGTCGGTGTATTTGGCGTAATTCGAGGTGGTAGAGATTGCCTATAGTTTACTATGTTTTCGCTGGGATAACGACATAACCATGGGGTGTAACCACTAAGTAAACTGCGATCCACCTGGCATAATTCAAGGGGAAGCAATTGCCTATAGTCTACTATGTTTTCTCTGAGATAGAGATGAAACCATTGGGCGTAACTGCTAAGTAGACTACAATCCATGGGCGATTTGATTTTGATTTGCATGGCGTAATTCGTGGGGTAGAGATTACCCAAAGTTACAAATGTTTCCTCTAGGATAGAAGGGTAACCATTGTGTAACTGTGATCCATGGTTGGTTTTCGAGTGGTACTTTGCGTATCTGTTTTTAAAATTTTTTCAAGTATTTTCACTGGGTGCTGAAACGGATCTACTAAGTACTTAGAGATTTCTAGTCTTACATCTGATTAACGTATTACTAGATTCTGTAAGAACGAGGATAAAACTTGTTGAAACGTCGAGTTATCAAAACTATTTTTGATATTAAAGTATTTTGTGATAAAAGAATTTTTAACAAAGAAAATTTCAAACATTTGAGAATTGAATATAGAAACCACTTGAATTATCTATTGGTGTAATTAAGAAACCAACGGAATAAATACATAAGTTGTATATGAACCATTCTATTTGCATTTACAGTTTTGGTTCAGATTTGAATACACGATTTTAAGGTAATTCACACCTGCCCGATTTGGGACTGTTCGCTCGATTCTCGACGACGAACACTGATACAGATTTTTGATCTGAATCTGAAGTTCTCTATCATAGTTTATTACTATGTAAAGAGGATGGAAGTTTCTAATCAAGAAGTGGGATTAGAGTCTGCACTAGAGTAGTCGGGTTACCAATACTACTTCGGAAAACAAAATTGCATATTTAAATAAGAGATCAAAATTGTTATATGTACGAATGGCATATATATATATTGTACAGATTTTAATAAAATGATTGTATGCTATGATTGCTAGCTATAATTGTTTCTTGCTTAGGATTGCTAGGTTGTTTTGGTTGCATGTAGTTTTACATTTCATTATAAATGTGAATTGGTTGCTTGTGTGTTAAACATAGTGAAATAAATCGAAATTGAATAAAGTTGAATGTGAATGAAATAGATATGATTTAATTGGATGAATATTATTTGTTGGATGATTTCTTTAGTTGCAAATTATTGTTATAACCATTTTAGTTGCATATGATTGTTATATTGTGTATTGATGATTATGCTTATGGTTTGGATTTAAAATTCATTATATATGGTTCAATTTAAACCCGTGCATGGTTCTATATCTTATTTAAAGTAACTAATATTAAAATTGAGTTGAGATAGGTACATTGAAGACCATTCGGACGTATATGTGTTTTGGCTTGCTTTTGCTTGCTTTAATATGAGCGAACTCGCTCATATTAATAATAATAAGGTACATATCTCGGATTACATACCGTACTTTTATATTTTTCTCTAAGGAATGCCTCGTCATTGAGATGAGATGTATATTTGATATATATTTGGGTTATATATTATGTAAAAAATTTCCCCATCGAGCTGCGTAAAGGAGACGCTGTCGAAATTTTCTGTAAATCCGGGCGTTAGAAAAATTTTGAGATTTTAAAATTTTATAACTTGTTGTACAAATAAGCGAATATCAGAGTGGCCTAGTAGAAGCGTGGTAATGGTTTTGCAAAATAGATTTTATGTTTTATATGTTGATTATTTTGGGTAAGATACATCAAATGTTAGATTCCTTACTTAACCCCTTTTCGAGGACGAAAAGTTTTGAATGGGGGAGATTGTAACGACTCGTATTTCTAACTATTTTAAATTATTAAATTTAATATAATTTTTAAATAAAAATGGTTAAAAATTAAAATTAAATGATTTATTTATGTAATTTATTGAATATGAATTTAGATAAAATTTTGAATAGCAAAATTTAATATGAGAAAAGGTGATAACTTATATTAGAAATTAAATTGAATAATATTAAAATGTAAGTAATTGTTAACAGAAATTGAATTAATCAATGTTAAGTAAAATAAGAGTCGAATGAATGTTCATTTAAAAGTAAAGTATAATTGTATTTATATAAAATTCTATGTATGGAATTGAATAATAAATGTTGATTTACTTAGGTAAAAATAAAATGATTATTGATAACTAAAGTCATTTGAAATTCTAATATTAGAAATCTTTGTAATTGAATCATTCCAAGGGCTTTGATTTATGAAGTGTAATCTTTGTATTCAGTGTAAGAACTTTTGTTGTTCTATATTTGAACGAACATTTTATTTTAAAAGTGAATTTGTTTATGAATTTAAATGTAAAGCATTGGTTCTAAAAATTTTGAACAAACATTTTAATTTACAAAATGGTTTAAGAAAAAAAATTGAATTTAAAATATTTGGTTGATTTTGAATATTGAAAGGTTAATTTCATAAGTTAAATAACTTATATTTCAAATATAGTGATTTATTTGATAATTTAATTGTTATATATAATATTGGAATTATTTAAATAATTGAATCCTGCATTTAATATGAAAGGAAATGATTTCAATAGTTGATTTAAATTTTATTTAAATAAGAATGAAGATTGCTTACTTTTAAAATTGAATTTAAAGGCGAATAAATTCATTTTGGAAATAGATCGTTTTAATTAACCTGTAAAATAGTCTTTTGGGCACTGTCTCGGATTTTGATGATACTAGTTTTATCGGATCTGTAATAGTAAGTTATTATAGGATTTCAAGTTTCGTAGCGATCAGACTTATTGTTTGGCCGTGCGAGCTTGAAACGCGTAGAATTTATTTTTAGAATTTTATTTAATTAAATCGTTCGATGTTGAAATGCTATCTTTTGAATAAGATGGAATTGGCTCCCAATATATGTTCCATTGTGTTCGGAATATGGGTATTTGGCTAGGAACGCTAGTGGGCACGTCTCGATTGGGGTCCGTGAATTAATGTGAGTAGTAAAGGAAGTAAACTCTATATAACGTCGTCTCCTTCTCCTTCTCTTTTATCACAGTCGACACCCAAACCATTTAATCCAACGTTCCACGTTGATCGGAGCCACTCGAGGCATTTTCTAGCCTCGACCCCAACTGGAAAGTTGTTCGTCTTGGTGAGATGAGTGTTCTGACCGGTCGAGATGTCGAATGGAGACTCGAGGCATCGTAGATCTGACTTTGAATGCCGCGACTTCAACCACGTTTATCTCCATCAACGTCAATCTATAGATGAGGGCACCTAAAGGGAAAGTGTAGAGGGGGTCGAGGGAAACCTACGGCCGAAATTTCATGGCCAATGGCGAACAATTGCAGTGGAAAATCGATGATGAAGTTTGGGCGTTTATGGGTTCTAGGGTTCGAAAAGGACGGAGGCGAACTGGGGGGTTTGGTTGACGGCGAGATGGAGCTGAAGGTCGGGGCTGGCATAGGTGGCTGTGCAGTGGTCGGAGGCCATACCGGCGGCGGCAGGTAGAGCATCGATCGGTGACGTGCAAATGGGTTCACATACGTGAGCGGGAACGAAAAGGGGAAAGGGTAACAGTAAATTATTTTTAGGATTATGTTAATTATTAACCTAATTATGTTTTAATTATATTCAAATATTTAAAAATCCATAACTTTTTCATGCGAGGTCCGATTCGAATGAAACAATTTGCGTTGGGTTCGTATCGACGAGGACTACGACATGGAGTTGAATTGAATATTATTTGGCACTAAAATTTTTCAGTTCAAATAAAAGGTGAGTGTTTTAAACGCTCACGAAGTACTAAAATTTCTTATGATTAGCTAAATCAAAATCATGAATGATTTATAATTTTTGATTAATTGGTTGAATTTGAATTGATTGACAGTTAAAGCCGACATTTAAATTTTACTGATAAATTCGATATTAAAATTGATAGCGTAAATTTACAGTTAAAATTTATAGGAATTTGACTGTTAAATGGATAGTTGAAATTGATGATAAATGTGACATTTAAATTTGATAGGAAAAATTTAATGTTTTATACACTTATTAGATAGACATCTAAATTTGATATTTAAATTGATATTGGATTACATATCACCTTTAGTTAAACACCCTGACATTGATTTTTATTTATTGATTGTTGTGTGATATGGTTGAATTGGTTGATTTGGATGTTAACTCATATTTATATGGATGATATTGTTGATTTGCTCTATGTTGCTAGTGGTTTTGGTATTTCCATGTTACCACACTGTTATTACTACTATTAATATGATTGGTCACCTGGATATTTAAATTTGATATGGACGTTGAATATCCTATCTGATATGTGAATTTTGATGCTTAGTTGACCGCTTTGGCAGAATTATGATTTTTTGTGATTCTATCACCGTTTGGCGAAAATTGAGTTTTATTTATTGAAGTTTAAAAGGCTCTAAAATATAACCTTAGAAGTTCATATATTATAAAGAATTAAATTCTGTGAATCAAATTATATTTAGTTTCTGAAATTAACTTGAATTTCATTTATAAAATTTAAATTCAAATTTTTTTAATAATATATATTTTTCTTAAAAGAGCAACAAACGGGCTTGGAAATTTTTCTATAACTTTAATAAATAAAAAGGAAATGTTATAAGAAGGTCGATGTTTGAAATCCAACCATTAATTGATTTTGATACTTCATACATTTGAATTGTATTATTTTAAATTCGAGCTTTGGAAATTGTTGGAACTAAAATTTGTTAAAAGAATTCGTGTAAAGAATTCAATTCAAAATTTTGAAGGTATAATCCATATATGATTTGAGTTATGTAAATTAGATTATTTTTAAGGTTTAAATCTTAAAATTCGAACATTGAAGTTAAATTGATTTAAGTGATTTAAATCGGTATATTGAGATTAGAATCGAATTTATATAAACTCAAATGGTTTTGAAATGAGATTTGAATTGAAACTCAAGCCACTAAATTAAATCGTTTGAATCGAAATTGAAATTGATTTAAATTGAAATTGACTTAAACTGAATTCAAATTGAAATTGACTTAAATTGGAATTGAATTTGAAAGGAATTGAATTGAAACATTGGAAATTCAATTCATTTGTTTGGAAGATGGATCTGAGTTCAGATTTGTTGGAAATGAAAAGAAATAGTTCATTTTGAAACTATATTTCTCTTGATTTTGATTTGACTTACATGAGGATTTTTAGTCCTGACTCGAATGTTTTTTTTCATTACGCTCGAGTTAGACCGAGTTTTCAGTTATCGAAGACAATTATTTTGGAGGACGAAGACAAATATTCGGTATATCATATCTACTAATATTTATTCTGCTGCACCATTTCATTCTGTCTATTAGAATTGTATAACTCTGATAATATTGTTTAACCGTGATGTATGTGGTAAATTGAATTGAATATATATTGTTAAACGGCTTCATGAACTGTTTATGTGATTATTATATTTTATCATTCCGCTGCGAGATTCTGTTGTTGTCATCTTCCTTTCTTATTTTTTTTCTTAATTAACACCATTGACAACCTATGTTTTGGATTGTTTAAGTCGGACATGTGTGGATTATTTTCGATTTAAACCTTCTTAAATGTGGGTCGTTGCACCTTTTCCATTCACATTAGCATTGGATGAAGTAATAAAAGGAAATCGGCTTGATATATCATGGTGCATGATGTGTATAGATGACATTATACGAATTGATGCACTTAAAGAAGAAGTTAAACAAAAGTTACAAAAATTCAAAAATGCATCAGAAATAAATGGAATCAATCCTATGAATAATAATATGAAAAAATGAAAAAATACGTAATTATATAATAAATAAATGATTAACAATATTGATAGATAGATTTAAATATGTGGATCTGATGGCATAGGAAGATGGAGAAACGTAAATAGCAAATGAATTAACATAAGCTGGATGAAATAGTGATGAGATGGTTCTATGATATAAAAAATAATTGATAAAGTGGAATGAAATATGCATCGAATATTTATTATACCTTTTCTATTATATGAAACAAAATGTTGACCTTAAAAAAGAAGTAAGAACAATGTGGGTGAAATGAAGACTAATGGAAATCCTTGAATCACTAGAAATGATAGGTTAAAAATGAGATGATGAGAGAAATTAGAAATGGTGCCCATAAATGAGAAAATCATAGAAATTAGGACGTTGTTCCCTTTCTCTCCCCAAATTAGGTTCTTTTTGAGCTGTTTACCATTTGCAATTTAAGGAGACATTTATTATCCAACCGTTGACGATACGAGATTAGAAGACTGAATCATAAAGGATAAGAGTTAGGGATTTTTTGTCTATCCGCCATTAAATCATTTCATATTTTTAATTAATATTCATATTTATTTTTAAAGGTTCTCGATTTGAAATAGTAATAAAGAAGCTAATGCGGTAATCTACTTCATTTCGTTATAGTATAACTTACTTTGCACATTGTGAGAGTTTATAATATTCCATTATTATGAATGTTTGCATCAAAATGGCTAAATGCCCTCTGGTTATAAAATATGTTTAGTTCTTACTCTAATTCAGATCACAAATCACAAACATATATACTAGGAAAATATAGTAAAGTGCACAAAAAGTAAAGGCATGTGGAATTTTTATAATGATTTTGTAATCTCTGGCCTACTTCAACTTTACATCTTTTATTTTGATTCTTCGATTTACAATTGCTATAACACTAGCTAAATCTCTATGAATCAGTTACAATAATTATGGGTTGCTAGATCTATGATTTATAATGCTCTAATGCCATATCTTAAGATTGATCCACCACAACCCGATGTTGGATGCCCGCCTAGATGATTAAAGGTAATTGGATAAGCTTGAGATGATTCCTAGCTATCTAACAGTGCTCTAAATTCTTCTTCCCTTAATTTTATGGAGTCTAGGTGCTCTTGGACTCCTTCTCCAAATAATGGTGCCAAGAGGTATTTATAGGTGTATTCCTGAGGTTAGGAGCCTCTATGTCTACTGCTTGGAGGTAGGAAGTCATCTAGGCTCAGACCCTAAAGCCTAGAAGGAAGGCTAGATCCATCTGTGGTTTGTATTAAGTAGGCCAAGTTTTGTTTGGTGCCATTATAGTCGGTGCCGACCAAAGTACCACTAAACCGTTTACACGGTTTGGTGTGTGGTCTACCAGACCATACACATGGTTCTGTACTAGACCAATTTCACACTTCAATACTAGACCATTTTAACAGTTCGGTAGGCCGCCTATGGGACTATTTTAAATGTTAGGTATGTTGCTTGCTAAACAATTTATATGGTCCAATTCTGCTATCCTCAGATTTCCTCAGAGCCTTTGTTGTCTCACACTTTGTTTTGCTCTTCGTACACTTTACTTCGGTGCATTATTTTGCTAGGCTTTGTGTTCCATGCTTAGTCATTTAATGTGTAGGAGAAGATGGTTGAACCATTATTTTAGAAGTCGTAACTTCTTCATTTAAACTCGGAATGTGATGAAACTTGGACAAATAGCTTTGTATCATTCAATACAACACCCTAGTGCTTTCATATGTTCCTACCAAGTGGCATATCTAGTAGCTCTACAAGGTGGGGTCCAAATCAGTTAAGCAATGGACCATTTTTATATGATCATATATTCTAATCTATAACTCGGGTTAAAGTGAAGTTTTGACCAAAGTTCATCTTCTGAGCTATGCATATTTTCTAACATGCTTGGTTCAATTCTAGACTATTCCAAATTTACCACCAACATTTTTCCCCAAAGTATGTTTTATAGTACAAAGCATGCTTTGCTCGAAATCCAATCATAGTGGGGACTGATGCAGTCGGTGCAGAACTCCACAATGCTCAGGTTTGGCTATTCATCTAGCTAGTAAATCAAGAAGTCTGGCCAACCCTTAAGGGTCAAGAACGTCTATTCTTGCACAATCATTAGTTTTTACTACCACTCCTATGTGTTTCACATGTTCAAGTTGCAAGGTGCCATTATGCCTATGAGTATTTCTTTCAAATATCAATCCATATTTATTCGTAAATGTAAGTTATACATTTTCTTTTCAGTCCTCACAATCTATGAGGGCACTTAGTTTTCGGAGTATTAGGTTTCATGTTTAGATGAAGTTATCCCTATCTCTAGGGATTTTGGAAAGATTACACTCCACTGTTCTGACAGAGTCATGTCATGTCTCTGAGATTAGTTAGAATTACACTCCATTGTCTCTAAGGGAGTTGAGCCTATTCTCTAAGGCTGAAAAACTGGACTCTTCGTCACTTTGGTGAATCTATACCTCATCTTGGAGACTAAACAACAATATATTCCATGTTCTCTGATAAAGTTGAACCCTGTCTCCAAGTATCGGAAGTTTATACTCCATTATCTCAAACAGAGTTTGGTTAGTTTATATTCCGCATCTCTTGTAGAGTTGCATAAATTTATACTTTGCTGTCTGTGGTAGAGTTAATCGAGTTTATACTATGTTGTCTCCAACATAGTTGTCTTGGTTTATAGTCCACTATCTCTAGTAGGTTTATATGGGTAACCATTCCTGTCTTTGGCAGAGTTAAGAAACAATCAATTGATCGTTTCAAGCATTGGGGCGTGAAAGAGGTTCATTGATTCTTGGTCGAATGCATCCCACAAGTCCAGCCATTCGCTTGTTAACAAAAGGTACTTGCGTCTTTAAGACTAGGAGGCATTTGATGAACCCTTCTAATAACTCGTCAAATGGAAATTACTTACGACTATTTTGTTCTTCATAATTTGCATGCATATCCGTTTCTTTATTCCTAGAAGGAGAAGGGCATGCTTTGACATCCATTGGGAATCCGAAATCATGCCCCCAAGTATGGTCTGTACTCTTTCTATATAAGGACTTGGTTCCATTGGGAGCCTACAGAAAAGATTTTGTGGTACTCTTGCAAGAAATACCTTAAAAGTGCAAAATCAAGCCTAACAATTCATACTTTGACTCCAAGTTCAATCAAGTAGAGCACGGTATTACATTTTCATATTATACCGAACCAAGTTCAATCGGTTGATAAATAAATCACAAGACACAGTTTTATTGATCTATGAAAATCAAATTCGTAACCAAGTATTTCAAACAAAGTTCAAAAAATACATAAATCAAATTAAATCTAAAGGTTCAGATCGAAATGTGCCTTGGGTTTCAGTTCAGAGCACGCATGTAAGATATGTCTCTGTATCTCGTACATGTGTAGGCATGAAAAAGTTCACTTCTAACTTTATTTCAATAGGAAATGACCAAAGCAAGGTCTAAAATTTGTCCCTTAGTGCCTTCAAGGGATGACCATGCACCTAGGAATGCTACCCGTACTGCTACCAGTAATCACCGCTTGGTTGTTGGCTATTGAGATTGTTGCCCACTTGAAGCTTGACCGCTATTTAGTAGGCTCTTAACATCCATTCTAGCCCAGTTATTAATGTTTTCTCCCACACTTATGTATTTCGTATATTCGAGTTCCAAGGTGTCATCATGCTGTCAAATATTTCCCTTAAATATCAACCCTAATTTATACGTAAAAGTAAGTCATACCTTTGCTTTGTAGTCCCCGTGATCCATAAGAGCACTCAGTCTATAGAGTATGTATTTCATATTAACATGAAGTTGAACCTATCCCAATGGATTTTTGAAGGATTACACTCTGCTATTTCTAGCATAGCTAGGTCCTATCTCTAAGACTAGCTAGAATTACACTCCATTGTCTCTAGGGAGTTAAGCCTAGTTTTGTGACTAAAAAACTAGAAACTTCACTATCTCTGGTGAATTCATACCTCGTCTTCGAGGTTATGTAACAATATACTCCATGGTCTATGATGGAGTTGAACCTTATCACCAAGGGTAGGAAGCTTATACCCCGCTATCTCTATCAAATTTGGTTAGTTTATATTCCACTATCTCTGATAAAGTTGAATAAGTTTATACTTCATTGTCTTTAGCAGAGTTAATTGAGTTTATACTTGACGGTCTCTAGCAGAGTTATCTGAATTTGTACTGCAGTGTCTTTGGTAGATTGTATGAATAACTACTCTTGTCTCTGGTGGAGTTAAAGAACAATTAACCGACCATTTCAAGCATTGGACGACAAAAGGGTTCACAGATTCTAGGTCTGAAATCATCCCACAAGTCCAGGCATTCACCTATCAAAAAAAGAGATTTACGTCTTTAAGGCTAAGAGGCATTCGATGAACCCATCTAGTTAATTGTTAAATGGAAATGACTTACGACTATTCCGTTATGCAAAATTTGCATGCACATCTGTTTATAGATGCCTAGTAAGAGAAGGACACACTTTGACATTCATGAGGATCCAAATACTGTATCCCTATACATGGTTTATACTCTTCATATACAAGGACTCGGTTCCCTTAGGGCCTAAGGACTAGAGTTCGTGGCACTCTTGTTGGAATTATATGCAAAGGGCAAAAACAAGCCCAACAATTCATACCTTAATTCCATAATGTTACACTACTAAGCAGAACAAGGTACTATCAGTTCGTATTATATAGAACCAGGTTAAATCGGTTCACGAGTCAATTATAACACATAGTTTTATCAATCTATGATAATTAAATTCACAACCAAGAAGTTTAACCAAAGTTCAGAAAGTATAGAAATCAAATCAAATCTAATCTAAAGGTTCCAATCGAAATGTGCCTTGGGTTTCAGCCAGAGCATGCATGTGAGATTTGTCTATGTGTCTCATACATGTGTAAGCATGCCATATTACACTTCCAAACTTTATTTTAATTGTAAATGAACAAAGCAAAGTCTAAAAATCGTCCCTTAGTTCTTCCAAGGGAAGACCATGCGACTAGGTGCACTGCCCGAGCCGCCACCAGCATTAATCGCTTGGTTCATTGGCTGTTGAGCTTACTGGCCACTTGAAGCTTGACCACCATCTGGTGGACTAGTAACATACGTTCTTACTCAGCCATTAGTCTTTTCTCCCACTCCCTTTTATTTCCCGTATTCAAGTTGTAAGGTGCCATTATGCTCTTAGGTATTTCTTTCAAGTATCAACTCGAATTTATTCGTAAAGGTTACCTTTGCTTTGTAGTCCTTACAATCTATTAAGCCACTCGGTCTTTAAAGTATTGTATTTCATGTTCAGATGAAGTTGACCCTATCTTCTTGGACTTTGGAATTCAAACAATTTCTGGAAGAGTCAAGTCCTTTCTCTGGGACTAATTAGAATTGCATTCCATTATCCCTTAGGGACTTGATTTTAGTCTCTGTGGCTAAAAAACTGGATACTTCATTGAGATTATGAAACAATATACTTCATGATCTCTAGTCAAGTTAAACCCTGTCTCCGAGGATAGGAAGTTTATACTTCGCTATCTCTGGCAAATTTTGGTTATTTTACATTCCATTATCTCTGGAAGAGTTGAATAAGTTAATACCGAAGGAACTGGGCTAGTCCGCAGTGGAAAAAATGGGTGAATTTCAAACAAAATTACCATTTCGGATCTTTAATGGGCCTACGAAGTTTAAATTTCATTTAGAAATTTTCTAAATTTGGTTTTAAAGAAATCTTGTATTGTATTAAAAATAGTTAAAGGGAAGTTTAAATAAATTTAATTTCAAATGTATAGTGTATCAAATACACCTAACATTTATTTATAAGTGTTAATGTATAGGGAATGAAACCTTTCATTTCTTTCCCTAAAACAAGAATTAATTAAAAGCATTAACTATATTAAATGGAGAGAGAAACCTTTCATTTTCTCTCTTTAATTTGAATTGATTGATTCATTAAATGTCATTACTAATAATTTATTCATGGCATTATTTACATGTCCATATGTATTCTAACCGTATAATTTGTAGATTGAAATTTATTTCATTTTACTTTATTTATTTATACAAGTATACATACATACATATGTATGTATGTATCATATACATATTCATATACATATACATATACATATACATATACATATACATATACATAAATATATATATATGTGTGTGTGTGGATGTGTAACATCATAATCCGTGAAGGGTATAATGTGCCCTATATAGATGCTGGGATTTACATTGCAACAAACACATAGCTCATTTTGTGTGTACTATAATTTATCCAAATATGTGCTTATATAATATGTTAAACAAAATACTAATATATGTGTGCATGTCTATATATATATATATCTATATATATATATATAATTGATTGAATGACATAGTTTCTGCCATAATATATTAATGTAAAATAATTATATTATAATAATACAAGTTTTTAAAATTTTACAAAAATATGAAAACACATATTAAGCATAAGATTAATTTATGGAATATTTTTACAATTAAAATAATATTTTTTATTAAATAATTAATAATAACCCGTAATCAAATTAATACTTAAATAATATAAAATTAAGTTAATTTTTTTTAAAAATATTCTAATGTTTCCTGAGACATTTTTCGGGCTTAGGGAAAATTTCTAGAATTTTCTCGACTGAAATTATATTTTTAATTAAATAATCAATCGCATTTGGAAAATAAATTAATTCAAAAAAATAATAAATTAAGTTATAAAAAATTAAGACTTTTTGGGAAGATTTCATATACATTTTAATCCTTAAGAAAAATTTGTAGAATTTTCTCAACTGAAACATTATTTTTAATTAAATAATTGATTGCAGATCAATAGTAAATTAATTTTTAAAAATAATAAATTAAGTTTGAAAAATATGAATTTTTTTATTACAAACTTATTACATAGTGCCACAAATATAGAAAATATAAAACTGAAATTTTGAACCATTAATTATTTTATTCATAATAAACAATTCACAATATCATTAATAATAATAAAATATGTATATACATATTTAATAATTTTTTTTATATTTTATGATTCATAATAGGTACAAGTCATCAAAATAAAATTTTAAGATTAAATATATATGATATATAAATACATATACAATTATACATATTCATAATATGCAGATCTATATACATTTAATCTAGGTCCATATATATAGGTCTGTATATATAAATCAAAATTAAAACCTTTTTTTAGAAAATTAATTCAACAATAAATCAATAAAAAAATATTATTACAAGCACACAACCAATATAATTGTAACAAACACGTATACCCACACAAAAATCTCACATAATCTAAACAATAAACAGATCTGAATACAAATAAAGGATTTGGATGTAAATCAACTTTTATATGATAAACTTAAATCAAAACAATGATAATAAATAATTGTTCACCTCCTAATGAAGCCTTTGAATCCATTTTGAACAACGATTTCTCTTCCAAGAACAATTCACAATCCGTCAGGTTGCTAATCCGAGATTGGAGACCTTCTACTACAAATTAGTATTTTTAATTTTGAATTGGATTTGATAATTTATGGATGATTTAGAGTAAAGTTGCTGCCATTAAAATGAGGAAGTGGAAGAAGAAAGTGGCAGCTCAAAAATGAATTAGTTTGTAATTAGGGTTTTGAGATTGGCTTTTATATGGATATGAAGAGAGCAAACAATGATCTCAACCACACATCTCAAAACCTAATCACACATGTTGTAGCCACCTCCTATCTTTATCCAAACCAACTTCTATCCTCTCCAAATCTCATAAGTTGTGAGCCCATATAACCCAAATTAAATATGTACAATCATATTTAACATATTTTGTTATCGATATCTCATATCGATCAATATATTCATAACTTTTATAAATATATACAACAATCTTATTTCTCTAATCACATTCAAAATTCATAATTAATTTTTCATAAATATTAATTTATAAGAATTGTAAAGTAATTAAATTATTTGGTCTGAAGAGAATTCATTGTTTCGGTTATGTGACTCTTGGGTGTAAATTCGGTCAGCGATTAACCTCGAAATATTCGAACGTTAATGTTCACACTTCACTTAGCAGGTGTGATATTATGACCAAATTTATCGCTTACTCATTTTCCGAAAAATCTCATTTTAATTTAATAGGTGTTACCTAGTTGCAACAATTATTTACGCCAATTTTCTTCATCAAAACTATATCACTTTGGACTTCCTACATTTGGTAATGGTCAAAATTCCAACATCATCCCATTCAACTCTATAATCCAAACACAAAGTCCTTGGTTCAATAATAACAACTATTATCAACCGAACTACTCTGGCCAAAGATTTTGACTTTTGGCTGATTTGAGTTGACTGTGATACTAACCCCATATAATTGAGGAGACGATTCATCTCTTGAATAGTGCTTCACTTCCAATACTTCCACTTGACCCAACTATAGTCACTCGATGGACGCTATGCCATAATTTGACTATAATCAAAGTGGAGCTTTCATATTGAAGATTCATATTATCCTCAAGTTGAAAGGACGGTGTAAATTAGTCACATCGATATTTTCTGTTTGACCTTGGTTATATTAACAAACAGAAAACTACCGAGTGCGTTGTTCCATGGTTATCCAATAATTATGTAACCCCTAGGTGTCTCCAGCATTCATGAATAATACACTGATCAATATTTGGAGAGCATTATGTACTCTAGTCTCAACGGATACATCGATATCCAGTCTCGATGCATCTTGACTAGGAATATTTAAAATGATATATTTGTTTCATTGTGATAAATTACTCACGATTACAACACTTTATAATTATTATCACAAAACATACCATTTATGAATTTTCGATTAAATATAATTAATCAAATTAATTAATATTACCACATCGTATCAAGTATATAATAGAATGAAAACACCTTTATTTTGAACAAGATTGGTCAATGAGTTAGATTATGTAACAAATTACATAATTGCCCCCTAGGATATACCCCTAACTCTATCGATATTCCACTTGCACTTAGGGTCAATTATGGAATGTTATTCCTACATCTCTAATTGGTTTTCTCAAAACCAATTGGGTCAATCCCTTTGTGAACAGGTATGCTATTTTGTTTCAATTATCCACTCTTTCAATCAACTCTCTCTAACAGTGATAAACTGTTTTATCATGTGGAACAATTCAGAGTATGTCTCTTGACTTTTGTAAGCTCTAAGTTCTGTTACAAACTATATCGCGACATTGTTATCATATAACAATGTTATGAGATTCTCAAGATTTAGAATCGGCTTAGTTATAAATTTAGGCACTTATATATTTATATACATTGTTTTTATTGCAACACTATTCAGGACGATGTACTTAGCCTTTTTCATCAAACCAGCCACGATCTTTCATTTGGAACATTTCCAACTTAAAGATTCTCAGCTTGAATTTATTATTGACATATTATATTCAATATCACTTATAATGTTTGAGTCCGAACACTCCTTCATATGGAGTTTTGTTTCCGTAAACAATTCCTTAGTACTTCTTAAATACACAAGAACACTTCAAACAACCCTTTAGTGATATCAATTTGGATTTGATATTTGCTTCATGTATCAAATACATAAACAAATCACTATATGGTAACCAATATAACATGTATGATAATTCCTATTACCAATGCATAAGGAACTCACATGTTCTATATTAAACAATTTAATAAGGTGTATTTATATATCGATTTGGGACATTCCCAATATCTTTTATACTCACTATAAAAGACATTATTTACGATCCAAAGTTGAGTATTAAAACAACTAAGATTTATTTCAACAAGTACACTATTAAAATCAACAATGTGTTGTTTACTAACAGTTTAGAAATATCAATGTACCATTTAATGTTCTATCTTATGAACACACGCTTCCTATGCACTTTGATTGAAAATCAAACTATATGATTTCTATCAAAATACTTATTCAATCTTGATGCTTATAAAATGATACTTTCGTATCATTTCTTGGATCGTATCCAAAGACTCACAAACTCAATACCTCTCTCGCTAGCTTCAAGTGGTTAATATGTGTAAACAACTTACTCTAAATCATTATTTAGAATATTCTATTTCAATACGTATGTACCAAAACACTAAGTCTTATCAAGCGATAATTTTGTGAGTAAATCCGAATTAACTTAAGCATGTTGAATCCCGAATCTATTATGCTAATTTCAACAATTGAAATTTGTGATATTATTCTTATCAGCATTGCTCATTTAATTCCAACTGCATTAGTCTTACTCATAAAGACACAATCTCGACAGATGGATCATATCCCTTCGGTTACGATCACCAAAATCACATTTTGATAGCGTACTTGAAATTCTTTTGGATTTGCGCATCATACCATATAGAGTCAACATTCTTAATGGTTTGATTAAACAACGGAGGATTATATAATTTTGATATTAATAAGAAACTCATAGTTTCTTTTTGATGTACAAGAATACTTATTAGACATTCTAATGTTATGTGTTCATATGCGTTAGTTAATTTCATTTTATCTCATATAATCAGTTCTATCTATGAAGTGTATCCAATTCCATTTAACAACCAATAATTCCTCAAATAAATTCCTTCATAATGAAGTTGGTATTTCTTGAAATAACAATTTATTTCTCGGTGTAAATAGAATAGGTATTCATAACGCTTTATGTATTTCTTTATTTATAAAACTGATTTGGTTTTAGTTTACAAAAATAATGTTCAAAACATAAATATGTCATCCAATGACAGTCCTTTCCAAAATCTTTTTGGGGAGATTCATACAAGATCTCTCATAGACAATTATTACATGCAATCTTTCGACTCGCATAACCTGCTAACTCCTTGGCCTAAGATATGTTGGAGTTTCTAATAAACCCTTATCTTGTAAGATTTTGTAAACTATTATTCAGATGAAATAATATTAACCTTTTGTACTCCTCTTAAGTACATTACTTTATTGAAAGAAACTAACTCAATTTCACTCACAATTAATCGTACAGTATCCAAAAAAATTCGATTACTCCATATCGATGCATTATTATGTATCACATGAAGGAGTTATTATGAGATTGAATCTTTGTTCACTTTAGGTACGTTTGGAACCTTTTCCAATAAACTCACTCATTCGATCAAATCGAATCATTTCTATCGCATGTTATTTTTACTTCTGTTTTATAATCAATGAGTTTACCATAGACATACTATATGTGTATCAAATACACATGTCCATGTCGATGATGACTCATCAGTGAATATGACGAAGTACATGGAAGCATTTTGGTATTTATAGAACTACGATTGCATACATCTATGTATTAGTCCGAAGAGTTCATTAACTCTTATGATGCTCTCGCTAAATGGATGCATAGCCTTTATTATTTGAGATATAATTAACAAGTATCATATAATTCAAAATCATATAATAAAATTATTTTCTCAAAACTGCGGCTTAGTTTATAATTCCAGAATAACTATAAATAACCTTAGATACTTCTGTATTTTCTAATGCATCACTTTTTTTATGAAAAAAACACATTATAGTTTTATTTCATAATGAATATTCGTAATATTCGTAAAAATATAGCTATGTCTATTTTTTTAATCGATAACCAAAAATAGTCATTATTTCATAAATAATGTTCGGTACGTTTTACGATTTTTTTTTCATAATTTGATGCTATCAATAAGTGCTATATGACATGCTCCCACTATTTCCGCCATTATTGCAATTGCTTACTTAATTCGAAGGTCCATCATTTACTTAATATGGATTTATTTATTACATATACTGCAACTAGTTTACCGTGGAGAGTTCTTTAATCAAATATCTTGAACACAAAGAAACAAATCTCGTAGAAAACAATTTTCTATATGAAAATACATTTTGGAATAAAAATCATGTTTCTTATTTCAATGTTAAGTATCAATCACTATTATTACCATTCTCAGTTTCGTTGTTTCTTTATGAAGAAGAAATGACTATTCACTCTCTCCAACTCAACTATACCTTAATTTACTCTTATACATTCATTTTCCTTTCTAAATGGTCAAACCATTAAAAAGAAAACCCATACTACAATATCATAGCGAACTCTTTACGAAAGCACATTTTATTATCCTTAACATTCAAGGACATCAAATATGTTGCTTTTTTGCATAAACAGACTAAACTGACATTTCAGCGATCGAATTCTTCGATCTGTAACGAACCTAATTTTGATTAACATTATTTAGGACATTTAATTAGTTAAATTAAATGAAATAATGTAAATGGTTAAGGGATTGAGATTTGTGTTAATAGAGGGCAACCGTGCCTAATAACAAATGAACTAAGAGAATTTAAAATGAAATAAGAAAGGTTAATAGGATATGGGCAAGATAGGAATATGTTGTATTCTAATACCCTAAACCCTCATGCACTATCATTTTCACGTTCACAAGAAAAACTAAAAACAAACCAAGAGGCTGGCCACCAATAGAAGATAACAAATGGAATAAAAAGCTAAGAATCAAAAGAAGGAAGCTTAATCAAGTTAATCCAAGATCAAATCTCAATTCCTTAATCACAAGCTAAAGGTGAATAATAGGTCACATCTTATATTTTTGATGTTTTTGGTTTCTAGATCAGATTTGAATGTTTAAAAAAAATAATATTTCCATGTTTTGAATGTTAAATAGATATATATACTTGTTGATGAATTATGCTTATTCATATTGATTTTTATGACAAGTTTTGATTTGAAAAACTTATCAAATGACATCCAAATGCCTTACAATTTTAGTATAAGGTCAGAAATGATATTTTAGAGATGGGTTTCAAGTTTCATAATTTTTTGAATTAAAGTGGATTTATTATGAATTTCTAGTGAAGAAAATAGTTAATTGGTTTTAAAATTAATTACGGCTATTATATGTTAGGTTTGGGTCAGAAATTTATATATGTTATAAAACAAAATAAAAGTGATTTATGTGAATTTTTGTAGATTTTTCCTAAGTGTTTTAATAGGTATATAAAATTATTTAAGGTATGGGACTAAATGTTTTATATGTTTATAAAAGGAGAAGGGGCAATTTGCAAATGTTTTAAATTATTTACTTCTGAAATTCGGCAGCACTTTTAGAAAAGATTTTGGGAAAGAAATTTGCAATCAATCATATATTGACAAACAAAGCAGGTTAGTTGAAAAGAAATTACTTTTTAAAGTCAAAAATCAGATTTTCTAAGACTATGCTGTTTCGCCACTTTCGGCAGTACGTTTCGACTTTATACTTCCACCTCCACCTTAGTCGAAACTAATACACATGGTATCAAAAGCCTTGGTACGTAGTGGATTGAAGATAGGCGAAAGGTATAGAGTCAAAACAGGGCTTTCGAAGGGGTCGAAACCTTGTTTGCTTTTAAAAGGAAAAGTGCTTGCTTTGCTTTCAAAAAGAATGCTTTCAAATGGGATAGCTTTTGACTTGGTCAAATGGTTTTAAAGAATGGTTTCGAATGAGGTTGCGCCTTTGTTTTAAGAAAATGCTTTTAAAGGGGTCGAAATCCCCTGCTATCGCATTTTACCTTTCGAAGCAATGCTTTCGAAAGGGTGCTTTCACATTAAATCCTGAGAAGCTTCTCCAATGCTTTCAAAGGGATTGGTTTTGACACCAACCACTTCATTTACTTAGAAAATTGCTTTTGAAAAAGTTGCTTTCGACTTAGTTCTTTTAAGACCCTTTTGATATTTTGAAAGTTAAACCCAAAGGTTTCGAAAGGAATGGTTTTAAATGGTTTCGAAGGTTGTTCTACATGCTTTTATTTGAGCCTAATGCTTTCGAACGGTTTAATTTATGTAAAGGATTTAATGCTTTCGAAAGTTATATTATAAAAGTTTCGAAGGGTAGTTCCCGATTGTTTTCAAAGGGTTTACCTTAGAGTTTAAATGGAGGGTTTCTAATGTTTTCGAAAGGCATGTTTATAGTGTTTTGAAAAGAGGGTGTCTAACGTTTTATAAAGCTTTCGAAAAGATATTTTCAATATTTTCAAAAGGTCTATTGTAAATGATTTTGAAAGTTATGTTTTGGCCTTTCGGCCTAAGGTTATAAAGTAAAGTAGTTTACTTGTATCGAAAGGCGTACTTTTAATGGTTTCGAAAGGGGTACTTTCAAAGGTTTCAAAAGGGATTGTTTAAATCTTTTAAAAAGGGTTTCGCATGTATTCATCAACATTGTTTGTGTAAAGTATATATAACATGGCAAAGTGATTTGAGTAAAGCATTGGGTATATTTTCCTTGTTTAAGTATGATTTAAAGGGTTAAATCAATTTGATAGAAATGTTTTCAAGGAAAATTAGATGGGGCAGTTGAGCCTAAGTAAATGACTCACATATTAGAATACCAGATGGGACTGGTATGGGGTCGTGCCCTATACTTTAGCTAGTAGCCCCTAGCTAATATAAGTCCAAAATTTCAGTGTGTAGGGCTTTGTCACATTTAGACTAAAATGATGTTACACATAGAAAGGAATATACAGAGTAATGATAGGTCATTGGTGAGCCCGCAAAATCATTAGGATCAGTTGACCCTGAGAGAATTAAGTTAGAGACAGACCATTTAGAAGAGTATCTAACATAAGTTAGGTTATTTGTTTATTTTGTCTAGTAGGCCCGAGTCAGCCAAAGGTTAGTAGTTAGCCAAACAAAATTATAATGTTCGGACAAACAGTCCATTGATTACCTGATTTGTATGCATGCATGATACTGCTATTACTGTTTTAACCAGTTTGGTTATAGGATTTTGATATGCAAAAGATATGTTTTTAAAAGGATATTAGTGAGGGGAAACCCGTTCCGCTAAGCGGCATGGTCTCACTTAATATTCGATAACCGAGATGTATAGTATTATTCACACCAGATTTTACGCCTGACTCGAAGTTTATGTTTTTTCCCTTAAACTCTTGGGTGCTCAAAATTGATTTGGGTAGGTTGAGAGTTGAGGTTTACAGGTTTTAGTAGGTAGATGAATAAAGCTTCCGAAGACGTGCTGGAGGCACGGATAGCTATATTTAGGAGTTATTTTATCTTATTTCCGCTGTGATGTATTAAGACAGTTTTTGTCTATTTAGTACTCTGATCATCCAATGGGGCATCTTTATATGTCTCTCTTGGCGTATTTTGTTATAATTATATTTTATCAAAACCTGAGAAGCGCCTAGGATTATGTATTGGAACATAAAACATGGTTCTGAAATGTAATTAGTAGTGTTGCTATTTTTGGAATCTTTGATTTTGTTTCTTATTCATATGCTTTTGATATTATGGATACCATTAACATTACCGTATTTTGTCATCGGAAGTTAATACTATAGATGACTTCTGCATCTGTAGTACTTAGCTTCGGACCTCAAGATAGGGGATGTTACAACTTGGTATCAGAGCATAGGTTTATGAAAAACTTTAAACTTAAAATGATTTTGAAAACATAATCCTAAGGAATTAGAGAAAAGATCAAGGTATAGGATAACGATATAGTAGCGTACTTGTATTTGCTATATATAAGTATACGCTATTTCTCTATTCTCCTATCTCTCTTAGGCTATTCTTCTATATCTTACGAAGGCTCGAACGCAGATATGGACTCTAGAAGTGGAAGAGTTAACCCTGGTGAGGAAAGCACCACAACTAATGGAAATGCCAGACCAAATAACAGAAGGAACCAAGGTCAGACACAAGCTACAAATGTGTGTGCTAGAGTCCCGCAGGTCGACATGGGAGCAATGTATCAGTTCTTTGTAAACATGATGCAAGTGGGAGTTGTTGCGGGAGTAGTCGGAGGAAATACTAGAGGTGGAAATCATAGAGCTCTAGTGGTCAACAATTATGCTGTTTTGAGTAGAGATTATGCCCGGCTGGGAGGAAAGCCGTTTATTGGTACTGAAGATGCAATTGAAGTAGAAAACTGGTTACTTCATTACGAGAGGATTTTCGCTGATTTATGGCTCAACAATGAGAAGAAAAGGCAGCTCACTTCTAGACAGTTACAAGAAGTAGCGTTGTATTGGTGGAACAGTGTTATGATCGGAGTTAATGAGGAGACTATGACATGGGTTGAGTTCAAAAGGAGATTTGAGGAGAGGTTTATGTCAGAGATTGCGAAGTCTACTCTAATCAGGAAGTTTACTAATTTGGAGCAGGGAGACATAACTGTGCTTGAGTATGCGATAAGTTTTGAGGAGCTAGCGAGATATGGCTATGCTATAGTTGATACTATGATTAAGGGGAATGAAAAGTTCATTCGAGGGTTGAAGCCTGAGCTTACAAAGGCCACATTACCACACATTAGGGATCCATGTGATGTTGTTTTGAGATGGCCTTGAGACATGAATAAATGCTTGCTTTTCTTGAAAGAAATAAGGAAAAGGAAGTTCAAGCAGGGCGGAGTCAGAAGAGAAAGTTTTTCCACAAGAAAGGAGCTTAGAAGGGTGGTGCTACCAAGAAGGGAAAGGCGGAGGTTGTCTGCTATAAATGTGACAAGAAAGGGCATTTCACAAATGAATGTCGCTCAGGAGATGGAAAGAAGGTGATCGGGAAGAAGAATATTAGATGCTTCAATTGCGATCAAATTGGACATTATAAGAACCAGTGCAAGGAGCCAGCCAGGGATTGGAAGGGCAAAGTGTTTGCATTGGAGCCAGCTACCTCGAGGCCAACAATGGAGGGAAAAAGAAAAGCTGTGTTGGGAGGTACGCTTATGATTCATGGTATGTCAGTTAGAGTTCTGTCTGATACTGGTGCATCACATTCTTTTATATCTCATTGTTTGGTAGATAGGCTTAACCTAGAACCCTCATACCTAGTTACTTCCTTAGGGGTTGCAAATATTTTAGGAGGTTATGCATCTCTTAGGATGAGATGTGACCACCTAGAGTTTGAATTGTTCGGTCATACATTTGTTTGCAGTTAGCATGTGTTTGATTTCGTAGGGTTCGGAATTATTTTTGGTATGGATTGGTTAAGAAAATACGATGCTAGGACATTTTTCCAAGATAGGAAAATATCGCTTAGACACTCTGACTATAGTGATCGGATTACAAATTCGGTAGAAGGCCCTAGCTTTGAGGTTAATGCTCTGTTGGCTGATGTGGAGTTAGAAGACAAGTTGAATCGAGCTTTCTTGGTTAGAGAATTCACAGATGTCTTTGAACCCATAGTAGGACTTCCACCGAAATGAGCTATAGAGTTTCGTATAGATTTGGTACCAGGAGCAGAACCAGTGAGTAGACCACCAAGTAGAATGACGCCTACCGAGATGAAAGAGTTAAAGGTGCAGTTGGTGGATTTGGAAGGCAAGAATTTTATCAGACCAAGCAGTTTGCCTTGGGGAGCAGCCGTAGTGTTTGCCAAGAAGCCGGACGGATTGTTAAGATTATGTATTGATTATCATAAGTTGAATGAGAAGACGATAAAGAATCGATATCTGTTACCTAGAATTGATGATTTGTTCGATCAATTGAGTGGAGCTAGAGTATTTTCTCAGTTGGATTTAGCAACAAGGTTCCATCGGCTTAGAGTGGCAAAGGATAATATACCTTTAACGACGTTTAGAACCAAATATGGATTGTACGAATGGTTAGTGATGCCGTTCGAACTAACTAATGCACCAAAATTCTTTGCAGATTTGATGAACCAGGTTTTCCATGAGCACTTGGATAGTTTCGTGTTGGTATTCATAGATGATGTTTGATATACTCTAAGGATGAAGGAGAGCATGAATTTTATCTTAGAGTGGTGCTTGAGGCGCCGAGGCAGCATCAGCTGAAAGCGAAATTTTCGAAATGTCATTTCTGGAAGAAAGAAGTGAAGTTTCTTGGTCATGTAGTCTCAGAGAAAGGGTTGCATGTAGATCCGACTAAGATTGAAGCGGTGAACAATTGGAAGAGATTCGAGACAGTGATTGAAATAAAGAGTTTCCTTGGATTAGCTGGTTATTATAAGAGATTCATAAAGTATTTTTCGCGGATAGCGGCATCGATGACCAAGCTAATGCGAAAGGATGTGAAGTTCGTTTGGACAGATAAGTGTGAGGAAGCATTCCAGAGATTGAAACACTTATTGACTAATGCACCTGTGTTAGTTGTTCCAAAAGGGAATCAAGATTTAGTAGTGTATACAAATGCATGTGGAACAAGCTTAGGAGCTGTGTTAATGCAAAGAGGTAAAGTAATTGCCTATGCATCTCGACAGCGTAGACCGCATGAGGTTAGATATCCGGCGCATGATTTGGAATTAGCTGGAGTAATTTTTGCGTTGAAGGTATGGAGACATAATCTTTTGAGAGAGATTTGAGCGATATACGAACCATAAGTCGCTAAAGTATTTATTCTCTAAGAAGGAGTTGAATATGAGACAACAGAGGTGGTTGGAGTTTATAGCCGCTTATGACCTAAGAATTAAGTACGCACCAGGAAAAGGCAAAAGGTGGCGGATGCACTTAGCCGAAAACATCATAATGCAGTGTTGGCAGTGATAGCTGAGTGGAAATATTTGGAAGCGTTGGCGACATGTTTAGAAGTTCGACCGATGATGATCGAAAAGATTGCTTCTAAATAGAAGAAGTATCCATTATTAGTTGAGCGGATCAGAAAGTTAAGGGATGGAATAGAGAGCGATGACTTGAAAGATTTTAGTCTTGACTAGAATAGGCGACTAAGGATGAAAGGAGGGTTATGTGTTCGGAATGTAGGAAGCATTAAGAAGGAAGTTCTTAAGGAGTGCCATCGTTCGAAGTTCACTACTCATCCGGGAGGAACTAAGATGTATCAGGACATGAAGAGGAGTTTCTTCCGGGAAGGTATGAAGAGGGATGTAGGCTTATGGGTGAAGCAGTGTTTGAACCGTCAACAGGTAAAAGCCGAACATTAGAAACCAAGTGGGTTACTTCAGCCTTTGGATATTCCGGTAGGGAAATGGGATTCGATCTCAATAGATTTTATAGATGGATTGCCAAGATCTAATAGAGGAAATGAAAGTACATGGGTCATAGTGGACAGGTTAACAAAGAGTGCCCATTTCATTCCAGTTAAGTCAACCAGAACGACACCTGTTTTATCTAAGTTATTTATGAAGAATGTAGTTAGACTGCATGGAATTCCTAGTAGTGTAGTGAGCGATAGAGATTCCAAATTCACTAGTGAGTTTCAGAAGAGTCTACATGAGATTTTGGGTACCAAGCTCAAGATGAATATAACTTACCATCTGTAGATAGACGGGCAAAGGGAAAGAGTTAACAAAGTCTTAGAAGATTTGTTAAGACTTTGTATGCTAGATTTTGGGGGATCATGGGAAGACCATGTACACTTAGTCGAGTTTTCATATAACAACAACTATCAGACTAGTATAAGGATCGCACCGTTTGAAGCTTTGTATGGTAGGCCATGCAAATCTCCCGTTTGTTGGTTAGAGACCAGGGATAGTTTTGTTCTTGGTCCGGATTTGGTTAGAGAAGATACAAAGAAGATTGAGTTAATTTAAGCTAGAATGAAAGAAGCTCAATCTAGACAGAAGAGCTATTCTGATAAAAGACGGAAAGACTTAGAGTTCTCAGTTGGAGATCCTATTTTCGTCAAGGTATCACCGAAGAAAGGTGTAATTTGATTCGAGAAATCAAGTAAATTGGCACCGAGATTTGTTGGAACATTTCGTATTGTAGAAAGGACCGGGAAACTCGCATGTATAGTAGAGCTACCGAAGAGTTTGGCAGGAGTCCATAATGTTTCATGTTTCTCATCTAAGGAAGTGTATTCGAGATCCAGAGACTACTATAACACTGATTGTGTTAAATGACTTAGTAGTGGAACCGAATTTGACTATAGTTAGGAAACCAGTTCGTATAATCGCGAGAGATGAGAAAAGGCTAAGGAACAAGACAGTTTGATTAGTTAAAGTCCAGTAGAGCGACGATGAGAGAGATTGTACTTGGGAAACTAGGAGAAGGGCTAGAGACGCTTATCCTGGTTTGTTTCATGGTATGTTTTACTTTTATGATTGAATTGATGATTACCTTATCATAATTTCGAGGACAAAATTATTTAAGGAGGGGAGTCTGTGATGACCCTAATTTTGATTAACATTATTTAGGACATTTATATAGTTAAATTAAATGATATAATTTAAATGGTTAAGGGATCGAGATTTGTGTTAATAGAGAGCAGCATTACCTAATAACAAATGAACTAGGGGAATTTAAAATGAAATAAGAAAGGGTAATAGGATAAGGGCAAGATAAGAATAAGTTGTATTCTAATACTCTAAACTCTCATGCACTTTCATTTTCATGTTCACATGCAAAACTAAAAATAAACCAAGAGGCCGGCTACCATTAGAAGATAACAAGGGGAAGAAAAAGCTAGAATCTGAAGAAGGAAACTTAATCAACTTAATCCAAGATCAAAACTCATGTTATCCTGCCTTTTGGCAAGGCCGTGACACCAAGGAATTGACTAGTAACCAACGACGGCCCGTCCTAGAGATAAGTTATTCACATGCTCACTATGGATATCGACTAACTTTGTCCGAGTCCGGATCGAGCCAAAATTGGTTGGACATGACGAGCTAAGCCATGAGAGTCAACATTCCAAATCTCAAGTCAATCTGAGTCCGTATGCTCAAGTTATGGACGATACAAAGTTGGATGAAAACAAATCACCGGTCGACTCGCTTCCTTCGACTCGCTTTGCAACCATCAGCAGTGATTGATTCGACTCGTTCTGTTTGCCTACTTCGACTGGCTCCGTTTGCCTACTTCGACTTGCTCCGTTTGCCTACTTCGACTCGCTTCGCTCAGAGGCCAACTTCGAGTCGCTCAGGTTCGACTCGCTTCACAACCATCAGAAGTGCCCACATCGACTCGCTTTGCTCAGAGGCCAACTTCGAGTCGCTCCATTCGAACCACTGTTCGACTCCATCAACTTCGACTCCATTGGCAGAGCCACTGCTCAAACCTCTCAGGACGCTCCATTTCGACTCGCTCGACCAGTGCACACTTCGACTCGCTCGATCTGGGCACAATTCGACTCGCTCAATCAGTGAACATTTCGACTCGCTTGAAACATCATCAATGGCAGAGTGAGATTCAAGCGCCACGTCACCGAGTCGAATGGAAGCGAGTCAAAACGGAAGCGAGTCGAAGGAAACAGCCTACCGGAAACCTCATTTCATATCGATCATATCTCCCAATCTACAAGTCCAAATGCTATGAAATTTTCACAGAAGAATACGTGCATGCTAAAGAATGTCCACGCCAAATTTCGACTCCATTGGATGAAATCTTGATCGATAAGAAATCAGTTCGTATCGATCACGGATCGGACCGAAACTTCACGGGCTTGGGCGTGCGGGCCTGGTCACGTGCCCGAGAGGGTCTCCCGAGATCTGAGCGAAATACCATCCTCCTACACCTATAAATAGACCCCCAAAGCCAACAGAAAAGGGGTTCTTCTTCGTCTTTGAGATCTCCAACGCCCAGACTCCGCCAGATCCAGATCTGAACTCAATTGCTGCTGCTACCAACGAAATTCATTGCTGCAAATCATAATTACCTGCTGTAAATCATTGAATTCACTTGTAAACACAAAAGAAAGATCAATAAAGCAAACTACTTCATAGTGGACGTAGGCGATACGCCGAACCACTCTAAATTCTTGTGTCTACTTGCACTTTAATTATTCTCATTTCTGAAATTTGGAGTTTTTGTTAGATAATTTCTCTATTTCCATTTAATTTCTTCACTTTATCTCTTCAAAGACTTCCGAAGAGTGTTGTGCCCAATTTTGGTACAAACACTTTGGTGCTTTCACTGAGAAAACCAATTTTTCTCCTGCTCTTTGAATCTCTTATCTATATTGGATTGCATAAATCTAAGAAGAAGATCCAGATCTAGAACTTTGAAGACCTTCCATTCTATTCAGATTTGCATCAGATCTAGGAAAGGACTTTCATCTCCTCACCATGGTGAGCACACGTACCACTTCTACAGCTGCTGATCAAGGAGCACGGGACTGACAAAATCCCGTGCAATCACCTCCATCCAACCTAAATGCTGCAGGACCTTCAGATCCGCCAGGTCCAATCACTAGGCAAGAATTCCAGACATTGCTTCAAGAGTTGACCCAAAGTCGACAACAGCTAACTGAACAACTGCGCGCCAACACAGAGTTGACTAACCAGCTAAACCACCAAAGGCGAAGAAGATCCAGAAGAGACCAAGGTTCTCATTCTTCCACAGAAAGTTCAGCCTCCTCCGATGGCCAAACCAGATCCACACGTCCACGGCTAGGTGTAAGTTACACCCAAGCCACGGGACACCAACCTGCTTCGAACCTTGGGCAACCTAGAGCTAGACAATCCACTAGTCTCCGTACAAAACCTTCAACTCGAGGAGGAGCTGCTCCTTACCATGTTACCGACAACATTGCTACTACCACCACCGCTGGACGGGGAGGTGATGCTAGAAACCAAGCTGATTCTCAATATAACCAACGAGAGCAGACTCCTGAGCCTTATGTCCCTGAGGATGTTGAACCAAGGAGGCGAGGCACGGACCGTCGACCACGCCCGGTCCAGACTCACGCTGTGGAACCCGGCCACACCTTGGCACAACATGCTCCAAGTACCCGAACGTCGGATATACCAGCGATGATCCGCCAAATGATCCATGAAAGTCAGGGTCTCTCTAATGATGACTGGGGAATCTCCCGGAGTCATACCACTTTCACCGATGACATTTTATATGCTAAACCACCTCAGCACTTTAGGATGCCAGCCTTGCCAGTTTATGAAGGAAGTTCTGATCCCAATCAACACGTCCTGAAATACGAATGTCTGATGAATGCTGCGAGAGCTGATGATGTAGTAAAGTGCCGTTGTTTCCCTATTTCCCTAGGGGGCATCGCTACCATGTGGTTCACTCGCTTGCCACCATGATCCATCTCCAACTTTGACCAGATGGCCACCAAGTTTGTCGAACAATTCCGTATGCACGTGGCGAGGCCTAAGGACGTGAACACTCTGTCTAGTGTTACACAAGCTCCCGGAGAAACACTTAGACGTTACCTAGAGTGATTCCATGCCGCGTGTGCAGAAATAAGCAATCCCAATGATAACTCTATCCTGATGGCATTGACTAAGGGGATTGATGCTGATTCCGAGTTCGGAAATTGGTTAGCTGGAAAACCACCTGCATCATTGGACCGTTTCTATTCCAAGGCAGCCCAATTCTTGAGAAGGGAGGATGCGAAACAGTCTAGAACGCAGGATGACGTAGGGCCCAAAATCGAAGGTATCCAAAGTAACGTCGCTGTTAAACAGTCCGGAGATAGTTCTGGAAAAATTCAGTTGAACGTCCAAAATAAACAGAATCAACAGAGGGACAATTGAAATCAAAACAAAAAACGCGATCAGGATCGTGGACCACGGCGTAGAGCTTCCGTGTACGATAATTACACTCCATTGAACACATCGTTGAAAATGTGTATTTGTAGACCTGCAATACCATGCAGTATAAGAAACCTGCCCCGAGACCACCAACTGAAAGACAAATCCAAACAGGAAAGTTCTGTAGATTCCATGAGAGTTATGGCCACAACACCAATGAGTGTCGACACTTACAAGACCTCATTGAAAAACTGATACGTGAGCGAAAGTTGGATCAGTATGTACGGGCACCGCAATTCGTTGGTGCGGGCCCATCAAATCAGAATCGTGCGCCGAATCAGGAAAGACAGGAGGAACCCGCTCGTACAGATGGGAGATTGGTTATCAATACAATAAGTGGTGGTCCTCACCCAGCAGATCGAAGCTAGAAGGAAATGGAGTCGTATGCCAGTTCTATCAGGCATGCGGACTTCGAGTGTTGTAGTAGTTTTGATGAAGGGGATTCGGCCAAGCAACAGAAAACGATAACGGATGACATCGTGTTTAGGAATAGAGACGCTGATAAAGTCGAAGCTCCCACTATCGATCCACTGGTCATCTCAGCGCAAGTAGGTCCCGCTTGGATGAAAAGGATCTTAGTTGACAGTGGAAGCTCTGTGAATATTTTGTTCAAGCGAGCTTATAATCAAATGAAGATGGAAGCCGCAGACTTGAAGCCTTGTCAATCTCGAGTCCATGGTTTCAACGAGAGTGCCACTATACCCACTGGAATGGTGAAACTGCCAGTAGAGTTGGGAGTTGGAGAACGTCGGAGAGTACGGATGTTGCAGTTCATTGTTTTGGACATAGACTCCCCTTACAATGCTTTCTTGGGGCGACCGGCCCTCGTTGAATTCAGGATAGCCATTGCTCCATGGTGTTTGACTTTAAAGTTTCCCACTGATCATGGAATAGGAATCGTCCAGGGAGATCAGGCTACTACCCGAGCCTGTTATGTTGCCGAGCTGCGGGAGGCGCATCGAAAGGAGAAAGGAAAGGGCGTAGAGGAATCTCTCCACGTCTGTTTCGCCGATAATTGACAATTAACGCCCGGGCCTAGGCCCGGGCACCCCAGCCAATTCCTTAAGGACCTCGATCCAAGAGAAACTGAAGACGAAGGAGAATCTAAAGAAAATCAAGCATCACTGGCCGAACTGACAATTGATGTCCCAGTTGACAGTGACAATGACTCGAAAATGATAAAGATTGGATCTCAGCTAAGCTAGCAAACTCAAGAGGAATTGGTTGAATTTCTACAGGCAAACCTTGACGTATTTGCCTGAACACATTCTGATATGTGTGGGATCTCACCGGACATCGCGAGCCACACTCTGAGCATTGACCCGCGGCATGTCCCGGTCAAACAAAAAAGGCCCGGTATGGATCCAGAGAGATCTGCCGCCCTTAAAGAAGAAGTAGAAAAGCTTGAAGCGAACGGATTCATTCGAGACGCGCTATATCCTAAGTGGGTGTCGAATCCCGTGCTCGTCCGAAAGCCAAATGGAAAGTGGAGAACGTGTGTCGATTATTCCGATCTGAATAAAGCATGTACCAAAGACAGCTTTTCGCTCCCCAGAATTGATCAGCTAGTAGATTCGACGGCTGGGCACGAACTCTTATCCTTCATGGACGATTATTCAGGCTACAATCAGATACCAAATCATTTACCCGATCAAGAACATACCAGCTTCATAACCAATCTGGGAATTTATTGTTACAAGGTTATGCCATTCGGACTCAAGAACGCTGGGGCTACTTATCAACGATTGGTCAATCGGATGTTTGCCAATCAAATTGGGAAAACATGGAAGTATATGTAGACGACATGCTTGTGAAGTCGCGACTCTCCACCAACCATGTATAAGACTTGGAAACTATGTTCAACATACTTCGGGAATACAAGATGAAGCTCAACCCACTAAAATGTCACTTTGGAGTTGCATCCGGAAAGTTCTTTGGGTTCATCGTTAATGCTCGGGGAATCGAAGCCAATCCTGAAAAGATTTGGGCAATCAGAAATCTTGAAACTCCCAAGACTATAAAGCAAGTCCAGAGTCTCAATGGAAAGGTAGTAGCATTGAGCAGGTTCATTTCAAAGTCCACTGACAAATGCATTCCCTTCTTCGATCTGATCCGAAAAGGGAAACGAAACTTTGAATGGACCACGGAGTGTGAAGGCACTTTCCAAGCACTAATTCAACACCTATCCACACCGCCAATACTGTCAAAGCCTATTGATCATTAGAAGTTGTATGCATACTTGGCGATATCAGAAAACGCTATCAGTACTGCTTTGGTTCGGGAAGAAGACGGGATACAAAAGCCAGTGTACTACGTCAGTAAACGATTGACTGGGGCTGAAAGGAACTATCCAAAGCTAGAAAAGTTGGCTTATTGCCTTGTAATCGCATCAAGAAAAATCCGACCGTATTTCCAAGCAATCCCATAGTTGTTTACACCAACCAGCCGTTACGACATGTCCTTTCGCGGCCTGAGACGTCTGGTAGGCTACTCAAGTGGAACATCGAACTGAGTCAGTTTGATATTACTTACACTCCAAGACGAGCATTCCAAGAGCAAGTCCTTGCTGATGTCATAGCTGAATTCACCGTTCCAGAGGACTTGCCCGAAACCAGTAAATCCCCCGAATATGTTTGGAAGCTGTGTACCGATGGTGCATCGAACGACCGGTGTTCGGGCACTGGTGTTGTGCTCAAAACCCCCGAAGGTCGATCTATATGCTACGCTTTGAAGTTTGACTTTCATGCAACCAATAATGAAGCTGAATACGAAGCCCTCTTAGCTGGCTTGAAACTCGCCAGAGATCTGAAAATCATCGCTGTGGAAATTTACTGTGATTCAGAATTGATTGTGTGTCAAGTACGGGGAGAGTATCAGGCAAGAGATCGAAGGTTGGCTGCTTACTTAGCTCGAATTCAGGAAGTACTGAATCAGTTCGATTACTACGCCATCTATTGTATACCTCGAAAGCGCAACCAAAAGGCCGATTCATTGGCAAAGCTAGCCAGCATAGGCGAAGCTCAACAAATGGGACTCGTTCTCGTAGAAACGCTATCTTCCCCAAGTATCGACCGGACAGAAATAAACCGGGTATGCGAAATCGTTCCTGAAAAGGATTCATGGATGACTCCACTCAGAAATTACATTGGGCACGGAACCCTGCCGGAGCGCAGGAGTGAAAAAAGACAAGTCCTTCGAAAGGCCTCAAGATTTACCATCCAGAATGGACTCATGTACAGAAGGGGGTACTCAGTTCCCCTACTCCGATGCATCACTCACGATGAAATTAAGCAAGTGTTGCGCGATGTGCATGAGGGAGAATGTGGCGATCACACCGGGGAGCAAGCACTTGCCAAGAAAATACTTCACTATGGATATTACTGGCCTACCGTGAATCGCGATGCGTTGGACTATGCAAAGAAATGTGATAGGTGCCAGAAATATGCTCGAATCCCTAGAGATCCTCCTACTGAGATAACGCAAATGGTCAGCCCTTGGCCGTTCGCAATGTGGGGCATCGACATCATCGGTGCTCTACCTTTGGCAAAAGGTGGTGCGAAGTACGCCATCGTCGCAGTTGATTACTTTATAAAGTGGGCTGAAGCCGAAGCTCTCGCGACCATTACAACAAAGAAAGTAATCAACTTTGTTGTTCGTAACATCATCTATCGATTCGGTCTCCCACACACCATTATTACGGACAACGGAACCCAATTCGACAGTGCTGAATTCAAAGATTTCTGCAAACAATTTCACACCCAAAAGAAATTCTCTGCAGTTGCCTGTGCAGTTAATGCCCCGCTATTACCCCGCTATAACCTCGCTATATCTCATAGCGGGTTTCTACCGCTACGATATTTCCATATAGCCCCACAATATAGCATTTCCGCTTTAATCCCCGCTATTTCCGCTATATCCCGTTATTTCCGCTATATTCCGCTATTCCCGCTATATCTTCTTTAATAAAATGAATTGAAAATTTCAATTTATACATTATAAAAATTATGAAACTAGATTATTTGATTTAATTTTCAATATATTTTCAGAAAGGAAAATACTCTAATATTCTACTAAATTCAATTATGTTATATAACAGTTTTATGTTTATTTAAAGTATATTTTCACATGTTTTTATTTAAAAATTATTTATGTATTAGTTATAATTCAATTAAATGATAATTTTTCATTTAATTACCTTTTATATATTCGTAAAAACATTAAGTACGAGTTTTATATGATATTTTAAAGCCATCCGCTATATCCTGCTATATCCTCGCTGTATCCCCGCTATGACTTTTTGCACCTCCACCGCTTTGAATCTGCCGAGCGCTTTAACTGCACAGGCAGTTGCACACCCTTAGGCAAACAGACAGGTCGAAACAGTTAATAAAGTTATAAAGTCCATCCTGAAGAAACGATTGGAAAAGGTCGGGGGCAAGTGGGTCGATGAACTACCTATTGCTCTATAGGCTTACCGAACAACCCACAAGACCGCGACCGGCCACACTCCATTCTCTCTTTCTTACGGTTCAGAGGCCGTTATTCCAGTCGAGCTAGAAGTAACTTCTCATCGTGTGACATACTATGATCCAAAGACAAATGTTATATTACTTGCTGAATCTCTCGATCTACTGGATGAGAAGCGTGAAGAGGCTGATTTGAGGGCAGCTGCACATCGAAGTCGAGTCGCCCGATTGTACAACGCCAAGGTCTGTCCACGAACCTTCGAACTAGGCGATCTCGTGTTAAAAAGAATCTATCCGGTTCCTTCACATATGAAGCCGACATGGGAAGGACCGTATATTATTGAATGAAGGCTCGAAGATGGCACATTCAAGTTATCGACCGTCGACGGTCTTACCCTGCTAAGAGCTTGGAATAGCGAGAGCCTTCGCCGCTATTACACCTGACAGGCTATCTTTATCCATTTAATTTTGCTTTCCTTTTCCGTAATTTGTTTCTGCATTTTGAAATTAGAACTTGTAATAAGGCAACTGACTTTGCCATACTTTCTTATTTCAGCAATAAAATGCAATCTCTTCGAGCCAGAGCTGTGATTTACTTGAAATGCTTCATATGACCTTCACTATGCACGGAGAGCTAAGTTTCACCATACGGTGGAATTTATTCAAATAGATAGTGACTGTGATGCAACCAATCACTCGCTAAGTGAAACCCAAGATCGGGGGCAAGCCATCACATCAAAGTCAAAAAAGGATTGATACAAGACAATCCTTCATCAACTCCGTATTCCCAGAGTGCGAGGCGGAGTATAAACATCCAACTCCGAGTTCCCAGAGCGTGAACCGGAGTATAAACATCAACTCTGTATTCCCAGAGTGCGAAGCGTAGTATAAACATCCAACTTCGAGTTCCTAGAGTGCGAACCGGAGTATAAACATCAACTCCGTATTCCCAGAGTGCGAAGCGGAGTATAAACATCCAACTCCGAGTTCCCAGAGCGCGAACCGGAGTATAAACATCAACTCCGTATTACCAGAGTGCGAAGCGGAGTATAAACATCCAACTCCGAGTTCCCAGAGCGCGAACCTGAGTATAAACATCAACTCCGTATTCCCAGAGTGCGAAGCGGAGTATAAACATCCAACTCCGAGTTCCCAGAGCGCAAACCGGGGTATAAACATCAACTCCGTATTCCCAGAGTGCGAAGCGGAGTATAAACATCCAACTTCGAGTTCCCAGAGTGCGAACCAGAGTATAAACATCAACTCCGTATTCCCAGAGTGTGAAGCGGAGTATAAACATCCGACTCTGAGTTCCCAGAGCGCGAACCGGAGTATAAACATCAACTTCGTATTCCCAGAGTGCGAAGCAGAGTATAAACATCCAACTCCGAGTTCCCAAAGTGCGAATCGGAGTATAAACATCAACTCCGAGTTCCCAGAGCACGAACCGGAGTATAAACATCCAACTCCGTATTCCCAAAGTGCAAGGCGGAGTATAAACATCCAACTCCGTATTCCCAAAGTGCGAAGCGGAGTATAAACCTCAACTCCGAATTCCCAGAGCGCGAGTTGGAGCACAAACATCAACTCCGGATTCCCAGAGTGCGAAACGGAGCGTAAACACCAACTTCAAGTTCCCGAAGCATGAATCGAAGTATAAGTATCAGCTCCAAACTACCAGGGCGCGAGTCGGAGTACAAATGTCAATTCCGGGCCCCTAGATCGCGGACATATGATTAAAACTTAAGCCGGCATGACCAACCGCCAGTAAGCAAATAAGAATCCCCGGAGTACGGATATGATCATCGACAATCAAACAAGCATGGATGCAATACTCAATCTCCGCTTGCCTCAGACATCCGTTCGGTGGCACAAGACTCAACATGTTATAAGTAAGAAGCGATCGTCGACTGACGGTCTACAACTCATCCCCAAAACTGGGGGGCAGGACTTAAGTATCAACTATTGATTGAAGCGATGCGACGTCGGAATTCAACTCGCTTCCCGGTCGCAAGCCATGTCCACAGTTTTCGAACTTGGAAAACCAAAACAAACTTGATTCGGAACCTGAAACTTCACAAGTGCACTCCAGATATTTAAACACTTAGACAAATACACAATGACAGAAAAGAAACCAAAAAAGAGAAGTTTCATTTCTATTGTTAGTAAAATTCGTATACAAGTTTGTTCCCAAAAAATTCCCACTAGCAGGGGCCGAACCCGCATCTATACACGGCTAACAAAATGAAAGTCAAAATTACGTCAAGTGAGAATGCCTAATCTTTCTTCTTCCGTGGCTTCATTTTCGGTGCAGGCCCACTGGAGCCACCACTATCCTTCCTCTTTGAGCCTTTTTCGGTCGGTGGACGGTCTCCGGACAAGGGCAAAATTTCAACATCCTCCTCCGAACTTGAATGGACGGGGATGCTTCCTGCCGGAGGAGTCGGGGGGATAGGATCAAATGTGGAAGATGGAATAGCTGCACTAGTGTCGGAAAATGTACCGCCAGGTGATATCATTCTAAGCGGAGCCGGACTGAGTGCCGCCATTCCACCTCCAAGACTGCTGCCATGTGTTGCTTCATCCATTTCAGTAGCAATTTGTGCCCAGGTCTCTTCAGCAGCCGACCGAGCCTCACTGGGAGCTTCAGAAGTCGGCATCGGAAAGCCTGTGGCAGGAGCACCTCCGCCCATGACGAAGGGTAAATCAGCTAAAGGGTTGCCATGACGGCGAAAGAGCTCCTCCATCAGTTGCTCGTCAAAAACAAGCGTGCCTCCCTGAATATCGTCAAGAGGCGCTGCAGTAGTCACGGTGATCGCTTCGGTGATGATAGCCTCCTGTGTCTGGTATGACTCTTGAGTAGCAGGAGGCTCGACATGGACAGCATCAATCACTGGACAAAGAATAAAGGAACTGTTAGAATTTAACTCAAACGAAGGCTTCGACTTAAGAAAGAAAAGTGGAATGTTCAAAATACCTTCCTCAGTTCGACTTGTAGGCAGCGGGGCGGCATCAGTGACTTGCGATGCAGCCGGAGACATCTGCGGTTGATCCGGATTATAAGCAGGAACAGCTTGGGGATCAACCGCAGACGAGGATTCGGGCTGGGTTGACACGGGAACTTCAAGACTTGCTTCATGGTGGTCAACCCCTGAACCCTCTCCAACTTCAAAGTGCTGGGCGCCAAGTCTTTCCTTCTCACGCAGAATCATTGAGTCATGCAGAATCTTCTTTTCATTGTCATTCAAAATGCAATTCTCGAGCTCAAATTCATCTACGGACTCGCCCTGATGCGCCTCCTTCTCTTCCTCAACCAGCCGGCCCCAGGCGTTATAAAGATGTGTAGGGTAATCGTCGAGCCAGGCTTGACCCCTGTGCCTCAACACATTAGCATTATAAAAAACGAGCAAGTCCTCGATATCAGCCTCTAGCCTGGACTCCGCCGACTTTACTTTCTCCTCAAACTCAGCCTCCACCTTGCGGACTTTAGCCACTACCGCATCCCGTTCACCCCTAAGTAGAACAACTTGGGCGCACGCCTCCTGGGCTGCACTGTTTGCGTCATCTTTCTCCTTGGCCATGTCGGCGAATTTGGCCTTGAGCTCATTTAGCTCCTTGACTGTCGCGTCCCGCTCGGTGGTAACTGTAGTGTTCCGGTGGCCCATCTCCTCCACCAGGGCAACATGTGTCTGCCCCAACTCCACCATCGCCGCCTTCGCCTCAACAGCCTTTTTGGTGGCCTCAATCTCCGATTTCCGAGAAGACTCAGCCTCAGCAGTCAACACTTGGATGATCCGGTCCCTTTGAGCGAGGTCAGTCTCCAGTTTCTCAAGTGCTTTGGCCCGCTCAAAGGCCACCTTAGAAGCTTTCTCCACGGACTTTACCTACTCCCTCTACTGGGTGTAGATGTCATGAACATAATCATGCATCGTAACTTCTACCCCTGATGGAATTCTCTTCAAGTAAGGGGGGAAGACGTAGTCGTCGAAACAGATATTTGGAAAATCCTTCTTCATCTGAGCTAATTTATGGGCCCCTTCTCCTGTGGGCTCAGCAGGGACCTGCTCTGTAATCATGGAAGCCATAGTATCGATTCTCTGAAGATGAGTTTCGGACCTAGAAACATGAGAGGACGGCCTGTGGCGAGGGGGCTCTGGTGGGTTTGAAGTTTGGATAGGGGGTGGAGATGGAAGTCTAGGAGAAGGAGAGCGTGATCTAGACCGATGTCTATATTCTCTATCCCTATCACGCCCGTACCTGTCCTGGTAAGAGTACTCGCGATCGCGATCTCTATCCGAATCTCTCCTACGGGAGTCGTAATAAGAAGAAGTTTTTCGGGAAGAACGAAGACTCCCGAGCATCGATCCTTTACCAGACATAGTACCTGAAAATGAGAAACAAGGGAAGAGTTAATGACTTCTTAAGTCGGTCAATTTACAGTTGTGAATCATTGAGTGTAGTGGAGTGTATGCATGTGCAACCCCCCGACCAACATGAAATGTCAGCCGCACTCGTAGCAAGCGACCCGCTCGATTCAAAAGCACTATCAACCCCCTCCGTCCCGACGTCGTGTGGAGAAGACGCAAAATCTGGGATCAGAATATCAGCAAGCCCTGCGAAAGGACTCTCCACTTGTGGGGGAGGAGCCTCCGAAATCCTAATCCCTTGGAAAGGTAAAGACACGACCACATATTTAAATCTCTCAGACTTAGGGCGTTTGTGAGCAGCGGCCTTGCCTTTTCTTCTTCCTCCTGAATCCAGGACATCGGCAGAAGGCCCAGCTGGGAGCTCGGTATCCGTAGGCGTTCTTTCCGGATCAACTTCTTCGACGATCACGACTGCGAGCTCTTTGCGCTTCACCCGTTTCTTCGGGACCACTCTATGTATCCCTTCCAGATGTATGCTCTGTCTCCGTTCTATCAGCCCGACAGTCCTCAAATTCCTGTCGGTCAGGACTAAGTCTATGTGCCTCTCTTCGCCCGGAAACGCTTGAAGAATCCGAACAAGCTCTCTGAAGTACGCACCATCGGGACGAGAGATGGCGACTATAGGAAGGGAAATGTATGTCAGTTTTGAAGTCAGTTACTAGTATCTCAATGATTCGAGAGAGAAATGGCAACACTTACGTCTATCCAACTACCGCCCAGCAAATCCAGGGGGGCACCGAACATAGAACCATTCAGTTTTATAGTAACTTAGCCTTCCCCCGGAGCGCAATACAATGTGGCAGTTTCTGACTGCCTCCAGGAAGGTGAAAGAAGGGTTGTCTCCACGGCTCTTGACGTTGAATAAATATCTGATTTCGATCGGCTTCGGCGGTCGAAAGAGGATCTCCATAAACAGGACGAAGGTGCTGTTCAACAAGGCATACCCGTTGGGATGTAGCTGAGATGGAGCTATGCCAAGAAACGATAACATCTCCCTTATATATTCATTGAAGGGAGGAAGTGTCCCCGTTGTGCAAGCATGACGATTGAAGCAGTAAACCCCTCCGGGGGATTGTGTGGCCTGTCACTTGGCCCAGGAAGTAGCACGTCGTCAAGCGACAAACCATGCCTTAAGCAAATCCGTCCTAACATATTTTCAGAGATACCCGATGGCACAGAATCTGTTGGATTGAGAATAAACCGAGCACCCGGACGCTCGTCCGGAGCTGGCTCTATGACTTCGGCTTCGATAACCGGTATCTCTACGGTTGGAGGAATAGAACTTGGGAATTTTGGCTGCTGAGAACTTGAAGGGTCCATGACTAGCTAGCTTATAAAAAATCATTGTTAAACTGACAAATAGCACTCGTGCATCCCCCAGTGTAAAGTGTGTGAGTGTGTTGTGAAGTGTAGTACTGTATATTATTTGAGAAGATCAATCGGATTAAGGAAAGCATGTAAACGACGAGACTTCGGAATTCAGTCGGAAGGACCGTCATCGCTGACCGTCACAACCGTGCCATCCAGTTACTAGCTATCAGTCCGAGTTAAAATGTGTTATTATTTTAGTAAGTTCCAGTTTCATCGACGAACTTCAATAGGCAATCAGGTGTGCGGTGAAACAATTAAGTCCAGTTAAGCAAGTCTGAAGCTCGTTGGAGTTAAGTGGTCAAAGGCACTAGAATTTTCGGTATCATCAAAATTAAATCAATGGTCAATCATCAAAAGTTCAAGTTCAAGACAATCACTCTGGTTCAAGTTCGAATCGTTCGCTAAGGCTCAAGTTTGAATCGATTGTTCGGGGTTGTGCAGTTCGACTCGATCCAAGACCACGTGCTTCGACTCGGTCCAAAGCTATGCACTTTGACTCGCTTCGAAGCCTCTACTTCGACTCGGTCCAAAGCCATGCGCTTTGACTCGCTTCGAAGCCTCTGCTTTGACTCGGTCCGAAGCCACGCGCTTCGACTCGCTTTGAAGCCTCTACTTCGACTCGGTCCCAAACCTTCAGTTCGACTCGATCCCAAGGCACTCCACTTCGAACCGTTCCAAGGCCACTATTTCGACTCGATCAAAGGACGTATTTTTAGACTCGATCCAGGGCCATTGTTTTGAGTCCATTAGACACAACCCCTTCGTATCGATCCACAGATTCAAAGCATTCGACTCGATGCGAAGCTCCACCATCGATCGATACGAAGGCCTCTGCCTCATCATCTCGAAACCCCCAAACCAGATCGACACGAAGCTGAGGCCAAGAAATTTTCGATCGATCACGACTCCGATCGATTTGGTGTTAAGAATCAAATCTCCTCGTTTACGTGATAGTTTAGTTCAATGGATTACCTAAAATTTGTCAATTGGTCCAAATAATCGAAGGTATGAATCAAGTCGAAGGCAAGAATGTTTTTCTTCTTTGTTTTCTCGAGTCTCAGAGCGATACGAAGGCAAGGAAGAAAAACGAAAGGTAAAAAGTGAAAAATGGCTAAGTACGAAGTATTTATATGGACTCAAAAGCAAAAGGAATAAACGTTTCGTATCCTGGTGGATTCGAACACACGTTTCGACTCCGTTTCCAGTACATCGATGCGAAGCTCCCGTTCGTATCACTTGACTTTGACTCCGTCTCCGGTGCAGCAAAGCAAGCAGTTCGAATCCATCAGGGAAGCGTATTTCGACTCGCTCCACTCCGACTCGCTCAGTTCATAGCATCAGGGAAGCAAACTTCGACTCGCTCTATTTTCGACTCGCTTAGTTCACAGCCATCAGGGAAGCGTACTTCGACTCGCTCCATTTCGACTCGCTCCACTTCAACTCGTTCAATTCGTATCCATCATCGAGTCGAACAAGCATTTCGCATCCATTGAACCCTACATCTATCGATGCAAAATTCCTGTTCGTGTCCATAGTTTCCAACTCCATCAACTCAACATACTTACTTCGCATCCATAAATCCAATGAAAATCATCTTCGATGTTTCAACCCTTCACATCGATTCAGGAGAGGATCGTTACAAAGGAACATTCAAAAGCAACCATCGAGCATTGTTGCAGCGAATTTCACATCGGTTCAGGAGAGGATCGATACGTAATTCAAAAGTAAAATAAACTGACAACGACTCGTGGACGTACGAACGTCAACGAGAATCAGGTTAACATAAATGCATGAATGTCGGACTAGTATTCAATATTCCAGATTTTCAGGAATCAGAAACTCATCCAATAATGAGTTCAACAACCAACAGGTAACACTAGCATACAACAATCAGTTGCAACAATACATGGTACAGCAGTCGACAGTCAACAGTTTACATTATCAAGAAGAACAGTCAAAGGTTACAGCTTTCATCGAAAAGATAATAACTATTCAGAGTAAAGATGGCAGTGTTTCAAAGCACATCATGTTTCCACAAGATGTACTTTGGGGGGCAAATGTTATCCCGCCTTTTGGCAAGGCCGTGACACCAAGGAATTGACTAGTAACCAACGACGGCCCGTCCTAGAGATCAGTTATACACAGGCTCACTATGGATATCGACTAATTTTTTTCGAGTCCGGATCGAGCCAAAATTGGTAGGACGTGACAAGCTAAGCCATGAGAGTCAACGTTCCAAATCTCAAGTCAATCCGAGTCCGTATGCTCAAGTTATGGACGATACAAAGTTGGATGAAAACAAATCACCGGTCGACTCGCTTCCTTCGACTCGCTTCGCAACCATCGGCATTGATTGCTTCGACTCGCTCCGTTTGCCTACTTCGACTCGCTCCGTTTGCTAACTTCGACTCGTTCCATTTGTCTACTTCGACTCGCTTCACTCAGAGGCCAACTTCGAGTCGCTCAGGTTCGACTCGCTTCATAGCCATCAGAAGTGCCCACATCGACTCGCTTCGCTCAGAGGCCAACTTCTTGTCGCTCCATTCGAACCACTAGTCGACTCCATCAACTTCAACTCTATTGGTAGAGCCACAGCTCAAACCTCTCAGGACGCTCCATTTCGACTCGCTTGACCAGTGCACACTTTGACTCGCTCGATCTGGGCACACTTTGACTCGCTCAATCAGTGAACATTTCGACTCGCTCAAAACAACATCAAGGGCAGAGTGAGATTCAAGCGCCACGTCACCGAGTCGAATGGAAGCGAGTCGAAACGGAAGTGAGTCGAAGGAAACAGCCTACCGGAAACCTCATTGCGTATCGATCTTATCTCCCAATCTACAAGTCCAAATGCTATGAAATTGTCACAGAAGACTACGTGCATGCTAAAGAATGTCCACCCCAAATTTCGACTCCATTGGATGAAATCTTGATCGATACGAAATCAGTTCGTATCGATCACGGATCGGACCAAAACTTCACGGGCTTGGGCGTGCGGGCCTGGTCACGTGCTAGAGAGGGTCTCCCGAGATCTGAGCGAAATACCAGCCTCTTACACCTATAAATAAACCCCCAAAGCCAACAGAAAAGGGGTTCTTCTTCCTCTTTGAGATCTCCAACGCCCGGACTCCGCCAGATGCAGATCTGAACTCAATTGCTGCTGCTACCAACGAAATTCATTGCTGCAAATCATATTTGCCTGCTGTAAATCATTGAATTCACTTGTAAACAGAAAAGAAAGATCAATAAAGCAAACTACTTCATAGTGGACGTAGGCGATACGCTGAACCACTCTAAATTCTTGTGTCTACTTGCACTTTAATTATTCTCATTTCTGAAATTTGGAGTTTTTGTTAGATAATTTCTCTTTTTCCATTTAATTTCTTCACTTTATCTCTTCAAAGACTTCCGAAGAGTGTTATGCCCAATTTTGGTACAAACAACTCAACTCCTTAATTACAAGCTAAAGGTGAATAATAGGTTACATCTCATATTTTTGATGTTTTTGGTTTCTAGATCAAATCTGAATATTTTTGCAAAATATATTTCCGTGTTTTGAATGTTAAATAGATATATATGCTTGTTGATGAATTATGCTTATTCATATTGGATTTTATGACAAGTTTTGATTTCAAAAACCTATCAAATGTCATCCAAATGCCTTGAGATTTTAATATAAGGTCAGAAATGATATTTTATAGGTGGGATTCAAGTTTCATAATTTTTTGAATTAAAGTGAATTTATTATGAATTTTCTAGTGAAGAAAATAGTTAATTGGGTTTAAAATTAATTACGGCTATTATATGTTATCTTTTGGTCATAAATTTATATATGCTAGAAAATATATTAAAAGTGATTTATGGGAATTTTTGTAGATTTTTCCCAAGTGTTTTAATAAGTATATAAAATTATTTAAGGTGTGGGATTTTATTGTTTTATATGTTTATAAAAGGAGAAGGGGCAATTTGCAAATGTTTTAAATTATTTACTTCTGAAATTCGGTAGCACTTTTAGAAAAGATTTTGGAAAAGAAATTTTCAACCAATCATATGTGGACAAACAAAGTAGGTTAGTTGAAAAGAAATTACTTTTTAAAATCAAAAAAACAGATTTTCTAAGGCTATGTTGTTTCGCCACTTTCGGCAGTACCTTTCGACTATATACTTCCGCCTCCACCGTAGTAGAAACCAATACAAATGGTATCAAAAGCCTTGGTACGTAGTGGTTGGGGATAGGCGAAAGGTATAGAGTTGAAACAGGGCTTTCGAAGGGGTCGAAACCTTGTTTTGCTTTTAAACGGAAATGCTCTTACTTTGCTTTCGAAAAGAATGCTTTCGAATGAGATAGCTTTCGATTTGGTCAAATGGTTTTAAAGAATGGTTTCGAACGAGGTTGCGCCTCTGTTTTAAGAAAATGCTTTAAAAGGGGTTGGAACCCCTTGCTGCCACATTTTACCTTTCGAAGCATTGCTTTCGAAAGGGTGCTTTCGTTTTAAATCCTGAGCCGCTTCTCCAATGCTTTCGAAGGGATTGGTTTCGACACCATCTACTTCTTTTGCTTAGGAAATTGCTTTTGAAAGAGTTGCTTTCGACTTAGTTCTTTTATTACCCTTTTGATATTTTGAAAGTTAAACACAAAGGTTTTGAAAGGAATGGTTTTAAATGTTTTCGAAAGGTTGTTCCATATGTTTTTATTTGAACCCAATGCTTTCGAAAGGTTTGATTTATGTAAAGGACTTGATGCTTTCGAACGGTACATTATAGAGGTTTCGAAGGGTAGTTCCCCATTGTTTTCAAAGGGTTTATCTTGGAGTTTAAATGGTGGGTTTCCAATGTTTTCGAAAGGTATGTTTATAGTGTTTTGAAAAGAGGATGTCTAAGGTTTTAAAGCTTTCGAAAGGGTAGTTTCAATGTTTTTGAAAGGTCCATTTTAAATGGTTTCGAAAGGTGTGTTTTGGCCTCTCGGCCTAAGGTTATAAAGTAAAGTAGTTTACTTGTATCAAAAGGGGTACTTTCAATGGTTTCGAAAGGGGTTTTTAAAAGCTTTTAAACAAGGGTTTCGAATGTTTTCTTCAACATTGTTACATGGCAAAGTGATTTGAGTAAAGCATAGAGTATATTTTTTTAAGTATGATTTAAAGGATTAAATTAATTTGAAAGAAATGTTTCGAGGATAATTTGATGGGGTAGTTGACCCTAAGTAAATGACTTGGATATTAGAATACCAGATGGGACTGGTATGGGGTTGCGCCCTATACTTTTAGCTAGTAGTCCCTAGCTAATATAAGTCCAAAATTCCAGCGTGTAGGGCTTTGGCACTGGTAAGACTAAAATGATGTTACACACAGAAAGGAATATACATAGTAAAGATAGGTTATTGATGAGCCTGCAAAACCATTAGGATCAGTTAACCCTGGGGTAAGTAAGTTAGGGACAGACTGTCTAGAAGAGTATCTAAAAGAAGTTAGGTTATTTGTTTATTTTGTCTAGTAGGTCCAAGTCAGCCAAAGATTAGTAGTTATCCAAACAAAACTATAGTGTTCGAACAGATAGTCCAATGATTACCTGATTTGTATGCGTGCATGATATTGCTATTATTGTTTTAACCAGTTTGGTTGTAGGATTATGATTTGCAAAAGATATGTTTTTAAAAGGATATTAGCGAGAGGAAACCCATTCTCTAAGCAGCGTGGTCTCACTTAATATCAGATAACCGAGATGTATAGTATTATTCACACCAAGCTTTATGTCTGACTCGAAGTTTATGTTTTCCCCTTAAACTCTTGGATGCTCAAAAGTGATTTGAGTAGGTTGAGAGTTGAGGTTTATAGGTTTTAGTAGGTAGACGCTTCCGAAGATGTGCATGAGGCATAGATAGCTATATTTAGGAGTTATTTATTTTTGCTTCCGCTGTAATGTATTAAGATAGATTTTGTCCATTTAGTACTCTGATCATCCATGGGGGCATCTTCATATGTCGCTCCTGGTGTATTTTGTAATAATTATATTTGATCAAAACCTGGGAAGCGTATTGGAATCTGTGATTATGTATTGGAATATGAAATATGTTTTTGAAATGTAATCAATAATGTTGCTGTTTTTGGAATCTGTGATTTTTTTCCATATTCATGTGCTTCTGATATTGTGGATACCATTAACATTACCGTATTTTGTCACTGGAATTTAATACTATATATGACTGCAGCATCTGTAGCACGTAACTTCGGGCCTCAAGATATGGGATGTTATAAGATCTATCTTGTAGTTTTGGTCTTGTGCTACAATTAACACAATATGATCTTTTATGTAATCGATCAAATTGAATACTCGATCTCTTAGTACAGTTTATTGGCTTATTTTCGAATGAACTATATTAATTGAAGTATCGTACATTACGAACAATGACCGTCCACCATATATCATTTATATGTGATAGTATATGGATCAAATATCCATCCATAGTCTTGTATTACTTTTAGAGTTCGAAACTCATAAAATACAATACACGGTCTAAACCAATTAAACACGTAACTGATCATTTTATGAATGTATTAAGTAGTTGAAAAATTAGGCACTTGCATGGGTATGGAAAACATTAACATGCAACAGGCATTTAATAGTGGGTATTATATTTCCATTTGTCAACTTTCAATTTAGTCCATTTGTATATGTTAATTGATAAATGTTTTATCAATCATATGAAAAGCACAAATTTATCATTGTAGATAATTATAAGGGATAGTTTAGCTCACATCCTTGTTAAGTTTCAAAATAGAGAAAACATCATCCCCAAAATAAACTTACGTTTCTAGTCCCTATTTTCATATCTGCCTGTTCCAAAAGACCCAAATACCCTATATTTTTTAGCATTTCAAACGCGCATAACTTTATGTAGAAATATCAGATCAGTATACCGTTTTCACCAAAAAATCATAAATTTTACAATCTTTAAAATGAGATCCATTGTTGATACCAAAAAAATCATATTTGCAGTTAGGATGCAATAGTTCCATATATTTGCAGAGAATTCTTCAATTTTTGAAAACATCAATTTTTCTTCAAATGTCAGCAATTATTCCATATAATTGCAGACTTTTATGTAATTATATGGAATAATTGCATACTTTTATGCAATTATACGGAATAATTGCAGACTTCTCTGCTATTATTCTGTATAATTGTCGACTTTTCTGTAATTGGTCGGTACTTGCCATTTTCTACAATTATATGGAATAATCATCAATTTTTCTTCAAATGTCAGCAAATTATTTCATATAATTGCAGACTTTTATGCAATTATATGGAGTAATTGCAGACTTTTATGTAATTCAGTGGAATAGTTGCAGACTTTTCTGCTATTATTCCATATAATTACAAATTTTCCTGCAATTAAATGGAATAATTGCAGACTTTTCTGCAATTATTCCATATAATTGCATAATTTTATGAAATTATATTGAATAATTGCAGAAAAGTCTGCAATTATTCCAAGTAATCGCAGAAAAGTGCAACTGTAACAACCCGCGTATTTTACGATTATATATTTAAATGTTTTATTTAAATATAGCATCGTTAGTTGAATTAATGTCCGAAATGTGACTTTTTGTAAACAGTCGAATTCGGACTTGAGACCACTTCCATTGAGTTTAAAACAACGTTTACAACTTGTTTAAGTATAAATATCGATATTTTTGGAGTTGATTAAGATTTTGGTATTTTCATTTGGGCTTTGGGTTGGGTTCTAGCCCATTAACCCAATAAGCTAACCCAAACTCTTCTACCAAATACCCTAACTCCTCTCCCCTTCATTCATTCCACTCATAATTTCCTAACACTCTCAAGCAAAAGGAAAAATAAGGGAAAAGAAAGGAAATCAAAATTCCTAAGCCCTAGATTCTTAGGAAATTCAAATTCAAGTTCTAAAATCAAGGAGAAGCTTAGATAAGCATCCTCTTCATCTTCCCCACATCAATCCCTTATCAATTCTTGATTTTTCCTATAACCTAACTTAGGAAAAACTTTGCATTTGATAATAGATTGAAGATTCTAGAGGTGTAGTGAAGAGGAATTGGTCAGAGCTTGTTTTAGAGCTTCTCATTTCTTGTTTTTGAATTTAATGGTGAGTTCTTGAACTCACATCTATGTCTATAGCTTTCATTGTTGTTAGGTATGAATTCCTAACATCTATTTCATGTTCAATTGCTTTTGATTTGAATTGGTTTGGTGAATTTTCCAATTTTGGTATTTTGAAGTCAAAATCTTTAAAGATCCTATCTTGGATGTTTGGACATGTTATTTGGGGTGTATCGAAGAGCCTATAAGGCTGGGTTATCGTTTGGCATAAACCCTAGCCTCGATCGCTTGTCCGATCGCATCCGAATTGATTTGGCCATCATTGGCCTAGGCAAATTCTGCCCAGGCCCAAGCAACCAGACGTCTGGTTGAAAAATCCAAACGTTTGGTAGGGGGTTCTGGAAAAATTATAAAAATGAAAAATAAAATAAAAATGGCGGAGCCTAGGGTCAGACGTCTGGTCAAACCAACCATACGTCTAGTCCTGTTGAATTTTGCCTATTTTGCCTGTTTTTGAGTGGATTTCCAATTTTTATCGATTTTTGTTGATCGGTTAGTTGTTGTCATTTATTATTGACTTTGATGACTTCTTTCTGGATTTTTGGGAATATCCATTTGATGGATTTGATATCGATTTTTATGGTTTTAATTCACATCGTCGAATGTGGATTTTGGTGATAGATTGTTTTTACAATCATTTTTGTGATTTGTCACTTTAAAATACAAAGGTTTTTATACTAGTAGTAAATACTCAAACTCTTTCACAAAAAAATGATTTCAACGTTTACTTTTAATACAAAGCTCATTTTTAAATCCATTTTTCAATCTATGAGTATATACAAACCTTTACCTCATTCGTATGAGAAATCCAATTAAATGACTTAGCAAAACAAGTGGTATGAAACGCTTGCGTTTACTTCATCGGTTAATCTTGGACTTGTTCGATTGAACTCTCATGACAATTTTCGAGTGGAAATCTACAATATGTTCGTAAATATTTAAGTTAAGCTAGTGGTTATGGGACATGAAGCTAAACTCATTTATTTACTAGCTTAGTGTAATTTACACTTATCGATCAATGATGATCATTTTGTGATTTAGACTAGCGATGTGCGATGTCTCTTTGTCCGTGTGGGGGACTAAACCCCGTTTCGGTGGAGCTTTGGCTGAAATTGGTGGGGTAGCGACCATTGTCTTCAGGCCATTTGTGGAGCTTCGGCTCAAATTTGATGGGTTAGCGACCATGGAATAACGTTCCGTTTGCGATACACGTGTTGGTGAGTTTTCATGCTCCCGTTTGTGATAGGCCTCCCCCTTTGTGATTTCTGGATTTCTAATTGATGATTTCTGGAATTTGTGTTTCACCAATTTTTTATGATTTACATTGATATGTTTTGTCAATATTTGAGATTTGGTGAATAAGCTAAAGAATATGATTTTTTTTGTATATTTGAGAAAACTTGAGATATTGTATGATTTTCATTGTTATCAAATATATATACTTGTCACAGTATGGAATTATTATTATCATATATTTTTGTCGTATCTCTTATCCTTTCTCATCTTATATGATAATTATAGCTAGACTAATCCATTTATTTTTTTTCTTCTTAAATAATACTCGGGACAGACCGAGGTGTTTCAGGTGCTTCCACTTGACTTCTTAGTAGGGACTATCTTCTGACTTTTGGCTAACTACTTTAGCATAGTAGTTTTTTGTTTTTCATACATTCGAGATAGAGACTCCTTGATTTATATATATTCTTTTGAGAAGCACTTGTACCTATTATTTTGTGATGTAATGGATCTTGTATGACCACTACTTTGTTGTACACTTCTATGTGTTATATTCCTATCTGTTTCCGCCATAGTGATATGAATATCTGTGTCTGATTTTATGTTGTGCTTATTTTATATTGATTCCGAAGGCCACTTAGCTATTGTGTAGTAGGTTTGAGTTTGGATTAGATATGTTGGATTTCCTCTTGAATTGAAATGCATGATATACTATCTGACATATCGGTTCTCGCTCAAATCAATTATATAGTTGCTCGCTCCTCAGCAGCCTTATTCTTCGTACTAATTCACTGCATTACCCAGTAGTGTCTTTGGTTAGTGTGAGTATAGAGGTGGGGCGTCATAGCAACTATACCATATAATTGTAGACTTTTCTACAATTATTGCATATAATTACTGAACTGTCTGCAATCATACCATATAATTGCAGAAAATTTGAAAAATATATGCATAATGCCACTCATTAGAAAGATAATAAAATTTGCGATTTAATGGTGAAAACGGTTTGTTAATCCATTGTTTCTACAAAAAAGTTATTGCATTTTAAAGATTGATAATTAATGGGGTGCAAATTTTAATTATGGACGTGAGAATAACATCCACATATGAAGAACCAACGTTCAACTATGGAGAAGAAGGGTATCTTAAGGAAGAAAATTGCTGTAATTGAAAATAGGGATGTAATTTATATTTTTTTGAGAGGATGTTTTGTGTATTAAGTTTAATTTTAAGGACATGTCTCTTATTTTCACTAATTATAACATTATTTTGAATATGTTCTTACAATATTAGAAAGGTAAAATGTTACCACTTCATTTTTCTAATAAGGGTCCTAGTAGTATTTTATGTTTCACCAAACTTTAAGCAAAACATAGAAGTCATTTAACTTCACTAGTGGGTGGTAGGACTCGTATGCCTTGGGATTCTAACCTTAAGGAAAGCTCAACAAACCATAGGCCCACATACGATGGATAACTCTTTATCAGTTGTATCTTATACAACTCCTAACCTTTGGCACCTTGTCCTAATCCCTCCTTTACCTTGAGGTAAGCTCAACAAGCAAAGTGGGACTATTCACTCGGACCTATCATTTCGCGACGGCCTAAGTATAATGCATGTAGCTTGAGGAAAGCTCAACAACTAAGGAGTATACAAGTAATCTATTAATATATATAAATGTTAGAGGACAATTTTATATTAAAGATTCAAAATCTTCAATATATTATATCTAGTGATATCGACTTATGGAATAATGCATTTCTTATGAAATACTCTCATGATTCAAGTGTTAGACACATCGGAAATCACGTTATATGTACATTTACATATGTATTTATTCCTTAAGTCTGTTTAGGATTTCTTTAAAGTGCCACCTTTTGTTATACATTCATATCACATAAGTTAAATTATTATATAATTTTTATAACTTAATTAACTTATATAATAGTCTTATGTATAATATTATATTAATTAAATCTTATTTAATTAATTTTAACTAATTAAATCTTTAATTAATTTTAGTTAATGAACTCTTTAATTAATTTAATACTATAATTCCAACACAACATTTATATTGGATGTATTTACTATAACTTTTATAGTGCACACTATAACCTTTATAGTATAACACACATATATATCTTATATATGTGTATTTAATTTAATTAATTAAACTTTAATTAATTTATTCAATTAAATAATTTCGATTAAATTTTATTAATTTCAAATTTTGTCTTACATACATACATGTAAACTTATGTTATCCTAAACATTTTAAAATAACATAACATATATCAACATATATAATGTATGCATATATGTATTAATTAAATAACATATATAGTTAATTCATTTTATTAATCTTATTAATAAATTTTAAAATTTGAAATTAGTATATAAATATTTTCAAACATTTTTGAAAATATCGTTATCCTTAAACTCATGTTGTATTATGACTTTTATAATAAACATGTTTTTATTTTAATTTTCAAAACAATATTGAAAACTAGCCCAAGGCCCAATTCAAATTGGGCCTTTTCTATTACAGACAACCTTTGGACCCACTCACATTTTAGGCTAGGCCCGTAAGTAGGTAGGACATGATACTTGATTACCCAATTCCAAGCCTAGACATTACCTTTCTAGACACCTTACTTAATGGGCAAGATTAATAAGTTAGCTTTAACATGACTAATTTAGACCGCATAGGCTATTGGACTCCTATACCATTGAAGGAACTGGGCCAGCCCATAGCAGAAGAAATGGGTGAATTTCACTTTTTTTTTGTTTTTTACCATTTTGGGTCTTTAATGGGCCTATGAAGTCTAAATTTCATTTCGAACTATTCTATGGTTAAAATAAAATTATGTATTTTATTTAAAATAGTTAAAGGGAAGTTTAAATAAATTTAATTTCAAATGTATAGTGTAACAACCCGCATATTTTACGATTTGTACATTTAAATGTTTTATTTAAATATAGCATCGTTAGTCGGATTCAAGTTCAAAATGTCACTTTTTGCAAACAGTCGAATTGGGACTCGAGACCACTTCCATTGAGCCCAAAATGGCGTTTGTGACCTTTTTTAGTATAAACATCGATATGTTAGGAGTTGAGTAGAATTTTGACATTTTCACTTAGGGCTTTGAGCTTGGGTTTGGGTTTCAGCCCACTAACCCAACTCATCTTATACCCTAACTCCACCCCTATCCTCTTCATTCATTCTATTATTTTCCTAACACTTCAAGCTTTAGTAAAAATGGGGGAAGAGATTGGAAACTAAAATCCTAAGCCCTAGTTTCCTTTGCAAATTCAAGTTCTAACTCCAAAATCAAAGAGAAGCTTAGGTAAGCATCCTCTTCTTCTTCTCCATCTCAAACTCTCTCCAATTTCATAAATTTCCTATGACCTAACTTTGGAAATATTCGTTGTAATCTTAGATTGGAGCTTGTAGAGTTGAAGTTGAAGTGTGGTTGATCTTTCTTTTGATTTCAAAGCATCTCCTTCATTGTTTTTGGGTTTAAAGGTGACTTTTTGAACTCACATCTACGTCTATAGCTTTTGTTATTGTTAGGTATGAATTCCTAACATCTATTCATGTTCATTCGCTTTTGATATGAATTGATTTCGTGAATATTTCAATTTTTGGTGTTTTGAAGTCAAAATCCTTAAAAATCTTAGCTTTGTGTTTGAACATGTTTTTGGTGGTGTATCGAAGAACCTATAGGGCTGGGTTGCGATTGGCATAATCCCCTAGCGCCCATCGCTCGTCCGATCGCAATTTGTTTGGATTTTTCCCTTGATAGGGCTAGGCTGAGAAGACTGAAGATTGCAGATTTAGTCGACTGAATTCTGAGTTCAGTCGACTGAACCTGGAACCAGAAAATTCCTAGTCCCTGTGTCAGTCGACCGAACTCTGAGTTCAGTCAACTGAGCCTGGAAACCGAGTGTTTCCAGGCATGTGTCAGTCGATTGAACCTGGAAACAGAGAGTTCCAGGCATTGAATCAGTCGACTGAACCCTGAGCCCTGTCGACTGAATCTGGGATATTGCATTTTTGCCTAATTTAGGCAATTTTTGTGTGGGTTTCCAATTTTTAATCGATTTTTGATGATCCGAATTGTTGTTATTATTTATTGACTTTGAAGACTTCTTTTTCGGGATTTTTTGGAAATAACCATTTTGATGGATTCGGTATTGCTTTTTGTGGTTTTAATTCACGTCGTTGAATGTGGATTTTGGTGATTGATTGTTTCTACAATCATTTATGTGATTTGTCACTTTAAAATACAAAGGTTTCTATACTAGTAGTAAATACTCAAACTTTTTCACAAAGATGATTTCAACTCTATTTTTAATACAAAGCTCGTTTGTAAAACCGTTTTCCAATCTATTAGTATATACAAACCTTTACTTCATTCGTATGAGAAATCTAATTAAACGGCTTAGTAAAACAAGTGGTATGAAACGCTTGCGTTTACTTCATCGGTTAATTCTTGGACTTGTTCGATTGAACTCTCGTGACAATTTTCGAGTGGAAATCTACAATCTGTTCGTAAATATTTATGTTAAGCTAGTGGTTATGGGACATGAAGCTAAACTCATTTATTTACTAGCTTAGTGTAATTTACACTTATCGATCAATGATGATCATTTTGTGATTTAGGCTAGCGATGTGCGATGTCTCTTTGTTTGTGTGGGGACTAAAAACCCCATTTGTGGAACTTCGGTTCAATTTGGTGGGGTAGCGACCCATGGTCTTCGGGCCGTTTGCGGAGCTTCGGCTCAAAATTGATGGTTAGCGACCATGGAATAGCTTTCCGTTTGTGATACACATGTTGGTGAGTTTTCATGCTCCCGTTTGTGATAGGCCTCCCCTTTGTGATACACGTGTTGGTGAGTTTTCATGCTCCCGTTTGTGATAGGCCTCCCCTTTGTGATTTCTGGATTTCTGGTTGTGATTTCTAGAATTTGTGTTTCACCAATTTTCATGGTTTGCATTGATAAGCTCTATCAATATTTGTGTTTTGGTGAATAATTTAAAGAATGTGATTCTTTTTGGTATCTTGAGATGATTTGAGATATTGTATGATTTTTGTTGATTAATTGATGTATACTTGACACAGTATGTCATTTTTGTTATCATACGTTTTTGGTCATATGACTTATCCTATATCATTTTATCTGATATTTATAGCTAGACTGATCCGTTTATTATTTTCTTCTTAAATAATACTTGGGTCAGACCGAGGTATTTCAGGTGCTTCTGCTTGAATTCTTATCTGGACCATCATCTGATTTTTTAGCTAACTACTTTAGATTAGTAGTTTTTGTTATTATACATTTGAGATAGAGACTCCTTGATGTATATATATTCTTTTGTCTAGCACTTGTACCTATTCTTTTGTGATGAAGTGGATCTAGTTTGACCACTACTTTGATGTACACTTTTATGTGTTATATTCATATCTATTTCCGCCTTAGTGATATAATTATCTGTGACTGATTTGTGTTATGTTTATTTCTATATTTGTTTTCGAAGGCCACTTAGCCACTGCGTGGTAGCTTTGAGTTTGTATTGATATGTCGGATTTCCTCTGGAAATGAAATGTAAGTTATATTATCTGACATATCGATACTTGCACAAAGCAATTACACAGATGGTCGCTACTCAACAGCCTTATTCTTCGTGCTAGTCGACGGCATTACCCCATAGTGTCGGCTAGCGTGAGTATAGAGGTGGGGCGTCATATATAGAGTATCAAATACACCTAAAACAAGAATTAATTGAGAGCATTAGTTGTATTAAATGGAGAGAGAAACCTTTAATTTTCTCTCTTTAATTTGAATTGATTGATTTATTAAGTGCCATTATATAATTATTCATAGCAATATTTATTACTATGTCCGTATATGTATTCTAACTGTACAATTTGTAGTTTGAGATTTATTTAATTTTAATTTATTTATTTATACAAGTATACATACATAGACACACACACATATATACGTGTGTGCATGTGTAACATCATAATCCATGAAGGGTATAATATGCCCGTATATAGATGTTGGGATTTACATCGCAATGGATACATTAGCTCATTTTGTGTGTATTGTAATTTGTCCAAATATGTGCTTGTATAATATGTCAAAACAAAATACTAATACATGTGTGTGTGTGTGTATGTGTATGTCTATATATATAACTTATTGAATAAAACAGTTTCTGCCATAACAAATTAATGTAAAATAATTATATTATAATAATATAAGATTTTAAAATTTTAGAAAATCTGTAAACACATTTTAGGCCTAAAATTAATTTATGGAATTTTTACAAATAAAATAATATTTATTTTTAAATAGTTGTGATAGCCCGTAATCAAATTAATTCTTAAAATAGGAAATTAAGTCGATAAATTATAAATTTTTTGTGAAGTATCTGAGATATATTTTTGCTTAGGAAAAAATTCTGGAATTTTTTCGACTGAAATTATATTTTTAATTAAATAATTAATTACATTTCGAAAATAAATCAATTCAAAAAATAATGAATTAAGTAATAAAAATCTGAAACTTTTTTGAAGATTCCAGATACATATTTAAGCCTTAAGAAAACAAATTTTTTTCAATTGAAATTCTATTTTAGTTAAATAATTTATTGCATGCCGAAAGTAAATTAATTTTTAAAAATAATAAACTAAGTTTAAAAAATATGAAAATTTTACAATAATCTTATTACATGGTGCAGCAAATATAAAAAATATAAAATTGAAAATTTTGAACCATTAATTATTTTATTCATAATAAAAATTCAAAAAATCATTAAATAATAATAAAATATGTATATAGATATTTAATAAAATAAGACAATTTTAAGGTTAAATATATATGATATACAAACACACATACAATTATAAATAATTTGCAGATCTATACACATTTAATTTGTATATACATATTAATATTAATCAAAATTAAACATTTTTTCATAAAATTAATTCAACAATAAATAAATAAAAAGAATATTATAACAAGCACATGACCAATCTAATTGTAACAAACACATGTACCTACAAAAATCTCACATAATCTAAACAATAAACAGATCTAAATACATATAGAGGATTAGGATGTAAATCAACTTTTATATGATAAACTTAAAATCAAAACAATGTTAATAAATAAAAGTGCACCTCCTAATGAAGCCTTTGATTCCATGTTGAACAATGATTTCTATTCTAAGAACAATTCACAATCCGCCAGGTTGCTAATCTCGGATTGGAGACCTACTACAAATTAGTATTTTTAATTTTTAATTGGATTTGAGAATTTTAGGGATGATTTTAGAGGAAAGTTGCTGCCATTAATATAAGGAAGAGGAAGAAAAAAGTGGCGGCTCAAAAATGAATTAGCTTGTAATTAGAGTTTTGAGATTGGCTTTTATATGGATAGAACAAGAGAGCAAACAATGATCTCAACCACACATCTCAAAACATAATAACACATGTTGTAGTCACCTCCTATCATTCTCCAAACCAACGTCTATCCTCTCCAAATCTAATGGGTTGTGAGCCTATTTAACCCAAATTAAATATGTGCAATTATATTTAACATATTTTGTTATTGATATCTCATATCGATCGATATATTCATAACTTTTATAAATATATACAACAATTTTATTTTTCAAATCACATTCAAAATTCATAATTAATTTTTCATAAATATTAATTTATTTAATTAATTTATAACAATTATAAAGTAATTAATTTATTTGGTATAAAGAGAATTCATCGTTTCGGTTATTTGACTCTTGGGTGTAAACTCAGTCTGCGATTAATGTCAAACTATTTGAACTTTAACGTTCACAGTTCACTTAGCAGGTGATGTGACATTATGGCCAAATTTATCGCTTACTCATATAAAAAAAATCTCATTTTAATTTAATAATCGTTACCCAGTTGTGACAATTATTTACACAAATTCTCTTCGTCAAAGCTATATAACTTTGGACTTGTTGAATTTGGTAACGGTCAAAATTCCAATATCATCCGCATTCTACTCTATAATCCAAACATAAAGTCCTTTGTTCAATAATAACAATTATTATCAACCAAACTACTATGTCCAGAGATTTTGAATATCGGTTGACTAGAGTTGTTAGTGATACTAACCCCATATAATTGGGGAGACGAATCCTCTCTTGAATAGTGCTTTATTTCCAATACTTCCACTCAGCCCTACTATAGATGAACGTTATGCCATGATTTGTCTAATCAAAGTGCAGCTTTCATATCGAAGATTCATAATATTCTTAAGTCAAAAGAACCATGTAAATTAGTCACATTAACATTTTCTGTTCGACCTTAGTTATATTAACCAATAGAAAACTACCAAGTGAGTCGTTCCGTAGTTATCCAATAACTATTAGTATGTAACCCCTAGTACCCCCAAATATCATGAGTAATACACTTCCTAACATTTGGAGAGCATTACATACTCTAGACTCAATGGATACATTGATATCCAGTCTCGCTGCATCTTGATTACGAACATTTAAAATGATATATTTGTTTCATTGTGATAAATTACTTAGTGTTACAATACTTTGTAACTACTATCACAAAACATACCATTTATGGATTTTCAATTAAATATACTTTTAATTAATTAATTAATTAATATAACCACATTATATCAAGTATATAATAAAAATAAAACACCTTTATTTCGGACAAGATTAGTCAATGAGTTAGATATATGTAATGAATTACAGAATTGCCCCTAGGGAATACCCCTAACTCTATCAAATATTTCACTATCTCTGGTATAATAAGTGAATTTATACTCCACTATCTCTAATAGAGTTGTTTGAGTTTATATTCCACTACCTTTGGTAGGGTTGTATGGGTAACTACTCTTGTCTCTAGTAGAGTTGAGGAACAACTGATTGATCATTACAAGCACTGGGCAGCGAAAGTGGTTCATGGATTCTGGATCGAAAATCATCCTACAAGTTTATCCATTCACTTGTCAACAAAAGGGATTTGCATCTTTAAGGCCACGAGGCATATGATGAACCTATCCAGTCACTGATCAAATGGAAATGATTTATGAATGTTTTGCTCTTCACAATGTGCATGTAGATATGTCTATGGTGTCTAGTAGGAGATGGATGTGCTTAGACATTCATGGGGGATCCAAAACTATGCCCCAAGCATGGTTTATATTCTTCCTTCACAAGGATTCAGTTCCATTGAGGGCCCGTAGACTAGAGCTCATGCACTCTCATTGAAATTACTTGAAAAGGGAAAAATCAGGCACGACAATTCGTACTTTGATTCCATAATATTGTATTGCTAAGCAGAACAGAATACTATCTATTAGTATTATATAAAACCAAGTTCTATCAATTCGTAAATCAATTACCAAACACAGTTATATCGGTCTATGAAAATCAAGTTCATAACTAGGAATTAAAGCAAAGTCTAGAAAGTACAAAAATCAAATCAAATATAAAGTTTCAAACTGAAAAATGCCTTGGGTTCTAGTCCACGAAATTCATATGAGATCTATCTCGGTATCTCATACATGTGTAGGAATGTCAAGGTAAACTCCCAAACTTTATTTTAACAGGAAATTAACAAATCAAAGTCTAAAATTTATCCCTTAGTTCCTTCAAGGTATGCCCAAGATCCTAGGCGTGCCACCCGAGCTACCACCAGTAATCACCACCTAGCTTGTTGGCTGATGAGATTATCGCCCACGTAAAGCATGGCCACTATCTAGTAGGCTCTTAACGTGTAGCAATAAAATTTCTCTCGGATGTGCTTCTTAAAGGTATCTTTGATATATCAGCATTCATTGGTCTCATGACCATATATCTCATGAAAGATGTATTATTTGCCAGTTCTCATCTTTATTGCAGTTGATTCTCTGGACCTTGATTTATCGTAATCCACATTTTCCCTAGTTACAAGATAGATTCTTTCTGGATTTTTCCGTAAGCTCTGAACACGAAAACTTTCCCTATCCTCTTCTGAAGCATTTCCCTCCAGCCTTATCATCCATTATTTTTTTCCCTCATTCGAAGGCTTTCCCTCTCCAACTTGCTTGACATTTACTAATCTCGCCTGGATATCGGAATGTTCTAAGTGCATGTACATATCAGCATGACAATAGAAGTGGTCAAATTTAGTGGTTGGTTTGTAACAACCCACCATCTACGACATTCTGATCCACGTATAAAAGTGGAACTAGTATAACCTACTTTGCAGACATCAGATCATTTTTAAGTAAAATATAAAACAGATCATAGAGCTACCTTCAATATTCTACACTTTTTGAAACTCACAGCAAAATGAATAAAATATAATAATCATTAATATAATGATCCAAGACGAACAAAATAATACATTATCAAATAAACTTCACTTATAACATTTCTGTATATGAAGACAAAGTAGGCATACTGTCTTGGAATAACTAAGATAAAATAGTAGATAGCTAATAGATAAATAAATGTGCATCTCTGTCATAATACTACGGCTCGAAGTCACCACCACTCCTCTCTATCGACTTATCCGAGTATAACTAAAAAGAAGAAATTGATAGAGGAGGTCGGACATAAATATGGTGAGTGATATGTATCATATAAGTGTACAATATTGATAAGCAAGTAAAACAACACTTATACTTGAAAATCATACCTTAACCCGTGTCACCTATATCCAACAAGTCGGCTAAATATAGTACAATACCTTATAACGACATCATAAGCTAAGGTCTCACTTAAAATGTCTATAGGATCTAATTATATACAGAACCACTACGTCATAATTGAGCTCAAAGTCCTAACTCGCCATCACCACAAACAGATGTGCATGACCAAGCCCAAAGTCCAAGCTCGTTTGTGGAAAACATATGTAAACAACCGAGTGCAAAGTGCTCGCTCAAATGTCGAAAACGTATGAAAATGAACGAGCTCAAACTCCCAGCGCATATGCCAAAAATGTATACAAACGACCAAACTTAAAATTCTTAGCTTGAATGCCAAAAATGTATGCAAACGACTAGGCCCATAGTCCCAGCTCATATGCTGCCAGACATTACTAGTACAATCGAGGATTATTTCCCCATACGTGTACTGAAACATACCAATTGGATGCCCATCTAACAAATCTAATAAAATAAGACACCTTTATTAAGTAGTTTAAAACACATCAAACAACATAATAACTCGTTCACTGTCTCCCTACGATCCCGACGCAATGAACTGCACGTTATACAGAGATCATATATGAGAGATATGGACATTTAAAGTTAAGGAGCAATTTACTAATTATATAATTTATAAAATAAATTATAATATTAATAATTTTATCCGCCTGCTACCATATTCCCTCCCATCACAAATTTCTAAAGCTCGTCGACGTTGCCGCTTTACCATCCAATCACCGTGGCTACAGGGAACCATCATCAGATCGGACATTGCCAGGAAGCTTCCCACACCAATTCGTGCCTGACGCCACCATAGCCACCACCTTTGATGAACCCCTGATGCATCACGCCGCCACCACTTCCCTAAGGATTTTCTGTCGCCTGATGTTAGTCTTGGTCGATTGGAGACCGCCAAGAAAACCAGCTTAACCTCCTCTACAAGTCCATGTTTCCTAATTGTAGTATTGTCGCTATTTACCATCGGATCGAAAAGATTGGTCTACATTCTTTAAACTTCCAATGTGTTCTCTGATCAATCCGTATACCCAGTCGATGAATGAACACCACCAGCGGATTCATGTCATCGAGAACTACAATTTTGATATATAATATGTATGGTTTTGAACACTAGTATAATTCACACATTTTAAACTAGAAGGAGATTAACTTTTGCTAAATACAACCGATGAAAAATAGATTTTTAATAATCTAGCCATTGCCTGTTAGATTTTAATCTGGTGTATATAAATTTTTTTATCATCAACTTGTCACAAATATTTTGATTTACAAATATAAGAGTTAGCAAATGCAACTAAATCAGCCTCCTTTATGAATGCACATGCAGTGCTACTAATATGTTTGCAATCATCCTTGTGTGTGTGTGTCTATCCATACATCCATATACACTCATATCAAAGTGGAAGTAAACAACTATGTCCATAAACAAAATCTATAAACACATATATAAAGGAACAATAAAGAACATATATAATTATCTAACATAAATTCGAGGGCCTGACTATGGGTATGTATCGTAGGTTGGAATGTGTATATATATACAAGCCAGCACGGTAAAAGCTAAACTGGTATAACTCAAACAAGGCAACCAAAACACATCATAAAGATGTGTATACAACCAATCATAGCATACATACATGCCAACTAGCTAGCTAAGACAATCATGTATATAAACAGCGACCTAACGAGCAGACGAACCTACAAGCTAACCAAAAGAGCAACTTGAGTCCTACGTACTCTCGTCCAAACCTTTTCTTCGCCATACTTGGAACAACTTCATTTCCTCATTTTTATGTCGTATCACGTCAAGTCCTAAGATGTGAATACACCTACGGAGTATTCTAGACCCTATCACTACATTTACCTCATATGCTAACTTAGCTCTACCATATCTGTTAAATCATCAAGGTACGTTCGCAGATGGGATGAATAGAAAATATGTGAACACCCACCAACTTTTCAAGAAGCCCACTCAATGTGCTGACTTCTAACTCCCTATACAATAGGAAAGTCTCAATAACTTATGGCGCTAACTTTCGAACATAACATATCTGGAGAGCGAGTCATTTACCTACCTAGCTACCCACAACGAACTATCTATGCATGTCTATCCTATGCAGTTTCCATTTCTTTTCTTATCACCGAGGTGTCTCTAAACCTATAAATGTCCAAGTATAACTTAAATTTAAATAGATTGCACTACTAGCATATTTCCATCGTCAAATACCTTGCAATGTGCTTCACCACATGCTTCTTCATCTTCAACCAATGGAAACTCTCTTCGTATCCTTTGACATACCTCAGTAAACTCGTCCTTTAAGTCCACAGGGTTGAAAGCATGATAATGAATGGCATCTCCCCTAAGTGGACTAACATTTTGGATACTTAGGCAAGCCACATATTCCATTACCATTTAACTTATAGATATCACAAATGGATGATCCATTATTTTTGGTGAAAACAATATTACTATAACAAACTCAAATTCAAATTCTATTAATGTAAAAATAGTTCAAAAATCATTTTTCTAGTTATAAAATTCCATAGAACTCTTTTTCGAAGAACTTAATTATAAACACGCTCTTCTTTCTTCAATTCCAAATAAGTTGATTAAAATTCAAGTTTTATATTTAAATATTCTTTATACTTACAATCTTCCTTCAAATCAAAACCATATTTATTTCAAAATCCATAAAATGTTCATATCAAAATTCTATGTTCAAAATCCATAAAATTCCTTCTCAAAGAATTTTAACATTACAAATTCCTTTTTTTCGAATTTGAATATAAATTTACTAGACAAACTTTAAAAAAAAATGCAAGCTTAAAATATCATTTAAAAGTTTTTAAATTATTTTATAAAGCCTAACCATAGATTTTAATACAAGCTTCTAAAGTATCCTATTCATATTTAAATTATCAAAAGCATTTCAAACAATTTCAAAACAATAACTAATCAAGTCAGTGATTATATAAAACACATTCATACAACTTCATTAGCAAGTAATACAATCCATATCACTTGGTAGATTAAATGTGCTTGTTAGATTAAATAACTAACATCTAACATCTCAAAATAGTATATGCATATTTTTTAAATAGATAATATACTTCAAAGATCCTTTGTTTTCATCACATCACTCTATTAAACATCCTTATTTAATTTAAAAATAATAATTCTTATCAAATTCCTTAAAAATTATTATATTATTGCTACTTTACATCAAAAACAATTTACTTATATTTTTTCACAACCATTTTATTATTCAATAATTCAAAAATAACAACATTCTACATTAAATTACAAAAACCCTATTAGTGCTATTTACATCAAAAATAGGATTAATTTATTCTAAAAATATTCATTAAAAATGTCTCTTTATTATTATTATTCTAAAAATATCACTTATTTTTATTACTTAAACAACAACAACAATTTTTCATAAACTCTACAAAATAGTTATATTATTATTTGCTCAAAATTTAGATAATCAAATTTCCAATTAAAAATATCAATAACTTTTCAATTCAATTTTTAATCAAAATCGTAGATCTAAAAACTTATTCTTTAGAACTAGTGGGATTTGAAAGCAATGAATTTCACTATTAACTTTAAGCAACGTTAATTTCGATCATTACAATTTTTCAAAATAAATGCATTAGATTTTACTTCGACAAATTTTCAATTTAATTTTTACTTTATATGTTTCATATTAAATTGTTTAATAAAAAATCTTAACTCATATTTATTTCAATTTAATCACTTCATATATATTCGTACGTCCTTAAACTAACAATATTACACTTGCAATTTCCAAAGCTAATTTTAATTTTTAATTTATTTTTCGATAATTCTTAAAATTATCATTACCTAAAAGCATATAACTTTCAAAGCTCAATTCTGTATTGTATAACCAAATTCAATATTAATTACTCAAAATAAATTTTTGAATAACTTCGGTTATTTTTCTACAATACTCATATTTCATTTTTAAGCAATATTTCATATAATTTTTTTCGACATCATGTTATATTATTTATAACCAATTTATCATATATAAGTATATATCATTTTATTTAACAACTAGCCAATCTCAATCATCGTTAAACAATACCTAATCTCTATAAAAAATTATATTTTTAAGTTCGTTTTTTAAAATTAACCAATTTCCAACATCTTATACCAATAAAAACGTATTTTTGAGATTCATTTTTTTCCAAACCATATTCATATCCAATTTTGAGATAATTTCCAAAAGTTTAAACATTTTATTAATGCATATTTTCAAAAGTTTATATCACAAAAATTCTATTTGAAAATACATAAATATTAAAATGGAAAAATTCCATAAGTTTTATAATAATATTTTTTTTTCATTCAGATTCTTTCTAAAATGGTTCAAATTTGACTTAGAAAAATAACCATATAAATCGCACTATTTTAGATTTATAAATCAGAAATTTTCACAAAAATGTAAAGAAAGTGCACTAATTTAATTGAATTTCAAAGTGTGACAAAATATTTATAAAATAAAAGATATTCAAAAAGATTCATCGTACTTACTTTTTATTTGTGTTTCAAAAGTTTCTTTTTTCGAAACCAAAGTATATATCTAAAAATATGCCTTACACTAAGCTTTTTACAAAAATAAAACCTTTAAAATATTTTTGAAAAAATACTTCTTATTAAATTTTCATACGTTAAAGCTTACTAAATGGGTTATTTTTTCAATATATTAAATAAACTTTGACTTCTATAATTTTGCCAAAAATCTAAAACACTATCGTTTCTAACCTTTTTTAAGGAAAACATTTTAATTAATTTAAATACCTTAATCAGGGTAGATAATAACTTACATTATGCCAACTATAATCTAAAAAAATGGTTAAGTACCCCTATTACATCATGTTAACATCACATTCTATCCTATGGACTTAAGGGTACTTCTCTTTTTCTTGTTGATTCCTAGTCCCACGATTTACTCCAGTACAACTTGGCCGACTCTTTTTTGCAATTCTCTATGGTGTAAATTGCAACAAACGTGATGGATTTATCTTCCATCCCAAATTATTTAAAAATAAATATTTATTTAGATCGTAGTTGTTTACTTCAGTAAGTGGTAAGCCAACAACTATCTCTACCAGTCAAATTATATGGGGTGTGAAATATAAAATTAATATTTATAAGTAATAAAAATTACACATATGCTCTCTCATACGCCCTAATTTAATAGGAATCTCCTAACCTAAGCTCTAGTATCAAATGTAACAATCCGCTATCTACGACATCCTGACCCACGTATAAAAGTGGAACATGCATCGTTCACCTCACAAATAGTCGATCATTTTTAAGTAAATTATAAAATAGATCATACAATTACTTATAATATTCTACACTTTCTGAAACTCACAAGAAGGGAATAAAAATATAATAATTAATAAATAATAATCCTAGACGAACAAAATTATACCGTATCAAATAAACTTCACTTACTACAATTCCATATACGAGAAACAAAATCAGCCTAATGTCTAGGTATAACCGAGATAAAATAGTAGATAGCCAATAGACAAATAAATGTACATCTCTATCATACCATCACACCTCCAAGTCATCACCACTCCTCTCTATCAACCTATCAAAGTATAACTAAAAAGAAAAAAACGATAGTAGGAATCATATATACATCTGATGAGTGATATGCATCATATGAGTTTATAATATTACTGAATTAGTAAAACAATACTTATACTCGAAAACCATACCTTAACCTGTTTCACCTACACCTAACAAGTCGACTAAATATAATATAATACCATATAGTGACATCATAAGCTAAGGTTTCACTGAAATGTCTATTAGGTCTAATCATACCGAAACACCATGTCAAAATTAAGGCCAAAGTCCCAACTTTCCATCGCCACAAACAAGTGTACATGACCAATCCTAAAGTCCCAACTCATATGTCAAAAACGTTTGCAAACAAATGAGCCCAAAGTCCTAGCTTGAATGCCGAAAACGTATGCAAACGACCAAGCCCAAAGTCATACCTCGAATGCCAAAAACATATGCAAATGACTAAGCCCAAAATCCCAGCTCAAATGCCAATAACGTATGCAAACGGTCAAGTCCAAAGTCCCAGCTCGAATGCTGGAAACGTATGCAAATGACAGGGTCCAAAGTCCCAACTCGTATGCCGCAAAATGTCACTAGTAAAATCAAGGACTATTCCTCATACATGTATCAAAACCTCCCAGTAGGACCCCTATATAGTAAAATTAGACAACTTTCAAAATTAGTTTAAAACACATCAAATAACATACTGAACCGTTCGTCATCTTGCTACAATTCTGATGCAACAAACCATGCATGATATAGAGATCGTATATGAGAGATATGGATGTTTAAACTTAATGGGAAATTTAGTAAATTATGTAAATTAGAAAATAAATTATAACATCGATAATTTTATCCGCCTGTTATATTATTCCCCCCAGCATAATTTCTTGAAGCTCATTGACGTTTCCATTTTACCATCCAATCATCGCTGCTACAAGTTACCATTGTTATATCGTGCATCACTAAGAAGCTTCTAACACCAAGTTATGCCTGACGCCATCATAGCCACCACCTTCGATGACCCCTTGACACTTCCCGTCGCCACTACTACCCTAAGGAATTTCGGCCACTTGACATTGGTCTGGGTCAATCGAAGACACCCGAGAAGACCAACTCGACCTCCTCTACACGTCTATGCTTCCTGATTGTAATGTTACAGCAGTTTTATGGTTGGATTGAAATGAACGGTCTACGTTCTCCTAACTTCCAACGGGTTTTCTTTTCAATTCGTACACCTAATCAACGAACGAACGCTATCAGTGGATTTGTGTCGTCGAGAACTAAAATTTTGATATATAATTTGTCTGGTTTGGAACACTTTTAAATTTCACACTTTTTAAATTAGGAGATTAACTTTTGCAAATTACTATCGATAAAAATTAGATTTTTAATAATCTAGCTATAACATGTTAGATTTTAATCAGGTGTGTATATAAAATGAAATAATTTTTTATTATAAACTTCATCACATATATTTCAATTTATGACTATAAGAGGTGATTACTATAACTTATCAATATATATACATATATGAAGAGTCTCACTCATCGATTAGCCTTGCCTCCTCTTCTATTTGATATAGATCCTTTCTTTCTTTTGCTATTCAAAATTTTCATCCTTTTAAAACTATAAATTTCTTGATAGTTTTGATTTATTTGTGTGGCTCTCTTCGCAACAGTCGATTTCATATATTAACTTATTTAATTTAAATTTGATTTGGAGAATTTATAATTGAAGAAAATGGAGATTAGAGGTAAGATGTTTAGGTTAAAGTGTGATTAGGGAATATGTTCTAATTTATATTTATAGGCTAAAGTAATTCATATTTAAGCAAAAATCTCAAAATTAATATAATACAAAAATGCCATTGGGTATTACTTCTTCTTATTTCTGATCCATTTAACCAAATTCAGCAAGTTATATGTGTTTTCTGATTAGAAATGACCCTTATGGACACAATGGAACATGTCCCGAAGCCTAATTTCATTTTATGTAGAAATTTATTAGTTTGCTCATTATGTAAAACTACTATTTTACCCTTTATAATTTAATTATTTAATTTCGTAAAATTACGAGGTGTTACATGGGTTATTCTTAAGTTCTTTATAAAATTCTATCTTCCTATTGATTCCTAAAACAACGACCATATGGGCAATTCATTCATCTATTTGACGTATAACGGTTGCTACAACGTTGAACCATATCAGATTGCTTTGTAGGGTTTCTTCATCCTTTTGCTTGATATTTGCTAGGCATATCCTATTTTTAGGCTAAATGACATAAAGTATGAACTGATTCATGAACTTTTCCTTAAATACAACCCAATTGCTAATGTATCCATACTCTAAACGCTAAACCACACTGTCGTAAAGTTTATCAAGAATAGAGGAAACCAATGACACATTACTTCCTCTGTTGCTCCAACTGCTTCTATAAGCTAAATGTAGCACCTCAAATGTGCTATAGGATTGGATTTTCTAGCGTATGGTTCCATAACTAGAATCTTAAACTTAGGGGCATTAATTGTGTATTGGATGTTTAGAGTGAACAGACTCTGATTCATCTCGTCAACATTTGGTTTCCTACTTTTTTCTCCCTATACCCTACGTATTATCTTAACGACTCACTCCTTTACCATTGGAGTGCTTCCTTGGGTTGCTTGATGGGCCATGCCGAGCCATTTATGCAGTGGATTAATCGCTTATGGACTGGTCGGTCCAAACTCTGGTGGTCCCATTTTGACATCTAAGCGTGTGGTTCTAGCATCATCATTGACTTCTGGTATGATATCCTCCCTTGGTCAGACAAGGGCTTTACCATTCGGTCTAGTACCGAACCGAATTAGTTTGAGCCCTAGCTGGTTCAGTTGTACGAGAGTATGTTTCTCTATGTCTTCTTCCTATATTACATGCTCCATAACATCAATTCTTGACACATTATATATATATACATACATATATATATAAGGGTATTCCTAGGGAATGTTTTGTTAATTACTTTGTAATTTAACTCTTATAAAACAATCTTGTTCGAAATGAAGTAGGCTTTTAGTTTTATTTCCTTTTATATATGGCCTTATATAGAGATACAAATAATGATATAATACATTAAACATATATAAGTAGAAAGTCCTTTGGAGGAGTATTTTATAAGTTGTAGCTACAAATGTGTTCATAACTATAAGTATTGAATCGATATATACATATAAACACTTGTATTTACTCCTTAAGTGTTTTATAATATGTACCTAGAGAAGGATATAAAAACATGGTTACGAGCGTTGTATAATAAATATAATAAATGTAATTACAATTTTGAGATTAATTTGAGGAATTATAAAATAAATGTGAGAAATTTTGAATTAAAATTTAGATTTTAGGAAGAATAATTGATTTAAAGTTACGAAAATGGATATAAATGAGAAAAAAGCATAATAAAGAAGATTAAAAATATTATAATGGAGTGTTATTTGAAAAAATATTTGATAAATGAAATTTTGAGATTATTTCTTGAGAAATAAATTAAATATTAGATTAAATAATATATACTGAATTAAATTTCATGTTATCGAACTGAAATAGGTTTTGTGGATTAAAATTTATTTAAAATTCATATAAATAAAAGGTACAAAAGTAAATATAAATTCAAATAAGTATTTAAATATATTTTTAGAGGGTAAAAACTTATATTTTGTCATTAGAAAAATTATTTTAAAGCTAAATAAAGTATGAAAAAATATATATATTAGGGGTTATAATGTTTTAATATGGATAATATAATGTCAAAAAACAAGTTAGTAGCATTTAATAAAAATGAAAATGCAAATTTCTTTGTTAAATGGGCCATATGGTTTCAAAATAAGCTCCAAAACTCTACTTCTTTTATCAAGCTTGCTGAAGGATACTTTCTCTAACAAATTTAATCTTCTAAGAACTTTATCAAATTGCTCCAAACTTTAGATAATGGTTGCTCCTAAATTCCTAAGCTAAAATCCAAGCTTTTATTCAAATTTCAGGTGCAAATTATAAAGATAAGTGCTCCTAACCATTCTCTAGTCCTTAATATCATCTTTGTAGTGAAAAATTTGTTGTTTTGAGTCCATTTTAGCTTTATGCCAGTAAGTTTAAAGTGAGGTTCTGGTTCATTAGATGCATGGAAGAAGAAAAATCAAGCTTTTAAGGACTTTATATGAGCGTAACCTCTTCTTTTGCTCTTGCATGCCTTATATACAGTGCTTTGTGATGATATAAATGATGACTATATGCTCATATATGCTTGATTTGGTTGAAATTTAGTGTGAAAAGGATAATGATTTGTTTTTGCTTTGAATGTATGTATGCTGTATAGAAAGTGTTTAATTAAATATAAATGTAAATGTTATGGTTTTGTGTACAATCCTCTTACTAATAAATTCGTACAAAAGCAAATAAAGTGTAAAAATTCCAAAAGTGAATATGTTGTCCTTGATCCATCAAAGCTTCTCCCCACTAAATTTCAGACCAATATATATAGTTTGGAGGTGATAAATTGAATTTTTACTAAGAGCAAAAAGAGGATAACATACAACTAAAAATGACAGTTGATTGGAAATTCATATTAAATTGAAAAAAATCATAAAATATTGTAACTTGGATATGTTGTTCTCAATCAATATATTGAAGTTCCATGAACATATTATTGAAAAATATTGTGTTTTGAAGGTCAAATCGCTAGTTTACAAAAGCGTATAGGTATAGATTTTTATGTTTTTGGTGTTTAAATTGTCTCAAAAATTTCTTATATCTAAGTGGGTATATAAGTCTTTTTAATTACTTGAATGAGTTATTATGGTCTAATATCACTAAAGTAGAAATCTAAAATGAAGTTTTTAATATATGTGTGCGCATGTGTGTGTATGAATGTGCGCGTGCGCATGCGCATGTGTGAATTAGAAGTTTACATTAAAGAGAGATTTTGAAGATTTTGAGTTTTGGAAATATTTATTTAGCTAATTCCTTTATGGGTAAAATTATCTCTCTTTTGGAATTTATTATTTTCCAATATAATTTGACAAAAATCATGCTATTATGTGGACGGAGTATGCATGGATGAGTAATGTTTATTATGATCGAGTTATGGTTAAATGGTTCACTGTATATACACTGTTATATGACCATACCTTGCACATGTTTGTATGCAACGACTAATCCATGCAAATAGAGATATTACGAAAAGCATATAAAGATGATGTGCCTATTATCTTCGTGATAATGCTACATGTATACCCTATCTATGATTTGGTTGCTAAATACAATAAATATGTTTTATGATTGTTAAATCAATCTAATAACCTTTAGGGGCACCAAGTTAAACGACAATCGGGATGAGGTTAATGATGTAAGAAGAACATATTAAATTTAATGGATTGATTAAACGAGATTAGATACTCTATAAACTAGATCCATCCTAATTTGTATCGAGTGATAGTATAGCCCATTTGTCATCGGCCTAGCGACCTGTTGTATAGGCACACCAACGATGGGGACACGGTGCATTTGATAGAGACGTGACGCTTATGAAATGGAGTAGTACAACAAATAAGTCATGTGGGGGTACCATAATTTTTGGTCAAAGGGAATGGTCTGACATTCCTTGTTGTCTAACTAGCATCTATTATACTGTATTCCATATTCAACTAGTTATATAAATAAACTATTTTTCCTTGGTGTCGAGAGGATGATATTTCATTCCTTGGTGTTGATTTAGCATCTGGTAGAATATATTCTACACTCAATGAGTTGTATAGATAAATAAACAATGTTCTGTGATATGTCATTCCTTAGTGTCGACTCAATGCCTAATAAAGTGTATTCTACACTCAACGAGTTATATAAATAAACTATATTATGGGTCGGATGTAATGATAACTCATTCCTTGATGTCGACTTAACGTTTAGCAGAGCGTATTCTACATTTAACAAGTTATATAAACAAACTAAGATTCTTGTTGAAGGGAATGATATGTAATTCCTTGATGTCGCTTCAACGTTTCATAAAGTGTTTTCTACATTTAACAAGTTCTATAAATAAAAATATATTTTGTGCCTAGAGGAATGATATGTCACTCCTTGCTTTCGGCCCAACGTCTGGTACAGTGTATCATACACTCAACGAGTATATAAATAAACCATGTTCTGGGTCGAGGGGAATGACATGTCATCCTTTGGCATCAACTCCAAGTCTAATAAAGTGTATTCTGCATTCAATTAGTTATATAAATAAATATGATCTGTTCATAATGAGTAGATGACTAATAAATGTGACTGTAACACTCCGTAAAATGTATAATAAATAAATTAGATAAATTAATTAAATAAGATAAGGCTAAAAATGGAAAATTTGAAAAGTCATAATTTTACCATGAAAGTTATGCCGTTACATTCTTGACGATTTTCTAATCAATTTTCATATATAATATGTTAAAAACATAGCTCAAATGGAAAAGTTATAAGTGTTTGAAGTTTTCAGATTTAATTTTTTTTAAGTAGAATTCAAATGTGAATAACTAAATAATTCTTAAATTTGAAATTTTGAAGTTAACAACAACTAGATTTCGGGGTTAAGTAATCGGCTAAAATTAACGTTAACGTTAATGGTAATTAAGGAATTGAATAATTAAAAACGAACAATAAAATTCCTCCCGAAATAGAAGGACTGGTTGACCGCTCCAATAGAACCAGCCGTCTTCTGCGGTCAACTAGTGGGTAACTGTGGTCAACCGATGATGATTGTGATGGCTACGGTTTTTGGTAAAAAGTATTTTTCATTTTTAAAATACTAGTTTAAAATTTGGTGAATCAAAGAGTTTTCGATTTTGGAAAAAGGGATTCTTCTTTTTTAAAATAAATATAAAATAGAGCATAAGTAGGACTTGATGATTTTTCTTCTCATTCATAAATTTGGAAGTTCTTTATTTTAAAAAAATTCTTTCTAAAAAGAGGTAATAAATGGAAACATTTTTTTGAATAAGGATTCAAACTTATATTAGAAACCAAGTGAACAAAAGAATGTACAAAGTCCAACAATCAGCCTTATACAAACGAGACCAGGCCTATCAAATACATTAACTCAAAACAAGGCCCAAAGCTGAAATGGAAAAACAAACAATTACACCCGAAACCCGAATGAACCTTCCAGTCGTCTCGATAGGATAAAAAAGGCAAGACGTCACTTGACTACTACTTCATTTACTCCTCTCGAACGAAAGTAAAATAAATCATCACTAATGGCGGCGAGAGAGATAAAAGACACTACTCTAATCAGAAAAGACTCAAACTCTTCTGCTAGGCCAAATCTAACCAAGAAGCAAACCAGGCAGCTTATATTCCTTGTATCAGATCCTTCACGAGAACAAGCAGCTACAGATAAGAGTCCAAAACCCGTAAAGTTTAAAACTTTTAGCTTTATAAAGATTCTAATAACAAATCTCATTGTTTTAGGACTCAAGACTGAAAATGGAGGCGAGAAATCATCATTGTCTCTATTTCCTTCGGTATCCAGAAGGCACTGACCTTAGATCTACCAGATCTAAGCCAGAGGGGACACTGTCTTCCATAAAGATGAGATATTTAAACTTTGAAAGCCAAAGAAGTCTCCGTCTTCCATAAAAATAAAGTCTTCGAACTCAAAGATACTCAAAGATGAATTCACAATGTAACAGGTCCTCCTTGAGCTTCCTCACAAGCTAAGTCTCTGACTCCCCAATGATTTTAATTAGATTCTTTGAATTCGGAAACTAACTCAATTTGTATTAAAATAGGTCAAGACACCAGTCGAGGAGGCAGCTGAAGACATCTATCAACTATTGTTTCTGCATTCTTATCACTTACAAACTAGGTCAAATAGTATAGATAATTATAAATTAAAATGTAAGTTAAAAGAGAGGATGTAAGATAAATGTAAAGATAATACAGGAAACAGTAAACCTGAATCGAGACACAAGAAGGAAGCAGCGAGGAGAAACTATACATATGATCAATCCGATGTATCCCAGTTCAGCATAGCGAGGTAAATCCCCATTTCTTTGCTATTATATCTGTCATGCCATTAATGTGCTTATAATATTTAGATTTTACCATTCTGATATTCATAGTCTGAAATTTTTTTGAGCATAACTGCGAAGTATCATTGAATCTGTTATGAAATATCCTGTCATTTCTTTCTTTCCATAAGTTCCAAATGCAAAATGAGATAGAAAGTTGGAACAGATCTGAGTTTAGATTTTTTAATTTAGAGATTGAAACGAATTTTTGCAAATCTTCCTTCAGAGTAAATCAGAACATACTTTTCGGCGAGCTGAAAAATATTTTACAGTTCCAATGCCAAACTTTTTCTGTATAATTACATTGAAAAAATAGGTGGTCTATATTTTCAATGTAATTATTACAAAAAACACATAAGGGGTCAACAAGAATCTGTTTTTGAAGTAATCGCTCTTTAGTTAGTAAATAGTCGTTAATGGCTTTAAAGAGACATACCGCCATTTTTGGAACGTGGATTTTGTTCCAAACTAATGACGACCAGTTTTTAATTTCAAATCTAGATCTAATCGAGTTCCAGACATGTTTAAACTGATATTGACCGTCTTTAGAACATTTCCAAGACCAATAGTCCCGCTCTCTATCTTTAAGAATCTTGACACCTTCAATCTTCGCATGAATTTGAAAAAGAAAACTAAACGTGTCCCACTTCCACTCACCATTTTTAACAATCCTATCAAGAGTCAAATATTCCGTACTAGTTCTAAAAGCTGTATCTAACCCAATGCGTTCCATGATAGAACTTCCATTCAACCATGGGTCGTACCAAAGAGAAGTTGTTTTGCCGTCACTAATATTGAGAGTAAGGCATTTCAATGCTTTATGTCTGTTCTTCAAAATATATTTCCACACTCCCGAATCGTCCAATCTCTGATTGATATCCCAAAAGCTTTTATTACCAATATATTTACAATGTATGAGATCTACCCAAATTCCTTCTACATTGAGGATTTTCCATATTAATTTGATGTATAACGCTTGATTCAACTCTTCTAAATTTCTCAGACCCATTCCTCCTTCTTCTTTTTGCTTACACAAAATTTCCTAGGGGATCTTACTACTATGACTTTTCCAAAGGAAATTAAGAATCATATGTTTTATTTTAAGAACCGTTGTTTTTGGGAGACAAAAGCATTGCATCCAGAATTGAATGATAGGGTAAATGGTAGATTTGATAAGTTCTAGTCTCCCAGCTTGGCTGAGCATTCTAGTTTCCCAGCCTGCAAATCTTGTCTTGATCTTCTCTATCAATAAAGCACAATCCCTATCTCTCAAATTAGAACTAGACAAAGGGATGCATAGGTACCTTATTGGAAGATCCGATTGTTGGATATTAAGTATAGAACAAATATCAGTGCAGTTGATTACCCCTTTACCAAAGAAAACGTTAGATTTCTCACAGCTTAGTTCCAATCCGGTCACTCTCTTCATGTTTTGAAAAACATCACTAATGGAAGAAGCATTAAGTACACTAGCTTTAGTAAAAATTATAATATCATCGGCGTAAATGATGTGAGTTAACTTGTTGTTAAAGTCTGTGATAGGAGAAATAAGACCATCCCTGACTTTGCCATCCATCATTAACGTAAAATATTCCATAACCAAAGAAAATAGAATAGGGGAAAGAGGGTCACCTTGTCTAAGACCATTTGAACTCTTGAAATAACCATGCGATTCCCCATTTGCAATAATGGAAAACACAGGAGTGGTTATGATATTTTCAATAATTTTCACCCATTTGTCTGGGAAACCCAAACTTATTATCATGTGTATAACAAAAGCTCGGTTAATCGAATCATAAGCCTTTTTCAAATCTACCTTGATACACATGTATTTGTTATCCTTTCTTCCCAGACCCCTAATAATTTCGTGAGCAAACAAAATACCGTCCCCTATTGATCTACCTTGTATAAACGCCGTCTGATTAGGGGACACCAACTTATCCAAAAACGGAGCCAGTCTGTTACAAAGAGTCTTTGTGAAAACCTTATATAAAGTGTTACAGCAGGCAATCGGTCTATAGTCTTGAATTCTGGTGGAATGATATTTTTTAGGAATCAAATGCAAGAAAGTGTGGTTCCACTCTTTTATTATAGAACCCTTATGGAAAATGTCGTTCAAAGCTTTGAGAATTAAATCTTTCGAAAGATTCCAATGAGTTTTGAAAAACTTTGAATTAAATCCGTTTGGGCCTGGAGAAGTCGTATCTTTAATGTTCCACAAAGCAAATTTAATTTCTTCCAATGACAGACCATCATTCAGGAAGTTTGCGCCATATTCAGAAATTATCGATTTACAAATAATTTCTGGAAACTGGTCAGTTAAAGGAAGATTGAAAACTTGTTTACAGAATTTAATGGCCGAATCAGCAAATTGTTCTTCCGAAACCTCCTTGTCATCAACTGTAATATTGGTCAAACATTTTCTACTTCTTCTGCTAGACATTTTAGCATAAAGGAAAGCAGAAGCCTCATCACCCTTCAACAACCAATCACATTTAGCCTTTTGTTTGGTGTCCAGAAATTCTTTGTTTAGTGCCAATTCCAATTTAATTCTGGAATTTTGAAATTCCATTACTAAATTGTGATCTTTAGATTTTTCTAGAAGCTTTTGAAGTCTAGAACAGTTTTCTCTCTAAACATTAACTCTCTTTTGGTGTTCCGTATTTCAGCACTCCAAATCTTAAGCTCTTTCTTAATGTTCTTAAGAATAAATAAGATTTGAAATAGAGGTCGATCTTTCTGATCAGCTAACCATAATCTCTCAACCAAAGGAAAATATTGTTCACAAAGGGGCCAGTGGTTCATAAATCTAAAAGGTCTATTTTTTACTCTAGGCTTAGGAAAAAGAGAGACTAGAACGGCATTGTGATCGCTCACAGAAGGAGGTAAGTATTCTGCCGATAAATCTTGGTACATATTGATCCAGTCTAGGTTAGCGAAAACCCTATCAATTTTAGAAAATATGTTTCGACTAGGACTAGACCACCATGAAAATTGGTAACCTTTAATATTGATCTCTTTAAGGCCTGTGTCGTTAGACATATCATCTAGTTCAAATAAGTTTCCAAATGGCACTAGGTTACCTCCCTTTCTTTCTGATGGACAACGGATACAATTGAAGTCCCCAAGAACAAACCAAGGTCATTAAATGTTTATCGCATCTTCCTGTAAATTCTTCCACAATCTTTTCCTGAGATGAACAAAATTTTGAGCATAAACAAAAGTTAAATTGCATTTGAACTTCAGTTTGTTAAACAATTCAATAGTAATATGTTGCTCACTCATACTAATGTAGTTGAAATCCCAAGAATTCCCATCAATTAGAACAAAAAATCTGCATTTATAATAGCATGAGACATTACTGATAACTTTCCATCCGTCTGACAAGCCTCTTTCCAATCCTAAAAGTTCCAAAAATAGCAGCTTATTTTCCAAAACACCAAAACAACTTATTTTAAACTTACCAATGAGTCTTCTCATTTCTTTCAATCTGTTAGGGTTAAGGAACCCTCTAACATTCCAGCATGCAATCGTCATTAAAATGTCTTGTTGTTTCGAGTCCTCTGCAACCTACTACTTGAGGACTCACCTTTATCTTCCGTAGAGATGCCTAACATCTGCACCCATTTAGGATTCTTACGAACTAGCTTGTCCTTCTGAATGTTCTCAAATTCTGTTACTTGGGACTTAAGAATGGCCTGCTCCTCCTAGGCTTGATCGACCTTATCATATGTATTTTGTTCTCCTGACGCTTCTGTCTTTCCTGTGTCCTGATCCAAGACTTCCTGTACCTGCACATCAAAACATAAATCAGTACTTCTCCTAAAATTAACATTATTAATTACACTATCATCAATCCTATTATCATTAGAAAGTAAATTAATAGGAATTATTTGTGAGTCCATTGGAGTTGAAGGACGATTGAGAATTGATTTATGAGCCGGAGGAGACTTCGAAGAAAGTGGGCTCGGTTCTCTAGCTTCCAGAGTCGATTGTCTCTCAAGAGTGTTCTTCTCCATATTTCCTGAATCAGAAAGGACCTCTTGCTCAAGCAAGTTAGAAACTATCTGATTTCTATTCTGAGAACCATCATTGGAGGAACAGACTTCATTTTCTTGAGTCTCCCGAGGTAGAACTTCTCCTCCTAAACCCTCCCCATCGTTGATCCTAGTATTTTCAACCGATAGAAGGCCATTATTTGGAATATTTCCACTGGTCGCTTGCTTGCTAGAAGAATTATTAATACCTTCTCCATCTTCTTCACTCACTGTTTCCAAACAACCAACAAGAGTTGGTTCTGCAATATTTTCCTTCTCAGCATTATCCTTTTGAGTCAGTTTAGGAACCCAAGACTTAGTCATAGGACATTCTTCAGTTACATGTCCAAAACACACACACTTACCACATATGGGAGGAGGATTTTCATATTCCACTGTCTGAACGAAACTTCTCCCATTTTCGTCCATGCCTTCAATAATATTAGGCATACCGTAGGTAGCATTAACCTCTATCAGAACTCTGGCATAGGCTAGCCTGGATTTTGTTTTCGTAGCCTCATCCATCTTTATAGGAAGTCCTATAGTACTTGTTAATGCACTGATAGCCTTATTGCCCCACAGTTTAAAGCTTAAACCTGGGAGTCTAACCCACATAGGCAATGAAGTAAGAAGATCCCTATCCGTATTCATGTCTGGGACAGGCGTTTCATAATAATCAGGTTCCGGTCCATAAACCAGGGACTAGATTTCAAAATCTTATTGCAATCCTCCTTAGAACCAAATCTTACCACAAAGAAGCCGTTATTCCTAGAAGAGAACGGCTTCTGAGTAGACCATACTCTGTTGGCGTACCCTTCAAAAGTTTTAAGCCAAGGTTTATAACCAACAACATACAATAATACGCATAATTCCCATCCACCCTTTGCTTCTTTGATAGCTTCAGATGAAAGAGAACCTATCCTTTTACCGTCAGTTACTTTCGGTTCAATAAATTCAAGATCTAGGTTTCCTAGGTCACCTACATCTCCTATTTTAATTGCTTCACTATAAGAAATTTTTTTCGCGTTCTCTGATATAGTGAATTTATTTTTTGAATTATTTCCTAATTGGTTTACTTTCTGTTTTGAAGATTTCGAAAATATGGATGAAGACTTCCCCCCTGCATAAGCCTCCTGAGCACTTCCCCCCTGATTACGAACCAGACTTGCTCCAGATTTGCCCTGATTCCGATCAGAAATAACTCTGGAAGTGAAATTTTTGTAACCTCCCAGATTTAACCTAGCTTCAGATCCAGTCGACTGAGTAGCCTTGCCCCTGTTCCTTATCACCTCCTTCCAGCCTTCTTCGTCCCGCAGAGAGCCCATGACGTCTTAGTATTGTGGAGAAAGGATTGAAGACAGAAATTAAGAGTTGAAGTAGAGATTGAGAAAGAAAATAGAAGGAAAAAGGAGAGCTAGGGGAAACCCAAGTCTCCAGATCTGGACGCCATTATGAAGTATTCCGCTAAAACGATATTGCTTATAAATGGAAACATAATTTAATTAAATTAAGGAAAAGAGAATAGAAGGATAAGAATAAATATGACAGAAGGAACATTTCTGTATAAGGAAAATATGGTGAATAACAACTGAAGTAGAAGGAAATTAATTAGGAGAAATATAAATAAAGGCAAAATTGGGAGATTTGGATAGAAATAGCATTAGAAATTTGAATAAAATAATATCGGTGTTCTGGTTAGAAATTAATAAGATAGAAGTTACCCTTGTCTACTCCACTTTTCATTGTTTAAGTTTATAGAATATATTTTCGAAAAAAAATTAACAATTGGATGGAAATAAATGATGATAATTAATGAATGAGTTGGGATAATTCTGCGAATGTTATAAGGAGAAGCCTTTAGGTGGGGAAGAGAATTTTGTACATTCATTTTCTATTTAGAACTCATTTGAATAAGAATAAAATACTGTTGAATTTAAAATGGTAATAAAAGAGAAATAAATTGGGATTGATAAGAAAAAGGTTGTGTAAGATTATAGAAGTTTAAGTAAAATTTAAATAAAGTTGTAAAAAGTATTTAGTTAAGCGACGGTACATTTTGAGTAATAATGCACTATATGTTAATGTATAATTTTGGGATAATATAACAACATGAAATTAAAAATTTGCCATGCATGTCGTCTACTAAAATAATTGTCTTGTAACTAGAAATATCTTTGAAATAATGAATGTTTAATAAAGGAAAACTCATTGAAGTTATAATCTTTGTAATAGGTTTAAAAGGACCTAAATTTGGAAAATAATAATATATCCTTAAAATGGTTGTAATGAACTTTTCGTAAGTATATGCCATAATTTCATGGAGTAGCTGATTTCGAATCTAATGTAATTAATTAATTTGTATGAAAAACAGTTTACTGACAATTATTTTGTATGTTGTTAAAAGTTTTTAGAAGGGAAATTATTTTACTCCTTTATGGAATTAAGCAATTTTAAAATTTTTGATTTAATAATAGTTTGGTTTAATAATTGAGATTTAAACGTTCAGAATTAAAAGTCCAACTTTAATGAAAAAAATATCTGTTGTAGAAAGTCCTTCAAAAGGAGAAGTTGGCTAGAAAAGGAAAAATTTTCATGGCTCCTTTTGGGAACTACACAATTTTTGAAAACTGACAAAAAGGGTTTCTGTAACGACCCTAAATTTTAATTTATTTAAATTGATAATTTAATGAATTTTTGAATAAAAATTTGTAAAATTTATTATAAACGGAAGCGAGGTTCCCCGATCCAAATAGAAAATATATGTATATTGAATTCGAGTTTAAATCTAAGTTTAAATGGTTTAATAATAATAATAAATGATAATAATAGATATTAAGTTATAAATAGAATCGAAATATATAAGATAAATTATATAGTTTTTATAAAAATGAAAGTGTATAAAACAAATAAAAATAATAAAGAAAGATTTAATAAAAATTAGAAGTTCACTTGTATTTTAAAAGTAATCAAAACAAAACAAAAAGAAAACAACTTACATTCAAATAAGTAAAAAATATGAAGTGATTACACTACAATAATTCAAACAACAAGTAAACAAGACAAAGACAAAATAAAAATATAAATCATAACAAGCCACCAAACATCTCCATATACTTTTGTACAGCCGAAGAGAAAAGAAATGTATATGGTACAAACCAATTAATACCCTATCTTCTCAAGCAAACATGTTATCATCTCAGCCGAGACAAGCAAGTAAAGGCAAATTAAATAAAGTAATATGGTACATGGAAATTTAATGCCATCATCTCTAGTACAAGCAAAGAAATCACCTCAGCCTCCATAAGAAAGAAATATCACTGACCAAAATAAATAAAAATCTTGTACCAGCCTGCACTTGTTCTTTATATGTCAAGCTTCTTTTCTTTTCGATTCATTAAAACAAATGAAAAACAGAAATCATCCAACCTGAAAGTTTTCCTTCAAAATATTCTTTAACCTGTAATACTTTCCAGAGATCAAAACATTTTCAAACCCTGTAATCTTTTCAAAAGCTTGTGACAAAATCTTTAGCCAGAGAAATTTCAAAACAAGTAAATCTGAAATCAACTAAGCATTCAAGTTTCAAAGCTAGTTCAAAGTTTTCAAGGATCAAAATAGCAAAAGCATACGAATTTTCAAATCAAGTTTCAGTTTTGCAAAATTTTCTCAAGCCTGTTCAAAGTGGAAGGCTCTGTTCAATTTCTCTGGAAACAAGGTGAGCAACTTTGTTTTTTTTTTCAGACTTCTTTGTTTTCACATGTGAGTAACTTTTTTGTTACTTAGGTATCTAGATGCTTGATTTTAGTATGAAGATAATCATAAATTTGTGTTTATTTATTATGAAATCTGTGTGAATATTTATAAGTTCATTCCTCTGTGAAATGGTGAAGTGGAATATCAGACAAATGAAACTTCTCAAGCTTACAGGCATCAAACCTGTTCATAAATCATTTCCCCTTGCTATGATTTATTTTAGAAAATAATTTCTAAACAAAAGATGTTAGTTTAAACAAGATTCAAATTTTAAAATAAGTTTAAAGATAAACAAAGCAAAGTTTCTCTAGAAATTTGGGAATTTACAGTCAAGATTTGAAATAAGTTAAAATCCTAACATCATAATTTGATACTTAAATTTTTTAACTCGAATCTATTTAGAAAGATATGATTTTTGAAACTAAAATTACGAATTTTAAAATTATATTTTGAGAGATATTGTGGGATGGCCAGTATTGGGACTTTTCGCAATTACTAGTGATCGGCAGCTCTTCGGTGGTCGGGTTTTCGACTGGAGGTAGGGGAAAGTTCGGCGAACTCGGCAAAAATATCAGGAGGGAGGATAGTTCACCGTGGCAGCGGCGATCAGTCGAAGTAGGGTTTTAACCTTAAATGTGATGAGCTCGGAAATGTGGTCACGGCAACGTCTCTGGGTGATCGAGTTGCACCGGACCTGGTCGAATAGCAGCATGGAAGGCTAGGGGATGTGTGATCAGAGTTGCGTGATTTCAGGTGGTCAGGGCGGTGAGTTCGAGACTGAGTTTGGCGACGGGTTGGTTTGGGTTGGTAGTGAGAGAGCTCGATTTTGATTCGTTTTCGAATTCGAACATTTGTGAAGTCGGAAGGCTTGTGGATATCGACGATGATGTGCTGAGGGTAGCAGGGTTGGTCGGCGACGATCTGATTGATTGTACATGTGCACCACGTATCAGTGGTATTAGTTTTTTTTTTGGTTTGGGGAAGACGAAGCTTTGTCTCGGGTTCAAACTCAAGATTTATAGGGGAAGGCTCGGGTATAGTTTTGTTCCAGGTTTCTCTAACCTGTTCTGTTTTTCTGAGTTTAAAAATTTGAATTTGAATTTATTAACCAAGGGTTAAAATGAATTTTAAGTCAAAGTAGAAACATAAATTCAAGTTCAGATTTGAAAATTTTGTTTGGCAAATAATTACTGAAAAAAAAATGATTGTTGTTAAGTACAAATAAGTAATTAAAGGTAATCACTTATAGTAATTAATTAAGAATAATTAACTAAATAAGAAATTAATTAAGGGTTGATTTAATTTGATTAATAAATGATTAAAGGACAATTTAATCAAAATGATTTGTAATTTATCGATGTTAATTAACCAGGATTAGTAATTCATAAGAAATTAATCTGATTGAATTAATCAGACAATTAACTGACCCTACCTATGGATGTTTGGATTCTATTGAATGTGAAATATTTGATATCCCTGATTTGTGATGCTTTGTGATATGAATTACTTTGTGCTAAGCTGTGATTTCTATTACTGTGATATATTACTATGTGAATATGAAACCCTTGGCCCGTAAAATGGCACTTGAATCTCGATGCGACAGGGAGTCGGATTCCAGTTGGTTATCCGAAACCCACATCGAATTATAATTGTGAATCTTTATGACCGATAAATTTATTTTATCTATGAATCTATGAATGAAGATAAGCGTTATCGATTATACCGGTTATCGATATATCTGCGATGATTTATGTTGCACTATTGTGTGTAAAAACCCTGGACCACACTCTTACACACACAATATGGATTTCACGTGGAAATCGGTTAAGTCACAGATAATTTAAATTTGATGTTTTTGAAATTGAAATTTTAATTTCAATTGATTTTGAAATTGGAGATTTCGGTTTAAAGTGAAAAGCTTTTGAAATGGAGTTTCAAAGATAAGATTTATTTTGAATAATTTGATAAAGTTTTGAAGTTTAAATGATTTGATTTAAACTTAAATTCAAGATTTGAAATTGAACTCTATGATTTGAAACTAGAGATTAAAAATGCTATACCCGTTATATAAGGGTTAAACTATTTTAAAAGTATTGATTTTGGAATGTGAATATAATTCAAGGGCTTTAACTCGTGTAAATATAATGGGATTTTTCTGAAACGAAAACTATTTGTTTTCAAATAATAACAGCTTTCATATAAGAAGTGAACTTCCAATTTGTGTTGAAAGGTTTCAAATTTAAAATGAAATAGAATTGTTTTGAAAGGCTATGAATGAATCTTTGGGAACGAGTTTGAAAGCTATAAGTTGAATCTTTTTATTTAAAGATTTTAAATGAGTTAATCCATTCGAAATGGAAATTGTTTTGAAACCTATGAATAGATCTTTATGAAACGAAGTAAACTTTGTGAAATGAATCTTTTCGTTTAAAAGATTTAAGAATGGTAATTTGTTTAACCATTTAAAAGAAAGGTTTGGGTAATCAGTTGTGACTTAATTGAAATCCCATATCCAGATGTTTTAAATATCGCGCTCGTTATTCGGATTAGCCGGGAAAAGACATTCGTGTCATATAACCCATTCCGAATAGTGATACGTCGTATATGGATAGCATTTGAAGACCGGTGGTGAAGACCAGATATTTTCGAAAACGAAAGGACAACTCGTCGAATGTCTCTGCATCGACTGGCCCCGATATAGAGATTTTATCACCCTTTGTGATGGGAAGTCCGAACGGGATTGTGAATACCCGGAATTGCAAGGGCTTCGTAAGAAGTGCCTTCGGTTCTGTTCGAACCCGGAACAGACTTGTATGGTTACATGTCTGACATTACACTTTGAGATATAAAGCCGATTTCTTTCAAATACATTTCTGTTGGTGGTGGAGAATTTATTCTCTTAGCTTAACACCCTTCCTTGAGACGTACGAGCTCAGAGGTTATGTAGTTGAAGGTTATCAGCGATATACTCCCAATTTGGTAATGTGACATGCTGAGTGTTGCTATGTGATGATCATTGTTTGATCATTTGTGATATGATCATTTGTTTGATCATTTATCTTTGTGATCATTACTTTGATCATCTGTTGACCCAAAGCATGGCTTTGTGACAAAGCGTAGCTTTGTGGACGAGACTTCGTCGGACCTCACACCCCGGAATGGTCGAAACAGGAAAGATGCGGCAAGGTTATTAGGGGGTAGCGCCCCTTTAGTGTATGTCATTCCTTCTGAATAGAGGTGGTATCATGGTATGGAGCCCAGATACTTAACCTATGTTGTTGCTGCATTATTATTCTTATGTGGTTGTTGGAATAGAGGATCCTCGGATATAGATCGGTTACGATCGAGGGATGACATATTCGTGTCAGTAGTTACCCAGTTAGGGGTAACCCGGCCTTGTGTTGGCAGAGATCTAACCGTATTGTTAGGTTATTTCTCGGGACGTCATTCCAGAGGCGTTTCCATGTGGCAATGGGAATTTCCTTGGCCTGACCATTTGTTGGAAAATCCAATTCCCAATACGAAACCTTGTACGGTATTAGTTGTATAACCTGCCATTTACTTATGGTGGTCACCACTGTTTAGATGGTAGCTATAGTAGGAATAGTTCGGAATGTCTATGCTGGCTAAGATTTATATTCTACTTTCGAAATGTTTTCCACTATGCACTAATAATAATATCAAAATGATTTGATTTTGCATAGTAAGCATCTTTGACTATCATAAGAAGAAATCTCCTCCAATTCTGCGTTTGCATTGTGTGTGTGGCGGGCGGTCTTATGGTAGTTTCATTTTCCAAAAGCATTGCGAATTGACTTTAAATTCTTTTGTGGTTCGTTTTTAAAGATAAACTGTTTTTGTTGCTCACACCAGTCCCATGACTGATCCGGAGTTTATTGTTTCTTTCCTAAACTCTGGATGCTCAGAATTTTTCTACACGAGCAGTCTAGAGTTTGGTTTTTCAGATAGTCAGGATTAGTAGATTTTCTGGAGCTAGTTCAGTCTTTGGATATGGACTGCACTTGCTTATCTTTGTGCATCGTTATTGAGAGTTCGAGCTATTTCTGGATTGGTGTTTTGGAGATGGATATTTTCCGCTGCTGATGTTATCTATTTTCTTTCCGCTGCTGATGTTGTATCATATCTCTGATGTATATTGATATTCATTGTATCACTCAGTTGTATCAGATATTGTATCAGATATTGTATATCAATGTATTATTCTTTTTCTTCCGCTGTGTTATTTACTTAACTGTGTTATAAGCTCCGGCGACTCGGATTTGAACGGTCGAATCTATGGCATTCGAGTACGATGTAAAGTATGGATGTCGATTTTCGAGCGGGAAAAATTCGCAGCCGTTACAGTTTCCAAGGCTAAATTTTTAAAGATAAAGGTTTCGAATATAGTACTTTATAATTTTGAAATTTTAGTTTTAGTAATGGTAAGGACTATAGGGATCGCTATCTAGGTAAGACAGGGTAAACGTTTTAGAATATGAATAAAAAAGGAATAGTATGTACAACCTGATCTAGAAATTTTAATCAGTCCTAGATAAATAATTCTAGAATATTGGTAAAGTTGCTAGAATATTGGTAAAGTTGTGAAGATATTCCAGATTTATAATTGGATTGTAAATTAGGTTGCACTAGTTGACTTGGAATGTGAATTTATATGTTTTGATTTATTTGGAGTGGTTTCCATGTAATATCCATAAAATTTTCAAATCTAAAATATGTATAAAAGTGTGGCGTTTGAATTAATAAGGAATATACCGAAAAGAAAAGAGATGTGTAAGATATAGATATTCTTTTCCATAGTTTACACTATCTATTTCGTTAAAAGGAAAGAAATAATTCTTGTAATTTCAAACGAGGCAAATATCTGACTTTTGGTTAATTTATAGAAAATTATAACAGTAATCCTTTTTTAAGATAACTTTGATGAATCAAAATGTGAAAGGGAATGTTTAGTTTAGAAATTAGAAATAAGAAATATATTTACACACATGTAACCAAACTTAACGTATAAAAATAGAAATATATAAATAGCATAATTTATGACTATATACATGTTTGTTAGTAGTTAACACATTAAAATTTATGGACATCAATTATAAACTTATCGGGCAATAAATTTGTAATTAATGAAAGGAATTAATTGGGGACAGATTAGGGAATTTAATATGTCATTTATGCAGAAATTTAATCAGCATAATAGATGAATATTAAAACTAGTAAAAATATTAAAGGGATCTAAATGAGGATTTAAATATGGTGTTTATCAAAGTCCATCTATTATGTATAAATCGCTCGAAATCCTCATTTACTTCCCTTTAATCTTTTTACCAGTTTCAAAATCCATCTATTATGTCAATTCAATTCCTCCATAAATGCCATATTAAATTCTCTAATCAGTCCTCATTTAATTCCTTTCATTAATTACAAATTTATTTGTCCGTTAAATTTGTAATTAACGTCCATAAATTCTAATTCGTTAACTATTAAGTAATATCTACATGGTCGTAAGTTACGCTAGTTGTATATTTCTATTATTAAATGATAAGCACGGTTATACGTGTATATATTTCTTATTTCTAAACTAAAACATTCCTTTCCACATTTTAATTTATTAAAGCCATCTTTCTAAAAAAATTACCGTTATAATTTTCCTTAAACTAACCAAAAGTGAAATCTTTGCTTCATTTGAAATTACAAAGAATTATTTCTTTCCTTTTAACAAAATAGACAGTATAAACAACGGAAAAGAATATCCATACCTTACTTATATCTTTCCCTTTTTGGTATATTCCTTATTAATTCAAACGCCACACTTTTATCCATATTTTGGAATTGGAAAATTTATGAAAGTTACACAAAACTGCTCCAAATAAGTCAAAACATAAAAATTCACATTCCAAGTCAACCTACATTCTACGATTAAATATCTAGTACTGATTTAAAACTTCCAAATAAGGTTGTACATACTATTCCTTTTTTATCATATCCTAAAACCTTACCTCCTCTTACATAGGTAGTGATGCCTATCTATTCCGTAAATTTTTTTGTTTAGTCCTTGTCATTCTTAAAACTAAAATTTCATAATTATAAAGTAACATATTCGAAGTCTTTATCGTTAAATTATAAACTTGTAAATCCTTTCTGTCAATTTTCAAAAACTATACAGTTCCCAAAAGGTGTCATGAAAATTTTTCCTTTTTCTAACCAACTTTTCCTTTTTAAGGACTTTCTACAACTACAATTTTTTTTAAAAGTAGACTTTTAATTCAAAACATTTAAAACTCAATTATTAAACAAAAACATTACTAAATCAAAAATTAAAAAATAATATAATTTCATAAAGGAGCAAAATAATGTCCCTTATCAAAAACCTTCTACAACACACAAAATAATTTTCAGTAAATTGTGTTCATACAAATAACTTATTACATTAAATTTAAAATCAGTATTTATTACTACATGAAATTATGGCCTATACTTATGAAACGTTAATAGACTAACATTTTAAGGATTATTATTTTCCAAATTTAACTCCTTTTAAATCTATTACAAATATTATAACTTCAATAGATTTTTCACTATTAGACATTTATTATTTCAAAGATATTTCTAATTACAAGGCAATTATTTCTAGTAGACCACATGCATGCTAATTTTCTAATTTCTGGTTATTATATTATCCCAAAAATAAACATCAACATCTATTGCTTTATTACTCAAAATGTATTGTCACTTAACCAAATATTTTTTTATAGCTTTGCTTAATTCTTATTTAAACTCCTAAAAACTTTCGCAATTCTTTTTTATCTATCCTAATTTATTTCTCTTTCATTACCATTTTAAATTCAATAGTATTTTATTTTTATTCAAACAAGTTCTAAAGAAAAAAATGTATATATATAAAATTCTCGTCCTCACATAAATGCCTTTTCTCATAACATTCACAAAATTATACCAACAAATTTATTAATTATCATCATTTAATTCCATCTAACTGATTTTTTTTTTCAAAAACATCTTTTACAACCTTAAACAATGAAAAGTGGAGTAGACACAGATAATTTCTATCATATTAATTTTTAACTAGATTGCTGATCCTGTTTTATATAAATTCCTTGTGCTATTTCTATCTAATTATCCCAATATCGCCTCTATTTATATTTCTACTAGCTAATTGGCTCCTACTTCGGCTGCCATTCTCTGTGTTTTCCTTGTACGGAAATGTTCCTCCTATCCTAGTTCTTCTTATCCTGCTATTCTTAATTCCTTAACTTAATTAATTTACATTTCCATTTATTTACCCTTTTTAGAAAGATCTTTTTATAAAAATAAACTTCTAAATTTATGAAATATAGGAAGCCATCAAGTCCAACCTATGCTCTATTTTACGTTTATTTAAAAAAAGAAGAATCTTTTTCTCCAAAATTTGAAACCTTTTTAACTCAACCAATTTTAAACTAGTATTTGAAAAAAAAAAACCATTATAACCAAAAATCATTTTAATCGGAAACATTTGACTGAAAAGATTTTTAAATTATGAACTTTTAGTTTCCTGTTTATGAAACAATGATTTCTCAATAAATCCTCTGAAAAAAATTTCAAGGAATTTTCCACAAATCTTTTATCCAATTCTTTTTTGTAGGTTGGATTAGAAATTATCTTTAATTGTCATTTCTTTTCAACTTTCTTTCTTTCCTACTCAATCAATCCGATTATCTCTTTATGGTGATTAATGTAAACCTTCCTACAGATACTTGCTTCACTACAACTTGCTTTACCCCTATCATTCCTTACTTTTGAATGTTTACAACACAAAGGTTCATACCTTCCATCTATTTTTATGTATTAAGTTAGGCCCACTAATCTTTGTCTGTATAATTAAAGCTATATAATTTACCCTAATGATAATTATACTACTTTATAATATTTATTTACCATCTAACATGTTTAATTGCTATTTCTATAAATGTCAATTGTCCATAATAAATGATTATTATTATAACGGACAATTTTTAAAGGCATTTATTTATTCATTCTAATTTTTTTCCTGTTGTTCCTTCCTTATCTCTCCATAATTACCCTAATAATATCTTTAATTGGTCCATTTATATCCTTATTAAACTCTATTAAATTCTATTTTTACTGCACATTTATTACCTTATGAACTATGGAATTAAAATCTTTTTCTTCTACATTTCCTATGATAGTATTATATATTGAAGTAAAGGTTTGTTTAATGTTTTTGCATACGTTTAAAACAAGTGTGTATGTGTGTGTATATATATATATATATATTTATAAATAGTAGGAGTTTTGAAAAACAATTTCAAAATTAACAAGTACGCCTCTCATACATATACCTAACCCCCTTGATCAAGTAACCTAAGCCTTGATACCAACGGTAACAAACCGTCCTCAAACGGACCTAAATTTGTAATAACATTAATCATTAATAACATGAATAAATATATGTTAATAAGGCATATTTGTTAATTACCACAATAAATATATGTTAATAAAAAATCCATGACATTTAATACCACTAACATGAATAAATATATGTTTCGGAGCAATAAATTTGCAATTAATGTCCATAAATCCTAATTCGTTAATTACTAACTAATGCGTATTGGGTCGTAAATTACGCTATTTCAATTTTACACATTAAGCACGGTTATACATGTGTGTGTGTGTATATATATATTTATTTATTTCTAATTTCTATACTAGCACATTTCTTTCCACATTCTTATTTTTCAAAGCTTTCCTTCTAAAATGGATCACCGTTATAATTTTCATAAATTAACCATAACTGAGGTCTTTGCTTCGTTTTGAATTACAAGAAATTATTTCTTATTAATTTACATTTTCCCCCCTTAAAAGGGTATCGTCCCCAAAATCTTTCCAAGGGGCGGACATCGTAATACGCAATGAATATCCATCTTATACAACCAAGTTATCTACATTTATTTTAAAAATGAAGAATACCTTTTTGATATTAGAGCTTAGGTTACGCAATCAATGGGGTAGGTATATGTATGAGAGGCATACTTGTTATTTTTTAAAATGTTTTTCCAAAATCCCTATATATATATATATATTTTAAACTCACGTATAAAAAACACTAGGAAAATCTTTACTTCAACATATAATATGAAAGAAATATTCCTATTTAAATTATACTGCCTAAGTAATACTATAGTAAGGCTCGAGATTTTTGTTCACCGGGTATATATTTGTTCCAACTCCCTACTCATTACAATACAAGTTAGGAAAGATGATGATATTGAAGGCTAAGGCATTGAAAAATCTTTTAATGGGAACCGGGTAGAATTTTTAAGGGGGGAGAATATGGACAAAAAGACGATGTTGATATGAAGTGGTTATTTTAAAAGGTACACTCTGTTATAAATATGTGCCTAGGAATTTCTATGCATGCGGAGTTTACATCCTAAACTAACGTCTAAATGTCAACTCTTTCAAAATTATACAGGTCCCATTTCCATATTATGAATATACCATAAATCCAATATCCAAACAAATAGACTTGCATATAAATAAAATTCAAATTCAACCTATTATATTAAAACGATGGAATAAATCAATAAACTTACAATTTCAATTCCTTTTACTCCCTATTCAACTTCTTTTTTTTTATAAAATTAGACAAAGGGAATTTCTATCAAAATTCTAGAAATAAGCGGTAAAAGCTATGAATAAGAATTCATACCTTACACCATATTTTCTAATCTAAACCGTTAATCAAATCCAAAAAAAAAATAAGAAGTGGAATACAATGTGAAATCAGTAAAAAAAATCTACATAATTTTCATTATTTTAGTATAAACAATTGAGATTTCAATTTAAAATTCAAATTCAAACTACACTAATCAATTACTAAGATAGAAAGACTAAGATTTCCACTCACTGTAGGTCGATGCGCCCTCCATAATCTCTTCAGGTCTCTTCCTTTTGATATATACAACAAGGGATTTGAATATACGTTAGATTCAAAAAATTAGATTTTTGGAGGAGAATAGGTTTAGAAAATAATCAATAAACAAAAAGTGAGTGGGTTAGGCTCTTATTTATAGTGGTTGAAATTACACCAAAACCGTCGGATTTAAGTTGGTTTAAAATAATAAAAAATCCACTGACATTTACTGTTGCAGAAATCCTAACTGCTACAACCTTTATCGGTCGACCGCCGCTATCTACATGTCGACTACTAGTGGTCAACCGGTTCTAGTGGAGCGGTCGACCAGTCCTTCTATTTTAGGAAGAATTTTAATGACCGTTGTTTTTAATTATTTAATTCCTTAATTCCTTAATTACAACTAAACGTTAAATTTAATTTTAACGATTACTTAATTCCCAAGTCTAATTACTGTTAACTTTCAAATTTCAAATTATCATCGTTTAATTCCCTTTAATCGTTTTACCAGTTTCAAAATCCATGTATTATGCCGATTCAATTCCTCCATAAATGCCATATTAAATTCTCTAATTAGTTCTCATTTAATTCATTTCATTAATTACAAATTTATTATCCGTTAAATTTGTAATTAATGTCCATAAATTCTAATCCGTTAATTATTAAGTAATACCTATATAGTTGTAAGTTACGCTATTTGTATATTTCTATTTTTATATGATAAGCGCAGTTATACGTGTCTATATATATATATATATATCTTATTTCTAAACTAAAACATTCCTTTCCACATTTTAATTTAGTAAAGCATCTTTCTAAAAAGGGTTATCATTATAATTTTCCTTAAACTAACCAAAAGTGAGATCTTTGCTTAATTTGAAATTACAAAGAATTATTTCTTTCCTTTTAACGAAATAGACAGTATAAACTATGGAAAAAAATATCTGTACCTTACTTATCTCTTTCCCTTTTTGGTATATTCCTTATTAATTCAAATGCCACACTTTTATACATATTTTGGAATTGGAAAATTTATGAAAGTTACACGAAACTGCTCCAAATAAGTCAAAACATAAAAATTCACATTCCAAGTCAATATATATTCTACGATTAAATATCTAGGACTGATATAAAATTTCCAGATCAGGTTGTACATACTATTCCTCTTTTATTCATATCATAAAACATTTACCCCGTCTTACATAGGTAGTGATCCCTATCTATTCCGTAAAAAAATTTGGTTTAGTCTTTACCGTTCTTGAAACTAAAATTTCATAATTATAAAGTACCATATCCGAAGTCTTTATCTTTGAAAATATAAACTTGAAAATCACTTTTGTTAATTTTCAAAAACTACACAGTTCCCAAAAGGAGTCATGAAAATTTTTCCATTTTCTAACCAACTTTTCTTTTTTAAAGACTTTCTACAACAACAATTTTTTCTTTAAATGTTAGACTTTTAATTCAAAACATTTAAAACTCAATTATTAAACAAAAATTGGTAAATCAGAAATTCAAAAATTACTTAATTTCATAAAGGAGAAAAATATTGTCCCTTCTCAAAAATATTCTACAACATACAAAATAATTTTCAGTAAATTGTTTTCATACAAATTAACTTATTACATTAAATTCAAAATCAGTATTTATTACTACATGAAACTATGGACTATACTTATGAAACGTTAATTGACTACCATTTTAAGGATTATGCTGAAAGCTGCAGTTGATGCTGCCGAAGTTGACAGAGCCAAGATCCAACACCGTCCGAAACTTGCCGCCGATTACAAAGTTGCCGCCGCCAAAGTGCCATGTGCTTCGCTTGGACAAAATTGCCGCAGTTGACAGAGAAACTACAGCCGTCTATTTGTGAGGAAGAAGCATATATTTGATTAGTTAAAAGAAAAGGTAAGGATTATCATTTGGTAAGTCAACCTAATTTTATTCAATTCATTTACTTGAAAGAATTGCTTTTATACTTTTATATGCTCCATATATTTTCATATCCAACCACTACGAAACGTTTTTATGCATGTACCATATCACATATTCAGTAATGTGTTAAATTGAGGATATTTTGGGACGAATAATGTATAAATTAATTAATTTTAGTCAAAAGGTGACTTATGAATGTTAAGGAAAGAAAAAAACAAAGTATATCAAGAAATAAAGCTATAATTCTAGCTTATTGGAAGTATAAGAGAAAATATTTGTTTAATTTGGACATGGTTTTGAATTTTATTGCACGGTGCAACAGTCGTTTCTTTTAACTAATTCACCTTTTCATTTTTTACCTTGTGTGTATTTGATTGAAATAACCATTTCCTTACTCTACTGCTTCAAATCCAAGAAAATTCCAAATCCGACATGTTCTTCAACTTTAATTTACGATCGATTGAAGATTCCAGATCCAACGTCTTCTCCGCCTTTGACTTACGATCCTCATTTATTGGTCGTCAGCCATCAATTATTGATTAATGATTTTTAATGATCACTGATAGTCTAATGTTAATCCACTAAACCGCGATCCAAACTTCGATTAACGATTCACGATTACCGATTGAATATTCTTTATTTATGACATGTTTCCTATGCTTAATTTGACATAGCAGCATTTAGAATTTAGAATTTTGTTCCTCCTTTTGTTCACATTAATCAGAATTTAGCATTTGGAATTTAGAATTACATAAGTTTCTAAGTGTGCGGAGATTAATAGGGGAGATATATTTGGCATCTCTGTAGGCAAGTTTGTTGGCAATAATGAGATTAGCAGCTTCACTGAGACGATAAGGATCCAAGAATATATACTCCGATCTATTTTAGCTTTGCTTAACCACGATTATGTACCAGTAGAGTAAATACTATGCTGTAGTGCACTATGGAAGAACTCTTCTGCAATAGTCGGGATGTTTAAAACTTCTGTTAACAGGACAATAAAAATTTCAGATACTTTACACACATTTACTGACTTTGGCACTCATGCACGCTTGCTAAAATAAAACACTTTTGTGATATGTGATGTTCCTTTACTAATTTTTTGACAAACCACAAATTGAATATCATGCATCTACAATGAAAATATGATGTTCTTCACAGTATGTCATCCAAAAAATGCCGGTGTCATTATTAAGAAAAGGGTGAACATGCTTTGTACACTACAGATTTCTTAAACTTTTCTTAGCACACGGTAGCAAAGAAATATTTTTATGCTGTTTAGACTGTGCTAAGTTCATATTTTGATCGACTCAATAGGTTATAAGTTAAAATCTCCTGTGAATATTTGGGATGTTTTCGATTTCAAAGCATTAATGACTGATCGCTTGTTAAATTTATTTAGTTCATCATATGAACTATAAAATTAGGTTAATATAACTTATTAGCCTGTTGTGATTTTTTTTCAAGTTTTAATATTTTTAGTACACAACCTATATACTGCATTTACAACTGTGTGGGTGGAAATTTTTTTCCATTTACTCCAAGTTTTCCTGTATTACAGTTGAGTATGTCAGTTTTTCATTGTGGTTCCTTGTGGATGCAGGCATACTCTGAACTTTGTTCCACTAATTTACTTAACTATGTAACTGACTATAGCAAAATTAGTAACTTACCAATGTGTAGTACAGATGATAGTAAACTAAATGTTTCTCAAAGATAAACACAGGGTAAATTTGACTTTGGTAAACTTAATCCCAAAATAAAATTTATTTCATTATGTTGTAGAAATAGAAATTTGTACTGATCTCTGTTTGTTTGCTAACACGAACTGTAAAGTAAAGTCAAATCAAGAGTAAGCCTGCTGTATATTTTTTTTCAACCTTCGTCATTTTTAGTATTCAATGTACGTATGTCTAATGGAGATGTGCACCTTAGACACATACTCCCTTTACTATGTAATCAACTTCTCTATAGTTAAGTAGGTGAAGTATTCTACAATTCTCTCAAGTAACGAATTATGGTGTGGTTGATGCCCAGGAAAGCAAAGGTACTTTCCTGTAAGTTTTTTTTGGATGTAATTCATTTCTGTTTTATGAACTACTAAATATTGAATTTTCACTGTATTAACTTACTTTAAGAAGCTGGACCTTAACGTATGTATTGTGCTACATGCCTACATATGTTCAAATGTTTCAGATTTATTCTTTTGAATTTTTTGTCACATTCAATGTCTAAATGCTATGTTAGTAGGTTTGTAGTTCTTACCATATTTTTTACCATAGTATGCAACATAGTCTAGACAGTTCCACTGATTTATTCATGATATACCTGCTATGGTTAGGATGACTACAATAATGTGTTATACGTAAGTAAATGGTTCTGATTACATAATAAAACATCAGAATATGGTTTTCAATTTGGATCTTCTTGCAAATACTTTGACACTCATGCATTTTTGCTAAAATAAAATACTTATGTTAAATGTAACATTCCCTTTTATAATTTTCGACGAACTATGAATTGAATGTTGTACATCTACAACGAAAATATGACGTTCTTCACGATATGTAATCAAAAGAATGCAAGTGTCTTTAGAAAAAGGATGAATATGCTTCGTAGATTATATATTTTTTTAACCTTTTTACATTGTAGCTAACAGATTTTTTTATGCTGTTGGACCTATGCTAAGTTCATATTTTTATTGACTGGAAAGTTACAAGTATATGTTAATTAAAAAGTAATGAGTCATATGCTTACTGTGTGTTTTCGATTTCAAACCATTAACGATGACCGCCTGTTAAATTTTAATTAGTTTATCATATGAACTGAGAAATCAGGTACATAAATTATAAGCCTGCCGTGAATTTTTTTAATGTTTTGATATTTTTAATACACAAACCTATGCACTGCATTTACAACTTTGTGGGTGGAATATTTTTTTCATTTGCTCTGAGTTCGCATGTACTACAGTTGAGTACACTGTAGTTCCCTGCGGATGCAAGTATACTCCGAATATTGTTCCACTAATTTTCTTACCTGTTTAACCGGCTTTAGTAAAATTTGTGACTTACCAATTCGTGGTACATGTTCGATCTGAACGCCCGCATGGTGATCTAGGAACCCAAGTTCGAAAATTAATTTTATTGAAGTTTTTTAACAAAACACTTTTAATCTACAAAAGTCCTCCAGATATTGTATTATAGACTTTGGTAACATTTCCAAACTTCAGAGTTGACATCTCCCTCAATTCCACTACAAAAGTCTTCGATCTGAATCAACTAATGTGTATTTTAATCTTACATTACCGTAGGGATTCTAGAATTTTTTACTATATAGCCAAAATTAAAAAGATCGAATCTTTCTAACAGCAAACTCAGTGGACCTGTTCAAATTTAAACTAAAATTTGCTATTTTTTGTTTAGTAGGAATCGTACTTTTATGGATGTTACAAATCAATTGCTTAATGATATGACATGTGATATTTACTATTTTTTGCTAACTTAGACTACTCATACATTTCATTTCCATCATCACTCTTTTATGCATAAGCAAGAGAGATATGGGAATTCACTTACATTTATTCCCACCAGCACAAAGCAGTTATGCATACCAGTTTATGACATCGGTTTCAAACATAGTATTTGTTCAATCTTATGGTTTATTTCAAATGAATTTCTATAAGAATTTATTATGCCATACATTGAAATGAATATAACTATAAAAGTGAGTGAAATGTTAAATATTACATTGTTTTGAGTTTAGCTACACACCAAATTACTGAAAAGGTGGCAATTGTTGTACCGCTATAAATAAAAAAATCATGGAATCTTTATCATTATTGATTATACCCAAGTACAACTTATCCAACCCCTCAATAGATAAGTGTCCTGCAAATTTGTACTTGGATACCCAAAATGAATCCGCTCATGTATGGGCTCACTAATAATTTACTCAACCTATTTGGACATCAAGTGATAACTAGCGTAGTAGTCATCCATGTCATATGCAGAAGTAATGATATTTTTCATTAGGCCTAGGTAACATACTATTTCAACTTACTAATTGCATGGTATATAATGGTGATCTTACCATACCGTGTAACCACTATCCAAACTTTGCAACAAGTGATAAAAAGTTTTTGATGATTTCTAGATTGATTGCATACACTTAAACTCATTGTTTCTAACAAATTCGGATGATATCATTAAGCCTGATATGTAACACCTTTTAGTTGTATGATTTCTTAGTTTATTGTTATCCCTTTTCTCTTTCCATTTTACCAAAAATAATTTTCAAGTTTGGTCTCTTATGTGGCTTCTTTTTAAAAGATACATATTTCAGTTTTTTTTTAAATCTAGGCAGTGGACTCAATATATCAAACAAGTGAACATTTTGAAGCCCATAACATTTTTAGTTGGTATTTGTATGTGGATTAAATTTATCATGATATTTTGTTGATAATATTTTTTTTCTGTGGTGTTGAAGCAATTCTGTAAAGACAAATGCAGCAAAATTTCAGTAATTTGGAAGGTTTTATAAAGAGAAAAGACTTACATGGGAATCTTAGTCTTTGATTAGAAAGGCTTACGAATGACTACACCAATCGAATTGAACTTACAATGCTTGGAGTAGGGAATAATGCAGTATTAATGTCTTCCTTCTATCGACCTTTCAATGTCTACATATGCTATAGGAGAGCTAAAATGGATAAAAGCATTTGCAATTGATGGTGAAGTAAGGACATTTCATAGTCGACATTGAGAGAGATGCTTTTTGTACTATTTTATTGTTGCTATTTACCATGACAATACGATATTTTCCTATTGGATTATGATTTTATTGGTGTTAAGATATTTGTGCTAAAAAGTTTACATGCATGTTTGTTTTGATGTGTGATGTTAGGTTATTGTTGTGTTTGATCACATAAATTGTATTAGTATCCATAGTTTCTATGATATATACGTATCATTTTCATTATAAATTATTGGTTTCTCAAAATAGAAACAAAATGTTACCCACTCAAGATCTTTTTGTTCAATTTAATGATAATTGCACATTATCCAAATCGGATGCGGAGCGATTATTATAGCTTCAAACATTCAATTGTGGCTGAACCGTATATATTTTGATTATGGTTGTACCATATATATTTTTACGGTGTGCTTATATCTTTTGATTTTATTGCCTATATTTGTGACTCATCATTTTTAGGCAATGAATCTCACTTAGTACTTTATAGGCACTACGGCATGAATCAAGGAAATGCATACTGCATCTATACAAAAAACTATACATGATTTGAAACGTATTGTTGAATTAATGCATGCACATTATGATTAGAGGCAGGTCTATCTGGACGTGCATATATACGTCTGATTAGATGCATATTAAAGCAGTACCATTGATTTGCATTGTTGAAGAGGGTGTCACTGAGTATTCAAAAAATTTGAAATCCGTCTGTATTCGTATACGAAATATGAAAAATTATCCGATATCCAAAAAACAGATACGGGCCATATCCGCATTCGATAATTATTCGTCCAGTGTTTATCAACATTATAGTAATTTTTGTGTGTATTTTAATACATAAAATGATCGTCATTTATCATTTTATCTACGTAAAAAAAATTAAAATGTATATAAAAATCAATGTTGGCTGCTTAAAATTATATTTCTCAGTATATTTATTATTTTTTATATTTTTAGTACTTAAATGGATTTATAATGAATCAAATTTTCTATTTAATTGTTTAGATTTATGAGTTGTGAATTGGTCAAATCTACTTCAAGTGGTGCAACCATAAATGCAAGTAGATTGCGATCAAATGCAGGCCCACTTGGGCATGCATATATACTTGTTTTAAAAAAGAAGAATCTCTTTCTCCAAAAATTGAAATTTTTTTAACTCAACCAATTTTAAACAAGTATTTGAAAAAAAACCATTATAACCAAAAATCATTTTAATCAGAAACTTTTGACTGAATAGATTTTAAAATTAAGAATTTTCCTGCTTTTTCAAAACAACAATTTCTCGATAAATTCTTTGAAAAACATTTCAAGGAATTTTCCACAAATCTTTTATCCATCTCTTTTTTGTAGGGTCGGATTAGAAATTGATTTTAATTTTCTTTTCTTTTCAACTTTCTTTCACTACTGCTCAATCAATCCGATTATCTCTTTATGGTGATTAATGTAGACCTTCCTGTAGAAACTTGCTTCACTACATCTTGCTTTACCCTTATCATTCCTTACTTCTGAATGTTTACCACACATAAGCTCTTGCTTCCCATCTATTTTTATGTATTGGGCTAGGCCCACTAATCTTTGTTTGTATAATTAAAACTACATAATTTACCCTAATGACAATTGTTAATCCCGTTTTGTCAATGACTTACGAAAGCTAACGGAAAGGACTTGACGACCTAAGGTAGTTAACGGCTTAAGGAGCATAGCGACTTAAGGCAGTTACCGACCTAGGATGTGGACCGACCTAAGAAGTATAGCGATCTAAGGAATGAGATGACTTAAGGTATGTGCCGATCTAAGAGATCCTACGACCTAACAACCTAGGAGGTACAACGACCTAAGGAATGAGACGACTTAAGGTATGTGCCGATCTAAGAGGTTACCGACTTAAGAAGATAGCAACTTAACGGCTTATAGAGTTAGCGACCTAACTACTTAGTAGTTCAAACGACTTAACGACCTAAGAAGTCTAACGAGTTAACTTCATACCGACCTACGACCGATGATAGGTCGCTCACGATCTAAACAAACAAACTCAGTGCCGCATTATGTTACATCGTGGCCCTCTTAACTCGTGGACGACCTAGGACTTGTGGAATTATTGGAGATGAACAAGCTTACTCCATTTAAGCTGCAACCCACGACCTAGTTTAGGTCGGCCACGACCTAAAGCTACAGAGTTAAAATTCAATACCATGACACTTATGCCACATCTTGTTGACTCGTCCACGACCTGGGACTTGTAATATATTCCCAAACGAATAGGCGCATCCCTGGGAGGCGGCGAATCAAGCTTAATGGGTCGGCCACAACTCACGACCTATCTTAGGTCGGTCACGACCTACGACCCAGTCTCGAATTTCACTATAAATACAGCATGGGTTCGAACTTAGAAGGGACTTTTGGCTGATCATTCTCTGAAGCGCCGTTACTCTGCAGAATTCTTAACTCGTCCAACACTTGAAGAACTCCAAACATTCAAGAAACTACAACAAGCTTCGGAAGAAATCTTGCACATCCGACACGGATTCAACAAGTTTCATCATCGAAGTTTGAGCTACTAGTCTAGGGTGTTTTTGTGATCGAAGTGTATCGTATTTTGAAGTGCATTGTATCAGCTTGTAATCAAAATCAGTAATAAAGGAATTCAAAGTGGACGTAGGCTTGCTCTTAAGCCGAACCACTATAAAATCGCTGTCTTTTACTGTTTTCTACTATTTTACTGCTTATTTCTTATTCCCGTGTCACGGGTGGTGCTTTCACAACATTACTACACACAACAGGGTATTAGCGTTCAATTTTTAGCGTTAACATTTTGGTGCTTTCACTGAGAACCCAACTCAGGAATACATTGACCATTGTTTCACAAGAGTTCGTTGAAAAAGTTTCTTTCAAGACTAGAAGTCTGCTGGATATAATGGCTCCTGGAAGAAAACGAAAGTCTATCAGATCTGAAGATGCTCACGATAATACTGCCACTTCTCCTTCTCCAAGTCAGGCAGCTCCAAGTGTTGGAGTGACGCGAGAAGAGTTAGATGCTGCAGTATTCGGGCTGTATCAGCAAATTGAAACACAGAATACTCTAATGATGGAAAAGTTAAATGCTTTGCTCGGGGCTAGTCAAAGGCCAGTAAATAATGAAGAAAACATTGCTGATTCTCTTCACAACTCCGAAGGAAGAAATATTCCTCAAGGAGGATCAGGTGCCGCTGAAGGGGCACCTCTCCAAGCTGAAGGATCCAGGCCATCGCCAGTTTTCCGTGAACATTTGCCTGGACAAACTTCCGAAAAATTAGCCAAAGTCTACTCCGCAAAGTCATTAAACAATGAGGAATATCTCTCTGGCATGATTTAGAAAATAATGAAAGAAAGCATGTAGAGAGGTGAAGATGAGAGCGAATGGGGATTTGCTCCGTGTAAAACTCCGTTTACTGAGAGGATTCTAAAAGCTGAGTTTCCCAGAAAATTTGTTCCCCCTACCATTCCTGCTTATCGGGGGACAAGTGACCCGAATCAATTCTTGTACAAATATGACTGGCACATAACCGGTGCCAGAGCGACTGATGAGATTAAATGCCGGTATTTTCCGGTATACTTGGAAGGAGTGGCACTTCATTGGTTTACCAAGCTTCCCGTTCGTTCTGTAGACCAGTTTTCCGACTTAACCCAGAAATTTAAAGAGCAATTCAGACTGTACGCTTCAAAGGCGAAAGACATAATGTCATTTGTCTAGTCTTGAGCAGAATCCGGGAGAGTCTATTAAGTCGTTCCTGAATCGCTTCAATATAGCTCTGGCTGAAGTCGACAACACGGAACCACAAATGGTTTTGACTTATCTAATGCGGGCTATTGATAAGTCAAGTGAATTTGGGAAATAGCTGAAAATGAAGGAGCCAAACTCACTTGAGAAATTCTATAAAAAGGCCGATGAATTCACGCGCTTAGAAAGTCTTTCTACTCCAGCGAAAGTAGTGATTGCCGAAATCCAGAATAATAGTGTTGCTTCGAATAGAAGAGAATCTGGAGGACAGAAGAAGGGAAATGATAATGAGGAAAAGCTGGGAAATGCGAAGAAAACTCGCCACTTTGGGCTTTCGAATCTCACTCCCTTGACTGATACTCTAGAGAATATATTCTTTGCAACTAAGGATACTGTTGAATATCCTAAGCCACATAAGTTGAGACTTGGGAAAAATGCCACGCAAAGCAGAAGATTCTGCAAGTTCCACAATCAGCCTGGCCATGACACTAATGAGTGCTGCCACTTGAAGGATCTGATTGAAGAGCTGTTGAAAGAAAATAAACTTCAACAATATGTCAAAAAAAACAAGAATGACCCATCCTCATCCACTCAGGGGCAACTAGTTCCCGCTCATCAATACAGCTTAGACAACAAAACTGCAGAGCAGGAGTCAGAGAGGCTTATCATTAATGTTGTCACAGGGGGTCCTCAAACAGCGTCTGATCACACTCCATTGTGATTGGCATATGGATCAAAAACAATGATTCCAGCGGAAATGGACCCGAGATTCTGGAACAACAGTCACTTGCATCCAATTTTTACTTAACAAGCATTGCTTAAATTTGTAAAATGATAATGGATGTATGACTCTTGTATTGTAAACCACTGAGAAATCAGTGTGAATCAATAATAAAGAACTTTAAAGTCTTGTTTCTTTTACTGCTTTAAAATGCCTATCTCATTTCGATATGCAAGTATCTTTAAAATATTGCTAAAATGTCGATTTAATATTACAGGCTATCAAAGCAAAGCTTACCTATTCAACACGTCACAAGGCTTAGCAATTCCTACAAATCACTCAACAAATAAATGCCAGGCCACAAAAGTTCCAAAATTCAACTCCTACAAAAGAAGTGATATTCAAATAATTAGTGGTTCCACCAAAGCGGGCACCTTCTTGACAAGAAGATTTTAGACCTTTGTTAACCGATCGCGATCATTTGTGCAAATGAACATCCGATAAAGTAGCTTGTGTCTGCCCCATGGATTCACTCAATAATAAAGTACACTTTTCCGGCGAAAAGCAAATAACTTGCAAAAGAATGGGACATGTACTTGAAGTGATAACGAGGAATCGCTAAGAAGCAGATGGTGGAAGGACACAAGCAACAAAAAGACCTCTTCGGAGGAACATTTCACCGGAGTTGAAGTGCAAAAATCTCTCTTCGGAGGCCCACTTCACCAGAGCTGAAATGCCAAAAAGACCTCTTCGGAGGCACATTTCACCGGAGTTGAAGTGCAAAAATCTCTCTTCGGAGGCCCACTTCACCAGAGCTGAAATGCCAAAAAGACCTCTTCGGAGGCACATTTCACCGGAGTTGAAGTGCAAAAATATCTCTTCGGAGGCCCACTTCACCAGAGCTGAAATGCCAAAAAGACCTCTTCGGGGGCACATTTCACCGGAGTTGAAGTGCAAAAATCTCTCTTCGGAGGCCCACTTCACTAGAGCTGAAATGCCAAAAAGACCTCTTCGAGGGCAAATTTCACCGGAGTTGAAGTGCAAAAATCTCTCTTCAGAGGACCACTTCACCAGAGCTGAAATGCCAAAAAGACCTCTTCGGAGGCACATTTCACAAAAGTTGAAGTGCAAAAATCTCTCTTCAGGAGATCCACTTCACCGGAGTTGAAATGTCAAAAACATTCTTCAGAAGCTCGCTTCACTGCGTAGGAGAATCCACTTTTCAAACAAATAAAAGTGATCATCCTCAAAAAGTGAAGTGTTCTAAAAGAAAGAAAGAAAAAGATGAGAAGAGAAAAATTCTCCGATACAAGGCGTACTCTATCGAAAGCAGAATAACATTTCCTCAAAAACGGAAAAGTTATTCTCTAAAATAAGAGTACGAGTTTGCTCAGAATATTGCAATGAGCCGTGGTATGGGGGCACATAGCTATATTAATAAACGCTCAAACATCATACCACGAGCTCACTGCAGTATCGTATAAAGTAAATAAAGAAACTTGTGCAAAAACAAGGAATAAATGCATTCACACATATACTGACAAGAAATTGTACAAGTAAAAAGAACCATTTTATTCCATACTATAAAGTTTTTGTACATATGCAGGTTTCAAGCGGAGGCCGGTATCCGCACAATATCCGGTCAGTACATACAAAAAGCAAAATAAGAAAAGTAGAGCCCATCCTATCACTCCTTCTTCCTGCCACCTTTAGTATCCTTGCCCGGTTTGATGACTAGTTTCGGAATCCGGCGTGGACGGGTCAGAGAAGAAGGAGAAGAAGGTGTAGCTGGATCTTCTTCTTCTGCTTTATCTTCTCCAGCTGAAATGCTTTTCTTCTTCTTCCTCGTGGCGCGCTTCCCTTTCCTCTTCGAAGAAGACTCACTTCCTGGAGTAAGCAGCGCAGAAAGTTTTGTGTTATCATCAAGAGACTGCTCCGGAGTCTTCTCACTGTCCTCAAGATCTTCCGCCTTCTGCTCTTGTGAAGCAGGTAGATACTCCAACCCTCGAAGGGCTTCTATTTGCTCTTCCTGCGAACCCGGCTGAGAAGCAGGAGTGACTTGAAGGGTTGGAGGAGGAACAGCTGGAAGAGGAGAAGTGTGTACAGTGCCCGGTGCCTCCACTACAGAAGAAAAGAAGTTAAAATCAGTATTCTCCAAAAAAAGAGAAGATATTGGGTCATCAGAACTTAAGTAATAGGCGAGAAATTCATCAAAGTCAGTTGAAGCGAACAAGTAATCCGCTTGACCCGGTTGAACTTTGAAGTTACCTGGAGAAGTTGGCTTTGTAGTGACGATCTCATAAGCTTGTGCTTCGGTGCTTACTTCGTTTCATCTCTGCCTTATGCAGTTGTAATCTCAGTTATGATCTTAGCAGGAGGCGGCGAATGGGAACTGGAGCCTATAATGTCGACATCAGCTGAAACCGGAGTACGAACAGGGGCAGTAGGAAGTACTTCTTTTTTGGAACGCTTCTCTCCCGTCGCTTCGGCTCGCGCTTGGGCAAGTTGCTCCTTTCCCTTAACAAGTGCAGCACGGGCATTTTCATCTAAATAAGTTGCTTCAAGATCTGCTTTGGAATAACCAGCACCACCAAGCATATCGATTATCGCCTCCCATACTTAAGCCAAGGTGACTTCATATTCCGGCCTCAAAAACGAGAGACTTCCGCGCCCCAAGACGCTATGAATATAAAAGTCAAATAAGGTAGAGCTAACTTTGGCCTTCGTTGCCTCATGCGACTGCTCAGCCGCTTCTTTTTTGGCGATGGCTGCAACTTGGCTAGCAACAGCCGCATCACGCTCTTTCTCAACTTTAGAAAGTCGAGACTTTAACACTTCGATCTCCATGTTCTGAGAGATAACTGTTTCTCGTAGCTGAGTGGTATCTTTTCAGTATTTTTTAGTAATATGCTGCTCAGCCTCAAGTTTTATTTCAGCGTCCCTTTGCGCAGCATGTGCATCCCGCACTTGTTTCTGAAAAACTTCTTCTTTTTGAGTATGCGAGGCAGAAGAAGTGGCGAGATCTTCCTTACGTTTTTTGACTTCGGACTCAAGTCTCGCATTGTCGTCAACAATGCTCGCCATCTCCGCATCATGCTGCTGGCAAATTTTATCCCATTCTGTCTTGTCATTCTCCATTGTCAGCATGGCTTCAAGATTCATATGGTTAACTCTTTGAAGCTCATCAACAAGTTTCTGCCATCCGGATATCCTCTCGATATCAAGCTTAACAGCACCAAGATTCCTAAGCATGGTCTGCTTATCAATGGGAACCAGGTCTAAGTCAAAGCAAACTCCTTTTAAGCACCAATTTGGGAATCGGCTTTGAAGTGTAGGAGGACCGTCCCTGACTTGATATTGAGGCATGTTGATAATTGTTTGAATGTCAGACTTCTTGAGAGCTGGAGAACCAGATGGAATTTCTATAGAGGTAGGAGCATCAGACTTTTCAGAAATAGCAGGCGCGTCACCAAGCTTGACCCGCTTGCTTGAATCTCCAGTAATGTGACTCTTCCCTCTGTCATCATGGGATTTTCTTTTGAGAGAATCGTCACCTCTGTGAGAAGAATCATATCATTCATCATCCTTTCTTCTTTGCCACTCCTCGTAAGTTCGCCTTTCATGAGCTTTTCTAGCAGCTCTTTCTTCATCTGTTTCCCTCGGGGCAGAGAGATAGCGCCTAAAATCATAAGTGTCGCGGCTTCCGTGGCGCTGGAATTTATCGTAGTATGAACCGCTTCGCCCCATCGGAGAATCTGTAAATGAAAAAGAGACAAATCTTAAAAATCTTCGAAGTGAAGAAGCTAAGTGCGTATAAGTGCCAAAAATCCTAAGTGTGTGTGGCGTGCAAACTACGCGCATCAAACTACAAACCACTCTTTGGTTTGGGAACGGCAACGACTGGTGTAGAAGGTGTCAAAACTTATTGAAAAGAAGAAGTCGCCTCGACAGCAGGAGAAATAGCTTTTGAAGCATCATTTTTGAATAGCTCCTGTGAAGTCACCATTAAGTCACTAAGATCCCCAAAAATGTCTTTGCCGTCATGCTGAGCGGAACTCTCTTTCTCAACCCCTTCATTGAATGCCTTCTCGGGGCATTGGGGAGGCTCCTCCCCTTTGATAACCGGAGAGAGCGTAGATTTGCCGGACGACCCCGCAACGTCATTAGAGGCAGAACACTTCACTAGTGAAGCCTCAGTGGTAGGTTCTTGCGGTATAGGTTCTTTGACAAAAGCTGGGGCATCAGACGTCTTTTCTGGAGAATCAGGAACTACGTGAGGCTGAGTAGAGCGAGAAGGGTGAATAAGTTCAAACTGGTGCAGAAATTCATATTTTAATAAAAATTTAATGCTTCTCTCCTCAACTGGAACAACCATAAGCCTCTCGAAAGTTGACTTGTGGCTGGGTTCCCTGGAAGGAGGAGGAAGCGCTGAAAAGTAAAGATGAAGTTAGCACTTGACATTTCGGACTTCGGAAAACTCAAAGAATAGAAGAAGTAAAGATGAGTAATCTTACTTCCTTCTCTCCAAACGGCATAAAACCCCGGAGGGCAGCGGACGAAGAAGTATTGACTTAGAATCTCGTGGACACTATCCGAAAGGCCAATGATCAGTTTGCGAATTCTAGCACTTCGCACGACAATGATGGAAGGATGATCTTTATTTCTGGCAAAAGAGCATAAGTAACAAATCTCGTCGAAGCTTGGAAAACGATCAAGTGTCCTCCTAAATAGCACACACAATCCCATCAGAATGGCGTAGCCATTAGGATGTAGCTGAAAGGGGGAGATGGCTAATCGACGAAGAAGATTCTGGAGAAAGTCGTTGAAAGGGGGAATAGCCCCGCTCAGGCACATTTGCCGGTGAACTGTGACAAAGCCAGGGGGTGCCACATCAGCGGTGCTGCTTTTTTCAGGAAGAATGGCATCTGCTTCAGCGATACCAAACTGGGTGCACAATTGCCGGAAAACTTTGTACGACAAAGTAGTCGAGACTCTTTCTGGAGGATTGACTAACGGGGCTGGAATAAGGGCGGCCTCTCCGGTTTGAACTACTACATCTTCTTGCTGAGAAGTCATTCTACACAAGCAACTGGATATTCAAATGTGAAGGTGCACATTTCCTAAAAAGTGTGAAGTGTTGTGCAGAACTAATTAAAATAGAAAGCAAACATAACTGGAATTAAACTAGTTGGCAATTGGTCGATTGCTAGATTTCAGGACTTGTTAATCTAAAATTCAAGTGCAGTGTTAATGCAAACAAATCAGCTTCAGTTAACTATTATAGTTTTTCTTTAATACTTCACTTGAATTGGTTAGTTTACAACATTTCGTTCACGCAGTTCATTTAAGTTGATTTTTCTTTATCGACTAATCTGTCATTTGATGTGGGCAGTCAATGGCAATATATTCGTCCCAGTTTTCTGCAAATGTTATGTTTAACAGGTTGTTAGCTTACAAGTTAAAGTGATCTGTAGAAAAGTCCAAACAGTTCAAAGTTTAGACAATTCAAAATTTAGGCCGTTCAATTTGCTAGCTCATCCACAACCTAAAGAATGTGCTGCAAGTTAAGTTAAATCGTTGGTTCTCTAAGTCATTGATTCTTTAAGTCGTGAGGCATAGTAAGGAGAAAAGGTCTCAAGTCAGAATGATACAACCGGCCAAGTCCTAGGTCGCTGCCGACCTACGACCTACTTTAGGTCGTTCACGACTTAGCACCTATGTCGTTGAGAGTTAAGTCTCGTGGTTCTTGTTCAAATTGCCAAGGCCTTAGGTCGTTCGTTTTTCCCCAATGCATTAGTTCGCCTAACTCCTAACTCCTAACCCGTTAATCCATTAGCCTCTCCATCAGCAAAAGCCCTCGTCTTCCCATGCCATTAAATCACTCCGAAATCACCACAAATCCAATGCACTGCCATTCCATCACAAACCATGAATCGGTTGACCTAAAGCACTGTAACCCATCGCCTTCTCTCAAATCGTCTAAAGCTATATCAAACCGTCTCAAGTCCATCAACAATCGATGTAACGAGATCCGAGACAAAACATGGCGTAAGGAGGTAGGTCAGAAATGGGGAAACGGAGTTCGTGAATCAATGATAATCGAGGAATGGATAACAAGCGAATCCACTTACGTGATAAGAAAATGAGGATGATCGGCAACCGGCTGGTTTAAATCGTCTTTGGGAAGCTTTAGAATTCGTTAATGGTGGAAGTAAACACGGAAGCAAGTGGGTGAAGAAGAAGCGACCTAAGCCTTTTATACACCAGGACAGTGGAACTCGAATCGGCACACACGACATTATTTTCTCATAGGTCGTCCACGATCTAACGACTCTTCAAAGCACGAGTTAGAGAAATCGAAGTACACGACCTACGACTTAGGCGTGTACTTCGAGGGGCAAATGTTAATCCCGTTTTGTCAACGACTTACGAAAGCTAACGGAAAAGGACTTGACGACCTAAGGTAGTCAACGGCTTAAGGAGCATAGCGACTTAAGGCAGTTACCGACCTAGGATGTGGACCGACCTAAGAAGTATAGCGATCTAAGGAATGAGACGACTTAAGGTATGTGCCGATCTAAGAGATCCTACGACCTAACAACCTAGGAGGTACGCCGACCTAAGCAATGAGATGACTTAAGGTATGTGCCGATCTAAGAGGTTACCGACTTAAGAAGATAGCAACTTAACGGCTTATGGAGTTAGCGACCTAACTACTTAGTGGTTCAAATGACTTAACGACCTAAGAAGTCTAACGAGTTAACTTCATACCGACCTACGACCTATGATAGGTCGCTCACGATCTAAACAAACAAACTCAGTGCCGCATTATGTTACATTGTGGCCCTCTTAACTCGTGGACGACCTGGGACTTGTGGAATTATTGGAGATGAACAAGCTTACTCCAGTTAAGCTGCAACCCACGACCTAGTTTAGGTCGGCCACGACCTAAAGCTACAAAGTTAAAATTCAATACCATGACACTTATGCCGCATCTTGTTGACTCGTCCACGACCTGGGACTTGTAATATATTCCCAAACGAATAGGCGCATCCCTGGGAGGCGGCGCATCAAGCTTAATGGGTCGGCCACGACTCACGACCTATCTTAGGTCGGTCACGACCTACGACCCAGTCTGGAATTTCACTATAAATACAGCATGGGTTCGAACTTAGAAGGGACTTTTGGCTGATAATTCTCTGAAGCGCCGTTACTCTGCAGAATTCTTAACTCGTCCAACACTTGAAGAACTCCAAACATTCAAGACACTACAACAAGCTTCGGAAGAAATCTTGCACATCCGACACGGATTCAACAAGTTTCATCATCGAAGTTTGAGCTACTAGTCTAGGGTGTTTTTGTGATCGAAGTGTATCGTATTTTGAAGTGCATTGTATCAGCTTGTAATCAAAATCAGCAATAAAGGAATTCAAAGTGGACGTAGGCTTGATCTTAAGCCGAACCACTATAAAATCGCTGTCTTTTACTGTTTTCTACTATTTACTGCTTATTTCTTATTCCCGTGTCACAGGTGGTGCTTTCACAACATTACTACACACACCAGGGTGTTAGCGTTCAATTTTTAGCGTTAACAACAATTATACTGCTTTATAATATTTATTTACCATCTAACATGTTTAATTGTTGCTTCTATAAATGTCAATTGTCTATAATAAATGATTATTATTCTAACAGATAATTTTTAAAGGCATTTATTTATTTATTCTAATTATTTCCTAATGTGCCTTCCTTATCTCTCCATAATTACCCTAATAATCTCTTTAATTGGTCTATTTATATCCTTATTATACTTTTATAACTCCATATTTACTGCACATTAATTACCTTATTAACTTTGGAATTAAAATCTTTTTCTTCTGCATTTCCTATGATAGTATTATATATTGAAGTAAAGGTTTGTTTAATGTTTTTGCGTATGTTTAAAATAGTATATATATATATTAATAAATAGTTGTAGTTTTGAAAAATAATTTCAAAATTTATAAGTACGCCTCTCATACATATACCTAACCCCGTTGATCAAGTAACCTAAGCCCTGATACCAAATGTAACAAGCCATCCTCAAACGGACCTAAATTTGTAATAACATTACTCATTAATAACATGAATAAATATATGTTAATAAGGCATATTTGTTAATTATCCTAATAAATATATGTTAATAAAAAATCCATGATGTTTAATAACACTAACATGAATAAATATATGTTTCGGAGCAATAAATTTGCAATTAATGTGCATAAATCCTATTCCGTTAATTACTAACAAATGCGTATATAGTCATAAATTACGCTATTTAAATTTTACACATTAAGCGTGGTTATACATCTATGTATATATATATATTACTTATTTTTTATTTCTAAACTAGAACATTCCTTTCCACATTCTAATTTTTCAAAGCTACCCTTCTAAAAAGGATTACCATTATAAATTTTCATAAATTAACCATAAGTGAGCCAGTGAGGTCTTTGCTTCTTTTTAAATTACAAGAAATTATTTCTTATTAATTTTTATAGGATGTTACACTTTATGCCCTTAAAAGGATTTCGTCCCCAAAATTTTTCCAAGGGGCGGACATCGTAATACGCAATGAATATCCATCTTATACAACCAAGTTATCTACATTTATTTTAAAAACGAAGAATTCCTTTTTGGTATTAGAGCTTAGGTTACCCAATCAATGGGGTTGGTATATGTATGAGAGGCATACTTGTTACTTTTTAAAATGTTTTTCAAAAATCCTACTGTATATAAATATATATGTATATATATATATATTTATTTATTTATTTTAAATGTATGTATAAAAAAAACTAGGCAAATCTTTACTTCAACATATAATATGAAAGAAATATTCCTATTTAAATTATACTGCACAAGTGCTACTATAATAAGGCTCGAGATTTTTATTCACTAGGCATATATTGTTCTGACTCCGTACTCATTACAACACAAGTTAGGAATGATGACGATATTGAAGGCCAAGGCATGGAGAAATCTCTTAATAGGAATTAGGCATAACTTTTAAGAGGGGAGAATGTGGACAAAATGACGATGTTGATATCAAGTGGATATTTTAAAAGCTACACTCTATTATAAATACGCGCCTAGAATTTCTAAGCGTGCAGAGTTTACACCCTAAACTAACGTTTAAATGTCAACTCTTTCAAAATTATACAAGTCTCTTTCCATATTATCAATATAACATAAATCCAATATATGAAACAGGAAATTATTGTCAAGGACAAAAATTTTCAGCGTTTTTGCCTCAAGGACAGGCCTTCAATATTTTATCCTGAAGGACAACTTTCTTTAGGTATCAGTTTTTAGTCATTGATAGCAGTTTTTAGGTATCAGTTTGTAGTTATCGGTAGCAGTTTTTAGGTATCAGTTTTAGCTTGGTAGCAGTTTTGTTGTCCTTATGAATAATTTTGGAAAATATTTGTCCTCATGAATAATTTTTAGAAGAATGTTTGTCCTTATGTTAAAAATATTGAGGTTGTGTCCTTGAGGCAAAAAATATACAAATCTTTGTCCTTTAAATTAATTCCCCCTATATGAAAACCCAACCAATAGACTTGCATACAAATAAAATTCAAACTCAATCTATTATATTAAAATGATGGAATAAATCAATAAACGTATAATTTCAATTCCTTTTACTCCCTATTCAACTTCCTTTTTTTATAAAATTAGTCAAAGGGAATTTCTGTCAAAATTTTGGAAATAAGCGGTAAAAACTACATACCTTACACCATATTTTATAATCAAAACCATTAATCAAATCCAAAGGAAAAGAATAAGAAGTGGAATAGAATGTAAAATCAGTAAAAAAAATCAATATATTTTTCATTATTTTAGTGTAAACAATTAAGATTTCAACTTAAAATTGAAATTTCGCTTTAGGGGAATTTTGAGGATTTTTTATATGATATTTTCATGAACCAAAACTCCCTAAGGCATAATTCAAATTCAAACTACACCAATCAATTACTAAGATAGAAAGACTAAGATTTCCACTCACTATAGGTCCTTAGCTTTGCCTCATTTTCAGATTTGACACCCCCTCAATAATCTCTTCTAGATCTCTTCCTTTTGATATATACAACAAGGGATTAATATATACGTTAGATTCAAAAAGTTAGAGGTTTAGAGGAGAATACATTTAGAAAATAATTAATAAACAAAAAGTGAGGGAGTTAGGCTCTTATTTATAGTGGTTGAAATACACCAGAACCGTCGGATTTAAGTTGGTTTAAAATAATAAAAAATCTGCTGACGTTTACTGTTGTAGAAAACCATAACTGCTACAACCTTCATCGGTCGACCGCCGCTATCCACCTGTCGACCGCTAGTGGTCAACCAGTTCTAGTAGAGCGGTCGACCAGTCCTTCTATTTCAGGAAGAATTTTAATGGCCGTTGTTTTTTATTATTTAATTCCTTAATTCCTTAATTACCACTTAACATTAATTTAATTTTAATGATTACTTAATTCCCTAGTCTAATAACTATTAATTTTAATGATTACTTAATTCCCAAGTCTAATAACTATTAATTTTAATGATTACTTAAATTTAATACTTTTTATTGGGAACTAGGCAGACTCTGACCATTTAATACCTCTTTTAAGGCAGGTCCCCATCTTTTAATACCTATCCCAAGATGGATTCCTCTCTAATAACTCTCTAGCCGACATTGCATGGAATATTTTCAGCCACCGAATACTTCAAATCGAAGCAGGCCCTTTCCCAAGATATCCTCTACCGTGCCTAACCCATAACCTTAAAACGGACCTAAATTCTGACCCAAAAAGACTCATCGAAACTTAGACCCATTCCAAAGCTGGCTGTTGGTTGGTATAAAGAATAATATAGAGCTATTTATCTACACATTCGGAACTCACAGTCGAAAGATAAAATATAATAACAGAAATAGTACCTATTTCATTTAAAATCCAAATGTCATAAAATACATAACACAATACTAATAGCAATCGTCACATATCCATCATACATCAAATTCATAATACAAAAGTTTCCAGTGGGTACATCTGAAAATAACATGAATAGAAATTGGTAAACTGCCACTAGCTTTCTCCATGCCTTCGCCTTCAATATCATTATCTTTCCTAACTTATGTTGTAATGAGAAGGGAGTTGGAACAACATATGCCTGGTGAATAAAAATCTCAAGCCTTATTATAATAGTACCTAGGAAGTATAATTTAAATAGGTATATGTCTTTTGTATGTTGTCTACTTCCTAAGTCTTATTTATTTCTTATTAATTTTTGTGGTGTTTTACGTTCTCCTCCCTTAAAAGAATTTCTTCCCCAAAATCTTTCCAAAGGTGATACATTTAACGTGCAATGAACATCCATGTTATGCAACTAAGTTATCTACACAACCATTTACTCAACCAAAAGTGCAATGTAATTATGTTTGCAGACATACTATATGTGGGCTCAATCCTAGCGTGAATGCAAATGTTATGACATATAGGCATATATGCAAACATCCTAAACATGCAAAAAGTGTTCTATATGAGCACAAAAGCGATAGTAAATTGTATCAACTATCTCCTATCACCTAATCTAGTAACCATGATGCAACCAAATCCTAATTTTGAAGAGAAATGTTCACTAGTGAAAAGCTTAGGATGAGAAGTCCTCACACTTTCCATCGGGTTTTCCCCATTGACTACCATTTTAAGGATATATTATTATTATTTTTCTAATTTAGCTCCGTTTAAATCTATTACAAAGATTATAACTTCAATAGGTTTTCTCTTATTAGACATTCATTATTTCAAAGATATTTCTAGTTACATGACAATTATTTTAGTATACCACATGCATTCCAAATTTCTAATTTCAAGTTGTTATATTATCCTAAAAATATACACTAACATTTATTACTTTATTACTTAAAATGTACTGTCACTTAACTAAATACTTTTTATAACTTTGAAAAACTTATTCAAAATTTTCAAGGAATTTTCCAGAAATCTTTTATTAAATTCCCTTTTCATGCGGTTGGATTTAGAAATTGACTTTAACTGTCCTTTCATTTGAACTTTCTTTCTTTTTACAGTGTACTAGTATTTATAATTTGGCTTATATTTGGAAAGCCATTGGAATTATATTTGGAAAGACGTAGGGTGTAAAAAAAAGCAAAAGACATATTCCTATTTGAATTTAACTACCCAAGACTATTATAGTAAGACTCGAGATTTTTATTCATTAGACATACATTGTTCTGGCTCTTTCCTCATTACAACATAGGTTTGAAAAGATGACAATGTTGAATAGGGGTGGTTAAATGGTTGGTTCGGTTTGAAAGCGATCAGAATTGTTGAAACCAAAATAACCATTCAAGAAATATAAACCAAACCAAACCAAATCGATAATTTTTAAAACCGAACCAACCAAATCAATAATATTTTGTTTGGTTAGGTTTGTTTGTTTGGTTTGTCTTAAAATAAATTAGACTTTATGGTCGTTGATATAATATAAGATTAAAACTACTAATTGAGTCTATATGATGCAAACATTGTGAAAAAAAAACTCCTCTTCTAAATTTATTAATATGAACTGAAATAAAAATAACATTGTTGTGGAAATATTGTAAATAATAGCATTATCGGTAGTAATTTTCTTAATCTAAAATAATTTAATTTCTAAATTTAGTTTAATTAGTTGGTTCATTTTTCAAATATTGGAAACCAAACCCGGCCAATAAACCAAAGAAATATAAAAAACCAATATCAACCAATCAACTAACAAAACCAAACCAAACTGACCAAACATAATTGGTTTGGTTGGTTTATTTGGTTTTAACCAATAAATGCTCACCCCTAATGTTGAAGGAAAATGTGAGGAAAAAGCCCGTGGCAGTTTATCTATCTATATTCATATTATTTTCATATGTACCTGTTGGAAACTATTGTATTTTAAATATGATGTACCATAGATATGTAACGGTTATTATTGGTTTGATCATATTTCATAAGCTAGCCTGTTGATTCTATTTGTTTACACAATTCTGATGTATTCTGGTATTTTCCATGGTATCTTAGGAAACGTAACAACCTACCCCGAAATAGACATAAATTCCTACCCAGAAAAGACCCATTGAAACTTAGATCCATTCCAAGTTGACTGTTGTTGGTATAAAGAACAATATAGAGCTATTTATCTTTACATTTAGAACTCACAACATAAGGATAAAATATAATAACAGAAGCAATACCTATTTCATTTAAAATTCAAATGTTATAAAATAGATAACACAATACCAATTACAACTGTTACATATCCTCGATGCATTATATTTAAAATACAACAATTGCCAATGGGTACATATGAAAATAACATAAATAGATAAAAACCATAATCTTTTTCCATGCCTTCGCCTTCAACATTATCATCATTCCTAACCTATGTTGTAATAAAGAGGGGGTCAAAACAACATATGTCTAGTGAATACAAATCTCGAGCCTTACTATAGTAGTGCTTGGGCTGTATAATTTAAGTAGGACTATGTCTTTCCTATTTTATCTATAGGTAGAATTTATTAGATAGCAAATGAAGACCGAACATGATTGTTAGAAATATTATGCGGACAAGCGAAGAAAAGAGCTATGGTTTGAAGTAGGGGATATGGTATTTACCAAAGTTTTGTTTCTTAGAAAGGTCACAAAATTTAGAAACTCGACAAAGTTGGCACCAAAATTTGTTCGGCCTTTCCCAATTTTAGAAAGAATATGTAGATTTGCTTGTCGTGTGAAGCTATCAGATGAATTGGCTGGAGTCCATGACATTTTTCATGTTTTCAACTTGAGAAAATGCCTTCATAGCATAACCACTGTGGTAGAGCCTGATCAATTGACGAACATTGAGACAAAGTTAATAGCCTCCCGTGCCACCGCATGAAGTTGTAGTGTGGAACTAGGAAAATCCTCAACAAAGGATTATGCTGGTTCAAGTAGAATGGAGGGTGGGGGGTTGACCCTACGGAAAACACAAGTACTTCTCATCCTAATCTTTTCATTGGCAAACTTTTCTCTCAAAAATTTGGATTCGGTTGCATCGTGGTTACTAGATTGGATGGTAGGAGATGGTTTCTACACTTTTAACCATCACTTTGCACTTATATAGAAATTTTATGCATGTTTAATGTATTTTTCATACATACTTATATAGCACGATCACACTAGAATTGAACTCATTAAAGTATTTCTACACACATAATCACATTGCACTTCTAGTTAAGTAGATAGTTGTGTAGATAACTTTGCTATATAACATGGATGTTTATTGCGTGTTACATTATTCATCCATTGAAAAATTTCGGAGATGAACTTCTTTTTATGGAGGAGAATGTAACACCCCGTAAAAATTTATAATAAATAAGTTAGACAAATTAATTAAACAAGGTAAGCCTAAAAATGAAAATTTTTGCAAAAGTCATAATTTGACCATGGAAGTTATTTCATTGCATTCATGGTGATTTTTTAATAAATTCCCATGTATAATATGTTGAAAACAGAGCTCAGACAGAAAAATTATAAACGTTTGAAGTTTTTGGATTTAAATAACTTAAATAGAATTCAAATTCAAATAATTCTTAAACTTGAAATTTGAAAGTTAACAACAATTAGACTTTGGGATTAAGTGATCGTTAAAATTAATGTTAATGTGAAGTATATAAGGAATTAAATAATTAAAAACAATGACAAATAGAAATCATTTTGAAATAGAAGGACTGGTCAACGGTCCTCTAGGACCGATCGACCTGTAGGTAGCGGAGGCCGACTGATGAAGTATATGGCGGTTAGGGCTTTCTGCAACAATGAACGTGCGAATTTTTATTATTTTAAACCAACTCAAATTTGACGTTTTGGTGCATTTTAACCATTATAAAGAAGAGCCCAGGTTCATAAATTATTTTGGGAACTTAGCGAAGCTTTGTCAGTTCATCTTTTCCAAGATTCAGAAAACTTCTTTAGGGTTTCATGTAAGAAATCCTATATGTTTATGTTTGTTTGTCAATTATGTTATAAACCTAATCTCCTTAAAACCTCTAATTTTCCGAACCTAATGTATATACAAATACCTTGTATATATCAAAAAGAAGAGATCTGAAAGAGATTATTGGAGGCATGTCAAATCCAAAAGGAGGCAAAGCTAAGGACCTACAGTGAGTGGAAATCTTAGTCTTTTTATCTGAGTAATTGATTAGTGCAGTTTGGATTTGAATTATACATTGGGGAGTTTTGGTTCATGAAAACATCATATTAAAAATCTTCAGAATTACCCCGAAGCTTAATGTCAATTCTATGTTGAAATCTCAATTATTTATTGTTTGCACAAAAAATGGGCAAACACTCAAATCGTTGTTGTAGAACTGTAGATATTGTTTGTAGTATATAGCTATTGTTTGATGGAAATTAGTTGCGGATGTTTAAGGTAGAAAATTAGTAATTTGCAATAAAGAATATGTAAAGGACTTAAAAGTAAAAAGACATAGAATTTATAGTGGTTCGGCCAGAATGTGCCAACGTCCACTATTCCTCTTTTATTATCCCTTTCATTTTTGATTACAAGTACAAGCTTTGAATAAGAGTAAACATGCTATTAGAACTAATATTTTTCCCTCTCGAAGTTGTCTGCCATTGTTGCTGAAAGCTTCGCCCTTCAACATCTCTTTTTTTATGATGCCATGTGCTTGGTATTTATAGAATGAAGATATGAGGAGAGTCAGCTAAGTATATAGTATTTGGAATTTGGGTCAACCTTCCTTCCTCCAAGATTTGGTTCAACCTTCCTTACATGATTGTCAAGCTATTCTGCCATACACCTCCAAGAACCCCGGAACGTGTCATGAAGAAATCCCCTAAGTATCGTCGTGCCATGATGAAAATTTCCAACTTTTTTTTAAATCAGTTATACCCGGGTTGAGCCCCAAGCAAACCTTCACCCGACTCCAAGCAACTTTACTCCCAGCCGACTCTAAGTAAACCCTTTGATTTCTCATTCCTGACTCCAAGCAACCACCGAACCAAAGAATTGGTTCGGTCACCGGACCGACTCCAAGCAGACTCCATATTTTCAAGGTTCGATTCCAAGCAACCGCCGAACAAAAGTTTTGGTTCGCTTATCGGACCGGGGATCCTGGATTGCTGTTGCACTATCGACCTTGAATGGTGGTAGAGCGTCTCGGTATCGGCCCCACGACATAGTGGTGGAAAAATCTTAAGATGATCATATCTCTCAACACGTAGCTCGGATTGAGATGCGATTTCAGCCTATGTCCATATCTTGATCTCAAGAATATCTCCAAACTAGTTTGTCTATTCTAGAACAATGACAACTTTTCCCCTGACTCCTCATTTTCATCATGTAGTGGGCGAAAATACCCACATCATTTGCCCCTCAAAGCATACTTTCGTGAATACAAATTGTGCTTTGTTTAATCCAAGACTGTCTTCTTAGTCTTGTAATGGTTATGTTGTCTGAATATCCATATCTCATCTTTGCCTCTAATTTTTCGATAAGCCTCCTAATGCTAGTTTGATGTGGGACTTCGTTCGTCCTGAGGAGGACTTTCTAAAATTTTGAAGCCGTCTTTAATTAGTCTTCATCCGACAGGATGTCGTTTTTCTTGGACTTTCTGTTCTCTACGTCGAGGCTTCATACAGTATGCGGACCAACTGACGTATACTTTGCATTATCGACTTTGGATTTGTGATGTGGTACTCCAATTATGTTCATTGTATGGTTGAGTCAAGCTATACTGACCATCTCATGTGATTGCCAAGTTTGTGTATTTCTCTACTAATCCTTTCTCCACTTTTGTGCATGCTTTGACAAGATCAATCATTGATGAATTTGATATAGTAAGAATCTCTGTTGAAGGGTCTTTGTATGTAGGAGATGATGCGGAGTGTTATCAAGTAAATGTTGGTTATGACTTCCCTAGCTCATGTTTTGTATCTTCTGCCTAGGCGTTTGTGCAAAGATATGTATATTTTATATAAATTTTGGTTGGAATCCGCATACCTAATAAGGTGTAATTGGTTTGTGTGGCATATAGTCTGGTAAAGTGATGATTAGTTTTACCAACTTCTTCGATAACTTGGTTTAATAATCCTCAGTGTACTTGTACAGACTAGATTGTTGGTAAGTTTTGATGGATAAGTGTTTGATTATTGAGAAGCTTGGTGAAGGAGCAAGGATAGTCTGACCATGAAATTGGGTTGGTGGAGTTTATTGGACCGAAATAATTTGGTTCGAGAGTGGAAGATAATAGCAGAACCACTTGGTCTGGTACATGAAAAGAGGCCGGACCGAGGTGCAAAACGGGGTCGGACAAAAGTGTTGATAGGTGGCATGGTCCAAGGTCGAAACAACGATCTGGTGCACCGCCTGTGCCAATCGTAAGCTTGTGTTTGGTGTCTAGCGATTGTGACCGAATCAAAATTCTGGTTTGGCACTAACACAAGACTGTAATTAAACCAATCTTTGAGAGAGTGACATTGGCTTTTCGATCTAGGGTCGGCGAGGAATTTTCCATACTAAGAGTACTTCATTATTCTCGTGCGAAGTCCTGGTCGCGGCAAATTGTGAGTTATTGATTGCTCGAGTGGAAAGTGTAGTAACCCGCCGTTCCGTACCCCTTGAGTTGATAATAATTCACTCTTGTTCAACTCAATTTTTACGTGAATAACTAAAGTAAGAAGAAGAAAGAGATAGAAGAAAATATAACAACAACATAGAATCTCACATACGCAGCGGAAAAAAATATAATATATAATAACGGATTTTATACAAAAGAATCTATAACTATTTTATACTTACAGTCATCAGAGTACAACAATCATTACATCAATCTGGACAGTTATAATAACCCGTCCTGATATATATAACTCACTCAGCGGAAATATCCAAGTACGCGATATACGTCTGAACTCCTCCACCTCATCACCTGAGCTCCATAGCATTCTAGCCTGAATCTGTAATACTCGGTCTGACCCAAGCATTATAATAAAGTAACACCCGAGTTAGTCAGGAAAACTAGTGTGAGAAAACACACTCAATTGAATTATTAAAGTTATCAAAACCTTTTGAAAAACAAAGGTATCTCGTAAGACCACATCACACATAAACACGACGGGTTTTTACCTTACGATAACGAAAACATTTTGTAGAAAATCCAGTGATATTATAATAGTGTCTAAGTACAAATACTTATTCAAATAGCAGAAATTGTTACATTAATTAAATTCCAACATATTAGGCTCTACAAACAAAACCGTAAAGGCTCATATTGGAGAATGAATTCCATACAATGGCTGGGCTACTGGGTATCACCCAACACAGTACACCTCTAGAAAAATGTACCAAGGACCTCGTCGGGATTCCCTGATACACAAGACCGGCCTACCCCTAACCTGGATAGAACCGAATATGTTATCACCTCGGGTGTTCCCACCCTTAAAAATCGAGCGCTCCCTTTTCATGCACAACCATATCCATAATGTATATATATTTCCGAGGGTATCTAGAAAAGTGATAACATACCCTAATTGGGTGCGACGGACTTAGCCTTGCTGCATCTCCCTTGTCTTAGTCATTCTTGGTTGATGTGGCTTGAGGCTAACGTTTACCTTTCAAAAACAATTCCACTTAGAATGCTCATCGTCTTCCAATGACGATGTTCTGATAGCATTCTTCCATACAAGTTGTCCTGGGTCTGGACAAACCGAAACACTGTCTTCACTATCTTCACGATATCCAATCGTAACGTTCAAACCGGATCGAAGTGGTTTTCAAATAATTAAATCCGATCCGGTCTCTTCGAAACGATTAACGAAATTGGCCAATATTGATAGTCGGTTATTTAACTATCAAATAACATCCATAAGCAGTCATTGGGCCATTATTTATAATTCTTTAAAACATTCATTTCAAAATATCTTTACAAAGATATATATTCAATTTCTTTCAAGTTTATCAATATTTGAAAAAAACATTTCCGAATACTTGTTTCCATAACAGGATATTTCCACCCGTACCTCACTTCAACACTTAGTGAAATATTTCCAACTTCGATTTATAATCCATTACTTAGAAAATATCTCGATATAAATCCTTCGTCTCTAAATATTTTCAAAAAAACCTTCCATTTTCTCACGTAAAATATCATAATCCATTTATTTGAAATCATTTCTAATATTAATACTTAGTATTTTTTCTTATCCTATCTCCTTCGTTTTCCGGAATTTATATTAATTCCTTTTTACATTTTCCAAGCAATTATACTCACTTATAATCTCGTCTATCCATTTACAACTTCTAAAATCACATCCATTTTTCACATCTTGAGAGAGTCTATAAATAAATTAAAATCACTTTCAAAACTCTATATATGTGTAATAAGTAATTTTAAAAGAATAATAATTTATTTTAAAAAAAACACGTTTAAGTAATTATTCAAAATTTTAAAATACTTTAATACACATTGATACTTCATTCCCTATTTAATTTTCAAATAACAAATTGATTTACGAAGCTTATTATAAAAATTAGAAATTTATATCAATTAATATTAAATATTTGGAAAATCCACTTCCGAAGTATTTCATTACTAAAGCGGCTTTAAATTACATAGTCTGAATAAATAAAAATTTTCTTTTAAAACAATTTAACTTCTCGATAAATATATATATATATATATATATACATACATATATATATATTTAAAATCCAAATACCCAATTCAACTTATAAATCTCTCTCAATTCATAACACATCGATATCATCCCGATTCCAAACAATTTTCACTTTTCAAAATAGAATCCACTATATTTTTCCAAAACCTATTCCCTTATCTCGATATAAATCCACATTATGAGTTTATATCCCCAATTTATCAACTTATATCATTTCCCTTTATTCATAAACATCGTTTATAAATTTATAAACTCTTTTGAGTTTCACTTGTTTGTAAATCTAAATCTTATTTATAAGATATCTTTTTATAAATCCATTCCTTACTAAATCTCATTTTTTTTTCAAATCTATTTTTAATATCAATTTAAAACCCCTTATTCATATTTTTAAAAATATCATTTTAAATCCCATGGTTAAAAATTCCTTATATAAATTATTTTTAAGCGCAATTAAAAATATTTTACAAATCGTTAAGTATAAACCAAAAATCAATTTATTATTTTATCTAACTCGACTTCCTTTAAAATAATCCAATTTCCAATATAAATATTTTTTATCTCTAAAATCCCTTTAATTCCTTCAAATTCAAAAATAATATTTATGGTATTTAAAACCAAAATTCAGGCCAGTGCTACTATAACATCCAATTATTCAAATCACAACCATAATCTATACAGATTATTTTAACACATCATATATCATAATATATGAAATTAAAATCAACATTTTGAGGAATCCAGTTAGATCCCTCCAACCTGTTTCCCTGCATCCACAGATGTTATTACAACATAAAAATACCAATCCCACTTCGAGGGGGATATCGCGATATATAGGGTCATCAGCTATTATGCGGTGCATAGGGTCTCGTCCGCTAAAATATGCGGGAACATCAATCCAACTATTAATATATATACTACTATATATATAACATTGAACAGATAATAATTTATAAATTCAACCAGCATTCAATAATTTATTTTAACTATTTAAAATAAATTATAGTAATCCAAATGAGTGAGAATTTCTCACCTTGATTTTTAATTTGCCAAACCAACCTTATTGTAGGTTTCACCGCTACGAACCACACTCGAATTGTTTTTATCCACTTCCGACCTTCTTTTCCAATTCAACTTCATATCAAAACTCAAGCATCCTCGGACTGATAGAGATTCATTCTTTTCTGACCGGATAGCATTTTGTCCCTCGACTTCGATTTCGAATGTCACACTAAATGACAGCCTTTGCCAATAGCAAGATTCCCGAGTCAGTCTTCAAATCACGGCAACTCCGGTCTTCAGGTGACGGAGTTCAAATTCAGCAACGAGGTCGTCTTCAGTCCTCTTCCTTGCTACCTAAATGAATGCCGCGCACCCTGACACCTTTCCCATCTTCACGCCTTCCCCCACTCACGTCGTAGCCCCCAACTCGAGACGAATGACCCATCTCCTCGAATCGGCAGTGGTCCGCTGTCCTTCCTTCAAACACTGCCAGACACGAACTTCAACCCTAAGGAATCGAACAAACACCTTTCCCAGCTTCGCCGCACTCAAGTTAAGCTAGAATGAATCATGACTTGCCATAGTCGAAGAAGCCCCAATCTGGAATCTCATCCCCACGCGATTGAACTCGCTCCCATTTTTTTTTCGTGGATCTCATTCTGAATTGAAGAACGAAGGAGCTCGGGTTTTATTTGAATAAGTTCGAACTAATTGAGAGAAAAGGAAATGTCGAGTGTTTCAGAAGGGATGAGACGTGCGACTTAAAGTTGGAAGGAGGCGGCTCAACTATTTACTGATTCTACCTTTATATTTTTTTATTATCAAAATATCTCGAATCACATACCGTAAAATCTTGACCTCCTTGAGGCATGCCGCCTGGCATTTATAATGTTACATCGCTATTTCAAACTCAATGGAACAAGTTTCGAAACCTAATTAGATCGTATGCGGAAGATAGCTTTTTAAATCGACTATTTAAATTAAATTCAATTCAATTATCTCTAGGCGTTTTTAGATCGCATGACCAAACGGTAAATCCAAATGCTATGAAATTTGAAATCCGATAATAAAATATGATTATGGATATAATGGAACTGGTTTCGTCAAAATCCGAGACTGTGCCCCGGATCGCTATTTTAACGCGTCGATTAAATCGACGATTTCCAAAATTTACGAAATCGCTTGAAATTCCAGTTTTAAAATCTTACTAACTAAATTATAATTCCAAATTCAATATTTAAATCATTTAAATATTCAAAATCAAACGACGAAAAATCCGGGTCGTTACATTTCTTCCCCTTTAAAAGAATTTCGTCCCTGAAATTGCTAAGGCAGGAAGATGCTCCAAACCCATTAACTTAACAAAATCCACTTGTTAAAACTCTACATTTCACCTTTCTAATCTTTAGACTCACATTAACTATCTATTTTCCAAACATTTATCAAAACCCTTTGTTTCTTACTTAAATTCAAAAAATCAAATTTTAGTTAACAAAATTCTCCAAAAATTTTCTATTTTTTTCTAACACCCTAAATTCTCAAATTTTTTTAGCAGAGTCTCCCTTGTACGGAGAGCCTTTTGCAGTATGACAAGAGAGATACAATATATACATCGACCCACATGGTTGTAAAACAAAGTATATAACAATATTTATATCATTTGCAGTATTTAATTTGAAAAGGTACGTTATTTTAGCATTTTTAAGCGAGCGACTTATTTTATATGCAATTTGCGCATCCAAAATCTGGCCAAATGGTCTTCTTGTACCTGTACTTACTTAATTTAAACACGTATGTACCATAAACATGAAATCCACTAACATTTCATTCATTTAACTGGTTAAACACACAAATTAATAAATCACATGCCAAACATATATTTATATGCAATTATAGGGTCTCGATACTAATTTAATTACTTTCAATCGATCCCTATACCTTTTCATTCAATTCGAAATGATTTACAACCCAATTATTTACATTCAATTCATATTTATACCAAACAAACTCATATTCATTCCAAATTGATTTAAAAATCAAATTTATTCACTTCTATTAATTCATAGAATTTTATTTACTTCCGTTTACGTCAAATGACAATCTTTCTATGAAAATTCGGCGATATTCATTTAATAAAATAACGATTTCAGTTTATAGCTATTTTAAATTGATTCCAATCAATTTATATTTATTTCTATTCCATTTCAAATTTATTCCCAATCAATTCGTTTACATTCCATTCATATCTACATTTATTATATTCAAATCCATTTTATTTAGCTTGAAATCATTCCATGCTAATTTGTTAAATAGCCATTTCACAAATTTATTTAAGCCAAGCTTCCAAATTAACTTAAGTTAATTCATTTTATTTCCAATTAATTAAATCATATACTTAAGCTCATTTCTATTGCAATCAAATCCCATTTCAATTTTAGATTGATTCTTATTCAATCAAATTCCATTCCATTTCCTAATTTATTTAATTAGTTCGTTCACTCAATCCACTTCAAATTTGAATTCCACACTCAAATTCGTTCTCGAATTTATTTAAATGATACCCAAGGCCATATTTAATTTATTACACTTAAATTGAATTTATTTATAACTTAAGTCATAACTATTTCAATTCATTTCTATTTTATTCGACAACATTTCAAATATAATTAATTCTCTTACTCTTTAAGTCGAATTTCATTTATAACTCGAGTCCTACATTCAATTTAAATTTTCATCCGCAATTCCATTTTCTTAACCAAGTTAAGTTCCATTACCATATTCAATTAACTAATTAATTTATCAAATTTGTAAACTTCCATTTTATAGTTCAAAATGCGATTTTCCTTTCAAAAATCACTTTATTCAATTTACTTGAGTTCAAATTCCTTTTATAATTCAAGTTCGGATTTTTATTCCTTCACCAAAATATCAAACCATTTTTATTTTGGTTTTCTATTTCACTTTCCAATTTTATAAGTTACGCACGTATTTTTCACAACTCCATAAATTCAATATTCGGGTTTATTCCATTCAAATGTTATAACTTATAGTTATATAGCCACTTTACAATTCAAACTCTATATTCAATTCCATTCAATATCATTTCTAATTCCAATAAAATTTTTGTTTCATTTAACTTAAGTTAAATTTCCATTCCAAACTTCAATGCTCCACACTTTCCTTTCTTATATTTTCCATTCACTTATTCATTTTCAATTCAATTCATTTAATTAGTTCACTTTACTAATTTATTCCATTTTACTTTTCTTGAGTTAACTCACAATTTCATTAATTTATCCCATTAAATTCATTCAAATCACTATCAATTAAATTTATAAAATTTTATTCATTCAACTTAACTTAAGTTGAATTCCATTAAATTTTATATCTCAATCCCAATTGATACCATTTCCAATCCAATTTTTATTTAACTTAGCTCAAGTTAAATTTTATTCATTTTAACTTAAGTAAAAATTTATTTCCAAAATTCAATTTCCATATTTTCTTTAAAATCAATCACCATTTATAAGTTCATAACTTATTTTCTAACATTTCTAGAACATTTAATAAGGATTTCAAAATTCAAATACTCAGAATTTTTTTCAAATCACTTTGAAATCAAATATATATATATATATATAGACACTCTCTTTGGCTTAACAAACCACTTCCTTGAATTCTTAAAATCAACCTGATTTTTTCCAAAACAATTCCTTTTGGAATTTCCAAAAAAACTTGTTTTGACCAAAAATCTCCATATCGATTTACTATGGTAGCAATCTGTCACTTAGAAACTCGAAAATGAATACTCATGATGCTGTAGTCATCACCAGGATTATTTTCCTATGACTGAAGTGAGCTCAGTGCTATATCACTTCGAAAATCTATTTAAAACAATTTTCTTTCAAAAATATCTCCAAAATAATATTACTATTTTTTTTAAAATACTTTAGAAACATTTCCAAAAATCTTCGGGATTTAAATTTCCAATTTCCATTTTGAATTCATTTTTAGTTTTTAACTCATTCGTATAATTCATACTTATACAATCTTCATTTGGTTATATATAACCATTTTAATTTTATAATCTTGTATTGATTATAATAATAACATCCAAACACATCAATACACTATAATAATTTCAGAAAATTATTTCTTTCATATCAAAATATAGTTTGGGAAAAATTATTTCATTTACCCGCTTCAAAACCATACTGTGTCAGTTTACCATGTTCAAGTGTTTAGAAACTCCTATCGATTTAGTGGAGTCCCACTATTCGACCAGAATTTATTTGCCACTCAACCGATAAATTAACACAATATAAAACAATTTATATTCACTAGCAAATATGCGCTCATATCTATTAATACTCTCAACTCATTCTTGGGTGCTACTGACCCGATCTCTAATGAGTAATCCCCACCAAAGCCAAGGTTCTCGCTTAACCTTCAGCTCTGATACCAAGTGTAGCAACCCATCATTCCGTACCCCTTGAGTTGGTAATAATTCACTCTTGTTCAACCAAATTTGTATGAAAGAGCAAATAGCTAGGGTAAGAAGAAGAAAGAGGTAGAAGAAAATAGAACAACAACACAGAATCTCACAAATGCAGCGGAACAAAATATAATATAAAATAATAGATTTTATACAAAAGAATCTGTAAGTGTTTTATACTTACAATCATCAGAGTACAACAATTAATACATCAATCTGGAAAGTTATAATAACCTGTCCTAATATACATAACTCACTCAGCGGAAATACCGAAGTACGTGATATACGTCTCAACTCCCCCAGCTCGACTCCTGAGCTCCATAGCATTCTAGCCTGAATCTGTAATACTCGATTTGACCCAAGCACTATAATAAAGAAACACCCGAGTCAGTCTGGAAAACCAGCGTGAGAAAACACACTCAATTGAATTATTAAAGTTATCAAAACCTTTTGAAAAACAAAGGTTTCTCGTAAGATCGCATCACACATAAACACGACGAGTTTTTACCTTACAATAACGAAAACATTTTGTAGAAAATCCAGTGATATTATAATAGTGTCTAAGTACAAATACTTATTCAAATAGCCGAAATTGTTATATTAATTAAATTACAGCATACTAGGCTCTACAAACAAAACCATAAAGGCTCGTATTGGAGAATGGATCCATATAATGACCGGGCTACCAAGGTACCACCCAAGACAGTACACCTCTAGAAAAATGTACCGAGGATCTCGTCGGGATCCCATGATACACAAGACCGGCCTACCCTAACCTGGATAGAACCGAATATGTTATCACTCCGGGTGTTCCCACCCTTAAAAATCGAGCGCTCCCTTTTCATGCACAACCATATCCATAATTTATATATATTTCTGAGAGTATCTAGAAAAGTGATAACATACCCTAATTGGGTGCGACCCACTTAGCCTTGTTGCATCTCCCCTGTTTTAGTCATTCCCGGTTGATGAGGCTTGAGGCTAACGTTTACCTTTCAAGAACAATTCCACTTAGAATGCTCATCGTCCTCCAATGACGATGTTCTGATAGCATTCATCTGTACAAGTTGTCCTGGGTTTGGACAAACCGAAACACCGTCTTCACTATCTTCACGATATCCAATCGTAACGTTCAAACCGGATCGAAGTGGTTTTCGGATAATTAAATCTGATCCCGGTCTCTTCGAAACGATTAACGAAATTGGCCAATATTGATAGTCGGTTATTTAACTATTAAATAGCATCCATAAGCAGTCACTAGGCCATTATTTATATTTCTTTAAAACATTCATTTCAAAATATCTTTACAAAGATATATATTCAATTTCTTTCAAATTTATCAATATTTGAAAAAAAACGTTTCCGAATACTTGTTTCCATAACAGGATATTTCCACCCGTACCTCACTTCAACATTTAGTGAAATATTTCCAACTTCGATTTATAATCCATTGCTTAGAAAATATCTCGATATAAATACTTCGTCTCTAAATATTTTCAAAAAAACCTTCCATTTTATCACTTAGGAAAATATCATAATCCATTTTTGCGAAATCATTTCTAATATCAATACGTAGGAGTTTTTCTTATCCTATCTCCTACGTTTCCGGAATTTATATTAATTCCTTTTTACATTTTCCAAGTAGATTATACTCACTTATATCCATTTACAACTTCTAAAATCACATACGTTTTTCACATCTCGAAAGAGTCTATAAATAAATTAAAATCATTTTCAAAACTCTATATATGTATAATAAGTATTTTTAAAAGAATAATAATTTATTTTAAAAAAACACGTTTAAGTAATTATTTAAAATTTTAAAATACTTTAATACACATTGATACTTTATTTGTGATAACCCGGATTTTGGAAACATATGTTAATTGATAATTAACTGGGTTAATTAATAGAAATACTGATTTTATTTGGATTAATAAATGAAATTCTGATAATTAGAATATATCTGGATATAAATAGATAAATTTGAATTATAATAAATACTGACTTATAAATATCCAAATAAATATTCATTTGATAATATTTGTTTAATGATCTTCTTTTATAAATATTTATTTGGTAAAATTTATCTTTTCAAAACTAATATAAAATATATATATATATATAATCAACTTTAAACAAATTTTTGAAAATTCTATACATTTGTATGTGTAAGATTGGTTTGTAAATATGTAAGGTGAGATTTAATTAAAGATTTAATAATACCGTTTCTTTTATACACTTGGAAGTAGATATAGTTAGTAAATTAATTTAAAGCTTTGATATGTGTATATCTTTTAAAACTATAAGTATAAAATTTAAAGTACACAAGACATATGTAAATATAAAATAAATAATCTATATAAATACATATATATGACTTAAAAATTTAATAAAAGAAGAGTTAACACTTGTAAACATCATAATGTATATTTAGGACATTTGTGAATTGGAGTGTATATGTGTAAGCTAAATAATCAATGCAAGGACAAGTGGCTTTATTTGTTATTCTTTGATAATTAAAATTTAAAAATTTGAGAAAAAAAAAATATATGAAGAAGGAATCTGTTTTTACGTTTCAGCTAAAAATCCATCTTCTCTTCATATTCAACTAAAATACAAACCAAAAAGAAAATAAAATGAAACCTGGAAATTTAAATCCGAGACAAGGAATCAAAGGGCAAATGCAACATCAATTTTAAATCATCTAATACAACCTGAGATCAGGCAAGGAGACCAATCAACTAGCAACCTGAGATCAACTTCAGATTATAATTCAACAAAAGCAAAAAGAATTCAAGAGCAAATGAAACAAGCCTGGAAACAAAAATTTATGTTCTCTGCTTCTCTGTTTTAAAATGACAGGTGAGTGAACTCTTAAACATAGATATATATTTTGGGTTTGCATGTGGTGATCTGTAAATATGTGATAGGAATTATGTTTGCATGTATATGGATTCCTGATATATTGATAAGTTAAATGTGCATGTCTGGTATATATGGTTCATCTCTGTTATTATACAGGTTCAAAAACAATCAAGAAAATTCAAACCTCTTAATACAATCTGTTTTAAGTAGTAACCATTACATGAAAAAGGATTGAAACAATGTAAAGTAATTTCTAAGAATAATTTTTAGGTGTTTATATTTGATAATTATTCCAAAAACTAGAATTTACAGTAAGATTTAACTCAAGGCAGAAAATAAATTGTGGAGAATGTTGATTTGATTTTATAGGCTGATTCGTGTTAAAGAATGGTGATTTTTGATAATCATATCATGATTTTTAAGATTGTATTTGATGGGAATTCTCGAGTTGAACGGGATTTGCATTTGCGTCAATTTTTGGCGATCGGCGAAGGTTTGGGCGTCGTACTCGACGCTGGAAGAAGCTGGAAGTCTGGTGATCAATGGAAAAATGCACGGCGAAATTCTTGATCGTCGTGGTGACCGGACGATGAAGATATAGGGTTTAGTAACCTGTTTGGGGCGAGAGTGTTGACGAAGTAAATTCGACGTCGTGGGTTGACCGGAGTGGATCGCAGGAGGGGGAAACGTTGCGTAGTGACGAGATGTAGTTTTGGGTTGGTTGGCGAGCTCACAGGTGGTCGGAGGCGATGGTTTGGAGTGGTTTTTTCGATGGGGTCGCGTTCCAGTTTTGGTCGTTACTGTTCGTTTTCGATTCTCTGGCGTTTTGGCGAGGCTGGATGGTCGAGATGGAAATGGAGGTCGCCGTTGACTTGCGAGCGTGGTCGGCAAGGTGAGGGTGTCGGTCTGATCGCCGTGCACGTACACGGTGCACGTTCGACTCTGTGTGGTTCGAAAGTTTGGGAATGAAGCAGAGACTCGGGTGTGACTCAGGGAAACGAAGGAGATATCTCGGGTTAGTCTCGTGTGTGTTTACTATTTTCTGGTTTTAAAGTTTTAAACTTAAATTTAAACTAAAGTTTAAAAGAAAAGAGAAGTGGTGGGTTTCTCGGCTCAGGACTCGAGAGTTTGACGGGTTGAACCCGAAGTAGGGTTTTCAACAGTTTTTAAATTTTTTTTAAAAGCAAGTTTTAAATTTAAATTTAATCTAGTATTAAACTATTATATGATAAATGTTTTAAATTATTTAATTGAAAGAAGTTATAATTTGTTTAACTTAAATTTTTAGTTAAATGCTTAAGTTATTTTTTTTAAAATTAAATTTAATGATTTAATTAAGTAGTTAGTTATAAAGGATAAATGTTTTAATAATGTTAATAATGATTAAGTAATTAATAAAGATAATGATTTATCTTAAAGTTAATTAAGGATTTGATAATTAAAGATTAATTAAATTAATTAAGTAATTAATAAAGAGTAATTAATTAATTTAATTAATTAATGATTAAGGATTGATTAATGTATTAATTAAGGATTAATTACTTAATGTACTTAAAGGATAATTAATTAATTTCGGTAATTAATTTGAGGGTAATTAATTAAAGGTTAATTAATTTATGATTGAAAGATAATTACTTAATGGAAGTGATTAAGGATTAATTAATAATTAAGGGATAATTAATTAGGTAATTAAAGATTAATTAATTGATTTGTAAGGTAATCAAGGAATGATTAATTAATTAAATGGTTTGTAATGATTGATTAAGCATGGTTAAGTGATTAATTCTTAAGTAATTACTTTAATTAGAGAAGCATTAATTAATGTGATTAATTAATTAAGGAGATTAATTAAAAGTTAATGTGAATGGTTAAGGCTAATTAATCTATGGGGTAATTAAGGGTTAATTACTTAATAAAATTAAAGGATAATTAATTAGGATGAATGATTAAAGAATGACTTATTAATTGAGTTGTAATTAATAAATGTTGAGTATGCAGGATTAAGGTAATCTAAATGATAAAGTTGATAATTAATTTAATTAGAGAATTAATTAAATTAATTTGGAATTATATATCAAATAAATCTTGTTATGGATGATTGAATAATATTGTATGCTTTAGATAGATAATATCTCTAGTATGATGCTATGTGATATGATATGTTTGGTTTAAACTGTGAAAATATGGGTATTTATCGATGATGGATTACTGTATAAAGGTGACACCGGTATTTAAAGTTTGAATTGTATTTCATTGAATAACTTTGGTTAAGATGACATTGGATTCGAAGAGACAGGAGTCGGGTATTAGTTAATACCCGAAACCACTTCGATTTGAAATCTTCTATAAATCTTTATAGATTGATATGTGAAATCAAATAGGCCGGTTTGGGATAATATGGACCATTTGAACTAAGTTGAGTACTTAGATATTGTTTTGTGAAAATAAGTGTTGACTATATAAGTTGTTTACTTATAGAAAAGTACGAGTTGCCCGGGTTTAAATAAGTTCTATGGATTGAATTTCATGTTAGATGAGTTTACTCACGCTGGTTTCCAGCCTGACCCGGGTGTTACTTTGATGTAATGCTCGGGTCAGATCGAGTATTACAGATTTCCAGGTAAGGACGTTTTGGAGCTCAGGAGGCGAGCTGGATGGCAGGAACGTATGGAGTATATTCCGCTGTGATGTTATAGTTGTCTGAGACATGTTAATTTTAACTGTCTAGTACATTTGTGAATGTTGTAACTCTGATGTATTAAAATGTAATTAACAAATACAGTTTTTCTTTGTATAACTGATATTATTATTTGTTATTATATTTAATCCGCTGCGATTGTGAGATGTTGTGTTCTCTGTTCTTCTTTCTTCTTTCTGTTTCTTTCTTCTATCTCTTTCTTTTTCTTCTAACTATCTGGAATTTTCGGGTTCGAAATTTCCGGGTCGTTACAGTTGGTATCAGAGCGGAGGTTAAGCGAGAACCTTGGCTCTGTTGGGATTACTCGTTAAGGATAGGGTCAATGGTACCCTAGAACGAGTTGAGTGTATATATATATATATATATATATGAGAGCGTAATTGTTATTTTCTTATATAAGGATTTTAAATGATTTTATATAAGAATATATTTTGATATATAAAATGATATTTCTTTCTATTAAATATTAAGGTAATTGGTTGTTAAAATATTGGAATTAAATTAAGTGGTAATAGAAATAAAGCCAAATTAAAATTGAATGAAGATAAGTTTGAAATAAATTCAAACTAAAATTAAAATCTTGAATTTGTAGAAATGTTATCAAGAATAAAGGTAATAATGAATTGGTTTCTAGATATGATAATCTTGGTTATTATCATAAATGGTAATTGTGTTTAATAATGAATTTTGTTAATGATTTAGCAAAATGAAATGTTTAGGGAAGTAAACATTTAAGTGAGTATAACTTATAAATTGGAATTGAAGAGAATTTAAATTGTGAAATTTTAAATCTAAATCCAGAAAACTTGAAATTGTTTTAAAGAAGTTGTTTTGAATTAAAACCAAAGGTGGTTTAAAAATTTAAAGTATAACTTGGTGTGTAAAGAAAATGTATATATGAGGAATATATATAATACCAATGATGATTTGAAATAAACACTTAGTGTTGAGTTTTAAATTGGAATGTGATGTAAAACCCAAAGTAAAGTAAGTTTTTAAACTTAAAAGGGGAAAGACTATTAATCTGAAGTTTAAAATTTGAATGGGAATTCAAATTGTGAAAAGTTGACCGGATTAAGTAAATTTAACTTGAAGGAAGTTAAATAAGTTGAATAAATAACTTGAATTGGAAATTTCAAGATGAAATTTAAATTTAACTTGGATAGTTAAATGGTTAATTTAAATGGGAGTTATGAGTGATCTCAAAATGGGTTTGAGATCTGGAAATTGAAAATGGATAATAAATTAGAATCTGAAGATTAAATTGTTTTTGAATTCTTATTTGAACTTTGTAATATGTTAAGTAAAGATAATTTTAAAATGGAATTTTGAAATTTGAATTCAGAATTAAAAGGTTTAAAGATTTAATTTGTTAAAAAAAAAAAGGTTGAATTAATTTAAAAGTGAAGGAATTGTGATTTAAGGAATTAAATCAATATTTAAAAATTTTAACTCGAATTTATATAATTCGAGATAGTTTAAAATTGAGATTTAAATTGAATTAGTTCAAACTGAATTTGATTTGAATAATTTGAAATTGTAATTAAAATAAATATGTTTAAAATCAAATGGAATTTGATTTGAAATTTGGAAAGGAATTAAGATTAATTCAACTTGAATTGGGGTTAAATCAATTTCAATGGAAATTGAAGTTATTTAAATTGGAATTGAGTCAATTTAAATGGAAGTGAAATTTAAATTGAATTGATGGGAAATTAATTGGAAATGGAGATTGGGAAATTAAACAGTTTGGCTCTGGATTATTTTCAAAATAAATTGTTTTAATACAAATATATTTTTCCAAACTATTTACTATACAATCTTTCTTCTTAAACCCCAAACTATCTTATACTTATTTTACAATTATTTTGGAACTATTTAACTATTTGAAACCGTCTTATAAACTAATTACTATTTTTCAGCTACTTATATGTAATCACTATTTTAAAAACTATTTTGCAATTATCTAACTATTTTTATACCTACTAAACTATTTTACAGCTATTTTACAAACTAATAACTATTTTTCAACTACTTATCTATTTTAAACTTTTTCAAGATATTTTTAAATTTAAATAGGTCAGAGTTCAAACTGTTTATAATTGAAGTAATAACTCAATGGTAAATGGAAGCAATTGAGAATAAGAGAATAGAATTAAAGGAAATGTGGATAGAAAGGAGAAATTGATTTAGCTAATAATCAATAAAGATAAATACGAAGGATGTACGTATATTATTCTATTCGCATAGTGATTTGATCCAGATTCGAACACAGAATTTCGAGATAATATTATCGATCCGAGTTAGGATTTTTCGCTCGATTTTCGACGGCGAACCTGGATATGGATTTTTGATTGGTTCTGGATATTCTCTATCATAGTTACGACTATGCAAGGAGAATGACGGTTTCTGATCAAGAAACCAGATCTGAATCCGCACTAGGAAGTCGGGTGGATGATACTAGTTCGGAAGTGAAATTGTGTGATCGATTGAGCGATCAGATTGATATTGCGTACGGATGATATGTGTACATCGTACGAGTTTGAATGAAATTGATATTGAAATTGTGGATAAGAATTGTAAAATGGTGTCTGAAATGAAAAGTATATTTGTGAAATATAATGGAATTGGATATTTCTTTGGTTGAAATTTACTATATGAAAGTAAGTAAATGGTAAATAACTTTATAAAGAAATCAAACTTGAATATTTGATTTGGCAATAAATAAAGTTATATTTTATAATATGATAAACTCCCCTTATTGAATCTAGCCAGAATAATAGGGTTTTTGGAGATATTTGAAGTATAAAAAGAGGTTTTATACAAAGTTTGAAATGATCCAAAGATTTTCAAAGTTATATATATCTATATATATATATATATATATATATAAAGGATCTTATGAGAATGATTTTGGAAAAGGTTTTGGGAACCTATGGATTTTGGAAAGGGCTTTTGATTTTTGAGAAATCAATTTTGGATTTTGAAAAGCCTAGTTTGAGAATTATCGATTTTGGTAATCGATTTTGTGTAAAGGAGATTTTGATAAATCATAAAGGGTATGATTTGAAGATACTATAAGTATATAGTATAAAGTGTTTTGAGAATAGCTCTGGGGAAAAAGGCGCTTCCTTGAAATGAACTTCTCAGGAATACCACTGGGTGGTACTGCCTTGAGCCCCAAGGGGGGTTTCTAAAGTTGATTCTGTGAGGAGTCCGGACAAACTAGTTCCTGAGGATTATTTGTGTAGCGAAAGTCGAGGGGCTGGTGCCCACAGAGGCATTTGGGTGATGCTGTGACGACAGTTTAACTCGATGTCTCTGCGATCTACTGCAGACCATAGCGAAAGTCATGTGTGCCGCTGAGAGCCAACTGTCTACGTTTGATTTTATATCGGTAGACTGTGACACTATGGTAACATAGCGAAAGTCGTTTGTGCCGCTGAGAGCCAACTTTCTACGTTTGATTTTATATCGGTAGACTGCGACCTATGTGGAAGGAGTTTCATTTTGACAGCGAAATCGTGTGTGCCGCTGAGAGCCAACAGTTACATGGACTTTTGCTGCGACGGCAACGTAACCCTGGGATGTAACTGCGATCTGTTGTGGGTTCCATGCTGTCATCAGTTACATGGACTTTTGCTGCGATGGCAACGTAACCCGTGATGTAACTGTGACCATGGATGGGGGTGATGATTTCCAGAGCATTCTCACCAAAGATATTTCCTCTATTTTCAAAACTGTTTTCTATATTTTCAATAAAATTATTTTCCAAAATATTTTCACTGGGTGTTGAAAATGGGTCTGCTAAGTACTTATAGATTTTCAGTCTTACGCCTGATCAACGTATGACCGAATTTCTGTGAGAACGAGAATGGACTTGTTGAAACATCGAGTTATAAAAATATTTTTATAAAAACTAATTTAGTAATATTATAAAGATTTTTTTTTAAAAGTGTTTTTAAAAATATGTTCAAAAGAAAAATTTGTCTGATAATAAATAAATAAGTAAATTCTGGCTTCGTTCCTTTTCGAGGACGAAAATATTTAAAGGGGGGAGGAATGTGATAACCCGGATTTTGGAAACATATGTTAATTGATAATTAACTGGGTTAATTAATAGAAATACTGATTTTATTTGGATTAATAAATGAAATTCTGATAATTAGAATATATCTGGATATAAATAGATAAATTTGAATTATAATAAATACTGACTTATAAATATCCAGATAAATATTCATTTGATAATATTTGTTTAATGATCTTCTTTTATAAATATTTATTTGGTAAAATTTATCTTTTCAAAACTAATATAAAATATATATATATATATATAATCAACTTTAAACAAATTTTTGAAAATTCTATACATTTGTATGTGTAAGATTGGTTTGTAAATATGTAAGGTGAGATTTAATTAAAGATTTAATAATACCGTTTCATTTATACACTTGGAAGTAGATATAGTTAGTAAATTAATTTAAAGCTTTGATATGTGTATATCTTTTAAAACTATAAGTATAAAATTTAAAGTACACAAGACATATGTAAATATAAAATAAATAATCTATATAAATACATATATATGACTTAAAAATTTAATAAAAGAAGAGTTAACACTTGTAAACATCATAATGTATATTTAGGACATTTGTGAATTGGAGTGTATATGTGTAAGCTAAATAATCAATGCAAGGACAAGTGGCTTTATTTGTTATTCTTTGATAATTAAAATTTAAAAATTTGAGAAAAAAATATATATGAAGAAGGAATCTGTTTTTACGTTTCAGCTAAAAATCCATCTTCTCTTCATATTCAACTAAAATACAAACCAAAAAGAAAATAAAATGAAACCTGGAAATTTAAATCCGAGACAAGGAATCAAAGGGCAAATGCAACATCAGTTTTAAATCATCTAATACAACCTGAGATCAGGCAAGGAGACCAATCAACTAGCAACCTGAGATCAACTTCAGATTATAATTCAACAAAAGCAAAAAGAATTCAAGAGCAAATGAAACAAGCCTGGAAACAAAAATTTATGTTCTCTGCTTCTCTGTTTTAAAATGACAGGTGAGTGAACTCTTAAACATAGATATATATTTTGGGTTTGCATGTGGTGATCTGTAAATATGTGATAGGAATTATGTTTGCATGTATATGGATTCCTGATATATTGATAAGTTAAATGTGCATGTCTGGTATATATGGTTCATCTCTGTTATTATACAGGTTCAAAAACAATCAAGAAAATTCAAACCTCTTAATACAATCTGTTTTAAGTAGTAACCATTACATGAAAAAGGATTGAAACAATGTAAAGTAATTTCTAAGAATAATTTTTAGGTGTTTATATTTGATAATTATTCCAAAAACTAGAATTTACAGTAAGATTTAACTCAAGGCAGAAAATAAATTGTGGAGAATGTTGATTTGATTTTATAGGCTGATTCGTGTTAAAGAATGGTGATTTTTGATAATCATATCATGATTTTTAAGATTGTATTTGATGGGAATTCTCGAGTTGAACGGGATTTGCATTTGCGTCAATTTTTGGCGATCGGCGAAGGTTTGGGCGTCGTACTCGATGCTGGAAGAAGCTGGAAGTCTGGTGATCAATGGAAAAATGCACGGCAAAATTCTTGATCGTCGTGGTGACCGGACGATGAAGATATAGGGTTTAGTAACCTGTTTGGGGCGAGAGTGTTGACGAAGTAAATTCGACGTCGTGGGTTGACCGGAGTGGATCGCAGGAGGGGGAAACGTTGCGTAGTGACGAGATGTAGTTTTGGGTTGGTTGGCGAGCTCACAGGTGGTCGGAGGCGATGGTTTGGAGTGGTTTTTCCGATGGGGTCGCGTTCCAGTTTTGGTCGTTACTGTTCGTTTTCGATTCTCTGGCGTTTTGGCGAGGCTGGATGGTCGAGATGGAAATGGAGGTCGCCGTTGACTTGCGAGCGTGGTCGGCAAGGTGAGGGTGTCGGTCTGATCGCCGTGCACGTACACGGTGCACGTTCGACTCTGTGTGGTTCGAAAGTTTGGGAATGAAGCAGAGACTCGGGTGTGACTCAGGGAAACGAAGGAGATATCTCGGGTTAGTCTCGTGTGTGTTTACTATTTTCTGGTTTTAGAGTTTTAAACTTAAATTTAAACTAAAGTTTAAAAGAAAAGAGAAGTGGTGGGTTTCTCGGGTCAGGACTCGAGAGTTTGACGGGTTGAACCCGAAGTAGGGTTTTCAACAGTTTTTAAATTTTTTTTAAAAGCAAGTTTTAAATTTAAATTTAATCTAGTATTAAACTATTATATGATAAATGTTTTAAATTATTTAATTGAAAGAAGTTATAATTTGTTTAACTTAAATTTTTAGTTAAATGCTTAAGTTATTTTTTTTTAAATTAAATTTAATGATTTAATTAAGTAGTTAGTTATAAAGGATAAATGTTTTAATAATGTTAATAATGATTAAGTAATTAATAAAGATAATGATTTATCTTAAAGTTAATTAAGGATTTGATAATTAAAGATTAATTAAATTAATTAAGTAATTAATAAAGAGTAATTAATTAATTTAATTAATTAATGATTAAGGATTGATTAATGTATTAATTAAGGATTAATTACTTAATGTACTTAAAGGATAATTAATTAATTTAGGTAATTAATTTGAGGGTAATTAATTAAAGGTTAATTAATTTATGATTGAAAGATAATTACTTAATGGAAGTGATTAAGGATTAATTAATAATTAAGGGATAATTAATTAGGTAATTAAAGATTAATTAATTGATTTGTAAGGTAATCAAGGAATGATTAATTAATTAAATGGTTTGTAATGATTGATTAAGCATGGTTAAGTGATTAATTCTTAAGTAATTACTTTAATTAGAGAAGCATTAATTAATGTGATTAATTAATTAAGGAGATTAATTAAAAGTTAATGTGAATGGTTAAGGCTAATTAATCTATGGGGTAATTAAGGGTTAATTACTTAATAAAATTAAAGGATAATTAATTAGGATGAATGATTAAAGAATGACTTATTAATTGAGTTGTAATTAATAAATGTTGAGTATGCAGGATTAAGGTAATCTAAATGATAAAGTTGATAATTAATTTAATTAGAGAATTAATTAAATTAATTTGGAATTATATATCAAATAAATCTTGTTATGGATGATTGAATAATATTGTATGCTTTAGATAGATAATATCTCTAGTATGATGCTATGTGATATGATATGTTTGGTTTAAACTGTGAAAATATGGGTATTTATCGATGATGGATTACTGTATAAAGGTGACACCGGTATTTAAAGTTTGAATTGTATTTCATTGAATAACTTTGGTTAAGATGACATTGGATTCGAAGAGACAGGAGTTGGGTATTAGTTAATACCCGAAACCACTTCGATTTGAAATCTTCTATAAATCTTTATAGATTGATATGTGAAATCAAATAGGCCGGTTTGGGATAATATGGACCATTTGAACTAAGTTGAGTACTTAGATATTGTTTTGTGAAAATAAGTGTTGACTATATAAGTTGTTTACTTATAGAAAAGTACGAGTTGCCCGGGTTTAAATAAGTTCTATGGATTGAATTTCATGTTAGATGAGTTTACTCACGCTGGTTTCCAGCCTGACCCGGGTGTTACTTTGATGTAATGCTCGGGTCAGACCGAGTATTACAGATTTCCAGGTAAGGACGTTTTGGAGCTCAGGAGGCGAGCTGGATGGCAGGAACGTATGGAGTATATTCCGCTGTGATGTTATAGTTGTCTGAGACATGTTAATTTTAACTGTCTAGTACATTTGTGAATGTTGTAACTCTGATGTATTAAAATGTAATTAACAAATACAGTTTTTCTTTGTATAACTGATATTATTATTTGTTATTATATTTAATCCGCTGCGATTGTGAGATGTTGTGTTCTCTGTTCTTCTTTCTTCTTTCTGTTTCTTTCTTCTATCTCTTTCTTTTTCTTCTAACTATCTGGAATTTTCGGGTTCGAAAATTCCGGGTCGTTACATTATTACTTCTTTCCTTTTCAAATAACAAATTGATTTACGAAGGTTATTATAAAAATTAGAAATTTATTTCAATTAATATTAAATATTTGGAAAATCCTCTTCCGAAGTATTTCATTACTAAAGTGGCTTTAAATTACATAGTTTGAATAAATAAAAATTCTCTTTTAAAACAATTTAACTTCTCGATATATATATATATATATATATATATTAAAATCCTAATACCCAATTCAACTTATAAATCTCTCTCAATTCATAACACATCGATATCATCCCGATTCCTAACCATTTTCACTTTTCAAAAATAGAATCCACTATATTTTTCCAAAACCTATTCCCATATCTCGATATAAATCCACATTATGAATTTATATCCCCAGTTAATCAACTTATATCATTTCCCTTTATTCATAAATATTGTTTATAAATTTATAAACTCTTTTAAGTTTAATTTGTTTATAAAACTAAATCTTATTTATAAAATATCTTTTTATAAATCCATTCCTTACTAAATCTCAATTTTTTCTTCAAATCTATTTTTAATACCAATTTAAAACCTCTTATCCATAATTTATAAAAATAACATTTTAAATCCCATGGTTAAAAATTCCTTATATAATTATTTTTAAGCGCTATTAGTAATATTTTACAAATCGTTAAGTATAAACCAAAAATCAATTTATTATTTTATCCAACTTGATTTCCTTTAAAATAATCCAATTTCTAATATAAATATTTTTTATATCTAGAATCCCTTTAATTCCTTCAAATTCAAAAATAATATTTATGGTATTTAAAACAAAAATTCAGGTCAGTGTTGCTATAACATCCAATTATTCAAATCACAACCATAATCTATACAGATTATGTTAACACATCATATATCATTATATATGAAATTAAAATCAATATTTTGAGGAATCCAGTAGGATCCCTCTAACTTGTTCCCCTGCATCCACAGATGTTATTAGAACATAAAAATACCAATCCCACTTCGAGGGGGATATCGCGGTATATAGGGTCATCCGCTATTATGCGGGGCGCATAGGGTCTCGTCCGCTAAAATATGCGGGAACATCAATCCAACTACTAATATATATACTACTATATATAACATCTAACAGAAAGTAATTTAAAAATTCAACAAACATCAAATCGTTGTTGTAGAGCTGTAAATATTATTTGTAGTATATAGCTATTTTTTGATGAAAATTAGTGGCGGACGTTTAAGGTATAAAATCAGTAATTTGCAATAAAGAATATGTAAAGGACTTAAATGTAAAAGACACATAATTTATAGTGGTTCGACCTGAATGTGCCTACGTCCATTGTTCCTCTTTTCTTATCCCTTTCATTTCTGATTACAGGTACAAGTTTTGAATACGAATAAACATGCTATTAGAGCTTAGATTTTTCCCTCTCGAAGTTGTCTGCCATTGTTGCTGAAAGCTTCGGTCTTTAGAATCTCCTTTTTTATGATGCCATGTGCTTGGTATTTATAGAATGAAGATATGAGGAGAGTAAGCTGAGTATATAGTATTTGGAACATGGGTCAACCTTCCTTCCTCCAAAATTTGGTTCAACCTTTCTTACATGATTTTCAAGCTATTCCACTTGTGACGACCTCCATACACCTCCAAGAACCCCGTAATGCGTCACGAAGAAATCCCCGAAGTATCGTCGTACCATCGCAAAAATTGCCAACTTTGTTTTTAGATCAGTTATACCCGGGTTGAGACCTAAGCAAACCTTCACCTGACTCCAAGCAGCATTACTCCTAGCTAACTCCAAGTAAACCCTTAAATTTCTCATTTCTGACTCCAAGCAATCACCGAACAAAAGATTTGGTTCGGTCACCGGACAGACTCCAAGCAGACTCCATATTTTAAAGGTCTGACTCCAAGCAACCGCCGAAAAAATGTTTTGGTTCGGTCGTTGGACCGGGGATTCAGGATTGCTATTGGACTATCGACCTTGAATGGCGGTAGAGCATCTCGGTATCGGCCCCACAAGACGGTGATGGACAAATCTTAAGATGATCATATCTCTCAATCCGTGGTTCAGATTGAGACGCGATTTTGACCTATGTCCGTATATTGATCTCGAGAATACCTCCAAACTAGTTTGAGTCTATTCCAAAACAATGACAATTTTGCCCCTGACTCCTCATATTCACCATGTATTGAGTGAAAATGCCCACAACATTTAAACTAAATAATGGAAATTTTGTAGATTTGCAATTTTAGTGTTCTTGCTTTCTATTCCACTTCTTATTCTTTTTCTTTGGATTTGATTAAAGGTTTTGATTACAAAATAGGGTGGAAGGTATAAATTCTTACCCGTAGTTTGCACCACTTATTTCCAAAATTTTGATGGAAATTCCATATTTCTAATTTTATAAAAAAAAAAGTTGAATAGAGTGTAAAAGGAATTTGTAACAACCCTGTATTTTGTGATTATTTTAATCGTATATTTTAATTATTTTTAATTGAATTTCCTGATTTGAAAACTTTATTTTATTTATTAAAATGAATAAATTTTGTTATTTTAAATATAAATTTTGATTTTGATGTGAATTAGAATTCAAAACATGACTAAATAGAATATTTTCCAGAAAAGTGAATTTTGGTCAATATGGTCAAACTTTGACTTTTAAATTTGAAATTTGAAAGTTTGAAAATTTAAATTTTATCTTTTATTATGAAAGTAAATAAAATTTTAAGAATAATGCTTTTCGTTTCGTTAAAATCTGATTAATATTGTGAAAGTTATGCCTTTTTAACTATTGAGTGTAATTTGCTGTATTTAACAAAATTGTTTATTTTAAATTATATAAATAATATTTTATTTGGTCATGTAATGTTATAATTTATATTTATATGGGTAAAATAACATGTTATGTATATATTTTGGTTTTAAAACATTTTTCAAAGTGTAATTGACATTTTCCAATGTCAGTTGTATTCTGTTTATAATTCCTAATTTCCAGTTTCATTTAATTAAAGAAATTCTTTGTTTTTTTTTCTATTTTCTTGAGACTTTATTTTATTTTCATTTACACTTCATTTTTTTTAGCATTTATTTTATTTTACTTGACTTTTATTGGTTTAGAAGTAAAGCTATAATTTTTCTAAAACTAGTGATATTCTATTTGAAATTTTTAAGTCCTATTTTGAATTTGTAAACAATTTCTTTATTCTTTTTCTATTTTCTCTAAATTTAATTATTTATTTTACTTTAGAAATGATAAATGAATTATTTATATCAAAGTTTTGCTTTAGAATATTTTTTAAAATGAAGTAGAAAATTTTCCAAAGCCAATGATGATTTATTTGTAATTTTTTTGAACCTTGTTTTCAATTTTTAAGTAATTTCTTATATTCTTTTTCCATTTTCTTTAAAATTTATTATTTATTTTTATTTTATATTACTTTGTTTCGGTTCTAAAGTCAAATACTAATTTTATTTTGTTTTATTTGAATTAAAGAAAAAGGAAATATGAAAGAGTTTAAGTGCTTTAGAAACTGAAGTCTTTTCATCTCCTATGTCCTTTCAATTGCCACAACTCCTCATTTACTTTTTTGGCTGTGTATTACTTTGTTTGGCCATGTATTCCTGTGCTCATTCCTACAAAAAAAACATTTGTTCCTCATTCTATTCATGGCTTGCAAAAAAATTTGGTAATGGCTACTTTTTCCTTCTTCTTCTTCTCATTTTTCATGGTTTTTGCCTTGTTTCTTGGATTCTTTTGCACTTCCTCCTCCTCATATCCACGGCCACCACCTCCTATACCTCTTCCCTGCCATCATCACCAACTATACTCCAGGTCATGACCATGGCCGAACCCACCATGGTGACCAAACCCCTCAAAAATGCAACCTAGGCCTTAAAAACAATGTTGTGACCACTATTTGCATCACCACTTCATTTTCCACCACCACCAACACCTTTGGCCGCCACCACCACCTCTGACCAGACCACCACACACCCCTCTAGCCTCTGACCTGACCCACACTCCACTGGCTGACCCCAAACACCCCATGGCGGAGCCTCTTTGTTGAACCAAAACTCCTCCACTTGTTCTAGCCTTTATGCCATACATTACTATGTTCAAACCTGAGCCAAATTTATGCCAAACCTGAGCCAAAACATCCCCTAGGCCGTGCAAGCATATGGAGAAAGCAAGGCAAAAGTCGTTGTATTCATATTTTTTTTATTCCAAAGTTATATCATTTCAAGGTTGCATTGAAATTTATAATTTGTTTGGTTTTGTTTTGGGTTGTAACACAAGATCTATAGCTTGGATCTCGCTCTCCACTCAAATTCTAGTCTTGTCATCATGCTTTTGATTCCGTTGTGTCATTTGTAGTGCAATCTTCAGCCATGGAGGTGAGTAAATCTCACATGACATTTTATACTTATGCAAATGTGAATTGACAACAATTGAATGTGTAGTACTATTATGTTATGCTATAACTACCTGTGATTATTTATGTATGATGTTAAACCTTTAAATTACATGTCATATCATCTGTTACTGTTATATAACCGCTATTGTGTTTATTTATATCAGTTTATCACACTGCAAGTTCCCTGTAGAATAGAATCACTATGGGTTGAAATGATACATACCCGAACGGACTTTAGAATAGGGAAAAATCGTTATGCGTTGAAATGATAGGCCTGAATGATTTTTATTTATTTCCTTTAACTTGGGATTGCGGGTTTGAAATGATAAAACCTGGATTTTTCCTTTGTAAATTACGGATTGAAATGATATATTATCCGTATCATTCGACTTAGGTTAGAAATTTATATACAGACCCGTGGTTAATATATATATTTTCTTGAAATTATAAAATATGTTAAAAATGTAAATATTATGATAATTTGATTTTTATTTTAATTTAAAATGATTTTATAAAGTGTTATTGATTTTTCTATAAATTAAAAATAATTAAATAAATAAATGTTTAAAAGTTGAAATTTGAAGTATAACTTAACTTGGAAAATGTGAAAGTGTTTTAAAATAAAAGTTAAGTTAACAAAATAAAATGGAATTTAAATAAAATTATGAAATGGTAAACTTAATTAAAATGTTAAGTAAATGAAATATTATTAATTTTACATTTATTTTATAAGTGAATTATTAAAGATTTGATAATTGTTTGTGAAACTTTCACTTTGTAAAATCATAAATTAAGGGTTATTTAAATGATTGTTTTTAAAGTAAGAAAATATGATTTTTATAAGTTAAAATGGATTTAAATAAATTTTAATTGTTTATGAAATTGTTGTGAAAGTTTGGAATTTAAATTGACAGCACTCCTGAAATGCTATCATTTCTGAAGTTAAAGATATTACAGCATTTTGTAAATGTTGTAATTGATGTAAATGAACTAAATGGCTAAAATGAACTAAGTGTTGTAGTTGCTGAATTTAACTAAGGTTTTATTTGAAATCTAAACCTATTACAGCATCTAAATGCTGTCTTTTGCTAATTGAATTGTTTTTAAACATAACTTTCCGTAGCATTTTCTAAATGCTGCAAAAGTTGAAATTTCACTATTTTAATAAATTTAAGTGAATAAATAAATTCTAAAATGGTAAAATTTTGAGAATTTAATATTGACTATTAAATATAATAACTTCATATTTAAATGATTTAAATGGAATAATTTGATTTGAAATATTTTGATATTTTGAAATGGATTTGAAATGATATTTGATTTCGAAGTATAAATTACCATTTTGCAATTTTAACCACGGGATGTAATTAAATTGATGGTTTTATGGATCCTTAAAGGATGGGCGATCCCAAGCATCCTTTAAGTTATTATGCATTGCTATTACAGTTCACTTGAGTTGGTTTACATTGTATAAGTATATATGTCCTGACTCGAGTGTTTTGTTTTTTACTTTACGCTCGGGTCAGCCTCAGAATCACAGCTTTGGAATTTATCTTCTGGAGCTAGAGATTTGCTGGAACTTATCTGTCCATCTGTTATTTCTTATCTTCTAATCCAGTTATTTACTATTCGGTATTGTCTCTGTATTATTGATTTATGTATCCTAACTTCTATTGTATCTATTTTGACTATGAGATTTTGTATATGTTTTGAGAGTTTGTATATAGTAGCTTCATGAACTACTATGGTATTTTATTTCTGCTATGAGTTATTTTGATATTCTGTGTCTATGATTCTGTATTTGATTTTATTTGCTCCAAATTTTTATTACAATCTGTTATTTTGAATTATTCAAGTGAGACATGTGTGGATTATTGTCGATTTGAATGGTCCAAAATAGTGGGTCGTTACATTTGGTATCAGAGCTTTGGTTTAGGTAAACCTTAGCCTACTGAGCAAAAACTCATTAGAGATAGGGTAGAAATACCCTAGAATGAGTGAAATCAATCTCAAAATCATTTCTTTGTGAGAGAACGTATTTTCGAAGTATTAAATGATTTTCAAATGATTTTTAAAGAATTTTCAAAGATTATTTGATATAATTTTTCTTGCTTTGAAAGTAAAATATTTCTTAAGCTTCATTTCTTTCGTATCCACCTTGTTAGTAATTTCTTTGATTAGGATCCTCTAAAATTCTGAACTTCTCTCTTGATTGATCTAGATCCATTGTTGATAGGAATCTATTTTGGGTATGTCAAAATCAGTAGTTTGTTAGGTTGCTTTGAGTAAACTCTGTTGTATCTTTTGCTTAGCTGAAGTTGTCCAACTAAAGATATTTATGCTTCTGTTTTCGTATGTTATGAATTCGAGTCTTTCCAAATTTAAAATGGGAATTCTTTTGTATCGATATAGGTTATATATCTCTAATCTTGGTTTGGATTCTTATCGAATAAGATTCCTTTTAATTTTGGAACGCTCCCACGTGTTCTGAAATCCATTCCTGTCTCCCCTAATTGTACTCTTTTGATTTTTGGAGCATTATGTAACCCCACTTTGAATGACCTTTATAAGGCGGCGATTCCACCAATCTTTGAATGATTTATAAAAGGGTGAAACTCCCTTATAATTGGCATTGATTCACCGGAGATTTCTGTATCCTCGGTTTACGATGTTTTCTATTTTCTGCTATACCTGGATTCAATCTCTGGCGTTCGAAGGTCGATTTGCCTTAGATTTTCACATCGATTATTCCTGAAGTCACGGTTGACCGGTTAAGGTCGTCCGCGATTTATATGAGCTTATCCATCTTCTATTTGGTAATTTAATTATCTTATCTTCATTTGAGATTATCTTAGAATCAGAATTCTATTTGATTAGAGTTCCTCTAAATTTTAATCTCTATTTTTTTTTTAAATCCATCCTTGAATCAACCATTGGAAAATTTGTGGTTGATTGTCTTTTGAAATTTTTGTATTCATCGTAGTTGTTATTTTGATAAGGATGACCATATTTTATATATTAAGTGAAATGTTTTCGATAAGGATTATATACCATTTTAAAATTGAGAATTTAAAGTTTTGAATGGATTTGAAATTTATATAAGAAATGGTTTCATATAGAATGATTTATAACTGAAGGTTTTAAATCTGAATTTGAGTGATTGAACTCCGGCATTTTGGAACTGGTTTAAGATTTTGAAATAAAATAATATGATTTAGAAGTATTTTCCGAATATGAAATGTTTCAAATGATTTTAATGAGTTTCAAATGATTTCGAAGAAATTTCAAAAGAAGTTGAGAAAATAGAAGTCCAGAACCCACTTATGTCGCTGGAAAATAATTTCGGTGATGAATGCATGCATCATCGACATTGATTTTCAAGTTTCAGAGTGGGGGAGAGGCCACTTCGGTAGCTTTGTTATGCGATTGATTTGTGAAACCAATTTTGATTTCAAATTCCGAAGTGTGATGTGATATTCGAAAAATATATGTATATATATTTGAACAATTTGAAATGAGCTGGTGTTCAGTCCTTGAGTTTTGGATTTGATTTGATATAACCCTATTTTTGGAATTGATTTACTGATTTAATTGTGATTCCCAACTCTTGGATTGAAATATGATTTCTTCGACTATTTTGAAGGTTCGAGCACTTCCAAATCAAGGTTAACTTTTCAAAGCTAAGAAATTTTGAAAAGTATAAATTACATAAGTTTGGTATGTATGTTAAAGTATGTAGTAATATGATTTAAATAAGTTGAAACTGTTTTGTTAAGTAAACGAATAAGTCTATTTTGAATTTTCTAATATGAAATTTTGATTTGAAATGTTTTGAAAAGAATTTGGTCTTCAAAATATTTTGAATAAAATTTAGTTTAAATGTTTTAACTGGGTAACATCTTTATAAAACTATATATTGAACAAGTTGGAATAGATACATAAGTTGTACGTATGTTGTTTTATTCGCATAATTTAATTGATCCAAGTTTGAGTACACAAGTTCGAGGTTAATTACACCATTTCGTGTTAGGATTTTTCATTTGATTCTTGATGGCGAATATTTGATGTGGATTTTGGGCTTGATTCTAGAATTCTATATCATAGTATATGTCTATGCAAGGAGACTGATGGTTTCTAGTCGAGAAACCATATCGAAATCCGCATTAGGGAAGTCGAATGGACAATACTAGTTCGAAAGCGAACTTGTGTGATTGAGCGAGCAATCGAATGTGATTTTGTGAAATGATGACATATGTACATCTTATATTCTAATATCATTGATATACTTGACGCTGAAATTGGAAGTTGTTGGGTTGGATATCTTTGTAATTTAATTGGAATTTTTCTTTTATGCAAAACTACTATCAATTTAAAACCATTTTTCAAAACTATTTTTCCTTTTATTCTTCTTAAACAAACTATTTTATTCTATTTTACATACAAAACTATTTTATTTAAAACCATTTTCCAAAAAAAAACTATTTTATATACAAAACTATTTTTTTTAAAAACTATTTTATATGCACACTATTTTACAAACTATTTTATATACAAAACTATTCTAAATTAAAATCTTTTATAAAGCAAAGATGTTCAATCCCATATGACTCTTCATGTAGCGAAATTGATTTTTGAAAACATTTGATCCTTATATAAGATGGACTTTTTGTAAATATAAGATGATGTTGAAAACCATTGATGTTGGAAATAAATTGTTTGACTTAAATTATATTGATTTGGAAATTTGGATTTATTTTTAAAATTTATTATTTTGGAAACCTTGGAACTGAAGTTATTTAATTTGAGAAGAAATAATTTGGTGGAATTGTATATGATTTTGAAACTGAACTGATATTGAAACAAATTGAAATTTGAGAACCTTGTGTTACTAAATACTTGATTTGGGAGTTATCGAACTTATATAAAAAAATTGGTTTGTATAAATATGATGTTGATTCGAAAACTATGGATTTGAAAAGGTACTCAATTTGAAAAGTGAAATCTTACATAATTGAAGTCTATATAAGTGTGATTTGATATACTATTGATTTTGGAAAGTATTTGATTTGAAAATGAAATCTTATATATAATGGACTTTATATAAGTACGATATTTGAAAGTGATTTGAAAATGTACTATATGATACATATTTTCGAAGTAAAGATATGGAAAGTGCCTTCTGCTTGATATCCGCTTTGTGGCCACATTGTGGATTCATTCTATCGATATTTCTCTGATTTTTGGTTTTCCGGATATGATACTCGAGTGTCCATCGAATTCCATGGCGTTACCCATGGTCTTACGAGCGCGACTGCATAGCGTAATTCACCTGGCTGGATGGCCCAGGGGTACGGATGTTTCCTAGGGGATTCAGGCATAACCATTGTGTATCCTTTGATCTATGTAGGTCGTATTAGAAGAGAAATCTGCAGGGCTGAGAAAGCTTACGGATACAGATGTTTCCTGGGGGATTCAGGCGTAACCATTCTGTATCTACGGTCTACTAGTCATCATGGCGCAATTTGCAGGACTGAGAAAGCTTACGGATACAGATGTTTCCTGGGGGATCCAGGCGTAACCTTTGTGTACCTGCGATCCATGGTTTGACAAAGGTTTTGTTTATTTTTTTGTCTGGATTGTACTTTCCATATCTGTTTTTAAAAGTTTTCCAGTATTTTCACTGGGTGTTGAAACAAGTCTACTAAGTACCTGGAGAATTCTAGCTTTGCGCCTGATCAACGCATTGCCAGAGTCTACAGAAATGAGGATAAACTTGTTAAGACATCGAGTTATAAAAGTATTTTGATAAAATACTATATAAAGGATACTTTGATCAGTTATTTCCTTTCTAAAAGATTTTAAAGTGTTTTAAATATTGTTTACCTCTTTAACCAAAATTCTATCTATTACTTATACAGGAAAACAGAAACCAGTCGTTTTTTTAGCTAACACCTGTCCAGTAAGACGTGGCAATCGGATATGGCAACTCAAATCGATTCGTTTCTCAAATATCGAATTCCATAACTGCAGTCATTTCCGTTTCCCAAATCACATTTCGTAGCCCTTTCTTCTTCCTCAAAACAAATCCGCTTCGATCTCCTCCCAGCAAACCTTTCACAATCCATAACGGAGTCGGATCCACTATCCTCTGTTTACTGTATGAGTACAGTTGGTGTGTGCTACTAACAACGACAAATTTCGAATTCCCTAACTGTAGTCATTTCCATTTCCCAAATCACATTTCGTATCCCTTTCTTCTTCCTCAAAACAAATCCACTTTGATCTCCTCCCAGCAAACCTTTCACAATCCATAATGGAGTCAGATCCTCTGTTTACTGTATGAGTACAGTTGGTGTGTGCTACTAACAACAACTGTAAAAGTAGGGAAGGCGAGGGATTGGCGGCACAGATGCAACAAGACCTAATGGTATGACTCATTTATCTTCAATCAAACACTAATCATTAACAATTTATGAGTTTTATTTCCATTCGTTTACTATATTTTTGGTTCGGTTTTGTATACTTATTTATGCACTTTAAAACATATGCTCAAAATTGGATCTCAGTTAAAATTTATTTGACAGCAATGGTAAATCCATTATGTCAATGCTACTTTTTTGTAAATTGTTGGTTTGTGTACTGATACAAAATATAATGCTGTATAATATATTATAACATCCTAAGTTTTCCTATTCACGTTTGTTGGACTTGGACCTATGAAAACATCATTGGTTGCTGGTTCTTCAATTCGAAAGGTCTTCATTGTATATTATTATTTACATTAATCATTATTTTCATTTGATAAAAAATTAAACTCTTTTATGGATTACTTCAGTGAAAATTAAATGCTTTTTTCTATGGTCGGTACTCCAAGTTACATAAAAATTTAATTATTGAAAACAGGTATTGTTAGGTTATTTTAAACCATTGATTCATGATTCATTTCTCTCTTAAATTGGTTCCAATACTGGATGCAATCTCCTTTACAGCCGCACATCTTATATTAGTTTACTACATTGAATTTGTGATATTACTGTGGAGATGGAACAAAGACGATTTTGGAGTTATAAAGAGAACAATAAATTTATAATTAACCACAAAATTTATTCCCATTCCCAACTTTGAGAAATGAGAATTTTTTTTGTCGTTCACTGCTACTGTCACCCAAAAAATTCCTTTTGGGTTCCATGAAATTTATGATAGTCCAAAAAATTCCTTCTGAGTACCATGTAATTTTTCATAGATATCAACATTCTATCATGCTTACGCTCCTTCAGATCAAACTCAATTTCTTCATTCAGCCATAAACAGTTACGTGTCTTCAATTTCTAACGGCTGTTCATTGCCGTACGCTGATAACTAATCATCTGTCTTTGATTTTCAGTGACCTTTCACTATCTTAGGATGATAAACAATTGAACAGTATTTCTATTCTAGAAGCATAACACAAAATAATGTATGGTTTAGTAGGTATCTAAGTAGAGTTTGTATGGTGACCTTTAATTATGGAAGTCAGAAGATATTTTCTGGATGCCTACAACAACCCACTTTTGTCTATGTTTGGTTTCTTCTTGATGAATAAATGATGAATTTGGATGATTTAAAGGCTGTCAACTGAAAAGGAATCACTGTTAGATGATAAATTCTTACTTCATATATTTTCGCTCAAACCAAAAAGGAAAAGGAGTAATTCAAGGAATGGAACTTCCGTCCTCTTTTCAAATATCATTACGGATTTACGTAAAACCTTTATTATATTATACCATCTCCTAAGGTGAAAACTGATTTTAAAACTGTCATAATCTAACGAAAAAGTTGAAGCGAAGAAAGCTATCAAATGATAGTTTTTAAGCTGAAGTTTTATGTATTTTCCCTACCTATTGGCCTACATGTATTATTCATGGTTCTTTAAGACAACAAAGTATTGCTACATGAATAATGGTTGAGGACATGATTTTAATGTATATATGACCAATGTAATTTAAAGACGAGAATTTTTGTTTCAGTTGAAAATATAACCTCATATGAAAATATAAAATTTGACACTGTGTTTAATTGGTTTTGTTATGTTTGGATCATAGTTATAATGTGAGTATCATGTCCTATGAAAACAGATAATACCAAACTAGGTTAATATTGTCGAGATTGAAGTTATGATTATGCATTGAGCTGGCGGTTCTTATGAATTTAGGACATTTGCTTTAAATTCATGTCCAGATTCATGGAGTTATTAAGATTGCTTTAAAATATTTTTCTGGTATCAATTATATGAGGTAAACCAGTTAATGATTAGTATAGCCCATTGGTGAAGTTATGTAAGTTACTTCTGTCACCTTCCCATTCTCAAATTAAATCACTTCAAATTCCTACTTTTTCACAATTTATTATTTTTAAGTTCTCTGTCCTTCATGCCTTAATCATGAAAGAAGGGAACCTCCTTTCCATAAGCCCAAACCAAAAATTGTCACCTAATTCGATCAGTTTTTTTTCCTAACCTAATTCCTTGAAGCTTTTCGCTGTAGTGCCCTATCACTGTCTTACCATCTTTGATTTCGTGCTCCTCGCCTTTGTAATCAAGTTCATCTCCGTCAATGTCACTTCCATGTTTGTATTACCTTTTCGTGCAACCTTTTAGGATTTTTAAGTGCAAAGACAACCCTGTATATCTACAAGTATCTTACTATAGATCGTTCATGTTAATATGCTTTAATCTATATCTGTTGTTTGCTGAATAAAGTTATGCTTGAAAGTGATGACAACGTCAAACTGCAGGTATTCACGTTCACGATGTCAAATTGCTGCAACCATTCCTACATTGTTTGTTAGGAGCAATGATGCAAAACTAAATAGGAAAAGGCTTTCTTACTTAGAACAATGGTAGTAATTTCAAGAAACCCTACTCTAAAGCTGACACGACCACCTGGTTCCAAACATTTATAATCTTCTTCAATTTTTCATTATCTTAATAACATAAGGTATGCTATTTGATAATGATTTACATATTGGTTTCTATACTTTCTTCACTTTTGTTGCTTTCCGTATTTTGGTGTTGAAAGTGAGTCAGCATCCAGTTCCTCATTATTTATTTGAGTTTTAATGATGATATTGCATGCCCATATTTAAAAGAATTAACCTTTTTACAATGTATGTTTTTGATTATGTGTCTTTAATACTTTGTGTACATATGTGTTTCTATTATGGAATGAGTTAAGTGCACAATAGTAACATATTTCTTTTTAAATTATGACCAATAAAAATATATGTAATCCAATAGAAAAATAATATTGTTTAAGTATTCCAAATATAAACAAGCAGTAAAGGTAACTTCATGCAAGCACCACATAAACAAAAGGTAAACATATTTATCACCTTAACAGTGCGTGACATTGAGTTTGGAATAGGCATACATTATGGCACAACTTTAGCTCATTTAAAAAATATGGGTGTGACTAAAATATCGAGTAATTCACGTCCGTGATATGATCTTAACGATTAAAACCTATTAACTATTTACTATGCAAGAAGAGAAATGAGGTGAGGGATGCAATTTTAGAGGATATAAATCTATGCATATTGGACTTAAGGTGATGCAAATCAAGATTAAGTGGGACATATAAACACTCCACAAACCATGACAATGATGTCCACTTATGTGTGATTAATGTCCTTTTTGTGATATTTACTGACAACTATTTGTTTAGGTATTTAAAGCTTGAGCTATTACTTATTTTTTTTACTGGTAGCTTTCCTCTCGTCTTTCTAAATTATTAATTTATTTGATTTGGAGCACCTAAGAAAGAAGTTATTCACAAAAGAAATTTTAGTTTAAAAAAAACAGCAAACATCTTGGTAAATTTGATTGCTTGATGGTTCACATTGGAGTGTAATTTTTCCATTTAATTGAAATTTAATATTTGGAGTAGCAATATTTGTTGACATGTATAGTTGAATAAAGGTAATTGCGCCATCAAGTACCAACTTATAAAATCTCATCAGTACTATATAGTGGTAGCGGTAGTAGACTAGCAACCGAATATTCCCTTGGTTTCTCCACCTTAATATATGTGAATTTTGGATAAAATGAAACATTGATGCATCATAAAACTTAGTTTAAGTTAATAAGATATATTCCAAGCCTCCTCCAACCCACTTCATGGTTGTCATTAAACTAAACGTATCCTTTGCTTCCAAATATATGACTTCATCAAACTAACCATGTTCAGTTCAAGTTGTCCATGCAGGGTGACAGTTATTGCTTGTAGGTAAATGTTTCTGCCCGCAAGATTGATGGGTTTCATTGCCTACGTTAGACTACTTCTGAACCATATAAGTTTCAAAATTAATGATCATGCAATGCTACTGTCAATATAAATATGCTTTTGTCCAAGGGACTGAATAAAGATTTTTTAACAGTGGTTTTAATGATGATGTATTTTTTACTGATTTATATAAACCTCTCTGTGTAAAAACATAGTTGATAACAGATTTGTTTATTTAATTATTTTGTTTACAAAACTAGAATGTTTTAACGCATTTCTAAAATTCCTACTAATTGTACATATATTTCATGAGCACTTCTGCTTTTTTCACAGGTTAGGTTAGCAATCTTTAGCATATGTAGTTCAAGGTTTGCTCCTTATTTGTCAATTTACTTTGAAATTTGAGTTATAGTGCAAAATGCCGACATCAATTTAGCTACCATTGGTGTTCCATTTAGTTACTTTTTAATAGTCTATGGAAGTTCTTAATTGGCACACGTTAACAACAATTTCGCACACATTAACAACAATTTTTTTTAAACAAAAAGATAAAATATTAAATGTAAAAATCCAAATCTACCCTATGTTTTTTTTTGTTTTTTTTGAAAATCCAGGAGAACCCGGCGGGACGGTAAACCCCCGAGGAGGGTATAGTAAAGTCGTCCGCTGATCCAAGCCCCCATACCCCCGGGTAAATTTATATAGGATAGGGAAGCGCATGGTAGGAATCGAACCTGGATCTTTTTACCAAAACCCAAGCCTCATTTCCACTATGCCGCACCCGCGGACAAATCTACCCTATGTTGAATTCAAGGTGATAGTTATGTAACATTTCCCTGTATTAAAGTCCTCTGCAAATGACTAATACTTACCAGTTGGCCTTATAATGTTTTGATGGAATGTTTCAAACTTGAATAAAACGTGTATTCCTATGTACAATTATGTTTTACTCCCTACCATTTGTTTATCGTACGATCTTAAAGTTATTTGGAAAGTTTAAACATCCTTAGAAAATACAAATACCATGGATGCTGGATGGTAATTCTCAACATTCCATCGTTACATACAATGGTGTGGAATAAGGGAAATACAAACAGAGATTCGCTACCATTTTTCATCTACTTCATCAATTACTTTCCTACACTAGAAAACGAATAATAATGGAAACACTGACATAGATATTTAGATGTCAATTTATTTTATTTACTTTTTAAGATGTGCTAATCAATTATTTGCCTGCCAGTTCAATGTATTAGTAAACCTAAAATACAGTTAACTAAATTTAAGTAAAATAAGTCTTCTCTTATACTTTATACTAACATATGTTGACTCATGTGTATCTTGATAGGATTATAAACATAGTACATAGGAGATTCGAATCATTACATTTCCCCTTAATTCAAACTTCAATGAAAACCCAAGGATCAACATTCATTGTATTTTCTTTTTTTTCTGTTTTAACAGTAGCCACATACATACAGGAATGCATTTCAACTAGGGCTGTTATGGTAATGGTAAATTTACCATTACTATACCATCACCAGTCAATCGGTTACTATTTTAAAGTAAAGTCGGTATACCAATATAATCGGTGTGGTAACGGTAAATTTACCATTTTTTACGGTAGAACATTGGTAGAATTTTTTCAAAACCAGCGGTAACGGTAATTTACCAGTCCATTCATAATACATTGATATTCATGTAAGATGTTGTATTATGAGCATTTAGAAGCAACAAAATAGTTCAATTTATTTTAGTAATTCAACTCAAATGATGATAAATACACTTCTTTTCTATGTCCTTTATTAAGTGACCCAATGAGATATATAATGAAGCATCGTTCGGTGCAAAAAATATATCAACTTATTATTTTTCTAGACAAATGGTAATTTACCATTACCAGTGTAACGGTTACCAGTTTATCGGTATACCAATGATCGGTATACTAGTCAATCGGTAACGATAACGGTAAATAATTTAGTTTACCAGTAAAAACGGTACTATAACGCTATTTACAAAATGGTAACGGTAACCATTACCATAATAGCTCTAATTTCAACAATATTTGGGAACACAGACCAATATATTAAACACTTTTTTTGACAATGTTGTCGAAGAATTACTTTTGCAATAGAACTAAATCTAATAAATTAACTTCTTATTATTAAAACCCATAAAATAACATCTACATAACATAAAATTGCTAAAAAATTTGCTTCCATACAAAAAACCACATAAAAAACTTTCCATGCAAAACTTATACCCCCTTTTCACCTTTGAACCAAAGTTTCCCATCCAACGTTTCCTAACATTGACAATTATCTACCAATTTTTATCCATACATACCCACTACTTTGACCTCATCATTCAAAATTTCAAACTATACCCGTGTGCGTAGCACGGGATACACACTAGTTTTAATTAATGGCTCATCCTTGTCTTTCCTCCTATTTTACCTTCTAGCCTGTCTTCTTCCTTTTCGGGGATGAAAAGTTTTGAGTGGGGGAGAGTGTAACAACCCTGTATTTTGTGATTATTTTAATCATATATTTTAATTATTTTTAGTTGAATTTCCTGATTTGAAACCATTATTTTATTTACTAAAATGAATAAATTTTGTTATTTTAAATATAAATTTTGATTTTGATGTGAATTAGAATTCAAAACATGACTAAATAGAATATTTTTCAGAAAAGTGAATTTTGGTCAATATGGTCAAACTTTGACTTTTAAATTTAAAATTTGAAAGTTTGAAAATTTGAATTTAATCTTTTATTATGAAAGTAAATAAAATTTAAGAATAATGCTTTTCGTTTCATTAAAATCTGATTAATATTGTGAAAGTTATGCCTTTTTAACTATTGAGTGTAATTTGTTGTATTTAACAAAATTGTTTATTTTAAATTATCTAAATAATATTTTATTTGGTCATGTAATGTTCTAATTTATATTTATATGGGTAAAATAACATGTTATGTATATATTTTGGTTTTAAAACATTTTTCAAAGTGTAATTGACATTTTCCAATGTCAGTTTTATTCTGTTTATAATTCCTAATTTCCAGTTTCATTTAATTAAAGAAATTCTTTGTTTATTTTCTATTTTCTTAAGACTTTATTTTATGTTCATTTACACTTCATTTTGTTCAGCATTTATTTTATTTTACTTGACTTTTATTGGTTTATAAGTAAAGTTATAATTTTTCTAAAACTAGTGATATTCTATTTGAAAATTTTAAGTCCTATTTTGAATTTGTAAACAATTTCTTTATTCTTTTTCTATTTTCTCTAAATTTAATTATTTATTTCACTTTAGAAATGATAAAAGAATTATTTATTTCAAAGTTTTGCTTTAGAATATTTTTTAAAATGAAGTAGAAAATTTTCCAAAGCCAATGATGATTTATTTGTAATTTTTTGAACCCTGTTTTCAATTTTTAAGTAATTTCTTATATTCTTTTTCCATTTTCTTTAAAATTTATTATTTATTTTTATTTTATATTACTTTGTTTCGGTTCTAAAGTCAAATTACTGATTTTATTTTGTTTTATTTGAATTAAAGAAAAAGGAAATATGAAAGAGTTTAAAGTGCTTTAGAAACTGAAGTCTTTTCATCTCCTATGTCCTTTCAATTGCCACAACTCCTCATTTACTTCTTTTGGTTGCGTATTACTTTGTTTGGCCATGTATTCCAGTGCTCATTCCTGCAAAAAAAAACATTTGTTCCTCATTCTATTCATGGCTTGCAAAAAAATTTGGTAATGGCTACTTTTTCCTTCTTCTTTTTCTCATTTTTCATGGTTTTTGCCTTGTTTCTTGGATTCTTTTGCACTTCCTCCTCCTCATATCCACGGCCACCACCTCCTATACCTCTTCCGTGCCATCATCACCATATATACTCCAGGTCATGACCATGACCGAACCCACCATGGTGACCAAACCCCTCAAAAATGCAACCTAGGCCTTAAAAACAATGTTGTGACCACTATTTGCATCACCACTTCATTTTCCACCACCACCACCACCTTTGGCCGCCACCACCACCTCTGACCAGACCACCACACACCCCTCTAGCCTCTGACCTGACCCACACTCCACTGGCCAACCCCAAACACCCCATGGTGGAGCCTCTTTGTTGAACCAAAACTCCTCTTTGTTGCTTAAAACCTCTTCACCTTCCTATGTTGTAACTTCCTCCACTTGTTCTAGCCTTTATTCCATACATTACTATGTTCAAACCTGAGCCAAACTTATGTCAAACCTAAGCCAAAACATCCCCTAGGCTGTGCAAGAAAATGGAGAAAGTAAGGCAAAAGTCGTTGCATTCATATTTGTTTTTATTCCAAAGTTATATCATTTCAAGGTTGCATTGAAATTTATAATTTGTTTGGTTTTGTTTTGGGTTGTAACACAAGATCTATAGCTTGGATCTCGCACTCCACTCAAATTCTAGAATTGTCATCGTGCTTTTGATTTTGTTGTGTCATTTGTATTGCAATCTCCAGCCATAGAGGTGAGTAAATCTCACATGACATTTTATACTTATGCAAATGTGAATTGACAACAATTGAATGTGTAGTACTATTATGTTATGCTATAACTACCTGTGATTATTTATGTATGATGTTAAAACTTTAAATTACATGTCATATCATCTGTTACTGTTATATAACCGCTATTTTGTTTATTTATATCAGTTTATCACACTGCAAGTTCCCTATAGAATAGAATCACTATGGGTTGAAATGATACATACCCGAACGGACTTTAGAATGGAAAAATCATTATGCGCTGAAATGATAGGCATGAACGATTTTTATTTATTTCCTTTAACTTGGGATTGCGGGTTTGAAATGATAAACCCGGATTTTTCCTTTGTAAATTACGGATTGAAATGATATATTATCCGTATCATTCGACTTAGGTTAGAAATTTTATACAAACCCGTGGTTAATATATATATTTTCTTGAAATTATAAAATATCTTAAAAATGTAAATATTATGATAAATTGATTTTTATTTTAATTTAAAATGATTTTATAAAGTGTTATTGATTTTTCTATAAATTAAAAATAGTTAAATAAATAAATGTTTAAAAGTTGAAATTTGAAGTATGACTTAACTTGGAAAATGTGAAAGTGTTTTAAAATAAAAGTTAAGTTAAGAAAATAAAATGGAATTTAAATAAAATTATGAAATGGTAAACTTAATTAAAATGTTAAGTAAATGAAATATTATAAATTTTACATTTATTTTATAAGTGAATTATTGAAGATTTGATAATTGTTTGTGAATCTTCCACTTTGTAAAATCATAAATTAAGGGTTATTTAAATGATTGTTTTTAAAGTAAGAAAATATGATTTTTATAAGTTAAAATGAATTTAAATAAATTTTAATTGTTTATGAAATTGTTGTGAAAGTTTGGAATTTAAATTGACAGCATTCCTGAAATGCTATCATTTCTAAAGTTAAAGATATTACAGCATTTTATAATTGCTGTAATTGATATAAATGAACTAAATGGCTAAAATGAACTAAGTGCTATAGTTGCTGAATTTAACTAAGGTTTTATTTGAAATCTAAACCTATTACAGCATCTAAATACTGTCTTTTGCTAATTGAATTGTTTTTAAACATAACTTTCTGTAGCATTTTCTAAATGCTGCAAAAGTTGAAATTTCACTGTTTTAATAAATTTAAGTGAATAAATGAATTCTGAAATGGTAAAATTTTGAGAATTGAATATTGACTATTAAATATAATAACTTCATTTTTAAATGATTTAAATGGAATAATTTGATTTGAAATATTTTGATATTTTGAAATGGATTTGAAATGATATTTGATTTCGAAGTATAAATTACCATTTTGGAATTTTAACCACGGGATGTAATTAAATTGATGGTTTTATGGATCCTTAAAGGATGGGCGATCCCAAGCATTCTTTAAGTTATTATGCATTGCTATTACAGTTCACTTGAGTTGGTTTACATTGTATAAGTATATATGTCCTGACTCGAGTGTTTTTTTTACTTTACGCTCGGGTCAGCCTAAGAATCACAGCTTTGGAATTTATCTTCTGGAGCAAGAGATTTTCTGGAGCTTATCTGTCCACCTGTTATTTCTTATCTTCTAATCCAGTTATTTACTATTCGGTATTGTCTCTGTATTATTGATTTATGTATCCTAACTTCTATTGTATCTATTTTGACAATGAGATTTTGTATATGTTTTGAGAGTTTGTATATAGTAGCTTCATGAACTACTATGGTATTTTATTTCCATTGCGAGTTATTCTGATATTCTGTGTCTATGATTCTGTATTTGATTTTATTTGCTCCAAATTTTTATTACAATTTGTTATTTTGAATTATTCAAGTCAAACATGTGTGGATTATTGTCGATTTGAATGGTCCAAAATAGTGGGTCGTTACAGAATTGAAATTGTAACTTTATTGATTTATTCCCTCGTCTTAATATAATAGGTTGAGTTTGAATTATATTTATATACAAGTCTGTTGATTCAGGTTTTGGATATTAGACTTAAGGTATATTGTTAATATGGAAATGGGGCTCGTATAATTTTGAAATAGTTCACAATTAAACGTTAGTTTATGGTGTAAACTCTACACACTTAAAAATTCCTACGTGTATATACATATTTCTATATATATATATATGTATGTATGTATGTGTATATATATTTATATATTAGAATAAGTAAGTGTAGTCATAAGTATTAATTGCATAGTCGTAGCGACCTGCTATTCCGTACACTTTGAGCTGACATTTAATCATACTCGCCCAACACAAATTGTACGAAAAGAGGAATAACAATGAGAAAGGAGAAGATAGAAGAAGAAACAGAAACAACAACACAGAATATCGCAATCCCAGTTGAACAATATATAATATATAATAACTGATCTTTATACAAAGAAACTGTAACTGTAAATATACATACCATCATCAGAGTAAAAAAATCAACAAATCAAACTGAACAGTTATAATAACTGGTCCTCACAAGTGCTGAATATACAGCCTACAAAACACAGTAGAATATAAAAAAGTACGTGGAATACGCCTGAGAATCCCCCAGCTTGTCTCCTGAGCTCCATAGCATCCTAACCTGAATCTGTAATACTCGGTCTAACTCGAGCATTATAATAAAATAACACCCGAGTAAGTCTGGAAAACCAGCGCGAGAAAACACACTCAATTTGAATTACTACTGTTATCAAAATCCTTTGAAAACAAAGGTACCTTGTGACGACCGCCCATGACCCCTGCACCGAATCTAGAGAAAGTGCGCTGTAAAGTGTGCCAAGCGACCATGGACGATTGTCAAGGTAAATTAAACAACAGAATCTATCGTATTACTCACAGCGCATGGACAAAATACAATAGAACATATGTATAGTGAAGCTTTACAAAACAAAATGCCATCATATAAAACTCCATAATAGTTGAATACAAACATCCAAATAGCAATACATAAGGCCTCACTACATATCTCTCAGAGAATACAAAACAGCGGAATATCCAGTACATATAAGAAGATAATATGCAACCCTCTAGCTCGTCTTCGATATCAGCATCGTGAGAAGTGAACAACACCTGTCACCTGCTACCTAGTCTGCCCATCCCAAAATGGACGAACAGCCCAAGGCAATAAGAATTAAAACATAAAGCCTTGAGTCAGACAACAGTCTTAGTGAGCAGTAAATTAACTAACAACATACCAAAAGAGCATAAAGGAAAAGGAATAGGAATACAACCCTCCCACTCCACCTCTTTCTACAGTGATAGCCCCCAGACACACACTAAACAGAAGCAACATAGCAGAGCATACAATTTAAAATAAAGTAATAATCATTCGAGTCAAGGGCGATGCTTTCCAAGTACCAAGGCCTAAATCAGATAAGCACCCAGAAAATACCGCTCTCGAGTCCGAATGACGATACAACCAAACATCCATGACTCTGTCTATCATTGTTATCATTGCTTCGATATCACCGTTAATTGAATGACCGGCACATTCTTTCAGCCGTCCGTCAAGGGCTAATGGAAACCCCGGTTCTGGACATAACTCCCGCACGTCGTCGCAACCCGTGCCTAGGACTATCGAATCTGCCCAGAGTACTCGACCATCAACAGTTGGCCGTTGGGACTATCGAATCTGCCCAAACGTACTCTTGCTTAGAGCATGCTAGAACCTTCAACAACGATGCTATCCAAGCCTCCTAGTCATCCTCCTCGACGACTATTCTCATATCCATTCATTATCCTCAACTCGAATCATATCACCGAGTTATCAACATGCTTGGAATGATCCTGTCTGGATTAGACCAAGTCTTCATCATATGATTGCCTTGCTTCATCACATCCTCGCAAAGCCTCATCTCAACATCACATCATCAAGTCTATGCATACGAGCTTCATCATCCCGCTACATATGCCACGAGCAGCTTTCCCCAATTCAAGAGCCTTTCTCTTAGCTTTTGAATCATCTTCGGTCTAAATCAAACCATCAATCATCTAATCCATAACAATCAACCAAATCAAACATTAATCCAAGCAATCAAGCATTCAAATATAATCTAAGTAGACAATTATAACAATAATGGCATTTTCGTAATTAAAGAGTTGAAAGTCTAACATGCATGAAATCATAAGAAATATCTCTACAATCTTGATGAATGAACTTGCATAGGTTAACACTTAGTAAAATGGTTGTCAAATCATTATGAACAATGGATCTACATGGATCTACACTTAGGATGAAGAAAATGCATGGAAATCACTACTTTAACACCAAATCGAGCCAACAATCCGATATACTCCTTTGGATCCATGTGAGAGATAATCACCACTCACCAAATCACCAAAACAAACCCTAATCAACACGCTTCAGATCTGGACAGCGAGGGATCAAGCTTGATCTATCACGAATCCGCTTCAAACGAAGAAATCTCTCTTGAAAAGATGAAGATCTTCAATCTAAGCTCTTGAATCTTCAATCTTGATCTTCGATTTGGATGGAAGGAAGCACTAGATTAGAGTGGAGAGAAGAAGTGAAGAAGTGTAGAAGTCGAGCTCTCAAAATGGCAGCACTTCGTCGCTTCGAAATCCGGATCCCAAAAAGTGAGAAAAACCCTTCCTATTTCTAGCTGAAATTCCTTTAAGTCGCAGCCTCGGAATTAGGTCGTCCACGACCTACGACCTAAAACCAAGCGACCTAAAGACTTCGACTTAGCAAAGTTACGACCTAGGACTTAGCTGCTTAACACCCTACGACCCAACATATCGCAGATATGAGACCTAACGACCTAAGTCCTTACGCGACCTAATACTCACGTGCCTCAACGACCCAGCGACCTACCGCATATGCGCATTCACGCGACCTACGACCTAACACACAAGCACCTACCGACCTAACACAGATCGCGACCTAACAATGCCACGACCTAACTATATGCGACCTAACACCTTAAGTCTTCATGCGACCTAAAACATCACGACCTAAGACTTAACTAAAAGACGACCTAACACTAAGCCAAAACCCAGCGTCCTATCGTACGCGCGACCTAACAACTCACGCGACCTACGACTTAGCAAACTTGCAACCTAACACACACGCGACCTAACTATCTTAGGTCGTCTACGACCTAACTCAACACAGAACTAACGACCTAACTACGCTAACACTTAGGTCGGTCAATTCTATAGGTCGCTAACTCCTATAGGTCGCACTCCTATAGGTCGCAAACTCCTATAGATCGCACTCCTATAGGTCGCAAACTCCTATAGGTCACAAACTGCTTATCCCCTAAGTCGTTAACTCTACTAGGTCGCTACCTCCTATCTCTTAGGTCGTAAAACTCTGACCTAACTATCATAGGTCGCTAACTCGAACTGCCGACCTAACACTTAACTCACCCATACACTTAGGTCGCTCACAACAGTTTCCCCTAGGTCGTTGCCGACCTAACCCCAGAATACTTAGGTCGCCTACTACTCTTCCTTAGGTCGCCTAAACCTCTTAAGTCGGTCAACCACACTTCCTTAACTCTGTTAATTCCTTAAGTCGGCAACTCGACCCAAACTCATCACTAACTCGTCCAGAACTCATAAGTCGGCTACGACTTAGGACTTAACCAAAATTCTTCCCAAAATCTGAAACGACCTAAAATGTTGAAAATTCCAGATTCTAACGAACTTTTCGATCCGTAAAATACGGGTCGTTACATTCTCTCCCCCTTAGGAATTTCGTCCCCGAAATTCCAAGCAACAAAGCAATCAAAGACTATTCTGTACGCCTACCATCCATAGCAATCAACAAACCATGCATCCAATTCTAGCTTAGCGTACAGAATTCTAAAATCAGAACAAGTTACAATATCGCGAGATGACACGACACCTTAGGGCCATACCTTGAAGAGTTCAGGATGAGCTGCCTTCATCCTCTCTTCCACCTCCCACGTACAGTCGTTATCATCGTCACTCCATTGTATCTTGAGCAACTTAACTACCTTCCTCCTAAGCTGTTTCGTGTCGGTTTCCACAATACGAAGCGGCTTACGAGGTCTTCTATCGACTGGATCAACTTTGAAATCTTCATAGCTATCAGCAGAAACCACTATATTCGAGTGGTGCACATACTTCCGTAGATATGATACGTGAAAAACATTGTGCACACCCGACATCTTCTCTGGTAACTCCAATCTATAGGCGAGCTTTCCAATTCGCTCGATGATCGGGAATGGTCCAACAAATCTTGGAGTCAATTTTCCTTTCTTCCCGAATCGAATAACATTCTTCAGTGGAGAAATCTTCACAAAAACCATATCTCCAACGTCGAATTCCAAATCCTTTCGACGCTTGTCGGCATAACTTTTCTGACGGTCTTGGGCTGCCTTCATTCGTTGCCGAATGATCTCTATGCACTCCGTAGTCTGTCGAATCATCTCAGGCCCAAGCATCAGCTTTTCTCCAGTCTCCATCCAACACGTCGGAGAGTTACACGGTCTTCCATACAATGCCTCATACGGTGCCATACCAATGCTTGACTGGTAACTGTTGTTGTATGCAAACTCCACCAAATGAAGGTGATCTTCCCATGATCCTCCGAAGTCCAAAATACATGCTCTAAGAAGATCTTCCAAAACTCGGTTGACTCTCTCGGTCTGACCATCAGTTTGAGGGTGATAAGCTGTACTCAAACACAACTCGGTTGCCAAAACTTCCTGGAAGCTCTTCCAAAATCCACTAGTGAACAATGGATCTCGATCACTCACTATACTCTTCGGAATACCATGGAATCGAACTATCCACTTAACATACAACTCGGCCAACTTTGATGCAGTCCTAGTCGGTCGAACAGGAATGAATCTCGCGCTCTTAGTTAGGCGATTTACAATGACCCAAATCCCTTCATTTCCCGTTCTAGTTCTAGGTAATCCATCGATAAAATCCATCGACACTTGTTCCCACTTCCATGTAGGAACTTCTAATGGCTGAAGCAATCCACTTGGCTTCTTCTGTTCAGCTTTTACCAACTGGCAGTTCATACACTTGGAAATAAAATTTCCAACATCCTTCTTCATGCCTTCCCAGTAGTAGGTTCTCTTCATATCCCGATACATCTTATTTCCACCTGGATGAATTGTCAGCTTCGAGTGATGACTTTCCTTCAGGACTTCACTCCTCAATTCATCTATATCGGGAACAACTAGTCGTCCTTGCTTCTGAAGCCAACCCTCTCGATCGACCTCGAATCCATTATCCTTTTCTGGATCCAATCCAGATTCCAAATCACGGATAATCCTGACAAGCTTATCGTCTTGCTTTTGACTCTCGCCAATCCTTTCCACAAGAGAAGGTCTTATCGATAAGTTTGCCAACATCTCAGGTTCCAATTCACATCTAAGCCTGAAGTCAAATCCAGCTAAATACTCGAGACTCTTCCATTCTGAAAACATGACTCCCAATCCTGCATGTCTTCGACTTAACGCATCTGCCACTGCGTTACCTTTTCCCGGAGTATAAGCTATACCAAAATCATATGATGCCAAAAACTCTAGCCAACGTTGCTGCCGAAGATTCAAATCCTTTTGGGAGAAAAGATACTTCAACGACTTATGATCCGTAAACAACTCGAATCGAACTCCTAATAAATAATGTCTCCATATCTTCAGAGCAAAAACAATTGCCACTAACTCCAAATCATGAGTCGGGTAATTCCTTTCATGCGGCTTCAGTTGTCGACTGGCATACGCAACAACCTTATCCCTCTGCATTAGCACTGCTCCAAGTCCAGTACCACATGCATCGGTGTAAACCACCATCTCATCATTCCCACTTGGAATAGTCAAAACAGGAGCACTTGTCAATCTCTCTTTCAGGATTCCGTAAGCTTGCTCACACTTAGCATCCCAACCGAACACTTGGTTCTTCTTCGTCAATCCTGTTAACGGTGCAGCTATCTTGGAGAAGTCTTTGATAAACCGTCAATAATATCCTGCTAATCCAAGAAAACTTCTCACATCGGATGCATTCTTAGGTCTAACCCAATCCTGGATTGCTGCCACCTTAGCAGGATCAACCGCTATCCCATTTCCAGAAATCACATGGCCTAAGAACCTCACTTCACTCTTCCAGAAGTGACACTTCGAAAACTTAGCCTTCAGCTGATGTTTCCGTAAGATTTCCAAAACAATATGCAAGTGCGTCTTGTGCTCTTCCTCCGTTCTGGAATAAATCAGAATATCATCCACGAACACAAGTACGAACTTGTTCAACTGATCTCTGAACACTCTATTCATAAGATCCACAAAATATGCTGGCGCGTTAGTCAATCCAAACGGCGTTACCAGCCACTCAAAGAAACCAGATGGTGTCCGAAAAGCAGTCTTCGGCACACTATCCTTAGCTACTCTCAACTGGTGAAATCCCGTTGCCAAATCCATCTAAGAAAACACCTTGGCTTCGTGAAGCTGATCAAACAAGTCATCTATTCTCGGCAATGGATACTTGTTCTTCTTAGTCACCTTATTCAGCTCACGATAATCCACACACAATCTCAACGATCCATCTGCCTTGGTTGCAAACACAACTGGTGCACCCCACTCGGACACACTTCGCCGAATGAATCCTTTCTGCAAAAGATCATCAACTTGCACCCTCAACTCCTACTGTTCCCTAGGCGCCATCCGCCTAAGAGGCATCATAACAGGTCTGGCTCCTTCAACTAGATCTATACGAAACTCGATCTCTCTATGCGGCGGCAACCCTTTGACTTCGTCAAAGACATCCTCGAATCTATTAGCGATTGGCACCGATGACAGTCCATCCCGTGGAACAACCAGCGAATACATGAAGCTCATGAAGACGCCTTCCTCATGCTTACATCGTATCACAACCTTTCGCCCCTCCACATTCTCGACTGTCACTTCCAACCTCTCGCAATCAACCTTTGCCGCATACTTCCTAAGCCAGTCCATACCCAAAATAATTCCAAACCCCGCAAAGTTCAGAAAAAAACAATCACAAACAAAAGAGCAACCATGACTCGACACAATCAGACCACGGCATAACATACACAAACAAGACGAACCACCAACTGGATTAGTCACAACCAATGGCCTATCAACAATATCCGGTTCTAAACCAAACCGGCCTACAAGTTCATTACAAACAAACGAATGCGACGCCCCAGTATCAAACAGAACTCTAACTGGAACATCACATAAGAAAAGAGTACCTTGAACCACCACACTCTTTCCTTTCTCTTCAGCGGTAGGAGCTTTCGAAGACGATGGAACAGCTCCCAAAGCATAAGCTTGCACAATCTGCTTGTCCTTCCTTGGTTCTGGACAATTCCTCCTGATATGCCCTGGCTTGTCACAGTTGTGACACTTCACTGGTACCTTCGGATTCTTACAATCCTTAGAGAAATGGCCCTTCTACTGACAATTGTAGCAAGTCACTTCGCCTTTCGGCTTCTTCTGGCCATCCTTACCCTTCTTCTGCTGGTGCTTCCTCTTGTTGTTTCCACCCTGCTGTGGTTTAGACTCTCCCCTGGTCACAGCAACAACAGATCCTTCCTTAGGAAACAGACTCTTATGCCTGAGAGCTTTCTCCACCAGCTTCTCAAATGAATCGTCCAAATGATCCACCAACTGCCTTCCAAGATAACTGTCCAAGCCTGTCACAAACTTCTCATTCTTCTGATAAGCAGACTCAATATACGACCGGGCATACTTGGACAAAGCTTCAAACTCAGAAACATACTCAAGAACTGGTCTTCCTCCTTGCTTGAGTTCCACAAACTTCTTGAACAGAACAGACTTCTGAGCTGTAGAAATGAACTTAGCTTCAAATCTGGTTTGGAATTGCTCCCAAGTGATCTCTTCCTCCGAAGTATCAATAGTGATAGAGTTCCACCAATCATAAGCTCTTCCCTGAAGCTGTCTTGATGCTAACTTCCTCTTAGTTGCATCATCAATTCCCAAATCACCAAAGATCCTTCTACAAGCATCTATCCATCTCTGGACTTCGATAGTTGATTCTGTTCCCAAGAAAACCTTCCCTCCAAGAGCAGTATAGTCCTTGCACAACTTAGCAAAATCCACTGGTTTCGGAGTCTGAACCTGAACTCCAACATCAACTGCCGCCCCCGGAATTGGTATCCTTCTCATGATCGAAGTCATCATAGCTTCGAACATGGCTGCATAATCAGCAGTCTCTTCAGTAGCACGGCCTTCCCTAGCAGCTGGTCTCCCTCTTCGATTCATTCTCAATATCTATAAAAAGGAATGATTAGAACATCTAGAGAAACAACTGCATAAAGGACTCAAACTCAACTAAACTACTATATTATATATAGTATCCATCCATCAAAATACAATTACGTCTCTCATACGTAGTTACGACAGCGAGCGTTGGGTAAAATCGATTAACCAATGCTCTGATACCAAATGTGACGACCGCCCATGACCCCTGCATCGAATCTAGAGAAAGTGCGCTGTAAAGTGTGCCAAGCGACCATGGACGATTGTCATGGTAAATTAAACAACAGAATCTATCGTATTACTCACAGCGCATGGACAAAATACAATAGAACATATGTATAGTGAAGCTTTACAAAACAAAATGCCATCATATAAAACTCCATAATAGTTGAATACAAACATCCAAATAGCAAAACATCAAGCCTCACTACATATCTCTCAGAGAATACAAAACAGCGGAATATCCAGTACATATAAGAAGATAATATGCAACCCTCTAGCTCGTCTTCGATATCAGCATCGTGAGAAGAGAACAGCACCTGTCACCTGCTACCTAGTCTGCCGTCCCAAAATGGACGAACAGCCCAAGGCAATAAGAATTAAAACATAAAGCCTTGAGTCAGACAACAGTCTTAGTGAGCAGTAAATTAACTAACAACATACCAAAAGAGCATAAAGGAAAAGGAATAGGAATACAACCCTCCCACTCCACCTCTTTCTACATTGATAGCCCCCAGACACACACTAAACAGAAGCAACATAGCAGAGCATACAATTTAAAATAAAGTAATAATCATTCGAGTCAAGGGCGATGCTTTCCAAGTACCAAGGCCTAAATCAGATAAGCACCCAGAAAATACCGCTCTCGAGTCCGAATGACGATACAACCAAACATCCATGACTCTGGCTATCACTGTTATCATTGCTTCGATATCACCGTTAATTGAATGACCGGCACATTCTTTCAGCCATCCGTCAAGGGCTAATGGAAACCCCGGTTCTAGACATAACTCCCGCACGTCGTCGCAACCCGTGCCTAGGATTATCGAATCTGCCCAGAGTACTCGACCATCAACAGTTGGCCGTTGGGACTATCGAATCTGCCCAAACGTACTCTTGCTTAGAGCATGCTAGAACCTTCAACAACGATGCTATCCAAGCCTCCTAGTCATCCTCCTCGACGACTATTCTCATATCCATTCATTATCCTCAACTCGAATCATATCACCGAGTTATCAACATGCTTGGAATGATCCCGTCTGGATTAGACCAAGTCTTCATCATATGATTGCCTTGCTTCATCACATCCTCGCAAAGCCTTATCTCAACATCACATCATCAAGTCTATGCATAAGAGCTTCATCATCCCGCTACATATGCCATGAGCAGCTTTTCCCAATTCAAGAGCCTTTCTCTTAGCTTTCGAATCATCTTCGGTCTAAATCAAACCATCAATCATCTAATCCATAACAATCAACCAAATGAAACATTAATCCAAGCAATCAAGCATTCAAATATAATCTAAGTAGACAATTATAACAATAATGGCATTTTCGTAATTAAAGAGTTGAAAGTCTAACATGCATGAAATCATAAGAAATATCTCTACAATCTTGATGAATGAACTTGCATAGGTTAACACTTAGTAAAATGGTTGTCAAATCATTATGAACAATGGATCTACATGGATCTACACTTAGGATGAAGAAAATGCATGGAAATCACTACTTTAACACCAAATCGAGCCAACAACCCGATATACTCCTTTGGATCCGTGTGAGAGATAATCACCACTCACCAAATCACCAAAACAAACCCTAATCAACACGCTTCAGATCTGGACAGCGAGGGATCAAGCTTGATCTATCACGAATCCGCTTCAAACGAAGAAATCTCTCTTGAAAAGATGAAGATCTTCAATCTAAGCTCTTGAATCTTCAATCTTGATCTTCGATTTGGGTGGAAGGAAGCACTAGATTAGAGTGGAGAGAAGAAGTGAAGAAGTGTAGAAGTCGAGCTCTCAAAATGGCAGCACTTCGTCGCTTCAAAATCCGGATCCCAAAAAGTGAGAAAAACCCTTCCTATTTATAGCTGAAATTCCTTTAAGTCGCAGCCTCGGAATTAGGTCGTCCACGACCTACGACCTAAAACCAAGCGACCTAAAGACTTCGACTTAGCAAAGTTACGACCTAGGACTTAGCTGCTTAACACCCTACGACCCAACATATCGCAGATATGAGACCTAACGACCTAAGTCCTTACGCGACCTAATACTCAAGCGCCTCAACAACCCAGCGACCTACCGCATATGCGCATTCACGCGACCTACGACCTAACACACAAGCACCTACCGACCTAACACAGATCGCGACCTAACAATGCCACGACCTAACTATATGCGACCTAACACCATAAGTCTTCATGCGACCTAAAACATCACGACCTAAGACTTAACTAAAAGACAACCTAACACTAAGCCAAAACCCAGCGACCTATTGTACGCGCGACCTAACAACTCACGCGACCTACGACTTAGCAAACTTGCGACCTAGCACACACGCGACCTAACTATCTTAGGTCGTCTACGACCTAACTCAACACAGAACTAACGACCTAACTACGCTAACACTTAGGTCGGTTATTTCTATAGGTCGCTAACTCCTATAGGTCGCACTCCTATAGGTCGCAAACTCCTATAGGTCGCACTCCTATAGGTTGCAAACTCCTATAGGTCGCAAACTGCTTATCCCCTAAGTCGTTAACTCTACTAGGTCGCTACCTCCTATCTCTTAGGTCGTAAAACTCTGACCTAACTATCATAGGTCGCTAACTCGAACTGCCGACCTAACACTTAACTCACCCATACACTTAGGTCGCTCACAACAGTTTCCCCTAGGTCGTTGCCGACCTAACCCCAGAATACTTAGGTCACCTACTACTCTTCCTTAGGTCGCCTAAACCTCTTAAGTCGGTCAACCACACTTCCTTAACTCGGTTAATTCCTTAAGTCGGCAACTCGACCCAAACTCATCACTAAGCCGTCCAGAACTCATAAGTCGGCTACGACTTAGGACTTAACCAAAATTCTTCCCAAAATCTGAAACGACCTAAAATGTTGAAAATTCCAGATTCTAACGAACTTTTCGATCCGTAAAATACGGGTCGTTACATACCTCGTAAGACCACTCCACACATAAATACGATCAATTTTTACCTTACGATAACCAAAACATTTTATATCAAATTCATCTGATATTATAATAGTGTCTATAGAAAAAAACTATAAAATAGCTGAAATGCTTGCATCTCAAGTTTCAGCATATTTGGTATACAACTAAAACTGTATAGGCTCGTAGTGGATATTGGATTCCATATAATGACTGCTCTACTAGGGTACCTGTAACAACCCGATATTTCGTACCCATTTAATTATCGCCTCTTGACGATCTAATCTGGTTGCTAATAAGCTATTGGCATTTTGATCGAATTGAAATTCTCTTCTTATCCGGTTTGAATTCTTTTCAAATTGGATTGAAATTCAATTATAAGATTTTTGTTAAAAGGGATTGTGGGCTTAACAAATCATCTGGGTCCATTCTTTCTTGGTGCCCTATTCACCAAATACAACCCATCCCCATTCCCCTCTTCATTCAATTGCGTTTCAACCCTAATCAAAAACAAAGCGAACGAAATAATGGCGACGATTTCCTCTTTGTTTTCTCGATCAGACTAGGGCTTGGCCTCGTTCGTTCTTTCGATGCTTGCTAGGGCTTTCGTTCTTCTTGCGCTCTGATCTGTGGGCTTTGTATGTCGAAGCACGTGATTGTTTCGATCGATTGTTGGATGTTTCTGATGTTGCCTGGTTCGATCAATTTCGAGATGATCCTTGTTGCTTGCTCCTCGATTAATCGAGTTCGACTTCGTCTTCTCGATCGGAAAAAGGTGAGTGAATCGTCCCTCACTCACATCTAATTCAGCTTAATAATATGCTTGCGTTTGATTTGGTTTCGGTTTTGATAATTTCTCTGATGTCGTTGTTCATGATTTCTCTGATTTTAACAAATTTGAAATTTTTGGACATTCTATACTCTCGGCATTGATTTTGGCATTATCTTGAGTTGAGATTTCTGCTTCATGAATTTTAGAGGGCTTCGGCCTTCACTTGATTGTTTGTGACGTTGAATTGCTCCACTTGCGACCCTGTTCGATTTTCTACTGATTCATGACTCTGGCCAATTTGTTTTGTTCATCCCTGATAGCATTTTCGATCTTGTTCCTGTGCATTATTATGCCTTACACCAGGATTTGTTCGTCTAGTCTTTGAGGCTACTCCCTTGTTCAGTGATTATTCATGTACACTGATATTAATTATGTTGTATTTGCATATTTGTCCCACTGTGTTGCTTGGGGTCGGTCAGTGGTTCAAGTGTTTGAAGGTGCACTTGTTTATTTGATATGTTCGAACTATTGCATTTGGTTCACTCTGTAATTTCGACTTGTCTTGTTACTTTGACCCGTTTCATTTGGAGTCATGTTGTTACCTGCCTTGGTTGGTCTGCATCCATATATGTCTGAGGTTTGGTTTGGTATTTCTTCGAGTCATTATGTATTGTGCAGTGGTTGGAATTTTTGCAGTGTTCATGCTAGGTACCCTTGGTAAAACCACACTTTGACTCACTGTCTATTGTTGCCATAGCTTGATCCACTGTTTTTGACCTGATGCTAAACTTTGACATTGTTTGGCATTGGATTCACTTGTGTACTTTGACTCTGCCCTGTCTGCACTTGTATCCCTTGTGCACTTTGACTCCCTTGTGTTTTTTTTGAACTAGTGCACTTGACCATGTGCCTGTAGTCTTGGTTTTACAGCTTGTCAATTTTGTACTTCTCTAATTTTCGTTGCCTGCACTTATATACTTCATCATTATTTGCCATATTGGCTTCACTGCATCTCCATGTGCCTGTGGTATTGGCAGCGTAGTCGTTGCAGTGTTATCATCTTCACTGATGGCATTTGGTTTGTATTTGAGTTGTCACGGTTGCCTTGAATTGTTGCCATGAGGATCACGTGCATTTTCTATTTAAGTTGCATTATCCAGTTTTGGTTTTGAAGAAGTAATATATTTTGCCTTTTTGCTTCGGCACTGTCTGCAGTGTTGCATACTCATGTCATATGTGTTCTAGTCTTGTTTCTCTTGACGACAAGTGGTCCAGACATTGTTGAGTCCCTGTGTACTAAGTTATTTCACTGGTGCATTTCCTTTTTTGTGGTGCACATTCCTGTTTCACTGTCCTTATGAGTGTGCTACCTTCTCTTCATGGTAAGTTGAGCTGGTATATTTGTCACAGTGCATTCGAACTTGGTTGCATTGGATTTAAATCCACTGTCTTAACTTGTACTTGATTTGTTGTTGGTTCTTTTTGAACCTGTCTCTGTGATGTACTATGACTATCCATTTTATATGTCGCAGTCTTGAGTTTTATGTAATGGTCATGGGTGTCTGCTGCACTATATCGTAGTCGTGCTTGTGCATTTTGACGTTGTCGGGCCACCATGTCAGTGCATTGTTAACCTGGTTAGCCTGTAGTTACATGTTTTCACCTAGTAGTTTGCATTGGATCTGGTATCATTCTTTGAGGCAGTTGCATATCGTTCCACTTCGATCTTAGTTCTGACTTCTAGCTTGTGGACTTTGTCTTGTGATCTTGCTTCATCACTTGGTGTTGTCTACTCGGATAGTGAACAACATGTATCTTATTTCCTCTGTGTTTCAGTTTGCTTACTTGAGCTTGTATGCCGCAAGTTGCCTTGAGTTGAACCCGTGTGCTAATTGGAACTCGGGTTTGACCTTGCGATCATTGTGACTTTCACTGAGCTTTTGTGTATCTCCCGCGATAGTGGCGAGGCAGTACATGCGTGCGTGTACTGCAGCCCTATCAGATTTGACAGTTTTAAATTGATATTTCAATTGTTTAAATTGCTTTGGATTTCTGTTTTGTGGATTAACACTGTTTAGTGTCATATCTGCCGTTATCCGGTTCTCTTATCGAGAAGTTGGGTATACGAGATTTCTGTGACTGTCGTCTATTTGATATTAGATTATTATTGCTTCTGTGTATTAATAACTGAGTTTGAATTAGACTGATCCGGGTATTATTTTCTTTTGAACGTAATACTCGGGTCAGACCGAGTATTTACAGGTCGTAGATTTTTAGCTTTGGGTTGCTGCTAGAGCTATAAAGACTTTTTATATCATCTGAAGTGGTCTTCGTCGTGTTGTAGTAGTCAGTGTGTCTGTTTTAAGATGATAATGTATTCATGTATGTTAGTCGATAATATACGTGTATATATAACTTCTTGAGTCGACAGTTGTAGTTGTATCATTTGTATTGTGTCAAATGTATTGTAACTGATATCAGTTATTATATATATGAGACTTTTCGTTCCATCTGTATTCCGCATTTATGTTATCTGTGTTATTTTTATATCTATTGTCCTATACTATTATAGCCATTGTGTAGTAGCTTTGAGTTTGTATCGGTATGTCGGATTTCCTATAAAGATGAAATGCAATGTTTTATTATCTGACATATCGGTGCTCGCACAAAGCAATTACACGGATGGTCGCTCCTCAACAGCCTTATTCTCCGTGCTAGTTGACAGCACTACTCCGTAGTGTTCTTGGCTAGCGTGGGTATAGAGGTGGGGCGTCACAGCTTGGTATCAGAGCCTGGGGTTTAGGACAATTATAAAACATAACTTAGATGGAACATGTGTTACAACTACTTGTCGATGCTTTATCTCTCATCTTTACATATGACTATTTTTGACTGTTAGGTATGAATTCCTAACGCTTATTCTTGTGTTTTCGGCTTTGAATTGATTTAGCCGATGTTGATTTTGTTTTAATTTGGCAAATTAAAGCCATTTTGACTTTTGGACTTTGTTCCACTTTTGTTCTATGCTATGAGTGTCATTGTGTACCTGTTACACTGTGATGAAAAAATAGCTGGACCAGTTGCAAAATTGAGTAATTTTGATTTCTCATTCACATCTAGTTTGAATCCCAGCGATTTTGAACTTGATATTTTGTGTTTTCCTCATCTTGAATTCCATTCGACTTCGGTCACTTTGTTTTTGAGAAATTGCTAATTTCTTGATTTTTAAGACTCTGATTTTGTTTGCCGTTGGTTTCTTTGATAATGATGATTGATTCATTTTGTACTCGACTGCGGCTATTAATTGTTGGCTTCGACATTGACTTGATTCTTACTTTTGTTGAAGTCATTTATGCATTTCTGCTCATTTTGCTTTGTTTTTCCAGTTGATAATCGATTCTTCTTTTCTAATTAGTTGTTATCACCTTTGTCGATTTTGATAACTTCTATTTCTGGAATTTTTGGGTATTCCTACTTTGATGAATTTGGAATCGAATTCTTTGGATTTTATTCACGTCTTCGAATGTGAAATTTTAGTGAACTGACTTGGTTTCCTAATTTGATCGATTCTTGATCATTTCCCCCATTTGTTGTTATCATTTATTAGCAACTTTGATGACATTTTCTTCGGGATTTTTGTGAACATACTTTCTGATGGATTCAATATCGATTTCTTTGGATTCCATTCACATCTTCGTATGTGAATTCTTGTGATTGATTGTTTCTACAATCATTTTTGTGATTTGTCACTTTAAAAATATAAAGGTTTTCTATACTAGTAGTAAATACTAAAATCCTTTTCTCCAAACGATTTCAAAAACTATTTTACTACAAATCTCTTTTCCTAAATCATTTTCCAATCTATTAGTATATACAAGCCTTTATTTCACTCGTATGAGAAATTGAATTAAACGGCCTAGTAAAACAAGTGGTATGAAACGCTTGCGTTTACTTCGTCGGTTAGCTCTTGGACTTGTTCGATTGAACCCTTTTTGTGACAATTTCCTAGTGAAGATTTACAACTTGTTCATAAATATTTAAGTTAAGCAAGTGGTTATGGGACATGAAGCTAAACTCATATATTTACTAGCTTGGTGTGATTGCCACTTCTTTATGATCATGATGATCATTTTTATGATTTAGACTGGGCCTCATCGGTGTGATTTCGTCTCACACATATCTCTTGGGCTTTGAGGATTGTCTAGACACCATTGTGTGATTTCGTCTCACACATATTGCACGGTTAGACTAGGCCTCATCGGTGTGATTTCATCTCACACATATCTCTTGGGCTTTGAGGATTGTCTGGATACTTTTTGTGTGATTTCGTCTCACATATTTCTTTGTCTGCGGGGAGACTATACCCCGTTTATGTGATGTTTCGCCATCACATATCTAGGGTAGCACCCTACGGTCTTCGGGCCATTCCTGTGTGAAAATTTAATGGATAGCTTCCATGAGATAGCTTCTCGTCATGTGTTTACGCGTAGGTGAGTTTTCATGCTCCCATTCATGTGTTAGGCCTTTTCCCCTTTCTTTTTTATAATTTAGACTAGCGATTGTGCGAAGTCTCTTTGTCTGCGGGGAGACTATACCCCGTTTATGTGATGTTTCGCCATCACATATCTAGGGTAGCACCCTACGGTCTTCGGGCCATTCCTGTGTGATACGCGTAGGTGAGTTTTCATGCTCCCATTCATGTGTTAGGCCTCCCCCCTTATTTATGTGTTTTCTGGATTTCTTGTGATGATTTCTGGAATTTTGTGCTTCACCAATTTTCGTGATTTCTATTGATATGTTTATCAATTTTTGTGCATTGGTGAATTCATGTGTTATTGACTTGTTATGAATACAAGTTTAGGGTATGACATCCCTTTCTATCTTTGAGAAGATTCTTGTGACATTTTTGATGAATGAAAATTCATTTGGTATTATATTTTGATGCCAGTTATTTTGATGAGATTTTGACGTGTTAACTTCGGTAACCGTCAATTTTGAAATGGGTTTACAAGCGGTTCTCCCGCAACACTGATATTGCTAATTTAATCACGTGTTTTCAAAATTCTTTATTTTTTTTAAAAAGTTGTTTTAAAAATATAAATTAAAATTGTTTTCAAAAATTTTACAGTTTACATTTTCAAAAGAACGAGGAAGCGATTTAAACGTTTCAGAAAAATCGAGGACTATGACCCCTTTCTTTTACTGATTTGCTTAATTCCGGACTTGTCCGTTTGAGAATGTGAAATGTTATTTTTAAAACACACAATTCTGCACTTTCAAGAAAACGATAAAGAGATTTAAACGATTTAGCCAAAGTAAGGAGTATGAAACCATACTTTTACTACTTCGGTTAATTCCGGACTCGTTAATTGAATATTTACGACTTCTGATTATCGTTTTTGATAATCGGATGTTTGTGTTTCTGATTATCGTTTTTGATAATCAGATATTTGTGAAATTTGATTATCGTTTGAGATAATTAAATATTTTTCGATTTGATTAATCGAATATTTGTGTTTCTGATTATCGTTTTTGATAATCAGATATTTGTGAAATTTGATTATCGTTTGAGATAATTAAATATTTTTCGATTTGATTAATCGAATGTTTGTGTTTCTGATTATCGTTTTTGATAATCAGATATTTGTGAAATTTGATTATCATTTTTGATAGTTAAACCTATTTGCGATTTGAAAATTCGATTATCGTTTTTGATTATTGAATATTTGCGATTTTGAGATTTGAGCTTCGTCTTTTTCTCTGGCGATTCAGGTGAGTAATTTGATTTACTCACATTCAATTCGTGCAGTACGTGAATTCTGCTCTATTTCCTTTTTCTTTTAAATGCTGGAACTCGATTGATTCTTGCTTTTGATAGTCGTCTGATTTTGATTCCTTGATCCCCACAATTGTTGATTCTTTTGATTTGAATCAGTCGAACCTTTTGATTCTATGTCTGATACTTCCATAATTCCTATACTTCCCTGTTGACCTTTGCTTTGCTTATGCATTCGACATTGTTATGTTCTTATGGTTGTTACCTCTTTCCCACTTATCTCTTAGGATTGCGAGGACGCAATTTCTTTAAGGAGGGGAGTCTGTAACAACCCGACATTTCGTACCCATTTAATTATCGCCTCTTGACGATCTAATCTGGTTGCTAATAAGCTATTGGCATTTTGATCGAATTGAAATTCTCTTCTTATCCGGTTTGAATTCTTTTCAAATTGGATTGAAATTCAATTATAAGATTTTTGTTAAAAGGGATTGTGGGCTTAACAAATCATCTGGGTCCATTCTTTCTTGGTGCCCTATTCACCAAATACAACCCATCCCCATTCCCCTCTTCATTCAATTGCGTTTCAACCCTAATCAAAAACAAAGCGAACGAAATAATGGCGACGATTTCCTCTTCGTTTTCTCGATCAGACTAGGGCTTGGCCTCGTTCGTTCTTTCGATGCTTGCTAGGGCTTTCGTTCTTCTTGCGCTCTGATCTGTGGGCTTTGTATGTCGAAGCACGTGATTGTTTCGATCGATTGTTGGATGTTTCTGATGTTGCCTGGTTCGATCAATTTCGAGATGATCCTTGTTGCTTGCTCCTCGATTAATCAAGTTCGACTTCGCCTTCTCGACCGGAAAAAGGTGAGTGAATCGTCCCTCACTCACATCTAATTCAGCTTAATAATATGCTTGCGTTTGATTTGGTTTCGGTTTTGATAATTTCTCTGATGTCGTTGTTCATGATTTCTCTGATTTTAACAAATTTGAAATTTTTGGACATTCTATACTCTCGGCATTGATTTTGGCATTATCTTGAGTTGAGATTTCTGCTTCATGAATTTTAGAGGGCTTCGGCCTTCACTTGATTGTTTGTGACGTTGAATTGCACCACTTGCGACCCTGTTCGATTTTCTACTGATTAATGACTCTGGCCAATTTGTTTTGTTCATCCCTGATAGCATTTTCGATCTTGTTCCTGTGCATTATTATGCCTTACACCAGGATTTGTTCGTCTAGTCTTTGAGGCTACTCCCTTGTTCAGTGATTATTCATGTACACTGATATTAATTATGTTGTATTTGCATATTTGTCCCACTGTGTTGCTTGGGGTCGGTCAGTGGTTCAAGTGTTTGAAGGTGCACTTGTTTATTTGATATGTTCGAACTGTTGCATTTGGTTCACTCTGTAATTTTGACTTGTCTTGTTATTTTGACCCGTTTCATTTGGAGTCGTGTTGTTACCTGCCTTGGTTGGTCTGCATCCATATATGTCTGAGGTTTGGTTTGGTATTTCTTCGAGTCATTATGTATTGTGCAGTGGTTGGAATTTTTGCAGTGTTCATGCTAGGTACCCTGGCTTAAACCACACTTTGACTCACTGTCTAGTGTTGCCATAGCTTGATCCACTGTTTTTGACCTGATGCTAAACTTTGACATTGTTTGGCATTGGATTCACTTGTGTACTTTGACTCTGCCCTGTCTGCACTTGTATCCCTTGTGCATTTTGACTCCCTTGTGTTTTTTTTGAACTAGTGCACTTGACCATGTGCCTGTAGTCTTGGTTTTACAGCTTGTCAATTTTGTACTTCTCTAATTTTCGTTGCCTGCACTTATATACTTCATCATTATTTGCCATATTGGCTTCACTGCATCTCCATGTGCCTGTGGTACTGGCAGCGTAGTATTTGCAGTGTTATCATCTTCACTGATGGCATTTGGTTTGTATTTGAGTTGTCACGGTTGCCTTAAATTGTTGCCATGAGGATCACGTGCATTTTCTATTTAAGTTGCATTATCCAGTTTTGGTTTTGAAGAAGCAATATATTTTGCCCTTTTGCTTCGGCACTGTCTGCAGTGTTGCATACTCATGTCATATGTGTTCTAGTCTTGTTTCTCTTGACGACAAGTGGTCCAGACATTGTTGAGTCCCTGTGTACTAAGTTATTTCACTGGTGCATTTCCTTTTTTGTGGTGCACATTCCTGTTTCACTGTCCTTATGAGTGTGCTACCTTCTCTTCATGGTAAGTTGAGCTGGTATATTTGTCACAGTGCATTCGAACTTGGTTGCATTGGATTTAAATCCACTGTCTTAATTTGTACTTGATTTGTTGTTGGTTCTTTTTGAACCTGTCTCTATGATGTACTATGACTATCCATTTTATATGTCGCAGTCTTGAGTTTTATGTAATGGTCATGGGTGTCTGCTGCACTATATCGTAGTCGTGCTTGTGCATTTTGACGTTGTCGGGCCACCATGTCAGTGCATTGTTAACCTGGTTAGCTTGTAGTTACATGTTTTCACCTAGTAGTTTGCATTGGATCTGGTATCATTCTTTGAGGCAGTTGCATATCGTTCCACTTCGATCTTAGTTCTGACTTCTAGCTTGTGGACTTTGTCTTGTGATCTTGCTTCATCACTTGGTGTTGTCTACTCGGATAGTGAACAACATGTATCTTATTTCCTCTGTGTTTCAGTTTGCTTACTTGAGCTTGTATGCCGCAAGTTGCCTTGAGTTGAACCCGTGTGCTAATTGGAACTCGGGTTTGACCTTGCGATCATTGTGACTTTCACTGAGCTTTTGTGTATCTCCCGCGATAGTGGCGAGGCAGTACACGCGTGCGTGTACTGCAGCCCTATCAGATTTGACAGTTTTAAATTGATATTTCAATTGTTTAAATTGCTTTGGATTTCTGTTTTGTGGATTAACACTGTTTAGTGTTATATCTGCCGTTATCCGGTTCTCTTATCGAGAAGTTGGGTATACGAGATTTCTGTGACTGTCGTCTATTTGATATTGGATTATTATTGCTTCTGTGTATTAATAATTGAGTTTGAATTAGACTGATCCGGGTATTATTTTCTTTTGAACGTAATACTCGGGTCAGACCGAGTATTTACAGGTCGTAGATTTTTAGCTTTGGGTTGCTGCTAGAGCTATGAAGACTTTTTATATCATCTGAAGTGGTCTTCGTCGTGTTGTAGTAGTCAGTGTGTCTGTTTTAAGATGATAATGTATTCATGTATGTTAGTCGATAATGTACGTGTATATATAACTTCTTGAGTCGACAGTTGTAGTTGTATCATTTGTATTGTGTCAAATGTATTGTAACTGATATCAGTTATTATATATATGAGACTTTTCGTTCCATCTGTATTCCGCATTTATGTTATCTGTGTTATTTTTATATCTATTGTCCTAAACTATTATAGCCACTGTGTAGTAGCTTTGAGTTTGTATCAGTATGTCGGATTTCCTATAAAGATGAAATGCAATGTTTTATTATCTGACATATCGGTGCTCGCACAAAGCAATTACACGGATGGTCGCTCCTCAACAGCCTTATTCTCCGTGCTAGTTGACAGCACTACTCCGTAGTGTTCTTGGCTAGCGTGGGTATAGAGGTGGGGCGTCACAGCTTGGTATCAGAGCCTGGGGTTTAGGACAATTATAAAACATAACTTAGATGGAACATGTGTTACAACTACTTGTCGATGCTTTATCTCTCATCTTTACATATGACTATTTTTGACTGTTAGGTATGAATTCCTAACGCTTATTCTTGTGTTTTCGGCTTTGAATTGATTTAGCCGATGTTGATTTTGTTTTAATTTGGCAAATTAAAGCCATTTTGACTTTTGGACTTTGTTCCACTTTTGTTCTATGCTATGAGTGTCATTGTGTACCTGTTACACTGTGATGAAAAAATAGCTGGACCAGTTGCAAAATTGAGTAATTTTGATTTCTCATTCACATCTAGTTTGAATCCCAGCGATTTTGAACTTGATATTTTGTGTTTTCCTCATCTTGAATTCCATTCGACTTCGGTCACTTTGTTTTTGAGAAATTGCTAATTTCTTGATTTTTAAGACTCTGATTTTGTTTGCCGTTGGTTTCTTTGATAATGATGATTGATTCATTTTGTACTCGACTGCGGCTATTAATTGTTGGCTTCGACATTGACTTGATTCTTACTTTTGTTGAAGTCATTTATGCATTTCTGCTCGTTTTGCTTTGTTTTTCCAATTGATAATCGATTCTTCTTTTCTAATTAGTTGTTATCACCTTTGTCGATTTTGATAACTTCTATTTCTGGAATTTTTGGGTATTCCTACTTTGATGAATTTGGAATCGAATTCTTTGGATTTTATTCACGTCTTCGAATGTGAAATTTTAGTGAACTGACTTGGTTTCCTAATTTGATCGATTCTTGATCATTTCCCCGATTTGTTGTTATCATTTATTAGCAACTTTGATGACATTTTCTTCGGGATTTTTGTGAACATACTTTCTGATGGATTCAGTATCGATTTCTTTGGATTCCATTCACATCTTCGTATGTGAATTCTTGTGATTGATTGTTTCTACAATCATTTTTGTGATTTGTCACTTTAAAAATATAAAGGTTTTCTATACTAGTAGTAAATACTAAAATCCTTTTCTCCAAACGATTTCAAAAACTATTTTACTACAAATCTCTTTTCCTAAATCATTTTCCAATCTATTAGTATATACAAGCCTTTATTTCACTCGTAGGAGAAATTGAATTAAACGGCCTAGTAAAACAAGTGGTATGAAACCCTTGCGTTTACTTCGTCGGTTAGCTCTTGGACTTGTTCGATTGAACCCTTTTTGTGGCAATTTCCTAGTGAAGATTTACAACTTGTTCGTAAATATTTAAGTTAAGCAAGTGGTTATGGGACATGAAGCTAAACTCATATATTTACTAGCTTGGTGTGATTGACACTTCTTTATGATCATGATGATCATTTTTATGATTTAGACTGGGCCTCATCGGTGTGATTTCGTCTCACACATATCTCTTGGGCTTTGAGGATTGTCTAGACACCATTGTGTGATTTCGTCTCACACATATTGCACGGTTAGACTAGGCCTCATCGGTGTGAATTCATCTCACACATATCTCTTGGGCTTTGAGGATTGTCTGGATACTTTTTGTGTGATTTCGTCTCACATATTTCTTTGTCTGCGGGGAGACTATACCCCGTTTATGTGATGTTTCGCCATCACATATCTAGGGTAGCACCCTACGGTCTTTGGGCCATTCCTGTGTGAAAATTTAATGGATAGCTTCCATGAGATAGCTTCTCGTCATGTGTTTACGCGTAGGTGAGTTTTCATGCTCCCATTCATGTGTTAGGCCTTTTCCCCTTTCTTTTTTATAATTTAGACTAGCGATTGTGCGAAGTCTCTTTGTCTGCGGGGAGACTATACCCCGTTTATGTGATGTTTCGCCATCACATATCTAGGGTAGCACCCTACGGTCTTCGGGCCATTCCTGTGTGATACGCGTAGGTGAGTTTTCATGCTCCCATTCATGTGTTAGGCCTCCCCCCTTATTTATGTGTTTTCTGGATTTCTTGTGATGATTTCTGGAATTTTGTGCTTCACCAATTTTCGTGATTTCTATTGATATGTTTATCAATTTTTGTGCATTGGTGAATTCATGTGTTATTGACTTGTTATGAATACAAGTTTAGGGTATGACATCCCTTTCTATCTTTGAGAAGATTCTTGTGACATTTTTGATGAATGAAAATTCATTTGGTATTATATTTTGATGCCAGTTATTTTGATGAGATTTTGACGTGTTAACTTCGGTAACCGTCAATTTTGAAATGGGTTTACAAGCGGTTCTCCCGCAACACTGATATTGCTAATTTAATCACGTGTTTTCAAAATTCTTTATTTTTTTTAAAAAGTTGTTTCAAAAATATAAATTAAAATTATTTTCAAAAATTTTACAGTTTACATTTTCAAAAGAACGAGGAAGCGATTTAAACGTTTCAGAAAAATCGAGGACTATGACCCCTTTCTTTTACTGATTTGCTTAATTCCAGACTTGTCCGTTTGAGAATGTGAAATGTTATTTTTAAAACACACAATTCTGCACTTTCAAGAAAACGATAAAGAGATTTAAACGATTTAGCAAAAGTAAGGAGTATGAAACCATACTTTTACTACTTCGGTTAATTCCGGACTCGTTAATTGAATATTTACGACTTCTAATTATCGTTTTTGATAATCGGATGTTTGTGTTTCTGATTATCGTTTTTGATAATCAGATATTTGTGAAATTTGATTATCGTTTGAGATAATTAAATATTTTTCGATTTGATTAATCGAATATTTGTGTTTCTGATTATCGTTTTTGATAATCAGATATTTGTGAAATTTGATTATCGTTTGAGATAATTAAATATTTTTCGATTTGATTAATCGAATGTTTGTGTTTCTGATTATCGTTTTTGATAATCAGATATTTGTGAAATTTGATTATCATTTTTGATAGTTAAACCTATTTGCGATTTGAAAATTCGATTATCGTTTTTGATGATTGAATATTTGCGATTTTGAGATTTGAGCTTCGTCTTTTTCTCTGGCGATTCAGGTGAGTAATTTGATTTACTCACATTCAATTTGTGCAGTACGTGAATTCTGCTCTATTTCCTTTTTCTTTTAAATGCTGGAACTCGATTGATTCTTGCTTTTGATAGTCGTCTGATTTTGATTCCTTGATCCCCACAATTGTTGATTCTTTTGATTTGAATCAGTCGAACCTTTTGATTCTATGTCTGATACTTCCATAATTCCTATACTTCCCTGTTGACCTTTGCTTTGCTTATGCATTCGACATTGTTATGTTCTTATGGTTGTTACCGCTTTCCCACTTATCTCTTAGGATTGCGAGGACGCAATTTCTTTAAGGAGGGGAGTCTGTAACAACCCGACATTTCGTACCCATTTAATTATCGCCTCTTGACGATCTAATCTGGTTGCTAATAAGCTATTGGCATTTTGATCGAATTGAAATTCTCTTCTTATCTGGTTTGAATTCTTTTCAAATTGGATTGAAATTCAATTATAAGATTTTTGTTAAAAGGGATTGTGGGCTTAACAAATCATCTGGGTCCATTCTTTCTTGGTGCCCTATTCACCAAATACAACCCATCCCCATTCCCCTCTTCATTCAATTGCGTTTCAACCCTAATCAAAAACAAAGCGAACGAAATAATGGCGACGATTTCCTCTTCGTTTTCTCGATCAGACTAGGGCTTGGCCTCGTTCGTTCTTTCGATGCTTGCTAGGGCTTTCGTTCTTCTTGCGCTCTGATCTGTGGGCTTTGTATGTCGAAGCACATGATTGTTTCGATCGATTGTTGGATGTTTCTGATGTTGCCTGGTTCGATCAATTTCGAGATGATCCTTGTTGCTTGCTCCTCGATTAATCGAGTTCGACTTCGCCTTCTCGACCGGAAAAAGGTGAGTGAATCGTCCCTCACTCACATCTAATTCAGCTTAATAATATGCTTGCGTTTGATTTGGTTTTGGTTTTGATAATTTCTCTGATGTCGTTGTTCATGATTTCTCTGATTTTAACAAATTTGAAATTTTTGGACATTCTATACTCTCGGCATTGATTTTGGCATTATCTTGAGTTGAGATTTCTGCTTCATGAATTTTAGACGGCTTCGGCCTTCACTTGATTGTTTGTGACGTTGAATTGCTCCACTTGCGACCCTGTTCGATTTTCTACTGATTCATGACTCTGGCCAATTTGTTTTGTTCATCCCTGATAGCATTTTCGATCTTGTTCCTGTGCATTATTATGCCTTACACCAGGATTTGTTCGTCTAGTCTTTGAGGCTACTCCCTTGTTCAGTGATTATTCATGTACACTGATATTAATTATGTTGTATTTGCATATTTGTCCCACTGTGTTGCTTGGGGTCGGTCAATGGTTCAAGTGTTTGAAGGTGCACTTGTTTATTTGATATGTTCGAACTGTTGCATTTGGTTCACTCTGTAATTTCGACTTGTCTTGTTACTTTGACCCGTTTCATTTGGAGTCGTGTTGTTACCTGCCTTGGTTGGTCTGCATCCATATATGTTTGAGGTTTGGTTTGGTATTTCTTCGAGTCATTATGTATTGTGCAGTGGTTGGAATTTTTGCAGTGTTCATGCTAGGTACCCTGGCTTAAACCACACTTTGACTCACTGTCTATTGTTGCCATAGCTTGATCCACTGTTTTTGACCTGATGCTAAACTTTGACATTGTTTGGCATTGGATTCACTTGTGTACTTTAACTCTGCCCTGTCTGCACTTGTATCCCTTGTGCATTTTGACTCCCTTGTGTTTTTTTTTTTGAACTAGTGCACTTGACCATGTGCCTGTAGTCTTGGTTTTACAGCTTGTCAATTTTGTACTTCTCTAATTTTCGTTGCCTGCACTTATATACTTCATCATTATTTGCCATATTGGCTTCACTGCATCTCCATGTGCCTGTGGTACTGGCAGCGTAGTCGTTGCAGTGTTATCATCTTCACTGATGGCATTTGGTTTGTATTTGAGTTGTCACGGTTGCCTTGAATTGTTGCCATGAGGATCTCGTGCATTTTCTATTTAAGTTGCATTATACAGTTTTGGTTTTGAAGAAGCAATATATTTTGCCTTTTTGCTTCGGCACTGTCTGCAGTGTTGCATACTCATGTCATATGTGTTCTAGTCTTGTTTCTCTTGACGACAAGTGGTCCAGACATTGTTGAGTCCTTGTGTACTAAGTTATTTCACTGGTGCATTTCCTTTTTTGTGGTGCACATTCCTGTTTCACTGTCCTTATGAGTGTGCTACCTTCTCTTCATGGTAAGTTGAGTTGGTATATTTGTCACAGTGCATTCGAACTTGGTTGCATTGGATTTAAATCCACTGTTTTAACTTGTACTTGATTTGTTGTTGGTTCTTTTTGAACCTGTCTCTGTGATGTACTATGACTATCCATTTTATATGTCGCAGTCTTGAGTTTTATGTAATGGTCATGGGTGTCTGCTGCACTATATCGTAGTCGTGCTTGTGCATTTTGACGTTGTCGGGCCACCATGTCAGTGCATTGTTAACCTGGTTAGCCTGTAGTTACATGTTTTCACCTAGTAGTTTGCATTGGATCTGGTATCATTCTTTGAGGCAGTTGCATATCGTTCCACTTCGATCTTAGTTCTGACTTCTAGCTTGTGGACTTTGTCTTGTGATCTTGCTTCATCACTTGGTGTTGTCTACTCGGATAGTGAACAACATGTATCTTATTTCCTCTGTGTTAACGTTAAAATATGAACGATAACACCCGGTGTGTGTAATAAGATCGTGAAAGCACCACCCGTGTGACGGGAACAGAAATTAAGCAGGAAAATAGCAGAAATGCAGTAAATGAACAACAGATTTATAGTGGTTCGGCCCGTAATTGAGCCTACGTCCACTTTATAGTCTCTTATTGCTGATTCGGTTACAATTTGATACAAATCTCTTCAAGAAATAGTACAATTCGATCACAAGAAACAATCTAGACTACTAGCTCAATCTTCGGCGGTGAAACTCGATGAATCCATCTCGGATGTAAGGAATTTCTCTCGAAGCTTGTTGTAGTGTCGTGAATGCTTGAAGGATCCTTGATTACAGAATGAATGAAGAGTTCGACGGAATAACAGCGCTGTAGAAATGATTTGCCAAAAGTCCCCCTCATGTTGGAGGTGATGGGGTATTTATAGGAGTCGGGCTTGAATCTGGAAATCTTTCTAAGTTATAACTCGCAGCCGACTTATAGAAGGTCGTAGGTCTTAGGTCGGCGACGAGATAGGAGTTGTCTTTTAATTATCCCTGAGTACAAGTTGTCTAGCCGCAAGTGATAGATCGGCAGCGACTTATCATACGCTGTAGGTCGGCTACATCTGGTGTGAGCAAGTTTATAACTCAGATGCACTTCATATAGGTTATAGGTCGGTTGCGACTTAAGTTATTAGGTCGTGATGCCTATAGGTCGTCAAGTCCCTTCCCGTTAGTTTTATTAAGTCGGTAGTATTTTGGGTCGGCACATGAATTAGGTCGCCTCACTCCTTCGACCGGCATACTTCTTAAGTCGGTAAGCATCTTAGGTCGGAGACTTCTTTAACTTGGCTCCTGCTAGGTCGAAGACTTCCTTAACTCGGTGCTTTTCTTAAGTCGGAGCCCTTTCTAAGTCGGAGCTTTTCTTAACTCGGCTCCTGCTAAGTCGGCTTTGTAGTTAGGTCGTTAACTTTCTTAAGTCGGCAAGAACCTTAAGTCGGCCAGCATCCTAAGTCGGCATACTTCTTAAGTCGGCAAACATCTTAACTCGGCTCCTGCTAGGTCGTGAGTCGAAAGGGGGTTAACATTTGCCCCTCGAAGTACGTGCCTAATTCGTAGGTCGTGTGCTTCGATTTCCTTAGCTCGCTTCTTGGTAAGTGTGTTAGATCGCGACCGACTTAAGATGAGTCGTAGGTCGGACATGTCGATTCACATTTCACTGTCCCAGATTATAAATAGCTTAAGTCGTCCCTTCTCTTCCTTCACCTGTTCCAACTTCTTGTGCCGCCATTAACAGAGTTCTTCGATTTCAAATACGAATTCAAGTTCACCACCCGGCGATTCACCCTTGCTATCTAATTGCGTAAGCGTTTCCGATCCTTTTCCATTTCATGTTCGCCATTGAACCATGAATTCTAACCTCCGAACCCCAAATCGGTATCATACGTCGTGCTCCACTTTGAATCGTGCTGTGATCAATTTTTGGTCGTCACTAATTGTTGATGTGATTCACGAACACATGACAGTAGGTCGGGTTTATGAAAGATCGGAGATGTGTTGAATTGTTGTTCCAGCGACTTGGTGGTATGAAGGGAACGATGGATCTCACGAAGAGGATAGTGGATTTTACGATGTTGGTATTAACGGGTTATTGGGTTGGTGAATTTCGAGTTGGTTGATTGGTGAAAGGAGGTGAAATTTTTGGTGGAGAGGAGAAATAGCTTGAGACGACTCAAAACATTCATGATCTAATAACCTGTCCTGTTCAACAATTCCTGCGACCTAACTGTCTCAACAGTCCAATTTTTCTTGCGACTTAACTATCCTCCGACATAAGCCTTAGGTCGTGGCCGAGCTAGGACTTAGAAATTCATGCCATTTTGTCTTGAGACCTCTTCCTCCGCATACAGCCCGACTTAACTTATCTCGTAGCTTCTTATATTAGGTCGTGACCGACCTAGAACTTCGAATAATTTCAGCGACTTATTTTTTACAACAAGGCTTTAGGTCGCAGCTGAGTTAGAACTTGGCATATCCGCATTGTCTTGAACTTTGAACTGTCTACACTTCTTTACAGATTATCTCCAATGCTAATGACCTGTTAAATACAATATCTGCAGAAAACTGGGACGAATATACTGCCATTGATTGCCCACATCGAATGACAGATTAGTTGATAAAGAAAAACTGACTTAAATGAACTACGATAACGAGATGCTGTAAACCAACTGACTTAAGTGAAGTATTAGAGTAAATCTAAAACTAGCTAACTGAAGCCAATTTGTTTGCATTAACACTGTACTTAGCAGGTTTTGAAATCTCATAATCAACCAATTATTAACTAGTTTAATTCCAGCTATGTTTGTCTGTTAATTTTATTCATTTTTGCTAGTTCTACACAACACTTCACACTTTTAGGAAACGTGCACCTTCACATTTGAACATGCAGTTGATTATGTAGAATGGCATCTCAACAAGAAGATTCGGAATCAGCTGGAGGAGCTTTTCCAACTGCTGCTCCGTTGAATGATCCTCCAGAAAGGACTCCTACTACACTGAGCCGTAAAGCCTTTCGTCAATTATGCATCCAGTTTGGCATTGCCGAAGCTGACGCTTTGCTTCCTGAAATAAGTGATACTGCTGATAGGCCGCCTCATGGCTTTGTCGCAGTTAACCGCCAAATGCTCTCGAGCGGAGCTGTTCCCCCGTTCAATGACTGCCTTCGAGAGCTTCTTCTCCGACTAACTATCTCTCCTTTCCAATTACACCCTAATGGCTACGCCATCCTACTAGGACTATGCGTGCTTTTTAGGAGAACTCTGGACCGCTTTCCTAGTTTTGGAGAAATTCGCTATTTGTGTACCTTTGCCAAGAATAAAGATCACCCCTCTATCATAGTTGTGAGGAGTGCTAGAAATCGCAAGTTGATCACTGGTCTCCCTGAAAGCGTTCATAGTTTCCTGAGCCCGTTTTTCTATATTCGCTGTCCCCCGGGGTTTTATGCTATTTGGAGGGTAGGAAGTAAGATCACTTGCCTCTGTTTCTTATGTTCTTTCAAACCTACTGAAGTTCGAGTTATCAAGTGCTAACTTTGCCTTCTCTTTTCTCTTTTTTTTTAGCCCTTCCTCTTCCCTCTAAAGATCTTGGTCACAAAGTGATTTTTGAAAGGCTTATGGCGGTGCCGATAGAGGAGAGGAGTATCCAGTTTTTATTAAATGATGATCTTTTGCACCAATTTGGGCTTTTACATCCTTCCAGATCGACTCGAATTCATGAAATTCCTAGTTCCGATGCGGAAATGTTAGTTGCTTCGGGTTCTCAAGCAGAGGCCTCGAATGCCCCAGCTTCTGTAGATGAAATCGCATCAAAAGCACCCGTTGTAGAAGCTGCTTTGGTAAAATGTTCCGCATCCATTGATGTCGTAGGGTTGGTCAACAAGTCGGCACTTACCCCAATTACTGAGGAGGAAGAGAATCCTCGAGTTTCTGAGAAATCCATTGATACAGAGGTTGAAAAAGAGAAGTCTGCTGAACACCTGGGTGATGACACCTTTGATGGCTTGAGCGATATCATGATAACTTCTCAGGAGCTTTTTGTGGATAACAATCCAAAAGCAACTTCTCCCGTTGTCGAGGCGACTTCCACCTTTAAACAAACCCGGACGCCTACTACGCCAGTCGTCTCTGTTTCCACACTAAAGCGTGGTCTGTAGTTTGACGCATGTAGCTTGCACGCCACACACACTTAGGATTTTCCAGCACTTATAAACATCCATCCTCTTTTTCCTGGAAATTTCTAAACTTTATTCCTTTTTTGCTTTCAGGTTCTCCAATGGGACGTACAGGTTCATATTATGACTCATTCAAGTACCGTGGAGGCCGCGGCACCTATGACTTTAGGAAGTACCTTGATACCCCAAAAGAAACAGATGAAGAGAGGGCTCGAAGGAAAGCCCAGGAGAAGCGGGATTATGATCAGTGGCAAAGAAGGAAAGATGCCGAGCGATATGACTCTTCGCATAGGAGTGACTACTCTCATAAGCGGAAGTCTTACGATGATAAGGGAAAAACTCAGATTGCCGATGAACCGAGCAAACGATCTAAACCGATTGACGCGTCTGAAATTTCTGAAAAGACTGACGCTCCCATTCCTTTTGATATTCTGGCTAGCTCTCCTCCTCTGAAGAAATCTGACATTCAGACTATCATTAACAGACCGCAATATCAAGTCAAGGACGGCCCCCCAACACTTCAAAGCCGTTTTCCGAATTGGTGCCTAAAAGGGGTGCACTTTGACTTGGACCTAGTTCTGATTGATAAGTCAGACATGCTTAGCAGTCTTGACGCAGTCAGGCTTAATATCGAGAGGATGTCGCAGTGGCAGAAGCTTGTCGATGAACTCCAAAGGGTTAATCGTGCAAACCTTGAGGCAATGCTGACTATGGAAAATGACAAGGCAGAGTGGGACAAAATTTGCAAACAGCATAATCTCGAGATGACAAATATTGCTGATGGTTATGCAAAACTTGAGACCGAGGTTAAAAAACTTAAGGAAGATCTTGCCTCTTCTTCTGCATCTCATACTCAAAAAGAAGAAGTCTTTCAGAAACAAGTGCGGGATGCACATGCTGCACAGAGAGATGTTGAAATGAAGCTTGCCGCTGAACAGCATATTACTGAGAAATACCGCACAGAAAACACCGATTTGCGGGAAAAAGTCACCTCTCAGAACGTAGAGATTGAGTTACTAAAGTCTCGACTTGCTAAAGTTGAGGCAGAGCGTGATGAGGCTACCGCTGGCCGGGTTGCTGCCGTTGTCGAAAAGGAAGCGGCTGAGCAATCACATGAGGCGACGAAAGCAGACATCAGCTCTACCTTATTCGACTTTTATTTACACAGCGTTCTGGGTCGTGGAAGCCTCTCTTTTCTTGGTCCCGATTATGAAATTACATTGGCTGAAGTGTGGGAAGTCGCAATGGATATGCTTGGCGGGGCCGGCTATAATGAGTTGGAACTTGAGGAGCGCTATCTCAATGATGAGGATCGTGCCGCTCTTGTTAAGGGGAGGGAGAAACTTGCCAAAGTACGAGCTGAAACAACGGGAGAAGAGCCTCCAAAAGAAACAGCTCCTTTAACTGCCCCCGTTCATACTTCCACTTCAGCCGACGTTAATATTATGGATTCCAGCTTTCATTCTTTACATCTAGCTAAAGTTGCCCAAGAAACTGCAACTACTCCTACTGAAGATGAGGCACTGGATGATATTGAAGCCGAGAAGTTTGAGGTGGATCTTGCAAAGCCAACTCCTCCAGGTACTTTTGGCGTCGTCTCGGGTCTAATGAACCAGTCATTTGACTTAGCCGAATTCGATGACCTTCTTACTTGTTACTTAAACTTTGGTGAACCGATGCCTTCTTTATTTTCGGGGGATGTTGATTTTAACTTCTTTTCTTCTACAGCGGAGGCACCAAGCACTACACAAGCTTTCACTCCTTCGGTTGTCGTTCCTCCATCTTCCCAAATTACTCCTCCTTCTGCTTCTCAACCGGGATCACAGGCAGAGAAAATCGAAGCTCTTCAAGGCTTGGATGATCCGGCTGCTTCTCAGGAACAGAAGGCGGAGGATTTGGAAGACGTTGAGAAGACCCCGGAGCGGTCTCTTGATGACGACACGAAGCTTTCAACACTGCTTGCTACTCCGGGGAGCGAGTCTTCTTCAAAGAGGAAGGGGAAGCGTGCTGCAAGGAAGAAGAAGAAGACTTCCACTGAAGAGGAAGCAGTAGTTGATCTGGCCGTACCGCTTTCTCCTTCTGCCTCTACCCGTTCACAACGACTTCAAAAGCTAATCATTAGGCCGGGAAAGAGCTCCAAGGGTGGTGAGAAGAAGGAATAATCAAGCTGGATTTTCTACTTATTATTTTTGCTCTTTGCATGTATTGACCGGGGATTGTGCGGGTACCGGTTCCCGCTTTTGCTTTTTGAGATATCTGCACATGTAAAGAATTTTCATAGTACTAAATAAAACAATTATTTTACTTGTACAAACTCTTGTGTACGTGAGAATGATCTATCTTTTATTTTTAGTGTAGAACAAACGATTCTTCTTACTTGTGCGAACTTTTTGTCTGCGTTTGAGAATGCATTTATTCCACATCTGTTTTCCGTGATATTGCAACGAACTTGTGGCATGTTGCTTTTATTAATATAATTGAATTGTATAGTATTGCCCCCATGCCGTAAGTGCATTGCAATATTCCTAGCCCTTTTTTTTAAGACTAATACTCTTACTTCAGAGGACAATTATTCCGCTTTTAAGGGGAGAATTATTCTGCTCTTAATAGAGTATATCCAGTCTTTAGAAGAATTTTTATTTTCTCTTTCTAAAGAACGCTTCAACTTTCGGGGATAATCACTTTTATTTATTAAGAAGTGAATTTCCCTATGAAGTGAAATGAGCTTTTCTGAAAGAATTTTGTAGCATTTTTCAACTTTTTTAGGAGGAACTTTTCGAGATGAACAAGTTAGTCCTTCCTTTGAGAGTTGAACTATGCTTCTGGACGATGCTTTTTGTTCAAGCATTTTATTTTGGGACATGCCTCCGGAGAGGGCTCCTCTTAAAGAGTTGTGCCTCCGAAGAGGTCTTGTGCCTTTGAAAAGGGCTTGTGCCTCCGAGGAGGGCTTGTGCCTCCGAAGAGGGCTTGCGGTGCCTTGGGAAAGGGCTTTTGCCTCCAAAGAGGTCATGTGCCTCCGAAGAGGGCTTGTGGTGCCTTGGGAAAGGGCTTTTGCCTCCGAAGAGGTCATGTGCCTCCGAAGAGGGCTTGTGGTGCCTTGGGAAAGGGCTTTTGCCTCAGAAGAGGTCATGTGCCTCCGAAGAGGGCTTGTGCCTCCGAAGAGGGCTTTTGAGTGCCTGGGAGTTACTTTCTCATGGTCGGATGGGTTCGCGGGGCAGGCGTAAGTTGCTTGATTGGATGTTTGTTTGTACAAACGACCGCAATCAATTAACAAGATGCCCCTTCGGTGGTCCCCCCGATCTTTTTGGTTGAGGAAAGCACTCCCATTTATTGGTGTGCCTCGTTAGAGGGCTTTGGTTGGTTGGTGTGCCGGGTAGGTTGCGTCTCAGGGGCGAGTGGATCCACGGGACGGACGTAAGCTATCTGATCGGATGCATCACGACCAGTTAGCGAGGGTCCTGTTACTTCCGCTTGGGAAGGTGTCCCTTTAGTGGATCTTCTGGCCTTCCTGTTGAGATGCATACCTCCCATTGTCTGCTCCTTTGTTTGCTTGGCAACTTTCTCTCATCATCTGCCTGTTAGCGATCTCTTATTATCGTTCCCAAGCACATCTTCTTCTTTTCCTCTTATAAGTAAATTGCTTTATCCGAAGGAGTGGACTTCACTGTTGAATGACTCTACGAGACAAACGCAAGTTATCTAGTTGGATGTCTATTCATAGCGACAATCTCGACTAGTGAACGAAGGTTTGTCACAATGGAGTCGCCAACTTTTTATGTGAGGTTTTCCTTGCTTGGGATTTGAGTTTGGAAAAAAATTTTGTGGCTTGGTTTTCGTGTAATAGCTGATTTATGGAAGTCGCTTAGCTTTGTGATGAGCAAGTCTTGTTATAATGTCCTGTAATTTTGAATTGATATTTTAGCGATACATTTAAAGTATTTACATATCAAAATAAAACAGGCATTATGAAATAGTAAAGAACACAAGATTTATAGTGGTTCGGCCAAGAATCGGGCCTACGTCCACTTTATAGCTTTCATTCATTTACACTGATTTACAATGTTTCACAATACAACTGATACATTCATCATCATTTTACAATTTTGAGCAGAGCTCTTTTCAAGTAAAATAAGGGCGCAAATGGTTGCTGTTCCAGGCCCTTGGAATTGGATCTCCTTCAACAGTTATGAGTTTGAAAGTGCCATCAAGAAGTTTAGTGCCTATAACATATGGCCCTTCCCAGTTTGGCCCAAACACACCAGTTGCTGTCATGATCCTTTTCAAAACCAAGTCTCCGATTTCAAAGCTGCGTTGGCGAACTTTGGAATTGAAATGCCTGGCTATTCTCTACTGATGAGCTGAAACTCTGAGCCTAGCTTCCTCTCTTTTCTCATCAAGAAAATCAAGCGCTTCAAGTTGCAGTTTTTCATTTTCGGTTTTATTGAAATGAACTCTTCTATGTGAAGGAACCTCTACTTCTACTGGAATCATTGCCTCAGATCCGTATGCCAGTGAAAATGGAGTGTGCCCAGTCGCAGTTTTGTGAGTAGTTCTGTACGCCCATAGTGCTAATGGAAGCTTATCAACCCAACCACCTTTTGCTTTTTCAAGTTGCTTTTTGATAGTTGACTTGATGATCTTGTTAACTGCTTCCACTTGCCCATTTGCCTGCGGATGAGCCACTGCTGAGAAGCTTTTTCGAATTCTGAACCGTTTGCAAAAATCCTGGAATTCTTCACTTTCAAATTGAGTGCCATTGTTGGTGATTATCTTCTGTGGCACACCATATCTGCAAATGATATTCTTCGTTACAAAATTTATCATCTTTTTAGAAGTGATGGTGGCCAAGGGTTCAGCTTCAGCCCACTTGGTGAAATAATCAACGGCAACAATAGCATATTTAATCCCTGATTTGGCGATCGGTAATGGTCCAATTAGGTCTATCCCCCAGATGGCAAATGGCCATGGACTGACCATTTGTGTGAGTTCAGTGGAGGGTGCTCTTGGGATTTTTGCAAATCGTTGGCATTTGTCACATTTCCTGGAAAAAGTTGCAGCATCTCGATTGATATCCGGCCAGAAGTATCCATATCGGAGAATTTTCTTTGCAAGTGTTTGACCACCTGAATGGTCTCCACATTCTCCTCCGTGCACCTCTGTTAAGATGGTCTTGGCTTCTTCCTTAGTTACACATCGGAGTAGTGGGGTTGAAAATCCCCGCCTGTATAATCGGCCATCTTGAATTATATACCTCGATGCTTTTATTAATAATTTTCGACGTTCCTTAGAACTCTCTGGCAGGGAACCACTGAGTAAGTATTCTTTGATTGGAGTCATCCATGATTCATGCTCTTGAGACGTAGTCATAATCCAATCAACATCCATTTCATCAATGCTAGGAGCTGACAGAACTTCTACAGGAACTAATCCTAGTAATTGAGCTTCTCCGGAACTTGAGTACTTTGCTAAAGAATCCGCCTTCATATTTTCCTCTCGGGGTATGTGGCTTATTGAGTAGTGATCTAAATCATTGAGGAGTTCGGAAGTTTTTGTCAAATATGCAGGCAAATTCCCTCCTTTGGCTTGAAATTCCTTCTTCACCTGGCAGACAATAAGCTGAGAATCACTGAAAATCTGTATCACTTTGATATTCAATTCCTTGGCGATTTTCAATCCGGCAATAAGGGCTTCATATTCTGCTTCATTGTTTGTCGAAGGAAATTCCAGTCTTAATGCATAACATAGTGATCGTCCTTCGGGAGTTTCGAGCACAACTCCTGCCCCAGAACAATAATCATTTCTCGAGCCATCAACATACAACTTCCATTGTATCGGAATGCAGTCAGTGGTTTCTTCCTTACTGTCACCTTTGTCAGTGGATTCTGCAATGAAATCTGCTAAAGCTTGTCCGTTAATTGCTCTTCGGGGATGGTAAGTGATGTCATATTGGCTGAGTTCTATGTTCCACTTCAAGAGACGACCCGAAGTTTCAGGACGATACAGGACTTGCTTCAAAGGCTGATTAGTCAGGACCTTGATAGGATGAGATTGAAAATAGGGTCTCAACTTCCTGGAAGCGATTAGCAGACAATAAGCAAGTTTTTCTATCTTTGAATAATTCATTTCAGCCCCAGCGAACCGTTTGCTGATGTAGTAAACCGGACGTTGTATTTTCATATCTTCTCGTACGAGTGCTGCACTTAAAGCATGGGATGAAATTGCCAAATAGATGAAGAGGTCTTCACCATCACTAGGCTTGGAGAGGACCGGAGGAGTTCTCATATGATGAATCAGTTGATCGAAAGCATTCTGACATTCAGGAGTCCATTCGAAATTTTTCTTTCCTTTCTTTAGAGCATCAAAGAAGGGAATGCATTTGTCTGTGGCCTTGGAAATGAAGCGACTAAGAGCGGCGACCTTTCCATTGAGACTTTGTAGTTCTTTCTTTGTTCTAGGGGCTTTAACTTCTCTTAGAGCTGTGATTTGAGCAGGATTTGCCTCGATGCCCCTAGCGCTTACGATGAAACCCACGAATTTTCCAGACTCTACTCCGAATGAACATTTCAATGGATTGAGCTTCATTCCGTACTTCCGAAGAATTGAGAACATTTCTGCCAGGTGATCCATGTGGTCTACTGCTTTCTTTGACTTTACTAACATATCATCAACATAGACTTCCATCGTTTTGCCAATCTGAGGCTTGAACATAGCGTTGACAAGTCTTTGGTATGTTGCCCCAGCATTCTTTAAACCGAATGGCATGACTTTGTACCAGTAGAGTCCCACATCTGTAATAAAGCTTGTGTCCTCCTGATCTGGTTCATTCATCATAATCTGATTGTATCCAGAATAGGCATCCATAAAAGATAACAACTCATGTCCAGCCGTCCCATCTACTAGTTGATCGATTCTAGGCAACGGGAAGCAGTCTTTGGGGCAAGCTTTGTTCAGATCTGAGAAATCAATGCATACTCTCCACTTTCCATTTGCCTTCTTAACCAGTACTGGATTTGAAACCCAATTTGGATAAGTGGATTCTTTGATGAAATTATTCTCTAGGAGACGATCTACCTCTTCTTTTAAAGCTGCTGACCTTTCTGGACCTTGAGTTCTTCTTTTCTGTTTTACTGGTGTGAATTTCGGATCGACATTCAGGGTGTGAACAGCAATTGTTGGAGAGATTCCGCACATATCAGCATGACACCAAGCGAACACATCTAGATTGGCTTTCAAGAATGATATCAGTGTATTTTGAACTGTTATACTTAGCTGTGAACCCACATTGAGTACTTTATTTGGGTCTTTCGGGTCTACAGATACTGGTACCGTTACCTCCACGGGTACCACTCTATTCTCCCCTGTACTGGCTTTCCTGGGATCCATTTCTTTTCTTGCATTGCTGTGTTCACCAGTACAGGGGCCGCTCCGTAGTTGCTACAGGGTCGGTTCCTTGATGCGGAGCGGAGCTGCCGCATCTTTCCCCATTTCTTTTCTCCTGGCCTCTCGGAGTTCTACAAGATAACATTCTCGTCCTGCGTTTTGATCTCCTTTAATAACAGCAATCCCATTATCAGTAGGAAATTTCATTGTTAAGCACCAAGGAGCGAGGACGGCCCTGAAAGCAGCAAGAGTAGGCCGGCCCAAGAAAGCGTTATAGGCGGAGAATCCATCCACAATTACAAAAGTTTGCTTCCAAACCAATTTCTTGTGCCCTTCGCCCATTTCAACAAACAAGTCCACTGTTCCAATCGGCTGTTTCAGCTCTCCTGTAAATCCGGCAATCTTGTGTGAAGAAGCATGTACATCAGTCATCGGAATTTTCATTTGGTCAAATGTCCTTTTAAAGAGGATGTTGCATGAGGCACCACTATCAACTAACACTCTTCTGACAATAGCCGGCCCAATACCAATAGAGACAACCAAAGGGTCCTCAGTAGGAGCTTCCACATTAACAGAATCCCTGGCTCTGAACATAATATCATTATGAAAAGTCTTTTGCTGCTTTAGAGGTGAAGCATCTTCCAGGATTAAGACACTTTCTTCGGTTGGTGCATACTTCAAAGCTTTTGCATACCTTTCCATTTCACCCCAACTTCTGCCAGCCGGGTGAGGTCCCCCTGTGATCACATTAATAACAGGTCTTTCCTTTCCAGCAGGCCTTTCTCTTGAATTAGATGAATTAGTTGGAGGTAACTGCCCTTGGTTGGACGAAGATGGGTCCTTTCTATTCCTCTTGACGTATTGCTGCAACTTATTCTCTCTTAGCAATTCTTCAATCAGACTTTTCAAATGGCGGCACTCATTGGTATCATGCCTTGGTTGGTTGTGAAACTTGCAAAATCTTCCGCTTTGAACAGCATTCTTCCCAACTTTCATGGCCGGTGGTTTTGGAAATTCAACAGCATCCTTAGTGGCGATGAAGATATTTTCCGGGGTATCGGTCAGAGGAGTAAAGTCTGATGGTTTAAGGAAGCGGGGCTTTTTGAAGTCTTTTTGCCTTTTCCCACCATTACTTTCCCTTTTCTGATCTGCCGGTTCTTTCTTGCTTTGAGTAGTAGCATTATTTTCCGCCACCGTTGTCACAACTTTAGCTGGTGCGGAAAGATTCTCTAAGCGTATAAATTCGTCAGCCTTTTTGTAGAATTTCTCGAGCGAATTTGGTTCCTTCATTTTCAGCCATTTTCCAAATTCGCTCGATTTGTCAATAGCACGCATCAAATAGGTCAAGATCATTCGTGGCTCTGCATTATCGACTTCTGCCAGAGCTAAGTTGAAGCGGTTCAAGAATGACTTAATAGGCTCTCCCGGATTCTGTTCAAGACTGGACAGCGACATTATATCTTTTGCCTTTGAAGCGTATAGCCTGAATTGCTCTTTGAATTTTCGGGTGAGATCGGAAAACTGATCTACAGATCGGACTGGAAGCTTGGTAAACCAGAGAAGCGCCACTCCTTCTAAATAAACTGGGAAATATCGGCACTTTATCTCGTCGGTCGCCCTTGCGCCGGTCATATGCCAGTCGTATTTATACAAGAACTGATTTGGATCACTTGTCCGCCGATAAGCAGGAATAGTGGGGGGAACAAACTTTCTAGGAAATTCAGCTTTCAGAATCTTCTTGGTAAACGGAGTTCTACTTGGTGCGAATCCCCATTCGCTTTCGTCTTCATCTCTTTGCATGCTCTCTTTCATTATTTGCTTGATCATACCAGAGAGATATTCCTCATTGTTCAGAGATTTCGCAGAGTAGACCTCAGCCATCTTTTCGGGAGTTTGTCCAGGTAAATGCTCATGAAGAACTGGTGACGGCCTAGATCCTTCGGCCTGGAGGGGTGCCCCTTCGGCAGCACCTGATCCCCCGTGAGGAATATTTCTTCCCTCGGAATTGGGAGCAGCATTAGCAAAGTTTCCCTCATTATTTACTGGTCTTTGACTCGTACCAAATAGAGCATTCAGCCTTTCCATCATCAGGTTATTCTAAGTTTCAATCTGCTGGTACAGTCCGGATACAGCAGCATCTAACTCCTGTCGCGTAACACCGACGCTTGGAGCTGCCTGATTTGGAGAGAGAGAAGTGGCAGTATTGTCACGGTCATCGTCAGTTCTGACAGACTTTCGTTTCCTTCCAGGAGCCATTATGTCTGATAAACTTCTGGTTTTGTGGGAAATTCTTTCAGCAAACTTCTGAGAAGCAATGGTGAGTGGTAGCCTGAGTTGGGTTCTCAGTGAAAGCACCAAAATGTTAACGTTAAAATATGAACGATAACACCCGGTGTGTGTAATAAGATCGTGAAAGCACCACCCGTGTGACGGGAACAGAAATTAAGCAGGAAAATAGCAGAAATGCAGTAAACGAACAACATATTTATAGTGGTTCGGCCCGTAATTGAGCCTACGTCCACTTTATAGTCTCTTATTGCTGATTCGGTTACAATTTGATACAAATCTCTTCAAGAAACAGTACAATTCGATCACAAGAAACAATCTAGACTACTAGCTCAATCTTCGGCGGTGAAACTCGATGAATCCATCTCGGATGTAAGGAATTTCTCTCGAAGCTTGTTGTAGTGTCGTGAATGCTTGAAGGATCCTTGATTACTGAATGAATGAATAGTTCGACGGAATAACAGCGCTGTAGAAATGATTTGCCAAAAGTCCCCCTCATGTTGGAGGTGATGGGGTATTTATAGGAGTCGGGCTTGAATCTGGAAATCTTTCTAAGTTATAACTCGCAGCCGACTTATAGAAGGTCGTAGGTCTTAGGTCGGCGACGAGATAGGAGTTGTCTTTTAATTATCCCTGAGTACAAGTTGTCTAGCCGCAAGTGATAGATCGGCAGCGACTTATCATACGCTGTAGGTCGGCTACATCTGGTGTGAGCAAGTTTATAACTCAGATGCACTTCATATAGGTTATAGGTCGGTTGCGACTTAAGTTATTAGGTCGTGATGCCTATAGGTCGTCAAGTCCCTTCCCGTTAGTTTTATTAAGTCGGTAGTATTTTGGGTCGGCACATGAATTAGGTCGCCTCACTCCTTCGACCGGCATACTTCTTAAGTCGGTAAGCATCTTAGGTCGGAGACTTCTTTAACTCAGCTCCTGCTAGGTCGGAGACTTCCTTAACTCGGTGCTTTTCTTAAGTCGGAGCCCTTTCTAAGTCGGAGCTTTTCTTAACTCGGCTCCTGCTAAGTCGGCTTTGTAGTTAGGTCGTTAACTTTCTTAAGTCGGCAAGCACCTTAAGTCGGCCAGCATCCTAAGTCGGCATATTTCTTAAGTCGGCAAACATCTTAACTCGGCTCCTGCTAGGTCGTGAGTCGAAAGGGGGTTAACACTCTGTGTTTCAGTTTGCTTACTTGAGCTTGTATGCCGCAAGTTGCCTAGAGTTGAACCCGTGTGCTAATTGGAACTCGGGTTTGACCTTGCGATCATTGTGACTTTCACTGAGCTTTTGTGTATCTCCCGCGATAGTGGCGAGGCAGTACACACGTGCGTGTACTGCAGCCCTATCAGATTTGATAGTTTTAAATTGATATTTCAATTGTTTAAATTGCTTTGGATTTCTGTTTTGTGGATTAACACTGTTTAGTGTTATATCTGCCGTTATCCGGTTCTCTTATCGAGAAGTTGGGTATACGAGATTTCTGTGACTGTCGTCTATTTGATATTGGATTATTATTGCTTCTGTGTATTAATAACTGAGTTTGAATTAGACTGATCCGGGTATTATTTTCTTTTGAACGTAATACTCCGGTCAGACCGAGTATTTACAGGTCGTAGTTTTTAGCTTTGGGTTGCTGCTAGAGCTATGAAGACTTTTTATATCATCTGAAGTGGTCTTCGTCGTGTTGTAGTAGTCAGTGTGTCTGTTTTAAGATGATAATATATTCATGTATGTTAGTCGATAATGTACGTGTATATATAACTTCTTGAGTCGACAGTTGTAGTTGTATCATTTGTATTGTGTCAAATGTATTGTAACTGATATCAGTTATTATATATATGAGACTTTTCGTTCCATCTGTATTCTGCATTTATGTTATCTGTGTTATTTTTATATCTATTGTCCTAAACTATTATAGCCACTGTGTAGTAGCTTTGAGTTTGTATCGGTATGTCGGATTTCCTACAAAGATGAAATGCAATGTTTTATTATCTGGCATATCGGTGCTCGCACAAAGCAATTACACGGATGGTCGCTCCTCAACAGCCTTATTCTCCGTGCTAGTTGACAGCACTACTCCGTAGTGTTCTTGGCAAGCGTGGGTATAGAGGTGGGGCGTCACAGCTTGGTATTAGAGCCTGGGGTTTAGGACAATTATAAAACATAACTTAGATGGAACATGTGTTACAACTACTTGTCGATGCTCTGTTGGTTGTTACCTTTTATCCATTTATTCCTTATGATTGCGAGGACACAATTTCTTTAAGGAGGGCAGTCTGCAACAACCCGCAAATTCGTAAATTTTAATTATCGACAAAATGACGATTTAATCTAGTTGACAATTGATATTGAGTTTTGAATCGTATTTAAAATTCTTTAATAAAATTGTTAATCGTTGTTTAGGATTTTAAATCAAATTTGAAAGCCTTTTTAGTATTGGCAAAATTCTCTTTAAATCCTCTATTATATAAATTGATTAAGAATTGGTTAAAAATTATTGCCGTGAGAAATTTCTAAAGCTCTAAAACCCGTTTCCCCTCTCACATTTTATCCTGCAAACCCTAAAGGAATAAGCAATCGAACGAGAGATTAAAAATGGCGGCCTCGAAAGCTAGGGCTTCAAACTTTAGGGCTGCTCGTCAATTCTTTCGCTCGTTCTTCAATTGGGTAGCTGGGGCTTTGGAAAAATCGAACATGCCGACTTCAATCAGATTGATCGAAAGCTCCGGCGACCGTCGTGTCCTTCTCTTCGACAGAGGTGAGTAATTTCTCACATCTAATTCAAACTGCTTAGTAGCTATCTTGATGTCGATCGTGGTGTTCGATTTTCGTGACTTGTTCACCTTTTTACTCCGAACCCTTTATTTTCGTCACATGTTTTATGGCTTCGATCATATCGATTGTTGGCTGCTTGTAAATAGGTGAGTGACTTTTCACTCACCTCTGTAATTCATTCCTAGTTTAGTGCTTCGGCCGCTTGTTTTTCGTTGATGATTTTGACTTGATCTGGAACACGGCTTGACAATGTTGATTTTCCGTTCTGTGTTCTGACTTGTTCATTGCAGTTTTGAGTTTGACTAGACTTCGGCTATGTCTGTTCATCCCTGTAACTACCTCTGTTTCATTTTTGTGCTTTGTCAACTGCAGACTTTAATCCCATATTGTCTGTGCATATATTTGTGAATTCTTGGCTTTGTACTGCTTCTTATTTGCTTGGTCATGTTATTGATTCCTTAGTAATCTCGGCATTGACTTTGTAGTCTGCTCTATCTTGAAAATTTCTGTTAATCTTTTTCAGTTTGATTTTTAAGAAGAAATATACAGTCTTCGAGCTGCACTTGGTTTTGCTTCATGATGCACTGTTACTTAATCCTTATAGTATTTGTGTAATTCCATGACTGTTCTTCGTTCCACTGTGCACTGCTTGACTCGAAATCTAGTTGCCTCCTTGTGATGATATTTTATGTAGTCTGGTCTGGGATTCTTGGCTACAAGTTTGCTTTGACATGTCTTGGTTCAGATTCATGAGTCTGGGTTTATACTCCATTGTTCCTTTGCATATTTGAAATGAGATGCATCATGGTTTCTCTGACCAGTCTTGAACACTTTGCATTTTGTATACTTCATATGCATACTGTTGATCTTTTGTAGCATTGAGTTGAGCCATGATTGCGGTGACTTGACCTTTGCATTTTGTTGTCCATTTTGCTCGGCATTGATTTGATTACGAATATCATTTGTTGCCTTTATGAACCACACATATATTTGATTTCGCAGATGCTTCTTTCTGGAATTAAATGATACGATTCCAGTTTATTCCCTTTTCTGATTCTAACATTTCCATTTTTCAATTGGTTGCCAATGTATATGTATAATCCATATACATATATATTTGTTGCACCCATGATTTCTGAATTTAAACTGTTAAGAACAAATGCTACAACTTCTTGTCTCTGTTGCTTGATTATTGTGACTGTTGCATTGCTCCAATGTATTCATGTAGTCTGATCTGATTTCTGAATTTTGAAACTGTATGATTCATTGCATTGCCTCTGGCCTAATCTCTGACTTGATGTACTTGAATTGTATATTCACGTTGGAGTTGTTCGTTGTAGCTTGACCATTTACAAACTGCACTTGCGCTTGATCATGGTTGCAGTTTTCATTTATTCTTCAACATACCATGTTGTCCCGACCTTTGCATATCTTCTCTGAATTGTTGAGCCTGGACACATATTGTTCATGTGTACATATTTCGTATTCTCTTAGTTGAAGCTTTATGCTGCTGCACTGCCTTGTTCTCGAATCTGATACATTGCATTGATGCCTTGTATCATTTGCATTTTGTCATCTTGCTTCACCGATGACCTTATTTTCTAATGAGGTTGATCTGCGTCTTTTCTGTTGAGTGTTGTAGTGCCATATCTTTGGTGCTCTCGCCTTTAGTTTGCTATTTCCATGTGCCTTGCTTTGCGACATGTTGAACTTGTTTCACTTGTTGTCTCTTTCACTGGATACACTATTTCATTTTAGTGATGCAGCCTTGCCCTTAAATACAAGTGGTGGCTGCATTTTCGTAGCAGTTTTACCCTTGTCCCTTGTGGTGACTTTATATTCTGTTGTGGCGAGGCGGTGCACGCGTGCGTGCACTGTAGCCACACTGAATTGACAGATTTTAATCGATATTTCTTTTGTTCTTGATTCATCGACTTGTTGCGTAATTCGTAGGCTGTATTGGCGAGGCAGTACACGTTAGCGAGTACTGCAGCCAATTAGCATTGATGTTTTTAAATTGACATTTCAATTGTTTAAACTGCTTTGGATTTCTGTTTTGTGGATTAACACTGTTTAGTGTTATATCTGCCGTTATCCGGTTCTCTTATCGAGAAGTTGGGTATACGAGATTTCTGTGACTGTCGTCCATTTGATATTTGATTATTATTGCTTCCGTGCATTAATAACTGAGTTTGAATTAGACTGACCCATGTATTATTTTCTTTTGAATGTAATACTCGGGTCAGACCGAGTATTTACAGGTTGTAGATTTTTAGCTTTGGGTTGCTGCTAGAGCTATGAAGACTTTTTATATCATTTGAAGCGGTCTTCGTCTTGTTGTAGTAGTCAGTGTGTCTGTTTTAAGATGATAATGTATTCATGTATATTAGTCGATAATGTACTTGTATATATAACTTCTTGAGTCGACAATTGTAGTTGTATCATTTATATTGTGTCAAATGTATTGTAACTGATATCAGTTATTATATATATGAGACTTTTCATTCCATCTGTATTCCGCATTTATGTTTTCTGTGTTATTTTTATATCTATTGTCCTAAACTATTATAGCCACTGTGTAGTAGCTTTGAGTTTGTATCGGTATGTCGCGTTTCCTCTAAAAATGAAATGCAATGTTTTATTATCTGACATATCGGTGCTCGCACAAAGCAGTTACATAGATGGTCGCTCCTCAACAGCCTTATTCTCCATGCTAGTTGACAGCACTACACCGTAGTGTTCTTGGCTAGCGTGGGTATAGAGGTGGGGCGTCACAGCTTGGTATCAGAGCCTGGGGTTTAGGACAATTATAAAACATAACTTAGATGGAACATGTGTTACAACTACTTGTCGATGCTCTGTTGGTTGTTACCTTTTATCCATTTATTCCTTATGATTGCGAGGACACAATTTCTTTAAGGAGGGGAGTCTGCAACAACCCGCAAATTCGTAAATTTTAATTATCGACAAAATGACGATTTAATCTAGTTGACAATTGATATTGAGTTTTGAATCGTATTTAAAATTCTTTAATAAAATTGTTAATCGTTGTTTGGGATTTTAAATCAAATTTGAAAGCCTTTTTAGTATTGGCAAAATTCTCTTTAAATCCTCTATTATATAAATTGATTAAGAATTGGTTAAAAATTATTGCCGTGAGAAATTTCTAAAGCTCTAAAACCCGTTTCCCCTCTCACATTTTATCGTGCAAACCCTAAAGGAATAAGCAATCGAACGAGAGATTAAAAATGGCAGCCTCGAAAGCTAGGGCTTCAAAATTTAGGGCTGCTCGTCAATTCTTTCGCTCGTTCTTCAATTGGGTAGCTGGGGCTTTGGAAAAATCGAAGATGCCGACTTCAATCAGATCGATCGAAAGCTCCGGCGACCGTCGTGTCCTTCTGTTCGACAGAGGTGAGTAATTTCTCACATCTAATTCAAACTGCTTAGTAGCTATCTTGATGTCGATCGTGGTGTTCGATTTTCGTGACTTGTTCACCTTTTTACTCCGAACCCTTTATTTTCGTCACATGTTTTATGGCTTCGATCATATCGATTGTTGGCTGCTTGTAAATAGGTGAGTGACTTTTCACTCACCTCTGTAATTCATTCCTAGTTTAGTGCTTCGGCCGCTTGTTTTTCGTTGATGATTTTGACTTGATCTGGAACACGGCTTGACAATGTTGATTTTCCGTTCTGTGTTCTGACTTGTTCATTGCAGTTTTGAGTTTGACTAGACTTCGGCTATGTCTGTTCATCCCTGTAACTACCTCTGTTTCATTTTTGTGCTTTGTCAACTGCAGACTTTAATCCCATATTGTCTGTGCATATATTTGTGAATTCTTGGCTTTGTACTGCTTCTTATTTGCTTGGTCATGTTATTGATTCCTTAGTAATCTCGGCATTGACTTTGTAGTCTGCTCTATCTTGAAAATTTCTGTTAATCTTTTTCAATTTGATTTTTAAGAAGAAATATACAGTCTTCGAGCTGCACTTGGTTTTGCTTCATGATGCACTGTTACTTAATCCTTATAGTATTTGTGAAATTCCATGACTGTTCTTCGTTCCACTGTGCACTGCTTGACTCGAAATCTAGTTGCCTCCTTGTGATGATATTTTGTGTAGTCTGGTCTGGGATTCTTGGTTACAAGTTCGCTTTGACATGTCTTGGTTCAGATTCATGAGTCTGGGTTTATACTCCATTGTTCCTTTGCATATTTGAAATGAGATGCATCATGGTTTCTCTGACCAGTCTTGAACACTTTGCATTTTGTATACTTCATATGCATACTGTTGATCTATTGTAGCATTGAGTTGAGCCATGATTGCGGTGACTTGACCTTTGCATTTTGTTGTCCATTTTGCTCGGCATTGATTTGATTACGAATATCATTTGTTGCCTTTATGAACCACACGTATATTTGATTTCACAGATGCTTCTTTCTGGAATTAAATGATACGATTCCAGTTTATTCCCTTTTCTGATTCTAACATTTCCAATTTTCAATTGGTTGCCAATGTATATGTATAATCCATATACATATATATTTGTTGCACCCATGATTTCTGAATTTAAACTGTTATGAACAAATGCTACAACTTCTTGCCTCTATTGCTTGATTATTGTGACTGTTGCATTGCTCCAATGTATTCATGTAGTCTGATCTGATTTCTGAATTTTGAAACTGTATGATTCATTGCATTGCCTCTGGCCTAATCTCTGACTTGATGTACTTGAATTGTATATTCACGTTGGAGTTGTTCGTTGTAGCTTGACCATTTACAAACTGCACTTGCGCTTGATCATGGTTGCAGTTTTCATTTATTCTTCAACATACCATGTTGTCCCGACCTTTGCATATCTTCTCTGAATTGTTGAGCCTGGACACATATTGTTCATGTGTACATATTTCGTATTCTCTTAGTTGAAGCTTTATGCTGCTGCACTGCCTTGTTCTCGAATCTGATACATTGCATTGATGCCTTGTATCATTTTCATTTTGTCATCTTGCTTCACCGATGACCTTATTTTCTAATGAGGCTGATCTGCGTCTTTTCTGTTGAGTGTTGTAGTGCCATATCTTTGGTGCTCTCGCCTTCAGTTTGCTATTTCCCTGTGCCTTGCTTTGCGACATGTTGAACTTGTTTCACTTGTTGTCTCTTTCACTGGATACACTGTTTCATTTTACTGATTCAGCCTTGCCCTTAAATACAAGTGGTGGCTGCATTTTCGTAGCAGTTTTACCCTTGTCCCTTGTGGTGACTTTATATTCTGTTGTGGCGATGCGGTGCACGCGTGCGTGCACTGTAGCCACACTGAATTGACAGATTTTAATCGATATTTCTTTTGTTCTTGATTCATCGACTTGTTGCGTAATTCGTAGGCTGTATTGGCGAGGCAGTACACGTTAGCGAGTACTGCAGCCAATTAGCATTGATGTTTTTAAATTGACATTTCAATTGTTTAAACTGCTTTGGATTTCTGTTTTGTGGATTAACACTGTTTAGTGTTATATCTGCCGTTATCCGGTTCTCTTATCGAGAAGTTGGGTATACGAGATTTCTGTGACTGTCGTCCATTTGATATTTGATTATTATTGCTTCCGTGCATTAATAACTGAGTTTGAATTAGACTGACCCGTGTATTATTTTCTTTTGAAGGTAATACTCGGGTCAGACCGAGTATTTACAGGTTGTAGATTTTTAGCTTTGGGTTGCTGCTAGAGCTATGAAGACTTTTTATATCATTTGAAGCGGTCTTCGTCTTGTTGTAGTAGTCAGTGTGTCTGTTTTAAGATGATAATGTATTCATGTATATTAGTCGATAATGTACTTGTATATATAACTTCTTGAGTCGACAATTGTAGTTGTATCATTTGTATTGTGTCAAATGTATTGTAACTAATATCAGTTATTATATATATGAGACTTTTCATTCCATCTGTATTCCGCATTTATGTTTTCTGTGTTATTTTTATATCTATTGTCCTAAACTATTATAGCCACTGTGTAGTAGCTTTGAGTTTGTATCGGTATGTCGGGTTTCCTCTAAAAATGAAATGCAATGTTTTATTATCTGACATATCGGTGCTCGCACAAAGCAATTACATAGATGGTCGCTCCTCAATAGCCTTATTCTCCATGCTAGTTGACAGCACTACACCGTAGTGTTCTTGGCTAGCATGGGTATAGAGGTGGGGCGTCACAGTACCGCCCATCACAATACACCTCTAGAAAAATGTACCGAGATCGTACCTAATGATCCCTGCCAACACAGGACCAGCCTACCCCTTGTTGCATAGTACTGAATATGTTATCACCCCAGGTGTTCCCACCATGTCGAGTGCTCTCTTTTCCATGCACAACCATATCCATAATTATAATATCCGAGGGTATCTAGAAAAGTGATAACATACTCTACTTGGGTGCGACCCAATTAGCCATGCTGCATTTCCTTGTTTTAGTCATTCCCGGTTGATGAAGCTTAAGGCTACATATTACCTTAGATTTAGCATTCATATACTTGGAATGCTGACACTGCCTTCCAGGCAACGATGCAATGATAGCATTCATCCCAACAAGTTATTCTTGGTCTGAACAAACCGAACCTCCTTCAATATCACCATCTCCATTATCTTCGAGATATCACAATTTGTAACGCACAAATCAGATCGAAGTGGTTTTCAGATAATTAAATCCGATCCAGGTCTCTTCAAAACGATCAACGTAATTGGCCAGATTTGATAGTCGATTATTTAACTATCAAATTATACACATAAGCAGTCACTAGGCCCATATTATAAATCTTTCCAAATATTTATTCCAAATATATTTACAAAGATATATATTCAAATCACCTCCAGTATTCAATACTTAAAAAAATTCCAAATACTTATATCCATAACAAGATATTTTCAAATCATATCTTACTTCAACACTTAGTGAAATATTTCCAAATTCGATTTATAATCCATTACTTAGAAAAATATCTTTACATAAATCCTTTCGTCGCTAAAATAATTCCAAAACCCTTCATTCCAACTCTTAGGAAAATACTATAAGTCTATTTTCTGAAATAATTTCTAATATCAATACGTAGGAAATATTTTATAACTCATCTCCTAAATTTCCGGAATTATTAAAAAATTCTGTTTACAATTTTCAAAACTGATTATACTTATTTAAAATCCCCTCTAACAATATTTAACATCTTTTATGAATTCAGATTCATTTTCGAAGTTCTCGTAACAAAACATTTTTGAAATTTCTCAAGTTTCCAAAATTCTGTTATAAAATTATCTCTTATAAAGTCACATCCATTAAATAAAGCCCGATTTACAAATCTCGAGAGTATTTATAAATAAGTTCAATCAGTTTCCAAAGCTCTATATTATAAAATAAGAAATTTTAAAGAATAGTAATAAAATTTCAAACCGTTTAAGTGATTATTAAAATATCAAACACTTTTAAATAGACAACGATAACGAATTTCCAATTTATAAATAAAACCAATCGATTTACAAGCTTATTTTAAAATTAGAATTAATTTCAATTAAGATTAAATATTTGAATAATCAACTTTCCAAAATATTTCAATACTAAAAAAGTTTTTAAACTACTCAGTTTAATAAATAAATAAAATCTCTTTTTAAAACAGAACTTAACTTCTCGATAAAAAATTATTTTTAAAATTCAATCATAACCATTTTTACATTTATAAATCTGTCTCGATTGATCACAAATCGATTTTCATTACCAATTTCACAACTATTTCCAATTTCCAAAATACGATTCACTATCACTTTCTAAACCAATTTTCATAACTCGATATAAACTCATATTTTGAATTTATATTATCAATTCATCGAGTGATAATCACTTCATTTTATTTATACCATCGTTTATAAATTTTATAAATTCATTTCCAGTTTCACTTGTTAATAAAATAATCTAATTTATAAGATTTCATTTATAAACCCATTCCTTCATAAATCCATACTGCAACATATCCTCCAAATTTTATCCATTTATAATATTTCACTTCATTTATAAATATCGATTATAAATTCATAACTCATTCTTGTTTTATCTATTAATAACATATCCATATTTCAAAAGCCCATTTAATTCAATTTCTATTTAAAATCCCGTTTGGAAATCTCTTTTCAATAAATCCAATTATATTCCAAATCCCTTCAAAAGCTCGATTTCAACTTCTAATTAAAATTAAGAAATATTATTAAAATCCCTTGTTTCAATTTCCTTGTATATAAATATATTTCAAAAATATATTTATTTTTGAAAAGTCCTTACGAAATAGTTATATATATTTCTAAAATCAAATCTTTTATTTAATCCAAACCATTTCTTATTCAATATTTCCATTTCCATATAAATATTTTTATTTCCAAAAATCACCTTTGAATTTCTTTTTAAGATTCAAAAAATTATTTACGGTATTTAAAATACCAAAATTTGGGCCAGTACTACTATAGCATCCAATATATCAAATCACATAGCAATCCATAACAGATTATTCAATCACATCATATATCACTATATATGAAAAAAATCAATATATCTTTTAGGAATACAGTTGGATCCCTCCAAACTGTTTCCCTGCATCCATAGATGTTATATAACATAAAATACCAATTCCGCTTCGAGTCGGAATATCGCGGAAATATAGGGTCATCTGCTATTATGCGGGGCGCATAGTGTCTCATCCGCTCCAATCGGTAGGAATATACCCAACTACTTATACATATATATATATATATATATATTCTACTATATATAATATAACATCCATTTGATAATAATTTATAAATTCATCTAATCAACCAATAATTAATTTTAACACTTTAAAATGAAACCAGTTATCCAAAGTGAGTGAGATTTACTCACCATGATTTTTAGTTGCTGCTTCCGCGTTATGGTTTGTCTAAAATCAAATAGGTGTTTGATTTTAGCGTGAAACCCCAAAATCTTAGATCTTGACAAATTCAGTCCCATGTCCTAGATCTCGCAGATACAAACATCATGCAACTTGTTTCGTCCGACTTCGACATCGTATGGAAAAGTTATGATATTTATAAGATTACACGATTTAAAACAAATTTTTTTTATAAACCTTAGATCTGGGCCGCACATCCTGGGAGATGAAATCCTAGCCGCTGCTCTTCTCTTCCCCTCCCTAGTTCACGTATGCACGAAACCTGTATAGCCGCCGACCTTCCGTCGATTTATGCTCCTCTATTTCGACGTTTAAGCGCAATCAACAACTGCCATTCGAGCGCCCACGCTCCAACGCCCCCATGGCCTCGACGACGACGAGCTCAGCTACTCTAGCGATGAGAAAAATGCCACGAATGGCAGCACGAATGCGGCCAGCTCTGGCCTCCAAACGACGATGATAACGAAAATCCACCATTGGATTTGTAGAACTCACCAAGCTCTTCGATTTCCTAGTTGAAGTCTCGGCCTAAAACTGCGTGGATGGGGAGATAAACGAGGAGGAAGGTTCAAAGATTCTCAGCCATTGAAAGGGATTGTGGTGGCTGTGACCTAATTTGACTTTAGGGTTTGCAAATGAAAGGATAAAGGTCCTTATATAGGCAACGTTTTAAAATACTATTCACCCGAATATTTTCCGACCTCCAAACGAAGCGTGCCACCTGGCTGTAACACCCCAGGCAGCTTGGTATACCCAAAAAGGGCACACTAAAAGATGTGTTGCTTTGTAGGTATAGCTAAAACTTTACAAAGACTAAGATTCACACGTCAAAATAAATAAAACAGCGGAAACATTTAAAATAATAACTTATTTATAAATCAAACTTCATAAAATAAGTCATAACCAAAATATGTCTCAAAATACCAAATACATATGTCTCATGAAAAATACCATCTCAACTACAATATTAGAGTAAAAAATCATCCGTCTCAAATAGTACCAGTACATAAAAATCCAAGTGAAAATTGAAAAGAAGAAGAATACATGAAGAAGAACTCCGCAGTTGAATCTCCAAGAAAGTCTGAAATCTACTGTCCCTGCCTCTGCTGGCCTATGGGGGAAAAAGGAGGAAATAGAGGAGTGGGTCAGACTAAAATTCTGGTGAGTGGAAGTAATTACCAGCATTTTTAAGCAAGATAAAGATAATAGACTTAGCAACAGTTCTAGTATAAAAGGAAATAAAGTAAAAGATAAAGCTGGAATAAAATGCTGCTTGCTTTGATTATTTCGATTGTTTGCACTTGTCTTAGATTACTGCTTTTATTAGGTTGAATTCTTAATCTTACTTTAATTAGACTGAATTCCTAATTCTACCCTTTGATCGGCCTTCTATTTCTATTATGCCACTGTGAGCTAGTCCCCAACGTGGGTCCCATAACAAAAGACACCCACTAAGTGCTTGGAACTCAATAGCGACTTATCTCCCTGCACCGAGGCCACACGCTCGACCACCATTAGGCTCGCGCTATCTGTTGCTCCCTCTTTGGACCTCTTAATTACCCTAAACAGCATAACCGTGCCCAGCCTCACCTCCGTGTGTTGTGAGACCACCAGTTCCTGACTGAAGGTACTGCTGCCGATACGAGTCCTAACAAACAAAATCTAGTTGCGTTCCTTGCCCAATCCCCAGATTTGAGCTTCTAATTATTGACCACTTATCTACCCAAAACCATATAAGGGGAATGCTGCCGGTATGGGTCCTACTCCTTAATTATTGACCACTTATCTACCCTAAACAGCATAAGGGGAATGTTGCCGGTAAGGGTCCTACTTCTTAATTATTGACCACTTATCTACTGTAACAACCCGCATATTTGACGAGTATATATTTGAATATCTTATTTAAATATTTTAATTGTTAGTCGGATCTTAGTCCGAAAAGCTACCTTTTGCATACAGTCAAATTAGGACTCGAGACCCCTCCCATTGAGTTCAAAATAACGTTTGCGATCCTTTTAAGTATAAACTTCGATATGATTTGAGTAAGTGGAATTTTCGTCACTTTTTTTCCGCCTTTGACTTTGGTTGGACTGCACTTTTTTTAGCTCAGCCCAACCCTCTTCCCTTCATAACTTCACTCTTTGCTAAAACATCTAAGCTTCATCAAAAATGTAGGAGGGAATGGGAAATTAAAATTCCAAACTCAAATTCAATTGCAAATCCAACATTCAACTCCAAATTCAAGTAGAAGATATTGGATTCAAGCTTTGGATTGCTTCTCCTTGCTTTCAAGCTTCATCTTCATACATTTTAGTGAAAAGGTGAGATTTTTATCTCACATCTTGCCTATAACTGTCATTGGACTGTTGGGAATGATTCCTTATCACTTGTGGACATGCATTTGCATTTGGTTTGGATTGGATTGGCGAAAAACTCCAATTTTCAGCATTTTTGGGAAATTCCTGCACTTAGGTCATTCTGGGCGTGCTAGGTCGCTCTGCCGTTGAAAAAATCGCGCACCATTTAGGTCGTTTCCGGCCTTCAATCCTCTCTGCAGCTTAGGTCGTTCTCCACCTAGGTCGCTCGTGAGTTAAGCCTTAGGTCGTTTGGCCTTTATAACGTTAGGTCGCTCGCGTGTTAAAACTTTAGGTCGCGTGGCCATCCCACTTAGGTCGCAAGGCCACTAGGTCGTTAGACCTTTAACACTTTAGGTCGCGTGATCCCATCTCCTTTAGGCCGTTAGGTCCTTATACCTTTTGGTCGCATGACCTTGCCTAGGTTGTTAGGTCGCGTGGCCATTCCACTTAGGTCGCATGACCACTTAGGTCGCACGACCTTGTTAGGTCGCTCACCCTTAGCTCGCGTACCTTCTTAGGTCACGCAGCCCTTTAGGTCGCATGACCTTGTCATCCTTAGGTCGCTTGGCCTGCTTCTGTTAGGCCGTTAGACCCATTGCCTATTTAGGTCGCTGGCCTCTAGGTCGCGAGTCTTTTGGTCGCCAGTTTTAGGTCGCGTGGCTTTAGGTCGCGAGTCCATAGGTCGCGAGTCTCTTTTCATTAGGTCGTTGGACCGTATATCCATTAGGTCGCTGGACTTCATATCTCTTAGGTCGCAACTACTAGGTCGCTCGGACTGTGCGACCTTGTTAGGTCGCTCATCACTTTAGGTCGCAATGTTTTGTGCCTGCTTTAACTCCTTAGGTCGTTCGACCAGATTCGTTAGATCGCTTGGCGTGTGCAACCATGTTTGGTCGCTCACCTCATTAGGTCGAAGATTTTCCTAGGTCGTAGGCCGTGGAGTTTAGTCTACACTTCTACTTTGATGGATTTGGAACTGATTTACTTGGATTTTTCTCATATCTTCGAATGTGAAATTTTGTGATGCGATTTGTTTCAACAATTGTTTTGTGACTTGTCAGTTTAAAAATGTGAAAGCTTCAATACTAGTAGTGAACATCAAAGCTCTTTTTTCTCAAACCGTTTTCCAATCTACTAGTATATACAAGCCTTTACTTCACTCGGATGAGAAATCTAATCAAACGGCTTAGTAAAACAAGTGGTATGAAACACTTGCATTTACTTCGTCGGTTAATTCTTGGACTTGTTCGATTGAACCTTTTTGTGACAACTTTCTAGTGAAGATTTACAATTTGTTCGTAAATATTTAAGTTAAGCAAGTGGTTATGGGACATGAAGCTAAACTCATATATTTACTAGCTTAGTGTGATTGACACTTCTTTATGATCATGACGATCATTTTTGTGATTTAGACTAGCGATTGAGCGATGTCTCTTTGTCTGCGAGGGAGACTAGACCGCGCTTGTGCGATGTTTCTACTCACATATATGGGTTAGCACCCCATGGCCTTCGGGCCATTCGTGTGTCAAAGGCCTTCGGGTCATTCGTGTGTTCGAAAAATTTAATGGATAGCTTCCATGAGATAGCTTCTCGTCCGTGTGATCGGACTTCCCCCTTTTTGTGATTTCTGGATTTCGTGTGTTGATTTCTGGAATTTGTTTTGGATTTCGTGTGTTGATTTCTGGAATTTGTGCTTCGCCAATTTTCATGATTTTCATTGATATGTTTTATCAATTTGTGTGCATTGGTGAATTTGTGTGTCATTCCCTTTTTGTGGATTTGGATCTTTGAGAAGATTCTTGTGATATTGATTAATCTCTTGTTGATTATCATTTACATACTTATAGTAGTATGCAATTATGGTTATTACATGTTTATGCCATATCTCTTGTTTTATATCATGTCATCGGATATTTATAGCTAGACTGATCCGTTTATTATTTTCTTATGAAATAATACTCGGGTCAGACCGAGATGTTAAAGGTGCTTCTGCTTGACTTCTCTTCTGGATCTCTCTGACTTTTGGCTAACTACTTAGATTAGTAGTTTTTGGATGTACACATTTGAGATATAGACTCTATGTTGTGTACTTATTCTTTTGTATAGCACGTGTTGCTATTCTTTTGTACTATCGTGGATCTTTCTGACCACTACTCTGATGTACACTTTCATGTGTTATATATATTCATATCTTTTTCCGCCTTTGTGATATGGATGTCTGTGACTGATTTATGTTATGTTTATTTCTATGTTTGTTTCCGAAGATTATATATAGCCACCCTGTGATAACTTTGAGTTTGTGTCGATATGTTGGACTTCCTCTTATGCATGCTATACTATCTGACATATCGGTACTCACACAAAGAAGTTATACGGAGGGTCGCTCCTCAACAGCCTTATTCTCCGTGCTAGTTGACAGCATTACTCCGTAGTGTTCTTGGCTAGCGTGGGTATAAAGGTGGGGCGTCACAGCTTGGTATCAGAGCCAAACTTTGGAACAATGTAGAATAACTTAACAAGGATCATCGTCCTAAGTCCAACTTAGAAGTCGTGCCTTAGGATTTAATTCGAGTCTTCGAACCGATTTATCCTATTTCCTTCTACGAATCCTTGTTTTATCTATCAAGATTTGCTTGATATTTATTTAGAGAATAACTTTTCTTCTTCTCTCTTTCTAAAAGGAGAGAATGTCTAGACCAGGTCGTCCTAGAGCCGGACCATCTACTGTCACTCCCTAGGATGGAGTTTTTATGACTGCTCAACAGCTTCTTGATTTAGTAAAGAATGCTCAGGCAGTCGGTCCTAATCAGGAGCCTACTCATCCTAAGTCTAGATTTGCACGTTTGTGCAATGATTATACTAACTTGGGTGGGAAACCATTCAAGGGTTCTGAAACTATTATCGAAGTCCAGGCTTGGTTAAGAACATGCGATCGAATCTTTTCTCGCATGAATCTTATCGATCTTCACCATGTTCATGTGGCCTCTAGTATGCTCCAAGAAAGAACATTGGATTGGTACGAACTTCTTATTTCTGAAATTAATGAAGCAGATCTCACCTGGGAGCAATTCCGGGAACGCTTCGAATTAAAATTCGTACCAGAAGCAGAGAAAGTGATATTGGCTCGACGTTTCATAGACCTTGTTCAAGGTGAATCCTCTGTGACAGATTATGTCGCATCCTTCGAGTCACTGTCCAAATATGGGGTTGAATACATCAACACCCCATTGAAGAAGAACCAGAGATTCGTCTATGGCTTAAAAAAGAATCTCAAGAAGCCATTACTTCTAAAGTTAGAAGTTCCTTTCGACCAACTCATTGATATCGCTCTTCGTCTTGAAGAGGCTGATAAGGATAGTGATGTTGAAGTGTTGACTTCCAAACCAAACTTCAACAACAAGAAAAGGCCTAACAAGTTCAAAGGTCCATATCCCAACAAAAAGGGTAAGCAAGCAACTCCTGCTGCAAATACTTTTTCCTCTAGTGATGGGAAATGCTACAACTGTGGCGCTAGGGGTCATTTTGCGAACAAGTGTTCAAAGCCCCGTTCTTGTCGCTACTGTAAAAGTCCGGATCATTATATTCATCTATGCCCTAAGCTTCCAAGCAAGAAGGAGGGAAAGTTAAACGTTGCTCAAGCCCCTGGAAACACATCTCGCGGTCAAGGTATGTCTCATTCTGTTCTTGATGGCATTATTATATTTCATGATCAACCTATTAGAGTTCTCTTTGATACGGGAGCATCCCATTCTTTTATATCAAAGGAACTTGTAGACACTTTTTCTTTAAGTGTTGTTGCTTTAATGACTTCTTTAAGAATTGCGAATCCGGTTGGTGGATCTGCAACTCTTAGTCTGCTTTGTAAAGATGTCGAGATTATATTGTGTGATTTTCTTTCCTAGCCGATTTGCATGTTATGCGTTACTTAGGCTTTGGAATGATTTTTGGTATGGATTGGCTTAATCGTTATGAAGCTCATATCCTATGTCCTGAGCGGACTATTTGTCTTCGACATCCACTCTCTGTTAAGCAGATTTCTATTATTCTTAGAGATTCGGATTCCTCTTTGGTTGCATCTTTATATTCTTTAAATCCTCGTGATGATGATAATGATGATGAGGAAGATGTCATTTCTCTTATTCGCGTCGTTCGTGAATTTTCCGACATCTTTGAGCCCGTTTTAGGACTACCACCTAAGTGAGCAATTAAGTTCAAAATTAATCATATACCTGGAGCTCAACCTATTAATCGTCCTCCTTATCGCATGTCCAATAAGGAGAATGAAGAGATGCGCAAACAATTATCCGAGTTGGAGACGAAGCAACTTATTCGCTCTAGTTCCTCGCCTTGGGGAGCTTCAGCTATTTTCGTAAATAAGTCCGATGGAACACTTAGGCTTTGTGTCGATTACCGCAAGCTTAATGATCTAACTATTAAGAATAAATATCCTTTGCCTTGGATTGATGATCTATTCGATCAGCTTAGTGGCGCTAGTGTCTTTTCACAATTGGACTTGGCTACCGGTTTTCATCAGCTTCGTATTGTAGAGGATAACATTCCTTTGACTTCATTCCGTACTCGTTATGGATCTTACGAATGGCTAGTTATGCTATTTGGTTTAACGAATGCTCTGGCTTATTTCGTTGACCTCATGAATCGAGTTTTCAAAGATTTCCTCGATCAGTTTGTTCTCATCTTTATTGATGATATTCTTGTGTATTCTAAAACCGAGGAGGAGCACGAAAAGCATCTTCGTATTGTATTCGAAACTCTTAGGAGCCATCAATTAAAAGAAAATTTTTCTAAATGCCACTTTTGGCAATCTAGTGTAAAATTTCTCGGTCATATTATTTCCGAATCCGGAATATCAGTGGATCCTTCAAAGATTGAAGTGATTCAAAATTGGAAGAGACCGGAGAGCGTGACTGAAATCCGTAGTTTTCTCGGATTGGCAGGTTATTACCGCCGTTTCATAAAAGACTTTTCTAAGATTGTCGTGCCTCTTACTGGCTTAACAAAGAAAGGTGTTAAATACATTTGGTCGGACAAATGTGAATCTTCTTTTCATAAATTAAAAGAACTCCTTTCTGATGCTCCTATTCTTATTATTCCCAAAGGGAATCAAGATTTTGTCGTTTATACCGATGCTAGTCGCGTTGGTTTGGGTGCCGTTCTTATGCAAAAAGAACGTGTTATTGCTTATGCTTCTAGGCAATTGAAGCCGGTTGAGACTAGATATGCCACACATGATTTAGAACTCGCGGCTATCATTTTCGCCCTTCGAATTTGGCGACATTATCTTTTGGGAGAGAAATTTATGCTCTATACTGATCATAAGTCTTTGAAATACTTATTTTCTCAAAAGGAACTTAATTTGCGTCAACAACGTTGGCTCGAGTTACTTGCCTCTTATGATCTTGATATCCTTTATACTCCCGGAAAGGGAAATCGAGTTGTCGATGCACTTAGTCGCAAGCAACAAGCGGTTGTTTCCATGATAGTGTCCGAATGGAATGATCTCGAGGTTTTATCCACTTGCGAAATTCGAGATCGTGTTTCCAATTTATGTTCATCTCTTGTTTTATGTAGCCTTGAGGCTCGTCCTTCTCTTTTGGACCGCATTCTTGAAGCTCAACAGCTAGATCCTAAATTGGCTTTGCTTGGCCAAGATCTTAAGGATAAAACCGATATTGAAGGTTTGAAAGACTTTGATATTGATTTTCGTGGCGGCATTCGAAAATTTGGTAGACTTATCGTACCAAATACTAGAGATCTTCGTAAAGATATTTTAGAAGATTCTCATCGTTCAAAACTTTCCATTCATCCCGGTAGTAGTAAAATGTACGCAGATATGAAGCGACTTTATTACTAGGAGGGAATGAAATCTGATGTTGCTAATTTTGTTAAGTGTTGCATGACTTGCCAACTTGTCAAGCCTGAACATCAAAGGCCTGGTGGGTTATTGCAACCATTGGAAATTCCAATTTGGAAGTGGGATCAAATTTCCATGGATTTTATTGATGGCCTTCCCCGTTCTCGTTCGGATCATAATAGTTTATGGGTGATTGTTGACAGACTTACTAAATCTGCCCATTTTATTCCTGTTCGGTCGAACCGAACCGTTCCCCTTCTGGCCAAACTCTTTATCAAAGAAATCAGTAAACTGGATGGAGTTCCTTCTTCTATTGTTAGTGATCGTGGTCCATTATTTACTAGTGGATTCTGGAAGAGTCTTCAAAAAGCTTTGGGAACGAAGCATAATTTTAGCACCGCTTATCACCCCAGTCCGATGGACAAACTGAGCGTGCGAATCAAACACTTGAAGATCTTCTTCGTGCTTGTGTGCTTGATTTCGGTGGAAGTTGGGAAGATCATATTTCACTTGTTGAGTTTTCCTATAATAACAACTTCCAATCTAGTATTGGTATGGCTCCTTTCGAGGCACTCTACGGAAGACCATGCCGATCTCCTTCTTGTTGGCTTGAGGCCGGTGAGAAGCTGGTTTTAGGACCAGATTTTATTCGTGATTCCACAGAAAAGATTTAACTTATTTGTCATAGGATGAAAGAAGCTCAGAGTAGACAAAAATCCTATGCTGATAATCGAAGAAGGAAGTTAGAATTTTCTGTGGGAGATCTTGTATTTATTTGTGTTTCACCTATGAAAGGTGTTGTACGTTTCAGTCGATCGGGAAAGCTAGCGCCTCGATACATTGGGTCATTTCCCATCACTGAACGTATTGGTTCCATGGCTTATCGCCTTTCATTACCGGCTCAGTTTTCTGCCATGCATGACGTGTTTCACGTTTCTCAATTACGGAAGTGCCTTCGGGATTCCGATTCTATTCTTGAGCCCGGTGTTGTGGAAGAGATTGAAGTTTCGCCTAACTTAACTTATGAGCAGCATCCTATTCGAATTATTGCTTCGGAGGTCAAACACCTTCGAAATAAAGATGTCCCGCTTGTTAAAGTTCAATGGTCCTCAAATCCTAAGGATTGCACTTGGGAAACTAGGGAATTCATCGAGCGTACACATCCGGACTTACTTTCTCATGCTCTTTCAGGTGAATTTCTATTTCAAATTTCTTTTGTGTTAATATGCTTTTATGGTTGTTACTTTTGTTTTCCATTTTATATATTGCGAGGACGCAATTTCTTTAAGGAGGTGAGTCTACAACAACCCGCATATTTGACGAGTATATATTTGAATATCTTATTTAAATATTTTAATCGTTAGTCAGATCTTAGTCCAAAAAGATACTTTTGCATACAGTCAAATTAGGACTCGAGACCCCTCCCATTGAGTTTAAAATAACGTTTGCGATCTTTTTAAGTATAAACTTCGATATGATTGGAGTAAGTGGAATTTTCGTCACTTTTTTTCCGCCTTTGACTTTGGTTGGACTGCACTTTTTTTAGCTCAGCCCAACCCTCTTCCCTTCATAACATCACTCTTTGCTAAAACATCTAAGCTTCATCAAAAATGGAGGAGGGAATGGGAAATTAAAATTCCAAACTCAAATTCAATTGCAAATCCAACATTCAACTCCAAATTCAAGTAGAAGATAATGGATTCAAGGTTTGGATTGCTTCTCCTTACTTTCAAGCTTCATCTTCATACATTTTAGTGAAAATGTGAGATTTTTATCTCACATCTTGCCTATAACTGTCATTGGACTGTTGGGAATGATTCCCTATCACTTGTGGACATGCATTTGCATTTGGTTTGGATTGGATTGGCGAAAAACTCCAATTTTTAGCGTTTTTGGGAAATTCCCGCACTTAGGTCGTTCTGGGCATGCTAGGTCGCTCTGCCATTGAAAAAAATCGCACACCATTTAGGTCGTTTTCGGCCTTAAATCCTCTCTGCAGCTTAGGTCGTTCGCCACCTAGGTCGCTCGCGAGTTAAGCCTTAGGTTGTTTGGCCTTTATAACGTTAGGTCACTCGCGTGTTAAAACTTTAGGTCGCGTGGACATCCGACTTAGGTCGCAAGGCCACTAGGTCGTTAGACCTTTAACACTTTTGGTCGCGTGATCCCATCTCCTTTAGGCCGTTAGGTCCTTATACCTTTTGGTCGCATGACCTTGCCTAGGTCGTTAGGTCGCGTGGCCATTCCACTTAGGTCGCATGACCACTTAGGTCGCACGACCTTGTTAGGTCGCTCACCCTTTGGTCGCGCAGCCCTTTAGGTTGCATAACCTTGTCATCCTTAGGTCGCTTGGCCTGCTTCTGTAAGGCCGTTAGACCCATTGCCTATTTAGGTCGCTGGCCTCTAGGTCGCGAGTCTTTAGGTCGCCGGTTTTAGGTCGCGTGGCTTTAGGTCGTGAGTCCTTAGGTCGCGAGTCTCTTTTCATTAGGTCATTGGACCGTATATCCATTAGGTCGCTGGACTTCATATCTCTTAGGTCGCAACTACTAGGTCGCTCGGCCTGTGCGACCTTGTTAGGTCGCTCATCACTTTAGTTCGCAATGTTTTGGGCCTGCTTTAACTCCTTAGGTCGTTCGACCAGATTCGTTAGATCGCTCGGCGTGTGCAACCATGTTGGGTCGTTCACCTCATTAGGTCGAAGATTTTCCTAGGTCGTAGGCCGTGGAGTTTAGTCTGCACTTCTACTTTGATGGATTTGGAACTGATTTCCTTGGATTTTTCTCACGTCTTCGAATGTGAAATTTTGTGATGCGATTTGTTTCAACAATCGTTTTATGACTAGTCACTTTAAAAATGTGAAGGCTTCAATACTAGTAGTGAACATCAAAGCTCTTTTTTCTCAAACCGTTTTCCAATCTACTAGTATATACAAGCCTTTACTTCACTCAGATGAGAAATCTAATTAAACGGCTTAGTAAAACAAGTGGTATGAAACACTTGCGTTTACTTCGTCGGTTAACTCTTGGACTTGTTCGATTGAACCTTTTTGTGACAACTTTCTAGTGAAGATTTACAGTTTGTCGTAAATATTTAAGTTAAGCAAGTGGTTATGGGACATGAGGCTAAACTCATATATTTACTAGCTTAGTGTGATTGATACTTCTTTATGATCATGACGAACATTTTTGTGATTTAGACTAGCGAATGAGCGATGTCTCTTTGTCTGCGAGGGAGACTAGACCCCGCTTGTGTTATGTTTCTACTTACATATATGGGGTAGCACCCCATGGTCTTCGGGCCGTTCGTGTGTCAAAGGCCTTCGGGTCATTCGTGTGTTCGAAAAATTTAATGGATAGCTTCCATGAGATAGCTTCTCATCCGTGTGATCGGACTTCCCCCTTTTTGTGATTTCTGGATTTCGTGTGTTGATTTTTGGAATTTGTTCTGGATTTCGTGTGTTGATTTCTGGAATTTGTACTTCACCAATTTTCGTGATTTTCATTAATATGTTTTATCAATTTGTGTGCATTGGTGAATTTGTGTGTCATTCCCTTTTATTGGATTTGGATCTTTGAGAAGATTCTTGTGATATTGATTAATCTCTTATTGATTATCATTTACATACTTTGTCATCTGATATTTATAGCTAGACTGATCCGTTTATTATTTTCTTATGAAATAATACTCGGGTCAGACCGAGATGTTACAGGTGCTTCTGCTTGACTTCTCTTCTGGATTTCTCTGACTTTTGGCTAACTACTTAGATTAGTAGTTTTTGGATGTACACATTTGAGATATAGACTCTATGTTGTGTACTTATTCTTTTGTATAGCACGTGTTGCTATTCTTTTGTACTATCGTGGATCTTTCTAACCACTACTCTAATGTACACTTTCATGTGTTATATATATATTCATATCTTTTTCCGCCTTTGTGATATGGATGTCTGTGACTGACTTATGTTATGTTTATTTCTATGTTTGTTTCCGAAGATTATATATAGCCACCGTGTGATAGCTTTGAGTTTGTGTCGGTATGTTGGACTTCCTCTTATGCATGCTATACTATCTGACATATCGGTACTCGCACAAAGAAGTTATACGGAGGGTCGCTCCTCAACAGCCTTATTCTCCGTGCTAGTTGACAGCATTACTCCGTAGTGTTCTTGGCTAGCGTGGGTATAAAGGTGGGGTGTCACATCTACCCTAAACAACGTAAGGGGAATGCGGCCTGTACGGGTCCTACTTCTTAATTATTGACCACTTATCTACCCTAAACAACATAAGGGGAATGCTGCCGGTACGGGTCCTACTTCTATCTTTGCTTATTAACTTAGTATAAGTCTTTTTAAATAAGCCTCTTCTGTTATCTCTGCTACATTTGCTTATTAACTTATTCTAAGTCTTTTAAAATAAGCCTCATTCTATTTTTTCTGCTAAATTATAACCTACGTTATAATTTCTCTTTTATCTTGTCTTTCTAGTTATAATCTACTAGTTATAACTTGCTTGCAAATGTCAAATTTTCCTATTTTAGTCTATATTCTTTTATTACAGTTCTACTTATTTACGTCCAATTTTCTGTAATTTTAGTGTTCTTAAAATTTAGTCCATATTAGCGAATTATCCACCTTTTATTACTTTATTCGCATAAAAGGAATAAAAAGAACTAAAATTTACAAGCTAAAATCTAACATAAAACGGATGTAAATAAGATACAAATAACTGTAAATAACAGTAAATAACTGCAAATAAATGAATAAAATAGCTAAATAAAATAGACTGAAAAGAACATTAAAAATTAATTGTAAACAACTTGTATAAAAGCGGTCTCAAAATTGTAGAAAAACTACAACCATTGAGAACCCTATTATTTTAAACTACTTAAAAATCTAAAATAATTACTTAAACACTCACCTGTGGTCCTTAGCTCTTTTCCTTGGCCTTCTCGAATCCACTTGTAGGTATAAAATATTTTAATTAAAAAGATCTTCTCCTTGGAAAACTATTTCTTTTACGGTCCAGCCTCAGGTAATGAACCCAGATGGAGAAAATTTGAATGAGAAAATAGCTAGGCCTAGGGTCTTATTTATAGTGCCACTTGTGGATCTCATACCGTTGGATTTGGAGATTAAATCTAGTGCAACCACGTGATAGGCTCGATAGGAACCGTCGGAATGAAGCACGGACGCACAGGATCGAACAAAATAGGAAAAACTCGTAATATATGCATCTGGATAGCTTCTCGGCCATAAGAGAAGGTGGGTCGACCCCCAGGTCAACCCATACAAGTGGAAGGTCGACCTAGCCAAGGGGAGGGTCGACCTGCCCTATATTAATTTTTTTTCTTCTGTTTTCTTATTTCTTGCGTATCTTCTTCATATTAACTTGGATTTTGACAATCTATATATGAAAATTGATCAGAAAATCGACACGGACATAATGGTGCAAATCCCATGGTCCAATTCTAAAAATTTCACATACTTATTTTATTATTTAAATAATTCATTAATTAATTGCTATAGCTTAAATTTTGGGTTGTTACATTCTCCCCTCCTTAAGGGATTTCGTCCCTGAAATATTTAAGGATAGAAAAATGAAATAAATGTTTTCATCACAGTTCTACAACCAACTACTCAACCATCATCCATTACATCCATTGTCCTTAAGTTTTTCAAATGCGATTTATGATAAATATGCAATTAGTGTAGTGTTAATGTCCCTAACTAATGCAAAAGATTAGGAGGTCCACTGATTTAGTCGACCTCCTTTTATGTAATCATGTCCGTGCCATGTATCCAAATGAATGAAAATTTCCTAATGATAACTGATAGATCTATATGCATGCTACAATCATCATCCAAATGCAACAATCATATGATAATCATCCATTTATAGCGACCATGGAAAATAAAATAAAATAAAAATGCAAATGCGCACACATCCATATGCATATGCTCTAGTTTCCTAGTTAGGCCTATCCCTAAGAGATAATAGTACCTAGTGTAAGTGTATGCGTCCATTAGCATCCACTAGCAACCACTAGTATCCATCATACATAACATGTTCTAATAACATGTTTACATCAAATCCTACCATCCATAGGTTAGATCCTAAGTTCTACCCTCCCAAAGGATAATAAAGAAAATAACCTATTCAAAACTAATGATGGAAATAGGAAATTCAAAATTTATTATCAAAGAAATGTGGATAAGAGGTACTTATTCTTTCCTAATCAAATCAATCTTTTTCGAAGTCTCTCTAACCATGTTGGGACCAAGTAACAACCTCTCTGTAGACTCTAATCAACACGAAAGCGACTTGCACGGTCTTTCATAAAGAGCTTCGAAAGGTGCCATTCCAATGCTAGTTTGAAAGCTATTATTATAAGCGAACTCTACTAAGGGAAGATGCTCCTCCCAAGTTCCTCCAAACTTAAGAATATACATCCTCAACCATGTGTGTCTTACCACCTTACTAATATCACTTTACTATTCTTCTATAGTCGACACACATGAAGCAACAATCCTAGATTCTCACTAGTGTCCTATACACTTTACAGAAACTTCTATTATTACTTTTAAAAGTAATCACTACTATCTCCTTCATCGCCTTACACTTTTTCCGTCACACCTAGAAAATGATTCCTATCTACTCTACATTTGAAAGTTTGGTTTGGTAATTATCATTCCCTTTCAAAAATTAAATAAATTTTTTTGTCTTTAAAAGTGTTATTTTCAAATTTCCATTAAATTCAAAGGTACTTGGTTACCTAACATTTCATCATTCTAGACTTGAATCTTTGCAGCCTTTTTGAATTTACATTATTCCCCAAACCTAGAAGGGAAAACTTACAAATTCTAAGTTCAAAACTTATTCCTTTTTTTCTTTTAAAGACCTTTACAACTTTCCATAAAAATTTGGATTTTTAAATTTATCTACTACTAAGTTTTTCGCTTCCAAATACTTATTTACTTTTTTACCAAACCATTTTTCTTTAGAATATCTTTAAAATGTTCTTACATGTTTTCAAACATTTTCTTTTCATAGATTTTCAATTTTGCAAAAACTGGAGTAGATAAGAACAATTATTTTATTAAAACTTATTAACTTTCCAATTACTTAATCTTGGAGGAGTACTAACTATAAATTGGGACTTTCTACAAAGGCCCTCTATCATATCTCTCCCAACCAACTCTGTCTCTAATTATTACACTTCTTATTACACCTAATTGTTTTATACCTTATATTGGAACTAATTTCTTAAGAAGCTTTTAACACTAAATCCTTCTATGAATCCTTTAAAAGAGGACTTCATGTTTATGTGAAATTACAAGGAACTTACTTTATATTTTTCGAAATAGGCTATACAAAATATGGTGCTTCCCATACCTTGTATATCTCTTTCACGTATTTTTTATAACTTGCACAAAACATCTTTATTTGTGATTTGGTTTCATAGAAAATTTTACCATTATTCATTTCATTCTAATAAATTAAAGTATGTTCAATCTATATTCTCTTACAATAGACAATTTTTATGAAATTTATTAATTCCCTAATATTTAACTTACACTTTTCTTTTTAGGAAAACTCATTTTCAAAATAGTTTTAATTTATCCATAACTAGAAAAAAATTCCTCGTAATTATTTAAATAATAAGTGTACTTAGAAACCACTTTTTATTATACTTAGAAATTACTTTCAAAATACATTTTTATTTGGGTCAAAACAGATGTTGCGTAAAACACCGTTACTAGAACCCAAAAATACTAGTGTATGGATTTAATTAAAATAAATACTAATAAATCTCGCATACTATGTAAAAACATTTTCTTTGGGAGTCACCTACTATAGCAATAGTGTTATAGTCTATGCTCCCTTATTTTTCATGAAAAAATCTATTACAACAATAAATGATGTAATCTTCCGATACTTAATAAGTTCTATGTTTTTTAAATTTAAAATCTTTGTTTACCTACAAAGAAACTAGTGAACTATATATGCTCTATAATTCGTCAAAAAGAATTTCACTTTTAACAAAATAATATAAAAACCAATTTAAATCTCATACCACTTTTTTTTTCAAAAACCCAATATTTACTTTCTCAAAAATATTGACAATTATATTTTTCAACTTTTCAATTCTAAAAATTTCATTTTATTGGGGTAGACATAAAGTGGATCTCTTCTTACTATCCTAGGAGTACCCTTCCTAAACCTTGGAAATCTCATTTCCTTACTAAAGTCTTTTTTTCCTATTCCTCTTAAATGCTTATATTTATTATAAGGCACTACCGTTAAATCCACTTATTTGAAACAATTATAATTTTGCAATTATCTGCACATGGGCTTTCTTCTTTTTCAACTGAATCTATTGTACATCTCCAATCTTTGCCTACCACTCTTTGGATTTCCATAATCCGAAACTAAATGTACAAAACCATTTCTCAAACTCTTTCTATGTGTTGACCTTCTCTAGATGAATAGCATGCTCTTCCATATTCTTGGAAAACGCCAAAATGTCATCCACGAACTCTACTACGAACTTATTTAGAACATCTTGAAAAAAAACATGGCTCATCAAATCTACAAAATATGTTGGGGCATTGGTTAGCCCAAATGGCATAACCAACCACTCAAAGAATCCGTCAGGTGTCCAAAATGATACCTTATCGATGCTATCATCAGCGACTCCAAGCTAATGAAATCCAGTAGCTAAATCAAGCTGAGAAAAATATCGAAAAGCCAACCAACTGAAAGATCATCTATCTTAGGAAGTGGATAACGGTTCTTCTTCATGAGCTTATTCAACTCTCTATATTCTACGCAAAGTCAAAGGGAACCATCCGCCCTTGCAGCGAAGACGACTGGCGCTCCCCACTCAGATATACTCCTTCTAATGAAGCCTTTCTCTAATAGCTCACCAATTTGCTTACTTTACTCCTTCCTCTCCCTAGGAGCCATATATCTCACGGGAAATGCCATTGGCTTAGCATTTTCATTCAAATAGATCCTGAAGTCGATCTCTCCCTTAGGGGGTAGTCACCTAACCTCCTCAAAGACGTTTGGATCTCCGACGATTGGAACTGAATCTAACTCTTCTGGCGATGAATCGAGGGAATAAAGAAAGCTCAACATGACTGACCCCTGTGGGTCATAAGAGACCTCGAGAGTCCTACCGCTGCATGTCCCTAGTCTAACGACCCTCCTCTCACAGTCCAATATCGCTCCATAAGTGGATAGCCAATCCATCCCCAAAATTATCCCATACTCCGAAAATCCAAATACATAGGCATCACAGTCAAATTCTATGCCTAGGATAAAAAATTTCAAACCCCTGCAAATCATAGATAAATGTGCTGATCCTCCTATAGGGTTTGAAACAACAATGGGGTCTACTACTAAAGAGATGTCTAAGTGTAAACAATCGACTAGAAAGGAAAGAGTGTGAGGCACCAGAATCAAAATGAGTCCGAATAGGAAAATCTAAAATAGAAATCTAATCTACTACCGAGACTTTCCTACCTCTATCTCGACCACTGCTAGAAGGTGCTGCATCCAAAGCCTGAACTTGCGCTGTAGGTGTGCCTGCTCTCAGCCCTGTTCTTTGAGGACAAGCTCTACTAAGGTGACCAAGCTATCCACAACTATAACACCTTTCCTTCATCATCTTATTCTTACAGTCCCTTGCATAATGATCAACCAGTCCACAACTATTGCATTTCCCACTTTTCTTGATATGCTTTTGAGATACTCCTTCTTTCCTCTTGTCCTTTTCCTCCTTACCCCTCCACCATGGCTTCTTAGAGCTTTTTGCTTAGGAACCTCTTTAAGCTCTCCCTTCAACTGCCAAGATGTAGGCTAACCTATCTGTCGGTCCTCCAATCCTAACAGTCTAAACATTCGCTCTGTATCCTCCAACCTAGCTTGTGCCTCCTCTAAATCCTCTGTGCTGGAAAAGGATCTGCCTCCTAGACTAGCGAAGTCCTTGCATAGCTTAGAAAAATTGGCTGCTGTAGGTGAATTAAAGGGACCTCCACCCACTGGTGCTGTATTGGGCATTTGCTCTTACACCTCTGGTACCGTAGCTCTATGAATCCAGTCAGCCATACTATGCAAAGAAAAGGGAATTTAGGCTCGAAAGAATCGAAAGAAGATTGAACTAGACTTTAAGGGGATTTTTATAAAAACTCTTTTATAATTGAAAACTATTTCTAAGAGTTTCTTTTTGAAAAATACTATTAAAACAAGTTATTTTGAAATATACTTTACTTTTTTTAAAACAAAATTTTAGGAATCCGGTAACCTTAGGCTCTGATACCAAATGTAACACCCCAGACCCCCTAGTATACCCAAAAAGGGCACACTAAAAGATGTGGTGCGTTGTAGGTGTATCTAAAACTTTATAGAGACTATGATTCACAAGACAAAATAAATAAAACAGTGGAAACATTTAAAACAATAACTTATTTATAAATCAAACTTCATAAAATAAGTCATAACCAAAATATGTCTCAAAATACCAAATACATATGTCTCATGAAAAATACCATCTCAGTCACAATATCAGAGTACAAAATCATCCCTCTCAAATAGTACCAGTCAACAAAAATCCAAGTGAAAACTGAAAAGAAGAATAATACATGAAGAAGAACTCCGCAGCTGAATCTCCAAGAAAGTCCGAAATCTACTGTCCCTGCCTTTGTTGGCCTATGGGGGAAAAGGGGAATGCTGTCGGTATGGGTCCTACTTCTTAATTATTGACTACTTATCTACCTTAACGACATAAGGGGATTTCTGCCGGTACGGGTCCTACTTCTTAATTATTGACCACTTATCTACCCTAAACTACATAAGGGGAATGCTGCCGGTACGGGTCCTACTTCTTAATTATTGACCACTTATCTACCCTAAACAGCATAAGGGGAATGCTGCCGGTATGGGTCCTACTTCTTAATTATTTACCACTTATCTACCCTAAACAGCATAAGGGGAATGCTGCTGGTACAGGTCCTACTTCTATCTTTGCTTATTAACTTAGTATAAGTCTTTTTAAATAAGCCTCTTCTGTTATCTCTGCTATATTTGCTTATTAACTTATTATAAGTCTTTTAAAACAAGCCTCTTTCTGTTCTTTCTTCTTAATTATAACCTACGTTATAATTTCTCTTTTATCTTGTCTTTGTAGGTATAATCTACTAGTTATAACTTGCTTGAAAATGTCAAATTTGCCTATTTCAGTCTATATTCTTTTACTACAGTTCTACTTATTTACATTCAATTTTTTGTAATTTTAGTGTTCTTAAAATTTTGTCCATATCAGCGAATTATCCACCTTTTATTAATTTATTCGCATAAAGGAATAAAAAGAACTAAAATTTACAGGCTGAAATCTAACGCAAAACGGATGTAAATAAAATACAAATAACTATAAATGACAGTAAATAACTGCAAATAAATGATTAAAATAGCTAAATAAAATAGAGTGAAAAGAACATTAAAAATTAATTGTAAACAACTTGTATAAAAGCGTTCTCAAAATTGTAGAAAAACTACAACTATTGAGAACCCTATTATTTTAAATTACTTAAAAATCTAAAATAATTACTTAAAACTCACATGTGGTTCTTAGCTCTTTTCCTTGGCCTTCCCGGATCCACTTGTAGGTATAAATATTTTAAATAAAAAGATCTTCTCCTTGGAAAAATATTCCTTTTACGGTCCGGCCTCAGGCAATGAACCCAGATGGAGAAAATCTGAATGATAAAAATAGCTAGGCCTAGGGTCTTATTTATAGTGTCACTTGTGGATCTCATACCGTTGGATTTGGAGATTAAATCTTGTGCAACGACGTCATAGGCTCGACAGGAACCGTCGGATGGAGGCATGGACGCACAGGATCGAACAAAATAGGAAAAACACATCATATATGCATCTGGATAGCTTCTCGGCCATAAGAGAAGACGGATCGACCCCAGGTTAACCCATACAAGTGGAAGGTCGATCTAGCTAAGGGGAGGGTCGACCAGCCCTATATATATATATATATATATATATATATATATATATTTCTGTATTTTTTGTTTTTTGTTTCTTGCGTATCTTCTTCATATTGACTCAGATTTTGACAATCTATATATGAAAATTGATCAGAAAATCGCCACGGACACAGTGGTGCAACTCCTATGGTCCAATTCTGAAAATTTCACAAACTTATTTTATTAATTAATTAATTCGTTAATTAATTACTATAGCTTAAATTTCGTGTTGTTACACTGGCGTTTATAATGTTTTTCCTCTATTCCAAACACAAAGGAATATATATCAGAGGCCAATTCCATCGTATTTAGAAGATAGGTTTTCGAATCGATTTATTTTAAATTAAATTTACTTAAATTTATTTTTGTGTGTTTCAGCTTCGCACGACCAAATGGTAAGTCCAATTTACACGAAATTTTAAATCCTATAATAACTCACTATTACGGATCCAATCGAACTAGTTTCATCGAATTCAAGACTATGCCCCAGATTGCTATTTTAACGTGTCGATAAAAGCGATGATTTCAAAAAATTACGAAATCACTTGAAATTTCGATTTTAAAAACTTATTAACTCTTTTCTAATTCATATAGAATTCATATCAACATTAGAAATCGTTTCAATTCATATTCAACTCAAATTTCAATTATTCACCATTTCCGTATTACGATAAATCGCTATATTTGAAATTTAAATTCATTCTATAATTTCAACCAAAATCTTCACATTAAAAATCAGTTTTTATTCCAAATCCAACATTTAAAACCATTTAAATATTCAAAATCAAACGATGGAAAATCTGGGTCATTACATTCCTCTCCCCTTAAAAGAATTTTATCCCCGAAATTGCCAAGGTAGGAAAATGCTCCAAACCCATTAACTTTTCAAAACTCACTTAGTTGAACTTAGTTATTTCAATTTTCTAAATCTCTTAGTTTCTACCCAAACAATTTATTTCCATTTCTAATTCAAAACCTTTTATTTCAATTACAATTTAAAAATCAACCTTTTAGTTAACAAAAATTTTCCAAAAATTCCAATAATTTTCTAACACGCTAAATTTCCGAAAAAGTTTGGCAAAGTCTCCCTTGTACGGAGAGCCTTTTACAATATCACAAATATGATAAAAAGATATACGTCGGCTCTCATGGCCGGAAAACGCAATATATAACAATATTTTTATTTTTCGCGCGCTAAATTCGTAAGTGTACCTTATTTTAGCGTTATTAAGCAAGCTCGCTTAATTTATATGCAATCGCGCAACCAAAATATTGCCAAATAGTCTTCTTGTACCTGTACTTACTTAAATAAATCCCATTAGTTTCATATATACGAAATTTAATACCATTACATTCATTTCTACTAGTTAAACACGTTATTTTAATAAACCAACATGTTACACGTTTATTTATAAATAATTGCAAGGTTCCAATACTAACTTAGTTACTTTCAATCGATTTATATACCATTCTATGCATTTCAAATGATTCACAAACAATTTACTAGCATTCAATTCATATTTAAACACATTACATTCATATCCATTACAAATTGATTCTAATCAATTTGTCCACTTTCCACTGATTCGTAAAATTTTGTTTACTTCTATTTATGTCCAATGACAATTCAATCCATGCTATTTGGTGATATTCATTTAAATAAATAACCAGTTTAAGTTTAAAAGCCACTTTAAATTGGTTCTAATCAATTTATCCATTTTTATGGATTTACATTCAGTCTATTCACAAAATCCTGTTTTCTCAATTTTATATTCAACAAACCAATCCACGCCAATTTATTTCTGAATCATCTCATAAATTAGTTACTTAAGTTGAAATTCATCCTTATCAATAATATTCCCGACCATATTCAATTTACACTTAAATTGAATTATTTATAACTTAAGTCATCACTAATTCAATCCATTTCTATTTTACTTAACCAAGTTAAGTTCCATTTCTATATTCAATTAACTAATTAATTTATCTAATTAGTCCACCTTAATTTTATAATTCAAAATTTGATTTTTATTTCAAAAATCACTTCTATTGGGTCGACTTGAGTTCATCTTCATTTTGTAATACAAATTTGGATTTCTATTCCTTTTCAAAAATTTATAACTTATAGTTATACAATCATTTTACAACTCAAATTTATATATAATACAATTTGATATTATCTCACTTCCCATTTCAATTTTATTTAACTTATCTTAAGTTAAATCTCAATTCATTCAATCAATTTAAACTTACTCAAGTTAAATTCTATTTCCAAAATTCAAATTTCACACTTCCTTCCCTTACTAATATCATCCTCAACTTAAGTCCAAAAACTTATTTCCTGATAATTTCCTAAAACATTATATATGGATTTCCAGAATTCAAACACCTGGTATTTATTTCAAATCATTTTGAAATCATATAGATATATAGCTCTTTTGGTTTAACAAACCATTCCTTTGGAATTTTCAAAATCAACTTGGTTTTATCCAAAACAAATTCCCTTTGGAATTTTCAAACAACACTTGTTTCCAAACAAAAATAACCATATCAAATTTTTACAGTAGCAATCCGTCACATAGAAACTCGAAAATGAACACCGATGATGTCGCGATCATTATCGGAATTATTTTCCAACGACTGAAGTGAGTTCAATGCTATATCACCTTCAAACCATTTTTGTCCAAAAATATTTCCTGATAAACTATTATTCTTTGCAAACAATTTGGAAACGTTTCCAAAATTTCCAGGATTTAAAATTCCACATCCTGGTTTGAATTCAATTTTAGTTTAACTCATTTGTATAAACCATGTTTATACAATTTCTATTTGGTTATATAAACCATTTCACTTATTATTATCTTATCTAGATTATAATAATAACAACCAAACACACCAATATACTATAATAACTTCTGAAAACTATCCCTTTATACCAAAATATACTTGGGTAAAATTATTTCATTTACCCGCTTCAAAACAATACTATGTCGGTTTACCTGGTTCAAATGTTTAGAGATCCCTATCGATATCATGGCGTCCCACATATCGACTAGAGTTCATAAGCCATTCAATAGATAAATTAACACAATATAAATCATTTTTAGATTCAATAACAAATATGCACTAATATCTATAATACACTCGACTCATTCTAGGGTACTACTGACCCTATCTCTAATGAGTAATTCCTACCAACGCCAAGGTTCTTGCTCAACCTTCAGTTCTGATACAAACTGTAGCGACCCGTCGTTCCGTACCCTTAGAGCTGACATTTAATCACACTTGTCCAACACAAATTGTACGAAAAGATGAATAACAATTAGAAAGGAGAGGATAGAAGAAGAAATAGAAACAACAACACAGAATCTCACAATCGTAGTGGAACAATATATAATATATAATAACTAATCTTTATATAAAGAAACTGTAACTGTTAATACATACCATCATCAGAGTATAACAATCAACAAATCAAACTGGACAGTTATAATAATTGGTTCTCACAAGTGCTGAATTTACAGCCTACACAACACAGCGGAATATAATCAAGTACATGGAATATGCCTGAGAATCCTCCAGCTCGTCTCCTAAGCTCCATAGCATCCTAAACTAAAACTATAATACTCGGTTTGACCCGAGCATTATAATAAAATAACACCTGAGTCAGTCGGGAAAACCAGCGTGAGAAAACACACTCAATTTGAATTATTACTGTTATCAAAATCCTTTGAAAACAAAGGTATCTCGTAAGACCACGCCACACATAAATACGAAGGGTTTTTACCTTACGATAACCATAACATTTTATATCAAAATCATCTGCTAGTATAATAGTGTCTATAGAAAATAACTATAAAATAGTAGGAATGCTTGCATCACAATGTTTCAGCATATTTGGTATACAACTAAAACCGTACAGGCTCATAGTGGATATTGGATTCCATACAATGACTAGGCTACTGGGGTACCGCCCATCATAGTACACCTCTAGAAAAATGTACCGAGATCGTACCTAATGATCCCTACCAACATAGGACTTGCCTACCCCTTGTTGGATAGTACCGAATATGTGATCACTCCGGGTGTTCCCACCCTATCGAGCACTCTCTTTTCCACGCACAACCATATCCATAATTATAATATATACGAGGGTATCTAGAAAAGTGATAACATACTCAACTTGGGTGCGACCCACTTAGCCCTGCTGGATCTCCCCTATTTTAGTCATTCCCGGTTGATGAGGCTTGAGGCTACTTATTACCCTAGATTTATCATTCATATACTTGGAATGCTAACATCGTCTTTCAAGCAACGATGCAATGATAGCATTCATCCCTATAAGTTGTTCTGGGTCTGAACAAACGGAACCTCCTTCAATATCACCATCTCCATTATCTTCAAGATATCACAATTCGTAATGCATAAATCAGATCGAAGTGGTTTACGGATAATTAAATCCGATCCTCATCTCTTCGAAACGATCAACGAAATTGGCATGATTTGACAGTCGGTATTTAACTATCAAATTACACACATAAGCAGTCACTAGGCTCATATTGTAAATCTTTTCAAATATTTATTCCAAATATCTTTACAAAGATATATATTCAAATCTCTTCCAGTATTCAATACTTGAAACAATTCCAAATACTTATATCCATAACATGATATTTTCAAATCATATCTTACTTCAACACTTAGTGAAATATTTCCAAATTCGATTTATAATCCATTACTTAGAAAATAACTTTATATAAATCCTTTTGTCACTAAAGTATTTCCAAAGCCCTTCATTCCAACACTTAGGAAAATATTATAAGTCTATTTTTCGAAATCATTTCTAATATCAATACTTAGGAAATATTTAATAACTTATCTCTTAAATTTCCGGAATTATTAATAAATTCCTTTTACAATTTCCAAAACCGATTATACTTATTTAAAATACCTTCTAACAATTTTTAACTTCTTTTAAGAATTCAAATTCATTTTCGAAGTTCTCATATCTAAACATTATGGAAATTTCTCAAGTTTCCAAAATTCCGTTATAAGATTTTCTCTTATAAAATTACATCCATTAAATAAAACCCGATTTACAAATCTCGAGAGTATTTGCAAATAACTTCAATCAATTTCCAAAGCTGTATATTATAAAATAAGTATTTTTAAAGAATAGTAATAAAATTTCAAACCGTTTAAGTGATTATTAAAATATCAAACACTTTTAAATAGATAAAGATAATGAATTTCCAATTTATAAATAAAACTAATCGATTTACAAGCTTATTTTAAAATTAGAATTCATTTCAATTAAGATTAAATATTTGAATAATCAACTTTCCAAAATATTTCAATATTAAAATAGTTTTTAAACTACTCAGTTTAATAAATAAATAAAATCTCTTTTTAAAACAAAACTTAATTTCTCGATAAAAAATTATTTTTACAATTCAATCATAACCATTTTTACATTTATAAATCTCTCTCGATTTATCACAAATCGATTTTCAATTCCAATTCACAACTATTTCCAATTTCCAAAACAAGATTCCCTATCTCTTCCTAACCATTTTCATAACTCCATATAAATTCGTATTTTGATAATCACTTCACTTTATTTATACCATCATTTATAAATTTTATAAATTCATTTCCAGTTTCACTTGTTTATAAAATAATCTAATTTATAAGATTTCATTTATAAACCATTCCTTTATAAATCCATACTGTGACATATCCTCCAAATTTTATCCATATATAACTATTTCACTTCATTTATAAATATCGATTATAAATTCATAACTCATTCTTGTTTTATCTATTAATAACTGATCCATATTTCAAAAGGCCATTTAATTCAATTTCTATATAAAATCCCGTTTGGAAATCTCTTTTCAATAAATCCAATTATATTCCAAATCCCTTCAAAAACTTGATTTCAACTTCTAATTATAATTTAAGAAATATTATTAAAATCCCTTTTTCCATATAAATATTTTTATTTCCAAAAATCACCTTTGAATTTCTTTTTAAGATTCAAAATATTATTTATGGTATTTAAAATACCAGAATTAGGGCCAGTACTACTATAGCATCCAATATATCAAATCACACAACAATCCACAACAGATTATTCAATTACATCATATATCACTATATACGAAAAAAATCAATATATATTTGAGGAATCTAGTTGGATCCCTCAAACCTGATTCCCTGCATCCACAGCTGTTGTGTAACATAAAATACCAATTCCGCTTCGAGGCGGAATATCGCGGTAATATAGGGTCATCCGCTATTATGCGGGGCACATAGTGTCTCATCCGCTCCAATCGATGGGAATATACCCAACTACTAATATATATATATATATATATACACTACTATATATAATATAACATCCAACTTATAATAATTTATAAATTCATCTAGTGAACCTATTATTAATTTTAACACTTTAAAATGAAACGAGTTATCCAAATTGAGTGAGATTTACTCACCTTGATTTTTAGTTGTTGCTTCCGCATTATGGTTCGTCCAAAATCAAATAGGCATTTGACTTTAGAGCAAAACCACAATAGCTTAGATCTTGACAAATTCAGTCCTATATCCTAGATCTTGCAGATACAAACAATATGCAACTTGTTTCATTCGATTTCAACCCCGTATGACAAAGTTACGATATTTGTAAGATTACACGATTTAAAGCAATTTTTTTTATAAACCTTAAATCTGGGCCACACATCCTGGCCGCTGCTCTTCTCTTCCCCTCCCTAATTCACGTACTCACGAAACCCATATAGCTGCCGACCTTCCATCGATTTATTCTCCTCCATTTCGACGTTTAATCAAGATCAACCACTGCTATCCGAACGCCCATGCTCCAGCACCCTTATAGCCTCGATGATGACGAGCTCGACCACTCTAGTGACGAGAAAACACCACGAATGGCAGCACAAACTCGGCCAGCTTTGGCCTCCAAACGACGATGAAACGAAAATCCACCATTGGATTTGTAGAACACACCAAGCTCTCCGATTTCCTAGTTGAAGTCTCGGCCTGAAATTGCATGGACAGGGAGATAAACGAGGAGGAAGGTTCAAAGATTCTCGACCATTGAAAGGGATTGTGGAAGCTGTGACCCAATATGCGTTTAGGTGTAACAACCCAGAAAATTAAACTATAATAATTAATTAATGAATAAATGAAATGATAAAATAAATTTGTGAAATTATTAGAATTGAGCCAAGGGAGTTGCTCCATTGTGTCCGTGGTAATTTTCTGGTCAATTTCCATATATAGAACGTCAGAAACCGAGCTAATATGAGCGAGATATGGGACAAACAAGAAAACAAATATATATATATATATATATATATATATATATATATATATATATATGGCCAAGTCGATCGGCCCGTCGACCTGGGCAAGGAGCAGTCGACCGCCCGGTCTACCCGCCTTAGATGAAGCAACCAAGAATCATTCCTTCATTCTAGTATGTTCCAACGAACATTTTGCACGTCATTTACATCCTTTATTTCAATCTGGTCCTCCCAGTTTTGCATCCAATGGCTCCTATTCAGCCTCTAACGTGGTTGCATCCTATTCAATCCTCAAATCCGATGGTCCGAGATCCATTTCTAACCCTACAAATAGACTCCTAGACCTAACACTTTTTCTTATTCTAGGTTTTCTCCAATTGGGTTAACCTTTCTAGGAAGGACCCTAAACGGAAAAAAAATTCCAAAGGAGAAAATCGTTATAAAATAAATTATTTTATAACTCCAAGTGGATTCGGGAAGACCAAAGGAAGAGCTTAGGAATGGAGATGAGTGATTGTAATTATTTTAATATTTCTTTAAGTAATTTAAAATAATAGGGTTTCAAATAGTTGTAGTTTTACTACGATTTTTGGAATAACATTTTCAGTAGTGTATTTACAGTTTTTAGAATTATTTTCAGTCTATTTCCTTTCAGCTATTCTTTTCAGTAATTTTAGTTTATTTCTGTTAATTATAGCTTTTCCATTTATTTATAGTTTATTTACAGTATTTTAATCTATTTACTGTTATTTCTGCTTTATTTACATCTTCTTCCAATGCTATGGATTTTCTTCTATTTTTTGTTTTCTTTTATTTCTCCTTCTTCTTTGCGTATGAATTAGAATAGAATTAACGTGAAATTGGATTAAATTATAAGAATTCTGAATAACGAAAGATAAGATATAAATTATAAAGATTGTAATAAAATGGAATTAAGACTAAAATTATGCCTGATCATGATATTAATTGGACTGAATTAAAGAGATTGGCTTATTTATTATTATGAGATGTAAATTATAAAGACTGTAATATACATGGAATTGGACTGAAATTATGCCTAATTATGATTAAAATTGGACAAATTAACTGACTTATTTATAACGTAGAATTGTAACTAAAAGATGAAAGAAGCTTATTTCACACTTAAACCTTGGGTTAAGTAATGAGCATGATTATAACGTAGGTTATAATAAGAAAAAGAATAGAATGAGGCTTATTTTAAGACTTGAGACAAATTAATAAGCGTAGAAAGTAAAGATGATAATAAAGGCTTATTTAAATAATTTATCAAAGTTAATAAGCAAAGATGAAAGTAGGACCTGTACCAAATAACATTCCTTATTAGACGAAACAATGGTCTCACATTAGCCTGAAGTGAGACGAGGGCACGCTTATGCTAAGAATGGTAGTAATTGTTTAAATAAAAGTCCAAATCACGGGGGATTTAGATAAGGGGCGCAACTAGATATTGTTTGTATGAAGGGCCAGTACCAACAACATTTCCCTTATAGATTCTATGGACACACGGTGATCTCATGTTAACCTGAAGTGAGATGAGGGGCACGCTTATGCTGGAAATTAGAGGTAATAAGAAGACCCAATAGGTGGAGCAAAAGGTAGCACGGGCATGGTGGCAATTACACGTGCGACATCCATTCGGGTGCTCAGTAATAGCTATGAGTTCCAAGCGCTTAGTATGAGTGTCTTTCGTAGACACCATTGCCTTCTGTGTAGGGAGCTATATATGTCGTCCAGATCCACAATGGTTGCTCTGTGCATCTTTCGTGGATACCATTGGCTGCTGTGTAGGGAGTTATATAGCGGCTGGTCTACAGTAAGGTCTATGGAGTAGCAGGCCGATCAAAAAGGGTAGAATTAGGGTTACATCCTAATTACAGGATTAGGAATTCAGCCTAATCAAAGCAGAAATTAAGGACAAGTGCAAGCAATCAAATCCAACCTATCTTATACTTAAATCACATTTATTTCCAGTTTATCTCTTTCCTATTTCCTTTGTTTCCTCTTTATTTATGCTAGAACTGTTGTAGAGTGTATTACTTTTATCTTGCTTAAAGACTCTAGTAATTACTATCATTCACCAAACTTTTAGTCTGACCCACTCCTCTAGTATCCCCTTCCCCCCATAAGCAATCATGGGAGAAGTCAGTAGATTGTTGTTGCTTGGTAGTTTCTTGCAGGAGTTCTCTACTATGTATTTCTTTTGTTTCAGCTTTAGTTCTTTTTGTATATTGGCTTATTATGAGGGATATTATGTACTCTGATTATGAGACTATGAATTTTTATTTCATAAGGCATGATGGGTTTTGAGATATGAATTTTGTATTTGGTATTTGGCTTTTTTATGAAGCAATTATGAAAGTTTTATTTTAAATAAGTTATTATTTTAGTTTCCATAGTTTTTACCTATTTATGTCTTGTGAATCTTAGCCTTTGTTAGTTTCAGTTATACCTACAACGCACCACGCCTTTTAATGTGTCTTTTTGGGTATAATAAGGAGTGTGGGGTGTTTCACTTGGTATTAGAGCCTAAGGTTATAGGATTCCTAAAAATTTATTTTAAAAGTAAAGTATTTTCCAAAATAACTGGTTTTAAAAGTAATTTTTGGAAAAGAACTCTTAGAAACAGTTTTTAAGTATAAAAGAGTTGTTTTTATAAAAATCCCCTCAAATTCCAGTTCAACCTTCTTTCGAATCTTTCGAGCCTAAATTTCCTTTTTCTTTGCATAGTATGGCCGACTAGCTCCGTAGAGCTACGATACCAGAGATGCAAGGGCAAGCACCCAATACAACACCGGTAGGTGGAAATCCCTTTAATCCACCTACACCAGTCGATTTTTTTAAGCTATGCAAAGACTTTATTAGCATATGAGGTGGAAAGTTTTCTGGCACGAAGGATTTCAAGGAGCACAAGCTAGGTTGGAAGATATGGAGCGAAAGTTTTGGCGGTTAGGCATGGAGGACCGACAACGAATTCAACCTACTTATTGGAAGTTGAAGGGAGAACTTAAGGAGGTTCTTACATGCTCTAAGAAACAGTGGTGGAAGGACAAGAAGGATAAGAGGAAAGAAAGGGGACCTCAGAAGCGAATCAAGAAAAATGGGAAATGTAAGCGCTGTAGAATGAATGGTCATTACGCAAAAGACTGTAAGAAGGCAGGAATGAAGGGAAGGTGTTTCAACGGTGGACAGCTTGGTCACTTTAGTAAGTTTTGTACTCAGAAGATGGGGCAGAGAGCGAGTGCACCTGAAGCGCAGATTCAGGCTTTGGATGCAACACCTTCTAGTAGCGGACCGGATCGAGGTAGGAAAATTTGGTTCCTATTTCTGATTTTCCCATTCATACTCTTTTCGATCCTAGAGCATCACACTCTTTCATATCTAGTTCTTTGGTAGATTGTTTTCACTTAGACATCTCTTTAGTAGTAGACCCCATTGTTGCTTCAAACCCCATAGGAGGATCGACACTCTTGTCTATGGTTTGTAGGGGTTTGAAAATTTATCCTAGGCGTAGAATTTGAATATGACACCTATATTTTAGGATTTTCGGGGTATGGGATGATTTTTGGAATGGATTGGCTATCCACGTATCGAGCTATATTAGATTGTGAGAGGAGAGTCGTTAGACTAGAGACATGCATCAGTAGGACTCTCGAGATTTCTTGAGACCCGCAAGGGTCGGTTATGTTGAGCTTCCTTTATTCCTTCGATTCATCATCATCAGAGTTAGATTCAGTTCCCATCGTTGGAGATTTTTCCAGACATCTTTGAGGAGGTTAGGGGACTACCCCCACAAGGAGGTTAGGGGACTAGCCAGTAGCATTACCCGTAGGGCATATGGCGCACAGGGAAACGAAGGGATTGAGCAAGCAGATCCGTGAGCTTTGGAGAAAGGTTTAATAAGAAGAAAAATATCAGAATAGGGAGCGCCAGTCGTCTTCGCAACCAAAGTAGGTGGTTCTCTTTGACTTTTCTTTGACTATAGAGAGTTAAGTAAGCTCAAGAGAAGAACCATTATCCTCTCTTTAGGATAGATGATCTTTTCAACCAGTTAGTTGGCTCTTTAGTATTCTCCCAACTTGATTTAGCCACTAGATTTCATCAGCTTAGGGTCATTGATGATAACATTGATAAGACCACATTTAGGACACCAAACGAATTCTTTGAATGGTTAGTCATGACTTTTGGGCTAACCAATGTCCCAGCCTATTTTATAGATTTGATGGACCATGTTCCTAAATTAAAGTTCGTGGTGGTATTCGTGGTCGATATTTTGGGTGTTTTCCCAAAAGTAAGGAAGAACATGTTATTCGCCTAAAGGAGGTTCTTTGTACGCTTCATGTTCGTTAGTTGAGAGCAGAGTTTTTGATGTATCACTTTTGAAGTGCCTTTATTGGGGCATAGAGAATGTCTACACATGATAGGATTTAAGCAACGTTTTTGTACATTTAGGATTGGGATTCCAAAGAGAGGTAGGCAAAGGTTAGAGATGTACAATAAAATTCAGTAGATAAGCAGAGAAGAAAGTCCATGTGTAGGTAATTGCAGAAATTATAATTTTCTCAGACAAGTGGATTTGACGGTGATGCCTTAGAATAAATATGAGTATATAGGAGGAATAGGAGTAAAAGCCTTTAGTTTAGGAAAAGTACTCCGAGGGTAGTAAGTAGGAAGACCCACTTTATGCTAAGCCCAATAAAATGAAATTTTTGAAATTTAAAAAGTTGAATTTTTTTTGTAATTGTTGGAATTGAAAATTTCATTGTTAATAATTTCTTTTAGAAAATAAACATGGGGTTTTTGAAGAATGGTATGAAATTTAAGTTGGTTTTTATATAATGAAAACTTGGAATTCTTTTTGAAGAATTATGGAGTGTATATATATAACTCACTAATTTCATTGTAAGTAAACAAAGATTTTAAACATAAAAACCTAGAGTGTATCAAGTATCGAAAACGTAGATTACAACTTTTATTGTGGTAATAAATGTTTTCATGGAAAATAAGTGGAGCATAGGCTATAACACTATTGTTGTAGTAAGTGACTCTCAAGAGAAATAATTTTACATAGGTATATGAGATTTATTTGTATTTATGTAATTGAATCCATACACTAGTATTTTTTGGGTTGTATTAATGGTGTTTTACGCAACATCCGTTTTAACCCAAATAAAAATGTATTTTAAAAAAAGGTAATTTCTAAGTATAAAAACGAAATGGTTCGTAAAGTAAACTTGTTATTGATAAGTATAAGGAAGTGTTTTTGCAGTTATGGAAATATTAAAACAGTTTTGAAGATGAGTTTTTCTAAAAGGAAAATGTGTAAGTTAGATATTAGAAAATATTTATCATGGAAGATTATAATTTAAACATATTTTAATCTATTAGAATGAAAAGAATAATTGTAACGCCCCACCTCTATACCCACGCTAGCCAAGAACACTACGGTGTGGTGCTGTCAACTAGCACGGAGAATAAGGCTGTTGAGGAGCGACCATCTCTGTAATTGCTTTATGCGAGCACCGATATGTCAGATATAATAACATGCATTTAATCTTTTAGAGGAAATCCGACATACCGTTACAAACTCAAAGCTACTACACAGTGGCTATAATAGTTTAGGACAATAGATATAAAAATAACACAGATAACATAAATGCGGAATACAGATGGAACGAAAAGTCTCATATATACAATAACTGATATCAGTTACAATACATTTGACACAATACAAATGATACAACTACAACTGTCGACTCAAGAAGTTATATATACAAGTACATTATCGACTAATATACATGAATACATTATCATCTTAAAACAGACACACTGACTACTACAACAAGACGAAGACCACTTCAAATGATATAAAAAGTCTTCATAGCTCTAGCAGCAACCCAAAGCTAAAAATCTACAACCTGTAAATACTCGGTCTGACCCGAGTATTACATTCAAAAGAAAATAATACCCGGATCAGTCTAATTCAAACTCAGTTATTAGCGCATAGAAGCAATAATAATCAATCTCAATATAGATGACAGTCACAGAAATCTCGTATATCCAACTCTCGATACGAGAATTGGATAACGGCAGATATAACACTAAACAGTGTTAATCCACAAAACAGAAATCCAAAGCAGTTTAAGCAATTGAAATGTCAATTTAAAAATATCAATGCTAATTGGCTGCAGTACACGCTAACGTGTGTACTGCCTCGCCATCAGAACAACTGCACAATAAAACAGCAGTTGAAAATAGGTACAAAGACTAGGCTCAAGAATTCAGTGCCAACAAATGCAATAAGCAAGTGACAGTAGAGAAGAGCTTCAACCAAGTGAATTGAAGTGATTGGCTATCTCAAGCAACGGAAACCAAACAAGTTCGAACAAGGCAGAGAAATGCCAAAATGGTTAAGAGAGGAAGACAACAGTGGTATAATGGACCACATTGAATCCGGAAGTATATAAGTCAATGGAATGCAAAGCAAAAAAGACTCAATTACAACTACTGTAAGTATAAATGCAGTGACACTCAACCTATAGGCATATGTTACAGTGCAAAGTAGTAGCCAAGGCCGAAGTGAGGAAGAGACCAAACCAAGAAGATAATAGGGTCGCATCAAAATCAATACCAAATGAACCAGAACATAATTCCAGACCAGGCAATAGAAATAAATACAACTCAAAGTCAAGCCACCTAAAGATCAGACTTCAAGTCAACATATGCATAAGTGACTACTGGACATCAAGATGAACCAGACAAGAAATGACAACAATAGACTAGGCCACAACAATACAGACATGAATATTAATGCATAAACAGGTGTACAACTGCCCCGGGCTCCAAAATAAATGTGTGCATAAATGCATCATGAACTCAACAGTGAAGTAAACTGGTTGAAACAAAGGAGCTCGAGCACAAGACTCATAAACAACAAAATGCCCAAAATATATTTACATATATAGTGATGAACAAATGAGACAACACTAACTTGAGTACATCATGCAAGTGAATTTAACAGCGAATCCAACTAAATCAGGCCAGGTGTTTAAGTCAGAGCACTGGAGTGAATGCAAGACAGTGATCGAGTGAATCAAACTAGTTGTACACATGAATCAACACATATGATTTAAAGTATTGCAACATAAAGAAGAATAAGAGCACTGTACACACCAAACATGAAGCATACAAGCTCAAATAATCAAACTGCACAAAATTTCTGAATGGAGGCAATGAAACAAAGACACAGCAGTGACAAGTGCAACAGGATGATCGGAGATATGCTACAAATTGGTCAACACTATATTGCCAACGTCGAACTCAATGTAACACAGTGAGGTACAATAAGGAAGGATACAACAGACCACAAGCAAATGTCACCAACATAACAAAGCAACCCAGGTTGAAGTCATATACAGCAAGTACAGGTAACAAATACCAGTCAAGTCAATGTGATCAAACAACAAGTAACAGCAGTTATAAGTGACTCAGGCAAATGTGCAGAGGCATCAACAACTACAGGGGCGGGCAACATAATGAAGCTGTGGACAGGGACAAGGCTACAGCTCAAACCCCATGTGCAAATTGAAATAGGCAGTGGCTAATAATGATATACAGGTGTAAGATTTTAAACTGGAAGTGGCAGTCATGCCAATGACGATTATTATCACAATAAAAATAAAGTGATATCAGTTTCAAGTGAAGAAGCTCGGACAAGTTTAACAAATCAAAATGACCAAGTCAGAAATCAATGCCGAGAATATCAGGTTACAAAATCAACATCGATAAAAATCAAGTCGAATCCGAGATCACGAAAACAGTAAAAGCAAGCAAGATCGAACGAATTCGAATTAGATGTGAGCAATATAAATCACTCACTTTGTTTGAAGCGGAGGCGAACTCGAGAGAAGGAGTCGCAAGCACCAACATCACATTCGACAGAGCAACGAATGAACGACCAGTAATCGATCAACCTTCAAGCAGCAGCTTCAAAGATTTCAGCCGAAGCCCTGATTAAAGAACGAAGCATCGAGAGGCCATAAACACAAAGCCTTAATTCCAGAATCAAGCGAAGAGAAGCTGAAGCCTCAATTCGCCAGAGTTTCAAAAAGCGAGGCCAAGCCCTAAATTTCTCAGATCGAAGAAAAATAATCACCTCCATTTTCTTTTCAGAGCAAAAAGGAACGAGTTAGAGAACAAAAGAAATAGGGCCGGCTGGTCTAGATGATTATCACGGCAACAAAGAGTATGGGCCACAATAGTTCTCTTTAAAGCCCGTTTCCATAATTACGAAATTTTATTAAAAGAATTTCTACTCGATATAGAAACTCCACCAACCATTTTATAAAAGAATTTCAAATTGATTTTTTAATTTCAATAAAAATTTACGAACGATTTAATCACCTAATGGCGATAATTAAATGCTACGAATTTGCGGGTTGTTACAGACTTCCATCCTTAAAGAAATTGCGTCCTCGCAATCATAAGGAATAAATGGATAAAAGGTAACAACCATAAGAGCATGGCAATGTTGAATGCATAAGCAAAGCAAATGCCACAGGGAAGCATTAGAATTATGGAAGTATCAGATAAAAATCAAAAGGTTCGATTGCTTAAAATCAAAAGAATCAACATCGAGGGGATCAAGGAATCAAAATCAGACGACTATCAAAAGCAAGAATCAATCGAGTTCTAGCAATTGAAAGAAAGGAATCAGAGTAGAAATCACGTACTGCACGAATTGAATATGAGTAAATCAAATTACTCACCTGAATCGTCAGAGAAAAAGACGAAGCTCGAATCTCAAAATCGCAAATATTCAATCATCTAAAACGATAATCGAATTTCACAAATATCTGATTATCAAAAACGATAATCAGAAACACAAACATTCGATTAATCAAATCGAAAAATATTTAATTATCTCAGACGATAATTAAATTGGAAAATATTTAATTATCACAAATGATAATCAAATTTCACAAATATCTGATTATCAAAAACGATAATCAGAAACACAAATATTCGATTAATCAAATCGAAAAATATTTAATTATCTCAGACGATAATTAAATTGGAAAATATTTAATTATCACAAATGATAATCAAATTTCACAAATATCTGATTATCAAAAACGATAATCAGAAATCACAAAGATTCGATTATCAAATTGAAAAATATTTAATTATCTCAAACGATAATCAAATTTCACAAATATCTGATTATCAAAAACGATAATCAGAAATCACAAATATTCGATTATCAAATCGAAAAATATTTAATTATCTCAAACGATAATCAAATTTCACAAATATCTGATTATCAAAAACGATAATCAGAAACACAAACATTTGATTATCAAAACGATAATCAAAAGTCATAAATATTCAATTAACGAGTCCGAAATTAACCGAAGTAGTAAAAGTATGGTTTCATACTCCGTACTTTTGCTAAATCGTTTAAATCTCTTTATCGTTTCCTTGAAAGTGCAGAATTGTGTGTTTTAAAAATAACATTTCACATTCTCAAACGGACAAGTCCGGAATTAAGCGAATCAGTAAAAGAAAGGGGTCATAGTCCTCGATTTTTCTGAAATGTTTAAATCGCTTCCTCGTTCTTTTGAAAATGTAAGCTGTAAAAATTTTGAAAACAATTTTAATTTATATTTTTGAAACAACTTTTAAAAATAAAGAATTTTGAAAACACATGATTAAATTAGCAATATCAGTATTGCGGGAGAACCGCTTGTAAATCCATTTCAAAATTGACGAGTACTGAAGTTAACACGTCAAAATCTCATCAAAATAACTGGCATCAAAATATAATGCCAAATGAATTTTCATTCATCAAAAATGTCACAAGAATCTTCTCAAAGATAGAAAGGGATATCATACCCTAAACTTGTATTCATAACAAGTCAATAACACATGAATTCACCAATACACAAAAATTGTCAAAACTTGTCATTAGAAATCACGAAAATTGGTGAAGCACAAATTCTAGAAATCATCACAAGAAATCCAGAAATCATAAAAAGGGGGGAAAAGCCTATCAGAAAACGGGAGTATGAAAACTCCAAAACACCGGTTTCACAAGACGAGACGCTATCTCATGGTGGCTAACCATTAAAGTTTCACACAGGAATGGTCCGAAGACCGTGGGTCGCTATCCCACGCGTGTGAGTCGGAATCACACAGATTGAGGTCTAGGCTAACCTCGCAGAGAAAGAGACATCGCACATTTGCTAGTCTAAACCATAAAAAGGAAAAGGGAAATGCCTATCACAAAATGGGAGCATGAAAACTCCAAAATACCGGTATCACAAGATGAGACGCTATCTCATGGAAGCCATCCATTAAAGTTTCACACAGGAATGGTCCGAAGACCGTGGGTCGCTATCCCACGCGTGTGAGTCGGAATCACACAGATTGAGGTCTAGGCTAACCTCGCAGAGAAAAAGACATGGGTGAGTGGAATCACACAAATTAAGGTCCAGACTAACCAAAAAGCAAAAAGGTATGTGTGAATGGAATCACACAAGTGGTGTCTAGTCTAACCTTGCAAACAAAAATGAATGTGTGAGTCGGAATCACACTAATTAAGGTCCAGACTAACCAAAAAGCAAAAAGGTATGTGTGAATGGAATCACACAAGTGGTGTCTAGTCTAACCTTGCAAACAAAAAGATATGTGTGAGTCGGAATCACACTAATTAAGGTCCAGACTAACCAAAAAGCAAAAAGGTATGTGTGAATGGAATCACACAAATGGTGTCTAGTCTAACCTTGCAAACAAAAAGATATGTGTGAGTCGGAATCACACTACTGCGGTCTAGACTAACCTTGCGAACAAAGAGATACGTGTGAGTCGGAATCACACCACTGCGGTCTAGTCTAACCTTGCAAACAAAAAGACATCGCACAATTGCTAGTCTAAATCATAAAATGATCGTCATGATCAACGAGAAGTGTCAATTACACTAGAAAATTGTCACAAAAAGTTCAATCGAACAAGTCCAGGAGTTAACCGACGAAGTAAACGCAAGTGTTTCATACCACTTGTTTTACTAAGCCGTTTAATTCAATTTCTCATACGAGTGAAATAAAGGCTTGTATATACTAATAGATTGGAAAACGGTTTAGGAAAAAGAGATTTGTAGTAAAATAGTTTTGAAATCGTTTGGAGAAAAAGGATTTTTATATTTACTACTAGTATAGAAAACCTTTATATTTTTAAAGTGACAAATCACAAAAATGATTGTAGAAACAATCAATCACAAGAATTCACATACGAAGATGTGAATAGAATCCAAAGAATTCGATTCCAAATTCATCAAAGTAGCAATACCAAAAATTCCAGAAATAGAAGTTATCAAAATCAATAAAGGTGATAACAACTAATAAGAGAAGAAGAATCGATTATCAACTGGAAAAACAAAGCAAATCGAGCGGAAATGCATAAATGACTTCAACAAAAGTAAGAATCAAGTTAATGTCGAAGCCAACAATTAATAGCCGCAATCGAGTACAAAATGAATCAATCATCATTACCAAAGAAACCAACGGCAAACAAAATCAAAATCTTGAAAATCAAGAAATTGGCAATTTCTCAAAAACAAAGTGACCGAAGTCGAATGGAATTCAAGATGAGGAAAACACAAAATATCAAGTTCAAAATCGCTGGGATTCAAACTAGATGTGAATGAGAAATCAAAATTACTCAATTTTGCAACTGGTCCAGCTATTTTTTCATCACAGTGTAACAGGTACACAATGACACTCATAGCATAGAACAAAAGTGGAACAAAGTCCAAAAGTCAAAATGGCTTTAATTTGCCAAATTAAAACAAAATCAACATCGGCTAAATCAATTCAAAGCCGAAAACACATGAATAAGCGTTAGGAATTCATACCTAACAATCAAAAATAATCATATGTAAAGATGAGAGATAAAACATCGACAAATAGTTGTAACACATGCTCCATCTAAGTTATGTTTTATAATTGTCCTAAACCCCAGGCTCTGATACCAAGCTGTAACGCCCCACCTCTATACCCACGCTAGCCAAGAACACTACGGTGTGGTGCTGTCAACTAGCACGGAGAATAAGGCTGTTGAGGAGCGACCATCTATATAATTGCTTTATGCGAGCACCGATATGTCAGATAGAATAACATGCATTTCATCTTTTAGAGGAAATCCGACATATCGTTACAAACTCAAAGCTACTACACAGTGGCTATAATAGTTTAGGACAATAGATATAAAAATAACACAGATAACATAAATGCGGAATACAGATGGAACGAAAAGTCTCATATATACAATAACTGATATCAGTTACAATACATTTGACACAATACAAATGATACAACTACAACTGTCGACTCAAGAAGTTATATATACAAGTACATTATCGACTAATATACATGAATACATTATCATCTTAAAACAGACACACTGACTACTACAACAAGACGAAGACCACTTCAAATGATATAAAAAGTCTTCATAGCTCTAGCAGCAACCCAAAGCTAAAAATCTACAACATGTAAATACTCGGTCTGACCCGAGTATTACATTCAAAAGAAAATAATACCCGGATCAGTCTAATTCAAACTCAGTTATTAGCGCATAGAAGCAATAATAATCAATCTCAATATAGATGACAGTCACAGAAATCTCGTATATCCAACTCTCGATACGAGAATTGGATAACGGCAGATATAACACTAAACAGTGTTAATCCACAAAACAGAAATCCAAAGCAGTTTAAGCAATTGAAATGTCAATTTAAAAATATCAATGCTAATTGGCTGCAGTACACGCTAACGTGTACTGCCTCGCCAATACAGCCTACGAATTACGCAACAGATCGATGAATCAAGAACAAAAGAAATTCCAATTAAAGTCTATCAATTCTGTGTGGCTGCAGTACACGCTAACATGTGTACTGCCTCGCCATCAGAACAACTGCACAATAAAACAGCAGTTGAAAACAGGTACAAAGACTAGGCTCAAGAATTCAGTGCCAACAAATGCAATAAGCAAGTGACAGTAGAGAAGAGCTTCAACCAAGTGAATTGAAGTGATTGGCTATCTCAAGCAACGGAAACCAAACAAGTTCGAACAAGGCAGAGAAATGCCAAAATGGTTAAGAGAGGAAGACAACAGTGGTATAATGGACCACATTGAATCCGGAAGTATATAAGTCAATGGAATGCAAAGCACAAAAGACTCAATTACAACTACTGTAAGTATAAATGCAGTGACACTCAACCTATAGGCATATGTTACAGTGCAAAGTAGTAGCCAAGGCCGAAGTGAGGAAGAGACCAAACCAAGAAGATAATAGGGTCGCATCAAAATCAATACCAAATGAACCAGAACATAATTCCAGACCAGGCAATAGAAATAAATACAACTCAAAGTCAAGCCACCTAAAGATCAGACTTCAAGTCAACATATGCATAAGTGACTACTGGACATCAAGATGAACCAGACAAGAAATGACAACAATAGACTAGGCCACAACAATACAGACATGAATATTAATGCATAAACAGGTGTACAACTGCCCCGGGCTCCAAAATAAATGTGTGCATAAATGCATCATGAACTCAACAGTGAAGTAAACTGGTTGAAACAAAGGAGCTCGAGCACAAGACTCATAAACAACAAAATGCCCAAAATATATTTACATATATAGTGATGAACAAATGAGACAACACTAACTTGAGTACATCATGCAAGTGAATTTAACAGCGAATCCAACTAAATCAGGCCAGGTGTTTAAGTCAGAGCACTGGAGTGAATGCAAGACAGTGATCGAGTGAATCAAACTAGTTGTACACATGAATCAACACATATGATTTAAAGTATTGCAACATAAAGAAGAATAAGAGCACTGTACACACCAAACATGAAGCATACAAGCTCAAATAATCAAACTGCACAAAATTTCTGAATGGAGGCAATGAAACAAAGACACAGCAGTGACAAGTGCAACAGGATGATCGGAGATATGCTACAAATTGGTCAACACTATATTGCCAACGTCGAACTCAATGTAACACAGTGAGGTACAATAAGGAAGGATACAACAGACCACAAGCAAATGTCACCAACATAACAAAGCAACCCAGGTTGAAGTCATATACAGCAAGTACAGGTAACAAATACCAGTCAAGTCAATGTGATCAAACAACAAGTAACAGCAGTTATAAGTGACTCAGGCAAATGTGCAGAGGCATCAACAACTACAGGGGCGGGCAACATAATGAAGCTGTGGACAGGGACAAGGCTACAGCTCAAACCCCATGTGCAAATTGAAATAGGCAGTGGCTAATAATGATATACAGGTGTAAGATTTTAAACTGGAAGTGGCAGTCATGCCAATGACGATTATTATCACAATAAAAATAAAGTGATATCAGTTTCAAGTGAAGAAGCTCGGACAAGTTTAACAAATCAAAATGACCAAGTCAGAAATCAATGCCGAGAATATCAGGTTACAAAATCAACATCGATAAAAATCAAGTCGAATCCGAGATCACGAAAACAGTAAAAGCAAGCAAGATCGAACAAATTCGAATTAGATGTGAGCAATATAAATCACTCACTTTGTTTGAAGCGGAGGCGAACTCGAGAGAAGGAGTCGTAAGCACCAACATCACATTCGACAGAGCAACGAATGAACGACTAGTAATCGATCAACCTTCAAGCAGCAGCTTCAAAGATTTCAGCCGAAGCCCTGATTAAAGAACGAAGCATCGAGAGGCCATAAACACAAAGCCTTAATTCCAGAATCAAGCGAAGAGAAGCTGAAGCCTCAATTCGCCAGAGTTTCAGAAAGCGAGGCCAAGCCCTAAATTTCTCAGATCGAAGAAAAATAATCACCTCCATTTTCTTTTCAGAGCAAAAAGGAACGAGTTAGAGAACAAAAGAAATAGGGCCGGCTGGTCTAGATGATTATCACGGCAACAAAGAGTATGGGCCACAATAGTTCTCTTTAAAGCCCGTTTCCATAATTACGAAATTTTATTAAGAGAATTTCTACTCGATATAGAAACTCCACCAACCATTTTATAAAAGAATTTCAAATTGATTTTTTAATTTCAATAAAAATTTACGAACGATTTAATCACCTAATGGCGATAATTAAATGCTACGAATTTGCGGGTTGTTACAATAATGGTATGATTTTTTATGAAACCGATAAAAATGTTTTGTGCAAGTTACAAGGAATACATGAAAGAGATACACAAGGTATGAAAATCACCATTTTGTATAGCCTATTTCGAAAAACCTAAAATAAGTTCCTTCTAATTTCACATAAACATGAAATTCTCTTTTAAAAGGTTCATAGAAGATTTTAGCGTTAATAACTTCTCATAAGAGAAAGTAGTTCCAATACATTAAGATATGAGACTATTAGGTGTAATAAGAAGCTATTCGAAAGCACATAAAGGATATTTTAAAGATACTTTAAAAGAAAATGGTTTGGTGAAAAAGTAAATAAGTTTATAGAAATTAAAAAAACCTTAATAAAAGTAAAATTTGAAAATTCAAATTTTTATAGAAAACTATAAAAGTCTTTAAAAGAAAGAGAGATATAAGTTTTAGACTTAAAAATTTGGAAGTTTTTCCCTCTAGGTTTGGGAAATAATATTAAGTGACCAAGTATTTTTGAAATTAATAGAAACTGAAAAGATAACACTTTTAAAGACAAAGATTTTGGGATTTGATGTTTTAAATTTTTTAGAAACCTTAGTTTTTAAAACTAGTGATAAATACCAAACCAAACTCTTAAATGTGGAGTAGATAAGGATCATTTCCTAGGAGTAATGGAAAAGGTGTACGAGATAGTAGTAATCACTTTTAGAAGTAATAATGGAAGTTTCCGTAAAGTGTATAGGACACTAGTAAGAACTTAGTAATGTTTATTCATGAAGAACAATAAAATGAAATTAGTAGGATAGTAAGACAAGCATGGTTGAGAATGAGTATTCTTGATTTTGGAAGAACTTGGGAAAAGCATCTTTCTTTAGTGGAATTCATATGGTAGTAGTTTTCAAGCTAGCATTGGAATGGCACCTTTTGAAGCTCTTTTTCGGAAGGCTGTGTAAGACATCTTTATGTTGGTTGGAGTCTACAGGAAGGTTGCTTCTTGGTTCCGACATGGCTAGAGAGATTTAGGGGAAGACTAATTTGATTAGGAAAAAAAATTCATATCTCATATCCATGTCTCTTTGATAATAGGTTTAAAAATTTCCTTTTCCATCTTTAGATTTGAATAGGTTCTTTCCTTTATTATCCTTTGGGAGGGTAGAACATAGATTTAACCTATGGATGGTAGAATTTGATGTAAACATGTTAATAGAACATGTTATGAATGATGTATGCTAGTGATTGCAAGTGTTTGCTAGTGGATGCTAATGGACCATTATAGGTATACTAGGCACTATTATTCTTTAGGGATCAGCCTAACTAGGACACTAGAGCATAAGCATATGGATGTGTGCGCATTTTTACTTTATTTCCATGGTTGCTATAAATGGATGTTTTTCACATGATTGTTGCATTTGGATGATGTTTGTAGCACGCATATAGAATTATCAGTTATCATTTGGAAATTTTTGCATTCATTTGGACACATGGCACGAACATGATTGCATAAAAGGAGGTCAACTAAATCAGTGGGCCACCCAATCTTTTGCATTAGTTAAGGTCATTTACACTACATTAATTGCATAAGTATCATAAATTGCATTATAAAAACTTAAGGACAATGGATGAATGGTAGATGATTGACTAGTTGGTTGTAAAATTGGATGAAAACATTTAGTACATTCTTTTATCCTTAGAGATTTCAGGGACGAAATTCCTTAAGGAGGGGAGAATGCAACAACCCAGAAAATTAAACTATAATAATTAATTAATAAATAAAGGAAATGATAAAATAACTTTGTGAAATTATCATAATTGAGCAACGGGAGTTGCACCATTGTGTCCGTGGTAATTTTCTGGTCAATTTCCATATATAGAACGTCAGAAACCGAGCTATATGAGTGAGATATGAGACAAATAAGAGAAGGCAATTTGCCGAAGAAAAAACTACTCGAAGAAAGGGTAGAATTAAGTCTTTTCTTTTTCCTCTGAAGGGCAGAGGAGTTACATTTGGGGTGTCCAATATCCGTTTTACATCTTCTGTACGAAAATATTCAATTCTCATAAGATCCTCCTGACTGTTACTCAAAAGGTCCAATAATGTATGTATATTGGACTTTTTGAGACAATTATAGGCCCTCGGAGATAGTTCTAATTGGTCAATAAAAATACATTTCAATGGAATTCCTTTTTTGTTTTTCCTTAGCTTAGTTAATCCATTTTGAAAGGTACAAGGAGGTAGAGTAAACCTGTTTTTATTTTCCTCGAAATGAATGTTCCTTTCTTCCGCATGTAGAAAAGGAATAAATAAATTAATTAAATTACGAGAAGCTTCATAAAGTGCTTCCTTAGGAGTTAAATTTCCATTCGTCCATATTTCTAGAAAAAGTATTTCTTGTTTTTCATTTGCATTTCCATAAGAATGAATACTATGATTTGCATTTCGAACAGGCATGGATACAACATCTATAGGATAACTTCCGTTTTGAGAGTTATTTGTGGGGTTCATACGGTATCCGCGATCTCTAATCAAAGGGCATTACTTGAATATAACTGCAGGCCCCGCCTTCGGCATCCCCCTCCTTGCGGTTAAGGTAACGACTTCGAGCCTTACCAAAAGTTTTTTATGATTTTTTTAAGAGTACGAAAAAAAAAGAAACTTTGGGATTGCTAAATCACAGACGAGATAAACCATCTCCAATAGTCCAAAGATAGGAGTCGTTAGAATATTCTGAAGCAACCTTTTCGCAAATCCAAGCGATCGCTTTTGCTTTCTTTTCCTCTGGCTACTAAGATGTAAATTTTTTTTATAATTTAATCCATAACAATTTACCCAGTATAAACATTCGGCTTGTAATATAATGCGTCGAAGACCCCATCCTTAGATTGTTTGTCTTGCCGGGGCGGAAAGGCAGAAATAAGAAAGAGATTCTTCGAGCAGTACCTTTAATTCATAAAAAGTGATATTCTCTGTTCTTTCCCGCATTTGATCAACTGAACTAGAAAAATATAGTTATAGCGATCTCTATTGATTTGTAATCCAATACGCAAATCAATTGGTTCCGTCAGGTTAGCTATATACTGTATTCTGTCAACTATTTCCACGGAAGGCGGTGAGATGATATCTTGAGCGGTTACGTATCCAGGACCTCTAACGCAAATGGATGCGTCTCTAACTCCATACAGATTACTTCTCAATACAATTTCTTTCAAATTTATTAAAATTTCATGTACCGATTCCTCAATACCTACTATCGTAGAATATTCATGTGGCACTTTCTCAGATTTAGCACGTGTGATACATGTTCCTTTTATTTCTCCAAGTAAATCCCTTCGCATGGCAATACCTATGGTGTCGGCTTGCCCTTTCATGAGCGGGGACAGAATGAAACGACCATAATAAAGACGCGTGCTGTCTACTCTTGATTCAACACATTTCCACTGTAGTGTTCGAGTGGATCCTGCTATTTCCTCTCGAACCATACTAATATTATTATTTGATTAGATCATTGAATCGTTTATTTCTCTTGAAATCCATTTAATTCTTTTTTTTACACACGTCCTTTTTGGGTAGGTCTACATCCATTATGTGGCATAGGTGTTACATCACGTACGAAACTTAATAGTATACCACTTCTACGAATAGCTCGTAATGCTGCGTCTCTTCCGAGACCAGGACCTTTTATAATAACTTCTGCTCGTTGCATACCTTGATCTACTACAGTACGAATAGCATCTAAAGCAGCTGCTTGCGCAGCATAGGGTGTTCCCCTTCTTGTGCCTTTGAATCTAGAAGTACCAGCGGAGGCCCAAGAAACCACTCGACCTCGTACATCTGTAACAGTTACAATGGTATTGTTGAAACTGGCTTGAACATGAATAACTCCTTTTGGTATTCTACATCCAGTCTTACGTAAATTAATACGCCCATTCCTACGCGAACCAATTCTTTGTATAGGTTTTGCCATATTTTATCATCTCATAAATATGAATCAGAAATATATAAAAAGATATGGAGATATCCATTTTATGTTAAAACAAATCTTTTATTTTTACATAACCATAACCACTCTTTGGGAAACTTTAGAAAGATTATCCTTGTCTCTGTTTATGTCTCGGATTGGAACAAATCACTATAATTCGTCCGCGCCTACGGATCAGCCGACATTTTTCACAAATTTTACGAACAGAAGCCCTTATTTTCATATTTCTTTCTCCTTACTTTCATTTTTAATCTATTCCTTGGAAGAAAATAAGTCTCTTGTTTTTTTTTTCATTCCAGGAAACCTTTTTGAAGTATCAACTAATGGAGGAAGAGTTATATAACTCACCTTTCCTCTCTATTTCACAAATAGGAAGTTAGAGATAAAATTAGGATACCAGAGGAGGATCACCATATATAACACAAAATTTCTCCTCCAATTTTTTCTAGTCTAGCTTCTCGATCTGTCATTATGCCTCGAGAAGTGGAAAGAATTACAATTCCCATTCCACCTAAAATCTTAGGAATTTTTTTATAGTTGGAATAAATTCGTAGACCGGGTCGACTTATACGTTTTAAAATCGTTTTATATATTCCTTTCCAAGTTCTTTTATGGCGCAAGGTTGAAACCAAGAAATTTTTATTACTTTCCTGATGTTTTCGAACATTTTCAATAAAACCCTCTCGTCCGAAATTCTTGATCAATGGAGGAACAATTCATTCATCTCGGCTATTCGATAAGAAAAAGAAAAAAATTGTGGATCTATATGAATGGAAAAAAGAGAAAATCCTTTAGCTAGATAAGGGGCGGATGATCTTCCATTTTTTAAATCGCGTATCTCCGGATAAGTCGACCTATTCGGGAATCTCCAGATCTATGCTTATTTTCAACTCCCCGAAGCATTTCGTCGCTTGCTACGCCCTTCCTCGTCTCTGGGTGCCTAGGTATCCACCGTAAGCCTTTCCTCGTTTGAACCTCGCCATTAATGTTAAGGCTATGCCATCCTAAGGTGTTGCTAAATGGATGGATCTTATCAACGTCCATGAATGAAAAATCATAGATCGAACTGCCGAACTGAAAAAATTGGGTGTTGTCATAGTATCAGCTAAGTGCACGGGTTGGAGATAAGCGGACTCGAACCGCTAACATCCGCCATAGGGTAAACCACCGCCTCTCAGGCCTCCCCGGCTGATTCTATCATAGAGGCCAACGATAGACAATAACTCCCCCCCGAACACAGCTTACAACTTTCATCGTACTATGCTCTCCAAAGAGCAACTCTTCTCAAAATCTCAAAAGGTGCTGAGTTGGAATCCCATTCATTCTAAGGATTCTTGTGGTTTCGGAGAATCCAGCTATAGGAGAACCAGGAACAGAGAGCTCTCTCCCTTTTTCTGCCCGACTCTTTGGTCTTAAGAATGCTGGTTTTATTTTAAGAACGAGTGATTGCCCTTCTCCGACCCTTACTGCCCAACCGGGGAGCGGACAGCTAATGCGTTCCACTTATTGAACAGGGTCTATGGTCGGTCCGTGACCCGTGGATGCCGAAGGCGTCCTTGGGGCGATCTCGTAGTTCCTACGGGGTGGAGACGATGGGGTTGGTCCATGGATTTTCCTTCCTTTTGCCACATTTCGCTCAAAGCAAAGGGTTGAAGGGAGATAGTGCATCAAGCTATTCGCAAGGGCCAACTTGATCCTCTTCCCCAGGGATCCCAGATGATGGAACCCTAGGAGAGCCACCGACTCCAACAATCGTCCATGTACGATCCATACTAGATCTGACCAACTTCCCATCCTATCTCCTCTACGTTCTTGACAGCCCATCTTTTTGTCACAGTAGAGTCTTTCAGTGGCATGTTTCGGTCCTCTTCCCCATTACTTACAAAAAGTGAGCCACCAGTTCAGGTACAAGATACTATCATTACCTCCTGGACAATTAGACATCCAACCCGTAAAAAGGATCTTAGAGTGTCTAGGGTTGGGCCTGTTATTTTTATATTTTTTATATTTCGAATTTACATTATTTATCTTAATTGATTTCTATGCCTTGCCTACCAAGAACTTCCATTTTCAACGCATCTTCACAGACCAAAAACTACGAGATCGCGGTAGGCCCCGAGCGTCGAGTCCGTCGCCCCAAAAGTAAAGGACCCAATTAGGGTTTGGACAAAAAAAAATTCTGCTTTTTTCCAAATACAAATGAAAGAACTGTTGCGAGAAATCCATGAATTTCGAGGGCCAAATGCACGAGCAAAAATATATGTTTTTTTTACCGACGCATAAAGAAAATATTTTGTCGCGAATGATGCTAGGGAAAAGAATAGAAGAAGCATCTGACTCTTTGAGTTGCTCAACCGTCCCTTTGCCCGGTGCACCCTCCTCATGTTCGAAAGAAATGGTCCTTCTCTCTGCAAAAACCAAAGAATGGCATTTTGGGGTCGAGAAAATGCCAAAGAAGTTCAAGAGATGAGAGAATTAAGGATGAAAAAGTCGATGTATTATAAAATTCAATCTGATTCAAACCCATCTTTCTTTGTCAAAAAAAGTAAAATTTGAACAAAAGGTACACAAGAATTTTTCATTCTTAGCCCCATTTCTTGGGTGACTGGCCTGGGTAATTCGCTGCCCGCAAGCTTATGCAGGAAAATCGGAATCGCTTCGTGGTGCACTCTTTCCATCGATGAAGGCCTCTAAAGGGTGGCAGACCGAATATATATATATATATATATATGGCCAGGTCGACCGGCCGGTCGACCTGGGCAATGGGGCGGTCGACCGCCCGGTCGACCCGCCTCAGGGGAAGGACAGAAGAATCGTTCCTTAGTTCCAGTATGTTCCAACGAACCTTTTGCATGTCATTTGCATCCTTTATTTCAATCTGGTCCTTCCAGTTTTGCATCCGATGGCTCCTGTTCAGCCTATGACGTGGTTGCATCCTATTCAATCCTCAAATCGAACGGTCCGAGATCCACTTCTACCCCTATAAATAGACCACTAGACCTAACACTTTTTCTCATTCTAGGTTTTCTCCAATTGGGTTCACCTTTCTAGAAAGGACCCTAAACGGAATAATTTTTCCAAAGGTGAAAATCGTTATAAATTAAATTATTTTACAACTCCAAGTGGATCAGGGAAGACCAAAGGAAGAGTTTAGGACCGGAGGTGAGTGATTGTAATTATTTTAAGATTTCTTTAAGTAAATTAAAATAAAAGGGTTTCCAATAGTTGTAGTTTTACTACAATTTTTGGAATAACCTTTTCAGTAGTTTATTTACAGTTTTTAGAATTATTTTCTATCTATTTCCTTTCAGCTATTCTTTTCAGTAATTTTAGTTTATTTCTGTTAATTATAGCTTTTCCATTTATTTACAGTTTGTTTACAGTATTTTAATCTACTTACTATTATTTATGCGTTATTTACATCTTTTTCCTACGCCTCTGATTTTCTTCTATTTTCAGTTTTCTTTTATTTCTCCTTCTTCTTCGTGCATGGATTAGAATAGAATTAACGTGAAATTGGATTAAATTATAAGAATTCTGAAATAGCGATAGATAAGATGTAAATTATAAAGATTGTAATAAAATGGAATTAAGACTGAAATTATGCCTAATTATGATATTTATTGGACTGAATTAAAGAGATTGGCCTATTTATAATTATGAGATGTGATTTATAAAGACTGTAATATAAATGGAATTGGATGGAAATTATGCCTAATTATGAATAGAATTGGAATTCGCTTAGTTATAACGTAAAATTGTAACTAAAAGATGAAATAAGCTTATTTTCACACTTAAACCTTGGGTTAAGTAATGAGCATGATTATAACGTAGGTTATAATAAGAAAAAGAATAGAATGAGGCTTATTTAAAGACTTGGGATAAATTAATAAGCGTAGAAAGTAAAGATGATAATAAAGGCTTATTTAAATAACTTATCTAAGTTAGTAAGCAAAGATGAAAGTAGGACCTGTACCAAATTGCATTACCTATTAGACGAAACAGTGGTCTCACATTAGCCTGAAGTGAGACGAGGGCACGCTTATGCTAAGAATGGTAGTAATTGGTCAAATAAAAGTCCAAATCACAGGGGATTTAGATAAGGGGCGCAACTAGATATTGTTTGGATGAAGGGCCAGTACCAACAACATTTCCCCAATAGATTCTATGGACACACGGTGATCTCACGTTAGCCTGAAGTGAGATGAGGGGCACACTTATTCTGGAAATTGGAGGTAATAAGAAGACCCAATAGGTGGAGCAAAAGGTAGCATGGGCATGGTGGTAGTTACGCATGCGACTTCCATTTGGGTGCTCAGTAATAGCTATGAGTTCCAAGCGCTTAGTATGAGTGTCTTTCGTAGACACCATTGCCTTCTGGGTAGGGAGATATATATGTTGTCCAGATCCACAGTGGTTGATCTGTGCATCTTTCGTAGATACCATTGGCTGCTGTGTAGGGAGTTATATAGAGGTTGGTCCGTAGTAAGGACTATGGAGTAGCAGGCCGATCAAAAAGGGTAGAATTAGGGTTACATCCTAATTACAGGATTAGGAATTTAGCCTAATCAAAGAAGAAATGAAGAACAAGTGCAATCAATCAAAGCTATCCTATCTTATACTTAAATCGTATTTATTTCCAGTTTATCTCTTTCCTATTTCCTTTGTTTCCTCTTTATTTTTGCTAGAACTATTGTAGAGTCTATTGCTTTTATCTAGCTTAAAGACTCTACTAATTACTATCATTCATCAGACATTTAGTCTTACCCACTCCTCTATTTTCCCCTTTCCCCCCCATAGGCAATTAAGGGAGAAGTCAGTAGATTGCTGTTGCTTGGCGGTTTCTTGGAGGAGTTCTCTACTATGTATTTCTTTTATTTCAACTTTAGTTCTTTTTGTGGACTGGCTTATTATGAGGGATATTATGTACTCTAATTTTTAGACTATGAATTTTTATTTCATAAGACATGATGGGTTTTGAGATATTGATGTTGTTTTTGGTATTTGGCTTATTTATGAAGCAATTATGAAAGTTTTATTTTAAATAAATTATTATTTTAGTTTCCGCTGTTTTTACCTATTTTTGCCTTATGAATCTTAGTCTCTGTTAGTTTCAATTATACACACAATGCACCACGCCTTTTAATGTGTCCTTTTGGGTATATTAAGAGATGTGTGGTGTTTCATTATGGTTTGCAAATGAAAGGATAAAGGTTCTTATATAGGCAACGTTTTAAAACACTATTCACCCGAATATTTTCCAACCTCCAAACGAAACGTGCCGCCTGGCGTTTATAATGTTTTACCCCCATTCCAAACACAATGGAATATATATTGGAGGCCAATTCCATCGTATTTGGAAGATAGGTTTTCGAATCGATTTATTTTAAATTAAATTTACTTAAATTTATTTCTACGCGTTTCAGCTTCGCACAACCAAACGGTAAGTCCGATCGATACAAAATTTGAAATCCTATAATAGCTCACTATTACAGATCCAATGGATCTAGTTTCATTGAATTCCGAGACTGTATCCCGGATCGCTATTTTAATGCATCGATAAAAGCGACGATATCAAAAATTTAGGAAATCACTTGAAATATCAGGTTTAAAAACTTATTAACTCAATTCTAATTCAAATAGAATTTATATCAAAATTAGAAATCATTTTGATTCATATTCAACTCAAATTTCTATTATTCACCATTTCCATATTACGATAAATCGCTATATTTGAAATTTAAATTCATTTTATAATTTCAACCAAAATCTTCATATTAGCAATCAGTTTTTATTCCAAATCCAAGATTTAAAACCTTTTAAATATTCAAAATCAAACGAGGGAAAATCCAGGTCGTTACAATAGTTAATAGGCTATTAATTATTGTTAAATCCCCTTAGGAAAGTAATTAATAATAGAGGCGAAATAAGAAAGATTTCTTATAAGGCCTAAATAATAGATGCGAGATGTATGATAATATATATTGAGAGTGTTATAGATTGTGTCTAAGTTATAGGGATATGATGTCAATCAAAAGCACATAGAAGTCTCCCTAGTAAATCTGGCTAATAGTAGTATGACTTTGGGATCGATGTGAGATATCACATATAATAAGTAACAACTGATGACGTGAGGTTAATCCATAATTCTATAGGCTAAATCTACCTTTATAATCTGGCTACCTATATATACGAATAGTCGGACTAATGCGAGATCTCACTATGGGGTACGGGTTATAATACGAAGGACCTCCTTCAAGGATTGAAGGTATTAAGTGGTTGTGTGAGGGTCCGCCTCTTCTCCATATAGGACGTAGTAAATAGTCAGGGTCATTGGTTAGGCATGGTAGATGATATCTCGAGAAACGACTTGCTTCAGTATGAAGTACTAATTGGATGGAGAGAATTCGTGCAATGTCAACTATATAGTTACCGAGGAGATGTCCGCCGTGAGATAGGTATTAAAGGATGTGGACCTACCTTAATGGAGTATTAAATAGTCGAAATCTGCCTAATTTTCATTAAAAGATAGTAAGTGACTTGGTTACTAACTCTTACATTTATATGACATTGTTGACGATAGATATGGGTTATTGGCTATGAGCTTATGTTTGGAAAGCCTTTTTGACTTATATTTGGAAAGCCATTTTGACTTATATTTGGAAAGACTTAGGACGTTGATAAAATGCAAAAGATCTATTCCTGTTTAAATTATACTGTCCAAGTACTACTATAGTAAGGCTGAAGATTATTTTTCAGCAGAAATATGTTGTTCCTGAGTCCCTCCTCATTACAATAGAGGTTAGGAAAGATGACGATGTTAAACAAGAAGGCGTGGAGAAAGCTTATGGCTATAACACCCTAATCTTTATTTAACATTATTCAGGAAATTTAATTGGATATATTAAATAGAATAATGGAGTGGAACATGGGGATGAAATTTGATAATTTAATTTGGTCATGCCTTAATAAATCAAGTGATAAGAGTGTTTTAAACTTAGAAAAGAAAAGAGTAAATAAGAAGTGTAAATTAGGAATAAAGTCTTAGTTTATACCCTTAACCTATCCTCCGTCTCATTCATTCTCACTTATGAAATATACTACGTAAAAATCAAAAGCTAGGCGGACCATTAACTAAGGAAACTAAACTCCATCAAATCTCAATCTCATCATACAATTTAAGGCGAATAATAATAAATCATCTTTAGTATTTTGTGTTTGAATTTAGTTATAGGTAATTTCTGGATTTATCTTGATTGATTTGCGAAGTTATGGATGTTAAATTATTATTGGGTAAAATAACGATCTTGGAAATCTTATGAAATTATTTAGATAGGTTTTAAGGGTAAAATCAAAGTTTTTGATCTTTAATTGATTTGATTTTTTGGTATGTTATATAAAACAATATTTTGGAGATTGGGATTTTAATTTCATAATTTTTCAAGTTAAAACGAATATTTTATGAATTTCCTAAGGAGGAAATAGTGTTTATTTCGGGTTTTAATTATTAAAAATAATTAAATAATTATTTTGGCCTCGAAATTTTTATAAATAAAGGAATATGTTAATTTTTATTTTTGGTGAATTTTATGGATTTTTTTCCATGTGATTAAGAGTTTCTATGAATTTATTATGTTAAAAAGCATTTAAATTAATATTAACTAAGCGTATTAATTAATTAAGTTGATTAATCTTTTTGGAAGAATAAAACTAACTTATATCATTTTTCTAAAAAGAAATTTGTAAAGTTATTTTTAAGCAATAGAAATTTAACAAGGAATAAGAGTTGGTAAAAAGAAATTGCTTTTAATTGAAACAAAATAGTTTTTACGATTATTACACCAATGCCACCAATATGTAGCATTCCCAGGGCGTTTGGCTTTAACAATAGGCAGTATTACTTTACAGTTGCTAGTGATATTGGAAGTAAGCGGCATTGACATGAAGCAATGCGTGAGCTACTTATAACATAAGTATATGATGCATTGAGTAATGCATCCGAAATTAATGTTATGGGAATACCACATCTCGTGGTTATATGAGATATTGATATCATAAGTTATCAATGTCGAACCCCGGCGACAATAGCATGAATGGATGCATACGCTATCAACTATGCCGGTATGGAATGAATCTGTTCAGGTTAAAGTCATACAACATTAAATCAATGTCGACATGGTTATCTCATAACATATCAAATCAATGCCTACCACCTTTTTTCTTTATTTTGAAATATATAACATGCGGCATTAATGCCACATGTCACTACCCAAGTTTTAAATGATGCTGCATACAACTCTTTCAGTATTAAGTTTTTTCGATATTGACTATACTTACGGCAGTAATGCCACATATCGACAACCTTTATGTTGTGTCATTGACACATCAGTGTTATGAATACAATATTAAAGGGTTTAAAGTTTTTAATGCCGTAGGTCATCAAGCTAGTATCAATCTACATCGCTAATCTTTTTATGTATGCGGCATAATAACCGAAGTGTTATGTTTTCAATGTTATAGTATTAATGCCGCAAGTAATTGATTTTAGCAACTATGTTATGTGGCATTGATGCCGCATCTCTTTATTTTAATGCCAGCGAGGTCTTGTTTTATGTAAACTAAAGGGAGATTTTAAAGGCAAGTAGACTACGTTTTAAGAAGGTCAATAACCTTATGTTTTCAGTAGTTAGCCTTATGATTTATAAAAATTAAGTTTTTTTTCTAACCTTGGATAGAGGTTCGATATTATTATTGCAGCATGAATGCCATAAGTCCTTTATATTGCTATATTATGGTGGGGAGCCATAGCCTTATGATTTTGACATTATTCATTGGGATACCAATGTTTTATATTTTTATATGCCATAAATTTATGAATTTGACATTATTCATTAGGGACACCAATGTGTATTATTTTATAATTTCGACATTAATCATTTGGGATACAAATGCATATCATTTTGAGATGTTAAAAGTTTAAGGGTTATACAACCTAATTGTGGATACCAATAGACATAGGTTGAGTACTTGGGAGAATAAAGTTATAACCTAATTATAAATTTATATTTATGGGTACATAGTCATCCTAGGAAAACTATGAAATGTGTGATGGATAGTCCATATAATGCCAGAGATAGATATTCTCTATATGGTTAATGAAGGGTTCATAGTCATCCTAGGAAAACTATGAGATGTGTGATGGATAGTCCATATTATTTTAAATAATTGAAACATGTGTGATGGGTAGTCCATATAATTTAAATAGTAAAACCATGTATGATGTGTAGTCCATATGGTAGGGGATAGATAATCGATATAATGTTTATATATTAGATAGGTCGCCTATATAAATTAAGACGGACAGTCATTTGAAGTTAAGACATATAAACAGATGAAATTAAGATGGATAACCAAATAAATTTGGATAGGTAATCCGTTGTTTGTTTAATGACTACAAATATTTATTTATTACGTTCTAACCATTGTGGATGCAGGAGTAGTATACGGTTGATTTGTTTTGGTTAAGATACTAGTGAGGGGAAAACCCATTCCGCTCAGCGGCGTTGGTCTCACTAGATATCTATTTTGGTTTGAGATGGTAGGTTATTATTCCTACTAGACTGTTTATCTACCCTTAATTCTTTGTTTTTCCCCTTAAACTCTCAGGTACTCATTTTAGTAGGCAGGGAGTAAGGGATTTCATGTTTTTAGTTAGACAATGCGTGCAGAGACGTTCAGGAGGCAAGCTAGCTATATTAGGAGTTTTATTTAATCTGTTGTGTAGTTCACTTTATTTGAATGGATGTAATGACAGAAATTAAAACTGTCAAGTAGCAGTAGACTTTGATCAACTAAGGGGCATCTTCATATGTCGCTCTTAGAGTATTTTCTAATAATTGTACTTTCTTTAAACATGCGATCGAATGAGATTAAGTAATGAATATGAAATCTTATTTGTGAAATGAATTGTAAAAACTTGTCATTAGATTATGTATGAAAATTTTCATATTCATGTGCTTCTGATTATTGATATGATTAACATAGTCAACGGAAATTAGTACTGTGGATGACTGCAGCATCCATAGCACTTAGTTTTGAGCCTCAAAATGAGGGACGTTTACAGTTTGGTATCATAACATATATTTATGTAAAATTTAAAAGGTTAAAAGATTTTTGAAAACATAATCCAAATGAATCAGAGAATAAGTTTGGGGTATGAGATAATGCTGTAGTAACGTACTTGTATTTGCTATATAAGTATGTATTCTCCCCTCTCTCTTTGAACATTCTTCTGTATCTTATTAAAGCTCGTATGCAGATTACGAGAAAGGAAGATATGGAAGCAGGAAATGGAAGACTTAATCTAGGTGGAGGAAGCACTACAGCCAATGGAAACTTTCGACCCAATACTAGAAGGAACCAAGGTCGACATGCAAATGCTAACCAAAATGAAAATGCCAATTTTGGTGCTAGAACCCCACCAATAGATTTGGGTACTATGTATCAATTCTTTATCAATATGAAGAAAGTTAGAGGCGCTGCTGGTTTGGTTGGAAGGAATGTTGCTAATGCAGGAGGAGCTAATCCCATGGTGCTAGTTGGCAATAACTATGCCAAGCTGAACCGTGATTATACTAGTCATGGAGGAAAGCGTTTTCTTGGAACCGAGGATGCTTTTGAATTAGATAACTGGCTATTACACCATGAGAGGATTTTTGTTGATATAGAGTTGAACAATGAGAAAAAGGGAGATTGTCTTCTAGGAAGTTGCAAGGAGCAACACTATACAGGTGGAACGAGGTGACCATAGGTGTACCAGAAGAGGAATTGACTAGGGCTAAGTTTCGTAGGATATTTGAGGAGAGGTTCTTTTTTGAATTAGCCAAGTCAACATTGCTTAGGAAATTTGCTAATTTGGTGCAAGGAGAAATGTTTGTATTAGGATATGCTACTAAGTTTGATGAGCTATTCAGGTATGGATATGCCACCATTGATACTATGATTAAGAGGAATGAGAAGTTTACTTGGGGTCTGAGGCCGGAGTTTGCTAGGGCAACTATGCCACATCTCCGAGATCAAAGTAATGTAATGGTGGAGACGACGATAAGGAATGAGGAATACTTTCGACTTTTGGGAAGGAAGAGTCGGTGGAAACCCAGAGTTCTTAGGGTAAGAAAGGGAAGTTCTTCATGGGAAAGGGGCTCAGAAGAGTGGTGCTGCTAAGAAAGGGAAAGCTGATATTATCTGTTACAAGTGTGATAAGATGGGGCACTATGCTACTGAGTGGCAGTCTAGTGATGGTAAGATGGTTATGGGGAAGAAGAATGTGAAGTGCTTCAACTGCGACTGGGTGGGGGCATTATAAGAATAAATGTCCAAAAACGGCCAGGGCAAAGAAGAAAAGGTCTTTTCTTTGCAGCCATCATCTTCTAGGCTAACAATAGAAGAGAAGGGAAAGGCCATGATGGGAGGTACGCTTTCGATTCATGGCAAACCTGTTAGGGTAATATTTGATACTGGTGCATCACATTCTTTTATCTCTCACTGTTTGGTAGATAAGTTAGATTTTGAACTATCATATCTTGTTACTACCTTAATGGTCGCGAATCCAATATGAGGGTATGCAACTCCTGGGATGAGATGTGACCATCTAGAGTTTAAGTTATTATGTTATACTTTTTCATGCATTTTTTTTCTGTTTGATTCTGTGGGCTTTGGGATCATTTTGTATGGATTAGTTGAGAAAACATGATGCTAGGATATTTTACCAAAGTGGAAAAATATCATTAAGACACCCTAATAGTAGTTATCGAATTATATACTCAGTTGAGAATTCGAGTTTAGATGTTTGTGCTTTATTGGGTGCAACAGAGTTGGAAGATGAGTTGAGTCGGGTTTTAGTTGTAAGAGAATTTGCAGATGTTTTTGAACCAGTTACCATCGAGTAGAGTATTGAGTTCAGAATTGATCCGTTACCTGAAGCTGAACCCGTGAGTAGACCATCTAGCAAAATGACCCCTACTGAGATGAAGGAGTTAAAGGTGTAGCTAGTGGGCTAGGAAGGAAAGAATTTCATTAGACCAAGCAAATCGCTTTGAGGAGCGGCCGCAATGTTCATAAAGAAACCAGACGGGTCATTGAGGATGTGTATTGATTATCTAAGTTAAATGTGAAGACGATATTAGTATCCTTTATTAAGAATTGATGATTTGTTCGATCAGTTGAGTGGAGCCAAGTTATTCTCCCTAGTTGGATTTAGCGATTAGGTTCGATCAATTGAGGGTGGCGAAGGACAATATTCCGTTGACAGCGTTTCGAACAAAATATGGTTCATACGTGTGGTTACTAATGCCATTCGGATTGACTAATTCCCTTGCTTTCTTTATGGACTTGATGAATCAAATTTTCCAAGAGAACTTGGATAGGCCCGTGCAAGTGTTCGGTGATGACATTTTGATGTATTCTAAAGATGAGAGAGATCATGTGATTCGTCTTAGAATAGAGCTTGGGACGTTGAGGTAGCATTAACTAAAAGCAAAGTTTTTAAAGTGTCATTTTTGGAAGAAAGAAGTGAAGTTTCTTGAACATGTAGTTTCAGAAGAAGGGTTGTCTGTGGATCCAACTATGATTGAAGCTGTAAATAAATGGAAGAGACCCGAGATGGTGACCGAGATGAAGAGTTTTCTTGGATTAGCTAGCTAATATTGGACATTCATCAAAGATTTCTCTCGGATAGCAGCTTCTTTGACTAAACTAACCAGAAAGGACGTAATGTTTATCTGGTCTAGTAAATGTGTGGAAGCATTCCAGAAGCTAAAACATTTGTTGATTAATGCGCACATGTTAGTTGTACCAGATGGTAATCGGGATATGGTGGTGTATACCGATGCGTGTGGAACATGATTAGAAGTTATGTTAATGCAAAGGGGTAAAGTGATTGCCTACGCTTCTCGAAGGACACAGTTGTAATCTTTTCTTTGAAGGTGTGGAGACATTGCATCGTAGGAGAATGATTCGAGTTGTATACAAATCATAAGTCTTTAATGTATTTATTCTCTCATAAAGAGTTAAATATGAGACAACAGATATGGCTGGAGTTTTTGGCGGCTTTGATTTGGTATTGAATATGCACCAGGGAAAGGAAATAAAGTTGTTGATGCACTTAGTAGGAAACATTAGAATATAGTGCTAGCCATGTTGGTAAAATGGAAAGCTTTAGAGGCGTTGACTACTTATACTGTGCAATAAAGGTCAACAGCTAGTTCTAGTCAGAGTATCGACATATTGTCATGTTTGGAAGTTCGACTAGTGATGATTGAAAGGATTGCTTCTAAGAAAAAAGATGATCCATTATTAGCCAAAAGGATTATAAGATTAGAAGGTGGAACCAAGATTGACGATTTCAAGAATTTTAGTCTTGACCGGAATAGATGGTAAAGAAAGAAGGGACGATTGTGTGTTCCAGATAATGGTGACCTAATAGGGGAAGTTCTTAGGGAATGTCATCGATCAAAGTTTACTATTCATCTTGGAGGAACTAAGACGTATCGAGATATGAAGGGGAGTTTCTTTTAGGAAGGTATGAAAAAGGATGTTGGCTTATGGGTAAAGCAATGTTTAAATTTCTAGCAAGTGAAAACTGAGCATCAAAAGCTAAGTGGTTTGCTTCAGACTTTAGATATACCAATTTGAAAATGGGAATCCATATCCATGGATTTTATTGACGGACTGCCGAGGTCGAATAAAGAAAATGAGAGTATTTAGGTTATAGCAGATAGACTGACCAAGAGTGCACACTTCATTCCCTTAAGTCAACAAGGACGACACATGTATTGGCTAAGTTGTTTATGAAGAATATTGTTAGAATGCATGGAATTCCTAGTAGTATAGTCAGTGACAGGGACACTTTGTTTACTAGTGAGTTCTAGAAGAGTCTACAGAAAGTCTTAGGTTCCAAGCTTAGGATGAGTATGCGGCATAATAGATGAAGTACTATGTTTCCGATATTATAGTATTAATGCCGCAAGTAATTGACTTTAGCAAATATGTCATGCGGCATTTATGCCGCATATCTTTATTTTAATGTCGAAGAGGACTTGTTCTCTGTAACTAAGGGGAAGTTTTAAAGGTGATATAGCCTATGTTTTAAGAAGGTCGATAACCTTATGGTTTCGACAGTTAGCCTTATGATTTATAATGTTAAAAATCTATTTTCTAACCATAAATAGAGGTTCGATATTGTTATTGCGGCATGAATTTTGTAAGTCCTTTATTATAGCGACCTAGAACTTCAAACACTTCGTCTTCGATTATTGAAATGTTTTGAAATATAATTAAGTGTTATAAATATGGTTTTATAACCTTGTTAGACATCATATAATTAATGAATATTGACAAGAAACTTGTTTTTAAAAATTATTTACAAAAGTATATTATTCGAAGAAAAATCGATAATGTGATTGAAAATCGGTTTATCGATAAGCAGCTTTTCGATCGAGATAAGTTGTTCGAACTCTTATGGAATTGTTTAATGATTAAATAAACACATTAGCAACTATTAGCACACACAGCTCTTTGTAAAGCTTGGGATGTTCTAAAAGTTTCCATATGGATAAAAGATACTATCATGAAAGGAGTATAATGGTAATTAACATAAAGTAGAAGTTATGTGAATGAGAAGTGATGGGAGGTGAAGCTTCCATGGCATGGTTGGGTGAGGGGGTGAGTGCAAGCTTAAAGAACACCTTATAAAGCCTATAAAATGAGGGGCATACCCTTAGGAATTAATCACAAATTCAAAAACCAAAACCAAACTTTTCTAATGGCTTATTCATCATATTTCTTGTTATATTCTAAAATGAAATAGTTGCAAATCAACTCCAAATCACTTCAAACTTTTCCGCAAGCCTTAGTACAATATTAGAACACATTAAACTATGCCAAAACTTGAAGAAGAAAATCCATACTCTCACCCACTTGAAGGCCGTGAGCAATTGTTAGGGGAGGAAGGCAAATTCAAGTGTAAAAGCAAGAGGAGGAAGAAGGGAAAGGTGATTGCAAGTTGGACTTGGACTTGGATTCTTGGATCTTGGTTGTTAGTGAGGTTAAAGGTGAGTTAAAACCTCACTTTGAATGAAAATATAACACATATATGTTTGTGATTAATTATGTTTAAATTGCTGAATTCTTGTTGACATATATTAAAACATTGGTTTAGATTCTTACTTTGAAAGTAAATAGCATATGCAATCCATGTATATGGACTTGAACAAACTTGGACTAGACTTGTATGACTTGAAACAAGACCTTGATTAAAGCATATAGGATATGGATAGACTTTGGGTTGGATTGGACTCAGATTTGAAAGTGCACTTAAGCAATAGTCGCTATAGATGCAGTTGTGAATCGCCTTTTTTCTGATGTTTATCGAACTTTGTAGAGCGATCCTTATGGGTTTTTCACCATATTTATAATGTTTGTATGTTTATTATATTAAAAGCTTGGATAGTAAAAAGTTAAGTAACATCTCGAAAAGTGGCCAAAATTTCACCTCTACCAAACAACCCAATTAGACTTGATTTTTGGACTTAGAAGGTTTGAAAAGATATTTAAATTTAAGTATTTTATTTCATTCTTTTTACAAGTATTTACTAACTATTATTATAGAATTTTAAAGTGGTTTGAGATCTTTATTAATTTTTAAGAATTAGCTATGGATTATAAAAAAAGAGATATTTTGTTATATATAGAAAACATGTTCTTTTCGAGTTTTAAAGAATTTTAGAAACTTGGTATTTTCAAATAATATTGTAGATAAATACTTTTAGAACCTATTATAAGTATTTTCAAGTATTTTAAAAGTTTATACAATTTTTTTCAAAAAGGAGTTAAGAATTTCTTAATGGCTAAACGGTCGATTGTTTAGTTACCTGTTTGAAAAGTAATTAACTATGCTTAACACTAAAAGCCAACGAAGTAAGGCTTACCTGCTTGTGAGAGTTAAGATTGATGCTGAGTAGAGACGGAGCAATAGAGCTCTAACCTACCGGATTTCCTCTTGACTATGGAATAGTAAGTCGGAAAATTTTGAAAACGTGTTAACCGTGTTTATTTTTCTTTCATGTTTATGGAAATCATTAATACTATGCTTAACACTAAAAGCCGACAAGCTAGACTTATCTATTTGTAAGATTCAAGAATGAAGTGTCTGGCAAGGCTTTGATGGAAATTGTGCTCAAACTTACCTGGATTCACTCTTGGATGAGGAATAGTTATGTTTGAATGTTGGAAACAAGTTACGCATACGATTCGTGATTTGTATAAGCAATTGTTTTGACTAGATAATCGATTAGTCGATTATCGAACTTGATATAATATTAACTTAAGAAGTTATCGAAAGAATTCGCGATTTCATACCAATAAGAACCCCCGTGGGGGAGTACTATATGAATTCTAGCTTTCTCTTACTTCTGAGGGAACCGGAATTGAGCTAACCGAATTTTTTTTGATTGGTTTTAGAGAGTAGCGGGAAGAGTGTACTTATATGAGATTACTCAAAACCTGAAAACCATATGTGCAATCTTTGTTCTAGAATTGGTTGTAAAGTGGGATGTTATGGAGTTGAACTGTCTATCCTAAGGTCAAGTCCAAGGGAAAGGTCATCGTTAACATTTCAAACGATGCTATTGTGTAGGACTGTTTATCTTTAGGAGTATTCCAAGAGATAGGACATCGTTAGCACTCGTTGGAGGACTTATTAGGGGAACCTATGTGGAGGTTTGAGATCTTTTCGAGATGCTTGAATCCATATAGCGATTCGTGATGTTCTCAAGATGATGGGATCCAATTATGGATTTGTGTGCTATTCGAGTGATGAAGACTCAAGTGGGAGATACCTAACTTAGCCTCGACATCAGAAATCACTAAAACTAGAGTAGGATGCATAATCTTGGGTTTAGCTTACCCATGGAGGTATATCAACTCCATATCTAGAGTATGCTTATCGATATGTTACGTGCGAGAGTTGTTGATACTTGGTGCCACATAGTTCATCATTGGGCCAGTTGTGTTTAAATTAGAGTACATCTTATCTAGAGATATACGATGCTCAGAAGAAAGTTTCTGATCCTAGTCATGGAGTTCGGACCAACTCTTTCAGTATTAAGTTTTTTCGATATTGACTATACTTAAGGCAGTAATGCCACATATCGACAAACTTTATGTTGTGTCATTGACACATCAGTGTTATGAATACAATATTGAAGGGTTTAAAGTTTTTAATGCCGTAGGTCATCAAGCTAGTATCAATCTACATCGCTAATCTTTTTATGTATGCGGCGTAATAACCGAAGTGTTATGTTTTCAATGTTATAGTATTAATGCCGCAAGTAATTGATTTTAGCAACTATGTTATGTGGCATTGATGCCGCATCTCTTTATTTTAATGCCAGCGAGGTCTTGTTTTATGTAAACTAAAGGGAGATTTTAAAGGCAAGTAGACTACGTTTTAAGAAGGTCAATAACCTTATGTTTTCAGTAGTTAGCCTTATGATTTATAAAAATTAACTCTTTTTTTTTCTAACCTTGGATAGAGGTTCGATATTATTATTGCAGCATGAATGCCATAAGTCCTTTATATTGCTATATTATGGTAGGGAGCCATAGCCTTATGATTTTGACATTATTCATTGGGATACCAATGTTTTATATTTTTATATGCCATAAATTTATGAATTTGACATTATTCATTAGGGACACCAATGTGTATTATTTTATAATTTAGACATTAATCATTTGGGATACAAATGCATATCGTTTTGAGATGTTAAAAGTTTAAGGGTTATACAACCTAATTGTGGATACCAATAGACATAGGTTGAGTACTTGGGAGAATAAAGTTATAACCTAATTATAAATTTATATTTATGGGTTCATAGTCATCCTAGGAAAACTATGAAATGTGTGATGGATAGTCCATATAATGCCAGAGATAGATATTCTCTATATGGTTAATGAAGGGTTCATAGTCATCCTAGGAAAACTATGAGATGTGTGATGGATAGTCCATATTATTTTAAATAATTGAAACATGTGTGATGGGTAGTTGTTAACGATAAAAAGTGAACGCTAACACCCGGTGTGTGTAATTGAATCATGAAAGCACCACCCGTTGGTACGGGAACAGAATATGAGCTGAAAATAGCAGAAAAGCAGTAAATGAACAACAGGTTTATAGTGGTTCGGCCCGTAATTGAGCCTACGTCCACTTTATAATCTTTTATTGCTGATTTGGTTACAATTTGATACAATATCCTTCAAAATACAATACAACTTGATCACGAAAGCACTCTTGACTACTAGCTCAATCTTTGATCATGAAACTCGACGAATCCGTGTTGGATGTAAGGAGTTCTTCTCGAAGCTTGTTGTAGCGTCTCGAATGCTTGAAGATCTTTGGTTGCTGAATGAGAGGAGACTTCGACAGCGTAACGGCGCTTGAAGAAATGAATGGCCAAAAGTCCTCGTGATGTTGGAAGTGGTGGGGTATTTATAGAAGCTGATTTGGATTCAGAAAATTCACCTAAGTCTTAGGTCACGTACGACCTTAGTTAAGTCGTAGGTCGCGAGCGACCTAAGCTAGGTCGCAGTCTCCTTGCGGCTTAAGAGATTAGCTGGTGAAACAGTACTTGGCTTTATTTGATTAAGTGGTAGGTCGCAGGCGAGTTAAGGAATAGCTGTGGGAGTTCTAAGTCGTTGAAGCCCTAGCTCGTTAGCCTCTTAGGTCGTAGGTTCCTTAGGTCGCAAGCATCTTTAGTAGTTAGGTCGCGAGCTTCTTTAGGTTGCTATGTTCTTAGGTCGTAGGTCGCAACCTTTTCCTGTTGTTAGGTCGCAAACCTCTATGTCCTTAGGTCGCGAAGCTTCCTTAAGTCCTTAGGTCGCGAAGCTTCCTTAAGTCCTTAGGTCGCAAACTTCTCCCAAGTCCTTAGGTCGCAAAGCTTTTCGTAGTTAGGTCGCAAGCCTTTCTATCTTTAGGTCGCGAGGTCCGTCTGTTAGGTCGCAAAGCTTCCTGCTGCTAGGTCGCAAAGCTTCCTATAGTTAGGTCGCAGACTTCCCTTAGGTCGTAGCTCCCTAACCCAGTAGGTCGTAAGTCGTAGATCCTCTTTCAGCAGCTAAGTCGTAAGTCGTCGAGTCCACTTAGGTGTTAGGCTTTTTAACTCGTTGGCTTCTTATAAGACGTGGCATAATCTGAGTCGCTCATTTCTTAACTCGTAACTCGTTGCTAAAAGGGAGTTAACATTTGCCCCTCGAAGTACACGCCTTAAGTCGTAAGTCGTGTGCTTCGATTTCCTTAGCTCGCTTCTTGATGAGTGCGCTAAATTGCGACCGACTTAAGATGAGTCGTAGGTCGCTAACGACTTAGCATAAGTCGTAAGTCAGATGTGTCGATTCACCCTTCACTGTGTTAGGGTACAAATAGCTTAGGTCGTTCCTTCTTCCCCTTCACCTGTTTCATTCCGTCATTTGCAAGCATTCAAGTTCTTCTCAGACAAACTCAATTACTCGATCGCCAGACATCTTCAATTTCGTATTGCGTAAGTGGATTCGATTGCTATTCATTCCTTGATTATCACCCAATTACGAATCCCATTTTCGCCATCGACCCCCTTTTCTCATGCCGTACTTCTCTGCAATCCTTGTTTTCAATTAATTACTGATGGGTTTGAGACGGCTTGTCCTGGTTTTGGATAGTCGGTTGGAACAAGACGATGGACAGCAACATTTCAGTTTGATTGATTCGTGTTTTGTGATGGAATGACATTAGACCGGGTTTATGGTGATTTCGGGATGATTAAATGCGCTGAGGGAACGAGAGTCTTGGTTGGAGGAGACGCTAATGGGTTAACGGGTTAAGGAGTTTAGCGAATTGATGTATTGGGGAGAAGACGAACGACTTAAGGCCTTCGCGTTCTGAATAGAAATCTTGAGACCTAGGTCCTAAATCATATACGACTTAAAGTAGGTCGTAGGTCGGTAACGACCTAAGACTTGACAATTTTTCATTGCCTTGAGACCTTTCTTATGCAGCACTCCTTAATAGACTGATGGCTTAACTTAACTCGTAGCTTGCCCTTAGGTCGTGGACGAGTTAGCACTTAAGGATCTAACTTGCGAGCACATCTGAATGACTAGGTCGTGAATGAGATAACCCTTAACTCGTAACTCGCGAACCCATCTGAACGACTTAAGAACTTGGACTTGAATGATCTGACTTAAGAGAACATGCCTTGAACATCTTGACTTACTTAATACGACCTAAAAGCCCCGACTTATGATAGGTCGTTTAACGACTTAAGACTTGATGATTTTGCACAGAAGTTGGCTGAACTCTTGAATTTGAACTGTGTTGTGTTATCTCTCACACTGTCTTGACTTTAATGCTAATAACCTGCTTAACACAACATTCACAGAATACTGGGACGAATATACTGCCACTGACTGCCCACATCGAATGACAGATTAGTTGATAAAGAGAAAATTAAATTAAATGAACTGTATGAGTGAAATGCTACACAATAACCAACTCAAGTGAAGTATTAAAGAAAAATCGTAATGGTAAACTAAAACTGATTTGTCTGCATTAACACTACACTTGAGTATTAACAAGTTCTGAAATCTCGTAATCGACTGATTGTCAGTTAGTTTAATTCCAGTTATACTTGTTTTTTCTTGTTTTCATTAGTTTTGCACAGCACTTCACATTTTTAGGAAACGTGCACCTTCACTTTTGAACATTCAGCTGATTGTGTAGAATGGCATCTCATCAAGAAGACTTGGAACCAACTGGAGAAGCTTTTCCAATTGCTACTCCGTTGAATGATCCCCCGGAAAGGACTCCTACCACTCTGAGTCATAAGTCTTTCGTCAACTATGCACCCAGTTTGGCATTGCTGAATCTGACGCCTTGCTCCCTGGAGTAAATGACACTGCTGATAGGCCGCCCCACGGCTTTGTCGCAGTGAACCGCCAAATGTGCTTGAGTGGAGCGATTCCCCCGTTTAATGACTGTCTTCGAGAACTTCTCCTTCGATTATCTATCTCCCCTTTTCAACTACACCCTAATGGCTATGCCATCCTGCTGGGATTGTGTGTGCTTTTTAGGAGAACGCTGGACCGTTTCCCCAGTTTTGGAGAAATTTGCTTCCTATGCTCATTTGCAAAGAACAAAGACCATCCCTCTATCACAGTTGTAAGGAGTGCCAGGAACCGTAAACTGATTATTGGTCTTCCTGAAAGCGTTCCTGGGTTTCTAAGCCAGTTTTTCTTTGTTCGTTGTCCCCCGGGATTTTACGCCATTTGGAGAGTGGGAAGTAAGACTATCTATCTTTTCCCCGTGTTTTCTAAAATTCTTCGAAGTCCAAATTGTCAAGTGTTAACTTCTTTTTCTACTGTTTCAGCGCTCCCTCCCCCCTCTAGGGAAACTCGTCACAAAACTACCTTTGAGAGGCTTATGGCCGTGCCGGTCGAGGAGAGGAGTGTTCAATTTCTATTGAGAGATGAGTTCCTCCACGAATTTGGACTCTTACATCCTTCCTGTTCCACTCAACCACATGAAGTCCCTGATTCTCCTGCTGAGGAGTCAGATGCCCCTGTTCCTGCTAAAGAACCTTTACCGCAAGATCTTACCGCTGAGACTTCATTGGTAAAGTGTTCTACTCCTACCGACATTGCTGGATCGTCCAGTAAGTTAGCACTTGCCCTGGTTATTGAAGAGGAGTAAAGTCTTCACATTCTTGAAAAGACGGCTGAGGTGGAAGTTGAAAAGGATAATCCTCCCGTGCATCATGGCGATGATACTTTTGACAGTCTGAGCGACATTATGATAACCTCTTAGGAGCTCTTTAAAGATGATGTTTCTAAAGTGATCTCTCCTGTTATTGAAGCAACTTCTTCCTTGCAACAAACCACAACGCCCTCTATACAAGCCGTCACCATTTCCACACAAAAAAGTGGTTTGTAGTCCGACGCGCATAGCCCACACGCCACACACACTTAGGATTTTGGCACTTATATGCACTTAGCTCCTTTAATTTGAAAATTTCTAAGACTAGCCTTTCTTTTTCAATTTCAGGTTCTACAATGGGACGCTCCGGCTCATATTATGACTCATTTCAGTGCCATGGAGGACGTGGATCCTATGACTTCAGGAAATATCTTGGTGACCAGAGAGAGACAGATGAGGAACGGGCCGAAAGGAAGGCTCAAGAAAAATGGGATTATGAGCAGCGGCAGAGAAGAAGAGGTGCTGATCGATATGATTCTTCTTACAGAACTCACGATTCTCATAAGCGAAAGTCTTATGATGACAAAGGGAAGACTCAAATTACTGATGAATCGAGCAAACGGTCTAAGCCAAGTGACGCGTCTGCTATTTCTTAGAAGACTAACGCTCCCATTTCTTCTGACATTCCGGTCGGTTCTCCTCCTTTAAAGGAATCTGATATTCAAACCATCATTAACAGGCCACAATATCAAGTTAAAGACGGCCCTCCAATGCTTCAGAGCCGATTTCCGAATTGGTGTCTAAGAGGAGTCCGTTTTGACTTAGATTTGGTTCCTATTGATAAGCAGGCAATGCTGAGAAATGTCGATGCTGTCAAGCTTGATATTGAAAGAATGTCTGGATGGCAGAAGTTGGTTGATGAACTTCAAAGGGTCAACCATTTTAACCTTGAGGCGATGATGACCATGGAGAACGATAAATCAGAATGGGACAAATGGCGTAAGCAGCATGACGTGGAGATGACGAGCATTGCAGACGACAATGCAAAGCTTGCGTCTGAAGTTAAGCAGCTTAAGGAAAGTCTCGCTTCTTCTTCTACATCATATACTCAAAAAGAAGAAGTCTTTCAGAAGCAAGTGCGGGATGCACATGCTGCACAAAGAGATGTAGAAATGAAGCTTGCCGCCGAACAGCACGTTAATGAGAAGTATCGCACAAAAAACGCAGAACTGCGGGAAAAAGTCACCTCCCAGAACGTGGAGATTGAGTTATTAAAGTCTCGACTCGCTAAAGCTGAGACAGCTCGTGATGAGGCTATTACTGGTAGGGTTGCTGCCATTGCCGAAAAAGAAGCAGTTGAGCAATCACATGAGGCAACGAAAGCAAACATCAGTTCTACCTTATTCGAATTTTATTTACACTGCGTTCTGGGTCGTGGGAGCCTTGCTTTTCTGGGTCCAGATTATGAAATCACTCTGGCTGAAGTGTGGGAAGCCGCACTTGATATGTTTAAAGGTGCCGGCTATGATGAAGCAAAATTTGAGGAAGCAAAGTTTGAGGCTCGCTGTCTTGATGATGAGGCTCGCGCCGCTCTTGTTAGAGGGAAGGAGCAGCTTGCTAAAGCACGGGCTGAATCACTGGGAGGAGAGCTTTCAAAAGAGGAAGCTCTTTTAACTGTCCCTGTTCATACTTCCACTTCGGCTGATGCAAACATTATGGATTCCAGCTCTTATCCCTCACATCCAGTTGTGACCACTCCTACAGAAGAAGAGGCAATGAAGGACTTCCAAGCTCGGGAATTTGAGATTGATCTCGCTAAACCGGCTTCTCCAGGTAACTTTGACGATTCACGGTCTTCTTTTTTCTCGGAGAATACTGATTTTGATTTCCTTTATTATGCAGCAAACGTGCCAGAAACTGCACCAATTCTTCCTTCTTCAGCTGCCGCTCCTCCTCCTTCTCAAATTACTCCTCTTCCAGCTTCTCAACCAGGTTCACAGGAAGAACCGATAGCAGCCCTTCAAGGTTTGGACGAACCATCTGCTTCCGAGGAACAGAAAGCAGAAGATCTGGAAGATAGCGAGAAGACCCCGGAGCGGTCTTTTGACTACGACACAAAGCTTTCTACATTTCTTGCTCCGGGGAGTGAGTCTTCTTCCAAGAAGAAGGGGAAACGTGTGGCTTCGAAGAAAGGAAAGAAAAGTTCTTCTGCTGTTGGGGATGAAGCAGAGATCGATCCGGCTGAGTCTCTTTCTCCTTCTTCTCCGATACGGCCTACGAAACTATTTACCAGGCCGGGTAAAGGCTCCAAGGGTGGGAAGAAGGAGAAATGAGTTTGATTTTGTCTTTTCTGCTTTTTGCATGCATTGACCGGAGATTGTGCGGATACCGGTCTCCGCTCCTTTTTGTAATCTGCACAATGTAAAAAGTTTCCATAGTATTGAATAAAATGACTATTTTACTTGTACAAATTCTTGTGTATGTAGGAATATATCTGTTTTTCATTTGAAGTGTAGAGTTAACGATTCTTTTTACTTGTACAAACTTTTGTCTGTGTTTCAAGAACGCATTTATTCCACATCTTCTTTATGTGATATTGCAATGAACTTGTGGTGTGTCGCTTGTATATTACTTTTATTAATGTAACTGAATTGTATAATGTTGCCCCCATACCACAAGTGCATTGCAATATTACTCGCTTTTACAAGACTGATACTCTTATATTTGAGAATAACTATTCCACTTTTGAGGAAGGAATCATTCCGCTTTTAATCGAGTATATCTCGCTTTTAGAGAAGTTTTTACTTTCTCTTTCTTCCTGAAGAACACTTCAACTTTTGGGAATGATCACTTTTATTTGTTTAAAAGTGAATTTTCCTGCACAGTGAAATGAGCTTCTGTAGAAGGCTTTGATTTTGTGCCCCAGTAAAGGGTTTATTTTTGGTACTTCAAGCAATGTGAAGTACGCCTCTGAAGAGGTCTTTTGGTCTCTGAAGAGAAGCAGTTTCGGTCTCCGAAGAGAAGCAGTTTCGGTCTCCGAAGAGAAGCAGTTTCGGTCTCCGAAGAGAAGCAGTTTCGGTCTCCGAAGAGAAGCAGTTTCGGTCTCCAAAGAGAAGCAGTTTCGGTCTCCGAAGAGAAGCAGTTTCGGTCTCCGAAGAGAAGCAGTTTCGGTCTCCGAAGAGAAGCAGTTTCGGTCTCCGAAGAGAAGCAGTTTCGGTCTCCGAAGAGAAGCAGTTTCGGTCTCCGAAGAGAAGCAATTTTGGTCTCCGAAGAGAAGCAGTTTTGATCTCCGAAGAGAAGCAGTTTTGGTCTCCGAAGAGAAGCAATTTTTGGTCTCCGAAGAGAAGCAATTTTGGCATTTCAGCTCTGGTGAAGTGGGTCTCCGAAGAGAAGCATTTTGCACTTCTACACGGGTGAAATGTGCCTCCGAAAAGGGCTTGTGCCTCCGAAGAGGGCTTGTGCCTCCGAAGAGGGCTTGTGCCTCCGAAGAGGGCTTGTGCCTCTGAAAAAGGGCTTTTGATTGCCTGGAAGTTAGTTTCCCATGGTCGGAGGGGTCCACGGGACAGGCGTAAGTTGCTTGATTGGATGTTTGTTTGTACAAACGATCGCAATCAATTAACAAGGTGCCCCTTCGGTGGTCGTACCAATCTTTTTGATTGAGGAAAGCACTCCCATTTATTGGCGTGCCTCGTCAGAGGGCTTTGGTTGGTGTGCCAGGAAGGTTTGCGTCTTAGGGGCAAGTAGATCCACGGGATGGACACAAGCTGCCTGATCGGATGCATCACAATCAGTTAGCGAGGGTCTTATTCCTTCTGCTTGGGAAGGTGTCCCTTTAGTGGATCTACCGGCTTTCCTGTTGAGAGGCATACCTCCCTTTGGCTGCTTCCATGTTTGCCCGCTCATGTTGTATCATCATCTGCCAATCTGCGATCCTTTATCATTGTTTCCAAGCACGTCTTCCTTTCTTTTGCAATTAAACTGCTTTATCCGAAGAAGTAGACTTCACTGTTGAATGACTCCACAGAGTAAACGCAAGTTATTTGGTTGGATGCCTTTTTATATCAACGATCGCAACCATTTAACGAGGGCTTGACACAGTGGAGCCGTCAACTTTTTATGTGAAGTTCCTCTTGTATGGGATTTGAGTTTGGAATTTTTGTTGCTTGAAATTTGCTTTAATAAATGATTTATAAGGCTCGCTTAGCTTTGCGATGGGTGAGCTTTGCTTTAATGACCTGCAATATTAGATCGACATTTTAGCAATACATTTAGAGTATTTACACATCGAAATATAACAGGCATTTTATAATAGAAAACACAGAACGCATAGTTTTTCATTATTCAGTCACGCTGATTTCTCAGCGGTTTACAATGCAGAAGTTACACATCCATCATTATCTTTACAAATTCAAGCAATGCTGTTAAGTAAAAATGAATGCTAGTTATTGTTGCTTCAGAATCTCCAAGTTGGATTTCCATTTGTGCTTGATTCATAGCTTTTGGATTTTTATGCCAGAGAAAGCGAGAGATGCCCCCAGCCGCAGTTTTGTGGGTAATTAGTAGTCGTCCCAACTTCTGCTTGCTGGGTATGGTCCTCCTGTGACAACATTAATGACAAGCTTTTCTGAATCTTGCACTGCAGCGTTGTCGAGAGAATCGGATTGACGGGTAGGACGTTGTTGATCCTGAGTGGATGAGGTTGGATCGACTGCGCTTCTTTTAACGTATTGTTGGAGTTTACCCTGCTCTAGCAATTCTTCAATCACATTCTTTAATTGGCGACATTGGTCAGTGTCATGGCCAGGTTGATTGTGAAATTGGCAGAATTTTCCATTACGCTTTGCACCTCTCGTCATCTCAGGTGGCTTAGGATACCTGACAACGTCCTTTGTTGCAAAAAAGATATTTCTTGGTGTATCAGTTAAAGGAGTAAAGTCCGAAGGATTAAAGCGGCGAGGTTTCTTTTCATTTCCCTGGCTCTTTCCTCCTTCACTCTCCCTTTTCTGACTTTCAGATTCTCTTTTATTAGATGGGACATTGTTACTATTAGTTTGGGCAGCAACCACTTTCGATGTCGTAGAAAGGCTTTCAAGACGAATGAATTCGTCGGCCTTTTTATAAAACTTATCAAGTGATTTCGGTTCCTTCATCTTTAGCCATATCCCAAATTTACTCGATTTATCAATGGCTCGCATCAAATAAGTCAGGATCATGCGTGGTTCCGCATTTTCTACCTCGGCTAAAGCTATATTGAAACGGCTCAAGAAAGATTTGATTGATTCTCCGGGCGCTTGTTCAAGGTTAGACAATGACATTATATCCTTAGCTTTTGAAGCATACAATCTGAACTGTTCTTTAAACTTTTGCGTTAAGTCGGAGAATTTATCTACAGACCGAACTGGAAGCTTTGTGAACAAAAGTAAAGCCACACCTTCTAGGTATACCGGAAAGTATCGACACTTGATCTCGTCTGATGCTCTTGCACCGGTCATATGCCAATCGTACTTGTAGAGGAAATGATTAGGGTCACTGGTTCCCCTATAGGCTTGGATAGTAGGAGGTGCAAATTTCCTTGGAAACTCTGCTCTTAGGATCCTTTCAGTAAACGGAGTTCTGCTTGGCGCAAATCCCCAGTCAGCCTCATCCTCTTCCCTTTGCATGCTCTCTTTCATGATGCGGCCAACCATTTCAGACAGGTACTCTTTATTGTTCAAAGACACCTCCGGGCAAGCATTAGTTCTTTCCTCGGAAGTTTGCCCGGGCATATGCTCATGACAAGTTGGTTGCGGCATAGAACCATCAGCTTGGAAAGGTGGCATTTCAGGAAGAGTAGTTCGATGGTTTTCTGGTTGACGATTTGCCCCGAGCAGAGCAGTTAATCTATCCATCATCAAAGCGTTTTGAGTTTCAATTTGTTGGTACAATCCAGAAACTGCGTCATCTAATTCAGCCCTGGTGACTCCAACGGTTGGAGTTGCTTGGTTTGTCGTTGGGGAAGCGGTAGTCCCTTCGTGAGCATTTCCGGATCTAATAGGTCTACCTCTTCTTCCAGGAGCCATTATTTCGGATCTTGTTTTTAAGAGAGGTTCTTTTTATGAATCTTTGCGAAGCAACGATGGATGATTGCCTGAGTTGGGTTCTCAGTGAAAGCACCAAAATGTTAACGATAAAAAGTGAACGCTAACACCCGATGTGTGTAATTGAATCGTGAAAGCACCACCCGTTGGTACGGGAACAGAATATGAGCTGAAAATAGCAGATTAGCAGTAAATGAACAACAGGTTTATAGTGGTTCGGCCCGTAATTGAGCCTACGTCCACTTTATAATCTTTTATTGCTGATTTGGTTACAATTTGATACAATATCCTTCAAAATACAATACAACTTGATCACGAAAGCACTCTTGACTACTAGCTCAATCTTTGATCATGAAACTCGACGAATCCGTGTTGGATGTAAGGAGTTCTTCTCGAAGCTTGTTGTAGTGTCTCGAATGCTTGAAGATCTTTGGTTGCTGAATGAGAGGAGACTTCGACAGCGTAACGGCGCTTGAAGAAATGAATGGCCAAAAGTCCCCGTGATGTTGGATGTGGTGGGGTATTTATAGGAGCTGATTTGGATTCAGAAAATTCACCTAAGTCATAGGTCGCGTACGACCTTAGTTAAGTCGTAGGTCGCGAGCGACCTAAGCTAGGTCGCAGTTTCCTTGCGGCTTAAGAGATTAGCTGGTGAAACAGTACTTGGCTTTATTTGATTAAGTGGTAGGTCGCAGGCGAGTTAAGGAATAGCTGTGGGAGTTCTAAGTCGTTGAAGCCCTAGCTCGTTAGCCTCTTAGGTCGTAGGTTCCTTAGGTCGCAAGCATCTTCAGTAGTTAGGTCGCGAGCTTCTTTAGGTCGCTATGTTCTTAGGTCATAGGTCGCAACCTTTTCCTGCTGTTAGGTCGCAAACCTCTATGTCCTTAGGTCGTGAAGCTTCCTTAAGTCCTTAGGTCGCGAAGCTTCCTTAAGTCCTTAGGTCGCAAACTTCTCCCAAGTCCTTAGGTCGCAAAGCTTTTCGTAGTTAGGTCGCAAGCCTTTCTATCTTTAGGTCGCGAGGTCCGTCTGTTAGGTCGCAAAGCTTCCTGCTGCTAGGTCGCAAAGCTTCCTATAGTTAGGTCGCAGACTTCCCTTAGGTCGTAGCTCCCTAACCCAGTAGGTCGTAAGTCGTAGATGCTCTTTCAGCAGCTAAGTCGTAAGTCGTCGAGTCCACTTAGGTGTTAGGCTTTTTAACTCGTTGGCTTCTTATAAGACGTGGCATAATCTGAGTCGCTCATTTCTTAACTCGTAACTCGTTGCTAAAAGGGAGTTAACAGTAGTCCATATAATTTAAATAGTAAAACCATGTATGATGTGTAGTCCATATGGTAGGGGATAGATAATCGATATAATGTTTATATATTAGATAGGTCACCTATATAAATTAAGACGGACAGTCATTTGAAGTTAAGACATATAAACAGATGAAATTAAGATGGATAACCAAATAAATTTGGATAAGTAATCCGTTGTTTGTTTAATGACTACAAATATTTATTTATTACGTTCTAACCATTGTGGATGCAGGAGTAGTATATTGTTGATTTGTTTTGGTTAAGATACTAGTGAGGGGAAAACCCATTCCGCTCAGCGGCGTTGGTCTCACTAGATATCTATTTTGGTTTGAGATGGTAGGTTATTATTCCTACTAGACTGTTTATCTACCCTTAATTCTTTGTTTTTCCCTTTAAACTCTCAGGTACTCATTTTAGTAGGCAGGGAGTAAGGGATTTCATGTTTTTAGTTAGACAATGCTTGCAGAGACGTTCAGGAGGCAAGCTAGCTATATTAGGAGTTTTATTTAATCTGTTGTGTAGTTCACTTTATTTGAATGGATGTAATGACAGAAATTAAAACTGTCAAGTAGCAGTAGACTTTGATCAACTAAGGGGCATCTTCATATGTTGCTCTTAGAGTATTTTCTAATAATTGTACTTTCTTTAAACATGCGATCGAATGAGATTAAGTAATGAATATGAAATCTTATTTGTGAAATGAATTGTAAAAACTTGTCATTAGATTATGTATGAAAATTTTCATATTCATGTGCTTCTGATTATTGATATGATTAACATAGTCAACGGAAATTAGTACCGTGGATGACTGCGGCATCCATAGCACTTAGTTTTGAGCCTCAAAATGAGGGACGTTTACAGTTTGGTATCATAACATATATTTATGTAAAATTTAAAAGGTTAAAAGATTTTTGAAAACATAATCCAAATGAATCAGAGAATAAGTTTGGGGTATGAGATAATGCTGTAGTAACGTACTTGTATTTGCTATATAAGTATGTATTCTCCCCTCTCTCTTTGAACATTCTTCTGTATCTTATTAAAGCTCGTATGCAGATTACGAGAAAGGAAGATATGGAAGCAGGAAATGGAAGACTTAATCTAGGTGGAGGAAGCACTACAGCCAATGGAAACGTTCGACCCAATACTAGAAGGAACCAAGGTCGACATGCAAATGCTAACCAAAATGAAAATGCCAATTTTGGTGCTAGAACCCCACCAATAGATTTGGGTACTATGTATCAATTCTTTATCAATATGAAGAAAGTTAGAGGTGCTGCTGATTTGGGTACTATGTATCAATTCTTTATCAAATACCGTTATGGCGTTCACACAAAAACTATTTGATATGCGTTATGTGCTACACTCTAGACATCATCTATCGTATCACTATATGTTAAAATTAATGAACGGTGGGTTTCTTTGAGGGGAAAATCTTTATGGGAATCCTTGCGATTTCAATGGTTATTATTACTTGTTGCATATTTCTTGAGTTTCTCACACTAGTTTATCAGACTGATCTAGGCGTTATTTTCTTATAATGCTCGAGTTAGCCTCGTGTATATTTTCAGATTTAGCTACACACGCTTTGGAGCTCATGGAGAAGAGATGGATGATTACCTTCCATAGTATTCTTATTTCCACTGCATTTTTGTATTGTAGTATTAGAATTATGAGGATAAGCTATTATTACTGTCCAGGCTGATGATAGTTTAGTTATTAGTGTCCAGGCTGATGATAGTTTAGGTTTTAGTAACTCTGATATTTCTATATTCAGAGTAACCCTTTGCACTATTCCTTTGATATTATATGTTATAGTTCCATTGTAAGATTTTGATGTTGTGTTCTCCCTTTCTTTCTACACTTTTTTTTATTTTTTCCTAACTTTCTATCATTTTAGCAGTTGGATGCTCGACACAAAAATACCGTGAATGTATTTAGTGTCGATGTTCGAGTGTTAAAAAGTCAAGTCATTACATTTATATTGCTATATTAGTGGGGGGAGCCATAGTCTTATTATTTTGACATTATTCATTAGGGATACCAATGTTTTATATTTCTATATGCCATAAGTTTATGAACTTGACATAATTCATTAGGGACACCAATGTGTATTATTTTAAAATTTTGACATTAATCATTGGGGATACCAATGCATATCGTTTTAATATATTAAAGGGATATACAACCTAATTTGGGATACAAATAGACATAGGTTCATAGTCATCCTAGGAAAAATATGGAATGTGTGATGGATAGTCCACTTGATCCCAAAGATGGATAGTCTCTATATGGTTAATGAAGGGTTCAAATTCATCCTAGGAAAATTATGAGATGTGTGATAAATAGTCCACGTTATTTTAAATAAATGGAACATGTGATGGATAGTCCACATAATTTAAACAGTAAAACCATGTATGATGGGTAGTCCAGATGGTAGTGGAAGATAATCCATATAATGTTTATATGTGAGATGGATAGTCCACATAAATATAAGATGGTCAGTCATTTAAAGTTAAGACAGATAGTCAGATGAAATTAGGATGGATAGTCAAATAAATTGGAATGGGTAATCCATTGTATGTTGCATGACTGTAAATATTTATTTATTATTCTCTAACCATTGTGGATGCAGGTGCATAGTATATGGTTGATTTTTTTTGGATAAGATACTAGTAAGGGGAAAACCCATTCCACCCAGTGGTGTGGTCTCATTAGATTTCTATTTCGGTTGGAAATGGTAGTTTATTATTCATACCAGACTTTTATCTGACCTAAAGTTTTTGTTTTCCCCCTTAAATTCTCGGGTACTCGTTTGAGTAGGTCGTGAGTAAGAGATTTCAGGTTTCTAATTAGACGAATAAGCTTTTGAAGATGTACAGGAGGTAAGCTAGGTATATTAGGAGTTTTATTTAATCCACTTTATGGTTCATTTTGTTTAAATGAATGTAATGGCAAAAATTATATGTAACGACCTGGATTTTTCGACGTTTGATTTGGAATATTTAAATGGTTTTAAATATTGAATTTGAATTATAGATTGATTTTGAATATGGAAAATTTGGGTTTTTATTTATAAAATAAATACAGAATTTAAATATAGCGATTTATTGAATAATTTAATTATTGAATATTATAATTGAATATCGGTTAAATTATTGTATCTTGAGTTTTAAGCTCGATAAAAATAATTTATAGGCTTGTAAAATTTATATTAATAATAATGAAGATAATAAAGTTTTAAAATTGAATTTAAAAGTGATATGTCAATTTTAAAAGTAATTTGTTCGAATTGACATTTAAAAATAGCCATCCGGGGCACAGTCTCAGAATTCGACGAAACTAGTTCCATTGGATCCGTAATATTGCATTATTACCGGATTTCAAATTTTGTAGCGTTTGGAGTTATCATTTGATCGTACGGTATATAAACACGTTGAGATTATATCGAAAACTAATATAATGATTGGGTCCAAAAAGCTATCTTCCACATATAATCGAATTGGGACTCAAGACTTGCTCCATTGGGCCCGGAATAGGAGTATAACATTAGAAACATCAGGCGGCATGCCTCATTATGGTTTGAAATAAATATCTATGGTATTTCAAAATTAAATAAAATATGTTTATATTGATTTAACCCCTATCTTTCACCACCTGACCTTTTCCACTAGCATACATTACTGTTTCAAAACATGCCATCCCATTATCTTAAATCATGAAGCTCTCTCTCTCTCCCTTCATTTCAGTTCGAACGAACATTTTAAAAAAAGAGTAAACAAAATAAATATGCACGTTCCTTCTTCCAGAATTCATGAAGTCGATCTTCAGTTGAAAAAAAAAGAGAACGAACGAACACGATCACGTTCGAAGTGAGCTGATGCGAGAGTTTCGAGCTCGAGCTCGAGATGCGAGGGCGAAGGGAAAGATGTGAGGCGCACGAACAACTCGAGGTGAACGAGCTGGCATGGGGATGGCGGCGATCAAGAGAAGGTGGAGAGGGAGATCGAAATCGTATTCGATTGGCAAAGGGTCGCAATTCATCGAAGGTAAGGCGAGTCGGGGCTTGGAGTTTCGTGTCTGGCTATTGACGTGCGAGTCCCAGGTAATGCCAGGCGAAGGGATTTGTGGATCGCGATGAAGGGTGAAGGGTCGCGTCGTCTAGGGCAGTGATAAATAGCCAGGTCATGATTTTTTTTGGGGAAGGAACAGTGGCTTGATGGAACTGCGACCATGGTGAGTCGACTGGAGCGGTGCTTGAAGGTGTTAGATGAGTCGCGGCAGCACGGCGGGGTGAGGAGAGCGTGCTTTCGAATGTGGTATCCAGGAAGTTTTCACGTGCAATGGAGGTATTTTAGATTTGTCTGGTAGGAAAATCTTGTGGCGATCTTAATTTAATTTAATTTAAATTATCTCGGTATCAATAAAATTTGTAAATTGCTTGTTCGAGGTCCAAATTGAATAAAACAGGCTGTATTGGTGCGTAGCTGCGGAATAAACGCAATGGGATCAAAATTTGGAATGGATTGCGATTAAAAATAAAGGTGAGGAATTCTCACTCATTTGGATTACCGAGTTTAAATTTTAAATAGTTCAAATTTATTCTGGATGTTTGGTTGAATTGATTATCTGTTGAATGATATTATATTATATATATAGTAGTATATATATACTAGTATTTGGAGTGATATTCCCGCACATTATAGCGGATGATACCCTATGCGCCCCACATAATAGTGGATCACCCTATATACCACGATATCCCCCTTGAAGTGGGATTGGTATTTTTATGTTGTATTAACATCTGTGGATGCAGGGAAATAGGTTGGAGGGATCCAACTAGATTCCTCAATTATATTGTTTATTTTTCATATATAGTTATATATGAATTGTGTAGAATAATCCAGTATAGATTATTGTAGTGGTTGAAATTATTAGATGCTATTGTAGCACTGACCTGAATTTTGATAATTTAAATACCATAACTATATTATTAAAATTTAAGGGATAAAGGGGAATTTTTAATATGAAAATATTTATATTGGAATTAGGGTTATTTTAAAGAAATTGAGTTAGAAAATATATTGATTTTTGGGTAACACTTCACTATTGAGAATTTTTAAATGGAAATTTTAAAAATGGAGTATTTAAAAAGAATTTATAAATGATATTCGGAAAATATAGAAAGGAGTTGAAGTCGATATTAAAATAGATTGGAAGTTATAAATGGGATTTTAAAGGAATGGATTTATAAAAATGGAATTTTATAAATAATATTGTTTCTATAAACAAGAAAAAAAACTCAAAGGCGTTAAAAAAATTTATAAACGATGTTAATAAATAAAGGAAATCGATATCAGGATGATAAAGTGGAAATATAAAATTCATAGGTGAATTTATATTAGAATATGAAAACAGGGTTGAGAAAAATAGTAGATCCTATTTTTCAAAATGAGAATGGTTAGGGAATCAAAAATAAATCGATATGTTGTGAAATCGAGAGGAATTTATAAATTAAATTGGTTATTGAGATTTTAAAATATATTTTATTTTTATGAAACTAAGTTCGTTTCAAAAGGATAACGTTATTATTTAAACTATGAAATTTTAAACTAGTTGAGATTGAAATACTTCGGTAAGTAGATTTTCAAATGTTAAGTATTTATTTAATAGTTTCTAACTTTTAAATCCAGCTTTGGAAATTTATTTGTTCATCTAAAAATGAGTTATTGATGTTATAAAAGTGATTTCAATATTTTAAATAATAACTTAAACATATTTTGTAACGACCACGACTTTCTCTCCATAGAAAGTCGTATCGCTAATAAGAAAGAAAGGGGTAGAAAATAGAAAAGAAGAGAAGAAAGAAAGAAACAACAACAACGATCTCACAGCGGAACGAATAAATTATATTAATAACATAAACTATTACATAGTATACAACACTTTACAGAGTTACACAGCATATACATCACTTACTAGACAGTTATAAACATCTGTCTAGACATTACATCTCAATACATTACAGAGATACAGACACAGCGGAACTACTATATCTACGAACGCCGAAGCCTCCTGCTCCATTGCTCCTCCAGAATATTCGTCAAAGCTAAACCTGAATCCCTTGGCTACTCGTAAAAATTTGAGTACCCAAGAGTTTATAAAACAGAAATAAACACTTGGGTCAGACATGGGTCTGGTGTGAGTAACAGGTTAAACTTGCTTAACTTCAAAACCTTTTGAAAGAAAAAGTATCACGTAAGACTTCCCACAAATAAATATGGGTAAGTTTTTACCTTACGCTAACCAAAACATTTGATAGGAAATTCGATTGTATTATAATAGGGTCTAGGGTTTTCAAGTAAAATACAGAAATAGCTGAAATGCTTACATCTCACATTCCAACATAGTTGGGCACAACTAATACGTACGGCACTTATTGGAGTTTGGATTCCATACAATGGCAGGGCTACCGGGGTACCGCCCGTCACAGTACGTGGCCTAGATCACCGTACCGAGGATCACTCCCAATCCCCTGCAACACAAGGTCGGAACATCCCTTACTGGATAATTCCCGCATAAGATACCTCACGGTTGGGATCAGCAACCGCACCACTAAGTCGAAAATAGAAAGGGACATCTAGACAGAGGTAACCTTGTCCTACTTGGGTGCTACCCACTAACCTTGCTGCACCTCCCCTGTTTTAGCCATTCCTGGTTTGTGAGGCTTGAGGTCACGATTACCTTAGAAAAGAACACATCACTTAGAATGCTCATCGTCCACCTGACGATGTTCTGAAAGCATTCAGTCCATACAAGTTCGTTCCGGGTTCGAACGAAACCGAAGGCATTATCTCGTTACACTCGTTTTGGAATCACCCTCAGAGTTAACGACAATAACCCTTGCACTCTGAATCTTCATCTTCACTTGATTCACGACCTATCGTTAATTTGGATCGATGTGGTATTCGGGTCTCCAGACCTGGAAATCCGGTATACGGAAACCCGATCCCGGTCTCATCGAAATCCAAAGCGTATCTTTTAAGGCCAAGTTGTTTTAAAGGTTAAAACAAATTCAATTCATTATCTTTATACACAAAGAAGGATAATTCACAATAGATAATCAACATTATCAGATAATCCATATTATCATCACAATTCAACTAGACATCCATATCACTCAGCATATATCTCATCAGAGATATCAATCAATGCAAAGCATTCAATATTATCATCCATTCTTAAGTAATGATTTATACCATTTCTAATTAATTTAAAATGAATTAAATTAATTACTTCATTCTATAAATCCTGCTTACTTAATCATTAATTAATTACAAATTAATTAATTATCCTTTAATTACCCTTTAATTCCATTCAGGTAATTTATCTTTAATTAATTACTTAAATTAATTATCCTTAACCACTTATAGTAATTAACCTTTAATTACTTCATTAATTAATTAACTATAATATAATTAAATTAATCAACTATAATTAATTACATTAATCCTTAATTAATTACATTAATTAATCACTTCAATTATTAATTATTACTTAATTAATCAATCTTAGTTACATCATTAATTATATTAATTTATGATCCTTAATTACAACTTAATTATTAATTACTCAATTAAATTAATTACATTAAGTAATTAATCTTTAATTAAACAACATTTATTAATCACCTTGATTAATCTTTAATCAGTAATTAACTACCCTTAATTACCTTCACTAACTAAATTAATTACTTCCTTAATTAATTTCTTAATTAATCCCTTGATTAATTCCATTAATAATTAACTACCCTTAGTTACTCTATTAATTACATCAGTAATTATCCATTAATTACTTTCCCAAGTAATTATACTTTATTAAATTACATTAAGTAATTATACTTCACAAATCATTAAGTGATTTTCTTAAATTAATTAAACTTAATTAATTAATTTAAACTAATCAAATCAAACTCAATTAATTACAATGAGTAATTAATTCCTTAATTACTTCCCATTAAGTAATTATATTAACAATTTCACAAATGATTAACCTTAATTAATTAATCTACTTAATTATCAAAATTAATCACATTAATTAATTACTTATTTAATTCTAAGTTAATGATCTACATTAACTATTAACTATTATTTAATTATCTTTCTTAAATAATTAAACATTAATTAACCATTAGTAATTTCAAATTAATTAATTCTAATTACTAATAAATTAATCCCTAATTACTCAATTAATTAAGTACCAAACAACAACTTAATTCATCCTTAATTACTTAACTAAATTTCTTAACCATTAATTAATAATCTTAACTTATCTAATTAATGATCCTTAATTTTCAAATTAATTAACCTTTAATTAATTTGAATAAATCTTAATTAATCAATTTAAACCCTTAATTATTAAATCATATGTTAAAGAAATATGTACTTAATTAAAAAAAAATTAAAACCAATTTTATTTTACATTCAAATCAATTTAAATTACACTTTAAACATTCAAGTAGTTTAAACATTTTTATTCAAAACTTTATTTTATTCCAAAAACTAGAATTCAAACTAAACTTAAATCCTGATTTTTAATTTTTAGATTTAAACTTTGTTTAAATCTTTATTTAACAATTTAAAAACTTCAGATTTAAATTTTAAACAAAACACTACAGTTTTCCCTTTAAACCTATAACATATATTTTAACCCGAGCCTATCTTCAGTTGCTTCGAGTCTCCAACCTAATTTCACGAGAACAACCCGAGCATTCCAGTCCAAAACACCGAGGCACTCAAACATCTGCTACTTCGAGTCGATACCATGAAATCGCGAGCTCCTCCCGAGCAATAACCATCTTCCCCAACACCACAGCAGATACCAGACCTATACGTGCACGTGCACGATCACCAGCGTCCACTCTGACCACCGCCGAGCATCTCCACAAGACAACGATCGACTACCAACCCAACCCCGATCATCCAAACTTCAATCCACTCACGCAGTCGAAATCGAGATGAATTTCGAAACCTGGAACAGAAAGACCCAACCATCACCAAACCTGTCAACGTTTCCCCCACGTCACTCCGATCATCAGAGATCTTGAAACTCCGTCCATAAACTCTTCAATGACCATACTTTCATTTCCCCAAACCTCACTGCACCCGATCCAGCAGAGAAGTCGTGATGATCTCCTTACCCAGACCAGCTAAAACTAGGGTTAGGAATTTAAATCCTAAATCAAATCTTCCTTAATGCTAAAAAAAATACTCCTGACATTTTTCCTCGAGTCTCTGATCACCCTACTATCTTTAGATAGAAGCCCGATCCCCCAGACCATCTAGATCACCAGTTCTTCCCAATTTCCCCTTTTTAGTTAAAACAAAAACTGCTCTTTCATTATAAAACTAAAAATCATAATTTCATTCTTAAAATTCATGCCTAGGGTTAAGAATTTAGTTTATGCTTCTGAATTGATGAATTAAAGTGTTTGAATTTTCACCTATATAAATCTTGCTCTGTTGATTTTGGTTTACAGAGACACCCAGGTTTAAGTTGAGCTTAATTACCTTTTTAAACTTTAGTTTATGATGAAACTAATTAATTTGTTTAAGCCTAAGATCTAACAGAGATTAGATAAGAAGATGAGGAATTTTTGATCAAGATCTGGCTTAAAAGAAATATAAACAGAGATATCACACAATAGCTGACATGCAAATATATATCTATACATCCATATATCTATTTATAAAAACTCACATATATACACACAAGAACATACTTCTTTCAGAGTTAACATGCAACAGATTCTTATATTTAAAATCTAAAAATGTTACTCACCTTAATTTAAACAGAGGCAGCCTCTTTGAATTTTTGAAAAGCTTGAAACTGGTTTGAACTTTAAAACTGGAATGCCTCTTTGATTTAAAAACTTGAGTTGTTGAGCTTAAAACTGTTTTGAACCACATGCATGCTGGCTTCCAAATTGAAGAACGAATGCAAGCAGGCTCTTTTATTTTTTACAGTTGATCCCAGGTTGAAAAATGAAGATGTTTGCAGGCAGGCATTTGAAAAGAAAGCATGTTGTTTTCACGTTTGAGAAGAATGCAAACTGCTTGGGTTGAGATGATTCCAGATTGAAAAAGAAATGCAGACAGATTTGATCTTTGATTTGGAAAATGAATTATAGGTTGTTTGAATTTGGTTTGAGGCAAATTTGATTACTGATTTCAGATTTTGGATTAGAGAATTGGTTTGGGTTTTCTTGGTTTTGAAATGAAGATTTAAAAAGAAAATGAAGTGAAGATATGCAAATGTATATATAAGTGAATTTATGATTTTATAAAAATAAAAGAAAATGGAAATAATAAGGACACTTGTCATTTTGTTTAATCCATTGCTTAACACATGTTAATACAAAGCTTTAAACATTAACACTTGTTAAAATAAGGGCTTTAGGAAATAACACTTGTCTTTTATATTTTTTTTTACCTTATTTTTAAAAGTAAATAAAACCCTTTTCTTTATTTATTAAATACTTATCTATATATATAAATTACTTTTTAATAAAACAAACTAATTATATTTTTATATAAAAGTTTATACAAATATTCTAAAATCCAAAACAATTTAAATATATATTCTTTTGAATTTCAAAACTTAAATTCAAATTCAAGTTAAATTAGATCCTAAGATTCAATTAAAATATACAATTATTTATCAATTTAAAAATAACAATTCTATAGTCTTTTAAAATCTATTCATACAAAATTAAAAATAATATATTATACTTATTATTTGAAATTAACATATTTGATAATTTAAATAATTTATATAAGAGATTATATTATCAAGTAATATTTTAAAAAGAAATAAAACAAACCATTTTTTTGTTAATCTTATTTATATTTAAACTTAAGTTAAAATATATTTTAACCAATTTAAACATTTACCTAAAGTATATTTAAAACTATAAAGTTATTTATTTAAATATCTTTGAAAAGTCATATTAAATTAAATCTAAATTTCCAATTTGCCCAAAGCTTTCTATTTACAATATATACAAATAAATATATATATTCAAATAGAAAATATCTTATTAACTATTTTAAAAGACTAAATCATCAATTAAATACTTTGTTAAATCAGATTATTAAATTAAATTCAGATTTCATTATCAAAGACCATCAATATCAATTTAATTATTTAACAGATTATTAAATTGATATTGCTCAAATTTCAGGGATATTACATTCCTCCCCCCTTAAAATAATTTCGTCCCCGAAATTTAAACAAAGGTAATTTAATAATCTTATTAAAGATTTTAAATTTTAAAACACAAGCATATACTATCATCCATATGCTAGCAACCATAGCAACCAATTCATCCAATCAAACAATTCTAACTATCTAGACTAAATTCTAGATAAAATACCTCGAGTTTCCCCAAGTATATATATATACCGGGATACTCGCTCTATAAACAATTTAAACTACTAAGCTATAGATCTCCTACTCATCTAGATCTACAGAACTAAACAGAATATCAGACTACAGACGAGTCTGACTCAACTACCCAACTTCCCAAAACTGCAGATTCTAAAACCAGAGATAGATCAAATACGTATTCCCTCAGAGATACGTAAAACTCAATGAATTCCAGTTATCCAAACTGACAATTCAACCAAGTAGACCAATTACTTATCCAAATCAGAACACAGACGAGATCCAAACATAACTCTACTTCACAACATCAGTAGATTCCAAACTTACTTCTCCCATCCAGAGATACACTCCAAACTGCTTTCGCTGCTCAACTCTGATCTGAGGTAGAACACAAGCACAGACTGGACAACTTATTCTAGAAATAAGGTTCACTGATCCATAAATAAAACTCAGATATTCCAGCAAAACTTGAGCTGCTTCACCAAACTCTATCTCTAGGAAAACATCCTTCCACTAGACTGAACCACCGGTATCACTCATGGAATCCAGTTGATAAGAAAACTCAACCTTCAGATGCGGACAAACTTCTGACTTCTCTGAAGACATCCAGAAAAACTCTGACAACACAAGAGAACACTCAGCAATCACAAGTCACTTTTGCGATCAACCCAACCTATTTCCAAAGAAAAACTGTTCCTCTTTACCAATCAGAACAGCTTACACTTATTTATCCAATTTATCGAAGAAATGGATCCACTCTGCTGCTTCTGAACTTCACTTCCAGAAAAACTGCTCATCCAGAAAACTTCCTGCCATCACAGAATACTCCAAGCTGCACTACTGACACTGATGCCAAGGACTTCCTACTCCAAAGATCTTTGAGAAATTCGAACTCCAAACCAAACAGAAACACCATGCTGAACTCAGCCACAATACCAAAGCATACACACTTCCTTAATCTTGTTCCAAAGAAAACATCTTCGGGAACATCCATCGTCACTGTATCTCATCATACAGCTACTATTACCTGAGGTATCAAGGTACCATCACTCGCTTCTGCCTCATCGACAGATCCAACTCTACTCATCCAAACTTCAGAGATAAACTCCGAACCATTACAGTTTCCTTCGGAGATCGATGAAATCCTTCACCACAGCAAAGCTTACTCGAGACGGTATTGGGTCTACAGTCTCGACAAATACACTTCCAACCTCAACATTTAAACTCCAACCATTGGTAGTCGTGTTTCACACACCACTACCCCATCTACCTTTATAACTTATATTGGAAAACCCGAACAGGTAACCCAACAAATAGGTAGAAATATATATATATATATAAAATGATACTTTTTATATAGAAATTATTTCTGGGTAAAATTATTTCATTTACCTCTTTAAAACAATATTGTGTCGAATTGTTCTATACAAGTGTTTAGAGATCCCTATCAATGTTGTGGCGTCCCACACATCGACCAGAATCCATAAACTACTCAATAAACCAACCAACACAATATAAAACAATTTTATATTCACTAACAAATACGCGCTCATATCTATTAATACTCTCAAAATTCCCACCAGAGCCAAGGTTATCGCCAACCTAAGCTCTGATACCACTGTAACGACCACGACTTTCTCTCCATAGAAAGTCGTATCGCTAATAAGAAAGAAAGGGGTAGAAAATAGAAAAGAAGAGAAGAAAGAAAGAAACAACAACAACGATCTCACAGCGGAACGAATAAATTATATTAATAACATAAACTATTACATAGTATACAACACTTTACAGAGTTACACAGCATATACATCACTTACTAGACAGTTATAAACATCTGTCTAGACATTACATCTCAATACATTACAGAGATACAGACACAGCGGAACTACTATATCTACGAACGCCGAAGCCTCCTTCTCCATTGCTCCTCCAGAATATTCGTCAAAGCTAAACCTGAATCCCTTGGCTACTCGTAAAAATTTGAGTACCCAAGAGTTTATAAAACAGAAATAAACACTTGGGTCAGACATGGGTCTGGTGTGAGTAACAGGTTAAACTTGCTTAACTTCAAAACCTTTTGAAAGAAAAAGTATCACGTAAGACTTCCCACAAATAAATATGGGTAAGTTTTTACCTTACGCTAACCAAAACATTTGATAGGAAATTCGATTGTATTATAATAGGGTCTAGGGTTTTCAAGTAAAATACAGAAATAGCTGAAATGCTTACATCTCACATTCCAACATAGTTGGGCACAACTAATACGTACGGCACTTATTGGAGTTTGGATTCCATACAATGGCAGGGCTACCGGGGTACCGCCCGTCACAGTACGTGGCCTAGATCACCGTATCGAGGATCACTCCCAATCCCCTGCAACACAAGGTCGGAACATCCCTTACTGGATAATTCCCGCATAAGATACCTCACGGTTGGGATCAGCAACCGCACCACTAAGTCGAAAATAGAAAGGGACATCTAGACAGAGGTAACCTTGTCCTACTTGGGTGCTACCCACTAACCTTGCTGCACCTCCCCTGTTTTAGCCATTCCTGGTTTGTGAGGCTTGAGGTCACGATTACCTTAGAAAAGAACACATCACTTAGAATGCTCATCGTCCACCTGACGATGTTCTGAAAGCATTCAGTCCATACAAGTTCGTTCCGGGTTCGAACGAAACCGAAGGCATTATCTCGTTACACTCGTTTTGGAATCACCCTCAGAGTTAACGACAATAACCCTTGCACTCTGAATCTTCATCTTCACTTGATTCACGACCTATCGTTAATTTGGATCGATGTGGTATTCGGGTCTCCAGACCTGGAAATCCGGTATACGGAAACCCGATCCCGGTCTCATCGAAATCCAAAGCGTATCTTTTAAGGCCAAGTTGTTTTAAAGGTTAAAACAAATTCAATTCATTATCTTTATACACAAAGAAGGATAATTCACAATAGATAATCAACATTATCAGATAATCCATATTATCATCACAATTCAACTAGACATCCATATCACTCAGCATATATCTCATCAGAGATATCAATCAATGCAAAGCATTCAATATTATCATCCATTCTTAAGTAATGATTTATACCATTTCTAATTAATTTAAAATGAATTAAATTAATTACTTCATTCTATAAATCCTGCTTACTTAATCATTAATTAATTACAAATTAATTAATTATCCTTTAATTACCCTTTAATTCCATTCAGGTAATTTATCTTTAATTAATTACTTAAATTAATTATCCTTAACCACTTATAGTAATTAACCTTTAATTACTTCATTAATTAATTAACTATAATATAATTAAATTAATCAACTATAATTAATTACATTAATCCTTAATTAATTACATTAATTAATCACTTCAATTATTAATTATTACTTAATTAATCAATCTTAGTTACATCATTAATTATATTAATTTATGATCCTTAATTACAACTTAATTATTAATTACTCAATTAAATTAATTACATTAAGTAATTAATCTTTAATTAAACAACATTTATTAATCACCTTGATTAATCTTTAATCAGTAATTAACTACCCTTAATTACCTTCACTAACTAAATTAATTACTTCCTTAATTAATTTCTTAATTAATCCCTTGATTAATTCCATTAATAATTAACTACCCTTAGTTACTCTATTAATTACATCAGTAATTATCCATTAATTACTTTCCCAAGTAATTATACTTTATTAAATTACATTAAGTAATTATACTTCACAAATCATTAAGTGATTTTCTTAAATTAATTAAACTTAATTAATTAATTTAAACTAATCAAATCAAACTCAATTAATTACAATGAGTAATTAATTCCTTAATTACTTCCCATTAAGTAATTATATTAACAATTTCACAAATGATTAACCTTAATTAATTAATCTACTTAATTATCAAAATTAATCACATTAATTAATTACTTATTTAATTCTAAGTTAATGATCTACATTAACTATTATTTAATTATCTTTCTTAAATAATTATACATTAATTAACCATTAGTAATTTCAAATTAATTAATTCTAATTACTAATAAATTAATCCCTAATTACTCAATTAATTAAGAACCAAACAACAACTTAATTCATCCTTAATTACTTAACTAAATTTCCTAACCATTAATTAATAATCTTAACTTATCTAATTAATGATCCTTAATTTTCAAATTAATTAACCTTTAATTAATTTGAATAAATCTTAATTAATCAATTTAAACCCTTAATTATTAAATCATATGTTAAAGAAATATGTACTTAATTAAAAAAAAATTAAAACCAATTTTATTTTACATTCAAATCAATTTAAATTACACTTTAAACATTCAAGTAGTTTAAACATTTTTATTCAAAACTTTATTTTATTCCAAAAACTAGAATTCAAACTAAACTTAAATCCTGATTTTTAATTTTTAGATTTAAACTTTGTTTAAATCTTTATTTAACAATTTAAAAACTTCAGATTTAAATTTTAAACAAAACACTACAGTTTTCCCTTTAAACCTATAACATATATTTTAACCCGAGCCTATCTTCAGTTGCTTCGAGTCTCCAACCTAATTTCACGAGAACAACCCGAGCATTCCAGTCCAAAACACCGAGGCACTCAAACATCTGCTACTTCGAGTCGATACCATGAAATCGCGAGCTCCTCCCAAGCAATAACCATCTTCCCCAACACCACAGCAGATACCAGACCTATACGTGCACGTGCACGATCACCAGCGTCCACTCTGACCACCGCCGAGCATCTCCACAAGACAACGATCGACTACCAACCCAACCCCGATCATCCAAACTTCAATCCACTCACGTAGTCGAAATCGAGATGAATTTCGAAACCTGGAACAGAAAGACCCAACCATCACCAAACCTGTCAACGTTTCCCCCACGTCACTCCGATCATCAGAGATCTTGAAACTCCGTCCATAAACTCTTCAATGACCATACTTTCATTTCCCCAAACCTCACTGCACCCGATCCAGCAGAGAAGTCGTGATGATCTCCTTACCCAGACCAGCTAAAACTAGGGTTAGGAATTTAAATCCTAAATCAAATCTTCCTTAATGCTAAAAAAAATACTCCTGACATTTTTCCTCGAGTCTCTGATCACCCTACTATCTTTAGATAGAAGCCCGATCCCCCAGACCATCTAGATCACCAGTTCTTCCCAATTTCCCCTTTTTAGTTAAAACAAAAACTGCTCTTTCATTATAAAACTAAAAATCATAATTTCATTCTTAAAATTCATGCCTAGGGTTAAGAATTTAGTTTATGCTTCTGAATTGATGAATTAAAGTGTTTGAATTTTCACCTATATAAATCTTGCTCTGTTGATTTTGGTTTACAGAGACACCCAGGTTTAAGTTGAGCTTAATTACCTTTTTAAACTTTAGTTTATGATGAAACTAATTAATTTGTTTAAGCCTAAGATCTAACAGAGATTAGATAAGAAGATGAGGAATTTTTGATCAAGATCTGGCTTAAAAGAAATATAAACAGAGATATCACACAATAGCTGACATGCAAATATATATCTATACATCCATATATCTATTTATAAAAACTCACATATATACACACAAGAACATACTTCTTTCAGAGTTAACATGCAACAGATTCTTATATTTAAAATCTAAAAATGTTACTCACCTTAATTTAAACAGAGGCAGCCTCTTTGAATTTTTGAAAAGCTTGAAACTGGTTTGAACTTTAAAACTGGAATGCCTCTTTGATTTAAAAACTTGAGTTGTTGAGCTTAAAACTGTTTTGAACCACATGCATGCTGGCTTCCAAATTGAAGAACGAATGCAAGCAGGCTCTTTTATTTTTTACAGTTGATCCCAGGTTGAAAAATGAAGATGTTTGCAGGCAGGCATTTGAAAAGAAAGCATGTTGTTTTCACGTTTGAGAAGAATGCAAACTGCTTGGGTTGAGATGATTCCAGATTGAAAAAGAAATGCAGACAGATTTGATCTTTGATTTGGAAAATGAATTATAGGTTGTTTGAATTTGGTTTGAGGCAAATTTGATTACTGATTTCAGATTTTGGATTAGAGAATTGGTTTGGGTTTTCTTGGTTTTGAAATGAAGATTTAAAAAGAAAATGAAGTGAAGATATGCAAATGTATATATAAGTGAATTTATGATTTTATAAAAATAAAAGAAAATGGAAATAATAAGGACACTTGTCATTTTGTTTAATCCATTGCTTAACACATGTTAATACAAAGCTTTAAACATTAACACTTGTTAAAATAAGGGCTTTAGGAAATAACACTTGTCTTTTATATTTTTTTTTACCTTATTTTTAAAAGTAAATAAAACCCTTTTCTTTATTTATTAAATACTTATCTATATATATAAATTACTTTTTAATAAAACAAACTAATTATATTTTTATATAAAAGTTTATACAAATATTCTAAAATCCAAAACAATTTAAATATATATTCTTTTGAATTTCAAAACTTAAATTCAAATTCAAGTTAAATTAGATCCTAAGATTCAATTAAAATATACAATTATTTATCAATTTAAAAATAACAATTCTATAGTCTTTTAAAATCTATTCATACAAAATTAAAAATAATATATTATACTTATTATTTGAAATTAACATATTTGATAATTTAAATAATTTATATAAGAGATTATATTATCAAGTAATATTTTAAAAAGAAATAAAACAAACCATTTTTTGTTAATCTTATTTATATTTAAACTTAAGTTAAAATATATTTTAACCAATTTAAACATTTACCTAAAGTATATTTAAAACTATAAAGTTATTTATTTAAATATCTTTGAAAAGTCATATTAAATTAAATCTAAATTTCCAATTTGCCCAAAGCTTTCTATTTACAATATATACAAATAAATATATATATTCAAATAGAAAATATCTTATTAACTATTTTAAAAGACTAAATCATCAATTAAATACTTTGTTAAATCAGATTATTAAATTAAATTCAGATTTCATTATCAAAGACCATCAATATCAATTTAATTATTTAACAGATTATTAAATTGATATTGCTCAAATTTCAGGGATATTACATATTTTAAATAAATTACTATTCTTTAAAGAAAATACTCGTTATATATATATATAGTTTTGAAATGATTGCAAATTTATTTATAAATTCTCTCGAAATGTGTATACGGTGTTTATTAAAGGATGAGATTTTATAAGAGAAATCTTATAAATGGATTGTTAGAGACTTAAGAAAATTTTCGATGTCTAGATGCAATAACTTCAGGAAGATTTTGAATTCATTTAAAGGAGTTAATAATGGTTGGTTGGGATTATAAACAAGTATAATCGATTTTGAAATCGTAGGAAGGATTTATAAAATCCGGTAACTTATGAGATAAGTTATGAATATTTCCAAATTTAAATCTTAAAATGATTTTGGAAATTATACGTGTTAACGATAAAAAAGTGAACGCTAACACCCGGTGTGTGTGGTTGAGTTGTGAAAGCACCACCCGCGTGACGGGAACAGAATTTAAGCAGTAAAATAGCAGAAAAAGCAGTAAAAGACAGCAGTTTATAGTGGTTCGGCTTGAGATTAAGCCTACGTCCACTTTGAATCTCTTTATTACTGAATCCGGTTACAAATCGATACAAATCTCTTATGAAAACAGTACAATTTGATCACAAGAAACAATCTTGACTACTAGCTCAATGTTCGACGATGAAACTCGATGAATCCGTGTTGGATGTAAGGAATTCCTCTCGAAGCTTGTTGTAGCGTCTCGAATGTTTGAAGATCTTTGATTGCTGAATGAATGGAGATTTCGACAGAGTAACGACGCTCCAAGAAATGGATGGCCAAAAGTCCTCCACTTGTTGGAGATTGCAATCTATTTATAGGAGAAGAATCTGGCCCGAACTCGGCTTCTAAGTCCTTAGGTCGTTTACGACTTATGATAGGTCGTAAGTCGTCTCCGACCTAAGAAGCTCGGGCTATCTTTTAACAGCTGCACATAATGGCTTCATATATTTGCTAAGGCATAGGTCGTGAACGGGCTAAGGGAAAGTGGTAGGTCGTGAGCGACCTAAGGAAATGGCATGAGAGGCCTTAGGTCTTTGGGTAGAAGCTTTAGGTCAGGGACGACCTAAGATAGGTCGTAGGTCGTTCGCACCTTAGTTCCTCAGGTTGCTGTATTTAAGGACAGGATCCAGTAAGTCGTTAGATCGCTACCGCACATAGGTCGTAAGTCGTTAACTCGTAGGTCCCTGAGTAGTTAGATCGGCAACCACTAGATCAGCATGACTTTAGGTCGTAAGTCATAGCTTGTTAAGTCACTAAGTCGTAAATCCTCTGAATAGTTAAGTCGTAGATCCTCTTAAGTCGTAGGCTGTTGAGATCACTTAAGTCGTAGGTCGTTAAACTTTTTAACTCGTAGGTCGTTGAGTCGGACCATTCCTTAGGTCGGAGCCTGTTGAGTCGTAGGTCATCTAAGTCTTAACTCGTAGGTCGTTGAGTCGGACCATTCCTTAGGTCGGAGCCTGTTGAGTCGTAGGTCATCTAAGTCTTAACTCGTAGGTCGTTGAGTCGGACCATTCCTTAGGTCGGAGCCTGTTGAGTCGTAGGTCATCTAAGTCTTAACTCGTTAAGTCTTGCAATCCCTTAACTCGTGGACTCTTGAGTCGTGTACTTCTTAAGTCGTGGAGAATTAAAGGTTAACATTTGCCCCTCAAAATACACGCCTAAGTCGTAGGTCGTGTGTTTCGACTCATCTTAACTCGTGTGGGCCGATTCCAATTCCTTCGACCTGGGGGTATAAAATGCTTAGGTCGTTCCTCTTATCTCCGTCTTCCTATTACTCGTTCTTTAAGCCGTATCTGCCATTAACGCAATTTCAAGCTTCCAAAGGCGATTTCGACTTGATTTACTTCCAGCCATTCCCAATTACACCGCGTAAGCATCTTTTCCCTTTTTCCAATCGCCGATCATTGCCGTCGACCTTTGTCCATGATTTCTTCCCTTCGGGCATTGCGAATACTGTTATACAGGATATCCATGAACTTAAGGTGGCTCGGTATGACTTGCGACGATTTGTGATTTGCGGTGGTTTAGAAATAGGGTTGATGGAGAGGCTAACTGGTTAATGGGTTAACGGGTTGGATAGTTAACGGGTTAGGAGTGACAAAGCTCTAGAGTTAGGAGGTAAACGGGTTAGGAATTGGATGGATAGATGGTTAACGAGTTAAGGATTAAGCGAGTCAGGAGTTAGATGGACTGGTAATTTCGCGTGATCCAGCAATTTTGATGTTACGACTTACGACTTACGACTTGAAGCCTCTTTTTATTCCTCACGACTTACGACTTAGAGAATAGTTGACCCTAGCTCGCAGGAACCATTTGAGTCGTTCGCGACTTAGCACTTGTTCAGATTTGGCTTGAATGTGTAGTACGATTTAAGAGTTACGACTCAACCTGACTCATAGCGTATCTTTTAGACCGTGAATGGGCTAGAACTTGAGGAAATTCCGATCCATGCTAAGTCGTGAACGAGTTAGAACTTGAGCAAATTTTTCACTGCCTTGAATGTTAAGACTTGAACAGCACGACTTAAAAATGCTCCGACTTATGTTAGGTCGTGAACGACCTAGGACTTGAAATTTGGGCAGAATTTGACTGATTTTTGAATTTGAATTGTTTTGGACTTTGTTGTACTTCTTTTCAGATTGCCTTATCTTTAACGCTAATAACCTGTTTAAAAGCAACATTTGCAGAAAAATGGGACGAATATACTGTCATTGATTGCCCACATCGAATGACAGATTAGTCGACAGAGAATAACAAACCTAAATGAACTTTGTGAATGAAATGCTGCGAACTAACAAATCTAAGTGAAGTGTTAAAGCAAAATTGAAATGGTCAACTAAAGCTGATTTATTTGCATTAGCACGACGCTGCACTTGGACTTAAGATAACAAGCCTTGAAACTCTATAATCGATAAGTATCAATTAATTTAGTTTCTGTTATATTTGCTTGTTATTGTATTAGTTTTGCACAACACTTCACTCTTTTTAGGAAACGTGCACCTTCATATTTGAATATCCAGTTCCTTGTGTAGAATGGCGTCGCAACAAGAAGATACAGAACCTACCGGAGAAACTTTTCCGATTGCCAATCCACTAATCGATCCTCCGGAAAGAACTCCGACCACTCTAAGCCACAAAGTTTTCAGACAACTATGTATCCAGTTTGGCATTGCCGAAGCCGACGCTCTGCTCCCTGGAATAAATGATACTGCTGATAGGCCGCCCCATGGCTTTGTCGCAGTTAACCGCCAAATGTGTTTGAATGGAGCTATCCCCCCATTTAACGACTGTCTTCGAGAACTTCTCCTCCGACTATCTATCTCCCCTTTTCAACTACACCCTAATGGCTACGCCATCATGCTGGGATTGTGTGTGCTTTTTAGGAGAGCGCTGGACCGTTTTCCCAGTTTTGAAGAAATTCGCTTCCTATGCACATTTGCAAAGAACAAAGACAATCCCTCTATCACACTTGTGAGGAGTGCCAGGAACCGTAGACTGATTATCGGTCTTCCCGAAAGCGCTTCCGGGTTCTTGAGCCAGTTTTTCTTTGTTCGTTGTCCTCCGGGATTCTATACCAACTGGAGAGTAGGGAGTAAGACCTTTTATCTTCGCTCCTTATTTTTTTGAACTTTTCGAAACTTGAGTTGTCGTGTTAACCTCGCCCTTTCCTTTTGTAGAACTTCCTTCTCTGCTTAGGGATTCTGCCCGCCAGCCAATCTTCGAAACTCTCAGTGCGGTGGCTATTGAAGAGAGGAGCGCCAAATTTCTACTAGATGATGAGCTTTTGCACCAATTTGGGCTTTCACATCCTTCCAGGTCGACTCGGATTCATGAAATTTCTAGTTCTGATGCAGAAACGTTAGCTGCTTCGGGCTCTCAAGCAGAGGCATCGAATGCCCCAGCTTCTGCAGAAGAAGTTGCATCAGAAGTACCTGTCGTAGAGGTTGCTTTGATAAAATGTTCCGCATCCACCGATATTGTGGGGTCATCCAGCAAGCCGGCACTTGCCCCAATTATTGAAGAGGAAGAGAATCCTCGAATTCTTGACAAGTCGGCCGATGCGGAAGTTGAGAAAGAGAATTCTGCTGGGCATCATGGCGATGATACCTTTGATGACTTGAGTGATATAATGATAACTTCTCAAGAGCTTTTCAAGGATAATACTTCAAAAGCAACCTCTCCTGTTATTGAAGCGACTTCCTCTTTGAAACAAGCTTCGACAGCTTCTACACCTGTCGTTTCTGTTCCCACATTAAAACGTGGTTTGTAGTTTGACGCACGTAGTTCGCACGCCACACACACTTAGGATTTTTCAACACTTATAAGCATTTATCCTCTTTTTCTGGAAATTTCTAAACTTTACTTCTTTTTCGATTTTCAGATTCTCCGATGGGGCATACCGGCTCATACTATGAATCATTTCAGCGTCATGGAGGTCGTGGATCTTATGACTTTAGGAAATATCTTGGTGACCAGAGAGAGACAGATGAGGAAAGGGCTCGAAGGAAGGCTCAAGAGAAATGGGATTATGAGCAGTGGCAGAGAAGAAAAGACGCTGATCGATATGATTCTTCCCACAGAAGTGACGATTCCCATAAGCGAAAGTCTTATGATGACAAGGGGAAGACTCATATTACTGACAGCTCAAGTAAACGGGTTAAACTTAGCGAAAAGGACGCGTCCTCAATTTCTGAAAAAACTAATGCTCCTATCTCTTCTGATGTTCCGTCCAGCTCTCCTCCTTTAAAGAAATCTGACATTCAAGCAATCATCAGCAGGCCCCAATATTAGGTTAAAGATGGCCCTCCAACGCTTCAAAGCCGGTTTCCGAACTGGTGTTTAAAAGGAGTGCGTTTTGACCTGGATTTGGTCCCGATTAATAAGCAAGCCATGCTTAGAAATCTCGATGTAGTTAAGCTTGACATTGATAGGATGTCGCAATGGCAAAAGCTTGTTGATGAACTCCAGAGAGTCAATCATATGAATCTTGAAAACATGCTGACTCTGGAGAATGATAAAGCTGAATGGGATAAATGGTGCAAGCAGCATGACGCGGAGATGACGAACATCGCGGATGACAATGCAAGGCTTGAATCTGAAGTCAAGCGGCTTAAGGAAAATCTCGCCTCTTCTTCTGCATCACATACTCAAAAAGAAGAAGTCTTTCAAAAGCAAGTGCGGGATGCACATGCTGCACAAAGGGATGTCGAAACGAAGCTTGCAGCTGAGCAGCACATTGCTGAGAAATATCGCACAGAAAATGCTGAACTGTAGGAAAAAGTCACCTCCCAGAACGTGGAGATTGAATTATTAAAGTCTCGACTCGCTAAAGCTGAGACAGAGCGTGATGAGGCTATTGCTGGTCGAGTTGCTGCCGTTGCCGAAAAAGAAGCAGCTGAGCAATCACATGAGGCAACGAAAGCAAACATCAGCTCTACCTTATTCGACTTTTATTTACACAGCATTCTGGGTCGTGGAAGTCTTTCTTTTCTGGGTCCTGACTATGAGGTTACCCTGGCCGAAGTGTAGGAAGTAGTGGTTGACATGCTTGGCGGGGCTGGCTATGATGAAGCGGAACTTGAGGCACGCTACCTTGACGAAGAAGCTCGTGCTGCCTTTGCCATGGGAAAAGAGCAACTTGCCCGAGTGCGAGCTGAAGCCACATGGGAGAAGCATTCCGAAAAAGAAATACTTCTTGCTGCCCCTGTTCATACTTCGGTCTCAGCTGATGTTGATATCATTGGTTCTAGTTCTCACTCTTCACTCCCTGCCAAAGATATTGTTACGACTCCCACAGAAGAAGAAGCGCTGGAAGATATTGCGGCTCAGAAATTTGAAACTGATCTCGCCAAGTTGACTTCTCCAGGTAACTTTGACGTCGACCCAGTCCCGGTGAACCATTTATTTGATTTAACTGAGCTTGATGATCTTCTTACTTATTACTTTAGCCTTGACGAATCAATATCCCATTTTGAAGAGTACTGATTTTAACTTCTTTTATTATGCAGCGGACGCGCTGGAAACTGCACCAATTTCTCCTTCTTCAGCTGCCGTTCCTCCTCCTTCTCAAGTTACTCCTCTTCCAGCTTCTCAACCAGGTTCACAGGAAGAACAGATAGCATCCCTTCAAGGCTTGGACGAACCACCTGCTTCCCAGGAGCAGAAAGCAGAAGATCTGGAAGATAGTGAGAAGACCCCGGAGCAGTCTTTTGACTACGACACAAAGCTTTCTACATTTCTTACTCCGGGGAGTGAGTCTTCTTCCTAGAAGAAGGGGAAACGTGTGGTTTCGAAGAAAGGAAAGAAAAGTTCTTCTTTTGCTGGAGATGAAGCAGAAGTCGATCCGGCTGAGTCTCTTTCTCCTTCTTCTCCGATACGGCCTCCGAAACTAATTACCAGGCCGGGTAAAGGCTCCAAGGGTGGGAAGAAGGAGAAATGAGTTTGATTTTGTCTTTTCTGCTTTTTGCATGTATTGACCGGAAGTTGTGCGGATACCGGTCTCCGCTTCTTTTTGTGATCTGCACAATGTAAATTTTTTTTCATAGTATTGAATAAAATAGCTATTTTACTTGTGTACAAATTCTTGTGTATGTGAGAACGCATTTGTTTCTCATTTTTAGTGTAGAATAAACGATCTATTTTTCGTGATATTGCAATGAACTTGTGGTATGTTGCTTGCATGTTACTTTTATTAATATAATTGAATTGTATAGTATTGCCCCCATACCGTAAGTGCATTGCAATATTCCTAGCTTTTTCAAGACTGATACTCTTATTTCAGTGAATAATTACTCCACTTTTAAGGGAAGAATCATTCTGCTTTTAATAGAGTATATCTCGTCTTTAGAGAAGTTTTTACTTTCTCTTTCTTTCTGAAGAACACTTCAACTTTTGGGGAAGATCATTTTTATTTGTTAAAAAGTGAATTTTCCTATGCAGTGAAGTGAACTTTCTGAAGAATTTTTTGATTTGTTTAGCGCTTCCAAAGAAGGCTTTGTTTTTGTGCCTCTGAAGAGTGCTTATGTCTGGTACTTCAAGCATGGTGAAGTGTGCCTCCAAAGAGGTCTTTTGGTCTCCGAAGAGAAGCGATTTTGGTCTCCGAAGAGAGGCAATTTTTGGTCTCCGAAGAGAAGCAATTTGGCATTTCATCTCTGGTGAAGTGGGCCTCTGAAGAGGAGCATTTTGCACTTCTACACTGGTGAAATGTGCCTCCGAAGAGGGCTTGTTAGCATTTCATCTCTGGTGAAGTGGGCTTCCGAAGAAGAGCATTTTGCACTTCTACACGGGTGAAATGTGCCTCCGAAGAGGGCTATTGCCTCCGAAGAGGTCTTGTAATTGCCTGGAAGTTACTTTCTCATGGTTGAGTGGATCCACGGGGCGGACGCAAGTTACTTGATTGGATGTTCGTTTGCACAAACGACCGCAATCAATTAACAAGGGCCCTGTTCATTCAGCTTGGGAAGGTGCCCCTCCGGTGGTTCCACCAATCTTTTTATTGAGAGAAGCACTTCCATTTGTTGGCGTGCCTCGTTAGAGGGCGTTGTTGACCTTTGGGAAGGAGCATCGGTTGGTTGGTGTGCCAGGAAGGTTGCTTCTCAGGGGTGAGTAGATTCACGGGACGGACGCAAGCTGCCTGATCGGATGCATCACGATCAGTTAGCAAGGGCCCTGTTCCCTCTGCTTGGGAAGGTGTCCCTTCGGTGGTTCTACCGGCCCTTTTATTGAGTGTCATACCTCCTTTTGGCTGCTTCTGTGTTTGCCTGGCCATCTTCTCCCATCATCTGCTCATTAGCGATCTTTTATTATCATTTCCAAACGTATCTTCTTTCCTTTTGCAAGTAAATTGCCTTATCCGAAGAAGTGGACTTCACTGTTGAACAACTTCACGGGACAAACGCGAGTTACCTAGTTGGATGTCTGTTCATATTGACAATCACAACCGGTTAACGAAGGCTTGCCCCAGTGGAGTTGCCAACTTTTTATGTGAAGTTCTTCTTGTATAGGATTTGAATATGGAATTTTTTGTTGCTTGGTATTTGCTTTAATAAATGATTTGTAGGGCTCGCTTGGCTTTGCGATGGGTGAGCTTTGCTTTAATGACCTGCAATATTAGATCGACATTTTAGCAATACATTTAGAGCATTTATATATCGAAATCTAACAGGCATTTTGTAATAGAAAACACAGAATTCATAGTTTTTCATTATTCAGTCACACTGATTTCTCAGCGGTTTACAATGCAGAAGTTACACATCCATTATCATTTTTACAAATTAAGCAATGCTGTTAAGTAAAAATGGATGCTAGTGATTGTTGTTTCAGAATCTCCGGACTGATTTTCCATTTGCACTAGATTCGCAGCTTCGGATTTATATGCCAAAGAAAGTGAAAGATGCCCCAGTTGCAGTTTTGTGGACAATTAGCAGTCGTCCCAACTTCTGCCTGCTGGGTGTGGACCTCCTGTGACAACATTAATGACAAGCTTTTCTGAATCTTGCACCGCAGTGTTGTCGCGAGAATCGGATTGATGGGTAGGACGTTGTTGATCCCAAGTGGATGAGGTTGGATCGACTCCGCCTCTCTTAACGTATTGTTGGAGTTTACCCTGCTCCAGCAATTCTTCAATCACATTCTTTAATTGGCGACATTGGTCAGTGTCATGGCCAGGTTGATTGTGAAATTGGCAGAATTTTCCATTACGCACTGCACCTCTCTTCATCTCAGGTGGCTTAGGATACCTGACAACGTCCTTTGTTGCAAAAAAGATATTTCTTGGTGTATCAGTTAAAGGAGTAAAATCTGAAAGATCGAAGCGGCGGAGTTTCCTCTCATTCCCATGATTCTTTCCTCCGTCGCTTTCCCTTTTCTGATTCTCAGAATTTCTTTTGTTTGAAGGAAGATCATTATTGTTGTCCTTGGCAACTAATACTTTTGCTGAGGCGGAAAGGTTTTCCAGGCGCATGAATTCATCGGCCTTTTTATAAAACTTCTCAAGGGAATTTGGTTCCTTCATTTTTAGCCATTTTCCAAATTCACTCGATTTATTAATGGCTCGCACCAAGTAGGTCAGGATCATACGCGGTTCTACATTATCCACTTCGGCTACAGCTATATTGAAACGGCTTAAGAAAGATTTGATTGTTTCTCCGGGAGCTTGTTCAAGACTAGACAATGACATTATATCCTTGGCTTTTGAAGCATACAATCTGAACTGTTCTTTAAACTTTTGCGTCAAGTCGGAGAATTGATCTATTGACCGAATTGGAAGCTTTGTGAACCAAAGTGAGGCCACATCTTCCAAGTACACTGGAAAGTATCGACACTTAATCTCGTCTGACGCTCTTGCACTGGTCATATGCCAATCGTAGTTGTATAGGAAATGATTAGGGTCACTCGTTCCCCTATAGGCTTGGATAGTAGGAGGCGCAAATTTCCTTGGAAATTCCGCTTTCAGAATCTTTTCCGTAAACGGAGTTCTGCTCGGTGCAAATCCCCAGTCGTTCTCATTCTCTTCCCTTTGCATGCTCTCTTTCATGATGTGGCTAACCATTTCGGACAGGTACTCTTTATTGTTCAGAGACATTTCCGGACAGGCATCAGTCCTTCTTTCGGAAGCTTGCCCGGGTACATGTTCACGATAAGTTGGCTGCGGCATAGAACCCTCAGCTTGGAAAGGTGGCATTTCTGGAGAGGTTGTTTGATGGTTTTCTGGTTGATGATTTGCCCTGAGCAGAGCAGTTAATCTGTCCATCATTAAAGCGTTTTGAGTCTCAATTTGTTGGTATAATCCAGAAACTGCGTCGTCCAATTCAGCCCGGGTGACTCCAACGGTAGGAGTTGCTTGGTCTGCTGTTGGGGAAGCGGAAGTTCCTTCATGAGCATTTCTGGATCTGACAGGTCTACCTCTTCTTCCAGGAGCCATGTTTTCAGATAAGCTTCTGGTTTTGAAAGAGATTTTCTCTACCAATTGCTTTGGAGCAATGATGACAATCTTCCTGAGTTGGGTTCTTAGTGAAAGCACCAAAATGTTAACGCTAAAAAAGTGAACGCTAACACCCGGTGTGTGTGGTTGAGTTGTGAAAGCACCACCCGCGTGACGGGAACAGAATTTAAGCAGTAAAATAGCAGAAAAAGCAGTAAAAGACAGCAATTTATAGTTGTTCGGCTTGAGATTAAGCCTACGTCCACTTTGAATCTCTTTATTACTGAATCCGGTTACAAATCGATACAAATCTCTTATGAAAACAATACAATTTGATCACAAGAAACAATCTTGAATACTAGCTCAATCTTCGACGATGAAACTCGATGAATCCGTGTTGGATGTGAGGAATTCCTCTCGAAGCTTGTTGTAGCGTCTCGAATGTTTGAAGATCTTTGATTGCTGAATGAATGGAGATTTCGACAGAGTAACGATGCTCCAAGAAATGGATGGCCAAAAGTCCTCCACTTGTTGGAGATTGCAATCTATTTATAGGAGAAGAATCTGGCCTGAACTCGGCTTCTAAGTCCTTAGGTCGTTTACGACTTATGATAGGTCGTAAGTCGTCTCCGACCTAAGAAGCTCGGGCTATCTTTTAACAGCTGCACATAATGGCTTCATATATTTGCTAAGGCATAGGTCGTGAATGGGCTAAGGGAAAGTGGTAGGTCGTGAGCGACCTAAGGAAATGGCATGAGAGGCCTTAGGTCTTTGGGTAGAAGCTTTAGGTCGGGGACGACCTAAGATAGGTCGTAGGTCGTTCGCACCTTAGTTCCTCAGGTTGCTGTATTTAAGGACAGGATCCAGTAAGTCGTTAGATCGCTACCGCCCATAGGTCGTAAGTCGTTAACTCGTAGGTCCCTGAGTAGTTAGATCGGCAACCACTAGATCGGCATGACTTTAGGTCGTAAGTCATAGCTTGTTAAGTCACTAAGTCGTAAATCCTCTGAATAGTTAAGTCGTAGATCCTGTTAAGTCGTAGGCTGTTGAGATCACTTAAGTCGTAGGTCGTTAAACTTTTTAACTCGTAGGTCGTTGAGTCGGACCATTCCTTAGGTCGGAGCCTGTTGAGTCGTAGGTCATCTAAGTCTTAACTCGTAGGTCGTTGAGTCGGACCATTCCTTAGGTCGGAGCCTGTTGAGTCGTAGGTCATCTAAGTCTTAACTCGTAGGGCTTGGGGGCAGGCCCGCAAGATCCGATGCAGAAGGACCTTTGGAAGGAGCTCAACCGGCTAGGGCCAAGAAAAATGCTAACGAACCACCCGAAGAGTACGTACCAGAATTCCCTACAAGACTCGGAGGGCAAGACCGAGACATGACAAGGGGGCAACCCCTAGATGGAGATGAAAGAATGATTGGCCTAGTGAGACGACTCATGAGAGGGGGATTGTCAGGCGGAGGATTGGAAGAGGTTAGTCGAAGTCCGTTCGCTCCAAATATCTGAAATGCAAGGAAACCCTCCAAAGTTCAAACTACCGATGCTGGATCCTTATGACGGAAAGTCAGACCCGACCATGCATATCACCAGATATATCAGACACATGGAAGTGCTGGGAGCATCCGAGGAAGTAATGGCACGATGTTTCCCCTTATTCTTATCAGATTTGGCTGCGCTTTGGTTTAGACAGCTAGAGACAGGATCAATCAGGACATGGGGCGAGCTTGTGGATTGTTTCATGAAGCAGTTTAGGGTTCACATAACGCGACCCAAGAGCGTGATGACTTTGGCATCAATAAAGCAAAGGACCGGAGAGTCCATAAAAGATTTTCTGTTACGATTTAATGCAACGGTGGCCTCTGTAGATCGCCCGGACCCATCGATGATTTTGATGGCGGCAGTAGCAGGAGTTGGAGAAGGCACCGAATTCAAAGACTCTTTGACTAAAGATCCACCGCAAGATCTTGGAGAGTTTTTCCATGATGCTGAAAAATACATTCGATTAGAGGAATCATGAGCCGAGAGGCAGGAAATAAATGTTGCACAAGGCGAAGGAACCGCCAGGGAACAGTCCAGGGCGGACAAAGGAAAGAGAAAGCAGGATGACGCACATGAGGGTCCTGATAAACGGAAGAAATTCCGAGAGCCCAGATTCAGGCAATACACAGACTTGGTGGCAGGACTGGAACGAATTTACACCGAAACTCGGGGGCAACTCCCCTATCGAAAACCACCGAGGAGAGATCCCACAGAGTGGGAACGTAGAACCGGAAAATATTGCCTATTCCATGAGTTAGATGGGCACACAACCGACGAATGCCGCCACCTAAGGGATAAGGTGGAAGAGCATGCCAGGAGTGGTAGATTGCCACAATATATCAGAGAACGGGCAACGATAGTAAGACCTGAACAACCTCCACCTAATAGGAATGATCCTGGATCGGGATCACGACTCGTCATCAATTGATCGTGATGGCAAGGGCCAAGTTCAAGATTTGGACTCTGGTCGATTAGTTTTCTTAGATTTGATTTCGAAAATAAAACGGCTATCCCACTTACTCATGTACGGGAACCAGAGAGATCCCTAGGCATGCTCTAAGATGGAAATAGACCGCTCCACCCGGAGAGGCATTGTCTTGTTTTTCCTGGTGTTTGAGATTGAACATCTAGGATTTGAATTTAATAAAGAAACATTTATTAAAATAAACCTTTTAACCGGAGAGTTAAAGGATGAACATTAAATATCAATATAAACATGATCGCTTTATGACCTTACCCGGAGAGGCGGGGTCCGGAGTGCAAGAAGTGAGTTGCCTCGCCGGAGAGCGACAAGATCGACTCACTTAAGCATCGTTTCCCATTCACCGGAGAGTGATTGGATCGGGATTCGATAAGAGCCCGGAGAGGCTATGATCGGCCCACGATTTGGGCCATGACATCGCTTAATGTTCAGATACACTGAACCAGAGTGCAAGAAGTGAGTCGCTTCGCCAGAGAGCGATAGAATTGATTCACTTAACATTGTTTCCTCTTCACCAAAGAATGACAGGATGGGATCCAGCAAGAGCCCGGAGAGGCTATGATCGGCCTAAAGATTTAGGTCATGACATCGCTTAATGTTCAAAAACACTGAACTGGAGTGCAGGGGGTGTAGCCGCTTCGCCGGAGAGCGACAGGATCGGCTCACTCATCGTTGTTTCCCCTTCACCGGAGAGTGACAGGATGGGATCCAGTAAGAGCCCAGAGAGGCTACGATCGGTCCAGAATGACCAAGACATCGCTATACGCCCTAGCTGGGGCCAAAGTGCAAGGGATAGAAAGCAACGCCGGAGTGCAATAGAATCTTTCTATTCAATCGCTAAATCTAGAATGGGTTTGACAAGGGTCCGGAGTGACCATTAATAGTACGAAGAGACTATAGAATTTCATTCTTAACTTCCACTGGAAAAAATTGATAACAATTCGGCTTCGAACAGCCATGGACTTGATTGAAAATGCTATAAGCTATGAGTAAAACATGAACTCACTGCATTGAACTTGAGACTGATCTAAACACGCCTTTTACCAAAAGGCATGTTTTGGGGGGCAAAATGTTATCCCAACTTTTGGCAAAGCCGAGATACCCAAAGATTAACTAAAAAGCAATTATTATTAGTCATGAACATCGATTGTGCATCGCAGGTTCACCATGGATATCAATGAATTTTGTCTGAGTCCGGATCGGGCTACAATTGATAAGACACGTCGAGCAAAGCCGTGGGAACCAACGTTCCAAATTTCGAGACAATCCGAGTTCGTATGCTCAAGTTATCGCCGGTATAAAATGGAAGAGATATGCTATGGTTCGAATCCATCGGAGCCAAGCCCTAGGTCCGGATCCATCAACCCTGCATTACTTCGAATCCACGAGAAGTACCATTGCTTCGCATCCATCAAGCAAACCTATGTTCGAAACCATAAACCCAACCTTGGTTCGAATCCATCAAGTAAAAGACCACTCGAATCTGGCACATGTCCTCTCTTCGAATCCCTCGAGGTAAGGCGCTTCGAATCCATCTAGTTGGGAAGTCTTCGTATCGATCGACTGTGGACTGTCCTTATCGATACGAAGGAACATCCCTTCGATCGATTCGAAGGACCACGTCTTCGAATCCATTATCACTAGACCACCTAGTCAAAACGGCGAAGGACATGGAGTCGACCCAGTCAATTCGGAGTGAAAAGTGGATCGATACTAGGGACGTGCGCCACATCATCGCCTTCACATGCAGGAGCATGGATTCGACCCTATGGATTCGAACCATATCGATTCGAACGAATCCATGGGGCGAAGAACACGAAAATCTTCAACTTGAATCGATCATAACTCGAGTTCTACAAGTCCAAATACCATGAAATTTTCACAGAAGCTTAAGCACATAATGAAGAATGTTCACACCAAATTTCAGCTCGATTGGATGATTTCTTGATCGATTCGAACCAAGGGTCGAATCGATCCCAAAGTGGGCCCGGATCTCCAGATTTCGGCCATGCAGGCCCCCTCACGTGCCAGAACTGGTCTCCCCTCAATTTAGGTGAAAAATCAGCCTTCTACACCTATAAATAGAGCCCCTGGTCATTCAGAAAAGGGCTCGGACAATTTTGAGAGCTAAAGAGCGCCCAGACTCTGCCAGATTTACTCCAGGTCACCACTACTGCCTTAGATTCAGACTTAGCTCAGCAAATCAATTGTAAGACAATACATGAAATTGTAATCTTCAAGCATCGAGCAATAAAATCATAAAAACCTTGAAGTGGACGTAGGCCGGAGATAGCCGAACCACTATAAATCGTGTGTCACTATCCATTATTTCTTGATTGCTGCTTGTTATTTGCTTAGATCCGTGATTTGTGTGTGAATATTGTTGATCCGTATTCATACGCTGGTGCTTTCACAACACTTGGGGTTTGTGACCATTTTTGGCGCAAACACTTTGGTGCTAGGTCATCTAAGTCTTAACTCGTTAAGTCTTGCAATCCCTTAACTCGTGGACTCTTGAGTCGTGTACTTCTTAAGTCGTGGAGAATTAAGGGTTAACAATATGCATAAATATTTTCCTACGTATTAAAAGGAAGGTTTTGGAGAATATTTTTAGTGGGAAATTATTTGGAATAGAAATATTTACTAAGTGTTATAAAAATGGAAGTTGGAAAAAAAATTCTAAGTATTGAAAATGGTGAAATATCCTGTTATGGATACAAGTGTTGAAATTGTTTTTCAAATATAGAAAAATTGGAAGAGATTGAATATATATCTTGGTGAAGATGTTTTGAAATAAATATTTTGGAGATTTGTAAAATTAGGCCTAGTGACTGCTTATGGATGTTTTATTGATAGTTAATCGTTAATCGTTTCGAAGAGACCAGGATCAGATTTAATTATCCGAAAACCACTTCGATTCGGTTTGAACGTAACAAATGAATACCGTGAAGATGATGAAGACGGTGGTTCGGTTTGTCCAGATCCAGGACAACTTGTATGGACGAATGCTATCAAAACATCGTCATTGGAGGACGATGCGCATTCTTAGTAAAATTGTTCTTGAAAGGTAACGCTTGGCCTCGAACCTCATCAACCGGGAATGACTAAAACAGGGGAGATGCAGCAAGGCTAAGTGGGTCGCACCCAAGTAGGGTATGTTATCACTTTTCTAGATGTCCTCGGAAACCTTTATATTATGGATATGGTTAGCATGGAAGGAGCACTCGATAGTAAGGGTGGGAACACCCGGGGTGATAACATATTCGGTCTATCCAGGTTAGGGGTAGGCCGATCTTGTGTAGCAAGGGATCTCGGCGATGGTCCTCGGTACATTGTTCTAGAGATGTACTGTGATGGGTGGTACCCCGGTGGCCCAATCATTCGTTGGAATCCATTCTCCAATACGAGCTTACGGTTTTGTTTGTAGAGCCTAGTATGCAGGAATTTAATTAATGTAATAATTTCGGATATTTGAATAAGTATTTGTATTCATACACTATTATAATATCACTAGATTTTCTATATAATGTTTTGGTTATCGTAAGGGAAAAACTCGTCGTGTTTATATGTGACACGGTCTTACGAGATACCTTTGTTTTTCAAAGAATTTTGATAACTCTAATAATTCAAATTGAGTGTGTTTTCTCACGCTGGTTTTCCAGACTGACTCGGGTGTTATTTTATTATAATGCTCGGGTCAGACCGAGTATTATAGTTTCAGGATTAGAATGCTATAGAGCTCAGGGGACGAGCTGGAGGAGTTCAGACGTATTTCCATACTTGACTTATATTTCCGCTGTATGGGATAAGTTATATAACTGTCCAAATGGATGTATTGATTATTGTACTCTGATAATGGTATGTATATTAACAGCACAATTCTTGTATTCAAAATCTGTTATTATATATTATATTCTATTCTACTGCGATTGTGAGATTCTATGTTGCCATTTATTTTTCTTGTATCTCTTTCTTCTTCTTTACCCTAGTTATTCGCTCTTTCGTACAATTTGGGTTGAACATGAGTGAATTATTATCAACTCAAAGGGTACGGAACTGCGGGTCGCCACATTATAACTGTTAAGTAGCAGTAGGCTTTTGATCAACCAAGTAGGCATCTTCATATGTGGCTCTTGGAGTACTTTGTAATAATTGTATTTTCCTTGAACGTGGGATTGAATGAGATTATGTAATGAATATGAAATATTATTTGTTAAATGAATTGTGGAAACTTGTTATTAAACTGTGTTTGAAAATTTTAATATTTATGTGCTTTTGGTTCTTGATATGACATAGCCACATTTTGTCACTGGAAATTAATACTATAGATGACTACAACATCCATAGCGCTTAGTTTTGGGCCTCAAAATGGGGGATGTTACATGTGCCAATTGGAAACTGTTTTATTTTAAGTATGATGTACCATGAATATGTAACAGTTATTATTGCTTTATGCTATGCTTTTTGTCACATATTGAATTTATAGTAAAATAGGTACTATTATTATTACTATATTTTATCCTTCAGCTCTGAGATCTGAATATGTGGAGAAATAGATTTGTATTGTTCTTTTTTACCAACCAATAGCCTGCTTTGAAATGAGTCTAAGTTTCAATGGGCTTTTTCTGTATCAGAATTTAGGTACGTTTCAAAGCGGATGGTTACACTGACACTTATTATTGTGACTAGGAGTGAACCATAATTCAATAGAATTTTGATTGTGCTTGTATGTATTTTGTAGGCTATAACATGGAGATGGAGTTGACGATGACATATGACACTGCTTTGTTTTGTAGTGCATATTCCCCGAGATATCATGTCTTGTATATGTATTGAGATTCCATCATATTGGATGATATAATGTAGCTGTGTTGTTTTGTTATGTACTATATTTGAGTTGTATGTAGGAGATATTGTATCATATTTATAGATATGATATATTATTTATTATCTTCTATTCACTCCTGATTCCATTAGTTTGGGATTGTTTCTTTATATATCTCGAGTACCATATTGTTCAGTCCTAAAAACTCGTATACACTACTTTGTGCGGAGATAGAACACATATTATTTCAAATGTATTCATGTATAGAAACATAACTATGTTGGCCTAAGGGAGTGTATATGAGAGGTCACTCCTATCATGTCCTTTGACCCAACCTGTTCGAAAGTTATTACTCTTTGGTAGCTTGGTCACTGGATATGGCATCACAAAGAATATCAATACATATGTTAAGATTGGTGCATATAATTCTCTCCATATAATGGCTGATGAGTTACTCATAACCGTTAGGACATCAAGGGGTTAAGTACTTATTTTTGTTTGGAATAATCACAAAGAAATCCAACAAAAGTCTACTAAAGGTTAATATAACCAAATCAAAATAGAAGATCTCATAGTAAAGAAATATAGTAGCCTTCAGACTTGTAACGAACCCCTAATTTCGTACATTTTAAGCTGACAATAACCCACACATGTCCAACCTAATTTGAACGAAATAGCGGATACATAGGGAAAAAAATAAAGATAGGAACATAGATGAAATAAGAATCTCACACGAATGGTATATTTCAACATATAATTTTATAGCGGAAAATTTTAAATACATTTATCAGAGTTAAATCTTAAGATCAACATGGATAGGTATAAATCTCCGTCCTTACAAATGCGGAATACAACAGTACATACGTGTGGTGGAAATGGACAACAATCTTCAGAAGAGACCTCTAGCTCCATGCTCCGAGTGTGACGACCCGGATTTTTAACGTGTGTTGATTGGGTGATTAACTAAATTTAATCATTGGGAATACTGAGTTTATAAGTCGAACAAATAAAATTTTAATAATTAAATAATCTGGATAGATATAAATTGATTTGAGACCTATAATAAATATTGAATTAAAAACTATATTAGATATGTAATCTCTGGGTATGATAAATCCTATAGAAAAGAAAATAAACTTTTTGTATAGGTAAACTTTACCATTTTAATTCAAGATAAAAATATCCATAAATATGGAAATAGATATATACAAGCTTTATAGTATATATGAGTACATAAATAGATATGTATATAACCATACATATAAGTAAAGGAAAGAAATATATATATATATGTATATGTATGAATATAAATATAAATGTGCATGATGATAACCAACATAAATGCATATGGAGATATATATATATATATATATATGAATTCAATAAATTAGATTTAAGGAAAATGTTCAAATATATTTATATATATATAGACAAACATATAGACAAGTCTTATCAAATAAAAAAATATACACAAGTAAGTATGTATGTATATGTGTTAAATGAAGTGGTAAAAGTGATAGAATGGAAATATACATATGGTGTATGTGTATACTTATGAATGGATATGTATGTAAACATAGAAGGGAGACAACCATTTAATGCACATGGCAACTTTAGCATACAAAACCAAAATACATCAAAGCTTTCCATATAAAATCAATTCATGTCAGGTCAACAGTGTACAAATCAAGAAAAAAAAGAGAAAGTAAAAGAATATGTAAATATGTAAATATCTGTACAATACCTCAGTTTGGCTTACCCTGTAAGCTTCATTCTCCTATTCTATATACCTCCACTTGTCTTCATTTACTCCATTCGAACAAGCTGAGTTGAAAAGAAAATATATACTTCCATTACAAACTGCTATTGACGAAGCAAAAGAAGATCAAAGATTTAAAACAGAAGCATAACCAAGCAACAGAGTTTCTTTCTCAAGGAACTGTGAGTAAACCTATATACTTAATGTCTGGATCTGTATATAATTGTTGTTTTGTGACTATGCTTAAAGTAGGAAAATTTGAAACTATGCTATATGTATGCAAATCTGTACATGTTGCCTGTGCATGTCTGGAACAGGAAATATATCTCTGTTCTTAGTTCCCAGTTTTCAAAATCTGTTTAAAAATCGAATTCTTCTTTCTAGTTCTTGTTAGACTTCAAGATCTACATGGAATTTGTTTGTATACTCAAGATCTAGGTCCTAAAAATATTTTTGAAAAGAATTGCTTTTCATTTATCTGGAAATTTTAAAAATACACAGAGAAACATTTAAACATGATAAATTCAAATCTCGTAATTTGTTGATTCATATACATCATTGTGTTTGGCATCGGAAACTTTGATTTTTAAAATAAAATTCATAAATTTTAACTTAGTAAATTGCGAGAATTTGTGAGATGAGCGTTAACTGGGTTTTGACGAAATTCTGGTGATCAGAGTAATGATAAATCTCGCGATCGAAGATGGAGCATGTTTAGAGGTCAAGGATCATCAGAAAACTATTCGATGATTTTATAATTCATCGTGGATGATGAATGTAACGACCTGGAATTTTCGATGCCGAAAATTCCAGATAGTTATGAAAAAAGAAGAAAGGGATAGAAGAAGAAGAACAGAAACATCAACAACTCACAATCGCAGCGGATAAAATATAATAATAAATAATAACAGTTTGCAAAAGAATAATATATCAATCAATTACATTTAATATACATCAGAGTTTCACTTTTATACATTCACTGAACATACAATTACCATTTTTCAGATTAACAATAATAAACTGCAACAGAAATACTCTATACGTACTTGCCACCTAGCTCGCCTCCTGAGCTCCAGAACGTCCTACCTGAAAACCTGTAATACTCGGTCTGACCCGAGCATTACATCAAAGTAACACCCGGGTCAGGCTGGAAACCAGCGTGAGTAAACCCAACTAACATGGAATACCAAGCAATAACTTATATAAAACCCGGGTATCTCGAAGTAAATCACAAAGCTACAATTTATTATACACATCAACCTTCTAACTACCAAACTTAGACAAAAATAACCCAATTCACTTAAATCATTTCATTTCAGCCTATTGATTTTACAAATCAATCTATAAAAATTTGAAGTGGTTTCGGGTATGTCCTAATACCCGACCCCGGTCTCTTCGGATCACATACCATCCTATCCCAAGTTATCCCAATGGAAACACAACATTGCATATTAGAGATATTAACTCCATTCAAAGCATCCATACCATTCAAACATCCATAAGAAAACTTAATCACTACCAATTTAATCAAATTAATCCTGATTGGATTACTAACCTCATCCATTTAGATTCTTCATTCAATATTAATTTGATTTCACATCAATTAATTAATCAACCTTCCTTACCCATTCATCTTAATTAATCACCCTGGATCAATTATCTTTTAATTACATTCAAGTAATTATCCTTAATTCATTTCACGATATTATTTATTTTTAACTAATTTCAATCAGTAATCTTTAATTACCTCACAAATTAATTTACTATATTAATTTCATTTATGCTTAGTTTCTTATATTAATACATTTCACATAAGTCACTTATTACAGGTAATCACCCTTAATTAATCCATCTTTGATTTCATTCTTTAATCATATAAACTGAGGATTCCAATTATATTTTAGCTTATCCTAATCAATTTTAATACATTAATTCAAACCACCGTATTAATCATTTCGATTAATCCCAAACTATAATTAACTATCTTTTATTTACTTCATTAAATAAATTAACTACACCTTAATGAATCATTTTAATTAATCTCTTGATTTATTTCACAAAGTAATTATATTTTTAATTACATTAAGTAATTACTTAACAAACCATCCCTTCATTATTCTGAATCTCTTATACTAAATTAATTAACTTGAAACTTAATTAATTAGTTCAAACCCTTAATTACTAAATTAAATGATTGAGTTTAAAACAATTTAAAACCTGAATACTTCGAGTTAAACAACAATTAACTCGAGAACCAACCAAAGCTAAGTCACCAGATCATCAATTCTCAGCACACATCAAATCAATTCAGTCATCCAACCAATCATTTGAATTTAACTATTAAAATTTAATAACAACTCAGCTGAGTGAGATTTACTCACCTTTGATTTTTTGTTGTATGCAATCCATCCCAAACTGGCTTGTATTTTTGATTTATACCTTGTATGACAATTATAAAATTTTATTAATATTCGAAACAATTGAAAAATCAAATTTTTTTTTTTTTAATAATAAATTCTCCAGTGATTTATTTTGAACAAATTTCCCTTTTAATAAGTTCATTTGACTAAAATTTAAATTTTAAATAAATGATTTCCCGCTTAATCAAATATTTTCACCAGCTAAAATAATGAAATATGCTTATTAAACCAATTATCACCATATATGCATATATGAAATTAAAGTAGAACTGTTTTCATTTTCTTGAGTAAATAACAAAATTGTAGTTTTGTTTTACAGTAAACTTCTTAATGTATATCAATATACCTCGCAGTTAAAACCAAACATCAGTTACACAATTTAAACTTAGGTGACAATAAAATATGTATTCATATAGGTATACTTGTATTCAAATTATACCTTTTTGTTTATATCCATAAAAGTCTACATCTAAATTTACCGTATACGTAAATACCTATATATAAATTTAAATTCTGCAAATTAAAAAAAAAACTAAATAGTAACAGTACACATTCTTTTTTTTTATTTTTATTTTTTTATTTTTTTTTTAAAAAAATTTAAAGTAAACTGCTGTAAACATAAAAGTTCTTTTAACAGGCAACTTAAACGAATTTATCGAACAAACAAAAGAAAATAACGAAACTGCAAATACCTTACAGCTAAATTCCCTCGTGTGCTCGACAACTACCAAACCAAATCTCAGATCACAGCAACCATGTCATCTTCGCCGAGTTCTCTCCACTTTCCAGGTCGCGAGCCCTTATCAGCTTCCTCCACGCCGCGAACTCCACCGATGCCACCAGGTCGCCACTCGAGGCCCTAAGATCGCGAAACCCCCAAAAGAAAATCTCGATCCCTTACCGCTTGAGCACGTCGCGGCCTTGCGTGAGCTCGAACTTGCCTTCTCTTCTTCGATTTAGGTCAGAGGATGAGAGTATCAGTCGCGATTTGAACGAGACGAGCTGATTTGAACTGAAAGCAGGCTCGGCCCCCCCCTTTTTTTTTTTTTTTGATTTCGATTTCTGCTCCTTAGAATAGAGAGGGAGACGAAGATAACATATAAATTTGGGGGATGTGGCTTCTTGAGTACGAGTGTTAGAAAAATATCTCCGACTATATGTACCTTTAAATTTAATCATATTATAAAACTTTAAAACGTCTCACGTCTCATTAATCGCCAGTTAAAAATTTGAACTCCTCTTAAGGAATACTGCTAGGCGATTATAAGGTTTACCCACGTTTCGAACACAATGGAACGTATATCATAAGCTAAATTAAATCGTATACGTCAGTTACGGAAGTAAACGATCACTTTTAAATTAAATCGGTTCGAATAAATTCGAAGCGTTTTGAGTTGCCAGGGTTAAACGACAACTCCGATTGCTACGAAAATTGAAATCCGATAATAACTAACTATTACGGATCCAATGGAACTGATTTCGTCAAATTCCGAGACTGTGCCTCAGAAAGCTATTTTTAAATATCGATGTAAACGATATATATTATTAAAATTGAACAAATCATCTTTAAATTAAATTTTCACCATTCTATTATCTTCAATATCATCCAATATCATCATTATAAATTTTATAAGCCTTCAAATTAATTTAAACAGGCCTAGAAATTCAAATTCAACAGTTTACCCAAATTTCAATTATTAAATTCAATATTTAAACTATATAATTCAATGGTTTAATTATCAAGTAAATATTGATATCTCGAATTCAAGTTAAATTAACTTTAAAATATTTAAAATCAATTATTTTTCCATTTTAAATTATTCAAAATCCTGGGTCGTCACATTCCTTCCCCCTTAAAAGAATTTCGTCCCCGAAATTACTAGTAAGGAAGAATGGTCCAAACCCGTCCACTTTTCCCCCAAAACATACAGTTCAACATCTTATCAACTATCTTTGATACTAGATCCCTAATCATTCTTACTAACTTCCCAAACTCTCGTCCACAGTTTTCAAACAAATACTACTTCCTCATAACATTCAAATTCCAATTTCAAATCAATCTTTAAATTATCAAAAAAAAATTTCTAACTCCTTAAATTTCCGAGAAATTTTGCCAGCGTCTCCTTTGCGCGGCTAGCTCGGTACAACTACAAAAGGCCTCTACAGGCTCCCAATTTCTCAAAAAGAAACAAAAGCCAAGTGGCTATATCAAAAACCCAATCCAATTTCATGCAAAAATCCAAATACATACCTTTTTGTCGGGCAATTCGAATTTATCTTTTGGAATCAAATCCAATTACCTTTCCCTTTAATACCTGCACATTTTACTTAGCAACAATAACCAATCATAACCCTTCAAAACATTTTGTACCTTTCCTTACCTAGGTTTTCATATTTACTTCCATTCAATTTATTTCGAATTTTGAATATTAAATTTATCTTTCGTTTATAACTGATTCGTAGCATTATTTAAATTTGTTTCATTTACTAATTTACTTCAATTCCCAATTTGCAATCGTTCTGTCATTAACAAAAAAAAATTTCCCAAATTTTCAAAAAAATTCTAACTCCCAAAATTTACGGAAAATTTTGGCAGAGTCTCCTTTGTACGGAGGGACTTCTGCGATATCGTAGGATGCACAAATATATATATACATCGGCCTCAGGCCGGAAATCACAATATATATCAATATATGCAGTTCATATCTCCTATTTTGAATTCTTTTGCGTAGGCGTACCTTTATTTAGCATTTTTAAAGCAAGCGGCTTATTATTTAGCAAATTTCGCATCCAAATCCAGCCAAACGGCCTTCAGGTACCTGTACTATCTCAACTTACAAATGTAAGCACTATATATATATATATATGAAGTTCATAACATTCCCTTACTTTCAATAGCTAAACACATATATTTCATAAACAACAAGCATCAAACGTTTTTCATAAGCGATTCATGAAATTCCAAAGCTAATTCAATTGTTTTTAACCAAATTTATATTCCATTTTATTCATTTAAGGGTTTGCAACTCAATTTCTTACATTCATTAGATTTTTATTCCAAACAAGCTCATATTCACTTCAAATGCTCTTAAAATCAATTTATTTGCTTCCACTTGCTTCTCTTACCCTTTTATTTAATTTAAGTGATATACAACTCACTTACTTACCTTCAAATCATTTATAAATCCAAACAATCTCATTTTCATATCAATTGATTCAAAAATCAATTATATTGCATCCATTATTTCATAGAATTTAATTCGATTAATCCATTTATTCGCCTCATTTCAAATTTTTAAATTTCACTTAATTCATTTGCGAATTTATTTTATTTATACAAAGCCATTCTCAATTTATTTCTATTTATTTGGCTTTGTTTGCAACTCAAATCAATTTATTATAATTAACTTTCATTTCATACAACAACACTTCTCTTATATCTAATTTATTTGCAAACTCCGTTAAATATTATTTATATCACCCTTGAATTCAATGGTAATTCAATCCATTGCATTTTCCCATCCAACTTTAATTTATTCAACTCAATTTCATAATCAAACTCCATTATTAACTCCAATTTATTATCAAATAATTATTTATTAGCTTACTTTCAGTTTTAAACCAACATTCGATTTTATTATAAAGAATCGCTTCATTAAATTTTCTTGAGTTCAAAGTTTATAAATTCAGTTTGGATTTCCGTTTTATTTTTCCCAAAATTCCAACATTTTGGAAATGCTTTTAAATTCAGATAATACTATTAAATAGGTTTTTTTTTATATATAAAAATACTTTTTATAACTCGATGTCTCAACCAGTCCATCCTCGTTCTCACAGAAATTCAGTCATACGTTGATCAGGCGTAGGACTGAAAATCTATAAGTACTTAGCAGACTCATTTTCAACATCCAGTGAAAATACTTGAAAAATAATTTTACTAAAATAGTTTTGAAATCGAGAAAATAGCTTTAGTGAGAATGCTCTGGAAATCATCACACCCATCCATGGTCACAGTTAACCCGATGGTTACGTTGCCGTCCCGGCAAAATTCACAGATAACTGTAGGCATCCGCGCCCCTCAATTACGCCATGGAACCCGCTACAGATCGCAGCTACAACTGGGGTTACGTAGCTATCACAGCAAAAACCCATATAACTGTAGGCATCAGCGCCATCGAATTTCGCTGCCAAAAGAATGAAACTCCTCCACTCGACCATAGATCGCAGTCTACCGATGTTGCGTTGCCTTCCCGACAAAATCAAGTGTAGACCGTTGGCACTCATCCTCCACACGATTTCACTATGGTCCCCACACAGTAGGTCGCAGCGACATCGAGTTACACTGTCGTCACAGCATAACCCAAATGCCCCTGTAGGCATCAACGCCATCGACTTTCGCTACCCAATAATCCTCAGGAACTAGTTTGTCCGGACTCCTCACAGGATCAACTTTAGAACCTCCCTCTTAGAGGCTCAAGGCAGTACCACCCTGTGGCACTCCTGAGAAGTTCATTCCAAGGGAGCGCCTTTTTCCCCAGAGCCAATCTCAAAACACTTTATACTATACACTATAGTATTTTCAAATCATACACCTAGTATGATTTTCACATAAGGCTCCTTTACACAAAATCGATTCCCAAAATCGATAATTTCAAAATAGACTTTTCCCAATCTCAATATTGATTTTCCCAAAAATCAAAGCCTTTTTCCAAATCCATAGGTTCTCAAAACCTTTCCTCAAAAATCATATTTTTTCCAAAATCATTTTACAAAGTCCTTTTTATATAAATATATATACTAATCTTGAAAATTTTTGAATCAAATTTATACATGTATAAGTTTACGTTTATACTCCAAATATTTTCAAAAATCTTTTCTTCTGGCTATAGATTCAACAAAGGTAGTTTTATCTTATTTAACAAAGATATATAATTTAAATTTTCTTTTCCTTTCAAGACAAACATTAAATTTTAAACTTACACTTGCCAAATTACCTACTTTTATTATAAGGTAAATTTTAATCAGAAAAGATATTCAATTTTCACATATTTCCATAAAGTTAATTCTTACCACAGAAATATCAAATTTATTTATTTTAAGTTCATCATGTATTTACAAAATATATTTTCCCTTTCAAAGATCACCTTATGACTTTTTACCTACAACTTCAAAATCAAATTTCCATCTTTTGTCATTGTATATTTCTCAAAATATTCTTTCATTTAAAACAAACATTTCACATTTCTTGTTCAAAAATCTCCATACCAATAGCATTCAAATCCGTACGATGTACACATATCATCTGTACGCTATACCAATCTGATCGCTCACTCGATCACACAACTTCATTTCCGAACTAGTATCGTCCACCCGACTTCCTAGGGCGGACACAGATCTGGTTTCTTGATCAGAAACCGCCATTCTCCTTGCATAGTCACAACTATGATAGAGAACATCCAGAATCAATCAACAATCCATATCCAGGTTCGCCGTCGAAAATCGAGTGAAAAATCCCAACTCGGATCGATAAACTATCTCGAAATTCTGTGCTCGAATCCGGATCAAATTATTATGCGAATAGAATAATATACGTACATCTTACGTATTTAACTTCATTGATTATTAGCCAAATCAATTTCCTTTCTATTCACATTTCCTTATTCACATTTACATTAATCCCCATTTGGACTATCCCTTCAATTCTTATCTCAATTAGGTATTTAATCAATAACGGTTTGAACTCCGACCAATTTAGAAACTAGCTTGAAAATTTAAAAATAGATAAGTAGTTGAATAATAATTAATAGTTTGCAAAATAACTGTAAAATAGTTAACTAACATAGAATATTTGAAAAATAATTAAATAGTTTTCAATAATTGTACACAATTGCAAAATAGTTGTAAAATAATAATTACTTTGTGAAATAGATGAAAAATAGTAATTAGTTTATAAAACAGTTGAAAAATGGTTAAATAGCTCCAATAATAGTTGTAGAACAAGTATAAAATAATTTTGGCTTTAAGAAAGAAAGGTTGTATATATATAATAGCTTGGAAAAATAAGTTTATATTAAAACCATTTATACTGAAAATAGTCCAGAGTCAAAACTGTTCAATTCCCAATCTTCATTCTCATCAATTCAATCTAAATTTCTGCTCCATTTAAATTGACCCAATTTCAATCTTAAATAACTCCAATTTCCATTGGACTTGATTTATTCCCAATTCAGGTTGAAATAAATTCTCAGTTTCTTTCCACTTCAAATCAAATTCCATATGATTTTAAACTTATTCAACTTTAATTATAACCCTAAGTTATTCCAATCAATTTGGACTGATACCACCCACTTCAGTTCCAATCACTACAAGTTAATCCAATTCAAATTGTCTAGTTGAATTTTTAAACTTATCCATCTTCAATCACAAATCCAATTAATTCCAATCAGATTCAACTTAAATGAATTCAATTTCAACTTCAAATTTTAACCATCTCAAATTATATAAATTCGAGTTAAATTTATAAATGTTAACTTAATTCTTTAAATCAAATCAACTTGTCTCTTTATACTATTAAATTTTTGAATTCATTTCAAACTTATTTCCATTGAATTTTAATTTAGTCGTACTTCTATTCTTACTACATTTAATTTCAATACAAGATTTCAGTTTAGTTGTATTATATTATTTCTTAATTCAATTTCAATTAATTGAACAACCAATCACTTTATATTTATTAGAAGAAAATATCGCTTTACATATCAGAATATACTTTTATATAAAACCATTTAAAATCTTTATATAAGAAAATAACAAGTACGCTCTCATATATATAAACACTCAACTCATTCTAGAGTACTTCAGACTCTATATAATGAGTAATCCCCACCAGAGCCAAGGTTCTCGCTTAACCTAGCTCTGATACCAACTGTAACGACCTGGAATTTTCGATGCCGAAAATTCCAGATAGTTATGAAAAAAGAAGAAAGGGATAGAAGAAGAAGAACAGAAACATCAACAACTCACAATCGCAGCGGATAAAATATAATAATAAATAATAACAGTTTGCAAAAGAATAATATATCAATCAATTACATTTAATATACATCAGAGTTTCACTTTTATACATTCACTGAACATACAATTACCATTTTTCAGATTAACAATAATAAACTGCAACAGAAATACTCTATACGTACTTGCCACCTAGCTCGCCTCCTGAGCTCCAGAACGTCCTACCTGAAAACCTGTAATACTCGGTCTGACCCGAGCATTACATCAAAGTAACACCCGGGTCAGGCTGGAAACCAGCGTGAGTAAACCCAACTAACATGGAATACCAAGCAATAACTTATATAAAACCCGGGTATCTCGAAGTAAATCACAAAGCTACAATTTATTATACACATCAACCTTCTAACTACCAAACTTAGACAAAAATAACCCAATTCACTTAAATCATTTCATTTCAGCCTATTGATTTTACAAATCAATCTATAAAAATTTGAAGTGGTTTCGGGTATGTCCTAATACCCGACCCCGGTCTCTTCGGATCACATACCATCCTATCCCAAGTTATCCCAATGGAAACACAACATTGCATATTAGAGATATTAACTCCATTCAAAGCATCCATACCATTCAAACATCCATAAGAAAACTTAATCACTACCAATTTAATCAAATTAATCCTGATTGGATTACTAACCTCATCCATTTAGATTCTTCATTCAATATTAATTTGATTTCACATCAATTAATTAATCAACCTTCCTTACCCATTCATCTTAATTAATCACCCTGGATCAATTATCTTTTAATTACATTCAAGTAATTATCCTTAATTCATTTCACGATATTATTTATTTTTAACTAATTTCAATCAGTAATCTTTAATTACCTCACAAATTAATTTACTATATTAATTTCATTTATGCTTAGTTTCTTATATTAATACATTTCACATAAGTCACTTATTACAGGTAATCACCCTTAATTAATCCATCTTTGATTTCATTCTTTAATCATATAAACTGAGGATTCCAATTATATTTTAGCTTATCCTAATCAATTTTAATACATTAATTCAAACCACCGTATTAATCATTTCGATTAATCCCAAACTATAATTAACTATCTTTTATTTACTTCATTAAATAAATTAACTACACCTTAATGAATCATTTTAATTAATCTCTTGATTTATTTCACAAAGTAATTATATTTTTAATTACATTAAGTAATTACTTAACAAACCATCCCTTCATTATTCTGAATCTCTTATACTAAATTAATTAACTTGAAACTTAATTAATTAGTTCAAACCCTTAATTACTAAATTAAATGATTGAGTTTAAAACAATTTAAAACCTGAATACTTCGAGTTAAACAACAATTAACTCGAGAACCAACCAAAGCTAAGTCACCAGATCATCAATTCTCAGCACACATCAAATCAATTCAGTCATCCAACCAATCATTTGAATTTAACTATTAAAATTTAATAACAACTCAGCTGAGTGAGATTTACTCACCTTTGATTTTTTGTTGTATGCAATCCATCCCAAACTGGCTTGTATTTTTGATTTATACCTTGTATGACAATTATAAAATTTTATTAATATTCGAAACAATTGAAAAATCAAATTTTTTTTTTTTTAATAATAAATTCTCCAGTGATTTATTTTGAACAAATTTCCCTTTTAATAAGTTCATTTGACTAAAATTTAAATTTTAAATAAATGATTTCCCGCTTAATCAAATATTTTCACCAGCTAAAATAATGAAATATGCTTATTAAACCAATTATCACCATATATGCATATATGAAATTAAAGTAGAACTGTTTTCATTTTCTTGAGTAAATAACAAAATTGTAGTTTTGTTTTACAGTAAACTTCTTAATGTATATCAATATACCTCGCAGTTAAAACCAAACATCAGTTACACAATTTAAACTTAGGTGACAATAAAATATGTATTCATATAGGTATACTTGTATTCAAATTATACCTTTTTGTTTATATCCATAAAAGTCTACATCTAAATTTACCGTATACGTAAATACCTATATATAAATTTAAATTCTGCAAATTAAAAAAAAACTAAATAGTAACAGTACACATTCTTTTTTTTTATTTTTATTTTTTTATTTTTTTTTTAAAAAAATTTAAAGTAAACTGCTGTAAACATAAAAGTTCTTTTTAACAGGCAACTTAAACGAATTTATCGAACAAACAAAAGAAAATAACGAAACTGCAAATACCTTACAGCTAAATTCCCTCGTGTGCTCGACAACTACCAAACCAAATCTCAGATCACAGCAACCATGTCATCTTCGCCGAGTTCTCTCCACTTTCCAGGTCGCGAGCCCTTATCAGCTTCCTCCACGCCGCGAACTCCACCGATGCCACCAGGTCGCCACTCGAGGCCCTAAGATCGCGAAACCCCCAAAAGAAAATCTCGATCCCTTACCGCTTGAGCACGTCGCGGTCTTGCGTGAGCTCGAACTTGCCTTCTCTTCTTCGATTTAGGTCAGAGGATGAGAGTATCAGTCGCGATTTGAACGAGACGAGCTGATTTGAACTGAAAGCAGGCACGGCCCCCCCCCCTTTTTTTTTTTTTTTTGATTTCGATTTCTGCTCCTTAGAATAGAGAGGGAGACGAAGATAACATATAAATTTGGGGGATGTGGCTTCTTGAGTACGAGTGTTAGAAAAATATCTCCGACTATATGTACCTTTAAATTTAATCATATTATAAAACTTTAAAACGTCTCACGTCTCATTAATCGCCAGTTAAAAATTTGAACTCCTCTTAAGGAATACTGCTAGGCGATTATAAGGTTTACCCACGTTTCGAACACAATGGAACGTATATCATAAGCTAAATTAAATCGTATACGTCAGTTACGGAAGTAAACGATCACTTTTAAATTAAATCGGTTCGAATAAATTCGAAGCGTTTTGAGTTGCCAGGGTTAAACGACAACTCCGATTGCTACGAAAATTGAAATCCGATAATAACTAACTATTACGGATCCAATGGAACTGATTTCGTCAAATTCCGAGACTGTGCCTCAGAAAGCTATTTTTAAATATCGATGTAAACGATATATATTATTAAAATTGAACAAATCATCTTTAAATTAAATTTTCACCATTCTATTATCTTCAATATCATCCAATATCATCATTATAAATTTTATAAGCCTTCAAATTAATTTAAACAGGCCTAGAAATTCAAATTCAACAGTTTACCCAAATTTCAATTATTAAATTCAATATTTAAACTATATAATTCAATGGTTTAATTATCAAGTAAATATTGATATCTCGAATTCAAGTTAAATTAACTTTAAAATATTTAAAATCAATTATTTTTCCATTTTAAATTATTCAAAATCCTGGGTCGTCACAATGAACGAGGATGATTTAGGGTTTTATCCCTTGTTTTAGTCATGGAGGGTTTTCGCGTTGCTGTAGCTTCGTCGTCGCACCGGAGTTGATTGCTCCGGTGCTGATCGAAGCTGGAAAGCCTTACACAACACCAGAACTGTCATTTTGTAACGGTTATAACCGTTGGTAATTGAATTCCCAACGGTTATAACCGTTGGTAGCAGGTACGTTACAATTTTTTTTACATATTTTGTAACGGTTATAACCGTTGGGAATTTTGGTCATTCCCAACGGTTATAACCGTTGGGAATTTTGGAACTTCCCAACGGTTATAACCGTTGGAAATGACCGAAATTCCCAACGGTTATAACCGTTGGGAATATTTTAATTTCCAACGGTTATAAGCGTTAGGAATTCCTTGTATAAGTAAATAGCAAAATTACCAACACTTATAAGTGTTACAAATTTGGTATAGCAAAACCATATCTTATTCAGCATCTAATAGTATTTCGTTCAACTATATCTATACGAATATATAACAATAGAAAACACGAAACTAAAATTCAAAACTAACATATCATCAAATTGTTAAAAAGCATCAAACGTACGAAATAGTACATATCAAATTCTACAAAGTTCATTGTGACAACTTCAAATTTCACTACTACAACATATCTAGAAGCTTATAAACAATGAATATGACATTCCGACCAAACTACAAAACCACCATCAACCAACTCGGACAATGTATAATGATCATTTTGAGGTGCATCAAAAAGTGGCTCGTCCGGATTAAGAACATCCTCCACCCAAACAACCTTTTCTCCATCTCCAACCTTTCTACCCTGACAAATCTTCTACACTCCAAGATGTCCTTTAGCTACCACTTCCAAGTATTAAGTACATCGAATGCTTTATCTACAGTCTTGGTTGAGCGAGAGCTATAGCTTATGTCTGGAAGGCGTCCATGTAACACTGATGCTACACATGCTATAGCCGAGTAACTGGTATTCATGATAATATATAAGTGTTATTTACCATATTCGTACTTCAAACATTTCAATACAAAAAATCTTACACGCTCTTTACAGATTAAATTCCCTGTAAATGATTATTATATTTATAAGTAACGTTTTGTTATGGTTAAAGATTGTATAATTGAATGAAAAGATGGTTTGTGGGGATATTAATTGTAGTCCTGTATGTGCATGGTGTATAGATTCTCAAAAGCAACCTTTTGTCTTAACTGTATATATGTACAAAATAAGAAAAGTAAATGCCAACATAGCTAATTTTCTTTACTAATGGTGATTTTGACCAGATGAATGTAGACAAATTACCAACTTACTTTTGATAGACATAGGTGTGATCCTCTGTCTATACAAGCCAACTATGATGACTCGTGTACTTGTAAAATTTGGAGCGTTCATTACTTCAGTGGTGTTATTTAAGTTAGTGGTTAAAATTTACAAAGACACGTGAGACATCCAATTTGCATGCAGCTGAACAAAGCTAAATTAAATATCAGATTGAAAAAAAAGTAAAAAGATAACAACATATACCAGCAGGACATCAAGGCAGCAAGGGAGGAAACGCCCTTAAGAGAATTCAATTGGGAAGCTGAGAAAGCAAAATCTGAAGAACTCCGAATCCGGAAATGAAGTACACCAGTCTATGTTGCCCGATAGAAGGTGCAAGCAAAAGGAAGAACTTCTTGAGCGATTTTCCTCCAGTAACTCCATAAACAATGTCCGTCGACATCTGAACCATTATCTGATGTGGAACAATCAACCACAACCCGAGTGTGGGCCCAAAAATGTACTGCCCAAGCTCATGGTATCTATCGAATCACTTTCCTGGTGCGCATTCGTGTAGCTCTACTAGTTGCCATATTGTGTAGAATGTGATTAGCCAGGATACAGCTAGGCAGATAACTCCAGGTGACCTACAGTTTAAAATTCATTGATGTTAATGTTTAATGTCCAAAAATAGTTTTCATATTTGCAAAATGAACAACATGTCTATCAAGCAAGTTATTATGGGTAATCAAATTTCAATCTCAATACTACTTAAATATTTTCAACCAGTTGAAATGAAAAATCCTAAATGTGCCAAGACTTACAAAGCTGTGAATTATGCTCGCAAACAATGGGACAATTCTCTAGTAATTTATGTAACTAGCTCTAAACCGTGATATCCATATTTCAAAGTCTATATTACAAGGATTTGGAAACAATAAGAGATTTTCAAATATTTACAAAAGACAATGGCTCAATGTAATCTAATTTTATCGTAAGGAAGATTGTGATAAATTGCTAGAGAGTGGGTCACATTTTTATGACATAAAATTGATTATGATGAAAAGGTGGGCCTGTGGAATGAACTTTAATAAAGACTTTTTACAATCAGTTCCAGTTTGGGTAAAACTTCCAGCTTTACCACTCGATTATTGGACAGTTGTGGACATTAGTCATATCGCATCGATAATAGAACTACCAATAAGAATGGACAAGTATACTAAAGGAAAGACGAAAATATCATATGCTCGAGTCCTTTGTCGAGATGGTACAGACTCGAACTTTCCTGAACAAGTTTCTATAATAAATGAGATGAATCAAATTACTACATAAGACGCTGAATATGAATGACTATCTCCTAATATCGAAACTTTTGTTGGTTTGGGCATCAAGAAAAACATGATGTGTTTGAAAGGGTGTGGGTTCTAAAGCAAAGAAACAATAATGAAAATGTCAGGAAACAGGGAAACAGACAAAAAAACTCCAAATCAAAACAAATCTTAAAATAATAAAGATGTTAAAGAGAAAGAAGCAAATTATAACAAGACAATCCAAATTTATACAGATGATAAAAGACCAACAGTCTAGTCTAACGCAGACAGCTAAAGTTCCCTCTGTAAGATATCAAATATAGAAAATTATGTATCAAATATCAGAACTAACCTATCGAAAATAAGTGCAACATCAGGACAATAGGCGGAGAATCGGAGACATAAAAATCCAAAAAGATTTCAAGAAAGAAACTCAACTAAAAACCTTGAATAACCAGAAAAATTTGATATAAGACAAGCACGTAATGCAAAAAGTGAAGCAAGCATGGAAATTAAGGGCATTAACAGTGAGAATTTTCAAGTAAAACAACTTCAAGAAGTAGAAATGCAAGGTGGCGTACCTATCAAAAGCACAGCACAAATATCCAACTCAAATCAACATCTCTACGAGGAAGTTCAACCTGAAGAAAATAACACAAACACAAGGCAAAGGAACACAAGGAAATCAAAAGAATTCAAATATCTAATATTAGAAAGAAAAAAACGACCTAACCATTAAATGATTTTTTATTTATTGAATAATAAAATAAAAATTTATAACACTAGAACTATTTTTCGCAAATATCAAATTCAAAATATACCTCTGTATCAAAAAAATATGATGTGAAGTATCGAATTCAACATATTAACATTTATTTTAAGCGTTATTACAAAAGTTCTTTTAGATACAAGTGTACATGTAACTTGTCGGTACCGTGAATTAAAACATAGACCAATTTTGTATGTCAATGAATTTCTACAATGTTTCTGGGTATCCTATCTTATATGACAAGCTTTGGGCAGAAAGTTTGTAGGTATCCTAGATTAAAATACGGTTATTATAATTGAACATAAAAAAGTTAAAAAGCAATTTAAAGATACAAATCATATGTACAACACACAGACACAAATAAATGGAATATAGTGCACTCAAGTGACACCTTCTCACATATAGTGCATCCAGTAATTAATCTATTTCAATGCGAAGATTAACTTATTTTTGTGTTATGTTTTCATTGCAGTTCATTATTGTGTGTGCACTAAAAATGCATTTCTTTCTTTTATTGTTTAACTTATTCTGTTTTGTACTTCATTATCTGTATGAGCTGCTCGTCCCATTTATTTATAAAATGGGATCATTTTAGTTCTGTTCAAACAAGCTGAAATACATTGCTTCTCACTGCAAGGGTTTCTCGTTCTACTCCATACGCTGGTGTTTTGTCCGTACTTAGGGGTATATTCGTTGTAAAACTGTTAGCATATATTGGAAAATTAAAGGTATGTTAATTGGGTATCAATTTCTGTCTATTTTTTTTACTCTACTAAATCAATGTTGTAGATTAGTTTTTTGAAAATGAAGGATGCAAGCCTACACAAAGCAAAATAATGTTGTCATGGTTGGATGAGTTATATATTTTAAGGAATCGCTTAAGTAACAAATACTGTAAGACGGTGCATTCTATCCTAAATAGTATTTGATATGTTATGTATTTCAGGGCAATTTATTTAAATAAACTATTACATTTTATTTTTGTCTAGCTTTTATTGCAACTAGACATCCATAGAGAATTTGTTAACAAATTATTTGCTTTAATCCAATTTGAACATGTAACAACAGACAGTTAGATCCATTTCGATAGAATAAACAACAAAACAATACATGTTTTAACCCAATCTCAGTTTGATGTACAATAAATTCCTGCACTTGAATACAAACGCTACATACCTAAAAATTCTATAATAATCTGAAAAGAAGAGTTCAGGACAAATGAGTGAAAAGAATTATATGATTTTCAATTGTGGAGATATTGAATGAGAAGAGAATGATTGACAAAATAGTCTAGAGTTGTCATTAATTTGCTGGGATGTTCTCAATGTAATTCTTTTAGTTATGGTTTTCTTGGATAGGGGAATTGCCGATCCGACCCACTATATAGTTACGTCCCTGATTATAATAAAGGAAAGCCTACGAATTGAAATATATTCAGTTCATTTCTTAACATGTGATTGTAATTTCTAGAGGAATTAAACCATAATATTAGCTTAGTCACGAATTGTCATATACCTCAATGTACAAAAGGTTATACTGCTTCTTTTAACAAGAGTATTTCTGAAACTTGCTTCTAGTGACGATCTCTACTTATAGCTCACCATAATTTCATGTGATTCATGAATTCATTAATAAAAAAGATACCTTTCCCGTTTTGAAAAAACCATCACTGTCTTGAAACCCACTATCTTGTTTCCAGCTTCTGTTGGCGTGATAGGAGTAAACTGAAACTGAAATGGAGGCTGTAAATATATTTGAAAAAAATGTAGAATAATCAGCAATTGGCTGTACTGGATTCAACACTAAATTTGCCAAGTAGTTGGGACTGAATAACTTATTGATATTTTTCATGATTAGCCATTGCTTATTTAACAAGATATCATTTCTGTATTGCTAAGCGATGAAATTATGGAATACTCTTATTCAGAACAACAAGATATTAAGTCGGTGTAAACTGTGCATGATAAAGCTGCAAACAACAGTTCACCTGAGAAAGTCCGACTATATTGTAACCCCCGGCTAGGTCTTTCATTTTTTTAACCTATTCAAAGAAGCAAAGTTGTTGAAATTTACCTATCTAGAAATTTAAAAGGAACGCATTTTTCTCTTCTTTTTCTTTTACAGCTTTCTCACCTTTTCACACGCAATGCTCGACTGTAGTCACACAAAGGGAGTAAAAAATATGTTAGGATTATGATATATTAATACCTAGGAAGTTTACAAATTTCAAATCAAATTATTTTTCTTTTGAATTCCCTTTGCTACTAAAAACACATATACATTCAAATCCTGATGATAATTAACATATAAAAGAAGAGAACAAAAACCAAAATAAAGCAGCAAACAAACTTTTTCCAAAACTTAAGCAAATTTAAGTTCTCTCGGGACATGTTCAAATTATACAAAGCTTGTAAACATAACCTAATCAAGCTTTCAACTAACCTTACCTTCACCGTCTAAAAAAATGATCATACGATATGTTGATTTTAGATTTTCAAATCATTATTCTAGCATAACTTTCACAATAGTTTATTCAAATACTGTACATTGTTTAGGACTTAATTCTAGCATAACTTTCACAAGCATTGTAATTTTAAAACTGAGTTGCTAAGTTGTGCCACTCAATTATAAAACTGAGTTGCTAAGTAAAACAAAGACCAACTACCTTTATGAACTTTTGTTGCCATATTCCAAGTTCAACAATAAGTAAAAGATAAAAAAATGAGAAACCATTAAAAAAATTAACAGTTAGTTTCAAATAAGTTAAATATGTTTCAAATCCAATTCGGTTGCAAGTTTATTGAATAATCAACTTTATATGGGTTTAATTCATAGATAAGTGATTTTTTATAGACTTACGCCCATGCAAATATAACACTTTGGAGTAAATAATATAAACCTGGGGTGTGTGATGAGGATATATAAAATCTAATAATTCAAACACAACTACTTTTAGAAAAAAAGAACACTTCAAAATCAAATAAGTACTTATGAAACTTTTTTATCATAGTTCATCAAACATATTTTAATTCTTCATGGACAAAATTTAGTCCAAATCTTCGAGAATAGTCAAGAAAAATTTCACCAGTATCGGAAAAGAGTCCTAATGTGAAAACAAAACATAAAAAATTGATAAAATTCCAAAAAGAATAATTTTCCAATTTATCTAATTTCATTAACATAACTTAAAACTTGTCCATGGTTTAACACAACAATTAAAAGCAATAAATGAATATGTTTAAATGCTTCAGCTAATTATGGGCTATTTGGTGTTGTGCTAAGGGGAACACGCTAAATATTTACCATTTTGATTTAGTCTTTAACGGAAATGGGTATTACTAAGAGAATACATCTAGGTCTAGTAAACAAGCGAAGTTTAAGATCATAATACTCGTTTTGATGTTGTTTTTTCACGTTTAGGGAGAAAATATGATGTGAGTAATTAGTAATTTGAAACAATGCAGTAAAAGATATGATTTTCAAACAAGTCACAATGGTTATATGTTGCTGAGACACAATAGTTTAATGTGTTGTTGAATAATTTAGTGTCGTAATGTCTCTGTGTTTCATTAGAAAATGCATTCAGGTTAGTATGGAATATCAGTAAAGCTTAAGTTTAGATCTTATGCTCAGTTCAATAATTCAACTACCTTGTTAATATTGTACCTTTCTCTACATAATCTTAGAATCTTTCTACAATTTAATACGCAGTTTAGACTATATATGGGTGAAGAAAACGAGCTAGCATGTAGTTTGATTCATATAAGAACTATTGGCGAACAAAATGAGCAATTCACTACTACAAATGGATCAAATGAGCAGGTTTTGGATATCAAATTGGGAGCATATAAACTCCTACATTACATTACAGTACAATGTGAAACAGCAGCAGCAAAGCATAAATAGAATTGATTGATTTTAGCCTAAATCAACGTTAAATCATACTCAGTTAATTGGTAATATACACGAGACTATACCAAATCTCACATATCTACATACAAATGATTGATTTTGGCTTAAATCAGACCAACTTGATGGGTAAAATCCACGAGGCTATACCAAATCTCACATAATTTTTGGGTAAATAAAAAGGGAAGCATAAGAAGTTGGTTCATAAAATCCAGGAGATTGTACTGAATCTCACATATTTTCAGTTTCAATCTTAGACCTGACTGAGATGAGAGGAATATCAAATTCAGAGTTCAATTTAATCATAACCGGTTAGCTTGGAAAAGAACAGATACATGTAGAAGAAGACGTACCGTGATTGAAAAATCCGAAAAGCCATCGATCGAAGTTCTTCAAGTAACAATATCCGACTATATCTCAAACTCTAGATCTAGTGGATCACGACATTGACAGCAAAGCGGGACTGCAAATATTAGATTCGTGGTAGATTTGGCCGCTAAAGATTTAGGGCTCAGATCCATGAACAAGGCGGCAACCCTAGATTAAAAGCACGAAGGAGGAAGTATGAAAGCGTTCAAGCGTTAGAATTGCGTTAGGCAAGAATACAGAGGAAATTACAAATATGTCCACTGTACTTTAGTTTATTTATGAAATTACCAAAATTTATAACGGTAATAACCGTTGTAATTGATTCCAACGGATATATCTGTTACTAATTTGTTACGGTAATAACCGTTAGAAACCGAAGGGGAAAAAGTGTTACAAAATGGCATGTTTGGTGTAGTGTTACGCATCTATGGCTAGAATTGTGTGGCCTCTGGTGGCCTGTGGAGTCGGAGCGAGGGGATTGAGTGGATCGAAGTTGAGTTCCATGTTGAAGTCTGATGGATTCGAGTTCGCTCGAATTTGATTCCAGAGTGGATCGTCGATTCTGGGTGATGGGATGCTTGGGAAAGGTCACCGACGACATGCGAATGCTCTCGGCATCGACCAGAGGTGATGGAAGTGGCCGTGCATGTGCACGCGTGCACCAGCGTATCTGGAATTTGGGTGGTTTAGGGTAGACGATGTTCTCTCGGGATGATCTTGAGAAGTTTTCGTGGATTACTCGAAACAGTTTGGGTTTGTGAAGTGCACGTTGATGTTTGGGTGATGATAGTTTGAGGAGAAGAAGGATGACTCGAAGTTAATCTCGGGGTTTTGGTTTGTTGATTCGAGATTGTCACTGGGTTGTTCGTGGAAGTATTATATGTTTTAACAGTTTAAAAGTTTTAAAATAAATAAATTTGTGAATAAGATTTTAAAAGCTAAAAGGGAATAAGTTTTCAAGTGGATTTGTTAAACAAGTTTTCAACGGAGAAGATAAACCAGGTTTTCCAAAGAAAAAGTTGATAAAGCAAGTTTTAACAAATTTCAAAGATTTAACTTTTAATTTAAATGCTTTTAAAATTGTTTGGGTTTTGAATAATCATATTGGAATGATTATTTAAAATATTCTTAAGTGTTTTCAAATAGGAATTGATGAGGTGATTTAATAAGTGATTAAAATGAGTGGGTTATCTTAAGTTAATTAAGGTCTTGGGTAATTAAAGATTAATTAATAAATTGATTTATTAAAGATTAATTCTTAAGTAATTAATTAAAGGCTAATTACTTAATGTACTTAAAAGCGATAATTAAGGATTGATTAATCACGATTAATCAATTAAGAAATAAGTAATTAAGAGGTTATTTCTTAGTGTAAAAGAATTATTATGGATAATTACTTAATGAAGTAATTAAAGGAATTAATTACTCGGTGTAATTAATTAAGTTGATGTGGTTAATTTTAGTTAATTAATTAAATTTAATTAATTAAAGGTAATCATTTGATGTTAGGTTAAGTATAATTACTTAAGGTAATTAATGAGGTGTAATTACTTAGTGAAGTAATTAGTGGATAATTACTGGGTGTAATTAATTAAAAGGAAATTACTTGATGGAAGTAATTAAAAGATAATTACTTGGTGGAAGAAATTAAGTGATAATTACTCAGTGTAATTAAAGGATTAATTAATATAATTAATCATGGAGTTGGTTTAATTGATGGAGTAATTAAGGAGAGTTAATTTCTGATTGTGATTAATCAAGGTTGATTAATGAATGTAATTAAGTTAAAGGTTAATTATTAAATGTAATTTAAGAATAATTAACTAATGAAAGTAATTAGAGGATCATTAATTAATGTAATTAATGGAAGTGATCAATCTTGCTTATGAATGACTGAATGTTGATGAGTGCTTTGGATTGGTTGATATCTCTGATATGAATTGCTGTGTAAAAGTGTTATCCGGTAATTAAAGTTGAATTGTATTTAATTGGATAACTTGGGTTAGATGACATTGGATTCGAAGAGACCGGAGTCGGGTATTAGTAAATACCGGAACCACTTCGATTCTTTATAGATTGATATGTGAAATCAATAAGTTGGAATGAAATGATTTAAGTGAATTGGACCATTTAATCTAAGTTTTGGTACTCAGAAATTTGTGAGTGAAATAAGTAATGGCTATAACAATTTGTGAAATTGTAATTGATACAAGTTACCCGAGTTATATATATATAAGTTGTATGCTTTTGTCATTCATGTTAGATGGGTTTACTCACGCTGGTTTCCAGCCTGACCCGGGTGTTACTTTGATGTAATGCTCGGGTCAGATCGAGTATTACATATTTTTAGGTAAGGACGTTCTGGAGCTCAGGAGACGAGCTGGATGGCAGGAACGTATGTAGTGTTTCCGCTATGATATATTTCTGTTTATCTGAGACATGTTGATTTGTATATGTCCAGTGTTTGTGTATGTGTGTAACTCTAATGTATTAAAATGAAATTGACAGATATAGTATTCTTTTGTAAACTGTTATTATTTGATATTATATTTTTATCCGCTGCGATTTGTCAGAATCGGTGCTGTGTTTCTGTTTCTTCTTCTTCTATCTCTTTCTTCTTTTCCTAACTATTTGGGATTTTCGGGATCGAAAATTTCGGCCCGTTACAACGAGCTATTTCAAAATGCTCCAAACTAAACGTAACTATCAGGCGCCCCAAAAAAATAGGGCACCCCAAGTTTAAGGGAAAGGAAATAAACTCTGGGTTAGTCATGGGACTGGTGTGTCAAATACGAGTATTTGAAAAACTAAAGGGTATCCCATAAGACTACGCCGCATATAAACACGAAACGAGTTTTGTAACGACCCAGAATTTTGAACAAATTAAATTGAAAATATTTAATTAATTTTAAATATTTGAACGATGATTTAATTTGAATCCCCAATATAACTTTGAATTTGATGATTAAATTATAAAATTTGATCTATTGAAAGTTGAATAAGAATTTGAATCTTCAATTTTAAGCCAATGAAAAATATTTCGAAAGCTTTTAAAATTTATACTGATGATACTGAAGATAACAGAAGCTTCAGAATTGAGTTTGAAAATGATTTGTTCAGTTTTGAAATTTTATCGTTTGAATCGATATTTAAAAATAGCGTTCCGAGGCATAATCTCGGAATTCGACGAAACCAGTTCCATTGGGTCCGTAATATTGAATTTTTGTCGGATTTCAAATTTCGTATTATTCGGAGTTGTTATGTGAGCACACGACGTATAAACGCATTGAAATTTAATCGAATTCAATTTAAATTTTAAATTTAAAATTTGGTCAAATCTCAACACGTTGTCTTCCCTGTGCTTACGCCTTAAAACACACCGAGAATCACGAAAATTTATCGTGCAAAGCTTACTCCTTCGTTTCAAAGTAGTGGTCGCATGTTTCTCTTCGTTTTTAAAATCAAAGCCATATTCTCTTATTCAAAAATTAATCAATGGCCGAAGACATTCTCTTATTCAAATTCAAAACAATGGTTCCAATTCCCTTTTCAGCTCGTTTCAAAGAAAATAAATCGCGTACTCATTCCTTTCCCTCTCGAACTCTTCCCTTCCATCCCTCAATTCAACCACGAAAACATATTCACTCGAACAAAAGGGGATGAACGAAATCGAGTTTCGTTCGAGAAAAATGGCTGTCTCTTTCAATTTAAAATTCACGAGTTCATGGACATCGCGAGATCTAGGGTTCGACGAAATTCGTGGTGGGTCGTGCCGAGTGGGGTTCGAAAGCAATGGAGGTGAGACTCGCGATCGATTCGCGATTGTCGAGGAGTGGTTGCGACTCAGGCAATCTGGAAAGTTTTATTGATCGGAGGAATACACTCGAACTCGCGAGTACGAGGAAGAAAGCGACGACGAAGTCGCAATGATTTTCAGTGGGTGGCGCGCGCGATGCAGAGGCTAGGGTATAGTGGAGACCGGTCGCGTTCGAAGTTAGGTCGTGAGGAGATTCTCGTCGATCGTGGAAATGCTCGCGAGAGAATTTGGCAGTGAGGTATATGTCGATTTATCCTTAATTGAATCTAAGCATATATATTTTTGTATATGAGATCTGGACAGGGGATACATACATATGATAAAAAGATAATTCTGTTTAATATATAAGTTAAGAAGTTATAAGATTTACAGTAAAGTTTTATATATATATATATAGAAGGTTATTAAGGGTATATACATATACAGTTTTTCAATATATGCATTTGTATAGAAAACATAAATATAGGTATATGGATAAGGAGAGAAATAAATATATATGTAGGGGTAAGGTTTTGAAAATGAGGATTTTTATTGTTTGAGAAGTTTTGTATAAAACCAGATTTATAAAAACCTGTATAGATTACTTTAAAAATATACATAGATTATATTTTAGTATATGAGGTTTCAAAAGAAAAAAAAATGTGTATATTTTTAATTTACCAATCTATTAATAAGGAGATTTGTTTAACTGGATTAATCAATTATTTTGGCTAATAAAGATAATTTGTTAAAATAAAACAGTTTTAAACCAAATCATTAATATATTGATAATTGATTATCCGATTTGTTCGAATATTAATGAATTGTATAAATTGTTTATACAAGGTTTAAAACCACGAAGAAAACAAACTGGAATAGAAATGGATGGAAAAATTAAAAGCTAAGGTGAGATTTTCTCACTCAAATGAAAAATTGATTTTTACAGTTATTGATTTGATGATTGACTGTTTGGATTTGTGATATTAGATATAGTAGGATATATATATATAGCAATATATACATATTGGCATATGTATATATTGGATTGATTGATTTCCCGCACTATATAGCGGATGAGACCCTATTGCGCCGTTAGTAAGCGGATGATATATTTATAAATCCTATATACCGCGATATTCCACCTCGAAGTGGAATTGGTATTGTGCTAACATCTGTGGATGCAGGGAAACAGGTTGGAGGGATCCAACTGGATTCCTCAACTGTATTGATTTATTTACAGATATTGTTATATATTCTGTTGTCATATTGATATATGATGTTTTGATGTCATGTTTGATTATTTGGTGCTGTGGCATCATCGGATTCAATTTTAAAGGTATAAAAATTATGATTTTTGTGAAATATAACCGACAGGTAATTTTTTGAAATAAATGGTTAAGTAATTTATAAAATGGTTTGGATTGGGATTTTTGAATTATTAAAAATGATGTATATAGAAGATGTACAAAAATGGATATTTTTAAATTTAAAATATTTGGATTATAAGACAAGTTTTTTTTTAAGTGTTAAAATGAAGTATAAATGGGATTTCATAAGTTAATGAAATGTGAAGTTTAAAAGAACGATTTCTTTTAAAATAAATGAATTATAAATTATTAACTTATAATATGGACTTGTGTATATGTATTGAGTTATAAATTGAATTTGTTAATAAAGGAGATTTATAGATCAAAGTTGTTATGAAATAAAAAGGTGAATTTATAAACGTTGTTTTATAAATCCGAAACCAATTGAATTTGATAATTTAAATGTAGAAGTTATTAAAGGAGATATATTCATGATTTTGGACAGCAAATTATCCTTTAAGTTAAATGTTGTAATAATAAGAGTTGGTTGGGAATTTTATCCACGATTTTGGATAGTGGATAATTCTTGAAATAAAATGTGTAGAAAATATTGAAATTTGGTTAGTGAAGTATATTCACGATTTTGGACAGTGAATATATTATTAAGTAAAATGGATCTGTTTTGGGAAAGTGATATTGGAATAGAATGAAAACGATTTAAAGATGTTTTAAAATGTATTATGAATCGAAATCATAGATTTCAACATTCATTGTTGAAATAAACATTTTCGAGGAAGAAGGAAATGGTGGACTATAACACTGTTGTTGTAGTAAATGATTTCCGAAAGTAAATGTTTTATATAGTATTGGAATTTACATATCTATCTTAATTCTGAATCCCTATACTAGTGATTTTGGGTTGTCGTAATGATGTTTTACGTAACATTCGTTTTGACTCAAATAAATGTGTTTAAGAGAACGTTTTCCTTAAAGAATGAAATATATACTTAATTTTGATTTAAGTATATCGACTATTTTCAAATGTTGAAAATAAATGATTTGTGAATTACTATAATTAAATGAGTATGGAAATGCTTTTCCAATATGAAATGAAGGGTTTGAAATTTTATATTTAAAGATAAATTGAAAAGTGAATATTTGAAATTTGTTTCAAACGGTTATGTATGGAAATTTTATATCTAGTAAAGATATTTTGGAAGATAAAATAATTTGGGAAAATTATTTGGAATTTGATGATGTTGTGCATCTTTATTGATAGTTAAATAACCGACTATCAATAATTACCTTGAATGGGTATTTGTTGTGAATTGGATGAATTTGAATGCCACACTTATTTTTAAATAAGCGCTCACTATTCGGGTTAGCCGGGAAAGGACCATGGGGTCGTATAACCAATTCCGAATATGTGATACGTCGTTATGAATCGCATTTGATGACCGGTGTTGAAGACTGGATATTTTTGAAAACGGAAGGATTACCGTCGAGTTACTCTACATCGGCTGATCTCCGATTTAGAGGTTTTATCACCCTTAGTGAAGGGAAGTCCGGACGTGATTAGAAGATTATCCGGATTTGCAAGGGCTTCGTGAGAAGTGCCTTCGGTTCTGTTCGATCCCGGAACAGACTTGTATGGTTGTGTGTCTGACGTTACAAATTGAGATATAAAGCTGATTTCTTTCAAATACATTTCTGTTGGTGGCGGAGAATTTATTCTCTTAGCTTAACACCCTTCTCTGAGACGTATAAGCTCAAAGGTTATGTAGTTGAAGGTTATCAGCGATATACTCCCAATTTGGTAACGTGGCATGCTGAGTGTTGCTATGAAATGATCATTGTTTGATCATTTGTGATATGATCATTTGTTTGATCATTTATCTTTGTGATCATTTCTTTGATCATTTGTTTGACCCGAAGCATGGCTTTGTGAAAAAACGTAGCTTTGTGGACGAGACTTCGTCAGGGCCTCAACAACTCGGAAATGGTCGAAACAGGAATGTTGCGGCAAGGTTATGAGGGTCGCGCCCTTTAGGGTATGTCATTTCCTTCTGGAAAGGGGTGGTATCATGGTATGGAGCCCAGATACTTACTCATGTGGACACACTTTATTTATTATGTGTGATGTTGGTTATCGAGCGCTCGGATAAAGGTCCCAAAGGATCGGGGGATGGCATATTCGTGAGTTACCTGTTATAGGGGTAACTCGGCCTTGTTTGGCAGAGAGCAGTTTGTCTCTCGGGACGTCCAGCCAGAGGCGATCCCATTCGGTAGTAGGAAAGGAAGTTTCTTAGCCTGACCATTTGTTGGAAATCCAATTCCCAATACGAAATTGTACGGTTTTAGTTGTAGAACCTGCCATTTACTTATGGTGGTCACCACTGTTTAGATGGTAGCTATAGTAGGCATAGTGCGGAATGCCTATGCTGGCTAAGATTAATATTATACTTTCGAAATGTTTTCCACACTAGACATTAATAATAATATCCAATGATTGTCGTAGTAAGCATCTTTGACTATCATAAGGAGAAATCTCCTCCGATTCTGCGTTTGCATTGTGTGTGTGTGAGGGAGGCCTTATGGTAGTCTCATTTTCCAAAAAAAGCATTGCGAATTGATTTTAAATTCTCCTGCTCTTTGTTTTAAAGATAAACTGTTTTACGATCTCACACCAGTCACCATGACTGACTCGGAGTTTATTGTTTCCCTTCTAAACTCTGGGTGCCCATAATTTTCCACACGGGAAGCCTAGAGTTATTTTTATCAAGATATTCTGGTTATTCTGGAGCTTTGGGGATAAGCTGGATGACGAGACGTACTTCCGTACTTGTTATTTATTTCCGCTGTGTATTCTGTATGAGGACAGGTTTATATAACCGTCCATTGTTTTACTGTATTGTATATTGACTCTGATTGATGTATGTATAAACTGATATAGTTCTTTGTTTTAAAAGACTAGTGATTATCTATTATATATTGTTCCTCTGCGATATGTGAGATTTTGATATTGTTTCTATTTCTGATGTTATTCTGTTGTTTCTTCTTTCTCTTTTCTTCTATCTTTTCTTCTACCTCTTCTTTTAAAACCCTAAGAATTTGGTTTTTCGGCATTCGTTCGCTCGGCAGTTGATATAGTGGACGTATCAATGTCGATTTTTGGAAGTCGAAGAATCGGGTCCTTACAACGTGGTATCAGAGCATATGGTTAAGCGACAACCCTGCTCTGTTGGGTGTTACTCATTAGAGATAGAGTCAGTAGTACTCTAGAATGAGTTGAGTGTAATAATAGATATGATCGCGTATTTGTTATTTAATATAAAATTGTTTTGTATTGTGTTGACTTATCGGTTGACTGTTTATAGATTCTGGTCGGTGCAGGGTGGCCAACTGTAATCGATAGGAATTTCTAAACTCTTAAACAAGATAAACTAACACAGTATTGTTTTAAAATAGGGTGAACGAAATAATTTTACCCAAAACTATTTTGTATAGAAAAGAAACGATTTTCTATGAATTACAATAGTATATGGATGTTTGGTTGTTAGAAAGTAATAATATTTAAATATTATCATGGTTATATGGAATTGAATAAGAAATTAAAATAACAACCGAAGATTTGGAGATAAATCCATTTAACAAATGGAAATTATAAATGTGAATTGAAATATAAGGAAATGAATTCATATATGAATAAAATTGTGAATATAAATTGTAAATGTGATTTATAATTGAAATAGAATTCCAAAAAGATAATTGAAAATGAAATTCATTAATGGAATGGAATTAGTAATGTGAATGTATAAATGATTTTATAAATTGGAATGTGAACAAGTTAATAACTTATAACATATTTGAAATTTGATTGGAATTAAGTTAAATAAAATTAAATGGTGTTTGTGAATGAACAAATGAGATTTGTAAATAAATGAATTGAAATTGTAATTGAAAAATGAAAAGAGATTTGAATCAAGTGGAATAAAATCCAAACCTGAGAAAAATGAAATGGATCGAATTCAAATAAGCAACTTTGATAATTTATTAATTCACGAAATACAGAAATGGAAGTTGAATTAGATAAATTGAAACTTGAATTGTGAGCTAAATGAAAAGAGATGGTTCGAATTTAAAGATAAATTCAAGTAAGTAGAAATTAATTTTCAAATGAATGGAATTTACAATGGTAAGTGAATAAAATTGAAACTGAAGGTTGAAAACAAATTTGAATAAAATGAACTAGAATTTGTGATGAATTAGTAAATGAAACTAATTTAAAAATAGTGCAGTTATGAATAAAAGATAATTGATAAATTCAATATTCAGAAGCTAAACTGAATCCAAATTAAATTGAAAGTGTAAATGGAATTCAAATGAAATTTGAAATGTAAAATTGAATGATAATATATATGTAACTTCAATAGCGAAGTAAAAATGTATAAGAAGTATATATTGAAAATTTTGTAATGGAATTTACAAAATGGTTTGAATATTGTAGCTAGATATTATGGCTAGTAGGATATACAGGTGTTATAAAGGAAATGGATTTGATTTTCAAAGATAAATTTGAATTGCTCGACAAAAGGTATGTATTTTAAATTTCAATATGAGATTTGATAATTTCCTTGTCTAGCCGCTTGGCTTTTCCTTTTCTTTTTGAAATTTGAGAGTCCGTAGGGACGTTTTGTAGTCGTGCCGTATTAGCCGCGCAAAGGAGACGCTGGCGAAATTTTTCGAAAATTTAGAGTGAAGAAAATTTTTAATAAAGTTTTGAAAGTTTAAATTCGATTTAAAATTAAATTTGAATTTTGAAGTAAACAATGTTGTTTGGAACTTATAATTAAAGTTGGAAAGTTAGTTGAATTAATAATGAATCTCTAGTAGGAAGATTTTTTTTGAAAAACTATTTGGATTGTGAAAAATAGTAGACGAGTTAAGGACCATTTTTTCCTAACTTGTAATTTCAGGACGAAATTCTTTTAAGGGGGGAAGATTGTAATGACCCAGAATTTTGAACAAATTAAATTGAAAATATTTAATTAATTTTAAATATTTGAACAATGATTTAATTTGAATCCCCAATATAACTTTGAATTTGGTGATTAAATTATAAAATTTGATCTATTGAAAGTTGAATAAGAATTTGAATCTTCAATTTTAAGCCAATGAAAAATATTTCGAAAGCTTTTAAAATTTATATTGATGATACTGAAGATAACAGAAGCTTCAGAATTGAGTTTGAAAACGATTTGTTCAGTTTTGAAATTTTATCGTTTGAATCGATATTTAAAAATAGCATTCTGGGGCATAGTCTCGGAATTCGACGAAACTAGTTCCATTAGGTCCGTAATATTGAATTTTTGTCGGATTTCAAATTTCGTATTATTCGGAGTTGTTATGTGAGCACACGACGTATAAACGCGTTGAAATTTAATCGAATTCAATTTAAATTTAAAATTTAAAGTTTGGTCAAATCTCAGCACGTTGTCTTCCCTGTGCTTACGCCTTAAAACACGCCGAGAATCACGAAAATTTATCGTGCAAAGCTTACCCCTTCGTTTCAAAGTAGTGGTCGCCTGTTTCTCTTCGTTTTTAAAATCAAAGCCATATTCTCGTATTCAAAAATCAATCAATGGCCGAAGACATTCTCTTATTCAAATTCAAAACAATGGTTCCAATTCCCTTTTCAGCTCGTTTCAAAGAAAATAAATCGCGTACTCATTCCTTTCCCTCTCGAACTCTTCCCTTCCATCCCTCAATTCAACCACGAAAACAAATTCACTCGAACAAAAGGGGATGAACGAAATCGAGTTTCGTTCGAGAAAAATGGTCGTCTCTTTCAATTTAAAATTCACGAGTTCATGGACATCGTGAGATCTAGGGTTCGACGAAATTCGTGGTGGGTCGTGCCGAGTGGGGTTCGAAAGCAATGGAGGTGAGACTCGCGATCGATTCGCGATTGTCGAGGAGTGGTTGCGACTCAGGCAATCTGGAAAGTTTTAATGATCGGAGGAATACACTCGAGCTCGCGAGTTCGAGGAAGAAAGGGACGACGAAGTCGCAATGATTTTCAGTGGGTGGCGCGCGCGATGCAGAGGCTAGGGTATAGTGGAGATCGGTCGTGTTCGAAGTTAGGTCGTGAGGAGATTCTCGTCGATCGTGGAAATGCTCGCGAGAGAATTTAGCAGTGAGGTATATGTCGATTTATCCTTAATTGAATCTAAGCATATATATTTTTGTATATGAGATCTGGACAGGGGATACATACATATGATAAAAAGATAATTTTGTTTAATATATAAGTTAAGAAGTTATAAGATTTACAGTAAAGTTTTATATATATATATATAGAAGGTTATTAAGGGTATATATATACAGTTTTTCAATATATGCATTTGTATAGAAAACAGAAATATAGGTATATGGATAAGGAGAGAAATAAATATATATGTAGGGGTAAGGTTTTGAAAATGAGGATTTTTATTGTTTCAGAAGTTTTGTATAAAACCAGATTTATAAAAATCTGTATATATTACTTTAAAAATATACATAGATTATATTTGTGTATATGAGGTTTCAAAAGAAAAAAAATGTGTATATTTTTAATTTACCAATCTATTAATAAGGAGATTTGTTTAACTGGATTAATCAATTATTTTGGCTAATAAAGATAATTTGTTAAAATAAAACAGTTTTAAACCAAATCATTAATATATTGATAATTGATTATCTGATTTGTTCGAATATTAATGAATTGTATAAATTGTTTATACAAGGTTTAAAACCGCGAAGAAAACAAACTGGAATAGAAATGGATGGCAAAATTAAAAGCTAAGGTGAGATTTTCTCACTCAAATGAAAAGTTGATTTTTGCAGTTATTGATTTGATGATTGACTGTTTGGATTTGTGATATTAGATATAGTAGGATATATCTATATATATAGCAATATATACATATTGGCATATGTATATATTGGATTGATTGATTTCCCGCACTATATAGCGATGAGACCCTATTGCGCCGTTAGTAAGCGGATGATATATTTATAAATCCTATATACCGCGATATTCCACCTAGAAGTGGAATTGGTATTGTGCTAACATCTGTGGATGCAGGGAAACAGGTTGGAGGGATCCAACTGGATTCCTCAACTGTATTGATTTATTTACAGATATTGTTATATATTCTGTTGTCATATTGATATATGATGTTTTGATGTCGTGTTTGATTATTTGGTGCTGTGGCATCATCAGATCCAATTTTAAAGATATAAAAATTATGATTTTTGTGAAATATAACCGACAGGTAATTTTTTTGAAATAAATGGTTAAGTAATTTATAAAATGGTTTGGATTGGGATTTTTGAATTATTAAAAATGATGTATATAGAAGATGTACAAAAATGGATATTTTTAAATTTAAAATATTGGGATTATAAGACAAGTTTTTTTAAGTGTTAAAATGAAGTGTAAATGGGATTTCATAAGTTAATGAAATGTGAAGTTTAAAAGAACGATTTCTTTTAAAATAAATGAATTATAAGTTATTAACTTATAATATGGACTTGTGTATATGTATTGAGTTATAAATTGAATTTGTTAATAAAGGAGATTTATAGATCAAAGTTGTTATGAAGTAAAAAGGTGAATTTATAAACGTTGTTTTATAAATTCGAAACCAATTGAATTTGATAATTTAAACATAGAAGTTATTAAAGGAGATATATTTGTGATTTTGGACAGCGAATTATCCTTTAAGTTAAATGCTGTAATAATAAGAGTTGGTTGGGAATTTTATCCATGATTTTGGATAGAGGATAATTCTTGAAATAAAATGTGTAGAAAATATTGAAATTTGGTTAGTGAAGTATATTCACGATTTTGGACAGTGAATATATTATTAAGTAAAATGGATCTGTTTTAAGAAAGTGATATTGGAATAGAATGAAAACGATTTAAAGATGTTTTAAAATGTATTATGAATCAAAATCATAGATTTCAACATTCATTGTTGAAATAAACGTTTTCGAGGAAGAAGGAAATTGTGGACTATAACACTGTTGTTGTAGTAAATGATTTCCGAAAGGAAATGTTTTATATAGTATTGGAATTTACATATCTATCTTAATTCCGAATCCCTATACTAGTGATTTTGGATCGTCGTAACGATGTTTTACGTAACATTCGTTTTGACTCAAATAAATGTGTTTAAGAGAACGTTTTCCTTAAAGAATGAAATATATAATTAATTTTGATTTAAGTATATCGACTATTTTCAAATGTTGAAAATAAATGATTTGTGAATTACATATAATTAAATAAGTATGGAAATGCTTTTCCAATATGAAACGAAGGGTTTGAAATTTTATATTTAAAGATAAATTGAAAAGTGAATATTTGAAATTTGTTTCAAACGGATATGTGTGGAAATTTTATATCTAGTAAAGATATTTTGGAAGATAAAATAATTTGGGAAAATTATTTGGAATCTGATGATGTTGCGCATCTTTATTGATAGTTAAATAACCGACTATCAATAATTACCTTGAATGGGTATTTGTTGTGAATTGGATGAATTTGAATGCCACACTTATTTTTAAATAAGCGCTCACTATTCGGGTTAGCCGGGAAAGGACCATGGGGTCGTATAACCCATTCCGAATATGTGATACGTCGTTATGAATCGCATTTGATGACCGGTATTGAAGACCGGATATTTTTGAAAACGGAAGGATTACCGTCGAGTTACTCTACATCGGCTGATCTCCTATTTAGAGGTTTTATCACCCTTAGTGATGGGAAGTCCGGACGTGATTAGAAGATTATCCGGATTTGCAAGGGCTTCGTGAGAAGTGCCTTCGGTTCTGTTCGATCCCAGAACAGACTTGTATGGTTGTGTGTCTGACGTTACAAATTGAGATATAAAGCTGATTTCTTTCAAATACATTTCTGTTGGTGGCGGAGAATTTATTCTCTTAGCTTAACACCCTTCTCTGAGACGTATGAGCTCAGAAGTTATGTAGTTGAAGGTTATCAGCGATATACTCCCAATTTGGTAACGTGGCATGCTGAGTGTTGCTGTGAAATGATTATTGTTTGATCATTTGTGATATGATCATTTGTTTGATCATTTATCTTTGTGATCATTTCTTTGATCATTTGTTTGACCCAAAGCATGGCTTTGTGAAAAAGCGTAGCTTTGTGGACGAGACTTCGTCAGGGCCTCAACAACCCGGAAATGGTCGAAACAGGAATGTTGCGGCAAGGTTATGAGGGTCGCGCCCTTTAGGTTATGTCATTTCCTTTTGGAAAGGGGTGGTATCATGGTATGGAGCCCAAATACTTACTCATGTGGACACACTTTATTTATTATGTGTGATGTTGGTTATCGAGTGCTCGGATAAAGGTCCCAAAGGACCGAGGGATGGCATATTCGTGAGTTACCTGTTATAGGGGTAACCCGGCCTTGTTTGGCAGAGAGCAGTTTGTCTCTCGGGACGTCCAGCCAGAGGCGATCCCATTCGGTAGTAGGAAAGGAAGTTCCTTAGCCTGACCATTTGTTGGAAATCCAATTCCCAATACGAAATTGTACGGTTTTAGTTGTAGAACCTGCCATTTACTTATGGTGGTCACCACTGTTTAGACGGTAGCTATAGTAGGCATAGTGCGGAATGCCTATGCTGGCTAAGATTAATATTATACTTTCGAAATGATTTCCACACTAGACATTAATAATAATATCCAATGATTGGCGTAGTAAGCATCTTTGACTATCGTAAGGAGAAATCTCCTCCGATTTTGCGTTTGCATTGTGTGTGTGTGCGGGAGGCCTTATGGTAGTCTCATTTTCCAAAAAAAGCATTGCGAATTGATTTTAAATTCTCCTGCTCTTTGTTTTAAAGATAAAATGTTTTACGATCTCACACCAGTCACCATGACTGACTCGGAGTTTATTGTTTCCCTTCTAAACTCTAGGTGCCCATAATTTTCCACACGGGCAGCCTAGAGTTATTTTTATCAGGATATTCTGAATATTCTAGAGCTTTGGGGATAAGCTGGATGACGAGACGTACTTCCGTACTTGCTATTTATTTCCACGGTGTATTCTGTATGAGGATAGGTTTATATAACTGTCCATTGTTGTACTGTATTGTATATTGACTCTGATTGATGTATGTATAAACTGATATAGTTCTTTGTTTTAAAAGACTAGTGATTATCTATTATATATTGTTCCTCTGCGATATGTGAGATTCTGATATTGTTTCTGTTTTTGATGTTGTTCTATTGTTTCTTCTTTCTCTTTTCTTCTGTCTTTTCTTCTACCTCTTCTTTTAAAACCCTAAGAATTCGGTTTTCCGGCATTCGTTCGCTCGGCAGTTGATATAGTGGACGTATCAATGTCGATTTTCGGAAGTCGAAGAATCGGGTCCTTACAAGTTTTAACCCTATGATAACTAAATCATTTTACGTAAATCCAGTGATATTATTTTTAGTGACATTCTTTTGAAAACCTTTTAAGTAAACAATTCAGATAGCCGAAATTGTTACAATATTGAATTCTAGCATAATAGGTTTACAACTAAGTCCGAAGGCACTTATTGGAAATTTGGATTTCTAATGAATAGTGAGGTAATGGACTACCTCTCGTACAGTACATTTCTAGAGGAATGTACTAATGGTCGACATCTTCAAAACAACTGTGAATTAAGACCGGCTTACCTGCAGGCCCATCTAGTGGCGGATAGAACTGAATATGATATCTCTGCGGCCATTCCCGACCTCTCCGAGAGGTCTAATACCATACACCACATTTTTTTTACCCGACGCCATAGTGGGCGCAAAATAAATCTGGAAAGGTGATATCATATCCTAATGGTGGGGAACCACTTAGCCCTAAAGCAATACCTGTTTCACAATTCCCCAGGTGTGAGGCTCAAAGTAACGTTTACATTTCTTAAAACATTTTTATTAAAAAGACAAATTGCCATTTCCACCAACACACTATTGATTTCTATAAAGGTACAACCTAATTGCTCGTACGCCTTAGAGAAGGGTGTTAAGTATAAGAGGGGTTACCTCTTACATCACCAAACAGATGTACATTTGTAGAGACAATACACTGTGATCTTAGAAATGCAATGTCAGACATTCATCCATATAAGTTGTCTAGGAAAAAGGCAAACCGAAGGCACACTCCTAACACATCCTGTTAGGCATTACCCTTAGGATTAGTCGCGAGTAGTCCTTACATACAAAGATCCTAGAACGAAGGGAATACTACTATTTATTAGTCCTGGGTGCTACTTCGAAGTTATCAATAAGAAATCCTTTCATTATGAAGATCCCCACCTTCAACTTTATTGTCTTCAACATATCCTCACTTTCGAACTCGTAAATAGGTTTGAAGTGGTTTTCGAATAAAAGTTACCCAAATTCGACCCCAGTTCCTTCCAACAAATCATCAATAAAAAGATGTTTAAATAAATAGGTGCTTATCATTTGATTTATTTCTTTCCTCTTTATCAAAAATGTCTTCTAGAGATATATATCTTTAAAACCTTTCTTTCCAGGATATACGGAATCATTAAACCTCCTTTATCAATTTTTTGTTTAATTAAAACCTTTTTAAATCTTGGAAAGCATTTCATTCTTTGCTTAAGAAAATATTTCCAAATCATTTATTTAAATCTTAACAAAGATTTACAAATCATAATTATTAAATGGATCAAAAAATGTTACTTATGACATCGTTTACTGTAGACCAAAAACAATAAATTTAAAGTAGAGGAATTAAATTAATTCTAAATCATTTATTTAAATCTCGATAAAAGATTTCTTGTTTTCAAATCATAAATTTTTAATAGTTTGATACCAGGTTATCTAAGATGGTAGATCCAAATTAGTTAGTATTCGAGTAAAATGGATTCATTGAAATTATACTAATTTTACTCGACATCAATTTATGTATTCAACCTTTACTATCCGTCGAATAACGGTGAAGTTGCCTTTTAAATTCAAATGGGTGGTATGGGTTCCCTCATCGAAATATAATACCATGTATAAGAAGATTATTTCTTTATGATCCAAGTTGTATTATATTTGAAAATTTAAATCTTTTATACTTGCCTCGTTTTTGACATTTCGACCTTATCTATTCCTCGCCCAAGAAAAAGGCTAGGTGAGCTAGGGCACTAGTTGCTCCTAAACATCTCCTTAGTTTAAGCATCTCACATCTGAATCTCACGAATAGAAAAATCCAGTCTACTCATCGGCTTTTTTAGAGCAAAGATTAAATCACTTGATTATAACAACTTTTCTTTAAATCATTTATTTAGACTTTTTAAAATAAATTATAAAACCTTTAAATCATCTTTAAAATACATAATTATTTATTAAAAAACATTTATAAAAGATTTGGGAAAGAATATTTAATTTTGAAACCATATTTCAAAAGTTATTAAAAATGCTGCGAATAGTGGTGCGAATAGTCATTTTAAGCTTATTTGATTAAAACAACTTTTTGATTATTTAGAAATTCATTTTTTTAACCCAAATATCTTTTAAAAATTTTAGAACATTTATAGAATTTATCCCAAATTTTTAAAGAATTAAAATTATCATTTTTAAAGAATCTGTCGCTTTGGTTTCGGAACTGCCAAATCGTGACAATTTTGAAAACTTGTTTTGCTCATATTTCAAAATCTACTAAATAAAATCTCGACCTTTTTCTTCTATTTGAAAACTATGATTAAAAGAGTTTGGAAAATTCTTATCATAAAGAATTTCGATTCCGAATCCATCGTATAAATGGATGCAACTTTCTACGGCGCTAAATCGCAAACTACTGTTACACGATGTGCCTATTTTTGGCTCAATTTTCATAACTTGTCAAAAATTCACCAAATTAGATTTTAGTGTTTATAAAACATGATTCCATATCACTTTTATAACTTGATTTGAAAAGTGATTTCCTTGTGTAATATTGATGTGTATTTAACGTGACTTGTTTACACAATTAATCAATTGTATTAAAACAACCAAACGTCATGATCAAAGCATAGTAAACATCCATAGCAATTATATTACATCATCATTATCATATATATATATATATAGAGTTTCTCTCCTTTATTGGATATTAAACTTTTGAAAACGAACTATAGTTTCGCTATGATTGTGTCAAAGCGTATGGAATCGAGCCCGAGACCTTTGGAAAGCCAACGGCCTAAGCAATCAAGTGGAGATGGGCTCGGCCTTGGTGGTAGGAGTGGTGGCTATGAGATTGGAAGGTAGAGAGGAGGGTTTTGACTTGGTTTTGAAGTGGATTGACATGGTATATACATGTGTACACTACGCCAGAAAAAGGCCTTTCGTAGCGTGGAAAAAACGCTACCAAAACTTTTAGCAGCATTTTGGTAAACGTTGCGATACGAAATGCAACTAAAAGTCTAAAACTTTTTGAGCGTTGTTGTAAAGGCTACCAAAACTTGACCTATTGTAGGATTTTAGAAATGCTACAAAAACTTTTAGACTTTTAATAGCATGTCGTATCGTAGTGTTTACAGAAACGCTACTAAAAGTTTTGGTAGTATTTTTTCAACACTACGAAATTCGTATCGCAGATGTTTACATTTATTTCCATAGCGTTTTTAAAGTGCTATATTAACTATTTTGAGTATACTGTACACGCTACCATTTTCTGTTAATGGTTTGTACCATTTCCAAGCATCGCTCACATAATAGTCTTATTACAACCAACATTTAATCACATAATCGACAAATTCAAACCAACAATCAATCAATTAATCACATAATCATCATATTCAAACAATTAAAAAAACATGTTAATCACATAATCAAATATAATATCCATAGCCATTTCGATAATATTTTTCCGATAAAATGAGCAAATTCACATAAAATCCATAACTATTCATACACAAGTTTACACAAGTACTAACAAACTGTTATAGTATATATAACAATAAAGCCATGTTCCTTACTTGATTACCTACATTTCTTTGCTGTAGTTGGTCTTTACTTCTAAAAAGCTAATTACCTATAGACAAGTTTAACAATCAACAAATGATTATGAAAATGTTTTGCATATTTAAAATATATCAAACATCCTTCGTTAAACTTTATTAATTTAAATTAGTTTCATAAAACTTAGTTAACTTAGTTAAATTTTTATAATACTTGGTTCATTTTTATAATAAACTTATTTAATTTTTAAAAACTTATTAACTTAGTTATATTCTAATAAAACTTAATTAATTTGTATAAATTTATTTAATTTTTATAAAACGTGGTTGAATTATATAAAACTTAGTTAATTATTAAAAATTTCGTTAATTTTTATAAAAATTAGTTAAATTTTATAAAGCTCGGTTAACTTATTTATAAATTTATTTATATTAACTCAAACTAATAAATTATCTCAATTACTAAAAATTAAATGTTCATAACTTATAGTTTAATTAACCAAAACTTATAAATTATCTCAAATTTAAACTTTATTAACTTAGTTAATTTTTATAAGTTATCTCAAACTTATATTTTTTTCATAAACTTAGTTAATTTATTATTATTATTGTAAACTTAGTTAATTTATTATTATTATAAATTTAGTTTATTTTTATTAACTTATTTTTTTTATAAAACTTAGTTAACTTAGTTAACCTTTAAATATTAGTTTTAGTGTTGCTATTATTATTATTAATTATAAATCTTAGTTGACTTAGTTGCTATTATTATTATTAATTATAAATCTTAGTTGACTTAGTTAATTTATTATTATTATAAACTCAGTTAATTTTTATCAAACAATAGTCTATTATTATTATTATTATATACTTGGTTAATGTTTTTATCAAACTTAGTTTATTATTATTATAAACTTGTTAATTTTTATAATACTTAGTTAATTTTTATAAACGTATTTAATTTTTATAAACTTAGTTAATTTGTTCAAAATATTGTTTATTATTATTATTATTGTTGTTGTTGTTAAACTTACAAGTTATCTCAATTTCTAAAGCTTAAAATGTCATAACTTATATTTTAATTAACTTAAACTTATAAATTATCTCAAACTTAAACTCTATTATCTTAGTGAATTTTTATAAATTATCTCAAACTTATAATTTTTTCATAAACTTAGTTAATTTATTATTACTTTTATTATTATAAGCTTAGTTAATTTTTATAAACTTATTTAATTTTTATCAAACTTAGTCAACTTAGTTAATTTTTATAAACTTAGTTTTTGTTATTATTTTTATTAATTATAAAACTTACTCAACTTAGTTAATTTATTATTATTATTATTATTATTATAAACTTAGTTGTTTTTTAGCAAAATATAGTTTATTGTTGTTGTTGTTGTTGTTATTATAAACTTAGTTAATATTTTTTATCAAACTTAGATTCGGTGGAAATATCTAACCTAAACTGAAATTGCACCAAGAACTTGTATATATACTTACATATACAAACAAATCTTTTTTTCCCTTAGGCATGCACTTTAGAACAATGTCAAGTTCATGATAATGCAGCCTACTATTCAGTTGGCAATTGAGTTCTCACTTCAGCCTCGAACTGCAAGCCAATACTTCTCTTCCAAACTGTTCCCTCTAAGTTGTGGCTGTATGCTTTGCACGCACCTCTTCGGCATGGGCGTTTTCCACATCAGCTTGTACAAATTGCAGTGCTTATCGCATTCCTCCAGTTGGGGCCACGTTGTGCCAATTCTAATGCACTTTGGCATGGATAGTTTTCACTTCATCTTGTACAAACAGCAGCACTTCAACCAAACCGATGCAGCAAACCCTTGTTCACACCAGCTTTGGAATATGTGTCGTTATGCCACAAAATCCTGATCCAACAATGCAACAAAGATCCTTGCTCCTGCCAATTCTTCTTTTCCTGATTTTATGTCCTGCACCATGTTCAAGTCAATGTACTCCAAACAATGTTTTTTATTCAGATATGATATTCCTATGTTGTATATGAGAATGTTAACTGTTATGCGTACTACATGACTGTGTAAATATATTTTCCTTTGAAAATTTAGTCAATCATGCTTTTCCAATTTAGATAGTAACCATAATCACTTTTTTCTTTAACATATCATTCATGCTTCAAGTGAATTGTTACTGTCATATGCATTCTTCCAGGATAGCTAAGTTATCTAAACATAATTCCATTAATAAGATCATAACCAAAAAACAAAGAGTAAATTATAACTGATAGCAAACTTTAAACCTTAGAGTTGGAAGGGATACCATAATTAATCACAAGATCAACTGCAGGAATGTCAAGAACTCTAGTAGCCACATTTGTGCAGACAAGAATATCGCATTCACAAGGATTCATATGCAATAAACATTGATATTTCTACAACTCATATCAACAATATAAATGATGTGAAACAACTTAGTTTCACCAAGGATAAAAAGTAATAAGTTTGATGATACCTGTCTTCTTTGCTCTAAAGAACCAAACAAGGATTCCTTCCTTCTCGGATGCACTATTGTTAAACATTTCTTTACAGCAAACTTCCACTGACAAGAAGGTTCAATATTAATGAAAAGATATCAAGCAAAATTCATACACTGTTCCTTATTCAAGAAGTGTTAAATCCAAGCAGTTCAAAATCATGAAGCAAGTAAACATAAAGAAAGCAAGAAAAAACTTCAATCAAATCTAAAATTCATTTAACAAAATGAGAGCAACATGTTCAATTATATTGGAAAGTTATTAACAATCAATGTGTAAATTCCCCAATAATTTCACTGCAAGGCATCCGACAGTCTCTAAATCCAGTCAAGACTGAGAACGCAGGCCTTTAGCAAAAGAAATTTAACATCTGAAATTTCAAAATGGAACAAAAGAAGGCATCATTTACACATTTACACCTTTGTTATCTACTACAATTGTCAAAGGTATTTATAAGACGTAATATATAGGGAGGTACACGTTAAAAAGCTTGAAAACTACATATATATTACTAAAGGATAAAAAACATGTACCATGCAGAGAAATTTTGGTCGTATTTAATAGAGCATCATCAAAACACACTTAATTTTAGATCTGTCAAGTGACCGAATACCCAGGTAACTATATTACAAAAGTGGCAGTGGGGAAAGATTTGACTTGGCTTTCCAATAAACACCTGGTGAGCCTAGTTGAATTAATGGCTTGATAGGGAATTGGACGTAGGTGACTGGTCAGACACCTACCAGGTACAACACACAACATCATATAAACTCCTACGTCCTCAATCTTGGCCCACAAATCTCTAAAAACAGACGCACTCAAATTTCCAGTTTCAGATTCAAGTAAGCAAAAGTCACCAGGTGAAGCCTGGAAAGCACCGGATCTTGAAATAGATGGTGGAGAAGGCGAGGCTAGATCTGGTGGATAATATAATATTGCCTAAATTTAATGAAATTAATGACAATATACTATGATACAACAAAGAACTCTTCAGTAATTGGTATTAACAGATTATACTAAAATCTAATTAAAGCACAAATTACAAGTTACAAGCCTCTATGGGCTGACCTTAAATACAAAATATAAAGTTCATATAATTCATTTCTTCTTAAACAGTGATCCATTAGCAGAGGGTACTAATTAAAATTACTCAAGTGATAATGTTGCAAGCAGAATGTGGCTCCCAAGGTTTACAAAATATATTCGGTTCAAATTAATGGATATTTTCTCCAAGAACAAGCTGGCTTACCTTAGTTTTAGTCTCCAATGTATAATACTGACCTGTTATATAATACCATCTATATTATAACTCTGATAGTATTATATAAATCATTAATTAAATAACTATTTATGTGACAGTGGACAAAGGATTTGGTGATGTCTTTAGTTAAAAATCAAAGGTTTTTAATTTCATGGTGTGAACTACTAACTCTAGTAGAGGGATGAGTAAGCTAAACCACTAGATCAACTAATAGTCAAGTAAGAAAACAATGGATAACTATCTACAATTTACCGTATACTGATTTAAACAATGAATAAAGAAATCAGAAACACTGCACTACTCCCTTGTTGGGGTTGCTTTAGTACAGATACATGTTAACGATAAAAAGTGAATGCTAACACCCGGTGTGTGTAATAGAATCGTGAAAGCACCACCCGTTGGTACGGGAACAAAATATAAGCTAAAAATAGCAGAAAAGCAGTAAATGAACAACAAGTTTATAGTGGTTCGGTCCGTAATTGAGCCTACGTCCACTTTATAATCTCTTATTGCTAATTCGGTTACAAATCGATACAAATCACTTGTCAAATACAATATAACTTGATCACACAACAATCTAGACTACTAGCTCAATCTTCGATGATGAATCTTGCTAAATCCGTATCGGATGAATGAAGTCCTTCACGAAGCTTGTTGTAGTGCCTTGAGAGTTGGAAGATCTTTATTTGTTGAGTGAATTTCCAGTGCAGCAGAGTATGGACGCTTGAAGAAATGAATTGCCAAAAAGTCCTTTTCATGTTGGAAGTGACGGGGTATTTATAGGAGCAGCTCTGAATTCTGGACAGAAAATTGGCTAAGGCATGAGTCGTGACCGACTTAAGGTAAGCAATAACTCGTAGCCGACTTAAGATAACTCGTGGGCGCCATACTGGGTTCTTGTGGCTCAGTTGAAGACAAGTGCTAACTCGTAGCCGACTTACCAGATAGAGGTAGCATAAGTACGGGCTTTAAGTCGTAAGACCTCATGAGTCATAGAACCTCATGAGTCGTAGAGCCTTTAAGTCATAAGACCTCATGAGTCCTAGAACCTCATGAGTCGTAGAGCCTTTAAGCCGTAAGACCTCATGAGTCGTAGAACCTCATGAGTCGTAGAGCCTTTAAGTCGTAAGGCCTCATGAGTCGTAGAACCTCATGAGTCGTAGAGCCTTTAAGTCGTAAGGCCTCATGAGTCGTAGAACCTCATGAGTCGTAGAGCCTTTAAGTCGTAAGGCCTCATGAGTCGTAGAACCTCATGAGTCGTAGAGCCTTTAAGTCGTAAGGCCTCATGAGTCGTAAGACCTCATGAGCCGTAAGTCCTCATGAGTCGTAAGAAGCTTGTCTCGTTGAGTCATGGAGCTCTTAAGTCGTAGGCATGCTAACTCGTAAACTATTAAGTCGCAAAGTCTTCTTAACTCGGAGCATTTCATAGCTCGGCACTGTTAGGTCGTAGCAGAGTTAACTCGCAATCTTAAGTCGACCATTTGTTAAGTCGGTTGGCTTCTAGGTCGGCACATATCTTAAGTAGTTAGGTCGCAAGCTCCTTTAGGTCGCAAGCTGCTAGGTCGCGAAGTTCCTTTAGGTCGCAGAGCCTCTATCAACAGTTAGGTCGTAGACTCTCTTAGGTCGTAGCTCCCTATCCCGGTAGGTCGTAAGTCGTTCAAGCCGTGGATTCCTTTTCAGCAACTAAGTCGTAAGTCGTTGAGTACGCAGGTTTTAGGCTTTTTAACTCGTAAGTCGTTGCTAAAAGGTAGTTAACATTTGCCCCTCGAAGTATACGTCTTAAGTCGTAAGTCGTGTGCTTCGATTTCCTTAGCTCGCTTCTTGATGAGTGCGCTAGATCGCGATCGACTTAAGATGAGTCGTAGGTCGCAAACGACTTAGTATAAGTCGTAAGTCGGATGTGTCGATTCGCCTTTCACTGTCCCAGGGCATAAATAGCTTAAGTCGTTCCTTTTCCTCCTCCACTTGTTCTTATCATCTTATTCTGCCATTTGCAAGCATTCGAGCTCTTCTAAGACGAATTCAAATACTCGATCGCCAGTTATCCCCATCGTTATATTGCGTAAGTGAACTCGATTATTCAATCCCCGACTATAACTGAATTATGAATCCCATTTTCGCCATCGACCCCCTCTTCTCATGCCGTACTTCTCTGCAATCCTTGTTTCAATCGATTATTGATGGATTCAAGATGATTTGTCTTAGCCTTGGACAGTCTTGTGTGAACAAGGCGATGGATTGCGACGATTTAGTTTGACTGATTTGTGATTTGTGATGGAATATCATTACACTGGGTGTATGGTGATTTCAGGATGATTGAATGCGTTGAGGGGACGAGAGTTTTGGTTGAAGGAGAGGCTAATGGGTTAATGGGTTAGGAGTTCGGCGAATTGATGTACTGGGGAGAATGAACGTCTTAACACCTTTGAACAGAAATCGCGACTTAATTTTTGACGACCTTAAGTAGGTCGTAGGTCGTAGGTCGGTAACGACCTAGGACATTGCATTTTTGCATTCAGACTTGAAACTTTTCCTTGCAGTGCGACTTAAGGACTGACGACTTGATTTAACTCATAGCTTGCCCCTTAGGTCGTGGACGAGTTAGCAGATGCGTTGTTTCTAACCGAGGCTTCATATCTCTGAGTGTTATGGCTGATGACTCGAACAATTAGACAACCAACGACTTAACTCATAGGGAATCTTTCTTAGGTCATCGCCGAGTTAGCACTTAAGGTTTAATCTTGCAAGCACATCTGAATGACTAGGTCGTGGATGAGATAGCCCTTAACTCGTAACTCGCGAACCCATCCGAACGACTTAATAACTTGAACTCTATGACTTCGAATTCTTGGACTTGAATGATCTGACTTAAGAGAACATGCCTTGAACATCTTGACTCGCCTAATACGACCTAAAAGTCCCAACTTATGACAGGTCGTTTAACGACTTAAGACTTAGATGATTTTGTACAGAAGTTGGCTGAACTCCTGAATTTGAACTGTGTTGTGTTACCTCTCACACTGTCTTGACTTTAATGCTAATAACCTGCTTAACACAACATTCACAGAATACTGGGACGAATATACTGCCACTGACTGCCCACATCGAATGACAGATTAGTTGATAAAGAGAAAATTAAAATAAATGAACTGTATGAGTGAAATGCTACACAATGACCAACTCAAGTGAAGTATTAAAGCAAAATCATAATGGTAAACTAAAACTGATTTGTCTGCATTAACACTACACTCGAGTATTAACAAGTTCTGAAATCTCGTAATCGACCGATTGTCAGTTAGTTTAATTCCAGTTATACTTGTTTTTTCTTGTTTTCATTAGTTTTGCACAGCACTTCACTCTTTTAGGAAACGTGCACCTTCACTTTTGAACATTCAGCTGATTGTGTAGAATGGCATCTCATCAAGAAGACTTGGAACCAACTGGAGAAGCTTTTCCAATTGCTACTCCGTCGAATGATCCCCCGGAAAGGACTCCTACCACTCTAAGTCATAAAGTCTTCCGTCAACTATGCACCCAGTTTGGCATTGCTGAATCTGACGCTTTGCTCCCTGGAGTAAATGACACCGCTGATAGGCCGCCCCACGGCTTTGTCGCAGTGAACCGCCAAATGTGCTTGAGTGGAGCGATTCCCCCGTTTAATGACTATCTTCGAGAACTTCTTCTTCGGCTAACTATTTCTCCCTTTCAACTACACCCTAATGGATACTCCATCCTGCTGGGATTATGTGTGCTTTTCAGTAGAACGTTGGACCGTTTTCCCAGTTTTGGAGAAATTTGCTTCCTGTGCTCATTTACAAAGAACAAAGACCATCCCTCTAGCACAATTGTAAGGAGTGCCAGGAACCGTAAACTGATTATTGGTCTTCCTGAAAGCGTTCCTGGGTTTCTAAGCCAGTTTTTCTTTGTTCGCTGTCCCCCGGGATTTTACGCCATTTGGAGAGTGGGAAGTAAGACTATTTATCTTTTCCCTGCATTTTCTAAAATTCTTTGAAGTCCAAATTGTCAAATGTTAACTTCTTTCTCTACTATTTCAGCGCTCCCTCCCCCCTCTAGGGAAACTCGTCACAAAACTACCTTCGAGAGGCTTATGGCCGTGCCGGTCGAGGAGAGGAGTGTTCAATTTCTATTGAGAGATGAGTTCCTCCACGAATTTGGACTCTTACATCCTTCCCGTTCCACTCAGCCACATGAAGTCCCTGATTCTCCTGCTGAGGAGTCAGATGCCCCTGTTCCTGGAACTTTTATCGCAAAAACTTACCGCTGAGACTTCATTGGTAAAGTGTTCTACTCCTACCGACATTGCTGGATCGTCCAGTAAGTTAGCACTTGCCCCGGTTGTTGAAGAGGAGGAAAATCTTCACACTCTTGAAAAGATGGCTGAGGTGGAAGTTGAAAAAGATAATTCTCCCATGCACCATGGCGATGATACTTTTGACAGTCTGAGCGACATCATGATAACCTCTCAGGAGCTCTTTAAAGATGATGTTTCTAAAGTGGTCCCTCCTGTTATCGAAGCAACTTCTTCTTTGCAACAAACCACAACGCCTTCCACACAACTTATTGCCATTTCTACACCCAAAAGTGGTTTGTAGTCTGACGCGCGTAGTTTGCACATCACACACACTTAGAATTTTGGCACTTATATGCACTTAGCTTCTTCAATTTAAGGATTTCTAAAATTGGTCTTTTTCTTCAATTTCAGGTTCTCTGATGGGGCGAAGCGGCTCTTACTTCAACAAATTCCAGCGTTACGGAAGCCGTGAGGCTTATGACTTTAGGAGTTATATCGGTGCCGTGAAGGAGACTGATGAGGAGAGGGCTGCCAGAAAGGCTCATGAGAGGCGAGCTCATGAAGAGCGTCGCCGGAGAGAAGATGAGGAATACTATGGGAGTAGGGACGAGCGACGTGACTCTTCCCGCAGAAGCGACGATCCTTACAAAAGGAAATCTTACGATGACAAGGGGAAGAGTCATACTTCCTATGATTCCAGCAAACGGATCAGACTTGGCGAGAAAGATACATCTAATATCTCGGAAAAGACTACCGCTTCTATTCCTCCTAATACATCTTCCGGTTCTCCTGCCCTTGAGGAGTCTGACATCCAGACAATCATTAATAGGCCACAGTACCAAGCTGGAGATGGTCCTCCCACACTCCAGAGCCGATTTCCGAATTGGTGTCTGAAAGGAGTGCGTTTTGATTTGGATTTGGTCCCCATTGATAAGCAGGCGATGTTGAAAAATGTCGATGCTGTAAAGCTTGACATCGAAAGAATGTCTGGATGGCAGAAGCTGGTTGATGAACTTCAAAGGGTCAACCATATGAACCTTGAGGCGATGATGACCATGGAGAATGATAAATCAGAGTGGGACAAATGGCGTAAGCAGCATGACGCGGAGATGAAAAGCATTAGCGATGGTTATGGGAAGCTCGAAGCTGAAGTTGAAAGTCTTAAAAATGAGCTTGCTACTTCTTCCACTTCTTATTCTCAGAAAGAAGAAATGCTTCAAAAACAAGTTCGAGACGCCCATGCTGCTCAGAGAGATATTGAGGTGAAACTCGAAGCAGAACAGCAGGTTACGAGAAAATACCGCGATGACGCTGTTCAGCTTCGAGAGAAAGTCAGCTCTCAAGACTTAGAAATTATAAGACTGCAATCTCAGCTACTGAAGGCTGAAAGAGAACGTGATGAAGCTCTTTCTGGTAAAGCTGCAGCCGAAGAATCCCATAAGGCAACCATAGCCACCATTGACGCGACTCTATTCGACTTTTATATGCATTGTGTCCTGGGGCGTGGGAGCCTTTCATTTTTGGGACCAGAATATGAAGTCACCTTGGCGGAAGTATGGGAGGCAATCATTGACTTGTTTGGCGGTGCCGGTTACGCTGAAGCAGATCTTCAAACTACCTACTTAGGTGAGAGCGACCGCGCTGCCCTTGCCAAAGGAAAAGAGCAGCTTATCCGAGTGCGGGCCGAGGCGACGGGAAAGAAGCTTCCTGAGAAAGAATTACCTCCTATTGCTCCTGCTTATACTTCGGCTTTAGCTTACGCGGATATTACTGGCTCTAGTTCTCATTCCATGCCTCCCGCTAAGGTTGACAAAGAAACTGTAACCACCCCTACAGAGGAAGAGGCAATGAAAGACTTCCAAGCTCAGGAATTTGAGATTGATCTCGCCAAACCGGCTTCTCCAGGTAACTTTGACGATTCACGGTCTTCTTTTTTCTCGGAGAATACTGATTTTGATTTCTTTTATTATGCAGCAGACGTGCCGGAAACTGCACCAATTCTTCCTTCTTCAACTGCCGTTCCTCCTCCTTCTCAAGTTATACCTCTTCCAGCTTCTCAACCAGGTTCACAGGAAGAACCAATAGCAGCCCTTCAAGGTTTGGACGAACCACCTACTTCCGAAGAACAGAAGGCAGAAGGTCTGGAAGATAGCAAGAAGACCCCGGAGCGGTCTTTTGACTACGACACAAAGCTTTCTACATTTCTTGCTCCGGGGAGTGAGTCTTCTTCCAAGAAGAAGGGAAAGCGTGTGGTTTCGAAGAAAGGAAAGAAGAGTTCTTCTACTGCTGGGGATGAAGCAGAGATCGATCCGGCTGAGTCTCTTTCTCCTTCTTCTCCGATACGGCCTATGAAACTAATTACCAGGCCGGGTAAAGGCTCCAAGGGTGGGAAGAAGGAGAAATGAGTTTGATTTTGTCTTTTCTGCTTTTTGCATGCATCGACCGGAGATTGTGCGGATACCGGACTCCGCTCCTTTTTGTAATCTGCACAATGTAAAAAGTTTCCATGGTATTGAATAAAATGACTATTTTACTTGTACAAATTCTTGTGTATGTAGGAATATATCTGTTTCTCATTTGAAGTGTAGAGTAAACGATTATTTTTACTTGTACAAACTTTTGTCTGTGTTTCAAGAACGCATTTATTCCACATCTTCTTTATGTGATATCGCAATGAACTTGTGGTGTGTCGCTTGTACATTACTTTTATTAACGTAACTGAATTGTACAATGTTGCCCCCATACCACAAGTGCATTGCAATATTTCTCGCTTTTACAAGACTGATACTCTTATATTAGAGAATAACTATTCCATTTTTGAGGCAGGAATCATTCTGCTTTTAATAGAGTATATCTCGTTTTTGGAGAAATTTTTACTCTCTCTTTCTGTCAGAAGAACACTTCGACTTTTGGGAACGATCACTTTTATTTGTTTAAAAATGAATTTTCCCGCACAATGAAATGAACTTCTGAAGAAGGTTTTTGATTTTTGTGCCCCAGTAAAGGGTTCATTTTTGGTACTTCAAACAAGGTGAAGTACGCCTCTGAAGAGGTCTTTTTCGTCTCTGAAGAGAAGCAATTTTGGTCTCCGAAGAGAAGCAATTTTGGTCTCCGAAGAGAAGCAATTTTGGTCTCCGAAGAGAAGCAGTTTTGGTCTCCGAAGAGAAGCAGTTTTGGCATTTCAGCTCTGGTGAAGTGGGTCTCCGAAGAGAAGCATTTTGCACTTCTACACGGGTGAAATGTGCCTCCGAAAAGGGCTTTTGCCTCCGAAGATGGCTTGTGCCTCCAAAGAGGGCTTGTGCCTCCGAAGATGGATTGTGCCTCCGAAGAGGGCTTGTGCCTCCGAAAAGGGCTTTTGCCTCCGAAGATGGCTTGTGCCTCCGAAAAGGGCTTGTGCCTCCGAAGAGGGCTTGTGCCTCCGAAAAGGGCTTTTGATTGCCAGGAAGTTACTTTCTCATGGTCGGAGGGGTCCACGGGACAGGCGTAAGTTGCTTGATTGGATGTTTGTTTGTACAAACGATCGCAATCAATTAACAAGGTGCCCCTTCGGTGGTCCTACCAATCTTTTTGATTGAGGAAAGCACTCCCATTTATTGGCGTGCCTCGTTAGAGGGCTTTGGTTGGTGTGCCTGGAAGGTTGCGTCTTAGGGGCAAGTAGATCCACGGGATGGACACAAGCTGCCTGATCGGATGCATCACAATCAGTTAGCGAGGGTCTTATTCCTTCTGCTTGGGAAGGTGTCCCTTTAGTGGATCTACCGGCTTTCCTGTTGAGAGGCATATCTCCCTTTGGCTGCTTCCATGTTTGCCCGCTCATGTTGTATCATCATCTACCAATCTGCGATCCTTTATCATCGTTTCCAAGCGCGTCTTCCTTTCTTTTGCAAGTAAACTGCTTTATCCGAAGAAGTAGACTTCACTGTTGAATGACTCCACAGAGTAAACGCAAGTTATTTGGTTGGATGCCTTTTTTATATCAACGATCGCAACCAGTTAACAAGGGCTTGACACAGTGGAGCCGTCAACTTTTTATGTGAAGTTCCTCTTGTATGGGATTTAAGTTTGGAATTTTTGTTGCTTGAAATTTGCTTTAATAAATGATTTGTAAGGCTTTCTTAGCTTTGCGATGGGTGAGCTTTGCTTTAATGACCTGCAATATTAGATCGACATTTTAGCAATACATTTAGAGTATTTACACATCGAAATATAACAGGCATTTTATAATCGAAAACACAGAATGCATAGTTTTTCATTATTGAGTCACGCTGATTTCTCAGCGGTTTACAATGCAGAAGTTACACATCCATCATTATCTTTACAAATTCAAGCAATGCTGTTAAGTAAAAATGAATGCTAGTTATTGTTGTTTCAGAATCTCCAAGCTGGATTTCCATTTGTGCTTGATTCATAGCTTTTGGATTTTTATGCCAGAGAAAGTGAGAGATGCCCCAGCCGCAGTTTTGTGGGTAATTAGTAGTCATCCCAACTTCTGCTTGCTGGGTATGGTCCTCCTGTGATAGCATCAATGACAAGCTTTTCTGAATCTTGCACTGCAGTGTTGTTGTGAGAATCGGATTGATGGGTAGGGTGTTGTTGATCACTTGTGGATGAGGTTGGATCGACTCCGCTTCTCTTAACGTATTGTTGGAGTTTACCTTGTTCCAGCAATTCTTCAATCACCTTCTTTAACTGGCGACATTGGTCAGTGTCATGGCCAGGTTGATTGTGAAATTGGCAGAATTTTCCATTACACTTTGCACCTTTCGTCATTTCAGGTGGCTTAGGATACCGGACAACATCTTTTGTTGCAAAAAAGATATTTCTTGGTGTATCAGTTAAAGGAGTATAATCCGAAGAATTAAAGCGGCGAGGTTTCTTTTCATTTCCCTGGCTCTTTCCTCCTTCATTCTCCCTTTTTTGACTTTCAGATTCTCTTTTCTTAGATGGGACATTGTTATTATTAGTTTGGGCAGTAACCACCTTCGACGTCGTAGAAAGGCTTTCAAGGCGAATGAACTCGTCGGCCTTTTTATAAAATTTATCAAGTGAGTTCGGTTCCTTCATCTTTAGCCATATTCCAAATTTACTCGATTTATCAATGGCTCGCATCAAATAAGTCAGGATCATGCGTGGTTCCGCATTTTCTACTTCGGCTAAAGCTATATTGAAACGGCTCAAGAAAGATTTGAGTGATTCTCCGGGCGCTTGTTCAAGGTTAGACAGTGACATTATATCCTTAGCTTTTGAAGCATACAATCTGAACTGTTCTTTAAACTTTTGCGTTAAGTCGGAGAATTTATCCACAGATCGAACTGGAAGCTTTGTGAACCAAAGTAAAGCCACGCCTTCGAGGTATACCGGAAAGTATCGACACTTGATCTCGTCTGATGCTCTTGCACCGGTCATATGCCAATCGTATTTGTATAGGAAATGATTAGGGTCAGTGGTTCCCCTATAGGCTTGGATAGTAGGAGGTGCAAATTTCCTTGGAAATTCCACTCTCAGGATCCTTTCAGTAAACGGAGTTCTGCTTGGCGCGAATCCCCAGTCAGCCTCATCTTCTTCCCTTTGCATGCTCTCTTTCATGATGCGACCAACCATTTCAGACAGGTACTCTTTATTGTTCAAAGACATCTCCGGGCAAGCACCAGTTCTTCCCTCGGAAGTTTGCCCGGGCATATGTTCATGACAAGTTGGTTGCGGCATAGAACCATCAGCTTGGAAAGGTGGCATTTCAGGAAGGGTGGTTTGATGGTTTTCTGGTTGATGATTTGCCCCGAGCAGGGCAGTTATTCTATCCATCATCAAAGCATTTTGAGTTTCAATTTGTTGGTATAATCCAGAAACTGCGTCATCCAATTCAGCCCTGGTGACTCCAACGGTTGGAGTTGCTTGGTCTATTATTGGCGAAGCGGAAGTTCCTTCGTGAGCATTTCCGGATCTGATAGGTCTACCTCTTCTTCCGGGAGCCATTATTTCGGATCTGGTTTTTAAGAGAGGTTCTTTTTATGAATCTTTGCGAAGCAACGGTGGATGATCGCCTGAGTTGGGTTCTCAGTGAAAGCACCAAAAATGTTAACGATAAAAAGTGAACGCTAACACCCGGTGTGTGTAATAGAATCGTGAAAGCACCACCCGTTGGTACGGGAACAAAATATAAGCTAAAAATAGCAGAAAAGCAGTAAATGAACAACAGGTTTATAGTGGTTCGGCCCGTAATTGAGCCTACGTCCACTTTATAATCTCTTATTGCTGATTCGGTTACAAATCGATACAAATCACTTGTCAAATACAATATAACTTGATCACACAACAATCTAGACTACTAGCTCAATCTTTGATGATGAATCTTGCTAAATCCGTATCGGATGAATGAAGTCCTTCACGAAGCTTGTTGTAGTGCCTTGAGTGTTGGAAGATCTTTATTTGTTGAGTGAATTTCCAGTGCAGCAGAGTATGGACGCTTGAAGAAATGAATTGCCAAAAAGTCCTTTTCATGTTGGAAGTGACGGGGTATTTATAGGAGCAGCTCTGAATTCTGGACAGAAAATTGGCTAAGGCATGAGTCGTGACCGACTTAAGGTAAGCAATAACTCGTAGCCGACTTAAGATAACTCGTGGGCGCCATACTGGGTTCTTCTTGTGGCTCAGTTGAAGACAAGTGCTAACTCGTAGCCGACTTACCAGATAGAGGTAGCATAAGTACGGGCTTTAAGTCGTAAGACCTCATGAGTCGTAGAACCTCATGAGTCGTAGAGCCTTTAAGTCGTAAGACCTCATGAGTCGTAGAACCTCATGAGTCGTAGAGCCTTTAAGTCGTAAGACCTCATGAGTCGTAGAACCTCATGAGTCGTAGAGCCTTTAAGTCGTAAGGCCTCATGAGTCGTAGAACCTCATGAGTCGTAGAGCCTTTAAGTCGTAAGGCTTCATGAGTCGTAGAACCTCATGAGTCGTAGAGCCTTTAAGTCGTAAGACCTCATGAGTCGTAGAACCTCATGAGTCGTAGAGCCTTTAAGTCGTAAGGCCTCATAAGTCGTAAGACCTCATGAGCCGTAAGTCCTCATGAGTCGTAAGAAGCTTGTCTCGTTGAGTCATGGAGCTCTTAAGTCGTAGGCCTGCTAACTCGTAAACTATTAAGTCGCAAAGTCTTCTTAACTCGGAGCATTTCATAGCTCGGCACTGTTAAGTCGGAGCAGAGTTAACTCGCAATCTTAAGTCGACCATTTGTTAAGTCGGTTGGCTTCTAGGTCGGCACATATCTTAAGTAGTTAGGTCGCAAGCTCCTTTAGATCGCAAGCTGCTAGGTCACGAAGTTCCTTTAGGTCACAGAGCCTCTTTCAACAATTAGGTCGTAGACTCTCTTAGGTCGTAGCTCCCTATCCCGGTAGGTCGTAAGTCGTTCAAGCCGTGGATTCCTTTTCAGCAACTAAGTCGTAAGTCGTGAGTACGCAGGTTTTAGGCTTTTTAACTTGTAAGTCGTTGCTAAAAGGGAGTTAACAATACATATATAATATGATTATATATTTTACAGTATGTTGATACTAACATCGTTCCGGATGAGCTTAAAGGAGATGATGTTGCAGTTGGTGGTTTCTTGCCTATGCATGTGATTGTGAAAGGTATTGATATTTATTAAATAGTTGGCATATCATTATGTTCATTTGGTTATCTGGTTTGACCATGAATTAAGCTTTATGTACAAAAATGAAAAAATAAGTGGACAAGTAAATTTGGAGGCTAAAATTAATCTCAAAAATTACCTTTCGATTTTACTTGAGAACGGACAATGATAAGCTTTTTGACTTTGACAAGCAGAGTTAATATGTGGATTTGGATCACATGCCCTGGTGCAGTAATAGAGTATCATGTAAGCAATGATATAATTAATATTGATGTTGTTTCCCCTTTTATTTACCAAGCAGCAAAAGTTAAAGGCAGAGAAATAGTTAAGAATTTTTAGTTTTGAAATGTAAGCTTGGTGATGCAGCCCAGAGACGTGAAGTCATAAGTCGTGTGCGACCTAACTTGTGGTTGAGTCGAGTACGACCTATCAAGGAGGCTAACGGTCCAAAACTATGTGAAGAGTCAGGGGAAGTTGAAGCCTTAGGTCGTGGACGACCTAACGGGTTCCAGAATAGAGAGCTAAAGCAAAGGCATAGGTCGTTGGAACGACCTAACAGGGTGCAACGAGCTAACGAGTTGAAGGAAAAAGTGCTACGACCTAAAAAGAAACGACCTATGTTAGGTCGCAGGAAAATGGAACGACCTAAGTTAGGTCGTGAGAAGATGAGGAGAGATAGGTCGCTCGCTATAAGTCGCGAGGCCTTAAGTCGCGAAGACTTAGGTCGTGAGGCCTTAGGTCGCGAAGACTTAGGTCGCGCAGTTTTCTGAAGCCGCTTCTTTTAGGTCGCTGATACAGATGCCGTTCATTCTTAAGTCGCTCGCTCCAGATGACCGTTCATTTTTAGGTCGTTGCTGTGTTGTAACTGTTTTGTTTAAGTCGTAATATGCTAAGTCGTGAAGTTTAGGTCGTTTCCGACCTATGGGTTGTAAAAGCGTTATGTTGTATTTGCTTATGTTGTATTGTTTTTAGGTCGGACTGTTTTAGGTCGTAATGTTTTAGGTCGTGGCCGACCTATGGTAAGTCGTGTGTTTTAGGTCGTGACCGACCTAGGAGTTGTGCAGTTTTTTTGTGGCATTGTGTTGAGTTGTAGCCTATAAATAGGCATGTGTGGCATTTGTAAAAGTTTAGTTGATTTGAAATAAAAACTTTGTTTTGTTAGCTTTGTGCTTTCACCCAATTGGTAGTCGAGTGTAATCTCCTATCTCCACTTTCGGTTAATCGAGTGCGCTCGATTCAACGATTGTTGAAGCCGATTCGCGGTATCAAGTGCGCTTGATCAACGCTTGAAGAATTGAAGATCTTCTTTCATGGTATAGTGCGCTATCAACGTGACGAAGATAGCTAGAATTCGGTATCTTCGGATCAACGAATTTGGGCATTCCAGTATTCATCAATCCACCGATTGTTACTTTCATCGATCTATCTTGTTTTTGTGTAATCCGCTGCGTCAGTTTGGTATTAGAGCTTGTTTTAGCCAATCATAGCTAAATCGAGTCTTGGAGCCAATTCTTTTTGAAGAAGTTTGAAGAGTTAGAGAGGCCGAGCTACATCAAGCAAAGTTAAAGTTGAAGATTGTACATCATTTGGTATCATTTTGAAAGTATGCCGCCAAGAAGAGCTAACCGCCATCAAAACGTTGAAGATTTGTATAAGTGAGAGGACGCTGAACAAATGGAACAACGCATAAGTAACAAATTCAATGAAAAGCTGGATGAAGGTATTGGGAGGTTAGAGAAACTTATGATGGATATGAATCAACCCCGAAGAAGAACATCGCCAATTTCAAACCAAGGTGGAAATAGGGTTTCGCCGTCGGTTTCGGGAGGAAGGAGAATGTCACCACAATCTCATCAATGAAGAAGAAGTCATAGATAATTCGAAGATGAACCATATCGAGATGATGAAAGACAAAGTCGAAGGAATATGCATGAGCATAGAGATGTGGGTGGTCGTGATCATTATCGAAGTACATCTATTATTGATGAAGATGATGATAGAGGAAGTTTTCATTATCGAGATCATGACCAAAGACGAAATCGAGATCGAGAGTTTGAGGATGATCGTCGATGGGAGTCGAGGATGAAAACTGAAATTCCAGAATTTAAGGGTGGTATGCAAACTGAGGAGTTTTTAGATTGGTTGTCTAATGTGGAGGAGATTTTTGACTTCAAGGAAGTTCCAGAACATCGTAGAGTGAAGTTGGTTTCTACAAGGTTGAGGGGTAGAACTTTAGCATGGTGGCAGCAAACTAAACTTACTCGTGAACGGATGGGGAAGTCAAAGATTGTTGGGATAAGATGAAGAAACTGATGAGAGCTACTTTTTTACCTTATAACTATCAGTCACTTATGTATCAGAGGTTGCAAAACTTGAGATAGGGGACAAAATCTATGAATGACTATGCTGATGAATTTTATCAACTGATTGCAAGGAATGATATTATGGAGATAGAGGAACAATTGACAGCTAGAATTGTTGGAGGGTTGCGTATGCATATTCAAGACATGGTAAATATGTTTGATCCCAGATCTATAGCGGAAGCACACCAGAAAGCGTTGGCTTGGGAGAAACATGGAAGACGAGGAGGTGGTGTGTTTACAAATTCCAACAATTCAGTGAAAGGTGTTAGTGGAAGTTCTAATGTTTCAAAATCTGTTGCAAAACCAGTTGGGAAGGTGAAGGTTAATAATGGGTTTAAGTGTTATAATTGCCAAGAAGTGGGTCACAAAAGTAATGAATGTCCAAAGCCGAAGAAGAGAGCTATGCTAGCGGAGGTTGAGGATGAGGATGAAGAAGCTGAATGTTCCAATTCACCACCTGATGAGGAGGAAGAAGAAGTGACGGGAGACGAAGGTTATAATCTGATGATGAGGAGGTCTTGTTTAACACCAAAGCTAGAGGAGGATTGTAGTTGGTTGAGGAGCAATATTTTTCAGTTGACATGTACTATTCTGGGGAAAGTTTGCAAATTTGTTATTGATGCTGGAAGCTGTGATAATATAATTTCTTCAGAAGCTGTGAGGAAGTTGGCATTGAAGACTAAGAAACATCCGAAACCATACAAGTTGGCTTGGTTGAGAAAAGGCGGGGAGGTAAAGGTTGGACGAAGGGCTTGTGTGAATTTTTCAATTGGGAAGAAATATAAAGCCGAAATCTGGTGCGATGTTGTGGACATGGACGTATGTCATCTGTTGCTGGGAAGACCGTGGCAGTATGATAGGGCGGTGCAACATGACGGACATACCAACAGTTATAGCTTTATGTTTGAAGGCACAAAGATTACTCTAGTTCCAAAGAAGCGTCAACAAGAAGAAAACAAACTGGAGGAGATTGAAGAGCTGAAAACTTTATTATCCTTGAAGGAGTTTGTTAAAGAAGTTGAAGAGGAGCCTGAGGTGTTTTTGTTGATAGGTTGAGAGAGCAGTGAAGAGGTTGAAATTCCAGAAGAAGCGAAGCCAGTTTTGAAAGAATTTAAGGATGTATTTCCAGATGAGTTACCAAAGGAGTTACCTCCACTGAGAGACATTCAACATCAAATTGATCTTGTTCCGGGAGCAACGTTGCCGCACAGACCACATTATCGAATGAGTCCGAAGGAACATGAAGAATTAAGGAGGCAGGTGGAAGAGTTGCTTGAGCAGGGACGTGTGCAGGAAAGTTTGAGCCCATGTGCTGTGCCAGCTTTGTTAGTACCGAAGAAGGACGGGATGTGGAGGATGTGCACAGACAGTCGAGCATTGAATAAGATTACAGTGAGGTATAGATTTCCAATGCCAAGGTTGGATGACTTGCTAGATCAGTTGAGTGGGGCAACTATCTTTTCGAAGATTGATTTGAAGAGCGGATATCATCAAATTCGTATTAGACCAGGTGATGAGTGGAAGACAGCTTTAAAACCAGGGAGGGTCTATACGAATGGTTGGTTATGCCGTTTGGCTTATCAAATGCACCAAGTACTTTCATGAGGGTGATGAACCAGATTTTTAGACCATTCATTGGGAAGTTCGTGGTGGTGTATTTCGATGATATTCTGATATATAGCAGGAGTATGGAAGAGCATGTTCAACATTTGAGGGAAGTGCTAATTATTCTACGTGAGGAACAATTATATGCTGCTACGAAGAAATGCGTGTTCATGACGCATAGTGTTTTATTTTTGGGGTATGTTGTTTCGGAGGAAGGCATACAGGTGGACCAGAGTAAAGTTGAGGCAGTCAGAAATTGGCCACAACCGACGACGATAACAGAAGTCCGAAGTTTCCACAGGTTGGCTTCATTTTATCGAAGGTTTATTCCACACTTTAGTAGTGTGATGGCGCCTGTTACTGATTGTACGAAGGGCCAACAGTTTGCATGGACGGAGGAAGCAGGGGTTGCTTTTGAACGAATCAAGGAATTGTTGACGATGGCACCAATTCTAGCATTACCTGATTTTCAGTTATTGTTTGAATTACATACTGACGCATCGAAGGTTGGAATTGGAGGGGTGTTGAGTCAGAGGGGACGTCCTATTGCATATTTTAGTGAGAAGTTATCCGGAGCGAAGATGGGATATAGTACATATGATGTGGAATTCTATGCGTTTGTGCAAGCTATTAAACACTGGAGACACTATCTATTTCAGAAAGGATTTGTTCTTTACACTGATCATGAGGCGTTGAAGCATTTACAAGGGCAAGATAAGATTTCAGCGAGACATGCATCATGGATTGCATATCTGCAACAGTTTACGTTTGTTGTGAAACACAAATCAGGAGTGACGAATCGTGTTGCAGATGCGTTAAGCAGAAGGGATCATTTATTGACAACAATGAAGGTCGAAGTGACGGGGTTTGATGTGCTACCAGGATTATTTGTTGAAGATCCTTACTTTATGAAGTTTGTAGATAAAGTCAAGAATGGGGAGATGGATGAGTTCGTGATGGTGGATGGTTTTCTGTTCAAAGGAAATCGATTGTGCATACCTGATTGTAGTTTGAGAATGAAGATTGTAATGGAGCTACACGAAGAAGGCCACGTGGGTAGAGACCGTACACTACAGCTGATTTCTCAATCTTATTTTTCGCCGTCAATGAAGCGGGAAGTTGGAAGGTTTGTGGAGAGATGTCATATTTGCCAAATTTCTAAGGGAACAGCGATGAATGCGGGATTGTATATGCCGTTACCCGTGCCCGTTAAACCATGGGTTGATATCAGTATGGATTTTGTTTTGGGTTTGCCTAGAACTCAAAGGGGAAATGATTCTATATTCGTTGTGGTGGATAGATTTTCCAAAATGGCATATTTTATCGCTTGTAAGAAGACAGCTGATGCCGTCCGGGTGGCTGAGTTATTCTTCAAAGAGGTATATCGTTTGCATGGTTTACCAGAATCCATTGTTTCTGATCGAGATACTAGATTTCTAAGTCATTTTTGGCTAAGTTTGTGGAAGATGGTGGGAACGAAGTTGAACTTTAGCAGCACTTATCATCCACAAACGGATGGACAGACCGAGGTTGTGAACAGATCGTTGGGGAATTTGTTGAGATGTCTTGTGCAAGATAATCTGAAGAGTTGGGATATGAAACTATGTCAAGCAGAATTTGCTCATAACCGTGCAGTGAACCGGAGTACGGGTTTCAGTCCATTTCAGATCGTATATTCAAACTTACCAAAGGGACCGTTGGATTTAACGGTAATACCACACTCGAAGGGGACAGTTAAGAAAGCTGTTGATTTTGTTGATGGATTGACAGAATGTCATAAAATCGTTCAGGAACGATTGGAGAAAGCAAATGAAAAGTATAAACGATCTGTAGATCTGAAGCGAAGAAATGTTGAGTTTAATGAAGGAGATTTGGTATATGCTGTGTTAACAAAAGATCGTTTTCCAGTGGGCGCTTATAACAAGTTGAAAGCCAGGAAAATTGGTCCTGCAGAAGTCGTGAAACGGATTAATGAAAATGCTTATAAATTGAAGCTGCCGGAGGATGTATATACATCTGATGTGTTTAATGTTAAACATCTGGTACCTTATTATGGGGATGAACTAGCTGACGTGGGAGAAATTACAAATTCGAGGACGAATTTTTCTCAACCCGGGGAGGATGATGCAGCCCAGAGACGTGAAGTCATAAGTCGTGTGCGACCTAACTTGTGGTTGAGTCGAGTATGACCTATCAAGGAGGCTAACAGTCCAAAACTATGTGAAGAGTCAGAGGAAGTTGATGCCTTAGGTCGTGGATGACCTAACGGGTTCCAGAATAGAGAGCTAAAGCAAAGGCATAGGTCGTTGGAACGACCTAACAGGGTGCAACGAGCTAACGAGTTGAAGGAAAAAGTGCTACGACCTAAAAAGAAACGACCTATGTTAGGTCGCAGGAAAATGGAACGACCTAAGTTAGGTCGCGAGAAGATGAGGAAAGATAGGTCGCTCGCTATAAGTCGCGAGGCCTTAAGCCGCGAAGACTTAGGTCGTGAGGCCTTAGGTCGCAAAGACTTAGGTCGTGCAGTTTTCTGAAGCCGCTTCTTTTAGGTCGCTGATACAGATGTCGTTCATTCTTAAGTCGCTCGCTCCAGATGACTGTTCATTTTTAGGTCGTTGCTGTGTTGTAACTGTTTTATTTAAGTCGTAATATGCTAAGTCGTGAAGTTTAGGTCGTTTCCGACCTATGGGTTGTAAAAGCGTTATGTTGTATTTGCTTATGTTGTATTGTTTTTAGGTCGGACTGTTTTAGGTCGTAATGTTTTAGGTCGTGGCCGACCTATGGTAAGTCGTGTGTTTTAGGTCGTGACCGACCTAGGAGTTGTGCAGTTTTTTTGTGGCATTGTGTTGAGTTGTAGCCTATAAATAGGCATGTGTGGTCATTTGTAAAAGTTTAGTTGATTTGAAATAAAAACTTTGTTTGTTAGCTTTGTGCTTTCACCCAATTGGTAGTCGAGTGTAATCTTCTATCTCCACTTTCGGTTAATCGAGTGCGCTCGATTCAACGATTGTTGTAGCCGATTCGCGGTATCAAGTGCGCTTGATCAACGCTTGAAGAATTGAAGATCTTCTTTCACGGTATAGTGCGCTATCAACGTGACGAAGATAGCTAGAATTCGGTATCTTCGGATCAACGAATTTGGGCATTCCAGTATTCATCAATCCACCGATTGCTACTTTCATTGATCTATCTTGTTTTTGTGTAATCCGCTGCGTCACTTGAATACTTGGTTTTTGCAGCAAATTTTTCGAACAGGTTAATCTTATTCTCATACCATCTTCGACTAGTAGCTTTAACCACAGTATATAGCATCATAATTATGATGGCAAGGACTAGTAGTGCACTATAGAACTACCTGCTATACTACTAAAATATTTGCAATGACTCCACTGTATTGTCTTCTAACTAAATCTTTGAAAGACAAGTAGCATATGATTTTAATATTTACTATTAAGTAAACCTTCTTACAATGGTTTGCATTCATAAATATTATTATTGGATAATTTCAAAACGAATTCTCCATCTTTCTCACTAGGAAAATATTTATAGAGCAATTATATTCCAATTCTATATTACATCGTTCACTACAACTACATGCTACAATGTTCAAGAAATATTTATTTTGAAAATGCGATCACTTATTGAAAATCAAAAAATATATATCCTGGTATATGATATGCAATAAGTGTTCCACTTTTTTAAACTAGACATAATTAAGCTGTGTAGTATTTTGGTGGTTTGTTAATTTAATTAATTGAATTTTTGTGAAATTTTAAATAATAAAATTTTGAAATATAAACTTGATATTTGGAATACGTCTACTTTAACATAACAAATGGTAAATTTTCATCTGATAATATGAAAGTTTATTTTGTTGTGTAATTCTATTTCAATTTAAATCGGTTAATATTGATGATAATAAAATGTTTTCCAAACCTGAATATTTTTCTATACAATAAATTTGTAAATTATCTTCTGAGTGAGACGTCATATTTCGTTTTTCCAAATTTTGATTGCTATTGCTCCGCTTATCTTATTTCTGGCAAATTAGCAGCATTTTTTGTACCAATTATCGACTTTTAATAAGATGATAGTACCACTGATGTGACGACCCGTAATTTTTGGATATTTGAAATCGTAATACTTAATTAATTTTAAACATTTAAAAGTTAATTTTTAACTTGAATTTCAAATATAACAATTTATTGAGTAATTTAATTATTAAATTAAATAATTTGAAGTTGGGTAAAATGTCGAATCTGGAGTTTTAAGCTTGTTAAAAATAATTTGAAGGCTTGTAAAATCTATATTGATAATACTGAAGATAGTAAAAGTGCTAAAATTGAATTTGGAAGTGTTTTGTTAAGTTTTGAATTTTTATCGTTTAAATTGAATTTAAAAATAGCCTTTCAAGGTACAGTCTCGGAATTCGACGAAACCAGTTCCATTGGATCCGTAATAGTGTATTATTATCGGATTTAAATTTTCGTAGTGTTTGGAGTGATCGTTTGGCCGTACGATAAATAAACGCGCTAAAATCAATATCGAAAATTTAATAAAATAACTAGTTCAAAAAACTATCTTCTCCATACGATCGAATTTGGACTCGAAACCTTTTCCATTGTGTTTGGAATAGGGGCATAACATTATGAACGCCTAGCGGCACGCCTCGATAGGATATCGAGATTTTAAGCTACGTAAATCGAGATAATTTGAATTAAATATATATATTCATTTATACAAGCAACCATCATCAGTAAGCATTCCTTCACATCAACCCTTTTCCCTTCACATCTATTTCCTTCCTTTCTATCAGCCACCACCCTACTCGTTCCTCCTACCTTTTCAAATCACGTATCTGATGTTCCTCCTCGTTCCCTTTTTAAAACTCAAACCAATTTACAAAAAGAAAAAAAAGGAGGCAAAAGAAAATCATTTGGCCGAAAAAAAACACATATATAAATATCCGCCTGCAAAATGAAATCCCCATCCCTCTTCAAACCAAAATCGAGAATCCTTCCGTCGATTTCATTTCAAATCGAGTCGAACGAAGCTGGGGTCGGCTCAATCTCAAAGTAATATAGCAGTATCGAAATCAATTTAGATTCGAAGCTTAAGGGAATCGCGGCTTTGTCGCGAGGTTCGGCTCGAGCAGCAATGAAGTTGAGAGGAAGATGGTGGCGCATCATGGTAGAGGGCGGAGAGGAGACGTCGACCGCGAGATGAGTAGTTTGAGCTCGGAATGGTGGAAGCGTGGCCATCGACTCATGATGGTGACGGTGTCTTCGAGTTCGGGGAGGACATTTTGGAGTCACGATGGCATCATAGTGTCGAGGAATCGCTCGTATGAGGTGTCGAAGGATGGCCCGCGTGAAGACTGGAAGTTGCATTTTTTGTTGTGGGTTCGAAGTCGATGGATGGTCTGGGTGAGGTTCGTTTTTTTTTCTTTGTTTCGATTTAATAAAATTGTATTTAGATAAAAGAAAATTTAAACAATATGGGTTGAAACAGAAATATATATATATATATATATATATATGATTTTGGAAATATATAGGAATAAAAAAAAGTGAATGTGTTTATTTAAAAGATTGGATTTTTGAATCTATATAAATTACTTTTATAAGTATATATATATATATATATATGTGTGTGGTTTCCAAATAAAAGGGAAAGAACAAATATACTTATATATATATATTCACTTACTGTTTCATTTAGAAATAAATATTTAAGATGGTTAACTTATTTAATTGCTTATTTAATTATTTTAGCTACTAAGAAATTATTAAAGGAAAAATTAGTTAAATTAAATTATTAGAATGGAAATTTCTGTTCGACTGTTTCAAATGATTAATGAACTGTAAATGTTTATAAAGGTCAAAAAAAAATCGGAAACCAAGGCAATATTGAAGTGGATTGCAAATAAAAAGCAAAGGTGAGTTAATCTCACTCATCTGGGTTTTATTTAAATTTAAATGGTTAAATTTAAATATTTGGTTGAATGATTGAATTGATTGGATGTGGTATATTATATAGTAGTGTATAGTATATATTGGGGTGATTGATATTCCTGCATTATATAGCGGATGAGACCCTATGCGCCGCATAATAGCGGATGATATTATATTAATCCCATATACTGCGATATTCCACCTCAAAGTGGAATTGGTATTTTATATTGTGCTAACATCTGTGGAGGTAGGGAAAGCAGGTTAGAGGGATCCAACTGGATTCCTCAAAGCGTTTGAATTTATTGTGTATATCCAACGCTATGACTATGTGATGATCTTTGATGAATTTTATTGATCATATTGGGAATTGGAATTTATTGATTCTCTGGCTTGGTTGTATATATATATATATTGGAATTTTGGAAAATTGAAATATATCTATGAAGTGTGGATTATTTTAAAGTAAGTAAAGAGGGTAATTTTAAATAAAACAATTATAAGGAATCTGGGTAATTAAAATGGTTTGGAAGGATAAAGTTGATTTTTAACAAATAAATCCAAAGTATGGGAAAGGAGATATTTTGAATAAATGAATTCAAGAGATAATATTTAAAGGTGGGTAAAGAATTCATTTGTAAAATTCAAGGTTAAAATTTATTTGGAAAAGATAAGGAAAATTTTGGAAAATATGAAATTTGTATTTTAGTTTAAATAAGATTTTAAATCATGACAAGGAAGTTAAATATGAAATTAATTAGTTTTGAAATAAATTTGGATAAGTAAAGAAATTTATTTTTAAATGGAGTTAAATTTGAAAATCAATTTGGAAGGTGATTTAAGTGTTTGAAATTGAAATTTTTAAAGGAAGATGGGACTATGCAATTTATAAACTAGGTTTATAAAGGTGAAGTAATATATCAGTGGATATTTGGAAGAATAAATTCACGGTGGGAATTTATTAAAGAAATGGGTAAATTTGTTTAAAAATAAATAGTGATTTATTTTTAAAGATGTTAAAGAGAAGTGTATTTCCCTGGATAGCCAAGTACGTTTCCAAAGCAAACTTTTAAGTATGAGTTAAAGGTTTTAAAGTTGTTTTTAAAGTATGTTTTAGAAAATTTATTATTTTTAAATGTTTAAAGTTTAAAAGTAAGTATTTCTCAAATTTAATTTAGTAGTAATTATTTAAAGGTAACTTGGTATTGTGTTTTAAAAGGATAAAAATGTAGTTTTACATTTTATAAAGTAGTTTATTTTAAATATTCTTAAAATATATATTTTTAAATAAAGTATTAAAGTAGTTTTAATTTAAATGTTTTAAAGTGTATTTTATAATAAAGTGTTTCTAAATTATTTTAAAAAAATCTAAATTGTTTGTACTTGGTGATTTCAGTGGAAATAGAAAATTTGGGGAAATTTATTCCGTGAGTGAAAATGGTTTGAAACTGTTTTCAAAAGATTGGAAAGTGGAAATATATCTTGCGAAGATATTTTGAGGTTAATAAATAGTTTGGCAGAAATTATTTAAAGGTCTGATGGTTGTTTGTAAATGTTATTTGATAGTTAAATAACCGACTATCAATATTAGCCAATGCGCTGATCGTTTCGAAGAGACCGGGATCGGGATTTATTTTCCGAAAACCACTTCGATCTGGTTTATACGTTTTCGTGGGGAAGACGAGTTTGGTTTCGAAGGTGGAGCAGTGAAGTGAAAGGGCTAGTCGCTACTAATCCTGAGGGTGATTCCAAAATGGATGTAGTAGGAGTAGTGCCTTCGGTTCCGTTCGAACTCGGAATGGACTTGCATGGATGAATGCTTTCAGAACATCGTCAGGTGGACGATGAGCATTCTATGTGATACGTTCTAAAAGGTAACGCTTAGCCTCGAGCCTCATCAACCAGGAATCACTGAAAATCAGGGTTTATGAAGCAAGGCTATGTGGGTAGCACCCATTAGGGTGAGGTCATCCCTGTCTAGATGTCCCTTTTATTTCAGCTTAGTGGTGCGGTTGCTTATCCCAACCGTAGGGTGATCTTACTCGGAATTATCCAGTAAGGGGTAGTTCCGGTCTTGTGTTGTAGGGGATCGGGGGTGGTCTTCGGTACGCTGATCTAGACCAGGTACTGTGACAGGTGGTACCCCAGTGCCTAGTCATTAGTTGGAAATCCATTCTCCCTACGCGCCTTTTACGGATTTTTTTTGTAGAACCCACTTTGTGGCTAGTATGTTGGAACTTAATCATGTAACAATTTCATCTATTTGAATAAGTATTTGTATATAGACACTATTATAATATCTAACGAATTTGATAAAAAAAGTGTTTTGGCTATCGTAAGGTAAAAACTCGACATGTTCATTTGTGGCGTGGTCTTACGAGATGCTTTCGATTTCAAAGGGTTTTGGAAAACTTTAATAATCCAATTGAGTGTGTTTTCTCACGCTGGTTTTTCAGACTGACTTGGGTGTTATTTTATTATAATGCTCGGGTCAGACCGAGTATTACAGATACATGATAGGATGTTGTGGAGCTCAGGAGACGAGCTGGATGGCGAGACGTATCACCCGTATTTGTTGTATTTCGTTGTGTATCATAAGTGGTATAGTCATCTTGTGAGGACAAGTTATTATAACTATCCTGAATTGTGATGTTGATTGTATTGTACTCTGATGTTGTATTTTGATGATGTATGTATAAATAGATATAGTTTCTTTCTGTAAAGATCAGTTATTATCTATTATATTTTATTCTGCTGCAATGTGAGATTCAGTTGTGTTGTTTTCTTTTCTTCTGCCTCCTTCTTCTTTAACCCAAATGGTTTGTATTTCCGTTCACTTTGAGTCGATATGTTGGAGAATAGTGTCGATTCAAGGGGCGGGCCTTTACAACTGATATATGTATACCGTTTTGATCGTCTCGTCGTACTGACCTCCGTGGTATATTCGTTTGTCTGTTTCGGCGTTTGGGAGACGGCGAAATCTACGAAATGATTTTCGTATCGGTATTTATTTTGAACCTCTTGGTTTTCTTGGGTCCCTTCGTATATCCACCGTTTAATCTAATGGACATTGACCTCTTTTATATTTACAAATTTTATTTCGTGGCATTCCCTTTTCCTACTGTTTCAAATTCCTATATGGTTCATCAATTCACTTTCATTTATCATTCTTCCTCATTTTTTCTTTCGTTCGATTTGTTCTTCAAAAGGAAAGGGAAAAAAACTGCCTATGCCCGAGGTTTGCCTTCATACTCGAAGCCCTCAAAGCCGAACGTCATCAGCCTCTCCTCCATCTCCCAGACAAACCCATCCATTTCCCTCCACATGTCCGCCTCCTTGTACCCGAGACCTACGTCCTCCATGGCAGCAGCTCGCGCGAGCACCCACTCTAACTCCTAACTGCTTCCTCCTCAAACCGTGAGCAACCCTCCCCTTCTCGGTCAAAAATTCGAACAGCCGAGCACTTCAACAATATTGTATATATGTATAGGTAAATGTTGGTTAAATTATTGATTTTCTGTATATATTGTTATGAGTATATGCTGTGCAAATTGTTTGTGTATTATGCAATAAGTATATATATATATATATCACTGTTTGTTTATGTTTTAAACACACACACACACACATATATATAACAATTTTGTTTATAACCTTAACCAAATAATATTAAATAACATATGTAAGTTATAAAGCTTAAAAGTCTGTATATATATTTATTTTCTAAAAGTTTACATATGTATATGTTTGTTTGTATAAACTATATATATAATATGGGTACGTTTTATTTTTAAAGGTATATATAGTATAAGTGTTCCTGTAACTAGCATATTGGTTAAACTGAAGCCTGCTTTGCCACAAGATGATATGTTAAATGTCTGCAAATTTATAGTAATATTCTAATTAGATTTAGCAACCGCTAATATTTATATGTTATGTAGGTTATAAGATTTTGTATATATACTAGCTGTTATGATAAAAATACAATACGTTAGCTATATATATTAATATACCTATAGGTTGTACTGTTTGTTAGTTTACTTGAATTCCAAAATATGTTAAGTACATGAGTTTATATATATAGTAATATATAAATGTATATTGATTTTATACTCAATTTTGTTGCCTTTTGTTTTCTTTTTCAATGCTTTATGGTGGTTCAACTTCTGTTTATATATATGTACTATGATCTAAGAAGTTCATATTCAAGCTGTTATAGTGGGTTCTTTGATTTCATATTTTTTTCTATTTACAGAATTATATATATATATTCTGAAATGATTCCCATAGTTTTAAAGAGTAATATATATATATGGTTTTATAGAAATAAGTTGTAGTTGAGTGAGATTTTTGCTTACTGATTTCATTTTTGTCTGTATGACTTTTAAGGATAATGTAAAGGTGGATTTTGCTTACTGATTTATATTATCTATCATATTATAGATGGTTCATATATCAGTATATATGATAGTTCATATATAAGGTTGTTTATTTTATAATATGTATAAGCATTGACTTTAAATATATTTTGTATATATGTTGATTTTAATATATGTGTTTTAATTTGAACAATGGAATTTGAAATATATATATTAAAGTTAATATGGGTTTGAATTTAAAATATGATTATATATATATATGATTATATATACCTAAGTTTACTTATACCATTGACCTTCATCAATCCAGTTTTGATTTGACTTCGTCAATTCCAGGCGATCAACTTTGCTCGTCAAATTCGTGCCAATATAGCTTTTCTTTGGATTCGTAACTCATCTCGTTCTCGTCCAACTCTAACCTCGAAAGGTGAGCAATCACTCACGATTAACGTTCTCATATATATTAAATTTGATTTCAATTGAAATGACAATTGAAATATGCTATATATGCTATTATATGTATCTGTTCACCTGTGACATCTGATGCCATTATCTGTTATTTACATTGGTGATATATGCCTATGATATTATTATCATATCTGTTATCACTCTACAAGTTCCCTGTTAGTATAGAACTCCCTATTGGTTGAAATGATACATACCCGAACGATCTGTATAATAAGAGAAAATCGTTATGGGTTGACTTGATAAACCCAAGTGATTTTCATTGAATTGAATTTGGGATTACGAGTTGAAAAGATATATACCCGTATATATTTAAATCATCGATTGAAATAATAAATATCCGTATCACTTGACCATAGGATAGAAAATTTTATACAGGCACCGTTGGTCGATGTATAAATATTTTGAAAATGATTTCTATGGTTTTGGAAAGAAATATATGATTTAATAAATATTGATTTTTAATATTATGTATATATGTTATTTTATAAAGGATAAAATTTAGATTTTTAATTTTATATGTTTGAAAAAAAAATTAAAGGTTATAAGTTAGTTTTGAAATTATATTTTAAAATAGATTTTATAATGATTTTTATAAATAAAGGTTGGAAAGATAGTTTTGAAATTGATTAGAAATGGTATTTAATTATGGATTTTATTTAATTAAATCGATTTGAAACTTATAGAATTTGAGATTTCTAAAGGATATGATTTTATAACTTGATTTTTGGTTTATGATGATTAAATGAATATTTCAAGTTTAAATAGATTGAAGGAATATTTAGTGATTTGAAATTTGGGGTTTTATTTAAATGATATTGGATTTTTTAAGTAAATATTTTGAAACTAAATAATAGTAAAATAAATTTAAGATATATATGAAATTATCGAATTTAGTTTTCAAATGTTGAATATTTAAAGTTTTAAAAATATATTGAAATTGAAATGGGTTATTTTATGGTTCAAATCGATATTTGAAATAGATATAATTTGAAATGGTTTATTGAGAAACTGAATTGAGTTGAATTTTATGAATTGACAATTGAATAAAATTTGAATTTTTGGAATTCAAGTTGATTTGGAATCAATTTGTGAAATTTGAGGAAGCTATTGTATTATGTAAAGTATTTTTAAATTATATTTAGAACTATTTATATATTTTCTTTATAAATCATTTTTATTGTAAACTATTTTATTTTAAACCATTTTCAATATAAACTATTTTATTTTAAACTATTTTAATATACTAATTATTTTAATATAAAAACTATTTTAACTTAAACTATTTTATTTTATAAACTATTTTATTTTATATACTATTATTAATATCTAAACTGTTTAAAGGAAAGTGTTATGATTTCCAAAGTGCTATGATTTCAAAATGTTGTGATTTCCAAAGTGTTATAATTTCAAATGTTAGGTTTTGAAAGTGTTATAACTTTGAAAGTGTTATGGTTTTGGAAACGAATAATATTTTAAGTGAGAAATGATATCGTATTGATATGGTTTTGAAATGGAAATGATATTTTCGTTTTGAAGTATAAACTATTTTGAAATGACCGCGGTGTTATAATAACGTTTGGTTGTTAAAGAGACCGGGATCGGATATTGTTATACTCTCTGCCAATATCGAAAACCACTTTAACAACTGTGTACATGGTGGAGATTCCAGAATGAAGTAGGATGGTGGCGACGTTCTTGAGGTATATTCGTGGACCTAACTCCCATGAGTTAGCATAAGGTGGCTAAAACAGGAGCAATCGATGGGCCAATGAGGTAGCTCCTCTGATCGGACACACTCCTTCGATACCATTCTATTACTTTGTGATTGATTGGGTGCACCCCTCGGATTTTTCGGAGTGTGGCTCAAGGTGGGCGGTAGTGGCTGCTATGCGTTACCACCAGCCCGGAAGTGTAATTGGTATATCTACCCTGGCATTGCCTAGTTGTGCCGTGTCACCTACCCTAGCGCGCCTTCTACGAGTTTGTTTTGTACCATACCTATGGAGTGCCTTTTGACGACGCCCAGTACGGGGGAGGTTACGGTACTGTATAGACTATGGGAATATATAAAATGTGTTAAGGTGGAAAATGTAAAGCCTTAACGCCATTTTAATAGTTTACTTTACTTTAAACATTATTATAATAGCGTATATTACTACATAGTGGATAATTTAACGGATCCTTAGAGGATGGTTATCCCAAGCATCCTTTGAGTTACTTGTATTTCAGTTGATATTTCACTTGAGTTGGATTTATTGATATAAGAATGTTAATCCTGACTCGAGTGTTTTGTGTTTTACTTTACGCTCGGATCAGACTGAGTGATACAGCATTTGAGACTCACCTTTGGAGTTGGAGCTTCGCTTGGAGATCCATCTATCTATTCAGCTTGCAGTTTTTAGTTGATTCCAATGATGTATTCAGATTTTGTATCGAGACTTCTGTGTATTTGGGACTTCAGTTGTATCTTGTTTTTAACTCTGTTATATATATATATAGTAGCCTCATGAACTACTATTCTTTTATTTCTGCTGCTTATTGTTATATTACTCTGTGTCTGTGATTCTGTGATTATTTTATTTACTGTATATGCTGAGTTTTGCCAAATATAAATTAACAATCTGATATTTTGAGCAATCCAATTCCGACATGTGCGCATGCGAATGGTTGAAAATACCAGGATGTTACAGTAGATGCGTTAAAAAAATTAACTCAGAATTCAAAAATGGTAGCTTCATAAATACTTCCCAAGTGAGCAAGATGGAATTTGTTCTAAATTTATCTAGCGAATAAAGATTATGAAAGTAACCTATCTTAAGAATCTTATTTAATAGCAAACCGTTATAAGAAGGTCTGTTAAAATAATTAGCTTAATGTTCTCGAAGTTTATGTTATATGGTGGAATCCCTACAGATTTTTTAACAATGTTGTAGGAAGTTTTGCAGTGCATTATTAGTCCATGTCATCATTGTTGTGATGTGCTATATTTTTGACAAGCAATTACTAGCAGGAGAAGATATGTCATAATCAAATGTGTAAAACAAAACTATAAACTTTTGTGCTGAAAATTAACAAGATTAGAAAACACTGCTTTGCATTTCTTAGCACTTAATGGAAATCAGAAATGTGGTCAGGCAAGGTAACTTTGATATTTTTTCATGTACTATAATCCAAAATCTTTTTTTCTTTAATTAAAGTTATTTCTTATTTTTATTACTTCTATTGCTTATTGCTAAAGGCTCTTGTGGTTATAAATATTTACAACTAATCAATATTGTTCATTTAACTCTTTTTATTTAAAAATACACTAACAATTTATTTTAGCAAACACAACATATATCTTATATAATTTTGCAAAAATAAATGCCATAACCCAAAACCAAATCTGAAACCAAAATTTCTACAGCCTTAGATATTGGCCAGAATTTATGAGATGTTAAAAGGTTAAAACAAAATTTGTAATTGAAATCTTGAATCACCCTTAATTTACATACAAAGTAAGGTATGTACATGTAAAATATAAAAGAATAAAAGGAGAGGGAAAAGAAAGTGGAATTATGCTATGTATAAGATAACAATGCAATGAAGTAAAACAGAAGTTTATTAGTGCTATCATGATAGATAGAAGTGAATAGATCTTTCATTATGAAATTTAGCCAAGATAATTAAAAAAGGCAACAAGGTTACCTCCATAATAAACAGCAGCTCAACCTCTGCTATAATGCGTAATAGACCTAAGAAGATTGTTATTATACGCTAATGATAATGTAGTCAACACGCCTGGAACGCCAATTGCTAAATGCATGGCTAGAAATGCATAATACAATGCCCCAACATGCCCAGTTTGACCTGCGAATAGATAATGAATGAAAAAAATATGATGCTTGAAGAACGCCAAATGCAGCAGGCCAAGTCAAAGAGAAAGACTTTAGGAATTTCGAATCAGAACCAGACATCCATTTAACAATTCCTAGGCTTCTGAGTTGACTTGCCATTCCAGCTAGAACTGCAAAGCAAGCTAAGGTGTCCCATGTAGACATTTTTCTTAAACAATCATCCCAATCTAGAACACCTAGTTGTAGGAGGATTGAAAGGCCAAACACAGCTGCAACCACACTAGTAATGCCAAGAGTTTCTCTTTAGACAAAACGTGAAAACAAAGTTGAGAATGTGTTTAATCTGCATATGTTGTCATTTATGTTACATGTTAAACTCCACAGGCTCTCCACAATTGCAATATTGAAAACACAAAATATATCACAATTTGAATTATACATTCCTGTCGCAAAGTAGTGAAATTGATTTACTAATGGCAGACTCCAGAAGACAAATAGATACTCTCCTTTAGATACAGTATTCAGGTTTTCTATTGTATTTTGAGATGAATATGTTGTGAAATAATGAACAATTAAGTTCAAGTTATCAAGTATTTATAGGTTATGATGTCTACTGTATAATAGAACGTTATGATTCACTTAATGTCCAGATGAGTTCTACAACTCATCTTTCCTGATATAGATGCTAATAATAGTTTGTGTTAGATAACTATTAAAGGCTATCATAACTATAGTAGTCACCTAAGCATATTAAAATCAAAATATCAAGGAATACAAATTTTTTTGGTAACATCAACAGACTTAAGTATTGCATTTGTCTTCCAAACTAAATATAAAACAAATAACTAATGGAGAAGATATATACCAATAATTTACTTAAGCTATACATAGACTAATCAACCATTTAAGTGTTTGACATTTTTCTAGAAGTAGACGAGCATCAAGAAACAATAAAATGCCAACTGATTGGGGATAATAGGGAAGTAATTTATCTTTGAACATTTAAAATAACATCAAACAAACATTAATGATGTATTTAGAAGGATTACTAAAATATTTACGTACTCAGACTAACAACATTAACATCGGATATCATAACTATTAGAAATCCAACTAATAAACAACTAAAAACATACATATTAACTATTCATGTGTGTAGCACGTAAGTATCAATAATGAAGTCAAATAGACAACAAATCCAACAAACTTTTTAGAAAAAAATTATCCAACTGTATAACAAAAATATAGTAACTACACAAACATATCAAACACTAAGAATTATAGGTAGTGAAGACAAACTTAAAATCAACGGTGACATCGGCTATATAATGAAAGCTATGGAAGAATAATGAAATAGGCTATTGATTTCGTGCAACTATATAGTGCCTAAAATCGACAATGACATCGACATCTCAAAATCGACGGTGACAGGCGATGATTCAACACAAGGTAGGGTAGCTTCAGACGAGGTCGAATTTCTCTACCTCAACTCTAATTTGAAGACAGGTCGCTCCGATCTAACGCAGCATGATCCGACTTCGAGGCATAATTTTTAAAGCAAACAGTTGAGTCAAGCGGTGAACATTGTGATTGATAAACAACAATTTGGTTTGTTGTGTTGGGGACGATCTACGGATAGTAGACGTTTTAGAGACCAGAGAGGAGGAGTTGGGATTAGATAAATTTTAGGTTTTTGTTTTGTTTTGGCGCTTGCAACCAAAGAGAATGAAATTTAGATGGCATGGTAAGTAGGAAAAATGAAAAAATAACTGGCCTAGAACCTATACTAGAACGCTGTATGTATATTGGGATTAAAGAAACAGTTGCATTCTGCTTTAAAATGCTACTATATAATGCAACCAAAAGCACAATTTCTTATAGTGGTATATATTTTACTTTATTTTGGAATATTTTACCATACCTTTGCTACATTTTTTTCTATGAACTAGAAGCCATTAATGAGCTTCAAGAAGAAGAAGAAGAGAATTGTGTGTAAAATTATGAAGGGAATAGTGGGTATTTATAGGAAAAAAGTGGAGAAAATATATCAAGATATTTCCACACAAATACATCCCCATTTCATCACCACCCCACTCCCCCTACATCATCTATTTTGACCATGTACCCCCTCATGTGTGTGTACCCATGTGCTTGTACTTAGTGTGTAAAGTTTTGACATAGGATTTACTTAAGGGTTAAGTTTTAGGAAAATATCCTCAATATTTTCTAATATATATATATATATATATGTATGTATGTATGTATTATATTTGTATGTATATTTGTGTTCGTGTATATGATAGGGTATGCATGTGTATGTTAGATATGTTCACAAGACATATAAACAAGATTGCAACAATTTTGAACAACTTTCGTTCATTAAACCGTTGAAAATCGAGAAGCTGATTTCTGATCACATTTTCACTTATTAATTAAATTACATATAAATGTAAAAAAAAATTGAAAACTAATTTCTTATCATTTTCAATTAATTAAAATGATCACATTTGAGTTATAAAACCATATAAATTAATATTAAACAATTGATTAAAAAGTGCTGTTATATCGATAAAGCGATACGAATTTTCTAATATTTTCAAATCAAGTATACTTCTTTATAAAATTATTATAAATGATTTACTATCTCTATGTAACTAATTAAAATGAATTATTATCATAGAAAAAAAAATTATTTGAATAATTATTAAATCTCAATTTAAATTCATAAATCAATTAGTAAATATGATGCCATTATTGATGATGTCATAAATACATTTTATTCTCAAAAATAAAATAAATAATGTTATTTTATATTCTTATTTAAATCCATAAATAAGTATATATATCCAGCTCCGTGCACAACTCCTAATAATTATAGAGCTGTTTATTGATAAAACGGTTTTCGGTCATTTTATCAATATTTTTCCAAAGTATATATTTTTGTAAATACTTATTCAAAAGAAGATTACCATTATTATTTATTACTCAAGACATCATAATCTATGTTAAAAACCTTATATTTGAATATTTTAAAAGTAAATTGCAACGACCCACTTTTCTGTACAGTCTAAGCTGACAATAAACTGCACATGTCAACTCAAATTGAACAAAAAGGAATTGACAAATTGAACAAAAAGGCGGATTGTTTGGGGAAAAGAAGAAAGAAGATAAGAGATAAGAAGAAAACTAAATAACATAGAATCTCACAGTAGAATGAATAATCTATAATATATCACAAGTCTTTACACAAAAACAAAACTATAATATGTACATATGCAAACATCAATCAGAGTATACTAACTTATTTTGGCCTGGACAGTTATAACAGACTGTTCTCACAATTGTTGATAACACACCAATGAATACAACGGAAAAATATAACCATCTACGTGAATACGTCTATGGGCCTCCAACTCATCTTTTGAAGCTCCAAGCATCCAAAGTAATCTGTAATATGCTCGGTCTGACCCGAGCATTATAATAAAATAACACCCGAGCCAGTCTGGAAACCAACGTGAGAAAACACACCCAACTGGATTTAAAGTTATACGAAAATCGTTGAAATCAAAAGGTATCTCGTAAGACCACGCCACACATAAACATGACGGGTTTTTATCTTACAATAACCAAACCACTTTTATATACAAATCCTATCATATTATAATAGTGTCTAAGTACAAATACTTATTAAAATAGCAGAAATGCTTGCATCTCACATTTCAACATAGTTGGGCACAATCAAAACCGTACGGCGATTATTGGAGAATGGATTCAATACAATGACTAGGCACTGGGGTACCACCTATCACGGTACATGTCTAGAAAATGTACCGAGATCGAACCTATTGATCCCTGCCAACACAAGACTGGCCTACCCCTTACTGGATAGTACCGAATATGCCATCAACCTAGTTGCTTTTTAACCCTTTTGAGATCTCATGCATAACCAATCCATAAATATGTAGATGTAGGGTATCTAGAAAGGTGACAACATAACCTAATGCGTGCAATCTACTTAGCCTTTCTACATCTCCCTTGATTTTCAGTCATTCCCGGTTGATGAGGCTTGAGGCTACGATTACCTTTCAAGAAATTTACACTTGGAATGCTCATTGCCCTCCAGCGACAATGTGTTGATAGCATTCATCCATACAAGTTGTTCTGGGTCTAAACAAACCAAATCTCCATAATCACCGTCTTCGTTATCTTCATGGTATCACAATTCGCAACACTCAAATCAGATCGAAGTGGTTTTCGTATAATCAAATCTGATCCCGGTCTCTTCGAAATGATCAACGAAAATGGCCAGATTTGATAGTTGGTTATTTAACTATCAAATTACACACATAAGTGGTCACTAGGCCCATATTATAACTCTTTCAAAACATTTATTTCAAAATATCATTACAAAGATATATATTCAAATCTCTTCAAGTATTTCAATATTTGAAAACGATTTCTAATACTTAAATCCATACCGGGATATTCCAACTCATATCAACACTTAGAATTATTTCTAAATCCAGCTTATAATTCATTACTTAGAAAATCTTTATATATAAATCATTTCGTTGCTAAAATGTCTCCAAAACCTTTAATTCCAATACTTAGGAAAATATTATAAGCCTATTTCCCAAGATCATTCCTAATATCCATACTTAGGAAATATGCCGTACTTAATTCATAAATCTTCAGAATTTTTATTAATTCCCTTTACAATTTCCAAAAATTATCGATTATACTTATTAATAATCCAACTAACAATTTATATCTCCTTTAATGAATTTAGATTCATTTTCGAAGTTTCCGTATCTAAACAATTTGGAAATTTCCTTTTCTCAAATTTTCTTAATTTTTCGAAATCTATTATAAGATTTCCTCTTATAAAATCACATCCATTGAATAAAACCCGGTTCACAAATCTCGAGAGCATTTATAAATAAATTGCAATCACTTACTTTTAAACTATATATATTTAAAATAATAAATTTCAAAACATTGTTAAATAATTATTTAAAATATCAAAGCACTTTTAAGATAAAGGTCAATAACTAATTTCAGTTCATTTATAATATTTCTAATCGATTTACAAAACTTGTTTATAAAACTTTAAATTCATTACAAAAAATTTAAATATTTAAATAACTAACCTTCTGAAATATTTTAATCCAATTAATAGTTTTTTAAAATAAACATCAATAACTAATTTCAATTCATTTATAAAATTTCTAATCGATGTAAAAAACTTGTTTATAAAACTTAGAATTCATTTCGGCAAATTTAAATATTTAAATAACTAACCTTCTGAAAAATTTTAATCCAAGTAATAGTTTTTTTAAAACTATGTAGTTTAATAAATAAAATCCTTTTCTAAAAACAAACCTTAACTTCTTGTGAAAAACCATTTTTAAAATTCAACATACCCATTTTATACTTATAAATTGTAATGACCCGGAATTTTGAATATTTGAAATTGGAGTATATAATTGATTTTAAATACTCAAATGTTAATTTTTAACTAGAATTTCAAATGTAACCAATTATTGGATAATTAAAATTATTGAATTTAATAATTGGAAGTTGGGTAAAATATTGAATCTTTAGTTTTAAGCTTGTTAAAAATATTTTAAAGGCTTATAAAATTTATATTGATAATACTGAAGATAATAAAAATGTTAAAAGTGAATTTAAAGGTGATTTGTTCAGTTTTAAAAATATATCATTTAAATTGACATTTAAAAATAGCCTTCTGACGCACAGTCTCGGAATTCGACGAAACCAGTTCTGTTGGATCCGTAATAGTGTATTATTATCAGGTTTCAAATTTCATAGCATTTGGAGTTATCGTGCGGTCGTACGGGACATAAATGCGCTAAAATCTATTTAGAAAATTCAATATAATTATTAGATCCAAAAAACTATCTTCTCCATACGATCGAATTAGGACTCGAACCTTTTCCATCGTGTTCGAAATAAGGGATTAACATTATAAACGCCTAGCGGCATGCCTCGATGGGAGGTTGAGATTTTAAGTTGCATTTATCGGGACAATTTGAATTTGAATATATATATATATATATATACATACTCTTTTTGACTGGTCAATACTTCGCATCAGCTTTTCCCTTTTCAACTCAGTGTCACTGTAGCAAGACATATCTTCCACGCTAAGCAGCTTCTTCATGAAAGGTATCTTTCCACCGTTTTGTTTTAAAAAGATGGCCAACATTTCAAAAGTGAAAAGAAAATCAAATACAGTAAAACAAAATCAAGAGAAAAAAAAAAGAAATAATTGGCTGAACGACGGTTCCTTCTCCCCAAATTAAATATCGTGCTTTCCCACTTCCCTCTCAAATCAGTTGCGATATCCAAAAAAATGAGGAGATAAGGCGATCGAGCTTGACCGTGATGTCGGCTTCTTGCTTGGACTCGCACCGAGACGACGAGGGAGGGGCGTATTACTCGACTAGTGTTGGCGTAGTGTCAATCTAGCTTCCCGGCTAGACCTTGGGTGACGAAGTGGTGGCATGAGCTGACGATGCGAGGCGGTGGATGTACGACGACAGCGATGGACTTTGGGAAAGGGTTCGGCGATCGATAGTTTCGGGAGAGGGGTTTCTCGAGAAAGCAGTGAGGTTGCTGTTTCTTTTTTTTTAAATTAATAGAATATATATATATATATATAGATGAAAGAAATTAAAATATATAAGGTTTAAACAGAAAACTTTTCTTTAGTCAGAGAAATATATATACAGGAAGCAGAAAGAAAGTAAGTGTAGTAAGGTATAGGATATTTTCATATTTTAAATAAATTTAATATATGTATATATGTATATATCGGCTAGGAAGAAAATTTAACAGTGAAGTAAATGTTTATCTTTGGTGTTTACTGAAAAAGGAAAAAAAATATTAAGGTGATTGTAAACTGGAGATTTTAAGCCTATTGTTTAATTTTTAAAATAATATATTATGGTGATGAACGTGTTCAATTATCTCATTTGATTATTTCAGTTACTAAGAAAAATTATTTATGATAGGAAAATTTGTTTAAAATTAAATTATTAGTTTAAATTAAATTATTAAATGTTAATTTACTTTTTGATTAGTTCAAATATTAATAAACCATACAATGTTTGTACAAGGTCCCAAATCGGGAAGAAGACAAGCCAGTTTAGATCGGATTGCAAATTAAAAGTCAAAGGTGAGTTAATCTCACTAAAATTGGATTACTGGTTAATTTAATTAGTAAAAGTTAAATTATTAGATGATTGATTGGAATTGATAATTATTATCAGTCTGGATATGATATTATATATTTAGTAGTATATATATTGGAGTGATTGATATTCCCGCATTATATAGCGGACGAGACCCTATGTGCCCCGCATAATAGTGGATGACCCTTTATACCGTGATATCCCCCTCGAAGTTGGATTGGTATTATTATATTGTGCTAACTTCTGTGGATGCAGGGAAATAGATTGGAGGGATCCAACTGGATTCTTGAAAAATGTGAAATTTATTTCATTTCAGTGATATATGAAATATTGATTAATCTTTGATAAATTATAGTGTAAATTGAAATTATTGATTGCTATGGTTTGGCTAAATATATTTTGGGTATTTTAAGATATCAAAAATATAAAGATTGGGTTTGAAGGAAAATAAAGTGAATTTTAAGTAAAATAATTATAGTGAAGATGAATAAATAAAAAGGGTGATTTTGAGAAAAGTAAATAGTTGACTTTGAAATCCTATTGAATAAATTCCGGGGAATGGGAAATAGAGATTTTGAATAAATGGGAATAAAGGAGTTTTTGAGGACTTAAGCGAGATTGTTTAAGAATAGAAGGATTTATTTTTAAATTCAAGATTTAAATGGTTTGGGAGAAATAAAAGGAGAATTTTGAAATAATGTGTGGAATTGATGTTCCATATTTACATAAGATTTTAAATCGTAATAAAGGAGTGAATGTGGAATTAATGGATTTAGGAATGAATTTGGGTAAATCAAGAAATAAAATTTAAATTGAATTAATTCAGAAAATTGATTTGAAATCGATTAAGTGTTTTGAAACGGTGGTTATAAAGGAAAATGAGGCTATGGATTTATAAACTAGGTTTATAAATAAAGTGAAATAAATATCAGTGTATATTTGAAATTATAAATTCACAGTGGGAATTTATAAGGGGATGAGTATATCATTTTAAAAATAAAAGATAGTTTTATTTTTAAAAGTATGGGAAAGAAAATTTACGGGATTTGGGACGTAAATTAAACTGGAAATAAATCGAGAAGGATTTATAAATGATTAGACGGTTATATTGGAATGGAAAGTGTAATTTCCTGAAAAGCTAACTGTATTTTTAAAGAAAGATTTCTAAGTATAAGTTAAAGGGTTTTAAAGTGTTTTAAAAGAATGTTTTTAGGAAATTATTATTTAATTGTTTTGAAAATTTTAAAGTAAATATTTATTAAGTTAATTATAGTAGTTAATTATTTTTAGAGGTTAAATTAGTATTATGATTTGAAGGTAAATTACCTAATATTAATATTTTATAAAATGACTTTTATTTTAAAAGTAGTTTTGGCTTAAGTTTTACTTGGAAATTAGTATAGAATTTCATAACTATTATTTCTGAATAAAGTGATTTAAGTAGTTTTATTTTAAATGTTTTAAGTGTATTTTTTTAGATAAAGTGATTTAATTTATTTAAAATCTAAATTTAATAAGGCTTGGTGTTTTTTTTAGTGGAAATAAAGTAATTGGTTGAATGATTGTTTAATTTGATAGCTAAATAACCGACTATCAATATTGGCCAATGCGCTGATCGTTTTGAAGAGACCGGGATCAGATTTAATTATCCGAAAACCACTTCAATCCGGTTTGAACGTAGCGAATGAATACCGTGTAGACGATGAAGACGGTGATTCGGTTTGTCCAGACCCAGGGCAACTTGTATGGACGAATGCTTTCAAACCATCGTCATTGGAGGACGGTGAGCATTCTAAGTAAATGAGATCTTTAAAAAGGTAACATTTAGCCTCAAGCCTCATCAACCGAGAATGGCTAAAACATGGGAGGTGCAGCAAGGCTAAGTGGGTAGCACCCGGTCATCCCTGTCTAGAGTCCCTTTGATCTCGGATGTGTGGCGGTTGCTGATCCCAACCGCACGGTGATCTTATTCGGACTATCTAGTAAGGGGTAGCTCCGGTCTTGTGTTGCAGGGGATCGGGAGTGGTCCTCTGTACTCTGATCTAGGTCTGGTGATGCAGCGCAACCTTTATTTAGCCAAGGCATAAGTCGTCTACGACTTAAGGAGGCATTGATGAGTCGTCCACGACTCAACTGGACAACCAAAGGTGAAGATATAAGTCGTCCACGACTTAAGGGCAAGGCTATGAGTCGTCCACGACTCATAGAGACAGGCATGAGTCGTCCACGAGATAAAACTAACACGGCAGATATAAGTCGTCTACGACTTAAGAGCAATGTTATGAGTCGTCCACGACTCATAGAGACAGGCATGAGTCGTCTACGACTTAAGGAGGCGGTGATGAGTCGTCCACGACTCATCTGGAAGACCAAAGGGAAAGATGTGACGAGTTTACGACTTAACAGGAAGATGAGTCGCTCACGACTCAAGGGGAAGAATACACAAGTGATAAGTCGACTACGACTCAAGGGAGGTGAGGAGATAAGTCGTCCACGACTTATCAAAACTGGGTTAAGTCGTAGAGGCCTGGAGATGTATATTCTGATGCCGTTTTAATCCATGCCGTAGATTCTCCTGACGAGTTAATCTGAACCGATTGTTTCTAAGTCGCATCTGTTATAAATCATAAGTCGTAGTGTGTTGTAATTTGATAAGTCGTAAACGACTTAAGATGAGTCGTCTGATTTTGAGTCGTTTACTGTTGAGTCGTGTTGTATGTTGATGAGTCGTTGAAGATTAGTATTGTAACGTTTTGTATAAGTCGTAAGTCATGTTGTAATGTGATGAGTCGTATACGACTTATGATGAGTCGTATACGACTTATGATGAGTCGTAGGTCATGGATGATGAGTCGGAAACGACTTATGACTTAGGAAATTTTCTGGATTTGTGTTGTAGCCTATAAATAGGCAAGTGGTGTCATTTGTAAAGGTTGTTGATTTTTGAATAAAATTCTCTTTTGATTGCTTTGTGCTTTCATTCCAAATTGGTAGTTGAGTGTAATCTCCTATCTCCTCTTTCGGATAATCGAGTGCGCTCGATTCAACGATTGTAGAAGCCGATTCGCGGAATCAAGTGCGCTTGATCAACGCTTGAAGAATTGAAGATCTTCGAACCCGGTATCGTGCGCGATCAACGAGTTCAGGATAGCTAGAATTCGGTATCTTCGGATCAACGAATTTGGGCATTTTAGCATCTTCCAATCCACCGATTGCTATATTCAACGATCTACATCATTTTTGTAATATCCGCTGCGTCAGTTTGGTATCAGAGCTTGTTCTAACCAATCATAGTTAGATCGAGACTTGGAGCCTATTCATTTGAAGATTTGAAGTTATCAATCACGGCCGAGAGTTTGAGGAAGTGGGTCGTGCATACTTTTGAAGTTTGAAGTTTGAAGTTTGGATTTGTGATTTGGAGAAGTCGTGTTCATCGTGTTCATCGAGATTTGCTACAAAGTGGAAGTTTTCGATCCGTTTCATTTTGGATCAAAGTCCGAATTGTGTTTGAATTTTGAATTGTTGGAAGATTTTCAAGTATGCCGCCAAGAAGAGCTAATCGCCACCAAAACGTAGAAGCTTTGTATCGAAGAGAAGAGGCTGATGAGATGGAGCAAAGAATCAATGAGAATTTTAGTGAAAAGCTTAACGAAGGAATTGGCCGGTTAGAGAAGCTTATGACAGAAATGAATCAAAATCGGAGAAGGGTTTCACCAGAATCTAACCATGGGGGTAGTAGAGTCTCGCCACATTCCAATCGAGACAGAAGTGTTGAAAATGATCAAGGGCGTGGGAGGAACGTGAATAATCGTGAACGGAGGAACGTTGATAGAAGGGATGATGGTGGAAGACATAATGGTAGTAGAGATGTTGGTGGTCAGAATCGACATCATTATGCATCTGATTTTGAAGAGGAGTATGATGGTGGTAGTGTTCAAGGAAGAGGTCAAGGAAGAAACTATTCTGAGTATGATCACAAATGGGAGTCGGGGATGAAGACTGAAATTCCTGAATTCAAAGGTGGTATGTAAGCGGAGGAGTTTCTAGATTGGGTAGCTAAGGTTGAAGAGATTTTTGACTTCAAAGAAGTTCCATAACATCGTAGAGTGAAGTTGGTTGCTACGAGGCTGAGGGGTAGAGCTTTGGCATGGTGGCAGTAAACCAAGCTTACACGAGAACGAATGGGAAAGTCAAAAGTTGAATCTTGGGAGAAGATGAAGAAATTGATGAAAGCAACGTTCTTACCTTACAATTATCAATCTTTGATGTATCAACGTTTGCAAAACTTGAGACAAGGAACGAAAACTGTGAATGACTATGCTGATGAATTCTATCAACTCATTGCAAGGAATGATATTATGGAAACAGAAGAGCAGCTGACATCTAGGTTCATTGGGGGATTGAGAATGCAGATTCAGGATATGGTTAATATGTTCGATCCAAGATCTGTGGCAGAAGCACATCAGAAAGCGTTGGCTTGGGAAAAACAAGGGAGACGAGGAAGTGGTGTGTTTACTAATTCTAACAATCAAGCGAAGGGTGTTGGAGGAAGTTCTAATGTTTCTAAACCTATCAGTAGACCAGTGGTGAAGGAGGTTGAGAAGACAAGGGTTAACAATGGTTTCAAATGTTACAATTGTCAGGAATTGGGTCATAAAAGCAGTGAGTGTCCAAAGCCAAAGAAGAGAACCATGATTGCAGAAGTTGAGGATGAGGATGGTGATGGGGATTGTTCTAGCCCAGTTGAGGAGGACGAGCAGGATATTGCGTCAGGAGATGAAGGTTGTAACCTAATGCTGAGGAGATCGTGTTTAACACCGAAGCAGGAGGAAGTTAGTTGGTTGAGAAGTAATATCTTTCAGTCAACCTGTACTATTCTGGGAAAGGTGTGTAAGTTTGTAATTGACGCAGGAAGCTGTGATAATATTATTTCGACCGAGGCTGTGACAAAGTTGAAATTGAAGACAGAGAAACATCCGAGTCCGTACAAGTTAGCATGGTTGAGAAAAGGAGGAGAAGTGAAAGTGGATAGACGAGTTCGTGTTCCATTCTCTATTGGGAAGAAATACAAAGATGAAATATGGTGTGATGTAGTAGAGATGGATGTTTGCCACTTATTATTGGGAAGACCATGGCAATATGATCGAGCAGTACTACATGACGGTCGGACCAATAGCTACAGTTTTATGTTTAAAGGCACGAAGATTATCTTAGTTCCGAAGAAGAGATCACAAGAAGAAGGTAAGTCAGAAGAAATTGAAGAGCTGAAAACTTTATTGACTTTTAAGGAGTTTGTTAAAGAAGTTAAAGAAGAGCCGGAAGTATTCTTGTTGATTGGGCGTGAGAGCAGTGAAGAAGTTGAAATTCCAGAAGAAGTTAAACCAGTTTTGAAAGAATTTGACGATGTATTTCCAGAGGAATTACCAACGGAGTTGCCACCGTTGAGGGATATACAACATCAGATAGATCTTGTTCCAGGTGCTGTGTTACCACACAGACCACATTATCGAATGAGCCCGAAGGAACATGAAGAGTTGCGGAGGCAGGTAGAGGAATTGCTTGAGCAGGGGCGTGTGCAGGAGAGTCTGAGTCCTTGTGCTGTACCAGCTTTATTGGTACCCAAAAAGGATGGAACGTGGAGGATGTGCACTGACAGTCGAGCATTGAATAAGATTACCGTGAGATATAGATTTCCAATGCCGAGGTTGGATGACTTGTTAGATCAAATAAGCGGAGCTACTATATTTTCGAAGATAGATTTGAAGAGCGGATATCATCAAATTCGTATCAGACCAGGAGATGAGTGGAAGACTGCTTTTAAAACCAGGGAGGGTCTATACGAATGGTTGGTCATGCCATTTGGTTTATCCAATGCACCAAGTACTTTCATGAGGGTGATGAATCAGATTTTTCGACCGTTCATTGGGAAATTCGTGGTGGTGTATTTCGATGATATTCTTATTTACAGTGGGAGTCCAGAGGAACATTTGAATCATCTTAGAGAAGTGTTGATGGTATTGCGACAAGAACAATTCTATGCTGCAACGAAGAAATGCGTGTTCATGACGCATAGTGTTTTATTTCTGGGGTATGTTGTTTCAGAGAAAGGAATACAGGTTGACCAAAGTAAAGTTGAGGCGATCAGAAATTGGCCGCAGCCCAAGACGATAACGGAAGTTCGTAGTTTTCACGGGTTGGCTTCATTCTATCGAAGGTTTATACCACACTTTAGTAGTGTGATGGCACCTGTTGCAGATTGCATGAAAGGTAAACAGTTTGCATGGACAGAGGAAGCAGGGAGTGCTTTTGGGAAGATCAAGGAATTGTTGACGTCTGCACCAATTCTAGTGCTACCTGATTTTCAGTTGGTGTTTGAACTACATACTGATGCATCCAAGGTTGGGATTGGAGGGGTGTTGAGTCAGAAGGGACGTCCAATTGCCTATTACAGTGAGAAGTTGTCATGAGCGAAGATGCGGTACAGTACATATGATGTGGAGTTCTATGCTGTTGTGCAATCTATTAAACACTGGAGACATTATCTGTTTCAGAAAGAGTTTGTTCTGTATACTGATCATGAAGCATTGAAGCATTTGCAAGGGCAAGATAAGATTTCAGCGAGACATGCATCGTGGATTGCATATCTGCAACAGTTTACTTTCGTTGTGAAACACAAGTCAGGGGTGACGAATCGAGTGGCTGATACTTTGAGCAGGAGGAATCATTTGTTGACAACAATGAAGGTTGAAGTGACTGGGTTTGAATTATTGCCGGAGCAGATTGCAGAAGATTCTTATTTTAAGAAATTTATTGAAGGGAACAATGAAGGGAAGACTGATGAGTTTATGTTGGTTGACGGGTTTCTTTTTAAAGGAAGTCGATTATGCATACCGGAGGGTAGTCTGAGAATGAAGATTATCAAAGAGTTACACGAAGAGGGACATGTCGGGAGAGACCGTACCTTACAGCTGATTTCACAATCCTACTTTTGGCCATCGATGAGGAAAGAGGTGGAGAGGTTTGTGGAGCGATGCCATATCTGTCAAGTTTCGAAAGGAACTGCGACTAATGGGGGTTTATATATGCCGTTACCGGTACCAACTAAACCGTGGGTTGATGTGAGTATTTACTTTGTGTTGGGGTTGCCGAGAACGCAGCGTGGTAATGATTCCATTTATGTGGTGGTTGATCGATTTTCGAAAATGGCACATTTTATTGCTTGTAAGAAGACGGCGGATGCTGTTCATGTTGCTCAGTTGTTTTTCCGAGAGATCTATCGACTACATGGATTGCCAGAATCTATCGTGTCGGATAGAGATACTCGATTTCTGAGTCATTTTTGGTTGAGTTTGTGGAAAATGGTCGGAACGAAGCTGAAGTTCAGTAGTGCTTATCATCCGCAAACTGATGGACAGACTGAGGTGGTTAATAGATCATTGGGAAACTTGTTGAGGTGTCTTGTTTAAGATAATCTGAAGAGTTGGGATGTGAAGTTATGCCAGGCAGAATTTGCTCATAATCATGCTATGAATCGAAGTACTGGGTTCAGTCCATTTCAGATGGTATATTCGAGCTTACCGAAGGGCAATTGGACTTAACGGTAGTGCCACAATCAAAGAAGACAATTAAGAAAGCTGCTGATTTTATTGAAGGGCTGACGGAGTGTCATAAAATCGTTCAAGAAAGATTGGAGAAAGCAAATGAGAAATATAAACGAGCTGCAGACTTGAAATGACGAAATGTTGAGTTTAATGAAGGAGATATGGTTTATGCGGTATTAACAAAAGATCGTTTTCCAGTGGGCGCATACAACAAGTTGAAAGCCAGGAAAATTGGTCCGGTGGAAGTTGTGAAACGAATCAATGAAAATGCTTATAAACTGAAGCTGCCAGATGATGTGTATACATCTGACGTATTCAATGTTAAACATCTTGTACCATATCATGGGGATGAGTTTGTCGGGGATGAAGAGTGTGCAAATTCGAGGTCGAATTTCTCTTAACCTGGGGAGGATGATGCAGCGCAACCTTTATTTAGCCAAGGCATAAGTCGTCTACGACTTAAGGAGGCATTGATGAGTCGTCCACGACTCAACTGGACAACCAAAGGTGAAGATATAAGTCGTCCACGACTTAAGGGCAAGGCTATGAGTCGTCCACGACTCATAGAGACAGGCATGAGTCGTCCACGAGATAAAACTAACACGGCAGATATAAGTCGTCTACGACTTAAGAGCAATGTTATGAGTCGTCCACGACTCATAGAGACAGGCATGAGTCGTCTACGACTTAAGGAGGCGGTGATGAGTCGTCCACGACTCATCTGGAAGACCAAAGGGAAAGATGTGACGAGTTTACGACTTAACAGGAAGATGAGTCGCTCACGACTCAAGGGGAAGAATACACAAGTGATAAGTCGTCTACGACTCAAGGGAGGTGAGGAGATAAGTCGTCCACGACTTATCAAAACTGAGTTAAGTCGTAGAGGCCTGGAGCTATATATTCTGATGCCGTTTTAATCCATGCCGTAGATTCTCCTGACGAGTTAATCTGAACGGATTGTTTCTAAGTCGCATCTGTTATAAATCATAAGTCGTAGTGTGTTGTAATTTGATAAGTCGTAAACGACTTAAGATGAGTCGTCTGATTTTGAGTCGTTTACTGTTGAGTCGTGTTGTATGTTGATGAGTCGTTGAAGATTAGTATTGTAACGTTTTGTATAAGTCGTAAGTCATGTTGTAATGTGATGAGTCGTATACGACTTATGATGAGTCGTAGGTCATGGATGATGAGTCGGAAACGACTTATGACTTAGGAAATTTTCTGGATTTGTGTTGTAGCCTATAAATAGGCAAGTGGTGTCATTTGTAAAGGTTGTTGATTTTTGAATAAAATTCTCTTTTGATTGCTTTGTGCTTTCATTCCAAATTGGTAGTTGAGTGTAATCTCCTATCTCCTCTTTCGGATAATCGAGTGCGCTCGATTCAACGATTGTAGAAGCCGATTCGCGGAATCAAGTGCGCTTGATCAACGCTAGAAGAATTGAAGATCTTCGAACCCGGTATCGTGCGCGATCAACGAGTTCAGGATAGCTAGAATTCGGTATCTTCGGATCAACGAATTTGGGCATTTCAGCATCTTCCAATCCACCGATTGCTATATTCAACGATCTACATCATTTTTGTAATATCCGCTGCGTCACCTGGTACTGTGACGGGCGGTACCCCAGTAGCCCTGCCATTGTATGGAATCCAATCTCCAATAAGTGCCCGTACGGTTTTGATTCTGCCCAACTGTTGCTGGAACGTGAGATGCAAGCATTTCAGCTAGATTCTATTTTACTTTCTATAGACACTATTATAATATCGGACGGATTTGATAAAAATGTTTTGGTTATCGTAAGGTAAAAACCCGGCATGTTTATTTGTGGCGTGGTCTTACTAGATATCTTTGATTTCAAAGAATTTTTGAAAACTTTAATAATTCAATTGAGTGGGTTTTCTCATGCTGGTTTTCCAGACTGACTCGGATGTTATTTTATTATAATGCTCGGGTCAGACTGAGTATTACAGATACATGATAGGATGCTTTGGAGCTCAGGAGATGAGCTGGATGACGGAGACGTATATCACGTATTCGACTTATATTCCGCTGTGTATGGTATGATGTACATTCATCCTTGTGAGGACAAGTTATTATAACTGTCCAGTATTGTGTTACTATTTGATTGTGTACTCTATTGATGTAATGTATAAAACAGTAATAGTTCATTTTGTATAAAGATCGGTTGTTATTTATTATATATTGTCCACTGCGATTGTGAGATTCTGATGTTGTTTTCTACTTTCTTCTTCTACCTCTTTCTTCTTTTCCCTAACGATCTGGTATTTCCGACATTCGTTTGTTCGGCATGTAATACAGTGAATGTATTGATGTCGATTTTTGGAGGTCGAAAATCTTTCGGGTTGTTACACAAATCTCTCTCGATTTATCTCAAATTGATTTACATTTCCAATTTCATAACTATTCCCAAATTTCAAAAAAGAATTTACTATTTCTTTCTAAAGCGATTTCCATATCTCATTTTTAATTCAAACTGTGAATTTCTATCTCCAATTTTTTAAATGATAATTATTCCACTTATTTATAAACATCGTTTATAAGTTTATAAACTCAACTCTCATTCTCTGTTAATAACAGATTCATATTAAACAACTCCATTTATAAATATATTCCTATTTAAAATCTCATTTATAAATCTATTTCTTAATAAATCCAGACTATATACCAAAACCATTCAATCACGATTTCGACTTTTATCTCATATTCCCAGAAACCCCAATTAAAAATCAACTATTTAAAAATACTCAAATTTAATGCTCTATATAGAACCATTCTATGAAATAGATAAATAAATATCCAAAGTCCAATCATTTATTTTATCCAAATCAATTGCCTTTTAAATAACTCCAAAATTTAATATAAATATCTTCATTTCCAAAATTGCCTTCGAATTTCCTTTTTAAATTCAAAATCTAATTTACGGTATTTATAATACCGAAATTAAGGCCAGTGCTACTATAGCATCCAATAAATTCAAATCACATCATAATCTATCATAGATTATTCAAACCACATCATAGATCACTATATATGAAATTAAAATCAACAATTTTGAAGGATCCAGTTGGATCCCTCCAACCTGTTTCCTTGCAACCACAGATGTCATATAATCACAAAAATATAATCACCGCTTCGAGGTGGGATATCGCAAATAAAAAAAGGTCATCCTCTATTATGCGGGACGCATAGTGTCTCATCCGCTCCAATCAGCGAGAAATATACCCAACTACTAACATATACTACTATATATATAATAATATTACATCCAACTAATAAATTATTTTCAATCCATCCAACCAACCAATAAATAATTTTTAACATTTGATATTAAAACCAATAATCCAAAATGAGTGAGATTTACTCACAGTTACCCTTTGTTGTCGCCGAATCGTTCCGTTTTGGAACTAAAACTGGACGACTCCGATTTAAGACCAAATTTCCACAGTCTCCAAATTTGTCCAAACAAGTTCCGTTGCAAAGCTCTCGTCATAACTATCACAACGCAAAAGGTTTCATCCTAATCGGACCTCGTATGAGAGAGTTATGTAAATTTTAAGTTATCGATTAAATTTAAAATTATAAAATAAAAACTTAAATATAATTACAAGATTGCCCTCACCCAATTGCTCCTTCTTCCATAAATTAAAATGAATGTGCACGACATTACAGTGCATAATCATGCACCGTGCACCTCACTTCCCTCGACAACCCTTCGAAACGACCCCGCCATCGAATTCCACTCGTCGATCTCCAACTACTCAACACTCGTTTCCCCCTCCGAGCCACCATATGAAATCACGATAGTATTCCCCTTTAGCTCAACACTGTAACGACGTGCTTCCCTATACGGTGCCGAGCTTCAGCCAAACTTGGCCAGAGATGCTATACCATATGCTAAACCCAAAGCTAACAACTATCTCCCAAATTTATGACCAAAACTCGAGATAAATCAAACCCTAGCCTCAAACTCAAGTTCTATAACTATCGAACATTCCAAATCCCCACCGCTCAACTCAATAAGTACACCAAATCAAAGCTTATAGTCCCAGGATCCCAAAGATATAAGTTTCGGATTTTATCGTTGAGTATCTTTTTTTTATTTTGATTTTTGAAATCGTTTCTTTTTTTTCTTTTCTAAAAGTGTTTAAATAAAAGGGGAAGGAAAGATGGGATTCAACATAGATCAGGTAGGGTGGCTTGTTTCAGGGGTAGGGTGGTTGATGGTGATAGGGGTTGACTTTTGAAATTTTATAATATTATTAAATTCCAAAATATCTCGTTTATAGTAACTTAAAATCCCGAACCCCTATCGAGGTGTGCCTCTTGGCATTCCCAATGTTATACCCTTATTTCGAACGCAATGGAACAAGTTTCGAGACCTAATTCGATCGTATGGAGAAGGTAGCTTTTTAAACCAAATTATAATATTAAATTTTCAATATAAATTTCAACGCGTTTCTATTCCATATGACCAAACGGTGCATCTGATTGCTACGAATTTGACGGCGTAATATGAATTATTATTACGGACCCAATGACACTGGTCTCGTCGGAATCCGAGACTGTCCCCCGGAAGGCTATTTTTATATGTTAATTAAAACGTGTCATTATTAAAAATTTGTTAAATCATTTTTAAATCAATTTAAAATTTTATTATCTTCATTCTTGTTAAATAGTGATTAAATAAGCTTTTAAATTATTTTTGTCTAAATAAAAATCACGGATTCAATTACTTAAACAATTTCAATTATTAAATCCAACAATTAAATTTTCAACTAAATCGTTACATTTGAAATTCTAGTCATTAAATCTATAAAAAATAACTTTTAAATATTTAAAATCAATTAAACATTCCAATTTCAAATAACCAAAATTCTGGGTCGTTACCTTCTTCCCCCCTTAAAAGAATTTCATCCTCGAAATTGCCAAGGTAGGAAAAATGCCCAAATCCAATTCTTTTTAAAACCAATTAGTTCAAATAACTTACTAATTCTTTTTTAAGCCTTTAACTTCTAAGAATCAATTTGTTGAAACCTTATTATTATTTTTACCAAGTTCCCAAAAACAATTTTATTTATTTTAAATTTTCTTTAAAATTTCTAACTCTTTAAATTTTCAAAAAATTTCGCCAGCTTCTCCTTTTCGTGGCTAGATCAGAACAACTAAAGGCCGCCACTACGGGACCAAATCAGCAAAAGGAAACAAAAGCCAAGTAGCTCAATTATAAAACCATCAAATTCAAACAACAATTTACACATGTACCTTTTAGTCAGGCAGTCAATTTTCTTATGAAATCAAAAGCATCAAATTAGCTCTTGCTTTTATATACATGCATCTTATTTACCAATGATATCCAATCATATAGTTCATAATCATATCATTTTGCATTTTCAATATCCAATATTTGTTTTACTAAAACTGTACAATATACATATATCATCCGTATGCACATCTCAATCTGATCGCTCGCTCGATCACATAATTTTACTTCCGAACTAGTATCATTCACACGACCCTCTAATGCGGACTCAAGTCTGGTTCCTTGATCAGAAATCGCCATTCTCCGTGCATAGCCATAGACTATGATAGAGAATTCCAGAAACAATCAAAAATCCATATTCAGTGTTTGCAGTCGAGAATCGATATAAATCATCTCAAAATCATGTGCTTGAATCTGGATCAAACCATTATGCGAATAGAATAATATATGTACAACTTACGTATTTGTTTCCGATTGATTTCTTAGCTACACCAAATTCTCTTATTCACAGTCATTCCATTTACAACCAATTATTCACAACCCATTATTCACATCCCTTATTTACTTAGATATCCTTTAAATACTGACATCATTTAAGAATTATTCCTCAAAATTTTCTTAAGTTTATAAACATTTTATACAAACTTCTTATGGTTATTACAACTTCACACTTAAGTCATTATCCATCTTAAATCAAATCCAATTTCAGTTCCATTCGACTCAATCCATTTGTTTTAATCTCAATATTTCAACCATATTCCAAAATCATATTCTACTCACTAATTTATTCAGTTAGTTCATTTCCAAAAATTATTTTATTTAACCTAACTTAGGCTAAATTTCTTTCCATAATTCATTTTATACTTAACTTAAGTTTAAATTCCATAGCTCAATTCCAATTTTACTTACCTTAACATTCAAATGCAACAATTTTAATAGCATTGTTTCACTCACAAATTTCTGAAATTTATAAGTTATCAACTTATTTTCTCATACTCTCAATAAAACATTTAAATGAAAATCCCAGAGTTCAAACACCTTGTTCTTAAATATTTCAAATTATTTTTGAAATCATATATATATATATACACTCACCATCCTTGGTATATAAAATGATTCTTTTGAATTTTCAAAATTAAATCTAATTTTACCAAAACAAAACTCCAATGGTAGCAATTCCTCTCTTGGAAACTCGAAAATGAATGTCGATGATGTTGTAGTCATCGCCGAAATTATTTTCCAGCGACCGAAGTGATTTCAGTGTTTTTATTTCCTTTAAAATCCTTTTAAAAATTATTTCAAACATATTTTCCAATTAATATCATTATTATTTTCCCAACTTTAAAAACCATTTCCAAAATTAACGGAATTTAAATTCACACATTCCCAACTTTTAAACTCTTTTTACTTACAATTCACATTTATAATATACTTCTGGAATTTCATTTCCTTTCAATTCATAAATCACATTTATAAACTATAATTCCATTTGGTTATATAAAATCATCTCTCGGTTGTTAGTCTTGCTTACATTAAAATATCAATCATTTTATTAGAACACAACAACAACAAATGATAATCAAATATTACCATCCTCTAACATCCAAGCACACCATATAATAATTTCTGAAAAATTATTCCTTTATATATAAAATATAATCTAGGTAAAATTATTTCATTTACCCAATTTCAAAACAATACCGTTTTGAGTTGCTCTTTCAAGTGTTTAGAGATCCCTATCAATAACGTTAATTACTCGTATTGACCGGAATCCATAAGCCACTCAATAAATCAACCAACACAATGTAAAACAAAATTTTATATCGCTAACAAATACGCGCTCATATATATGTGCACTCAAACTCATTCTAGGATGTTACTGACCCTATCTCTAATGAGTTGCCTCACCAAAGCCAAGGTTCTCGCTTAGCCTTCAGCTTTGATACCAACTGTAACGACCCACTTTTCTGTATAGTATAAGCCGATAATAAAACGCACATGTCAACTCAAATTGAACAAAAAGGCGGATTGTTTGGGGAAAAGAAGAAAGAAGATAGGAGATAAGAAGAAAACTAGAAAACATAGAATCTCACAGCAGAACGAATAAACTATAATATACCACAAGTGTTTAGACAAAAACAAAACTGTAATATGTATATATACAATCAATCAGAGTGTACTAACCTATTTCAGCCTGGACAGTTATAACAGTCTATCCTTACAATTGCTGATAACACACCAAATGAATACAGCGGAAAATATAACCACCTACGTGATACATCTCTTGGCCTCCTACTCATCTTTTGAAGCTCCAAGAGTCCAAACTTATATGTAATATGCTCGGTCTGACCCAAGCATTATAATAAAATAACACCCGAGACGGTCTGGAAAACCAGTATGAGAAAACACACCCAACAGGATTTAAAGTTATACGAAAATCGTTGAAATCAAAAGGTATCTCGTAAGACTATGCCACACATGAACACGACGGGTTTTTATCTTACGATAACCAAACTACTTTTATATACAAATCCTGTGATATTATAATAGTGTCTAAGTACAAATACTTATTAAAATAGCGGAAATGCTTGCATCTCACATTTCAGCATAGTTGGGCATAATCAAGACCGTAAGGCGCTTATTGGAGATTGGATTCCATATAATGACAGGCACTTGGGTACCACCTATCAAGGTACACGTCTAGAAAATGTATTGATATCGAACCTATCGATCCCTGCCAACACAAGACCGCCCTACCCCTTACTGGATAGTACCGAATATGTCATTACCCCGGTAGCTTTGCAACCCTTTTGAGATCTCATGCACAACCAATCTATAAATATGTAGGTGTAGGGTATCAAGAAAGGTGACAGCATACCCAAATGGGTGCGACCCACTTAGCCTTGCTGCATCTCCCCTGATTTTCAGTCATTCCCAATTGATGAGGCTTGTGGCTACGATTACCTTTCAAGAAATTTACACCTAGATTGCTCATTGCCCTCCAACGACAATGTGTGATAGCATTCATCCATATAAGTTGTTCTGGGTCTGAACAAACCAAATCTCCAAAATCACCATCTTCATTTTCTTCATGATATCACAACACTCAAATCAGATCGAAGTGGTTTTCGAATAATCAAATCTGATCCCGATCTCTTCGAAACGATCAACGAAATTGGCCAGATTTGATAGTCGGCTATTTAACTATCAAATTTCACACATAAGCAGTCACTAGGCCCATATTATAACTCTTTCAAAACATTTATTTCAAAATATCTTTACAAAGATATATATTCAAATCTCTTCAAGTATTTCAATATTTGAAAATGATTTCAAATAATTAAATCCATAACAGGATATTCCAACCTATATCAACAATTAGAATTATTTATAAATCTGGCTTATAATTCATTACTTTGAAAATCTTTATATATAAATCATTTCGTTGCTAAAATGACTCCAAAACCTTTAATTCCAATACTTAGGAAAATATTATAAGTCTATTTCCCAAGATCATTCCTAAATCCATACTTAGGAAATATTCTGTACTAAACTCATAAATCTCCATAATTTTTATTAATTCCCTTTACAGTTTCCAAAAATTATCGATTATGCTTTTTAATAATCCAACTAACAATATATATCTCCTTTAATGAATTCGGATTCATTTTCAAAATTACTGTATCTAAACAATTTGGAAATTTCCTTTTCTCAAATTTTCTTAAGTTTCTGAAATCCATTATAAGATTTCCTCTTATAAAATCACATCCATCAAATAAAACCCGGTTCACAAATCTCGAGAGCATTTATAAATAAATTGCAATCACTTACTTTTAAACTGTATATATTTCAATAATAAATTTCAAAACATTGTTAAATAATTATTTAAAATATCAAAGCACTTTTAAGATAAAGGTCAATAACTAATTTCAGTTCATTTATAATATTTCTAATCGATTTACAAAACTTGTTTATAAAACTTTAAATTCATTACAACAAATTTAAATATTTAAATAACTAACCTTCTGAAATATATTAATCCAATTAATAGTTTTTTAAAACAACATAGTTTAATAAATAAAATCCTTTTCTAAAAACAAACATTAACTTCTTTTGAAAAACCATATTTAAAATTCAACATACCCATTTTATACTTATAAATCTCTCTTCATTTGTCACAAATAGATTTACATTTCCAATTTCATAACTATTCCCAAATTCCAAAATAGAATTTACTATTTCTTTCTAAACCGATTTCCATATCTCATTTTTAATTCGCACTGTGAATTTATATCTCGAATTTATCAAATGATAATCATTCCACTTATTTATAAACATCGTTTATAAGTTTATAAACTCAACTCTCATTCTCTGTTAATAACAGATTCATATTGAACAACTCCATTTATAAATCGGTTCCTATTTAAAATCCCATTTATAAATATATTTCTTAATAAATCTGGACTATATTCCAAAACCATTTAAATCTCAGTTTCGACTTCTATTTTGTATTCCTAGAAATCCCAATTAAAAATCTACTATTTAAAAATACTCAAATTTAATTCTCTATTTGGAACCATTCTACGAAATAGATAAATAAATATCCAAAGTCCAATCGTTTATTTTATCTAAATCAATTCCCTTTTGAATAATTCCAAATTTCAATATAAATATCTTCATTTCCAAAATCGCCTTTGAATTTCCTTTTTAAATTCAAAAATATTATTATGGTATTTATAATTCCAAAATTAAGGCTAGTGCTACTATAGCATCCAATAAATTCAAATCACATCATAATCTATCACAGATTATTCAAAACACATCATAGATCACTATATATGAAATTAAAATCAACAATTTTGAGGAATCCAGTTGGATCCCTCCAACTTGTTTCCCTGCAACCACAGATGTCATATAATCACAAAAATATAATCACCGCTTCGAGGCGGGATATCGCAAATAAAAAAAGGTCATCCGCTATTATGCGGGGCGCATAGTGTCTCATCTGCTCCAATCGGCGGGAAATATACCCAACTACTAACATATACTGCTACATATATATAATAATATGACATCCAACTAATAAATTATTATCAATCCATCCAATCAACTAATAAATATTTTTCAACATTTTATATTAAAACCAATAATCCAAATTGAGTGAGATTTACTCACATTTACCCTCAGCTGTCGGCTAAGCGTTCCGTTTTGGAACTAAACCTGGACGACTTTGATTTTAGCACAAATCCATCCAAACCAGTTCCGTTGCGAAGCTCTCATCATCACGATCGCAACGCAAAAAGTTTTGTCCTAATTAGACCTCGTATGAGAGAATTATGAAAATTTTAAGTTAATGATTAAATTTAAAATTATAAAATAAAAACTTAAATATAATTACAAGATTGCCCTCACCCAATTCCTCCTTCTTCCCCAAATAAAATGCATGCGCATGATATTACAGTGCACAATCGTGTACCATGCACCTCCCTCCCCTCGACAACCCTCCGAAATGACCCCGCCATCGAATTCCACTCGTCGATCTCCACCTACTCGACACTCCGTTTCCCCCTCTGAGCCACCATATGAAATCGCGACAGTATTCCCCCTCCGCTCAACACTATAACAACACAATTCTCTATATGGCATCGAGCTTCACCCAAACTTGCCCAGAGATGTTATTCCATATGTTAAACCCAAATCTAACCACTATCTCCCAAATCGATGACCAAAACTCGAGATAAATCAAACCCTAGCTTCAAACTCAAGTTCTGTAACTGTCGAACATTCCAAGTCCCCACCGCTCAACTCAAGAAGTACACCAAATCAAAACTTATAGTCCCAGGATCCCAAAGATATAAGTTTTGGATTTTTCTGTTGAGTATCTTTTTATTTTTTTATTTTTGAAATCATTTCTTTTTTTTCTTCTGAAAGCATTTAAATAAAAGGGGAAGGAAAGATGGGATGCAACGCAGATCAGGTAGGGTGGCTTGTTTTAGGGGTAGGGTGGCTGATGGTGATAGGGGTTGACTTTTGAAATTTTATAATATTATTAAATTCCAAAATATCTCGTTTATAGCAACTTGAAATCCCGAAACCCTATCAAGGCGTGCCGCCTAGCGGTCCTAATGTTATACCCTTATTCCGAACGCAATGAAACAAGTTTCAAGGCCTAATTTGTTCGTATGGAGAACATAGCTTTTTGAACCCAATTATAATATTAAATTTCGATACAAATTTCAAAGCGTTTCTATCCCATACGACCAAACGGTGCATCTGATCGCTATGAAATTTGACAGTGTAATATGATTCATTATTACGGACCCAATAACACTGGTCTCGTCGAAATCCGAGACTGTTCCCCGGAGGGATATTTTTATATGTTAATTAAAACGAGTTATTATTAAAAATTTGTTAAATCATTTTAAAATCAACACATATTTAATTATTTAAACAATTTCAATTATTAAATTCAACAATTAAATTTTCAAATAAATCGTTAGATTTGAAATTCAAGTAATTAGATCTATAAAAATTAACTTATAAATATTTAAAATCAATTGAAAATTCTAATTTCAAATAACCAAAATTCTAGGTCGTTACATAAATATAATTTATCAAATTGATAAACTTGCTGGTTGTTAAAGATTCCCCTCCTTAAAAGAATTTCATCCCCGAAATTACAACGCAAAAGCTAAAGGTGTTTACCCAAAATATTTATTTTTCAACTTACACTTGTATAAGGTATATAGATTACGTTTGCAATATCTGATTCGGTCTACTACTCGAATATACAACTTTTACTTCCGAACAAGTATTGATCCCTTGATCCTTTAGTGCGGACTCCAATCAGGCTTTCCTATCAGAATTTTAGTTTTCCTTGCATAGCTCTCAACTATGATAGAAACCTAAGTATCCAACCATAAACCCTTACTGATATTCACCGTCAAAATCGGATAATATATCCTTTTTCGAACCGGTGTAAATACCTCAAAGTTCTGTACTCGAATCTTAGGTCAAACAGTTACACGAATAAAATGATCTATGTATAACTTATGTATTTATTCCAATTAGTTTCCTTAACTATACCAAATAACAATCAATTTTATATCACTATCAATTTATGAACCATTTCATAAAACTATTTCTTAAATTTATACACTTATAAAACACAACTTTGATTTAACCAACATCTTTAAGTTTCATAACCATTCAATTCATACTAAATCCTTTTTTGAATTACCTCTTACAACATTACTTAAGTGTATAAATAGTTCACGACTTAAGTCTATATTTGTATAATACTTCATCACATCCTAAGAGTATATACAGGCACGGCCCTTCCCCAAAGCGGGAGAAGCGACCGCTTAGGGCACCAAAACATCTAGGGTACCAAATTATTCGCGATACAACCATACGGGAAAAGAAAATCACGAATCGGCATTCGCGATTCACGAATAGGAGAGAGGCGGCACCGGCAATCCATCTAGGCGGCTCCATCTTCTCTACAAGCTGGGTTCATCTCGACAGCTAGGGCACAGGCAGGCATGCGACAGTAGGCTCCCACTCCTCCATCTCGATTCTCGGCAGTCGCTAATCGACACTCGACAACTAGGGCACAATTTGAGTTGCTGAATTATATCACATAGCAGTAGGATTATGCTCGTCCTCCATCTTAGATTCTCAGTTGAAGCTTGATCTTGAAAGTACTAGTACAAATTTACAATGCAAATTCAATTTAATTTTTTAACTATATTGTAATTTACATTATTTACTAAAACTAATACAGTAATTTGTATAATATTCCATGAAAATCAGCATCTAGCCATCTATGTTGAATGTTGTACACAAATTCAATTTTGATCCTGCCACATACACATACAATGCATATTAATTTAACAATATTTTGTGATTTAAACAAATTTTGGTCTCTCTGAATCTCTGATAATATTAAACAATATTTGTGATTTGTATAATAAAATATTGTTAGGTAGTTAGTTGCATACTAATTTAACTTTTAAGGATTGATTTGTACATTTGTGATTTATATAATAATCAGTAAGGATTAAACCAATATCGGTATATCCAAATTGATTATTGATAATTGTATAACAATGATTTATTTGGTAATAGTTAATGAAATTTTTAATGGTTAATAAACGTACAATTTATCGATAAATAACTATGTTTTCATAGAAATTTATAGTTAAAGATTTTTTGTCCAGTTGATTAGTTAAAAAGAATTTTTTCTTCAAATCATCGTTGAAAATATTAATGGTAATAGCATTAGTTTATGTATAAGGGCCTTGTTTTTGCTTTTGGCTTTAGGTACCAAAACATCTAGGACCAGCCCTGAGTAGAGAAATATAGTAATATTCATTAGGGAGTTTATGGAAAATGTAGTGTTTTAACTACGCAAGACTATTGTTGTCTTCTTCATTTAGATAATCAACATTGCTCAAATAGGCTTATAAATTTTGATAATGTGTACTAAGTTAAGTGAGCTTGCTTAAAATGTTTCCTGTTATCTCCATTTTCAGCTTTTCAGCATGTAAACACTAAAGTGTCTAAAACTAAAAACTTAAAAAAGTTAATTATGCTTGCCATAATTAGTGAAAAGGGGTAATTATATAAAATAACATATATGTTTTTCTTTAAAGTTCCAAAAAAGTTATAATATTGTGAATGGACATGGATGTATATATCAAATGTAATCCAATATAATTGACATGCCATATTTCCATGAACTTGAAGAAATGGAAAGAAGCACTAATACATATATAAATATTAAACTACTTGAATACATCTATTAATGTTACTCCCTGTCATGTTGGCCCACAAAAAACAACATTTCTTTCATAATATAGCAACTTGTAACACCATTTCAAGTTGAAACTTTATTGGTCAGCATGATCAAACTACCATAATCCCCAATTTCTTTTTGGACTATGGTACTTGTAAAAGAAATTCAAATAGTCTTAAAATAATTTTTTTACATGAATTATTTTAATTATTTTTAATCTTATTCTTGGAGGAATATGCAAATAATCAACTGGTATGCAAATCTTAAAAGAACATTAGGTCAAAATTAAAGTAACGCGAAGGACTGCTGTTAACTCATATTTTTCTGGCGACCTAAAACCATACGACTTAAGAGCTTCGCGACCTAAAAACCTTACGACCTAAGGAACTCTGCGACTTAAGGAACTTAACGGCTTAAAGAACATAATGACTTAACGACCTAACAAGCTTCACGGGTTAGCAGACTCTACGACCTAAAGTGACTGCAAGTTAAGGACTTCGCGACCTAAGGACTTAGCGACCTAACTGCTAAAGGAAGCCTGCGACCTAACTAAGAAAGCCTGCGACCTAACTTCGGAAAGGACTCTGCGACCTAACTATCAAAGAGACCATTCGACCTAACTGCTGAAGAAATTCGACGACCTAACGCTTTTAGTAAGAAAGCGACCTAGTGGCTCCAGACTTCACGACATAAGAGCCTTGCGACCTAAGAGTCCTAGCGACCTATGAAGTATCACGACTTAGCTTCATAAAGCATTCCAGCGACCCAAAGGCTTCAGCAACTATTCCTTAGGTCGCTCACGACCTACTTTAGGTCGTGAGCGACCTAAAGCTTGCCCAGTTTAAACAAGTTCAGGCTAACTGCTTAAGTCGAGAAGTGGGCCACGACCTAACTTAGGTCGCTCGCGACCTAAGACCTAACTAAGGTCGTACGCGACCTAAGACTTAGAGGCAGAAAATTCACCCAGGTCCAATCCTATAAATACCACCCTAACTCCAACATCGAGGGGACTTTAGGGCCGATCATTTCTCAAAGCGTCGTTACTCTGCTGAACTCTCCACTCATTCAACAATCAAAGATCTTCAAACATTCGAGACACTACAACAAGCTTCGAGAGGAATTCCCTACATCCAACACGGATTCATCGAGTTTCATCATCGAAGTTTGAGCTAATAGTCAAGATTGTCTTTGTGATCAACCTGTATTGTTTTCATAAGTGAATTGTATCGATTTGTAACCGGATTCAGTAATAAAGAGATTCAAAGTGGACGTAGGCTCGATCTCAAGCCGAACCACTATAAACTGCTGTCTTTTACTGCTTTCCTGCTTAATTTCTGTTCCTGTCACACGGGTGGTGCTTTCACAATTCTACTACACACACCGGGTGTTAGCGTTCACTTTTTAGCGTTAACATTTTGGTGCTTTCACTGAGAATTGAACTCAGGAAGATTTTCACCGTTGCTTCGCAAAGACTCATAAAAAGAACCTCTCTTAAAAACCAGAAGTTGATCTGAAATAATGGCTCCTGGAAGAAGAGGTGGACCCATCAGATCCAGAAATGCTCATGAAGGGACTTTCACTTCCCCAACAGCACACCAAGCAACTCCTACCGTTGGAGTCACCAGGGCTGAATTGGATGACGCAATTTTTGGATTATACCAACAAATTGAAGCTCAAAACGCTTTGATGATGGATAGATTAACTGCTCTGCTCGGGGCAAATCGTCAACCAGAAAACCATCAAACAACCTTTCCTCAAATGCCACCTTTCCAAGCTGAGGGTTCTATGCCGCAACCAACTTATCGTGAACATGTGCCCAGGCAAGCTTCCGAGGGAAGGACTTATGCCTGCCTAGAAATGTCTTTGAACAATAAAGAGTACCTGTCCGAAATGGTTGGCCGCATCATGAAAGAGAGCATGCAGAGGGAAGAGAATGAGAGTGACTGGGGATTTGCACCAAGCAGAACTCCGTTTACTGAAAGGATCCTGAAAGCGGAATTTCCAAGGAAATTTGCACCTCCTGCTATCCAAGCCTATAGGGGAACGAGTGACCCTAATCATTTCCTGTACAAGTACGATTGGCATATGACCGGTGCAAGAGCGTCAGACGAGATTAAGTGTCGATACTTTCCAGTATACTTGGAAGGTGTGGCCTTACTTTGGTTCACAAAGCTTCCAATTCGGTTAATAGATCAATTCTCCGACTTGACGCAAAAGTTTAAAGAACAATTCAGATTGTATGCTTCGAAAGCTAAGGATATAATGTCACTGTCTAGTCTTGAACAAGCTCCCGGAGAACCAATCAAATATTTCTTAAGCCGTTTCAATATAGCTGTAGCCGAAGTGGATAATGTAGAACCGCGTATGATCCTTACCTACTTGGTGCGAGCCATCAATAAATCGAGTGAATTTGGAAAATGGCTAAAAATGAAGGAACCAAATTCCCTTGAGAAGTTTTATAAAAAGGCCGATGAATTCATGCGCCTGGAAAACCTTTCCGCCTCAGCAAAAGTATTAGTTGCTAAGGACAACAATAATGATCTTGCTCCTAACAGAAGAAATTCTGAGAATCAGAAAAGGGAAAACGACGGAGGAAAGAATCAGGGAACGAGAAGAAACTCCGCCACTTCGATCTTTTAGATTTTACTCCTTTAACTGATACACCAAGAAATATCTTTTTCGCAACAAAGGATGTTGTCAGGTATCCTAAGCCACTTGAGATGAAGAGAGGTGCAGTGCGAAATGGAAAATTCTGCCAATTTCACAATCAACCTGGCCATGACACTGAACAATGTCGCCAGTTAAAAAATGTGATTGAAGAATTGCTGGAGCAGGGTAAACTCCAACAATACATTAAGAGAAGCGGAGTCGATCCAAACTCATCCACTCGGGGTCAACAACGTCCTACCCATCAATCCGATTCTCGCAACAACACCGCAGTGCAAGATTCAGAAAAGCTTGTCATTAATGTTGTCACAGGAGGTCCACACCCAACAGGCAGAAGTTGGGACGACTGTTAAGTGTCCACAAAACTACGACTGGGGCATCTTTCACTTTCTCTAGCATATAAATCTGAAGCTATGAATCTAGTGTAAATGGAAAGTCAGCCCGGAGATTCTGAAACAACAATCACTAGCATCCATTTTTTACTTAACAACATTGCTTAAATTTGTAAAATGATAATGGATGTATAACTTCTGCATTGTAAACCGCTGAGAAATCAGTATGATCGAATAATAAAAAACTATGAATTCTGTGTTTTCTGTTACAAAATGCCTGTTATATTTCGATGTGTAAATACTCTGAATGTATTGCTAAAATGTCGATCTAATATTGCAGGTCATTAAAGCGAAGCTCACCCATCGCAAAGCCAAGCGAGCCCTATAAATCACTTATTAAGCAAATACCAAGCAACAAAAAATTCCAGACTCAAATCCAATACAAGAGGAACTTCACATAAAAAGTTAGCGACGCCACTGTGTCAAGCTCTCGTTAACTGGTTGCGGTCGTCAATATAAAAAGACATCCAACCAAGTAACTTGCGTTTACCCGGTGGAGTCACTTAACAGTGAAGTCTAGTTCTTCGGATAAAGCAATTTACTTGCAAAAGAAAGGAAGACGCGCTTGGAAACAATAATAAAGGATCGCAGATTGGCAGATGATGAGGAAACATGGGCCGGCAAACATAGAAGCAGCCAAAAGGAGGTATGCCTCTCAATAAGAAGGCCGGTAGATCCACAAAAGGGACACCTTCCCAAGCAGAAGGAATAGGACCCTTGCTCACTAGTCGTGATGCATCCGATCGGACAGCTTACGTCCGTCTCATGGATCTACTCGCCCCTGAGACGCAACCTTCCTGGCACACCAACCAACCAGTGCTTCTTCTCAAAGGTCAACAAAGCCCTCTAACGAGGCATGCCAAAAAAATGAAAGTGCTTCTCTCAATAAAAAAGATTGGTGGAACCAACGGAGGGGCACCTTCCCAAGCTGAAGGAACAAGGCCCTTGTTAATTGATTGCGATCGTTTGTGCAAATGAACATCCAATCAAACAACTTGTGTCCGCCCCGTGGATCCATCCAACCATGAGAAAGTAACTTCCAGGCAATCACAAGCCCTCTTCGGAGGCACATTTCACCAGTGTAGAAGTGCAAAATGCTCCTCTTCGGAGGCCCACTTCACCAGAGTTAAAATGCTAAAAAGCCCTCTTCGGAGGCACATTTCACCAATGTAGAAGTGCAAAATGCTCCTCTTCGGAGGCCCACTTCACCAGAGTTGAAATGCTAAAAAGCCCTCTTCGGAGGCACATTTCACCAGTGTAGAAGTGCAAAATGCTCCTCTTCGGAGGCCCACTTCACCAGAGCTGAAATGCCAAATTGCTTCTCTTTGGAGACCAAAATCGCTTCTCTTCGAAGACCAAAATTGCTTCTCTTCGGAGACCAAAATCGCTTCTCTTCGGAGACCAAAATCGCTTCTCTTCGGAGACAAAAAACCTCTTCGGAGGCACACTTCACCATGCTTGAAGTACCAGACATAAGCCCTCTTCAGAGGCACAAAAACAAAGCCTTCTTTGGAAGCACTAAACAAATCAAAAAATTCTTCAGAAAGTTCACTTCATTGCATAGGAAAATCCACTTTTTAACAAATAAGAGTGATCATCTCTGAAAGTTGAAGTGTTCTTCAAGGAAGAAAGAGAAAGTGAAAATTTCTCCAAAAAATGAGATATAATCTATTAAAAGCAGAATGATTCTTCCCTTAAAAGTGGAATAGTTATTCTCTGAAATAGGAATATCAGTCTTGTAAAAGCTAGAAATGTTGCAATGCATTTGTGGTATGGGGGCAACACTATACAATTCAGTTACATTAATAAAAGTAATGTGCAAACAACATACCACAAGTTCATTGCAATATCACGAAGAGTAGATGTGGAATAAATGCATTCTCAAACACAGACAAAAAAGTTTGTACAAGTAAAAAGAATCGTTTATTCTATGCTAAAAATGAGAAACAGATGCGTTCTCACATACACAAAAATTTGTACAAGTAAAATAGCTATTTTATTCAATACTATGAAAACTTGCTACATTGTGCAGATTACAAAAAGAAGCGGGGACCGGTACCCGCACAATCTCCGGTCGATGCATGCAAAAAGAAAAATAAGAAGTAGAAAATCCAGCTTGTCATTCCTTCTTCCCACTACCATTGGAGCTTTTGCCTTGCCTGATAGTTAATTTCGGAATCCGGCATGGGCGGGATGGAGAAGGAGGAGTGGTTGGGTCTTCTTCTATTTTGTCTTCCCCAGCTGAAGCACTTCTCTTTTTCTTCTTTAGTGCACGCTTTCCTCTTCTCTTTGAGGAAGATTCACTTCCTGGAGTCAGCAGCTTGGAAAGTTTTGTATCGTCATCTAATGACTGCTCCGGAGTCTTCTCGCTGTCCTCCGTCCCTTCCGCTTTCTGCTCTTGAGAAGCAGGTGGATCCTCCAAGCCTTGGAGAGCTTCTATCTGTTCCTCCTACGACCCTGGTTGAGAAGCCGGAGTAACTTGAAGAGTTGGAGGAGGTACAGCTGGAAGAGGGGAAGTGTGCGCAGCGCCAGGAGCTTCCGCTACAGAAGAAAAGAAGTCAAAATCAGTATTCTCCGGAAAAAGTAAAGATGTTGGTTCAGTGACACTTAAGTAACAATTGAGAAATTCATCGAACTCGGTTGAAGCAAATAAGTAGTCTGCTAGACTTGGATCAACATCAAAGTTACGTAGAGAAGTTGGTTTGATCACATTGATTTGAAATTGTTCCGCTTCAACGTCGTCTTGAGTCTTCTCCTCGTCTTGAGCAGTGGAAGGCTCAGGAGCTGTGGTTTTAGCTTCGGCATTTGTAGGAGGTGAAGAATGGGAACTAGAGCCAATATTCTCGGGATCGACCGAAGCCGGAGGACAAGCAGAGTTAGTTACAGTTTCTTTTTCTAAACATTCTCCTCCCGCTGCATCGGCTCGCTCTCTAGCAAGCTGCTCTTTTCCCCTAGCAAGGGCGGCGCGCGCCTCATCATCCAGATAAGTCGCTTCGAGATCTGCCTCAGCATATCCACCACCTCCGAACATGTCCATTATTGCTTCCCACACTTCGGCCAAGGTAGTCTCATATTTTGGTCCCAAGAATGAGAGACTACCACGCCCTAAAACGCTGTGGATGTAAAAGTCGAATAAAGTAGAGTCAACAATGGCTTTAGTTGCTTTATGAGATTCTTCAGCTGCAACTTGTCTAGCAACTGCATCATCGCGCTCTTTCTCAAATTTAAGAAGTCGAGCTTTTAACATCTCAATCTCCGCGTTTTGGGAAATAGTTGTACCCTGCAGCTCAACATTTTCTTTGCGGTATTTCTCATTAATGTGCTGCTCAGCTGCAAGCTTCATCTTGGCATCCCTTTGCGCAGCATGTGCATCTCGCACTTGCTTCTGAAAGACTTCTTCTTTTTTCGTATGCGATGCATAAGAAGAGGCGAGATCTTCTTTAAGTCGCTTGACTTCAGATTCAAGCCTCGCGTTGTCATCCGCGATGCTCGTCATCTCCGCGTCGTGCTGCTTGCACCATTTATCCCATTCAGCCTTATCGTTCTCCAGAGTCAGCATGTTTTCGAGATTCATATGGTTGACTCTTTGGAGTTCATCAACAAGCTTTTGCCATTGCGATATCCTCTCAATGTCAAGCCTAACTGCGTCATGATTTCTGAGCATGGCTTGTTTATCGATCGGAACTAGATCTAAATCAAAGCGCACTCCTCTTAAGCACCAATTCGGAAATCGGCTTTGAAGCGTTGGAGGGCCATCTTTAACTTGATACTGAGGCCTATTGATGATAGCTTGGATGTCGGATTTCTTTAAAGGTGGAGAGCCGGCCGGGATATTCGAAGAGATAGGAGCGTCAGTTTTTCCAGAAATTGCAGACGCGTCTGTTTCATCAAGTCTAGCCCGTTTACTCGGGTCTCCAGCATCATGGCTTTTCCCTTTATCATCATGATATTTCCTTTTATGAAAGTCATCGTCCCTTCTTCTCTGTTGCTCCTCATAAGCTCGCCTTTCTTGAGCTTTTCTAATTGCTCGCTCTTCGTCAGATTCTTTGCGAGTGGGGAGATAGCGTCCGTAATCATAAGAATTGCGCCCTCCGTAGCGCCGAAAGTTGTTGAAATATGAGCCACTTCGCCCCATTGTAGAACCTGAAATTGAAGAAAAGACAAGTCTTAGAAATCTTCAAATTGAAGAAGCTAAGCGCATATAAGTGCCAAAAATCCTAAGTGTATGTGAAGTGCAAACTACGCGCGTCAGACTACAAACCACTCTGTGGTGTAGGAATGGCAATGGCTTGTGTTGAAGGTGTTGCAATTTGTTTCAAAGAAGAAGTCGCCTCGACAACAGGGGAAATAGCTTTTGGAGGATCATCCTTAAATAACTCCTGGGAGGTTACCATCAAATCACTCAACCCTTCGAAGATATCATCGCCAATATATCCGGCGGGACCTTTCCCTTCAATTCCCACATTGACTGCCTTTCCGGAATGTTGAGAAGCCTCATCTTCTTCGATGACCGGGGAAAGTGTCAATTTGCCTGACGACCCCGCAACGTCAGTAAATGCGGAGCATTTTATCAAAGTAGCCTCTACAATAGGTCCTTCCGATGCAACTTCTTCTGCAGAAGCTGGGGCATTTGACGTCTCTGCTCGAGAGCCCGGGGCAGCTAATGTTTCTGTATCAGAACTGGAAATTTCACGAATCTGAGTCGATCTGGAAGAGTGCAAAAGTCCGAACTGGTGCATAAACTCATCTTTCAGCAAAAATTTGGCACTCCTCTCTTCAGCATCCACAACACTCAAAGTATCTAAGGTCGACCTAAGGCTGGGATCTCGAAGTGGAGGAGGAACTGCTGCAAAAAGTAAAGAACGAAGTTAAGCATTTGACAATCCAAATTCCGAGAAGTTCAGAAAATGGAGAGACCGGAGAAAGGTAATCTTACTTCCGACTCTCCAGACGGCATAAAATCCCGGAGGACAGCGGACAAAGAAGAATTGGCTTAAGAATCCATGAGCACTTTCGGGCAAATCTAGAATCAGTTTACGGTTTCGAGCACTTCTCACAAGTGTGATAGATGGGTGATCTTTGTTTCTAGCAAAAGTGCACTAGTAACAAATCTCTTCGAAGCTCAGAAAACGATTGAGTGTCCTCCTAAACAATACACACAATCCCGTTAAAATGGCATGGCCATTAGGGTGCAGCTGAAAGGGGGAGATAGTTAATCGAAGAAGGAGTTGTCGAAGGAAATCATTAAAAGGCAGAATGGCTCCACGTAAACACATCTGGCGGTTCACTGCAACAAAACCAAGGGGGGGCCTGTCAGCTGTGTCGCTTGCTCCAGGGAATATAGCATCTGATTCGGCAATACCGAATTGGATACATAGTTGTCTAAAAACTTTGTGGCTCAGAGTAGTCGGAGTTCTCTCCGGAGGATCGATCAGTGGGTTGGCTATCGGGAAGGCTTCTCCAACTGGTCCTGCATCTTCTTGTTGAGATGCCATTCTACACAATCAACTGGATGTTCAAATACCAAGGTGCACGTTTCCTAAAAAGTGTGAAGTGTTGTGCATAACTAACAAAAACAGAAAGTAAACATAACTGGAATTAAATTAGTTGACAATTGGTCAATTACAAGATTTCAGGGCTTGTTAACTTAAAACTCAAGTGTAGTGTTAATGCAAACGAATCAGCTTTAGTTGACTATTTTGGTTTTGCTTTAATACTTCACTTGGATTGATTAGTTTGCATCATCTCGTTCCCACAGTTCATTTAAATTAATTATTCTTTATCTACTAATCTGTCATTCGATGTGGGCAGTCAATGGCAGTATGTTTGTCCCAGTTTTTGCAAATATTGTGTTTAACAGGTTATTAGCATTAGAGATAATCTGCAAAGAAATACAACAAAATTCAAGTCCAAGCAGTTCAGTCAAAGTTGTCTCAGGATTTCACAAGTCCTAGGTCGTCCAGCGACCTAGCATAGGTCAGAACCTTCTTAGGTCGCGCTGTGCAAAGTAAAGGATAAAGCATTTCAAATTCGTCCAAGTGTTAGCTCGACCGCGACCTACAGCCTATGTCGCAAGAAAGTTAGGTCGTGCAGTTTTTAGCTCGAGTAACTCTTAGCTCATGCAAAGTCTTAGGTCGTGCAAGTTTTAGGTCGTTCAGCGACCTAGTGTAGGTCGAAACTATTCCTTAGATCGCGAATTATCTTAAGATGCTCAAATCCACTAGGTTGCTAACTTCCTCTCCACGCAATACTTCACCAGACCTGATAACTCGCTATCAACTGCACAGAAGTCCATCAACCTCTTCGTGAAGTTCATCATCTCCATACATCACCGAATCACTTGAAAAGCGATTCAAAGCATTTCCAATCCATCGTACATTCAATACATTTCCATGCCTAATCAAATGGCGATCGAAAGTCGATTGCAACAATTCAAAATGTAGCACGATACAAGGAATTGGGTTAAGGTCGGAAAAATAGGGATTCGTAATTCAACAGTGATTAGGGTGGAATGGAGATCGAATTTACTTACGAATTATGTTGGTAAGGAATAATCGACAACTGAATGGATTGAATTTGTCTTCGGAAGCTTGGAAAATCGTCAATGGCGATGGAAGCTCAGAACAGTAAAGTGGGGAGAAGGAAGTGACCTAACTAATTTACATGGAACTGAGAAGGGAAGGCGAACAGGCGCGAAAGTTAAGCCAGCGTTTTAGGTCGCTCACGACCTAGCGAAGTTAAGTCGAAGCGCAAGACCTATGACATAAGCCTGCACTTCGAGGGGAAAATGTTAACTCATATTTTTCTGGCGACCTAAAACCATACGACTTAAGAGCTTCGCGACCTAAAAACCTTACGACCTAAGGAACTCTGCGACTTAAGGAACTTAACGGCTTAAAGAACAGAATGACTTAACGACCTAACAAGCTTCACGGGTTAGCAGACTCTACGACCTAAAGTGACTGCGAGTTAAGGACTTCGCGACCTAAGGACTTAGCGACCTAACTGCTAAAGGAAGCCTGCGACCTAACTAAGAAAGCCTGCGACCTAACTTCGGAAAGGACTCTGCGACCTAACTATCAAAGAGACCATTCGACCTAACTGCTGAAGAAATTCAATGACCTAACGCTTTCAGTAAGAAAGCGACCTAGTGGCTCCAGACTTCACGACATAAGAGCCTTGCGACCTAAGAGTCCTAGCGACTTATGAAGTATCACGACTTAGCTTCATAAAGCATTCCAGCGACCCAAAGGCTTCAGCAACTATTCCTTAGGTCGCTCACGACCTACTTTAGGTCGTGAGCGACCTAAAGCTTGCCCAGTTTAAACAAGTTCAGGCTAACTGCTTAAGTCGAGAAGTGGGCCACGACCTAACTTAGGTCGCTCGTGACCTAAGACATAACTAAGGTCGTACGCGACCTAAGACTTAGAGGCAGAAAATTCACCCAGGTCCAATCCTATAAATACCACCCTAACTCCAACATCGAGGGGACTTTGGGGCCGATCATTTCTCAAAGCGTCGTTACTCTGCTGAACTCTCCACTCATTCAACAATCAAAGATCTTCAAACATTCGAGACACTACAACAAGCTTCGAGAGGAATTCCCTACATCCAACATGGATTCATCGAGTTTCATCATCGAAGTTTGAGCTAATAGTCAAGATTGTCTTTGTGATCAACCTGTATTGTTTTCATAAGTGAATTGTATCGATTTGTAACCGGATTCAGTAATAAAGAGATTCAAAGTGGACGTAGGCTCGATCTCAAGCCGAACCACTATAAACTGCTGTCTTTTACTGCTTTTCTGCTATTTTACTGCTTAATTTATGTTCCCGTCACACGGGTGGTGCTTTCACAATTCTACTACACACACTGGGTGTTAGCATTCACTTTTTAGCGTTAACAACTGCTAATAATGATCGCATATACCATTGTTGTAGTTCTGTAAAATTACCAAAATTGCTATAGAAACAAACCATTATATTACTCAAATTATTATTTAAAATTATGACAACAAAAATTTAAACAAAGCTTCACTATTACACTAATCCGTAAAAGCAACAGAATACGTCCTTGAAGTTCAAGAACAAAACTGTTCATGATATATATATATATATGTATATGTATATGTATATTTTTTGTAGCCAAAGGTTATTTTTAATTTTTGCATGTTTCATTCATATCTCGCATAATATTCTTAAAACCGAATGATAAACCCGCATGCAAATAACAATAACATAACTTGAAGCAAAAGTTGGGTAATGGAATAAATGGAAGAGTGGTTAAGGTACATTAATCATGTAAAATAGGAAAGGCTAAATTTTCTAACATACAAGTTACATTGCAATTATTTCACAAAATGAAAAAACCAAATCCAAAGTACAGGCTACCAAAATCCCGAACACCAAAAATCAAAGCCTTGGCTAACAAAAAGCATTACCTCAACTTAGAAGTCAGTGATCCTATTACAAATTAACAGAATTTATTAATTTGGTAATCCTATTACAAAGTAACAAAAAATATTTTACGCAATAATAATTATCATCTAAAATACAAAGTGAACACATACCTAGCTAACCTTTTTCACTAAAATCCAAAGTGAACAATAAAATCAATACGCTAAAATCTGTACAAAGGATTCGTTAACTAACAATAGCAACCTTTTTCATTATTCACGGGACACAACAAACATTGTCATTTGCATCCAAACTTATCCATTGAAGAAATCAAACAATCAATTTCAATAAACATCTCATTGAGAATTAACGGATGTCAATGTATCAAATATTCATTTTGTCCAAACAAAGAAGCATCATATAGAAATTTACAGATGTTAAAAATAGCTACCCAAACCGGGTCTTACAGAGGAACTCTTGATTCTACTCAATATCCATCTCAAGGAATTTATGAACTACAAGCAAAATTAAAATTTACAAAAGGTAATGACCATTATTTATATTTTAGCTAAAATTTAATGTAAGCATTTCCAAGCTATCTCAAGAATTGAAATTTAAGTGATAATGAAATCTGATATAAGCATAAACAAAAATAACCAATGATAGTCCATAAATTACCTTTTGTTATGAACCTTGAAATACTAAAAACACAAATTCTATCCTATAATAGATGAAATTCATACTAAAATTTGAGTGGCAAATTGACACAGCGGCGGAATACAAAAATTGATGATACGATGAACGTAGCAATCAGTGAATTGATGAATGCTGAAATGCCCAAATTCGTTGATCCGAAGATACCGAATTTTAGCTATCTATGTCACGTTGATCGATCACGATACCGTGAAAGTAGATCTTCAATTCTTCGAGCGTTGATCAAGCGCACTTGATACCGCGAATTGGCTTCACGATCGTTGAATCGAGCGCACTCGATTGACCGAAGGTGGAGATAGGAGATCACACTCGACTACCAATTGGTTGAAAGCACAAAGCTAACAAAGGAAATTTTATTTCAAAATCAACAACCATTTACAAATGATATAACTCGCCTATTTATAGGCATACAACACAACACTTACAACACAACTCATAGGTCTTGAACGACCTAACACTTAGAATATTTACAACACTTAACAGATACAACTAACAGTACAAACGACTCAACAACACTTTATACAAACGACATAAGGAAGCATAGTACCGACTTAACAATAGTGTTTAACGACCTAAAGTATCAATCGACATCCGACTTATCAGCCTCGCGACTTATCAAACCAACTCACGACTTATCATAATCGACTCGCGACTTATCAGAAACTTCTCACGAGTTATCATCTTCACGCGAGTTAACAAAAATCATCTTCGCGACTTAATTTCCTGGTGGCATTGCCTCGTAGCTTTTCACGATTGAAGCCTTAGGTTGCTCGCGAGTTGATGAAGCGGAGTAAAGTCGTTCGCGACTTACTGGAGTTAGGTCGGAGATTGTTTGTGAGTAAAGTCGTTCGCGACTTAGACTAGAGAAGGCGCGACTTACTGGAGTTAGGTCGGTCTTTGTTTGCGACCTATCGTTAGGTCGGAGAGCTATTTGAATTAGGTCGGGAAGTGTTATGTCGTGGGAAGATTTAGGTCGTGGAAATGGATTTTGCGGAATTGGATTTAGGTCGTAGGTCGCGATGGAGGCTGGGTCGTGGGAATTAGGTCGTGGTGGAGTTAGGTCGCTGAGCTTCGGTAGGTCGTGGAAATTAGGTCGTGGGGTTTGGTAGGAGTTTAGGTCGCGGGTAATGGAGTTTAGGTCGGAGAATGCCTGAGTGTATGTCGTGGAGCGACCTAAGGGTTTCGTCTTCGAATCCAGGTACGCTGCTGCATCATCCTCCCCCTGTTGACAAAAATTCGACCTCGAATTTGCACCTCTCTCTTCCTCAACAAGCTCATCCCCATGGTACGGAATCAAATGTTTAACGTTGAAAACGTCAGCAGTGTGAATATGATCTGGCAACTTCAACCGATATGCATTATTATTGATTTTCTTCAAAATTTCTAACGGACCAATTTTTCGAGCTTTCAACTTGTTGTACGTTCCAACTGGAAATCGATCTTTTGTCAACACCGCGTACACAAATCACCTTCGTTGAACTCCACACTTCTTCTCTTCTTATCTGCAGCTCGTTTATACTTCTCATTTGTCTTCTCCAAATGTTCCTGAACGATTCTATGGCATTCTGTCAATCCATCAACAAAATCAACAGCCCGTTTAACTGTCCCCTTCGATTGTGGCACTATCGCTAAATCCAACGGCCCCTTTGGCAAGCTTGAATATACAATCTGAAATGGACTGAAACCAGTGCTTTGGTTAACAGCATGATTATGAGCAAACTCTGCCTGACACAACTTTAAGTCCCAACTCTTCAAATTGTCTTGTACAAGACATCGCAACAAGTTTCCCAACGATCTATTTACCACTTCCGTTTGCCCATCTGTTTGAGGATGGTAAGCGCTACTAATATTCAGTTTCGTTCCGACCATCTTCCACAAACTTAGCCAAAAATGACTAAGGAAACGAGTATCCCTATCCGACACAATAGATTCTGGCAATCCATGAAGTCGATAGATTTCTTTGAAAAATAACTGAGCCACATGAACAGCATCCGCCGTCTTCTTACAAGCAATAAAATGTGCCATTTTCGAAAATCGGTCAACCACCACATAAATGGAATCGTTTCCCCTTTGAGTTCAAGGCAAACCCAAAACAAAATCCATACTCACATCAACCCAAGGCTTAGTTGGTATAGGTAACGGCATATATAATCCAGCATTGGTCGCAGTTCCTTTCGAAACCTGACAGATATGACACCGCTCCACAAACCTTTCCACTTCTTTCCTCATTGATGGCCAAAAATAAGATTGAGAAATCAGCTGTAATGTACGGTTTCTACCCACATGACCTTCCTCATGCAATTCCTCCACAATCTTCAACCGTAAACTACAATCCGGTATACATAATCGATTTCCCTTGAACAGAAAACCATCTACCATCACAAACTCATCTGTCTCTCCTTTCTTCACTTTATCTACAAACTTCATAAAGTAAGGATCTTCAACAAATAACTCTGGTAGAACATCAAACCATGTCACTTCGACCTTCATTGTAGTCAACACATGATTTCTTCTACTCAATGCATCCGCAACATGATTCGTCACTCCCGATTTGTGTTTCACAACAAATGTAAACTGTTGCAGATATGCAATCCATGATGCATGTCTCACTGAAATCTTGTCTTGCCCGTGTAAATGTTTTAAATCCTCATGATCAGTATAAAGAACAAACTCTTTCTGAAATAGATAGTGTCTCCAGTGTTTAATAGCTTGCACCACAACATAAAATTCCACATCGTATGTACTATATCTCATCTTCGCCCCTGACAACTTCTCACTAAAGTATGCAATAGGACGTCCCCTCTGACTCAATACTCCTCCAATTCCCACCTTTGACGCATCAGTGTGTAGCTCAAACAACAACTGAAAGTTTGGTAATACTAGAATTGGTGCAGACGTCAACAACTCCTTCATCTTCCCAAAAGCATCCCCTGCTTCCTCTGACCATGAAAACTGTTTACCCTTCATACAATCTGTAACAGGCGCCATCACACTACTAAAGTGTGGAATAAATCTTCTATAAAATGAAGCCAACCCGTGGAAACTTTGAAATTCTGTTATCGTCTTGGGCTGTGGCCAATCTCTAATCACTTCTACTTTACTCCGATCCACCTGTATCCCTTCCTCTGATACAACATACCCCAGAAATAAAACACTATGCGTCATGAACACGCATTTCTTCATTGCAGCATAAAATTGTTCTTGTCGCAGTACCATCAGCACTTCTCTCAGATGATTCAAATGTTCCTCTGGATTTCCACTATATATCAGAATATCATCGAAATACACCACCACAAACTTCCCAATGAATGGTCTAAAAATCTGATTCATCACCCGCATAAATGTACTCGGCGCATTTGATAAGCCAAATGGCATTACCAACCATTCGTATAGACCCTCCCTGGTTTTAAAAGCAGTCTTCCACTCATCACCTGGCCTGATACGAATTTGATGATATCCGCTCTTCAAATCAATCTTCGAAAAGATTACAGACCCACTGATTTGATCTAACAGATTATCAAGCCTCGGCATCGGAAATCTGTATCTGACTGTGATCTTATTCAATGCTCTACTATCTGTGCAGATCCTCCACGTTCCATCCTTTTTGGGTACCAATAAAGCTGGTACAACACAAGGACTTAAAATCTCCTGCACACGCCCCTGTTCAAGCAATTCTTCCACCTGCCTTCGCAATTCTTCATGTTCCTTTGGACTCATTCGATAATGTGGTCTATGTGGCAACATTGCTCCCGGAACAAGATCAATTTGATTTTGAATGTCTCTCAGCGGCGGTAACTCCTTTGGTAACTCCTCTGGAAATACATCCTCAAATTCTTTCAATACTGGTTTCACTTCTTCTGGAATTTCAACCTCTTCACTGCTCTCACTCCCAATTAACAAGAATACTTCCGGCTCTTCCTCAACCTCCTTAACAAACTCCTTCAAAGATAATAAAGTTTTCAGCTCTTCAATCTCCTCCAGTTTGTTTTCCTCTTGTTGACGCTTCTTTGGAACTAGAGTGATTTTAGTACCTTCAAACATGAAACTATAACTGTTGTTTCGCCCATCATGTTGCACCGCCCTATCATATTGCCACGGTCTCCCCAGCAACAAATGACAGACATCCATATCTACAACATCGCACCAAATTTCATCTTTGTATTTCTTCCCAATCGAAAATTGAACACAAGCCCTTCGTCCAACTTTCACCTAACCACCCTTCCTCAACCATGCTAACTTGTACGGTTTAGGATGTTTCTCAGTTTTTAACTCTAACTTCTTCACCGCTTCTGTAGAGATAATATTATCACAACTTCCAGCATCAATAACAAACTTGCAAACTCTTCCTAGAATAGTGCATGTAGACTGAAAAATGTTATTCCTCAACCAACTACTTTCCTCCTCTTGCTTTGGGGTCAAACAACTTCTCCTCATCATCAATGAATACCCTTCATCTCCCAACAACAAGTCTTCCTCCTCCACTGGTAATGAATTAGAACATTCAGCTTCTTCCTCCTCATCCTCAGCTTTCGCAACCATCACTCGTTTCTTAGGCTTTGGACACTCATTGCTTTTATGACCCATCTCCTGGCAATTGTAGCATTTGAAACCATTGTTAACCTTCGCCTTCTCAACCTCCTTCACCATTGGCTTATTGACAGACTTAGGAACATTAGGACTTCCACTAACACCCTTCACTTGATTGTTGGAATTAGTAAACACACCACCACCTCGTCGTCCCTGTTTCTCCCAAGCCAACGCTTTCTGGTGTGCTTCCGCTACAGATCTGGGATCAAACATATTTACCATGTCTTGAATCTGCATACGCAATCCTCCAACAAATCTAGCTGTTAATTGTTCCTCTGTCTCTATGATATCGTTCCTTGCAATCAGTTGATAGAATTCATCAGCATAGTCATTAACAGACTTCGTTCCTTGCCTCAAGTTTTGCAGCCACTGATACATAAGCGATTGATAATTATAAGGTAAGAATGTGGCTTTCATCATTTTCCTCATCTTTTCCCATGATTCAACCTTTGACTTCCCCATCCGTTCACGTGTAAGTTTGGTTTGCTGCCACCATGCCAAAGCTCTACCCCTCAACCTTATAGCAACCAACTTCACTCTACGATGTTCTAGAACTTCCTTGAAGTCAAAAATCTCCTCCACATTAGACACCCAATCTAGAAACTCCTCCGCTTGCATACCACCTTTGAATTCAGGAATTTCAGTCTTCATCCCCGACTCCCAATTGTGATCATACTCAGAGTAATTTCTTCCTTGTCCACATCCTCGTCCATGAACACTACCACCATCATACTCTTCTTCACAATCCGATGTATATCGATGTCGATCCTGACCACCAACATCTCTACCACCACCATTTCTTCCACCAACATTCCTATGATCTACATTCCTCCGATCTCGATCAGTCACATTTCTATCACGACTTCGATCATCAACATTTCTATCACAATCTCGATCCACGCTTCTATGATCACTATCAACACTTCTCTCTCGATTTGAATGTGGTGAAACTCTACTTCTCCCATGGCTCGATTCAGGTGATATCCTTCTCTGATTTTGACTCATCTCCAACATCATCCTCTCTAATCGACCAATCCCTTCATTAAGCTTCTCATTGAAATTCTCGTTGATTCGTTGCTCCATTTCATCGGCCTCCTCTCTTCCATACAAAGCATTAATATTGCGATGACGTTGAACTCATCTCGGTGGCATGATTATTCTTCAACAAACTCCAACAAAACTTCACTTCGATCAAAGGAACAAATCTCTTCAAAATCTCGAGAACCCAATTCTCCAAATGATGTAAATCTCGCACAACTCCAAAAATCTACGCAAACTCCTTGCGTTCTAGCTCTGATACCAAATGACGTAGCGGCGGAATACAAAAATTGATGATACGATGAACGTAGCAATCCGTGAATTGATGAATGCTGAAATGCCCAAATTCGTTGATCCGAAGATACCGAATTTTAGCTATCTACGTCACGTTGATCGATCACGATACCGTGAAAGTAGATCTTCAATTCTTCGAGCGTTGATCAAGCGCACTTGATACCGTGAATTGGCTTCACGATCGTTGAATCGAGCGCACTCGATTGACCGAAGGTGGAGATAGGAGATCACACTCGACTACCAATTGGTTGAAAGCACAAAGCTAACAAAGGAAATTTTATTTCAAAATCAACAACCTTTTACAAATGATATAACTCGCCTATTTATAGGCATACAACACAACACTTACAACACAACTCATAGGTCTTGAACGACCTAACACTTAGAATATTTACAACACTTAACAGATACAACTAACAGTACAAACGACTCAACAACACTTTATACAAACGACATAAGGAAGCATAGTACCGACTTAACAATAGTGTTTAACGACCTAAAGTATCAATCGACATCCGACTTATCAGCCTCGCGACTTATCAAACCAACTCACGACTTATCATAATCGACTCGCGACTTATCAGAAACTTCTCACGAGTTATCATCTTCACGCGACTTAATCATCTTCACACGAGTTAACAAAAATCATCTTCGCGACTTAATTTCCTGGTGGCATTTCCTCGTAGCTTTTCACGATTGAAGCCTTAGGTTGCTCGCGAGTTGATGAAGCGGAGTAAAGTCGTTCGCGACTTACTGGAGTTAGGTCGTAGATTGTTTGCGAGTAAAGTCGTTCGCGACTTAGACTAGAGAAGGCGCGACTTACTGGAGTTAGGTCGGTCTTTATTTGCGACCTATCGTTAGGTCGGAGAGCCATTTGAATTAGGTCGGGAAGTGTTATGTCGTGGGAAGATTTAGGTCGTGGAAATGGATTTCGCGGAATTGGATTTAGGTCGTAGGTCACGATGGAGGCTGGGTCGTGGGAATTAGGTCGTGGTGGAGTTAGGTCGCTGAGCTTCGGTAGGTCGTGGCAATTAGGTCGTGGGGTTTGGTAGGATTTTAGGTCGCGGGTAATGGAGTTTAGGTCGGAGAATGCCTGAGTGTATGTCGTGGAGCGACCTAGGGGTTTCGTCTTCGAATCCAGGTACGCTGCTGCATCACAAATCAAACCCTAACCAAAAAAGGTGTACAAGAAAAGGTGTTGCTGTGGTAAAAAAAAAAGAATAACAGGAACATGCACAAAACATTGTTCATAAACACCCAAAAAAATGTAGGTTATAATGTGTAGGCTAAAAATTAGAAATAATTTGAATTAGAAATAATTTGAAAGGTTAAACAGACATCACAATTATAACATACGACAGCAGCAAGTGGTTGAGTAAAACAGAAAGGAAGTTCAAACTGGAATTTCTCGGTGCACAAGGTATTGTACTACATGCAACATATTGTTGCTGAAGATCAAGAGGGTATGGGGCTTTCATCATAGTTATCGATTCATAAAAGTAACAAAATTTGAATAAACTCTCTATGTCGCAGTGAGCCAAGTCATTCATAACACAATAATTTTTATACCTTATGTCACAAACTGTTATACTGTGCATGTTTTAATGATCCAGTGTTATGCTTCATGGTCCATGAACTATTTGATGCAGCGCAATCTGATGAAAGCTTAGGTCGCGAGCGACCTAATGAGTTGATAAGTCGCTCAAGCGACCTTACGAGTTATATCAGGCAAAACAAGCCACAAACTAAAGAGCTTCGACCTAGGAAGTCTCGACCTAAGGATGGTAACGAGTTAAGTTTAAGTAGCTCCAACGACCTACTGGGACAAGCTACTAATTATATCGGCCAGATTACCTTAAGTCGATAATATGTGGTTCTCTAACATGGTATAAGAGCGGGTTTTAATTGTGTCACACGTCACCCTCATTGAATGTCCACGTGTTTGGCTGATAATACGCCACACGTGCGGGGGCGTGTTGAAATTAGTCCCACATCGGACAATTTACAATATAAATCATGTATAAATACTAAGAGACCTCCCTTCACATCACCAATTGGTTTTGTGATAATATATGGTTCTCTAACATAGGTCGCTCAAGAATAGGTCGCGAGACCTTAAGTCGCTAGAGGAGGTTTCCATAAGTCGCTCAAGTATTAGGTCACGCGAAGATTTTCAGAAGCTATTTTTCTTAGGTCGTTGAGGCCTAAGTCACTGTCATAAAGCCTTGTTCTTAGGTCGCTGCTGCCATGTATTTTAGGTCGCTCTGTGACTTAAGTCGTAGGTCGTTGTGATGTAAAGTTGTATTTGTTGAGTCACGTGATGTGGTTGTAATTTTCTTAACTCATATGTTGTAATTTTCTTAGGTCGTAAGTCGTGAGTCGCGGACTAATGTAACTTGTTGTTGTTAGGTCGCACGTGTTGTAACTCGTAAGAGTTAGGTCGTTGGTCGACTTTTAGGTCGCTAGTGCTGTGTTTTAAAACTCTATAAATAGCGGGGTTGTGTCATTGTAATAGTTAGTTGATTTTGAATAAACTTTTGTTTGAGTGCTTAGTGCCTCTTGAAATTGGTAGTTGAGTGTAATCTCCTATCTCCACCTTCGGCATTCGAGTGCGCTCGAATCAACGATTGTTGAAGCCAATTCACGATATCAAGTGCGCTTGATCAACGTACGAAGAATTGTAGATCTTCTTTCACGGCATCGTGCACGATCAACGTGACGAAGATAGCTAGAATCCGGTATCTTTGAGATCAACGGATTTGGGCGTTTGGTATTTTCAATCCACCGATTGCTACTTTCACTATTTCATACATTTCTGTCATCCGCTGCTGCGTCATTTGGTATCAGAGCCAGACTTAGCCAATCATAGCTAAGCCGAGTCTTTGGAGACAATTCTTATTGAAGAATTCAAGCCGAGCCTGTTAGAGCAAGTGAAGTGTTGAAGTTCATTTTTGAAGAGTTAAGGCCGAGAGTTAAAGTTGTGAAGTTTTGACAATGCCACCGAGAAGAGCTAATCGCCATCAGAATGTTGAAGCGTTGTATAGAAGAGAAGAAGCCGAGCAAATGGAACAACGCATCAAAGAAAAGTTTGTTGAAGGCATTGGGAAGTTAGAGAAACTGATGAATGATATGAATCAAAGTCAAAAGAGAAGGTCGCCAATCTCGAACCATGGAGGAAACAGAGTTTTGCCATCGGTTATGGAAGCGAGGAGGGTGTCGCCGCAATCTTACCGAGAAAGAAGATAATCTTCAGTTTCATTGAGACGAGAACATCATGAGCATAGAGATGAAGAGAGGAGAACTCCACGGGAGTATGAACATGAGCCATATCGTGATGTTGAAAGACATAGTCGAAGAGATATGCGTGATCATAGAGATGTGGATGGTCGAGATCGTTATCGAAGTACATCTGTTTTTGATGAAGAGGGTGATAGATGTAGTGCTCATTATCGAGATCGAGACCAAGTACGAAATGCATATCTGGATGTAGAAGATGATCGACGATGGGAGTTGGGGATGAAAACTGAAATTCCAGAATTCAATGGTGGAATGGTAGTAGAAGAATTTTTGGATTGGTTGTCTAATGTGGAGGAAATTTTTGACTTCAAAGAAGTACCCGAGCATCGTAGAGTGAAGTTGGTTGCTACCCGATTGAAAGGAAGAGCTATGGCATGGTGGCAACAAACTAAATTAACACGGGAGAGAATGGGAAAGTCAAAGATTGAATCATGGGAGAAGATGAAGAAGTTAATGAAGGCTACATTCTTGTCGTATAATTATCAGTCTCTTATGTATCAACGATTGCAGAATCTGAGACAGGGAACAAAGTCAGTGAATGATTATGCAGATGAATTTTATCAATTGATTGCGAGGAATGACATCATGGAGACGGAGGAACAGTTGACCGCTAGATTTGTTGGAGGGTTGAGAATGCAGATTCAAGATATGGTAAATATGTTTGATCCCAGATCTGTTGCTGAAGTACATCAAAAAGCTCTAGCTTGGGAGAAGGAAGGTAGGAGAGGTGGTGGTGTGTTTACAAATTCCAACAATCAAATGAAAGGGGCTAGTAGCAATGCGAATGTTTCTAAGGCTGTTGCAAAACCGGTTGTAAGTGAAGTTGCTAAGTCCAAGGTCAATAGTGGTATCAAATGCTTCAATTGTCAAGAGTTTGGTCACAAAAGCAATGAATGTCCAAAGCCAAAGAATCGAGTGATGGTTGCTGAGGCAGAGGATGAGGATGTAGAAGCTGAATGTTCTAATTCACTACCAGTTGAGGAGGAAGAAGAATTGTTGTCAGGAGATGATGGATATACTTTTGATGAGGAGATCTTGTTTGACACCAAAATAGGAGGAGGAAACTAGCTGGTTGAGGAGTAAAATCTTTCAATCAACATGCACTATCTTGGGAAGGGTTTGCAAGTTTGTTATTGACGCGGGCAGTTGTGATAAAATTATTTCTATCGAGGCTGCGAAGAAGCTAGCATTAAAGACTGAGCATCCGAAACCTTACAAGTTAGCTTGGTTGAGGAAAGGTGGGGAGGTGAAGGTTAGTAGAAGAGCTTGTGTTAATTTTTCGATTGGGAAGAAATACAAAGATGAAATTTTGTGTGATGTTGTGGATATGGATGTATGCCATCTATTGTTGGGGAGACCATGGCAGTATGATAGAGAGGTGCAACATGATGGTCGTACTAATAGTTACAGTTTCATGTTTGAAAGTACTAAAATCACTTTAGTTCCTAAGAAGCGACAATAAGAAGAAAGCAAGTTGGAGGAGATTGAAGAACTTAAAACTTTGCTATCTTTGAAGGAGTTTGTTAAGGAAGTAGAAGAGGAGCCTGAAGTATTTTTGTTGATTGGATGTGAGAGTAATGAAGTGGATGAAATTCCTGAAGAAGTAAAGCCAGTGCTGGAAGAATTTGAAGATGTATTTCGTGAAGAGCTGCCAACGGAGTTACCACCATTGAGGGACATACAACACCAAATAGATCTTGTTCCAGGAACTGTGTTACCACATAGACCACATTACAGAATGAGTCCAAAGGAACATGAGGAGTTGAGAAGGCAAGTGGAAGAGTTGCTTGAACAGGGGCGTGTACAGGAAAATTTAAGTCCTTGTGCAGTGCCAGCTTTGTTAGTGCCGAAGAAGGATGGTTCATGGAGGATGTGTATGGATAGCAGGGCACTCAACAAAATAACTATCAGATACAGATTTCCGATGCCGAGGCTTGATGATTTGTTAGATCAGTTGAGCGGGGCTACTATCTTTTCGAAGATCGATTTGAAGAGTGGTTATCATCAAATTTGTATAAGACCAGGGGATGAATGGAAAATAGCGTTCAAGACACGAGAAGGGTTGTACGAATGACTGGTTATGCCATTTGGTCTTTCAAATGCACCTAGTACATTTATGCGGGTGATGAATCAAATCTTTGGACAATTTATTGGGAAGTTCGTGGTGGTGTATTTTGATGATATACTGATATATAGTGGAAGCCCAAAAGAACACTTGTATCATCTGAGAGAAGTGTTGATGATACTGCGACAGGAACAATTTTATGCTGCAACGAAGAAATGCGTGTTCATGACGCATAGTGTTTTATTTTTGGGATATGTTATTTCAGAAGGAGGTATACAGGTGGATCAGAATAAAGTTGAAGCAATCAGAAATTGGCCACAACCCAGTACGATAACAGAAGTTAGAAGTTTTCATGGTTTAGTATCATTCTACCGAAGATTCATTCCACACTTCAGTAGCGTGATGGCACCAGTTACTGATTGTATGAAGGGGAAGCAATTTTCATGGTCAGAGGAAGCAAGGATTAGCTTTTGAGCGGATCAAGGAGCTTTTGACGATAGCACAAATTCTAGTATTACCAGATTTTCAGTTGTTGTTTGAGCTACATACTGATGCCTCGAAGGTTGGAATTGGAGGGGTGTTGAGTCAGAAAGGTCGACCAATTGCTTATTTCAGTGAGAAGCTTTCGGGAGCTAAGATGAGATATAATACTTATGATGTGGAATTCTATGCTATTGTTCTAGCTATAAACATTGGAGACACTATTTGTTCCATAAAGAATTTGTTCTGTATACTGATCATGAAGCACTGAAACATTTGCAGGGACAGGACAAAATTGCAGCCAGGCATGCTTCGTGTATCGCATACCTGCAACAGTTTACATTTGTGGTGAAGCATAAGTCGGGAATTACAAACCGTGTGGCAGATGCATTGAGTCGAAGGAATCATTTGTTGACTACAATGAAGGTTGAAGTAACGGTGTTTGATGTGTTGCCAGAATTGTTTGTTGATGATCCTTATTTTGCGAAGTTTGTTGATAAAGTCAATAAAGGGAAGATGGATGAATTTGTGTTGGTTGATGGTTTTCTGTTCAAAGGAAATCAATTGTGTATACCAGAGGGTAGTTTGCGAATGAAGATTATCAAAGAATTGCATGAGGAAGGACACGTGGGCCGAGATGGTACAATGCAGTTGATTGCAAAATCTTATTTTTGGCCGTCAATGAGAAAAGAAGTTGAGAGATTTGTGGAGAGATGTCATATTTGTCAAGTTTCAAAGGGAACCGCTACAAATGCAGGATTATATATGCCTTTACCTGTGCCTACCAGACCGTGGGTTGATGTGAGCATGGATTTTGTTTTGGGTTTGCCTAGAACTCAAAGGGGAAATGATTCTATATTTGTTGTGGTGGATAGATTTTCGAAAATGGCACATTTCATAGCTTGTAAGAAGACAGCTGATGCCGTCCGTGTTGCTAAATTATTCTTTAAAGAGGTGTATCGATTACATGGGCTACCTAAATCTATTGTTTCTGATCGGGATACTAGATTTCTAAGCCATTTTTGGTTAAGTTTTGGAAGATGGTTGGAACAAAGCTGAATTTTAGTAGCGCCTATCATCCGCAAACAGATGGGCAAACGGAAGTGGTGAATAGGTCGTTGGGAAATTTGTTGAGATGTCTTGTGAAAGATAATTTGAAGAGCTAGGATATGAAATTATGTCAAGTGGAATTTGCACATAATCACGCTGTTAATCGTAGTACGGGTTTCAGTCCGTTTCAAGTTGTATATTTAGCAATTCCGAAGGGCCCGTTAGATTTGACGACCGTGCCATATCAGAAGGGAGTTGTTAAGCGAGCTTGTGATTTTGTGACTGAGTTGCAGGAGTGCCACAGAACCGTTTATGAACAATTGCTTGCATCAAATGAGAAGTATAAACAACTGACAGATAAAAAGCGAAGGAGTGTGAACTTCAGAGAAGGTGATTTTGGTTTACGCCGTGTTGACAAAAGATCGTTTTCCAATGGGAACGTACAATAAATTGAAAGCGCGAAAGATTGGTCCAGTAAAGATCTTGAAGAAGATCAATGATAATGCATATCAGTTAAGGTTGCCAGATCATATTCACACTGCCGACGTTTTTAACGTCAAATACTCGATTCCGTATCATGGGGATGAACTTGTTGTGGAAGAGGAAGGTGCAAATTCGAGGTCGAATTCTTGTCAACCGAGGGAGGATGATGCAGCGCAATCTGATGAGAGCTTAGGTCGCGAGCGACCTAACGAGTTGATAAGTCGCTCAAGCGACCTTACGAGTTATATCAGGCAAAACGAGCCACAACCTAAAGAGCTTCGACCTAGGAAGTCTCGACCTAAGGATGGTAACGAGTTAAGTTTAAGTCGCTCCAGTGAGCTACTGGGACAAGCTACTAATTGTATCGGCCATATTACCTTAAGTCGCTCTCAAATGCCGCTTTCTTTAGGTCGCGAACGACCTACCATAAGTCGCGAGGCCTTAGGTCGCTCAAGAATAGGTCGCAAGACCTTAAGTCGCTGGAGGAGGTTTCCATAAGTCGCTCAAGTATTAGGTCGCGTGAAGATTTCCAGAGGCTATTTTTCTTAGGTCGCTGAGGCCTAAGTCGCTGTCATAAAGCCTTGTTCTTAGGTCGTTGCTGCCATGTATTTTAGGTCGCTCTGTGACTTAAGTCGTAGGTCATTGTGATGTAAAGTTGTATTTGTTGAGTCACGTGATGTGGTTGTAATTTTCTTAACTCGTATGTGGTAATTTTCTTAGGTCGTAAGTCGTGAGTCGCGGACTAATGTATCTTGTTGTTGTTAGGTCGCACGTGTTGTAACTCGTAAGAGTTAGGTCGTTGGTCTACTTTTAGGTCGCTAGTGCTGTGTTGTAAAACTCTATAAATAGCGGGGTTGTGTCATTGTAATAGTTAGTTGATTTTGAATAAACTTTTGTTTGAGTGCTTTATGCCTCTTAAAATTGGTAGTTGAGTGTAATCTCCTATCTCCACCTTCGGCATTCGAGTGCGCTCGAATCAACGTTTGTTGAAGCCAATTCACGGTATCAAGTGCGCTTGATCAACGTACGAAGAATTGTAGATCTTCTTTCACGGCATCGTGCGCGATCAACGTGATGAAGAAAGCTAGAATCCGGTATCTTTGAGATTAACGGATTTGGGCGTTTGGTATTTTCAATCCACCGATTGCTACTTTCACCGTTTCATACATTTATGTCATCCGCTGCTGCGTCACTATTTGATGATGCAAAGGTATATACTAAAAGTGGAAAATCATGCACAATTGGAACAAAACAGGCTAGCTACACTTAATGCAGAGTATTTTTATTTATGTCTTCAATTTTAGCACAGATTCATAATAATGGATTGCGTTCAGTTGACTGTCTAAATCAGTCACATCAAGCTCCAAGCTGCAGTTACACAGATTTTGCTTTGAAGTTAAGAGAAAGATTAGATGTTCATCTACCCTGAGCCGTAGGCCAAAAATATGAAGTACAAACCTGTTGCATTAATTTAAGCACCTAGTGGACGATAACAACAGCTTACAGTCCGCTCCAGTCAAGATATGCGCAACTTGGTTCTGTACTTTGTATTTTTTTTACTTTTCCAGTATAAATGACTTATTCTCTTGCACTACAAGAGAAACTGTCTATTCCAATGGCTCCAAGCCGTTGGCGGCCGTTGGGAGCCATTGGAAAAGCCGTTGGAATAGCGTTCACGCTTTACAACGGCTTCCAACGGAAACAACAAGGCTATTCCAACGGCTTTTCCAACGGTATATTGCCGATGGAAGCCGTTGGAAGCCATTGGTTTAAAATGATCAAATATCCGTTAGTAGCCATTGCTAATCTGGGTGAATTTTTTTTATAACAGCAAGACATTAACCTTCCAGCCATACACAATCAATATATATATATATATCAATTTCCATTCCATTTCCATTCCATTTCCACTCCATTTCACATATATATCACATATCCAACACATTATACCACAAACAATATAAACAACCAAAAATCAACATCAAACATTACATTTTCAAACCAAACTCCAAGTCAATATGTACATAAACAACAAAACCCCCACCAACACCAACTCCAACTCCATATTCAAGTCAATATATACAATGCAAACACTTAAACCTCACCACCTAAAGTCAATATATACACACTAACCATCAAACACAATCCTCACCACCTCAAAGTCAATATATACAATAACCAACCACAAAGACAATAATAATCATACCTCTCAAGCATCATCATCATCTCCGGAAGCACCAAACGACGAAGGAAAGGAACAATGCCTCTGCGCGTACTCCGCTAAACATTGATTCAGTTGCTCCATTTTTATAGCGCGAAGACGGTTCTGCTCTTGCAGCTGCTCAACCATGGCTCTAAGCTCTTTTATTTCAGCTTTGTCACACGCCTTTTGAGCTGCCCGAACCTGCAAATAGAATGTGAGATGTTCACATTTGTATTATAATCATTTTCTTAAGCAATGCATACTTATCTAATATTTATAAATCACGTATATGTTAGATTTAACTCAGGTAGAAATCATCATATGTATAGTGTATCTATAGGTTAATTTATTAAATATAATACTGTAATGTTTATAAGATTACCGCTTGGTTTCCATAGCCATAACGCCTATTCCGCTGCGTCGGATCCATAATAACGTCGAAAATATTATCTTGCTCCTATACCGTCAACTCATCGCGATCCGATTCTGAAAGCAGCTCTGCCCGTGCCTCCTGAAACTTTGCCTAAAATTAAAAACAATTACAGGTTAAAATTAGTAGAATGGGATTTAAACATATCGATATTAATAAAATAAGATTTAAAATATGCATACATATGCAGCCGTCGCCTTATCATCATCATCCCACTGATATGTAATATTGACAGCATTGTTTGCTTGTCTTGATGCGTGGGTGCCCGGTTTCAAGTATCTTTGGATAATCTTTTACAAGTTCATATATATCTTCACTTGACCAAACCGTTGGTTGTTGTAAAGTCTCATGTCTATTAGTTATGAAGTTTTTTTTGTCTCTTCTAAAAGTATGATTAATATGGAGAAAACGTCGATGACAATCAAACCATGAAATTTTCTTCCCATGCCGTAAAGAAAATGCTCGTGTTTCTTCCATACGGTAAGGACGAGCAAAATGACCGGCTGTACTCCAACCCAAAAGCATTGCATATGCAGAAAAATCGCTAATAGTTCATAACAAAGAAGCAAACATCCGAAATTATTTTTTCGATACGTCGTATGTTTTAACTTCTTCATACCACAATGTTTTCAACCCTTCGATTAGCGGTTGTAAGTAAACATCGATACCCTGTGTCGGATAATCAAGGCCAGGGATGACAATTATGAGAAACATATATGGAGTTTTCATACACATCCACGGGGGTAGATTGTAAGGTGTAATGATTATAGGCCAAGATGAGTATTTAGAACCAAACTGAGAAAACGGTGAAAATCCATTAGTACACAAACCTAGTCTAACGTTACGTCTCTTCGCTGTGAAATCGGGATATTTCTTATCAAAATACTTCCATGCTTCTCCATCAGATGGGTGTGTTAACGTACCTTCTTCAGGTGTTCTCACACTGTGCCGTCTCATATGATGCGCTGTTACAGATGATGCATATAACCTTTGAAGTCTAGGAGTGATAGATAAATAATGCATACGCTTGTATGGAACTTCTTTTCCCTTTTTTTCCTTGGTTTGTATCTTTCTTGATTACATATTTTATAATTCCGAAGACTGACATCATCTTTCCAAAACAATATGCAACCATTTAGACATGTATCCATTTTTTGATACGGCAAACCGAAAGATGACATAAGTTTTTTCACTTCATAATAATTTTCGCACATTAAATTATCTGATGGCATATGGCGTTTAGCAGCTTGTACAACAGCCGTAAATCCGGCTTCTGTGAGGTTGTACTTTGATTTCATTGCAATGTACTCTGCAGTTGCCGATAATTGAGTGCCGCTAGTACATCCATTCCAAAGAGGTTTCTTAGTAGCATCCAATAAATCACATATTTTTTTCGCTCCAACATTTGGTTCCTCTTCGACGTTAACATCGTCGTTATTAATTTCAACAGTAGGGAACATTGATCGTGCTGCATCTTCAACCATTTGTTCTAGGAGATTCGTCGTACTAACTTCATCACTAATGACCTCTATTGACTGTTCTTCGTTACGTGTTATAATTTCTCCATGACGATCCCACACAAAATAATTGGTTATGAAAGCATATTGGCGCAAATGAATCCTAACCATACTCGGTACTAAATGCTTCAACAATTTGCACCTACTACATGGACAACGAATTTCTACGTCGTTTCCAATATTACTTAAAGCAAATTCGACAAACACATTTACCCCGTTAAGAAAATGTTTACTTATTGAGCCTCCCATTTCTCTTCTTTGATACATCCAGCTCCAATCAATAAAATAATTGACCATTTTTCCTACTGTAAAATCTATGATCAATAGTAAAAAAATTATTAATCAAATTCGATAAACACATTTAGATTTTACTATTTTTTATAATCCATTTTCGTTTATATACAAAGTTATATTTCTTGCTATTTTGTTTACAATTTTGTACCTTTTGTGATGGTCGGTTATCCTACTTTCCATTACAAACACAATAGTAATAACATTTCTTAAATCATATCATTATAAACGATTTCCCAAAATTTCGGCAGCACTTCCTCCGTGTTCCTTGTATCGTACACATATGCATGTACACAAGGAACGAAAAGGAAATGCCGTCGAAATTTTGTGAACCATTTATAACGATATGATTTACGAAACGTAATTACTTAATAGTGTTTGTAACTTGTCCAATACAGTGACAAATCCAAAAAATATTGTATCGGATGAATATGAATATCTGTTTTGCAATAAAAACGAATATTCATACAACGATCATATACAACACTTGTCAGACGGAGCCAAAAATTCACTAAGAGATTAAAATTTTGTTTATATGTTACCGTTTTATTAAATATATAAAATAAAGCATATTATGCATTATTTTATTTATATTCTACTATTTTATTAAATATATAGTAAATTATATGATTTTTCTATTTCGCAAAATATATAATTCATGTGTATATATATACTAAATTATATACTTATCTAATGCTAATATATTTTGTAAAAGATATAATTCATGTTCATAAAATATTCGACTAATTCATGTTTGCATAATATTTTACAAAACATACATAAAATAATTTAAATCAATCCTAACTAATCTAACGCTAACTCAAATGCGCATTTACACTAAATTATCAACATATGTATGTATGTGCATAATATATATACACAAACAATTTGGACATTTGGATGGTAATAATTGTAATTAGCACTTAGTTTGGTACAATAAACAATCAATAGGCCATTAGATACAAATATAACAACAAATTAAACACAAAATTAGCAAAATTTAAGATTTTAGGGTTTTAAGCAAAACCTGATTTTGGAGTGGAATTGGATGGAGAGAGGCCATTGGTGTTGATTGATGGCGTCGGAGTGGCTGCCGGTTGCGTAGGGAGGCTGGGAGCAAGAAAAGTGGAGGAGTGGAGGAAGAGGGTGGAGGATTTTGGGTTTGTTGGTGGAGGGAAAAAGAATGAATGTTGCTCTCGTTTTGCTGCAGGTTTACATGAATATTTCCAACGTCGTCCAACGGCCGCATACGGCAATTTTACAACGGTTACCAACGGCTACCAATGGCTTGTTAAAAAATAACGAGTCGTTGGAAATTCCCGTTGGCGGCCGTTGGAACCCTGTCGTGGCTATATACTGTAATTCTAATAGTGTTGATAGCTCAAATGGAAATAATGGGTAGCAAGCATTTGTCTATCATATACTAATATTTCACATATGATAGCCTAACCAATGCTACTCAAATAATGTGTCGTGCATGTATGTTTAATGATATGTTTTGGAATTTTTTAACTATCAACAAAACTGCAATTTAGCTTTAAAAAAGTAATGCTGAAGTCAAGTTATAGCTGAATGAGAATACATAGAACAATAGATAAAAACTAAAATTAACAATCTTACAGCATTGATAATAATATTCATAGAAAATAGCTAAAACCCTTGACCATAAAAGCCAATAAAGTTCGACAAAATAAAATTAGTTGCTAAGAAGAATAAGAACATGTGCTTACATCAGGAGAAGAGCTCGCAAACCCCAAGACACCCCTTTGATGAATCGATTCCGACCACACCCAATCGGGAAGGCGACAGTGGAAGTAATTGGCGACAACGGTGGGTAGAGCAGAGAAGGATGAAATCAGGTACTATGGTAATTTTTTAGGTTTGGAAAAATGGAGGAACAAGAGAAGCAACATTATTATTTTTTACTTTACGCAAAAGAACGATGAAGCAAAGAGCAAAGTTGGGAAAGGAGAAATATAAAAGGTGACGGTCCATTTCACAAAATAGCATGGAGGTTTCTACGTCCTGGAAATGCAACTCAGTATATTACAGTATAGAATATGTACTAAAATAAATTTGCACAGTTAATATAATTGATAAAATTATTTGTCAATTAAAAGATACTATAAAATCTAAATTAAAGATTGATAATAAATCTAAAATATTCTTACTAATAAATATTTGGGCATGTTGTCCCTTTAGGGACTATGCAAAAGCCAAAGTTATACAACCATTAAAACATTTTTGCCTTTATCACTTATGTTTAATTTGTCCGACACTGTATGTAACAACCCGCATATTTTACAATTATCTATTTAAATGTTTTATTTAAATATGGTATCGTTAGTCGGATTTTAGTCCGAAAAGTTACTTCTTGCAAACAGTCGAATTGGTACTCGGGACCCCTTCCATTGAGTTCAAAATGCCGTTTGCAACCTTTTTGAGTATAAACATTGATATGTTTGGAGCTAGCTAAAAATTTGACCTTTTTCACTTTGGGTTTGGGTTTGGGTTCAGCTCACTAGCCAACTTAATACCCAAAACTGAACCACCTCTCTTCATTCATCCCCTCTTCCTTATCTTTTCAGTTCTAAAGAGAATAATGGGGGAAGAGAAAGAGAATTAAAAATCCTAAGCCCTAGTTTCCATTTGCAAATCAAGTTCTAGCTCCAAATTTAAAGAGAAGCATTGGTAAGCAACATCTCCTTCTTCTCCAACTCATTCTCTCTTTGATTTCAGAAAATTCCTAAACCTAATTTGGGAAGTGTTTCTCTTTTAAGCTTAGATTCAAGCTTCTTGTGTTGAGATTGAAGTGTGGTTGATCTTCCCTTGTCTTCAAGCTTCTCATTCATTCTTTTTGGGTTCAAAGGTGAGATTTTTAACGCACATCTATGTCTATAACTATCTTTGATTGTTAGGTATGAATTCCTAACACTTATTCATGTGCAATTGCTAATGATTTGGATTGAATCGGTGAATATTTCAATTTTTGGTGTTTTGAAGCCAAATCTTTAAAAATCATAACATTGATGTTTAATCATGCTTTTAGTGGTGCACCGAAGAGCCTATAGGGTCGGGTCGTCGATTGGCATAAACCCTTAGTGCCATTGCTCGTCCGGTTGTAATTTGGAAGAGTTTGCTCTTCACTTAGATAGGCTTGGAAGTGCTGGAAATAGGTTCCGGTCGACCGGAACTCCGGTCCAGTCGACCGACTTGCTACCAGAACAGTTCTCTGGCTCTGGTCCAGTCGACTGGCATTCTGAGTCCGGTCGACTGACCAGCATCCCGCGGATTTTTCCGGGTCTGAGTTCGGTCGACCGAACTCAGTGAGTCAGTTGACCGACCTGCTCCTATTTTGCCTATTATGTCTATTTTTGCCTGTTTTGCTTGATTTCCAAATTTTATCGATTCGTGTTGATTCCCATTTGTTGTTATCATCTATTATTGACATTGATGACTTCTTTTTCGGGATTTTTGAGAACATCTATTTTGATGGATTTGGTATCAATTTCTTTGGATTTGATTCACGTCTTCGTATGTGAATTTTTATCATTGATTGTTTCTACAATCGTTTTTGTGATTTGTCACTTTAAAAATATAAAGGTTTTTATACTAGTAGTAAATATTCAAACTCTTTTACTAAAATGAATTCAACTCTATTTTTAATACAAAGTTCGTTTATAAAACCATTTTCTAATCTATTAGTATACACAAACCTTTACCTCATTCGTATGAGAAAATCTAATTAAACGGCTTAGCAAAACAAGTGGTAAACGCTTGCGTTTACTTCACCGGTTAAATTATGGACTTGTTCGATTGAAAATCTCTTGTGACAATTTTCAAGTGAAAATCTACAATCTGTTCGTAAATATTTAAGTTAAGTTAGTGGTTATGGGACATGAAGCTAAACTCATATATTTACTAGCTTAGTGTAATTGACACTTCTTGATGATCGATGATGATCATTTTTGTGAAATTAGACTAGCGATGTGCGATGTCTCTTTGTCCGTGTGTGGGACTGTACCTCGTCTTGTGGATCTTCGGCTCAAATTTGTGGGGTAGCGACCCATGGTCTTCGGACCGTTTTAGTAGAGTTTCGGCTCAAAGGTCTTCGGACCGTTTTAGTGGAGCTTCGGCTCAAAATTAATGGTTAGCAACCATGGAATAGCGTTCCGTTTTGTGATACACGTGTTGAGAGTTTTCATGCTCTCGTTTTGTGATAGGCCTCTCGCCTCCTTCTTTTTATTGTGATTTATGGATTTCTTGTTGATGATTTCTAGAACTTGTGTTTCACCAATTTTCGTGATTTACATTGATAAGCTCTATCAATATTTGTGTATTGGTGAATTTGTGCGTCGTTAACTTTTGTGATTGGCATTGATATTATAGTAAATATTTTTGTGTTTGGTGAATGAACTAAAGAATATGACGTTCTTTTCTGTGTTTTGAGATTATTGAGGTATTGTATGATTTTGGTGTTTTACATGCATACTAGTTATAGTAAGGCATTAATGTTATCATACGTCTTTTGTCATATCTCATATTCTATCTCATTTTAATCTGATATTTATAGTAGACTGATCCGTTTATTATTTTCTTATTAAATAATACCCTGGTCAGACCGAGACGCTACAGGTGCTTCTGCTTGACTCCTTATCCGGGATCATCCTCTGACTTTTGGCTAACTACATTAGATTTGTAGTTTTGTTGTTATACATTAGAGATAGAGACTCCTTAATGTATATATTCTTTTGTGTAGCACCTACACCTATCCTTTTGTGATATTATGGATCTTGTTTGACCACTACTCTGATGTACACTTTTATGTGTAATATTCATATCTGTTTCCGTCTTTGAGATATGAACTTCTGTGACTGATTTGTGTTATAATAATTTTTTATTTGTTTCCGAAGATATTATAGCCACCATGTAGTAGCTTTGAGTTTGTGTCGATGTGTCGGATTTCCTCTTGAGATGAAAAGCATGTTATATTATCTGACATATCGAGGCTCGCACAAAGCAATTACATGGAGGGTCACTCCTCAACGGCCTTATTCTCCGTGCTAGCTGCCGGCATTAACCCGTAGTGTCCTTGGCTAGTGTGGGTATAGAGGTGGGGCGTCACAGCTTGGTATCAGAGCCAAACTTCGGAACAATATAGAATAATCTAACAAGGATCATTGTCCTGAGTCTTTCTTAGGAGTCGTGCCTTAGGATTTTATTCGAGTCAATTGGACCCGTTTTATCCTATTTTCTTTTATGATTCCTTGTTTTATCAATCAAGTTTGCTTGATATTTGTTTTGAGAATAACCTTTTCTTTTTCTTTCTTTCTTTCTTAAAGAAGGGAAATGGTTAGACTAGGCCGCCCCAGCGCCGGTCAATCTAGTGCTACTCCCCAGGATGGAGTTTTTATGTCTGCCCAGCAGCTTCTTGATCTTGTAAAGAATGCTCAAGCAGTCGGTTCTGTTCCGGAGCCTACTCACCCTAAGTCTGGATTTGCACGCTTGTGCAACGATTATACCAACTTGGGTGGAAAGCCATTCAAAGGTTCTGAAACCATTATTGAAGTCCAGGCTTGGCTAAGAACATGTGATCGCATCTTTTCTTGCATGAATCTTATTGATCTTCACCGAGTTCAGGTGGCCTCTAGTATGCTCCAAGAAAGAGCATTAGACTGGTACGAGCTTCCGATTTGTGAAATTAATGAAACGGATCTTACTTGGAAGCAATTTCGGGAACGATTCGAGTTAAAGTTTGTGCCAGAAGCTAAGAAGGTGACTTTGGCCCGTCATTTCATAGACCTTGTTCAAGGTGAATCCTCCGTGGCAGATTACGTTGCTTCTTTCGAGTCACTTTCTAAATATGGGGTTGAGTACATCAACACCCCATTGAAGAAGAACCAAAGATTTGTCTATGGCTTGAACAAAAATCTCAAGAAGCCATTACTTCTAAAATTAGAAGTCTCTTTTGATCAACTCATTGACATCGCTCTTCGACTTGAAGAGGCAGATAGAGTAAGTGATGTTGAGGTTGGGAGTGCTAAACCGAACTTCACCAACAAGAAAAGGCCTAATAAGTTCAAAGGTCCTTATCCCAACAGTAAGAAAGGGAAACAAGCATCTCCGGCAATTAAGACTTCTACCTCTAGTGGTGGGCAATGCTACAACTGTGATTCTAAGGACCATTATGTGAATAAGTGTTCAAAGCCCCGTGCTTGTCGCTATTGCAAAAGCCCGGACCATTATATATCTGTGTGTCCAAAACTTCAAAATAAGAAGGAGGGAAAGCTTAATGTGGCGCAAGCCTCTGGTAATACTTCTCGTGGTCAAGGTATTTCTCATTCTATCCTTGATGGCATTATTGTGTTTCGTGATCATCCTATTCGAGTTCTTTTTGATACGGGTGCATCCCACTCTTTTATTTCAAAAGAACTTGTTGATACTTTTTCTTTGTATGTTATGTGTTTGATGACTTCTTTGAAAATTGTGAATCTGGTTGGTGGATCCGCAACACTCAGTCTACTTTGTAAAGATGTCAAGATTGTTTTATGTGATTTTTCTTTCCTAGCCGATTTGCATGTCATGCGTTACTTAGGCTTTGGGATGATTTTGGGAATGGATTGGCTTAACCGTTATGAAGCTGATATCCTATGTCCTGAGCGGACTATTTATCTTTGACATCCTCAATCTGTTAAGCAGGTTTCTATTGTTCTTAAAGATTCGGATTCTACTTTGGCAGCATCCTTATATTCTCTAAACCCTCATGATGACGATAATGATGATGAGGAAAATGTCATTTCTCTTATTCACGTTGTTCATGAATTTTGCGACATATTCGAGCCCGTTCTAGGATTGCCACCTAAGCGAGAAATTGAGTTCATAATTAATCTTGTCCCTAGATCTCAACCTATAACTCGTCCTCCTTATCGCATGTCCAATAAGGAAAATAAGGAGATGCACAAACAATTATCCGAATTGGAGACGAAGAAATTTATTCGCCCTAGTTCCTCGCCTTGGGGAGCTTTGGCTATTTTTGTGAAGAAATCTGATGGTACACTTAGGTTCTACGTTGACTACCGCAAGCTTAATGATCTCACTATCAAGAATAAATATCCATTGCCTCGGATTGATGATCTATTTGATCAACTTAGTGGTGCTAGAGTCTTTTCACAATTGGACTTAGCAACTGGTTTTCATCAGCTTCGTATTGTAGAGGATAGTATCCCTTTGACATCGTTCCGTACTCGTTATGGATCGTATGAATGGCTTGTTATGCCATTTGGTTTGACGAATGCTTTAGCTTATTTTGTTGACCTTATGAATCGAGTTTTCAAAGATTTCCTCGATCGATTTGTTCTCATCTTTATTGATGATATTCTTGTGTATTCAAAAACCGAGGAAGAACATGAAGAGCATCTTCGGATTGTGTTGGAAACTCTTAGGAGTAATCAATTAAAAGCAAAATTTTCTAAATGCCACTTTTGGCAATCTCGTGTGAAGTTTCTTGGTCACATCATTTCCGAATCCGGAATTTCCGTGGATCCTTCAAAGATTGAAGCAATTCAAAATTGGAAGAGACCGGAGAGTGTGACGGAAATCCGTAGCTTTCTCGGATTGGCGGGCTATTACCGTCGTTTCATAAAAGACTTTTCTAAAATTCCCGTGCCTCTTACTAGTTTGACAAAGAAAGGAGTTAAATAAATATGGTCCGACAAATGTGAAGCTTCTTTTCAGAAATTAAAGGAACTCCTTTCCGATGCTCCTATTCTTGTGATTCCCGAAGGAAACCAAGATTTTGTTGTGTATACCGATGCAAGTCGCGTTGGTTTGGGTGCCGTTCTTATGCAAAGAGAACGTTTTATTGCTTATGCTTCTAGGCAATTGAAGCCAGCCGAGACTAGATATGCCACTCATGATTTAGAGCTCGCGGCTATTGTTTTTGCTCTTCGAATTTGGCGTCATTATCTTTTGGGAGAAAAATTTATCCTTTACACCGATCATAAATCTTTAAAGTATTTATTTTCTCAAAGGGAACTTAATTTGCGTCAACAACGTTGGCTCGAGTTCCTTGCATCATATAATCTTGATATTCTTTATACTCCTGGGAAGGGAAATCGTGTTGCCAACGCCCTTAGCCGAAAGCAACAAGCGGTTGTTTCTATGATGATATCCGAATGGAACGATCTCGAGACTTTGTCTACTTGTGAGATTCGAGATCGTGTATCCGATTTATGTTCATCTCTTGTTTTATGTAGCCTTGAGGCTCATCCATCTCTTTTGGACCGCATTCTTGAAGCACAAAAGCTAGATCCCGAATTGGCTCTTCTTGGCCAAAATTTTAGGGATAAAATTGATATTAAGGTTATGAAAGACTTTGGTATTGATTCTTGTGGCGGTATTCGAAAATTTGGTAGACTTGTCGTGCCAAATATTAGTGATCTTCGCAAAGACATATTAGAAGATTCCCATCGTTCTAAATTCACCATTTATCCCGGTAGTAGTAAAATATACGCGGATATGAAGCAACTTTATTATTGGGAGGGAATGAAATTTGATATCGCTAAATTCGTTAAGTGCTGCATGACTTGCCAACTCATTAAGGCTGAGCATCAAAGGCCCGGTGGGTTATTGCAACCTTTAGACATCCCAATGTGGAAGTGGGATCATATTTCCATGGAATTTATTGACGGCCTTCCCTGTTCTTGTTCGGGTCATGATAGCTTATGGGTGATTGTTGATAGACTTACTAAATCCGCCCATTTTATTCCCGTTCGGTCTAATCGGACCGTTCCTCTTTTGGCCAAACTCTTTATTAAAGAAATTGTTAAATTTCATGGAGTCCCTACTTCTATTGTTAGTGATCGTGATCCATTGTTTAATAGTGGATTTTGAAAGAGTCTTCAAAAAGCTTTGGGGACGAAGCTTAATTTTAGCACCGCTTATCATTCGCAGTCCGGTGGACAAACCGAGCGTGTGAATCAAACTCTTGAAGATCTTCTTCCTGCTTGTGTTCTTGATTTTGGTGGAAGATGGGAAGATCATATTTCTCTTGTTGAATTTTCCTATAACAATAGCTTCCAATCTGGTATTGGTATGGCACCTTTCGAGGCACTTTACGGAAGGCCATGTCGATCTCCTTCGTGTTGGCTTGAAGCCGGTGAGAAACTGGTTTTAGGTCCAGATTTTATTCGTGATGCCACAGAAAAGATTGATCTTATTCGTCATAGGATGAAAGAAGCTCAAAGTAGACAAAAATCCTATGCCGATAATCGAAGATGGAAATTAGAATTTTCTATGGGAGATTTTGTGTTTATCCGTGTTTCACCTATGAAGGGTGTTATGCGTTTCAGTCGATTGGGAAAATTAGCACCTTGATATATTGGCCCATTTCCCATCACCGAATGCATTGGTTCCATGGCTTATCGCCTTTTATTACCGGCTCAGTTTTCTGCTATTCATGACGTGTTTCACGTTTCTTAACTTCGGAAATGCCTTCGAGATTCCGATTCTATTCTTGAGCCCGGTGTTATTGAAGAGATTGAAGTTTCGCCTAATTTGACTTATGAGCAACATCCTATCCGAATCATTGCTTCGGAGGTTAAACGCCTTCGAAATAAAGACGTTCCTCTTGTGAAAGTTCAATGCTCCTCAAATCCTAAGGATTGCTCTTGGGAATCTAGAGAATTCATCGAGCGAACACATCCGGACTTACTCTCTTGAGCTCTTTGAGGTGAACTTCTTATTTCAAATTTCTTCTTTTGTGTTGATATGCTTTTATGGTTGTTACTTTTTGTTCAATTATTTCTTATGATTGCGAGGACGCAATTTCTTTAAGGAGGGGAGTCTGTAACAACCCGCATATTTTACAATTATCTATTTAAATGTTTACTTTAAATATGGTATCGTTAGTCGGATTTTAGTCCGAAAAGTTACATCTTGCAAACAGTCGAATTGGTACTCGGGACCCCTTCCATTGAGTTCAAAATGCCGTTTGCAACCTTTTTGAGTATAAACATTGATATGTTTGGAGCTAGCTAAAAATTTGACCTTTTTCACTTTGGGTTTGGGTTTGGGTTCAGCTCACTAGCCAACTTAATACCCAAAACTGAACCACCTCTCTTCATTCATCCCCTCTTCCTTATCTTTTCAGTTCTAAAGAGAATAATGGGGGAAGAGAAAGAGAATTAAAAATCCTAAGCCCTAGTTTCCATTTGCAAATCAAGTTCTAGCTCCAAATTTAAAGAGAAGCATTGGTAAGCAACATCTCCTTCTTCTCCAACTCATTCTCTCTTTGATTTCAGAAAATTCCTAAACCTAATTTGGGAAGTGTTTCTCTTTTAAGCTTAGATTCAAGCTTCTTGTGTTGAGATTGAAGTGTGGTTGATCTTCCCTTGTCTTCAAGCTTCTCATTCATTGTTTTTGGGTTCAAAGGTGAGATTTTTAACTCACATCTATGTCTATAACTATCTTTGATTGTTAGGTATGAATTCCTAACACTTATTCATGTGCAATTGCTAATGATTTGGATTGAATTGGTGAATATTTCAATTTTTGGTGTTTTGAAGCCAAATCTTTAAAAATCATAACTTTAATGTTTAATCATGCTTTTAGTGGTGCACCGAAGAGCCTATAGGGTCGGGTCGTCGATTGGCATAAACCCTTAGCGCCATTGCTCGTCTGGTTGCAATTTGGAAGAGTTTGCTCTTCACTTAGATAGGCTTGGAAGTGCTGGAAACATGTTCCGGTCGATCGGAACTCCGGTCCAGTCGACCAACCTGCTACCAGAACACTTCTCTGGCTCTGGTCCAGTCGACTGACATACTAAGTCCGGTCGAGTGACCAGCATCCCGCGGAGTTTTCCGGGTCTGAGTTCGGTCGACCGAACTCAGTGAGTCAGTCGACCGACCTGCTCTTATTTTGCCTATTATGTCTATTTTTGCCCGTTTTGCTTAATTTCTAAATTTTTTCGATTCGTGTTGATTCCCATTTGTTGTTATCATCTATTATTGACGTTGATGACTTCTTTTTCGGGATTTTTGAGAACATCTATTTTGATGGATTTGGTATCGATTTCTTTGGATTTGATTCACGTCTTCGTATGTGAATTTTTATCATTGATTGTTTCTACAATCGTTTTTGTGATTTGTCACATTAAAAATATAAAGGTTTTTATACTAGTAGTAAATATTCAAACTCTTTTACTAAAATGATTTCAACTCTATTTTTAATACAAAGTTTGTTTATAAAACCATTTTCTAATCTATTAGTATATACAAACCTTTACCTCATTCGTATGAGAAAATCTATTAAATGGCTTAACAAAACAAGTGGTATGAAACGCTTTCGTTTACTTCGCCTGTTAATTTATGGACTTGTTCGATTGAAAATCTCTTGTGACAATTTTCGAGTGAAAATCTACAATCTGTTCGTAAATATTTAAGTTAAGCTAGTGGATATGGGACATGAAGCTAAACTCATATATTTACCAGCTTAGTGTAATTGACACTTCTTGATGATCGATGATGATCATTTTTGTGAAATTAGACTAGCGATGTGCGATGTCTCTTTGTCCGCGTGGGGGACTGTACCTCGTCTTGTGGAGCTTCGGCTCAAATTTGTGGGGTAGCGACCCATGGTCTTCGGACAGTTTTAGTGGAGTTTCGGCTCAAAGGTCTTCGGACCGTTTTAGTGGAGCTTCGCTCAAAATTAATGGTTAGCAACCATGGAATAACGTTCCATTTTGTGATACACGTGTTGAGAGTTTTCATGCTCTCGTTTTGTGATAGGCCTCCCCCCCTTCTTTTTATTGTGATTTCTGGATTTCTTGTTGATGATTTCTAGAACTTGTGTTTCACCAATTTTCGTGATTTACATTGATAAGCTCTATCAATATTTGTGTATTGGTGAATTTGTGCGTCGTTAACTTTTGTGATTGGCATTGATATTATAGTAAATATTTTTGTGTTTGGTGAATGAACTAAAGAATATGACGTTCTTTTCTGTGTTTTGAGATTATTGAGGTATTGTATGATTTTGGTGTTTTACATGCATACTAGTTATAGTAAGGCATTAATGTTATCATACGCCTTTTGTCATATCTCATATTCTATCTCATTTTAATCTGATATTTATAGTAGACTGATCCGTTTATTATTTTCTTATTAAATAATACTCGGGTCAGACCGAGATGCTACAGGTGCTTCTGCTTGACTCCTTATCCGGGATCATCCTCTGACTTTTGGCTAACTATATTAGATTTGTAGTTTTGTTGTTATACATTAGAGATAGAGACTCCTTAATGTATATTCTTTTGTGTAGCACCTATACCTATTCTTTTGTGATATTGTGGATCTTGTTTGACCACTACTCTGATGTATACTTTTATGTGTAATATTCATATCTGTTTCCGCCTTTGAGATATGAACTTCTGTGACTGATTTGTGTTATAATTATTTCTATATTTGTTTCTGAAGATATTATAGCCACCATGTAGTAGCTTTGAGTTTGTGTCGATGTGTCGGATTTCCTCTTGAGATGAAAAGCATGTTATATTATCTGACATATCAAGGCTCGCACAAAGCAATTACACGGAGGGTCGCTCCTCAATGGCCTTATTTTCCGTGCTAGCTGCCGGCATTACCCCGTAGTGTCCTTGGCTAGCGTGGGTATAGAGGTGGGGCGTCACACTTTACATTTTCTTCTAGGTGTTTTGAAATTTGAAGCAATACAGCAGTATAAATGTTTGATCACATATGAAAGCTGTATGCTGAATAGTCGCGTTCATATTATATGAAAGATCGATGAAAACACTACTAGGAAAGATGCAAAATAACGACGAAGATTTTCGACATCATTGCGACGCAAAAAGGCGGGGTGTCGAAATGGCGTCGGAAAGTCGTAAAAAATAAAAATGGCATCGGATAATACCACTATCATTTATTCACCCGACAAAGATAACAATGGGGTCAGAAAGGCGTCGGAAAATACCAACGCCATTTCGACGCCTTTTTTATTTTTGACGTGTAAATAAATGGCATCGAAAAGGTGTCGGTATTTTCCGACGTCATGTCAATGCCTTTTTTGTTTACCCTCTCTTCCTTTACATTTCTGTACAAATTTACATATATTATATAATTTTACTAAATAACATCGCATAGTTTTCGAATTAAATATATTTCAATTATTTCAAAATTATATATTTTGTATTTTAATAATATGTGTTATTATAATTTAAATATTACTATTTAGTTCATACTATATATATTCAAATTTATGAAATCAGACCATACGCATTTGTTAGCATTATATGAGAAATTTAAATATACAATTTCATGCAATTATGTGTCGATTTGACCATCCATCCTGTCATATGTAAATTCTCGTAGGTGTAAGTTGATTACTGAAAATAACGTATCAAATTATGGAATCGCAGATCTATTGGAAACGACCCAGTTTTAACGGAAATTCCTACTTACATTCGATATTTATGGAATCTAACCATACACATTCGCTCATACCGTACAAGAAGTTTAAACATACATCTTCATGTAATTATAAATCATTTTGACCATCCATCTTATCAGACGTAAATATTCATGGATGTTAGTCAATTACTTAAAAAAACTGATTAACTTACGGAATAGTAGATTAAACCGACTCGCGATAGCATGAAATTTTATACTTGAGCATTAAAGACAACAATGTCGTTTCCCAATTGTCGTATTTCAATTTTTTTTAATGTAGATGGGCTTGTTGGTTCAAAGTAGTCGTTTTTTCAATACAAGTTATCTAAATTCTATTAGAAACGATTATTTTTAGCAGAAATTTTTATGACATATTTAACGGTATGAAAGTGTTTAATTTTATTTCAATAAGTTTTGATGCTTTAAGATTTGCAAAATATTATCAAATATAGAAGGCGTCGGAACAGCGTGACGCCTTTGTGATCGTAACAATCCTCCAGATCAAAATAGATCCCCACAATCAAAATCCCTAAATTTCTAACCTCCACTACCATAGTCGCCATGGCCTCCGCCCTGCCAAATCTCAAGACACCTACCTTCTGATCCCAACCTCCTTAGTGCCAGTCTCTGCCTCGATAATCGCGCAACTGACGTAGCTGCAACTCCAGCAAGGTATATAACTTTCTAATTTTTTAATGTTATTTTAATCTCGTTTTCATATTATATGATCAGCCATAGTATATGTCACGTACGGTAATTTTCGACTTTCGAAAATTCGACATCGATACTCCCTTTATCGACTGCCGAGAAATCGAATGCCGGAAACTCCAATAGTGAGGGTTTTTAAGAAAAAGAAATAGAAGAAAAGATAGAAGAAAAAGAGATGAAGAAAAGAAGAAGAAAGAAGGAGAACAACAGAACAACATCAAAACAGAAAACAATATCAGAATCTCACATATCGCAGCGGAACAATATATAATAGATAAATGAATAATCTTTAAACAAAGAACTATATTGTTTTATACATACATCAATCATCAGAGTCAATATACAACAATGAACAGTTATATAAACTTGTCCTCATACAGAATACACAGCGAAATAAATACTATCAGATACAAATACTACGTCTCGTCATCTAGCTTATCTCCAAAGCTCCAGAATATCCTGATAACATAACTCTAGGCTGCCCGTGTGGAAATTTGTGGGCACCCAGAGTTTAGAAGGGAACAATAAACTCCGAGTCAGTCATGGTGACTGGTGTGAGATCGTAAAACAGTTATTTTTCACAAAGAAAATAAAACCAATTCCCAATGCTTTTGGAAAATGAAACTACCATAAGACCTCCCGCCACACACACAATGCAAACGCAGAATTGGAGGAGATTTCTTCTTATGATAGTCAAAAATGCTTACTACGCAAAATCAAATTCTTTTTGATATTATTATTAGTGCATAGTGTAGAAAACATTTCGAAAGTAGAATATTAATCTTAGCCAGCATAGGTACCATTATAGTATGCTTGCTATAGCTACCATATTAAATGGCAGGTTCTACAACTAAAACCGTACAAGTCACGTATTGTTTTGTTTGGATTTCCAACAAATGGTCAGGCTAAGGAACTTCCTATCCACGATGGGTACGTCCCTGGAATAGACGACCCGAGAAATAACCTAACATTACAGTTAGATCTCTGCCAACACAAGGCCGGGTTACCTCTGCAAAAATAGGTAATTACTAACACGCGTATGCCATCCCCCGATCGTAACCGATCTTCCCGAGGATCCCCGATTTCCAACAAACCACATAGTAAAAATGCAGCAACCACATAGGTTAAGTATCTGGGCTCCATACCATGATACCACCTCTATCCAGAAGGAATGACATACACTAAGGGGCGCTACTCCCTAGAACCTTGCCGCATCCTTCCTGTTTTGACCATTTCCGGGGTGTGAGGCTCGACGAAGTCTCGTCCACAAAGCTACGCTTTCTACAAAGCCATGCTTCGGGTCAAACAAAATGATCAACCTATGATCACAAAGATATAAGATCAAACAAATGATCATATCACAAATGATCAAACACTGATCATTTCACAGCAACACTTAGTATGCCACGTTACCAAATTGGGATATATCGCTGATAAATTTCAACTACATAACCTCTGAGCTCGTACGTCTCAGAGAAGGGTGTTAAGCTAAGAGAATAAATTCTTCGCCACCAACAGAAATGTATTTGAAAGAAATCTGCTTTATATCTCAATTTGTAACGTCAGACATACAATCCATACAAGTCTGTTCCGGGATCGAACAGAACCGAAGGCACTTCTCACGAAGCCCTGGCATATCCGGATAAATTTCTAATCACGTCCGGACTTCCCGTCACTAAGGGTGATAAAACCTCTAAATCTGAGATCAGCCGATGTAGAGTAACTCGACGGTAATCCTTCCGTTTTCAAAAATATCCGGTCTTCAACACCGGTCTTCAAATGCAATTCATAACGACGTATCACATATTCGGAATGGGTTATACAACCCCATGGTCCTTTCCCGGCTAACCCGAATAGTGAGCGCTTATTCAAAAATAAGTGTGGCATTCAAATTCATCCAATTCACAACAAATACCATTCAATGTAATTATTGATAGTCGGTTATTTAACTATCAATAAAGATGCGCAACATCATCAGATTCCAAATAATTTTCCAAATTATTCATTTCCAAAATATCTTTACTATATATATAATTTCCACACTTCGAAAATAAATCAACGTTTATTTTTCTAAACAGTTTCCCTTTCCTTTTATAAATTCCATAGTGAATTTATATTTTCAAAATATCTACTGATATACGATTCTCAAATCGATTTCAAATATTCAATTTCATTTTATCTTTAAGAAGATAAAATCTCAAAACGTTTCATTTCATATTGGGAAAGCAATTCCATACTTATTTAAAAATAAGTGTTTCCCAAATCATTTATTTTCAACACTTGGAAAATATTCGTTATACTTAAATCAAAATTAAGTATACATTTCATTCTTTAAGGAAATCATTTACTATAACAACATCTATTTGAGTCAAAACGAATGTTACGTAAAACATCGTTACGACGACTCAAAATTTTTAGTATAGGGATTCAAAATTTTGATAGATATATATAAATCCCAATACTACATCAAAACATTTCCTTTCGGAAATCATTTACTATAACAACAGTGTTATAGTCCATCATTTCCTTATTCCTCGAAAACGTCTATTTCAACAATAAATGTTGAAATCTATGGTTTCGATATTTAATCATTTTTAAAACATCGTTAAAACAATTAACTCCATTTTAAAATATTCATTTTCCCAAACATATCCATTTTGTTCAATAATATATTCACTGTCCAAAATTGTGAATATAATTCACTTAACCAAATTTCAATCATCTCTACACATTTTATTTCAATAATAATTCGCTATCTAGAATCGCGAATATATCTCCTTTAATAACCCTCTATATTTAATTTATCAAATTCAATTGATTTCGAATTTATAAAACAACGTTTATAAATTCTATTCCTACTTTATAACAACTTCGATTTGTAAATCTCCTTTATTAACAAATTTGATCAATATTTCATTTGAAGGCAAAAATCCAATTTATAAGTTAATTTCTTATAAATCTTCTATTCTACAATTTCATTCATTTTAACTTCCCGATTTATACATCTATAAATCTCATTCTTTTTAACTTCACCATTTATACATCTATAAATTTCATTCTTTTTCCAAATCCGTTTCAATTTGCCAATTAAATTTCTAATTGGACTTCCCATTTATTTCTCTTTAAATAAACTCCTTTTAAAGAAAATAAATTTCTTTATCTCTTTCAATCTATTTAAAAATCCAAATTTAAATTAAATTCTTCAATTTATAATCACTGTTTTATGAAATCCATTTATTTAGCATTTTCACTTTATTCTGGAATCTATTCAATAAGATTATAAAAATCAGCTTTTATACTTTTAAATTCTTTTCTTCGAATTTATTCAATTTCTAAAAATTTATTTACTTAAAAATTTCTATTTTGATTTCAAAAATTCAATTTCATTTATTTTTGGAATCCAATGATATCAAACATCCATTTAGCTAAATTTTAGCTTCAAACAATTTCCAGATATCAATATGATTAATAACATCAATATAATCATTCACAGATTCATATCATAGTATAAATAAATTCAATCAATGTGAGGTGTCCAGTTGGATCCCTCCAACCTGTTTCCCTGCATCCAAAGACGTTAGCACAATACCAATTCCATATCGAGGTGGAATATCGCGGTATATAGGTTTTATAAAAATCCGCTTACTAACGGCGCAATAGGGTCTCATCCGCTATACGAGGCGGGAAATCATCAATCCAATATATACATATGCCAATATGTATATATTGCTATATATATAGATATATCCTACTATATTTAATATCACATCCAAATAGCAATCATATCAGTCAAATCAATAACTGTAAAATCAAATTTCCTTCGAGTGAGAAAGATCTCACCTTTGCTTTTATTTTGCCATCCATTTTCCAATTTGACCATTTCTCCCAAATTTGACCTTGTATAAACAATTTATACAATTTTATTAATATTCGAAATAGTTGAACCAATAAATTTCCATTTTAACAAATTTAACCAACTATTGATTTTATTTCAACTAATACTTTTAACTTTAAACCAATTCCTTTTTAATAAATTGATTTACCCCAAATTTACTTTAATAAATTATTTCCAAAATAAACTAGTAAATTTTAACTCTATTTATATAAGATATTTTCTATTTTCCAGTAGTTCACTTTATTGTAATCACTTTTTTTTTCTTCTGATTAGAAAGAGTTTTCTTTATCTGCAATATTTTGTTTTCTATACGTATATCTTTTAAATAAAATAGAAAATAACAGTTATACCTTATTTCCCATCGAAATTCTTCGCGAGCTCGCACACTAACCCACGATATTCCCCAAAAAAAATGCTTCGAACCAACCGAACATCTCTTTGACTTCCTACCACGGTCGCCTGCTCAGTCCTCAGCTTCGATTGCGAAGCAGCACTGATGATATCGCCTCCAGACTATTGTTTTCCTTCATGCCACTGCCTACGATCCCGAGCTTCCAAACCCCAATGTCAAGTTCGACATCAACGTTGATTTGCAACAATCACCGATACCAAGCGAATGACCACCTTCAGATGCTAATTGAAACTGAGCTGCCCTTTGAATCTCCTATTCTCCAAATTGAACGACGAACCATCCTTCCAGATTTAACATGCTGCTCGAACTCGAGCAATCGACTTTGCCGTCGCCTTCGAGATGCTCGCGCTCCTCATTGTCGACGTTGAAGTCGACTTCGATTGCCTTGCCTCAATGTCAGCTCGTACGCGAGAATCAATGGTCGCGACTTTGCTTCGATATTTTTCAAATCGACTTCGAATTTACTGCCGCGCGCCCCCACGCGACACTGCGCGTCTCCTCCTCTTCACCCACTCGAACTCCTACACCCAAGCTCGACGGCGAAACCAAGATGTTCGCGAAACTGCCGCCTTCAGTGGCGGCGACTCACGCGAAATCTCGACCATCTGAACCCTGCTCACGTCGCGACCTTCCCTTCCCTTCCGATTTGATGTCGCGGCCACTATTATCGAACAAGTCGAATTTGGTTCCCCATTCTTTTCTGTAGTCGACTTCGTGAATTGATTTTGAGGAAAAAGGGACGCTAATTCTATTTGGGGGGAAACATGAACACGCTTTGATTTCGTTCGATTATTTTGATTTTTGAAGCAGTCTGTTTTGCGATGTTTGTTTTTAAAAGAAGAGGGAAGGGACAAGAGATCGTGTCTTTGCAGAGGAATACGTGCTTACATGATTTTGTATCGTGATTTCCCAGCGAAATTTGCGGAAGGGAACGTGCTGGTGTAAATTAATATAAATTTAAATTTTAAATTTGAAATTTCATTTTATTTTAACGCGTTTGCATATAGTACGGTCACACGGCAACTCCGTTAAATACGAAATTTGAAATCTGATAATAATTCGATATTACGGACCCAATGGAACTGGTTTCGTCGAATTTCGAGACTGTCTCCCGGAACGCTATTTTCAAATATCGACTCGAACGATTAAATTTCAAAACTGAACAGAACAGTTCGAAATTTAACTCTGAAGCTTCTATCATCTTCAGTATTATCAATACGAATTTTACAAGCGTTTGAAATATTTTTCTTCAACTTAAAACTGAAGATTCGAATTTTTATTCAACTATCAATAGATTAAATTTTAAATTTAATCGCCAGTTTTCAAAGTTATATTCGGGGACACAAATTAAATTATCGATCAAATATCTAAAATAAATTAAATATTCTCAATTTAATTCGTTCAAAATTCTGGGTCGTTACAAACTTCCCTCCTTAAAAGAATTTCGTCCCGAAATTACAAGTCAGGAAAAAAGTCCTTAACTCGTCTACTATCTTTCAATATCCAAATAGTTTTATCAAATTTTCCAAAACAAATCTTTCTACTAAAGATTCGTTATTTATTCAACTAAATTTCTAAACATTTTCATAATTTTCAAACAATATTGTTTTACTTCAAAATTCAAATTTAAACTTAAATTCAAATTTTAACTTTCAAAAATTTGTCAAAATTTTTCTAACACTCTAAATTTTCGAAAAATTTCGCCAGCGTCTCCTTTGCGCGGCTAACACGGTACGACTACAAAACGTCCCTACGAACTCTCAGATTTCAAAAAGAAAAGAAAAATGCCAAGCGGCTGGAGAAGAAATCAACAAATCTCATATAGAAATTTAAAATACATACCTTTTTCGAGCAATTCAAATTATCTTTGAGATCAAAATTCCAATTCCTTTATACACCTGTATGTCCTACTAGCCATAATATCTAGTTACACATTCAAACCATTTTGCAAATTTGATTACAAAATTTTCAATATAAACTGCTTATACCCTTTTTAGCTTTACTATTGAAGTTACATATTCATTATCATTCAATCTTTACATTTCCCATTCATTTGTATTTAGTTTACCATTTCAACTAAATTTGGATTCAATTTACTTTCAATTCTGAAATATTGAATTTTATCAATTATCTGTCATTTACAACTGCACTATCTTAAATTAGTTCCAATTACTAATTCAAATTGATAGCAATTCAATTTATTTTAATTCTACTTCGATTAAATCTACTTACATTTAAACTGGATTTCCAATTTCCATACAAATTTTAATTCATCTTTCATTTACAAATATTCAATTCAATTCATTTGCTTACGAATTCGAAATGAATTTCAACTTTCAATTTCATTTTCATTTAATTGATTCACTTATACTTGCTTTGATTTAACTCCATCTTTTAAGTTAGATTTATTCTATCAAAATTCAAATTGTATAAGTTATCAACTCATTTATTCCCATAAATATTCTAAATAGGATTCCAGAGTCTTTTCAACCTTTTCAAAACCATTTTTGAAAACAATTCAAATTTATCTTTTGAATTTTCAAAACAAAACCCAAATTTTTCAAACACTTCCATTTAAAACAATTTAGCAGCAATTCCTCTTTTGGAAACCCGAAAATGAACACCGATGATGTCGCGATCATCATCGGAATTATTTTCCAGCGACCGAAAAGAGTTTAGAGCTTTCATCTCTCAAAATACTTTTCAAAACCTTTGAAATTCATTTTCAAATCAAAAATGATTTAAACTTCCAAATCTCCAAAATTTTCAAATTCTTTTCAAAACATTTCCAAAAACTTCTCTGGAATCCCGTTTTAAATTACAATTCACATTTATAATTTACATTCTTTAAATTCATTTGTATATGAATTTATTTCTTAACTTTGGAGTTATGATTTCTATTTCTTATTCAATTTCAGTGATAATAGTTTAATATTATCACTTCTAACAACCATGCAACCATATACTGTAATAATTTACAGAAAATCATTTCTTTTCTATACAAAAATAGTTTTGGGTAAAATTATCTCATTTACCTATTCAAAACAATACTGTGCCGAATTGTTCTATTCAAGTGTTTAGAAACCCCTTCGATACAGTTTTGCAAGACTGTGCCGACGAAGGTTCATATACCACTCAATAAACCAATCATCACAATACAAAACAATTTTATATTCACTAACAAATACGCGCTCATATCTATTATTACACTCAAACTCATTCTAGAGTACTACTGACTCTATCTCTATTGAGTAACACCCAACAGAGCAGGGTTGTCGCTTAACCATATGCTCTGATACCACGCTGTCACGTACGGAAGTAAGCGGCCACCGGTAGGCTTTGCAACCATCCCGGTCCCACCATGGCTGACAATGGTACCCCAAACTTGCTTTTACGGCCAGCCTCTCGACTGTCACGGCCTCTGCCTAACCAACCCATCCCTCTCAGGGACATGTAGGGGTAAGAGTCTCCCGTTCGCCACCTGACTGCGAAGCGAGAATCCCCTATCATGCTGTAATATAGCAAGACTGGTGTGAGATCGTAAAACAGTTATTTTTCACAAAGAAAATAAAACCAATTCGCAATGCTTTTGGAAAATGAAACTACCATAAGACCTCCCGCCACACACACAATGCAAACGCAGAATTGGAGGAGATTTCTTCTTATGATAGTCAAAAATGCTTACTACGCAAAATCAAATTCTTTTTGATATTATTATTAGTGCATAGTGTAGAAAACATTTCGAAAGTAGAATATTAATCTTAGCCAGCATAGGTACCATTATAGTATGCTTGCTATAGCTACCATATTAAATGGCAGGTTCTACAACTAAAACCGTACAAGTCACGTATTGTTTTGTTTGGATTTCCAACAAATGGTCAAGCTAAGGAACTTCCTATCCACGATGGGTACGTCCCTGGAATAGACGACCCGAGAAATAACCTAACATTACGGTTAGATCTCTGCCAACACAAGGCCGGGTTACCTCTGCAAAAATAGGTAACTACTGACACGCGTATGCCATCCCCCGATCGTAACCGATCTTCCCAAGGATCCCCGATTTCCAACAAACCACATAGTAAAAATGCAGCAACCACATAGGTTAAGTATCTGGGCTCCATACCATGATACCACCTCTATCCAGAAGGAATGACATACACTAAGGGGCGCTACTCCCTAGAACCTTGCACCATCCTTCCTGTTTTGACCATTTCCGGGGTGTGAGGCTCGACGAAGTCTCATCCACAAAGCTACGCTTTCTACAAAGCCATGCTTCGAGTCAAACAAAATGATCAACCTATGATCACAAAGATATAAGATCAAACAAATGATCATATCACAAATGATCAAACACTGATCATTTCACAGCAACACTTAGTATGCCACGTTACCAAATTAGGATATATCGCTGATAAATTTCAACTACATAACCTCTGAGCTCGTACGTCTCAGAGAAGGGTGTTAAGCTAAGAGAATAAATTCCCCGCCACCAACAGATATGTATTTGAAAGAAATCAGCTTTATATCTCAATTTGTAACGTCAGACATACAATCCATACAAGTCTGTTCCGGGATCGAACAGAACCGAAGGCACTTCTCACGAAGCCCTTGCATATCCGGATAAATTTCTAATCACGTCCGGACTTCCCATCACTAAGGGTGATAAAACCTCTAAATCGGAGATCAGCCGATGTAGAGTAACTCGACGGTAATCCTTCCGTTTTCAAAAATATCCGGTCTTCAACACCGGTCTTCAAATGCAATTCATAACGACGTATCACATATTCGGAATGGGTTATACGACCCCATGGTCCTTTCCCGGCTAACCCGAATAGTGAGCGCTTATTCAAAAATAAGTGTGGCATTCAAATTCATCCAATTCACAACAAATACCATTCAAGGTATTTATTGATAGTCGGTTATTTAACTATCAATAAAGATGCGCAACATCATCAGATTCCAAATAATTTTCCAAATTATTCATTTCCAAAATATCTTTACTATATATATAATTTCCACACTTCGAAAATAAATCAATGTTTATTTTTCTAAACAGTTTCCCTTTCCTTTTATAAATTCCATAGTGAATTTATATTTTCAAAATATCTACTGATATACGATTCTCAAATCGATTTCAAATATTCAATTTCATTTTATCTTTAAGAAGATAAAATCTCAAAACGTTTCATTTCATATTGGGAAAGCAATTCCATACTTATTTAAAAATAAGTGTTTCCCAAATCATTTATTTTCAACACTTGGAAAATATTCGTTATACTTAAATCAAAATTAAGTATACATTTCATTCTTTAAGGAAATCATTTACTATAACAACATCTATTTGAGTCAAAACGAATGTTACGTAAAACATCGTTACAACGACTCAAAATTTTTAGTATAGGGATTCAAAATTTTGATAGATATATATAAATCCCAATACTACATCAAAACATTTCCTTTCGGACTATAACAACAGTGTTATAGTCCATCATTTCCTTATTCCTCGAAAACGTCTATTTCAACAATAAATGTTGAAATCTATGGTTTCGATATTTAATCATTTTTAAAACATCGTTAAAACAACTAACTCCATTTTAAAATATTCATTTTCCCAAACATATCCATTTTGTTCAATAATATATTCACTGTCCAAAATCATGAATATAATTCACTTAACCAAATTTCAATCATCTCTACACATTTTATTTCAATAATAATTCGCTATCTAGAATCGCGAATATATCTCCTTTAATAACCCTCTATATTTAATTTATCAAATTCAATTGATTTCGAATTTATAAAACAACGTTTATAAATTCTATTCCTACTTTATAACAACTTTGATTTGTAAATCTCCTTTATTAACAAATTTGATCAATATTTCATTTGAAGGCAAAAATCCAATTTATAAGTTAATTTCTTATAAATCTTCTATTCTACAATTTCATTCATTTTAACTTCCCGATTTATACATCTATAAATCTCATTCTTTTTAACTTCACCATTTATACATCTATAAATTTCATTCTTTTTCCAAATCCGTTTCAATTTGCCAATTAAATTTCTAATTGGACTTCCCACTTATTTCTCTTTAAATAAATTCCTTTTAAAGAAAATAAATTTCTTTATCTCTTTCAATCTATTTAAAAATCCAAATTTAAATTAAATTCTTCAATTTATAATCACTGTTTTATGAAATCCATTTATTTTGCATTTTCACTTTATTCTGGAATCTATTCAATAAGATTATAAAAATCAGCTTTTATACTTTTAAATTCTTTTCTTCGAATTTATTCAATTTCTAAAAATTTATTTACTTAAATTTTCTATTTTGATTTCAAAAATTCAATTTCATTTATTTTTGGAATCCAATGATATCAAACATCCATTTAGCTAAATTTTAGCTTCAAACAATTTCCAGATATCAATATGATTAATAACATCAATATAATCATTCACAGATTCATATCATAGTATAAATAAATTCAATCAATGTGAGGGGTCCAGTTGGATCCCTCCAACCTGTTTCCCTGCATCCAAAGACGTTAGCACAATACCAATTCCACTTCGAGGTGGAATATCGCGGTATATAGGTTTTATAAAAATCCGCTTACTAACGGCGCAATAGGGTCTCATCCGCTATACGAGGCGGGAAATCATCAATCCAATATATACATATGCCAATATGTATATATTGCTATATATATATATATAGATATATCCTACTATATCTAATATCACATCCAAATAGCAATCATATCAGTCAAATCAATAATTGTAAAATCAAATTTCCTTCGAGTGAGAAAGATCTCACCTTTGCTTTTATTTTGCCATCCATTTTCCAATTTGACCATTTCTCCCAATTTTGACCTTGTATAAACAATTTATACAATTTTATTAATATTCGAAATAGTTGAACCAATAAATTTCCATTTTAACAAATTTAACCAACTATTGATTTTATTTCAACTAATACTTTTAACTTTAAACCAATTCCTTTTTAATAAATTGATTTACCCCAAATTTACTTTAATAAATTATTTCCAAAATAAACTAGTAAATTTTAACTCTATTTATATAAGATATTTTCTATTTTCCAGTAGTTCACTTTATTGTAATCACTTTTTTTTTTCTTCTGATTAGAAAGAGTTTTCTTTATCTGCAATATTTTGTTTTCTATACGTATATCTTTTAAATAAAATAGAAAATAACAGTTATACCTTATTGCCCATCGAAATTCTTCGCGAGCTCGCACACTAACCCACGATATTCCCCAAAAAAATTGCTTCGAACCAACCGAACATCTCTTTGACTTCCTACCACGGTCGCCTGCTCAGTCCTCAGCTTCGATTGCGAAGCGGCACTGATGATATCGCCTCCATACTATTGTTTTCCTTCATGCCATTGCCTACGATCCCGAGCTTCCAAACCCCAATGTCAAGTTCGACATCAACGTTGATTTGCAACAATCACCGATACCAAGCGAATGACCACCTTCAGATGCTAATTGAAACTGAGCTGCCCTTTGAATCGCCTATTCTCCAAATTGAACGACGAACCATCCTTCCAGATTTAACATGCTGCTCGAACTCGAGCAATCGACTTTGCCGTCGCCTTCGAGATGCTCGCGCTCCTCATTGTCGACGTTGAAGTCGACTTCGATTGCCTTGCCTCAATGTCAGCTCGTACGCGAGAATCAATGGTCGCGACTTTGCTTCGATATTTTTCAAATCGACTTCGAATTTACTGCGGCGCGCCCCCCCCGCGACACTGCGCGTCTCCTCCTCTTCACCCACTCGAACTCCTACACCCAAGCTCGACGGTGAAACCAAGATGTTCGCGAAACTGCGGCCTCCAGTGGCGGCGGCTCACGCGAAATCTCGACCATCCGAACCCTGCTCACGTCGCGACCTTCCCTTCCCTTCCGATTTGATGTCGCGGCCACTATTATCGAACAAGTCGAATTTGGTTCCCCATTCTTTTCTGTAGTCGACTTCGTGAATTGATTTTGAGGAAAAAGGGACGCTAATTCTATTTGGGGGGAAACATGAACACGCTTTGATTTCGTTCGATTATTTTGATTTTTGAAGCAGTCTGTTTTGCGATGTTTGTTTTTAAAAGAAGAGGGAAGGGACAAGAGATCGTGTCTTTGCAGAGGAATACGTGCTTACATGATTTTGTATCGTGATTTCCCAGCGAAATTTGCGATAGGGAACGTGCTGGTGTAAATTAATATAAATTTAAATTTTAAATTTGAAATTTCATTTTATTTTAACGCGTTTGCATATCGTACGGTCACACGGCAACCCCGTTAAATACGAAATTTGAAATCCGATAATAATTCGATATTACGGACCCAATGGAACTGGTTTCGTCGAATTTCGAGACTGTCTCCCGTAACGCTATTTTCAAATATCGACTCGAACGATTAAATTTCAAAACTAAACAGAACAGTTCGAAATTTAACTCTGAAGCTTCTATCATCTTCAGTATTATCAATACGAATTTTACAAGCATTTGAAATATTTTTCTTCAACTTAAAACTGAAGATTCGAATTTTTATTCAACTATCAATAGATTAAATTTTATAATTTAATCGCCAGTTTTCAAAGTTATATTCGGGGACACAAATTAAATTATCGATCAAATATCTAAAATAAATTAAATATTCTCAATTTAATTCGTTCAAAATTCTAGGTCGTTACAGTATATGTTGATATTATTGTCCGTCTGCTTTACACCTTTTTAGGAAGTGATATATCATACACGAATGACATGTTTCGGTTTAGTTATTTATATCATATATGATTTAGTAGATTGGAATTCCTTAAAACAGTTGATAAGAGAATGACTGCAATTACTAAACTAAACATAAGTTGTAGCTATTAATTCATAAATGGTTACTTGAGGTTTGGGAGCAGTCGTTGATAATATGAATCTGATGTATACATATAATTTCTAAATTCTACTTGATTGTTCTTATAAATTATGTAAGTAATCCCAAGTAGTGATAAAAGTATTGCTTATAACAAGAAGAAAGTTGTATGTTAGTTTGCTATGTTTGAGTTAAAATCAAGATGTATGAATCCAAACATGATTTGGGAAGGTGATTTATACATGAAATGAAATATTTAGATTGGAATGGTTTTGATAGATTTGTAGACCATGTAACAGAAAAAGGCACACTGCTTGAGATTATCAATAACAATAACTTATTTTTGAAGATTTCCTATCAAATTGGCTACCGTAGCAGTCAGTATCATATACTACCTTAGCAATAATGGAATTGCTTAATACATATTGAAAGCGAGATATCTACAAATTAATTAAGCCAAAAACACTGAGTTATTGTAATAAACTTTGTTCCTCGTTTCCATTGTTAGATTTTAATCAAAAAAAAATCTGAAATTAGTATGTACCACTAGCTCAAGCCGTATTATAAATATGAGCGTTACGGCACGCGCTTCACGCGTGATGAAGACACCTGAATTATTTTCCTACAAACTGTATTTGTTTAATACATCTAAAAGAAAATTATTTCCACAAATATTTTATCATATTTTTATGTTGAATCATACGTAGTTAATTTGAATTTTTATTTCTAAGTTGCAATTCTATTTTTTTTTAATTTAATTTTTAATTTATATTATTAATCTTTAAACTTTCTTTATAAATTCAGAATACTTCTTTACAAATATACAAATCTTAATATCACCTGAAAATAAAAAATTATTTTTTTGATCGATTTAAACATATACAATTTATAAGGAAAATTATTCACACGCGAAGCGCATGCCTTGACACTCGTAGTATAAAAACGAACTTGTAAAGTAATTTATTTGTTAGATCCCATTTTTAAGTAATATTATGACTTGGTAAATATTTGTAGAGGAAATTTTGAAATTTGTAGAGGAAACTTAATTGTCAGATCCTATTTTTATGTGATGCTAAATTCAAATAATAATATCTATAGAGAGACATTTTTGGTATTTCATGCTAATACCAAAAGAGTACGGTGATAAATATATTACAACTATTAATAAAGAAATACATATGAGGTTATTTTTGGAACTTTGCGGTCAAACCAAAAAATTGTGTTTTACGCGTGAATTGTTTTTCTATGAAGTGAATACGTTTAACATATTTGAAAAGTTTATTTGTTATTAGTTTGAATTTTTGTTCTTCTGATTCTATTTTAGATGCAACATCTATATTAGTGGTAGTTTGAATTTTATTTTTATTAATTTGTAAAAGAAGTTAATTTGTTAGATCTTATTTTAAGTGGTATTAAGATTTGGTAATATGTATACAGAAAAGTTTTGAATTTGTAAAGAAAATTGATTTGCTGCATATTATATTTAAGCAACACACTAAGATTTAGTAATATTTTATGTAAGTTTATTTATTAGATCTTATATTTAAAGGATATTGAGATTTGGTAATATTTATATAAGGAAATTTTTAATTTATAAAAGTAGTTGGATCCAATTTTTATGTGATATTAAGATAAATGAGAATTTTTTTTGTATTTTACGTTGGTACCATAAAAATGTGACATCAAAGGTATTATAATTATCATTAAAGATGTGTTGAATTATCTAGAAGAATCTTTTATTATCTAGATGTGCGTATTTGACCTATTCTCATTTTAGTGAACATGCAAACCCAGAAATATATTCATTAAAATATTCAAGTTTTAACTTGGTTTGAATTGTTCTAGTCCAGCATAGAACTAATATGTTAGAAATAACATAAATTATTTTTTGTTTTAGGTGCTTGTAAAGGGAATGATATATGTAGATAATATTTGAATTATATATAAGTGAATGATATTTTGGGAGGTTCATGGTCGGACCAAAAGATTGTGCTGTCAAACCGACTATTAATAAAGGTGTTAAATGTGGCCTAGTAAATAACAAAATCTTATAATAAATGTGGCCTAGTAAATAACATAGTAATATGAAAGAAGATGAAATTGAAAACTGGACGTAGTTAGTGTGATGGAGGCAAAGTAGATAGAAGAAAACAGATGGAATCAACTGACTTATGAGACAAAATAATATGTTATCACTATAAAAGCTTATAATTCAATCATTCCATATCGTCCGGAGTGAATTAGTTAGTATTTTCTTGGACCAGTGAAATGATTCCCAGACATTGATTCAGAATTGGACCATACACTTCTATGTATAAATATAAAAATTATAACTAATGAAGTTTTCGCAAGTGGATGCAAAATTCAAATGAATTTCAATTTTTATTTTTTTAGTAAAAAAAGGAATAATTTTGAGCTTAAATCATGTATTAATAAACAGACTTGAGTTTCTATAATAAATTGGTTATTTGTTTCATATAGAAGTATGCTACTTAAATCTTTATTAATAGTTGGCTAGAAAGTGCAATCTTTTTGTCTGACCGTGAACTTCTCAAAATACCCTTCACACTTATATAATTCAAGTATTGTCTACGTTATTCCCTTTACAACTAGATAATAAAACTTGAATATTTCAGTGAATATATTTCTAAGTTTGCATATTCACTGAAATGAAAATAGGTCAAATACGCACATCATAAAATTAAAGAATCTTCTAGATAATTGAGTACATTTTTAATAATATTTACAGTACATTTGATGACACATTCTTTTGATATCAACGTAAACAAAAAAAAATGCTCTTTTATCTTAATATCACTTAAAAATTGAATCCAACTTCTTTTATGGATTCAAAATTCCCCTCTATAAATATTACCAAATCTTAATACCCCTTAAATATAGGATCTAATAAATAAACCTCTATAGATATTACTAAATGTTAGTTTAGCTTAAATATATTATGCAACAAATAAATTTTCTTTACAAATTCAAAACTTCTCTTTAAAATATTACCAAATCTTAATACCACTTAAAATAAGATCCAACAGATTAACTTCTTTTACAAATTATAGAAAGAAAAATTCAAATTACCACCAATATAGATGATGCAACTAAGATAGAATCAGAAGAACAAAAATTCAAATTAACAACAAATAAACTTTTAGAATATGTTAAACATATTCACTTTATAGAAAAACAATTCACATGTAAAGCGCGTGTCATCATCAAATATTTATTAGTAAACCAGGTGAAATCTTTATTATTAAAGAATTCAAATATTTATAGATGTGCTCTATCAAATTGAGAAATTAGAATAATTCAAATTGAGAGAATTTGAATAAATACTTTTTCCATTGTCTCTTTTTCATGTTTACGCTATCCATTATGAATGTAGACTTATAATTAACTACAAATTCTAAAATACACGTTCTAGCTATAAACTTTTTTAACGCATCATCTGAAGCATCAATATCATTCTTCTTCCCATGATCCTCGTCATGCTATTATAATGGGTTTTTTCATGATGATTATAATATTTTATACAATGTGATTTTTGAACTGAGTTTATTTGGAAATTCGTGATGCATAGACACACAACCACATTGGAAATAGACCAAATATGGCCATTTTATTAAAGAAAAACTTAATGATTGCATTTTTGTTTGGAGATAACGTCCGCCTCCTATTTATTGTACAAATTTTAAGCACCATAGCTATTTGTAGAGAAATGAATTGGTGGTTTATGGGAGAAAAAATTGGTTAAAATTGAATCCTGAAGTGTTTAATATTTTATTTAAATATTGTCATGTTTAATATTTTTTTTTCATTTTATCAGTGGAAAGATCTTCATAGGGAACCGACATCTTAGGAGGTTTATCGTAAGACTCATAAGGTGACTCAAGCAAGAAGGTTCAACCACCATTGGGTGGATTGACGACGCCGCGAAACAGTTCGTAGTAAAACATTAAAAAAATTGATTTAAATAATATATGCATATCTTTACGATGTTAATTGGTACGGAAAATAAAAAAAAGATAAAATGTAAAGCTCAAATTGACAAGCTAAAAGGTAAAAGCATGAACATCACATATGAGGTTGAGGAAGAAGTCTTTCGCATCCTCGGTATTTTTATGGCCAAAGGCCGGACCGTAGACCAAATTATGGGAACATTCATGTGGTAATTTCTAAAAAGTCAATTGGATAATTATATTGCTTAAGTAAAATATATTTTAAATTATTGTTTTACATTTTAAATAATCAAATAAATGCAAAAGTATAGAGGTACAGATAACAACAATATTTCTAACCAATCAGCGCCGTATATCGTCCACATGAAGCAGAAGTTGGTAGTAACGGAGATCAAAGTTGAAATACTTCAAACAAATTATGAGAGGCTTAGCCGATTGGTTGAGGAATACATTGGTGGACGAGCAGTCATGCCCCCTTCGGACTTGGACTACGTAGAAGACGAATAAAGTTTTTTTATTACTTAAGTCGTGTCGGATAATACTATGAACGTTAAGTGTTATATGAATGCTTCATCGATTATATATTTGTTTTTTGTTGTTTTATAATGTTGTTGATGATATTATTTTATTTAGTTGAGACATATATGTTTCGTATTGTCGGAGTGAATGTATTTGGTCTTGAGTTTGACGGTTAGAAATATGATAAAAATGTTGAAAAATTACTTCAGAAATAGCATCAGAAAGGCATCGGTGAGATGTGAGAAAACTAAAAATTATATTCTAAATTTGGTGTCACCATGGCGTTGATACGGCGTTAGAAAATGGTATCAGAAAGGTATTGAAAAGGCATAAGAAAATGGCATCGAGAAGGCCTCGGAAAACAACTAACGCATAGTGGCGGAAAAGCGTCGGAAAACTCCTAACACGCGGCGTCGAAAACATGTAGCAATTTTTTTCCACGCTATTTCTCCCGATGCTAAATATGGCATCGGAAAGGCATCAAAAAAAGATTTTCCGGCCCCATAATGATGCCCTTTTGGCATCGGAAAATCAGTTTTCTATTGTGGTGAAATGTTTCATTCGAAATAAGAAAGTTAAACCGTAGTGTGAGTTTATGAGTTCGATATGATTGGGTACAATGAGGATCTTGCAATGTTAGAAACAACACTAGAACTAGGACTTAGATAGGCCTTGAAATTCAACCACTACAATATCAATTTTGATTGTATGATTTAAGCACAACTTATTCAATATCCTTAAAATGTTAAAGATGGCTAAATGCATTTCTATAAAAATTCGACACAGTCTTGTAATAAAGTGTCACTCTTTTGAACGATTCAGCCTTTTAAAGAAGAAAACAAGTGTTTATGAATGATACTAATATTGGCATAGTTATGTTGAAGAGAGGTAACGATCATTTTTGCTTCATGAAAAGACATAAGAAAATGAATTGTTTTAGATTTTAGTAGACTCTTAATAGGAAGCAAGAAATATGATTTCTATTCCAAATTTATTTTTCTTATAAAAAGTTGTTCTCTATGAGATCCTTTTTTAAGTTCGCGATATTTGATCTAAAACTCTAAACTTTAAATTAGTTATAGTAAAAGAAATAGTAGTGCACAATGAATGGTTTAATGGAGCATCCTATTCCAAACGTTGTTATCGTTATAGCGGAAATACTGATAGCGTACCATATGACGCTTTCCAGTGGATGCATCAAGTTTTGAAAGATTTCTTCCTTATATGCCAAGTAATATTTAAGAAATAACAATTATTTTTGGTATTAACCAAAATGGAAGTAGTTTTATTTTAATACTAATATTATAAATATTTGTTATAAAATAAATTTGTGCATTAACATTTCGATGATGGTATTTTATTCATTACAATAGTGATGTTTAGCTATAGAAAATACATAAGTGTCTTTAATATTTAACAATTATTTTTGGAATTATGAACTATGCCGTTTCATTGAGAAATAATTCTTTAATCATATGATCGTGAACCATATAATACTTGTGAATTGTATCTCAAATGATTAAGTGCAAAGTATCTACTCGATGGGTGCGGCAAAAGAGTTAACGAACTCTTCGAATTGATACATATAGGTATATGTAACCAAAGTTCTAAGATACTAAAAGCAAATCCACTTACTTCGTTGAATTCACTGATGAATTATCTTAGATATGAATATGTGTATTTGATTCACAAGTTATAAATCTACGCAAAGTTCATATAATATAAGAAGGAAGTAGAAAATATAACATGCAAATGAAATAACACAATTCAATTTGATCGAATAGGCAAGTTTTTTATAACAGTTCTAATAGTATCTAAAAGTGAATAATATTCACTCTCAAAGTCACTCCTCCCTCTGCTACAAAATGATGTATCAATAGAGGCTAATCAGAATTTATTGGACAAAGTGCGATTGATAATGAGTGAAGTTGAGTTACTTTATTTTATAAGGACGTGTATTTAAGAGTAGGTACATATGTTAAATTTAATTTCATCTAAAACATAGGTTGCGATGTTGTATAAGGTATGAATTAGGAAGGAACCATAGTCTTAAATAGTTTAAGATACATGGTTGTCCAATTTAGTTAAGAAATTAAGTTTTGTAAATTGTAAACTAGACCTATTTTATTTGAGTCTATAGGCAGCTCATAAAATATTCTGAATGCGTATTCCATCCCATTGAGGAAAAAATCATTACTACAAGGCATATCACCTTATTGCCAATGGAATTGCTTTTTAGAGAAGCTAGTGATAGTGCAACGAACTCGGATACATTTCAAGATCCTAACATAGTAATTGATTATACAAATTAATTAAATTTAACCAAGCCTAAAATGAACGTAGCTATATTAGATTGTCTAACAAGGATTCTCACACATTATAGAGAAGCTATAAGTTTCTTACCATTACCAAGTAAGCGGATTATTAGTAATAACAATCTCCTCAATTATTGATAGGTTATAAAGAGTATAGACTCTTCCATATGACGTTATACTTTAAATCTGAAATAGATATGCTTTTGGTAAATGTATCCGAAAGGATATGATTTGTTAGGCATGAGTGGCCTTCGAGCAGAAGGTTAATGTGGTTGGAATTGTATAAAGTGGTGTTGATAAGAAATGACTTCTTCGATTTCAAATGTTGAAGTAATTTCATTAGTCAACATGCTTAAGTCCATTCAGATTCTACTCGCAAATTATTACATGATTTGACTTTGATTTTTTTCACATTGATGTTGAAACATAACTCCTTAATGATTTAGAAGAGACTCTTTGTACACAACAGCTAAAATATCTCAAAGAATGTAGGAGCGGTAATGAAGTTTTTAGTTTTAAGATGTGATCCAAGAGTTGATGCGGCAATTGAAAATCTATAGGATCTTTATAAATAATGCAAATTACATATATATATATGTGTGTGTGTGTGTGTGTTTATTACTAACTGTGATAAGCAGAGTATAATAATTGAAGGTAAGATAAGTAATAGAAACGATCAGACCAGATATTTTATACCGGTTCGGACCTCCCGTCCTACGTCCAGTCCCAAGCTCCCCTTCAGTATTTTCTTTAAGCAACTGACCCTCACTTTGCGTTGTGAATGTGAATGCTTTGAGTTGTAGGAAGTGGTTAACCAAAATTATATTTTGGTTATAATAGATTGGGAGTATGTAAGCAATGTATGCGCAAGAGAGTGATAAGAAATCAAGAGAGAAAAGGTTCAATTAATTCAAATTAGTTAATCTCTACATCTAAATCATGGTAATATTTATAGATTTAAAAGGATGTAGATGAAGAGTTGTTACTCTTAGATCAGCCCTTTTCATTTAATGGCTACAACCTTTCGATGAAGCGTAATTTCTTTTTGTTCAACAGAAGTGTCTTTTCAAAAATTTGAAGTTTGTCAAATGACAGAAGTCTGTGGTAAAACCTCAGATGTTTGTTATCCGAGAACTGTCACAGACGTCTATGGTTTTACCTCAGATGTTTTTGTCTTCAGAATTTTATTTTTCTGAGTGTTTCCTCAAATGTTTCTGGTTTTACCTCAAACGTCTATGAGTAGTCAAAACAGTTTTTCAAATTAAGTCCAATGAATATGAAATAGTGTGTGATCGTTTTATGCATATATACTTAAGGAGATCTTAACTATATTTTATCTAATACTCTTTCACAGTAGAATACCCTCACTAACTATAGTATGGTCGATTGACCGTCGTTTGTCTATGAGTCTTAATATCTGCGAGCATGATGACTTCTTGTAGTATATATCTGCAATATATATATATATATATGATTTTATAGTTGTTATCATTAAAACATAAACTGGATGTTCTAACAGCAATCACGTTAAGTAAGCATATAGAGGTTGAGCAAGTATTTTAACACATAAATCAAATTATTTTGTTTGAGTCAAAATTTAGTGGAAGCTTGTGTCTATAAGAAAAAATATCAAAGGTACTAAATCGTTTCTAATATTATAAGTAAATAACATACCACTGATGGTTATGATGCACCAATATGGACCGATGAAGGATTTGAAATAAACATCTCTTATAATTGGAATATTAGAATGTTGGGATTGTCCCATCTATATACACTGACATCGTATTAAAATATTTAATATGGAAAATATGATGTAGATCCCTTATGCATCGGCAATAGGTATATTAGGTCTTACTTATACACTTTGTTTATTAAGGGAATATCAAATCTGAGGTAAACTATGAAGGCTAAGTACTTCACCTTGAGTAACACCATAATGAAAGAAGTATACGTGGGAAACTTTATAAGAAAGATAGGGATGGTTCTTGACATTGAAAGTCCAATAACGTATTGCAATTAAAAAAATGCAATATAAATTATAGTAGGAAATGACGTCTTGGCAAGAAGTAGAGATATGTTTGTTGTTATGAACTTGTGACAAAGAGTTTATCAATGATGAGGAAGTATAATCGAAATTAGATACAAAGTAACAATATCACATACCCATTCAATAAGGCCCCTTCTTAGCCTAGTTTAGTAGATTGATATAAGATACAGGCACGACGCACCATATTTGGCCTCAACTGCAAGTGAGAGATTGATAGAATTATGGGAGTACCCTAAGAATATTAATGTAATTTACCACGTAATTTAATTCTTATAAAAGAATTATGTTCGAAATGAAGTAGGCTTTTGGTTTTATTTTCTTTCATATATGTTGTTATATAGATTTATAAATAATGATAATATAATATATTAACATATATATATAAGAGAATATCTCTAGAAGAAGTATTTTATCGACTGCAATTACAAATGTATTCCTAACCATGAGCATTGAATACACACACACACACATTGTTGAAGATGGGCCAGCCCGCAGCCAAGTTGAAGGGAAAATTTCAAAAATTTCCTATTTTGGATCCATAAGACCAATAAAGTCTATAAGATTTAATAGATCCAATCTAATGTCCTTTCTAATAAAATCATATTTTATTAATTAGGTCTTTGTTTTATTAATTTAATTCTAAATTAATTAAGTGTTAGATATGAAAAGGTTTGAATGTATCAAATATATTCATTCTTAATTATATGACAAAATAGTTAAGCAGGATCAATTGATAGCAGAATGTATAAAAATAAACAAGAATAATTTAAAGGCAATTATATAAGGGACAAATGAGGAAAGAGATAAAAGATAACATATGTGATTGATTCATCTTCCCTCTATATCAAACTTAATTGATGCAACATTTAATCAACAATCAATGAATAATAACGACACAAGAATATGAATAACTGGCAATGATTGATATGTATATATAAAATAAAAAAGAATAATTCAGAGACAATCATATAAGGGACAAATGACAAAAGAGATAAAAGATGACACATATGATTGATTCATTTTCCTTTTTTTTATCAAACTTAATTAATGTAGCATTTAATCAACAATCAATGAATAATAATGACACAAGAATATGAATAACTAGTAATAATTTATATGTATATATTATTATCTCATTTGAAATTATATGATAACACTAAAGAGTTTAAATCATACAATTTAAAATATAAATGTTAAATTTTATATGTGTACATACATATAGATATAATTATGTGTGTATGAAGATTAAACCAAGAACATTCTAATCAATTCATAATAAACTTTCCATACTACATATAAATTTTCTAATGCACACTTGAATTAGTTAAAAAAATACGTATGTATACAATTAAATTAAGAAATGTAAGTTAAAAAAATTTAAACACGATAAATTAAGCAATATATTAACAAGTCTTTAAATACTTAACAAGGATATTTATGACATTAAATAAGGTAACAAATTTAAAAAATTATTGCGATCAATTTAAAATTTAAATTCGTTATAGAGACATCATTTAATCATATGTAAGTTTCTATTACAGTACAAATGAAAATCATAAGAACATATAAACTTTTAGATCTTAAAATTATACTTTGATTTAAGTGCTTAAAACATAAATCGATAATTAAAACATCATACAATCGTATACAAGTTTCAGTTTTGATTTAACAAAACATGGTGACCAATCAATTATTATAAGCAAACAAACTTTCAGATCTAAAGAATCACACTGTGATATGAATGTTAAAACATAGATCCAAAATGTAAACATAGTATTAATCATATTCAAATTTCAGTTTTGGTTTGTCAAAATAAAAACCCAATCAATTCGTAGAACATACAAACTTTCAGATCTAAAGGATTACACTATGATATGAATGTTTAAAACATAAATCTATAAATAAACATTATTTAATCATATACAAATTTTAGTTTTGATTTATCAAATATGAAATCCCAATAAATTCATACAATAAACAATTCAAATTACATAAACCATTTTCAAATCAAATGATATAATGTTATATACATATAAATTATGATAATCAATTTTTATTTATCAAAACATTATATCAAAATCATCAGAATAAAAGAGGATCACACCTTAATTCCAAAGCCTTGAAGTACATCTTAAAGAATGAATTCTCCATTTGAAACTCTTTCCGATTTGAAAAAGTGCTAGTCTTTCAATCACTGACCTTTAGCTATCAAATAGTGATTAGATCTGATTTGTTTTGAGTTCGTAAATGACAGAGAAAGGGGATAAATTTTGGGTAGAAAATAATGGGAGGAGGTGGAAAAATGTGATTTCTAATTAGGGTTATAGATGCTTATATGGTGGATGGAAAGGAAAGAAAAGCTAGATCTTTTCTCCTTTAATCCGATCCATCCAAAATCAAGCACCTTAATTCCAAACCCTAGCCACCTATACCTCTCTGTGTAGTCTAAAATAACAGCCCCTATGATGGGCCTAAACACCCATTTAATCCCATGTAAAATATTTAGCAATTAAATACAATTTCATCGCTTATCAATATCGTATATCGATTAATAAATTATATCTATTATAAACATATCTAGTAATATTTATTTCTCAAATTATAATCAAATTTATAATAATATTTCATAATTATTAATTAATTAAATTAATTTATAACGATTATAAACTAATTAAATCGTGTGGTCAAAGGAGAATTCATTATTTCAGTTGTGTGACTCGTCAGATGTAAATATGGTCAGCAATTAATACCGAACTATTCAAAAATTAATGTTCACACGTCACTTAGCAAGTGGTTTGACATTTTGGCCAAATTTATCACTTGCTTGGTTTTGGTAAAATGCAATTTCACTTTATTAAGCGTTACCTAGTTTTTAATACCAATTCTCTTCATCAAAACTATATCACTTTGGACTTATGGAATTTAGTAATTATCAAATCCAATATCATCCATATTCAACTTTATATTCCAAAAAACAAAATCCTTGGTTAAATAACAGTGATTATTATTTACCGAAATGCTCTGGCCATAGACTTTGACTTTAAATTGACTTTAGTTAACCATGATACTAATATCATATAACCGAGGAGACTAATCCTCTCCTGAATAGTGTTTCACCCCCAATGCTTCCACTTGACTCAACTATAGTCGTTCGATGGACGACATGCCACGATTTAACTCTAATCAAACCGGAGCTTCCACATTGAAAATGTAACGACCCTGAATTTTTGAAATTTGAAATGTGAATATTTAATTGAGTTTAAATATTCGAATGATAATTTAATTTGAAATTCAAATAGCAGAATGAATTTGGCGATTAAATTATTGAATTTAATTATTTAATCTGGGTAAAAATTTGAATCTTCAGTTTTAAGTTGATTAAAATTAATCTGAAGGCTTAGAAAATTTATATTTATAATTCTGAAGGTACTGGAACTTTCAGAATTAAATTTGAAACTGTTTTTTCAGTTTTGAAATTCTGTTGTTTAAATTGAATTTAAAATATAGCGGTCCGGGACACAGTCTCGGAATTCAACGAAACCAGTTCCATTAGATCCGTAATATTGTATTATTACCGGATTTCAATTTTCGTAGTATTCGGAGTTGTTGTGTGAGTGTACGATATACAAACACGCTGAAAATTATATCAAAAACAATACTTATACTGACTGTTAAATAACTTAACATCAAAACTTTTACAAAATTTCTGTAGCCTTCTTCTACACGCCATCTTCTATTTCAACACTTGTCCTCTTTGTTAACATGTGTCCTCTCTATAAAGAAATTTAACTCGTTTTATCACTGCCTTTATTCGTCCTTAATCTGCTTAACAGAAATCATGCCTTCAAAATAAAATTCGAATTCAAAACTAAATACTCCTCCTCCTTCTAAATCAAAACCAAAAAAAAATGGCCATCCACTTTAAAGCAAAATCGCAACCACTTCGATCGGCACTAAACATCTCGAGCTCGAGCTCCCTCTCGCGATTAAGGTTCAGTCGCGAAAATCAATTTGGGTCAGTGGATGGATGTCGCGACCCCGTAGGCAAGGGGATGTTCGCGCGACATCGTAGGAAAGCTAGGGCTCGGTGGAGTGGGTTTTAGACTTCGGGTCAAGTCACGCGTTCGCGTGCGAAGATGAAGGGAAGCAGTTCGCGTAGCATGGAGGACGATGGCTGATGCTATGTCGCGAAGGAGAGATGTTTGGGTTAGCGAGATGGCGATCATCAGTGCTTCGAACGAGTGAATCTGGGTTCGCGTGGTGCTGCAAGGTAGATCCTTGTTCGATTTTAATAGTTAATTTGGTATTTAACGAATGTATATAGAATACTGCTGTAAGATAAGTGCAGTTTGTTCCCATGTATATATTTGTATATGCGAATAAATTTACAGTAAAGGATAGGTTTACATTAATAGGAAATTGATCTGTTAAGCAGTTTGTTTTAAATATTAAGTTAACTTTGATTTGAATTTAATTAAATATTAGATGTGTAGAAAAAAGGAAAGTATTTTTTAAAACTATATCACTAGTTAAAATTAAAAATTTTAGAGTAAAAGAATAAATTATTAAACGATAATTTATCATTTGATTGTTCGAATATTAATAAATTGTAAAAATTATTTATACAAGGTTCGAAACCGTGAAGGAATGGTCAAATTGGAAAATGGGATTGCAAAATAAAAGCATGGTGAGATCTTCTCACTCAGATTTAAAATTGAATTGCAGTTATTGATTGTGTTGATTGCTGTTTGGATGTGATATTAGATATAGTAGGATATATCTATATATATAGCAATATATATATATTGGCATATGTATATATTGCAGTTGTTGATTTCCCGCATTGTATAGCGGATGAGACCCTATTGCGCCGTTAGTAAGCGGATGATATTTATAATCCCATATACCGCGATATTTCACCTCGAAGTGGAATTGGTATTGTGCTAACATCTGTGGATGCAGGGAAACAGGTAGGAGGGATCCAACTGGATTCCTTAAATTGTTTGAATATTATTTCATATGTGAATGATGTGATTTATTGATAATCTGTGAATGATTTATTGATAATTGAATTTGTTGAAGGCTAAATTTTAGCCGAATGTATTTTTGGTATCGTTGGATACCAGAAATAAATGAAATTGGATTTTTGAAATTTAAATTGGAAATTTTAAGTAAATTCCTTTTGAATGAATTTAATAAATTTAAAGAAGTAATTTTAAAAGTGTAAAATTGATTTTTTAAATGTTATCGAATTATTTCAAAATATGGGAAGATTGTTATAAATGGATTTTTAATAGTATTTTTCGAAAGTTAGAAAATTTATTGAAAATCGAATTTTAAATGGTTTGGAAGAGAATAAAGGAATTTATTCTAAATGGTGATAAATTTGTTTGAAATCAATTTAATAATTGATGTGGTATTTAAAATAAATCCTGGGAAATCCATTTTTAATCGATTTGGTGTTTGGAATAAATGTTTGGAAAATCAATTTGGGAATTCGAAATAAACATAGAAATCGATTTGTAAAATGATTTTTGTGTTGAAATGAATTTAGAAATAAATTTGAAAGTCGATTTGGTGTTGAAAGTGAATATTTGAGAATGTAAATTCCGAATAGAATTTATAAAGGAAAGGGAAATTTGTTTTAAAAATAAACATTGATTTATTTTTAAAGTGTGAAAAATATGATTTGGAATCGGTATTCAAAATATGAAGTGTGGAAATAAATTTACAGATTTGAAATGTAAATTTGTAATAAATCGATAAGGATTTATTTAATTGGTTTAAATGGACCATTTTATGATTTGAAATTGGTTTTCAAATGTTAAAATGTGGAAATATATATATCTCGTGAAGATATTTTGAAAATAAATAATTTGGGAAATTATTTAAATCTGATGATTGTTGTGAATATTATTGATAGTTAAATCACCGACTATCAATATTTGCCTTTGAAATAGCATTTGAATTTGTTTTTAAAACAAACGCTTAATATTCGGTTTAGCCGGGAAAGGACCTTTGTGTCAGATAACCCATTCCGAATAATAATACGACGATATAGATCGTATTGAAGACCGGTGGTGAAGACCGGGTATTTGTGAAAACGATAGGATGACCTATCGATTGTCTCTACACAGTTAGCTACGGTAATGAGATTTCCTTTGTGATGGGAAGTTTTATCGGGATTTTGAATATCCGGATTTGCAAGGGCTTCTTTTGAAGTGCCTTCGGTTCTGTTCGAAACCGGAACAGACTTGTATGGTTACGTGTCTGATATTACATTTTGAGATATAGAGCTGATTTCTTTAAAATACATATCTGTTAGTGGTGGAAAATTTATTCTCTTAGCTTAACACCCTTCTCTAAGACGTACGAGCTCAGAGGTTATGTAGTTGAAATTTATCAGCGATATATTCCCAATTTGGTAATGTGGCATGCTGAGTGTTGCTGTGACGATGATCATTTATTGATCATTTGTGATCAAAGCGTGGCTTTGTGAAAAAGCGTAGCTTTGTGGACGAGACTTCGTCAGGGCCTCAACAACCCGGAAATGGTCAAAACAGGAATGTTGCGGCAAGGTTATGAGGGTCGCGCCCTTTAGGGTATGTCATTTCCTTCTGGAAAGGGGTGGTATCATGGTATGGAGCCCAGATACTTACTCATGTGGACACACTCTATTTATTATGTGTGATGATGCTACCGAGCGCTCGGATAAAGGTCCCAAAGGACCGGGGGATGACATATTCGTGAGTTACCTAGTTACAGGGGTAACCCGGCCTTGTTTGGCAGAGAGCAGTTTGTCTCTCGGGACGTCTAGCCAGAGGCGATCCCATTCGGCAGTAGGAAAGGAAGTTCCTTAGCCTGACCATTTGTTGGAAAATCCAAAGAAACAATACGAACCTTTACGATTGTAATTGTATTACCTGCTATGGAATGTGGCGGTAACCTGCTATTGAACATAGTAGCTATAGTAGGCATAAGTGCGGAATGCCTATGCTGGCTAAGATTAATATTATACTTTCGAAATGTTTTCTACACTAGACATTAATAATAATAATCCAATGATTGGCGTATTAAGCATCTTTGACTATCATAAGAAGAAATCTCCTCCAATTCTGCGTTTGCATTGTGTGTGTGGCGGGAGGTCTTATGGTAGTTTCATTTTTCAAGAGCATCGCGAACTAATTTTATTTTCTTTGTGAAAATAACTGTTTTACGATCTCACACCAGTCACCATGACTGACTCGGAGTTTATTGTTCCATTCTAAACTCTGGGTACCCATAATTTTCCACACGGGCAGCCTAGAGTTATTTTTATCAGGATATTCTGGATATTTTGGAGCTTTGGGGATAAGCTGGATGACGAAGCGTACTACCGTACTTGGTTATTTATTTCCGCTGTGTATTCTATATGAGGACAGGTTTATATAACTGTCCGTTGTTGTATTGAGTTGTATATTGACTCTGATTGATGTATGTATAAACTGATATAGTTCTTTGTTTTAAAAAGACTAGTGATTATCTATTGTATATTGTTCCGCTGCGAATGTGAGATTCTGTTGTTGTTTTATTTTTCTGTTCTTTTTCTTCTTCTATCTTCTTCTACCTCTTCTTTTAACCCTAATGGTTCGGATTTTTCGGCAATTGATTGCGCGGCATTTGATACAGTGGACGTATTAATGTCGACTTTCGAGCGTCGAAAAATCGTATCGTTACATGTGGTATCAGAGCATCCGGTTAAGCGATAACCCTGCTCTGTTGGGTGTTACTCATTAGAGAAAGAGTCAGCAGTACTCTAGAATGAGTTGAGTGTAATAATAGATATGAGCGCGTATTTGTTAGTGAATACAAAAAAATTTGTTTTGTATTGTGTTGACTTATTGGTTGATTGTTTATAGATTCTGGTCGGTGCAGTCTAGCTAACTGTAATCGATAGGGGTTTCTAAACTCTTAAACAAGATAAACTGACACAGTATTGTTTTAAATAGGGTAAATGAAATAATTTTGCCCAAAACTATTTTTGTATGGAAAAGAAATGATTTTCTATGAATTATTATAATATATGGATGCTTGGTTGTTAGGAAATGATAATATTTAATTATTATCACTGTTATATGAAAATTGAATAAGATATAATGGTATAACTGAAGATTTAGAGATAAATTCATTTAACAAATGAAATTTATAAATATGAATTGAAAAGATAAGGAATTAAATTCATATACAAATGAGATTTGTAAAAGATAAATTGCAAATGTAATTTATAATTGGAAATAGAATTTCAGAAAAGTATTTGAGAATAAAATTCATTAAGGAAATGAAATTGGTAATGTGAATTTATAAATGAATTCTCTAAATTAAAATAAAGTGCCAGAGTATTTGTTTGATTCTGGAATTTCTTTAAATTGTTTTGGAATGTAAATAAGTTGATAACTTATAAAATATTAGAAATTTGATTGGAATGAAATTCAAATTGAAAATGAATGAATTTGTGAATAAACAAACGAGTTTACATTTGTAAATAAATGAATTAGAATTGAAGAAATGAAATGAGATTTGATATGAATAAAGTTGAATAAAAATCCAAACTTGGATTAAAATAAAGTGGATTGAATTCAAGTAAACTAACTTGATAAATTGTTAATTCATAAAGTAATAAATTGGAAGTTGGTTAAATAAAGTTGAGTTGTGAACTAAATTTAAAATGGGTTGAATTTGCAAATAAATTCAAGTAAGCTAAATTTGAAGACAAAATTTGAAATTGTATATAAATTCAAGTAGTAGAAATAAATTGAATTTCCTTGATAAAGATAAAATAAATTCGAGATGAATTGAAAATAAGTGAATATAATAATTGAATTAAATTAGTGAATGGAATAGATTTGATAAATGAAAATCAAATCAGGAATTGAAATTGGAAATTGTTTACAAGGAAATGAACTTGAGTTTTGAAGTGAAATAGCTTAAGTAAATATTGAATAAATGCTCGACTTAAGAAAATTTTTGTGAAATGGTTTCAAATGAAATGAATGAGAATATGGGATGTAAATTTAATTGAAATGGAATCAATTTAAATAATTGTTAGCTTAAGTAATCATTTAGTTGCATGAATATTAACGAATCTGAATAGAAAGAATTATCGTTTGACAAAAAACGAGACTATATAAATTCTATGAGTTAATAAAAGCAAATAGAAATTGATTTTTGAATCAATTGAAATGGTATAAATTCGTTTCATTTAGAAATGAATTAAATGTAAGAAAGTAAGTTGTTAATCACTTGAATTGAATAGAAATTGAATGTGAATTAGATGGAAGCGATTTAAGTTGAATTGAAACCTTCTGAATTGCTAATGGAATTTATTTTGGATGTATGGCTAATAAAAATCTATATATTTGTTATTGAAATGAGTGAATTGTTAAATAGATTTCCTATATTTGTCACTTACCTGTTTAAATTGAGTAAGTGTAGGTTTTTGAAGCCGTTTGGTTACATTTTGGGTTGCTTAAATGCTAATAAAATAACTGCTTTGCTTAAAAATGCTAAAAGGTACGCCTACGCAATAAAAATAGGAAATATGAACTGTTTTCTATTTTTCCGACCGAGTGGGTCGATGTATATATATTTATCTCTTTTGTCATATTGCAAAAGCTCCTCCGTACAAAGGAGACTCCGCCAAAATTTTCTAAAAATTTTGGGAGTTAGAAAATTTTTGAAATTTTTGGAAAATTTTCACTAACGACAAAAGCTTTAAAATTGGGAATTGAGATAAAAGTGAATAAAACTCAATATTCGAAATTAGAAGATGAATCGAATTCAAGTAAAATTCGAAATGAAAATCTGAATGAAAACTTTTGGAGATAAAAGTATTGAGATTTGAAATGAATTCAAATAAAAATTGAAATTGTCAAATTGAATTCAAATGGAATTGAAAATGCAAAGTTGAATGGAAATGAGTATATAACTTTGTTTGTGAAGTGAAAATGAATATAAGAAATGCTTATATTACACTTAAGAAATGAATGAATGAAATTCTTAAGTAAATTGGTATTGGGAAATCCAATAAGTGAATTTGGACATTATTGTTCAGTAAAATATACAAGGATTGTAAAGGCTAAGGAAAAATGGAGTTTGATTTTAATTTCGAAGATGAATTTGAATTTCTCCACAAAAGGTATGTATTTGAATTTCAGTATGAAATTTGATGAGTTTTTGATTTTGCCACTTGGTATTTTTGTTTTCTTTTGAGATCTGAGAGTCCGTAGGGACGTTTTGTAGTCGTACCGAGCTAGCCGCGCAAAGGAGACGCTGGCAAAATTTTTCGAAAATTTCGAGAGTTAGAAAATTTTTGAGAAATTTTGGACAATTTAAAATTTGAATTCGAAATTGAATTTGAATTGTGAAATGAAATAAAATTGTTTGAAAACTGTGAAAGTGTTTGGCAGTTAGTTGAAATGATAATCTTTAATAAAAAGATTTGTTTTGAAAATTTGAGAAAAATGTTTGGTTTTGGTAAAATAGTTAACGGGTATTGGAACATTCTTCTTAACTTGTAATTTCGGGACGAAATTCTTTTAGGGGGGAAGATTGTAACGACCCGGAATTTTTGAAATTTGAAATGTGAATATTTAATTGAGTTTAAATATTCGAATGATAATTTAATTTGAAATTCAAATATCAGAATGAATTTGGCGATTAAATTATTGAATTTAATTATTTAATCTGGGTAAAAATTTGAATCTTCCGTTTTAAGCTGATTAAAAATAATCTGAAGGCTTAGAAAATTTATATTTATAATTCTGAAGGTACTGGAACTTTCAGAATTGAATTTGAAACTGTTTTGTTCAGTTTTGAAATTCTGTTGTTTAAATTGAATTTAAAATATAGCGGTCCGGGACACAGTCTCGGAATTCGACGAAACCAGTTCCATTGGATCTGTAATATTGTATTATTACCAGATTTCAATTTTCGTAGTATTCGGAGTTGTTGTGTGAGTGTACGATATACAAACACGCTGAAATTTATATCGAAAACAATACTTATATTGACTGTTAAATAAACTTAACATCAAAACTTTTACAAAATTTCTGTAGCCTTCTTCTACACGCCATCTTCTATTTCAACACTTGTCCTCTTTGTTAACATGCGTCCTCACTATAAAGAAATTTAACTCGTTTTATCTCTGCCTTTGTTCGTCCCTAATCTGCTTAACAGAAATCATGCCTTCAAAATAAAATTCGAATTCAAAACTAAATACTCCTCCTCCTTCTAAATCAAAACCAGAAAAAAAAATGTCCATCCACTTTAAAGTAAAATCGCAACCACTTCGATCGGCACTAAACATCTCGAGCTCGAGCTCCCTCTCGCGATTAAGGTTCAGTCGCGAAAATCAATTTGGGCCAGTGGATGGAAGTCGCGACCCCGTAGGCAAGGGGATGTTCGCGCGACATCGTAGGCAAGCTAAGGCTCGGTGGAGTGGGTTTTCGACTTCGGGTCAAGTCACGCGTTCGCGTGCGAAAATGAAGGGAAGCGGTTCGCATAGCATGGAGGACGATGGCTGATGCTATGTCGCGAAGGAGAGATGTTTGGGTTAGCGAGATGGCGATCGCCGGTGCTTCGAACGAGTGAATCTGGGTTCGCGTGGTGCTGCAAGGTAGATCCTTGTTCGATTTTAATAGTTAATTTGGTATTTAACGAATGTATATAGAATACTGCTGTAAGATAAGTGTAGTTTGTTCCCATATATATATATTTGTATATGCGAATAAATTTACAATAAAGGATAGGTTTACAGTAATACGAAATTGATCTGTTAAGTAGTTTGTTTTAAATATTAAGTTAACTTTGATTTGAATTTAATTAAATATTAGATGTGTAGAAAAAAGGAAAGTATTTTTTTAAAACTATATCACTAGTTAAAATTAAAATTTTTATAGTAAAAGAATAAATTATCAAACGATAATTTATCATTTGATTGTTCGAATATTAATAATTGTATAAATTATTTATACAAGGTTCGAAACTGTGAAGGAATGGTCAAATTGGAAAATGGGATTGCAAAATAAAAGCCAGGTGGGATCTTATCACTCAGATTTAAAATTGAATTGTAGTTATTGATTGTGTTGATTGCTGTTTGGATGTGATATTAGATATAGTAGGATATATCTATATATATAGCAATATATATTGGCATATATATATATTGTAGTTGTTGATTTCCCGCATTGTATAGCGGATGAGACCCTATTGCGCCGTTAGTAAGCGGATGATATTTATAAATCCTATATACCGCGATATTTCACCTCGAAGTGGAATTGGTATTGTGCTAACATCTGTGGATGCAGGGAAACAGGTTAGAGGGATCCAACTGGATTCCTCAAATTGTTTGAATATTATTTCATATGTGAATGATGTGATTTATTGATAATCTGTGAATGATTTATTGATAATTGAATTTGTTGAAGGCTAAATTTTAGCCGAATGTATTTTTGGTATCGTTGGATACCAAAAATAAATGAAATTGGATTTTTGAAATTTAAATTGGAAATTTTAAGTAAATTCCTTTTGAATGAATTTAATAAATTAAAAGAAGTAATTTTAAAAGTGTAAAATTGATTTTTTAAATGTTATCGAATTATTTCAAAATATCGGAAGATTGTTATAAATGGATTTTTAATAGTATTTTTCGAAAGTTAGAAAATTTATTGAAAATGGAATTTTAAATGGTTTGGAAGAGAATAAAGGAATTTATTCTAAATGGTGATAAATTTGTTTGAAATCAATTTAATAATTGATGTGGTATTTAAAATAAATCCTGGGAAATCCATTTTTAATCGATTTGGTGTTTGGAATAAATGTTTGGAAAATCAATTTGGGAATTCGAAATAAACATAGAAATCGATTTGTAAAATGATTTTTGTGTTGAAATGAATTTAGAAATCAATTTGAAATTTGATTTGGAGTTTGAAATGAAATTGAGAAATAAATTTGAAAGTCGATTTGGTGTTGAAAGTGAATATTTGAGAATGTAAATTCCGAATAGAATTTATAAAGGAAAGGGAAATTTGTTTTAAAAATAAACATTGATTTATTTTTAAAGTGTGAAAAATATGATTTGGAATCAGTTTTCAAAATATGAAGTGTGGAAATAAATTTACATATTTGAAATGTAAATTTGTAATAAATCGATAAGGATTTATTTAATTGGTTTAAATGGACCATTTTATGATTTGAAATTGGTTTTCAAATGTTAAAATGTGGAAATATATATATATCTCGTGAAGATATTTTCAAAATAAATAATTTGGGAAATTATTTAAATCTGATGATTGTTGTGAATATTATTGATAATTAAATCACCGACTATCAATATTTGCCTTTGAAATGGCATTTGAATTTGTTTTTAAAACAAACGCTTATTATTCGGTTTAGCCGGGAAAGGACCTTTGTATCAAATAACCCATTCCAAATAATAATACGACGATATAGATCGTATTGAAGACCGGTGGTGAAGACCGGGTATTTGTGAAAACGATAGGATGACCTATCGATTGTCTCTGCACCGTTAGCTACGGTATTGAGATTTCCTTTGTGATGGGAAGTTTTATCGGGATTTTGAATATCCGGATTTGCAAGGGCTTATTTTGAAGTGCCTTCGGTTCTGTTTGAAACCGGAACAGACTTGTATAGTTACGTGTCTGATATTACATTTTGAGATATAGAGCTGATTTCTTTCAAATACATATCTATTGGTGGCGGAGAATTTATTCTCTTAGCTTAACACCCTTCTCTGAGACGTACGAGCTTAGAGGTTATGTAGTTGAAATTTATCAGCGATATATTCCCAATTTGGTAATGTGGCATGCTGAGTGTTGCTGTGACAATGATCATTTATTGATCATTTGTGATCAAAGCGTGGCTTTGTGAAAAAGCGTAGCTTTGTGGACGAGACTTCGTCAGGGCCTCAACAACCCGAAAATGGTCGAAACAGGAATGTTGCGGTAAGGTTAAGAGGGTCACGCCCTTTAGGGTATGTCATTTCCTTCTAGAAAGGGGTGGTATCATGGTATGGAGCCCAGATACTTACTCATGTGGACACACTCTATTTATTATGTGTGATGATGCTACCGAGCGCTCGGATAAAGGTCCCAAAGGACCGGGGGATGACATATTTGTGAGTTACCTAGTTACAGGGGTAACCCGGCCTTGTTTGGCAGAGAGCAGTTTGTCTCTCGGGACGTCCAGCCAGAGGCGATCCCATTCGGCAGTAGGAAAGGAAGTTCCTTAGCCTGACCATTTGTTGGAAAATCCAAAGAAACAATACGAACCTTTACGATTGTAATTGTATTACCTGCTATGGAATGTGGCGGTAACCTGCTATTGAACATAGTAGCTATAGTAGGCATAAGTGCGGAATGCCTATGCTGGCTAAGATTAATATTATACTTTCGAAATGTTTTCTACACTAGACATTAATAATAATAATCCAATGATTGGCGTATTAAGCATCTTTGACTATCATAAGAAGAAATCTCCTCCAATTCTGCGTTTGCATTGTGTGTGTGGCGGGAGGTCTTATGGTAGTTTCATTTTCCAAAAGCATTCCGAACTAATTTTATTTTCTTTGTGAAAATAACTGTTTTACGATCTCACACCGGTCACCATGACTGACTCGGAGTTTATTGTTCCCTTCTAAACTATGGGTGCTCATAATTTTCCACACGGGCAGCCTAGAGTTATTTTTATCAGGATATTCTGGATATTTTGGAGCTTTGGGGATAAGCTGGATGGCGAAGCGTACTACCGTACTTGTTATTTATTTCCGCTGTGTATTCTGTATGAGGACAGGTTTATATAACTGTCCGTTGTTGTATTGAGTTGTATATTGACTCTGATTGATGTATGTATAAACTGATATAGTTCTTTGTTTTAAAAAGACTAGTGATTATCTATTGTATATTGTTCTGCAGCGAATGTGAGATTCTGTTGTTGTTTCTGTTTTTCTGTTCTTTTTCTTCTTCTGTCTTCTTCTACCTCTTCTTTTAATCCTAATGGTTCGGTTTTTTCGGCAATTGATTGCGCGGCATTTGATACAGTGGACGTATTAATGTCGACTTTCGAGCGTCAAAAAATCGTATCGTTACAGAAAATCAATAAGTATCTCAAACCGAGATAACTATGTAAATTAGTCACATTGATATTTTCTGCTTGACCTTAGTTATATTAGCCAATAAAAAACTGTCGAGTGAGTCGTTCTACATTTATCCAATAACTATCAGTACGTAACCTCTTGGCGCCTACAGTAGTAATGAGTAATACACTGCCCAATATTTGGAGATTGTTATGTACTTTAATCTCAACGGATACATCAATATCCAGTCTCGATGCATCTTGATTAGGAACAATAAAAACTGTATATTTATTTTCACCGTGATAAATTACTCATGATTACAACACTTTGTAACTATTATAAGAAGACATATCATTTATGGATTTTCTATTAAATATACTTTTAATTAAATTAATTAATTAATATAACACAGTGTATCAAGCATGTAATAGAAAGAAAACATCTTTTATTCTGAAGAATATTGGTTATCGAGTTAGATGTATGTAATAAATTACATAATTGCTCCTAGGAATAAACATTTGTTTCTATCATACACGCACATACTCCTTAAATGTTCCTATTCAATATATATCGAGAAAAGGATATTGATACATCTGTTGAGACAAGTGTATGTAACACTTCCCTTATGATAGACAGTTAACTACACATGATCGATTGGGGGCACAAAATGATAACGCACTTTTAGTTGTTTGGAATAATCACATAACAATTCGAAGAGAGTCTTTTACAGCTTATTGCAACCAAGTTAAAATATAATATTTAATGGTAATGACGTACCATATATTTGGACTTAAATGTATTATGGATCATGAGTAACTAGAATATACTTTGATTATGGTCAATCACATGGCATCACAATCATGTTATGGCCATAATTGGGTATACGTTGAACTATTTGGAGTGAAACAATAATCAAGAGAGGATTCATTTCCTTTATTGTAGGAGGTTAGTATCACTATTATTGGTACTCAATTTGAAGTGAAAATATCTAGTCAGAGTAAACCAGTTAATCAATAAATGTTATAGGATTTGACCAAGGATTTTAAAGTGGTCAACGCAATTGAATATAAATATTATTAGAGTATTTTGACCTAAGACCAAACTTTAGATATCTAAGTGAAACAGTGATACGATAATAATACATGTATAAAAATGTCATAGTAAATGTGTTAATTATAGATTAGAAATTGAATTTCACTTAAATGGTATATAAGCATTGAACTTGTGCTCGATACTATATTTTAGCACAGTCCATACATGTTTCGGTATTTAAATTGTTTAACTATTGATTGAGGGCCTAGCTCACACTAAAGAGTCAACACAACTAAGTTTTTAGTCATTTCCGAATTCATCCAATGTTATATTAATTCGTAAATGCTATAAATGAATAATGAAAATGTTATATTAAATTATTATGACATTTTTATTATCTATTTGAAGCTTAAAAACTGTAAAAGTGATGTATAAAAGTTGTACGCATATTCAAATGAAATACGAGTTTTAAAATAGTTAATTAATTGATTTAAGGAGTCATTTGGCAATTTGATCAAGCAATGGATAGAGGATAGGCTGACCATATAAACAGGGAAGGCTATGGAGACTTGGTGTCCTATGGTTTAAAGAAAAGTGGTAGATATTTGATGTTTACTTGGCTATAAATATGTAGCCCCCTCTCATTATTCACATGCTCAACTAACACAGACTCTAGCCTCCAACTGACATTCGTGAAGCCAAGGTGAAGGCATTACAACCGTAACCACGAAGACGAAGGTGAGAACTAAATAACCGACGTGTTCAATCAACAAGATTGCAAAGGAGGAGGTAATTCCTTATTTCAATTATTCAGTTACACATACATGTATATATTCTCTTTATATATATATATATATATATATATGTGTGTGTGTGTGTGTGTGTGTATTCCCATATGCTTGTATACCCTTTGGTACACTACAACAATTAGATACTTTTATAGCGTTTTGAAAGCGCTATTATAGGTTTTAAGCATTTTTATAAATACTGTAAAATGACATGTTATACTAGATCAGGGGTTTATCATAGCATGTTTAGGCATACTATCGTATGCTATTATATGATGGCTTTCTAAAAACGTTATAGTATGCTATGTATGATAGCATTTCAAAAATGCTCTGGTATGTCCAGTTACAATAACATTTTTAAAATGCTATCATATATTCAGTTACAATAGCACTTTTAGAATGCTACAATTAATTCTCTTTTTATAGCATTTTTAAAACGCTATCATTTGTCCTCTTATTATGTCGCTTTTTAAATGTTGTGGCTACAATGTCTGCATATTTCACGTATGCATTACCATTTCACAATAAACGTGGCTCGATTTCAATATATACACATCATCACATCATTCAATAAAAATTCAAATGCTTATCAAAACATTAATAATCAACTCATTATGTTAAACATAAATAATAAATTAATAAACATTTTATTAAACGTAACCAGATGTGCATGATATTCATTTACCAGAACACACTGAATGTTTATAATAATTTATAGATAATGTTTCAAGATTTTACACCAAAAAGAACTCATCACATCAAAAAGAACATCTAGCCAGTAATTTGTTGCGCCATGTTGTTTTTATTTGCACTAAAGATGTCCAATAACGTATCAAGGACACAGATAATAGTTAGCTATCAAAATATGAATAAACTATACAAAATACATTATCTCCCTCAAACTGAAGATCATAACAAAAATAGCAGGAGCTTGGATTCAAAAGAATATTGTCTGTAAAGTACGGATAACGCATGGTATTTTAATTCTACAAAACACTTATGTGCTCTGGTTTAACAAGTTTATCATGATAATAAGGTTTTATGACTTATGTATGTATGTATGTATGTGTGTATGTACATATATGTATGCATACATGCATACATACATACACACATTCATTCATAATATTTGAAATAATTTTTGTTATATATTATATAACTTATACTAATTCATAGACTTATTTATTATATGTGTATATGATTCATGTATGTGGGTTGCAGAATCATGGATTTTAAGGCAAATTAAACACTAGAGGGGAGTGAAAAGTATTTTCTAATTTTTATGAATCTTTTTAATATTATTTCAGGATTATTATTAATCAACACAGAATGAACAATCACAAGTGCAAACAAAGAATGAACAATCACAGATGCAAACACATATAAGTATAAATGCAGCAAAGTAAAAGTAGAGGATTAGGAAGATCACACCAGGAATTTTTATACTGGTTAGGAGTTACCCTACATCCAGTCTCGTAAAATTGCTTGTACAATTTTTTTTCAAATGCCAATCTTTCAACGAGCAGAAGGCAAACCCTATACGATCTCGATTTCAAGGCTATGAGACACACCCTCCAGATTTTCCGAGCTCTAGGTACCTCACTTGATTTGAACGGGACACAAGCACACCCACTTGATTTAAATTGAACACAAGCACACCCACTTGATTTAAATGGGACACAAGCACACCCACTTAAACACAACTAAAGTTTGATGGTTTTTCCAAAGACAATTTCTTGACCTTTTGTCACAGTGGATGGTATAGCCTCTTGGACATCACTTTGATCTTTGATTGGGAGAGAGAAATAATTGATATCAAAGAGTAAATAGTAGAGAATCAATACAATGAAGATTGTATTGATTCTAGTTTGAATTTGATAAGATTTGAATATATTTTCAATAGAATTTTTGGCGGAGTAAGAGAAGAGAGGATAATAAGAAAGTAGTTGATAAAAATTCGTTTGACTACCTCCTATATATAAAGAATAAACAAACATGTACATTCACAAAGAATTACGGTGAATAGACACTTCATTTCAAAATATTTCAAATTTTCGGCGTGTATGTCGACATACATATAGGGTATATGTCGACATGCCCATGTGTATTTTGAAAATTATTTTATAAAATATTTTTTGAATATGACATGCTTTGAAATTATTTTGATCATTTTCAAAATAGTTTTAACATAGTTTATGTACATTTTGAACTTGAAAAAACTTTTATAAAATATTTTTAAATATATTTAAAAATATACTTTATTTTAAAATTAAAAGATAAAAATAAGAAATAGAGATCAAAGATTGCTACTAGGGACTTTAACAATATTCCGTGACTCTATATACTATATCATAGTCTTGAGATCTTCATATCTTGATTTTTTTACTCATGAGTCTTCATGTTCATTTCTTGAGTTTATGTACTGTACAGTTTTCGATTAAATACCTGCATAATATCCTGCAATATACAATATATAACTTGGCAAATTCATTAGTATCCATATTTTATATGAATGTCTTTTTGTTACCAAAGTTGTTATCATAAAAGTCAATAACTAAGGTATTGAAAATTTTCCCCTTTTTAATGATGACAACCATTATTATTTTGTATGTATAAAAAATGATATAACTCCAACCATTATTATTTTGTATGTATAAAAAATGATATAACTCCAACCATTATTATTTTGTATGTATAAAAATGATATAACTCCCTAACTCCCCTAAATTAGATAACTCCCCCTTGATATGTGCATACATATATTTTATATTTTTCTCCTCCTTTTTCATTAACAAAAATGGATGAAAAAACAAACAATTCCCCTTAAATGAAATATATGATTTATCTAATTCAAAATCAATAATCCAAGTTAAAAAATGATGATATATATTATAAATAATGAATATTAGGCTCAGGTCCCTAATAAGTTTCAAAATACACAAAAACCCTAGTAAAAAAAGTATGTAAATTAGGTCTCTAGAATTAAGTTACTAAGTAATTGCATATAGTTATGAAATTATTCATTGAATAATTGCAGACATTTACGCAATTATATCCAAAAGTTGCATAAATTTATGCATTTTTTTAGTGAATAATTACGGAAATTTCGGCAATTTTTTTGGTGAATAATTGTGGAATTTTCAGCAAATTTTTGAAAAAATTGCGGAAATTTCCATGATTTTTTGGTGAATAATTGTGGAATATTCCGCAATTTTTCTGTGAATAATTGTGGAAATGTCTGCAATTTTTTGATATAATTGCATAAATGTCTGCAATTATTCACTGAATAATTGCATAAGTGTATGCCATTATTCGGCAACTTAATTCTAGGGACCTAATTTACAAACTTTTTTTACTAGGGTTTTTGTGTATCTTAAAACTTATTAGGGACCTATGCCAAACTGTCCCTTATAAATATATGATAAATGATACTATTAAATTTGATGGTGAAGTAAATTTTACTAATGTAATTATAAACTATACATAAACAAATTCAATACACCGAAATCCAAATCTAAATTTAACCAAACTAAAACACACAAACTTTTACAATCCAATCAAATCAAATTCAAACATACAATTTTGAACAATCCAAAACAATCAAATTCAATCAAAATACACACCAAGTCATTCAAATCAAATTAAGAGTATATATGTATATATATGGATTTACATAATAATTCAACCCTAATTACTAGACATTTCGAGGAACTTCAATCCAACCATCGGCTCCAAAGATTGGATCCACTTTAATGGCATCCCAATCTTCATTATCTTTATTAACAGTGCACTATGAATTGTTGGATGGTTCATCTTTGATTAGAGAAGAAATCATACATCAAATAGCATTTTCTTGTTCCTTTATCATTTACATTTGACTCAATTCTAAGTGTCTTTGATTTCTTAGGATAAAGGAGAGAATATCTTTGAAGGATTGGAGAGTTAGTTCAAGATTTTAACATAGTTTTTGATGTGGAGAAGACATATTTGTAAAAATATGTTTGACAATGAAAATAGAGTATATAATAAAATGATAAATGATTTTTTTGGAAGAAATAGGCTTATTTAAGAGTAGAAAGTCGTTTGGAATGAATAAATGAATGGTAGTTATTTTAATTTTGAAATTCAAAATAAATTTGATTTCTGGCCGTTATATGTTGAAATATCATATGTATGTATGTCGACATACATCCCCAAATTTTCAAAACTAATTTAATTGATATAGTTTTTTCTTTTAACCTACAATAATATACATTTATGTCTTCTAGAGACTAATAACAATATAGAACAATAATAGATAAATTTCATTACTAGAATTTGATGGATATATGGTTTTTAATGATAAATAAAGGAAAATACATAGAAAATACATGGATTTAAACTAACAACACCTAAGACAAAGCTAGATAACTTAAGTAAACAACTTAGATAGGTTTAAAAGGTTGTAGATGAAGATGATGAAGGCCACCAAGCCTGCGAATGACCTTTTCAAAGAATTTACCCATTTTGTCGGAAAGATAAGTGAACTTTTTACTAAACGAACGTTAAGCTTCTTTTGGTTTTTAAGAATCTTCTCTTGATTCCTTAGTATTTTTTTGTTGGTAGGGTTGAATGGTTTTTCAGAACTTTCTAAGGAAGTTTCCATTTCTTCCTTCTCCTCCTCTTCTTCTTCCACTTCCATTTCATCTCCTTCTTCCTAGTCTTCTTGTTGAATTTCTTGCTCTTCTTCCCATGCCTACCTTTGCTCCTTTTTGGGAGGGGTTTCCAAAGGTTCGAAAAATGGTGGAATATGTATAAGTGGGTTATGGCTTTCTCGAGAACCTTTCGAGGAATGGATTTTTCTCCTCATAAACCCATACCAAAATATAAGTAAATTCCAGTGAGATATACACCATGAAAGAGCATGTTCTTGTGACTAATAATGTCCTTTTGAAGAAAGTCATCTAAAATGACTTGTGTCCAATTTATGTCATAGCAACCTTAAATAGAGAAAAGAACTTTGAAAACTTTTGGAGCAGGTTATTATAATTACCCATCCTCGAAGTTATGCATTATTGCAAAATGAGACTCATAAGTCTCGATTTTGGATGAAGATTTTCGTGTTTAAATTCAAAATCATCATCTTTTTCGAAACGATCGTGACAAGTTTCATGGTTTTGAACATCAATTTGAAAAATGGTGAGGATAATTCCACTAGACTTACAATCAAGAATTTGACCCAAAAGTTCACAACTTAAAACTATTTTAGTGCCATTAACGCTACTCCAAACTTGACTTTCTTCCCCTCGATAAATATTCCGATATAAATTTGCCTAAAACATTTTTACCAAATTGGGTAACAAACAAAATCATTTTTGGGAAGAATCAATTAAACTAAGAATATTATTTGCAAAAAAAGATCAAACAAACCATATGAAGCAAAACCTTCAATTTCAGTAAATCTTCAGGGAGAAACTTTTTCTAAAGTTGTGTTCCATGTAGACCTTAATTGCAACTTTCTCATTGAAGAGAAAGCCTTTTGTTTTCTTAGAGAGCCTAATGATTTTTGGGTTTAAACTAGAGGAAGCCATTTTTGAATTTCTTAGTAGATAAGAGAGTGAAATGATATTTGAAATTTGAAAATGGAGTAAGTGAAATGATTAAATGGAGATGGAGTAAATAAGTAGAGAATCAAAGGACATGTTCTCTGGTCAAAAAAGCATCTTTTCAGAACATAGGAGTAACTGAAAAGTGGAAATAAGTTTAAAGTTTGAATTTCAGATTTCTGTTGCATGTGTCGACATATAGGTGAGTCATATGTCGACGTGTAGCCCTTAAATTTGAAAACTATATTTTGGATAAAATGTTCCTATATATATATACATATATATCTAATTACCCTAGGTTTATTAATTTATAGGTTATTCCAATCAACTAAAAGCAACAAAAAATATTTAATTTAAATTATAAAGCATAACGAATTTTGATGCCTTTTGTCGATCAGTTTTGATTAGCCTGTAGTTGCTGTGAAAAACATATTCACAATTTCAATATCAAGTTCATTGTCGCTAGAGGAAGTTTCTAAATCATCCAAAGTTGTTGTATGCCATTATTCTTTTTCTAGACAAATCATTTGTCGGTGAGATCTTTATTTTTTCGGATGCGGACAGTCTCTTTGAAAATGGCCAAGTTCATCAAAGTTGAAGAATCTAATCGTAGTTCCAATTCCATTAGTCTTGTTTTGAAGTTTCTGGAAGTTGTTTATATTTCTATATTTTAGAAATTTATTGAAATTTCTGGCCATGAAAGCAATTTCTTTGTCATTGTCATTGTTAGAATCCTGATCATCATTTACTACATTAAAAGCAATGGATTTCTTCTCCCTTGCCTTACTTTCTTTTCTATCCTGCATTTGTACTTCATAGGATATTAAATTGTTTGTTAACTCTTTAATTTTTAGAGTACTAATATTAATAGCCTCTTCAATTGCAAGTGTCTTTGGATCCCACTCTGAAAAGAGTGAATTGGGGATTTTTCTAACTTGATCCTCTTCAGAAAAGTTTTTCCCTAATGCTACTAATGAATGTACTATGTCTTGAAATCTAAGTACATTTCAGAAATGGACTCATTTGGATTCATTTTAAACAACTGAAACTGATTAGCTAACATGGAAAGTTTGGTCTGTTTCGCTTTACTTGTGCCATCATGTGTAGTTTGCAATATTGTCCAAATTTCGTATGCAGACTTACAAATAGACACTCTATTTAATTCATTCTTATCCAGTGAACAAAATTGCAACGACCCGTGATTTTATCACTTTTAAATGGAATATTTAATTAACTTTAAAAAATTCAAAGAATTTTCAAACATAAATAATCATGTTTTATATGATAAAAAAGTGATAAACTTATTTTTAAAATTTTATTATGAAATCAAGAAGTTTGGATTTTCGTCGAAAAGTGACAAAAGTTGGTTCGCGATAAAATTGGATGTATGTTCAAATTTTGTATTACATGATAAATAATTCTTTTTAAATTGTTATAAAATGATAATAAGTGATTGATAAAAGTTTTATAAATATATAAATACTTGTTTTATAATAATTGACAAATTTCATCGTACGTTGACAAATCGACGTCGTATTTTTTATAATTAGATTCTAATATTATTAAATTTGGTTTTTATAACAAAAATACACTTTTTTTAATTATTTAAAGATGATAAAAAACTTATTTTCAAGCTTTGTTTACATAAATAAATAGTTTAACAAAAACATCAAAATGTGACAGTAAAACATTTTGTCGAAAATCAACGTTTTATTCAATATAAGTTGTTGCACGTTTGTTAACATGTTTTAACAGACATATATATATTTTACAACTTGTGAGAATTGTGGATTATGGATCTTAAGGCTAGAACTAACATTAGAGGGGGAGGGGAGAATAGTGTTTTAAGGAATTACTAATTCTTTTTGAGTTTATATTAATTTGAACACAAATGTATGCAATATTTAGACACAGTTATGATCACAGAATCAAACACATATGCAGATATAAAGTAAAAGCAATAAAGGAAAGAACACACCGGATTTTATACTAGTTCGGAGTTACCCTACATCCAGTCTTGCAACACAAGTACGGATTTCCTTTCAAAATCAATTCTTACAATTACATCCTCGATTTCAAGGCCACGAGGTACACCACTCCAGATTCACAATCCTCTGGGTAGAGATACTTGATTTTACGGGCAACAAGTTCACCCGATTGATTTTTCAGGCTAAAATCACACCTTTTCTCACTCGATTGATTACAAAGAAGTCTATAAATCTGAATAGCACTGGGATCTTGTTGAGATAGTGATAGAGAATCAAACCAGAGATAATCTAGTTAGATTCAATGGATATTTCGGCAGAGTAATAGTAAAAATGTATATAAAGAAACGTGGAAGAAGAAGAGGAGTAAAATCAGAGAAAATATGAATATAAATTCGTTTAAAACATCCCCTATTTATAGTAGAACAACAGCCATGTCCATTCATGAAAGGATATGACGAATAGACACTTCCTTTGAAATTCAAACTTTTGAAATCAACTGTCACCTTGTCGACAAGGGGTACTTGAGGATGTCAACAGGCCTAAGTTATTTTTGATAATTTGTTTTTCTTTGAAAATAATTTCTATCTTGTATTAAAAGTATTTTAAACTTTATAAATATACTTAACTATAGTTAAAATACATAAATAAGTATAGAGAATAATATTTTGGTATATATAAAATTTTACTATAATTTTATATTTAAATCTAAGTATAAATATTAAAAGTTAAATATATTATAATTGAAAGATAGTTTAAAACCAAGGATAATTTGATATTGAAAATAAAGATTATTTTGAGGCTAAATGTATTTTAAAACCAGGATAGATGTTTTTGATTTAAAAAGGAAGATTTTGAAATCATTTTGAAAACAAGATATAATTTTGTAAAACATTTGAATAAAAGTTAGTGGATACAAAACAATGTTCCACTAGATTTTTCGTAGGTTCCATCCTACTTAGGGTTCCATCCCTTTAACGGGCTCGAAGTGGATTTCATTTCGTGAATAAAATGGATTTTAAGATGTCAGTGCTTTTCTAGGAGTTTTAACAGAATTCCTAACTATATTACTTATATTGAAATCTTGAACTCTTGATAATCTTGATACTCATGAGTCTTGAATCTTGATATCTTCGATCTTGAGTTCATCAGTTCTTGAATCTCTATACTGTACAGTCTTCATTCTTTGGTATCTGCATGTTTATATCCTGCATATACATATATATATCTAAACTATAATGTTAGTATTTATATTTTATAACAAGTCCTAAGGTTGTTGTCATCAAAACCATCATCTCAAGGACTAACACAACTAACCAGGTTTACTTTCACTAAGTATCATTAGAAAATTCTAGAATGTCATTAGTAAAAGTAAGTATGGTAATTTAAAAGTCAAAGAGTAAACATCATATCAAATCTCACCAAAACTAAGGCAAATCTTCACTTTAATCCACTTTTCCATCAAAATACATTTCTTAAGTATTAAGTGAAAATGACATAAAGTAATGAAGTGATGGTTGATGGAAAGTGTTGAAAAAAGTAAGTTTATTTTAAAGTTAAGGATGGGTATTTTGGTAATTTGGTAAGGGGTTAATTTGGTAACTTTCCACTTCTTTCTTTTCCTATAAATACACATGATTTTCTCTCATTTTCTCACAAATCCATCTCTTCTTCTTCTTCTTCCTATAATTAAATGAGAATATGACCATGGGTAGGAAGAACTAGTTAGAGAAAAAGGTGAAATAACAATTATTCTCTATTATTATTTTTAAGCATGATAATATGACCATTTAATCTCTTAACGACTGTATTAATGTTTGATAACTTGGTTGATTATATGGTTGATTATATGGATGATTACTTGGTTTGACAAATGATAAGAGCAATGGTTAGAATTAACCATAGTTAACTAAATGAGAATTAAATCCATATAAATAAGTGTATGGAAATTGTTTTGCCTCTTAATGATTTTAATATATCTAAAACAGTTGAAAATGATATTACAATAATATAATATTATAATATGGAATGAAATAAAATATACATTTGAAATATGAAAATATTGTTTAAATGTGTTTAAAATGGTTAATAAATATTTTATAAGCATTTGGGGTGTTTCCATGAAGTTTGAAAATAAATTGAAAAACAACACAAAATTAGGCGCGTCGTGTAACGGTAGTTCGCAATTTCGTGCCAAAGATTTCAAATGAGTATAGAGTGTAATATAAATCGGAATTGTTTGAGATAAAAATTTTCCGAACTATTATATCTATAATTTCTAAATAAAGAAAGAAAATCAAGATTTCATTAAGTAGACTTTAAAATATGAGCAAATCAAGTTTTTGATAAAATCACGCTTTGGCAGTTCGGTTGCCAAAGTAGCAAATGTTCTAAATTTATTTTTTTTAAATGATTTAAAATATGAAATAAATTTTATATATCATTTAAAGTGTTTTAAACGGTTTGAGTTGGAAAATTGAACATATGTGAAGTAAAAATGTTGTTTTGATCAAAGAAGCTTTAATATATTATTTGCAGCACTTTTTCGCAGCACTTTTTACAGCGGTTTCAATAACTTTTGAAATATGATTTTTAAACCAAACCATTCTTGTTCATACTTTTATAAATGGTTTATAAAAGAATAATTAAGTGTTTTATATGATTATTTGGAAGTTTATAAATCATTTCTAAAAATTAAAGGAGTATGCGAAAACGACTAGTCATATGTTTCGTCTGTGAGATCCAAGGAGACTGAGGCGAGAGACGGAACATGTCGAATGGAAAGCCTGGATACTCTAAAATAATTTTTTTAATATGAGATGTAAATGTGGAATTATTTTAATTCCTATACTTAAATTAATTGATTTGGGTTTATAGTAAATGATGTTTTAAATAACATCATTTTGACCCATTTAAAATTTTTGATTTGAAATGGAAAATCTTTATTAAAGAATTAAATACACGATTTGGAAACATTTTCCTAAATAAAAGGTGAAATGATTTGGAATTATTTCAATATTTAAAATGAGTTTTAATAAACCAAATTATTTGATACAATAAGGCATAATGATTCCATATACTCTGAAAAAGATAAAGGAATAATTTAATAAATATATCTACTCTATGTTATATTTATGAATGAATAAAAAGATGAATTAAATTGAATGATGATTGATAATCACATATGAACTTAACATCTTTTTAATCGATGGTTGGTTCGCAGATACCGGGGTCGCTTTTGGGGTAATTCCTATCCAAAAACAATTTCGAACTAATGTGTACATTTGGTGTAACGACCTGCCTTTTTGGACAGTTTAAATCGACTATAAACCACACACATCAAACTCAAAAAATTCAAAGGGGCGGATTGTTATGGGGTAAATAAGAAAAAGAGGAGAAAGAAACAAAACAAATACAGAATCTCGCAGTGGAAAGCTCAGACTGACCGAGCGAATTGAAAAGACAAAACACTCGAGTCAGAACTAAAAGATCTTATGTAAGTTAAATCAACAGTAAATAAATATGAGTGTAACGACATCAAAGATGTTTACGGGGTTTGACATCTCCTATCCAGTATCAAATGTTAGTGCAATAACTTAAGAGATGTTCAGGATTTCCATCTCCTAAGGATCCGTTAAACTATATACTATGTAGTACAATACCCTATTATAATATGTCTACAGTAAAGTATTAAAATAGCGTTAAGGCGTTACACATATCCCTCTTAGCATATTTTGTATATTCCTATAGTCTATACAGTACCGTAAGCTCCTCCATGATGTTTACTCAGGGGGCACTCCATACGTATGGTACAAACCAAACTCGTAGAAGGCGCGATAAGGCATGCAACAAGGCAGTCGAGGCAATGCCCCGGGCAGATATACCAATTGCACTCCCGGACTAGTGGTAACGCATAGCAGCTAATACCGCCCACCTCGGACACACTCCCATAACCAAAATCAAGGGGTGGCCACCAAATCAATCACAAAGTCATAATATACTATCGAAGAAATGTGCCCGATAGGAGGAATGACCTCACTTGGCCCGGTATAGCTCATGTTTTAGCCACATCAAGCTGGCTCACGGGAGTCAGGGTCATGTAAATACCTCAAACAGAACCATTCACCAAACCATCCTACTTCATTTTTGGAATCTCCCCCACGTACACAGTTGTTAAAGTGGTTTTTGGTATTGGCAGAGAGTATGACAATATCTGATCCTGGTCTTTTTAACAACCAAACGCTTATTTCACACCGGATGGTTCTTTTACATTTCAAAATGGTCAATTCATACTTAATATCAAATATCATATTCGATTTCAAACCATATCACTTTCGAAATCATATTCACTTTCAAAACCATATTCACTTTCAAAATCGTCTTCACTTTCATAATCATAATTACTTAAATATGCCATTTCACAAAAAGGTACCAATTCCAAATTCCAACTTAAGTTGTATCATCATCAAGGATTTAAATATAAATACTTCTACTGTAACAACCCGGATTTGGAGTTCACCTTTCAATATTAAATTATAATCAGTCTAGCTTAACAAATTAGTTAAAGAGATAGACATCAACATAAGCATGAGATAGAGTGGAGTGTTCCTCTTCCCAAGAGAAAACACTACCAATATATACATAACAAGGTATGATGATGAAGCATGTATGACATACTATGATATGGTATCATATGGTATCGTACGGTTACTTCATAACAATAGTCTAATTATAAAGTTTAAATTATTCTCACAATTCAAATGATTATACTACATAAATGGTTCATTTATCAAAACAATTCAAATTCACATTTTCAAACAAGCTTTTTTCTATATCATTTATTAAATGTTTTGAGGGCCATGATGCTCATCAATAGGCTAGCCAAGTTTTGATGAATTTGAAATTATTTTGATAAATGAACCATTTATCTGGTATAATCATTTAATTGTGAGAATAATTTTAAACTTTATATATATATTTATATATAATTATTTTGAAATAATTTTTAAAATAAATTGGAATTAAAAATATTATATAATAATAATTTGAAATGTCCAAATTCAATTCGTTTCTCAAATTTTCTAAGAGAAAGGTATGATGTCTTAAAGTTGAACCCAGGCAGTGTTTTCACTGTAAAAATCTGGGCAAAAACATGCTCCGAATCAAAGTTCGGCAACATATTTTTATAAGCTACATAGGTCGAAATAACCTGAAATTTGGCATGAACAAAATATAACACTCATACTTTAATCTGGAAAAAGAATCACACAATTTGAATGAGGTACAAAAACTTATCAACAAAAGCTAAACTTTTGATTGCTTTTGCAATTTTTTTGAGCTTCGCTCAGCTAGATTATGTGAGTATTTCTGAAATGTTTTGAGGCTATGATGTCTATCGGTAGACTAGCCAAATTTTAGAGATTTTGAAATTCAAATTTTGGATTAAATTTGAATTGAATTTGAATTGAATTTGAATGTAGATTTGAGTGATTTCTTGGGTTTTTATTTGTTTTCGAGCATGGATTCTTCCAATCCTTTTTGAAATAATTTTTAAAATAAATGGGCATTTTAATTATTATTATATGATATTTTAAAAGTATTGTCAAATATATAATCTATTTATTCTCGAAAATAAGGGAATTTTCAAATATGGCTTTCAAAATTGGTATTAAAAGCTTGTTTTCTCAAGTAAACTATTTTATATATACAATACACATTTTTGCACTATTCGAGCGAATGAGAAGGAGAATTAAACGGTTTGGTAAAACACATGGTTTGGGACACGTGTGTTTATCTTATCGGTTAATTCCCGACTTGTCCGTTTGATCGTTTTGACCTGCGGGTCGAGTTTACAAATGAGATGAGGTAAACTTTTTACCGCTTTGAATGTGAAATTTACTAGCGGTTAGTAAACTGCCTAGTGCGAACATGTGGTATAGGACACACGTTAACACTGTTCGGGTTCCTATACGAAAGTTTGTGACACATTTGTCTAAGAGACGTATTTGCCGGTACTGGACTTTCTGGTCATTTGTCCTTCAGGACGTTTGTCTAAGAGACGTATTTGCCATTGCGGCGTATTTGTCATTGTGACGTTTTGCCTTCGGGCGAGGTACCTATTTAAGATAATAGTACTTGGCAAGGCTTTGGCCACATGCACGTGCAAACACTTTTGAGATGGTTTCTTTGACTATTTTCCCTAGTGTATCGCCCCTTTCCGGAATTGGTCCTTTGAACCATTTGATATATCTTCGTGGCGATTACCTTTTGGAAATTTGAACTCTTGGAAGTTCTATTTTTGAAATTTGAATTGCCTACACTGGCGTTATATGAGATTTTCCTTGTAACAACCCGTATATTTTACGATTGTATATTTAAATGTTTTATTTAAATATAGCATCATTAATCGGATTAAAGTCCGAAATGTTACTTTTTATAAATAGTCAAATTGGGACTCGAGACAACTTCCATCGAGTCCAAAATGGCGTTTACAACTTTTTTGAGTATAAACATCGATATGTTTGGAGTTGAGTAGAATTTTGCTATTTTTCTATTTTGGGCTTTGGGTTTGGGTTTCTGCCCATTAACCCATCTTAATACCCTAACTCAACTCCTCTTCATTCATTTCATTCCTCATTTCCTAACATTCAAGCTCTAGAGAAAAATGGGGGAAAAGATTGGAAATTAGAATTCCAAAACCCTAGTTTGTTTAGGAAATACAAATTCAAATCCAAAATCAAGGAGAAGCTTAGGTAAGCATCCTCTTCATCTTCTCCATCTCTCTTCAATTTCAGAAATTCCTAAATCCTAACTTAGGAAATATTTGGTTATTAGCTTAGATTGGAGCTTCTTGAGTTGAAGAGGAGGAATTGGCCGTTCCTTTGTGTTAGAGCTTCTCGTTCGTTGTTTTTGGGTTTAAAGATGAGTTCTTTAACTCACATCTACGTCTATAACTTTCTTTGTTGTTAGGTATGAATTCCTAACATTTGTGCATGTTCATTTGCTTTTGAATTGATTTGGTGAATTTTCCAAATTTTGGTGTTTTGGTCCAATTTTATGAAAATCTTACTATGGATGTTTGGACATGATATTTGGGGTGTATCGAAGAGCCTATAAGGCTGGGTTGTCGCTTGGCATAAATCCCTAGTCGTTGTTTCTCGTTCGATTGCTCCCGAAACGAATTGGCCATCATTGGCCTAGGTTCAATCTTTGCCTGAGCTTCAGCTCAGACGTTTGGTATAAGGAACAGACGTCTGAGGCTATGGAATAAATATTCCAGACGTTCAGCTTAGACGTTTGACCTTGCTTTCCAAACGTTTGGGAGATCCAGACGTCTGAGCTTACTTCCCAGACGTCGGGGTGATTTGGAATAGAATTTCCAGTACCTCAGTTCAGAGGTCTGATTTACTGGGTCAGACGTCTGGTTAGGGTTCAGACGTCTGCCTTGAAATTTCAGACGTCTGGAATCTTTTTGGATTATTTCCAGAGAACAAATCCTGACGTCTGGAACTGTGCATTTTGCCTATTTTGGGCTGTTTTGTGTGGATTTCCAATTTTATTCGGTTTTTGTTGATCCAGATAGTTGTTATCGTTTATTATCGACTTTGATGACTTCTTTCTTTGGATTTATGGGAATATCCATTTGATGGATTTGGTATCGATTTCTATGGTTTTAATTCACATTTTCGTATGTGAATTTTTGGTGATTGATTGTTTCTACAATCATTTATGTGATTTGTCACTTTAAAATACAAATGTTTCTATACTAGTAGTAAATACTCAAACTCTTTCACAGAAACGATTTCAACACTACTTTTAAATACAAAGCCCATTTTTAAAACCGTTTTCCAATCTATTAGTATATACAAACCTTTACCTCATTCGTATGAGAAATCTAATTAAACGGCTTAGCAAAACAAGTGGTATGAAACGCTTGTGTTTACTTTGTCGGTTGATTCTTAGACTTGGTCGATTGAAATCTTGTAACAATTTTCTAGTGGAAATCTACAATTTGTTCGTAAATATTTAAGTTAAGCCAGTGGTTATGGAACATGAAGCTAAACTCTTATATTTAATAGCTTAGTGTGATTCACACTTCTTATTGATCAATGGTGATCATTTTGTGATTTAGACTAGTGATGTGCGATGTCTCTTTGTTTGTGTGGGGACTAAAAACCTCGTTTGTGGAACTTCGGTTCAATTTGGTGGAGTAGCGACCCATGGTCTTCGTGCCGTTTGTGGAGCCTCGGCTCAAAATTGATAGTTAGTGACCATGGAATAACGTTCCGTTTGTGACACACGTGTTGGTGAGTTTCATGCTCCCGTTTGTGATAGGCATCCCCCTTTGTGATTTCTAGATTTCTGGTGGTTGATTTCTAGAATTTGTGTTTCACCAACTTTCGTGGATTGCATTGATAAGCTTTATCAATATTTGTGTTTTGGTGAAAAATTTAAAGAATACGACATTCTTTTGGTGTTTGAGAATATTTGAGATATTGTATGATTTTTGTTGTTATTTGATGTATACTTGTCACAGTATGGCATTATTGTTATCATACATTTTTGGACATATCTCTTATCCTATCTCATTTTATATGATATTTATAGCTGGACTGATCCGTTTATTATTTTCTTCTTAAATAATACTCGGGTCAGACCGAGGTATTTCAGGTGCTTCTGCTTGACTTCTTATCAGGGTCCATCATCTGACTTTTGGCTAACTACTTTAGCTTAGTAGTTTTTGTTAGTATACATTTGAGATAGAGACTCCTTGATGTATACTTATTCTTTTGTCTAGCACTTGTATCTATTCTTTTGTGATATAGTGGATCTAGTTTGACCACTACTTTGATGTACACTTCTATGTGTTATATTCATATCTGTTTCCGCCTTTGTGGTATGAATATCTATAACTGATTTGTGTTATTTTTATTTCTATATTTGTTTCCGAAGTCCACATGGCCACTGTGTGGTAGCTTTGAGTTTGTATTTGACATGTTGGATTTCCTTTTGAAATGAAATGTAAGTTATATTATCTGACATATCGGTACTCGCACAAAGCAATTACACAGATGGTCGCTCCTCAACAGCCTTATTCTTCGTGCTAGTCGACGACATTACCCCATAGTGTCCTTGGCTAGTGTGAGTATAGAGGTGGGGCGTCACAGCATGGTGTCGGAGCCAAACTTTGGAACAATGTAGAATAATCTAGCAAGGATCATTGCCTAAGTCTTTCTTAGGAATCGTGCCATAGGATTTAATTCGAGTCATCGTACCGTTCTATCCTATTTCTTTTTATGATGCCTTGTTTTATCAATCAAGTTTGTTTGATATCCATTCTGTGAATAACCTTTTTCCTCTTCTTTCTTTCTTAAAGAGAAGAAATGGTTAGACCAGGCTGTCCCAGCACCGGTCAATCCAGTGCCACTCCTCAGGATGGAGTATTTATGTCTGCCTAGCAGCTCTTAGATCTTGTGAAAAATGCTCAAGCTATCGGACCCATTCCAAAATCTACTCATCCTAAATCTGGGTTTGCACGCTTGTGCAGTGATTACACCAACTTGGGTGGAAGGCCTTTCAAGAGATTCGAAAGCGTTATAGAAGTTCAAGCTTGGCTTAGAGCATGCGATCGCATCTTTTCCCATATGAATCTTATTGATCCACTTCTAGTCCAATTGGCTTCTTACATGCTCCAGGAGAGAGCATTAGACTGGTATGAGCTTTTGATTTCTGAAACTATTGAGGCGGATCTTATTTAGGAGCAATTCCGGGAAAGATTCAAATTGAAGTTTGGGCCGGAGGCTGAAAAAGTAACTTTAGCTCGGCGCTTTATTGACCTTGTTCAAGGTGAATCTTCTGTGACCGACTACGTCAAATCTTTTGAATCTCTCTCTAAATATGGGATCAAATATATTAATACCCCATTGAAGAAAAATCAGAGATATGTTTATGGGTTGAATAACAACCTTAAAAAGCCATTACTTCTGAAATTAGAAGTTTCTTTCGATCAGCTTGTTGATATCGCTCTTCGACTCGAAGAGGCCGATAAAGAAAGTGATGTTGAAGTTGTAGGGGCCAAACAAAACATCAATAAGAAGAGGCCTTTCAAGTTCAAGCCTTATCCCAACAAGAAAGGGAAGCAAGCAACTTCGATAGCAAAAAATCCTACCTCTAGTCGTGGAGAATGTTACAATTGTGGTTCTAAGGACCATTATGCAAAAAAGTGTCCGAAGTCTCTTACTTGTCGCTATTGCAAAAGTTCGGGTCATACTATATCTTCATGTCCCAAACTTCAAAGCAAGAAGGAAGGCAAGCTAAATGTTGTGCAAGCCCCTACTAACACTTCTCTTGGTCAAGGTATTTCTCATTCTATCCTTGATGGCATTATTATATTTCGTGATTTTCCTATTCGAGTTCTTTTTTATACGGGTGCATCTCACTCTTTTATATCAAAAGAACTTGTTGATGCTTTGTCTTTGAATGTTATTGGCTTGATGACTTCATTGAGAATTGCGAATCCGGTTGGTGGATCCGCAATACTCAATTTACTGTGTAAAGATGTCGAGATTATTTTATGTGATTATTCTTTCTGAGCCGATTTGCATGTTATGCATTACCTAGGTTTCAAGATGATTTTGGGGATGGATTGGCTTAACCGATATGAAGCCCGTATCCTATTTCCTGAGCGGACTATATATCTTCGACATCCTCAATCTGTTAAGTAGATTTCTCTTGTTCTTAAAGATTCAGATTCCAATTCGAGAGCATCCTTATATTCTCTAAATCCTCATGATGACGATAATGATGACGAGGAAGATGTCATTCCCTCATTCACATTGTTCGTGAATTTCCCGACATTTATGAGCCCGTTTTAGGATTACCACCTAAGCGAGCAATTGAGTTCAGAATTAATCTAATCCTTGGAGCTCTACCTATCACTCGTCCTCCTTATCGTATGTCCAATAAGGAAAATGAGGAGATGCGTAAACAATTATCTGAATTAGAAGCAAAATAGATTATTCGTTCTAGTTCCTCTCCATAGGGAGCTTCCGCTATTTTTGTGAATAAATCTGATGGTACACTTAGGCTTTGCGTTGACTACCGCAAGCTTAATGATCTCACCATCAAGAATAAATATCCCTTACCTCGGATTGTTGATTTATTCGATCAACTTAGTGGTGCTAGAGTCTTTTCACAGTTAGACTTAGCAATCGGTTTTCATCAGCTCCGTAGTGCAGAGGATAGCATTCCTTTGACATCGTTCCGTACTCGTTATGGATCTTATGAATGGCTTGTTATGCCATTTGGTTTGACGAATGCCCCAGCTTATTTCGTTGACCTTATGAATCGAGTTTTCAAAGACTTCCTCGATCGATTTGTTCTCATCTTTATCGATGATATTCTTGTTTATTCTAAAACCGAGGAAGATCATGAAAATCATCTTCGGATTGTGTTGGAGACTCTTAGGGGCAACCAATTGAAAGCAAAATTTTCTAAATGCCACTTTTGGCAATCTCGTGTGAAATTTTTGGGGCATATTATTTCTGAATCCGGAATTTCCATGGATCCTTCAAAGATTGAAGCGATTCAAAATTGGAAGAGACCAGAGAGTGTGACGAAAATTCATAGCTTTCTCGAATTGGAGCCATTATTACTTCGGTTCATAAAAGACTTTTCTAAAATTTCCGTACCTCTCACTAATTTGAAAACGAAGGGAGTTAAATAAATTTGGTCAGGCAAATGTGAAGCTGCGTTTCAAAAATTAAAAAAACTCCTTTCCGATGCTCATATTCTTGTGATTCCCAAAGGGAACCAAGACTTTATTGTTTATACCGATGCTAGCCGTGTTGGTTTGGGTGCCGTTCTCATGCAAAGGGAACGTGTTATCACTTATGCTTCTAGGAAATTAAAGCCTGCCGAACTAAATATGCCACTCATGATTTAAACCTCGCAGCTATTGTTTTCGCTCTTAGAATTTGGCGTCATTATCTTTTGGGAGAGAAATTTGTTCTCTACAGCAATCATAAATCTTTGAAGTATTTATTTTCTCAAAAGGAACTTAATTTGCATCAACAACATTGGCTCGAGTTCCTTGCATCTTATGATCTTGATATTCTCTATACTCCCGGAAAGGGAAATCTTGTTGCCGATGCCCTTAGTCGTAAGCAACAAGTGGTTGTTTCCATGATGATATCCGAATGGAATGATCTCGAGACTTTGTCCACTTGTGAGATTCGAGATCGTGAATCCAATTCATGTTCATCTCTTGTTTTGTGTAGCCTTGAGGCTCATCCTTCTCTTTTAGACCGCATTCTTGAAACTCAAAAGCATGATCTCGAATTGGTTCTTCTTAGCCAAAGTTGAAGGAATAAAATTGATATTGAAGGTTTGAAAGACTTTGATATTGATGCTCATGGCGGTATTCGAAAATTTGGTAGACTTATTGTGCCAAATATTATTGACCTTCGTAAAGACATTTTAGAAGATTCTCATCGTTCTAAATTTACCATTCATCCCGGTAGTAGTAAAATGTACGCGGACATGAAGCGACTTTATTATTGGGATGGAATGAAATATGATATTGCTAACTTATTAAGCGTTGCATGACTTGCCAACTCGTGAAGGCCGAGCATCAAAGGCCTGATTGGTTATTGCAAACTTTGGACATTCCCGTTTGGAAGTGGGATCAAGTCTCCCTGGACTTTATTGACGGTCTTCCCCGTTCTCGGTCGGGTCATGATAGCCTATGGGTGATAGTAGATAGACTTACAAAATCCGCCCATTTTCTTCCCGTTCGGTCCAATCGGACCATACCAATTTTGGCTAAACTGTATGTCAAGGAGATTGTTAAATTGCATGGAGTTCCTACCTCTATTGTTAGCGATCGTGATCCATTGTTTACTAGTCGATTTTGAAAGGGTCTTCAAAAAGCTTTGGGAACAAAGCTTAATTTTAGTACCGCTTATCATCCTCAGTCCAATGGACAAACCGAGCGTGTGAATCAAACTCTTGAAGATCTTCTTCATGCATGTGTTCTTGATTTTGGTGGAAGTTGGGAAGACCATATTTCTCTTGTTGAGTTTTCCTATAATAATAGCTTCCAATCTAGTATTGGTATGGCTCCTTTCGAGGCACTATACGGAAGGCCATGCCGATCTCCTTCGTGTTGGATTGAAGCCGGTGAGAAGCTGGTTTTAGGTCCAGATTTTATACGTGATGCCACAGAAAAGATTGACCTTATTCATCAAAGGATGAAAGAAGCTCAAAGTAGACAAAAATCCTATGCCGATAACCGAAGAAGGAAACTAGAATTTTCTGTGGGAGATTTGGTGTTCATTCGTGTTTCACCTATGAAGGGTGTGGTGCGTTTCAGTCGATCGGGAAAATTAACACCTCGATATATTGGTCCATTTCCCATCACCGAACGCATTTGTTCCGTGGCTTATCGCCTTTTATTACCGGCTCAGTTTTCTGCTATTAATGACGTATTCCATGTCTCGCAACTACGAAAATGCCTTAGAGATTCTGATTCTATTCTTGAGCCCGGTGTTATTGAAGAAATTGAAGTTTCACTTAATTTGACTTATGAGCAACATCCTATTCGTATCAATGCTACGGAGGTTAAGCGTCTTCGTAATAAAGATGTTCCTTTTGTGAAAGTTCAATGGTCCTCAAATCCTAAGGATAGCTCTTGGGAATCCAGAGAATTCATCGAGCGAACACATCCGGACTTACTCTCTCGTGCTCATTAAGGTGAACTTCTCATTTCAAAATTTCTTCTTTTATGTTGATTATACCTTAGTATGGTTGTTACTTTTTATTTTCTTCTTAAGTATTACGAGGACGCAATTTCTTTAAGGAGGGGAGTTTGTAACAACCTACATATTTTACGATTGTATATTTCAATGTTTTATTTAAATATAGCATCGTTAATCGGATTAAAGTCCGAAATGTTACTTTTTGTAAACAGTCGAATTGGTACTCGAGACCACTTCCATCGAGTCCAAAATGGCGTTTACAACTTTTTTGAGTATAAACATCGATATGTTTGGAGTTGAGTAGAATTTTGCTATTTTTCTATTTTGGGCTTTGGGTTTGGGTTTCAGCCCATTAACCCATCTTAATACCCTAACTCAACTCCTCTTCATTCATTTCATTCCTCATTTCCTAACATTCAAGCTCTAGAGAAAATTGGGGGAAAAGATTGGAAATTAGAATTCCAAAACCCTAGTTTGTTTAGGAAATACAAATTCAAGTCCAAAATCAAGGAGAAGCTTAGGTAAGCATCCTCTTCATCTTCTCCATCTCTATCTCTCTTCAATTTCAGAAATTCATAAACCCTAACTTAGGAAATATTTGCTTATTAGCTTAGATTGGAGCTTCTTGAGTTGAAGTTGAGGAGGAATTGGCCTTTCCTTTGTGTTAGAGCTTCTCGTTCGTTGTTTTTGGGTTTAAAGCTGAGTTCTTTAACTCACATCTATGTCTATAACTTTCTTTGTTGTTAGGTATGAATTCCTAACATTTGTGCATTTTCATTTGCTTTTGAATTGATTTGGTGAATTTTTCCAAATTTTGGTGTTTTGGTCCAATTTTATGAAAATCCTACTATGGATGTTTGGACATGATATTTGGGGTGTATCGAAGAGCCTATAAGGTTGGGTTGTCGCTTGGCATAAATCCCTAGTCGTTGTTGCTCGTTCGATTGCTCCCGAAACGAATTGGCCATTATTGGCCTAGGTTCAATCTTTGCCTGAGCTTCAGCTCGGACGTCTGGTATAAGGATCAGACGTCTGAGGCTAAGGAATAAATATTCCAGACGTTCAGCTCAGAAGTCTGATGTAACAACCCGCATATTCGACGATTAGGTATTTGAATATCTTATTTAAATATTTAATCGTTAGTCGGATCTTAGTCCGAAAAGCTACTTTTTGCATACGGTCAAATTAGGACTCGAGACCACCCCCATTGAGTTCAAAATGACGTTTGCGATCTTTTTGAGTATAAACTTTGACATGTTTGGAGATAGTGGAATTTTCACCACTTTTTGCTTAGGGCTTTGGTTTTGGCTGAACCACTTACTAACTCAGTCCCAACCCATCTCCTCTTCAACACTTCCTTCTTCATTAATTCCTAACTCTAAAGCTTCTTCAAAAATGGTGGAGGGAATGGGAATTTAAAATTCCAAGCTCAAGTTCATTTGCAAATTCAACATCTTACTCCAAATTCAAAGTGAAGCATTGATTCAAGCTTGTGGTTGCTTCTCACTTTGCTTTCAAGCTCGGTTTCCATCAATTTCCGTGAAAAGGTGAGATTTTTATCTCACATTCTTGTCTATGACTATCTATGATAGTTGGGTATGAATCCCTATCGCTATTATATGTGCATTTGCTTTTGGTGTGGAATGAATTGGTGGAAAACCCAGAATTTTCGAGTTGATAGCATTTTCCTGCATTTAGGTCGTTCGGCCAGGGAAGGGAGAAGTCGCCCAGTAAATTTAACCCGTTCGCATCTAGGTCGCTAGTACTTAGGTCGTAGGTCGCTCGACTACGACGTTAGTCTTTAGGTCGCTCGGCCATAGCTCGCGCTACTAGGTCATTTGGCAATTCTGGCAAGCATATAGGTCATTCGGCACTGATAGGTCGCTCACCTCGATAGGTCGCTTGGCCTTTATATCGATAGGTCGCTTGGCCACTATATCGATAGGTCGCTTGGTCTTTATATCTATAGGTCGCTCAGCCTTGTTTAAGACCTTAGGTCGCTCAGCCCTTTTTTCACATTATGTCGTGATGCGTTATGTCGCTCGACCCTGTTGCCATTTTAAGTCGCAACCATTAGGTCGTTAGACCTTACTTCCTTTAGGTCGCATGACACCTAAAGCTGCTCGGCCCGTTCCACCTTAGGTCGTAAGGCCTTAGGTCGTTCCACTATTAGGTCGCTCACCCTGATTAGGTCGTTCGCACCATTTAGCTCGTTCTACATTAGGTCGGCCTCTGCTAATTCACGCCACTGTTAGGTCTTGTCACTTATAGGTTGCGCCAATTCCTGCCTTAAGTCGCTCGGCTTGCTTATTCCTTAGGTCGCACCTCTATGCCATTGCTCTTTTGGTCGTTGCACTTTAGCTCGACCATGTTAAGTTGCACCATGTTTTGGTCGTTCCATCACTTTAGGTCGCTCGACCTGTTTGCTCCATAGGTCGCGCCATCTATTAGGTCGCGTGCTACTCCTAGGCCGTAGCTCCTTAGGTTGCTTGCACATTAGGTCGGCCACATTAGGTCGCAAATTCCCTAGGTCGTAGGCCGTGGAGTTTAGTCTGCATTTCTACTTTGATGGATTTGGAACTGATTTCCTTGGATTTTATTCACATCTTCGAATGTGAATTTTTATGACCGATTGTTTCTACAATCAATTTTGTGACTTGTCACTCTAAAAATATAAGGGTTTCAATACTAGTAGTAAATATCAAAACTCTTTCATCAAAATGATTTCAACTCTATTTTATTACAAAGCTCTTTTTCCTAAACCGTTTTCCAATCTATTAGTATATACAAGCCTTTACTTCACTCGGATGAGAAATCTAATTAAACGGCTTAGCAAAACAGGTGGTATGAACCGCTTGCGTTTACTTCGTCGGTTAATTCTTGGACTTGTTCGACCGAACCTTTTGTGACAATTTCCTAGTGAAGATCTACAGTTTGTTCGTAAATATTTAAGTTAAGCTAGTGGTTATGGGACATGAAGCTAAACTCATATATTTACTAGCTTAGTGTAATTGGCACTTCTTGATGATCATGATGATCATTTTTATGATTTAGACTAGCGATTGACCGATGTTTCTTTGTCTGCGAGGGAGACTAGACCCCGTTTGTGTGATGTTTCTACTCACATATGTGGGGTTGCGCCCCATGGTCTCCGGGCCATTCGTGTGTTCGATGGTCTTCGGGCCGTTCGTGTGTTCAAAGGTCTTCGGGCCATTCGTGTGTTCGAAAAATTATATGGTTAGCTTCCATGAGATAGCTTCTCGTTCGTGTGATAGGCCTTCCCCCTTTTCTTGTGATTTCCGGATTTCGTGTGTTGATTTCTGGAATTTGTTCTGGATTTTGTGTGTTGATTTTTGGAATTTGTGTTTCACCAATTCTCGTGGTTTTCATTGATATGTTTTATCAATTTTTGTGCATTGGTGAATTCGTGTGTCATTACCTTTTTGTGGATTTTGATCTTTGAGAAGATTCTTGTGATATTGATTGATCTCTTGTTGATTATCATTTACATACTTATAGTTGTGTGCCATTATGGTTATTATATGTTTATGCCATATCTCTTATTCTATATCATGTCATCTGATATTTATAGCTAGATTGATCCGTTTATTATTTTCTAATGAAATAATACTCGGGTCAGACCGAGATGTTACAAGTGCTTCTGCTTGACTTCTTTGACTTCTCTCCAGGGATCTATTACTCTATCTTTTGACAAACTACTTAGATTAGTAGTTTTTGTTGTATACATTTGAGATACCAACTCATAGATGTATCCTTTTGTGTAGCACATGTTGCTATTCTTTTGTATTATTGTGGATCTTTCTGACCACTACTCTGATGTACACTTTCATGTGTTATATATTCATATCTTTTTCCGCCTCTGTGATATGAATGTCTGTGATTGAATTATGTTATGTTTATTTCTATGTTTGTTTCCGAAGAATATATATAGCCACTGTGTAATAGCTTTGAGTTTGTATCGGTATGTCAGATTTCCTCCTTAAATGATATGCGTTCTATACTATCTGACATATCGGTGCTCGCACAAAGAAGTTACATGGATGGTCGCTCCTCAACAGCCTTATTCTCCGTGCTAATTGACAACACTACACCATAGTGTTCTTGGTTAGCGTGGGTATCGAGGTGGGGCGTCACAGCTTGGTATCAGAGACAAACTTCGGAACAATGTAGAATAACTTAACAAGCATCATCGTCCTAAGTCCACCTTAGGAGTCGTGCTTCAGGATTTAGTTCGAGTCTTCGAACCGATTCATCCTGTTTTCTTTATGATTCCTTGTTTTATTTATCAAGATTGCTTGATAGTCATTCTGAGAATAACCTTTTTCTTCTTCCTCCTTTCTTAAAGAAGAAGAGATGGTTAGTTCTGGCTGTCCTAGCGCCGGTCAATCCAGTAGCCCTTCTCTAGATGGCGTGTTCATATCTGCCTAACAACTTTTGGATCTTGCTAAGAATCAAAGGTTTATCTGTGCTTTGGGTAAGAACCCCGAAATTGTTTTACCTCTGAAACTTGAAGTTCCTTTCAGTCAACTTGTGGATATCACTCTTCGACATGAAGAGGCTGGTAAAGGAATTGATAGTGATATTGGGATTTCCAAGAAGAGGCATATTAAGTTCAAAAGCCCTTATCCCGATAAGATGGTAAAGCAAGAAACCTCAGTAGCAAAGACTCCAATCCCTAATCATGGAGAATGCTACAATTGTGCTTCTAGGGACCACTATATAAATAAGTGTCCTAGACCTATCTCTTGCCGCTATTGTAAATGTGCGGACCATTTTATGTCTTCCTGTTCCAAACTTCAAAGAAAGAAGAAAGAGGGACAAGAAACTCCGGTAGTTGAGACTCCTACCGCTAGTCGTAAACAATGCTATAATTGTGGTTCCACGGACCATTATGTTATTAAGTGCCCAAAACCCCTTTATTGCCGCTATTGCAAAGGCTCGGGTCATTACTTATCTACCTGCCCCAAACTTCACAGTAGGAGAGAGGTAAAGCTGCAAGCCCTAGCAACTCTTCTCTTGGTCAAGGTATTTCTTATTCAATCCTTGATTACACTTGTTTTGTGATTATCCTATTCAAGTTCTTTTTGATATGGGTTCATCTCGTCTTTTTTATATCAAAAGAACTTGTTGATTCTTTTTATTTAAAATATTTTGGGATTGATGACTTCTTTGAGAATTGCGAATCCGGTTGGTGGATCCGCAACACTCAATTTGCTTTTTATTGATTTCGAAATTATTTCATGCGACTTTTCTTTCCAAACCGATTTGCATATTATGCGTCTTTAGGTTTCGGAATTGATTTGCGTGAAAGGATTGGTTTAATCATTATGAAGCCCGTATCCTTTTTTTTCTTTTTTTTTGAATGGACTATTCATTTTCGACATTTTCAATCTGTTAAGCAGATTCCTATTTTTCCTTTGTGATTTTGATTCCAAATTAATGGCATCATTTTGTTCTTTAAGCTCACATGTTGAATAAAGAATTATTTCTCTCAATTGGGTATATGTGAATTTTCCGAAATCTTTGAGCTTGTCTTAGGATCATCACCTAAGCAATCTTTTGAGAGGTGTTAAGGTCTTTCCAGTTTGACCTTGCCACCGGATTTCATTAGCTAGGACTTGCGGGAGTTAGCATTCTGCTTACCACATTCCGCACTCGTTATGCTTCTTAGGAATGACTAATTATGTCATTCGGTTTATCCAGCTTATTTCATCCAATTCAAAAATCGAGTATTCTATGAATATCTCAATAATTCCATTCTTGTATTTATTAATTTTGGATGAAAATAGAAATGTAAAATTTTGCAAATCTTTTTCATAAGATTTATTTATAAGTACAATTTGATTTTTTTTTAATTAAACAAGCAAAGAATATTCTCAAAACGTTTAAGAGATATTTTCATCATATAGAAGATGATTTTGTGTTGTATTGCCCATTTAGTGTTTTAAGAATTCTGGTCGATGCGCTTGATCAACGTTATCGATAGGGATTTCCTAAACGCTTTGATGAGATAGTCAGACACAATAAATTGACTTGTAAAAATGTAAATCTTTCTATAAAAATAATTGTGATTTTGAAAGTTCTAGCTTTTCGGGAAAGAAGATTAAATTCTTCCTTTTCGATACTCTTATCCTTGTGATTACCGAAGGGAACCAAAACTTTATCTTTAGTACCAATGCTAATCGTATTGGTTTGGATGCCATTCTCTTGCAAAAGAGAGCACGCAATCACTTGTGCTTCTAAATCCTAAAAGCCGATCGAGACTAGGTATGTCACTTATGATCTGGTGCTCGCGGCTATTGTTTTTGCTTTCCAAGTTTGGCATCATCATCTTGGGGGAGAAGTTTGTTCTCCACCTCGATTATAAATTATTGGGATATCTATTTTCTCATAAGGAACTTAATTTGTGTCAACCATGTTGGCTCAATTCCTTGTATCTTATGATCTTGATATCCTTTATACTCTCGGATGGGAGAATTGTGTTGCCGATACCCTTAGTCTTAAGCAACAGGCAGTTATTTCTGTGATAATATCCGAATGGAATGATCCCGAGATTTCCTCCACTTGTGAGATTCGAGATAGTGAATTCTAACTCATGTTCATCTCTTGTTTTATGTAGCCTTGAGGCTCATCCTTCTCTTTTAGACTGCATTCTTGAAGCTCAAAGGGCTAGATCCCAAATCGGCTCTTCTTAGCCAAAGTTGTAGGGATAAAATTAATATTGAAGGTTTGAAAGACTTCGATATTGATTCTAGTGGCGGCATTCGAAAATTTGGTAGACTTATCGTACTAAAAATTAGTGATCTTCGTAAAGATACTTTAGAAGATTCTCATCATTCTAAATTTACCATTCATCCCGGTACTAGTAAATGTACGCAGATGTGAAGCGACTTTATTATTGGGTGTGAATGAAATCTAATATTGCTAACTTTGTTAAGTGTTGCATGTCTTGCCAGATTGTTAAGGCCGAACAACAAAGGCCTAGTAGGTTATTGCAACCTTTAGAAATTCCAATCTGGAAGTGGGATCAAATTTCCATGGATTTTAGTGATGGCCTTCCCCGTTCTCGTTTGGATCATGATAGCTTATGGGTGATCATTGATAGACTTACTAAATCCGCCCATTTTATTCCCATTCGGTCGAACCGAACCGTTCCTCTTTTGGCCAAACTCTTTATCAAAGAAATTGTTAAATTACATGGAGTTCCTACTTCTATTGTTAGTGATCGTGATCCATTGTTTACTAGTGGATTCTGGAAGAGTCTTCAAAAAGCTTTGGGAACGAAGCTTAATTTTAGCACCGCTTATCACCCCCAGTCCGATGGACAAACTGAGCGTGTGAATCAAACTCTTGAAGATCTTCTTCGTTCTTGTGTGCTTGATTTCGGTGGAAGTTGGGAAGATCATATTTCTCTCGTTGAGTTTTCCTATAATAACAGCTTCCAATCTAGTATTGGTATGGCGCCTTTCGAGGCACTCTATGGAAGGCCATGCCGATCTCCTTCTTGTTGGCTTGAGGCCGGTGAGAAGCTGGTTTTAGGTCCATATTTTATTCGTGATTCCACAAAAAAGATTGAACTTATTCGACATAGGATGAAAGAAGCCCAAAGTAGACAAAAATCCTATGCCGATAACCGAAGAAGAAAATTAGAATTTTCTGTGGGAGATCTTGTATTTATTCGTGTTTCACCTATGAAGAGTGTTGTACGTTTCAGTCGATCGGGAAAGTTAGCGCCTCGATATATTGGGCCATTTCCTCTCACTGAACGTATTGGTCCCATGGCTTATCGCCTTTCATTACCGGCTTAGTTTTCTGCCATGCATGACGTGTTTCACGTTTCTCAATTACGGAAATGTCTTCAGGATTCCGAATCTATTCTTGAGCCTGGTGTTGTAGAAGAGATTGAAGTTTCGCCTAATTTAACTTACGAGCAGCATCCTATTCGTATTATCGCTTCGGAAGTCAAACGACTTCGAAGTAAAGATGTACTCTTTGTGCAAGTTCTATGGTTCTCAAATCCCAAGGATTTCTCTTGGGGAATCTAGAGAATTCTTTGAGCAAACACATCCGGACTTTCTTTCTCATGCTCTTTGAGGTGAACTTCTTATTTCAAATTTCTTTTGTGTTAATATGCTTTTATGGTTGTTACTTTTTATTTCCATCTTATATATTGCGAGGATGCAATTTCTTTAAGGAGGGGAGTCCGTAACAACCCGCATATTCGACGATTAGGTATTTGAATATCTTATTTAAATATTTAATCGTTAGTCGGATCTTAGCCCGAAAAGCTACTTTTTGCATACGGTCAAATTAGGACTCGAGACCGCCCCCATTGAGTTCAAAATGACGTTTGCGATCTTTTTGAGTATGAACTTTGACATGTTAGGAGATAGTGGAATTTTCACCACTTTTTGCTTAGGGCTTTGGTTTGGGCTGAACCACTTACTAACTCAGGCCCAACCCATCTCCTCTTCATTACTTCCTTCTTCATTAATTCCTAACTCTCAAGCTTCTTCAAAAATGGTGGAGGGAATGGGAAATTAAAATTCCAAGCTCAAGTTCATTTGAAAATTCAACATCTTACTCCAAATTCAAAGTGAAGCATTGATTCAAGCTTGTGGTTGCTTCTCACTTTGCTTTCAAGCTCGGTTTCCATCAATTTCCGTGAAAAGGTGAGATTTTTATCTCACATTCTTGTCTATGACTATCTATGATAGTTGGGTATGAATCCCTATCGCTATTATATGTGCATTTGCTTTTAGTGTGGATTGAATTGGTGGAAAACCCCAGAATTTTCGAGTTGATAGCATTTTCCTGCACTTAGGCCGTTCGGCCAGGGAAGGGAGAAGTCGCCCAGTAAATTTAACCCGTTCCCATCTTGGTCGCTAGTACTTAGGTTGTAGGTCGCTCGACTAGGACGTTAGTCTTTAGGTCGCTCGGCCATAGCTCGCGCTACTAGGTCGTTTGGCCATTCTTGCAAGCATATAGGTCGTTCGGCACCGATAGGTCGCTCACCTTGATAGGTCGCTTGGCCTTTATATCGATAGGTCGCTTGGCCACTATATCGATAGGTCGCTTGGTCTTTATATCTATAGGTCGCTCAGCCTTGTTTAAGACCTTAGGTCGCTCAGCCCTTTTTTCACATTAAGTCGCGATCCGTTAGGTCGCTCGACCCTGTTTCCATTTTAGGTCGCAACCATTAGGTCGTTAGACCTTACTTCCTTTAGGTCGCATGACCCCTAAAGCTGCTCGGCCCGTTCCACCTTAGGTCGTAAGGCCTTAGGTCTTTCCACGATTAAGTCGCTCGCCCTGATTAGGTCGTTCGCACCATTTAGCTCGTTCTACATTAGGTCGGCCTCTGCTAAGTCACGCCACTGTTAGGTCGTGTCACTAATAGGTCGCGCCAATTCCTGCCTTAAGTCACTCGGCTTGCTTATTCCTTAGGTGTTACCTCTATGCCATTGCTCTTTTGGTCGTTACACTTTAGCTCGACCACGTTAAGTCGCACCATGTTTTGGTCATTCCATCACTTTAGGTTGCTTGACCTGTTTGCTCCATAGGTCGCGCCATCTGTTAGGTCGCGTGCTACTCCTAGGCCGTAGCTCCTTAGGTTGCTTGCACATTAGGTCGGCCACATTAGGTCGCAGATTCCCTAGGTCGTAGGCCGTGGAGTTTAGTCTGCATTTGTACTTTGATGGATTTGGAACTCATTTCCTTGGATTTTATTCACATCTTCGAATGTGAATTTTTATGACTGATTGTTTCTACAATCAATTTGGTGACTTGTCACTCTAAAAATATAAGGGTTTCAATACTAGTAGCAAATATCAAAACTCTTTCATCAAAACGATTTCAACTCTATTTTATTACAAAGCTCTTTTTCCTAAACCGTTTTCCAATCTATTAGTATATACAAGCCTTTACTTCACTCGGATGAGAAATCTAATTAAACGGCTTAGCAAAACAGGTGGTATGAAACGCTTGCGTTTACTTCGTCGGTTAATTCTTGGACTTGTTCGACTGAACCTTTTGTAACAATTTCCTAGTGAAGACCTACAGTTTGTTCGTAAATATTTAAGTTAAGGTAGTGGTTATGGGACATGAAGCTAAACTCATATATTTACTAGCTTAGTGTAATTGACACTTCTTGATGATCATGACGATCATTTTTGTGATTTAGACTAGCGATTGAGCGATGTCTCTTTGTCTGCGAGGCAAACTAGACCCTGTTTGTGTGATGTTTCTACTCACATATGTGGGGTAGAGCCCCATGGTCTCCGGGCCATTCGTGCGTTCGATGGTCTTCGGGCCGTTCATGTGTTCAAAGGTCTTCGGGCCATTCGTGTGTTCGAAAAATTATATGGTTAGCTTCCATGAGATAGCTTCTCGTTCGTGTGATTTGCCTTCCCCCTTTTCTTGTGATTTCTGGATTTCGTGTGTTGATTTCTGGAATTTGTGCTTCACCAATTCTCGTGGTTTTCATTGATATGTTTTATCAATTTTTGTGCATTGGTGAATTCGTGTGTCATTACCTTTTTGTGGATTTGGATCTTTGAGAAGATTCTTGTGATATTGATTGATCTCTTGTTGATTATCATTTACATACTTATAGTTGTGTGCCATTATGGTTATTATATATATGTTTATGCCATATCTCTTATTCTATATCATGTCATCTGATATTTATAGCTAGAATGATCCATTTATTATTTTCTTATGAAATAATACACAGGTCAGACCGAGATGTTACAGGTGCTTCTGCTTGACTTCTCTCCAGGGATCTATTACTCTATCTTTTGGCAAACTACTTAGATTAGTAGTTTTTGTTGTATACATTTGAGATACCAACTCATATATGTATCCTTTTGTGTAGCACATGTTGCTATTATTTTGCATTATCGTGGATCTTTCTGACCACTACTCTGATGTACACTTTCATGTGTTATATATTCATATCTTTTCCGCCTCTGTGATATGGATGTCTATGACTGAATTATGTTATGTTTATTTCTATGTTTTTTTCCGAAGAATATATATAGCCACTTTGTAATAGCTTTGAGTTTGTATCGGTATGTCGGATTTCCTCCTTAAATGATATGCATTCTATACTATGTGACATATCGGTGCTCGCACAAAGAAGTTACATGGATGGTCGCTGCTCAACAGCCTTATTCTCCGTGCTAATTGACAGCACTACACCGTAGTGTTCTTGGTTAGCGTGGGTATCGAGGTGGGGCATCACATCTGACCTTGCTTTCCACACGTTTGGGAGATCCAAACGTCTGAGCTTACTTCCCAGACGTCGGGGTGATATGGAATAGAATTTCCAGTACCTCATTTCAGACGTCAGATTTACTGGGTCGGACGTCTGGTTAGGGTTCAGACGTCTGCCTTGAAATTTCAGACGCCTGGAATCTTTCTGTATTATTTCCAGAGAACAAATCCAGATGTCTGGATGAACCCCAAATGTTTGGAACTGTGCATTTTGCTTATTTTGGGCTGTTTTGTGTGGATTTCCAATTTTAATCGGTTTTTGTTGATTCGGATAGTTCTAATCACTTATTATCGACTTTGATGACTTCATTCTTTGGATTTTTTGGAATATCCATTTGATGGATTTGGTATCGATTTCTATGGTTTTAATTCACATTTTCGTATGTGAATTTTTGGTGATTGATTGTTTCTACAATCATTTCTGTGATTTGTCACTTTAAAATACAAAGGTTTCTATACTAGTAGTAAATACTCAAACTCTTTCACAAAAACGATTTCAACACTACTTTTAAATAAAAAGCCCGTTTTTAAAACCGTTTTCCAATCTATTAGTATAAACAAACCTTTACCTCATTCGTATAAGAAATCTAATTAAACGGCTTAGCAAAACAAGTGGTATGAAACGCTTGCGTTTACTTTGTCTGTTAATTTTAGACTTGTTTGATTGAAATCTTGTGACAATTTTCGAGTGGAAATCTATAATTTGTTCATAAATATTTAAGTTAAGCTAGTGGTTATGGAACATGAAGCTAAACTCTTATATTTACTAGCTTAGTGTGATTCGCATTTCTTATTGATCAATGGTGATCATTTTGTGATTTAGACTAGCTATGTGCGATGTCTCTTTGTTTGTGTGGGGACTAAAAACCTTATTTGTGGAACTTCGGTTCAATTTGGTGGGGTAGCGACCCATGGTCTTCGGGCCGTTTGTGGACTCTCGGCTCAAAATTGATGGTTAGCGACCATGGAATAGCGTTCCGTTTGTGACACACGTGTTGGTGAGTTTTCATGCTCCCATTTGTGATAGGCCTCCCCCTTTGTGAATTCTGGATTTCTGGTGGTTGATTTCTAGAATTTGTGTTTCACCAACTTTCGTGGATTGCATTGATAAGCTTTATCAATATTTGTGTTTTGGTGAATAATTTAAAGAATACGACATTCTTTTGGTGTTTGAGAATATTTGAGATATTGTATGATTTTTGTTGTTATCTGATGTATACTTGTCATAGTATGGCATTATTGTTATCATACGTTTTTGCACATATCCCTTATCCTATCTCATTTTATATGATATTTATAGCTAGACTGATCCATTTATAATTTTGTTCTTAAATAATACTCGGGTCAGACCGAGGTATTTCAAGTGCTTCTGCTTGACTTTTTATCAGGGTCCGTCACCTGACTTTTGGCTAACTACTTTAGCTTAGTAGTTTTTGTTAGTATACATTTGAGATAGAGACTCCTTGATGTATATTTGTTCTTTCGTCTAGCACTTGTATCTACTCTTTTGTGATGTAGTGGATCTAGTTTGACCACTACTTTGATGTACACTTCTCTGTGTTATATTCATATCTTTTTCCGCCTTTGTGGTATGAATATCTGTGACTGATTTGTGTTATTTTTATTTCTATATTTGTTTCCGAAGTCCACATAGCCACTGTGTGGTAGTTTTGAGTTTGTATTTGATATGTCGAATATTCTCTTGAAATGAAATGTGAGTTATATTATCTGACATATCGGTACTTGCACAAAGAAATTACACAGATGGTTGCTCCTCAACAACCTTATTCTTCGTGCTAGTCGATGGCATTACCCCGTAGTGTCCTTGGCTAGTGTGAGTATAGAGGTGGGGCGTCACATGCCTTTTGGCGTTTACTTGAGATTTTATTGTCCTCTTTGGAGATATATTTGCCTTATGGCATGTTTGAGATGGGATCTCTTTATGCATGTTTTGGGTTTGCCAAGATGGCGGGTTTAGGTTTTCCCCTAAACCATATTTGATGTTTTATGAATGCCGATGGTATGAGTCTCGCTACTTTTAGCATTTTATGGGTTATTTTATCTCTTTTGAGATTATATGTTTGTGTAGTGATACCATATTATCACTTGATGTAATCATACACTTTAGTTGTCCCTTCTCACTTGAGAATATTATCACATTATCCTTATGCTCATATTATCGCTTATCTTTGTTAACTGATTTGTTTAGCTAGACCGACCCGTGTATTTTATACTCGGGTTAGACCGAGGTGTTTCAGGTTAGGTACATTTGGACTTAGCCTATTCTGCTTCCGCATGGACTCTATTCTGCTAGCTCCTTTTATTATAGCTTTTTGTGTAGTCCTTTTGGTTTGCTGCTCTAATATGTATATTCTTTTGACTCGTGTTTGTATTGTGGTCGTCATACCACATATATGATGGATCATTTTGTATACTCTGTGCTGTAACTGTATATGTGTGTGTATATGGGATTATCGGCTATTCTGTGATGTGTTTTGCATTTGTGTTGTTGTATTTTGTTCTGATAGATCCTATAGCCACCTATAGCTTTGTATTCGATATTTATTGGATATGTCAATCCACTTAAGATAGAAAAAATATATATGGCATTTGTCGATGTATTCAATAGATATTTAAGACAAGGCTATAGATGGTCGCTCCTATCCAGCCATATTCTCTACATTAGCAGACAGTATTACCTAGTAATACTCTTTGTTAATGTGGGTCTCGGGGTGGGGCGTTACATCAACTTTACACAATCTGATTTTTTTTAAATAGTTTAGATAGTCATAAATAGTTTTAATAGTTTTAAAATAGTTTAAAATAGATTGGATTAGTTTAAATAATAAAAATAGTTTAAATAGATTTAAATTTCATTTAATTAGATTTAAAATGATTTATATAGTTTTAAAATAGATTAAATAAATTTAAATTAGGCTAAATAGATTTTAAATAAATTTAAAGTAGATTAAATAGATTTAAATTATATTAAATAGATTTAAAATAGATTAACTAAATTTAATTAGTTTAAAATTGGTAAAATAGATTTAAATTGGATTAAATAGGTTAAAATAGATTAATATAAATAAAAACAGGTTTAAATTGATTAAAATATTTAATTTAAATAAAATAGTTTAAAATAGATTTCAAAGTTATATCCAACATTTCAATAAGTCAATTTCGATAAATTCATTTATATTTGACACCTCAACTTTGAAATTCAAATTTAAATCTTTTGAACAATTCATTAAATCAATTCGAATTTCAACATTTACACTTGTACTTTCGAAAATAATTCAGTTTATATAAATCAAATTACTATTTCAAAATAGCAGTTCGGAATTCAAAATTTAAAGATTCAAAAATCATTTAATTTAACCAATTCGGTGTCCGTAAATAATTTTCTACTCTAGGATCAAGTGATATAGATATTTATCGTTTCAATCCGCAATTTAAAATTTTACTATTATGTATCATTTCAAACTACAATCCCGAATTAAATAAAAATCCATTAAATCGCTCGAGTCTATCATTTCAACCCATAACGATTTTTCCCTAATCTATAGATCGTTCGGGTATGATTCATTTCAACCCATAGGGAACTTGTAGTGTTATAACATATAAAATTCAACATCTAGTCATCCAATATTTATAATCAAACATACATCACAATTATCATCCAGATCAACCAATAAACATCAATAAATAACTGATAATCAATAACAGGTATTAAATTGACAATTTAAATTCAATATTAATTTAAACGATGGTTAAATGCAGTAAAAGTAAAATTTAACCAGAATAACAATTTAAACATACCAAACATCAATCAATTGATTTCTAATCACATCATAAATTAAATTTAACTAACATAAGATAGTTTAGTAATTGTGAGTGGGTTAAACATTCACCTTCGATTCTAAATCAATTTAAAATCCAATTTAAGCCCATAATTCAAACAGTCTTAGAATTCATCCAAACAAGTGTCCGAATGTTCGAAATTTTGATACGATCCCAACGAAACAAACCGCACGCGAATTGGACCTCGTATGTAAAAGTTATGACTATTAGAAGATTTAAAATTTGAAAATTAAACGAATTAATATGGGCGAATCACAACTCACCACGTCATCACGTTCCTATACGCAACCGAAAACCCTAACTCCCCTTCGTTCGCTGAACCCAACAGAGCCACCACCAACGCTATCTTTGACCAAATTTTGCCGCTGACATGGTCGCCTTTCCCCCGATCGAATGCCTCCACCATGACCCCCACCCCGAGCCGCGCGCAACCGACCCCACGCGAGCCACCCAGCCCTCAAAACCACCAGCATCGTCACAACCCTATGTCGCCATTTTCTGGCGAATTCTGACCTCCTTGAGATGAGCGACTACATCCCCGAGACCTGCTCGACGAGCTCTACCACCCAATGCCTCCTGATCGTCGCTAGCGTGAAGATCCACCGTTAAAAACGACAATCCTATATGAACGGCCGAAACTAAATCATCAAATTCTGGCCGCACAGAAATCCCAATCGAAAAACAGACAGCAGATTTGACTTGCACTCGTCGAGAGCTTCGAATTGATATATAATTTGTTTGGGTTTGGAGGAGTTTGAATTTCGATTTGATTTTTGGTTTGCAATTGAATTTGGATTTTTTTGGTTGTCTACCATTGGGAAGAGAGAAGTAGATAGAATTGCACGTACAAACAAATGGAATGAGAAATAGTTAGGGTTTCTAACAGGCTATTTATAGGCAGATCAGAAATAGAAATGAATGTGCTAGATCGATTTATTAGTTGAACGATATACTAACCGAAAAGCCCGTTCTGTCTCCGGAACGAAAATGGGTCATCCCATATATCAAAATAGATGTTATCAATATTTTTAAATTCAATGGAACAGGTTTCAAGCCCTAATTCCATCGTATGAAGAAGTTAGCTTTAAATCAACATATTTCAAATTGATTTCAATTGAATTGATTTCTACGCGTTTCGAGTCCGTACGATCAAAGGACAAGTCTGATCGCTGCGAAATGTGAAACCAGACAATAATTCACCATTATGGATCCAATGAAACTAGTTTCGTCAAAATCCGAGATAGTGGCTAAAATGGCTATTTTCACGTTAATTAAATAGATTGATATTAAATTAATTAATCACTTTTTAAATCAATATTTATAAACTAACAAATTCCATCATTTTTTATTTCTTAGACATTTACAATAATGTAATACAAATTTTCATGTCTATTCAATGTTAACTATTTTACTGATTACGGTGTTTAATTTCAACTATAACTAAATCCAATTAATTAAAAATTTAATTTCAACAAATTGATTTACTTTGATTCCAATCTTTATATTCAATCAATTATTACTCTAATAACATAGTTAACATTTGTTTATATCTTATTTCATTAATATGCTACAAATTCCATCCTTTATTTGGATTAACTACTATATTTCAATTATATTGAATTTTTATCACTTTTATTATAATTTAAAATCTCTATAAATTAATTTGTCTTTATTTCACTCCTTTTATTACATCAATTATTGCCTTGTAAATATAATTACCATCTCTATTCATTTTATTACATTCACAATTTTCAGTTATTGTCTTAACTCACATAAATGTAACATTTAATTGAAATTGATTAAATATATTGGTAACAAACAACAATTGTCACCATTACTACATTTAATAACATTTGTAAGTTTATTATTTACAAACAATGTTATAACAACTTACAGTACACTAATTCTAGAATTATCAATTTAATCTACATTAACTGCACAAATTAAGTGAATTAATTGCAATTGATTTCAAATTTAATTTAACAGGCTAAATAAAAAGGTAACATATAGTAATTATCACTATTAACCTTTAGTCACATCTTATAAGTTTATTATCCATAACAAGTGTTATAATTACTACCACAACTTTAAATTTATTCAGTTACAATTCATTACACATTATTTCATTAATCAATCAACGTTTAAATTATCAATTTCTCTTTTAATCCAATTATCCATTAATACACTCATTACTATCATTTATTTACAATCTATATCAATTATAACTCTTTAATCCTTTTAATTAATTGGAATTTCATTCAAAGCAAATATAAATTACCTTAAATTAATACTATTACATTTTATTCCAATTATATTCTTATTACTTAAATCACAAATTTTTCTTCTTCCAACATTAAATCACAAAACCTTATTAAATTAGCTAATTTTAATTATCGAAAATTATAGGTCATAACATTTAGAAGTGAAGATTTGTTGAAGATAATGATTATTGTAGACCGGGGATCTCCAGAATATAGAGATTGCTGCCATGAGTCCCAGGGGTTTACCCTACATTATATTTACATGCCAATGATGTCTACGTTCTGAAATTCTTCGTTGTAGTGAAGACTGAAGATCTTCATAGAGGAAGGCCTGCTTATTGACATTCTCTGGGTCGCTCCTAATATAGAGACATTTATTATAGCAGTGGTACTGTCGTGTTTTGAAATTTTCGGATTACAAGGACTAATCGCTACTGATACCGGGGTGATTCCCAACAGGATGTAGTAGGAGGAGTGCCTTCAGTTTTGTTCAGTCCCAGAACGAACTTTTAGGGACGAATGTCTAACATTGCATTTCTAAGATCACAATGTTGACTTTTACAAATTTACATCTTTTTGGTTGTGGAGAAGGCAACTTCTTTTGGTTTAACACCCTTCTTTGTGATGTATGATCTCAGAGGCTATATGCTTATGAAAGTTAATAGTCATCGAAGGAATGGCAATTTGGCATTCAAAGTGGAATCTGTTATGAGAAAGGTAAAGCGTGGCTTTGTGTGAAACAAAGCATGGCTTTGTAGAAATTAAGCGTAGCCTCACGAGCCTCACATCCCAGGAATAATAGGGGATACTATGTGGTCTGCAGAACATATTTTGGGCTATCAGTTACATGGAATGAAAGGCATCTGTTTCCTCAGGGAATATGTTGCCTTAAGATAATTGAATGGATAGGCATTGAAGGCTGACGAAGATCGTGTAAAGCCACTGAGTAATATTATGTTCCATAGTAGTGTAGCAAGTGCAGTTCCAAGTGGTTTGCTTGAGAAAAGCGATAAGGTCACCATTGGAACTATAGTTGTTATGCGTGGATCGAAGAAAAAATCCAATAGTTCCCTATCATGTTGGAAATCCAATTCCAATACGAGCTTTACGGTTTTGGTTGTAGTCCCAAAATAGCTGTACTGTCTTGCAAATATTTCAACTACCTATTTGGTATCATATATTCCGTCTGGTATATTCTATTGACCTAGTCCGAATATTTTACCATAGACTTAGTCCGAATATTGATACTTTATTTTGATATATTACTTGAATTTTTTTTCAAAAGTATATCATTAAAGATAATACTAAAATGTTTTTAGTATAAAGTATTTTGGTTATCATAATGTAAAAAATTGTTCGTATTTATGTGTGGGCATGGTCTTATGAGATACCCTTATTTTCAAAGGTTTTGATTAACATCAGCATTTAAAATTTCGAGCATCTCATGTTGGTTTATCAAGCCTGATGCGGGGATTTTTAATACTCGGGTCAGATCCGAGTAGTTTCAGGTTTAGTTGAAGATGTTACGAGTTTCTATAGGAAAGCTGGAGATCTTCATCTACGTATGAACGTATTGTATTATTCGCTGCATCTATTGCATTTGTTTTTTCATTTATAAGGACAGAGGGTTTATAACTATCAAGGCTGAATCTTGGTTAGATTCTGATATTATATTCAAGATTTTCCACTGTAAAGACTGTATATTGAAATAATATATGTTTTTCCACTAATGTGAGATTCTGTTCTATCCTTGTACTCTTTTTCCCCTAATAATCAGGCTTTCTGGCACTTGAATTTGCGGCATGAAGATGTATTAGTGTCGATTTTCAAGGGTCGAAAATCCCGGTCGTTACAAAAGTAGAATACTCATGGCTTTAGAATTATTTTATGCAAGTGCCTTCTGGTCTGTAGTCCATTGTGCAAAATTGGTCTGGGGTTCGGTATACTAATTTTGTGTAACATTCCAAATGTCTAAACCATTTGATTGTAAATTGCTCTTCATCTTATATTATAACAACCCTGGATTTTAATTTAATTTAAATCGATAATTAATTTGATTTTTGGATAAAATTGTAAAATTGTACAATTAAAAATGGTAAGGTAATGCGAGTTTCCCCGAACTCAAATAAATTTTGTATAAATCATCTAAATTTAAAAATATTGTATATATGTGAATATATATGTATTTGAGCATATATGAGTAAATTTGAATTTATAAATTAAATACAAGACAATAAATATTAAAGTAAAATCAATAATTGAGTTATAAATGGAGATGAATAAATAAAAGATAAGTTATAAAATACAAAGTAAATACATTGAATAAAAAAAACTAGCAACAGAATTAAAATAGAAATAAATTTGACAAATTCTAACAATATATTAAATACAGACATACATTCAAATATGAAAAAGAAAGTAAAATTAAAATAATACATTCAATTATATTACAAAGCAATGTGACTAAAGCAAAGAAAAGAAGACAACATTATATACATAAGTATGAAAAGATATCTTTAGCCACCGAAATATGTAAGTGTAGCTTGCAAATGAAGACATAAAGGACAGTAGCATCTAAGTACACCGTACAAATATTATCATACAGCCGAAAAGGAAAATTTATAAATGAGATATGGTACAAGATCATTAATGCAAGCACAAAAATGTATCCATCAGCCTCCCATTTGAAAAAAGTCTCTGCCTAGTATTGTACAAACAATGTAACGACCCGTAAATTTCAACTGTTTTAATAACGTAATTAGTTGGAATTTTGTGAAATTTTAAACGATAAAATTTTGAAATAAAAATTTGTTATTTGGAATGCGTCTAGTTAAACATAACAACTGGTAAATTTTCGTCCGAAAATATGAAAATTTATTTCGCGTGTAAATTTACTTCAATTTAATCAATTAAAAAGCGATGAAAATAAAATGTTTCCGAAACCTAAATATTTTTACATAGAAAAATTCTAAACCATCTTCTGAGCAAGATTTCATTTTGTTGTTTTTTCAAATTCGGACATCTTTGGCTCCGTCGATCTTATTTTTCAGCGTTTTTCTTTCATTTTTCCGCTAGTAGAAAAATTTGAAATTTTATAATTTAATCATACCACTGATATATGTATACCATTGTGATCGTCTCGTCGTGCTGATCTCTACGGTATATTCAACTCTGTGTTTGAGGTCCGGTACGCGACGAAAACAATAAACTGTTCGTCGTATAGGTACCCTAAATTGCGACTTTTAACTTCCCTGTGCTTTTCAAATTTGAAACGTACAGCGGGGACCGCAATAATAATTTACTTTAACCTTTCGGCTGAATGGTAACCTCCGTTGCTTTAATTTTCTGGAATTTATGGGTGAACATTTCTATTCCCAACGTTCCATTTATTAATATTGGTTCCTACACGTTATTGCCTATAGCTTCTGCTTATTCTATTTATCTTAAGGCTTAATATCTTCTCTGTCACTTTATTTCCCCATGGCTGAGAAATATATTTGCTCACGCCTCTTCCATCTCCTCCCCTCCCACTCTCCCCACATCATCATTTTGTTTAACCTATGCAGCAGCAAACGGCCTCACCCACATCTCTTCCGACCTACACCACCACGACGAACACCACCCTCCATGCTCATCCGTTCCCAAATGCTCGACCTCCACCATTCCTCCTCGCGCATCCACCTCGTAGCCCGTCGACAACCCAGCGCCGCCACCTTGATCCTCTTCGCCACCAACACGTTCCCCTATCCCTCAGAACGGTCGCCATACCACCTGAAACCGAACAACAAACCCATTTCCAGGAAGCCGCATGCATGGCTCCGCCTTCCTGTTCATTCCCTCGGCCGGAACCCACCCTTCGACCTACCCACTTCACCCAAAGCTGTTGTCCATTCCACCGTGATCACCTCCTCCCGCCTGTGCTCCTCCTTCACCCTCTCTAGTCGAGCACCACATAGGCGAGCCTACCCCTGCCCATGCGTGCTCTTCTACTGGGCCACCAGTTCGTTCCGCCTTTCCGTCATCATCCCTCCGCCGGTAGCCCCTCCAATTGAACACACACGGTACTTTTCCCCACCTGTAGCCGAGTGCATCCATGCGTATATAAATTGTAAGATGTATATTTTTGTTTTCTGTTTTTTATTTGTTTTAAAACACATTTGCATATGAGTTGGTTTCAATATATATGGATAAATATTTTATATATAACAGTTTGAAATATCTTAAGTGTATTCATATATAGCAAGTTCTGTTTGTTTGTAATATAAAATATGCTTTATGTAAACTGTAGATTTCATTTGTTAGGGTAAAAGATCATAACATTTTCGTATGATATATTTGCTGTGTGTTATAAGGTGAGTCTTTGCTATATTTTTTTTTTTTTATGTTTGGCTAATATACGTAAGTTATATAACTTTATAAAATGGGTCAGTAAGTTGCATAAAATCTGTTATTTGAAATATATAACCTGTTGGATCTTGAGTTGAAAATATATTGTTAATTTTAAAGTGTATATAGTTATATATGTTTATATATTTTAATGTATATGTATATATTATTTTTAAATATGGGTTTCAAATTTATTATTAGTTTCAGAAATAATATAATAATATATATATATATGTTCCGTTACAACTCTATCAAGCAGATTCTGATTTATTTCATTGACTCCGTATCTTTCAGCTTGTCTGTCGAATTCGTGCCAACTTTGTTTTACTTCGGAATTTATGGTTGGATTCGTCGCTCATTTCTTTGTCAAATTCTCTAGCCTCGAAAGGTGAGCACTCACTCACGATTAACGTTCTTTTATTTATTAAATTTGATTTCAATTGAAACGACAATTGAAATATGCTGCTATTAGTTAATTACACTGTTATATATGCTATTACCTGTATCAGTTCACCTGTGACATCTGACACCATTATCCATTAATTATTTATGCGATGATAATACAGTTTGGCTGATTATTTGTTGATTGTGATGTTTATATTGGACGTTAAATTGTTAATGACGTAAGTGAATAATTTGAAATTGAAATTGACGTAGGATAGTTAGATTTGATATATGTGTTAAAATTGATTAAATGACATTTGTATAATATGACCCCTTTTAACTGTTTAAGTTATTGACACGTAGGATTTGTTTAATTACACTTTGTACCACTGAATGTATGTTGTTAAATTGATGATGTATGAAATTGTAAATAGATGACAAGTGAAAAACCGTAATGTAATAATCTTTAATCTACATGAAATGATAGTGTAGATTCTAGAAATAATTATATTAATTCGTACAAATAACAATGCGAATTAATACGGTTATTTCAGGATTATTTGAATTAATTATTGGATTGTTATTGTTCATTGTTATTGCTTGTTTATTGACTTGGTCACCATCCCAGTTAGCACACTGCAAGTTCCCTTTGTTATGCTTTGATTTTGAATTGAAATGGAATCGGGTTGAAATGATAAATACCCAAATTGAACTTTGACCTAGGATAGGAAATTAAATAAAACCCGATTGGTCGATAAATTTGATTTAAAAATAAAATGAAGATTTTATTTGAATTAATAATATGGTTTTGAAATGAAGTTAAAATTTGAATTTTTAATATTTAATAATCTGAAACAAGATATTAACAGAAATTGATGAAAGAATGTTGTTAAATTTAAGAAATGATTAAATTAAGTTTGAAATGATTTAATAATTAAGTTTGAAATTAAAATTAAGTTTGAAATTATTAAACTCTGAAATTATTTAATAATTAAACTTTGAAATTATTAATAATTAAGTTTTGAAATTATTTAATAATTAAGTGTTGAATTATTTAATTATTAAATAAGATTGAATTATTTAATGATTAAATTAAATTGAATTTGTGAATAAGTGAATTTTACTTCGTAAATAATTAAAATTGAGTTTTCTCTATTAATTAAGTTTTGGAAAAATTATTTAAGTAAGTAAATAAGTGAAATGGAATTTCTTTAACAAGAAATGAAAATGTGATATTTTGGAATTAATGTATGATTTGTAATTGAAAGAATTGATTTGACGAATTTAGTTTAATTCAAAATTGTAAGTTTTGATTTAATGAAGTTGAACTTAAGAATTGATTTAATGAATGAGAAGTTTAATAGAAACTGATTTGAATGATAAAATTTACTTAACGAATATTGAATAAAATCGATAAATGAAGTTAAACTGATTTGAATGTTAAATTAAATTGATTTAAATGATTTCGGAATGAATTTATATACGAATTTAAATTGATATTTGAATTGTTTAAATAAAGATTGAAATTGAATTATAAGATTTTGAAATGATAATTAGGAAGTTTTGAAACGTAAATTATGGTAGTTGTTTTAGAAAGAAAATTGAAATGTTGATTTACGAATTCTATTTGAAATTGTAATTGATTTAGTTTTGAAATATATAAACGACAAATCGGTGTAATAATTACGAAAGTTATTAAAGGGACCGGGATCGGTAATGGATATACTCTCTATCTAAACCGAAAACCACTTTAATAACTATACACGGAGTGATGATCCAGAATGAAGTGGTTGGAATGATGTACGTGTTGACTGAAGAAAGAGAACGATGATGGATAGCCTTGACACTTGTGTCAAATTGGAAATGACTAAAACAGGAGCCGTGCCGGGCCAATGGAGGATTAGCTACCTCAAGTGGACACACTTCTTCGAAATACTTATACTTGTTGTCGATTGGTGCACCCTTGATTTTTGGAGTGTTGTTTCACGGTGTTGCGGGCGCTGCGGCGTTGCGTTCTCACCAGTCCGGATCAGGCGAACGGTAGTATCACTACCTTGGGTATTTCCTCATGTGCCTTGTCATACTTGTATTCCATTTATGCGCGACCACTACGATTTTGATTTGTACCTTTAGTATATGGATTGCCCTCTGGTGACTTCCGGTTTTGGGGAAACTACGGTCTTGTATATGCTTTTGGGAATAAAAATGTGTTAAGGGTGGAATGGGCCATGACTTAACACTATTTTGGTATCTTTATTATTACTGATAGACATTATCTACTTATCGTACACTACTACACAGTAGATAGTTTAACGGATCCTTAAAGGATGGTTATTCCAAAGATCCTTTGAGTTACTTGTATTTCAATTGCTATTTCACTTGAGTTGGATTTATTAATATAAGAATGTTAATCCTGACTCGAGTGTTTTGTATTTTGCTTTACGCTCGGGTCAGACTGAGTGTACCAGTATTCGAGACTCACCTTTGAAGTTGGAGCTTTGCTTGAAAATCCAGCCATCTATTCTGCTTTCAGTGTTCGATGATTCCAGTGATGTATTCTGCTTTGTATTTGTTGTATCGCATTACTCTTCCGTTGTATCTGGTTTAACTCTGATGTATCGTATTACTCTTCTGTTGTAAACTCTGATGTATCTTATACATTTATATAGTAGCTTCATGAACTACTATCTCTTTTATTTCCGCTGCAATTTATTACTCCGTGTCTGTGACCTGTGATTATTTATTTACTGTATATGTTTAGTTTTGCCAAATTTAAATTAACAACGCGGTATTTTGAGCAATTCAATTCCGGCATGAGTGTCTACCTATACACTTATAATGGATGCGAATGGTCCAAAATAGCGGGTCCTTACAGTTGGTATCAGAGCTTTGGTAGCTCTAGGCAAAACATAACATATAGGGTAAATGTATTTACAGAATCACTCTCATTCGAGTTTCAATCTCTTCCTTTTGACTCAATTCCTTTGAATTTTGGACGTTCCCTCGGTTTCAAAATACATTCGTGTTCTCCACTATTCGTATTCTTCTGAATTCTGGAGTATCACATAACTCCACTTCGAATGATCTTTATAATGAGTTCGCGGTCCCGCCAATCTCAAATTGATTTGGAAAGGGGTAAAACTCCTTCACAATAGGCATTGATTTACCGGAGATTTCTGTATCCTTGGTTTACGGTGCTATCTATCTCCTGCTATACCTGAATTCTATTTCTTGAGATCGAATGTAGATTTGCCTCGAAATTCTGCATCGATCTAATTCTTGAAGTCACGATCGACCCGGATAAGGTTGCCCGCGATTTATATAAACTTATCAATCTTCCTACTTTGCTATTAATCATCATATCTTGTTTCGAACTTATCTTCGAATCAAATTTCTCTTTGATTTAAGTCCATCAAATTTGAAACCCTATCCTTATTTTGAAAATTCATTCCTGTATCGTCGAGCAAAGAGATGTAATTGTAAACTAATATATACTTTAAAATGTTTTAAAATATATTGTGTTGTTTGAGTTGTTGATGTTGATTTGGGTTTCCGATCGATTCGTCTGATCAACGCTATCGATAGGATTTCCAAAACACTTGAACAGAGCAAACTGACACAATATTATTTTCAAATTTGGTTAATGAAATAAATTTGTTTGATTATATTGTGAAAATATAAGTAAAATTTTCTGGAATTTAATAGGTTAATTAAATTGTTTGTTTGAAACGATAATATTTGATTATCGTTTATTTTTCTAAATAAATTTATAAATACGGTTTATAAATTGATTTGGAATTTGAAATGAATTTAACATTTGGAATTTGAGAATTTAGTTTCCGGTGATTTCGAACTTTGGTTTTAAAATTTTAAAGTATATATTATTGAAAGTATTTTCGAATAGAAATCGTTTCCAAAAAATTTTAAAATGTTGAAATCAGTGCTCTTCTCTTTGTCGTTGGAAAATAATTTCGGTGATGGCGGCAGCATCATCATTCATTTTCGAGTTTCGAAGTGGAGATACTATTCTGTAGCTTTGCTACGGTTTTGTTTTGAAAAATATTTCGATTTGAATTTCTTCAGTATAATTTGATTTATATATATAAGTACCTTATTTTAAAATTTAATTAGATTTGATAAATATATTATATATATCTCTAAATTGTTTAAAGTTAATCGGAAATCTAATTCTTAAATTTTGTTAAAGGATGATTTTAATTATAAATAAAACCAAAATTTGGAATAAATATTTAAACTTGAATAATTGAATTGGGAAAATTTTATTTGTATATTGTTCAACTGCATTCTAATACAACTTACCTAAATCATTCAGAAGTTGAATATGTAATTGGATAATATATAAGATAAATTGAATTTATAAATAAAATTTGAGTGTTTATAATAAATGTTATACACTGAATTTTGATTATAAAGATGTTAATAGAGTTAGATAAGATAATAAGTAAACTCAGTTAATAATGAAATAAAATTTGTTTTGAAAGAATTAATAAATTGAAATTTGATCAACTTAAGAAAATACCTTGAATTTAAAAGAAATTAATAGATTAAATTAATTTAAATCGAAACTTTTATGGTTTAAATAAATTTATATGGGTTAAATATATGTGATTAGATATATTGAGTAGAATAAATTTAACAGTAATTTGGAATAAAGAAGAATTTAAAATTGTTGAGGAAAATTTGATTATAATAAAAGACTATTCAAATTTATGGTTTTAGAAATTGTAAATTGAAGATAATTGGATAATAAGATAATGAATTTAGAAATAGTTGAGATTGATTTTAGTGAAATCAAATGGATTAAATCAATTATTGAATATCAATTAATTTAAATTTGAATTTATATGGTTTAAATTGATTGTTATTTTTCAAATCTATTTTCTTTCTGGTTGTTCCTATTCTTCTACCTCGTTCCTTTTCGGGGACGAAAAGTTTTGAGTGGGGGAGAGTGTAACGACCCGTAAATTTCAACTGTTTTAATAACGTAATTAGTTGGAATTTTGTGAAATTTTAAACGATAAAATTTTGAAATAAAAATTTGATATTTGGAATGCGTCTAGTTAAACATAACAACTGGTAAATTTTCGTCCGAAAATATGAAAATTTATTTCGCGTGTAAATTTACTTCAATTTAATCAGTTAAAAAGCGATGAAAATAAAATGTTTCCGAAACCTAAATATTTTTACATAGAAAAATTCTAAACCATCTTCTGAGCAAGATTTCAGTTTGTTGTTTTTTCAAATTCGGACATCTTTGGCTCCGTCGATCTTATTTTTCAGCGTTTTTCTTGCATTTTTCCGCTAGTAGAAAAAATTGAAATTTTATAATTTAATCATACCACTGATATATGTATACCATTGTGATCGTCTCGTCGTACTGATCTCTGTCGTATATTCAACTCTGTGTTTGAGGTCCGGTACGCGACGAAAACAATAAACTGTTCGTCGTATCGGTACCCTAAATTGCGACTTTTAACTTCCCTGTGCTTTTCAAATTTGAAACGTACAGCGGGGACCGCAATAATAATTTGCTTTAACCTTTCGGCTGAATGGTAACCTCCGTTGCTTTAATTTTCCGGAATTTATGGGTGAACATTTCTATTCCCAACGTTCCATTTATTAATATTGGTTCCTACACGTTATTGCCTATAGCTTCTGCTTATTCTATTTATCTTAAGGCTTATTATCTTCTCTGTCACTTTATTTCCCCATGGCTGAGAAATATATTTGCTCACGCCTCTTCCATCTCGTCCCCTCCCACTCTCCCCACATCATCATTTTGTTTAACCTATGCAGCAGCAAACGGCCTCACCCACATCTCTTCCGACCTACACCACCACGACGAACACCACCCTCCATGCTCTTCTGTTCCCAAATGCTCGACCTCCACCATTCCTCCTCGCGCATCCACCTCGTAGCCCGTCGACAACCCAGCGCCGCCACCTTGATCCTCTTCGCCACTAACACGTTCCCCTATCCCTCACTTCTACAAACCTCCGACCAAGGCTTCACCACATCACCGAACAGCTGCACAACACCGGCCGCCCCACCTCAAGGCCATGCACGGCAACCAAGCCCGCAACCATGCAACAGCCAGCCTTTCTCCCCCATCGGCCTCCACCACAGCAAGTGCCGCCACAAAGACCATCGCACCTCCTTTTCTCAAAGCACCACCCTCCGAACGGTCGCCATACCACCTGAAACCGAACAACAAACCCATTTCCAGGAAGCCGCATGCATGGCTCCGCCTTCCTGTTCATTCCCTCGGCCGGAACCCACCCTTTGACCTACCCACTTCACCAAAAGCTGCTGTCCATTCCACCGTGATCACCTCCTGCCGCCTGTGCTGCTCCTTCACCCTCTCTAGTCGAGCACCACATAGGCGAGCCTACCCCTGCCCATGCGTGCTCTTCTACTAGGCCACCAGTTCGTTCCGCCTTTCCATCATCATCCCTCCGCCGGTAGCCCCTCCAAGTGAACACACGCGGTACTTTTCCCCACCTGTAGCCGAGTGCATCCATGCGTATATATATATTGTAAGATGTATATTTTTGTTTTCTGTTTTTTTATTTGTTTTAAAACACATTTGCATATGAGTTGGTTTCAATATATATGGATAAATATTTTATATATAACAGTTTGAAATATCTTAAGTGTATTCATATATAGCAAGTTCTGTTTGTTTGTAATATAAAATATACTTTATGTAAACTGTAGATTTCATTTATTAGGGTAAAAGATCATAACGTTTTCGTATGATATATTTGCTGTGTGTTATAAGGTGAGTCTTTGCTATATTTATATTATTATTTTTTTATGTTTGGCTAATATACATAGGTTATATAACTTTATAAAATGGGTCAGTAAGTTGCATAAAATCTGTTATTTGAAATATATAACCTGTTGGATCTTGAGTTGAAAATATATTGTTAATTTTAAAGTGTATATAGTTATATATGTTTATATATTTTAATGTATATGTATATATTATTTTTAAATATGGGTTTCAAATTTATTATTAGTTTCAGAAATAATATAATAATAATATATATATGTTCCGTTACAACTCTATCAAGCAGATTCTGATTTATTTCATTGACTCCGTATCTTTCAGCTTGTCTGTCGAATTCGTGCCAACTTTGTTTTACTTTGGAATTTATGATTGGATTCGTCGCTCATTTCTTTGTCAAATTCTCTAGCCTCGAAAGGTGAGCACTCACTCACGATTAACGTTCTTTTATTTATTAAATTTGATTTCAATTGAAACGACAATTGAAATATGCTGCTATTAGTTAATTACACTGTTATATATGCTATTACCTGTATCGGTTCACCTGTGACATCTGACACCATTATCCGTTAATTATTTATGCGATGATAATACAGTTTGGCTGATAATTTGTTGATTGTGATGTTTATATTGGACGTTAAATTGTTAATGATGTAAGTGAATAATTTGAAATTGAAATTGACGTAGGATAGTTAGATTTGATATATGTGTTAAAATTGATTAAATGACATTTGTATAATATGACCCTCTTTAACTATTTAAGTTATTGACAGGTAGGATTTGTTTAATTACACTTTGAACCACTGAATGTATGTTGTTAAATTGATGATGTATGAAATTGTAAATAGATGACAAGTGAAAAACCGTAATGTAATAATCTTTAATCTACATGAAATGATAGTGTAGATTCTAGAAATAATTATATTAATTCGTACAAATAACAATGCGAATTAATACGGTTATTTCGGGATTATTTGAATTAATTATTGGATTGTTATTGTTCATTGTTATTGCTTGTTTATTGACTTTGTCACCATCCCAGTTATCACACTGCAAGTTCCCTTTGTTATGCTTTGATTTTGAATTGAAATGGAATCGGGTTGAAATGATAAATACCCAAATTGAACTTTGACCTAGGATAGGAAATTAAATAAAACCCGATTGGCCGATAAATTTGATTTAAAAATAAAATGAAGATTTTATTTGAATTAATAATATGGTTTTGAAATGAAGTTAAAATTTAAATTTTTAATATTTAATAATCTGAAACAAGATATTAACAGAAATTGATGAAAGAATGTTGTTTAATTTAAGAAATGATTGAATTAAGTTTGAAATGATTTAATAATTAAGTTTGAAATTAAAATTAAGTTTGAAATTATTAAACTCTGAAATTATTTAATAATTAAACTTTGAAATTATTAATAATTAAGTTTTGAAATTATTTAATAATTAAGTGTTGAATTATTTAATTATTAAATAAGATTGAATTATTTAATCAAATAGAATTTGTGAATAAGTGAATTTTACTTCGTAAATAATTAAAATTGAGTTTTCTCTATTAATTAAGTTTTGGAAAAATTATTTAAGTAAGTAAATAAGTGAAATGGAATTTCTTTAACAAGAAATGAAAATGTGATATTTTGGAATTAATGTAAGATTTGTAATTGAAAGAATTAATTTGACGAATTTAGTTTAATTCAAAATTGTAAGTTTTGATTTAATGAAGTTTAACTTAAGAATTGATTTAATGAATGAGAAGTTTAATAGAAACTGATTTGAATGATAAAATTTACTTAACGAATATTGAATAAAATCGATAAATGAAGTTAAACTGATTTGAATGTTAAATTAAATTGATTTAAATGATTTCAGAATGAATTTATATACGAATTTAAATTGATATTTGAATTGTTTAAATAAAGATTGAAATTGAATTATAAGATTTTGAAATGATAATTTGGAAGTTTTGAAACGTAAATTATGGTAGTTGTTTTAGAAAGACAATTGAAATGTTGATTTACGAATTCTATTTGAAATTGTAATTGATTTGGTTTTGAAATATATAAACGACCAATCGGTGTAATAATTATGAAAGTTATTAAAGGGACCGGGATCGGTAATGGATATACTCTCTATCTAAACTGAAAACCACTTTAATAACTATACGCGGAGTGATGATCCAGAATGAAGTGGTTGGAATGATGTACGTGTTGACTGAAGAAAGAGAACGATGATGGATAGCCTTGACACTTATGTCAAATTGGAAATGACTAAAACAGGAGCCGTGCCGGGCCAATGGAGGATTAGCTACCTCAAGTGGGCACACTTCTTCGAACTACTTATACTTGTTGTCGATTGGTGCACCCTTGATTTTTGGAGTGTTGTTTCACGGTGTTGCGGGCGCTGCGGCATTGCGTTCTCACCAGTCCGGATCAGGCGAACGGTAGTATCACTACCTTGGGTATTGCCTCATGTGCCTTGTCATACTTGTGTTCCATTTATGTGCGACCACTACGATTTTGATTTGTACCTTTAGTATATGGATTGCCCTCTGGTGACTTCCGGTTTTGGGGAAACTACGGTCTTGTATATGCTTTTGGGAATAAAAATGTGTTAAGGGTGGAATGGGCCATGACTTAACACTATTTTGGTATCTTTATTATTACTGATAGACATTATCTACTTATCGTACACTACTACATAGTAGATAGTTTAACGGATCCTTAAAGGATGGTTATTCCAAACATCCTTTGAGTTACTTGTATTTCAATTGCTATTTCACTTGAGTTGGATTTATTAATATAAGAATGTTAATCCTGACTCGAGTGTTTTGTATTTTGCTTTACGCTCGGGTCAGACTGAGTGTACCAGTATTCGAGACTCACCTTTGAAGTTGGAGCTTTGCTTGAAGATCCAGCCATCTATTCTGCTTTCAGTGTTCGATGATTCCAGTGATGTATTCTGCTTTGTATTTGTTGTATCGCATTACTCTTCCGTTGTATCTGGTTTAACTCTGATGTATCGTATTACTCTTCTGTTGTAAACTCTGATGTATCTTATACATTTATATAGTAGCTTCATGAACTACTATCTCTTTTATTTCCGCTGCAATTTATTACTCTGTGTCTGTGACCTGTGATTATTTATTTACGCGGTATTTTATCACCCTATACAAATAACATCACCTTGTAAGCTTTCTTTTATATCTATCAACATCTTCATCTCAGTTTTTTTTTCATTCGAAACTGAGAAAAATAAAGTAGCATCATCTCACTAATCAACAATACCAATCAGTTCAAATAAGGAGATCAAAAAGAAGTTCCAGATTTAACTTCAAATTCATGAAGCAAAGCAAGTAGCAGATCAAACGAGCTAAAAACAAATCATTGTAGATCAAAAGCATTTCTAGAATTTTGTTCAAAGCCCCTCTGTTCTTTGTTTTCTGCTCTGTCTCTGTCCTTTTCCAGAAATCAAGGTGAGCAAACTTAACCTATTCCATCTTGATGTTGTGGTTGGCACTAGATAATGTGTGATGAATTGTGGTTGTTTTGCCTGTATGTCTGAATACATATATTTATATGTAGGTCTGTGTGATATGTAAAGCCTATTATAAGTTACCGGTGCTCAAACATGATTTTAAAATCCACACCATTCAACAAAAATGATTTTTAGACTAAAATCTTTTAATGAAAAATGTTTGTATATATATATGTGACCTCTTTTAAAAATAAAATAAAATATATGTATATATTATCAAGTAAAATCAGTATTATTCCCAGACTTCAAAACTTTTTCCAGGTTCTGCCTTCATCCTAACTGTGAGCATGCCTAAACTAAGATATACAGGTCTCTGTTTATTTCTTACAGGTTAGACAGGTCTGGAAAGAAATCACTTCTTCTTATCCAATCTTTAATAGACTTTAGTATTTGAACAGAGTTTGTTTGTGGAAGCATACACTAAAATCTAAAGATAGTTTAAAGTTTGTTTGTTTATAAACCATATGAAAGTTAACAAAGGCAGTGAAAATGTAAAACATACCAAACTTTTGATTTAAGTCATTCATTGTTTCAGTTATATAAAATGGTTTATTATCAGAAATCATGAATTTTACGAGTTAAATCACGAAATATCATTTGGGAATAAGAGAGATATTGGTAGTTGATCAATATTTGCCTTTTTGTCAATTGCCGTTGATCGGCAAGGTTCTGGTCGTCGAGGTCAAGGTGGGAGGAGGCCTAAATGAAGTCGAACTCGGAAAAAATAATAGGAGAATTTATTTATGGTTGGAGCGGCGACACTTCGTCAAACTAGGGTTCGACTGTTGGTTTTATAGGATGATTTGTCAGGGAAAATGCGACGTCCATGTTAGATCGAGGTCAACGAGACCGAGGGGAATAGGTGCGTGGTTGTCTGGTGTAGCGTTGGGCGCGGCGGTGAGTTCATCAGTGGCTGGAGGAGCCGGAATGAGGTGATGTTATTATTCGAGTTGGGTTCCAGTGTTCATCGAGTGGCTCGATTTTGATTTGATGATGTGATCATCGATCTGATGATCGGAATAGGACTGGGGGAGGATCACCGATGTGGGAGGATGGTCGATGTTGATCGGCGATGGCCATGGTGATGGTACACGTGCACCATGTGTCACTTGTATTTGATGAAGTTTGGGTGGATTGTGAATTTGGGAAGAAGAAGGTGACTCGAAGCAGATCGCGGGAGAATTGGTGAAAAACTCAAAGTTTTGCTCGAGTTGTTTTAGCGTGGTCTCGGGTTGGCCATGAAAACTGCTAATTCCAGTTTGAAATTTTTTGAAAACTTAAGTTTAAACTATTTTATAAACCATTCTTTATAAAATGGAGATAGTTGTTAATGGAAGGTGAAGTAAATGGTATTGAAATGATTACTTGAAAATTTATGAAGTTCAAAGGTATCTCAACTTATATTTTTAAAATTAAAATTGTTTTAAAAAGTAAATATTCAAATGGTTAGCTTAAAAACAAATTTATTTAAAATGATTTGTAATTACTTTCCAATTTTAATTAATTCAGTATAGAATAGAAAATTTTAAAATTTAAAATCTAATTATTTGATAATTAAAGAATGAATGAATTGAGATAAATAATTAATAAATAATTAAGTAATAAAGTTAATTAAGATCGAATTAATTCATAGTCAAGTAAAATTAAACATTGTTTTAGAATAATTAATAAAGAAATTAATTAAGGATTAATTTATTAATTAAAGATAATTAATTAAATGATGAATTAAATAATTAAAGGTTAATTATTTAATCATTAAAGGTTGATGAATTATAATTAAAGGTTAATTAACTTATTTTTAATGAAATATTAATAAATGATTAAAGAATAATTAATCAAAATGATTTGAAATATTAATTAACTCGGATTAGTAATTCATAAGTAATAAATCTGATTTGAATTTATCAGACAATTAACTTACCTTACTTATGGATGATTGGATTTGACTAAATGATTGAATTGTTTGATTTCCCTGATATATGATGCTCTGTGATATACCCTGATTTATGTTGTGATCTGTAGTTTACTTATCTGTGATATATATCTGTTTCTGTGATATATTACTATGTGAATATGAAAACCCTTGACCCGTAAACGACATTTGAATTTCGATGCGACAGGGAGTCGGATTCCAGTTGGATATCCGAAACCCACATCGAATTGTAATGATGAATTTTTGTGACTGATAAATTTACTTTATCCATGAATCTGTGAATGAAGATAAGCGTTATGGGTTATACCGCTTATCGATATATCTGTGATGATTGATGTTGTGCACTATTGTGTGAAATTCCTGGACTACACCTTTACACACACAAATATGGATTTCACGTGGAAATCGGTTAAATCACAGACGATGTAAATTTAATGTTTTTGAAATTGAAATTTTAATTTCAATTGATTTTGAAATTGGAAATTTGGGTTTAATATGGAAAGCTTTTGAAATGGAATTTCAAAGATAAAAGTTATTTTGAATAACTTAATCGAGTTTTGAAAATTTAAATAATTTGATTTAAATTTGAATTCAAGTTTGAAATTGAAAACTATGAAATGAGTCTTTGATTTCAAAGACCGGACGAGTTACTCCAGTTTGAAATAGAATTGAATGTTTTGAAAGACTATGAATGAATCTTTGGAAACGAGTTTTGAAAGCTATAAGTTAAATCTTGATTTAAAGATTTAACGAGTTAATCAAATTGAAATGGAAATCGATTTGAAAATCTATGAATGAATCTTTATGAATGGGGTGAACTTTGTGAATTGAATCTTTTTGTTTAAAAGATTAAAAGTGTGGAAATTTTTTAAACCATTGAAGGTTTTTGAAATGAATCTTTTTGTTTAAAAGATTGGAAATGGTAATTTGTTTTAACCATTCGAATGAAAAGTTTTGGGCTTTAATCTGTGATTTAATTGAGACCCCAATATCCATATGATTTTAAATTGCGCTCGTTATTCGGTTTAGCCGGGAAAGGACCTTTGTGTCATATAACCCATTCCGAATAATGATACGTCGTATATGGATAGCATTTGAAGACCGGTGGTGAAGATCGGAAATTTTCGAAAATGAAAGGACAACTCGTCGAATGTCTCTGCATCGACTGGTCCCCGGTATAGAGATTTTATCACCCTTTGTGATGGGAAGTCCGGACGTGATTAGAAATTATCCGGATTTGCAAGGGCTTCTTTGGAAGTGCCTTCGGTTCCATTCGATCCTGGAACGGACTTGTATGGATGTGTGTCTGACGTTACACTTTGAGATGTAAAGCTGGTTTCTATCAAATACATTTCTGTTGGTGGCAGAGAATTTATTCTCTTAGCTTAACACCCTTCTCTGAGACGTACGAACTCAGAGGTTATGTAGTTGATGGTTACTAGTGATACATTCCCAATTTGGTAATGTGGCATACGAAGTGCTGATGATCATTTGTTGGTCAAAGCGTTGCTTTGTGGAAAAGCGTTGCTTTGTGAAAAGCGTGGCTTTGTGAAAAAGCGTAGTTTTGTGGACGAGACTTCGTCGAGCCTCACAACCCGGTAATGGTCGAAACAGGAATGTTGCGGCAAACGTTTGTAGGGGTAGCGCCCCTAGGGTATGTCATTTCCTTCTGGATAAAGGGTGGTATCATGGTATGGAGCCCAGATACTTAACTCGTGTGGACACTGTAATTTATTACTGTGTAATGTTGCTTTGTTGGTTTTCGGGATCCCGGCTAAAGGTCGGTGACGACCGGGGGATGACATGACTCATGTGTTAGTTACCTAGTTACAGCTGTACAGCGTGAGGTAGCGTCGACCTTTTGTTTGCAGAGATCCGGTTAGGATCCGGGGCGTCTTTCAAGAGGCGTTTCTATTTCGGTAAGGAAGTTCCTTAGCCTGATCATTTGTTGGAAATCCAAAGAAACAATACGAACCCTGTACGGTTTTAGTTGTATTACCTGCTATGGAATGTGGCGGTAACCTGCTATTAAACGTAGTAGCTATAGTAGGCATACAATGAAATGTTGTATGCTGGCTAAGATTAATATTATACTTTCGAAATGTTTTTCTACACTATGCACTAGTAATAATATCAAAAGAGTTTTGATTTTGCGTAGTGAGCATGTTTGACTATCATAAGGAGAAATCTCCTCCAATTCTGCGATTGCATTGTGTGTGTGGCGGGAGGCCTTATGGTAGTTCCATTTTCGAAAAGCATTACGGATTTCTATGTTTAAAAGCCTTTTGTGTTTGTTTAAAGATAAACTGTTTTTGTTGCTCACACCAGTCCCATGACTGATCCGGAGTTTATTGTTCCCTTCCTAAACTCTGGGTGCCCACAATTTTCCACACGGGCAGTCTAGAGTTGGGTTTCTCAGATATTCAGGTTTAGTAGATTATCTGAAGCTGGTTCAGTTCTTGGAGTTCATGGACTGACGTTGCCTATCTTGGTGGTTCGAGCTGATATTGGAATGGTTGGAGTCAGTCTCTCTGACTGATCATTTGGAGTTATCATTTCTGCTTTCCGCTGTATCATTATTTATCTCTGATATTATTGTATCATATTGATATCATTGTTGTATATCATTCTGGATATTGTATTCATTGGATTTGTATATGATATCATCTTTTTTTTTTCCGCTGTGTTGTTATACTTAATGGTGTTATAAGCTCCGGAGAACCATATTCGGCGTTTGAATCTACGGCATTTTGAGTACAAGCGAAGTACGGATGCCGATTTTCGAATGTCGACTTTTGGGTCTTCACATATATGACCAATAAGGTAATTACTGTCATTAAAAAGTAAGGGAGTAGTAGTAGATTGTCCTTCAACAAAAGTGTTAACAAATGTTCTAATAGTCTTGTTAGCCATTAAAACTTTTCAAAAATCACATTATGAGTTTTTGAAAACATAGTGCTTTGACACCAAGCGTGAGTTGCAAAATAAGGATCTTAAGGCTAATTAGGCACCAGAGAGGGTATGTATAGTGTTTTCTAATTTTTATGAATCTTTTTAAAATTCTTCCAAGATTATTATTAATCAATACAGAATGAACAAATATTGTTGCAAACAAAGAATGAACAATCATAAATGCAAACATAGATAAGTTAAATGCAGTAAAGTAAAAAGTAGAGAATTAGAAAGATCATACTAGGGATTTTTTATAATGGTTCGGAGTTACCCTACATCTAGTCCCGTAAAATTGCTTGTACAGATTTCTTTTCAAATTCCACTCTTTCAACAGGCAGAAGGCAAACCTAATACAATCTCCATTTCAAGGCTACGAGACACACCCTTTAGATTTTTCGTGCTCTAGGTACACTCACTTGATTTGGATGGGACACAAACATACCCTCTTGGATTTCCGAGACACCAAGTACAACATTTAAATTTAAATGGGACATAAGCACTCGCGGCGTCGAGAAGGCCTTGAAATCGAGAAGGCCTCAGAAAACAACTAACGCATAGCGGCGGAAAAGCGTCGGAAAACTCCTAACACGCGACGTCGAAAACATGTAGCAATTTTTTTCCACGCTATTTCTCCCGATGCTAAATATGGCATCGGAAAGGAATCAAAAAAAGATTTTCCGGCCCCATAACGATGCCATTTTGGCATCGGAAAATCAGTTTTCTATTGTGGTGAAATGTTTCATTCGAAATAAGAAAGTTAAACCATAGTGTGAGTATATGAGTTCGATATGATTGGGTACAATGAGGATCTTGCAATGTTAGTAACAACACTAGAACTAGGACTTAGATAGGCCTTGAAATTCAACCACTACAATATCAATTTTGATTGTATGATTTAAGCACAACTTATTCAATATCCTTAAAATGTTAAAGATGGCTAAATGCATTTCTATAAAAATTCGACACAGTATTGTAATAAAGTGTCACTCTTTTGAACGGTTCGGCCTTTTAAAGAAGAAAACAAGTGTTTATGAATGATACTAATATTGGCATAGTTATGTTGAAGAGAGGTAACGATCATTTCTTCTTCATGAAAAGACATAAGAAAATGAATTGTTTTAGATTTTAGTAGACTCTTAATAGGAAGCAAGAAATATGATTTCTATTCCAAATTTATTTTTCTTATAAAAAGTTGTTCTCTATGAGATCCTTTTTTAAGTTTGCGATATTTGATCTAAAACTCTAAACTTTAAATTAGTTATAGTAAAAGAAATAGTAGTGCACAATGAATGGTTTAATGGAGCATCCTATTCCAAACGTTGTTATCGTTACAGCGGAAATACTGATAGCGTACCATATGACGCTTTCTAGTGGATGCATCAAGTTTTGAAAGATTTCTTCCTTATATGCCAAGTAATATTTATGAAATAACAATTATTTTTGGTATTAACCAAAATAGAAGTAGTTTTATTTTAATACTAATATTATAAATATTTGTTATAAAATAAATTTGTGCATTGACATTTCGATGATGGTATTTTATTCATTACAATAGTGATGTTTAGCTATAGAAAATACATAAGTGTCTTTAATATTTAACAATTATTTTTGGAATTATGAACTATGTCGTTTCATTGAGAAATAATTCTTTAATCATATGATCGTGAACCATATAATACTTGTGAAATGTATCTCAAATGATTAAGTGCAAAGTATCTACTCGATGGGTGCGGCAAAAGAGTTAACGAACTCTTCGAATTGATACATATAGGTATATGTAACCAAAGGTCTAAGATACTAAAAGCAAATCCACTTACTTCGTTGAATTCACTGATGAATTATCTTAGATATGAATATGTGTATTTGATTCACAAGTTATAAATCTATGCAAAGTTCATATAATATAAGAAGGAAGTAGAAAATATAACATGCAAATGAAATAACACAATTCAATTTGATCGAATAGGAAAGTTTTTTATAACAGTTCTAATAGTATCTAAAAGTGAATAATATTCACTCTCAAAGTCACTCCTCTCTCTGCTACAAAATGATGTATCAATAGAGGGTAATCAGACTTTGTTGGACAAAGTGCGATTGATAATGAGTGAAGTTGAGTTACTTTATTTTATAGGACGTGTATTTAAGAGTAGGTGCATATGTTAAATTTAATTTCATCTAAAACATAGGTTGCGATGTTGTATAAGGTTTGAATTAGGAAGGAACCATAGTCTTAAACAGTTTAAGATACATGGTTGTCCAATTTAGTTAAGAAATTAAGTTTTGTAAATTGTAAACTAGACCTATTTTATTTGAGTCTATAGGCAGCTCATAAAATATTCTGAATGCGTATTCCATCCCACTGAGGAAAAAATCATTACTACAAGGCATATTACCTTATTGCCAATGGAATTGCTTTTTAGAGAAGCTAGTGATAGTGCAATGAACTCGGATACATTTCAAGATTCTAACATAGTAATTGATTATACAAATAAATTAAATTTAACCAAGCCTAAAATGAACGTAGCTATATTAGATTGTCTAACAAGGATTCTCACACATTATAGAGAAGCTATAAGTTTCTTACCATTACCAAGTAAGCGGATTATTAGTAATAACAATCTCCTCAATTATCGATAGGTTATAAAGAGTATAGACTCTTCCATATGACGTTATACTTTAAATCTGAAATAGATATGCTTTTGGTAAATGTATCCAAAAGGATATGATTTGTTAGGCATGAGTGGCCTTCTAGCAGAAGATTAATGCGGTTGGAATTGTATAAAGTGGTGTTGATAAGAAATGACTTCTTCGATTTCAAATGTTGAAGTAATTTCATTAGTCAACATGCTTAAGTCCATTCAGATTCTACTCACAAATTATTACATGATTTGACTTTGATTTTTTTCACAGTGATGTTGAAACATAACTCCTTAATGATTTAGAAGAGACTCTTTGTACACAATAGCTAAAATATCTCGAAGAATGTAGGAGCGGTAATGAAGTTTTTAGTTTTAAGATGTGATCCAAGAGCTGATTCGGCAATTATTGAAAATCTATAGGATCTTTATAAATAATGCAAATAACATATATATATATATATATGTATGTATGTGTGTGTGTGTGTGTTTATTACTAACTGTGATAAGCAGAGTATAATAATTGAATGTAAGATAAGTAATAGAAACGATCAGACCAGATATTTTATACCGGTTTGGACCTCCCATCCTACGTCCAGTCCCAAGCTCCCCTTCAGTATTTCCTTTAAGCAACTGACCCTCACTTTGCGTTGTGAATGTGAATGCTTTGAGTTGTAGGAAGTGGTTAACCAAAATTATATTTTGGTTATAATAGATTGAGAGTATGTAAGCAATGTATGCACAAGAGAGTGATAAGAAATCAAGAGAGAAAAGGTTCAATTAATTCAAATTAGTTAATCTCTACATCTAAATCATGGTAATATTTATAGATTTAAAAGGATGTAGATGAAGAGTTGTTACTCTTAGATCAGCCCTTTTCATTAATGGCTGCAACCTTTCGATGAAGCGTAATTTCTTTTTGTTCAACAGAAGTGTCTTTTCAAAAATTTGAAGTTTGTCAAATGACAGAAGTCTGTGGTAAAACCTCAGATGTTTGTGACTTCAAAAAATAATTATCCAAGAACTGTCACAGACGTCTATGGTTTTACCTCAGATGTTTATGTCTTCAGAATTTTATTTTTCCGAGTGTTTCCTCAGATGTTTCTGGTTTTACCTCAAACGTCTATGAGTAGTCAAAACAGTTTTTCAAATTAAGTCCAGTGAATATGAAATAGTGTGTGATCGTTTTATGCATATATACTTAAGGAGATCTTAACAATATTTTATCTAATACTCTTTTACAGTAGAATACCCTCACTAACTATAGTATGGTTGATAGATCGTCGTTTGTCTATGAGTCTTAATATCTGCGAGCATGATGACTTCTTGTAGTATATATTTGCAATATATATATATATATATGATTTTATAGTTGTTATCATTAAAACATAAACTGAATGTTCTAACAGCAATCACGTTAAGTAAGCATATAGAGGTTGAGCAAGTATTTTAACACATAAATCAAATTATTTTGTTTGAGTCAAAATTTAGAGGAAGCTTGTGTCTATAAGAAAAAAAATCAAAGGTACTAAATCGTTTCTAATATTATAAGTAAATAACATACCATTGATGGTTAATGATGCACCAATATGGATCGATGAAGGATTTGAAATAAACATCTCTTATAATTGGAATATTAGAATGTTGGGATTGTCCACTACAACAAAATAGCCTTTTAACAGCGTTTAAAAACTGCTGTTAAATGATATAACAGCGTTGTGAAGAACGATGTATAACGACATGCGGTCGTTGATAGGTAATTTCAAACAGCGAAAAAACAACGCTGTCAAAAATAATTTTCCACAGCGTTATTTTGTCGTTGTTTATTTAGTTTCTACAGCGTTTATATTTTGTTGTGGAAAAGTGTTTAGAGTGGTAATTTACATTTCCACAGCGTTTAAAATACCCTGTCTAAAACAAACTCACTAGTTTTCAACAGCGATAGGAAAACGCTGTTACTACTTATTCATCAGCGTTTGTAAAACGCTGTTGTATCAATGTGATTTATGTTTTTAAATAACTTACAGCAAGGCTTTAACGCTGTCGTATTATCATGAGTTATTGTCCCAAAATACCAACCGCACTTTTTAAACGCTGTCGTTTATGACAAATCATACCACTACAATAATCACATATCCGTAATCTAATTGCATTTAATTATATTTCAATCGGATAATATACAAATCAAAGTAAAAAACTATAAAATAAAAGCATAACAATTGATCATTTCCATAAAATAGCTATACAATATATCCACGAACAAAGCATACTTACAAACAACGATGAAATTTATAAACCATCTTCATATAACATTAGACAAAGACCCAACGTCTACAAGGTTTTGCTTCAAATATTATTGACAAAACATGCACCCACAAGGTTTTGTAAGTAAAGACAACGAAGGCAAAATGCTGAAACTAAGAAAAGCTTTGTATGGCCTAAAGCAAACTCCTCGAGCATGGTATAGTAGAATTGATCAGCACTTCATTGACCTAAGATTCAGGAAGAGCAAGAGTGAGTCGGCACCATACATCAAGACCCAAGGTTAATGTGATATTCTTATTGTCTCGTTATATGTAGATGATATTATCTACACATGAAACCATTTGAGGATGATAGTTACATTTATAGAAGACATGATGAAAACATTCGAAATGACCGAACTTGGCTTGATGAATTCACCTAAACTGCCACTACAGTCCAACACCTCATTGAACCATTTAAAGCATCACAACTTCAATCCATTCCAACACTACCAGTCCCCTACTCCTCCACTTCCATCACATACACCAAACTGTCCAGTTCAACCTGCACATTCATCTTCAACCCCCTTTCACTGATGTCCACCCACTACCTACAAACAATCTTCACCTTCCTTCTGCAGCATCTACAACCAGTCACTGCCTTCCTCGACCACTACCAAGTTCAAGCAACAAAACCTCCATCCGAACACCCTCCTTATCCTTATGACAATTCAGTAATCACACACGCTCTCATTTGGGACAACAGTCGCAGTTGAAAAATTACCTTATGACCAAAACAAAAACACAATAATCCAAATATTACCTTATGACCAAAGGTTTAACACAAAATTCAATACGGACATAACATGCACATAAAAATGCTTCAATTATTAACTAGACCGCACTATTGTGTGTTCGAATATTGCAAAATAGTTGTTAATTTTTCAACTGCGAACAAGAATGCATATAAACAAGATGTTGTGAAACTTACATGGAAGTTGAGCCCATTCTAACATTCGCAACAGGCCATGCTACAGTCGAGCCAATAGCATTCGATAAGCATTCCATGAAGGATGTAGGTCGCCATAGAGGTGCATTTGCTAATTCCTGTTATGCGTAACAGCTGCACATTGCAGGAACAGTTTAGAACAATTCTCCAAAATAAAAATAAATGTTTTCCAGTTTAACCAAAAGAAGAATTCTTTTTCTTGAACACTTCAACTATGAGCATTTTGTGAAATTACATATATATCAACTTACATCAGTAGTTTAAAAAAAACTTACATCAATGAAAAGAATACCGGCAACTCCAGCCATAGAGAAACAAGAATGAACCAACTAGCCTGTACAAACCATTTAGACTCTTGGAATCTTCGCCAAGTCTCAAAGGATCAAATCCAAAGTCTCCCACAAGACTATATTTGCAATGAAAAGATATGTAGTTACATTCAAATAAAGTAATAAACATGGAAATGAATGTTATAATGATGGCAAGTTATTGTTAATGTTGGCAAGTTATTGTTAATGAAGCCTCAGTTCACTGCTGGCAAGTTATTATTAATTGATGGTAATAAAAAAATCAATATAACTATAGATACAGAGAAGCAAATAGAGAACCATACACTTGCAAACATTGAGAAGTTGAAGAGAACAAATACATAGCTAATTGGTGAGTTCACCATTTACAATTAAAGATCGATTTGACAATTTAATAGTATCGAATACAAATCAGATTTACTTTCCTTATGCAGGTACACACTGGTCATCGGTAAAAGTTGGCTAATCCTTAATCAGGTACACACTGGTTGCGAGTAAAAGTTTATTAAACAAACAATACTCTCTGTCTTTTTAAGTATATCAATTAAATTTTCTAAACATATAATACTTCCCTGTCATTGTAAGTGTATCAATTTAGGCTTCTGCATAAATTCTTTAAAAACAATATTTAAGAACAAAACAATAGTAATAGAGAGGAAGTTAATGCACTACTGCATAAGAATATAAGAATAGTAATCGAAAATCTGAGTAAAACTATGGTAACAATATAAGAACTCTGATAACTAGTACCACATTTAAATAGTTACAGAAATGTGATGAAGTCAATTTGCACCTTTGTGATTAGGAAGACTTATAAGGACAATGAAATAGAAAATTATTTAAAAATTTCTATGACATAGCAATCAGCTTAAGGAAATATATTTATAGTTATAGTGTAATGGTTTCAATGCTAAATTTAAAGGAAAATTGTTTATTTTTCTGCACTCGAATATGAATCCAAAAAATACTAAATAATTAAGCATATCAAGTAATCCAAGAGTACTCAACATCAGGCAGGGGAAGAAGTTCAGCTTAGTCCATTAATTTCTATTAGATAGGAAACCTAAGGTGTAAGTTTATATCCATATGTTCATTCTTTAAACAATATTCATGAATGTATATAAACATGGCATAACCTAGAAATCTAGTATATAATTTAAAAAATATATCCAAATACTTTATATTCAGATATTAAATAACAGTTCAAAAACTTAAGTACTTTTTATATTAAAAAAAGGAGCAACCAGGAATATGCACTACATGCTTAGAGCTTACTTATATAAATTTAGTCAAACGTAATTAGAGCCATTAGTGAAAAGGATAATACCTGATTATCCTTAATAAATTTCTGGAATATGTTTACTGTTGTACATTAATAACACATCCCTAAAGTAGCAGAAACACAAACTCAAACAGTTTGAAATAACGTTCATAAGAAGCATTGAAATCAATCAGAAAGGTTGTGTAACATGATTGGTTTTATGAATAAGTGCAGGAACAGAAAGATGACAAGATAGTTATACTTGTATCAACTTCATCACCTCCCAAATGAATAAATTTGAACTTAAATACCTTGCTAAAATCCGAATCAATAAAAAGAAAACAACAGTCAGTTTAGAAATTACCATCAAAACCAACATTAAGGGATGATAAAAATATTCTTGAAGAAATGGGAATCACCTGAAAGAATACCTTTTGTGATTTGGAAGATGAATTCATTACTAACATCAAGTGGTTGTTGATAATTTTTAGATGGCTGCAATGTAGGATAACCTTTACCCTTGTAAAAAATATAGGGCTAATGTTTAATAGAATCAAAAGGCTCCCACCCTAATCATACAGCTTGCAATTGGTTTCCTTGCTATTGGTTTTACTCTATTAAACAAAAAACAAAAAAAACATTTATTTAAGTTAAACATAGAAATATACAAAAACATTATAGCAAGGTTGCTTAAAGGGTATCTTTGAACTCATGTAGACAATTTTAGTACGCATATATACTTGCATGTACAGCCATACTTAGAAATCCAAAAAAACACATGCACCCTAAATTTTCACATCATAACATGTGGTATAAATAGATAAAAATTGCAGATTTATATCTCAAAAAGGGAACTTTACAAATTGTCATAATTGTGAGGCCATAAATGACCACCTTCATCTCCTTAAGCAAACAACTTTAGCAGCAGCCTTTTATAATTGCATGTGGACACCAACCACCTGTCTAATAAAATAATGGGAGTATGTATGGTACATTTCAAATTTACAAGGTTAGTGAACAATAATTGTTTGATTTAAAACTATTAACCTTTGTATTTAACTGATCATGATTGTTGGATGAACCCAAATACATATGTGACATTCATCTTTTAAGAACATATAAAGGTCTTCATTTGTTTAAGAGCTAATGAGATAATACAAGAACAGTGGCCATGATGAAACAAGACAAAATTAAAGAGCATGGATTACTTTCTCTCTCCTTAAACATTGGGGAATCATGATGAAATAAATAAAACCGAGCTCAAGATATCAAAGTAGTGGAAAAAAGAGCTTAGAAAATGGGATGCTATGGACCCCTCTATAAACATTTAAATTTTATAACAAGAAAAAAATAACATTTAGTTGTCAAGGGATTTGATCCCAACACCTCTAAATCCTCTTTAAAAATTTATGATTTAAACTCAACGTTGTCCTTCTTTACAGCTATATTGAGAGCTGAAAGTAAATTAGAACGATAGACCAAGGGTCACCAAAAACATAACACTCAAACCTTGCAATGTGAACTGAACTGATCGCTCGCAGCACTTGCAAACTCTACTAGGCATACGGCTATTTCTGTAGCAAGAAATTAATTATTGATGATTAGTAGGTCAAAAGCAATTATGAAAGCAAAATAGTATGAAAGCAGAGGTTATTAACTCATAGAGCTATAATCTGCAATGTCAAGCCAATGGTCCAAAGTAATAATCTGCAAAAACATGCCATTTTTAGCACACATATTAATGAAATAAACGATCTAACTTTATTCTTTAAAGAAATGGTATGACTAATATTAACAATTTAGTTCTTCTATTTATTTTTTAATAGTGTCAGAATTCATTTAAACGTCTGGATATCCATGTTTCTCGTAGAAATATATGAAAAATATTGGGATTTTACAAGCATGAAAGATGTAGCTATTGTCTAGTTTGATACGTTGATGAAGCATTTGAATGTAAGAAGTATAACCTGTTAATGCCTAAGGAGGTATTCTGACCAAACCAGATGACGATAATTTGGATCAAATAAATTAGTAAATAACACAAATTAAATGAAGGACATTAATTAATACGTATTGGCCATTTACATCTGTAGAGTAATCAATACAATATGTCAAACATTTTTATATTTTTCCTAATCACCAATTGTGTGCCATAATGATCATGATTCAAAAATAAACTATTAGGAATATGTGATTTAATTCAATAGAGCAATTAATGTAATATGTCAAACATTTTGAAAATTTTCCTAATCGCCATTATTGGACCATAATGACCAAGATTTAGAAATAAACTAAAACAGATTGGCTATTTGATTTAATGGAGCAACTAATAAAATTTACCAAACATTTTAAAGAGTTTCCTTATCGTTAGTGCTATAAAATAATGAACAAAGCTTTATAAATCAACTAACAAAAGCAGACAATTTAATAAATGAAGCACTAGCATAATACGTAAAACATCTTGAATTTTTTCCTTATCATCAATGTTGCAGCATATCGATCAAATATTAATCAATACAAATTAGCCATTGAATTTAATGGAGCAATTAATGAAACATATCAAATAATTTGAAAATTTTCCTTATCAACAATGCTTAATGGTCAGCATTTATAAATTAACAAATGAAGACCGACCATTCGATTCAATAAAGCAGTTCACCGAGCATGTCAAATATTTTCAAAATTTTCAAAATTATCAATGGACTACATAATCAACATTTTAAAATATCATAACTTCATCAAATCAAAGTTTTAACTGGAAATTATAGTAATTTAATCTTATTTTCAAGTTTTTACTGCATTAATAGTAACATCTCAAAATGAGATAATTTAATGAATATAATCTATATATAATGATATAAAAATTTAATAATAGAATATCTAGAGCATGCAAATGAGTATTGAGTAATTCATCAATTCATCATTAATGCCTACATGAATTAAGGAATGGTTGATCCTCAACAAACAAAAACCAAACCAGGCCAGCTAGAAATGAAACAAGATGTACCTACTAAAATCAGAAAGAATATAACTCAACTAGAAAAGAAATTTCATCAAAGATGTTAAGAAAAGGTTCATACAGTTGTAGTCGATAAATATTGAACAAAAATTAGGGAAAACTTTGAGCTCAATTTGATAAGCAGGAACTGATAATTTGCAACTATTCTAACTCAAACTAAAAACTAGGTTGGAGAAAAAAATGCTCACAAATTTCCCGTTCCGATGAGTTTAGGGCTACCAAAATCAAAATCGACGACAGAGATGATCAACCAAAATCGAAGCGGTGGATAAAGGAAGATGATTTCTGGTGTTGAAATTGAAATCGATGTATGGAAATTGGAAATTGGGGAGGGAATGGAAACTGGAAATCGATGTATTTTCATTTTTCTCCAAGTAAATGAGAAGCGGCGGCAAACGTAATAAAAAATGATGTGTGTGGCGGCAAACAAAATAAACATTGATAGTTTTGTCAGCGTTGAGCCCTTGAAACAACTTTCTCACAGACACATTCTACAGCATTAAACTTTTAAACGCTGATAGTAAATGCAGTCAAAACATACTTTTGTTGTAGTGGTCCCATCTATATACACTGACATCGTATTAAAATATTTAATATGGAAAATATGATGTAGATCCCTTATGCATCGGCAATAGGTATATTAGGTCTTACTTATACACTTTGTTTATTAAGGGAATATCAAATCTGAGGTAAACTATGAAGGCTAGTGTTTCCTGGAGATTTGACCAGGCAACTAGTACTCGGCAAAAAGTGCTCGGCATCAGAGAGCGACTGGCATCAAGGAGTGTTCGGCGGAGCACTGGCCATCCAGGAGTGTTCGGCGAAGCAACTGACATCCATGAGTGCTCGGCGACAAGTATGCTCGGCATAGTACTCGGCATCCATTAGTGTCCGGCATCGAGACTGTTCGGCGTACCAGAGTACTCGGCGTCAAGGCTGCTCGACATACAGGAGTACTCGGCATCCCATGGTGTTCGGCGAGGCACTTGACAGCCAGGAGTGTTCGGCGAGGCTCCCAACATCCAACGAGTGCTCGGCGACAAGTGTGCTCGGCGTCAAGACTGCTCGGCATACGAGACTGTTCGGCGTACATGAGTACTCGGCGTAAAGGCACTCGGTGTCAAGAAGAGCATTCGGCTTCAACTGACTAACATCCTACACTTCCCAAACATCAACCACCTCGTTCGGCATAGAAGGGATGGTTCGGCGCAGAGCGTTCGGCCTCAACAGACAACCATCCTACACTTCCCACGACACCAACATACCGTTCGGCATAGAAGGGATGGTTCGACGCAGAGCGTTCGGCGAACCTTGCTCGGCATACGACGACCACTGTACTCGGGCTGGAGCGTTCGGCAATCAGCCCACTTGGGAAGTCCAGCCCATCTTTGCCTATAAATAGAGGGGCAGGGTCACAGTGAAATGGATCCTTTTTTGGAGAGAAAACACCGGGGAGACTCTGCCATTTTCAAGACTCATCTTTTCTACATAACAACTTCATTCAAGCATTTGATTCACGAATTGTATTTGTAATCAACTATAGAGAAGATCAATAAAGTTTAACCTCAAAGTGGACGTAGGCAATTACGCTGAACCACTATAAATTTGGTGTTCTTACTTTCTGTATTTAGATTAGCACTGTCTTCTCTGTTTAATTTGATTTCATCACTTATATCTCTTCACAACCTTCTTCTACGAGGTTAGCGACCAATTTTGGTGCTAACACTTTGGTGCTTTCACTGAGAATTGAATTCTCAGACCTCAAGGATCTGCTTTGAAGCTACTGGATTGAACAAATCCCCCAAAGAAGATCCGACTCACTCATAGGACATCCGTTGATTCTACTCAGAGTTCATACCAATAACTCTACAATGGCGAGACCACGTACCAGGTCAGCTTCTCTTAATGCGGATGCCCGAGAGACTGCTAGCGTGCAACAAGCAGGACCTAGCAATCAACCTGCGATCCCGAGTGCAGGGATTGCCGCTCAAGAACAGACTCCAGTTGTCACCAGAGTAGAGTTCAATGACTTGATGAGAGAACTTAGGGAAAGTAGGAGACAACTGGGAGAACAGATGCAAGCTAATGCCAACCTGATGGCACAACTCACTCAACAGCAGCAACAGAATGCTGGGGGCAATCCAGCTGCTTATTCCTCATCTGACAACTCTACTTCTTCTGATGAACCACCCAGGCGTAGACGCCGTAAGACTGAAGCTGCAAGGGCGGATGCTGCTCTTCGAACAGCTGGAGACCGCGACCAAGCCAGAACTGGAAGCTTCCGAACCGGAATACAGATGGAGGATGGAGCTCCAGATCATCAAAATGCTAACAATGTTGAACCTCACGACGCACGATTGGCAGATCGCCAGGAAAGGAGGCATCAGCATGGACAGGCGAGTAGAACTGACTCCAACCTCCCAGCTTCCATACAGACACCCGATCTGACAGCCATGATCAGGCAACTGATGAAAGAAAATCAGGGCTTATCAAATGACGACTGGGGAGTGTCAAGAAGTCATACTCCATTCACGGATGTTGTGCTGCAAGCGGCGTACCCCAAGAAGTTTAGCATGCCAACCATTCCTGCATACGAAGGAAAGACTGACCCCAGACAACATGTAATGAGGTATGAATGGATGATGGATTCAGCCAGAGCAAATGATCCCACCAAGTGTAGGTGCTTTCCGATTACTCTATCTGGGATCGCTACTATGTGGTTCACCCGACTTCCTCCGCGATCCGTATCAAATTTCGAGGAGTTGGCAAAGAAGTTTATTGAGCAATTCAGGATACACACTACACGCCCGAAGGACATGATGTCTCTGTCGAGTGTAATCCAGAATCCCGGAGAGTCGCTGAAGGAGTACTTACAAAGATTCCACGTTGCGGCAACTGAAGTCAGTAATCCCAACGACCATGCAATCCTAATGGCTGTAATGAGAGGTGTAGATCCGGATTCTGAATTTGGAGACTGGCTGGCAGGAAAACCTCCGGCTACGCTAGAGCGTTTCTACTCCAAGGCACACCAGTTCATAAGAAGAGAGGAAGCTAGGTGGGTACGATGAGATAAGACACCAGGACCTGCCCAAGAGTCAATCAAGAGCAACATTGCTGTGAAGCAATCTGGAGACAATTCGGGAAAGGTCCAAGTCAATGTCTAGAGTAAGCCTGTGCAGCCCAAAGAGTCCGGATGAAGAAGTCAACGAAAGAGGAAAGAAGTGGGAAAGTGGAAGTCGAGAATTCCAAGCTACAGCGAGTACACTCCGCTAAACGCCCCACTTGAGAACATTTACCTATCCACCTGCAATACTTTTCAGTACAGAAAACCATGTCCAAAAGAATCAACTGAAGAACAAAAGCGGACTGGGGAATATTGCCGCTTCCATGAAACTTATGGACACAACACGGAAGAATGCAGACAGCTGCATGATGCTATCGAGAAATTGATCAGACAAAAGAAGTTGCAAGAATTCGTAAAGGATCCATAGGAAGGAGGACAGGCAACGTCTAACCCAGGTCGTGCACCAGCTCCACGTCATCCTGAGGAGCCTGCTCGGACTGTTGGAAGACTGGTCATAAATACAATTATCGGCGGACCTCATCCCGCAGATAAGAACTGGCAAGAGATGGAACGATATGCAAGCTCCTTGAAGCATGCAGATTTTGAGTGTTGTTCGAACGTAGAGGACGGGGCCCCTGCTAAGCAGCAGCGCGTGATGACAGACGATATTGTGTTCAGGAACAGAGACGCTGATCAGGTAGAGGCTCCGACCGTCGATCCCATGGTCATATCTGCAACGATCGGACCAGCATATGTAAAAAGAATTTTGATTGATTGTGGAAGTTCAGTCAACATCATCTTCAAGAAGGCCTATGATCAGATGAAGCTAGAGACAAAAGACTTGAAACCATCCAAAGCTCGTATCCACGGCTTTAACGGCGCTGCGACTGATGCGGTAGGATATGTCGAGTTACCAGTTGAACTGGGACAAGGCGAGCGTCGGAGGGTACGAATTCTACCCTTTGTAGTTTTGGATGTGGACTCTCCGTATAATGTTTTCTTGGGTTGGCCGGCCCTGGCTGAATTTAGGGCGGCACTAGCCCCGTGGTGTTTGACTTTGAAGTTTCCGACTGACAAAGGAGTAGGCATTGTTCACGGTGACCAAGCAGCTGGTCGTTCTTGTTATGTGGCCGAGCTCCGAGAGGCCCACCGGAGGGAGAAAGGAAAGGTTGCGGACAATCCCGTCCGCATCCTCAATACGAATAATTGACAAGTAGTGCCCGAGCCCTGGCTCGGGCATAGTTCTCGGATCTACGGAGATATAGATCCGAGAGACGACGATGAGAAACCCAGGGAAGAGAAGGCGGCACCGGCTGAATTAACAATTGACATCTCAGTTAGCCGTGACGACCCTTCGCGAATACTGAAGATCGGATCACAGTTAGGCCCCGCAATGACTGAAGACCTTAGCAACTTCCTCCGGGCAAACCTTGATGTTTTTGCCTGGACGCATTCTGATATGTGTGGGATTTCTCCCGCCATCACGAGTCATATGTTGAACATAGACCCGAAATACGTCCCAGTCAAGCAAAAAAGGAGAGGAATGGATCCGGAGAGATCCGCCGCTCTTGGAGAGGAGGTGGACAAACTCAAAGCAAATGGGTTCGTCCGCGACGCCCTCTACCCGGAGTGGGTCTCCAACCCCATGCTAGTAAAGAAGGCGAATGGGAAATGGAGGACTTGCGTAGATTATTCCGACTTGAACAAAGCATGCCCTAAGGACAGTTTCCCGTTGCCTAGGATCGATCAGTTGGTCGATTCCACAGCAGGACACGAATTATTGTCATTCATGGATGCGTACTCAGGATACAACCAAATCCCAATGCATATTCCGGACCAAGAACACACCAGCTTCGTTACAAATGTCGGGTTGTATTGCTATGTAGTGATGCCCTTTGGATTAAAGAATGCTGGAGCAACTTACCAACGTCTGGTGAATCGAATGTTCAAGGACCAGCTGGGCAAAACCATGGAAGTCTATGTGGATGACATGCTCGTGAAGTCACGACGGTCAAACGACCACATTCAAGACTTAGCTGAAATGTTTAACATACTCAGGTTCTATGGAATGAAGATCAACCCGCTGAAGTGTTCTTTCGGCGTTGCATCATGGAAGTTTTTAGGATTCATCATCAACGCTAGTGGAATCGAAGCCAACCCAGAAAAGATCCAAGCCATTCGAGATGTACAAGCGCCCAGGACTATAAAGCAGGTACAGAGCTTGAACGGAAAAGTAGCTGCGCTGAGTCGATTTATATCCAAGGCAACTGACAAGTGCATCCCGTTCTTTGACATAATAAAGAAAGGAAAGAGGAATTTTGAATGGACGTCTAGCTGCGAGGAAGCATTCCAGAACCTGGTAAGGCATCTGGAGAGCCCACCAATGCTATCAAAACCAGTTGACCATGAGATGCTGTACGTTTACTCGGCTATATCCCCTCACGCGATAAGCGCAGCTTTGGTTCGTGAGGAGGATCGAGTCCAGAAGCCGGTATATTATGTTAGCAAGCGTTTAACGGGGGCAGAGAAGAATTACCCTAAAATCGAGAAATTGGCTTATTGCTTGGTGATTGCATCACGCAAGCTGCGCCCATACTTTCAAGCGCATTCAATCGGCGTTTATACCGATCAACCCCTGAGGCAGGTACTTCAACGACCGGAAACTTCTGGAAGATTGCTAAAATGGAACATTGAGTTGAGCCAATTCGATATCGCGTACTTACCACGGAGAGCCATCCGAGGGCAAGCGTTAGCAGACTTCATCGCTGAATTTACCATACCCATCAAACCGGACGATCACGACATCATTCCCCCCATTCGATGGAAATTATACACTGACGGTGCATCAAACGACCGTTGCTCCGGCGCGGGCGTAGTTCTTATAACTCCGGAAAACCGATCAATCTGTTATGCCCTGAAGCTCGATTTCCCGGCTACGAACAACGAAGCTGAATATGAAGCACTGATCGCTGGCTTGAAGCTAATCAAAGAACTTGGGATCGAATCAGTCGAAATCTTTTGTGACTCGCAGTTAGTGGTTTACCAAGTACGAGGAGACTACCAAGCAAAAGGACGAAAGCTTGCTCCGTACCTCGTTCAGGTCCAAGAACTAATATCAAATCTTGAGCGTTATGACATTTCACATATCCCACGAGAACAGAACAAAGAAGCCGACTTGTTGGCTAAGTTCGCAAGTACCGACGATGCTCAACAAATGGGATTGTATCCCATTGAAGTCTTGCATGCCCCGAGCGTAGACGAGATGAAAATCGATCGCGTGTTGGAAACAGAGATCGAGAAGGACTCGTGGATAACCCCATTCAAACTGTACCTGACAACCGGGGCTTTACCAGAAAAAAGAAGCGAAAGACGACAGGTCCTTCGAAAGGCTGCGCGGTACGTAATGCAGGGTGGATCCATATACCGGAAAGATTCTCAGTCCCATTGTTGCGGTGCATCGCTCATGATGAAACAAAGCGAGTCTTGAGGGAAGTTCACGAAGGGGAATGTGGCGACCATACTGGGGGGAAAACGCTAGCAAAGAAGATCCTCCGCTATGGATATTACTGGCCCACCGTAAACCGGGATGCCGCGGACTACGCAAGAAAATGCGACAAGTGTCAAAGATATGCAAAAATCCCGAGGGCTCCGTCAACGGAACTCACACAAATGATCAGTCCTTGGCAGTGTTTTAAATCTCGGATTTTGGCCAATATCTCGGGAAAATATCTCGGCTATCTCGGGCGATATTTAAAACACTTATAACTAAATAGGCTGCTAAATCTCGGATTTTGGCTGATATCTCGGATTTTTCATCTCGGCCATCTCGGGGAGATTTAAAAGCCTGGTCCTTGGCCATTTGCGATCTGGGGAATCGACATAATCGGCTCTTTGCCTCTATCCAAAGGTGGTGCGAAATACGCAATAGTTGCAGTCGACTATTTCACGAAATGGGCTGAGGCAGAACCTTTGGCCACTATCACTTCTAAGAAGGTCATTAACTTCGTTGTACGAAACATTATATGCCGCTTTGGCCTTCCACGCACCATCATTACAGACAACAGAACGCAATTCGAAAGTAGAGAGTTCAAAGAGTTCTGTTTAAAGTACGGCATCGAGAAAAAGTTCGCCGCCGTTGCACACCCAAAAGCTAACGGACAAGTCGAGGCCGTTAACAAAATAATCAAGTCCATACTAAAGAAGCGTCTGGAGAAGGTTGGAGGCAAATGGGTAGATGAACTCCCGACAGCATTATGGGCGTATAGAACTACCCACAAGTCCGCGACCGGCCACACTCCGTTCGCCTTGGCATACGGCTCTGAAGCCGTTATACCCGTGGAACTTGAAGTTCCATCGCACCGAGTGACATACTACGATCCCAAGACGAACCAAAACCTCTTGTTGGAATCACTGGACTGCATCGATGAAAAACGGGAAGAAGCTGAATTAAGGGCGGCGACGCACAGACATCGAGTCAAGCGTTACTATGACGGCAGAGTCCGCCCAAGGATCTTTGATGTGGGAGATCTCATTCTGAAACGAGTCTTCCCGGTACCATCACGCATGAATCCCAGCTGGGAAGGTCCAAACGCCATTGAACGGAAGCTTGGAGAAGGAACATTCAAGTTGGCGACCGTTGATGGCGCGACACTCCCCCGAGCATGGAACAGTGAACATTTGCGGCACTATTACATTTAGCATGTTTCCCTTTCTTGTTATAGGCACTAATGTTTCCTGCATGTTTCCATTCAATAATGACTTAGTTTCCTTTTAAAGTTGTAATCGAGCAATTTAGTTGATTTTCATTAATAAAGGCTTGAAGCCACATTTTCTATGAAGTTTCTATATCTCTTAATTGGATGATAAATTACATTATTCTGCGCGACATACAGGCTCGTACGAACGATTCCAATTCTCCGAATCCCCAGAGCGCGAATCGGAGTACTCTAAGTCCCCGGAGCGCGGACTAGAGTATAAACGATTCCAATCTTCGAATCCCCAGAGCACGGATCGGAGTACTCTAAGTCCCCGGAGCGCGGACTAGAGTATAAACGATTCCAATCTTCGAATCCCCAGAGCGCGGATCGGAGTACTCTAAGTCCGCGGAGCGCGGACTAGAGTATAAACGATTCCAATCTCCGAATCCCAAGAGCGCGGATCGGAGTACTCTAAGTCCCGGAGCGCGGACTAGAGTATAAACGATTCCAAATCTCCGAATCCCCAGAGCGCGGATCGGAGTACTCTAAGTCCCCGGAGCGCGGACTAGAGTATAAACGATTCCAATCTCCGAATCCCCAGAGCGCAGATCGGAGTACTCTAAGTCCCCGGAGCGCGGACTAGAGTATAAACGATTCCAATCTCCGAATCCCCAGAGCGCGGATCGGAGTACTCTAAGTCCCCGGAGCGCGGACTAGAGTATAAACGATTCCAATCTCCGAATCCCCAGAGCTCGGATCGGAGTACTCTAAGTCCCCGGAGCGTGGACTAGAGTATAAACGATTCCAATCTCCGAATCCCCATAGCGCGGATCGGAGTACTCTAAGTCCCCGGAGCGCGGACTAGAGTATAAACGATTCCAAATCTCTAAATCCCCAGAGCACGGATCGGAGTACTCTAAGTCCCCGGAGCGCGGACTAGAGTATAAACGATTCCAATCTCCGAATCCCCAGAGCACGGATCGGAGTACTCTAAGTCCCCAGAGCGCGGACTAGAGTATAAACGATTCCAATCTCCGAATCCCCAGAGCGCGGATCGAAGTACTCTAAGTCCCCGGAGCGCGGACTAGAGTATAAACGATTCCAATCTCCGAATCCCCAGAGCGCGGATCGGAGTACTCTAAGTCCCTGGAGCACGGACTAGAGTATAAACGATTCCAATCTCCGAATCCCCAGAGCGCGGATCGGAGTACTCTAAGTCCCCGGAGCGCGGACTAGAGTATAAACGATTCCAAATCTCAGAATCCCCAGAGCGCGGATCGGAGTACTCTAAGTCCCCGGAGCGCGGACTAGAGTATAAACGATTCCAATCTCCGAATCCCTAGAGCGCGGATCGGAGTACTCTAAGTCCCCGAAGCGCGGACTAGAGTATAAACGATTTCCAATCTTCGAATCCCCAGTGTGCGGAGCGGAGTACTCTAAGTCCCCAGAGCGCGGACTAGAGTATAAACGATTCCAATCTCCGAATCCCCAGAGCGCGGATCGGAGTACTCTAAGTCCCCGGAGCGCGGACTAGAGTATAAATGATTCCAATCTCGGAATCCCCAAAGCGCGGATCGGAGTACTCTAAGTCCCCGGAGCGCGGACTAGAGTATAAACGATTCCAATCTCCGAATCCCCAGAGCGCGGATCGGAGTACTCTAAGTCCCCGGAGCGCGGACTAGAGTATAAACGATTCCAATCTCCGAATCCCCAGAGCGCGGATCGGAGTACTCTAAGTCCCTAGAGCGCGGACTAGAGTATAAACGATTTCCAATCTCCGAATCCCCAGAGTGCGGAGCGGAGTACTCTAAGTCCCCAGAGCGCGGACTAGAGTATAAACGATTCCAAATCTCCGAATCCCCGGAGCGCGTATCGGAGTACTCTAAGTCCCCCGAGCGCGGACTAGAGTATAAACGATCCCAAATCTCCGAATCCCCAGAGCGCGGACTAGAGCATAAACTATTTCAAGCCTCCAAGTCCCCGGGACACAGAGTCTGCAAGAAGTCCAAGTACTCGAAAGATGTGGGACAAGAGGTACGCCACGTCCAAAAAATGTTTGAACAGCGTAAGAATGGACTGGGAGATAATGCAACTCATAAGAACTTGAGTTATGGCTACAATTAGTCAGCAAACCAAATAAAGACAAGAGAAGCATTAAAACACAAAAGAAACTAAAACTTTATTCAATAAGTCCAAAATGGGGATACATGACCACTCCTACAAAATTCAGACCTCTCTATACAAACTACAAATCATGGGAGATAAAAACAATTACAAAGCTTAGTCAGGAAACTTGTTGAACAAGTGCATCGATTATTTCTTCGACTTCTTCTTCTTGTCAGCCTTTGGTGTTTCCGACGACTCCTCTCCCTCACGTTTTTTCTTGGACTTTTTGCTTGCTAGAGAGACGGAGTCAGGAGTAGGAGACGGAACATCTAGTGGTTTGGACCTGCTCGGGAGAATGATTTTCAGAGGTCTGTTCCGCGGATCAGTGAGTTCCAGGACTTCAGATTCAACTTTGACTTTGACCTTTCTCTTCTCCTCGTCGGCGAGACGGTCCTTCATGCTCATCTCTGAAGTATGTTCAGAGGCGCCAGTGATTTTAACTTCGTCGCATCCTTCGGCAGGAGACGAAGTATCAAGTTTGTCATCATCAAGCGCCCCGATCACTTGAGCGTCTGGGCCGGGAGTTACCCCTGCGTGAGCAACGTCGCTTGTTTTCCCCACTTCCTCCTTGGCGTCATCGCTCCGCGGAGTTAGCTCGGCGTCAGAACGACCTGCACGAAAATATAAGAAGTGGGCATTAGAACGAATAACCACTGCTGAAAAATGACGGGATCTCTTCGACTTCTAGAGAAAGAAGAATTTCCTACCAGGATCCGGCTGGCTATCGGTGGCACGCGGGGTTTCACCCTCCAGGATAGGTGACAACACATGAACGCCGAGCCCGGGATCTTCGGGATCATAACTGGCATGCTGCTCGAATGGATCAAGCGTCGACCGACCGGCCGATTGAGCAGCATAAGGAGCGGCGATGTGAGGAGTAGTAGCGTCGGCCTCTGACGGGCCAGCCTCGTCATTCTTCTCTTTCGAAAGGGAAGAGCCTTTGCCATAAAGAGCCAATGCTGCGGATAAATCCGATGGCTCATTCCCCCTCAGGAACTCCTTCACCAATGCATCCTCGTCGATTTCTTCGGAGCCTGACTCGACTTTCTTGATCTTTATCAGAGTTTCCCATGCCTCAGCCAGGGATTCGTGGTAGCCGTCGCCCAAGAATGTTAGGTCGTGGTGCATAAGGACGCGGGCTCTGTACTCGGCGATCAACGGGTCAAACATACTTTTGACCTCTTCCCTGCCGGCCTCCGCGGCCGCCTCAAGGCGAGAATCAAGCTCCTCCACAGCCATTCTTTTGCCCTCCTCACGGGCCTCATCCTTCATTTTCTCGACCCCGGCAAGTTCACCGTCGAGCTTTGCCTTCAGGAGTCGGGTAGCAACAATCTCATCACAATACCGCTGTGATTATTCCTGAGCGGCTATTTTGTCTTCTTTCTCCTTGGAGAGTTGTTCTTTCAGCTCTTTGACTTGAGTAGCGAGCGCGTCCCTTTCTTTTTGGACAGAGTCTTTTTCTAGGGCAAGGGCGCCGCTGCGCTGAACTGCTTCGTCAAGTTCCTTTTTGTGAGCCACCTCTAAGCGAGTAACTACCTCAGCAGTATCTTTTGCACCTTGTTCAGCGGCTTCTAGCTTTGACTTATAAGAGGCGAGTTCTTCGTCTTGGAGTTTGATGATTTTCTTATCGCTGTCAGCCTCCAGATTCAAACGGTCAATCTCGTGTTGACGCTCGACAGATACTTCTGAGATCTTCTCCACCAAGTGCACGAATGCGTCATGTTGAACATAGACGTCATTGTTGCAGGCAATGGCACCTTGCTTCACGTGCCCAGGAATGTGATGGATGGCCGGGAGGAATTTCAAACCGTCAAAACAGATTTTCGGAAACTTGGCCTTAAGGTCGACCATCTTTTCCGCAACAGTTGGGTCCACGGTAGGAGTAGGAGGAGGAGGCTTAGAGAATTCCATTCTTTTACGCGGCTCTCGAACTTGCCTCGTACTCGATGAACTGGAATGTTGTTCTCGAGCAGCATCAGACTGATAACCCTTCTGCAAAGACTTCTCTTTATCCGGCTCAGTTGTAGGAGGAAGATCACGGGACTGGGAAGATTGATAGTGTGCTTTCTTGCGGTGAGACGACTCGCGCGGACGATTGTCCCTATCTTCATAATCACCTCGGTCCCGGCGTCTGCCTGAACTGGAATCCCGTCCGGAGTGATGGAATATAGAAGACCCCTGAAGGCGATCAAGTCCGTGTGAGCGGCCCATATCACCTACAAAGAAGGGAGATAACAACGAGTTAAGGAGAATTCACGAATTAAAAAGACTTGAAGTATATTATGGAATGCGCATGTGCGTGTGTGTCCTAAGTGTTCCCCCCGACGGACCCGTTCGTTTATCTTTGCTAATCGGAGTATTGTCTCTTGGAGCCGGGAGTTGAACTCCTACATTGCCTCTAGCGGGCGAAGAGAATTTGAGAGCTTCAGGATTATCGAACCCATAATTAAGTATGTCTTCGGGAATAGAAAGGTTCGGTAGACCTCTCAAGGAACTTTCCAGATGCTGCGAAGAAGCCTCTTTCTCAGGAGGGGTAGGCGTAACTTTTGAGGTGCCACCAACTTTCTCCTTTTGAACCGTGTATTTCAACTTCTTCTTTCCCTTCGAAGGGGAGGATGATGTCTCAATATCCTGAACTTCGATTGCCGGATTCCAAGCGGGACCCACGTTCTCGCCCTGAGTTTCGGGGGCATCATCCTCTTTGCGCTCGCCTTCTTCATGCGCGTCGGGAGCGCGACGCGACGACAGTCCGACAAGTTTTTTCCCTTTACCAGATGAAGGTTTGGGAATTGTAACACCTTCTGGAAGGCTGATCCGACGACCAGGAGCTAGCAAGCCGAACCCCGACAGCGATTCATTTGAAATGATAGCTCGGATATCTCGATCCTCGGCCGGAAGAGCTCTAATCGCATCGACAGCATCAGAATATCCTCGGCCTTCCGGGCGTGGGCTGATACCTGAAAAGATGAAACGGAAAGTTAGGAAAGACATGCTCGGGTTAAATACGAATAGTAACTCGGCAGAGAGACTTACTGCCTTCAACCCATCTCCTAGCGAAACCGGAAGGGCAGCGCACATAGAACCATTCCTGTTTGTACAGGGCGAATTTGCTACAGGCCCCTGTCAAGATCTGGCACTTGTGGTATGGCTCAAGGAACATGAAGGAAGGGCTATCTTTCCGTCTCTTGAACATATAAATGTATCGGATATCGCCGGGGGTTGGAGGTCTGGAGAAGACGGCCATGAAAAGTAAATAAGTCCCATATAAAAACGCATGGTCGTTCGGGTGCAGCTGCGACGGAGCTATGTCTATATACTGCAGCACATCCCGGAGAAATAAATTGAACGGAGGCACGCTGCCCATCCAACACATGAACTTGTTGCAGGCTGTGTACCCGACTGGGGGCAGATGAGGGCGGTCGTGTCTCGAAGGAACTAACACGTCAGCAAAGAGAATCCCATGAATGGAACATATCCGTCGCAGAGCGGCCTCGTTGATCTTTGAGGCCTGAGAATCGATCGGATTGTCCAGTAAGATGGTTGACTCCAGAGCATCGGGCGCCAAGTTATGAGCGGGAGAGATTGACGGGTTGGAAGCATCTGCGGCTCCTTGCCTTGCTGACGGCCCAGGCCTGTCAGATATGGTGTCAGAACTAGATTTTCTCGACATCCCGAATAAATAATGAACCTGGCTAAATGCTTGAGAGAGCTATACTTAAAAAACGTTGAACGTTAGAATTAGCAACACGATTTTTCCCCTCATGTGGTGTGTGAACTAGTGCAAGCAATTGTGTGCAGGCAATAAGAATCTAAAGGTTCTAAAGATGTAATATTTAGCTTCGAATCATCGCCTTCGAAGACCGTCATCGCTGACCGTCTCAGAAAGCTCGCCTTGAGGAGATTACAGTCCCAGATTCAGAAGACATATGATTTCTAAAGTGACCGGCTTAAAGTGTAGTTAGACACCTATCCTGTTCGGCATTTTTAATGTTGTTCAGCATTTGTATTGACCGGCTAAAGACATTATCCGGTCCAAGAATTGTCCGGCAGTTGCTTTGTTTGACTTAGGTAATGGTTCGACCTAAGGGTTGTTCGGCTGAAGTCAGTGTTCGGCATGTCAGTTATACTGTTCGGCTAAAGTCATCGTTCGGCATGTCAGTTATACTGTTCGGCTAAAGTCATCGTTCGGCATGTCAGTTATACTGTTCGGCTAAAGTCATCGTTCGGCATGTCAGTTATACTGTTCGGCTAAAGTCATCGTTCGGCATGTCAGTTATGTTGTTCGGCTAAAGTCATTGTTCGGCATGTCAATTATATTGTTCGGCTAAAGTCAGTGTTCGGCGTATCAATCGTATTGTTCGGCTAATGTCATTGTTCGGCTAAAAGTGGTGCTCCGCCACGATTTCAACTCTACCCTACACCTTCTCCATCCACGCCGAACGACAGAGACGGATCGCCCGGCAAAGACTACGCCGTTCAACACCCCATCTACCCTTCTATCGTTCGGCACGGAGGAGCTATCCCCAATTAGACAACTCAAAACGAGCAAACCACGATGAACCTAAAATGGAAGTAGTGCAATTGTTAGAGGAAGGATACCTAATTCGACGATCGAAGTTGAGAATGGATTATAAAGGCTTTATATCTGGTAGGATGGGAAGAGTTGAAAGTCTCTAAGGAATGGCTGAAGAGAAGGCGTAAAGGGAAGAGAGACGGTGAGGACCTGGTTATATAGAGGGAGGTAGAAGTTGAAGAGGCTATACCCGGTAGAACCGGTCAACACCGAAGGGTTCGGCATCGTAGCAGTGTGACATTCGGCACACGAGGTACGTTCGGCTTCGAGCGTATCGTTCGGCATCTAAATCTTGTTCGTCTTGCACCTCCTTCGCTAGCATTCTCGAGAAGGTACCTCCGAGGTAGATTGTATCAGATTCAAAGCGCATCACGTTCGGCCACGCAATACACTTTGGGGGGCAAGTGTTTCCTGGGGATTTGACCAGGCAACTAGTACTCGGCAATAAGTGCTCGGCATCAAAGAGCGACTGGCATCAAGGAGTGTTCGGCGAAGCACTGGCCATCCAGGAGTGTTCGGCGAAGCAACTGACATCCATGAGTGCTCGCGACAAGTATGCTCGGCATAGTACTCGGCATCCATTAGTGTCCGGCATCGAGACTGTTCGGCGTACCAGAGTACTCGGCGTCAAGGCTGCTCGGCATACAGGAGTACTCGGCATCCCATGGTGTTCGGCGAGGCACTTGACAGCCAGGAGTGTTCGGCGAGGCACCCAACATCCAACGAGTGCTCGGCGACAAGTGTGCTCGGCGTTAAGACTGCTCGGCATACGAGACTGTTCGGCGTACAGGAGTACTCGGCGTAAGGGCACTCGGCGTCAAGAAGAGCATTCGGCTTCAACTGACTAACATCCTACACTTCCCAAACATCAACCACCTCGTTCGGCATAGAAGGGATGGTTCGGCGCAGAGCGTTCGGCCTCAACAGACAACCATCCTACACTTCCCACGACACCAACATACCGTTCGGCATAGAAGGGATGGTTCGGCGCAGAGCGTTCGGCGAACCTTGCTCGGCATACGACGTCCACTATACTCGGGCTGGAGCGTTCGGCAATCAGCCCACTTGGAAAGTCCAGCCCATCTTTGCCTATAAATAGAGGGGCAGGGTCACAGTGAAATGGATCCTTTTTTGGAGAGAAAACACCGGGGAGACTCTGCCATTTTCAAGACTCATCTTTTCTACATAACAACTTCATTCAAGCATTTGATTCATGAATTGTATTTGTAATCAACTATAGAGAAAATCAATAAAGTTTAACCTCAAAGTGGACGTAGGCAATTACGCTGAACCACAATAAATTTGGTGTTCTTACTTTCTGTATTTAGATTAGCACTGTCTTCTCTGTTTAATTTGATTTCATCACTTATATCTCTTCACAACCTTCTTCTACGAGGTTAGCGACCAATTTTGGTGCTAACAGCTAAGTACTTCACCTTGAGTAACACCATAATGAAAGAAGTATACGTGGGAAACTTTATAAGAAAGATAGGGATGGTTCTTGACATTGAAAGTCCAATAACGTATTGCAATTAAAAAAATGCAATATAGATTATAGTAGGAAATGACGTCTTGGCAAGAAGTAGAGATATGTTTGTTGTTATGAACTCGTGACAAAGAGTTTATCAATGATGAGGAAGTATAATCGAAATTAGATACAAAGTAACAATATCACATACCCATTCAATAAGGCCCTTCTTAGCCTAGTTTAGTAGATTGATATAAGATACAGGCATGACGCACCATATTTGGCCTCAACTGCAAGTGAGAGATTGATAGAATTATGGGAGTACCCTAGGAATATTTATGTAATTTACCACGTAATTTAATTCTTATAAAAGAATTATGTTCGAAATGAAGTAGGCTTTTGGTTTTATTTTCTTTCATATATGTTGTTATATAGATTTATAAATAATGATAATATAATATATTAACATATATATAAGTAAAATATCTCTAGTAGAAGTATTTTATCGACTGCAATTACAAATGTATTCCTAACCATGAGCATTGAATACACACACACACACATTATTGAAGATGGGCCAGCCCGCAGCCAAGTTGAAGGGAAAATTTCAAAAATTTCCTATTTTGGATCCATAAGACCAATAAAGTCTATAAGATTTAATATTTCCAATCTAATGTCCTTTCTAATAAAATCATATTTTATTAATTAGGTCTTTGTTTTATTAATTTAATTCTAAATTAATTAAGTGTTAGATATGAAAAGGTTTGAATGTATCAAATATATTCATTCTTAATTATATGACAAAATAGTTAAGCAGGATCAATTGATAGCAGAATGTATAAAAATAAACAAGAATAATTTAAAGGCAATTATATAAGGGACAAATGAGGAAAGAGATAAAAGATAACATATTTGATTGATTCATCTTCCCTCTATATCAAACTTAATAGATGCAACATTTAATCAACAATCAATGAATAATAATGACACAAGAATATGAATAACTGGCAATGATTGATATGTATATATAAAATAAAAAAGAATAATTTAGAGACAATCATATAAGGGACAAATGACAAAAGAGATAAAAGATGACACATATAATTGATTCATCTTCCTTTTTTTATCAAACTTAATTAATGTAGCATTTAATCAACAATCAATGAATAATAATGACACAAGAATATGAATAACTAGTAATAATTTATATGTATATATTATTGTCTCATTTGAAATTATTTGATAATACTAAAGAGTTTAAATCATACAATTTAAAATATAAATGTTAAATTTTATATGTATACATACATATAGATATAATTATGTGTGTATGAAGATTAAACCAAGAACATTCTAATCAATTCATAATAAACTTTCCATACTACATATAAATTTTCTAATGCACACTTGAATTAGTTAAAAAAATACGTATGTATACAATTAAATTAAGAAATGTAACTTAAAAAAATTTAAACACGATAAATTAAGCAATATATTAACAAGTCTTTAAATACTTAACAAGGATATTTATGACATTAAATAAGGTAACAAATTTATAAAATTAGTGCGATCAATTTAAAATTTAAATTCGTTATCAAGACATCCTTTAATCATATGTAAGTTTCTATTACAGTACAAATGAAAATCATAAGTACTTATAAACTTTTAGATCTTAAAATTATACTTTGATTTAAGTGCTTAAAACATAAATCGATAATTAAAACATCATACAATCGTATACAAGTTTCAGTTTTGATTTAACAAAACATGGTGACCAATCAATTAATATAAGCATACAAACTTTCAAATCTAAAGAATCACACTGTGATATGATTGTTAAAACTTAGATCCAAAATGTAAACATAGTATTAATCATATTCAAATTTCAGTTTTGGTTTGTCAAAATAAAAACCCAATCAATTCGTAGAACATACAAACTTTAAGATCTAAAGGATTACACTATGATATGAATGTTTAAAACATAAATCTATAAATAAACATTATTTAATCATATACAAATTTTAGTTTTGATTTATCAAATATGAAATCCCAATAAATTCATACAATAAACAATTCAAATTACATAAACCATTTTCAAATCAAATGAGATAATGTTATATACATATAAATTATGATAATCAATTTTTATTTATCAAAACATTATATCAAAATCATCAGAATAAAAGAGGATCACACCTTAATTCCAAAGCCTTGAAGTACATCTTAAAGAATGAATTCTCCATTTGAAACTCTTTCCGATTTGAAAAAGTGCTAGTCTTTCAATCACTGACCTTTAGCTATCAAATAGTGATTAGATCTGATTTGTTTTGAGTTCGTAAATGACAAAGAAAGGGGATAAATTTTGGGTAGAAAATAATGGGAGGAGGTGGAAAAATGTGATTTCTAATTAGGGTAATAGATGCTTATATGGTGGATGGAAAGGAAAGAAAAGCTAGATCTTTTCTCCTTCAATCCGATCCATCCAAAATCAAGCCCCTTAATTCCAAAACCCTAGCCACCTATACCTCTCTGTGTAGTCTAAAATAACAGCCCCTATGATGGGCCTAAAATCCCATTTAATCCCATGTAAAATATTTAGCAATTAAATACAATTTCATCGCTTATCAATATCGTATATCGATTGATAAATTTATATCTATTATAAACATATCTAGTAATATTTATTTCTCAAATTATAATCAAATTTATAATAATATTTCAAAATTATTAATTAATTAAATTAATTTATAACAATTATAAACTAATTACATCGTGTGGTCAAAGGAGAATTCATTGTTTCAGTTGTGTGACTCGTCAGATGTAAATATGGTCAGCAATTAATACCGAACTATTCAAAAATTAATGTTCACACGTCACTTAGCAAGTGGTGTGACATTTTGGCCAAATTTATCACTTACTTGGTTTTGGTAAAATGCAATTTCACTTTATTAAGCGTTACCTAGTTATTTACACCAATTCTCTTCTTCAAAACTATATCACTTTGGACTTATGGAATTTAGTAATTATCAAATCCTATATCATCCATATTCAACTTTATATTCCAAAAAACAAAATCCTTGGTTCAATAACAGTGATTATTATTTACCGAAATGCTCTGGCCATAGACTTTGACTTTAAATTGACTTTAGTTAACCATGATACTAATATCATACAACCGAGGAGACTAATCCTCTCCTGAATAGTGTTTCACTCCCAATGCTTCCACTTGACTCAACTATAGTCGTTCGATGGACGACATGCCACAATTTAACTATAATCAAACCGGAGCTTCCACATTGAAAATCAATAAGTATCTCAAACCGAGAGAACTATGTAAATTAGTCACATTGATATTTTCTGCTTGACCTTAGTTATATTAGCCAATAAAAAACTATCGAGTGAGTCGTTCTACATTTATCCAATAACTATCAGTACGTAACCTCTTGGCGCCTACAACAGTCATGAGTAATACACTGCCCAATATTTGGAGAGTGTTATGTACTTTAATCTCAACGGATACATCAATATCCAGTCTCAATGCATCTTGATTAGGAACAATAAAAACTGTATATTTATTTTCACCGTGATAAATTACTCATGATTACAACATTTTGTAACTATTATAAGAAGACATATCATTTATGGATTTTCTATTAAATATACTTTTAATTAAATTAATTAATTAATATAACACAGTGTATCAAGCATGTAATAGAAAGAAAACATCTTTTTTCTGAAGAATATTGGTTATCGAGTTAGATGTATGTAATAAATTACATAATTGCTCCTAGGAATAAACATTTGTTTCTATCATACACACACATACTCCTTAAATGTTCCTATTCAATATATATCGAGAAAATGATATTGATACATCTGTTGAGACAAGTGTATGTAACACTTCCCTTATGATAGACAGTTAACTACACATGATCGATTGGGGGCACAAAATGATAACGTACTTTTAATTGTTTGGAATAATCACATAAAAATTCGAAGAGAGTCTTTTATGGCTTATTGCAATCAAGTTAAAATATAATATTTAATGGTAATGACGTACCATATATTTGGACTTAAAGGTATCGTGGATCATGACTAACTAGAATATACTTTGATTATGGTCAATCACATGGCATCACAATCATGTTATGGCCATAATTGGGTATACATTGAACTATTTGGAGTGAAACAATAATCAAGAGAGGATTCATTTCCTTCATTGTAGGAGGTTAGTATCACTATTATTGGTACTCAATTTGAAGTGAAAATATCTAGTCAGAGTAAACCAATTAATCAATAAATGTTATAGGATTTAACCAAGGATTTTAAAGTGGTCAACGCAATTGAATATAAATATTATTAGAGTATTTTGACCTAAGACCAAACTTTAGATATCTAAGTGAAACAGTGATACGATAATAATACATGTATAAAAATGTCATAGTAAATGTGTTAATTATAGATTAGAAATTGAATTTCACTTAAATGGTATATAAGCATTGAACTTGTGCTCGATACTATATTTTAGCACAGTCCATACATGTTTTAGTATTTAAATTGTTTAACTATTGATTGAGGGCCTAGCTCACACTAAAGAGTCAACACAACTAATGGGTCGTTTGGTTTATTTTGTATTTTATGTTTTGAGTTTTCAACATTAATTACAAAATATGATAAGAATGAAGAAAGGTCAGAAGGGATGAACGGAAGGTTGGAGGGGACCACGAAGTGGATGGAGGAACGACGGAAGGATGACTTGTTGCTCGTGCTTCCGTTTTTCTCAAAACACGAAAAATGAAAAAAAGTTTTTTTCTATTTTGTGTGTTAAATTCGTTTTCTAAAATGGTCATTTTTTATAATATACATGCGTCGTGCGTATTTTTGTATGGACGAAAACTCAAAACTAAAAACGGTAAACCAAACATAGCCTAAGTTTTTAGTCATTTCCGAATTCGTCCAATGTTATATTAATTCGTAAATGCTATAAATGAATAATGAAAATGTTATATTAAATTATTATGACATTTTTATTATCTATTTGAAGCTTAAAAACTGTAAAAGTGATGTATAAAAGTTGTACACATATTCAAATGAAATACGAGTTTTAAAATAGTTAATTAATTGATTTAAGGAGTCATTTGGCAATTTGATCAAGCAATGGATAGAGGATAGGCTGACCATATAAACAAGGAAGGCTATGGAGACTTGGTGTCCTATGGTTTGAAGAAAAGTGGTAGATATTTGATGTTTACTTGGCTATAAATATGTAGGCCCCTCTCATTATTCACATGCTCAACTAACACAGACTCTAGCCTCCAACTGACATTCGTGAAGCCAAGGTGAAGGCATTACAACCGTAACCACGAAGACGAAGGTGAGAACTAAATAACCGACGTGTTCAATCAACAAGATTGCAAAGGAGGAGGTAATTCCTTATTTCAATTATTTAGTTACACATACATGTATATATTCTCTTTTTATATATATATATATATATCTGTGTGTGTGTGTGTATTCCCATATGCTTGTATACCCTTTGGTACACTACAACAATTAGATACTTTTATAGCGTTTTGAAAGCGCTATTATAGGTTTTAAGCATTTTTATAAATACTGTAAAATGACATGTTATACTAGATCAGGGGTTTATTATAGCATGTTTAAGCATACTATCGTATGCTATTATATGATGGCTTTCTAAAAACGTTATAGTATGCTATGTATGATAGCATTTCAAAAATGCTCTGGTATGTCCAGTTATAATAACATTTTTAAAATGCTATCATATATTCAGTTACAATAGCACTTTTAGAATGCTACAATTAATTCTCTTTTTATAGCATTTTTAAAACGCTATCATTTGTACTCTTATTATGTCTCTTTTTAAACGCTGTGGCTACAATGTCTGCATATTTCACGTATGCATTACCATTTCACAATAAACGTGGCTCGATTTCAATATATACACATCATCACATCATTCAATAAAAATTCAAATGCTTATCAAAACATTAATAATCAACTCATTATGTTAAACATAAATAATAAATTAACAAACATTCTATTAAACGTAACCAGATGTGCATGATATTCATTTACTAGAACACACTGAATGTTTGTAATAATTTATAGATAATGTTTCAAGATTTTACACCAAAAATAACTCATCACATCAAAAAGAACATCTAGCCAGTAATTTGTTGCGCAATGTTGTTTTTATTTGCACTAAAGATGTCCAATAACGTATCAAGGACACAGATAAGAGTTAGCTATCACAATATGAATAAACTACAAAATACATTATCTCCCTCAAACTGAAGATCGTAACAAAAATAGCAGGGGCTTGGATTCAAAAGAATATTGTCTGTAAAGTACGGATAACGCATGGTATTTTAATTCTACAAAACACTTATGTGCTCTGGTTTAACAAGTTTATCATGATAATAAGGTTTTATGACTTATGTATGTATGTATGTGTGTATGTACATATATGTATGCATACATGCATACATACATACACACATTCATTCATAATATTTGAAATAATTTTTGTTATATATTATATAACTTATACTAATTCATAGACTTATTTATTATATGTGTATATGATTCATGTATGTGGGTTGCAGAATCATGGATTTTAAGGCAAATTAAACACTAGAGGGGAGTGAAAAGTATTTTCTAATTTTTATGAATCTTTTTAATATTGTTTCAGGATTATTATTAATCAACACAGAATGAAAAATCACAAGTGCAAACAAAGAATGAACAATCACAGATGCAAACACATATAAGTATAAATGCAACAAAGTAAAAGTAGAGGATTAGGAAGATCACACCAGGAATTTTTATACTGGTTAGGAGTTACCGTACATCCAGTCTCGTAAAATTGCTTGTACAATTTTTTTTCAAATGCCAATCTTTCAACGAGCAGAAGGCAATCCCTATACGATCTCGATTTCAAGGCTACGAGACACACCCTCCAGATTTTCCGAGCTCTAGGTACCTCACTTGATTTGAACGGGACACAAGCACACTCACTTGATTTAAATTGAACACAAGCACACCCACTTGATTTAAAGGGACACAAGCACACCCACTTAAACACAACTAAAGTTTGATGGTTTTTCCAAAGACAATTTCTTGACCTTTTGTCACAGTGGATCGTATAGCCTCTTAGACATCACTTTGATCTTTGATTGGGAGAGAGAAATAATTGAGATCAAAGAGTAAATAGTAGAGAATCAATACAATGAAGATTGTATTGATTCTGGTTTGAATTTGATAAGATTTGAATATATTTTCAATAGAATTTTTGGGGGAGTAAGAGAAGAGAGGATAATAAGAAAGTAGTTGATAAAAATTCGTTTGACTACCTCCTATATATAAAGAATAAACAAACATGTACATTCACGAAGAATTACGGTGAAGAGACACTTCATTTCAAAATATTTCAAATTTTCGGCGTGTATGTCGACATACATATAGGGTATATGTCGACATGCCCATGTGTATTTTGAAAATTATTTTATAAAATATTTTCTGAATATGACATGCTTTGAAATTATTTTGATCCTTTTCAAAATAGTTTAAACATAGTTTATGTACATTTTGAACTTGAAAAAACTTTTATAAAATATTTTTAAATATACTTTATTTTAAAATTAAAAGATAAAAATAAGAAATAGAGATCAAAGATTGCTACTAGGGACTTTAACAATATTTCGTGACTCTATATACTATATCATAGTCTTGAGATCTTCATATCTTGATTTTTTTATTCATGAGTCTTCATGTTCATTTCTTGAGTTTATGTACTGTACAGTTTTCGATTAAATACCTACATAATATCCTGCAATATACAATATATAACTTGGCAAATTCATTAGTATCCATATTTTATATGAATGTCTTTTTGTTACCAAAGTTGTTATCATAAAAGTCAATAACTAAGGTATTGAAAATTTTCCCCTTTTTAATGATGACAACCATTATTATTTTGTATGTATAAAAAATGATATAACTCCAACCATTATTATTTTGTATGTATAAAAAATGATATAACTCCAACCATTATTATTTTGTATGTTTAAAAAAGGATATAACTCCCTAACTCCCCTAAATTAGATAACTCCACCTTGATATGTGCATACATATATTTTATATTTTTCTCCTCCTTTGTCATTAACAAAAATTGATGAAAAAACAAACAATTCCCCTTAAATGAAATAAATGATGTATCTAATTCAAAATCAATAATCCGAGTTAAAAAATGATGATATATATTATAAATAATGAATATTAGGCTCAGGTCCCTAATAAGTTTCAAAATACACAAAAACCCTAGTAAAAAAAGTATGTAAATTAGGTCTTTAGAATTAAGTTACTAAGTAATTGCATATAGTTATGAAATTATTCATTGAATAATTGCAGACATTTATGCAATTATATCCAAAAGTTGCATAAATTTATGCATTTTTTTCGGTGAACAATTACGGAAATTTCCGCAATTTTTTTGGTGAATAATTGTGGAATTTTTAGCAAATTTTTGAAAAAATTGCGGAAATTTCCATGATTTTTTGGTGAATAATTGTGGAATATTCCGCAATTTTTTGAAAAAATTGCGGAAATTTCCGCAATTTTTCAGTGAATAATTGTGGAAATGTCTGCAATTTTTTGATATAATTACATAAATGTCTGCAATTATTCACTGAATAATTGCATAAGTGTATGCAATTATTCGGCAACTTAATTCTAGGGACCTAATTTACAAACTTTTTTTACTAGGATTTTTGTGTATCTTAAAACTTATTAGGGACCTGTGCCAAACTGTCCCTTATAAATATATGATAAATGATACTATTAAATTTGATGGTAAAGTAAATTTTACTAATGTAATTATAAACTATACATAAACAAATTCAATACACCGAAATCCAAATCTAAATTAAACCAAACTAAAACACACAAACTTTTACAATCCAATCAAATCAAATTCAAACATACAATTTTGAACAATCCAAACCAATCAAATTCAATCAAAATACACACCAAGTCATTCAAATCAAATTAAGAGTATATATGTATATATATGGATTTACATAATAATTCAACCCTAATTACTAGACATTTCGAGGAACTTCAATCCAACCATCGGCTCCAAAGATTTGATCCACTTTAATGGCATCCCAATCTTCATTATCTTTATTAACAGTGCACTATGAATTGTTGGATGGTTCATCTTTGATTAGAGAAGAAATCATCCATCAAATAGCATTTTCTTGTTTCTTTATCATTTACATTTGACTCAATTCTAAGTGTCTTTGATTTCTTAGGATAAAGGAGAGAATATCTTTGAAGGATTGGAGAGTTAGTTCAAGATTTTAACATAGTTTTTGATGTGGAGAAGACATTTTTGTAAAAATATGTTTGACAATGAAAATAGAGTATATAATAAAATGATAAATGAGTTTTTTGGAAGAAATAGGCTTATTTAAGAGTAGAAAGTCGTTTGGAATGAATAAATGAATGGTAGTTATTTTAGTTTTGAAATTCAAAATAAATTTGATTTCTGGCCGTTATATGTTGAAATATCATATGTATGTATGTCGACATACATCCCCAAATTTTCAAAACTAATTTAATTGATATATTGTTTTCTTTTAACCTACAATATTATACATTTATGTCTTCTAGAGACTAATAACAATATAGAACAATAATAGATAAATTTCATTACTAGAATTTGATGGATATATGGTTTTTAATGATAAATAAAGGAAAATACATAGAAAATACATGGATTTAAACTAACAACACCTAAGACAAAGCTAGATAACTTAAGTAAACAACTTAGATAGGTTTAGAAGGTTGTAGATGAAGATGATGAAGAGCCACCAAGCCTGCGAATGACCTTTTCAAAGAATTTACCCATTTTGTCAGAAAGATAAGTGAACTTTTTACTAAACGAACGTTAAGCTTCTTTTGGTTTTTAAGAATCTTCTCTTGATTCCTTAGTATTTTTTTGTTGGTAGGGTTGAATGGTTTTTCAGAACTTTCTAAGGAAGTTTCCATTTCTTCCTTCTCCTCCTCTTCTTCTTCCACTTCCATTTCATCTCCTTCTTCCTAGTCTTCTTGTTGAATTTCTTGCTCTTCTTCCCATGCCTACCTTTGCTCCTTTTTGGGAGAGGTTTCCAAAGGTTCGAAAAATGGTGGAATATGTATAAGTGGGTTATGGCTTTCTCGAGAACCTTTCGAGGAATGGATTTTTCTCCTCATAAACCCATACCAAAATATAAGTAAATTCCAGTGAGATATACACCATGAAAGAGCATGTTCTTGTGACTAAAAATGTCCTTTTGAAGGAAGTCATCTAAAATGACTTGTGTCCAATTTATGTCATAGCAACCTTAAATAGAGAAAAGAACTTTGAAAACTTTTGGAGCAGGTTATTATAATTACCCATCCTCGAAGTTATGCATTATTGCAAAATGAGACTCATAAGTCTCGATTTTGGATGAAGATTTTCGTGTTTAAATTCAAAATCATTATATTTTTCGAAACGATCGTGATAAGTTTCATGGTATACATCAATTTGAAAAATGGTGAGGACAATTCCACTAGACTTACAATCAAGAATTTGACCCAAAAGTTCACAACTTAAAACTATTTTAGTGCCATTAACGCTACTCCAAACTTGACTTTCTTCCCCTCGATAAATATTCCGATATAAATTTGCGTAAAACATTTTTACCAAATTGGGTAACAAACAAAATCATTTTTGGGAAGAATCAATTAAACTAAGAATATTATTTGCAAAAAAAAAGATCAAACAAACCATATGAAGCAAAACCTTCAATTTCAGTAAATCTTCAGGGAGAAACTTTTTCGAAAGTTGTGTATTCCGTGTAGACCTTAATTGCAACTCTCTCATTGAAGAGAAAGCCTTTTGTTTTCTTAGAGAGCCTAATGATTTTTGGGTTTAAACTAGAGGAAGCCATTTTTGAATTTCTTAGTAGATAAGAGAGTGAAATGATATTTGAAATTTGAAAATGGAGTAAGTGAAATGATTAAATGGAGATGGAGTAAATAAGTAGAGAATCAAAGGACATGTTCTCTGGTCAAAAAAGCATCTTTTCAGAACATAGGAGTAACTGAAAAGTGGAAATAAGTTCAAAGTTTGAATTTGAAATGAAATTTCAAATTTCAGATTTCTGGTGCATGTGTCGACATATAGGTGAGTCATATGTCGACGTGTAGCCCTTATATTTGAAAACTATATTTTGGATAAAATGTTCCTATATATATATCTAATTACCCTAGGTTTATTAATTTATAGGTTATTCCAATCAACTAAAAGCAACAAAAAATATTTAATTTAAATTATAAAGCATAACGAATTTTGATGCCTTTTGTCGATCAGTTTTGATTAGCCTGTAGTTGTTGTGAAAAACATATTCACAATTTCAATATCAAGTTCATTGTCGCTAGAGGAAGTTTCTAAATCATCCAAAGTTGTTGTATGCCATTATTCTTTTTCTAGACAAATCATTTGTCGGTGAGATCTTTATTTTTTCGGATGCGGACGGTCTCTCTGAAAATGGCCAAGTTCATCAAAGTTGAAGAATCTAATCGTAGTTCCAATTCCATTAGTCTTGTTTTGAAGTTTCTGGAAGTTGTTTATATTTCTATATTTTAGAAATTTATTGAAATTTCTGGCCATGAAAGCAATTTCTTTGTCATTGTCATTGTTAGAATCCAGATCATCATTTACTACATTAAAAGCAATGGATTTCTTCTCTCTTGCCTTACTTTCTTTTCTATCCTGCATTTGTACTTCATAGGATATTAAATTGCATGTTAACTCTTTAATTTTTAGAGTACTAATATCAATAGCCTCTTCAATTGCAAGTGTCTTTGGATCCCATTCTGAAAAGGGTGAATTGGGATTTTTCTAACTTGATCCTCTTCAAAAAAGTTTTTCCCTAATGCTACTAATGAATGTACTATGTCTTGAAATCTAAGTACATTTCAGAAATGGACTCATTTGGATTCATTTTAAACAACTGAAACTGATTAGCTAACATGGAAAGTTTGGTCTGTTTCGCTTTACTTGTCCATCATGTGTAGTTTGCAATATTGTCCAAATTTCGTATGCAGACTTACAAATAGACACTCTATTAAATTCATTCTTATCCAGTGAACAAAATTACAACGACCCGTGATTTTATCACTTTTAAATGGAATATTTAATTAACTTTAAAAAAATCAAATAATTTTCAAACATAAATAATCATGTTTTATATGATAAAAAGGTGATAAACTTATTTTTAGAATTTTATTACGAAATAAAGAAGTTTGGATTTTCGTCGAAAAGTGACAAAAGTTGGTTCGCGATAAAATTGGATGTATGTTCAAATTTTGTATTACATGATAAATAATTCTTTTTAAATTGTTATAAAATGATAATAAGTGATTGATAAAAGTTTTATAAATATATAAATACTTGTTTTATAATAATTGACAAATTTCTTCGTACGTTGACAAATCGACGTCGTATTTTTTATAATTAGATTCTAATATTATTAAATTTGGTTTTTATAACTAAAATACACTTTTTTTAATTATTTAAAGATGATAAAAAACTTATTTTCAAGCTTTGTTTACATAAATAAATAGTTTAACAAAAACATCAAAATGTGACAGTAAAACATTTTGTCGAAAATCAACGTTTTATTCAAAATAAGTTGTTGCACGTTTGTTAACATGTTTTAACGGACATATATATATTTTACAACTTGTGAGAAATGCGGATTACGGATCTTAAGGCTAGAACTAACACTAGTGGGGGAGGGGTGAATAGTGTTTTAAGGAATTACTAATTCTTTTTGAGTTTATATTAATTTGAACACAAATGTATGCAATATTTAGACACAGATATGATCACAGAATCAAACACATATATAGATATAAAGTAAAAGCAATAAAGGAAAGAACACACCGGATTTTATACTGGTTTGGAGTTACCCTACATCCAATCTTGCAACACAAGTACGGATTTCCTTTCAAAATCAATTCTTACAATTACATCCTCGATTTCAAGGCCACGAGGTACACCACTCCAGATTAACAATCCTCTAGGTAGAGATACTTGATTTTACGGGCAACAAGTTCACCCGATTGATTTTCCAGGCTACAATCACACCTTTTCTCACTCGATTGATTACAAAGAAGTCTATAAATCTGAATAGCATTGGGATCTTGTTGAGATAGTGATAGAGAATCAAACTAGAGATAATCTAGTTAGATTCAATGGATATTTCGGTAGAGTAATAGTGAAAATGTATATAAAGAAATGTGTGGAAGAAGAAGAGGAGTAAAATCAGAGAAAATATGAATATAAATTCGTTTAAAACATCCCCTATTTATAGTAGAACAACAGCCATGTTTATTCCTTTGAAATTCAAACTTTTGAAATCAACTGTCACCTTGTCGACAAGGGGTACTTGAGGATGTCGACAGGCCTAAGTTATTTTTGATAATTTGTTTTTCTTTGAAAATAATTTCTATCTTGTATTAAAAGTATTTTAAACTTTATAAATATACTTAACTATAGTTAAAATACATAAATAAGTATAGAGAATAATATTTTGGTATATATAAAATTTTACTATAATTTTATATTTAAATCTAAGTATAAATATTAAAAGTTAAATATATTATAATTAAAAGATTGTTTAAGACTAAGGATAATTTGATATTGAAAAATAAAGATTATTTTGAGGCTAAATATATTTTAAAACCAGGATAGATGTTTTTGATTTAAAAAGGAAGATTTTGAAATCATTTTGAAAACAAGATATAATTTTGTAAAACATTTGAATAAAAGTTAGTGGATACAAAACAATGTTCCACTTGATTTTTCGTAGGTTCCATCCTACTTAGGGTTCCATCCCTTTAACGGGCTCGAAGTGGATTCCATTTCACGAATAAAATGGATTTTAAGATGTCAGTGCTTTTCTAGGAGTTTTAACAGAATTCCTAACTAAATTACTTATATTGAAATCTTGAACTCTTGATAATCTTGATACTCATGAGTCTTGAATCTTGATATCTTCGATCTTGAGTTCATCAGTTCTTGAATCTCTATACTGTACAGTCTTCATTCTTTGGTACCAGCATGCTTATATCCTGCATATACATATATATATATCTAAACTATAATGTTAGTATTTATATTTTATAACAAGTCCTAAGGTTGTTGTCATCAAAACCATCATCTCAAGGACTAACACAACTAACCAGGTTTACTTTCACTAAGTATCATTAGAAAATTCTAGAACGTCATTAGTAAAAGTAAGTATGGTAATTTGAAAGTCAAAGAGTAAACATCATATCAAATCTCACCAAAACTAAGGCAAATCTTCACTTTAATCCACTTTTCCATCAAAATACATTTCTTAAGTATTAAGTGAAAATGACATAAAGTAATGAAGTGATGGTTGATGGTAAGTGTTGAAAAAAGTAAGTTTATTTTAGAGTTAAGGATGGGTATTTTGGTAATTTGGTAAGGGGTTAATTTGGTAATTTACCACTTCTTTCTTTTCCTATAAATACACATGATTTTCTCTCATTTTCTCACAAATCCATCTCTTCTTCTTCTTCTTCCTATAATTAAATGAGAATATGACCATGGGTAGGAAGAACTAGTTAGAGAAAAAGGTGAAATAACAATTAATCTCTATTATTATTTTTAAGCATGATAATATGACCATTTAATCTCTTAACGACTGTATTAATGTTTGATAACTTGGTTGATTATATGGTTGATTATATGGATGATTACTTGGTTTGACAAATGATAAGAGCAATGGTTAGAATTAACCATAGTTAATTAAATGAGAATTAAATCCATATAAATAAGTGTATGGAAATTGTTTTGCCTCTTAATGTGACGACCCGGCTTTTTCTCCACAAAAAGCCGTATCGTCACAGTTGGTATCAGAGCTGTAGGTTGAGTGAATACCTAGCTCTGAAATGATTTCTATCTATCTTGAGAGAACGTATTTGTAATTTTTTATATAACTATATATATATATATATATTTATTTATTTATTTCTACCTATTTGGGTTACCTGTTCGGGTTTTCCAAATTAAGTTATAAAGGTAGATAGGGTTGTGGTGTGTGTGTAACACAACTAGCAATGGTTGGAGTTTGAATGTTGAGATTGGAAATGTATCTGTCGAGACTGTAGACCTAATACCGTCTCGAGTAAGCTTTGATATGGTGTGAGGATTTCTCTGATCTCTGAAGGAAACTTGTAAAGGTTCAGAGTCCATCTTTGAGTAGAGTTTGAATCTGTCGGATGAGCAGAAGCGAGTAATGGTATCTTGGCAACCTCAGGTAGTAGTAGTTGCGTGATGAGACGCAGTGACTGGATGTTTCTGAAGATGTTTTCTGTTGGAGCAAGTTTGAAGAAATGTGTCTGCTTCGGTGTTGTGGCTGAGTTCAGCAGAGTCTTTTCTGTTTGGTTTGGAGTCCGAGTTTCTCGAAGCTTTGGATAGGGAGTCTTGGCATCTGGGTCAGCAGTGCAGCTCGGAGTGTTCCGTGTGCCGACAAGAAGATCTTTTGGCTAATCATTTTCTAGAGGTGGAGTTCAGAAGCAGTAGAGTGGATCCATTTCTTCGATGGGTTGTCTAGAAAAGCATAAGCTGTTCTGATTGGTAAAGAGAGAGCAGTTTCTTGGATATTAGGCTGGGTTGATCGCAAAAGTGACTTGCGATTGCTGAGTATTCTCTTGAGTTATCTGAGACTTTCTGGATGTCTTCAGCGAAGTCAGAAGTTTGTCTGCATTTGAGATTGAGTTCTGTATCGACTTGATTTCAGGATTTATACCGGTGATTCAGAAGGATAGCTCCTAGAGGAAGGATTTGGTGAAACAGCTCAGTATTTTATGGAGCCTCTGAGTTTTCTTTTTATGATCTGTTGAACCATGTTTCCAGGAAGTGTTGTCTAGTCTGTGCTCGAGTTCATCGACAGCTTTCTCATTTTCTCCAGATCAGAGTTGTGCAGCGGAAGCAAGGTGACAGCTGGAAGAACCTGGAAGTTGCAGTGTTTGGATTAAAAGTTTCTACAGAAAATTTTTATGGATCTAAAGGTCAGATTGGCAGTACATCTGTATATCTTTTCCGGATAGGAGAAGAAGTGGTAGCCTACTGATGGTAATAGAGTTTGTGTTCTGGATTTTGGGTAGATCTTGAGAGGATCATTTTGTTGAGTTATTTTTGATCCAGTTTGTTTTTAGAAGCATCAGCGAAGGTTAAGCTGGTCGGAATGGGTGTAGGCAGCCCAGGATTGTCAGAAGAGTTCTATGGATAAGAAACGGAGGAATTTGGAATTCGAAGTTGGAGACTTCATTATTATAGAAGTTTTCTCTGGTAAAAGGGAGCTATAAGATTGGGTAAGTCTGGGAAGTCAGCTCCGAGTTGTTTTGAATCTCTTCTGTATTCTGATTTGGATAAGTGTTTGATCTACAGGATTGAATGGCCAGTTTGGATAACTGAAATTCGGAGTATATCGCGTATCTTTGAGGAAGTACGTGTTTGATCTATCTCTGGTTTTGGAACCAGTAGTTCGGGAAGGATTTAGTAGTTGAGTTAGACTTATCTATAGTCTGATATTCTGTTTAGTTTTATAGATCTAGTTGTGTAGGAGCTCTGTAGCTCAGTAGAATTGGTTGTTTGGATTCTGTTAAGCAAGTATCCCGGTATATATATATACTTGGGGAAACTCGAGGAAATTTTAGGAAGCTTATCCGGATCTGTGTCCGGGTAGCTAGTATAGTTGTTTGGATAAAATTGTTTGTTTGGATAAAATTGTTTGTTTGGATGAATAGTTGTTTGTTGATAGTGTATGGTTGATAAGTAGGCTTGAATTGTTTTAAAATTGGTTAAAATAAAATAAAAACTTTAGATTATCTTTTGTTTTAAATTTCGAGGACGAAATTCTTTTAAGGGGGAAGGAATGTGATATCCCGGGATTTCGGGGAATTTAAAATGAGATAATCTTTTAAATTAATTATTAAATATTGGTAAAGGTTGTTGTTTTCAAACAATTTAATATTGAGTTGTTTTTAAATATAAGTAGAAATAGATTTTTTAATAGACATATAATTTCAAATTTAATAAGTATTGTTTAAATGTATATATATGTGTATTTAAATTGATTTTTAAATAGGATGATTATTTACAATTTATAATGTAATTGTTTAAAATGGATATCTATATTTATTTGAGTTGATTTTAAATTTAGATTTTAAATTAACTTTGAAATTGAATTTAAGAATTGAATTTAAAGAAATATATATATCTTAAATCTTAAAATAAAATAATAATATAGTTTGGATTTAAAATATATGAATAAAAGTTTTATTTAAAAATAAGATTTGTTTTGTATTATTCTCTTTAAAGAAATTTATTTATAGAAATTTGAAAGAGTATTTATTTAATAGGAATAAATACAAAAGCATTTGAATATTCATTTAAAAATGGATTAAATATAATATATATGATTTTATTAGAATATAATTGGTTTATATTCTATTTCCTTTTAAAGATTTTATTTACTTAAGGTTTAGGAAAGTATTTATAAATTAAGAAATGTATTAATCAATTAGGAAATTAATAATAAAAGCTTTTAAAATCTTTTAGAAATAATATAAAAAGTAATTAATTACAAGTGTTAACATCTAAATCATGCTAAGTAACATGTGTTAAGTAATTAGGTAAGGTTGAAGACAAGTGTCACATTTATTTTATTTTTCTTTTATTTTTAATTAAATCTAAATTTACTTATATAAACATATATCTTCCTCTTCATTTCCTTTTTTCTATCTTCTCATTTCAAAAGCAAAGAAAACTTCACCTCTAAACTAATTTACAAAACCAGAAAAAAAAAGGAAGAGAAAATCTGTAATCTTTTCAAACCAGAGAATCCAAGAATCAAGATCAAAATACTCCTCAAATTCAAGTTCAAAAATCTGTAACAAATTCTCCTGTAATCATTTTTCAAAACCCTGTAAAGCATTTTCCAAAGCTCTGTAATATCAAGCCTGTAACCATCCTTCAAGTATGCATGCAAGTATATCTGAAGCCAAAGAAAATTCTTTCCAGTTTCAAAGCATTTCAGAGATCTAAGCATATCAGTTTTCAAATTGTCAAAAGCTTCAGTTTTTCAAGCCTCTGTTTCTTTTTAAAACTGGTGAGTAAATCTAATTTTAAAAACAGTTTTAAAATTGTTATTATGTCTTGATATGCCTGATAAATGTCACAGTAAAATGATATGCAATGATTACTTGAATAATTGATGTGAATGGATGTTTAGATAAAAGTTTGTTATAAAATATCTGTGCATATTAATGTTCATGCTTTCTGTTATTTTCCTGTGAATAAAATTAAAACATAAATCAGTTTTAATCTGATATATATATATGAAGTATTGAGATGAATCTAGTAATGCATGTTTAAAATTATGTATGCATGCTTGTTAAAATCTGAATACCTGTCTATATGAATGTATATATTGGTATGTATGATTATGATCAACTCTGCTTACTTTCTAACAGACTAAATATTGAACGAAACTAAAAATTATCTTCAAGTATCTTTGTTAGGCTAAAGTATTCAAACAAATGTTGTTTGTTTGAGTATAATTAAGTTTTAAAATTTTAAATTATATAAATTGAGTTTGAAACTCTCTGGAAAATAAAAAAATAATAACAGTGGAAGTTTAAAATTGGGTTAAAATTTAGTGAAATGATTTATTTATTTAAGTGTATAATCTGATTCATCTTTGAGAAATAGAATTTTTAAAACTAAAATCTCGATTTTTAGTTATATATAGAGGGTGCAGTTCACAGATGATCAGAATATGGTTTATGGGTTATTTCTGGTGATCGACTAGTTTTCGAAGGTTGAGATTTGGCATGGAGAGGCCGGTATGATCACTGATCATAGGAAAAATGGAGATCGTTTTTATAATTGACCGTGGCGGAGTCACGTTGTCGAACTAGGGTTGACTTTCTGTTTTTGGTCGATTTGGTTTAAGTGGCTGTAGTGTCGTCGTCAAGGCGTTTGGGGCAATCGGACCGAGGGGGATGTAATCGAGGCGTGGTGGCGAAGCGATGTACGAGGTGGTAGAGCTTCAGATCATCAGAGGCGATGGGGCGAGGCGTTTAAGTTGATCAGTTTTAGATTTCTTTTGTGTCGAATTGCTCGATTTTGTGTCAGTGAGTTTTCGAGTTTCCTGGGTTGTCGAGTGGGTTGATGATGTCGTCGCCGACTTGTTGAGGGTGGTCAGAGGTGCCAGAATTATCGCCGGCGTTAGTACACGTGCACGGTGTCCTGCCTATGTCAGTGGAGTGTTGTGGGAATTCGTCTCGAGGAAAGACTCGTGCAGTTTGGTATGTGACTCGAGTGTAAACTCGAGTGGTTCGGGTGAGTATGGTTTCAGGTTCAAAATTTTAAAAACTTAAGCTAAAACTAAACTAAATTTTGAAATTAAAGGGGACTCGGGTTAGACCCGAGTGATATTTGGGTTCGACCCGAAGCAAGTGTTAAGCATTTAAAAAAAAAAAGGGTTTTAAATTTGGTTTTGAAATTTAAAATGAAATAGTTTAAACTTACTTATATAAATTACTTATAATAGTTGTTTGCTTTAACATTGTTTAAGTAGTTTGAAAACTTTGTTTAATTTAAATTTTGTTAAATAAAGTTAAAGTTATTTTGAAACCGTAAGTAGAAATAAAATTTAGATATTTTATAAAGCAAGCTATTTAATTTAAATTGAAAATAGAACTATTACTTTATAATATTTTAAAGCATTTAAAAGTAGGTTGTGATCTGTAACTTTTAATTTATCATGTTGAATGAGTATTTTGAACTTAATTAATGATTTAATTAAGTAAGTTAATATTTTTAAAATAATGTTTTAATGATAAATAAGGCATAAATAAGATAAGGTTTTATCTTAAGATAATTATGGTTTTAATGATTTGAAATTACTTAATAATGATTAAGGATTAGTTAAGAAATTAATTAAGAGCAATTAATTTATTTAATTAACTCAATGATTAAGATTGATTTGATTAATAACTAAAGATTAATTAATTTGTAATTAATTAATTAAGTAATTAGAGGTTGATTAATTTGAAATTAAGAAGTACTTAATTAAGTTTATTAATTAATAATTAGGTTTTATTAATTAATAAATAAGAAATAATTAATCTATAAAGATTAAATAAAGGTTAATTAACTGTTATTAAGAATTGATTAACTAATAATTAATGATCAATTAATTTGTTATTAAGATTTATTAATTGATAATTAAGGTTTATTAATTAATAATTAAAAGAATAATTAATCTGAAATTAGAGATTAATTAATTAAAGAGTAATTAAAGGATAAATTACTCAGCTATGATTTATAAATTATGAATGTGATTAATTTAAGTTAATTAATTTGTTAATTATATAAAGATAGTCACTTGGTAATTGATTAAGTATAAATTACTTAATGAGATTGATAAGTGTAATTACTTAGTATAAGTAATTAATAAATAAATTACTGAATGTAATTGATATAAGGGAATTACTTACTGGGTAGTAATTGAAGTATAATTACTTTGCAAAAGTAATTAATAATTAATTATTTGGTGTAATTAATTAAAGGATTAAAGTAATTAATTAAGAAGTTAATTAATTAAGGTAAGTAATTATAGGATGATAATTACTATATATGATTAATTAAGGTGGATTAATAGAAATGATTAATTAATTAATGGTAGTAATTAATTAAGGATTATTAATTAATGTAATTAATGAAAAGTAATTAAAGGTTATTACTGTTAATGGTTAAGAATAATTAATTTGTGAAATTAATTAAAAGATAATTACTTTATGTAATTAATGAATGATAAATCAAGGATGATTAATGAGTAATTAATTAATTAAAGATTGTAATTAATTAATGATTGATTAAGCAAGGTTAGATAATTAATTCTTAAGTAATTAATTTAATTTAAGATAATTAAATTATTATATCCTAGGGTTAATAATTATTGCTTATGGATGATTGTTTATATAGAATATCTGAATTAGATGATATCTATTGGATGATATGGTGATATTCTGTGATATGATAAATGTGTGATATTTATCTGTTAAATGCTGTGTGAATTCAAATATTGAATTGAATTAAATTGTTTAAACCTTTAAACAACTTGGCCTTAAAAGATACGTTTTGGATTTCGATGAGACCGGGATCGGGTTTCCGTATACCGGTATTCCAGGTCTGGAGACCCGAATACCACATCGATCCAAATTAACGATAGGACGTAAATATCAAGTGAAGATGAAGATTTAGAGTGCAAGGGTTATTGTCGTTAACTCTGAGGGTGATTCCAAAACGAGTGTAACGAGATAATGCCTTCGGTTTCGTTCGAACCCGGAACGAACTTGTATGGATTGAATGCTTTCAGCACATCGTCAGGTGGACGATGAGCATTCTAAGTGATGTGTTCTGATTAAAGGTAATCGTAGCCTCAAGCCTCACAAACCGGGAATGGCTAAAACAGGGGAGGTGCAGCAAGGCTAGTGGGTAGCACCCAAGTAGTATAAGATTCCTCTGTCTAGAGTCCCTTTTTATTTCGGCTGTGTGGGTGGTTGTTTGGCCGCAACCACGGGGTTTCTTATGCGGGAATTATCCAGTAAGGGATGTTCCGGCCTTGTGTTGCAGGGGATTGGGAGTGATCCTCGGTACGTTGATCTAGGCCACGTACTGTGACGAGCGGTACCCCGGTAGCTCTGCCATTGTATGGAATCCAAAATCCAATAAGTGCCGTACGATTTAGTTGTGCCCAACTATGTTGGAACGTGAGATGTAAGCATTCCAGCTATTTCTGTATTTTACTTGAAAACCCTAGACCCTATTATAATATAACTGGATTTCCTATCAAATGTTTTGGGTTAGCGTAAGGTAAAAACTTACCCATGTTTATTTGTGGGGAGTCTTACGTGATACCTTTGTTTTCAAAAGGTTTTGAAGTTAAGCAATTTAAACCGTTTACTCACACCAGACCCATGTCTGACCCATGTGTTTATTTTCTGTTTTATTAAACCTTGGGTACTCAAATTTTTACGAGTAGCCAAGGGATTCAGGTTTGCTTTGACGAGTTATCTGGAGGAGCAATGGAGCAGGAGGCTTCAGCGTTCGTAGATATAGTGTTCCGCTGTGTTAGTTTCTCTGAGTCATTTGTTGAGTTGTATTTGAGTTGTAATAACTAGACAGGTATTTATAACTGTCTAGTATGTGTTGTATAAGCTGTGTATCTCTGATGTATATGATACAATGTAATATCTTATTTGATTAATGTAATTTATTCGTTCCGCTGTTTAGATTCTGATGTGTTTCTTTCTTTCTTCTCTATCTTTTCTCTTTTCTATCTCTTTCTTTCTTTTTGATGATACGGCTTTTTGTGGAGAAAAAGCCGGGTCGTCACACTTAATGATTTTAATATATCTAAAACGGTTGAAAATGATATTACAATAATATAATATTATAATATGGAATGAAATAAAATATACATTTGAAATATGAAAATATTGTTTAAATGTGTTTAAAATGGTTAATAAATATTTTATAAGCATTTGGGGCGTTTCCATGAAGTTTGAAAATAAATTGAAAAACAACACAAAATTAGGCTCGTCGTGTAACGGTAGTTCGCAATTTCGTGCCAAAGATTTCAAATGAGTATAGAGTGTAATATAACTCGGAATTGTTTGAGATAAAAATATTCCGAACTATTATATCTATAATTTCTAAATAAAGAAAGAAAATAAAGATTTCATTAAGTAGACTTTATAATATGAGCAAACCAAGTTTTTGATAAAATCACGCTTTGGCAGTTCGGTTGCCAAAGTAGCAAATGTTCTAAATTTATATTTTTTAAATGATTTAAAATATGAAATAAATTTTATATATCATTTAAAGTGTTTTAAACAGTTTGAGTTGGAAAATTGAACATATGTGAAGTAAAAATGTTGTTTTGATCAAAGAAGCTTTAATATATTATTTGCAGCACTTTTTCGCAGCACTTTTTACAGCGGTTTCAATAACTTTTGAAATATGATTTTTAAACCAAACCATTCTTGTTCATACTTTTATAAATGGTTTATAAAAGAATAATTAAGTGTTTTATATGATTATTTGGAAGTTTATAAATCATTTCTAAAAATTAAAGGAGTATGCGAAAATGACTAGTCATATGTTTCGTCTGTGAGATCCAAGGAGACTGAGGCGAGGGACGGAACATGTCGAATGGAAAGCCTGGATACTCTAAAATAATTTTTTTTAATATGAGATGTAAATGTGGAATTATTTTAATTCCTATACTTAAATTAATTGATTTGGGTTTATAGTAAATGATGTTTTAAATAACATCATTTTGACCCATTTAAATTTTTTGATTTGAAATGGAAAATCTTTGTTAAAGAATTAAATACTCGATTTGGAAACATTTTCCTAAATAAAAGGTGAAATGGTTTGGAATTATTTCAAGATTTAAAAAGAGTTTTAATAAACCAAATTATTTGATACAATAAGGCATAATGATTCCATATACTCTGAAAAAGATAAAGGAATAATTTAATAAATATATCTCTATGTGATATTTATGAATGAATAAAAAGATGAATTAAATTGAATGATGATTGATAATCACATATGAAATTAACATCTTTTTAATCGATGGTTGGTTCGCAGATACCGGGGTCGCTTTTGGGGTAATTCCTATCCAAAAACAATTTCGAACTAATGTGTACATTTGGTGTAACGACCTGCCTTTTTGGACGTTTTAAATCGACTATAAACCACACACATCAAACTCAAACAATTCAAAGGGGCGGATTGTTATGGGGTAAATAAGAAAAAGAGGAGAAAGAAACAAAACAAATACAGAATCTCGTAGTGGAAAGCTCAGACTGACCGAGCGAATTGAAAAAACAAAACACTCGAGTCAGAACTAAAAGATCTTATGTAAGTTAAATCAACAGTAAATAAATATGAGTGTAACGACATCAAAGATGTTTACGGGGTTTGACATCTCCTATCCAGTATCAAATGTTAGTGTAATAACTTAAGAGATGTTCGGGATTTCCATCTCCTAAGGATCCGTTAAACTATCTACTATGTAGTACAATACCCTATTATAATATGTCTATAGTAAAGTATTAAAATAGCATTAAGGCGTTACACATATCCCCCTTAGCATATTTTGTATATTCCCATAGTCTATATAGTACCGTAAGCTCCTCCATGATGTTTACTCAGGGGGCACTCCATACGTATGGTACAAACCAAACTCGTAGAAGGCGCGATAAGGCATGCAATAAGGCAGTCGAGGCAATGCCCCGGGTAGATATACCAATTGCACTCCCGGACTAGTGGTAACGCATAGCAGCTAATACCGCCCACTTCGGACACACTCCCATAACCAAAATCAAGGGGTGGCTACCAAATCAATCACAAAGTCATAATATACTATCGAAGAAATGTGCCCGATAGGAGGAATGACCTCACTTGGCCCGGTATAGCTCATGTTTTAGCCACATCAAGCTGGCTCACGGGAGTCAGGGTCATGTAAATACCTCAAACAGAACCATTCACCAAACCATCCTACTTCATTTTTGGAATCTCCCCCACGTACACAGTTGTTAAAGTGGTTTTTTGTATTGGCAGAGAGTATGACAATATCTGATCCTAGTCTCTTTAACAACCAAACGCTTATTTCACACCGGATGGTTCTTTTACATTTCAAAATGGTCAATTCATACTTAATATCAAATATCATATTCGATTTCAAACCATATCACTTTCGAAATCATATTCACTTTCAAAATCATATTCACTTTCAAAATCGTCTTCACTTTCATAATCATAATTACTTAAATATGCCATTTCACAAAAAGGTACCAATTCCAAATTCCAACTTAAGTTGTATCATCATCAAGGATTTAAATATAAATACTTCAACTGTAACAACCCGGATTTGGAGTTTACCTTTCAATATTAAATTATAATCAGTCTAGCTTAACAAATTAGTTAAAGAGATAGACATCAACATAAGCATGAGATAGAGTGGAGTGTTCCTCTTCCCAAGAGAAAACACTACCAATATATACATAACAAGGTACGATGATGAAGCATGTATGACATACTATGATATGGTATCGTATGGTTACTTCATAACAATAGTCTAATTATAAAGTTTAAATTATTCTCACAATTAAAATGATTATACTACATAAATGGTTCATTTATCAAAACAATTCAAATTCACATTTTCAAACAAGCTTTTTGCTATATCATTTATTAAATGTTTTGAGGGCCATGATGCTCATCAATAGGCTAGCCAAGTTTTGATGAATTTGAAATTATTTTGATAAATGAACCATTTATGTAGTTTAATCATTTTAATTGTGAGAATAATTTTAAACTTTATATATATATAATTATTTTGAAATAATTTTGAAAATAAATTGGAATTAAAAATATTATATAATAATAATTTGAAATGTCCAAATTCAATTTGTTTCTCAAATTTTCTAAGAGAAAGGTACGATGTCTTAAAGTTGAACCCAGGCAGTGTTTTCACTGTAAAAATCTGGGCAAAAACATGCTCCGAATCAAAGTTCGGCAACATATTTTTATAAGCTACATAGGTCGAAATAACCTGAAATTTGGCATGAACAAAATATAACACTCATACTTTAATCTGGAAAAAGAATCACACAATTTGAACAAGGTACAAAAACTTATCAACAAAAGCTAAATTTTTGATTGCTTTTGCAATTTTTTTGAGCTTTGCTTAGCTAGATTATGTGAGTATTTCTGAAATGTTTTGAGGCTATGATGTCTATCGGTAGACTAGTCAAATTTTAGAGATTTTGAAATTCAAATTTTGGATTAAATTTGAATTTAATTTGAATTGAATTTGAATGTCGATTTGAGTGATTTCTTGGGTTTTTATTTGTTTTCGAGCATGGATTCTTCCGATCCTTTTTGAAATAATTTTTAAAATAAATGGGCATTTTAATTATTATTATATGATATTTTAAAAGTATTTTCAAATATAGAATCTATTTATTCTCGAAAATAAGGGAATTTTCAAATATGGCTTTCAAAATTGGTATTAAAAGCTTGTTTTCTCAAGTAAACTATTTTATATATACAATACACATTTTTGCACTATTCGAGCGAATGAGAAGGAGAATTAAACGGTTTGGTAAAACACGTGGTTTGGGACACGTGTGTTTATCTTATTGGTTAATTCCCGACTTGTCCGTTTGATCGTTTTGACCTGCGGGTCGAGTTTACAAATGAGATGAGGTAAACTTTTTACTGCTTTGAATGTGAAATTTACTAGCGGTTAGTAAACTTCCTAGTGCGAACATGTGGTATGGGACACACGTTAACATTGTTCGGGTTCCTATACGAAAGTTTGTGACACATTTGTCTAAGAGACGTATTTGCCGGTACTGGACCTTCTGGTCATTTGTCCTTCAGGACGTTTGTCTAAGATACGTATTAGCCATTGCGGCGTATTTGTCATTGTGACGTTTTGCCTTCGGGCGAGGTACCTATTTAAGATAACAGTACTTAGCAAGGCTTTGGCCACAAGCACGTGCAAACACTTTTGAGATGGTTTCTTTGACTATTTTCCCTAGTGTATCGCCCCTTTCCGGAATTGGTCCTTTGAACCATTTGATATATCTTCGTGGCGATTACCTTTTGGAAATTTGAACTCTTGGAAGTTCTATTTTTGAAATTTGAATTGCCTACACTGGCGTTATATGAGATTTTCCGTGTAACAACCCGTATATTTTACGATTGTATATTTAAATGTTTTATTTAAATATAGCATCATTAATCAAATTAAAGTCCGAAATGTTACTTTTTGTAAACAGTCGAATTGGGACTCGAGACCACTTCCATTGAGTCCAAAATGGCGTTTACAACTTCTTTGAGTATAAACATCGATATGTTTGGAGTTGAGTAGAATTTTGCTATTTTTCTATTTTGGGCTTTGGGTTTGGGTTTCTGCCCATTAACCATCTTAATACCCTAACTCAACTCCTCTTCATTCATTTCATTCCTCATTTCCTAACATTCAAGCTCTAGAGATAAATGGGGGAAAAGATTGGAAATTAGAATTCCAAAACCCTAGTTTGTTTAGGAAATACAAATTCAAGTCCAAAATCAAGGAGAAGCTGAGGTAAGCATCCTCTTCATCTTCTCCATCTCTATCTCTTTTCAATTTCAGAAATTCCTAAACCATAACTTAGGAAATATTTGGTTATTAGCTTAGATTGGAGCTTCTTGAGTTGAAGTTGAGGAGGAATTGGCCTTTCCTTTGTGTTAGAGCTTCTCGTTCGTTGTTTTTGGGTTTAAAGCAGAGTTCTTTAACTCACATCTACGTCTATAACTTTCTTTGTTGTTATGTATGAATTCTAACATCTGTGCATGTTCATTTGCTTTTGAATTGATTTGGTGAATTTTCCAAATTTTGGTGTTTTGGTCCAATTTTATGAAAATCTTACTATGGATGTTTGGACATGATATTTGGGGTGTATCGAAGAGCCTATAAGGCTAGGTTGTCGCTTGGAATAAATCCCTAGTCGTTGTTTCTCGTTCGATTGCTCCCGAAACGAATTGGCCATCATTGGCCTAGGTTCAATCTTTGCCTGAGCTTCAGCTTAGAGGTCTAGTATAAGGATCAGACGTCTGAGGCTAAGGAATAAATATTCCAGACGTTCAGCTCAGACATTTGACCTTGCTTTCCAAACGTCTGGGAGATCCAGACGTCTGAGCTTACTTCCCAAACGTCGGGGTGGTCTGGAATAGAATTTCCAGTACCTCAGTTCAGACGTCTGATTTACTGGGTCAGACGTCTGGTTAGGGTTCAGACGTCTGCCTTGAAATTTCAGATGTTTGGAATCTTTCTGGATTATTTCCAGAGAACAAATCCTGACGTCTGGATGAACCCCCAGACGTCTGGAACTGTGCATTTTGCCTATTTTGGGCTGTTTTGTGTGGATTTCAAATTTTATTCGGTTTTTGTTGATCCGGATAGTTGTTATCACTTATTATCGACTTTGATGACTTCTTTCTTTGGATTTCTGGGAATATCCATTTGATGGATTTGGTATCGATTTCTATGGTTTTAATTCACTTTTTCATATCTGAATTTTTGGTGATTGATTGTTTCTACAATCATTTATGTGATTTGTCACTTTAAAATACAAATGTTTCTATACTAGTAGTAAATACTCAAACTCTTTCACAGAAACGATTTCAACACTACTTTTAAATACAAAGCCCATTTTTAAAACCGTTTTCCAATCTATTAGTATATACAAACCTTTACCTCATTCGTATGAGAAATCTAATTAAACGGCTTAGCAAAACAAGTGGTATGAAACTCTTGCGTTTACTTTGTCGGTTGATTCTTAGACTTGGTCGATTGAAATCTTGTAACAATTTTCGAGTGGAAATCTACAATTTGTTCGTAAATATTTAAGTTAAGCCAGTGGTTATGGAACATGAAGCTAAACTCTTATATTTACTAGCTTAGTGTGATTCACACTTCTTATTGATCAATGGTGATCATTTTGTGATTTAGACTAGCGATGTCTCTTTGTTTGTATGGGGAAGAAAAACCTCGTTTGTGGAACTTTGGTTCAATTTGGTGGAGTAGCGACCCATGGTCTTCGTGCCGTTTGTGGAGCCTCGGCTCAAAATTGATAGTTAGCCACCATGGAATAACGTTCTGTTTGTGACACACGTGTTGGTCGGTTTCATGCTCCCGTTTGTGATAGGCCTCCCCCTTTGTGATTTCTAGATTTCTGGTGGTTGATTTCTAGAATTTGTGTTTCACCAACTTTCGTGGATTGCATTGATAAGCTTAATCAATATTTGTGTTTTGGTGAATAATTTAAAGAATACGACATTCTTTTGGTGTTTGAGAATATTTGAGATATTGTATGAGTTTTGTTGTTATTTGATGTATACTTGTCACAGTGTGGCATTATTGTTATCATACATTTTTGGACATATCTCTTATCCTATCTCATTTTATATGATATTTATAGCTAGACTGATCCGTTTATTATTTTCTTCTTAAATAATACTTGGGTCAGACCAAGGTTTTTCAGGTGCTTCTGCTTAACTTCTTATCAGGGTCCATCATCTGACTTTTGGCTAACTACTTTAGCTTAGTAGTTTTTGTTAGTATACATTTGAGATAGAGACTCCTTGATGTATACTTATTATTTTGTCTAGCACTTGTATCTATTCTTTTGTGATATAGTGGATCTAGTTTGACCACTACTTTGATGTACACTTCTATGTGTTATATTCATATCTGTTTCCGCCTTTGTGGTATGAATATCTGTGACTGATTTGTGTTATTTTTATTTCTATATTTGTTTCCAAAGTCCATATAGCCACTCTGTGGTAGCTTTGAGTTTGTATTTGATATGTTGGATTTCCTCTTGAAATGAAATGTAAGTTATGTTATCTGACATATCGGTACTCGCACAAAGCAATTACACAGATGGTCGCTCCTCAACAGCCTTATTCTTCGTGCTAGTCGACGACATTACCCCGTAGTGTCCTTGGCTAGTGTGAGTATAGAGGTGGGGTGTCACAGCATGGTGTCGGAGCCAAACTTCGGAACAATGTAGAATAATCTAGCAAGGATCATTGTCCTAAGTCTTTCTTAGGAATCGTGCCATAGGATTTAATTCGAGTCTTCGTACCGTTCTATCCTATTTCTTTTTATGATGCCTTGTTTTATCAATCAAGTTTGTTTGATATTCATTCTGTGAATTGTGATAACCCTGATTTTTGTGAGTAATTTCATGATTTAATTTAGTTTGTATTTGTTTGAAATTGCATTGGGAAAAATTGGAATAGGAAATTGATTTGCAGATACAAAGTATAAAACATGTACATGTGCACAAGACAGTGTACACATGCACACAGATTTCTGTGTAACAAAATTTGGCAGAAATTAATAGATAAAATAAAATAACTGATTTAGAAATACATATGCATAAAGATAGAATTTTGTCTTTAAATAAAATATAGTACAAAGAAAATAAGAGCTAGGCTGAAATAAACTTAAAATTATTTAAAGAAAGAAAGAAAAATAAAAGGCTTAGGTATACATAGGTTATACATGTATACAGTCAATCAATCTCTGGAAGAAAACAGAAGTTGCATGAAAATGGCATGAGTCCCTAAACAAGCACTTTATCTATTCTCAGTAATTTCTTTTATTAAGAAAATAATAACAATAATAATAAGAAGTCATGCATATGACATGACCAGGGAAAATTAAAAGAAAGGGACTAATTTCTAGAAAGGAAGACAAGGACCACATACCCTTTTATTTTCTTGAATCAAACCAGAGGCAGGCTATGTTTGGGATGGGGTAGAACTGACATTGGGTAAGTCCATAAACCCTAGTAACAGCCATGATTTATATAAAAGGCCTAGTATAGTAAGACCATATATTTTTGTTCTTCATTAACCTAAAAAAAAAAATATACAAGACATAAACCAGAGAAAATAGGAGAAGGCAGAAGACTAAAAGGGGGTTCATAAGGCATAGGAAGAAGAAGGATTAAGGTGAGTAACCTCACTGAAAACTTTGGCATTAAGACCTGAATATTGAGGCAGCCGGTTTGAACTAATTTTCTTTTACAAGTTATGTTTTATGATTGGATGACTTTGGTTTGTTAATGATTTGTTTAAGGGTAAAACCTCTATCTGATTTACCCAGAAAAATAAGAGTCATGGATTCATGAACTAAAATGTTTGTCTGAGATATGGGTTAGCTTTGAGACTGAGTGATTTCTTTTATAAGTTTTCTTTATAAGTTGTTTATAAAAATCCCCGGATTCAAGTAGTGGGTATATGGTCTGAAGGTAGAAAGAAATATGGGCTGTAACATTGTATTGTTGCTTATGTCTCATATTAATTAAAACAAAAGAAAATGTAGAAGTGCAATGTTGTACATGTGCTGAGCTTCTATGTTTTATGAAATACCCAAATCAAATATACTTGTGGTTTAGCCAGATCATGAATCTGATTGAACCAGAGGTAAGGGAAAATATATATCTAGCAAATTACTCAGGACCATATGCTTACATCTTGATCCAGTGAAACCCATAGGCAAAATAATGTGCTAAGAAGTCACCTCCCTCTTTCATGATAAAATGTTTGCTTCTGAGAATATAACTTACCAAACTCTGGATGAATACATGTTGCTTGCATTATTTATATTTCTCTGATTAAGAAGTGAGATGCAGAAGGGATTAGCACTGCTATGAAAAATAATAATAACACTTAGTAATTTAACTAAGGACTTGGGATCTTAGGGCTACCAAAGTATAGCTTGGCAAGGGGAATATTGCAAGTTCACACATGGTATGTTTATACCCAGGGGCCTGAGTGTGCTGGGTTAACAGAGAGATGTCCCAGGCAGTGTGTGTTTAAAAAGGAGAAAGTAGCTAAAGACCTTGTTATATTTGATAATGAATTCTAGGAATAGATTCAGGAGAGGCCTGGGCAAAATCCCTGATGGCCAGTAAAGTTGAAAAGGGGATGATAACTGAATTGATGTTTGTATTTGGTTGTTTTGGGTGCTTTTTATGGATGAATCTTATGATTGTTTTCTATGAATCAAGTCATGGTGATTATATGTGTAAATGATCTGTTAACACTGAGATGAAGGAACATGCTTCACAAAAAAAAAACAAGCATAAGGAAGATACTGAGTTTCTTATTCATGTAAAGTTTGTTTATAAAGAGAATTGAATGAGATCATGTTTTCAGTTGGATTATTCATACCAGACAAATAGTCTGACCCTTTTGTGTTTATGCACCATTGGGTGTCTCATATTCATATGGGGCAGTTCATGGTGATTTTGCAGGGAAATAGGAATTGCTTTGATCAGGCTTTGGATGTTAAACTGCTTAAGATTTAGATGCTATGTTTTTTAAAGACTTTGCTGAAGTAAACTACACCTTCATGATGAACTAGATTAAGACCTATTGTTTAAAATTACTTTGAGAAACCAATGTATGGTAATTGCTGTTTTGTAGATGTTGAACTTATATGTCTCAGCTGAACTATGTGCTTTGTTTTGCTAAATGCTTTGCTAAGGAAAAATGAATTTTAAGCTTCAAGAACAGTTAGGCTATAATGGTAGAAAATCTGAGATTGAAAGAATTTGTGGTTTGTATGTATATCTAAAGAACTGGCATAAGAAAAATCCATGTTCAAGTCAAAAAATAAAATCTGATAGAAAGGGGTTGAGTTGCTTTGAAAAGAAAATAATATAGCAGGTATTTTGTAACAAAGTAGTGCAAACCAGAACAGGGCTAACATAGCCATTTTTCTTGAGCCTGGGTCAAGCCAGCAACCAAGGATTTAAATTAAATTTTCAGATCTGTTTCATAGCCAAAGTATATAATAGGTTCAGACAATTTTGTTCACAGGAGAAAAATAAAAAGAAAAAAAAACAAAAATTGGGTTTGAACCGACCAACATACCACTCGAACTCGTGACCTCTCATGTGTAAGTTAGGCGCGTTTCCATTACGCCTAGATGTTGCTTGTGTTCACTTATGATCCACTTTCTTTTAGCCTGAGTTCGATACTATACAGACTTTAACACAATCATCCTTATTAAAAGCTTGCTTTCCACTGATTATTACTTGATCATTTCTTAATTAGAATAACAGACTAAAGTACATGTTTCCAGTGGATTTTATGGTCAAAAATCAGGATACAATAATTAATCTTTTATCAGGGAATTATCACATTTTAATAGATTTAAAAGGATTTCTACTTACATATTATCATGCTCTGATCCTAGTAGAATATAACATAGATATCTTCATATATGTATGTTAGGAATGATTTAGATTTAAAACAATATTTTTATATTGTGAAAGATCCTGGATATATTTTGTTTATTGGAGAAAGAAAATGACCCTGGGAAATATATTTGTAATGAATGATATATCTATATATCATCTCTTAACATAAAATAAAAATAAAATCCTTATGAAATTAGGGTGTAAATAGGAGGGTCATTTCAGTTGGTATCAGAGCTATGTTGTTAAATAACATAGCAAAAATTTTTGTATGAATTTGTTTGCATTGGATGTATAGAAGTGTTTACTGCTTTGGATGTTTTGTTTTTTTTCTTATTTACACTATTGATATCTATTATGACAGAATAAGTGATAAATTAAAATGAATTAATCTATAGAGCATTAGGCAAAACAGACTAACCTAAGTGTTATATCCATAGAGCTATGGTAGGACCCAGACATCAAAATGTAGGAACAAGTGAACCACCCATGGTGAATGTGCAAGAATTCATGAGGGCCATAAGAGATGGAGTAGGCAACAGGCAGGAAAATCCACATGAGGAACTTTCCAAACTACTCAAGACTTTTACCAATCTTGGAGGCAAAACCTTTGATGGCACAGAAGGAGTTATGGGGGTTCAAAATTGGCTTAGAATTTTGGAAAGAATCTTTGCAGACATGCAAGTTGAAGACCAAAGGAAGAGGCAAATTGCATCCAGGCAATTGAGAGGAGCAGCTTTGGATTGGTGGGAGGTTATCATAGCTGGAAGACCTGAAGGAGAAGTAACATGGGATCAGTTTAAAGCAATGTTGGAAGGCAGATTTATCCCTGCATCAGCTAAGGAATCTTTACTGGAGGAATTCATCAAATTGAGGCAAGGGACTATGAGTGTCACTGAGTACACTCAGAAGTTTGAATCATTGGCAAAGTATGGTGCAGTGCTCATCACTACTGAGGAAGCTAAGAATGGCAGATATATCCAAGGGTTGAACTCTAGCCTTAGTAGAGCCATGCTACCATATAAGGATAAAACTTTTGATCAAGTTTTGGATTTGACTCTGAGCATTGAACAACATGATAAAGCTAGAGAGAATTTCAGGGCATTCAAAAATAATCAAAACAAGAAGGGAAAGGGTAAATTTCACCCTTATGATAAAAAGAAAACAGGCATAACTTCCACCAAGAAACCAGAAGAAGCTAGAACTGCTGAAGTTAAGAAGAGGATCACTTGTTACAACTGTGGACAAGAGGGGCACATGAAAAATAGGTGCACCAATCCTAGACCAGCATCCTTCAATTGTCACCATTGTGGGAAGGAAGGTCACATAAAGAGGAACTGCCCAGATTTTAAGCAAGGAAAATTAGGGGCTTTGGAAGGGAAAGGCAAGGCAACTGAGGGATCAAATGTTGAAAAGCATGGTCAAGTTGAAGGTACTTTGCTTATCCATTCAATACCTTTAACAGTAGTATATGATACTGGGGCTACACACTCATTGATCTCTCATGATATTGCACAACAATTAAAATTGAACTGTATGATTGTTGATAAACCACTGCTAATTAGAAGCCCTATAGGTAGTTCATGTGTCATGGGTATGATGTGCATGCAACTGGGATTAAATATAGGAGGATATGTGTTTGAGTCAAACCTATATGTGTTGCAATATCCAGACATAGGAATTATTTTAGGAGTTGATTGGTTGAGTAGATATAAGGCTATCATAAATATGGAGACATCCACCATATCATTGAAGGTTTCTGATGGACAAAGAATAATCGTTCTTTGTGAGGCAAACAAAAATAGAAGTATAGCCAACCTTTCTGCATTGTCAAATGAAAAACCCATGCCTGCATTAGAAGAGATCCCCATAGTTAATCAATATGATGATGTGTTTGGGGAAGTAAGAGGAGTTCCTAATCACAGGCCAGTTGAATTTTCAATTAGAATAATTCCAGGAGCTAACCCAGTGGTTAAAAGACCAACCAGAATGGGGCCTAAGGAATTGATGGAGTTGAAAAAGCAATTAGTTGAACTAGAAGAAAAAGGTTTTATTAGACCCAGTAGCTCATCATGGGGAGCACCAGTAGTCTTTGTTAAGAAACATGATGGATCCCTGAGATTATGTATTGACTATAGGGAATTAAATAAAGTCACAGTTAAAAATAAATACCCCTTACCAAGAATTGATGATCTCTTTGATCAATTGAGTGGTGCAAAGATATTCTCCAGGCTTGATTTAGCTTCAGGCTTTCATCAGATGAAAGTAGAAGAGGAAAGCATTAAGTATACAGCCTTTAACACCAGATATGGACTTTATGAATTTTTGGTGATGCCATTTGGCTTAACAAATGCTCCTTCCTATTTTGTTGATTTGATGAATAGGATTTTCAGAGAATACTTGGATAAGTTTGTATTAATATTTATTGATGATATACTAATTTATTCTAAGTCAGTTAGAGAGCATGAGAACCATTTGCATATAGTATTTGAGAAATTGAGACAGGAAGACTTGAAAGCAAAGTTTTCAAAATGCACTTTTTGGCAGAATGAAGTGAACTTTCTAGGCCATATTATATCAGAAAAAGGAATAGCTGTGGACTCCAATAAAGTCATTGCAGTGCAAGCTTGGAAAAGGCCTACTAATGTCACTGAAGTCAGATCATTCATGGGAATGGCTGGTTACTATAGAAGATTTATAAAAGATTTTGCAAAAATCTCAATTCCATTAACCAGATTGACTAGGAAAAATCAAGTGTTCACTTGGACTGAGGAATGTGAAAATGCCATTGGGAAATTAAAAGAAGCACTGGTACAAGCTCCAATTCTTAAAGTACCTGAGGGAAATGAAAACTTGGTGGTGTATACTGATGCAAGTGGACAAGGGCTTGGAGCAGTGTTGATGCAACAACATCAGGTAATAGCTTATGCTTCTAGGCAGTTGAAATCAAGTGAAGTAATGTATGCTACTCATGACCTTGAATTGGCTGCTGTAGTGTATGCCCTTAAGCTATGGAGACACTACTTGTTAGGGGCAAAATTTGAAGTATATACAGACCATAAATCACTCAAATATTTGTTTTCACAAAAAGAATTAAATATGAGGCAGCAAAGATGGATTGAACTCTTAGCCTCATATGATTTTGAAATATTTTACACACCAGGTAAGGCTAATAAAGTAGCAGATGCCCTAAGTAGACAACATGCTAAAGTGGCTAGATTAATGATAGAAGAGTTTAACACTTTATCATTATTAATTGATTCAGAGATAAAAAGTGATAACATAGAAAACATGAGCTTATGTAGTGGGAAGGTAGAAATGGGAAAATTAAGTTTTATTACTCTGGGATCAGAATTGAAAAATAAAGTTGCAATGCTACAAAACCAAGATCCATTTTTATTTGGAAAGAAGACACAAATATTAAATGGTGAGACAGTAGAAGGTTTTCAGTTGGATGATCAGGGCCATCTGAAGAAAGGAGAAAGAATATGTGTTCCAGCAATGGATGAGTTGAAGCAAGAAATTTTGGATGCTTACCACAAAAGCAAATATACTATACACCCAGGAAGCACAAGAATGTATCACAACCTCAAGAGAGATTATTGGTGGAGTGGTATGAAGAGTGCAGTGGCAACCTATGTAGCAAAATGTATGGTTTGCCAGCAGGTGAAGGCTGAGTATCAAAAACCCTCAGGAATGCTTCAACCTTTACAAATACCACAGTGGAAATGGGAAGACATATCAATGGATTTTATTGATGGTTTGCCTAGAACTAGGAGGGGAAATGATAGTATTTGGGTAATGGTTGATAGGTTAACCAAGTCAGCCCACTTTATACCAGTGAAATCAGAAAGAAATGCTAATACCCTAGCCCAGTTGTTTATTAAAGAAGTAGTCAGACTGCATGGTATACCAAAGACTATAGTGAGTGATAGAGATACCATCTTCACTTCAAAATTTTGGCAGAGTTTTCACAAGGCAATGGGGACTGATTTATGTTTGAGTACAACATACCATCCTCAATCTGATGGTCAAACAGAAATTGTGAACAAATTGCTTGAAGACATGTTGAGAGCATGTGTATTGGATTGGGGAGGAAGCTGGGAAGATTACATATATCTAGCTGAATTTGCATACAATAACACCCATCACAGTAGCATAGGCATGGCCCCCTTTGAAGCTCTCTATGGAAGGCCATGTCTATCCCCTTCAAGTTGGCATGAGTCTGGAGAAAAAGTGGTCTTAGGACCAGAAAATGTGAAGGAGACTTCTGAAAAGGTAGCCTTGATCAGAAAAAGAATTGCCTCTGCCCAAGATAGGCAAAAGAAATATGCAGATCAAAGAAGGAAGGCAGTACAATATGATGTTGGGGATTATGTGTTCATCAAGATATCACCCATGAAAAAGGTTCTAAGGTTTGGGAAACAAGGAAAGTTGATTCCTAGATATATAGGACAATATAAAATTCTAGAAAGAATAGGGACAGTAGCCTATAAATTAGAATTGCCAGAAGAAATGAGAGCAATGCATGATGTCTTCCATGTGTCTCAACTAAGAAGATGGGTTCATGATAAGGAAGCAATACTAGAATCCTCTAAGGATGTGCAGATTGATCCTAGAATGATCTATGAAAAGGAACCAGTGGGCATAGTTTCTAGAGAAACCAAGAAATTGAGAAACAAAGAAATTAAATTAGTAAAAGTACAATGGAGTCTAGACCCAAATGATTGCACATGGGAAGTGGAGGATAAAATCAGAAATGATTATCCCCAGCTGTTTGATTGAAGAAAAGGTAAATCTATATATATATATACATACTAATGAATGTGTTGGTTGAATATGAATTGTGATTTTTTATCTTGTGTTGATATGCATAGTGCTTAATAGGTGATTGGTTTGAAAATGGTTTTGAAATCAGAAAAATTCATTTTTCTGAAGAGATGATACTTAAGTTAAGTATGAAAGAATTGTGGGACACAATTCCTAAAAGGAGGGGTATATGTGATAACCCTGATTTTTGTGAGTAATTTCATGATTTAATTTAGTTTGTATTTGTTTGAAATTGCATTGGGAAAAATTGGAATAGGAAATTGATTTGCAGATACAAAGTATAAAACATGTACATGTGCACAAGACAGTGTACACATGCACACAGATTTCTGTGTAACAAAATTTGGCAGAAATTAATAGATAAAATAAAATAACTGATCTAGAAATACATATGCATAAAGATAGAATTTTGTCTTTAAATAAAATATAGTACAAAGAAAATAAGAGCTAGGCTGAAATAAACTTAAAATTATTTAAAGAAAGAAAGAAAAATAAAAGGCTTAGGTATACATAGGTTATACATGTATACAGTCAATCAATCTCTGGAAGAAAACAGAAGTTGCATGAAAATGGCATGAGTTCCTAAACAAGCACTTTATCTATTCTCAGTAATTTCTTTTATTAAGAAAATAATAACAATAATAATAAGAAGTCATGCATATGACATGACCAGGGAAAATTAAAAGAGGGGGACTAATTTCTGGAAAGGAAGACAAGGACCACATACCCTTTTATTTTCTTGAATCAAACCAGAGGCACAGGCTATGTTTGGGATGGGGTAGAACTGACATTGGGTAAGTCCATAAACCCTAGTAACAACCAAGATTTATATAAAAGGCCTAGTATAGTAAGACCATATATTTTTGTTCTTCATTAACCTAAAAAAAAAATATACAAGACATAAACCAGAGAAAATAGGAAAAGGCAGAAGACTAAAAGGGGGTTCATAAGGCATAGGAAGAAGAAGGATTAAGGTGAGTAACCTCACTGAAAACTTTGGCATTAAGACCTGAATATTGAGGCAGCCAGTTTGAACTAATTTGCTTTTACAAGTTATGTTTTATGATTGGATGACTTTGGTTTGTTAATGATTTGTTTAAGGGTAAAACCTCTATCTGATTTACCCAGAAAAATAAGAGTCATGGATTCATGAACTAAAATGTTTGTCTGAGATATGGGTTAGCTTTGAGACTGAGTGATTTCTTTTATAAGTTTTCTTTATAAGTTGTTTATAAAAATCCCCGGATTCAAGTAGTGGGTATATGGTCTGAAGATAGAAAGAAATATGGGCTGTAACATTGTGTTGTTGCTTATGTCTCATATTAATTAAAACAAAAGAAAATGTAGAAGTGAAATGTTGTACATGTGCTGAGCTTCTATGTTTTATGAAATACCCAAATCAAATATACTTGTGGTTTAGGCAGATCATGAATCTGATTGAACCAGAGGTAAGGGAAAATATATATCTAGCAAATTACTCAGGACCATATGCTTACATCTTGATCCAGTGAAACCCATAGGCAAAATAATGTGCTAAGAAGTCACCTCCCTCTTTCATGATAAAATGTTTGCTTCTGAGAATATAACTTACCAAACTCTGGATGAATACATGTTGCTTGCATTATTTATATTTCTCTGATTAAGAAGTGAGATGCAGAAGGGATTAGCACTGCTATGAAAAATAATAATAACACTTAGTAATTTAACTAAGGACTTGGGATCTTAGGGCTACCAAAGTATAGCTTGGCAAGGGGAATATTGCAAGTTCACACATGGTATGTTTATACCCAGGGGCCTGAGTGTGCTGGGTTAACAGAGAGATGTCCCAGGCAGTGTGTGTTTAAAAAGGAGAAAGTAGCTAAAGACCCTGTTATATTTGATAATGAATTCTAGGAATAGATTCAGGAGAGGCCTGGGCAAAATCCTTGATGGCCAGTAAAGTTGAAAAGGGGATGATAACTGAATTGATGTTTGTATTTGGTTGTTTTGGGTGCTTTTTATGGATGAATCTTATGATTGTTTTCTATGAATCAAGTCATGGTGATTATATGTGTAAATGATCTGTTAACACTGAGATGAAGGAACATGCTTCACAAAAAAAAACAAGCATAAGGAAGATACTGAGTTTCTTATTCATGTAAAGTTTGTTTATAAAGAGAATTGAATGAGATCATGTTTTCAGTTGGATTATTCATACCAGACAAATAGTCTGACCCTTTTGTGTTTATGCACCATTGGGTGTCTCATATTCATATGGGGCAGTTCATGGTGATTTTGTAGGGAAATAGGAATTGCTTTGATCAGGCTTTGGATGTTAAACTGCTTAAGATTTGGATGCTATGTTTTTTAAAGACTTTGCTGAAGTAAACTACACCTTCATGATGAACTAGATTAAGACCTATTGTTTAAAATTACTTTGAGAAACCAATGTATGGTTAATTGCTGTTTTGTAGATGTTGAACTTATATGTCTCAGCTGAACTATGTGCTTTGTTTTGCTAAATGCTTTGCTAAGGAAAAATGAATTTTAAGCTTCAAGAACAGTTAGGCTATAATGGTAGAAAATCTGAGATTGAAAGAATTTGTGGTTTGTATGTATATCTAAAGAACTGGCATAAGAAAAATCCATGTTCAAGTCAAAAAATAAAATCTGATAGAAAGGGGTTGAGTTGCTTTGAAAAGAAAATAATATAGCAGGTATTTTGTAACAAAGTAGTGCAAACCAGAACAGGGCTAACATAGCCATTTTTCTTGAGCCTGGGTCAAGCCAGCAACCAAGGATTTAAATTAAATTTTTCAGATCTGTTTCATAGCCAAAGTATATAATAGGTTCAGACAATTTTGTTCACAGGAGAAAAATAAAAAGAAAAAAAAAACAAAAATTGGGTTTGAACCGACCAGCATAGCACTCGAACTCGTGACCTCTCATGTGTAAGTTAGGCGCGTTTCCATTACGCCTAGATGTTGCTTGTGTTCACTTATGATCCACTTTCTTTTAGCCTGAGTTTGATACTATACAGACTTTAACACAATCATCCTTATTAAAAGCTTGCTTTCCACTGATTATTACTTGATCATTTCTTAATTAGAATAACAGACTAAAGTACATGTTTCCAGTGGATTTTATGGTCAAAAATCAGGATACAATAATTAATCTTTTATCAGGGAATTATCACATTTTAATAGATTTAAAAGGATTTCTACTTACATATTATCATGCTCTGATCCTAGTAGAATATAACATAGATATCTTCATATATGTATGTTAGGAATGATTTAGATTTAAAACAATATTTTTATATTGTGAAAGATCCTGGATATATTTTGTTTATTGGAGAAAGAAAATGACCCTGGGAAATATATTTGTAATGAATGATATATCTATATATCATCTCTTAACATAAAAAAAAAATCCTTATGAAATTAGGGTGTAAATAGGAGGGTCATTTCATGAATAACCTTTTTCCTCTTCTTTCTTTCTTAAAGAAGAGAAATGGTTAGACCAGGCTGTCCCAGCGCCGGTCAATCCAGTGCCACTCCTCAGGATGGAGTATTTATGTCTGCCCAGCAGCTCTTAGATCTTGTGAAAAGTGGTCAAGCTATCGGACCCATTCCAAAGCCTACTTGTAACGACCCTGAAATTCCGACCCAATTTAAAAAATTTTAGAACCGTTATTTTAAATAAAAATGTGAAACTTACATACGATTTCAATCAACGTCCAAACTTTGTTTCTAAATTGCGCCTTGATGATTTTAGATATGGGTAAAGTTTCGTCGGAAAATACAGCAATAAATTTCGTGCGCGTTTTATTGCACATCAGTTCATTTTAAAAACGTGAAAATTTCATCTTCCGAACCTAAATATTTTTACATAGGAAAATTCTAAATCATTTTCTGACAAAGGCATCATTTTTCGTTTTTCAAACTTTGGATATCTTTAGCTCCATCGATCTTATTCTTCGGTGTTTTGCTGCATTCTCCGTAATAGAAATTTCAAATATTCACAAACGATTTCCGTTACCGTTCAAACTTCACATTTGGAATACACCTAGATAGACATGGGTGTACGCCAAATTTCATCGAAAAATATTGTAGTAAATTTCGCGCGTCAAATTTACCTATTAGTTTTAATTTTATGTGTAACTTTTCTATCGTCCGAACCCAAATATTTTTCACAATGTTGCATAAGAAAAATATTCTGATCATAACGGCGCATTTCGTTTCGTCAAATTTCGCTTTTAATTGCTAGTTAAAATGTTCACTCGTGCAAATGGGTTAATAAGATTCGCCACTTTGCAAACAATGTCAAACCACCAATATCTTTATACTGTTGTGTCCGCCTCGTCGCGCTGATCAAAATGGTATATTTGTTTGTGTCAATCGGAGTTCGGCGTTGCAAACTATAAATTGGTTAACGGAGTACAAACTGGTCCGTTACGCCACACAAACTGGTACCCTACTTTTCCCGCTCAGAATTCAAATGGCCCTTGTCCATTCAGTAACTGAAGAGCCACTGTGACAAATAATCATTTTATTTGCACGGGGACTCTAAATTCTCTGTTTATATCTGCTATCCTCTGCACTCTACAGTTCTCTTCATTGCTGTCCATTTCATTTCAGTTCTCTTTGGTACGTAACTTTTCCCCCTCTCATCATTCTTTTATTTTTTCTGCTCTCTCCTCTCCAACATGAAACCAACCTCTCCTCCCTTCCTTCAAAACTACAAACCCATGCACGCATCTCCCCGACCAACCAACAGCCCACCCAACCCCACCACCTCCGCCCTCTGCCCACTCCCTTCCACCAGCCACCTCCGCCCTCTGCCCACTCCCTTCCACCAGCCACCGCTCCGCCCGCCTGCCCCGCTGTCCCCAGTCCCTCCGCCCCACTCCCGTAGCCCTCTAGCTCCGCCAACGCGTCCCCCAGCCCCACTGCCAGCCCCACCGCACGCGTCCCCCAGCCCCTCTGCCAGCCCCGCTCCGCCCCTGCCCCCGTCACCGTCCCAGCCTCTACCCCAGCAGCCTCGCCCAGCGCACATACCACCCACCGCACCCCAGCCTCCGCCAGCCCCACTGCACGGACACGCCCCGCCAGCTTCACCTGCACGCACACGTCCCCCAACCCAGATCCGCCTGCACGCCCCGCCAGCCCGCTCCAACCCCGCTCCGCCCCAGTCGCTCTGCCGTCACCTTTGGGCCTCGCAGTGGCCGAGATCCTGCTCTGTGCATTAGTTATATATATATCAGTTTATATATATAAAACTGTTAGATTATATAACAGTTTATACTTTGAATGTTGGGTTGCTCACATACAGTCTGTTGCATTTTGTTTCAGCTCCTGCTATTGATCCGAAAGTATAAGTATTTCCATCCCGCCCGTCGAATCTATTTTGCCTCGTCGTGGGTATGATTTAATATATATATTCAATCAATATATATACTGCAATAAACGAATTATTGATTAATTGTTGTTTTATTTGCAGTTCGTGTTCATCTTGCGTCGTGCCTATTAGGGTCTATTTTATCTATTCATCTTCGTGCCGCGCCATCTTCTCCAACCACGAAAGGTGAATATTTTATATTCACGACTCAAATCTATTATGCTATGATAATCAAGTGATAATTGTTGTTAATATTAATCTGGATATTAAATTGTTGATTGTTAAAATTTGGTTGAAATAAATTGTTAGTTTCTAAAAATTTGACGCCATGTATTGTTTAAATTGATTAAACATGTTGAACTGTAATATGATGTTAATTAGGGTAACTAATAGTGACTTTAAAATTGATATGTACGATCGATGTAGAAATTTGATAACGGACACCAAGTAAGAATCATCCTGTAATAATCTTTAATCCGTTGGATTCTAGGAATAATTATATTAATTTGCATAATTAACTAATGTAAGTTAATATGGTTATTTCGGTATTAGTTGAATAAATTGTTAATTTGTTATGTATGGTTGCTATTGCTTGTTTATTTACTTTGACACTATCCCAGTTATCACACTGCAAGTTCCCTTTGTTATGATTTGTTTTATATTGAATGATATCGGGTTGAAATGATAAATACCCACTTAAATAACTTGGCCTAGGATAGACAATTAAAAATAAGAAACCCGATTGGTCAACAAAATTATTTTGAAATTGAAATCTATTTGAAATTAAGAAATGAACTTAATAAGTTGTTAGGAAATCAAGTAACGACTAAATGGATTAAATTGAAATAAATTAATGGATTTATTGGAAATAAATAAATGGATTTAATTGAAATAAATTAATGGATTTAATTGAAATAAATTAATGGATTTATTTGAAATAAATTAATGGATTTAATTCAAATAAAATAATGGATTTATTGGAATAAATTAATGGATTAAATTGAAACGGATTAATAAATCTATTTAATTGAAGAAAAATGAATTGGAAAATTTGATTGAAATAAGATTTAAAACAAGTGAGTTTTAGAATTTAATAATTTAATTTATTAGATTGGTAGATTCAGATTTAAACTAAGTTTTAAATTAAATAGATTTGAACTTGTTATAAATAATAATTTAGATTTAGGAAATTTTGACTTAAAATGGAATACGAAACTAACTAAAGTTTTATAGATTAAATTTAGCGACAATTTAAAGGTAAATGATTTTAAATCTAATGAAATCGATTTAATCAAATTTATGATTATATTTAATGTAACGATGAATGTAAACCTGAATTGAGATAAATAGAATTTGATCTAACAATTCGAACTTAATTGGCCGGTAAATTTGGATAAATTGATTTTGAACTAAATTTAATAAGAGAGTTATTAAATTGAACTTGAATACTTAACTATATTGTTAATTAAATGTTGAACGACAGATTTCATTTGAAAATATGATTTTAAATATCCGAAATAAATTGAATCGTGAAATGTCAAATTTTGGAAGTCAAATTTGCACCTTGACTTTTGGACTTTGATTTGTTTAAACCTTAACTTAAATTGACCATCGGGTAATAAATACGTAGTTATTAAAGAGACCGGGATCGGATATGGACATACTCTCTGTCGATACCGAAAACCACTTTAATAACTATTATACGCGAAGTGTTGATCCAGAATGAAGTGGATGGTTTGGCGAACGCGTTGACTGAAGAAAGAGAACGATATTTGGACGACCCCTGACATGACTAAAACAGGAGCCGCGCCGGGCCATTGAGGATCGCCATCTCTAGCGGACACACTTCTTCGATACCATATCTATTACTTTTGTGATTCGATTTGGGTGCACCCCTTGATTTGGGAGTGTTGTTTCGCGGTGTTGAGATAGTAGCTGCTATGCTCAACATCAGTCCGGATCAGGCAACTACTAGTATCCTAGTTGGTATCGCCTCATGTACCTTGTCATACTGATTATCCGATTCGCGACCACTACGTTTTGTTTTGTACCTTTAGTATATGGATTGCCCTCTGGTGACTTCCGGTTTTGGGGAAACTACGGTCTTGTATATGCTCTTGGGAATAAAAATGTGTTAAGGGTGGTATGGGCCATGACTTAACACTATTTTAATATCGTACTTTACTGATTAGACATTATCTATCTATCGTATTCTATTGTATATAGATAGTTTATCGGATCCTTAGAGATGTTATTTTATCCATCTTTAAGTTATGAACTATTCCCTTGCACTTGGTTAAATTGCATAAGATTTTGAGTCCTGACTCGAGTGTTTCTTTTTGCATATGCTCGGGTCAGTCTGAAGTTATCCAGCTGCTGATCAAGGTTGGTTGAAGATGCTGAAGGCTTAGCATTTATCTTTATCAGTCTATTTATATTCCTGTTTTGATGTCCTAGTCTGTTGGACATTTTGGTATTAGTCACTTGATGTTAAGACATTGTTGTATATTATATAGTGGCTTCATGAACTGCTATTATGATGATGTATTTTCCGCTGCATTATTCTGTGACTGTTCTGTGATGTTGTATTGATTCTCATTTACATTTATGTATTTATAATCCCATAATGATTCGTGTTTTGTATTATTTAAGTTGACATGTGTGGATTATTGTCAATTTAAATGGTCCAAATATACGGGTTGTTACACTACTCATCCTAAATCTGGGTTTGCACGCTTGTGCAGTGATTACACCAACTTGGGTGGAAGGCCTTTCAAGGGATTCGAAAGCGTTATAGAAGTTCAAGCTTGGCTTAGAGCATGCGATCGCATCTTTTCCCGTATGAATCTTATTGATCCACTTCGAGTCCAATTGGCTTCTAACATGCTCCAGGAGAGAGCATTAGACTGGTATGAGCTTTTGATTTCTGAAACTATTGAGGCGGATCTTACTTAGGAGCAATTCCGGGAAAGATTCAAATTGAAGTTTGTGCCGGAGGCTGAAAAGTAACTTTAGCTTGGCGCTTTATTGACCTTGTTCAAGGTGAATCTTCTGTGACCGACTACATCGCATCTTTTGAATCTCTCTCTAAATATGGGATCAAATATATTAATACCCCATTGAAGAAAAATCAGAGATTTTTTTATGGGTTGAATAACAACCCTAAAAAGCCATTACTTCTGAAATTAGAAGTTTCTTTCGATCAGCTTGTTGATATCGCTCTTCGACTCGAAGAGGCCGATAAAGAAAGTGATGTTGAAGTTGTAGGGGCCAAACAAAACATCAATAAGAAGAGGCCTTTCAAGTTCAATCCTTATCCCAACAAAAAAGGGAAGCAAGGAACTTCGATAGCAAAAAATCCTACCTCTAGTCGTGGAGAATGTTACAATTGTGGTTCTAAGGACCATTTTGCAAAAAAGTGTCCGAAGTCTCTTACTTGTCGCTATTGCAAAAGTTCGGGTCATACTATATCTTCATGTCCCAAACTTCAAAGCAAGAAGGAAGGCAAGCTAAATGTTGTGCAAGCCCCTACTAACACTTCTCTTGGTCAAGGTATTTCTCATTCTATCCTTGATGGCATTATTATATTTCGTGATTTTCCAATTCGAGTTCCTTTTGATACGGGTGCATCTCACTCTTTTATATCAAAAGAACTTGTTGATGCTTTGTCTTTGAATGTTATTGGCTTGATGACTTCATTGAGAATTGCGAATCCGGTTGGTGGATCCGCAACACTCAATTTACTGTGTAAAGATGTCGAGATTATTTTATGTGATTATTCTTTCTAAGCCGATTTGCATGTTATGCGTTACCTAGGTTTCAAGATGATTTTGGGGATGGATTGGCTTAACCGATATGAAGCCCATATCCTATTTCCTGAGCGGACTATATATCTTCGACATCCTCAATCTGTTAAGTAGATTTCTCTTATTCTTAAAGATTCAGATTCTAATTAGAGAGCATCCTTATATTCTCTAAATCCTCATGATGACGATAATGATGATAAGGAAGATGTCATTCCCTCATTCACATTGTTCATGAATTTCCCGACATATTTGAGCCCGTTTTAGGATTACCACCTAAGCGAGCAATTGAGTTCAGAATTAATCTAATCCCTGGAGCTCTACCTATCACTCGTCCTCCTTATCGTATGTCCAATAAGGAAAATGAGGAGATGCGTAAACAATTATCCGAATTGGAAGTAAAATAGATTATTCGTTCTAGTTCCTCTCCATAGGGAGCTTCGGCTAGTTTTGTGAAGAAATCTGATGGTACACTTAGGCTTTGCGTTGACTACAGCAAGCTTAATGATCTCACCATCAAGAATAAATATCCCTTACCTCGAATTGATGATTTATTCGATCAACTTAGTGGTGCTAGAGTCTTTTCACAGTTAGACTTAGCAATCGGTTTTCATGCGCTCCGTATTGCAGAGGATAGCATTCCTTTGACATCGTTCCGTACTCGTTATGGATCTTATGAATGGCTTGTTATGCCATTTGGTTTGACGAATGCCCCAGCTTATTTCGTTGACCTTATGAATCAAGTTTTCAAAGACTTCCTCGATCGATTTGTTCTCATCTTTATCGATGATATTCTTGTTTATTCTAAAACCGAGGAAGAACATGAAAATCATCTTCGGATTGTGTTGGAGACTCCTAGGGGCAACCAATTGAAAGCAAAATTTTCTAAATGCCACTTTTGGCAATCTCGTGTGAAATTTTTGGGGCATATTATTTCTGAATCCGGAATTTCCATGGATCCTTCAAAGATTGAAGCGATTCAAAATTGGAAGAGACCAGAGAGTGTGACGAGAATTCGTAGCTTTCTCGAATTGGAGCCATTATTACTATGATTCATAAAAGACTTTTCTAATACCTCTTACTAATTTGAAAAAGAAGGGAGTTAAATACATTTGGTCAGGCAAGTGTGAAGCTGCGTTTCAAAAATTAAAAAAACTCTTTTCCGATGCTCATATTCTTATGATTCCCAAAGGGAACCAAGACTTTATTGTTTATACCGATGCTAGTCGTGTTGGTTTGGGTGCCGTTCTCATGAAAAGGGAACGTGTTATCACTTATGCCTCTAGGATATTAAAGCCTGCCGAACTAAATATGCCACTCATGATTTAAACCTCGCAGCTATTGTTTTCGCGCTTAGAATTTGGCGTCATTATCTTTTGGGAGAGAAATTTGTTCTCTATAGCAATCATAAATCTTTGAAGTATTTATTTTCTCAAAAGGAACTTAATTTGCGTCAACAACATTGGCTCGAGTTCCTTGCTTCTTATGATCTTGATATTCTCTATACTCCCGGAAAGGGAAATCTTGTTGCCGATGCCCTTAGTCGTAAGCAACAAGCAGTTGTTTCCATGATGATATCTGAATGGAATGATCTCGAGACTTTGTCCACTTGTGAGATTCGAGATCGTGAATCCAATTCATGTTCATCTCTTGTTTTGTGTAGCCTTGAGGCTCATCCTTCTCTTTTAGACCGCATTCTTGAAACTCAAAAGCATGATCCCGAATTGGTTCTTCTTAGTCAAAGTTGTAGGAATAAAATTGATATTGAAGGTTTGAAAGACTTTGATATTGATGCTCGTGGCGGTATTTGAAAATTTGGTAGACTTATTGTGCCAAATATTATTGACCTTCGTAAATACATTTTAGAAGATTCTCATCATTCTTAATTTACCATTCATCCCGGTAGTAGTAAAATGTACGCGGACATGAAGCGACTTTATTATGGGGATGGAATGAAATATGATATTGCTAACTTATTAAGCGTTGCATGACTTGCCAACTCGTGAAGGCCGAGCATCAAAGGCCCGATGGGTTATTGCAACCTTTGGACATTCCTGTTTGGAAGTGGGATCAAGTCTCCATGGACTTTATTGATGGTCTTCCCCGTTCTCGGTCGGGTCATGATAGCCTATGGGTGATAGTAGATAGACTTACAAAATCCGCCCATTTTCTTCTCGTTCGGTCCAATCGGACCATACCTATTTGGACTAAACTCTATGTCAAGGAGATTGTTAAATTGCATGGAGTTCCTACCTCTATTGTTAGCGATCGTGATCCATTGTTTACTAGTGGATTTTGAAAGGGTCTTCAAAAAGCTTTGGGAACAAAGTTTAATTTTAGCACCGCTTATCATCCTCAGTCCAATGGACAAACCGAGCGTGTGAATCAAACTCTTGAAGATCTTCTTCATGCATGTGTTCTTGATTTTGGTGGAAGTTGGGAAGACCATATTTCTCTTGTTGAGTTTTCCTATAATAATAGCTTCCAATCTAGTATTGGTATGGCTCCTTTCGAGGCACTATACGGAAGGCCATGCCGATCTCCTTCGTGTTGGCTTGAAGCCGGTGAGAAGCTGGTTTTAGGTCCAGATTTTATCCGTGATGCCACAGAAAAGATTGACCTTATTCGTCATAGGATGAAAGAAGCTCAAAGTAGACAAAAATCCTATGCTGATAACCGAAGAAGAAAACTAGAATTTTCTGTGGGAGATTTGGTGTTCATTCGTGTTTCACCTATGAAGGGTGTTGTGCGTTTCAGTCGATCGGGAAAATTAGCACCTCGATATATTAGTCCATTTCCCATCACCGAACGCATTGGTTCCGTGGCTTATTGCCTTTTATTACAGGCTCAGTTTTCTGCTATTAATGACGTATTCCATGTCTCTCAACTACGGAAATGCCTTAGAGATTCTGATTCTATTCTTGAGCCCGGTGTTATTGAAGAAATTGAAGTTTCACCTAATTTGACTTATGAGCAACATCCTATTCGTATCAATTCTATGGAGGTTAAGCGTCTTCGTAATAAAGATGTTCCTTTTGTGAAAGTTCAATGGTCCTCAAATCCTAAGGATAGCTCTTGGGAATCCAGAGAATTCATCGAGCGAACACATCCGGACTTACTCTCTCGTGCTCATTAAGGTGAACTTCTCATTTCAAAATTTCTTCTTTTATGTTGATTATACCTTAGTATGGTTGTTACTTTTTATTTACTTTTTAAGTATTGCGAGGATGCAATTTCTTTAAGGAGGGGAGTTTGTATCAACCTGCATATTTTACGATTGTATATTTAAATGTTTTATTTAAATATAGCATCGTTAATCGGATTAAAGTCCGAAATGTTACATTTTGTAAACAGTCAAATTGGGACTCGAGACCACTTCCATCGAGTCCAAAATGGCGTTTACAACTTTTTTGAGTATAAATATCGATATGTTTGGAGTTGAGTAGAATTTTGCTATTTTTCTATTTTGGCCTTTGGGTTTGGGTTTCAGCCCATTAACCCATCTTAATACCCTAACTCAACTCCTCTTCATTCATTTCATTCCTCGTTTCCTAACAATCAAGCTCTAGAGAAAAAAGGGGGAAAAGATTGGAAATTAGAATTCCAAAACCCTAGTTTGTTTAGGAAATACAAATTCAAGTCCAAAATCAAGGAGAAGCTTATGTAAGCATCCTCTTCATCTTCTCCATCTCTATCTCTCTTCAATTTCAGAAATTCATAAACCCTAACTTAGGAAATATTTGGTTATTAGCTTAGATTGGAGCTTCTTGAGTTGAAGTTGAGGAGGAATTGGCCTTTCCTTTGTGTTAGAGCTTCTCGTTCGTTGTTTTTGGGTTTAAAGCTGAGTTCTTTAACTCACATCTATGTCTATAACTTTCTTTGTTGTTAGGTATGAATTCCTAACATTTGTGCATGTTCATTTGCTTTTGAATTGATTTGGTGAATTTTCGAAATTTTGGTGTTTTGGTCCAATTTTATGAAAATCCTACTATGGATGTTTGGACATGATATTTGGGGTGTATCGAAGAGCCTATAAGGCTGGGTTGTCGCTTGGCATAAATCCCTAGTCATTGTTGCTCGTTCGATCGCTCCCGAAACGAATTGGACATCATTGGCCTAGGTTCAATCTTTGCCTGAGCTTCAGCTCAGACGTCTGTAATAAGGATCAGACATCTAAGGCTAAGGAATAAATATTCCAGACGTTCAGCTTAGACGTCTGACGTAACAACCCGCATATTCGACGATTAGGTATTTGAATATCTTATTTAAATATTTAATCGTTAGTCGGATCTTAGTCCGAAAAGCTACTTTTTGCATACGGTCAAATTAGGACTCGAGACCACCCCCATTGAGTTCAAATTGACGTTTGCGATCTTTTTTAGTATAAACTTTGACATGTTTGGAGATAGTGGAATTTTCACCACTTTTTGCTTATGGCTTTGGTTTGGGCTGAACCACTTACTAACTCAGTCCCAACCCATCTCATCTTCATCACTTCCTTCTTCATTAATTCCTAACTCTAAAGCTTCTTCAAAAATGGTGGAGGGAATGGGAAATTAAAATTCCAAGCTCAAGTTCATTTGCAAATTCAACATCTTACTCCAAATTCAAAGTGAAGCATTGATTCAAGCTTGTGGTTGCTTCTCACTTTGCTTTCAAGCTCGGTTTCTATTCGACGATGGAAATTCTATCGGTTTAGAAAACCATCGAACGAATTTAAATTAAAAATATACCGCAAGCGCACGACGTACACTTGTAGTACGTGGAGAATACGGGTCGATCCGCAGGGAATTGATGATTTAAATTTTCTACTCAATCAAATTAACCAAAGTTGAAAAGTGTGAAGCTAAAAATGTAGAAAACTAGCAAAAGAAAAATGATAGAAAAATGAGAGTTAAATGACAATTTAGAGATAATTCCACTCTCTAGATCATATAGTTCAACAATTTATGAAATTATGATCTCTCTTCTTTGATCATAAATGAGTTTAAATGATGTGTTTATCATAAGTATGGCTCATTTGTGCTATTAATTAGCTCAACATAAGCCATCAAACTATAACACAACCTTTAAACCATTTTTAATTCTCATGAAAAATGACAACAAGTTGAAAGCAAAATCTATTTTAAGTATGGTCTATTAACTATTAATTAGAAATATAGACCATCAAATTTCAATTTCAACATTCACTTCTTTGCCATAATCATATTTTGATGAAGAGGCAACTAGTGTTAGTGATTGTTTAAGCTTAGCATATTTGGTGTCAACAATATAGGCTATCAAATTCAAAGCAAGAACAACAAATTAAACCACTTCAAGCATCATCATTAAGCACAAAAAGAGAGCTATAATTATCAAAATGTTGAAGCTACATGATTAGAGGCTTCATTACCCCTAAATTGAAGGGATTAGCCTCTCATATTTGTTATTAAAACAACAAATGTAGCTAGCAACATGAAAGCAAAAAGAAAGGAAAATTAAAGCTAATGGAAAAGAGAAGCTAATTAACAAGAATTAAAACTAATCTACTTTGCATGAATGTAAACTACACTACAACATGAAAGGAAATAAACAAGAAAAGAAAATGAACATGTATTGAATTGCATAAAAAGTTACATGAAAAGAAGAAATGGCTAAGTAGCCATGAAAAGAAAAAGAGAAGAGCTTTCTTTATTTTTGAGCCTAAACTAAACTAAAGAGAGACTAAAGGGAGAGAAAGGGTTACATGAAGATATGGGGTATTTATACAAGTGTTAAACCCTAATTCATATTTTTGGGGAATGCCCAAAATACCCTCTTAGGAACTGTGGAGGCCAAGTAATCATTAGCTTCAAATAATCCACATTTAAGTGTACATGAAGCCATTAATTCCATAAGCATGTGCATTAGCCTCTAATTTGTACATTAAGGTAGGTGGGGTCCTCCATTATCTTCACTTTGAATTATTTCCATCTTCATTTGTTCTCTTCACTCTTGTGCATGCATATATCATCATGTAACCACTTGTAAAATTCACCAAATTTCCTACAAAACAACATAGAAAATTCCAAGTAAATTTTCATAATTTAATAAATGCATAAAAATGACCATTTTGCCTCTATATGAAGATGAATATGTGATAATTTCAAATAATTTGAATTTTGGTTTAAACAAGTTAAAATACCCAATATGATCATTTATTTAACTTAAATAGATTAAATATGGTGGTAAAAATATGCACATTTACGTGCACATCAGTTTCCATCAATTTCCGTGAAAAGGTGAGTTTTTTATCTCACATTCTTGTCTATGACTATCTATGATAGTTGGGTATGAATCCCTATCGCTATTATATGTGCATTTGCTTTTGGTGTGGATTGAATTGGTGGAAAACCCAGAATTTTCGAGTTGATAGCATTTTCCTGCACTTAGGTCGTTCGGCCAGGGAAGGGAGAAGTCGCCCAGTAAATTTAACCCATTCGCATCTAGGTCGCTAGTACTTAGGTCGTAGGTCGCTCGACTAGGACGTTAGTCTTTAGGTCGCTCGGCCATAGCTCGCGCTACTAGGTCGTTTGGCAATTCTTGCAAGCATATAGGTCGTTCGGCACCGATAGGTCGCTCACCTTGATAGGTCGCTTGGCCTTTATATCGATAGGTCGCTTCGCCACTATATCATAGGTCGCTTGGCCTTTATATCTATAGGTCGCTCAGCCTTGTTTAAGACCTTAGGTCGCTCAGCCCTTTTATCACATTAAGTCGTGATCCGTTAGGTCGCTCGACCCTGTTGCCATTTTAGGTCGCAACCATTAGGTCGTTAGACCTTACTTCCTTTAGGTCGCATGACCCCTAAAGCTGCTCGGCCCGTTCCACCTTAGGTCGTAAGGCCTTAGGTCGTTCCACGATTAGGTCGCTCGCCCTGATTAGGTCGTTCGCACCATTTAGCTCGTTCTACATTAGGTCGGCCTCTACTAAGTCGCGCCACTGTTAGGTCGTGTCACTTATAGGTCGCGCCAATTCCTGCCTTAAGTCGCTCGGCTTGCTTATTCCTTAGGTCGCACCTCTATGTCATTGCTCTTTTGGTCGTTGCACTTTAGCTCGACCACGTTAAGTCGCACCATGCTTTGGTCGTTCCATCACTTTAGGTCGCTCGACCTGTTTGCTCCATAGGTCGCGCCATCTATTAGGTCGCGTGCTACTCCTAGGCCGTAGCTCCTTAGGTTGCTTGCACATTAGGTCGGCCACATTAGGTCGGCCACATTAGGTCGCAGATTCCCTAGGTCGTAGGCCGTGGAGTTTAGTCTGCATTTCTACTTTGATGGATTTGGAACTGATTTCCTTGGATTTTATACACATCTTCGAATGTGAATTTTTATGACCGATTGTTTCTACAATCAATTTGTGACTTGTCACTCTAAAAATATAAGGGTTTCAATACTAGTAGTAAATATCAAAACTCTTTCATCAAAACGATTTCAACTCTATTTTATTACAAAGCACTTTTTCCTAAACCGTTTTCCAATCTATTAGTATATACAAGCCTTTACTTCACTCGGATGAGAAATCTAATTAAACGGCTTAGCAAAACAGGTGGTATGAAACGCTTGTGTTTACTTCGTCGGTTAATTCTTAGACTTGTTCGACTGAACCTTTTGTGACAGTTTCCTAGTGAAGATCTATAGTTTGTTCGTAAATATTTAAGTTAAGCTAGTGGTTATGGGACATGAAGCTAAACTCATATATTTACTAGCTTAGTGTAATTGACACTTCTTGATGATCATGACGATCATTTTTGTGATTTAGACTAGCGATTGAGCGATGTATCTTTGTCTGCAAGGGAGACTAGACCCCGTTTGTGTGATGTTTCTACTCACATATGTGGGGTAGCGCACCATGGTCTCCGGGCCATTCGCGTGTTCGATGGTCTTCGGGCCGTTCGTGTGTTCAAAGGTCTTCGGGCCATTCGTGTGTTCGAAAAATTATATGGTTAGCTTCCATGAGATAGCTTCTCGTTCGTGTGATAGGCCTTCCCCCTTTTCTTGTGATTTTTGGATTTCGTGTGTTGATTTTTGGAATTTGTTCTGGATTTCATGTGTTGATTTTTGGAATTTGTGCTTCACCAATTCTCGTGGTTTTCGTTGATATGTTTTATCAATTTTTGTGCATTGGTGAATTCGTGTGTCATTACCTTTTTGTGGATTTGGATCTTTGAGAAGATTCTTGTGATATTGATTGATCTCTTGTTGATTATCATTTACATACTTATAGTTGTGTGCCATTATGGTTATTATATGTTTATGCCATATCTCTTATTCTATATCATGTCATCTGATATTTATAGCTAGACTGATCCGTTTATTATTTTCTTATGAAATAATACTCGGGTCAGACCGAGATGTTACAGGTGCTTCTGCTTGACTTCTCTCCAGGGATCTATTACTCTATCTTTAGGCAAACTACTTAGATTAGTAGTTTTTGTTGTATACATTTGAGATACCAACTCATAGATGTATCCTTTTGTGTAGCACATGTTGCTATTCTTTTGTATTATCGTGGATCTTTCTGACCACTACTCTGATGTACACTTTCATGTGTTATATATTCATATCTTTTTCCGCCTCTGTGATATGGATGCCTGTGACTGAATTATGTTATGTTTATTTCTATGTTTGTTTCCGAAGAATATATATAGCCACTGTGATAGCTTTGAGTTTGTATCGGTATGTCGGATTTCCTCCTTAAATGATATGCATTCTATACTATCTGACATATCGGTGCTCGCACAAAGAAGTTACATGGATGGTCGCTCCTCAATAGCCTTATTCTCAATGCTAATTGACAGCACTACACCGTAGTGTTCTTGGTTAGCGTGGGTATCGAGGTGGGGCGTCATAGCTTGGTATTAGAGCCAAACTTCGGAACAATGTAGAATAACTTATCAAGGATCATCATCCTAAGTCCACCTTAGGAGTCGTGCTTCAGGATTTAGTTCGAGTCTTCGAACCGATTCATCCTGTTTTCTTTATGATTCCTTGTTTTATCTATCAAGATTGCTTGATAGTCATTCTGAGAATAACCTTTTTCTTCTTCCTCCTTTCTAAAAGAAGAAGAGATGGTTAGTTCTGGCAGTCCTAGCGCCGGTCAATCCAGTAGCCCTTCTCTGGATGGCGTATTCATATCTACCCAACAACTTTTGGATCTTGCTAAGAATCAAAGGTTTATCTGTGCTTTGGGTAAGAACCCCGAAATGGTTTTACCTCTGAAACTTGTAGTTCCTTTAAGTCAACTTGTAGATATCACTCTTAGACATGAAGAGGCTGGTAAAGGAATTGATAGTGATATTGGGATTTCCAAGAAGAGGCATATTAAGTTCAAAAGCCCTTATCCCGATAAGATGGTAAAGCAAGAAACCTCGGTAGCAAAGACTCCAATCCCTAATCATGGAGAATGCTACAATTGTGCTTCTAGGGACCACTATATAAATAAGTGTCCTATACCTATCTCTTGCCGCTATTGTAAAAGTGCAGACCATTTTATGTCTTCCTGTTCCAAACTTCAAAGAAAGAAGAAAGAGGGACAAGAAACTCCGGTAGTTGAGACTCCTACCGCTAGTCGTAAACAATGCTGTAATTGTGGTTCCACGGACCATTATGTTATTAAGTGCCCGAAACCCCTTTATTGCCGCTATTGCAAAGGCTCAGGTCATTACTTATCTACCTGCCCCAAACTTCATAGTAGGAGAGAGGGAAAGCTGCAAGCCCCTAGCAACTCTTCTCTTGGTCAAGGTATTTCTTATTCAATCCTTGATTACACTTGTTTTGTGATTATCCTATTCGAGTTCTTTTTGATATGGGTTCATCTCGTCTTTTTTATATCAAAAGAACTTGTTGATTCTTTTTATTTAAAACAATTTGGGATTGATGATTTCTATGAGAATTGCAAATCTGGTTGGTGGATCCGCAACACTCAATTTGCTTTTTATTGATATCCAAATTATTTCATGCGACTTTTCTTTCCTACCTGATTTGCATATTATGCGTCTTTAGGTTTTGGAATTGATTTGCGTGAAAGGATTGGCTTAATCATTATGAAGCCCATATCCTTTTTTTTTCTTTTTTTTCGAATGGACTATTAATTTTCGACATTTTCAATCTATTAAGCAGATTCCTATTTTTCCATTGTGATTTTGATTCCAAATTAATGGCATCATTTTGTTCTTTAAGCTTACATGTTGAATAAAGATTTATTTCTCTCAATTGGGTAGTTGTGAATTTTCCGGAATCTTTGAGCTTGTCTTAGGATCATCACCTAAGCAATCTTTTGAGAGGTGTTAAGGTCTTTCCAGTTTGACCTTGCCACCAGATTTCATTAGCTAGGAGTTGCGGGAGTTAGCATTCCGCTTACCACATTCCGCACAAGTTATGCTTCTTAGGAATGACTTATTATGTCATTCGGTTTATCCAGCTTATTTCATCCAATTTAAAAATCGAGTATTCTATGAATATCTCAATAATTCCATTCTTGTATTTATTAATTTTGGATGAAAATAGAAATTTAAAATTTTGCAAATCTTTTTCATAAGATTTATTTATAAGTACAATTTGATTTTTTTAATTAAACAAGCAAAGAATATTCTCAAAAGGTTTAAGAGATATTTTCATCCTATAGAAGATGATTTTGTGTTGTATTGCCCATTTAGTGTTTTAAAAATTCTGGTCGATGCGCTTGATCAACGTTATCGATAGGGATTTCCTAAAAGCTTTGATGAGACAGTCAGACACAATAAATTGACTTGTAAAAATGTAAATCTTTCTATAAAAATAATTGTGATTTTGAAAGTTCTAGCTTTCCGGGAAAGAAGATTAAATTCTTCCTTTTCGATACTCTTATCCTTGTGATTCCCAAAGGGAACCAAAACTTTATCTTTAGTACCAATGCTAATCGTATTGGTTTGGATGCCATTCTCTTGCAAAAGAGAGCACGCAATCACTTGTGCTTCTAAATCCTAAAAGCCGATCGAGACTAGGTATGTCACTTATGATCTGGTGCTCGCGGCTATTGTTTTTGCTTTCCAAGTTTGGCATCATCATCTTGGGGGAGAAGTTTGTTCTCCACCTCGATTATAAATTATTGGGATATCTATTTTCTCATAAGGAACTTAATTTGTGTCAACCATGTTGGCTCGAATTCCTTGTATCTTATGATCTTGATATCCTTCATACTCCCGGATGGGAGAATCGTGTTGCCGATACCCTTAGTCTTAAGCAACAGGCAGTTATTTCTGTGATGATATCCGAATGGAATGATCCCTAGATTTCCTCCACTTGTGAGATTCGAGATTGTGAATTCTAACTCATGTTCATCTCTTGTTTTATGTAGCCTTGAGGCTCATCCTTCTCTTTTAGACTGCATTCTTGAAGCTCAAAGGGCTAGATCCCTAATCGGCTCTTCTTAGCCAAAGTTGTAGGGATAAAATTAATATTGAAGTTTTGAAAGACTTCGATATTGATTCTAGTGGCGGCATTCGAAAATTTGGTAGACTTATCATACTAAAAATTAGTGATCTTCGTAAAGATACTTTAGAAGATTCTCATCATTCTAAATTTACCATTCATCCCGGTAGTAGTAAATGTACGCAGATGTGAAGCGACTTTATTATTGGGTGTGAATGAAATTTGATATTGCTAACTTTGTTAAGTGTTGCATGTCTTGCCAGCATGTTAAGGCCGAACAACAAAGGCCTGGTAGGTTATTGCAACCTTTAGAAATTCCAATCTGGAAGTGGGATCAAATTTCCATGGATTTTAGTGATGGCCTTCCCTGTTCTCGTTCGAGTCATGATAGCTTATGGGTGATCGTTGATAGACTTACTAAATCCGCCCATTTTATTCCCGTTCGGTCGAACCGAACCGTTCCTCTTCTGACCAAACTCTTTATCAAAGAAATTGTTAAATTACATGGAGTTCCTACTTCTATTGTTAGTGATCGTGATCCATTGTTTACTAGTGGATTCTAGAAGAGTCTTCAAAAAGCTTTGGGAACGAAGCTTAATTTTAGCACCGCTTATCACCCCCAGTCTGATGGACAAACTGAGCGTGTGAATCAAACTCTTGAAGATCTTCTTCGTTCTTGTGTACTTGATTTCGGTGGAAGTTGGGAAGATCATATTTCTCTCGTTGAGTTTTCCTATAATTACAGCTTCCAATCTAGTATTGGTATGGCACCTTTCGAGGCACTCTATGGAAGGCCATGCCGATCTCCTTCTTGTTGGCTTGAGGCCGGTGAGAAACTGGTTTTAGGTCCAGATTTTATTCATGATTCCACAGAAAAGATTGAACTTATTCGACATAGGATGAAAGAAGCCCAAAGTAGACAAAAATCCTATGCCGATAACCGAAGAAGAAAATTAGAATTTTCTGTGGGAGATCTTGTATTTATTCGTGTTTCACCTATGAAGGGTGTTGTACGTTTCAGTCGATCGGGAAAGTTAGCGCCTCGATATATTGGGCCATTTCCTATCACTGAACGTATTGGTCCCATGGCTTATCGCCTTTCATTACCGGCTCAGTTTTCTGCCATGCATGATGTGTTTCACGTTTCTCAATTACGGAAATGTCTTCGGGATTCCGAATCTATTCTTGAGCCTGGTGTTGTGGAAGAGATTGAAGTTTCGCCTAATTTAACTTATGAGCAGCATCCTATTCGTATTATCGCTTCGGAAGTCAAACGACTTCTAAGTAAAGATGTACTCTTTGTGCGAGTTCTATGGTTCTCAAATCCCAAGGATTTCTCTTGGGGAATCTAGAGAATTATTTGAGAAAACACATCCGGACTTTATTTCTCATGCTCTTTGAGGTGAACTTCTTATTTCAAATTTCTTTTGTGTTAATATGCTTTTATGGTTGTTACTTTTTATTTCCATTTATATATTGCGAGGATGCAATTTCTTTAAGGAGGGGAGTCTGTAACAACCCGGATATTCGACGATTAGGTATTTGAATATCATATTTAAATATTTAATCGTTAGTCGGATCTTAGCCCGAAAAGCTACTTTTTGCATACGGTCAAATTAAGACTCGAGACCACCCCCGTTGAGTTCAAAATGATGTTTGCGATCTTTTTTAGTATAAACTTTGACCTGTTTGGAGATAGTGGAATTTTCACCACTTTTTGCTTAGGGCTTTGGTTTGGGCTGAACCACTTACTAACTCAGTCCCAACCCATCTCCTCTTCATCACTTCCTTCTTCATTAATTCCTAACTCTAAAGCTTCTTTAAAAATGGTGGAGAGAATGGGAAATTAAAATTCCAAGCTCAAGTTCATTTGCAAATTCAACATCTTACTCCAAATTCAAAGTGAAGCATTGATTCAAGCTTGTGGTTGGTTCTCACTTTGCTTTCAAGCTCGGTTTCCATCAATTTCCGTGAAAAGGTGAGATTTTTATCTCACATTCTTGTCTATGACTATCTATGATAGTTGGGTATGAATCCCTATCGCTATTATATGTGCATTTGATTTTGGTGTGGATTGAATTGGTGGAAAACCCAGAATTTTCGAGTTGATAGCATTTTCCTGCACTTAGGTCGTTCGGCCAGGGAAGGGAGAAGTCGCCCAGTAAATTTAACCTGTTTGCATCTAGGTCGCTAGTACTTAGGTCGTAGGTCGCTCAACTAGGACGTTAGTCTTTAGGTCGCTCGGCCATAGCTCGCGCTACTAGGTCGTTTGGCCATTCTTGCAAGCATATAGGTCGTTCGACATCGATAGGTCGCTCACCTTGATAGGTCGCTTGGCCTTTATATCGATAGGTCGCTTGGCCACTATATTGATAGGTCGCTTGGTCTTTATATCTATAGGTTGCTCAGCCTTGTTTAAGACCTTAGGTCGCTCAGCCCTTTTTTCACATTAAGTCGCGATCCGTTAGGTCGCTCGACCCTGTTGCCATTTTAGGTCGCAACCATTATGTCGTTAGACCTTACTTCCTTTAGGTCGCATGACCCCTAAAGCTGCTCGGCCCATTCCACCTTAGGTCGTAAGGCCTTAGGTCGTTCCACGATTAGGTCGCTCGCCCTGATTAGGTCGTTCGCACCATTTAGCTCGTTCTACATTAGGTTGGCCTCTGCTAAGTCGCGCCACTGTTAGGTCGTGTCACTTATAGGTCGCGCTGATTCCTGCCTTAAGTCGCTCGGCTTGCTTATTCCTTAGGTCGCACCTCTATGCCATTGCTCTTTTGGTCGTTACACTTTAGCTCGACCACGTTAAGTCACACCATGTTTTGGTCGTTCCATCACTTTAGGTTGCTCGACCTGTTTGCTCCATAGGTCGCGCCATCTATTAGGTCGCGTGCTACTCCTAGGCCGTAGCTCCTTAAGTTGCTTGCACATTAGGTCGGCCACATTAGGTCGCAGATTCCCTAGGTCGTAGGCCGTGGAGTTTAGTCTGCATTTCTACTTTGATGGATTTGGAACTGATTTCCTTGGATTTTATTCACATCTTCGAATGTGAATTTTTATGACCGAATGTTTCTACAATCAATTTTGTGACCTGTCAGTCTAAAAATATAAGGGTTTCAATACTAGTAGTAAATATCAAAACTCTTTCATCAAAACGATTTCAACTCTATTTTATTACAAAGCCCTTTTTCCTAAACCGTTTTCCAATCTATTAGTATATACAAGCCTTTACTTCACTCAGATGAGAAATCTAATTAAACGGCTTAGCAAAACAGGTGGTATGAAACGCTTGCGTTTACTTCGTCGGTTAATTCTTGGACTTGTTCGACTGAACCTTTTGTGACAATTTCCTAGTGAAGATCTACAGTTTGTTCGTAAATATTTAAGTTAAGCTAGTGGTTATGGGACATGAAGCTAAACTCATATATTTACTAGCTTAGTGTAATTGACACTTCTTGATGATCATGACGATCATTTTTGTTATTTAGACTAGCGATTGAGCTATGTCTCTTTGTCTGCGAGGCAGACTAGACGCCGTTTTGTGATGTTTCTACTCACATATATGGGGTAGCGCCCCATGGTCTCCGGGCCATTCGTGTGTTCGATGGTCTTCGGGTCGTTCGTGTGTTCAAAGGTCTTCGGGCCATTCGTGTGTTCGAAAAATTATATTGTTAGCTTCCATGAGATAGCTTCTCGTTCGTGTGATAGGCCTTCCCTTTTCTTGTGATTTCTGGATTTCGTGTGTTGATTTCTGGAATTTGTTCTGGATTTCGTGTGTTGATTTCTGGAATTTGTGCTTCACCAATTCTCGTGGTTTTCATTGATATGTTTTATTAATTTTTGTGCATTGGTGAATTCGGGTGTCATTACCTTTTTGTGGATTTGGATCTTTGAGAAGATTCTTGTGATATTGATTGATCTCTTCTTGATTATCATTTACATATTTATAGTTGTGTGCCATTATGGTTATTATAAGTTTATGCCATATCTCTTATTCTATATCATGTCATCTGATATTTATAGCTAGACTGATCCGTTTATTATTTTCTTATGAAATAATACTCGGGTCAGACCGAGATGTTACAGGTGCTTCTGCTTGACTTCTCTCCAGGGATCTATTACTCTATCTTTTGGCAAACTACTTAGATTAGTAGTTTTGGTTGTATACATTTGAGATACAAACTCATAGATGTATCCTTTTGTGTAGCACATGTTGCTATTCTTTTGTATTATCGTGGATCTTTCTGACCACTACTCTGATGTACACTTTCATGTTTTATATATTCATATCTTTTTCCGCCTCTGTGATATGGATGTCTCTGACTGAATTATGTTATGTTTATTTCTATGTTTGTTTCCGAAGAATATATATAGCCACTGTGTAATAGCTTTGAGTTTGTATCGGTATGTCGGATTTCCTCCTTAAATGATATGCATTCTATACTATCTGACATATCGGTGCTCGCACAAAGAAGTTACATGGATGGTCGCTCCTCAACAGCCTTATTCTCCGTGCTAATTGACAGCACTACACCGTATTGTTCTTGGTTAGCGTGGGTATCGAGGTGGGGCGTCACATCTGACCTTGCTTTCCAGACGTCTGGGAGATCCAGACGTCTGAGCTTACTTCCTAGACGTCGGGGTGATATGGAATAGAATTTCCAGTACCTCAGTTCAGACGTCAGATTTACTGGGTCAGACGTCTGGTTAGGGTTCAGACGTCTGCCTTGAAATTTCAAACATTTGGAATCTTTCTGTATTATTTCCAGAGAACAAATCCAGACGTCTGGATGAACCCCCAAACATCTGGAACTGTGCATTTTGCCTATTTTGGGCTGTTTTGTGTGGATTTCCAATTTTAATCGGTTTTTGTTGATCCGGATATTTGTTATCACTTATTATCGACTTTGATGACTTCTTTCTTTGGATTTTTGGGAATATCCATTTGATGGATTTGGTATCGATTTCTATGGTTTTAATTCACATTTTCGTATGTGAATTTTTGGTGATTGATTGTTTCTACAATCATTTCTGTGATTTCTCACTTTAAAATACAAAGGTTTCTATACTAGTAGTAAATACTCAAACTCTTTCACAAAAACGATTTCAACACTACTTTTAAATAAAAAGCCCGTTTTTAAAACCGTTTTCCAATCTATTAGTATAAACAAACCTTTACCTCATTCGTATGAGAAATCTAATTAAACGGCTTAGCAAAACAAGTGGTATGAAACGCTTGCGTTTACTTTGTCGGTTAATTTTTAGACTTGTTCGATTGAAATCTTGTGACAATTTTCGAGTGGAAATCTATAATTTGTTCATAAATATTTAAGTTAAGCTTGTGGTTATGGAACATGAAGCTAAACTCTTATATTTACTAGCTTAGTGTGATTTGCACTTCTTATTGATCAATGGTGATCATTTTGTGATTTAGACTAGCGATGTGCGATGTCTCTTTGTTTGTGTCGGGACTAAAAACTTCATTTGTGGAACTTCGGTTCAATTTAGTGGGGTAGCGACCCATGGTCTTCGGGCCGTTTATGGAGCCTCGGCTCAAAATTGATGGTTAGCGACCATGGAATAGCGTTCCGTTCTTGACACACGTGTTGGTGAGTTTTCATGCTCCCATTTGTGATAGGCCTCCCCCTTTGTGATTTTTGGATTTTTGGTGGTTGATTTCTAGAATTTGTGTTTCACCAACTTTCGTGGATTGCATTGATAAGCTTTATCAATATTTGTGTTTTGTTGAATATTTTAAAGAATACGACATTCTTTTGGTGTTTGAGAATATTTGAGATATTGTATGATTTTTATTGTTATCTGATGTATACCTGTCATAGTATGGCATTATTGTTATCATACGTTTTTGGACATATCCCTTATCCTATCTCATTTTATATGATATTTATAGCTAGACTGGTCTGTTTATTATTTTCTTCTTAAATAATACTCGGGTCAGAACGGGGTATTTCAGGTGCTTCTGCTTGACTTTTTATCAGGGTCCGTCATCTGACTTTTGGCTAACTACTTTAGCTTAGTAGTTTTTGTTAGTATACATTTGAGATAGAGACTCCTTGATGTATATTTATTCTTTTGTCTAGCACTTGTATCTATTCTTTTATGATGTAGTGGATCTAGTTTGACCACTACTTTGATGTACACTTCTATGTGTTATATTCATATCTTTTTCCGCCTTTGTGGTATGAATATCTGTGACTGATTTGTGTTATTTTTATTTCTATATTTGTTTCCGAAGTCCACATAGCCACTATGTGGTAGTTTTGAGTTTGTATTTGATATGTCGAATATTCTCTTGAAATGAAATGTAAGTTATATTATCTGACATATCGGTACTCGCACAAAGTAATTACACAGATGGTCGCTCCTCAACAGCCTTATTCTTCGTGCTAGTCGATGGCATTACCCCGTAGTGTCCTTGTCTAGTGTGAGTATAGAGGTGGGGCGTCACATGCCATTTGGCGTTTACTTGAGATTTTATTCTCCTCTTTGGAGATATATTTGCCTTATGGCGTGTTTGAGATGGGATCTCTTTATGCATGTTTTGGGTTTGCCAAGATGGCGAGTTTAGGTTTTCCCCATAACCATATTTGATGTTTTATGAATGCCGATGGTATGAGTCTCGCTACTTTTAGAATTTTATGGGTTATTTTATCTCTTTTTAGATTATATGTTTGTGTAGTGATACCATATTATCACTTGATGTAATCATACACTTTAGTTGTCCCTTCTCACTTGAGAATATTATCACATTATCCTTATGCTCATATTATCGCTTATCTTTGTTAACTGATTTGTTTAGCTAGACCGACCCATGTATTTTATACTCGAGTCAGACCGAGGTGTTTCAGGTTAGGTACATTTGGACTTAGCCTATTCTGCTTCCGCATGGACTCTATATTCTGCTAGCTCATTTTATTATATCTTTTTGTGTAGTCCTTTTGGTTTGATGCTCTGATATGTATATTCTTTTGACTCGTGTTTGTATTGTGGTCGTCATACCACATATATGATGGATCATTTTGTATACTCTGGGCTGTAACTGTATATGTGTGTGTATATGGGATTATCGGCTATTCTATGATGTGTTTTGCATTTGTGTTGTTGTATTTTGTTTTGATAGATCCTATAGCCACCTATAGCTTTGTATTCGATATTTATTGGATATGTCAATCCACTTAAGATAGGAAAAAAAATATGGCATTTGTCGACGTATTCAATAGATATTTAAGACAAGGCTATAGATGGTCGCTCCTATCCAGCCATATTCTCTACATTAGCAGACAATATTACCTAGTAATACTCTTTGTTAATGTGGGTCTCGGGGTGGGGCGTTACATCAACTTTACATAGTCTGATTTTTTTTAAAATAGTTTAGATAGTCATAAATAGTTTTAATAGTTTTAAAATAGTTTAAAATAGATTGGAATAGTTTAAATAATAAAAATAGTTTAAATAGATTTAAATTTCATTTAATTATATTTAAAATGATTTATATAGTTTTAAAATAGATTAAATAAATTTAAATTAGGCTAAATAGATTTTAAATAAATTAAATAAATTTAAAGTAGATTAAATAGATTTAAATTATATTAAATAGATTTAAAATAGATTAACTAAATTTAATTAGTTTAAAATTGGTAAAATAGATTTAAATTGGATTAAATAGGTTAAAATAGATTAATATAAATAAAAACAGGTTTAAATTGATTAAAATATTTAATTTAAATAAAATAGTTTAAATTAGTTTAAAATAGATTTCAAAGTTATATCCAACATTTCAATAAGTCAATTTCGATAAATTCATTTATATTTGACACCTCAACTTTGAAATTCAAATTTAAATCTTTTGAACAATTCATTAAATCAATTCGAATTTCAACATTTACACTTGTACTTTCAAAAATAATTCAGTTTATATAAATCAAATTACTATTTCAAAATACCAGTTCGGAATTCAAAATTTAAAGATTCAAAAATCATTTAATTTAACCAATTCAGTGTCCGTAAATAATTTTCTACTCTAGGGTCAAGTGATATAGATATTTATCATTTCAATCCACAATTTAAAATTTTACTATTATGTATCATTTCAAATTGCAATCCCGAATTAAATAAAAATCCATTAAATCGCTCGAGTCTATCATTTCAACCCATAACGATTTTTCCCTAATCTATAGATCGTTCGGGTATGATTCATTTCAACCCATAGGGAACTTGAAGTGTTATAACATATAAAATACAACATCTAGTCATCCAATATTTATAATCAAACATACATCACAATTATCATCCAGATCAACCAATAAACATCAATAAATAACTGATAATCAATAACAGGTATTAAATTGACAATTTAAATTCAATATTAATTTAAACGACGGTTAAATGCAGTAAAAGTAAAATTTAACCAGAATAACAATTTAAACATACCAACATCAATTAATTGATTTATAATCACATCATAAATTAAATTTAACTAACATAAGATAGTTTAGTAATTGTGAGTGGGTTAAACATTCACCTTCGATTCTAAATCAATTTAAAATCCAATTTAAGCCCATAATTCAAACTGTCTCAGAATTCATCCAAACAAGTGTCCAAATGTTCTAAATTTTGATACGATCCCAATGAAACAAACCGCGTGCGAATTGGACCTCGTATGTAAAAGTTATGACTATTAGAAGATTTAAAATTTGAAAATTAAACAAATTAATATGGGCGAATCACAACTCACCACGTCATCACGTTCCTATACGCAACTGAAAACCCTAACTCCCCTTCGTTCGCTGAACCCAACAGAGCCGCCACCAACGCTATCTTTGACCAAATTTTGCCGCTGACATGGTCGCCTTTCCCCCGATCGAATGCCTCCACCGTGACCCCCAACCCGAGCCGCGCGCAACCGACCCCACGCGACCCACCCCAGCCCTCAAAACCACCAGCGTCGTCGCAACCCTTTGTCGCCATTTTCTGGAGAATTCTGACCTCCTTGAGATGAGCGACTACATCCCCGAGACCTGCTCGACGAGCTCTACCACCCAATGCCTCCTGATCGTCGCTAGGGTGAAGATCCACCGTTAAAAACGACAATCCTATATGAACAGCGAAACTAAATCATCAAATTCTGGCCGCACAGAAATCCCAATCAAAAAACAGATAGCAGATTTGACTTGCACTCGTCGAGAACTTCGAATTGATATATAATTTGTTTGGGTTTGGAGGAGTTTGAATTTCGATTTGATTTTTGGTTTGCAATTGAATTTGGAATTTGTTTTGGTTTGTCTACCATTGGGAAGAGAGAAGCAGATAGAATTGCATGTACAAACAAATAGAATGAGAAATAGTTAGGGTTTCTAACAGGCTATTTATAGGCAGATCAGAAATAGAAATGAATGTGCTAGATCGATTTGTTAGTTGAACGATATACTAACCGAAAAGCCCGTTCTGACTCCGGAACGAAAATGGGTCATCCCATATATCAAAATAGATGTTATCGATATTTTTAAATTCAATGGAACAGGTTTCAAGTCCTAATTCCATCATATGAAGAAGTTAGCTTAAAATCAACTTATTTCAAATTGATTTCAATTGAATTGATTTCTACGCGTTTCGAGTCTGTATGATCAAAGGACAAGTCTGATCGCTGCGAAATGTGAAACCAGACAATAATTCACCATTATGGATCCAATGAAACTGGTTTCGTCAAAATCCGAGACAGTGGCTAAAATGGCTATTTTCACGTTAATTAAATAGATTGATATTAAATTAATTAATCACTTTTTAATTCAATATTTATAAACTAACAAATTCCATCATTTTTTATTTCTTAGACATTTACAATAATGTAATACAAATTTTCATGTCTATTCAATGTTAACTATTTTACTGATTACGGTGTTTAATTTCAACTGTAACTAAATCCAATTAATTAAAAATTTAATTTCAACAAATTGATTTACTTTGACTCCAATCTTTATATTCAATCAATTATTACTCTAATAACATAGTTAACATTTGTTTATATCTTATTTCATTAATATGCTACAATTTCCATCCTTTATTTGGATTAACTACTATATTTCAATTATATTGAATTTTTGTCACTTTAATTATAATTTAAAATCTCTATAAATTAATTTGTCTTTGTTTCACTCCTTTTATTACATCAATTATTGCCTTGTAAATATAATTACCATCTCTATTCATTTTATTACATTCACAATTTTTAGTTATTGTCTTAACTCACATAAATGTAACATTTAATTGCAATTGATTAAATATATTGGTAACAATCAACAATTGTCACCATTACTACATTTAATAACATTTGTAAGTTTATTATTTACAAACAATGTTATAACAACTTACACTATACTAATTCTAGAATTATCAATTTAATCTACATTAACTGCACAAATTAAGTGAATTAATTGCAATTGATTTCAAATTTAATTTAACAGGCTAAATAAATAGGTAACATATAGTAATTATCACTATTAACCTTTAGTCACATCTTATAAGTTTATTATCCACAACAAGTGTTATAATTACTACCACAACACTAAATTTATTCAGTTACAATTCATTACACATTATTTGATTAATCAATCAACTTTTAAATTATCAATTTCTCTTTTAATCCAATTATCCATTAATACACTCATTACTATCATTTATTTACAATCTATATCAATTATAACTCTTTAATCCTTTTAATTAATTGGAATTTCATTCAAAGCAATTATAAATTACCTTAAATTAATACTATTACATTTTATTCCAATTATATTCTTATTATTTAAATCACAAATTTTTTTTCTTCCAACATTAAATCACAAAACCTTATTAAATTAGCTAATTTTAATTATCGAAAATTATAGGTCATAACATTTGGAAGTGAAGATTTGTTGAAGATAATGATTATTGTAGACCGGGGATCTCTAGAATATAGAGATTGCTGCCATGAGTCCCAGGGGTTTACCCTACATTATATTTACATGGCAATGATGTCTACGTTCTGAAATTCTTCATTGTAGTGAAGACTGAAGATCTTCATAGAGGAAGGCCTGCTTATTGACATTCTCTGGGTCGCTCCTAATATAGAGACATTTATTATAGCAGTGGTACTGTCGTGTTTTGAAATTTTCGGATTACAAGGACTAATCGCTACTGATACCAGGGGTGATTCCCAACAGGATATAGTAGGAGGAGTGCCTTCAGTTTTGTTCAATCCCAGAACGAACTTTTAGGGACGAATGTCTAACATTGCATTTCTAAGATCATAATGTTGACTTTTACAAACGTACATCTTTTTGGTTGTGGAGAAGGCAACTTCTTTTGGCTTAACACCCTTCTTTGTGACGTATGAGCTCAGAGGCTGTATGCTTATGAAAGTTAATAGTCATCGAAGGAATGGCAATTTGGCATTCAAAGTGGAATCTGTTATGAGAAAGGTAAAGCGTGGCTTTGTGTGAAACAAAGCATGGCTTTGTAGAAATTAAGCGTAGCCTCACGAGCCTCACATCCCAGGAATGATAGGGGATACTATGTGGTCTGCAGAACATATTTTGGGCTATCAGTTACATGGAATGAAAGGCATCTGTTTCCTCAGGGCATATGTTGCCTTAAGATAATGGAATGGATAGGCATTGGAGGCTGACGGAGATCGCGTAAAGCCACTGAGTAATATTCTGTTCCATAGTAGTGTAGCAAGTGCAGTTCCAAGTGGTTTGCTTGAGAAAAGCGATAAGGTCACCATTGGAACTATAGTTGTTATGCGTGGATCGAAGAAAAAAGCCAATAGTTCCCTATCGTGTTGGAAATCCAATTTCAATACGAGCTTTATGGTTTTGGTTGTAGTCCCAAAATAGCTGTACTGTCTTGCAAATATTTCAACTACCCAGTTGGTATCATATATTCCGTCTGGTATATTATATTGACCTAGTCCGAATATTTTACCATAGACTTAGTCCGAATATTGATACTTTATTTTGATATATTACTTGAAAATTGTTTTCAAAAGAATGTCATTAAAGATAATACTAAAATGTTTTTAGTATAAAGTATTTTGGTTATCATAATGTAAAAAACTGTTCATATTTATGTGTGGGCGTGGTCTTATGAGATACCCTTATTTTCAAAGGTTTTGATTAACATCAACATTTAAAATTTCGAGCATCTCATGTTGGTTTATTAAGCCTGATGCGGGGATTTTTAATACTCGGGTCAGATCCGAGTAGTTTCAGGTTTAGTTGAAGATGCTATGAGTTTCTATAGGAAAGCTGTAGATCTTCATCTACGTATGAACGTATTGTATTATTCACCGAATCTATTGCATTTGTTTTTTCATTTATAAGGACAGAGGGTTTATAACTATCCAGGCTGAATCTTGGTGAGATTCTGATATTATATTAAAGATTTTCCACTGTAAAGATTGTATATTGAAATAATATATGTTTTTCCACTCATGTGAGATTCTGTTTTATCCTTGTACTCTTTTTCCCCTAATAATCGGGCTTTCCGGCACTTGAATTTGCGGCATGAAGATGTATTAATGTCAATTTTCGAGGGTCGAAAATCCCGCTCGTTACAAAAGTAGAATACTCATGGCTTTAGAATTATGTTATGCAAGTGCCTTCTGGTCTGTAGTCCATTGTGCAAAATTGGTCTAGGGTTCAGTATACTAATTTTGTGTAACATTCCAAATGTCTAAACCATTTGATTGTAAATTGCTCTTCATCTTATATGACCAATAAGGTAATTACTGTCATTAAAAAGTAAGGGAGTAGCAGTTGATTGTCCTTCAACAAAAGTGTTAACAAATGTTCTAATAGTCTTGTTAGCCATTAAAACTTTTCAAAAATCACATTATGAGTTTTTGAAAACCTAGTGCTTTGACATCAAGCGTGAGTTGCAAAATAATGACCTTAAGGCTAATTAGGCACCAGAGAGGGTGTGTATAGTGTTTTCTATTTTTTATGAATCTTTTTAAAATTCTTCCAAGATTATTATTAATCAATACAGAATGAACAAATATTGTTGCAAACAAAGAATGGACAATCATAAATGCAAACATAGATAAGTTAAATGCAGTAAAGTAAAAAGTAGAGAATTAGAAAGATCATACTAGGGATTTTTTATAATGGTCTGGAGTTACCCTACATCTAGTCCCGTAAAATTGCTTGTACAGATTTCTTTTCAAATTCCACGCTTTCAACAGGCAGAAGGCAAACCCAATACAATCTCGATTTCAAGGCTACGAGACACACCCTTTAGATTTTTCGTGCTCTAGGTACACTCACTTGATTTGGATGGGACACAAACATACCCTCTTGGATTTCCAAGACACCAAGTACACCATTTAAATTTAAATGGGACATAAGCACACTTACTGTAATGACCCGTAATTTCGCTACTTCAAAAATAAGAGATTTCGTTCGTTGTAAATTTAAAAGGAATTTAAATCTTAAATAAATGGGTTTAAATATTTATTTGATAAGTTAAATTTTATTTAAAACATCTGAAAAAGATAATAAAAATATGTTAATAATCGTTTTACAAAAATAACCAAAATTTGTCGTATTTTGTCAGTTTTACATGCACTATAAAATTAAAGAATTTGATATTATTCAAATACGGTTATAAAATATGAATAGACATGTTTTAATTTATTTAAAGAAGGGAAAAATTCATTTTAAATTTGGTTTACATCAATATATAGCTTTAAAAAACATCAAATTTTGACTGTAAAATTTGTCGACAAAAACATCGTTTTCAACCGAAACAAGTTGTCGACAAGTTGTTGCAACTTGATACATTTTCTAACATATAAATACAAGTTTACAAACTATTTAAACGTTCTACATTTAGCACTGAAGACAAAAAGAGTTTACTTTTGAAAATATTTACATAAATAAAAGAAAACGATAAAGATAATGAAAATACATGATTTGACAAAAAGGTGCAAAAGTAAACAAATAAAACAACATCATTACATAACTTTCTTTTCTCTTACACATGATATAACTTATACACCTTGAATTCAAGCAAATGGAAAGTGAAAAGATAACTAATTAAAGGAATTAATGACACATATGCTCACCATTAATGCAAATCAAATCAATGCAAAAGTCTTCTCTTTAAAATACAAAATTTAAGAAAGAAAGGATAAGTAATCCTTCCAACTTTTACCATCACCATTAATGCATATCAAATCTCTCTTTTCACATAAGAGAAAATGTATATTTAATTTTACTAAAGTATATAAAATTGATTTACTAATAATTATTTTATCCAAATATTCATTAAAAACAACTTAAAAACTTTTTAAAAGATATATATTTGGATATTTATTTATTTGTATTTTAAAAGATGTATTAAAAAGTTTTGAGAAAATTGGTTTGGATTTTTTGGAGTCAGTTGGAAATTTAGATTAAATCGAACGTTGTTCGATTAAATTCAAAATCTGGATGCTGGGCAAATTAAAAATCAATGCAAGTAAATCTCACTCAATTTTGGTTGACTAGTTTAATTTATAATAATTAAAATTAATTATTGGATGCTTGGTTGAATTGATATATTATTATTTGTTGGATGTTATATTTTATATATATATTGGTAAACATATTAGTAGTTGGATATATTTCCCGCCTAATAGAGTGGATGAGACACTATGCACCCCGCATAATACCGGATGACCCTATATTACCGCGATATCCCGCCACGAATCGGGATGGATATTTTTATTTTGTATAACATCTGTGGATGCAAGGAAAACAGGTTGGAGGGATCCAACTGGATTCCTCAAAAATATATCGATTGTTTCTTATATATTGATATATGATGTGTGAAATATCCTTTTATGGATTGTTATATTATAACGACCCAGAATTTGGTTATTTGAAATTGGAATATTTAATTGATTTTAAATATTTGAAAGTTAATTTTATAGATTAAATAACTTGAATTTCAAATATAATAATGTATTGGATGATTTAATTGTTGAAATTAATAATTGAAAATCATTTGAATAATTTAAATCTTGAATTTTAGTCTTGATAAAAATAATTTAAAGGCTTATTTAATTTCTATTAAGAATAAAGATAATCAACATTTTAAATTTGATTTAAAAGCAATTTACTAGATTTTAAAAATATCTCGTTTAAATTAACATATAAAAATAGCCTCCCAGGGCACAGTCTCGGAATTTGACGAAACTAGTGTCATTGGATCCATAATAGTGTATTATTGTCGGATTTCAAATTTCGTAGCATTTGGAGTTATTGTTTGGTCGTACGGAGTAGAAATGCGTTGAATTTAATATTGAAAATTTAATATTTTAATTGGGTTCAAAAAGCTATTTTCTCCATACGATCGAGTTGGGGCTCGAAACTTGTTCCATTGCGTTTGGAATAGAGGTATAGCATTAGGAACGCCGGGCAGCATGCCTCGATCTGGGTTCGGAATAAATATCTAGATATTTTGAAATTTTAAATAATATATTTTTATTCACAAACGCTATTACATCTCGTCAGCTGCACCTATATTCAGTAGCCACCCTATATGTACAAGCCTACACCTATTTTTATTTTATAAATCGCATTCCTCTCTTCATTTTTTTTGTGAACGCTGAAAGAAAAAGAAGCAGCTCCCTTATCTTTGAAGAAAAAAAAACTCAAACCTTCTATTTATTATATTGAATCAATTCAAACAAAAAAAATTAGCCGAAGTATAAAATTTGAATCAACAAGTTACAGTTGGATGGATTTTTCGATCGTTCATTCTCTGATTGTTCCGGCAGCGAGTTAGAGGAGCGAAAATGCTCGCAGTGAAGCAGTAAAAGACTGGAACGTCTAGGGTTGTGATTCTCCTATGCTATGGTAAATCGGTGGGGGTTTGGGAAGCCTGGCTGTGCTTATCAGGTCGAGGCCCACATAGGGCCAAAGTCTGGTGGTGTACAAACATGAGGGAGGGTGTTGCATTGCTTCCAAGTCGAGGGTAGGCCGCCCTGGTCGCATTTGACAAGGGGTGGTCGAGAAAATCACAATAGGGGTAGCCGGGATGCTCTCACGTAGAGCAATGTAGTGCTAAAGTCGAATCGTCGAATGGACGAGTGGATTGACGTATCACCGATACAGGGAAGGCATGCACGATAGGGGAGCTACATGCAAAATGATTTGGGGAAGATCATTAGCCGGGGTAATTTAATTTAAAACGTTTTTAATTAATGTTAATTATGGTTTAATATATTGAAAATTTCGTTAATCCATATTGTGCTCATACGAGGTCCAAAATGAATGAAACAAGTTGCGTTGCAATCGTGGTGACGAGAGATTTAAAATGAAATTGGTCTGGGATTTTTCAGAGTCAGCTAGAATTTTAGATTAAATCGAACGTTGTTCGATTTAATTCAAAATCTTGATTTTTGGTAATTTAAAAATCAAGGTGAGTAAATCTCACTCAATTTGGTTGACCGGTTTATATTATAGCAATTAAAAATTAATTATTGGATGATTGGTTTAATTAATGAATTATTATTATCAGTTGGATGTTATATTATATATATTAGTATATATTAGTAGTTGGATATTATTCCCGTCGATTGGAGCGGATGAGAAACTATGCTCCCCGCATAATAGCGGATGACCCTATCTTACCGCGATATCCCACCTAGAAGCAGGATTAATATTTTATGTTATCTATCATCTGTGGATGCAGGGAAACAGGTTGGAGGGATCCAACTGGATTCCTCAAAAATGTTGATTTTAATTTCACATATAGTGATATATGATGTGTTTGAATAATCTGTGATAGATTATGATGTGGTTTGATCTATTGGATGCTATAATAACACTGACCTCGATTTTGGTATTTTAAAATACCATAATTATTATTTTTAAATTTGAAAAAAATTAAAAGGGAATTTTAGAAGTGAAATATTTATATTGAGTTTTGGGATTATTTTAAAAGGTATTGTTTGGATAAAATAAATGATTTGGTTTTTTAAATTAATACTTAACTATTTCGTGAAATAATTTAAATAGATATTTTTAAATAATGTATATAAAATACTTTTAAACTATAAATTTAAGTGATATTTGTTTAAATTAAAAAGGTTTTTAAAAATCAAGATTTAAATAGATTAGGAAAACAAAAAGAATTTGGAAATAAATATAAAATTGGTTATACTGGATATTTAAATAAGATTTTTAAATTACGAAATGGAAGTAGAAATCGAGATTTGATTGGTTTCCGAATATAGTCGGGTTATTTGAGAAATAGATTTAAAAATGGGATTTTAATTAGAAACCGATTTATAAATGGAATTTTGTAATATAAACCTGTATAAACTGGGAATAATATAAACGATGTTTATAAATAAGTAGAATGATTATCATTTGATAAATGGAAAATTTTAATTCATAGTGTGAATTTAAAATGAGATATGGAAACCGGCTTAGAAAAGGAATAGTGGATTCTATTTTGGATTTTGGGAATAGTTATGAAATCGGAAATGTAAAACGATTTGTGATTAATCAGGGGAGATTTATAAGTAAAGAAATGGTCATATTGGATGTTAAAAATATATTATTATCAAAAGGTGAATTTGTTTAGAAAGGATTTTTATCTATTAAACTACTAATTGGATTTAAATATTTCAAAAAGTTAGTTACTTAAATATTAAATATTGGTTGAAATAAATTCTAATTTCCATAATAAGCTTTGGAAATCTATTATTATTATTTATGAATGAATTGGAAATTTGCTAACATTTGTTATTTAACAAGGGGTGGTGATATTTTAAATAATTTCTTAAATGTGTTTGAAATTTTTTATTATACTTCAAAATACTTGTTTTATAAAGGTAGAGTTTTTGGAAATTTATTGAAATTACTTATAAATACTCTCGAGATTTTGTAAATACGGTTTTATTGAATGGATGTGATTTTATAAGATAAAATGTTGTAAAGGGACATAAGAAAATCGGGAAGGAGAAATTTCAAATTGGTTAAATACGGAAATTTCAAATTGTTTAAATATGAGAATTTCAAAAATGAATTAGAATTCATTAAAGGAATTATAATTTGTTAGTTGGATTATAAATAAGTAAAATCGATAATTTAGGGAATTGTAAAGGGAATTAATAAAATTCCAGGAATTTATGAGATAAGTATGGAATGTTTTCGAAATATGGAATATTAGAAATGATTTTTGGGAAATAGACTTATAATTTTTCCTAAGTATTGGAATTAATGGGTTTGGAGAGCTTTTAGCAACGAAATGATTTATATAAAAATATTTTTCTAAGTAATGAATTATAAGATGGATTTGGAAATATTTCTAAGTGTTGATATGTGGTGAAAAATCCTTTTATGGATATAAGAATTTGAAATTGTTTTCAAATATTGAAATACTAGAAGGAATTAAATATATATATCTTTGTAAAGATTTTTTTGAAATAAATATTCTGGAAAATTATAATATGGGCCTAGTGACTGCTTATGTGTGAAATTTGATAGTTAAATAACTAACTATCAAATCTGGCCAAATTCGTTGATCGTTTCGAAGAGACCGGGATCGCATTTAATTATCCGAAAACCACTTTGATCCGATTTATGCGTTACGAATTGTGATATCTCGAAGATAATGGTGATGGTAATCTTAAGGGAGATTCGGTTTGTCCAGACCTAGGACAACTTGTATGGATGAATGCTATCATTGCATTGTTGCTTGGAAGGCAGTGTTAGCATTCCAAGTATGAATGCTATTCAAAAAGGTAAACGTAGCCTCAAACCTCATCAACCGGGAAATGACTAAAACAGGGCATGCAGCAGGGCTAAGTGGGTCGCTCCCATTAGGGTATGTCCTCTCCTTTATAGACACCTTATATTTGCATATTTGTGGATTGGTTGTGTATGAGATCTCAAAAAGGTCGAAAGACCGAGGTGATGACATAATCAGTACTAGTAGTCATGTGCTAGGCCGGTTCTATGTAGCAGGATACAAGATGTTCTTGTCAGACCCGGGTGCGTTGATCTAGAGATGCACTCATCGAAGCTAGTTCCTTACCTGGTCATTGTATGGAATCCATTCTCCAATAAGTGCCGTACTGTTTTGATTGTATACCAATTATACTAAAACGTGAGATGCGAGCATTTCAGCTATTTTCTGATTTACTTTCTAGATACTATTATAATATCAGACGATTTTGATATAAAACGTTTTGGTTATCGTAAGGTAAAAACTCGTCGTGTTTATGTGTGACGTGGTCTTACGAGATACCTTTGTTTTTCAAAGGATTTGAAAATATAATTAAATTCAAATTTAGTGTGTTTTCTCACGCTGGTTTACCAGACTGACTCGGGTGTTATTTTATTATAATGCTCGAGTCAGACCGAGTATTACAGATTCAGGTTAGGATGCTATGGAGTTAAGGAGACGAGCTGGATGATAGAGACGTATTCTCATACTTGACGATAGTCCGCTGTGCGTGTATGCTGTATATTCAGCACTTGTGACGATAAGTTATTATAACTGTCCAATATTGATTTGTTGATTGTTGTACTCTGATGATGGTATGTATAATAACAGTTATAGTTCTTTTTGTATAAAGATATGTTATTAACTATTATATATTGTTCCCCTATGATTGTGAGATTCTGTGTTGTTGTTTCTATTTTCTTCTATCTCTTTTCTTCTTTTCCCTATAATCGGGTTTTTCGGCATTCGATTGCTCGGCATGTGATACAATGGACCTATTAGTGTCGATTTTCGATGGTCGAAAATCCCGGTCATTACATTTGGTATCAGAGCTGAAGGTTAAGCGAGAACCTTGGCTTTGTTGTGAATAACTCATTAGAGATAGGGTCAGTAGAACCCTAGAATGAGTTTGAGTGTATATATATGAGTGGCATATGGATTCTGGTTCATATGAGTAATTAACGTTATTGATAGGGATCTCTAAACACTTGAACATAGCAATTGTAACAATCTGTATATTTTAACGACAATTAACTGAATTTTTCCTTGAAAATATAAAAATTAAATTTAACAATGAAAATATGATATTTGGATACGTCTATTTAAACATAGCAAATGGTAAAAATTTATTGAGAAATAACAAAGTTAGTTATGTCGTGTAATTTTCAATTTCAATATTATATCAGTTGAAATTGGATGAAAATAAAATATTTTCGAAATCTAAATAGTTTTATATAATAAAAATGTTTATAATTTTCTGAGTGAGACGTCATAATTCATTTCGCCAAATTTGGAATGCTCTAGCCCCATTTATATTATTTTCGGTGAATTTGCAATAGTTTGGCAGCGAAAAATAGTGTTTTGATAGGGTAGTCGTATCTCTCATATATGTGTACCATTCTGTTCGTCTCGTCATGCTGATCTCCGCAGTAAATTCATTCGTGTATTTCGATGTCCAGTACACGGTGAAATCTACGAACGACTCCCATATCGATTCCGCATTTGGGCTTTTGGGTTCGAGTGTCTATTCAATTGTCCTCCGTATACAAACAGCCATTAGCTATTAATATTTCAAATATTCAATTGGCTTGACTTTTGCAATTGCACCAGTTCATTGTAATGCTGCTCGTATTCTTTCCTCTTTGTTAAAATTCACTCAGAAAATAAAATAAAATAAAATAATTTTTTTATATAATGTCTGTAGTGCTTATATTATTGAAATTGCCTTTTTGTTCTACCGATCCACCTCCCTACACATCAGATCTAGTCGCCACCACCCCATAGCATTGCGACCATAGCTCCAACTTGTGCCGCCCATTTCTCACCAGACATGCATCGACCTCGCTCCTTCCCTCTCCTCCCTAACAGCCATGATCTGCTCCAAAACCCGCCACCAAGCATTAACCGATCATCTCCAAACTGCTCGTCCATAACCCACACATGTATTCCTTCCATAACATCTCCACGTCCACCCCTCCGTGAACCGATCCACTACTCTCCTCACCAAGCAACGCTCACCCGCCTTAGCTCCGACCGCTATCAACCACCCTCGCCTTCATCTGATCCGCACCTTTGCCCAGCCATCGAAAACTTGCTCCACCTCCTAACCAATCCACCCGTACACCCTTGTCAGCCTACCTCCCCTCACAACCAGTCCGCCTTGCCTTCCCTCTGTCAGCCGAAGCATCCACCAATAATCGACAGGCACCTTCGCCACTTCCTCCCACTCACCGAACCCACCACTAGCGGCATTAGCCGCAACAACCCTCCACATCACAGCCTCCGCCTTGTAACCCCCTCTCCACCCTACAGCCGCCATATCACACAACCAACCTCACTCGGCCTTTCATCCAGTGCCTGCAGCCTGTTACCCATACTCCTCCTTTATTACCACACACACACACACACACATATATATATATATGTATGTATGTATTATAATATGCTTGTTTATATATATGTACAGTTTGCACTGTTTTTCTATATGTCTAAAGCAAACCCGTGCCACTTTTCACCTCTTATATATAAAGTATATTTATATTATGTTGAAGCATTTCAATTTGATTGTTTAAAATATTTATGTATTATTTCAATTTCAAGTTAGGTTTAAAACATTTATACAATACGTTTAAATATAATAAGTATTTCAATTTATAATATATACAGATTTGTATATATATTGAATCGAAATCCTGCTTATTTTCTTTTTCCTGTATCTCGCCTGCTTCTTTTGCTTTATGAACAAAAAAAGAGTATTATATAAAGATTATATTATAAAGTTTATGGTGTGTATATCTAAGTCTACAGCTTCTTTAGCTTCTTTCGATTTTATTCTTATATTTAAAGTAAGAAAGGGTATATATAATAGGTATATATGATATGTTATATGCTCATATATATATTTGCTTATATATATATATATATGTTTGCCTTTATTTAGTGTGTGTATATATATGTTTCAAAATTATTTTGCATAGTGTTTATATATATGTTTATAATAATACTAATTTTAAAATATATATGTTTCAAAATTTTTTTTGCATAGTGCTTATATATATGTTTATAATAATACTAATTTTAAAGTATATATGTATATATGTTATAATAATATTGATTTTTAAAGTATGTTTAATAATATTGATTTGAGGGTATATATATACATATAGAATTTATCTTGATATGTGTTTCAAATTGAATATGGATTTTTAAAGAAATATATATATGATATAAAGATTTCTATATGAGTAAATTTTAGATTTTAAAATTTATATATTTTGTTTCCATCGATTATCGAATCTCAGCCTAGCTTTACTTTGCTCGTAGAATTCTTGTTCATTGTGTCGTGCTTTGGAATTTGTGCTTGCATTCGTCGCATCTTGTTCTTGTTATTTCTCTAGCCTCAAAAGGTGAGCAATCACTCACGGTTAACATTATTATATTTGGTAGATTCAATTCACATGAAATGACAATTGAAATATGTTGTTTAAATTGTTAGTTATTTAATTGTAAATATGATCTGCTATTATTTGAAATTGTTCACCTATGCTATTTGATAGTATTGACACCAATAACCTGGTTGATGTGTATATCATATTTAGTTTTACAATTTTGATCATATTTGTCATTGATATGTTGTGTTATTTTATGCTATTATCATATTGTTCTCACTCTACAAGTTCCCTGTTAGTTAGGAATTCCTTATGGGTTGAAATGATACATACCCGAACAATATTATAGATTATGGGAAAATCGTTATGGGTTGAAATGATAAACCCAGGTGATTTTCATTGATATTGAAATTTTAGGATTGCGGGTTGAAATGATATACCCGTAAATATTTAAATTGTGGAGGAAATGATAAATATCTGTATCACTTGACCATAGGATAGAGAATTATATATGAACATCGTTGGTATATTTTAAAAAATGATTTCCAAGGTTTGGAAGAAAATATATTGGTTTTAATGAATATTGATTTTTAAAATATAATATATAAATGCTATTTTTATATATGCATAAAATTTAGATTTTAAAATTTTATGTTTTTGGAAATTTTAAATTTATAAGTTAGTGGGAAAATATAAATTTTAAGGTTACTTATAAATTTTATTATTACTTTTGTTATATATAAATAAGATTTAATATAAAATAAAATTTAATAATAAGATTTAATAAATTTAATTTAGTTAGTATATATATATAATATGTTTAAATATATATAAAATATTAATATTTAAATAGATTTTGTGATAACTTTAAATAAATAGAGGTTGGGAAGATATATTAAATAAGAATTGATTTGTAATTTAAATGGGTTAATACTTGAATTTAAATAAGAATTAATTTATAATTAAATTTGTTTAGAATTGAATTTAAATAAGAATTGATTTGTAATTTAAATGGGTTAATACTTGAACTTAAATAAGAATTAATTTATAATTAAATTTGTTTAGAATTGAATTTAAATAAGGATTGATTTGAACTTATTGAATTTTGAGATTTTGAAAGATATGATTTTATAACTTGATTTGATAAAAAGTGATTAAATGAATATTTTCAACTTTAAATAAAATTTAGACTGAATATTTAATATTGATTTAAATTTATAAATTGAGATTATATTTAATTGTTATTACAATGATTAAGTGAATATTTTTCCAATTTGAATAACATTAAAGTTAAATGTTGAAATGTAAGTGAAACTTATATTGTAAATGTTTGAATATTTAAACTTTGAATCTTATTGGAATTGAAGTGATAGTTCAAACCTGGATTTGAAATTGATATAAATTGAAATGGTTTACTGAGAAATTGAATCGATTTTTGTGAAATTGGAGGAAACTATTTTTATTATATAAGTATTTTAATATATATAACTATTTTAATATATAAACTATTTTAATCTATAACCTATTTTAAATAATAAACTATTTTAAATTTATAACTATTTCAATATATATAAACTATTTTCAATATTTAAATTGTTTAAGTTAGATCTAATGGATTTAAAAGCGAATATTTTGATATGATAGTTTAAATTATATCGTGGCTATGATTTTTGAAGCGAATATGATTTCGAAAGTGATATGAATTTTAATGATATGATATCTTGATATGGAGTATGAACTGTTAGAAATGATTATAAAAGTGATTTTATAAAATGACCACGGTGTGAAATAAGCGTTTGGTTGTTAAGAGACGGGGATCGGATATTGTCATACTCTTAGCTAATTCCAAAACCACTTTAACAACTATGTACATGGTGGAGATTCCAGAAATGAAGTAGGATGGTTTGGCAATGATTCTGTATGAGGTATTAACGCATCCCTGACTCCTTTGAGTCAGCTTAGACGTGACTAAAACAGGAGCCATGCTGGGCCAAGTGAGGTCGCACCTCCGATCGGGCACATTTCTTCGATACCATCCTATTACTTTGTGATTTGATTGGGTGCACCTTTGATTTGGGAGTGTGTCTCGAGGTGGGCCGTAGTAGCTGCTATGCGTTACCACCAGTCTGGATCTATAAATGGTATATCTACCCTGGCATTTCCTCAAGTGCCGTGTTCACATGCCCTATCGTGCCTTCTACGAGTTTGTTTTGTACTGTAACTATGGGGTGTCCTCTGGGTAAACCACCGGTTTGGTGGAGCTTACGGCATTGTATATACTACGGGAATATATAAAATGTGTTAAGGGGGATATGGGTAACGCCTTAACGGTATTTTAATACTTTACTTTACTGATAGACATATTATAATAGCGTATATTACTATATAGTAGATAGTTTCACTGATCCATAGAGGATGGAAATCCCGAACATCCTTTAAGTTACTTGTATTCCAGTTGACATTTCACTTGAGTTGAATTTACTGGTATAAGAATGTTAATCCTGACTCTAGTATTTTGTGTTTTGTTTTATGCCCGGGTCAGGCTGAGTGTCACAGCATTTGAGACTCACATTTGGAGCTTGGAGCTTCGCTTGGAGATCTACCTTCATCTACTTAGCTATTCTGTAATTTTAGTATTTCCAGTTGCTTATGATTCAGACTTGTTAGTTGATCCTGTATTCGAGACTTCTTTGTATTTGATGTTTCTTTTGTATTTTATTTCTGACTCTGATGTTTATATAGTAGCTTCATGAACTACTATTTATTTATTTCGCTACTTCTTGCTTATTAGGATGTGCCTGTGATTCTGTGATTGATTTATTTACTGTATATGCTGAGTTTTGCCAAATATAAATTAACAATCGGATATTTTGAGCAATTCAAGTCTGACATGTGTGGATGCGAATGGTTAAAAATACTAGGTCGTTACAAGTGGTATCAAAGCTCTGGATTAGGCAAACTTAGCATATGGAGTAGAAACTCATTAGAGATAGGGTAGTAATACCCTAGAATGAGTAGAATCAATTATAGAATCATATTCATTCGACCTTGAAATTTCTTTGTTAGGATTCTCTTGGATTAGGATTTCTTTCGGATTTTGGAACTATCCCTTTTTTCTGAAATCCATTCTGGTCTCTTCCCATTCGTATTCTTTTGGATTCTAGAGCATCACATAGCTCCACTTCGGTTGATCCCTATAATGAATTTTGAGAACATCTTGCCACCTCAGTTGGCAATTTTATCCTTGTGTGTGTCTAATTCCATCGCCGGTCCTGCCAACTTTTGTATGATTTGTAAAGGGGTGAAACTCCTTTACAATAGGCGTCGATTCACCAGAGATTTCCATTTCTCGGTTTTGATGCTATTATTTATTTCAAAGCACGAATCGTCTCTCTAATAGGCAACCGGGCAATCCTATCGTGATCGAATGTCAAATGCCTCTGGATTAAGTAGGCAGTTCTACCTTTTCGTCTAATGTTCAGCCTAATGATCTCAACTCCACCCCTATAGTCAGGGATTATCCTAATGTCTTGGTAAAGTCACTTCTCTTCCCTTTAAGCAGGAAATTAAATTTCCAGATCGATCATATTCCTAGAATCTCGGTTGACCCAGTTAAGGTCGCCGTGATAAAAACAAGTCTATCCATTTCTTCTTTTGTAATTTAATTATTTTATCTTCCTTTCGAGTCTATCTTCGTAGTTAGAATTCTCTTTGACTAGGGTTCATCTAAATTTGAATCTCTATCCTTGTTTTGAAATCCATTCTTGAATCATCCAGTGAGGGAGCGTATTTGTAATTAATATAAAATGTTTTATATTGTGTTGTTTGAGTTGTTAAGCTTGGTTTTGGATTTCGATCGATCGGTCTGGCCAACGCTATCGATAGGAATTCCAAAACACTTGAACGGAGCAAATTGACACAATATTGTTTTCGAAGTTGATAAATTAAATAATTTTATGTATGGGTATATTTTATGTATAAGTATAATTTTCTGAAATTGATAGTTAAATGAATTAGTGGTTAGAAATGATAATACTAGATTATCATTTATTGTTTTGTCAACTTTTCCTAAACCATTAACGATTTTGTAGGTTATAAGAAGTTTTAATTTTATAAATATGGTTTATAAATACGATTTGCAAATAAAATTAATTTAAAATTGAGGATTTAAGGATTTAATTTCCAATGCTTTTCTAAATTTGGTTTCAAGGTTTTGAAAAAAAGAAAAGAATATATATATATATATATATTATTTGAATAGAAATTTGTTCCTAAGAATTTTAAAGAAAGTAAGTTTGTACTCTCCTCTTTTGTCGTTGGAAAATAATTTCTGTGATGACTGCAACATCATCGACATTCATTTTCGGGTCTCAAAGTGGAGAGACCACTTAGTAGCTTAGATACACTTTTGTGTTTGGAAAATGAATTTGATTTGGACTTCTTAAGTGTATTTGATGTATAATATATATATATATGTATATATATATATTAAATGTATGTATTTATTTATTCCTAATGGTTTGAAATGAAACCAGAAATTTACTCTTAAATTCTATTTTAAGTGATGGTTTTCAATTATTGAAATGAAGCAATTTTTTTGAATAAGTGGACTGTCTAAAATGAGAAATGGAATTGAAACAACTTGAAACAGTTGAACTAGGATAAAATTTATATTTATAATACTCAATTTCATTCCAAAACATATGTATATAACTTACTTGAAATATTTAAAAAGTTAAAATGTTAATATGAATATTTAATTGAAGGTTATACAAGAGAAAACTTAAAGTAATAAATTGTTCAAACTAAAACTTGCTTAATAAAAATGTGGTAAATAAAAAGGTAAATTTGTATAGTGTTCAATTATATTCTGAAACATTAACTTACCTGAGAAATAAAGAGTTTGAATGTAATTGAATAGTATACAATATAAAATATAAGTAATAAGATGTTTAAAAATGAAGACTTAAGAATAGTTGAAATTGAATTTTTAGTGGAACTAACTTAAGTGTAGTCAAATGGATTAAAATGAATGAGTTAAATAAATTTTGTTTTGAAAGAAAATTTTGTCACAAATGTTAATAAATTAAAAAGCAAATCAATTGAATGAAAATACAATGAATCGAATTCAACCAAATATGAATTCAATGACTATTTGTTGATTGAATAAAATGAATTGAAACCAAATCTGTTGAATATTAACCAATTTAAAACTAAATGAAATTTATATGGTTTTAAATTAATTATTGTATTTTGTAATTCAATCTATCTTTTCTTTCTTGTCATTCCTATTCTCCTACCCCGTTCCTTTTCGGGGATGAAAAGTTTTGAGTGAGGGAGAGTGTAACGACTCGTAAATTTTACCGATTTTTATAATGCAATTAACTGAATTTTTCCTTGAAAATATAAATTAAATTTAACAATGAAAATCTAATATTTGGAATACGTCTATTTAAACATAGCAAATGGTGAAATTTTATTGAAAAATAACAAAGTTAGTTCAATTGTGTAATTTTCAAATTCAATATTATATCAGTTGAAATTTGATGAAAATAAAATATTTCCGAAATCTAAATATTTTTATATAATAAAAATGTTTATTATTTTCTGAGTAAGACGTCATAATTCGTTTCGCCAAATTTGGATTGCTCTAGCCCCGTTTATATTATTTTCGGTGAATTTGCAGCAGTTTGGCAACGAAAAATCGTGTTTTGATAGGATAGTCATATCTCTCATATCTGTGTACCATTCTATTTGTCTCATCGTGCTGATCCCCGTAGTATATTCATTTGTGTATTTCGGTGTCTGGTACGTGGTGAAATCTATGAACGACTCCCGTATCTATTCCGCATTTTGGCTTTTGGGTTCGAGTGTCTATTCAATTGTCCTCCGTATACAAACAACCATTAGCTATTAATATTTCTAATATTCAATTGGCATGAATTTTTCAATTCCACCAGTAAATTGTAGTGCTGCTCGTATTCTTTCCTCTTTGTTATAATTCACTCAGAAAATAAAATAAAATAAAATTTTTATATAATGTTTGCAGTGCTTATATTTTTGAAACTGCCCTTTTTGTTCTGCCGATCCACCATCCTTCCTCCCTACACATCAGATCCAATTACCTCCACCCCATAGCATCCCGACCAAAGCTCCAACATGTGCCGCCATTTTCTCACCCGACAATCATCGGCCTTGCTCCTTCCCTCTCCTCCCCGACAGCCCTGAGCTGCTCTAAAACCCGCCACCATGCATGAACTGATCATCTCCAAACTGCTCGTCCATAACCCACACATGTATTCCTTCCATAACATCTCCACGTCCACCCCTCCGTGAACCGATCCACTACTCTCCTCACCAAGCAACGATCACCCGCCTTAGCTCAGACCGCCATCAACCACCCTCACGTTCATCAGATCCGCACCTTTGCCCAGCCATCAAGAACTTGCTCCACCTCTTAAACAATCAACCTGTACACCCTTGTCAGCCCACCCCCCTCACAACCAGTCCGCCTTGCCTTCCCTCTGTCAACCGAAGCATCCACCAATAATCGACATCCACCTCCGCCGCTTCCTCCCTCTCACCGAACCCACCACTAGCGGCATTAGCCACAACACCCCTCCACATCACAGCCTCTGCCTTACAACCGCCTCTCCACCCTACTACTTCCATAACACACAGCCAACCTCACTTGGCCTTTCATCCTATGCCTGCAGCCAATCACCCATACTCCTCCTTTATTACCACACACACATATATATATATTTTATAATATGCTTGTTTATATATATGTACAGTTTGCATTATTTTTCTATATTTCTAAAGCAAACCCGTGCCACTTTTCTCCTCTTATATATATATATATAAAGTATATTTATATTATGTTGAAGCATTTCAATTTCAAGTTAGGTTTAAAACATTTATACAATATGTTTAAATATAATAAGTATTTCAATTTATAATATATACAGATTAGTATATATATTGAATCGAAATCCTGCTTATTTTCTTTTGCATGTATCTCGCATGCTTCTTTTGCTTTATGAAGAAAAAAGAGTATTATATATAGATTGTATTATAAAGTTTCTGGCATGTATATCTAAGTCTACAACTTCTTTTGCTTCTTTCGATTTTATTCTTATATTTAAAGTAAGAAAGGGTATATATAATAGGTATATATAATATGTTATATGCTCATATATATATATATATATATATATATTTTCTAGTATGTGTATATATATATATATGTTTGCGTTTATTTTGTGTGTGTATATATATGTTTCAAAATTATTTTGCATAGTGTTTATATATATGTTTATACTAATACTAATTTTAAAGTATATATGTTTCAAAATTATTTTTGCATAGTGTTTATATATATGTTTATAATAATACTAATTTTAAAGTATATATGTATATATGTTATAATAATATTGATTTTTAAAGAAGTATATATATATATATATATGATATAAAGATTTCTATATGAGTAAATTTTAGACTTTAAAATTTATATATTTTGTTTCCATCGATTATCGAATCTCAGCCTAGCTTTACTTTGCTCATAGAATTCGTGTTCAACGTGACGTGCTTTGGAATTTATGCTTTGATTTGTCGCATCTTGTTCTTGTTATTTCTCTAGCCTCGAAAGGTGAGAAATCACTCACGATTAACATTCTTATATTTGGTAGATTCAATTCACATGAAATGACAATTGAAATATGTTGTTTAAATTGTTAGTTATATAATTGTTAAATATGATCTGCTATTATTTTGAATTGTTCACCTATGCTAATTGATAGTATTGACACCAATAACCTGTTAGATGTGTATATCATATTTAATTTGACAATTTTGATCATATTTGTCATTGATATGCTGTGTTATTTTATGCTATTATCATATTGTTCTCATTCTGCAAGTTCCATGTTAGTTAGGAATTCCCTATGGGTTGAAATGATACATACCCGAACGATATTATAGATTAGGGGAAAATCGTTATGGGTTGAAATGATAAACCCAAGCGATTTTCATTGATTTTAAAATTTTAGGATTGCGGGTTGAAATGATATACCCGTAAATATTTAAATTGAGGAGGATATGATAATTATTTGTATCACTTGACCATAGGATAGAGAATTATATACGGACACCGTTGTTATATTTTTAAAAATGATTTCCATGGTTTGGAAGAAAATATATGGGTTTTAATGAATATTGATTTTTAAAATATAATATAAAAATGCTATTTTTATATATGTATAAAATTTAGATTTTAAAATTTTATGTTTTTGGGAATTTTAAATTTATAAGTTAGTTGGAAAATATAAATTTTATTATTATTTTTGTTATATATAAATAAGATTTAATATAAAATAAAATTTAATAATAAGATTTAATAAATTTAATTTAGTTAGTATATATATAATATGTTTAAATATATATAAAATAATAGTATTTAAATAGATTTTGTGATAAATTTAAATAAATAGAGGTTGGGAAGATATATTAAATAAGAATTGATTTGTAATTTAAATAGGTTAATACTTGAATTTAAATAAGAATTAATTTATAATTAAATTTGTTTAGAATTGAATATAAATAATAATTGATTTGTAATTTAAATGGGTTAATACTTGAATTTAAATAAGAATTAATTTATAATTAAATTTGTTTAGAATTGAATTTAAATAAGGATTGATTTGAACTGATTGATTTTTGAGATTTTGAAAGATATGATTTTATAACTTGATTTGATAAAAAGTGATTAAATGAATATTTTCAACTTTAAATAAAATTTAGACTGAATGTTTAATATTGATTTAAATTTATAAATTGAGATTTTATTTAATTGTTATTAGAATGATTAAGTGAATATTTTCCAATTTGAATAAAATTATAGTTAAATGTTGAAATATAAGTGAAACTTATGTTGTAAATGTTTAAATATTTAAACTTTGAATCATATTGGAATTGAAGTGATAGTTCAGACCTGGATTTGAAATCGATATAAATTGAAATGGTTTACTGAGAATTTGAATCGATTTTTGTGAAATTGGAGTAAACTATTTTTATTATATAAATATTTTAATATATATAAACTATTTTAATATATAAACTATTTTAATCTATAACCAATTTTAAATAATAAGCTATTTTAAATTTATAACTATTTCAATATATATAAGCTATTTTCAATATTTAAATTATTTAAGTCAGATCTAATGGATTTAAAAGCAAATATTTTGATATGATAGTTAAAATATATTGTGGCTATGATTTTTGAAGTGAATATGATTTCGAAAGTGATATGATTTTTAATAATATGATATCTTGATATGGAGTATGAACTGTTAGAAATGATTATAAAATTGATTTTATAAAATGACCACGGTGTGAAATAAGCGTTTGGTTGTTAAAGAGACCGAGATCGGATATTTTCATACTCTCCGCCAATTCCGAAACCACTTTAACAACTGTATACGTGGTGGAGATTCTAGAAACGAAGTAGGATGGTTTGGCGAAGTTTCTGTACAAGGTATTAATGCAGTCCTGACTCCCATGAGTCAGCTTAAATGTGAACAAAACAGGATCCATGCCGGGCCAAGTGAGGTCGCACCTCCGATCAGGCACATTTCTTCGATACTGTTTTATTACTTTGTGATTTAATTGGGTGCACCTTTGATTTGGGAGTGTGTCTAGAGGTGGGCGGTAGTAGCTGCTATGCGTTACCACTATTCCGGATCTGCAAACGGTATATCTACACTGATATTGCCTCGAGTGCCGTGTTCACATGCCCTATCGCGCCTTCTACGAGTTTGTTTTGTACTGTACCTATGGGGTGTCCTCTGGGTAAACCACCGGTTTGGTGGAGCTTACGGCATTGTATATACTACGAGAATATATAAAATGTGTTAAGGAGGATATGGGTAACGCCTTAACGCTATTTTAATACTTTACTTTACTGATAGACATATTATAATTGTAACGACCCCGAATTTTTATATATTTAAATTGATAATTAAATTGATTTTTGAATAAGAATTTGTAAAATTAATTGATGAGGTGAAGCGAGTTTCCCCAAATCGTAATAAATTTGGAATAAATCATTTTAAATTTAATAATATTGTAAATATCGCACATATATGTGAATATATATGTATACGTGATATATGAGATAATTTGAAGTTAGTTTATATATATATAGATAATTTGAATTTAAATATTTTTGATAATAATTTGAGTTTGTAAAATAAACAAATCTATGTATAAAACAAAACATATATGTAGACAAATTTAACAAGTCATAACAAAACCAAAAAAAAAATGCAAACAAATACAAGACAAATTGTCTTCAGCCGAGACCAACAAAACCAAAAGAATGTAGGCTGCAAAAGAAAAGAATCAAAGCACAAAGTAAAATACCACATGTTTGTAACTTGTTAAACAAGACTTAGGCAAGTATAAAAAAAATATGTATATAAGTATAAAATGGGACATAAAGGACATAGCATTAAATGAGAGAAAAGCAAATATCTCCTCTAGTACATTAGTATACAATCTCGGCCACCAAAAATATGGAAAAATCTCTGAAAATTTGTACAAAGTGTACACTGTTTTGCAAAAGAAAATGATACCCTGTACAAACATATTAACCTGTACAACTCTTCCCATATATCACCATCTTAAAGCTTCAACTCAGTTCGTTCCTTGAAGCTAAAATCTGAAGTAAACAAACCATTCAAACTTAAACAAACATTTTAACCTTTCAACTCAACAACAACTCAACTAGATTCAACAAAGCCAGTTCGATTTGGATGAAGCTCTGTTTAAACTAAAAGCTCTGCTCTTCTCCTCTGTTCCTCTCTATTAAATTACAGGTGAGCAACTCCTTGTTTTTAGAAGCTTAACTTGTTTTGTTTTCTTGATGCTTGTGAGTAAACATACTATTGTTGTTAGAGATTTAAATCTTGGTATCTAGTTCCTGAGAATTTTTATGCTTGCCATGTATTGTAAATAAGAAGTTTGAAATGTTCTCTGTTATACTGGAAGTTTAAATATGTGATGTGCTTCAGTAATTCTAGTGTCTGAGCAAACCAACCTATAAAAAGAAAACTTTAATCTGAGTTTATACTGTGGTTTAGGTGTTTAATCCTGTTAGTATAGAGGTGACAATTGTTTGCATGGATGAATTCTGTTTGAATATGGATGTGAATATGCTTGCAAGTATATATTTTATGGTGTGAATGTCTGTATATATGTATACCAGGCTCTGTTATAAGTTTACAGGGTTATGACCTATTCAAAAATCAAAAGCACTTCCTCCAATTCTTTTTAGGCCTTAAGATCCAAACAAAATATGCTTATATCATTAAGATCTAAGTTTAAAAATTTTGCTTAAGTCAAAATGGTTAGAGTTTCTTGGAAAAAAATCAAGATACACAGGGAAACTAAATGCATGTGTAAGATTCGACCTTCTTAATTTCTTAATTCACTTGCACCATCTAAAACGTGTTCGAAAACTATGAATTTCAAGAACAAAATCAAGATTTGTAGTTTGTTAAATTTTGGGAAATCATGAGTTGAACGGAAATAGTAATTTGGGCAAGTACTGGTGATCGCGGAGTTTAGACGCTTCGGGATCTCTACTGGAGATGCGGGGGTGTTCGAGAGGTCTAGGAAAAATGGCCGGAGGGTGATCAGAACGTTGAGGCGGCAACGGCGATAATTTTTCGTTGATAACCCTAGTTTTGATTGGGTTTAATATTTCGATCGGCAGGGCTGCTATGGTGGATCGAGTTCAACGGTATTCAGAGGGAGGCTAGTTTGGGAATTGTCGAAGACGTGGCCGGAGGTAGCGAAGCTCTGATGGTCGGAGGAGTGCGTGCGAGGCGATATTGGGCGACTGGTTGGGTTCTAGTTTTGGTTAAATTGGTTCAAAATTCGAATTCGTGACGAAATGGTTAAACTGGGTAGGGGAGTTCGTCGTCGAGGTCGGGGATGACTCGTGGGTGGTGGCGACGTTGATCGGAAGACGTCAGAACGTTCGTGCACGTGCACGCGTCGACCTGTGTATCAGTGGTGATTTTGTTTTGGGGAAGAAGATAAGAAACGCGGAGTCAAGCACGTGAAAACGAGAGATTTTCTCAAAGCAGTTGGGAACGTGGTTTTACGCGGGGTCAAGCTCGGGTAGAACGAAATTTGTCTCGGGTCTGTTGATTTCTATATAAAACAGTTTCAAACTTTAAAAGGGAAATCAATTTATTTTGTTAAACCAATTTTCTTTCAATGTTAAATGTTGTCTAAAGTTTTTAAAATTGGTTAAGAAGGTTTTAAATAAATTGTTTTAATTAACCAAGTTTTAAATTGGTTTAAAATAAATATAACTTTTATTTTGGAAAGTTTGTTTTAAAATAAACTTAATAATATTAAAGGTTAGTTAATTAATATAAAGAATGTTTGATTGTTAATTAACTCTTAAAAGTTTTAGTTAAATTTATTTGTTAAACGAAATTAATTACCTGAAGTTAATGACCTAATAAAAGTGATTAAGATAAATTAATTAATGAATTTAAGTTTGATTTATCAAGAATAATTAAAGGATAACTAATTAGTTAAGATTAACTAAAGTAAGGTAATTAATTACTTAATCAAAAGTAATTAACTAATGATTTAAGTTAAGTAGTCAAGTGGTTAAGATTAATTTTTGATTAAGGATACTCATTTATTAATTTGGAATAATTAAAAAAATGATGATCAATTAGGAGGTTGATTAATTAATTAAAGATAATTAATTTAAGGATAATTAAATAATTAAAGGTTGATTATTTAGTGATTAAAGATTGATTTAATTATAAATTACGGTTGATTTATTAATTATTAAAGGTTAATTAATTTGTTATGAGTGATTAATTAATAAATGACTAAAGGAAAATTAAATCAAAATGATTTGTAACTTATTAATGTTAATTAACCAGGATTAGTGACTAATCTGATTTAATTAAATCAGATAATTAATTGATCTTATCTATGGATATTTGAATTGTATTGAATGTGAATTGTTGATATTCCTTGATATATGATGCTTTGTGATACATCCTGATTTATGTTGTAATCTGTGATTTCTGTTTCTGTGATTTATTACTATGTGAATATGAAATCCTTTACCCGTAAAACGACACTTGAATTTCGATGCGACAGGGAGTCGGATTCCAATTGGTTATCCGAAACCCACATCGAATTATAATTGTGAATCTTTGTGACCGATAAATTTATTTTATCTATGAATCTGTGCATGAAGATAAGCGTTATCGATTATGCCGCTTATCGATATATCTGTGATGATTGATGTTGCACTATTGTGTTGAAAACCCTGGACTACACCTATACACACACAAATATGGATTTCACGTGGAAATCGGTTAAGTCACAGATAATTTAAATTTGCTGTTTTTGAAATTGAAATTTTAATTTCAATTGATATTGAAATTGGAAATTCGGGTTTAAAGTGAAAAACTTTTGAAATGGAATTTCAAAGATAAAAGTTATTTTGAGTAACTTAATCGAGTTATGAAAATTTAAATAATTTGATTTAAATTTGAATTCAAGTTTGAAATTGAATCCTATGATTTGAAACTAGGGATAAAAAATGTTATAAATGTGTTTATATAAATTTAAACCATTTAAAAAAGTATAATTTTGAGAATTTGGATTTAACCCAAAGATTTCAACTCGTATGAATGAATCAGATTTTCCAAAATGAAACTGTTGTTTTAAAAGAATAAAAGCTTTCAGATAAGAAATGAAATTCCAGTTTAATTAAAGGAATTTCAATATTGAATTGAAAAATGGTTTTCCAAGTTATGAATGAATTGTTTTGAAAGCTATAAGTTAAATCTTTGATTTAAAGGTTTAACGAGTTAATCGAATTGAAATGGAAATTAATTTGGAAAATCTGTGAATGAATCTTTTGTTTAAAAGATTAAAGTGTGGAAATTGTTTAAACCGTTGAAGGTTGTTTAAAATAAATCTTTTTGTTTAAAGATTTGAAATGGTAATCGATTGAAACCATTTGAAAAGAAGGAAGTTTGGGTTTAAGTTGTGACTTAATTGAAATCCCATATCCATATGTTTTTAAAATATTTCGCTCACTATTCGGTTTAGCCGGGAGAGGACCTTTGGGTCGTATAACCCATTCCGAATATGTGATACGTCGTATATGGATAGCATTTGAAGACCGGTGTTGAAGACCGGATATTTTTGAAAACGGAAGGATTACCGTCGAGTTACTCTGCATCGGCTGATCCCCGATATAGAGGTTTTATCATCCTTAGTGACGGGAAGTCCGGACGTGATTGGAAATTATCCGGATTTGCAAGGGCTTCGTGAGAAGTGCCTTCGGTTCTGTTCGAACCCGGAACAGACTTGTATGGATTGTATGTCTGACATTACACTTTGAGATATAAAGCCGATTTCTTTCAAATACATTTCTGTTTGGTGGCGGAGAATTTATTCTCTTAGCTTAACACCCTTCTCTGAGACGTATGAGCTCAGAGGTTATGTAGTTGAAATTTATCAGCGATATATTCCCAATTTGGTAATGTGGCATGCTGAGTGCTGCTGTGAAATGATCAGTGTTTGATCATTTGCGATATGATCATTTGTTTGATCTTATATCTTTGTGATCATAGGTTGATCATTGGTTTGACCCGAAGCGTGGCTTTTTGAAAAAGCGTAGCTTTGTGGACGAGACTTCGTCAGGACCTCACAACCCGGAAATGGTCGAAACAGGATCGTTGCGGCAAGGTTATGAGGGTCGCGCCCTTTAGGGTATGTCATTTCCTTCTGGAAAAGGGTGGTATTATGGTATGGAGCCCTGATACTTACTCATGTGGATACACCTTCTTTATGATGTGTGATGTTGGATATCGAGCGCTCGGATAAAGGTCCCAAAGGACCGGGAGGTGGCATATTCGTGAGTTACCTGTTACAGGGGTAACCCGGCCTTGTTTGGCAGAGAGCAGTTTGTCTCTCGGGACGTCCTGCCAGAGGCGATCCCATGCGGCGGAAGGAAGTTCCTTAGCCTGACCATTTGTTGGAAAATCCAAAGAAACAATACGTGACTTGTACGGTTTTAGTTGTATTACCTGCTATGGAATGTGGCGGTAACCTGCTATTGAACATAGTAGCTATAGTAGGCATACGATACTGGTCGTATGTTGGCTAAGATTAATATTATACTTTCGAAATGTTTTCTGCACTATGCACTAATAATAATAATCCAATGATTTTGCGTAGTAAGCATCTTTGACTATCATAAGAAGAAATCTCCTCCAATTCTGCGTTTGCATTGTGTGTGTGGCGGGAGGTCTTATGGTAGTTTCATTTTCCAAAAGCATTGCGGATTTCAATGTTAAAACCTTTTGTTGTTGTTTAAAGATAAACTGTTTTTGTTGCTCACACCAGTCCCATGACTGATCCGGAGTTTATTGTTCCCTTCCTAAACTCTGGGTGCTCATAATTTTCCACACGAGCAGTCTAGAGTTGGGTTTTTCAGATATTCAGGTTTAGTAGATTATCTGGAGCTAGTTCATTCATCGGAGTTGCTTATCTTGGAGTTGTGGATTCATTCTTGTCTGAAGATCATTTTGGAGTTATCATTTATATTGATATTGTTCCGCTGCTGTTGTTATCGTTTCTTTTCCGCTGCTATTTTTTTTGTATCTCTGATATTGTTGTATCATATTGATATCATTGTTGTATATCATTCTGGATATTGTATTCATTGGAGTTGTATATGATATCATTGATTTCTTTATTCCGCTGTGTTGTTTTACTTAATTGTGTTATAGCTCCGGCGAATCGGATTTGAACGGTCGAATCTGCGGCATTCTAGTACAATGTGAAGTACGGATGTTGATTTTCGAGCGGGCAAAACCCGAGTCGTCACATGTGGTATCAGAGCTAAGGTTGAACTTTAGCTCAGGAGTATAACAAATTAAGTAGCTCATTAGAGATAGAGTGAAGTAAACTCTAGAATGAGTAATCTCTAAGATATCCGTCTGAACGTCTCAGTAAATTCTCTTACTATCCACTGATAGTGAGTATGAGTGCAAGAAGAGGATGAGATAGGGGACAGGGAAGAGACTATGAAATGGTCAATATCCTGTAACAATAAGGAAACAATCTTTTCTCTATCAATCTCTTTTGTTCAACATCTTTTCTGAATCCTTCGATAGTTTCTGGTAGATCCAGGAAAAGATTCGATATATTAATATGGGACAATAAACTCCAGATAGGCCAAAATTGTTTGTTTGGATGTATTGATTGCTTTGGTTGCTATGGTTGGTAGACATAATTTAGTTTCTAAACTAAAAATTTTGAAATTTTATCCATATATCTATCTATTCTTTGGGACCCAGTATATTCTACGAATGGTTAGTTATCCTTTCGAACCGACCGATGCCATTGCATATTTCTTAGATCTGGATAACCCGAGTATCGTGTGAAAGAATTCAACAGATTCGTTCTTGTATCTGTTATCGATATTCTGATTTGGTAAGCCAAATGCAGAATAAATGTTCAGTTTGAGTCGATGAAATATTCTTCATCTATCTTTTTGTCTCCTTGGTAATTTCGAGGACGAAATTCTTTTAAGGGGGGAAGTCTGTAACGACCCCGAATTTTTATATATTTAAATTGATAATTAAATTGATTTTTGAATAAGAATTTGTAAAATTAATTGATGAGGTGAAGCGAGTTTCCCCAAATCGTAATAAATTTGGAAGAAATCATTTTAAATTTAATAATATTGTAAATAGCGCACATATATGTGAATATATATGTATACGTGATATATGAGATAATTTGAAGTTAGTTTATATATATATAGATAATTTGAATTTAAATATTTTTGATAATAATTTGAGTTTGTAAAATAAACAAATCTATGTATAAAACAAAACATATATGTAGACAAATTTAACAAGTCATAACAAAACCAAAAAAAAAAAAATGCAAACAAATACAAGACAAATTGTCTTCAGCCGAGACCAACAAAACCAAAAGAATGTAGGCTGCAAAAGAAAAGAATCAAAGCACAAAGTAAAATACCACATGTTTGTAACTTGTTAAACAAGACTTAGGCAAGTATAAAAAAAATATGTATATAAGTATAAAATGGGACATAAAGGACATAGCATTAAATGAGAGAAAAGCAAATATCTCCTCTAGTACATTAGTATACAATCTCGGCCACCAAAAATATGGAAAAATCTCTGAAAATTTGTACAAAGTGTACACTGTTTTGCAAAAGAAAATGATACCCTGTACAAACATATTAACCTGTACAACTCTTCCCATATATCACCATCTTAAAGCTTCAACTCAGTTCGTTCCTTGAAGCTAAAATCTGAAGTAAACAAACCATTCAAACTTAAACAAACATTTTAACCTTTCAACTCAACAACAACTCAACTAGATTCAAAAAAGCCAGTTCGATTTGGATGAAGCTCTGTTTAAACTAAAAGCTCTGCTCTTCTCCTCTGTTCCTCTCTATTAAATTACAGGTGAGCAACTCCTTGTTTTTAGAAGCTTAACTTGTTTTGTTTTCTTGATGCTTGTGAGTAAACATACTATTGTTGTTAGAGATTTAAATCTTGGTATCTAGTTCCTGAGAATTTTTATGCTTGCCATGTATTGTAAATAAGAAGTTTGAAATGTTCTCTGTTATACTGGAAGTTTAAATATGTGATGTGCTTCAGTAATTCTAGTGTCTGAGCAAACCAACCTAAAAAAAGAAAACTTTAATCTGAGTTTATACTGTGGTTTAGGTGTTTAATCCTGTTAGTATAGAGGTGACAATTGTTTGCATGGATGAATTCTGTTTGAATATGGATGTGAATATGCTTGCAAGTATATATTTTATGGTGTGAATGTCTGTATATATGTATACCAGGCTCTGTTCTAAGTTTACAGGCTTATGACCTGTTCAAAAATCAAAAGCACTTCCTCCAATTCTTTTTAGGCCTTAAGATCTAAACAAAATATGCTTATATCATTAAGATCTAAGTTTAAAATTTTTGCTTAAGTCAAAATGGTTAGAGTTTCTTGGAAAAAAATCAAGATACACAGGGAAACTAAATGCATGTGTAAGATTCGACCTTCTTAATTTCTTAATTCACTTGCACCATCTAAAACGTGTTCGAAAACTATGAATTTCAAGAACAAAATCAAGATTTGTAGTTTGTTAAATTTTGGGAAATCATGAGTTGAACGGAAATAGTAATTTGGGCAAGTACTGGTGATCGCGGAGTTTAGACGCTTCGGGATCTCTACTGGAGATGCGGGGGTGTTCGAGAGGTCTAGGAAAAATGGCCGGAGGGTGATCAGAACGTTGAGGCGGCGACGGCGATAATTTTTCGTTGATAACCCTAGTTTTGATTGGGTTTAATATTTCGATCGGCAGGGCTGCTATGGTGGATCGAGTTCAACGGTATTCAGAGGGAGGCTAGTTTGGGAATTGTCGAAGACGTGGCCGGAGGTAGCGAAGCTCTGATGGTCGGAGGAGTGCGTGCGAGGCGATATTGGGCGACTGGTTGGGTTCCAGTTTTTGTTAAATTGGTTCAAAATTCGAATTCGTGACGAAATGGTTAAACTGGGTAGGGGAGTTCGTCGTCGAGGTCGGGGATGACTCGTGGGTGGTGGCGACGTTGATCGGAAGACGTCAGAACGTTCGTGCACGTGCACGCGTCGACCTGCGTATCCGTGGTGATTTTGTTTTGGGGAAGAAGATAAGAAACGCGGAGTCAAGCACGTGAAAATGAGAGATTTTCTCAAAGCAGTTGGGAACGTGGTTTTACGCGGGGTCAAGCTCGGGTAGAACGAAATTTGTCTCGGGTCTGTCGATTTCTATATAAAACAGTTTCAAACTTTAAAAGGGAAATCAATTTATTTTGTTAAACCAATTTTCTTTCAATGTTAAATGTTGTCTAAAGTTTTTAAAATTGGTTAAGAAGGTTTTAAATAAATTGTTTTAATTAACCAAGTTTTAAATTGGTTTAAAATAAATATAACTTTTTTTTGGAAAGTTTGTTTTAAAATAAACTTAATAATATTAAAGGTTAGTTAATTAATATAAAGAATGTTTGATTGTTAATTAACTCTTAAAAGTTTTAGTTAAATTTATTTGTTAAACGAAATTAATTACCTGAAGTTAATGACCTAATAAAAGTGATTAAGATAAATTAATTAATGAATTTAAGTTTGATTTATCAAGAATAATTAAAGGATAACTAATTAGTTAAGATTAACTAAAGTAAGGTAATTAATTACTTAATCAAAAGTAATTAACTAATGATTTAAGTTAAGTAATCAAGTGGTTAAGATTAATTTTTGATTAAGGATACTCATTTATTAATTTGGAATAATTAAAAAAAATGATGATCAATTAGGAGGTTGATTAATTAATTAAAGATAATTAATTTAAGGATAATTAAATAATTAAAGGTTGATTATTTAGTGATTAAAGATTGATTTAATTATAAATTACGGTTGATTTATTAATTATTAAAGGTTAATTAATTTGTTATGAGTGATTAATTAATAAATGACTAAAGGAAAATTAAATCAAAATGATTTGTAACTTATTAATGTTAATTAACCAGGATTAGTGACTAATCTGATTTAATTAAATCAGATAATTAATTGATCTTATCTATGGATATTTGAATTGTATTGAATGTGAATTGTTGATATTCCTTGATATATGATGCTTTGTGATACATCCTGATTTATGTTGTAATCTGTGATTTCTGTTTCTGTGATTTATTACTATGTGAATATGAAATCCTTTACCCGTAAAACGACACTTGAATTTCGATGCGACAGGGAGTCGGATTCCAATTGGTTATCCGAAACCCACATCGAATTATAATTGTGAATCTTTGTGACCGATAAATTTATTTTATCTATGAATCTGTGCATGAAGATAAGCGTTATCGATTATGCCGCTTATCGATATATCTGTGATGATTGATGTTGCACTATTGTGTTGAAAACCCTGGACTACACCTATACACACACAAATATGGATTTCACGTGGAAATCAGTTAAGTCACAGATAATTTAAATTTGCTGTTTTTGAAATTGAAATTTTAATTTCAATTGATATTGAAATTGGAAATTCGGGTTTAAAGTGAAAAACTTTTGAAATGGAATTTCAAAGATAAAAGTTATTTTGAGTAACTTAATCGAGTTATGAAAATTTAAATAATTTGATTTAAATTTGAATTCAAGTTTGAAATTGAATCCTATGATTTGAAACTAGGGATAAAAAATGTTATAAATGTGTTTATATAAATTTAAACCATTTAAAAAAGTATAATTTTGAGAATTTGGATTTAACCCAAAGATTTCAACTCGTATGAATGAATCAGATTTTCCAAAATGAAACTGTTGTTTTAAAAGAATAAAAGCTTTCAGATAAGAAATGAAATTCCAGTTTAATTAAAGGAATTTCAATATTGAATTGAAAAATGGTTTTCCAAGTTATGAATGAATTGTTTTGAAAGCTATAAGTTAAATCTTTGATTTAAAGGTTTAACGAGTTAATCGAATTGAAATGGAAATTAATTTGGAAAATCTGTGAATGAATCTTTTGTTTAAAAGATTAAAGTGTGGAAATTGTTTAAACCGTTGAAGGTTGTTTAAAATAAATCTTTTTGTTTAAAGATTTGAAATGGTAATCGATTGAAACCATTTGAAAAGAAGGAAGTTTGGGTTTAAGTTGTGACTTAATTGAAATCCCATATCCATATGTTTTTAAAATATTTCGCTCACTATTCGGTTTAGCCGGGAGAGGACCTTTGGGTCGTATAACCCATTCCGAATATGTGATACGTCGTATATGGATAGCATTTGAAGACCGGTGTTGAAGACCGGATATTTTTGAAAACGGAAGGATTACCGTCGAGTTACTCTGCATCGGCTGATCCCCGATATAGAGGTTTTATCATCCTTAGTGACGGGAAGTCCGGACGTGATTGGAAATTATCCGGATTTGCAAGGGCTTCGTGAGAAGTGCCTTCGGTTCTGTTCGAACCCGGAACAGACTTGTATGGATTGTATGTCTGACATTACACTTTGAGATATAAAGCCGATTTCTTTCAAATACATTTCTGTTTGGTGGCGGAGAATTTATTCTCTTAGCTTAACACCCTTCTCTGAGACGTATGAGCTCAGAGGTTATGTAGTTGAAATTTATCAGCGATATATTCCCAATTTGGTAATGTGGCATGCTGAGTGCTGCTGTGAAATGATCAGTGTTTGATCATTTGCGATATGATCATTTGTTTGATCTTATATCTTTGTGATCATAGGTTGATCATTGGTTTGACCCGAAGCGTGGCTTTTTGAAAAAGCGTAGCTTTGTGGACGAGACTTCGTCAGGACCTCACAACCCGGAAATGGTCGAAACAGGATCGTTGCGGCAAGGTTATGAGGGTCGTGCCCTTTAGGGTATGTCATTTCCTTCTGGAAAAGGGTGGTATTATGGTATGGAGCCCTGATACTTACTCATGTGGATACACCTTCTTTATGATGTGTGATGTTGGATATCGAGCGCTCGGATAAAGGTCCCAAAGGACCGGGAGGTGGCATATTCGTGAGTTACCTGTTACATGGGTAACCCGGCCTTGTTTGGCAGAGAGCAGTTTGTCTCTCGGGACGTCCCGCCAGAGGCGATCCCATGCGGCGGAAGGAAGTTCCTTAGCCTGACCATTTGTTGGAAAATCCAAAGAAACAATACGTGACTTGTACGGTTTTAGTTGTATTACCTGCTATGGAATGTGGCGGTAACCTACTATTGAACATAGTAGCTATAGTAGGCATACGATACTGGTCGTATGTTGGCTAAGATTAATATTATACTTTCGAAATGTTTTCTGCACTATGCACTAATAATAATAATCCAATGATTTTGCGTAGTAAGCATCTTTGACTATCATAAGAAGAAATCTCCTCCAATTCTGCGTTTGCATTGTGTGTGTGGCGGGAGGTCTTATGGTAGTTTCATTTTCCAAAAGCATTGCGGATTTCAATGTTAAAACCTTTTGTTGTTGTTTAAAGATAAACTGTTTTTGTTGCTCACACCAGTCCCATGACTGATCCGGAGTTTATTGTTCCCTTCCTAAACTCTGGGTGCTCATAATTTTCCACACGAGCAGTCTAGAGTTGGGTTTTTCAGATATTCAGGTTTAGTAGATTATCTGGAGCTAGTTCATTCATCGGAGTTGCTTATCTTGGAGTTGTGGATTCATTCTTGTCTGAAGATCATTTTGGAGTTATCATTTATATTGATATTGTTCCGCTGCTGTTGTTATCGTTTCTTTTCCGCTGCTATTTTTTTTGTATCTCTGATATTGTTGTATCATATTGATATCATTGTTGTATATCATTCTGGATATTGTATTCATTGGAGTTGTATATGATATCATTGATTTCTTTATTCCGCTGTGTTGTTTTACTTAATTGTGTTATAGCTCCGGCAAATCGGATTTGAACGGTCGAATCTGCGGCATTCTAGTACAATGTGAAGTACGGATGTTGATTTTCGAGCGGGCAAAACCCGAGTCGTCACAATAATAGTGTATATTACTACATAGTAGATAGTTCCACGGATCCTTAGAGGATGGAAATCCCAAACATCCTTTAAGTTACTTGTATTCCAGTTAACATTTCACTTGAGTTGAATTTACTGGTATAAGAATGTTAATCCTGACTCGAGTGTTTTGTGTTTTGCTTTATGCTCTGGTCAGACTGAGTGTCGCAGCATTTGAGACTCACTTTTGGAGCTTGGAGCTTCGCTTGGAGATCTATCTTCATTTACTCCGCTATTCTGTTATTTCAGTATTTCCAGTTGTTTATGATTCAGACTTGTCAGTTGATCCTGTATTCAAGACTTCTTTGTATTTGAGATTTCTTTTGTATTTTATTTCAGACTCTGATGTTTATATAGTAGCTTCATGAACTACTATTTATTTATTTCGCTGCTTCTTGCTTATTACTCTGTGTTTGTGATTGATTTATTTTCTGTATATGCTGAGTTTTGCCAAATATAAATTAACAATCTGATATTTTAAGTAATTCAAGTCTGACATGTGTGGATGCGAATGGTTCCAAATACCAAGTCGTTACAGCAATTTGACATAGTATCGTTTTGAAATTGGATAAATAAAATAATTTTACCTGGAATATATTTTATATAGAAAGGAATAATTTTTCAGTAATTATTATTATATGGTGTGTTTGATTGTTAGGAGTGATAATATTGGTTATTATCATTAATTGGTTGTTGTGCCTTAATAAAAGATGTTTATTTTAAAATAAACAATGATACAACATTTGTGAAATGTTTTAAGGAAGTGAAATTTTGTAAATATAATTTACAAATGTGACTTATAAATTTAAATGGATTGAAATTAAGATGTTTTGAATCTAAGCCCTGGAGATTTTGAAATGTGTTCCAAAGTGTTTTGGAAAAATAATAATGATAGTGTTATTTTCGAAGTATTTTTGAATAAAAATATTTTAAAATAGTCTTTAAAAGAAATAAAAGCACTGAATTCACTTCGGGCGTTGGAAAATAATTCCGATGATGATCATGACATCATCGGTGTTCATTTTCGAGTTTCTAAGTGATGGATTGCTACCTTAATGATTTGCTATTGGTGTCCTATTTTGATAAACAAGTTTTTGATTTTAAGAAATTTAAAACTTTGATTTGATATAAAAGTGAGATATGTATGTATGTATATATATATATGATTTCAAATTAATTTGAAATTAAACTGGGTGTTTAGATTCTGAAATTTGCTATCTAAGTGTTTGTGAAATGAATAAAGATAAGTTTTGAACTTATAAATTTGAGAAATGATATAGATAAGAAAAAAAATTGAGATAAGAGATTAAATTTAACTTAAGAAAAGTTAAATGAAAGTGATTGTGGTAGTAGAATAAATTAGTGAAGTGAACCAATTAAATGAATGGAATTGAATTAATAAAGTGAAATTTGGAAATTTAGCCTAAGTTAAGTTAAATAAAATAAATTTAGGAATGAATTAAGGAATAAACTAATTGAATAAATTATTGAGCTGAATATAATTTTGGAATATGGTTGATAAAATTCAATATTGAAATTGGAGAATAAATTGAGTTAATTGGAAAATGAAATTGAATTTAGTTAAAAATGGATATGAACTTAGATTGTGAAATAGTAATGAGAAGTGTTGTGGAAATGTTTATGAATTTGAGTAAGAACTTATGAAGTAATTCATAAATGAAATTTATATAGAGTGAAGTGTTGTTAAACATGAAATTGGATGGAATAATTTTTAAGAGGTGACTAGTATTGAAAGAAATATGCTGAGTAAATAAGAGAATGTGAATAAGGTGTGATAACCCTGATTTTTGTGAGCAATTTCATGATTTAAATTAGTTTATGTTTGTTTAAAAATTGCATTGAGAAAGATAGGAATGGAAACTGATTGCAAATGTATGGTTTAAACATGTACATGTGCACAAGATAGTGCACACACATGCACACATTTTTCTGTATAATGAAATAGGCAGAAATCAATTTATAAATTAGAATAAATATTTTAGAAATACATATGTATGAAGATATGATTATGTCTTTAATAAGTTTGGCAGAAAGAAAATAAGGACTTAGGAAAAAATAGGCATACATATATTATATATGTGCACAAGCAAACACTTGCTGGAAGAAAACAAAAATTGCATGGAAATGGCATGAACCCTTAAGCAAGTACTTTATCCATTTCCAGCATTCCTTTTACTTTGGAAAATAAGAATCATGCATATAACATGACAGGGGTGAGATTAAAGAGATAAGGCTTATATATGAAAATAAAAACAAGGACCACATACCCTTTTCTCTCTTGAATCAAAATGAGAGGCAGATCATGTTTTATAGGGTAAAAATGACATTGGGTAATTTTACTAAACCGTAGTAGCAGCCAGGGTTTTGTATAAGGAGGCTTAGTGTAGTGAGACCTTACACAATTGCTCTTCATCATTTAAAGAAAAATAAAACATAAGCTAGAGAAAAATAAGGAGCACCGACCATTAGAATTAGAAGAAGGCAGAAGACCAAAAGGGTTCAAAAAGCTTAGGAAAAAGAGGGATTAAGTCTGAGTAACCTCACTGGAAACTTTGGCAATAAGTCCTGAATATTGAGGCAGCCTAATTAAATTTATATTTCACTTTTGCAAGCTATGTTCATTTTTATGATTTGATAACTTTGGCTTGTCAATGATCTGCTCAAGTGTAAAACCCTTTATAGTGACTTATCCAGTATAAAAGAGTCATGTATTTCATGTTTAAATATGGTTATCTGTGTTGTGGTTTAACTTTGAGATGAAGTAGATTTTTTATGGGTTTTCTTTATACATTTATTTACTTAAAAACCTAGGATTTATGTTGTAGATACATGGTCTAAAAATGAAAGAAAATGTGGGGCTGCAACATTGTGTTGTTGCTTATGTCTCATATTAACTAAAATAAAGATAAATGTAGAGGTGAAATGTTATACATGTGTTGAGCTTCTATGTTTTATGAACTCTCCAAATCAAAGCATATACTTGTGGTTTAGCCAGATCTTAAAGATTAACAAAGGTCTGATTGAACCAGAGGTAAAAGGAGACAACCAGAAAACTATCTATGACCATATGTTTGTAACTTGATCCATTGAAACCCATAGGCAAAATAAAATGCTTAGAAATCACATCTGTTTGTGTAACATCCCACCTTTTTGTATGCTTAAGCAGACAAACATGCCAACTTAAACCATACAAAAGGGTGGATTGTTATGGGGTAAATAAGAAAAAGTGGAGAAATAAAAGAAACAAAATAGAATCTTGTAGCGGAACGATAAAATATAATAATCAAATAACAGTTCATGAAGCTGTTTTACAAAACATTTGATTATACTTATACAATACATATCAGAGTTACACATACCAGAGAATGATAATTATGCAGCGGAATACAATGGTGTAGTGGAATATATAACAAATAGTAATAATAAAATCTTCGTCTTCGTCCTTTAGAAATAGGGCCTTCAAATCCTGAAATGCTCAGGCTGACCCGAGCGAATTGAAAAGACAAAACACTCGAGTCAGAACTAAAAGATCTTATGTAAGTTAAATCAATGAAATAAATATGAGTGTAAACGGCGTCAGAGATGTTTACGGGGTTTGACATCTCCTATCCAGTGTCTAACATGAGTGCAGTAACTTAAGAAATGTTCAGGATTCACATCTCTTAAGGATCCGTTAAACTATCTACTATGTAGTAATATTCGCTATATACAGTAGTGTCTAATCAGTAAAGTATAATCATATAGAAAATAGCGTTAAGGGGATGGAGAACCTTAACGCGGTCGGATCTTAAAATCATACTCGTAGTAAAGCTCGATATGGTAGGTGACACGGCACAACTAGGCAATGCCAGGGTAGATATACCAATTACGCACACGGACTGATGGATATGCATAGCAGCCACTACCGTTCCACCTCGAACAACATTCCCAAATCGGAGGATGGCCATCTAGTCAAATCACAAGTAAGAGTATAATATCGAAGAAATGTGTCCGAGAAGAGGTGCTACCTCACTGGTCCGAGATCGCTCCTGTTTTAGCCACCTTATGCCAACACACGGGAGTTGGGTCCACGTATATACCTTAGGATCGTCGCCACCATCCTACTTCATTCTGGAAACTCCACCGCGTACACAGTTGTCAAAGTGGTTTTCGGTATCGACAGAGAGTATGTCCATATCCGATCCCGGTCTCTTTAACAACCAATCGTTATTATAACACCGTGGTCATTTACAAATATATATACTTTTAAAACACAATCATTGCCCTTTCAAAACATATTCTTTATTTCAAAATAGTATATATTTTAAAACCAAAATATTTTTACTATTTCAAACCCAAATTATCAATGTATTATTTCCATTTCAAAACCCAATTCAATAATATATCATTTCCATTTCCAAAACAATTCAATAATATCTTATTTAAATAAAACCAAATTTCCAATCACTAATCTTTCTTAAATTTAGATAACTTGAAATATTCTTTTAAATCATCTTAAACCCAAACCACATTTTGAAGTTGTATTTCTAAATTTTCAATTTCAATAGGTTTCAAATCCATATATTCACAGATAATTCTTAAATAAGTTCTATTTCAAATAAATTCATTTTTCAAACCATATTACTTTCAAAGTTATAACAATTTCGAAAACCAATACTTTGAAAACAAATATACCTTAATTTCAATAAAACATTTCAATTTGATATATTTCAAGACTTTAAATATTTCCAAAATTCCCAACCAAATCTGATAATCTTATATATAGCTTAATTCAATTTACTATTATTTAGTTTAGAAATATTTATTTAATAAATTCAATATCACTTAAATAAAGCTCAAACTTGAAATATTTGTAAATCAAACTTAAAACATCATCAAGTTATACATAGCTTAAATTTTTAAAATTTAACCATATATAAAATAATATTTATATAATATCAAAATTAGTATATATATAAACCCTTATTTTCCAAAACCCATAGAAAATCACTTTAAAATATTTTATATATAGACCACGGTGCCTGTATATAATTTTCTATCCTATGGTCAAGTGATACAGATATTTATCATTTCAATCCGTAATTTTAAAAATAAAGGTCTACGGTTATATATCATTTCAAACCGCAATCCCGAATGGAATGAAAAATGCATAATAACTTGCAGTTTATATCAAATATAGCATCCATTCATCCAAATATCAATGAACAACCATTTATTTACAATCATCATCCAATTTAAACAAAACATCAATATAAAGCATATAAAATATAACAGGCATCAACAAATAGTTTATATTCAATAAAAGTTAATAACTTTCAACTGGCAGTTTATATGCAACGAATAAATTAATTAACAATTAATTGGCAGTTTTAAATGCAATGAATAAATAAATTAACACTTAATTACGATGAATGCAATTAACTGAGATAATGATGAAATATATGCCAAACAGCTATAAATAAATTTCTAAACACATCATACATGAATTTAACAAACATAGGAAATCTTAGAAGTTGTGAGTGGGTTAAAACACTCACCTTTTGAATTTAAATTGAATTTAAATTCAATTTAAACCCAAAAATTTGACCGTCTCAGAATTTGTCCAAACCAGCGTCATCAGGTCCGGAATTTCAATACGATCCTAACAAAAAAACCGCGCGTGAAACAGAGTTCGTATGCACAAGATATTGCGAAAATTGTGATTGAATTTCAAAATTAAAAACAACAAAAGGAGGACACATTCATACCACTGCCACGTCATCACTCATTTTCTTCCAAAACGAATGCGCACACAGTAGCCAACCGAGCATGTCACGCACGCGGACCGCCTCCACTAATTCGAACCCAAATTCGCGATTTGCCGCCAATCCGACCGTCAATTCGCCTCCAAACTTCGCCAATGAACAACACGCTAGCCCCTCTACAAAACCCATAAAGGATTTTCCGATCAGACGCACCAGTCAAAAACGCCCAATTCAATTTTGACCGCGATTTCTAGTCAAACGATACATCGAATTGAAAAACGAATTACACCAATGAATTACGCTCGTCGAGAGCTTCAACATATATTAATTTGAGATTTTTTTGAGGACTTTGAATTTTTGACTTTGATTTTGAAATGGATCTGGATCTGAAATTTTTGTCTGCCATTGAGGAGGAGAAGGAGCTGACGAAATTTTATGCGCAGACAAATGAGAATAGGCGGAGGCTAGGGTTTAGCAGGGATATATAAAGGCAAAGTCGAAATAGGATAGATGGACCCGATCTATAAACGCGCTGAACGATGAATGGTCCAAAAGCCGGTTTGGACTCCGAAACGAAATTGGATCAACCCATATATCAAAATAGATGTTTTAAAATATTTTAAACGCAATGGAAAAGGTTTCAGGTTCAAATTGTGTCGTATGAAGAAGTTATGCAAAAATCAATATTTTCAAATTGATTTCAATTGCATAAATTTCAAGGCGTTTTGAGTCCGTACGATCAAACGACAAGTCCGATTGCTACGAAACTTGAAACATTATTATAATTCACCGTTACGGATCCGATGAAACTGGTTTCGTCGAAATCCGAGTCAATGGCCAAAATTGCTATTTTTATATTAATTAAATAAATTAAAATTTATTATTAAATCAACTTCCAAATTTTAAATTTTAAACTCACAAATTTTATCACCTTATATTTCTCAATTATTTACAATGATTTAAACAAATCTTTATGTCCATTTTAGAGTTGATAAATCTATAAATTGTAGTGTCAAATCTTCTATTTCATTATATTCAAAATTATAAATTAAGTTCCCAAAATTTCTATTAAATTAAATATCAATGATTATTCCATCTATAAATTTTTAAGTAGATGGATTCAATGTTGGGTTTAAAACTATTATTTTAATATTCTTGAATTTCAGTTTAAATCTCTATTAACGTAAAATTTAACACTTAATTCCAATTAAATTTCAATGACCAAATTTTCCTAATTTAAATTCAATTAAATAAACAAATCTTAATTCCCATTCTTATTATTCAAAAAATTATTATCCTATAACATATTTAACCTTTGGTTATGTTTTGTTACATAAATCTTCCAATTTCACCTTTATTCGTATTAACTCTTTTATTTCCATTTTTGTGAAATAACTACCATATCCAATATATGACGCTAAATTTATTTCCTTGCATTAATTTACACCTATTTACATTAATTAGAATAAATATTTTATTCCTGAATGTACTTCTATCAATTAAATGCATTAATTAAGGTTTTAAAATACTTTACGTTCTAAAAAATTTACAACATTAAATTTACATTCAATTAATTACTTTACATACTTTACGTGTTAATTTCTCAATTAACTTAATTTGAACTTATTTCCCAATCTATCAATTACTACCTAAAGTAAATTTACGCTTGTAAAAATTTACATTCCCACTTCCGTTACTATACTATTAATTATTAGAGTAACATTTATTATAAACAATAACATCATAATTACTTAACATTTAAATGAACTTTAATTCCAAATAAATTCGTTGACCAAATTAATTAGGTAATTTATAATAGTTGTTATTACCCTTAAATTTATTTCCAAATAACGTACTACCGTATTACCTAAATTTACAAACAAATACCGTTACAATGTTTTATTGCATAAATCAATTTAATCCTTTCCTTTATCCCTTATATGCCATTACAATTAAATGTTGGCATTTATTCCCATACTACCGATGCATTCACTTATGTTCTATCCAAACATTCATTTAGATTTTATATCCATTAATTTATTCAATATTGACATCCACTTACTCAAATTTACTTCCATTTGTATAGTTGCAATTAAATTCAGTTATTATTTCATTAATACTATTTCCAATTTATTTCTTCCAGCATTAATTACACAATCAAGTTTAATTAACCAATTATAATGGTTTCCACTATTTCTTCAATTGGATTTCATTCCAATTGTCAAGAATTTATTTTATTTACCAATGCAACCTTTAATTCCTAACATTCGCTCCAATATAAATTATAATATTTTCATTTCTTTCTACATTAAATTACAAAAATCAATTTAAATTAACAAATTAAATGGTCGAAATTTACGGGTCGTTACACTCTCCCCCACTCAAAACTTTTCGTCCCCGAAAAGAAAAAGAAGGGAAAAGAAGAATTAAATAAACCATACATCCTATTCAAAATATTAACTTTATAAACAATAATTTACCATAGTTATTACTTTAAATAAAGTATACCCATTTTATAATCATTAACTCTTTTTTATACTTAAATAAATAAAGTTTGGAAAACATTTCAAAATATTTTTTAAGCCAAAATTTTACGGAAAATTTCGGCAGAGTCTCCTTTGTACGGAGAGACTCGGGAGAAAATGTAATATCAAATATAACAAAATATCATATATAGTATCCAAAATATTATATCCCAATACGGGAGAATATATAAAATGGCGCTATAAAACCGTAATCCGAGAATGTACCTATTTGTCGGGCAAACAATGCTTAATTATGAAACCAAAAGCAGTAGCAATTGCTTCCATAACCTGCATTTCACTTATTAAATCCAAAGGGTTAACAATTTATATAAAGTGAAATATTTAAGTGGTTTCAATCACTAACAACAAATCAATACAACAACCATCAATTTCACAAACAGCATACACACATAAATACAAACAACCATTCAATCAACAAACAAATAGTTGTTCGGTTTCAGAACTTTTAAATTGTACGGAATGAAGAATAAACCATCTAGTGCGTCATTTACTCAACAGTCTCAGATTAAACACAATGGATTTTTCATCCATCCCAACAAAATTAAAGTTTCCTTACCCAACAACCACAACCACGACAAACAACAATTTCAGCAATAGTTTTAGTCTATTCTTATTCATTCCATTCATACGTTTGTTGTTTGATTCTTTTTATTCATATAACGGTTTATCTTTTTATTTTCATTATATTTCTTCCAACTTCTATTTAGAAATTACTTTAACCCTTTCAGTTTACAATTTCTCTTATTTATATTACATTCATTTATAATTGTATGACCTCATCTATTTACACTTTAATTACTTAAGTTTATAATCATCTATTTGTCATACTTACCTTTAACTATATTTACTTGGTAAAATTTCAATTATACTTAAGCTTATAACATTAAATTCCCATTTAACAGCAATTTCATTGAGTACTTTCATTATTTCAAATTTTTACTTGTATAATATTCTATTACAATTTAAACACTTCAACTTTTAATATTTGGTAAGTTACATATGCTTTTAAGGATGTAATTAAAAGTTATACAAGTTTATCTCATTTCTTTCAATTAATTCATTGTTCAATACTTTTTCTTTAGTTTTTAAGTTACACATTTCAACTTTCTTTTAAACTCATTTATAACTTAGCATTAAATTTCATATTTCATTAAAGGTTCCAATTATTAATTACTTATATTTCATTTCACTAACATAATTGAAACTATTAATTAACGGAAACTTAAAGAACTAAATACCGAATTTTATTTAAAAATCATTTTAAATTAATAGATAGATGTATATACTTGCAACATATGTCTCTAATTATATTTAAAACAATTTAAAATTTATATTTGTTTATCAAAATAAATCTGCAGAAAAACTACTACAGTGGCCTTCCCTCTTCGAAACTCAAAAATGAATGTCGATGATGCGTGCACTCATCACCGAAATTATTTTCCAGCGACAGAGAGGGGAGTACAGAACTTATCTCTTTCCAAAATTTTCTTTAAAACAATTCTTTCAAATTATGTTGAAATATTTATATCAGAAAATACTTCTAACAATATTATTATTATATTCCAAAATCAATTGAAAGAAATCTTCAAAAACCCCGGAACTTAAGCTCTAAATTTCCAATTTTTATTTATTTTATTTTCAACTTAGTTTCAACGATTATTTATATTTTCATTACCTAACACCCAATCTATAGCAACCAAATATATATCTATATAAAATATTTTACTTTATATATAGAAAATATAATAGGCAAAATTATTTCATTCACCTATATTAAAACAAATATTATGTCGGTCTGTCCTATTAAGTGTTTAGCAATCCCTATTGATGTCATAGCGTCCCATGCACCAACCAGAATTTATAAATACAAAACGGAACAGATTAACACAATATTAAAACCTTTTTATAACACTAACAAATATGCTCTCTCATATATATACACTCAGCGACTCCCATAGGGTATTACTACCCTATTAATAAAGAGTCAGACCCCACAAAGCTAAGGTTTATCGCTAAACCAAAGCTCTGATACCAACTGTAACATCCCACCTTTTTGTATGCTTAAGCAGACAAACGTGCCAACTTAAACCATACAAAAGGGTGGATTGTTATGGGGTAAATAAGAAAAAGTGGAGAAATAAAAGAAACAAAATAGAATCTTGCAGCGGAACGATAAAATATAATAATCAAATAACAGTTCATGAAGTTGTTTTACAAAACATTTGATTATACTTATACAATACATATCAGAGTTACACATACCAGAGAATGATAATTATGCAGCAGAATACAATGGTGTAGTGGAATATATAACAAATAGTAATAATAAAATCTTCGTCTTCGTCCTTTAGAAATAGGGCCTTCAAATCCTGAAATGCTCAGGCTGACCCGAGCGAATTGAAAAGACAAAACACTCGAGTCAGAACTAAAAGATCTTATGTAAGTTAAATCAATGAAATAAATATGAGTGTAAACGGCGTCAGAGATGTTTACGGGGTTTGACATCTCCTATCCAGTGTCTAACGTGAGTGCAGTAACTTAAGAAATGTTTGGGATTCACATCTCTTAAGGATCCGTTAAACTATCTACTATGTAGTAATATTCGCTATATACAGTAGTGTCTAATCAGTAAAGTATAATCATATAGAAAATAGCGTTAAGGGGATGGAGAACCTTAACGCAGTCGGATCTTAAAATCATACTCGTAGTAAAGCTCGATATGGTAGGTGACACGGCACAACTAGGCAATGCCAGGGTAGATATACCAATTACGCACACGGACTGATGGATACGCATAGCAGCCACTACCGTTCCACCTCGAACAACATTCCCAAATCGGAGGATGGCCATCTAGTCAAATCACAAGTAAGAGTATAATATCGAAGAAATGTGTCCGAGAAGAGGTGCTACCTCACTGGTCCGAGATCGCTCCTGTTTTAGCCACCTTATGCCAACTCACGGGAGTTGGGTCCACGTATATACCTTAGGATCGTCGCCACCATCCTACTTCATTCTGGAAACTCCACCACGTACACAGTTGTCAAAGTGGTTTTCGGTATCGACAGAGAGTATGTCCATATCCGATCCCGGTCTCTTTAACAACCAATCGTTATTATAACACCGTGGTCATTTACAAATATATATACTTTTAAAACACAATCATTGCCCTTTCAAAACATATTCTTTATTTCAAAATAGTATATATTTTAAAACCAAAATATTTTTACTATTTCAAACCCAAATTATCAATGTATTATTTCCATTTCAAAACCCAATTCAATAATATATCATTTCCATTTCCAAAACAATTCAATAATATCTTATTTAAATAAAACCAAATTTCCAATCACTAATCTTTCTTAAATTTAGATAACTTGAAATATTCTTTTAAATCATCTTAAACCCAAACCACATTTTGAAGTTGTATTTCTAAATTTTCAATTTCAATAGGTTTCAAATCAATATATTCACAGATAATTCTTAAATAAGTTCTATTTCAAATAAATTCATTTTTCAAACCATATTACTTTCAAAGTTATAACAATTTCGAAAACCAATACTTTGAAAACAAATATACCTTAATTTCAATAAAACATTTCAATTTGATATATTTCAAGACTTTAAATATTTCCAAAATTCCTAACCAAATCTGATAATCTTATATATACCTTAATTCAATTTACTATTATTTAGTTTAGAAATATTTATTTAATAAATTCAATATCACTTAAATAAAGCTCAAACTTGAAATATTTGTAAATCAAACTTAAAACATCATCAAGTTATACATAGCTTTAATTTTTAAAATTTAACCATATATAAAATAATATTTATATAATATCAAAATTAGTATATATATAAACCCTTATTTTCCAAAACCCATAGAAAATCACTTTAAAATATTTTATATATAGACCACGGTGCCTGTATATAATTTTCTATCCTATGGTCAAGTGATACAGATATTTATCATTTCAATCCGTAATTTTAAAAATAAAGGTCTACGGTTATATATCATTTCAAACCGCAATCCCGAATGGAATGAAAAATGCATAATAACTTGCAGTTTATATCAAATATAGCATCCATTCATCCAAATATCAATGAACAACCATTTATTTACAATCATCATCCAATTTAAACAAAACATCAATATAAAGCATATAAAATATAACAGGCATCAACAAATAGTTTATATTCAATAAAAGTTAATAACTTTCAACTGGTAGTTTATATGCAACGAATAAATTAATTAACAATTAATTGGCAGTTTTAAATGCAATGAATAAATAAATTAACACTTAATTACGATGAATGCAATTAACTGAGATAATGATGAAATATATGCCAAACAGCTATAAATAAATTTCTAAACACATCATACATGAATTTAACAAACATAGGAAATCTTAGAAGTTGTGAGTGGGTTAAAACACTCACCTTTTGAATTTAAATTGAATTTAAATTCAATTTAAACCCAAAAATTTGACCGTCTCAGAATTTGTCCAAACCAGCGTCATCAGGTCCGGAATTTCAATACGATCCTAACAAAAAAACCGCGCGTGAAACGGAGTTCGTATGCACAAGATATTGCGAAAATTGTGATTGAATTTCAAAATTAAAAACAACAAAAGGAGGACACATTCATACCACTGCCACGTCATCACTCATTTTCTTCCAAAACGAATGCGCACACAGTAGCCAACCGAGCATGTCACGCACGTGGACCGCCTCCACTAATTCGAACCCAAATTCGCGATTTGCCGCCAATCCGACCGTCAATTCACCTCCAAACTTCGCCAATGAACAACACGCTAGCCCCTCTACAAAACCCAGAAAGGATTTTCCGATCAGACGCACCAGTCAAAAAAGCCCAATTCAATTTTGACCGCGATTTCTAGTCAAACGATACATCGAATTGAAAAACGAATTACATGTAATATCCCGGAATTTTTAACAATATCAATTTAGTAATCTATATTTAAGAATTAAATTGATATTGATAATTTTGTTAATAACAATTCAAATTGATTTAATAATCTTCTTCAATAATTATTTAATTGGTTATTTTATCTTTTAAAAATAATAAATTGATTTCTATTTATAATATAAATATATGGTTTATATTTTAAATAGATTAGCATTATTTTAATTTTAATATGTATAAGTTTTATTTATTAACATGGTTTGTTTTTATTTATAAATTTATACACATATTTAAATATAAACTAACAAATTAAAATTTAGGCTTAATATACACATTAATTTGTAAATTAAGTACTAATTATTTAAAGAGACAAGTGTTGCATTCTTAAGCATTAATTAAACAAGTGTTAAATTTTAAAACCTTTAAGATAACATGTGTTAACATATTAATCAAGGTAAGAGACAAGTGTCTTTCTCTAATTTTTTCTTTTCTTTAAATTTTAATAAACCATAATTACAACATATAAAAACTTCCACCTTCTTTGTTCATTTTTTTTACAATTCGAAATGAAATCAAAACCAAAATTTTCAAATGCATTGCAAACACTCCTCAAAACCAAAACTGAAAACCCTGTAATACATTCCTCTAAACCAAATGCATACCAGAGAAAATATCATCAAACTTGCAATCAAATTTTCTAGCAAGCTTCAATTTCAAATCCGAGATCAAGAACCTGAAACCATCCCTCAAAACTCAGATCAAAATATAATTCCTGTAATTCATTTTCCAAATCAAAAGCCTGAAATTCATTTCTCAAACCAATATGCAAACCTGTAATGATTTATCTTCAACCTGGAAAACATTTTCAAGCATGCCAGCAACATAAAGTTTTCCAGTATGATTAATCAAGGCAGCAATACAAAAGTTTCAAGCATTCAAGTTTCTGGAATCAACAAGGCAAAGCAAATTTTCAATTTCAGTTTCATAAAGCTCTCTTCATTTTTAAACTGGTGAGTAAATTTATTTTAAAAACAGTTTAACCTGATGATTATAATTGATTTAGTGATAGATTAAATTGTCTATATGGATCTGATATGAATGCATGTATATATATGAATATCCTGTGCTCTGTTTAACAAGTGAGTAAACCTTTATTTTTAAAACAGTTTTTAAATCTGAGAATAAACTTAAATGTGTGATGAATTTTTATAGTAATATGGTTTGCATATGATATTATCTGTGAATGCATGCTTATATAAAAGGCCTGTACTAAAATCAGTATGTATAAATATATGCTTCTCTGTTCTTAATATGAGTAAACTAAGCATAAAATAGTTTTAGATTATATACATATGATAAGTGCTCGAAGTGAAATTTGTTGCATGTTTGAAAATGTGTATGCATGTTTGTTTAGATCTAAATGCATGTTTATATGAATGGATATACTGTGAGTCTGTCTGAATATATAAGTGATCATCTCTGTTTTAAGTTTCAGAGTTTAAAACTTAGATCAAAAATTTCAATCCTTCTCTCTTTCTAATCTCTGTTAGGCTTAGATTCCTAAATGAAAAATGGTTGAGACAATCTAGATTTATTTTTAAAAATAGTTTCAAGTAAGAATATATGGTAAATATTCTGAAAAATAAAGAATGACAGTAAAAAAATCATATTTAAGTCAAAGATCAATGTTAACGAATTCATATTTGGATTACATAGATTGATTCGTGGTTGAAAATTATGAATTATGATGGGAATATCATGATTTTTAGATCGGATATTGATGAGATATCCTGAGTTGTTCAGTTTTGGTATTGTCGGCAACTGCCGATGATCTATGTCGAGATGAAGCTTGGATTTGATATCAAGGGAGGCTTTAGGGCTGTTGATCGTAGGAAAAATAGTGGAAGAGGCTATCATTCATCGTTGCGTTGGATTTTGGATAGTGTAGGGTTTAACACTAAGAATGGGTCGAGTCTGGAAACGGGATCTTGGTGGCGTCTCTGGTTGTTCGAGTTGCACCGGACCAAGGGGGATGGCTTCGGGAATGGTCGGGGAACATATGACAGTGGTTTCGCATCGTCTGGTGGTCGGAGACGTGATTTTGAGGCGTTTTTCTGGTGATGGTTTTCGTTCCAGTATCGATAGGATTACTCGATTTCGATCGTGGGTTCGTGCCAGTGTTTGGGTGGTCAGGATCTGATGTAGAGGCGAGCGTCGATGATTCGAAGGTGTCGTGGATGGTCGGAAGGGACTGGGTTGCTGGTGCACGTGCACCTGTACACGTTTGCGTGTATTTGGATGTTGGTCTGGGCATGTTGTTTGGGAAGAAGAGTTGTACCGGGTTTGGTCTCGAGAATAATGGAGTGCGACTCGAAGTAGAAGTTGACTCGAAGGGAAACTCGAGGAAATTGGGGTTGTGCTCGGGTTTGTCTTCGGGATTGTAAGAGTGAACTGTTTCAGATTTTACTTTAACTAAATCCAAGTTTTTAAATATAAATAAAAGTAAGTTTTAAAGTAAAATTTTAAAACAAATTCTTAAATCTATTATTTATAAAATAAATGTTTTTAAGTAATTGATTTAAGAAAGTTATTATAATTTGTTAAGTTAAATGTTTATTTTATTTCAAAACTTAATTAAATGATTTAATTAAGGAAGTTAAATTTTTTTTAAGATAAAAATGTTTTAATGATAATTAAGTCATTAATTAAGATAATGGTTTACCTTAAAAAGGATAATTAAGGTTTTAATAATTTGAGGTTAATAAAGTAATTTATGTATAATTAATTAATTAAATTAATTAATGATTTAAGGATTTATTTATTTATTAATTAAAGGTTATAATTAGTTAATTAAAGATTAATTAAGGATTAATCAAATGGTAATTAAGGACTAATTAATTGATAATTAAGGATTAACTAAGTTGTTATTAAGTTTTATTAATTGATAATTAAGGTTTATTAATTAATAATTAAAAGAATAATTAATCTGTAATTAAAGATTAATTAATTGGTTTAAAGAATACTTAAAAGATGAATTACTCATCTATGATTTATGAGATGAATGTGATTAAGTTAAGTTAATTAATTTGTTAATTAATTAAAGATAGTCACTTGGTAATTAATTAAGTATAATTACTTAATGAGATTTGATAAGTGTAATTGCTTAATGTAAGTAATTAATGTGTAATTCCTGAATGTAATTAAATAAAAAAAATAATTTCTTAATGAAAGTAATTAAGGAATTTATTACTTAGTGTAATTAATTAAAGAGTGATTAATTTCTAAATGTAATTAATTAAAGTTAATTAATGAATGTGATTAATTAATGATTACTTGTTGATTGTAATTAATTAAAAGGGTAATTAATTAATGAAAGTAATTAGGGATTAATTAATGAAGTAATTAAAGGTTAATTACTATAAGTGGTTAAGAATAATTAATTTAAGTAATTAATTGAGGATAAATTACTTGGATGTAATTAAAAGATAATTAATCAAAGATGATTAATTGAAATGAATTATTAGAGGATAATTCATTAATTGATTGTAATTAATTAATGGTTAAGTAAGATGGATTTATAAAATGAAGTAATTAATTTAATTCAATTTAAATTAATTTAAGATGATATAAATCATTACTTATGAATGGGTGTTAGTATTGGATACTTGACATTGATTGATATCTCTGATGAGATATATGCTATATGATATGGATGTTAGTTGAATTGTATGGATTATCTGATAATGTTGATTATATGTTGTAAATTATCTTCCTTTGTGAATAAAGATAATGAATTGAATTGTTTTAACCTTTAAAACAACTTGGCCTTAAAAGATACGCTTTGGATTTCGATGAGACCGGGATCGGGTTTCCGTATACCGGATTTCCAGGTCTGGAGACCCGAATACCACATCGATCCAAATTAACGATAGGTCGTGAATCAAGTGAAGATGAAGATTCAGAGTGCAAGGGTTATTGTCGTTAACTCTGAGGGTGATTCCAAAACGAGTGTAACGAGATAATGCCTTCGGTTTCGTTCGAACCCGGAACGAACTTGTATGGATTGAATGCTTTCAGAACATCGTCAGGTGGACGATGAGCATTCTAAGTGATGTGTTCTTTTCTAAGGTAATCGTGACCTCAAGCCTCACAAACCGGGAATGGCTAAAACAGGGGAGGTGCAGCAAGGTTAGTGGGTAGCACCCAAGTAGGACAAGGTTACCTCTGTCTAGATGTCCCTTTTTATTTCGGCTTAGTGGTGCGGTTGCTGATCCCAACCGTGAGGTATCTTGTGCGGAATTATCCAGTAAGGGATGTTCCGACCTTGTGTTGCAGGGGATTGGGAGTGATCCTCGGTACGGTGATCTAGGCCACGTACTGTGACGGGCGGTACCCCGGTAGCCCTGCCATTGTATGGAATCCAAACTCCAATAAGTGCCGTACGTATTAGTTGTGCCCAACTATGTTGGAATGTGAGATGTAAGCATTTCAGCTATTTCTGTATTTTACTTGAAAACCCTAGACCCTATTATAATACAATCAGATTTCCTATCAAATGTTTTGGTTAGCGTAAGGTAAAAACTTACCCATGTTTATTTGTGGGGAGTCTTACGTGATACCTTTTCTTTCAAAAGGTTTTGAAGTTAAGCAAGTTTAAACCGTTTACTCACACCAGACCCATGTCTGACCCAAGTTGTTTATTTCTGTTTTATAAACTTTTGGGTACTCAAATTTTTACGAGTAGCCAAGGGATTCAGGTTAGCTTTGACGAGTAATCTGGAGGAGCAATGGAGCAGGAGGCTTCAGCGTTGTAGATATATATAGTAGTTCCGCTGTGTCTGTATCTCTGTAGTGTATTGAGTTGTAATGTCTAGACAGATGTTTATAATTGTCTAGTAAGTGATGTATATACTGTGTAACTCTGTAAAGTGTTGATACTATGTAATAGTTTATGTTATTAATATAATTTATTCGTTCCGCTGTGAGATCGTTGTTGTTGTTTCTTTCTTTCTTCTCTTCTTTTCTATTTTCTACCCCTTTCTTTCTTATTAGCGATACGACTTTCTATGGAGAGAAAGTCGTGGTCGTTACAGTGGTATCAGAGCATAGGTTGAGCGAATACCTAAGCTATTGGTTAAGTGAATATCAGAGCGCTAGGTTGAGTGAATACCTAGGTTCGGAAGGATTGTTCATTAGAAATAAGATCTGTAGCAACCTGTTTGAGTCCGAGTGTATATATATATATATGAGAGCGCGTATTTGTTAGTTATATAAAATGATTTTATATTGTGTTAATTGATCGGTTAAGTGGTATATGGATTCTGGTCAATACGACTTGCTAACGTTATTGATAGGGATCTCTAAACACTTGGACCAGGCCAACGGACACAATATTGTTTTAAAAGGGAAGGTGAAATAATTTTACCCAGATATATTTTCTATATATAAAAAATTATCATTTTAAATGTATATGGTATTTGTAATGATTGGTTGAGATGATAATAAATTATCATCTAGGATTAAGAGTCTGAGTGTTGAGGTTGGAAGTATCTATCGAGACTGTAGACCGAATACCGTCTCGAGTAAACTTTACTGTGGTGAAGGATTTCATCGATCTCCGAAGGAAACTGTAATGGTTCGGAGTTTATCTTTGAAGTTTGGAGGAGTAAAGTTGGATCTGTCGGTTGAACAGAAGCGAGTAATGGTACCTTGATACCTCAGGTAATAGTAGCTGTATGATGAGATACAGTGACGATGGATGTTCCTGAAGATGTTTTCTTTGGAACAAGATTAAGGAAGTGTGAATGCTTTGGTATTGTGGCTGAGTTCAGCACGGTGTTTCTGTTTGGTTTGGAGTTCGAGTTCCTCAAGAAGCTTTGGATAGGAAGTTTTGGCATTCTGTGTCAGCGGTGCAGCTCGGAAGTGTTTTGTGTTCCAGCAGGAAGATCTTTTGGCTTTGTAGTTTTCTAGAGGTGGAATTCAGAAGCAGCAGAGTGGATCCAGTTCTTCGATGGATGGGTTAGTCAAGCATAAGCTATTCTGAGTGGTTAAGAGAGCAGTTTATTTGGAATTAAGCTGGGTGAATCGCAAAAGTGACCTGCGATAGTGAGTATTCTCTTGAGTTATCTGAGACTTTGTGGATGTCTTCAGCAAAGTCAGAAGTTTGTCTGCATTTGAGATTGAGTTCTGTATCGACTTGATTTCAGGATTGCTAACGGTGGCTCAGCTTAGTAGAAGGATGTCTCCTAGAGAAAGGATTTGGTGAAGCAGCTCAGTATTTCATGGAACTTCTGAGTTTTATTTTTATGGATCTGTTGAACCATATTTCCGGAATGTGTTGTCTAGTTTGTGCTCGAGTTCATCGACAGCATTCTTATCTTCTCCAGATCAGAGTTGTGCAGCGGAAGCAAGGTGGCAGCTGTTCTAGAATGGAAGAAACCGGAAGTTGCAGTGTTTTGGGATTAGAAAATTTCTACAGGAAATTTTTCTGGATTTGAGGCCAGAATTGGCAGTGCATCTGTTTTGTCTTTTCCGGATAAGAGAAGTAAGTTGTAGTCTTCTGATATTGAGGAGTAGAGTTTGTGTTTCTTGATTTTAGTTGATCTTGAGGAGATCATTTTGCTGAGTTGATTGGTCTAGTCTGTTTCTAGAAGCATCATCAAGGGATGAGCTGATCGGTAAGGAAATAAGCAGCCCAGGATCGTCTGGAGAGTTTTGTGGATTTGAGACAGAGGAATTTGGATTCTAAAGTCGAAGATTTGATTTTGGATAAGTTTTCTCCGATCATAAAGGAGCTGTAAGTTTGGGTAAGGCTGAGAAGCTAGCTCTGAAGAGTTTTGGGTCTTTTCTGTGATCTTGGAGAATAAGTGTTTGATCTACAGGATTGGATTGCCAGTTTGGATAACTGGGATTCCATGAGTATCACGTATCTCTGAGGGAATACGTGTATGATCTATGTGGTTTCGGAACCAGCAGTTGTCGAGTTTTGGCTGTTGAGTCAGACTCGTCTGTAGTCTGACATCTTGTCTAGTGTATAGATGTAGTTGAATAAAAGCTTTGTAGCTTCATAGTATTGATTGTTTGGATTCTCTAGAGCGAGTATCCCGATATATATATACACCTGGGGAAACTCGAAGAAATTCTATCCAGAATTTGTCTGCATAATTAGATTTGTTTGATTGGTTGAATTGGCTGCTATGGTTGTTAGCAAATGTTTGATATATGCTTGTGTTTTAAAATTAAATCTTTAATGAGATTTCCTTTGTTTTAAATTTTGGGGACGAAATTCTTTTAAGGGGGAAGGATTGTAATATCCCGGAATTTTTAACAATATCAATTTAGTAATCTATATTTAAGAATTAAATTGATATTGATAATTTTGTTAATAACAATTCAAATTGATTTAATAATCTTCTTCAATAATTATTTAATTGGTTATTTTATCTTTTAAAAATAATAAATTGATTTCTATTTATAATATAAATATATGGTTTATATTTTAAATAGATTAGCATTATTTTAATTTTAATATGTATAAGTTTTATTTATTAACATGGTTTGTTTTTATTTATAAATTTATACACATATTTAAATATAAACTAACAAATTAAAATTTAGGCTTAATATACACATTAATTTGTAAATTAAGTACTAATTATTTAAAGAGACAAGTGTTGCATTCTTAAGCATTAATTAAACAAGTGTTAAATTTTAAAACCTTTAAGATAACATGTGTTAACATATTAATCAAGGTAAGAGACAAGTGTCTTTCTCTAATTTTTTCTTTTCTTTAAATTTTAATAAACCATAATTACAACATATAAAAACTTCCACCTTCTTTGTTCATTTTGTTTACAATTCGAAATGAAATCAAAACCAAAATTTTCAAATGCATTGCAAACACTCCTCAAAACCAAAACTGAAAACCCTGTAATACATTCCTCTAAACCAAATGCATACCAGAGAAAATATCATCAAACTTGCAATCAAATTTTCTAGCAAGCTTCAATTTCAAATCCGAGATCAAGAACCTGAAACCATCCCTCAAAACTCAGATCAAAATATAATTCCTGTAATTCATTTTCCAAATCAAAAGCCTGAAATTCATTTCTCAAACCAATATGCAAACCTGTAATGATTTATCTTCAACCTGGAAAACATTTTCAAGCATGCCAGCAACATAAAGTTTTCCAGTATGATTAATCAAGGCAGCAATACAAAAGTTTCAAGCATTCAAGTTTCTGGAATCAACAAGGCAAAGCAAATTTTCAATTTCAGTTTCATAAATCTCTCTTCATTTTTAAACTGGTGAGTAAATTTATTTTAAAAACAGTTTAACCTGATGATTATAATTGATTTTAGTGATAGATTAAATTGTCTATATGGATCTGATATGAATGCATGTATATATATGAATATCCTGTGCTCTGTTTAACAAGTGAGTAAACCTTTATTTTTAAAACAGTTTTTAAATCTGAGAATAAACTTAAATGTGTGATGAATTTTTATAGTAATATGGTTTGCATATGATATTATCTGTGAATGCATGCTTATATAAAAGGCCTGTACTAAAATCAGTATGTATAAATATATGCTTCTCTGTTCTTAATATGAGTAAACTAAGCATAAAATAGTTTTAGATTATATACATATGATAAGTGCTCGAAGTGAAATTTGTTGCATGTTTGAAAATGTGTATGCATGTTTGTTTAGATCTAAATGCATGTTTATATGAATGGATATACTGTGAGTCTGTCTGAATATATAAGTGATCATCTCTGTTTTAAGTTTCAGAGTTTAAAACTTAGATCAAAAATTTCAATCCTTCTCTCTTTCTAATCTCTGTTAGGCTTAGATTCCTAAATGAAAAATGGTTGAGACAATCTAGATTTATTTTTAAAAATAGTTTCAAGTAAGAATATATGGTAAATATTCTGAAAAATAAAGAATGACAGTAAAAAAATCATATTTAAGTCAAAGATCAATGTTAACGAATTCATATTTGGATTACATAGATTGATCGTGGTTGAAAATTATGAATTATGATGGGAATATCATGATTTTTAGATCGGATATTGATGAGATATCCTGAGTTGTTCAGTTTTGATATTGTCGGCAACTGCCGATGATCTATGTCGAGATGAAGCTTGGATTTGATATCAAGGGAGGCTTTAGGGCTGTTGATCGTAGGAAAAGTAGTGGAAGAGGCTATCATTCATCGTTGCGTTGGATTTTGGATAGTGTAGGGTTTAACACTAAGAATGGGTCGAGTCTGGAAACGGGATCTTGGTGGCGTCTCTGGTTGTTCGAGTTGCACCGGACCAAGGGGGATGGCTTCGGGAATGGTCGGGGAACATATGACAGTGGTTTCGCATCGTCTGGTGGTCGGAGACGTGATTTCGAGGCGTTTTTCTGGTGATGGTTTTCGTTCCAGTATCGATAGGATTACTCGATTTCGATCGTGGGTTCGTGCCAGTGTTTGGGTGGTCAGGATTTGATGTAGAGGCGAGCGTCGATGATTCGAAGGTGTCGTGGATGGTCGGAAGGGACTGGGTTGCTGGTGCACGTGCACCTGTACACGTTTGCGTGTATTTGGATGTTGGTCTGGGCATGTTGTTTGGGAAGAAGAGTTGTACCGGGTTTGTGCTCGAGAATAATGGAGTGCGACTCGAAGTAGAAGTTGACTCGAAGGGAAACTCGAGGAAATTGGGGTTGTGCTCGGGTTTGTCTTCGGGATTGTAAGAGTGAACTGTTTCAGATTTTACTTTAACTAAATCCAAGTTTTTAAATATAAATAAAAGTAAGTTTTAAAGTAAAATTTTAAAACAAATTCTTAAATCTATTATTTATAAAATAAATGTTTTTAAGTAATTGATTTAAGAAAGTTATTATAATTTGTTAAGTTAAATGTTTATTTTATTTCAAAACTTAATTAAATGATTTAATTAAGGAAGTTAAATTTTTTTTTAAGATAAAAATGTTTTAATGATAATTAAGTCATTAATTAAGATAATGGTTTACCTTAAAAAGGATAATTAAGGTTTTAATAATTTGAGGTTAATAAAGTAATTTAAGTATAATTAATTAATTAAATTAATTAATGATTTAAGGATTTATTTATTTATTAATTAAAGGTTATAATTAGTTAATTAAAGATTAATTAAGGATTAATCAAATGGTAATTAAGGACTAATTAATTGATAATTAAGGATTAACTAAGTTGTTATTAAGTTTTATTAATTGATAATTAAGGTTTATTAATTAATAATTAAAAGAATAATTAATCTGTAATTAAAGATTAATTAATTGGTTTAAAGAATACTTAAAAGATGAATTACTCATCTATGATTTATGAGATGAATGTGATTAAGTTAAGTTAATTAATTTGTTAATTAATTAAAGATAGTCACTTGGTAATTAATTAAGTATAATTACTTAATGAGATTTGATAAGTGTAATTGCTTAATGTAAGTAATTAATGTGTAATTCCTGAATGTAATTAAATAAAAAAAATAATTTCTTAATGAAAGTAATTAAGGAATTTATTACTTAGTGTAATTAATTAAAGAGTGATTAATTTCTAAATGTAATTAATTAAAGTTAATTAATGAATGTGATTAATTAATGATTACTTGTTGATTGTAATTAATTAAAAGGGTAATTAATTAATGAAAGTAATTAGGGATTAATTAATGAAGTAATTAAAGGTTAATTACTATAAGTGGTTAAGAATAATTAATTTAAGTAATTAATTGAGGATAAATTACTTGGATGTAATTAAAAGATAATTAATCAAAGATGATTAATTGAAATGAATTATTAGAGGATAATTAATTAATTGATTGTAATTAATTAATGGTTAAGTAAGATGGATTTATAAAATGAAGTAATTAATTTAATTCAATTTAAATTAATTTAAGATGATATAAATCATTACTTATGAATGGGTGTTAGTATTGGATACTTGACATTGATTGATATCTCTGATGAGATATATGCTATATGATATGGATGTTAGTTGAATTGTATGGATTATCTGATAATGTTGATTATCTGTTGTAAATTATCTTCCTTTGTGAATAAAGATAATGAATTGAATTGTTTTAACCTTTAAAACAACTTGGCCTTAAAAGATACGCTTTGGATTTCGATGAGACCGGGATCGGGTTTCCGTATACCGGATTTCCAGGTCTGGAGACCCGAATACCACATCGATCCAAATTAACGATAGGTCGTGAATCAAGTGAAGATGAAGATTCAGAGTGCAAGGGTTATTGTCGTTAACTCTGAGGGTGATTCCAAAACGAGTGTAACGAGATAATGCCTACGGTTTCGTTCGAACCCGGAACGAACTTGTATGGATTGAATGCTTTCAGAACATCGTCAGGTGGACGATGAGCATTCTAAGTGATGTGTTCTTTTCTAAGGTAATCGTGACCTCAAGCCTCACAAACCGGGAATGGCTAAAACAGGGGAGGTGCAGCAAGGTTAGTGGGTAGCACCCAAGTAGGACAAGGTTACCTCTGTCTAGATGTCCCTTTTTATTTCGGCTTAGTGGTGCGGTTGCTGATCCCAACCGTGAGGTATCTTGTGCGGGAATTATCCAGTAAGGGATGTTCCGACCTTGTGTTGCAGGGGATTGGGAGTGATCCTCGGTACGGTGATCTAGGCCACGTACTGTGACGGGCGGTACCCCGGTAGCCCTGCCATTGTATGGAATCCAAACTCCAATAAGTGCCGTACGTATTAGTTGTGCCCAACTATGTTGGAATGTGAGATGTAAGCATTTCAGCTATTTCTGTATTTTACTTGAAAACCCTAGACCCTATTATAATACAATCAGATTTCCTATCAAATGTTTTGGTTAGCGTAAGGTAAAAACTTACCCATGTTTATTTGTGGGGAGTCTTACGTGATACCTTTTCTTTCAAAAGGTTTTGAAGTTAAGCAAGTTTAAACCGTTTACTCACACCAGACCCATGTCTGACCCAAGTTGTTTATTTCTGTTTTATAAACTCTTGGGTACTCAAATTTTTACGAGTAGCCAAGGGATTCAGGTTAGCTTTGACGAGTAATCTGGAGGAGCAATGGAGCAGGAGGCTTCAGCATTGTAGATATATATAGTAGTTCCGCTGTGTCTGTATCTCTGTAGTGTATTGAGTTGTAATGTCTAGACAGATGTTTATAACTGTCTAGTAAGTGATGTATATACTGTGTAACTCTGTAAAGTGTTGATACTATGTAATAGTTTATGTTATTAATATAATTTATTCGTTCCGCTGTGAGATCGTTGTTGTTGTTTCTTTCTTTCTTCTCTTCTTTTCTATTTTCTACCTCTTTCTTTCTTATTAGCGATACGACTTTCTATGGAGAGAAAGTCGTGGTCGTTACATTACACCAATGAATTACGCTCGTCGAGAGCTTCAACATATATTAATTTGAGATTTTTTTGAGGACTTTGAATTTTTGACTTTGATTTTGAAATGGATCTGGATCTGAAATTTTTGTCTGCCATTGAGGAGGAGAAGGAGCTGACGAAATGTTATGCGCAGACAAATGAGAATAGGCGGAGGCTAGGGTTTAGCAGGGATATATAAAGGCAAAGTCGAAATAGGATAGATGGACCCGATCTATAAACGCGCTGAACGATGAATGGTCCAAAAGCCCGTTTCGACTCCGGAACGAAATTGGATCAACCCATATATCAAAATAGATGTTTTAAAATATTTTAAACGCAATGGAAAAGGTTTCAGGTTCAAATTGTGTCGTATGAAGAAGTTATGCAAAAATCAATATTTTCAAATTGATTTCAATTGCATAAATTTCAAGGCGTTTCGAGTCCGTACGATCAAACGACAAGTCCGATTGCTACGAAACTTGAAACATTATTATAATTCACCGTTACGGATCCGATGAAACTGGTTTCGTCGAAATCCGAGTCAATGGCCAAAATTGCTATTTTTATATTAATTAAATAAATTAAAATTTATAATTAAATCAACTTCCAAATTTTAAATTTTAAACTCACAAATTTTATCACCTTATATTTCTCAATTATTTACAATGATTTAAACAAATCTTTATGTCCATTTTAGAGTTGATAAATCTATAAATTGTAGTGTCAAATCTTCTATTTCATTATATTCAAAATTATAAATTAAGTTCCCAAAATTTCTATTAAATTAAATATCAATGATTATTCCATCTATAAATTTTTAAGTAGATGGATTCAATGTTGGGTTTAAAACTATTATTTTAATATTCTTGAATTTCAGTTTAAATCTCTATTAACGTAAAATTTAACACTTAATTCCAATTAAATTTCAATGACCAAATTTTCCTAATTTAAATTCAATTAAATAAACAAATCTTAATTCCCATTCTTATTATTCAAAAAATTATTATCCTATAACATATTTAACCTTTGGTTATGTTTTGTTACATAAATCTTCCAATTTCACCTTTATTCGTATTAACTCTTTTATTTCCATTTTTGTGAAATAACTACCATATCCAATATATGACGCTAAATTTATTTCCTTGCATTAATTTACACCTATTTACATTAATTAGAATAAATATTTTATTCCTGAATGTACTTCTATCAATTAAATGCATTAATTAAGGTTTTAAAATACTTTACGTTCTAAAAAATTTACAACATTAAATTTACATTCAATTAATTACTTTACATACTTTACGTGTTAATTTCTCAATTAACTTAATTTGAACTTATTTCCCAATCTATCAATTACTACCTAAAGTAAATTTACGCTTCTAAAAATTTACATTCCCACTTCCGTTACTATACTATTAATTATTAGAGTAACATTTATTATAAACAATAACATCATAATTACTTAACATTTAAATGAACTTTAATTCCAAATAAATTCGTTGACCAAATTAATTAGGTAATTTATAATAGTTGTTATTACCCTTAAATTTATTTCCAAATAACGTACTACCGTATTACCTAAATTTACAAACAAATACCGTTACAATGTTTTATTGCATAAATCAATTTAATCCTTTCCTTTATCCCTTATATGCCATTACAATTAAATGTTGGCATTTATTCCCATACTACCGATGCATTCACTTATGTTCTATCCAAACATTCATTTAGATTTTATATCCATTAATTTATTCAATATTGACATCCACTTACTCAAATTTACTTCCATTTGTATAGTTGCAATTAAATTCAGTTATTATTTCATTAATACTATTTCCAATTTATTTCTTCCAGCATTAATTACACAATCAAGTTTAATTAACCAATTATAATGGTTTCCACTATTTCTTCAATTGGATTTCATTCCAATTGTCAAGAATTTATTTTATTTACCAATGCAACCTTTAATTCCTAACATTCGCTCCAATATAAATTATAATATTTTCATTTCTTTCTACATTAAATTACAAAAATCAATTTAAATTAACAAATTAAATGGTCGAAATTTACGGGTCGTTACAGTTTGCATGATTAAATGCTTGCTTATGAGAACATGACTTACCAATCTCTGGATGAATACATGTTGGCTGAATGTTTATTTCTTTGATTGAAATATGATATGCAGAAGAGATTAGCATAGGAATGAGAAAGGGAAAGTGACACTTAGTAATTTAACTAAGAACTTTTGGATCTTAGGGCTACAAAATATGGCTTGGCAAGGTGAACATTGCAAGCTCACACATGGTATGCTTATACCCAGGGGCCGGAGTGTGCTGGGTTAACAGTGATATGTCCCAGGCAGTGTGTGGTTTAACAAGAGAAAGTAGCTAAAGACCATAATATACTTGATAGTGAACAATAGAAATAGGTTCATGAGAGGGCTTGGGTAAAATCCCTGATGGCCAGTAATCTGATAGAAAAGGCTTGATGACTGAATTGATGAATGTGTTGATTGGTTTATGATGTTTTATGGATGGATCCTATGATTGTTATCACTGAATTAACTAAACCATTGAATCATGTATAATTTGTTGTGCACTAATGTATATGCACATGTATCACGGGAACATGCACAAGACTGGTATTGAGTTCCTTTATCCATTTTGAAGTTATTTGAATATGAATAAGTGTCATATAAAATCATGTTTTCAGTTAGATTACTCATACCAGACTTTAGTCTGACCCTTGTGTGTTTTATGCACCATTGGGTGTCTCATGTTTTTATGGGGCAGTTCATGGTGATTTTGCAGGAAAGTAGGAATTTCTTTGATCAGGCTTTGGATGTTTAGCTGCTTAAGGAATTGGATGCTATATTTAAAGATTTGCTGAAGTTAAAATAGATGTTTATGTTGAATTATGTTAAGCTATTTTGTTTAAATCTGCTTAGAAAACTAATGTATTGTTAGAACTACTGTTTTGCAAGTGTTGAACATATATGTGTATCAGCTGAAACTTATGTGCTTTGTTTTGCAAATGTTTTGCTAAGAAATGGAATTTTTAAGCTTTAAGAACAGTTAGTTCATAATGGTAGAAAATCTGAGATTGAAAGGATTTGTGGATTGAATGTACAATCAAGTATTTGACATAGGAAAATCCATGTTTAAATTGATATAAAATCTGGCAGAATAAAGGTTTTGAGTTACTTTGAAAAGAAAACAGATTGACATGTATTTTGCTTAAGAATAAGTGCAAATGAATATGGCTAACATGACCATTTTATTGAGCCTGGGTTAAGCCAACACTAAAGAGTTTTAAGCCCAATTTTCAGTGAAGTTTTATAACCCAAATATAGGGTAGAATCAGTTATTTTTGCTAACAAGAAGAGGTAAAATTAGGCACTTAAATCTTCCACTGACACACACATGCACAGGAACATGCACACACATGCACATGCAAGAGCACAGTTCATACAGTAACAAAATTATGGAAATACATTCAAAATGCTAAGTCTTGAGACATGGAACCAATAGTTATGCAATAATCTAATCATGCTTGGAAAACCTGGTTTTTAGAAACACTATTGATATGTTGGAATTATTTCTTTTAATGATTCCCAAACAGTTTTCTACTTCCAAACTTTTGTACTCTGATTCAAGTAGAAAGTAACTTATATATCTTCACATATGTAAGTTTAAGATTATTTGAGCAAACTAATATTTTTATATTGGCATAAAGATCCTGGATAGAAGAAAATTAGAGTGTAATATTTTCTTGATTAAATGACCACTACATATATATATGTAAAAAAAACTTTAGGAACAGAAGGTGGGTCATTTCATAAGGATTGTGATGTATGTGAAATGAATGTGAATGAAAAGAATTTGGTGTAACTAAGAAATCAATTGGAAATTAATACATAATTTGTACATATATTATTTATTCGCATTACGGTTTGATCCATATTCGAGCACAGAATTTCGATAAAAATTTATATCGATCTGAGTTAGGATTTTGCACTTGATTTTCGACGGTGAACACTGGATATGAATTTTTGATTGATTTTGGGATTCTCTATCATAGTATATGGCTATGCAAGGAGAATAACAGTTTCTGATCAAGAAACCAGATCTAAGTCTGCACTAGAGAGTCGTGTGAACGATACTAGTTCGGAAGTGAAATTGTGTGATCGAGTGAGCGATCGGATTTGATATTGCGTACGGATGATATATGTACATCGTACGGGCTTAGGTAAGGCAAGTGTTGGAAAATGGAAATTTTGAAAATTCAATGATTTTGAATTATATGATTGAATATCATTGGTAAATAGGATGCAAGTATATAAAAGCAAGAGTTGAATGATGCCTTTGATTTCATGAGGAAAAATGGGTTGCCCGACTGAAAGGTACATGTTTAAATTATTGTTTGAATTTGATGGTTTTATGATTGAGCCACTTGCCTTTTGTTTTCTTTTACTTATTTTGGCTCGTAGTGGCGATTTGTAGTTGTTTCGATCTAGCCGCGCAAAGGAGACGCTAGCGAAATTTTTCGAAAATTTAAAGAGTTAGAAATTTTAAAGAAAATTTTTGATAACTAAAATTTGATTTTGGATTATAGCTTGAAATTATTGAGTAAATAATATTATTTGGAATCTAGGAATGAATTTGGAAATTAGTAAGAGTGATAATGTGGTTTCAACCGATTGATTTTTGAGAAAGTTAATGGGTTTTGGACAATTTTCTTACCTTGGCAATTTCGGGAATGAAATTCTTTAAATGGGTAGGAATGTAACGACCTAGAATTTGGTTATTTGAAATTGGAATATTTAATTAATTTTAAATATTTGAAAGTTAATTTTATAGTTTAAATAACTTGAATTTCAAATATAATGATTTATTGGATGATTTAATTGTTGAAATTAATAATTGAAAATTGTTTGAATAATTAAATCTTGAATTTTAAGCTTGAAATAAATAATTGAATGGCTTATTTAATTTCTATTAAGAATAGAGATAATAAAAAATTTAAATTTGATTTAAAAGCGATTTACTCGATTTTAAAAATATCTTGTTTAAATTAACTTATATAAATAGCCTTCAAGGGCCTAGTCTCGGAATTTGACGAAACCAGTGTCATTAGATTCGTAATAGTGTATTATTATCGGATATCAAATTTCGTAGCATTTGGAGTTATTGTTTGGTCGTACGGATGTTAGGACCAAAATTGTTCACTAACACCCAAGGAAAGATTTGTGTAGAGAGATTAATGAAGATAGAAAATTAAAACGGAGGAACGTATACAAAATTTACTACAGAAAGGAGAACACCAGAATTATAGTGGTTCGGCGTAACTTCCTACGTCCACTTTGAGTGTAATCTTTATTGCTTCTTCAAACTATTGAATACAGATACAATCCGTTCACTAACGACTTGATTACAAGTATGGATCGAAAATAGACGAGTCTTCGAAATGGCAGAGTCTCCCCGGAGTTCTCGAAAAAAGGTCCCTCTTTACTGCATCCCTGCCCCTCTATTTATAAACGAAGATAGGCTGGATTTCCTTCGCAGGGCTAAGACCAAAGTACCTTGGCCCATGTATGGGAATCTCGACTCGATAGATCCAGGCATACCGAGCGGGATGCGATGAACGACAAATGCGATCCAGGATGGCCGAACGGTGGTCATCGGGTGTTTGACTCGAAGTGAACTCTTAAAGGACTCGGAGTAACTCATGGTGGAACTCGAAACGAAGCAATGCCGAAACCCTCACTTTGATGTTGACCTCCATGAATAAGTCAAATCCCCCATCTTGCTTTGAAACATCAATACCGAACGCTTGTGCCGAACGGTGGTTGCCGGGCAATATTGGTCGAACGAAGGTAGCCGAGCGATGTTGGCTGAACGAAGGTAGCCGAGCGACATGCGTTGAGTCCCTACCATCACTTTTCTTTTTACCGAGCGGCATACGCCAATGCACCAGACCGAATCATGCATGCACGCCGACCTGTGTATTCAGGCCAGACCACATATTCAGGCTAAACGATGTATACATTCCAAACTTCTCAATTCAAGTCAACTATCTGCACTTTCCAAACGTCCACTGCCTCGAGTTTCATTTTTATTCAATCAAATCCTCTTATCATTAGGTTCTTGTAGCCGGGCCAAGCAACCGGGTAACATTTGCCCCCCAAAGCATATCATGAGGTCAACATGATGCGCTTTGGACCATGAGCCATCCATTTTTCCATTGCGCCATCACCTTTGATGTGGGTCGAACAATGAACACGCGCTGAACGACTTGTTTGGCATATTCATTATCGCCCGGTTTAATTGTTCTCCGACCCACTGAGATACTTTGACTGGGTCCACTGGTTAGAGCATGTTCGCCTCCCCTTTCCCTAGTATAAATGCCAACATCATTCACCTCTTTTCTCACTTTTCGTCTCTCAATTCATTTCCTAGCACTGTCCCAAACTTTATCTTCCTCACTCCACCGATCTACTTCGTCCCTTCTCCCTAACATTTTCCAAGCGCGACTTCACCACTCCGTACGACTTTAAACTCCGAGAATCACTTGCCCCCGTTCCAGATCAACACACATATCGGTGAGCTCCTTCATATCATCATGAACCCTAGGCCACCCCCTTATTTTTTAACTCGAATAAGATTTGAACCTTCAGTGCAAACATCCACACACAACAGAAAGGGGAAAGAGGAGAACGCGGCGAACCAAACTGCATACATCAACACATAATAGACTGAGAGGAGTTAACATAGTCGAAGTCAGTGCCATATAGGGGAAGTGTGTCGTGTTCCATGGGAGAGTTGAGTTCTGTACTCTGAATAGAAGTGGCTCGGTGGGTCGTTCAAGAGAGTTTGGGTCGATAGGATTTTGTCAGGTGAAGAGTTTTGTTGGGGGTTAGGAGAAGTGTGGTTCGATATAGATTGAGTGAGGCTGGTTTTGCACAATTTGGGTGAGCGAGTGGGTCAGCAATGCACTTTTAAGTGGGTCGTTCGGTCCTGAGGGAGAGAGTGTCATTCGGTCTAGAGAGAGGGAGTGACTGTCGTTCGGTCTAGAGAGAGGGAGCGAGTGTACTTCGGTCATTTGAGTGCGGCGTCATGGCCTGGTGAGAGTCCACTAGGAGGGTTCGGTATAGCAGGCAAGTGTGGTTTGGTCTGTTGGTCCAGGAAGGCAATTGGCTTCGGTCTTTGGGGTCGAAATTGGCAACCAAGATTATCTCCACTTAAACATCGCATATGTTAATATCACATACTTCCATGCCTAACCATAGAACGAGGGAAAATGACAAAGACTTAAGCACGTGTGCATATGGAACTTGTTTTGACTAATGACTTCATAGTTTTAAGGACTATAAACGCGAGTTCAACTTAACAGAAGCAAATAACGGCCTTTAACATACAATGCCAATGTTCGACTTCAAGACCTATACTACCAAATCATAAGACAAGCTCTCGGAGACGGTCAACGATGACGGTCTTCGAAGATGATAACTTAGCGCCCAACCACACTCCATCGGTTTTTAAAGCTTTAATTCTTTTATACTCATGTCTGAACGATTGCACTAGTCCACAGACCACAGGGGGGGAATATTTTTGTCGTTATATCTAATATCGATTGTCTTTCAAGTATAGTTTAAATGGGAATTTATCCACATCCATTGCTCTTTAAAGATGTCCAAAAAGTCAAGCTCTGCTACAGTTTCCAATAATCCTGATCTAGGCTCCCAACAGGAGGTAGTAGGTACATCGGACACATCGACCACCTCCATGCAGGGTATTCCAGATCCATCCGCTGCAGTTATTGGCCCGACACCTGATGCTATAGATGGGGCAATCATCCTGGACAATCCGACTGATTCTCAAGCTTCAAAAATCGGCGAAACCACTCTTCGCCAGCTTTGTTCAATCCATGGAATCCCTTTTGATGACGTATTAATTCCATCGGGACAAGATCGTCCTCACCTGCCCCCAGTTGGATATACATCTTGTAGCAAGTTCATGTGCTAGGTCGAGAGTGTGCCACAGTTCAATTCATTTCTTCGTGAGGTGCTACAGTACATCGGGATCGCTCCAACACAGCTTCACCCCAACAGTCACGCATTTCTCCATGGCACTTGCATTCTCTTTATGAGCATCTTATCCAGGCTCCCCACTCTCGAGGATATTCACTACATTTATCGGTTCAAAAGGCGATCTAACAGCCTCTCTTTCATATTCCTTGAGCCACACTCTAAGTGTCAGATCCTGACGGGGGCATGGAGTAAATTCTCCCAATATAAGCAGGAGTGGTTCTATGTGCGCTGCCCCCTGGCTTTGTGAGAAGATGGTTGGAAGGGAGTAAGTTCCATTTCCAGACTCGTTACTTACCTGAGGCATGAAGTTCATATTTTCTAAACTTCTTTCGGTCTTTTGCAAACATCAGCCCACATCCCGAAGGTGCGAGGTATTATGAGGCCGTCGAGGCCATTCATGCTACTCCCATGGAGGACCAGGAGATCAAAGTCGTTATTTCCAATGAGTCAGTTCGAAAGTTTGGGCAATTAGCAGAAGTTTGTCGAACTAGTCTCCCATCCAGCGCCACTACAACTAGACCTGCGGTGGAGAAGGGTAAAGAACGGGCCGGGTCTTCGGTGCCCCCTACAAGCGGGGCCTCCGACATGCCCGAGGAAGGTGAGATTAGAGAGGCCGGTGTTTCTGGAGCATCCGACGAGCATATAAGTACTCTCTCAGAACCGATGATCGACGCACCCGGCATCGATGAACCGCCTCCTCCATTATAGGGGAAAAAGAAACTAGCCTACAAACTAAGGAAGAAGACAGTGGGCGGAACCTCGAAGGTTACAATTACTCCGATGGAGAAAGAGCCATCTCCACAACACTTAGAGGGTTCACTAAAAGGCTTATCAGATCTCATCATCCCCGATGACTTGCTCAATTACGGCTTTGACGACCTAAAAGCCCTAAAACTTCACTCGCTCGGTAGAGGCGACGAAGGCGTTCAAGCCCATCACCAAGGAGAAAAAATTCCGATAAGTAAAGCTAAAGAAACAAGTCCGTCGGGGGGAAACACTAGGACACACACTAACACTCACTCTCCACCCCACAATTAAGTTTTAGCCATCGTATGATCATCTCTAACTTGTTTTCACTTGATTTCTGTGTAGGTGACATGGGACGCTCACACGGCTTCGACCGCCTTCGCGGTTCCTCTATCTTTCATCACTCTAGCCGAGACTTGGGACCCGTAAAACACCGAGATAGAGATGACAACAGCGATAGAGACTATATTCCCCGAGATTCATCGTCTCGAAGGAAAACATACAGCCAGTCCTCCTACCCCAACGATCCTCCTCCTCAACCAGAGCATAGCAGGGAGAAATCTGCTCAAAAGGGGTCTCAAACTGAAGCTCCTTATGATCAATATTCTTGTTCATCAAGCACTAGGCAATCCCGTGAGCTTCACAAGAAATCTGCAGTTTCGACTAAACAAACTTCCTCTGGCCCTGCACATGATCCTTCGATAGTTGAAAAGCTAGTTGTGCTTAAAACCACATTTCTAGAAATATGCATTGATGGACTAAAGTATCTTTCGGCGATCCATCCTATTCAAGAGCATGTTAAACAAAGTGCCATTTCTTGCAATAATGATGTCTACGTCCAACACGACGAATTCGTTCATTTGGTGAAAAAAGTTTCAGAAGTTTTGGTGGAACGCCAGCATGAAATCGATCGCCTGAAACTCGAAGCTATTCACAATAAAGACATTATCAAAGCCCAGGATGAAGAGCTTTCCTCGTATAAATCTCAGCTTGAAGCCACTCAAAAAACTGCTAAAGACACAACTGAAGCAGTTGATCGTCTGGAAGCTGCACACAAAAAGGAAATTGATAAGGCGGTTCAACACTGTGGCGCTTTAGCCTTAAAAAAGGATTCCATCCAAAAATAAAAGGATGTTCTCACTCAGAGAGTTAAAGAATTGGAGGAGCTACTCCTTAAAGAAAAAGAAGAAAAAACTGCAGCTCAAGAGGAGTTAAAACGATATTGTGACGAGATTGTCGCTACACGACTTTTAAAAGAAAAGCTTGATGAGGAGCTCTTCAAAGCTGAAGCGCTAAAGGACGCGGCTCGTGAAGAGGGCAAAAGAATGGCGCTCTCGAAAATCGATTCTCGCCTCGAGGCGGCTGCTGAGGCCGGTAGGGAGGAAATTAAGTGCATGTTTTATCCACTCATAGTCGAGTATAACGCTCGAGTTCTCATGCATCGCGACCTAACTTTTCTTGGTGAGGGTTACCTCGAATCTTTGGCTGAAGCATGGGACACTCTAATAAAATTAAAAAAGCTAGAATTGGGAACTGAAGAGGTGGATGAGGAGGCTCTTGTGAAGGAAATGCTTCGCGAGAATGAGCGCACCGACCTATCTGCGGCAAAGGCCCTTTACGGAAGGGACTCTTCCTCATCAAAAAGAAAATATGACACTACCGGTCCATCCGAAACCGAGTCCTCAGTTCCTCCTCCTATTCAACCAACTAGTCGCCCATTACTCGATCCATTTGAGCAGCATATTGGCTATGACCCCGAGAAGCCTGGACTTGATATTCATGCTCTATCTCCTATTCCGGAAGGTGAACTCCCCAAACCGTTGAGAGTCAGCCAGAAACTGGTACATAGCTTTTCCTCCTAAAGTTCAAAGGGCCATCGTTTTTGGCAAATAATAAATGTATCCTAACATTTGTCTCTTACGATTTCATGTAGGCCATTCTTATCCTGAGCCAACTCCAAGGAGCGACGCTGCCGTAGAAAAGGAGGGGAAACGGGAGAGGCAATTAAGACTGGTGAGACTCCCAGACCCGACGCTCAAGTGATCGAGGCGCTCGATGAAGACAAATCTGAAAATTTATCGCCCGTGGAGGTACATGATGATGTTTAGATTACAGGCGCCTTTGGACACACTTCAAAATCGAGCATGGCGGAGCAAATCATAGAAGAGAAGAAGAAGAAAGTTAAGATTAAGGTTGAGCCTCAGGTGGTGGAACTTGATGATCCATTGAACAGGCCTCTGAAGGTTTTTCTCCCCGGTGGAACCTCGCCCCAAGAAGTTCCTCTTCCTACCCCAGGCACCACTTCCCTAGTAAGCAAGGCGTCCAAGAAAAAACGCTTGGGGGAGGAGTCTTCAGAGAAACCGAGGAAGGAGAAAAGTCAAAAAAGTAGCTATCATGCCTCGCTCAACGCGAATAAGCCTGGATTATGTAATTATCTCTATTTATTCTCGTAGTCGTTGTAAATAGATTTTTTTTCTTCGAGTTCAGGAGAAGTTGTAGTGAAACTGAATTCTCGATTAGTAAATAAATAATTTTTTGACGATCTTTGCTACTTAGCTTCACCACCCATCTTGTACCTGAAATCCAGGGTTGTGTGGGTCACTTAATCTCTCGTTTGTTTCCGCATGACTTGGATATTTCTAAATTGCTTATATTTTAGCTTGTGCTCCAGAGGTTGAGTTATTAGCTTGAATCGTTTATACTCTAGTCTGCACTCTGGGGACTCAGAGTACTCTAGTCCGCACTTTGGGGACTTAGAGATGTTTAAGTGGTCTATACTCTAGTCCGCACTCTGGGGACTTAGAGATTTTTAAGTCATTTATACTCTAGTCCACACTCTGGGGACTAAGAGTACTCTAGTCCGCACTCTAGGGACTTAGAGATTTTTAAGTCATTTATAATCTAGTCCGCACTCTGGGGACTCAGAGTACTCTAGTCCGCACTATGGGGACTTAGAGATTTTTAAGTCGTTTATACTTTAGTCCGCACTTTGGGGACTCAAAGTACTCTACTCCACACTCCGGGGACTTAGACATTTTTAAGTCGTTTATACTCTAGTCCGCACTCTAGGGACTCAGAGTACTTTAGTCCACACTCCGGGGACTTAGAGATTTTAAGTCGTTTATACTCTAGTCCGCACTCTGGGGACATAGAGATTTTTAAGTTGTTTATACTCTAGTCCGCACTCTGGGGACTCAGAGTACTCTAGTCCGCACTCTAGGGACTTAGAGATTTTTAAGTAGTTTACTCTAGTTCGCACTCTGGGGACTAAGAGTACTCTAGTTCGCACTTTGGAGACTTAGAGATTTTTAAGTCATTTATACTCTAGTCCACACTCTAGGGACTCAGAGTAATCTAGTCCGCACTCCGGGGACTTAGAGATTTTTAAGTTTTGGTGCGCGTTCATGCGCCAGACAGAATAATGTAATTTAATTTATGTCATAGAATTGTAACATACGGAAACATCAACAGTTCATGGAAAAGACGACTTCAAGCCTTTATTAATCATAACAAATGGAAACAGACTGAATTGTCTTATCACATACAGAAAACTAAGGACAAAAAAGTCAATATACACTGGATATAATTACAACTAAAATGTAAAAGAAATAGACTAAGTGTAATAACGACGCAAATGATCTCTATTCCATGCGTGGGGTAGTGTCACGCCATCTATGGTCGCTAGCTTGAAAGTTCCTTCTCCAAGCCTTTGTTCGATGACATACGGACCTTCCCATGTGGGATTCAGATGTGATGGGATCGGAAAGACTCGCTTCAAAACGAGATCACCCACATCGAAAATTCTCGGTCGAACTTTTTCATTATAATATCGAGCAACCCGGTGCCTATATGCGGTCACTCTTAAATCAGCTTCTTCGTGTTATTCGTTGACAAAGTCCAGCGATTCCAATAAGAGATTCTGATTCATCTTAGGATCATAATAAGTTACCCGATGAGAAGGAACTTCAAGTTCCACGGGTATCACTGCTTAAGCGCCGTATGCCAAGGTGAACGTAGTGTGGCCAGTCGCGAACTTGTGGGTGGTTCTGTAAGCCCAGAGCGCTGTCAGAAGCTCATCCACCCACTTGCCTCTAGCCTTCTCCAAACGTTTCTTTTATATTAATTTGATTATTTTATTTACGGCTTCAACTTGTCCATTCGCTTTAGGGTGAGCAACTGCCGCAAACCTTTTCTCAATGCGATATTTCTGGCAGAATTCTTTGAACTCCTTACTCTCAAATTGAGTTCCGTTGTCCGTGATGATAGTTCGTGGGAGGCGAAAACGGCATATGATGTTTCGTACAATGAAATTAATTAACTTTTTGGTGGTGATCGTAGCTAAATGCTCTGCTTCTGCCCACTTGGTAAAGTAATCGACCGCAACAATTGCATATTTTGCACCATCTCTGGAAATTGGTAAGGAACCGATTATATCGATCCCCCAAATTGCAAATGGCCAGGGACTAACCATTTGTGTGAGTCTTGTTGGCGAAGCTCTCGGGATTTTCGCATACTTTTGACATTTGTCACATCTTCTTACGTAGTCCGCAGCATCCCGATTTACAGTCGGCCAATAGTATCCATAGCGGAGGATCTTTTTTGCTAGGGTCTGTCCCCCAGTATGGTCACTACATTCTCCTTCATGAACTTCCCTCAATACTTGTTTTATTTCGTCGTGGGCGATGCACCGAAGTAAGGGAACTGAGAATTCCCTCCGATACATTATTTCGTCCTTCATTATATATCATGAAGCTTTGCGAATGACTTGTCGTCTTTCGTTCTTTCTATCGGGCAAAGTCCTATATAGTAAGTATTGTTTGAATGGGGTTATCCATGACTCCCTTTCAATTTCTGTTTCTAGCACAAAATCTACTTCCATCTCATTTATACTTGGAAATTGTAAAACTCCGAGGGAACCAAGCCCATCTACTGTGCATCGCTAGTACTTGCGAATATCGACAATGAATCGGCTAACCTGTTTTGTTCACGCGGGACATGCGAAATATTGTAATATTCAAGGTCTGCCAACAGTTCTTGAACCCGAGCGAGGTATGGAGCAAGCTTCTGCCATTTTGCTTGATAATCTCCTCGTACTTGGTATACCACCAATTGTGAGTCACAAAAGAACTCAGCCGATCTTACTTCGAGTTCCCTGATAAGTTTTAAGCCAACAAGCAATGCTTCATACTCAACTTCGTTATTTGTAGATGGGAAATTAAGTTTCAAGGCATAACAAATTGATCGGTTTTCAGGGGTTACAAGAATGACTCCAGCACCAGAGCAATGGTCGTTGGATGCCCCATCAGTGTATAGTTTCCAATGGATGAAGGAAATAACATCATCACTGTTTGGTTCGTCTGATATGGTGAATTCTGCGATGAAGTCTACAAGCGCCAACCCTTGGATAGCCCTCCATGGCAGGTAGGTGATGTCGAATTGACTTAACTCGATATTCCATTTCGGTAACCTTCCCGAGGTTTTTGGTCGTTGGAGTATTTGTCGCAAAGGTTGATCGGTATAAACACTGATCGGATGCGCTTGAAAATATGGACAAAGCTTGCGTAATGGAATCACCAAGTAGTAGGCTAGCTTCTTAATTTTAGGATAATTTCTTTCTGTAACGACCCACTATTTTGGACCATTCAAATCGACAATAATCCACACATGTCTGACTTGAATAATTCAAAATAACAGATTGTAATAAAATTTGGAGCAAATAAAATCAAATACAGAATCACATACACAGAATATCAGAATAACTCACAGCGGAAATAAAATACCATAGTAGTTCATGAAGCTACTATATACAAACTCTCAAAACATATACAAAATCTCATAGTCAAAATAGACACAATAGAAGTTCGGATACATAAATCAATAATACAGAGACGATACCGAATAGTAAATAACTGGATTAGAAGATAAGAAATAACAGATGGACAGATAAGCTCCAGCAAATCTCTAGCTCCAGGAGATAAATTCCAAAGCTGTGATTCTCAGGTAGACCCGAGCGTAAAGTAAAACACAAAACACTCAAGTCAGGACATATATACTTATACAATGTAAACCAACTCAAGTGAACTGTAATAGCAATGCATAATAACTTAGAGGATGCTTGGGATCGCTCATCCTTTAAGGATCCATAAAACCATCAATTAAACAGTAATATCAATATCACAGAAATGTTCATGTTGAAATAAACCATGCAACTAACAGTGTTAATGTGCATCACAGCCATCATCAGGAAATCAAATGACATACAGAGAAGTATACCCGTGGTTATAATATTTCAAAATAATATTTTATATTTCAAAAATTTAATATCATTTCAAATCCAAATCTTTATCAAAATAAAGATTAAATCATTTACAAACCATTTCAATATATTACAATATCATATCCTTTCAAAACTTCCTTTCAAATCATTATTTGAATTCAAATTCAATTATCAAATTTAATACCCTTTAAAATTCCAAAATATCATTCATTTATTTTCTTATCAAATCACCCTTTAAATAGTTTTCCATTTAAACCATTTAAAAGTGAAATTAATATTCTTTCAAGTCAAGTATTCAATTTCCAAAGTTTCAAATCAATCTGAGTTCATTTACAAGGTCAAAATCCATAAACATTAAAAATTTCAGCATTTCACAGCATTTAGAAAAGCTGTTATAAGTTATATTTGAAAACATTTTATTTCAGCAAAGACAGCACTTTAACACTGCTATTATATCTCATTTTTGTTGAAATTTACTTTAAAACAGCAAAGACATCATTTCCAGAAATGCTGTAATAGCTCAGGTTCAAAAACAAGGGTTTTACTTAATTTCAGCAAAGACAGCAAGCAGCTACAGCAGTTTACAGAACTGCTGTAATAACCTTTTATTAAGTTCTTTAGCCTTTACATTTACTACAGCAACTACGGCATTTCAAAAATGCTGTAATAGCCTCTTTTTACTAAGTTTTAGTTCAATTCTGAAATCATAGCATTTCTGAATGCTATTAAAAGTATTTTTCAGATTTTAGTGTATTTCCAGCCAATAATAAAATTCATTTTTAAACAATTTTAATATTCCAAAAATCATGTTTTAACATTTAAAAATGTTTATATAATATATCATTTAACACATGATTTTTATTAAATAAATCCATTATAGTTAAATCAAATTTCAATGAATTATTTAACAAATTCAAGTGTAAATTTCTTTTCTTCACATTTTTTATAAATAAACTTAACACTTAAATTTTATTTTCATTCTCCAATAAATTTCAAATTTCCATTTTTATTTTCTTTTTTATTTACATAACTTATTTTCTCATTATAACCGAAATTCCAAAATTTTCTAACTTAAGTTATATTTTCAAAAATTCCATTTCTATTCATTTTCAACATTTTTAACTTATAAAAAATTTCTAATTTCACTATTTAAACTTATAAGAATTCAATTTAAATCAAATTTTCATATTTTTACACTTTTAAAAATTATTTAAACATTTTTCAAAACCTTAAAAATTACCACGGGCCTGTATTTAGTTTTCTAGCCTAATTCAAGTGATACGGATAATATATCATTTCAATCCATAGTATACAAAAAAATCCGAGTTTTATCATTTCAAATCCACAATCCCAAGTAAGATAAATAATTTGAAAATCACCCAGGCTTATCATTTCAGCCCGTAATGATTTTCCCCTATTCTAAAGTCCATTTGGGTATGTATCATTTCAACCCACAATGATTCTAATCTACAGGGAACTTGCAGTGTGATTAATAGATAAAAATTAATAGTTAACAGTATATAACCATAACAGATGAGATGACAGGTAAATTATCAGGTTTAACATTATATAAACAAATAATCACAGGCAGTTATAACATATCATAATATTCTACACATTTAGTTGTTGTTGTTTCACATTAGTATACGTATAAAATGTCGTATGAGATTTACTCAGCTCTTTTGCTGGAGATGCAAGTTCAAATGATACAACACAAACCAGAACATAATGAAAAAACTATGAACTTGAGTGGAGAGCGAGATTCAAGTTATAGATCTTGTGTTACAACCCAAAACAAAACCAAAATAATAGTTAAAAATCAATACGATTGAATTTGAATAACTTTGAAACAAAAAGCAGTTTGAATATGAAACTTTTTGCCTTGCTTTCTCTACTTATTTGCATGGCCTAGGAGATCAATTAGGTCAGGTTTGTATTTGGTTTGGATCAGGTATGGGTCTGGAAAAGGTAAGGCTACAAGGTAGAACATGATGGGGGAAGTCACAACATAGGGTAAGTGAAGGGTTTCTACGCAAATAGGTGGAAAATGGTCCAAACTAATCCTCGACCATGGGCAATTTGGTTCGGGCAGAGGGTGTAAATCTCAGCTCAGTGGCTGGAGTGATGAGGTAGGGTCTGGACAAGGTGGTGGTGGTGGCGAAAGGTGGTGGTGGTTTTGGAAAATGGAGTGGTGATCAAGGGGGTGCTCGGCTATGGTTGTTTTAAGGTGTTGTTTGCATTTTGGTGGAGTTTTGTCATCATGGAGGGTTCGTCCATGGATGGATCTGAAGTGGTAGGTGGCGATGATGCCAAGGAGGAGTGGTAGGAGGTGGTGGCCATGGATATGGGGAAGAGGCGGATCCAAATACATGAGGAAACAAGGCAAAAATACATAGAGAATGAGAAGAAAGAGAAGAAAAAATGTAGCCATTACCCAATTTTTTGCTCTAGTCATGAATAGAATGGACATGAGAACTTTTTTTGCATGAAAAATAATGAAAATACACAGCTACCCAAAAGATTACACGGCCAAAAGCATAAAGGAGGGGCTATGGCAAGTGAAAGGACATTGGAGATGAAAAGACTTAAGTTAATAAAGCTTTTAAAACCTTTCATATTTCCTTTCTTTAGTTCAATTTAAAACAAAAATAAAATCAGTAATTTACTTTTAAAAACTAAAACAAAGTAATATAAAATAAAAATAAATAATAAATTTTAAAGAAAATGGAAAAAGAATTAAATAAATTGCTTAAAATTCAAAAAGGGGTTCAAAAATTACAATTAAATCATCATTGGCTTTGGAAAAAATATCTACTTCATTTTAAAATATTCTAAAGCAAAACTTTGAAATAAATAATTCATTTATCATTTCTAAAGTGAAATAAATAATTAAATTTAGATAAAATAGAAAAAGAATAAAAAAATTGTAAAAAAAATCAAAATAGGACTTAAAATTTCACATAGAATATCACTAGTTTTAGAAAAATTATAACTTTACTTCTAAACCAATAAAAGTCAAGTAAAATAAAATAAATTCTGAACAAAATGAAGTTTAAATGAAAAAAATATAAATTCTTAAGAAAATAGAAAATAAACAAAGAATTTCTTTAATTAAATGAAACTGGAAATTAGAAATTATAAACATAATACAACTGACATTGGAAAATGTCAATTACACTTCTAAAAATGTTTTGTAAAACCAAAATATATACATAACATGTTATTTTACCCAAATAAATATAACTTAGAACATTACATGACCAAATAAAATATTATTTATACAATTTAAAATAAACAATTTGTTAAATACAACAAATTACACACAATATTGAAAAAGGCATAACTTTCACATTATAAATCAGATTTTAATAAAATGAAAAGCATTATTCTTAAAATTTTATTTACTTTCATAATAAAAGATAAAATCCAAATTTTCAAACTTTCAAATTTTTAAATTTAAAAGTCAGAGTTTGACCATATCAACCAAAATTCACTTTTCTGGAAAAATATTCTATTTAGTCATGTTTGGAATTCTAATTCATATCAAAATCAAAATTTATATTTAAAATAACAAAAATTATCCATTTAAATAAATAAATAAAGTTTTCAAATCACGGAAATTCAATTTAAAATAATTAAAATATACAATTAAAATGATCACAAAATACAGGGTTGTTACACTCTCCCCCACTCAAATCTTTTCGTCCTCGAAAAGGAATGAGGTACGGAAAACACAGAAAAAATAGAATGGAATAGGATTAAGACAAGATGACAAGAAGATTAAAATTATACCTGATAACTGTTGTTAGAGGTAAGTTTAACAAGGTGGAGAATAGGAATAGCTAGAAGGGAAAATAGGACGAAAGACAAGGATGAGCCATTAATTAAAATTGTTGGTTAAAGAGGTAACAATATTTAAAACCTTTTAAAATCCTTTAGAAAGGAAAATAACTGATCAAAATATCCTTTATATAATATTTTATCAAAATACTTTTATAACTCAATGTCTTAACAAGTTTATCCTCGTTCCTGCAGACTCTGGCAATGCGTTAATCAAGCGCAAAGCTGGAATTCTCCAGGTACTTAGGAGACTTGTTTCAACACCCATTGAAAATACTGGAAAATTTTTAAAAACAGATATGGAAAGTACAATCCAAAAAAAACAAAACATGTCGATCATGGATCGCGGATACACAATGGTTATGCCTGGATCCCCCAGGAAACATTTGTACCCGTAGGCCGCCCCCCAACCTTGCGATTACGCCAAGAAGACTGGTAGTACTGCAGATACACAATGGTTATGCCTGGATCCCCTAGGAAACATCCGTACCCTAGGCTCTCGCAGCCCCTGCTGATTACGCTACCAAGTAACCCAATAGATCGCAGATACACAATAGTTACGCCTGGATCTCCCAAGAAACATCCGTACCCGTAGGCCACCCCCAACCTTGCGATTACGCCATGAAGTCGTGCTCATAAGACCATGGAGATTGCCATGGAATTTGATGGAAACTCGAGTATCATATCCGGAAAACCAAAAATCAGAGAAATATCAATAGAATGAATCCACAATGTGGCCATAAAGTGGATATCAAGCAGAAGGCACTTTCCATATCTTTACTTCGAAAATATGTATCATATAGTACCTTTTCAAATCACTTTCAAATATCATACTTATATAAAGTCCATTATATATAAGATTTCATTTTCAAATCAAATACTTTCCAAAATCAATAGTATATCAAATCACACTTATATAGACTTCAATTATATAAGATTTCACTTTTCAAATTGAGTACCCTTTCAAATCCATAGTTTTCGAATTAACATCATACTTATACAAACCAAATTTTATATAGGTTCGATAACTCCCAAATCAAGTATTTAGTAACAGAAGGTTCTCAAATTTCAATTTTTTTCAATATCAATATAATTTTCAAAATCATATACGCTTTTACCAAATTATCCTCCCAAATCAAATATCTTCAGTTCCAAAGTTTCCAAAATAATAAACTTAGAAAATAAATCCAAATTTCCAAATCAATATAGTTTAAGTCAAACAATTCATTTCCAAAATCAACTTATATTTACATAAAGTCCATCTTATATAAAGATCAAAATTTTCAAAAATAAATTTCGCTGTACGAAGAGCTATATGGGATTGAACATCTTTGCTTACTAAAAGGTTTTGAGTTTAGAATAGTTTTGTATACAAATTAGTTTGTGAAATAGTTTTGTACATAAAATAGTTTTGTAAAATAGTTTTGTATATAAAATAGAATAAAATAGTTTGTTTAAGAAAATAAAAGAAAATGGTTTTAAAAAAATGGTTTTAAATTGATAGTAGTTTTTCATAAAGGAAAAATTCCAATTAAATTACAAAGATATCCAACCCAACAACTTCCAATGTCAGCGTCAAGTATATCAATGATATTAGAATATAAGATATACATATGTCATCATTTCGCAAAGTCACATTCGATCGCTCGCTCGATCACACAAGTTCGCTTTCGAGCTAGTATTGTCCATTCGACTTACCTAATGCGGATTTCGATATGGTTTCTCGACTAGAAACCATCAGTCTCCTTGCATAGCCATATACTATGTTAGAGAATTCTAGAATCAAGCCCAAAATCCACATCAAATATTCGCCATCAAGAATCAAATGAAAAATCCTAACACGAAATGGTGTAATTCACCTCGAACTTGTGTACTCAAACTTGGATCAATTTAATCATGCGAATAAAACAACATATGTACAACTTATGTATCTATTCCAACTTGTTCAATATATAGTTTCATAAAGATGTTACTAAGTTAAACATTTAAACTAAATTATATAATTTTTTCAAAATATTTGAAGAACAATTTTTTTCAAACATTTCAAATCTAAATTTCATACTAGAAAATTAAAAATAGCCTTATTCGTTTACTTAACAAAACAGTTCCAAATTATTTAAATCAGATTACTACATACTTTAAACATACATACCAAACTTATATACTTTATACTTCAAAAATTTTAGCTTTTGAAAAGTTTACATTGATTTTGAAGTGCTCGAACCTTAAAAATAGTCGAAGAAATCATATTTCAATCCAAGAGTTGGAAATCACCAACAAATCAGTAAATCAATTCCAAAAGATGGGGTTATATCAGATCAGATCCAAAACTCAAGGACCGAACACCGGCTTATTTCAACTTGTTCAAATATATATACATATATCTTTCGAATATCACATCACTCTTCGGAATTTGAAATCAAAATTAGTTTCACAAATCAATCGCATAGCAAAGCTACCGAAGTGGCCTCTCCCCCACTCTGAAACTCAAAAATCCATGTCGATGATGCATGCATTCATCACCGAAATTATTTTCCAGCGACATAAATGGGTTCTGGACTTCTATTTTCTCAACTTCTTTTAAAATTTCTTCAAATTCATTTGAAACTCATTAAAATCATTTGAAACATTCCATATTCGGAAAATACTTTCAAATCATATTATTTATTATTCCAAAATCTTAAATCCAGTTTCAAAAATGCCGGAGTTCAATCACTCAAATTCAGATTCAAAACCTTCAGTTATAAATTATTTTATGAAACCATTTCTTATAAAATTTTCACAATTTCAAATCCTTTCGAAACTTCAAATTCTCATTTTAAAAGGGTATATAATCTTTATCTAAAACATTTCACTTATATATATAAAATATGGTCACCCTTATCAAAATAACAATTTCGATGTATACACAAATTCCAAAATACAATCAACCCCAAATTTTTCAAGGGATGATTCAAGGATATATTTCAAAACAAAACAGAGATTCAAATTTAGAGGAACTCCAATTAAATAGAATTCTGATTCGAAGATAAGCTCGAAAGAAGATGAGATAATTAAATTACCAAATAGAAGAGGATAAGCTCATGTAAATCGCTGGCGACCTTAACCGGTCAACCGTGACTTCAGGAATATAATAGATGCGAAAATCTAAGGCAAATCGACCTTCGATCGCCAGAGATAGAATTTAAATATAGAAGAAGATAGAAAACATCATAAACCGAGGATACAGAAATCTCCGGTGAATCAATGCCAATTATAAGGGAGTTTCGCCCTTTTACAAATCATTCAAAGATTGGCGGAATCACTGATCTTTATAGAGGTTATTCAAAGTGGAGTTATGGAATGCTCCAAAAATCAAAAGAATACAATTAGGGGAGACATGAATGGATTTTAGAACAAGTGGGAGCTTTCCAAAATTCAAAGGAATCCAAATCGAAGAAATCCCAACTAAGATAGAAGTTCAGAATTTTAAGGAAATCCTAATCAAAGAAATTACTAACAAGGTGGATATGAAAGGGATAAAGTCCAGAAAATTTTCTTTCAAAACAAGAAAATTTTATATCAAATAATCATTAAAAGTTCTTTAAAATCATTTGAAAATCATTTTATACTTCGAAAATACGTTCTCTCACAAAGGAATGATTCTGAGATTGATTTCACTCATTCAAGGGTATTTCTACCCTATCTCTAATGAGTTTTTGCTCCACAGGCTAAGGTTTGCCTAAAACCAAAGCTCTGATACCAAATGTAACGACCCACTATTTTGGACCATTCAAATCGACAATAATCCACACATGTCTGACTTGAATAATTCAAAATAACAGATTGTAATAAAATTTGGAGCAAATAAAATCAAATATAGAATCACAGACACAGAATATCAGAATAACTCATAGTAGAAATAAAATACCATAGTAGTTCATGAAGCTACTATATACAAACTCTCAAAACATATACAAAATCTCATAGTCCAAATAGATACAATAGAAGTTAGGATACATAAATCAATAATACAGAGACGATACCGAATAGTAAATAACTGGATTAGAAGATAAGAAATAACAGATGGACAGATAAGCTCCAGCAAATCTCTAGCTCTAGAAGATAAATTCCAAAGCTGTGATTCTCAGGCAGACCCGAGCGTAAAGTAAAACAAAAAACACTCAAGTCAGGACATATATACTTATACAATGTAAACCAACTCAAGTGAACTGTAATAGCAATGCATAATAACTTAGAGGATGCTTGGGATCGCTCATCCTTTAAGGATCCATAAAACCATCAATTAAACAGTAATATCAATATCACAGAAATGTCCATGTTGAAATAAACCATGCAACTAACAGTGTTAATGTGCATCACAGCCATCATCAGGAAATCAAATGACATACAGAGAAGTATACCAGTGGTTATAGTATTTCAAAATAATATTTTATATTTCAAAAATTTAATATCATTTCAAATCCAAATCTTTATCAAAATAAAGATTAAATCATTTACAAACCATTTCAATATATTACAATATCATATCCTTTCAAAACTTCCTTTCAAATCATTATTTGAATTCAAATTCAATTATCAAATTTAATACCCTTTAAAATTCCAAAATATCATTCATTTATTTTCTTATCAAATCACCCTTTAAATAGTTTTCCATTTAAACCATTTAAAAGTGAAATTATTACTCTTTCAAGTCAAGTGTTCAATTTCCAAAGTTTCAAATCATTTTGAGTTCATTTACTAGGTCAAAATCCATAAACACTGAAAATTTCACCCTTTCACAGCATTTAGAAAAAGCTGTTATAAGTTATATTTGAAAACATTTTATTTCAGCAAAGATAGCACTTTAAAATTGCTATTATATCTCATTTTTGTTGAAATTTACTTTAAAACAGCAAAGACAGCATTTCCAGAAATGCTGTAATAGCTCAGGTTCAAAAACAAGGGTTTTACTTAATTTCAGCAAAGACAGCAGGCAGCTACAGCAGTTTACAGAACTGCTGTAATAGCCCTTTATTAAGTTCTGTAGCCTTTACATTTACTACAGCAACTACGGAATTTCTGAAATGCTGTAATAGCCTCTTTTTACTAAGTTTTAGTTCAATTCTGAAATCATAGCATTTCTGAATGCTATTAAAAGTATTTTTCAAATTTTAGTGTATTTTCAGCCAATAATAAAATTCATTTTTAAACCCTTTTAATATTCTAAAAATCATGTTTTAACATTTAAATATGTTTATATAATATATCATTTAACACATGATTTTTATTAAATAAATCCGTTATAGTTAAATCAAATTTCAATGAATTATTTAACAAATTCAAGTGTAAATTTCTTTTCTTCACATTTTTTATAAATAAACTTAACACTTAAATTTTATTTCTATTCTATAAAAAATTTCAAATTTCCATTTTTATTTATATAACTTATTTTCTCATTTTAACCGAAATTCCAAAATTTTCTAACTTAAGTTATATTTTCAAAAATTCCATTTCTATTCATTTTCAACATTTTTAACTTATAGAAAATTCCTAATTTCACTATTTAAACTTATAAGAATTCAATTTAAATCAAATTTTCATATTTGTATACTTTTAAAAATTATTTAAACATTTTTCAAAACCTTAAAAATAACCATGGGCATGTATATAGTTTTCTAGCCTAATTCAAGTGATACGGATAATATATCATTTCAATCCATAGTATACAAAAAAATCCGGGTTTTATCATTTCAAACCCGCAATCCCAAGTAAAATAAATAATTTGAAAATCACCCAGGTTTATCATTTCAGCCCGTAATGATTTTCCCCTATTCTAAAGTCCATTTAGGTATGTATCATTTCAACCCACGGTGATTCTAATCTACAGGGAACTTGCTGTGTGATTAACAGATAAAAATGAACAGTTAACAATATATAACAGTAACAGATGAGATGACGGGTAAATTATCAGGTTTAACATTATATAAATAAATAATCACAGGTAGTTATAACATATCATAATATTCTACAAATTCAGTTGTTGTTTCACATTAGTATAAGTATAAAATGTCGTGTGAGATTTACTCACCTCTTTTGCTGGAGATGCAAGTTCAAATGACACAATACAAACCAAAACACAATGACAAAGCTATGAACTTGAGTGGAGAGTGAGATCTAAGTTATAGATCTTGTGTTACAACCCAAAACAAAACCAAAATAATAGTTAAAAATCAATACGATTGAATTTGAATAACTTTGAAACAAAAAGCAGTTTGAATACGAAACTTTTTGCCTTGCTTTCTCTACTTGTATGCATGGCCTAGGGGATCAATTAGGTCAGGATTTTACTTGGTTTGGATCAGGTATGGGTCTGGAAAAGGTAAGGCTACAAGGTAGAACATGATGGAGGAAGTTACAACATTGGGTAAGTGAAGGGTTTCTAGGCAAATAGGTGGAAAATGGTCCAAACTAAGGCTAGGCCATGGGCAATTTGGTTCAGCCAGAGGGTGTACATCTCAGGTCAGTCGCTGGAGTGATGAGGTAGGGTCTGGACAAGGTTGTGGTGGCGGCCAGTGGTGATCAAGGGGGTGCTCGGCTATGGTTGTTTTAAGGTGTTGTTTGCATTTTGGTGGAGTTTTGTCATCATGGAGGGTTCGGCCATGGATGGATCTGAAGTGGTAGGTGGTGATGAAGCCAAGGAGGATTGGTAGGAGGTGGTGGTCGTGGATATGGGGAAGAGGCCGATCCAAATACATAGAGAATGAGAAGAAAGAGAAGAAAAAATGTAGCCATTACCCAATGTTTTTGCTCTAGCCGTGAATAGAATGGAGATGAGAACTTTTGTTGCATGAAAAATAATGAAAATACACTGCTACTCAAAATGTTACACGGCCAAAAGCATAAGGAGGGTTTATGGCAAGTGAAAGGACATTGGAGATGAAAAGACTTAAGTTAATAAAGCTTTTAAAACCTTTCATATTTCCTTTCTTTAATTCAATTTAAAACAAAAATAAAATCAGTAATTTACTTTTAAAAACTGAAACAAAGTAATATAAAATAAAAATAAATAATAAATTTTAAAGAAAATGGAAAAAGTATTAAAGAAATTGCTTAAAATTCAAAACGGGGTTCAAAAATTATAATTAAATCATCATTGGCTTTGGAAAAAATATCTACTTCATTTTAAAATATTCTAAAGCAAAAATTTGAAATAAATAATTCATTTATCATTTCTAAAGTGAACTATATAATTAAATTTAGAGAAAATAGAAAAAGAATAAAGAAATTGTAAAAAATCAAAATAGGACTTAAAATTTCACATAGAATATCACTAGTTTTAGAAAAATTATAACTTTACTTCTAGACCAATAAAAGTCAAGTAAAAAAAATAAATTCTGAACAAAATGAAGTGTAAATGAAAATAAAATAAAGTCTTAAGAAAATAGAAAATAAACAAAGAATTTCTTTAATTAAATGAAATTGGAAATTAGAAATTATAAACAGAATACAACTGACATTGGAAAATGTCAATTACACTTTTAAAAATGTTTTTTTAAACCAAAATATATACATAACCTGTTATTTTACCCAAATAAATATAACTTAGAACATTACATGACCAAATAAAATATTATTTATACAATTTAAAATAAACAATTTGTTAAATACAGCAAATTACACACAATATTGAAAATGGCATAACTTTCACATTATAAATCAGATTTTAATGAAATGAAAATAATTATTCTTAAAATTTTATTTACTTTCAAAAGAAAAGATAAAATTCAAATTTTCATACTTTCAAATTTTTAAATTTAAAAGTCAGAGTTTGACCATATCGACCAAAATTCACTTTTCTGGAAAAATATTCTATTTAGACATGTTTGGAATTCTAATTCATATCAAAATCAAAATTTATATTTAAAATAAAAAAAATTATCCATTTAAATAAATAAATAAAGTTTTCAAATCAGGAAATTCAATTTAAAATAATTAAATATACAATTAAAATAATCACAAAATACAGGGTTGTTACACATTCTGCCCCCGTTAAACGTTTGCTGACATAGTACACTGGCTTTTGAACTCGGTTCTCCTCGCGAACCAAAGCCGCACTGATGGCATGCTGAGATACGGCCAAGTATACATATAACACTTCATGATCTATAGGTTTCGACAACACCGGGGGACTTTCCAAATGTTTTACCAGAGCTCGGAATGCATCCTCGCAGTTGGGCGTCCATTCGAAATTCCTCTTCCCTTTCTTTATTACATCGAAGAAGGGAATACATTTGTTGGTCGCTTTGGATATGAATCGACTCAGTGCGGCCACTTTTCCGTTCATGCTTTGTACTTGCTTTATAGTTCTGGGCACTTATATGTCTCGAATAACTTGAATCTTTTCTGGGTTAGCTTCAATTCCTCGTGCATTAACAATGAAACCCCAAAACTTTCCTGACACAATGCCAAAGAAACACATCAGAGGGTTGATTTTCATTCCGTAATACCTGAGTAGACTAAACATTTTCGCCAAGTCTCGAATGTGGTCGTTTGACTGTCGTGACTTCACGAGCATGTCATCCACATAGACTTCCATCGTCCTACCAATTTGGTCTTTAAACATCCGATTCACCAGACGTTGATAAGTCGCTCCTGCATTTTTCAATCCGAAAGGCATCACTACATAACAGTACCATCCAACGTCTGTGACAAAACTAGTGTGTTCATGATCTGGAATGTGCATCGGGATTTGATTATATCCCGAGTACGCATCCATAAATGATAATAACTCATGTCCTGCTGTTGAGTCTACCAGCCGATCAATTCTGAGTAAAGGGAAACAATCCTTAGGGCATGCTTTGTTCAGATCTGAGTAATCCACGTAGGTCCTCCGTTTCCCATTCGCTTTTCTCACTAGTACGGGGTTAGAGACCCATTCTGGGTAGAGGATGTCCCAGATGAACCCATTGGCTTTGAGTTTGTCCACCTCCTCTTTGAGAGCAGCGGACCCTCCGGGTCCATGCCTCTCCTTTTTTGCTTCACCGGCACGTATTTTGGGTCTATGTTCATCATATGACTAGCAATGGTGGGAGAAATCCCGCACATATCGGAATGCGTTCAAGTGAAGATATCCAAATTCGCTCGAAGGAAATCAGTAAGATCCTCGATCATCGAGGGGTTGAGTTGTGATCCAATCTTAAGTACCCGCGATGGGTCATCGCGGCTGACTGGAATGTCAATCGTTAGTTCGGCCGGTGCTGCTTTTGCCTCCTTGGGTTCCTCATCATCGTCCCTCGGATCTATGTCTCTATAGATCCGATCATGTTGCCCGAGCCAAGGCTTGGGCATTACTTGTCAATCTTCAGTGACTCAGATGCGGATGGAGTTGTCCACAACCTTTCATTTCTCTCTTCGCTGGGCCTCTCTCAGCTCAGCCACATAACACGCACGACCAGTCGCCTGATCGCCATGCACAATACCAACTCCTTTATCCGTCGGAAATTTCAAGGTTAAACACCACGGGGCCAAAGCTGCCCTAAACTCTGCCAGGGCCAGTCGACCCAGAAACACATTATATGGAGAATCGACATCCAAAACGATGAACGGTAGGGTCTGCACCCTCCTACGTTCACCTTCTCCGAGTTTAACTAGTAATTCAATAAAACCCACTGCATCAGTAGCTGCACTATTAAAGCCATGGATACGAGCTTTAGATGGTTTTATGTCCTTTGTCTCCATCTTCATCTGGTCATATGATTTTTTTAAGATGGTGTTAACAGAACTTCCACAATCAATCAATATTCTTCTCACAAAAGCTATCCCAATAGTGGTCGAGATGACCATCGGGTCAATGGTTGGTGCCTCTACCTGATCGGCATCTCTACTTCTGAACACTATATCATCCGTCATCATTCGCTGCTGCTTAGCCGGAGTCCTATCTTCCGTATTTGAACAACATTCAAAACCTGCATGCTTTAGGGAACTAGCATAGTGCTCCATTTCTTGCCAATTCTTGTCTACAGTGTGAGGCCCACCGACTATCATGTTTATGACTAATCTACCTTCAGTCCGAACGGGTTCCTCAGATCGTCGTGGAGCCTGTCCGCGATTGGGGTCGGATGTCCCCTGTCCGCCTTCCCGAGAACTTTACAAACTCCTGTAACTTTTTCTGTCGAATCAGCTCTTCAATCGCATCATGGAGGTGCCTACAATCCTCGGTATTGTACCCGTAAGTCTCATGGAAGTGGCAATACTTCCCAGACCGCTTTTGCTCCTCGGTGGAATCTTTTGGGCATGGCTTTTGATATTGGAAAGTATTGCAGGTCGATAGGTAAATATTTTCCAAAGATGCATTAAGAGGAGTGTATTCATTGTAAGTTGGGATCCTTGGTTTTCACTTTCCGGCTTCCCTTTTCTTTCCGGAATTTCCTCCTCCGATCCTTTTGACTGCTCAGGCTTGTTTTGAACATTGACCTGGACTTTTCCCAAGTTGCCACCAGATTTTTTTACAGCAACATTGCTCTGCACAGTCTCCTTGCCGGGTCCTGGTGCATTTTCTCGCCTCGTCCACCTGGCTTCCTCCCTTCTTATAAATTGGTGCGCCTTTGACTAAAAACATTCCAGTGTAGCCTGAGGCTTCCCTGCTAGCCAATCACCAAACTCTGAATCCGGATCTACTCCTCGCATCACGGCCATTAAAATGGCATGGTCATTCGGGTTGCTAACTTCAGTAGCATAAACGTGGAATCTTTGTAAGTACTCCTTTAACCACTCCCCTGGGGCCTGAATTACACTAGACATGGACATAACGTCCTTGGGACAAGTGGCATGAATCCTGAACTGCTCCACAAATTTCATCGCTAACTCATCAAAATTGGAGATTGACCCGGAGAAAGTCGGGTGAACCACATGGTAGCGATTCCAGATAAAGTTATTGGAAAACACCTACAATTAGTTGCATCATTTGCCCTAGCTGAATCCATCATCCACCCATACCTCATTACATGCTGTCAGGGATCAGTCTTCCCTTCGTAGGCCGGGATTGTAACGACCCCAGATTTAAATTTATTTAAATTGATAATTAAATGAATTTTTGAATAAAAATTTGTAAAAGTTTATTTTAAAGTGATGCGAGTTTCCCCGGATCTCAATAAATTTTGTATAAATCATTTAAATTTAAAATTATTGTAAATATTTGTATATATGTATATAGAATGATAACAAAGAAAAGTAAAACAAAATCATCCCAACATAATCAAATAAAAGTAAGAATTGTTACATTGTAAAGTAAATAGAACTAGAACAATTTTAACAAACATATACATTCAAATAAGAAAACAAAACATATATGTAGACAAATTTAACAAGTCATAACAAAACAAATGAAAGAAAAAAATGCCAACAAATACAAGACAAATTGTCTTCAGCCGAGACCAACAAAACCAAAAGAATGTAGGCTGCAAAAGAAAAGAATCAAAGCACAAAGTAAAATACCACATGTTTATAACTTGTTAAACAAGACATAGGCAAGTATAAAAAAAATATGTATATAAGTATAAAATGGGACATAAAGGACATAGCATTAAATGAGAGAAAAGCAAATATCTTCTCAAGTACATAAACACACGATTTCAGCCACCAACAATTGAAACTATCTCTGAAATTTGTACAAAACTTGAATATTGTTTTGCATAAGAAAAATGATGATACCCTGTAACTCATTGTATATATCAACCTATAAGCATTTTTCTCCATACCAGCTTTCATTTTCATTCGAACTCAATACAAATTGTAATGGAAGCTCATTTGAAAACTTAAAACAAATCTCCATCTAAACATCATCAGCAACTACAACTAAAACAGAAGAAAGGTGTTTGGCAGGGTGATCTACAGAAAAACATTTTCAGTTCAATCTGTTTACAACACAGTGCCCTGTTCTTTTTCTAAAAGCAAGGTGAGTAACATCACACTTTTGAAAACTATAAATTGATTTTGGTTGAATATTAAGTTCTGGAATGTTGTTTCCTTTGTGAATTTATTTGAATGGTGGGTTTCTTCTTATATGTGAATGTGTTGATATGAGTATATGTATGTTTCCTGTATCTCTTCTATGGCCAGTTTTAAAAGCTTAAGACTTATTTAAAAATCCTCTTTCCCTTTGATCTAGTTTCTGTTAGGAATTAGATTATAAACAAAAGCTGTTTATTTAATCATAGACTAATGTTCAAAATTTTAATTAAGTTAAAATCTCACTTGAATGTCTTAGGAAACTAAAACAATAGAGTAAACTCTAGATAACTAGAAATTCGAATGTCTTAATTCGTTGATTCAGATCTATGATCTGAAGCCTTATTAAAAGTTAGGATTTTTAAAGGAGGGATCATAATTTTTAGTTAAGTTTGGGATGAACAGTTCTAGTTCATCTGAATATATGAAATGAGGTGATTTCTGGCGATCAAATGGATGGTGGTGGTCGGGGTTCTCCATGATGATGGGGGAGCAAGCGTAGTTGAGGGGAAAAATGGTTGATGATGATCGAGTTCATCAAGGAGGTTGCGGTAGTGGGATTCTTTTTAGAACCCTAATTTTTACCTTGCATAGTAAATCGATCGCCCGGCCGAAGTATGTGATCGAGTGTGGTGATTTTTGGGGTATTGGTAGTAGGGTTATGGTCGAAGAAGAGGCCGGAGTTATAGGCTCTCAGATGGTCGGAGGGTGGAGAACTCGGTGTTGACAGTTTTGAGGATGGGCCGAGTGCGTGTTCCAGGTTTGGGTTGTAAGGCTCGATTTTGATTATGGGTAGTTAGTCGAGTTCAGGTGATCGCTATTGGTTGTAGAGGGGTATTCCGATGTGTGGAGATCATCGCTGGCGATCGGAGTTGGTGGCATTGATCGTGCACGTGCATGAGCACGTTTTCTCTACTCTGTTTTCTTTGGGAGGACGAAGATGTTTCCTGGGGTTTTACTCGTGTCGTTCGAGTACATGACTCGAAGAAGGGTAGGAGAAGTCTCGAAGCAGTTGTTCATTTCGAGTAAAGTGTTGTTCCAGGCCTTTGTAAAACAAGCCTGGCAGTTCCAGATCTTTTGAATTCAATATAAAATTTGAAACAGAATTTAAAACGAAGTTTAATTAGAATTTTTAAATCTGAATTCAATTTGAATTTGAATCTTAGGTTTTGAAAATAAATAAAGTATATAACTTTAAATAATGTAAATAAGTTAAAGGTAAAGCATACTTAATGATTTGAAAATTTAAAGGGGAATTTAGTTAAAATCTTTAAATTAGAATTTAATGATTGGATTCATTTAAATTATTAAGTTACATTTAAAAACTTGAATTAATTAAATAATTAATGGTTGATTAATGGGTCATTAAGGATTAATTAATTAAGGAATTATAAATTAATGAAGATGATTAAGGAAAGATAATAAATTAAGGGCTAATTAATCAATGTGATTAATTAAGGATAATTAATTTAAGAATAATTTATTAATTATTAATGGTTTGTTAATAAATGATTTAAAGGATAATTAATTATATTGGTTTGTAATTAATTAATGATTAATTAACCCGGATTAGAAATTCATAAGTAATTAATCAAATTTGAATAAATCAGATAATTAACTGACCTTACTTATGAATATTTGGATTTGATTGGATGATTGAATTGTTTGATATTCTGATCTATGATGCTTTGTGATATATTCTGATTTGTGTGTAATCTTTACTGTAGTTTATTTATCTGAAATTTATATATATCTATGATCTGTGAATGAACGATAAGCGTTGTTCTTATACCGCTTATCGAATTATATTTCTATATTCTGCTATGTGATGATTCATTGTGTTGCACTACTGTGTGAAACCCTTGGACTACACTTTTACACACACAAATATGGATTTCACATGGAAATCGGTTAAGTCACAGATAATTTAAATCTGATGTTTTTGAAATTGAAATTTTAATTTCAATTGATTTTGAAATTGGAAATTTGGGTTTAAAGTGAAAAGCTTTTGAAATGGAATTTCAAAGATAAAAGTTATTTTGAACAACTTAATTGAGTTTTGGAAATTTAAATAATTTGATTTAAATTTGAATTCAAGTTTGGAATTGAATCCTATGATTTGAAACTAGGGATTGAAAATGTTATAAATGTGTTTATCTGAATTTAAACCATTTAAAAAATGTAATTTTGAGAATTTGAACTTAACCCAAGGATTTCAACTCGTATGGATGAATCAGATTTTCCGAAATAAAAACTGTTGTTTTAAAAGAATAAAAGCTTTCAGATAAGAAATGAAATTCCGGTTTAGTTAAAGGAATTTCAAGATTGAATTGAAAAATGGTTTTCCAAGTTATGAATGAATTCTTCTTTTTGAAAGCTATGAATTGAATCTGTCATTTTTAACAGATTTAAAATGATGTTTTGTTTAAATCATTTGAAATGGAATTGTTTTGAAAGCTATAAGTTAAATCTTAAAGATTTAACGAGTTAATCAAATTGAAATGGAAATTAATTTGGAAAACCTGTGAATGAATCTTTTGTTTAAAAGATTAAAGTGTGGAAACTGTTTAAACCGTAAAGGTTGAATCTTTTTGTTTAAAGATTTAAAAATGGTAATTTGTCTTAAATCAGTTGAAAAGAAAGTTGGGTTTAAGTTGTGACTTAATTGAAATCCCATATCCATATGATTTTAAATTGCGCTCACTATTCGGGTTAGCTGGGAAAGGACCTTTGGGTCGTATAACCCATTCCGAATGTGTGATACGACGTATATGGATAGCATTTGAAGACCGATGTTGAAGACCGGATATTTTTGAAAACGGAAGGATTACCGTCGAGTTACTCTGCATCGGCTGATCCCCGATATAGAGGTTTTATCACCCTTAGTGACGGAAAGTCCGGACGTGATTTGAAATTATCCGGATTTGCAAGGGCTTCGTGAGAAGTGCCTTCGGTTCTGTTCGAACCCGTAACAGACTTGTATGGATACATGTCTGACATTACACTTTGAGATATAAAGCACATTTCTTTCAAGTACATTTCTGTTTGGTGGCGGAGAATTTATTCTCTTAGCTTAACACCCTTCTCTGAGACGTACGAGCTCAGAGGTTATGTAGTTGAAATTTATCAATGATATATCCCAATTTGGTAATGTGGCATGCTGAGTGTTGCTGTTTGATGATCAGTGTTTGATCATTTTTGATATGATCATTTGTTTGATCTTATATCTTTGTGATCATAGATTGATCATTTGTTTGACCCGAAGCATGGCTTTGTAGAAAGCGTAGCTTTGTGGACGAGACTTCGTCGAGCCTCACACCCCGGAAATGGTCGAAACAGGAAAGATGCAGCAAGGTTCTAGGGAGTAGCGCCCCTTAGTGTATGTCATTCTTTCTGGATAGAGGTGGTATCATGGTATGGAGCCCAGATACTTAACCTATGTGGTTGCTGCATTATTATTATGTGGTTTGTTGGAAATCGGGGATCCTCGGGAAGATCGGTTACGATCGGGGGATGGCATACGCGTGTCAGTAGTTACCTATTTTTGCAGAGGTAACCCGGCCTTGTGTTGGCAGAGATCCGGTTAGGTTCTCGGGTCGTCTATTCCAGGGACATACCCATCGTGGATAGGAAGTTCCTTAGCCTGACCATTTGTTGGAAATCCAAAGAAATAATACGTGACGTGTACGGTTTTAGTTGTATTACCTGCTATGGAATGTGGCGGTCACCTGCTATTGAACATAGTAGCTATAGTAGGCATAAGTGCGGAATGCCTATGCTGGCTAAGATTAATATTATACTTTCGAAATGTTTTCTACACTATGCACTAATAATAATATCAAAAATGATTTGATTTTGCGTAGTAAGCATCTTTGACTATCATAAGAAGAAATCTCCTCCAATTCTGCATTTGCATTGTGTGTGTGGCGGGAGGTCTTATGGTAGTTTCATTTTCCAAAAGCATTGCGAATTGACATTAAAGTTTTCTGTTGTTTAATTTAAAGATAAACTGTTTTACGATCTCACACCAGTCACCATGACTGACTCGGAGTTTATTGTTTCCCTTCTAAACTCTGGGTGCCCACCAATTTCCACACGGGCAGCCTAGAGTTATATTATCAGGATATTCTGGATATTCTGGAGCTTTGGAAGCAAGCTGGATGACGAGACGTAGTATTTGTATCTGATAGTATTTATTCCGCTGTGTATTCTGTATGAGGACAAGTTTATATAACTGTCCATTGTTGTTTATTGACTGTGATGATATGATGTGATGTAATGTAATTACAGATATAATTCTTTTGTTTTTAAATGATATTCATTTATCTATTATATATTGTTCCGCTGCGATATGTGAGATTCTGATATTGTTTCTGTTCTGATGTTGTTCTGTTGTTCTTTTTCTTTCTGTTCCTTCTTTCTTCTTCTTCTATCTTTTCTTCTGTTTTCTTCTTTCTAAAACCCTCACTATTGGAGTTTCCGGCACTCGATTGCTCGGCAGTCGATAAAGTGGGTATCGATGTCGAATTGTCGAAAGTCGAAAAATCCCGTACGTGACAGCGTGGTATCAGAGACAAAACCCGAGTCGTCACATGTGGTATCAGAGCTATAACACAATTAAGTAAATAACACAGCGGAAGAAAAGAATAATACATTGATATATATAAATTTCAGATAAATAAACTACAGTAAAGATTACACACAAATCAGAATATATCACAAAGCATCATAGATCAGAATATCAAACAATTCAATCATCCAATCAAATCCAAATATTCATAAGTAAGGTCAGTTAATTATCTGATTTATTCAAATTTGATTAATTATCTTTTGTTCAACGTCTTTTCTCTATTCTTCGATGATTTCTGGTAGATCCAGAAAGAAGAATTTGATATATTAATATGAGACATAAACTTCGGATGGACCAAAATTATTTGTTTGGATGAATTGGTTGCTTTGTTTGTTATGGTTGATAGGTATACCTTAGTTCTAAACTAAAAGATTTGGAAATTGTATCTATGTATCTATCTATTCTTTGGATCCGAATATATTCTACGAATGGTTAGTTATCCTTTCGAACTGACCGATGCCCCTGCATATTTCGTAGATCTGGATAACCCGAGTATTTTGTGAAGTGTAAAACAGATTCGTTCTTGATATTCTGATTTGGTAAGCCAAATGCAGAATAAAATGTTCAGTTTGATTAGATGAAACATTCTTCATCTGTCTTTGTTTTCGTGCCTGTGAATTTGGAGGACGAAATTCTTTTAAGGGGGGAAGTTTGTAACGACCCCAGATTTAAATTTATTTAAATTGATAATTAAATGAATTTTTGAATAAAAATTTGTAAAAGTTTATTTTAAAGTGATGCGAGTTTCCCCGGATCTCAATAAATTTTGTATAAATCATTTAAATTTAAAATTATTGTAAATATTTGTATATATGTATATAGAATGATAACAAAGAAAAGTAAAACAAAATCATCCCAACATAATCAAATAAAAGTAAGAATTGTTACATTGTAAAGTAAATAGAACTAGAACAATTTTAACAAACATATACATTCAAATAAGAAAACAAAACATATATGTAGACAAATTTAAGAAGTCATAACAAAACAAATGAAAGAAAAAAATGCAAACAAATACAAGACAAATTGTCTTCAGCCGAGACCAACAAAACCAAAAGAATGTAGGCTGCAAAAGAAAAGAATCAAAGCACAAAGTAAAATACCACATGTTTATAACTTGTTAAACAAGACTTAGGCAAGTATAAAAAAAATATGTATATAAGTATAAAATGGGACATAAAGGACATAGCATTAAATGAGAGAAAAGCAAATATCTTCTCAAGTACATAAACACACGATTTCAGCCACCAACAATTGAAACTATCTCTGAAATTTGTACAAAACTTGAATATTGTTTTGCATAAGAAAAATGATGATACCCTGTAACTCATTGTATATATCAACCTATAAGCATTTTTCTCCATACCAGCTTTCATTTTCATTCGAACTCAATACAAATTGTAATGGAAGCTCATTTGAAAACTTAAAACAAATCTCCATCTAAACATCATCAGCAACTACAACTAAAACAGAAGAAAGGTGTTTAGCAGGGTGATCTATAGAAAAACATTTTCCAGTTCAATCTATTTACAACACAGTGCCCTGTTCTTTTTCTAAAAGCAAGGTGAGTAACATCACACTTTTGAAAACTATAAATTGATTTTGGTTGAATATTAAGTTCTGGAATGTTGTTTCCTTTGTGAATTTATTTGAATGGTGGGTTTCTGCTTATATGTGAATGTGTTGATATGAGTATATGTATGTTTCCTGTATCTCTTCTATGGCCAGTTTTAAAAGCTTAAGACTTATTTAAAAATCCTCTTTCCCTTTGATCTAGTTTCTGTTAGGAATTAGATTATAAACAAAAGCTGTTTATTTAATCATAGACTAATGTTCAAAATTTTAATTAAGTTAAAATCTCACTTGAATGTCTTAGGAAACTAAAACAACTGAGTAAACTCAAGATAACTAGAAATTCGAATGTCTTAATTCGTTGATTCAGATCTATGATCTGAAGCCTTATTAAAAGTTAGGATTTTTAAAGGAGGGATCATAATTTTTAGTTAAGTTTGGGATGAACAGTTCTAGTTCATCTGAATATAGGAAATGAGGTGATTTCTGGCAATCAAATGGATGGTGGTGGTCGAGGTTCTCCCTGATGATGGGGGAACAAGCGTAGTTGAGGGGAAAAATGGTTGATGATGATCGAGTTCATCAAGGAGGTTGCGGTAGTGGGATTCTTTTTAGAACCCTAATTTTTACCTTGCATAGTAAATCGATCGCCCGGCAGAAGTATGTGATCGAGTGTGGTGATTTTTGGGGTAGTGGTAGTAGGGTTATGGTCGAAGAAGTGGCCGGAGTTATAGGCTCTCAGATGGTCGGAGGGTGGAGAACTCGGTGTTGACAGTTTTGAGGATGGGCCGAGTGCGTGTTCCAGGTTTGGGTTGCAAGGCCCGATTTTGATTATGGGTAGTTAGTCGAGTTCAGGTGATCGCTATTGGTTGTAGAGGGGTATTCCGATGTGTGGAGATCATCGCTGGCGATCGGAGTTGGTGGCATCGATCGTGCACGTGCATGAGCACGTTTTCTCTACTCTGTTTTCTTTGGGAGGACGAAGATGTTTCCTGGGGTTTTACTCGTGTCGTTCGAGTACATGACTCGAAGAAGGGTAGGAGAAGTCTCGAAGCAGTTGTTCATTTCGAATAAAGTGTTGTTCCAGGCCTTTGTAAAACAAGCCTGGCAGTTCCAGATCTTTTGAATTCAATATAAAATTTGAAACAGAATTTAAAACGAAGTTTAATTAGAATTTTTAAATCTGAATTCAATTTGAATTTGAATCTTAGGTTTTGAAAATAAATAAAGTATATAACTTTAAATAATGTAAATAAGTTAAAGGTAAAGCATACTTAATGATTTGAAAATTTAAAGGGGAATTTAGTTAAAATCTTTAAATTAGAATTTAATGATTGGATTCATTTAAATTATTAAGTTACATTTAAAAACTTGAATTAATTAAATAATTAATGGTTGATTAATGGGTCATTAAGGATTAATTAATTAAGGAATTATAAATTATTGAAGATGATTAAGGAAAGATAATAAATTAAGGGCTAATTAATCAATGTGATTAATTAAGGATAATTAATTTAAGAATAATTTATTAATTATTAATGGTTAGTTAATAAATGATTTAAAGGATAATTAATTATATTGGTTTGTAATTAATTAACGATTAATTAACCCGGATTAGAAATTCATAAGTAATTAATCAAATTTGAATAAATCAGATAATTAACTGACCTTACTTATGAATATTTGGATTTGATTGGATGATTGAATTGTTTGATATTCTGATCTATGATGCTTTGTGATATATTCTGATTTGTGTGTAATCTTTACTATAGTTTATTTATCTGAAATTTATATATATCAATGTATTATTCTTTTCTTCCGCTGTGTTATTTACTTAATTGTGTTATAGCTCCGGCGAATCGGATTTGAACGGTCGAATCTACGGCATCCTAGTACAATGTGAAGTACGGATGTTGATTTTCGAGCGGGCAAAACCCGAGTCGTCACAGGGATAGTCGGCATATTAGACTTCCTGGGGTACTCAGCCTATAGGATACCATCTGTGAATGGAGTATGACTTCTAGATACGCCCCTATCATCATTAGATAAACCTTGATTTTCCCTCATTAGCTGTCTGACCATGGCGGATAGGTCTGGGGTTTGTATGGAAGACGGCAAGTTGGAATCCATCCTGCGGGACCGTTTCGGTTGGTTTCTCCTCTGTTGGCGATCTACCACACGAGTACCCTGGGGACCTGCTTCATCATGACCTTGGTGAGACAGTTGTCCAGCTTCTACTCGTGCTCCAGATCCTAAGTTTCCTGTTTCAGCTTGAGGGCGATTTCCCTGGTGTAAGTGAGAGGCCATGGCTCAAGGTAGGGAACTTAGACCATCCCTGGTTGATCGTTCTGCTGCACCTTTGTGTTGTTTCAGTTCTACGACGTCTATGCCTGAGAGGTTCATCAAACGAAGCAAAGCTATCAGACGAGGAGTAGGAAGTGGGACTTCCTCCAGCATTCTGATGCTGTTGTTGAGTAAGCCGAGTCACGAGGTTGGCGTTAGCTTGAATCTGCTCGATAAGTTGTCTCCTGCTTTGCACGAGTTCTCTCATCAGCTCGTTGAACTCTGTTCTGGTGACAACTTCCGTTTTGTTTTGGGCGGTGACGGTCCCTACGCCAGGATTAGCTTGTTGATTGTTGGGTCCTACTTGTTGGACACTAGCGGTCTCGTTGACATCTGCATTGTGGGAGGCTGATCTAGTACGTGGTCTTCCCATTGTAGAGTTATTGGTCAGAACTCTGAGTAGAATCTATGAACTTCTTGTGAATGAACTTGGATCTTCTTCGAGGGATTTCCTTAATCCAGTAGCAACAAAGGAGATCCTAACAGCCTGAGAATGCGCTCTCAATGAAAGCACCAAAATGTTAGCACCAAAATTGGTCACTAACACCCAAGGAAAGATTTGTGTAGAGATTAATGAAGATAGAAAATTAAAACGGAGGAACGTATACAAAATTAACTGTAGAAACGATAACACCAGAATTATAGTGGTTCGGCGTAACTGCCTACGTCCACTTTGAGTGTAATCTTTATTACTTCTTCAAAGTATTGACTATAGATACAATCCGTACACTAACAAATTGATTACAAGTTTGGATCGAAAATAGATGAGTCTTCGAAATGGCAGAGTCTCCCTGGAGTTCTCGAAAAAAGGTCCCTCTTTACTGCATCCCTGCCCCTCTATTTATAGACGAAGATAGGTTGGGTTTCCTTCTCATGCCTAAGAGCAAAGTACCTTGGCCCATGTATGGGAATCTCGACTCGACCGATCCAGGCATACCGAACGGGATACGCTGAACGACAAATGCCGATCCATGATGGTCGAACGGTGGTCATCGGGTTATTGACTCGAAGTGAACTCTTAAAAGACTCGGAGTAACTTGCGGTGGAACTCGAAACGAAGCAATGCCGAAACCCTCACTTTGATGTTAACCTCCACGAATAAGTTAAATCCCCTATCTTGCTTTGAAATAGCTATACTGAACGCTTGTGCCGAACGATGGTTGCCGAGCGATATTGGTCGAACGATGGTAGTTGAGCGACATTGGCCGAACGAAGGTAGCCGAGCGACGTGCGTTGAGGCCCTACCATCACTTTTATTTTTACCGAACGGCATACACCAATGCTCCAGACCGAACCATGCATGCACGCCGACCCGTGTATTTAGGCCGGACCACATATTCAGGCCGAACGATGTATACATGCCAAACTTCTCAATTCAAGTCAACCTTCTGCACTTTCCAAACTTCCACTGGGTCGAGTTTCATTCTTATTAAATCAAATCCTTTTATCATTAGGATCTTGTAGCCGGGCCAAGCAACCGAGTAACAATGGAGTAGAAACGCGTTGAATTTATTATTGAAAATTAAATATTTTAATTGGGTTCAAAAAGCTATTTTCTCCATACGATCGAATTAGAGCTCGAAACTTGTTCCACTGCATTCGGAACATGGGTATAACATTAGGAACGACGAGCGGGACACCTCGATTAGGGTTCGGAATAAATATCTAGATATTTTGAAATTTTAAATAATATATTTTTATTCACAACCACTATTATATCTCGCCAGCCGCACCTACATTCAGTAGCCAACCTATATGTACAAGCCTAAGTCTATTTTTATTTTATAAATCACGTTCCTCTCTTCAAATTTTTTTGAAAACGTTGAAAGAAAAGGAAGCAGCTCCCTTGTCTTAGAAGAAAAAAAAACTCAAACCTTCTCTTTAATATATTGAATCAATTCAAACAAAAAAAATTGGCCGAAGTATAAAATTTGAATCGGCAAGTTACAATTGGATGGATTTTTTGATCATTCATTCTCTAGTTGTTTCCACAGCGAGTTGAAGGGGCAAAAATGCTCGCAGTGAAGCACTAAAAGGCTGGAACATCTAGGGTTGTGATTCTCTCATGATATGGCAAATCAGTGGGTGTTTGGGAAGCATGGCGGCGCTTAGCAGGTCGAGGCGCACCTAGAGCCGAAGTATGGTGGTGCGCGAACATGGGGGAGGGTGTCGCGTCACTTCCAGGTCGAGGGTAGGACGCTATGGTCGCATTTGACAAGGGGTGGTCGACCAAATCGCGATGGGGGTAGCCGGGATGCTCTCGTGTAGAGCAATGCAGTGCTATAGTCGAATCGCCGAATGGACAAGTGGATTGACGTATTACCGATACAGGGGAGATGTGCATGATAGGGGAGCTATAGATGAAATGATTTGGGGAAGATCATTTGTAGGGGTAATTTAATTAAAACATTTTTAATTAATGTTAATTATGGTTTAATATATTGAAAAGTTCCTTAATCCATATCGTGCTCATACATGGTCCAAAGTGAACGAAACAAGTTGCGTTGCAATCGTGGCGACGAGAGCTTCAAAATGAAATTTGTTTGGGATTTTTGAAAGTCAGCTGAAATTTTAGATTAAATCGAACGTTGCTCGATTTAATTAAAAATCTGAATGTTTGGTAATTTAAAAATAAAGGTGAGTAAATCTCAGTCAATTTGGTTGACTGGTTTAATTTATAGCAATTAAAAATTAATTATTATATGATTTGTTGAATTGATAAATTATTATTATCAATTGGATGTTATATTATATATATTAGTATATATTAGTAGTTGGATATTATTCCCACCGATTGGAGCAGATGAGACACTACGCGCCTCGCATAATAGCGGATAACCATATCTTACCGCGATATCTCGCATAGAAGCAGGATTGGTATTTTATGTTATCTAACATCTGTGGATGCAGGGAAACAGGTTGGAGGGATCCGACTGGATTACTCAAAAATGCTGATTTTAATTTCATATATAGTGATATATGATGTGTTTGAATAATCTATAATAGATTATGATATAATTTGATCTATTTGATGCTGTAGTAGCATTGGCCAAGATTTTGGTATTTTAAAATACGATAAGTATTATTTTTGAATTTGAATAGAAATTAAAAGGGAATTTTGAAAGTGAAATATTTATATTGAGTTTTGGGATTATTTTAAAAGGTATTGTTTGGATAAAATAAATGATTTGGTTTTTTAAATTTGTACTTAACTATTTCATGAAATAATTTAAATAGAGATTTTTAAATAATGTATATAAAAGATTTTTAAATAATAAATTTAAGTGATATTTGTTTAAATGAAAAAGGTTTTTAAAAATCCAGATTTAAATAAATTGGGAAAACAAATGGAATTTGGAAATAAATATAAAATTGGTTATACTAGGTATTTAAATAAGATTTTTAAATTACGAAATGGAAGTAGAAATCGAGATTTGATTGGCTTTGGAATATAGTCGGGTTATTTGAGAAATAGATTTAAAAATGGGATTTTAATTAGAAACCGATTTATAAATGGATTTTTGTAAAATAAACCTATATAAACTTGGAATAAGTTTATGAAAATTTATAAAAGATGTTTGTAACTATGTGGAATGATTATCATTTGACAAATGGAAAATATAAATTCACAGCATGAATTTAATATGAGATATGGAAACCGACTTAGAAAAGGAATAGTGGATTGTATTTTGGATTTTGGGAATAGTTATGAAATTGGAAATGTAAATCGATTTGTGATTAATCGAGGGAAATTTATAAGTAAAGAAATGGTCATATTGGATGTTAAAAATATATTTTTATCAAAAGGTGAAGTTGTTTAGAAAAGGATTTTTAATTATTAAACTACTAATTGGATTTAAATATTTCAGAAAGTTTGTTACTTAAGTATTAAATATTGGCTGAAATAAATTCTAATTTCCATAATAAGCTTTGAAAACCTATTATTATTATTTATGAATGAATTGGAAATTTTCTAACATCTGTTATTTAACAAGGGGTGGTGATGTTTTAAACAATTTCTTAAATGTGTTTGAATTTTGATTATTATACTTTAAAATACTTATTTTATTAAAGTAGAGTTTTTGGAAATTTATTGAAATTACTTATAAATACTCTCGAGATTTTATAAATAGGGTTTTATTGAATGGATGTGATTTTATAAGAGAAAATCTTGTAATGGGACTTAAGAAAATTGGGAAGGAGAAATTTCAAATTGGTTAAATATGGAAATTTCAAATTGTTTAAATAGGGAATTTAAAAAATGAATCTGTAACGACCCAAAACTTTTAGTGATTTTATTTGTTAAATTAATTGAAATTTTGTGAAATTTTAAACAATAAAATTTGAAAATAAAAATTTATTATTTGGAATACGTTTATTTTAATATGGCAACTGGTAAATTTTCATCTGATAATATTGAAGTTTATTTTCCTGTGAAATTTCATTTCAAATCAAACAGGTTAATAACAGTGAATTTAAAAGTTTTCCGAAACCAAAATATGTCAACAGGAGCAAATTTATTCAGATCATTCTGAATCAGACTGTGAAATTCGTTTTTCCAAATTTGGACTTCTACTGCTCCGTTTATCTTAATTCTGGCAAAATAGTAACATTTTCGGTACCGATTTTCGACTTTTGATCGGATGATCATACCACCGATATCTGTGTACCATTTTGATCGTCTCGTCGTGCTGATCTCAACGGTATCTTTATTTCTATGTTTTGGAATCCAGTACACGACGGAGACCAAAAATCTGTTCGTTGTAACGACACCGTTAATTGTGACCGTTGATTTTCCTTTACATTTCAAATCTGAAACGCGCTGTACAATTTATGCTCCAATTGTTTTCTGAATCTATTGGTAGCCATTACTTTTATATTCTCCGAAATTTAAGGGTGATTTCTGACCTTTCCTTTCCTACCATTCACTGTTTCCTTTCCTTTTATTATAACCGTTCATTGTTTGAAATGCTGCCGATCTGGTTTTACACGTTCCACTTGATGAAACGTATGATTTGGTATTTGTGATATTTTTTCCATTTATTGTGGACAGCTAATTCCTTTCTATTCCTTCTATTTACTAAAATATATATTCACTACTCTTTCCTCCGTACCCACTCTTTCTCTCCTCCCTTCCTATTCCTTTTTCTTTTCTTGTCTCGTATGCTACTGTCTACCTACAATTGAGAAAAATACAATATTATAAAGTTAAACCTGTACATTCATTTTACCCCTGTTCTATTCCTCTGTCTTCCCTACCCACGCAAATGTCCCTCTCCCACTGGCGCAGCCCTACCAGCCATTGCCCAGCGAGCCACCATCCAACCCATGCAAACCGAGCACCATTCTCCTCCGCCGTGAAACCCCTCACCGTCGGATCCCCTCCCTCTTTACTTGCTCGTCCCAGGCCAACCCAAATACTCCTTCCGCCTCACCTTGCTACAGCCCAGCCTACCCAAAACCGAACCACCCTTGCCTTGCATCCATCTCCTTATCGCGTGCAGCCAAGCTCCTCCATCATCACCGGCTTCCTGTAACCGCTCGTCGCTCCCTGCTGTTCTGACGAGATCCGCCACCTCCGAACCCTGCTCAACTCCGAGCTACAACCCAGGCTTCAACCCCTAGCCTCACGACCAAAGCCCCACCACGTTCTGTCTCTTGTCCCTCTCTGCCACCAGCGAGCGCATCTCCTCCAAGCGACCACCCAACGCCCTGCTGCCCACTCCACGCCTAGCCTCCCTTCTCAACTTTTCTTCTGTCGAGCCAAACCCAGACTCAATCCGCTCAGCATCTCCCCTTGCAAGCATCTTCTCCTGTTCGTATTAGGTAACATATATTTGGTATTATATATTGATTTTGGATTTTTAAGATAGTTTATATATATATGTATTTATATATGTTATATTCAGTTTTAGAAATCTTACAGTAGGATATATATAAAGTTATATAAGTTGGTTTTAATATAGAACCTGCATATGTTTATTCTGTTGGATATTCTAAGTATTTTATTTAAAATAATAATATATGTATATATATATATTATATTGTGATATTTGTATATATATGTTTAGTATAACAGATTAAAGTATAATTATAAGTATATTTATAAAGTTCTTATCAGATTTATAAAATATACATTTGTCAGCCTGCATGTTTTATACCGAGATATATGCGTATGTTAGTTACATATATGTTTACATAAATTTTATATGTTCCAGCTATATATTTGGTTTTATGAAAGTGTATGTGAATGCCGGTTTATACATAGGATAAACTGTTAAGTTATAATAAAGGCAGTATTATATATATTGGTTTGCATAAATTTGTTTGTATAACCTGATTTCATATGTTGTTAAGTATAGTTCTGCTAGTATATAATTTATATAAGGTTACAGTAGGTTATATATATAGTTATGTCAGTAGTATCTAGTATTATATGATAGTTATATATATAGTTTTCTTTTCAATAGTTGCAGTTTGGATAACATGTTAGTTATATATGTTAGATTATGACATTCTAATTTATTTATAGAATTTGGTAAACTATGGGTTATTAAATATAGATTTGTAAGTATTGATTTTTTTTCCAGTATTGATTCTTAAGATATAATGTGTATGCAATTATATATATATACATGTTTAGATATTAGTTCATTTATAAGTTTGCTTGAGTTGGTTTCCAAAATAAAAAATATATAGATTTTATTTTATAGGCGTTTAAGTTAAAATCTTGATTTGAAATTATATATATATACATATCTTATTTTAAATATATGTTTTAAATTGTTTTAGAAAATTTATATATATATGAAATATATCTTGTTTCAATCGATCTCTTGTCCATCTTGTCTTACCTTCTCAATATCGAATTTGTCGCAGCAATCCCTAGCTTGTCATTGTTCCGTGTACGTATCTGTGTCCGTGTCATCTTCTTGACTCCTTAGCCTCGAAAGGTGAGCAATCACTCACGATTAACGTTCTTATATTTATTTAATTTAATTTCAATTGAAATAACAATTGAAATATGATGTTGTAGTTATTTAAATTGTCATACATGCTATTATCTATAACTGTTCACCTGTGGGATATGACACCATATCCTGTTGTGTATATTAAATTGTTATTGCTGATATATATGCCTGTTATATTATTTTAATAACTGTTATCACTTTGCAAGTTCCCTGTTAGTATAGAAATCACCATGGGTTGAAATGATACATACCCGAACGGACTTTAGAATAGGAGAAAATCGTTATGGGTTTAAATAAATATTGATTCTTAAAACTTTATATATAAATGGTAATGATTTATATAGAATTTAATAATGATATTTCATTTAATTAAGATTGATTAAATACATATAATATGGTTGAGTATTTAAATTTTGTGTTTCAAAATAGATTTCAGTAATAATTTGAATAAGTTAAGGTTGGGAAGGTAATTTGAATTTAGTTAAGAATTTTATTTAATTAAACCGATTTAAACTTATTGAAATTGAGATTTAAGGTATGATTTATAACTTGGGTTTAATTTAAATAAATGAATATTTCTTATTTAAATAAAGTTTAAGGAAATATCTAGTAAAATGTGATTTAAGGCTAGTAAATGATATTGAATCTATTAAGTGAATATTCCCTGATTAAATAATAATGAAGTTAAATCAAGAGCTATATGAAACTGTTAAATCTAACTTTGAAAATGTTGAGTACTAAAGCTTTGAAATATATTGAAAAAAAGGGTATATTTAGAACTGAATTAAATTGAAGAATTTAGCTTTGAATAAATTTGAATTTGGAATTTGAAGGTGATTTGAATCGATTTGCGAGACTTGAGGAAATTTTAAATACTTTACTTTTTAAATCATTTAATATATATACTATTTTGGAAAATAGATATATTTGAAATGAAATGATATTTGGGTTTCGAAGTAAATTTAATTGAAATGACCACGGTGTTAAAATGTATATTTCCACCTTGTAGATAGTTCTGAAGATCCTTAGAGGATGGTTATCCCAAACATCCTTTAAGTTACTTGTATTTCAGTTGATATTTCACTTGAGTTGGATTTATTTATATAAGAATGTTAATCCTGACTCGAGTGTTTTGTGTTTTGCTTTGCGCTCGGGTCAGACCGAGTGATACAGCATTTGAGACTCACCCTTGGAGTTTGGAGCTTCCTTGGAGATCCAACTATCGCCTCAGCTTTCAGCTCTTCTAGTTGATTTGTTCAGAGAAGTCATCTGTTGTACTGGAGACTTCACTGCAATTGAGATATTGTATTGTATTTTATTTCTAACTCTGATGTTTATACAGTAGCTTCATGAACTACTATTTTATCTATTCCGCTGCGCATTATTGTATTACTCTGTGTCTGTGATTCTGTGATTGATTTAGTTACTGCATATGCTGAGTTTTGCCAAATTTAAATAACAATCTGATATTTTGAATTATTCAAGTCAGACATGTGTGGATTTATTGTCGATTTGAATGGTCCAAAATACCGGGTCGTTACAGTTGGTATCAGAGCTTTGGCTCTAGGCAAAACTTAGCATATATTGTAAATTTATTTACAGAATCACTTTCGTTCGAGTTTGAATCTCTTCCTTTTGACTCAATTTCCTCTGAACTTTGGAACGTTCCTTTCCAAAAATTCATTCTTGCCTCTTCCTATTTGTATTCTTTTGATTCTGGAGTATCCCACGACTCCACTTCGAATGATCTCTATGAGAATAGGATCCCGCCAATCTTTGAAGGAATTGTGAAGGGGTGAAACTTCTTTACAATTAGCATTGATTCACCGGAGATTTATATATCCCTCGGTTTAAATGCTGCTATCTTTTTCTATGTCGAATTCTATCTTTGGCGATCGAATGTCGACTTGCCTTAGAATTCGGCACTGATCTTATTTTGGAATCACGGTTGATCGGTTAAGGTCGCCCGCGATTTATATAACTGTATCGATCTATTGTTTTGTAATTAATTATCTCATTTTCGTTCGAACTTATCTTCGAATCAGAAATCCTAATCGATTAGAGTCCCTCTAATTTGAATCTCTATCTTTGTTTGAAATCCATTCTTAAATCATCCTTTGAAATCGGGTTTGTTTGTATTTTAAGAAATTGTTTTCTAAATCGAAATTATTATTTTTATAAGTATGATTATATTCTATATATAAAAGTGAAATGTTTTCAATAAAGATTATATACCCTTTTTAAAATGAGAATTTGAGGTTTCGAAAGGATTTGTAATTTTGAAAAGTTATATAAGAAATTGATTTATATAAAAATGATTTATAACTAAAGGACTTTAAATTTGAAATTCGAGAATTGAACTCCGGTATTTTGAAATTGGTTTTAAGGTTTTGTAAATATATAATAATACGGTTTGAAAGTATTTTCCGAATAAGAAATGTTTCAAATGACTTCAAATGAGTTCCAATGAGTTTCGAAGAAATTTCAAAAGAAGTTTGAGAAAATAGAAGTCCAGAACTCACTTGTGTCGCTGGAAAATAATTTCGGTGATGAGTGCACGCATCATCGACATTGATTTTCGAGTTTCAGAGTGAGGGATAGGCCACTTCAGTAGCTTTGCTATGCGAGTGATTTTTTTTAAACCATTTTTATTTCAAAATTTTGAAGTATGATTGATATTCGAAAGTTATATGTATATGTATTTGAAACGATTTGAAATGAGCCGGTGTTAAGTCTTCGAGTTTTGGATTTGATATAACCCTATCTATTAAAATTGATTTACTGATTTGTTGCTGATTTCCAACTCTTGAATTTGAAAATGATTTCTTCAACTATTTTGAAGGTTCGAGCACTTTCAAATCAAGGTTAACTTTTCAAAGCTAAGAAATTTTGAAAAGTATTTTGATAAAGTATATAAGTTGTTTTGAATGTTTAAGTATGAAGTAATATGATTTAAATAAGTTGAAAATGTTTGGTTAAGTAAATGAATAAGGAAATTTTAAATTTTCTAATATGAAATTTAGATTTGAAATGTCTTGAGAAGAATTTGGTCTTCAAAATATTTTGAATAAAATTTAGTTTAAATGTTTTAACTTAGTAACATCTTTATGAAACTATATATTTAACAAGTTGGAATAAATATATAAGTTGTACGTATGCTGTTTTATTCGCATAATTAATTTGATCCAAGTTTGAGTACACAAGTTCGAGGTGGATTACACCATTTCGTGTTAGGATTTTTCATTTGATTCTTGATGGCGAATATTTGATATGGATTTTGGGCTTGATTCTTGAATTCTCTATCGTAGTATATGGCTATGCAAGGAGACCGATGGCTTCTAGTCGAGAAACCATATCGAAATCCGCATTAGGGAAGTCGAATGGACAATACTAGTTCGAAAGCAAACTTGTGTGATCGAGCGAGCGATCAAATGTGATTTTGCGAAATGATGACGTATGTACATCTTATATCCTAATATCATTAATATATTTTGACGCTGAAATTGAAAGCTATCGAGTTAGAATATCTTTGCTTACTAAAAGTAAATTTCCAACTTAAATTACAAAGATATATAACCCATAAAAGCAAAGATATTCAATCTCATATGGCTCTTGATACAGCGAAACTTATTTTTGAAAAATTTGATCCTTATATAAGATGGACCTTAGGTAAATATAAGATGATTTTGAAAACCATTTGATTTTGGAAATGAATTGGTTGACTTAAATTATTGATTTGGAAATTTGGATTTATTTTCAAAATCTATTATTTTGGAAACTTTGAAGCTAAAGATAATTAATTTGTGAAGAAATAATTTGGTGAAATTGTATATGATTTTGAAATTGAACTGATATTGAAACAAATTGAAATTTGAGAACCTTATGTTACTAAACACTTGATTTGGGAGTTGTCGAACTCATATAAAATTGATTTGTATGAGTATGAAATTGATCCGAAAACTATAGATTTGAAAAGGTACTCAATTTGAAAGTGAAATCTCATATAATTGAAGTCTATATAAGTATGATTTGATATACTATTGATTTTGGAAAGTATTTGATTTGAAAATTAAATCTTATATATAATGGATTTTATATAAGTACGATATTTGAAAGTGATTTGAAAAGGTACTATATGATACATATTTTCAAAGTAAAGATATGGAAAGTGCCTTCTGCTTGATATCCGATTTGTGGCCACATCTTGGATTCATTCTATCGATATTATTCTCTCTGATTTTGGTTTTCCGGATATGATACTCGAGTGTCCTTCGAATTCCATGGCGTTACCCATGGTTTTATGTTTCTCTCGTGACTGCATAGCGCAACTGCCTGGCTGAGTCTTGCCTAGGGGTATGGATTGTTTCCTGGGGGATCCAGGCGTAACCATTGTGTATCCTGCAATCTGTGTAGGTCGCGAATAGTAGCGCAAATGCTTGGCTGAGTCTTGCCTGGGGGTACGGATTGTTTCCTGGGGGATCCAGGCGTAACCATTGTGTATCCTGCATTCTACTAGTCATCATGGCGTAACTCGCAGGGCTGAGAAAGCTTACGGATATGGATTGTTTCCTGGGGGACCCAGGCGTAACCATTGTGTATCTGCGAACCATGGTTAGGCAAAGGTTTTGTTTGTGTTTTTGATTGGATTGTACTTTCCATATCTGTTTTTAAAAGTTTTTCCAGTATTTTCACTGGTGTTGAAACAGGTCTACTAAGTACCTGGAGAATTCTAGTTTTGCGCCTGATCAACGCACTACCAGAGTCTACAGGAACAAGGATAAACTTGTTGAAACATCGAGTTATAAAAGTATTTTCGAAATGAAATTTGTTTCGTTATAAAAAAAATATTTTATTATAAAAGTATTTCCAAAAAAAAAAATTTGTATTAATATTTGAAATTGAAATTCTTATGGTCCTATATTAATTATTCGTGCCCGATACTATTCTTTTGAATCTACCTTATCTGCTCAGCTTTATTTATTCACCTATATTCTGCTTTTCCAGATCCTCCTTCTTCTCCTTGTTGACTATATCCTTTTTAAGTATTGTTTATTTATATACTATATGGTTTAATATATAATAAAAAAATAGTGTTATAAATAGAAAATTTTAGTGTTAAATATTTTAGAAGTTATTAATTAAATACAACATATTTAAAGATAATTATGAAGGTGTCACTTAAACACATAAATGGTATTTAAAAAGGAAACAAGAAATTTTACAAATGGGTTTTTGGAAGATATTAAAGTATTAAAGATAATTGAATTGTAAATGAAGTTTTCAAATGAATATTTCAAGTAAAATTTATATATAGTTTCAAATTAATTGTTAATCTTGTCTTTTAACTACCTTTTCTGCCTGGTTGTTCTATTCTCCTACCTCCTCTCTTTTCAGGGACGAAAAGTTTTGAGTGGGGGAGAGTGTAACGACCCAAAACTTTTAGTGATTTTATTTGTTAAATTAATTGAAATTTTGTGAAATTTTAAACAATAAAATTTGAAAATAAAAATTTATTATTTGGAATACGTCTATTTTAATATGGCAACTGGTAAATTTTCATCTGATAATATTGAAGTTTATTTTCCTGTGAAATTTCATTTCAAATCAAACCGGTTAATAACAGTGAATTTAAAAGTTTTCCGAAACCAAAATATGTCAACAGGAGAAAATTTATTCAGATCATTCTGAATCAGACTGTGAAATTCGTTTTTCCAAATTTGGACTTCTACTGCTCCGTTTATCTTAATTCTGGCAAAATAGTAGCATTTTCGGTACCGATTTTCGACTTTTGATCGGATGATCATACCACCGATATCTGTGTACCATTTTGATCGTCTCGTCGTGCTGATCTCAACGGTATCTTTATTTCTATGTTTTGGAATCCAGTACACGACGGAGACCAAAAATCTGTTCGTTGTAACGACACCGTTAATTGTGACCGTTGATTTTCCTTTACATTTCAAATCTGAAACGCGTTGTACAATTTATGCTCCAATTGTTTTCTGAATCTATTGGTAGCCATTACTTTTATATTCTCCGAAATTTAAGGGTGACTATTATTATTTCTGACCTTTCCTTTCCTACCATTCACTGTTTCCTTTCCTTTTATTATAACCGTTCATTGTTTGAAATGCTGCCGATCTGGTTTTACACGTTCCACTTGATGAAACGTATGATTTGGTATTTGTGATATTTTTTCCATTTATTATGGACAGCTAATTCCTTTCTATTCCTTCTATTTACTAAAATATATATTCACTACTCTTTCCTCCGTACCCACTCTTTCTCTCCTCCCTTCCTATTCCTTTTTCTTTTCTTGTCTCGTATGCTACTGTCTACCTACAATTGAGAAAAATACAATATTATAAAGTTAAACCTGTACATTCATTTTACCCCTGTTCTATTCCTCTGTCTTCCCTACCCACGCAAACGTCCCTCTCCCACTGGCGCAGCCCTACCAGCCATTGCCCAGCGAGCCACCATCCAACCCATGCAAACCGAGCACCATTCTCCTCCGCCGTGAAACCCCTCACCGTCGCATCCCCTCCCTCTTTACTTGCTCATCCCAGGCCAACCCAAATACTCCTTCCGCCTCACCTTGCTACGGCCCAGCCTACCCAAAACCGAACCACCCTTGCCTTGCATCCATCTCCTTATCGCGTGCAGCCAAGCTCCTCCATCATCACCGGCTTCCTGTAACCGCTCGTCGCTCCCTACTGTTCTGACGAGATCCGCCACCTCCGAACCCTGCTCAACTCCGAGCTACAACCCAGGCTTCAACCCCTAGCCTCACGACCAAAGCCCCACCACATTCTGTCTCTTGTCCCTCTCTGCCACCAGCGAGCGCATCTCCTCCAAGCGACCACCCAACGCCCTGCTGCCCACTCCACGCCTAGCCTCCCTTCTCAACTTTTCTTCTATCGAGCCAAACCCAGACTCAATCCGCTCAGCATCTCCCCTTGCAAGCATCTTCTCCTGTTCGTATTAGGTAACATATATTTGGTATTATATATTGATTTTGGATTTTTAAGATAGTTTATATATATATATGTATTTATATATGTTATATTCAGTTTTAGAAATCTTACAGTAGGATATATATAAAGTTATATAAGTTGGTTTTAATATAGAACCTGCATATGTTTATTCTGTTGGATATTCTAAGTATTTTATTTAAAATAATAATATATGTATATATATATATATTATATTGTGATAGTTGTATATATATGTTTAGTATAATAGATTAAAGTATAATTATAAGTGTATTTATAAAGTTCTTATCAGATTTATAAAATATACATTTGTCAGCCTGCATGTTTTATACCGAGATATATGCGTATGTTAGTTACATATATGTTTACATAAATTTTATATGTTCCAGCTATATATTTGGTTTTATGAAAGTGTATGTGAATGCCGGTTTATACATAGGATAAACTGTTAAGTTATAATAAAGGCAGTATTATATATATTGGTTTGCATAAATTTGTTTGTATAACCTGATTTCATATGTTGTTAAGTATCGTTCTGCTAGTATATAATTTATATAAGGTTACGGTAGGTTATATATATAGTTATGTCAGTAGTATCTAGTATTATATGATAGTTATATATATATAGTTTTCTTTTCAATAGTTGCAGTTTGGATAACATGTTAGTTATATATGTTAGATTATGACATTCTAATTTATTTATAGAATTTGGTAAACTATGGGTTATTAAATATAGATTTGTAAGTATTGATTTTTTTTCCAGTATTGATTCTTAAGATATAATGTGTATGCAATTTTATATATATATGTACATGTTTAGATATTAGTTCATTTACAAGTTTGCTTGAGTTGGTTTCCAAAAAAAAAAATATATAGATTTTATTTTATAGGCGTTTAAGTTAAAATCTTGATTTGAAATTATATATATATATATATATACATATCTTATTTTAAATATATGTTTTAAATTGTTTTAGAAAATTTATATATATATGAAATATATCTTGTTTCAATCGATCTCTTGTCCATCTTGTCTTACCTTCTCAATATCGAATTTGTCGCAGCAATCCCTAGCTTGTCATTGTTCCGTGTACGTATCTGTGTCCGTGTCATCTTCTTGACTCCTTAGCCTCGAAAGGTGAGCAATCACTCACGATTAACGTTCTTATATTTATTTAATTTAATTTCAATTGAAATAACAATTGAAATATGATGTTGTAGTTATTTAAATTGTCATACATGCTATTATCTATAACTGTTCACCTGTGGGATATGACACCATATCCTGTTGTGTATATTAAATTGTTATTGCTGATATATATGCCTGTTATATTATTTTAATATCTGTTATCACTTTGCAAGTTCCCTGTTAGTATAGAAATCACCATGGGTTGAAATGATACATACCCGAACGGACTTTAGAATAGGAGAAAATCGTTATGGGTTGAAATGATAAACCCAAGCGATTTTCATTTGAATTGAAATTGGGATTACGGGTCGAAATGATATCTACCCGTATATATTTAAATTTCGGATTGAAATGATAAATATCCGTATCACTTAACCATATGATATATATATATATATATATATATACAGACACTGTTGGTCCATATATATAATTATTTTGAAAATGAATTCTATGGTTTTGGAAAGAAATATATAGTTTTAAATAAATATTGATTCTTAAAACTTTATATATAAATGGTAATGATTTATATAGAATTTAATAATGATATTTCATTTAATTAAGATTGATTAAATACATATAATATGGTTGAGTATTTAAATTTTGTGTTTCAAAATAGATTTCAGTAATAATTTGAATAAGTTAAGGTTGGGAAGGTAATTTGAATTTAGTTAAGAATTTTATTTAATTAAACCGATTTAAACTTATTGAAATTGAGATTTAAGGTATGATTTATAACTTGGGTTTAATTTAAATAAATGAATATTTCTTATTTAAATAAAGTTTAAGGAAATATCTAGTAAAATGTGATTTAAGGCTAGTAAATGATATTGAATCTATTAAGTGAATATTCCCTGATTAAATAATAATGAAGTTAAATCAAGAGCTATATGAAACTGTTAAATCTAACTTTGAAAATGTTGAATACTAAAGCTTTGAAATATATTGAAAAAGGGTATATTTAGAACTGAATTAAATTGAAGAATTGAGCTTTGAATAAATTTGAATTTGGAATTTGAAGGTGATTTGAATCGATTTGCGAGACTTGAGGAAATTTTAAATACTTTACTTTTTAAATCATTTAATATATATACTATTTTGGAAAATAGATATATTTGAAATGAAATGATATTTGGGTTTCGAAGTAAATTTAATTGAAATGACCACGGTGTTAAAATGTATATTTCCACCTTGTAGATAGTTCTGAAGATCCTTAGAGGATGGTTATCCCAAACATCCTTTAAGTTACTTGTATTTCAGTTGATATTTCACTTGAGTTGGATTTATTTATATAAGAATGTTAATCCTGACTCGAGTGTTTTGTGTTTTGCTTTGCGCTCGGGTCAGACCGAGTGATACAGCATTTGAGACTCACCCTTGGAGTTTGGAGCTTCCTTGGAGATCCAACTATCGCCTCAGCTTTCAGCTCTTCTAGTTGATTTGTTCAGAGAAGTCATCTGTTGTACTGGAGACTTCACTGCAATTGAGATATTCTGTTGTATTTTATTTCTAACTCTGATGTTTATATAGTAGCTTCATGAACTACTATTTTATCTATTCCGCTGCGCATTATTGTATTACTCTGTGTCTATGATTCTGTGATTGATTTAGTTACTGCATATGCTGAGTTTTGCCAAATTTAAATAACAATCTAATATTTTGAATTATTCAAGTCAGACATGTGTGGATTTATTGTCGATTTGAATGGTCCAAAATACCGGGTCGTTACAGAATCAGAATTCTTTGAAGGAATTATTAATTGTTAGTTGGATTATAAATAAGTAAAATCGATAATATTTGGGAATTGTAAAGGGAATTAATAAAAATTCAAGAATTTATGAGGTAAGTACGGAATGTTTTCGAAATATGGAATATTAGAAATGATTTTTGGGAAATAAACTTATAATTTTTCCTAAGTATTGAAATTAAAGGGTTTGGAGAGCTGTTAGCAACGAAATTATTTATATAAAAATATTTTTCTAAGTAATGAATTATAAGATGGATTTGGAAAGATTTCTAAGTATTGATATGTGTTGAAAAATCCTGTTATGAAAATAAGAATTTGAAATCATTTTCAAATATTGAAATACCAAAAGGAACTAAATATATATATCTTTGTAAAGATTTTTTTGAAATAAATATTCTGGAAAATTATAATATGGGCTAGTGACTGCTTATGTGTGAAATTTGATAGTTAAATAACCATCTATCAAATCTGGCCAAATTCTTTGATCGTTTCGAAGAGACCGGGATCCGATTTAATTATCCGAAAACCACTTCGATCTGATTTGTGCGTTATAAATTGTGATATCTCGAAGATAATGGAGATGGTGATCTTGAAGGAGATCCGGTTTGTCCAGACCTAGGACAACTTGTATGGATGAATGCTATCATTGCATTGTTGCTTGGAAGGCAGTGTTAGCATTCCAAGTATGAATGCTATTCAAAAAGGTAAACGTAGCTTCAAGCCTCATCAACCGGGAAATGACTAAAACAGGGCATGTAGCGGGGCTAAGTGGGTCGCTCCCATTAGGCTATGTCATCGTCTTTCTAGATACCCTATATTTACATATTTATGGATTGGTTGTGCATGAGATCTCAAAAAGGTCGGAAGACCGGGGTGATGACATATTCAGTACTAGTAGTCAAGTGTTAGGTCGGTTCTGTGTGGTAGGGTACAAGATGTTCTTGTAAGACCCGGGTGCATTGATCTAGAGATGCACTCATCGGAGGTAGTTCCTTACCTGGTCATAGTATGGAATCCATTCTCCAATAAGCGTCGTACGATTTTGAATGTATACCAATTATGCTGAAACGTGAGATGCAAGCATTTCAGCTATTTTCTAATTTACTTTCTATACACTATTATAATATCAGACGATTTTGATATAAAACGTTTTGGTTATCGTATGGTAAAAACCCGTCCTGTTTATGTGTGACGTGGTCTTACGAGATACCTTTATTTTTCAAAGGATTAGATAATATAATTAAATTCAAATTGAGTGTGTTTCTCACGCTAGTTTACCAGACTGACTCGGGTGTTATTTTATTATAATTCTCAGGTCAGACCGAGTAGTACAGATTCAGGTTAGGATGCTATGGAACTCAGGAGACGAGTTGGACGACAGAGACGTATTACCGTACTTAACGATATTCCGATGTGCGTGTATGCTGTATATTTAGCACTTGTGAGGATAAGTTATTATAACTGTCCAGTATTGATTTGTTGATTACTGTACTCTGATGATGGTATGTATAATAACAGTTATAGTTCATTTTGTATAAAGATATGTTATTTTCTATTATTTATTATTCCGCTGCGATTCGGAGATTCTGTGTTGTGGTTTTAATTTTCTTCTTTCTCTAACAATCGGGTTTTTCGGCATTTGATTGCTCGGCATGTGATATAGTGGACGTATTAGTGTCGATTTTCGAGGGTCGAAAACCCCGGTTGTTATAGATATGTTTGATTTATTAGATGCTATAGTAGCCTTGGCTTTAATTTTGGTATTTTAAATACCATGAATATTATTTTTGAATTTGGGAATAAATTAAAAGGCGATTTTGAAAATAAAAATATTTATATAGAATTTTGGGATTTATAAAAAGAATTTATTTGGATAAAATAAATAATATGACTTTGGATATTTATTTAGCTATTTCGTAAAATGGTTTAAAATAGAAAATTTTAAATTGAGTATTTTTAAACAATGGATTTTAATGAGATTTCTTAAAATAGTGAAAGGAAGGCGAAAATGAGATTTTGAATTAATTTGGAATAAAATTAGGATTTATTAAGAAATAGATTTTCGAATTGAATTTTTAATAGAAAGCGATTTGTAATTTGATTTTAGTGATATAAATCTGTTAAAACTGGAAATGAGATTATTTTTATAGACGAGTGAATCCCAAATGAGTTTATAAATTTATAAATGACATTTATAAATAAGGGGAAATGATTATCAATTGATTAATGGGAAATATATATTTATAGTGTGAATTTATATCGAGGTATGGAAATCGGCTTTTCAAAAAAAATAGTGGATTCTAATTTTTGAAATGTGAGAATGATTATGAAATTGAATAGTAATCGATGTGATATGAATCGAGAGGGATTTATAAATTGAAATTGGAATATTGGATTTTTAAAAATAAATTTTGGCGAGGAATTAAAATTGTTTTAAATGATATTTTTATTTATTAAACTATATAGTTAAAGCATTTTAGTATTGATATATTTCGGAAAGTGAATTATTCAAACATTTAATATTTATTGAAATGAACTCACATTTTTATAATAAGCTTTGTGAATCGATTGGTTTTATTTAAAAATGAATTGGAAATGAATTATCGACATTTATTTAAAGTGTTTTAATATTTTAAAAAATTACATAGACATGTTTTAAAAATAAATTATTATTCTTTAAAAATACTTATCATATATATATTTATAGAGTTTTGAAATGATTAAAATTTATTCATAAATCTTCTCGAGATTTGTAAACGAGGTTTATTTAACAAGCGTGATTTTATAAGAGAAATTCTCAAAATGGGATTTAGGGAATCTTAACGAAATTTCTAAAGTATTTAAATATTGAAACTTCGTAAATGAACTAAAATTCATAAAAGAAGTTAGAAATGGTTAGTTGTAATTATAGACGAGTATAATGGATTTTGGAAATTTTAAAGGAAATTAATTTATGAATTTCGGAAACTTATGGAACCCGTCGGGTTAAAGAATTTACAAATTAATTATTAAGGATTTGGAGAAGTATGAAATAAAATGGAATATTTCCTAAGTATTGGAAAAATGATTTGGGAAAATATACGTATAAATATTTGCTAAGTATTGGACTGGAAGGATTTAATATATTTTAACTACGAGATTATTATTATAGAAATATTTTCAAAAGTGTTGAATTATAATTGGAATTGGAAAAATATTTCTTAGTATGGATATGATTCGAAAATATCTTGTTATGGATATAAGTATTTGAAATTGTTTTCAATTATTAAATATACTAGAAGAGATTTGAATATATATATATATATATATATATATATATATATATCTGTGTAAAGATATTTTGAAATAAATGTTTGAAAAATTTATAATATGGCCTAGTGACTGCTTTTGTGTGTAATTTGATAGTTAAATAACCGACTATCAAGTCTGGCCAAATTCGTTAATTGTTTTGAAGAGACCGAGATCGGATTTAATTATCCGAAAACCACTTTGATCTGATTTGTACGTTACAATGAAGATGGTGATTTGGAGATTCGGTTTGTTCAGACCCAAAACAACTTGTATGGGTGAATGCTATCATTTGCATCGTGGCTGGGAAGGCAGTGTTAGCGTTCCAAGTATGAATGCTATTTTAAAGGTAAAACGTAGCATCAAGCCTCATCAACCGGGAATGACTAATACATGGGAGATGCAGCAGGGCTAAGTGGGTCACACCCAAGTAGGGTATGTTATCACTTTTCTAGATACCCTCGAATATATTATATTAAAATTATGGATATGGTTGTGCATGGAAAAGAGACTGCTCGATTAGGGTGGTAACACTCGGGGTGATAACATATTCGGTGCTACCCAGTAAGGTGTAGGCCGGTTTTGTCTTGGCAAGGATCGTTAGGTACGATCTTGGTACATTTTTCTATAGATGAACTGTGACGGGCAGTACACTAGTAGCCCAGTCATTGTATGGAATCCAATATCCACAGCGAACCTATACGGTTTTGATTGTGCCCCACTATGCTGAAACGTGAGATGCAAGCATTTCAGCTATTTTCTAATTTATTTTCTATAGACACTATTATAATATTAGATGATTTTGATATAAAAATGTTTTGGTTATCGTAAGGCAAAAACCCATCATGATTATGTGTGACGCGATCTTATGAGATACCTTTGTTTTCAATGGATTTTGATAATCGTAATAATTCAAATTGAGTGTGTTTTCTCACACTGGTTTTCTAAACTGACTCGGGTGTTATATTATTATAATTCTTGGGTCAGAACGAGTATTACAGATTTAGGTTAGAATGCTATGGAGCTCCGGAGATGAGTTGGAGGAGACTCAAGCATATTCCACGTAATTGAATATATTTCGCTGTGTGTGTGTTAAACTGAAAGTTCTGTATTTCTAAGGACAAGTTATTATAAATGTCTAGACTGATTGTTGATTGTTGTACTCTAATGATTGTATATATATTAATAGCTACAGATTCTTTTGTATAAAAATCTGTTATTATATATTATATTTTGTTCCACTGTGATTGTGAGATTCTATGTTGTTGTTTCTGTTTTTTCTATCCCTTTTCTTCTTCACCCCTAAAGAAAGTATTCTTGTTCAATTTGAGTTGGACTCATGTGAATTATTGTCGACTCAAAAGATACGAAGATATGGGCCTTTACATTTGGTATCAGAGCTGAAGGTTAAGCAAGAACCTTTGCTTTGGTGGGGATTTCTCATTAGAGATAGAGTCAGTAGTACCCTAGAATGAGTTTGAGTGTATTAATTGATATGAGCACGTATTTGTTAGTGAATATAAATTGTTTTATATTGTGTTGATTTATTGGTTGAGTGTTTATGAATTCTGGTCGGTACGGGAAGTGCAACTGTATTGACAGGGGTTACAAAACTCTCAAACAAGGAAAATTGACACAGTATTGTTTTGAAAATAGGGTAAATGAAATAATTTTGCCCAGATTATATTTTGATATAATAGAAAAAAAATTCCGAATTATTATATATATATTTGGAGTTTTTAGTTGATATTATTATAATAAAAACAAGGTTATAAAATTTGAATGGTTCATATAACCAAATAGAAATTGCATAAATATGATTTATACAAACGAGTTAAACTAAAAGTGGATTCAAACCAGAATTTGGAAATTTAGATCCCAGAAATTTTGGAAAATGTTTTACATGGATTTGAACTAAGTATTTGGGAATTTTGAAATCTCGGAAGTTAGGAAAATATTTTCTAAAGTGTTGTGAAAATAAAATAGCATTATTTTTGGAAAAATTGTTTTAAATTGGATTAAGAAATGGATTTAAATGTGATAAAGCACTAAACTCACCACATTCCCTAGAAAATAATCCTGGTGATGACTGTGTAGCATCATCAATATTCATTTTTGAGTTTCTAAGTGACGGATTGCTACTGTGATTATTTATCTTCAGAATTGTTTTGGTAAAATCAGGTTTCGATTTAAAAATCCCAAAAGCAAGATTTGGTATGCAAAAGGGAACATATATTTAAATATGGGATTTCAAAATGATTTGAAATAGAACCGGGTGATTGAATTCTGGAATTTCCAATTAAATAAGGAGTAAAACCAAAAGAGAATAAGTTTTTGAACTAAAACTTGGGAAATGAGAATTTCAATATGAAATTAAAATTTAACTTATGCAAGTTAAAAAATTAAATTTGTAAAAGGAAATTGTATAGATTTGAACTTAAGTTAAGTTAAATAAAAATTGGATTGGATTAGAAATGATATCAAATAGAATTGAATATAAAAATTTGAATTTAAATTTGATATGTAACTATAAGTGATAGTTATTGTAGTGGAACTTGAATTAAATAGAATTGGTGTAACCAACCACTATTTTGGACCATTCAAATCGACAATAATCCACACATGTCAGACTTGAATAATGCAAAATAACAGATTGTAATAAAATTTGGAGCAAATTAAATCATTCACAGAATCATAGACATAGAAATATCAGAATAACTCGCAGCGGAAATAAAATAAATAGTGGTTCATGAAGCCACTACAATACAGTCTCAAAAGCCGATACAAAATACATAGTCTGAAAACCAATACAGTTCTAAAACAAGTACAATAAAAATCCAAATACATAAGTCTCTAATATAAAAGCTGAAATAGAACAACTGAAAATGAAATAGATAGATAACTAGATAAGCAGAAACTCCAGCGATTCCTAGCTCCAGAAAAGTGAAATCCAAAGCTGTGAATACTCAGGCTGAACCGAGCGTAAATAAAACACAAACACTCGAGTCAGGACATACATACTTATACAATGTAAACCAACTCAAGTGAACTGTAATAAAGAGTACAATAACTTAAAGAATGCTTGGGATCGCCCATTCTTTAAGGATCCGTTAAACTATCTACTATGTAGTAATATTCGCTATAATAATAATGTCTAATCATAAAATAAACATACTTTAAAATAGCATTAGGGCTTTACATTTAATCTGAACTCACCCTAACACGTAATAGTCCCAGTAGTCTATCGAGTATTAGCATACTCCCAAAATGGGGGCTACCCTCGATACTCCACAGGCTACGGGAGAAATCACAACTCGTAGTAAAGCTCGATATGGTAGGTGACACGACACAACTAGGCAATGCCTGGGTAGGTATACCAATTACGCATCCGGACCGGTGGTAACGCATAACAGCCACTACCGCCCACCTCGAACAACACTCCCAAATCAAGGGTGCGCACCAAATCAATCACAAGTAATAGAATGGTATCGAAGAAGTATGTCCGATCATAGGTGCTACCTCATTGGCCCGTCGATCACTCCTGTTTTGGCCACCTTATGCCAACTCATGGGAGTTGGGTCCACGTATATACCTTAGGATCGTCGCCACCGTCCTACTTCATTCTGGAAACTCCACTGCGTACACAGTTGTCAAAGTGGTTTTCGGTATCGACAGAGAGTATGTCCATATCTGATCCCGGTCTCTTTAACAACCAATCGTTATTATAACCCGTGGTTATAAATTTAAAAACAGTTTATTTTTCAAATCAAAATACTTCAATTAAACCATTTAAAAACAAATTCATTATTCTTTTAAATTAAATATTCAATTCCCAAAATTTTACCCTTTTCTGAGTTCATTTATTCACTTAAAACAATAAAACATTAAAATTCCAACTTTCACAGCATTTAAAAAGTGCTACAGTAAGTTACATTTGAAAACAATTCAATTCAGCAAAGACAGCATTTATAAACTGCTGTAATAGTTCAGTTTTAAAGGAAAAATAGTTCAATTTAGAAAAGAACATTTACAGAACTGCTGTAATAGTTCAGTTATATAGAAAATCATATTTCAGCCTACTACAGCACTTAACAAGTGCTACAGTAGCCCCTTCATTAGTTTCAGGTTCAATTTTAGTTCCTGCCACAACAACACTTACCAAGTGCTGTCATAGCCTTAGTTCATTTTAGTCTTTTAGTTCATTTATGCAACCACAGCACTTACCAAGTGCTGCAGATTCTACTTAGTTCAGAATTAGTTCATTTCTAGAAACGATAGCATTTCTGAAGTGCTATAAATTGAATTTCCAGGTTTTTAATACAATTACAACCATAAATAAACTTTAATTTAAATCATCTAAACTTATAAAAATCATATTTTTCCACATTAAAAATGTTTATTTAAATCCTTCAACCTATGATTTTTATGAAGAAAAATTTTTCAAATAAAAATCAAAAATTCCAAAGTTCACTTATTTAATTCAAGTGTGTCAATTCCCATTTTTCATTTTAAACAATTAATTTCAACAGTTAAATTTAAATCTCCATTTTTCACCATTTAAAACTTAATGTTCATTTTTAATTTAATAAACTTAAGTTTCCATTTAAAAAAAATCAGTCAAATTTCCAATTTAAGTTACACTTAAAAATCACCATTTTATATCCATTTATTTTACATTTAACACATAGAAAAATCATTTCCACTTTAATAAATCATTTTTAAAATTCAATTTTAATCAATTTATCATATTTTTACATTTTAAAAATACTTAAATTTCCAGAAAAATATATAAAATAACCACGGGTCAGCCTAAGTCAAGTGATACGGAAAATATATCATTTCAATGCGTAGTTTACCAAGAAAATCCGGGTTTTATCATTTCAAACCCGCAATCCCAAGTAAATAAAATTAATTAAAAGTCGCTCAAGCTTATCATTTCAGCCCATAATGATCTTTCCCTATTCTAAAGTCTATTCGGGTATGTATCATTTTAACCCATAGTGAACCTAATCTACTAGGAACTTGTAGTGTGATAAACTGATAAAAATGAACAGTCAACAACATATAACAATAACAGGTGATATGACATGTAATTTAACAGGTTTAACATCATATATAAATAATCACAGGCAATTATAACATCATTTTTAATTCTACACATTCAGTTGTGGTCGCTTCACAATTATATAAGTATAAATAGCCGTGTGAGATTTACTCACCTCTAAATGCTGGAGATAACAAAACCAATGACACAATGGAAATCAAAGCACGATGACAAGATTACGGACTTGAGTGGAGAGCAAATCCAATGCTATAGATCTTGTGTTACAACCCAAACAAAAAAATCAAAACAAACCATAAATTTCAATACACTTGAAATTGAATAACTTTTAAATAAAAAGAGATACGAATGCCAAATCTTTTGCCTTGCTTTCTATATTTTTTTGTCATGGCCTAGGGATGGTTTTGGCTCTGGTTTGAACAGGGAATGGCTTGGGTTTGGTCATGAAAAGGCACGGCCAAGGTAGTGGAAACATGGGAGGAAGTTTATACAAAGGAATGTGAAGAGTTTTAGGCAAAATAGTGTGATTCTTTTGGCAAAACAAGGCTCGGCCATGGTCAATTGGGTCAGGTCAGAGGGGTATGGGTCAGGTCAGAGGGGTATGGGTCAGGTCAGTGGGAGGAAAGGTGTGTGGTGGTCTGGCCAGAGGTGGTGGAGGCGCCCTAAGGTGGTGGTGGTGGTGGAAAGTGGAATGGTGAAGCAAATAGTGGTCAAACAACATGTTTTTATGGCTTGTGTTGCAATTTTTGTGGAGTTTTGGCATCATGGTGGGCTCGGCCTTGGTCAAGACCAGAGGAGTAACTGGTGATGATGGCAGGGAGGAGATGTAGGGGGTGGTGGTGGTTATGGCCGTGGCAAACAAGGAGGAGGCCAAGAAAAACTATGGAGAGAACAAGGCAAAATGACATGAAAATAAGAAGAAAGAAGAAGAAAAAGTATAGAAACAAAGGAGCCATTACCCAAATTTTTTTTTACTTAGATCTGAAGTGGCTGAAATGTGGAATGGAAATGAGGTGTTTCACGTGAAAGAAAAGTAAAGTCACGGCCAAAGCATAAAGGAGTGGTTTTGGAAAATTAAAAGACTTAAGGAGGTGAAAGGACATCAGTTTCTAAGCAATTTTAAACTCTTCATATTTCTTTTTCTTTTTAATTCCAAAAAAACAAAAATAAACTCAAAAATAAGCTCTAACAACTGGAACAAAATATTATAAAATAAAAATAAATAATTTATTTTAAAGAAAATGGAAAAAGAATTACATAAATTACTTAAAAATTGAAAACAGTGTCCAGAAATTACAAATAAATCACCATTGACTTTAAAAAATTATTTACTTCATTTTAAAAATATTCTAAAACAAAATAAAAATGATTTTTAAAACATTTTCAAAGTGAAATAAATAATTAAACTAAGAGAAAATAGCAAAAGAATTGAAGAAATTGTTTAAAAATAGGAAACTGAACATGAAAATTACAACAAAATACCATTAATTCTAGAAAAATTTCTACTTCACTATAAAATATTTTAAAATGAAATAAATGAAAATTAAAAATAATTTCCAAAATATTGGGTTGTTACACTCTCCCCCACTCAAACCTTTTCGTCCTCGAAAAGAACAGAAACAAAGAAAAAAGGAAACCAAGATAGAAAAACAAAATAGTACCTGGAATAAACAATTCCGGATTCGAAGCACAAATGCTCTGCTCCGTCTCCCAAGTACAATCACGATAATCAGTACTCCACTGTACTTTGACCAGACTAACATATTTCCTTCTTAGCTGCTTCGTACCTCTGTCGACAATACGAAGTGGCTTCCTCTCAACAGTCAGATTAGGCTCAATATCCAGACTATCAAGAGCAGAAGGCTGAACAATAAGAGATGGATCATGTAGATAGCGATGAAGATGAGTAATGTGGAATACATTATGCACTCCAGAGAACTTCTCGGGCAAATCTAAATGATAAGCCAAAGAACCAATTCTTTCCACAATGCGGAAAGGGCCAACAGAACTAGGAGAAAGCTTCCCTCTACGACCAAATCGAAGAACATTCCTTAAGGGAGAGACCTTAAGGAAAACCAAATCACCAACAGCAAACTCTAAACTCCGCCTACGCCTATCAGCATACTTCTTCTGCCTATCCTGAGCAATCCTCATCTTCCTCCTAATCTCCTCAACTCTCTCAGAAGCCTCTAGAATCATCTCAGGACCAAGAACCAAACGATTACCGGATTCAATCCAGCAAGAAGGAGATCTACAAGGTCATCCGTAAAGAGCAGCAAACGGAGACTTCTTTATACTGGCCTGAATTCAAAGATAGAAATGAGATAGATAAAAGATTAAGATAAGATTAAAATAGAAGATAGAAATTATACCTGATAACTATTATTATAGGTGAATTGGACAAGATGGAGATGATCTTCCCAAGATCCTCCATAATCAAGCACATAAGCATGAAGAAGATCTTCTAGAATCTGATTTACCCTTTCCGTTTGACCGTCGGTCTGTAGATGGTAAGCAGTGCTCAGATTCAAACGAGTACCCAAAGAATCCTGAAAGGCTTTCCAAAACCGACTAGTAAAGATAGGATCATCATCACAAACAATACTGAGAGGGACACCATGGAGATGAACAATCTCCCTCATGTAAATCTCAAACAAACTAGAAGAAGAACGGGTAGACTTGACCGGAATGAAATGAGCTAATTTGGTCAATCTATCCACAATAACCCAGATACTCTCATTACCCTTCCTAGTCCTCGGTAATCCATCAATGAAATCCATAGAAACCTGTTCCCATTTCCAATTGGGAATCTCAAGAGGATGCAACAAAGTAGGGGTCTTCTGATGATCTGGCTTGACTTGCTGACAAGTCGCACACCTACTAACAAAAGTGGAGATATCTCGCTTCATACCCTTCCACCAATATAACTTCTTCATGTCCTGATACATCTTGGTCACACCTGGATGAATAGAAAGTCTGGACTGATGATTCTCTCGAAGTAACTCTTGTCTCAATCCATCTACATTCGGGACACAAATCCTATTATTAATCCTCAATACACCTTTATCATCTATCTAAGCACTACTGCCATCAAGGCTATTACCTCCAACCCTACTTCGATCATTCTCCTTAATCAATATAAGCATCTCATCCTCATCCTGCTTAGCCATGATATGGTCCACAAGAGGAGAAGAAACAACAAGCTGGCACAACAAAGCCTTCTTCCGACTCAAAGCATCTGCCACAACATTAGCTTTTCCAGGGGTATAGTTGATGTCGAGGTCATAAGAAGCAAGGAACTCTAACCACCTAACTTGTCTCTGGTTAAAATCCTTCTGAGAGAAAATATACCTCAAAGACTGATGATCTGTGAAAAGCTCAAAATTAGTACCCAAAAGATGATGTCTCCAAAGCTTCAAAGCAAAAAAAACAGCAAGCAACTCTAAATCATGGGCAGCATAATTGGCTTCATGGGTCTTGAAGTGACGATTAGCATAAGCAATCACCTTACCATCCTGCATCAGAGCAGCTCCCAAACCTTCTCGACAAGCATCAGTGTATACCGTTAATCCCTCATTTTCACCTATAATGGTAAGAACTGTTGCGGAAGTAAGCTTGTGCTTCCACTCACTGAATGCAGCCATACACTCATCACTCCAAATAAACTTAGCATTCTTCCGAGTCAAAGCAGTGAGAGGTGCATCAATCCGAGCAAAATTCTCAATGAATCTCCGGTAATAACCGGCAAGGCCCAGAAAACTACGAATATCGGTTGGAGTCTTAGGAGTTTCCCAATCCTGTACAGAATAGGGATAAATAAGGACAATAGGAAAGATAAAATAGATTGAAAAACAAGGAAGGAGAATGAAAGAAAGACTTACATTGATCGCAGCGATCTTGACTGGATCAACAGAAACACCATTACCAGAAACAATTTGCCCGAGGAATCGGACGTCATCCATCCAGAAATGGTATTTAGAAAATTTAGCCTTCAACTGATGATTTCGAAGAGTTTCAAGAATAGATTTCAAATGTGACTCATGCTCTTCCTCAGACATAGAGAAAATGAGAATATCATCAACAAAGGCTAGAACAAATTTATTAAGCTCATCACGAAAAACAAGATTCATCAAATCAACAAATAAAGCAGGAGCATTAGTCAAACGAAAAGGCATGACTAACCATTCAAAGAATCCATTCTCAGTACGGAAAGCAGTCTTGGGAATACTTTCCTCAGCAACTCTGAGCCGGTGAAAACCTGTGGCAAGATGAAGCTGAGAGAAAATAGTAGCACCGTAAAGCTGATCAAACATATCATTGATGCGAGGCATTGGATATCTGTTTTTCATAGTGAGCTTGTTCAGCTCCATATAATCAACACACATCTAGAGAGAACCATCGGACTTGGTGACGAAAACCACCGCAGCTCCGCATTCAAAATAGCTAGGTCTGATCAGACCCTGGAAAGACAGGTCCTCAATTTGCTTCCCTAACTCAACCTTCTCGCGGGGTGCCATACTCTCTGAACCGGTGAACTTAGTACCACCAAGCTGAGAGAATTCCTTATAGAGAATAGTAAATCTAACAGGTGCAACAGGTGGAGGAGCTGGGGCGGTACCATGACCCCTACCTCTAGCATTTCCACGATTCATCCAGAAAATATCAAGAATGAATTTAGGACAAAGGTACAGAGAAGACAAAGATAAGCTAATATAAGACAAGATAAAATCACTTGGATGAATATCCTAATAACATAAATTTCTAACAAGGTAGGTAAGAAAAGAAGGAAGTTTAGAAAAAAAATTCTTTTAAAACAAGAAAATTTTATATCAAAATAATCTTTGAAAATCATTTAAAATCATTTAAAAATCATTTAAAAATCATTTTATACTTTGAAATTACGTTCACTCACAAAGAAATGATTCTGAGGTTGATTTCACTCATTCTAGGGTATTTCCACCCTATCTCTAATGAGTTTTTGCTCCATAGGCTAAGGTTTGCCTAAAACCTCGCTCTGATACCAAATGTAACCACCCACTATTTTGGACCATTCAAATCGACAATAATCCACACATGTCAGACTTGAATAATGAAAAATAATAGATTGTAATAAAATTTGGAGCAAATAAAATCATTCACAGAATCACAGACATAGAAATATCAGAATAACTCGCAGCGGAAATAAAATAAATAGTGGTTCATGAAGCCTCTACAATACAAATCTCAAAAGCCGATACAAAATACATAGTCTGAAAACCAATACAGTTCTGAAACAAGTACAATAAAAATCCCAAATACATAAGTCTCTAATACAAAAGTTGAAATAGAACAACTGAAACTTAAATAGATAGATAACTAGATAAGCAGAAACTCCAGCGATTCCTAGCTCCAGAAAAGTGAAATCCAAAGCTGTGAATACTCAGGCTGACCCGAGCATAAATAAAACACAAACACTCGAGTCAGAACATACATACTTATACAATGTAAACCAACTCAAGTGAACTATAATAAAGAGTACAATAACTTAAAGAATGCTTGGGATCGCCGATTCTTTAAGGATCCGTTAAACAATCTATTATGTAGTAATATTCGCTATAATAATAATGTCTACTCATAAAATAAACATACTTTAAAATAGCATTAGGGCTTTACATTTAATCTGAACTCACCCTAACACGTAATAGTCCCAGTAGTCTATCTAGTACTAGCATACTCCCAAAATGGGGGCTACCCTCGATACTCCACAGGCTACGGGAGAAATCACAACTCGTAGTAAAGCTCGATATGGTAGGTGACACGGCACAACTAGGCAATGCCGGGTTAGATATACCAATTACGCATCCGGACTGGTGGTGACGCATAGCAGCCACTACCGCCCACCTCGAACAACACTTCCAAATCAAAGGTGCGCACCAAATCAATCACAAGTAATAGAATGGTATCGAAGAAGTGTGTCTGATCAGAGGTGCTACCTCGTTGGCCCGTCGATCGCTCATGTTTTAGCCACCTTATGCCAACTCATTGGAGTTGGGTCCACGTATATACCTTAGGATCGTCGCTACCATCCTACTTCATTCTGGAAACTCCACCGCGTACACAGTTGTCAAAGTGGTTTTCTGTATCGACAGAGAGTACGTCCATATCCGATCCCGGTCTCTTTAACAACCAATCGTTATTATAACCCGTGGTTATAAATTTAAAAACAGTATATTTTTCAAATCAAAATACTTCAATTAAACCATTTAAAAACAAAGTCATTATTCAATTAAATCAAATATTCAATTCCCAAAATTTTACCCTTTCCTGAATTCATTTATTCACTTAAAACAATAAAACATTAAAATTCCAGCTTTCACAGCATTTAAAAAGTGCTACAGTAAGTTACATTTGAAAAAAATTCAATTCAGCAAAGACAGCATTTATAAACTGTTGTAATAGTTCGGTTTTAAAGGAAAAATAGTTCAATTTAGAAAAGACAGCATTTACATAACTGCTGTAATAGTTCAGTTATATACAAAATCATATGTGAAAATTAGGCACACATCCTTAACACGGAAGTTAATTCAAAGCGGATCCCTGTGGTAAAATATATATTTTCTACATCCCTGTTTCTGTTTTCCGTCAATTTTTTTCCCAAATTACCCTTGCGCTTCGCTGTCGAGCTGATTCTTCTTCTTATTTTTTGATTAAAATGGAAAACTGCAATTAAATTAAAGACGAATCAATTTTTTTTTATGAAATATGATATTCTTAATATTTGCAGTTACGAATAATCGCAACAAATTTCTGCAAATATATGCGCAATAGTTGCAGAAATTTCTGCAACTATACGCAATAGTTGCAGACATTTCTGCAACTATTAGCAATAGTTGCATTTCTGCAACTATATGCAATAGTTGTAGATATTTCTGCAACTATACGCAATAGTTGCAGAGATTTCTGCAACTATTTGCAATAGTTGCATTTCTGCAATTATATGCAATAGTTGCAGAAATGTTTGCAACTATGCGCAATAGTTGCAGACATTTCTGCAACTATGCGCAATAGTTGCAGACATTTCTGCAACTATTTGCATATAGTTGCATTTCTACAACTATATGCAATAGTTGCAGAAATGTCTGCAACTATATGCAATAGTTGCAGATATTTCTGCAACTATACCATATAGTTGCATAAATTTCTGCAACTATACCCAATAGTTGCAGACTTTTCTGCAACTATACCATATAGCTGCAGAAATATCTGCAATTATTTGCAAATTTTGTAAATTTGAAAAAAAATCAAAAAGGTTTAAAATTTGCTGAATTATCTGCAAATATTTGAAATAATTGCACATTTAATACAAATATGAAATTTTGGTATCAACAATGGATCTCATTTCAAAGATCATAAAATTTGTGATTTTTTGGTGAAAACGGTTTGTTGATCCGGTTTTTGTACATAAAGTTATACGCGTTTGAATTATTTAAAACGTAAAGGGTATTTGTGTATTTTTGCTTGCGCGAATTTGAAAATAGGGAGCGGAAATGTAAGTTTTGTATGTGAAGGATGTTTTGTTTATTTTAAAACTTGTTAAGGATGTGAGCCAAACTTACCCAAATCATATTTCAGCCTACTGCAGCACTTAACAAGTGCTACAGTAGCCCCTTCATTAGTTTCAGGTTCAATTTTAGTTCCTGCTACAACAGCACTTACCAAGTGCTGTCATAGCCTTAGTTCATTTTAGTCTTTTAGTTCATTTATGCAACCACAGCACTTACCAAGTGCTGCAGATTCTACTTAGTACAGAATTAGTTCATTTCCAGAAATGATAGCATTTCTGAAGTGCTATAAATTGAATTTTCAGGTTTTTAATACAATTCCAGCCATAAATAAACTTTAATTTAAATCATTTAAACTTATAAAAATCATATTTTTCCACATTAAAAATGTTCATTTAAATCCTTTAACTTATGATTTTTATAAAGAAAATTTTTTCAAATAAAAATCAAAATTTCCAAAGTTCACTTATTTAATTCAAGTGTGTCAATTCCCATTTTTCATTTTAAAAATTTTATTTCAACACTTAAATTTAAATCTCAATTTTTCACCATTTAAAACTTAATGTTCATTTTTAATTTAATTAACTTAAGTTTCCATTTTAAAAAAATCAGTCAAATTTCCAATTTAAGTTACACTTAAAAATCACCATTCTATCCATTTATTTTACATTTAACACATAGAAAAATCATTTCCACTTTAATAAATCGTTTTTAAAATTCAATTTAAATCAATTTATCATATTTTCACATTTTAAAAATACTAAAATTTCCAGAAAAATATATAAAATAACCACGGGTCTGTATAATATTTTCTAGCCTAAGTTAAGTGATACGGATAATATATCATTTCAATCCATAGTTTACCAAGAAAATTCGGGTTTTATCATTTCGAACCCGCAATCCCAAGTAAATAAAATTAATTAAAAGTCGCTCAGGTTTATCATTTCATCCCATAATGATCTTTCCCTAATCTAAAGTCCGTTCGGGTATGTATCATTTCAACCCATAGTGAACCTAATCTACAGTGAACTTGCAGTGTGATAAACTGATAAAAATAAACAGTCACCAACATATAACAATAACAGGAGATATGACATGTAATTTAACAGGTTTAACATCATATATAAATAATCACAAGCAATTATAACATCGTTTTTAATTCTACACATTCAGTTGTAGTCGCTTCACAATTATATAAGTATGAATAGTCGTGTGAGATTTACTCACCTCTAAATGCTGGAGATAACAAAACTAATGACACAACGGAAATCAAAGCACGATGACAAGATTACGGACTTGAGTGGAGAGCAAATCCAATGCTATAGATCTTGTGTTACAACCCAAACAAAAAAATCAAAACAAACCTTAAATTTCAATACACTTGAAATTGAATAACTTTTAAATAAAAAGAGATACGAATGCCAAATCTTTTGCCTTGCTTTCTATATTTTTTTGTCATGGCCTAGGGATGGTTTTGGCTCTAGTTTGAACAGGGAATGGCTTGGGTTTGGTCATGAAAAGGCATGGCCAAGGTAGTGGAAACATGGGAGGAAGTTTATACAAAGGAATGTGAAGAGTTTTAGGCAAAATAGTGTGATTCTTTTGGCAAAACAAGGCTCGGCCATGGTCAATTGGGTCAGGTCAGAGGGGTATGGGTCAGGTCAGAGGGGTATGGGTCAGGTCAGTGGGAGTAAATGTGTGTGGTGGTCTGGCCAGAGGTGGTGGAGGCGGCCTAAGGTGGTGGTGGAAAGTGGAATGGTGAAGCAAATAGTGGTCAAACAATATGTTTTTATGGCTTGTGTTGCAATTTTTGTGGAGTTTTGGCATCATTGTAGGCTCGGCCTTGGTCAAGACCAGAGGACTAGCTAGTGATGATGGCAGGGAGGATATGTAGGGGGTGGTGGTGGTCATGGCCATGGCAAACAAGGAGGAGGCCAAGCAAAACTATGGAGAGAACAAGGCAAAATGACATGAAAATAAGAAGAAAAGAAGAAGAAAACGTATAGAAACAAAGGAGCCATTACCCAAAGTTTTTTTTTTGCTTAGATCTGAAGTGGCCGAATTGTGGAATGGAAATGAGGTGTTTCACGTGAATGAAAAGAATAAAGTCACGGCCAAAGCATAATGGAGGGGTTATGGCAAATGAAAAGACTTAAGGAGGTGAAAGGACATCAATTTCTAAGCAATTTTGAACTCTTCATATTTCTTTTTCTTTTTAATTCCAATAAAACAAAAATATACTCAGTAATAAGCTCTAAAAACTGAAACAAAATATTATAAAATAAAAATAAATAATTTATTTTAAAGAAAATGGAAAAAGAATTACAGAAAGTACTTAAAAATTGAGAACAGTGTCCAGAAATTACAAATAAATCACCATTGACTTTGGAACATTATTTAGTTCGTTTTAAAAATATTCTAAAACAAAATTGGAAATAAAAATGATTTTTAAAACATTTTCAAAGTGAAATAAATAATTAAATTCAGAGAAAATAACAAAAGAATTGAAGAAATTGTTTAAAAATAGGAAACAAAACATGAAAATTACAACAAAATACCATTAATTCTAGAAAAATTTCTACTTCACTATAAAAATATTTTAAAATAAAATAAATTCGAATTAAAAATAATTTCCAAAATATTGGTTTGTTACAATCTCCCCCACTCAAACCTTTTCATCCTCGAAAAGAACGAAAACAAAGAAAAAAGGAAAACAAGATAGAAAAACAAAATAGTACCTGGAATAAACAATTCCGGATTCGAAGCACGAATGCTCTCCTCCGTCTCCCAAGTACAATCACAATCATCAGTACCCCACTGTACTTTGACTAGACTAATAGATTTCCTCCTTAGCTGCTTCGTACCTCTGTCGACAATACGAAGTGGCTTCCTCTCAACAGTCAGATTAGGCTCAATATCCAGACTATCAAGAGCAGAAGGCTGAACAATAAGAGATGGATCATGAAGATAGCGACGAAGATGAGAAACGTGGAATACATTATGCACTACGTAGAACTTCTCAGGCAAATCTAGAAGATAAGCCATAGAACCAATTCTTTCCACAATGCGGAAAGGACCAACAAATCTTGGAGAAAGCTTCCCTCTACGACCAAATCGAAGAACATTCCTTAAAGGAGAGAGCTTAAGGAAAACCAAATCACCAACAACAAACTCTAAACTCCACCTACGCCTATCAGCATACTTCTTCTACATATCCTGAGCAATCCTCATCTTCCTCCTAATCTCCTCAACTCTCTCAGAAGCCTCTAGAATCATCTCAGGACCAAGAACCAAACGATTACCGGATTCAATCCAGCAAGATGGAGATCTACAAGGTCGTCCGTAAAGAGCAGCAAATGGAGACGTCTTGATACTGGCCTGAATTCAAAGATAGAAATGAGATAGATAAAAGATTAAGATAAGATTAAAACAGAAGATAGAAATTATAACTGATAACTATTGTTATAGGTGAATTCGATAAGATGGAGATGATCTTCCCAAGATCCTCCATAATCAAGCACACAAGCACGAAGAAGATCTTCTAGAATCTGATTTACCCTTTCCGTTTGACCGTCGGTCTGTGGATGGTAAGCAGTGCTCAGATTCAAACGAGTACCCAAAGAATCCTGAAAGGCTTTCCAAAACCGACTAGTAAAGATAGGATCATGATCACAAACAATACTGAGAGGGACACCATGGAGACGAACAATCTCCCTCATGTAAATCTCAGACAAACTAGAAGCAGAACAGGTAGACTTGATTGAAATGAAATGAGCTGATTTGGTCAATCTATCCATAATAACCCAGATACTCTCATTACCCTTCCTAGTCCTCGTTAATCCATCAATGAAATCCATAGGAACATATTCCCAATTCCAATTGGGAATCTCAAGAGGCTACAACAAACCAGGGGTCTTCTGATGATCTGCCTTGACTTGCTGACAAGGCGCACACCTACTAACAAAAATGGAGATATCTCGCTTCATACCCTTCCACCAATATAACTTCTTCATGTCCTGATACATCTTGGTCACACCTGGATGAATAGAAAGTCTGGACTGATGATTCTCCCGAAGTAACTCTTGTCTCAATCCATCAACATTCGGGACACAAATCCTATTATTAATCCTCAATACACCTTTATCATCTATCTGAGCACTACTGCCATCAAGGCTATTACCTCCAACCCTACTTCGAACATTCTCCTTAATCAATCTAAGCATCTCATCCTCATCCTGCTTCTTCCGACTCAAAGCATCTGCCACAACATTAGCTTTTCCAGTGGTATAGTTGATGTCGAGGTCATAAGAAGCAAGGAACTCTAACCACCTAACTTGTCTCTGGTTCAAATCCTTCTGAGAGAAAATATACCTCAAAGACTGATGATCTGTGAAAAGCTCAAACTTAGTACCCAAAAGATGACGTCTCCACAGCTTTAAAGCAAAAAAAACAGCAAGCAACTCTAAATCATGGGTAGCATAATTGGCTTCATGGGTCTTCAAGTGACGACTAGCATAAGCAATCACCTTACCATCGTGCATCAGAACAGCTCCCGAACCTTCTCGACAAGCATTAGTTTATACAGTTAATCCCTCATTTTCACTTGGAACGGTAAGAACTGTTGTGGAAGTAAGCTTGTGCTTCAACTCACTAAATGCAGCCTTACACTCATCACTCCAAATAAACTTAGCATTCTTCCGAGTCAAAGTAGTGAGAGGTGCAGCAATCCGAGCAAAATTCTCAATGAATCTCCGGTAATAACCGGCAAGGCCCAGAAAACTACGGATATTAGTTGGAGTCTTAGGAGTTTCCCAATCCTCTATAGAATAGGGATAAATAAGGACAATAGGAAAGATAAAATAGATTGAATGAATAAGGAAGGAGAATGAAAGAAAGACTTATATTGATCGCAACGATCTTGACTGGATCAACAGAAACTCCATTACCAGAAACAAAATGCCCGAGGAATCGGACTTCATCCTTCCAGAAATGGCATTTAGAAAATTTAGCCTTCAACTGATGATTTCGAAGAGTTTCAAGAACAGATTTCAAATATGACTCATGCTCTTCCTCAGACATAGAGAAAATGAGAATATCATCAACAAAGACTAGAACAAATTTATTAAGAACATCACGAAAAACATGATTCATCAAATCAACAAAGAAAGCAGGAGCATTAGTCAAACCAAAAAGTATGACTAACCATTCAAAGAATCCATTCTCAGTACGGAAAGCAATCTTGGGAATACTTTCCTCAGCAACTCTGAGCCGGTGAAAACCTATGGCAAGATCAAGTTGAGAGAAAACAGTAGCACCGTAAAGCTGATCAAACATATCATTGATGCAAGGCATTGGATATTTGTTTTTTATAGTAAGCTTGTTCAGCTCCCTATAATCAACACACATCCGGAGAGAACCATCGGACTTGGTGACGAAAACCACCGCAGCTCCCCATTCAAAATAGCTAGGTCTGATCAGACCATTGGAAGACAGGTCCTCAATTTGCTTCCCTAACTCAACCTTCTCGCGGGGTGCCATTCTTCTAGGAGGAAGAACTACAGGTCGAGCTCCTGCGATAAGATCAATGCGAAAATCGATTTCCCGCTTAGGTGGTAAAGTAGTGACTTCACCAAATACATTGGGATAGAGTTTGACTATACGAGTCGACTGAAGGTCAACAGGAGAAGAATCCAGAGAGTAGATAAAATTTCCAGCAAAATCCTGAGGCATGCGGCACTGAATAACCAAAGAATCACACTTATCTCCTACAAGAGTCACAATATGGGCTTTGCCAGAGATACGGGCATCATGCCTATCAAGCCAATCATCTCCGAGTAATAAATCAAAAGCATCGAAACCAAGAACATAGAAATCTCTAGAAAACCGATAACTAGAATGAAAGAGTTTCACATGTTTACAAATCTTATTAAGATTTGCGGGACCACCAATAGGATTTGAAACACATAAAGGAACAGAAGCATACTCAGGAGAACGGAGATGTTCAAACTTATTACACAAATCAACATAAATAAAACTATGCGAAGCTCCAGTATCAAATAAAACACGAACATGATGATGAAATAAAGTAAAGGTGCCCCGAAGAGTACCTTGATCATCACTAGGAGCAGGAGCAGGTGCAGCAGGTGAAGAAGCAGATGTGACAACAAAAACACCATATGGCTTTCCCTTCTGATACAAAGGACAATCATTCTTAAAATGATCTGGCTGAAGACAAACATGACAAAGATTGTTCCTGGTAACCTGAGGAGGAGGAACATCAGCACTAACCGAAGTTGGGCAACTATTAGCATAGTGTCCCTTCTGGTCACATTTGAAGCAGGTAATGGTAGATAGATCAATAGGGTGTCTCTGAGAAGGAGAAGATGATGAAGATCCCAAGCCCGGATTCTTGAGCCAATTCTTCTTCTACTGGTGGAAATTGGGCTTTCTCTTCATAGAATTTGTAAAGGAAGACTGAGATACATGAGAACCAGAAGCAACAGGACCCTTGGAAGTAGGGTTCTCATAACGAGTAGCCATATCCATAAGCTCAATAAAATGCCATGAATATGTGAAATAAGACGATCGTGGAACTCTGGGCGAGCTCCAGCAATGAACTTCTCATTTTTCTTAAGCTGAGTGTCGATAAGACCAGGACCAAACTTGGAAAGTTCGTTGAACTTCCGCTCATACTCAGAAAAAGACATGGTACCCTGTTTAAGATCCATGAATTCACGATAAAGCTGAGATTTCCCGGCTTCGGGCATCCATTTTGCCACAAAAGCCTCCTTGGAAAGAAGATACATAAACCGAACTTAAGATAGATTCAAAAGAAAAGAAAAATGGGGAAAAATTCAAGATAACAAAAAGGATACCTGAACTGCTCCCACGAAAGATCACCTTCGTTAGTGTGAGCTGTAACAAACTCCCACCAATCTAAGGCTGACTCTTGCAGCTGCCAAGCTGCTAACTGACGTTTCTGTTCATCAATAATCTCAAGACCAGTAAATATCCTCTCTAAACTCCGTAACCATTGCTGGGCATCGATAATACTCTCTGAACTGGTGAACTTAGTACCACCGAGTTGAGAGAATTCCTTACAGAGAACAGTAAATCTAACAGGTGCAACAGGTGGAGGAGCTGGGGCAGTACCATGACCCCTACCTCTAGCATTTCCACGATTCATCCTGAAAATATCAAAAATGAATTTAGGACAAAGGTACAGAGAAGACAAAGATAAGCTAAGATAAGACAAGATAAAATCACTTGGATGAATATCCTAATAACAGAAATTTCTAACAAGGTAGATACGAAAAGAAGGAAGTTTAGAAACATTTTGCTTTTAAAACAAGAAAATTTTATATCAAAATAATCTTTGAAAATCTTTTAAAATCATTTTATACTTTGAAAATACGTTCACTCACAAAGAAATGATTCTGAGGTTGATTTCACTCATTCTAGGGTATTTCCACTCTATCTCTAATGAGTTTTTGCTCCATAGGCTAAGGTTTGCCTAAAACCTCGCTTTGATACCAAATGTAACCACCCACTATTTTGGACCATTCAAATCGACAATAATCCACACATGTCAGACTTGAATAATGCAAAATAACAGATTGTAATAAAATTTGAAGAAAATAAAATCATTCACAGAATCATAGACACAGAAATATCAGAATAGCTCGCAGCGGAAATAAAATAATTAGTGGTTCATGAAGCCACTACAATACAAAGTCTCAAAAGCCGATACAAAATACATAGTCTGAAAACCAATACAGTTCTGAAACAAGTACAATAAAAATCCCAAATACATAAGTCTCTAATACAAAAGCTGAAATAGAACAACTGAAACTGAAATAGATAGATAACTAGATAAGCAGAAACTCCAGCGATTCCTAGCTCCAGAAAAGTGAAATCCAAAGCTGTGAATACTCAGGCAGACCCGAGCATAAATAAAACATAAACACTCGAGTCGGGACATACATACTTATACAATGTAAATCAACTCAAGTGAACTGTAATAAAGACTACAATAACTTAAAGAATGCTTGGGATCACCCATTCTTTAAGGATCCGTTAAACTATCTACTATGTAGTAATATTCGCTATAATAATAATGTCTAATCATAAAATAAACATACTTTAAAATAGCATTAGGGCTTTACATTTAATCTGAACTCACCCTAACACGTAATGGTCCCAGTTGTCTATCCAGTATTAGCATACTCCCAAAATTGGGGCTACGCTCGATACTCCACAGGCTATGGGAGAAATCACAACTCGTAGTAAAGCTCGATATGGTAGGTGACACGGCACAACTTGGCAATGCCAGGGTAGATATACCAATTACGCATCCGGACTGGTGGTGACGCATAGCAGCCACTACCGCCCACCTCGAACAACACTCCCAAATCAAAGATGCGCATCAAATCAATCACAAGTAATAAAATGGTATCAAAGAAATGTGTCCGATTAGAGGTGCTACCTCATTGGCCCGTCGATCGCTCCTGTTTTAGCCACCTTATGCCAACTCACGGGAGTTGGGTCCACGTATATACCATAGGATCATCGCCACCATCCTACTTCATTCTGGAAACTCCACCGCGTACACAGTTGTCAAAGTGGTTTTCGGTATCGACAGAGATTATGTCCATATCTGATCCCGGTCTCTTTAACAACTAATCGTTATTATAACCCGTGGTTATAAATTTAAAAACAGTTTATTTTTCAAATCAAAATACTTCAATTAAAACATTTAAAAACAAAGTCATTATTCTTTTAAATCAAATATTCAATTCCCAAAATTTTACCCTTTTCTGAGTTCATTTATTCACTTAAAACAATAAAACATTAAAATTCCAGCTTTCACAACATTTAAAAAGTGCTACAGTAAGTTACATTTGAAAACAATTCAATTCAGCAAAGACAGCATCTATAAACTGCTGTAATAGTTTGGTTTTAAAGGAAAAATAGTTCAATTTAGAAAAGACAGCATTTACAGAACTGATGTAATAGTTCAGTTATATACAAAATCATATTTCAGTCTACTGCAGCACTTAACAAGTGCTAAAGTAGCCCCTTCATTAGTTTCAGGTTCAATTTTAGTTCCTGCCAGAACAGCACTTACCAAGTGCTGTCATAGCCTTAGTTCATTTTAGTCTTTTGGTTCATTTATGCAACCACAGCACTTACCAAGTGCTGCAGATTCTACTTAGATCGGAATTATTTCATTTCCAGAAATGATAGCATTTCTGAAGTGCCATAAATTGAATTTCCAGGTTTTTAATACAATTCCAGCCATAAATAAACTTTAATTTAAATCCTTTAAACTTATAAAAATCATATTTTTCCATATTAAAAATATTCATTTAAATCCTTTAACTTATGATTTTTATAAAGAAACTTTTTTCAAATCAAAATCAAAATTTCCAAAGTTCACTTATTTAATTCAAGTGTGTCAATTCCCATTTTTCATTTTAAATAATTTATTTCAACACTTAAATTTAAATCTCCATTTTTCACCATTTAAAACTTAATGTTCATTTTTAATTTAATTAACTTAAGTTTCCATTTATAAAAAATCAGTCAAATTTCCAATTTAAGTTACACTTAAAAATCACGATTTTCTATCCATTTATTTTACATTTAACACATAGAAAAATCATTTCCACTTTAATAAATCATTTTTAAAATTCAATTTAAATAAATTTATCATATTTTTACATTTTAAAAATACTTAAATTTCCAGAAAAATATATAAAATAACCACGGGTCTGTATAATATTTTCTAGCCTAAGTCAAGTGATACGGATAATATATCATTTCAATCCGTAGTTTACCAAAAAAATCTGGGTTTTATCATTTCAAACCCGCAATCCCAAGTAAATAAAATTAATTAAAAGTCGCTCAGGTTTATCATTTCAGCCCATAATGATCTTTCCCTATTCTAAAGTCCGTTTAGGTATGTATCATTTCAACCCATAGTGAACCTAATCTACAGGGAACTTGCACTGTGATAAACTGATAAAAATGAACAGTCAGGAACATTTAACAATAACATGTGATATGACATGTAATTTAACAGGTTTAACATCATATACAAATAATCACAGGCAATTATAACATCGTTTTTAATTCTATACATTCAGTTGTGGTCGCTTCACAATTATATAAGTTTGAATAGTCGTGTGAGATTTACTCACCTCTAAATGATGAAGATAACAAAACCAATGACACAACGGAAATCAAAGCATGATGACAAGATTACGAACTTGAGTGGAGAGCAAATCCAATGCTATAGATCTTGTGCTACAACCCAAACAAAAAAATCAAAACAAACCATAAATTTCAATACACTTGAAATTGAATAACTTTTAAATAAAAAGAGATACGAATGCCAAATCTTTTGCCTTGATTTCTATATTTTTTTGTCATGGCCTAGGATGATTTTGACTCTGGTTTGAACAGGGAATGGCTTGGGTTTGGTCATGAAAAGGCACGGGCAAGGTAGTGGAAACATTGGAGGAAGTTTATACAAAGGAATGTGAAGAGTTTTAGGCAAAATAGTGTGATTCTTTTGGCAAAACAAGGCTCGGCCCTGGTCAATTGGGTCAGGTCAGAGGGGTATGGGTCAGGTCAGTGGGAGAAAAGGTGTGTGGTGGTCTGGCCAGAGGTGGTGGAGGCCGCCTAAGGTGGTGGTGGTGGAAAGTGGAATGGTGAAGCAAATAGTGGTCAAACAACATGTTTTTATGGCTTGTGTTACAATTTTTGTGGAGTTTTGGCATCATGGTGGGCTCGGCCTTGGTCAGGACCAGAGGAGTAGCTGATGATGATGGCAGGGAGGAGATGTAGGGGGTGGTGGTGGTCATGGCCATGGCAAACAAGGAGGAGGCCAAGCAAAACTATGGAGAGAACAAGGCAAAATGACATGAAAATAAGAAGAAAAGAAGAAGAAAAAGTATAGAAACAAAGGAGCCATTACCCAAAGTTTTTTTTTGCTCAGATCTGAAGTGGCCGAATTGTCGAATGGAAATGAGGTGTTTCACGTGAAAGAAAAGAATAAAGTCACGGCCAAAGCATAAAGGAGGGGTTATGGCAAATGAAAAGACTTAAGGAGGTGAAAGGACATCAGTTTCTAAGCAATTTTAAACTCTTCATATTTCTTTTTCTTTTTAATTCCAATAAAACAAAAATAAACTCAGAAATAAGCTATAACAACTGAAACAAAATATTATAAAATAAAAATAAATAATTTATTTTAAAGAAAGTGGAAAAAGAATTATAGAAATTACATAAAAATTGAAAACAGCGTCCAGAAATTACAAATAAATCACCATTGACTTTGGAAAATTATTTACTTCATTTTAAAAATATTCTAAAACAAAATTGGAAATATAAATGATTTTTAAAAAAATTTCTAAGTGAAATAAATAATTAAATTCAGAAAAAATAGCAAAAGAATTGATGAAGTTGTTTAAAAATAGGAAACAGAACATGAAAATTACAACAAAATACCATTAATTCTAGAAAAATTTCTACTTCACTATAAAAATATTTTAAAATGAAATAAATGAAAATTAAAAATATCCAAAATATTGGGTTGTTAAACTCTGCCCCACTCAAACCTTTTCGTCCTCGAAAAGAACGGAAACAAAGAAAAAAGGAAAACAAGATAGAAAAACAAAATAGAACCTGGAATAAACAATTCCGGTTTCGAAGCACGAATGCTCTCCTCCGTCTCCCAAGTACAATCATGATCATCATTACTCCACTATACTTTGACCAGACTAACAGATTTCCTTCTTAGCTGCTTCGTACCTCTATCGACAATACGAAGTGGCTTCCTCTCAACAGTCAGATTAGGCTCAATATCCAGACTATCAAGAGCAAAAGGCTGAACAATAAGAGATGGATCATGCATATAGCGACGAAGATGAGAAACGTGGAATACATTATGCACTCTGGAGAACTTCTCAGGCAAATCTAGACGATAAGCAATAGAACTAATTCTTTCCATAATGCGGAAAGGGCCAACAAATCTAGGAGAAAGCTTCCCTCCACGACCAAATCGTAGAACATTTCTTAAGGGAGAGCCCTTAAGGAAAACCAAATCACCAACAGAAAACTCTAAACTCCGCCTACGCCTATCAGCATACTTCTTCTGCCTATCCTGAGCAATCCTCATCTTCCTCCTAATCTCCTCAACTCTCTCAGAAGCCTCTAGAATCATCTCAGGACCAAGAACCAAAGGATTACCGGATTCAATCCAGCAAGAAGGAGATCTACAAGGTCGTCCGTAAAGAGCAGCAAACAGAGACGTCTTGATACTGGCCTGAATTCCAAGATAGAAATGAGATAGATAAAAGATTAAGATAAGATTAAAACAGAAGATAGAAATTATACCTGATAACTATTGTTATAGGTGAATTCGACAAGATGGAGATGATCTTCTCGAGATTCTCCATAATCAAGCACACAAGCACGAAGAAGATCTTCTAGAATCTGATTTACCCTTTCCGTTTGACCGTCGGTCTGTGGATGGTAAGCAGTGCTCAGATTCAAAAGAGTACCCAAAGAATCCTGAATGGCTTTCCAAAACTGACTAGTAAAGAAAGGATCATGATCACAAACAATACCGAGAGGGACACCATGGAGACGAACAATCTCCCTCATGTAAATCTCAGACAAACTAGAAGTAGAACGGGTAGACTAGACCGGAATGAAATGAGCTAATTTGGTCAATCTATCCACAATAACCCAGATACTCTCATTACACTTCCCAGTCCTTGGTAATCCATCAATGAAATCCATAGGAACATGTTCCCAATTCCAATTGGGAATCTCAAGAGGCTGCAACAAACCAGGGGTCTTCTGATGATCTGCCTTGACTTGCTGACAAGGCGCACACCTACTAACAAAAATGTAGATATCTCGCTTCATACCCTTCCACCAATATAACTTCTTCATGTCCTGATACATCTTGGTCACACCTGGATGAATAGAAAGTCTGGACTGATGATTCTCCCGAAGTAACTCTTGTCTCAATCCATCAATATTCGGGACACAAATCCTATTATTAATCCTCAGTACACCTTTATCATCTATCTGAGCACTACTTCCATCAAGTCTATTACCTCCAACCCTACTTCAAACATTCTCCTTAATCAATCTAAGCATCTCATCCTCATCCTTCTTAGCCATGATATGGTCCACAAGAGGAGAAGAAACAACAAGCTGACACAACAAAGCCTTCTTACGAGTCAAAGCATCTGCCACAACATTAGCTTTTCCAGGGGTATAGTTGATGTCGTGGTCATAAGAAGCAAGGAACTATAACCACCTAACTTGTCTCTAGTTCAAATCCTTCTGAGAGAAAATATACCTCAAAGATTGATGATCTGCGAAAAGCTCAAACTTAGTACCCAAAAGATGATGTCTCCAAAGCTTCAAAGCCAAAAAAACAGCAAGCAACTCTAAATAATGGGCAGCATAATTGGCTTCATGGGTCTTCAAGTGACGACTAGCATAAGCAATCACCTTACCATCCTGCATCAAAACAGCTCCCAAACCTTCTCGACAAGCATCAGTGTATACCGTTAATCCCACATTTCCACCTGGAACGGTAAGAACTGGTGCGGAAGTAAGCTTGTGCTTCAACTCACTGAATGCAGCCTTACACTCATCACTCGAAATAAACTTAGCATTCTTCAGAGTCAAAGCAGTGAGAGGTCCAACAATCCGAGCGAAATTCTCAATGAATCTCTAGTAATAACCGGCAAGGCCCAGAAAACTACGGATATCAGTTGGAGTCTTAGGAGTTTCCAAATCCTGTACAGAATAGGGATATATAAGGACAATAGGAAAGATAAAATAGATTGAATGAACAAGGAAGGAGAATGAAAGAAAGACTTACATTGATCGCAGCGATCTTGACTGGATCAATAGAAACTCCATTACCAGAAACAATATGCCCGAGGAATCGGACTTCATCCATCCAGAAATGGCATTTAGAAAATTTAGCCTTCAATTGATGATTTCGAAGAGTTTCAAGAACAGATTTTAAATGTGACTCATGCTCTTCCTCAGACATAGAGAAAATGAGAATATCATCAACAAAGACTAGAACAAATTTATTAAGCACATCACGAAAAACACGATTCGTCAAATCAACAAAGAAAGTAAGAGCATTAGTCAAACCAAAAGGCATGACTAACCATTAAAAGAATCCATTCTCAGTACGGAAAGCGGTCTTGGGAATACTTTCCTCAGCAACTCTGAGCTGGTGAAAACCTGTGGCAAGATCAAGCTGAGAGAAAACAATAGCACCCTAAAGCTAATCAAACATATCATTGATGTGAGGCATTGGATATCTGTTTTTCATAGTGAGCTTTTTTAGCTCCCTATAATCAACACACATCCAGAGAGAACCATCAGACTTGGTGACGAAAACCACCACAGCTCCCCATTCAAAATAGCTAGGTCTGATCAGACCCTTGGAAGACAGGTCCTAAATTTGCTTCCCTAACTCAACCTTCTCGCGGGGTGCCATTCTTCTAGGAGGAAGAACTACAGGTCAAGCTCCAGCGATAAGATCAATGCGGAAATCGTTTTCCCAATGAGGAGGTAAAGTAGTGACTTCACCAAATACATCGAGATAGAGTTTGACTATACGAGTCGACTGAAGGTCAATAGGAGAAGAATCCAGAGAGTAGATAAAATTTCCAGCAAAATCCTAAGGCATGCGGCACTGAATAACCAAAGAATCACCCTTATCTCCTACAAGAGTCACAATACGGGCTTTGCAAGAGATACGGGCATCATGCCTATCAAGCCAATCATCTCCGAGTAATAAATCAAAAGCATCGAAACCAAGAACATAGAAATCTACAGAAAACCAATAACCAGAATGAAAGAGTTTCACATGTTTACAAATCTTATTAAGATTTGCGGGACCACCAATATGATTTGAAACACATAAAGGAACATAAGCATACTCAGGAGAAAGGAGATGTTCAAACTTATTACACAAATCAACAGAAATAAAACTATGCGAAGCTCCAGTATCAAATAAAACACGAACAGGATGATGAAATAAAGTACAGGTGCCTTGAAGAGTACCTTGATCATCACTTGGAGCAGGATCAGGTGCAGCAGGTGAAGAAGCAGATGTGACAACAAAAACACCAGATGGCTTTCCCTTTTGATACAAAGGACAGTCATTCTTAAAATGACCTGGCTGAAGACAAACATGACAATGATTGTTCCTGGTAACCTAAGGTGGAGGAACAGCAGCACTAACCGAAGTAGGGCAACTATTAGCATAGTGTCCTTTCTGGTCACATTTGAAGCAGGTAATGGTAGATAGATCAATAGGGTGCCTATGAGAAGGAGAAGACTATGAAGATCCCAAGCCCGGATTCTGGAGCCAATTCTTCTTCTACTGGTGGAAATTGGGCTTTCTCTTCTTAGAATTTGCAGAGGAAGACTGAGATACATGAGCACCAGAAGCAATAGGACCCTTGGAAGTAGGGTTCTCATAACGAATAGCCATATCCATAAGCTCAGTAAAAGTGCCATGAACATGTGAAATATGACGATCGCAGAACTCTGGGCGAGCTCCAGCAATGAACTTCTCATTTTTCTTAAGCTGAGTGTCGATAAGACCAGGATCAAACTTGGAAAGTTTGTTGAACTTCCGCTCATACTCAGAAAATGACATGGTACCCTGTTTAAGATCTATGAATTCACGATAAAGCTGAGATTTCCTGGCTTCGGGTATCCATTTTGCCACAAAAGCCTCCTTGGAAAGAAGATAAATAAACTGAACTTAAGATAGATTCAAAAGAAATGAAAATGGGGGAAAATTCAAGATAACACAAAGGATACCTGAACTGCTCCCACGAAAGATCACCTTCGTTAGTGTGAGCTGTAAGAAACTCCCACCAATCTAAGGCTGACTCTTGCAGCTGCCAAGCTGCTAACTGACGTTTCTGGGCATCAATAATCTCAAGACCAGTAAATATCCTCTCTAAACTCCGTAACCATTGATGGACTTCGATAATACTCTCTGAACTGGTGAACTTAGTACCACCGAGCTGAGAGAATTCCTTACAGAGAACACAATAAATCTAACAGGTGCAACAGGTAGAGGAGCTGGGGTAGTACCACGACCCCGACCTCTAGCATTTCCACGATTCATCTTGAAAATATAAAGAATGAATTTAGGACAAAGGTACAGAGAAGACAAAGATAAGATAAGATAAGACAAGATAAAATCACTTGGATGAATATCCTAATAACATAAATTTCTAACAAGGTAGATACGAAAAGAAGGAAGTTTAGAAAAATTTTGCTTTTAAAACAAGAAAATTTTATATCAAAATAATCTTTGAAAATCATTTGAAAAATCATTTAAAATCATTTAAAAATCATTTTATACTTTGAAAATACGTTCACTCACAAAGAAATGATTCTGAGGTTGATTTCACTCATTCTAGGGTATTTCCACCTTATCTCTAATGAGTATTTGCTCCATAGGCTAAGGTTTGCCTAAAACCTCGCTCTGATACTAAATGTAACCACCCACTATTTTGGACCATTCAAATCGACAATAATCCACACATGTCAGACTTGAATAATGCAAAATAACAGATTGTAATAAAATTTGGAGCAAATAAAATCATTCACAAAATCACAGACACAGAAATATCAGAATAACTCGCAGCGAAAATAAAATAAATAGTGGTTCATGAAGCCACTACAACACAAAGTCTCAAAAGCCGGTACAAAATACATAGTCTGAAAACCAATACAGTTCTGAAACAAGTACAATAAAAATCGCAAATACATAAGTCTCTAATACAAAAGCTGAAATAGAACAACTGAAACTGAAATAGATAGATAACTAGATAAGCAAAAACTCTAGGGATTCCTAGCTCTAGAAAAGTGAAATCCAAAGCTGTGAATACTCAGGATGACCCGAGCATAAATAAAACACAAACACTCGAGTCATGACATACATACTTATACAATGTAAACCAACTCAAGTGAACTGTAATAAAGAGTACAATAACTTAAAGAATGTCAGGGATCGCCCAGTCTTTAAGGATCCGTTAATCTATCTACTATGTAGTAATATTCTCTATAATAATAATGTCTAATCATAAAATAAATATACTTTAAAATAGCATTAGGGCTTTACATTTATTTTGAACTCACCCTAACACGTAATGGTCCCAGTAGTCTATCCAGTATTAGCATACTCCCAAAATGGGGGCTACCCTCGATACTCCACAGGCTACAGGAGAAGTCACAACTCGTAGTAAAGCTCGATATGGTAGGTGACACGGCACAACTAGGCAATGCCAGGGTAGATATACCAATTACGCATCCGGACTGGTGGTGACGCATAGCAGCCACTGCCGCCCACCTCGAACGACTCTCCCAAATCAAAGGTGCGCACCAAATCAATCACAAGTAATAGAATGGTATCGAAGAAGTGTGTCCGATCAGAGGTGCTACCTCATTGGCCCGTCGATCGCTTATGTTTTAGCAATCTTATGCCAACTCACGGGAGTTAGGTCCACGTATATACCTTAGGATCGTCGCCACCATCATACTTCATTCTGGAAACTCCACCACGTACACAGTTGTCAAAGTGGTTTTCGGTATCGACAGAGAGTATGTCCATATCCGATCCCGGTCTTTTTAACAACCAATCGTTATTATAACCCGTGGTTATAAATTTAAAAACAGTTTATTTTTCAAATCAAAATACTTCAATTAAACCATTTAAAAACAAAGTCATTATTCTTTTAAATCAAATATTCAATTCCCAAAATTTTACCCTTTTCTGAGTTCATTTATTCACTTAAAATAATAAAACATTAAAATTCCAGCTTTCACAACATTTAAAAAGTGCTACAGTAAGTTACATTTGAAAACAATTCAATTCAGCAAAGACAGCATTTATAAACTGCTGTAATAGTTCAGTTTTAAAGTAAAAGTAGTTCAATTTAGAAAAGACAGCATCTACAGAACTGCTGTGATAGTTCAGTTATATACAAAATCATATTTCAGCCTACTGCAGCACTTAACAAGTGCTACAGTAGCCCCTTCATTAGTTTCAAGTTCAATTTTAGTTCCTGCCACAACAGCACTTACCAAGTGTTGTCATAGCCTTAGTTCATTTTAGTCTTTTAGTTCATTTATGCAACCACAACACTTACCAAGTGCTGCAGATTCTACTTAGTTCAGAATTAGTTCATTTCAGAAATGATAGCATTTCTGAAGTGCCATAAATTGAATTTCCAGTTTTTTTTATACAATTCCAGCCATAAATAAACTTTAATTTAATCATTTAAACTTATAAAAATAATATTTTTCCACGTTAAAAATGTTCATTTAAATTCTTTAACTTATGATTTTTATAAAGAAATTTTTTTCAAATAAAAATCAAAATTTCCAAAGTTCACTTATTTAATTCAAGTGTGTCAATTCCCATTTTTCATTTTAAACAATTTATTTCAACACTTAAATTTAAATCTCCATTTTTCACCATTTAAAACTTAATTTTCATTTTTAATTTAATTAACTTAAGTTGCCATTTAAAAAAAATCAGTCAAATTTCCAATTTAAGTTACACTTAAAAATCACGATTTTCTATCCATTTATTTTAAATTTAACACATAGAAAAATCATTTCCACTTTAATAAATCATTTTTAAAATTCAATTTAAATCAATTTATCATATTTTTACATTTTAAAAAATACTTAAATTTCCAGAAAAATATATAAAATAACCACGGGTCTGTATAATATTTTCTAGCCTAAGTCAAGTGATACGGATAATATATCATTTCAATCCGTAGTTTACCAAGAAAATCCAGGTTTTATCATTTCAAACCCGCAATCACAAGTAAATAAAAATAATTAAAAGTCGCTCAGGCTTATAATTTCATCCCATAATGATCTTTCCCTATTCTAAAGTCCGTTCGGGTATGTATCATTTCAACCCATAGTGAACCTAATCTATAGGGAACTTGTAGTGTGATAAACTGATAAAAATGAACAGTTAGCAACATATAACAATAACAGGTGATATGACATGTAATTTAACAGGTTTAACATCATATATAAATAATCACAGGCAATTATAACATCATTTTTAATTCTACACATTCAGTTGTGGTCGCTTCACAATTATATAAGTATGAATAGTCGTGTGAGATTAACTCACCTCTAAATGCTGGAGATAACAAAACCAATGACACAACGAAAATCAAAGCACAATGACAAGATTACGGACTTGAGTGGAGAGAAAATCCAATGCTATAGATCTTGTGTTACAACCCAAACAAAAAAATCAAAACAAACCATAAATTTCAATACACTTGAAATTGAATAACTTTTAAATAAAAAGAGATACGAATGCCAAATCTTTTGCCTTGCTTTCTATATTTTTTTGTCATGGCCTAGGGATGGTTTTGGCTCTGGTTTGAACAAGGAATGGCTTTGGTTTCGTCATTAAAAGGCAAGGCCAAGGTAGTGGAAACATGGGAGGAAGTTTACACAAAGGAATGTGAAGAGTTTTAGGCAAAATAGTGTGATTCTTTTGGCAAAACAAGGCTCGACCATGGTCAATCGGGTCAGGTCAGAGGGGTATGGGTCAGGTCGGTGGGAGGAAAGGTGTGTGGTGGTCTGGCCAGAGGTGGTGGAGGCGGCCTAAGGTGGTGGTGGAAAGTGGAATGGTGAAGCAAATAGTGGTCAAACAACATGTTTTTATGGCTTGTGTTGCAATTTTTATGAAGTTTTGGCATCATGGTGGGCTCTGCCTTGGTCAAGACCAGAGGAGTAGCTGGTGATGATGGCAGGGAGGAGATGTAGGGGGTGGTGATGGTCATGGCCATGGAAAACAAGGAGGAGGCCAAGCAAAACTATGGCGAGAACAAGGCAAAATGACATGAAAATAAGAAGAAAAAGTATAGAAACAAAGGAGCCATTACTCAAAGTGTTTTTTTGCTCAGATCTGAAGTGGCCAAATTGTGGAATGGAAATGAGGTGTTCCACATGAATGAAAAGAATAAAGTCACGGCCAAAGCATAAAGGAGGGGCTATGGCAAATGAAAAGACTTAAGGAGGTGAAAGGACATCAGTTTCTAAGCAATTTTCAACTCTTCATATTTCTTTTTCTTTTTAATTCCAATAAAACAAAAATAAACTCAGAAATAAGCTCTAACAACTGAAACAAAATAATATAAAATAAAAATAAATAATTTATTTTACAGAAAATGGAAAAAGAATTACAGAAATTACTTAAAAATTGAAAACAGTGTCCAGAAATTACAAATAAATCACCATTGACTTTGAAAAATTATTTACTTCATTTTAAAAATATTCTAAAACAAATTTGGAAATAAAAATGATTTTTAAAACATTTTAAAAGTGAAATAAAAAATTAAATTCAGAGAAAATAGCAAAAGAATTGAAGAAATTGTTTAAAAATAGGAAACAGTACATGAAAATTACAACAAAATATCATTAATTCTAGAAAAATTTCTACTTCACTATAAAAATATTTTAAAATGAAATAAATGCAAATTAAAAATAATTTCGAAAATATTGGGTTGTTACAATTTGATTTGTAATTGTGATGACTTAATGAAATGAATACAGACTTGAGTTATGGAAATCAAATGATTGGTGAATCAAATTGGATTTGATTTAAAATGGAGTATAAACTCAAGTATAGAAATTATGAAAATGTGAAAAGTAAGTTTTGTAATTTACAAATTGGAAGAATGGAATGGTAAAACCGAAATAAAAATGGGTTGATATTTTTGTAAAGGAATGGAAATCGAAATTTGAATTGTAAAATGAATTTGAACTCAAGCCAACCAAATGGAGTGGTTTTTTAAAGGAAAATAGGATTTTGAATTATAAAATGGAAGTGAACTAATTAGAGAAATTAATTAGTTAATTGAATATTGAAATGAAATCTTAAGTTAAATGGAAGTGGGTTTGTATTGTAAGGACTTAATAAAATATATGGTTTGAGTTGTAAAGAAATTCAGCTCGAGTGCCAATAAATGGAATGCATTTAAATGTTGTGAAGGAAAGTGAAATTTTTTTTGAATAAGGGTTCAAACTATCTATTAGAAACCAAGGTAACAAAAGAATTTACAAAGTCCAACAGGCAGCCTTATACAAACGAACCAGGCCTATCAAATACATAACTCAAAATAGGGCCCAAATACTGAAATTGGAAATACAAACTAGTATACCCGAAACTCGAATGAACCTTCGAGACCTCTCGGTAGGTTAAAAAGGCAAGACGACACTAGTCTTCTACTTCATTTACTCCTCTCGAACGAAAGCAAACTAAAGGATCGATAATGGCGGCGAGGGAGATAAAAGACGTATCTCTAGTCAGAGAAGACACTGTCTCTTCTGCTGGGCCAAATCTAAACAAGAAGCAAACCAGAAAGCTTCTATTCCTTGTATCAGAACCTCCACGAGAACAAGCAACTACAGATAAAAGTCCTAAATCCGTAAAGATTATAACTTTTAGCTTTATAAAGATTCTAATATCAAATCTCTTTGTTTTAGGACTCAAGATTGAAATTGGAGGTGAGTAAGCATCATTGTCTCTAATCCTTCGGAATCCAAAAGACACTGTCCTTAGATCTAACAGATCTAAGCCAGAGAAGACACTGTCTTCCATAGAGTTGAAATCTTTAAATGTCGATAGCCAGAGAAGTCACCGTCTTCCATAAAGGTGAAGTCTTTGTACTTCAATAGCCAGAGAAGTTGCTGTCTTCCTAAGAATTGAAGTCTTTGTACTCAAAGATACTCAAAGTTGAAGTCACAATGTATCAGGTCCTCCTTAAGATTCCTCACAAGCTAAGTCTCTGACTCCCCAATGATATTTATTAGAATCTTTGAATTCGGAAACTAACTCGGTATGTAATAAAATAGGTCAAGACATCAGTCAAGGAGGCAGCGGAAGACATCAATCTGCTATTGTTTCTGCAATCTTATCACTTACAAACTAGGTCAAATAAATATTGTTAATTGTAAATTAAAATGTGAGTTAAAAGAGAGGATGTAAGGTAAATGTAAAGATAATACAGGAAACAGGTAACCTGAATCGAGACACAAAGAAACAAGAAGGAAGCAACGAGAAGGAACAATACATATGATCAAGCCGATGTATCCCCAGTTCAGCGTAGGGAGGTAAATCCCCATTTCTTTCCTATTATATCAGTCATGCCATTAATGTGCTTATAATGTTTAGATTTTACCATTCTGATATTCATAGTCTGGTAAATTTTTGAGCATATCTGCGAAGTATCATTGGATCTATTATGGAATATCTTGTCATTTCTTTCTTTCCATAGGTGCCAAATACAAATTGATATAGAAAGTTGGAACAAATCTGAGTTTAGATTTTTTAATTTAGAGATAGAAACAATTTTTTGCAAATCTTCCTTCAGAGTAAATGAGAACATACTTTTCGGCGAGCTGAAATTTTTTTACAGTTCCAATACCAAACTTTTTATGTATAATTACATTGAAAAAATAGGTGGTCTATATTTTCAATGTGATTGTTACAAAAAATACATGAGGGGTCAACAAGAATTTGTTTTTGTAGTAATCTCTCTTTAGTTAGTAAATAGTCGTTAATGGCTTTAAAGAGGCATACCGCCATTTTTGGAACGTGGATTTTGTTCCAAACCAATGACGAACAATTTTTTATTTCAAAACTAGATCTAATCGAGTTCCAGACTTGTTTAAACTGATATTGACCGTCTTTAGAACATTTCCATGTCCAATAGTCCCGCTCTCTATCTTTATGAATCTTGACACCTTCAATTTCCGCATGAATTTGAAATAGAAAACTAAACGCATCCCACTTCCACTCGCCATTTTTAACAATCCTATCAAGAGTCAAATATTCCGTACCAGTTCTAAAAACTGTATCTAATCCAATACGTTCCATGATAGAACTTCCATTCAACCATGGGTCGTACCAAAGAGAAGTAGTTTTACCGTCACTAATATTAAGAGAAAGGCATTTTAATGCTTCGTGTCTGTTCTTCAAAATATATTTCCACACTCCCGAGTCGTCCGATCTCTGATTGATTTCCCAAAAGCTTTTATTACCAATGTATTTACAATGTATGAGATCTGCCCAAATTCCTTCTACATTGAGGATTTTCCATATCAATTTGATGTATAACGCTTGATTCAGCTCTTCTAAATTTCTCAGACCCATTCCTCCTTCTTCTTTTTGCTTACACAAAATTTCCCAGGGGATCTTACTACTACGAATTTTCCAAAGAAAATTAAGAATCAGATGTTTTATTTTATGAACCGTTGTTTTTGGGAGACAAAAGCATTGCATCCAGAATTGAATGATAGGGTAAATGGTAGATTTGATAAGTTCTAGTCTCCCAGCTAGGCTGAGCATTCTAGTTTCCCATCCTGCAAATCTTATCTTGATCTTCTCTATCAATAGAGCACAATCCCTATCTCTCAAATTAGAACTAGACAAAGGGATGCCCAGGTACCTTATTGGTAGATCCGATTGCTGGATATTAAGTATAGTACTAATATCAGTACAGTTGATTACCCCTTTACCAAAGAAAACGTTAGATTTCTCACAGCTTAGTTCCAATCCGGTCACTCTATTCATGATTTGAAAAACATCACTAATGGCAGTAGCATTTAGTACATTTGCTTTAGTAAAAATTATAATATCATCAGCGTAAATGATGTGAGTTAACTTGTTGTTAAAGTCTGTGATAGGAGAAATAAGGCCATCCCTGACTTTACCGTCCATCAGTAACGTAAAATATTCCATAACCAAAGAAAATAGAATAGGGGAAAGAGGGTCACCTTGTCTAAGGCCATTTGAACTCTTGAAATAACCATGCGATTCCCCATTTGCAATAATGGAAAACACAGGAGTGGTTATGATGTTTTCAATAATTTTCACCCATTTGTCTGGGAAACCCAAGCTTATTACCATGTGTATAACAAAAGCTCGGTTAATCGAATCATAAGCCTTTTTCAAATCTACTTTGATACACATGTATTTGTTATCCTTTCTTCCAAGACCCCTAATAATTTCGTGAGCAAACAAAATTCCGTCCCCTATTGATCTACCTTTTATAAACGCCGTCTGATTAGGGGACACCAACTTATCCAAAAAAGGAGCCAGTCTGTTACAAAGAGTCTTAGTGAAAACCTTATATAAAGTGTTTCTGCAGGCAATCGGTCTATAGTCTTGGATTCTAGTGGAATGATCTTTTTTAGGAATCAAATGCAAGAAAGTGTGGTTCCACTCTTTTATTATTGAACCCTTATGGAAAATGTCGTTCAAAGCTTTGAAAATTAAATCTTTCGAAAGATTCCAATGAGTTTTGAAAAACTTTGAATTAAATCCGTCTGGGCCTAGTGAAGTCGTATCTTTAATGTTCCACAAAGCAAATTTAATTTCTTCCAATGAAAGACCATCATTCAGGAAGTTCGCACCATATTTAGAAATTATCGATTTACAAATAATTTCTGGAAACTGGTCAGTTAAAGGAAGATTGAAAACTTGTTTATAGAATTTAATGGTCGATTAAGCAAATTGTTCTTCCGAAACCTCCTTGTCATCAACTGTAGTGTTGGTCAAGCATATTCTACTTCTTCTGCTAGACATTTTAGCATAGAAGAAAGCAGAAGCCTCATTACCCTTCATCAACCAATCACATTTAGCCTTTTGTTTGGTGTCCAGAAATTCTTTGTTGAGTGCCATCTCCAATTTAATTCTGGCATTTTGAAATTCCATAACTAAATTGTGATCTTTAGATTTTTTCCAGAAGCTTTTGAAGTCTAGAACAGTTTTCTCTCTGGACATTAACCTCTCTTTTGGTGTTCCGTATTTCAGCACTCCAAATCTTAAGCTCTTTCTTAATGTTCTTGAGAATATATAAGATTTGAAATAGGGGTCGATCTTTCTGATCAGCTGACCATAATTTCTCAACCAATGGAAAGTATTGTTCACACAGGGGCCAGTGATTCATAAATCTAAAAGGTCTATTTTTTACTCTAGGCTTAGGAAAAAGAGAGACTAGGACGGCATTGTGATCGCTCACAGAAGGAGGTAAGTATTTTGCCGATAAATCCTGATACATATTGATCCAGTCTAGGTTAGCGAAAACCCTATCAATTTTGGAAAATATGTTTCGACTAGGACCAAACCACCATGAAAATTCATAACCTTTAATGTTAATCTCCTTAAGGCTTGTGTCATTTGACATATCATCTAGTTCAAATAAGTTTCCAAATGGCACTGGGTTACCTCCTTTTCTTTCTGATGGACATCGAATACAATTGAAGTCCCCAAGAACCAACCAAGGTCTATAAATATTAATCGCATCTTCCTGTAAATTATTCCACAATCTTTTCCTAAGATGAACAAAATTTTGAGCATAAACAAAAGTTAAATTGCATTTAAATTTCAATTTATTGATCAATTCAATAGTAATATGTTGGTCACTCATGCTAGTGTAGTTAAAACCCCAAGAGTTCCCATCAATTAGGACGAAAATTCTGCATTTATAATAGCATGAAACATTACTGATAACTTTCCATCCGTCCGCCAAACCTCTTTCCAATCCTAAAAGTTCCGAAAACAGTAGCTTATTTTCCAAAACGCCAAAACAACTTATTTTAAACTTATCAATGAGTCTTCTCATTTCTTTCATTCTATTGGGGTTATGGAACCCTCTAACATTCCAGCATGCAATCGACATTAAAAAGTCTTGTTGTTTCGAGTCCTCTGCAACCTACTACTTGAGGACTCACCTTTATCTTCCGCTGAGATGCCTAACATCTGCACCCATTTGGGATTCTTACGAACTAGCTTGTCTTTCTGAATGTTCTCAAATTCTGTAACCTGGGACTTGAGAATAGCCTGCTCCTCCTAGGCTTGATCGACCTTGTCATATGTATTTTGTTCTCCTAACGCTTCTGTCATTCCTGTGTCCTGATCCAAGTCTTCCTGTACCTGCACATCAAAACATAAATCAGTGCCTCTCCTAAAATTAACATTATTAATTATACAATCATCAATCCTATTATCATTAGAAAGTAAATTAATAGGAATTGTCTGTGAGTCCACTGGAGTTGAAGGACGTTTGAGAATTGATTTTTGAGTCGAAGGTGACTTCGGAGGAAGTGGGCTCGATTCTCTAGCTTCCAGAGTCGGTTGACTCGCAAGTATGTTCTTCTCTCTATTTCCTGAAACAGAAAGGACCTCTTGCTCCAGCGAGTTAGAAACTATCCGATTTCTATTCTGAGAACCGTCATTAGAGGAACAGACTTCATTTTCTTGAGTCTCCCGAGGTAGAACTTCTCCTCCTAAACCCTCCCCAATGTTGTTCCTAGTATTTCCAACCGATAGAAGGCCATCATTTGGAATATTTCCACTGGTCGCTTGATTGCTAGAAGAATTATTAATACCATCTCCGTCTTCCTCACTCACTGTTTCCAAACAACCAACAAGAGTTGGTTCAGCAATATTTTCCTTCACAGAATTATCTATTTGAGTCAGTTTAGGAACCCAAGACTTAGTCATAGGACATTCATCAGTTACATGCCCGAAACACACGCACTTACCACATATGGAAGGAGGATTTTCATATTCCACTGTTCGAACGAAACTTCTCCCATTTTCATCCTTGCCTTCAATGATGTTAGGCATACCATAGGTAGCATTAACCTCTATCAGAACTCTGGCGTAGGCTAGCCTAGATTTGTTTTTCGTGGCCTCATCAATCTTTATAGGGAGTCCTATAGTACTTGTTAATGCACTGATAGCCTTATTACCCCACAGTTTAAAGCTTAAACCAGGGAGTCTAATCCACATAGGCAATGATGTAAGAAGATCCTTATTCGTATTCATGTCTGGGGACAGGCGTTTCATAATAATCAGGTTCCGATCCATAAACCAGGGACTAGATTTCAAAATCTTATTGCAATCCTCCTCTGAACCAAATCTTACCACGAAGAAACCGTTATTCCTTGAATGAACAGAGAACGGCTTCTGAGTAGACCATACTCTGTTGGCATACCCTTCAAAAGTTTTAAGCCAAGGTTTATAACCAACAACATACAATAATATGCATAAGTCCCATCCACCCTCTGCTTCTTTGATAGCTTCAGATGAAAGGGAACCTATCCTTTTACTGTCAATTATTTTTGGTTCAATATATTCAAGATCTAGGTTTCCTAGGTCACCTACAGCTCCTATTTTAATTGCTTCACTATAAGAAAAAATTTTCGCGTTCTCTGATACAGTGAATTTAATTTTCAAATTATTTCCTGATTGGTTTTCTTTCTGTTTTGAAGCTTTCGAAAATTTGGATGAAAACCGCCCTTCGTAAGCCTCCTAAGCACTTCCCCCCTGTTTACGAACCAGACTTGCACCTGATTTGCCTTGATTCCGATCAGAAATAGCTCCAGATGTGATGTTCCTGTAACCTCCTAGATTTAACCTAGTTTCAGATCCTATCGCCTGAGGAGCCTTGCCCCTTTTCCTTCTCACCTCCTCCCAGCCTTCTTCGTCCCGCAGCGAGCCCATGATATATCAATGACGTCTTAGTTTTGAGGAGTAAGGATTGAAGACAGAAATTAAGAATTAAAGTAAGATTAAGAAAGAAAAAAGAAGAAAAAAGGAGAAAACTAGGGGAAACCCTAGTCTCCAGATCTGGACGCCATTAAAAGTTCTTTTTATGAAGATAAGGGATAAGTTATAATTAAAGTTTATTGAAATAGATTAGTGCAATGGGTTTGAATTTAAGTGTAAGAATGAAATTCAACTTAAGTAACTAATTTATGAAATGATTAATAAATAAAACGGGCACGAATTGATTTGTTGATTGAATATAAATTGAGCGAACAAGATTTTCTGAATAAATTGAATGTGAATTAATAGAAGTTGATAAATTAATTTAGAATCAATATAGAATGGTTTATAAGTTTAAGTGGTTATTTTATTAAGCGAATATCACCAAATTTGCATTAAAGGAATCGTCGTTTGACGAAAAACGAAAGTAAACAAAATTATGCAAATAAACGGTAAGTGAATAAATTGATTTAGAATCAATTGTAAAATGAATATGAATATAATGGGTGTGATTATGAATTGAATGCAAATTAATTGTTGTGGATCGTTGGAATTAAATAAATGGTATATAAATCGATTGAAATAAATAATCGAATGATGGAACCTTATAATTGCTTATAAATATATGTTTAACATGTTAGTTATGCAAATTTATGTGTTTAACTAGCAGAGATGAATGTAATGCTATTAAGTTTCATATATATGAAACTGATGGGATTTATTTAAGTAAGTACAGGTACGAGGAGGCTAGTGGACTAGATTTGGGTTGCAAAATTGCATATAAGATAAGCTCACTCGCTTAATAACGCTAATATAACGTACGCTTACGCATTAAAAGCAAAAATGAAATAAATATCGATATATATTGTGTTTCCGACCATGTGGGTTGATGTATATCTTTTTTTTCATATTGCAAAAGGCTCTCCGTACAAGGGAGATTCTGCCAAAATTTTTTGAAAATTTAGGGTGTTAAAAAATTTTGGAAATTTTTGGAAATTTTTTTTAATGAAAATTAGTTTAGAATTATAATTGAAATAAGGGGTTTTGGTTTAGAAATGGAAACTAATTATTTTGTATGGAACTAAAAGATTTGGGGAAAATGAAATATCGAGTTTTAATTAAGTGGGTTTTTGAAAAGTAAGGGGTTTGGGTCATTCATCCTACCTTAGCAATTTCGAGGATGAAATTCTTTTATGGGGAAAGGAATGTAACGACCCAGATTTTTCGACATTTAATTTTGAATATTTAAATGGTTTTAAATATTGGGTTGGGAATAAAAATTGATTTTTTAATATGAAGATTTCTGGTTGAAATTATAAAAAGAATTTAAATTTCGAAATATAGCGATTTATCGTAATACGGAAAAGATGAATAATTGAAATTTGAGTTGAATATGAATCAAAATGATTTCTAATGTTGATATAAATTCTATTTGGATTAGAATTGAGTTAATAAGTTTTTAAAGCTGAAATTTCAAGTGATTTCATCAATTTTTGAAATCGTCGATTTAATCGATGCGTTAAAATAGTGATCCGGTGCACAGTCTCGGAATTCGACAAAACTAGTTCCATTAGATCCGTAATAGTGCATTATTATTAGATTTCAAATTTCATAGCATTTGAATTACCGTTTGGTCATGCGATCTGAAAACGCCTAGAAATAATTTAATTTAATTTAATTTATATAATCGATCTAGAAAGCTATCTTCCACATACGATTGAATTAGGTTCCAAAACTTGTTCCATTGAGTTCAGAATAGCGATATAACATTGGAAACACCAGGCGGCATGCCTCGAAAAAATTTCGAGATTTCAAGTTATGTTATACGGGATATTTGAATAAATAAAAAAATAAAAAGTCAAACCCTACATTAGCCGACCTACCCTTCTCGAGTCAACCTATATTCTAAAATGAGCCGCCTCTACTTTTTTTTAAAATCGCATATCTCTCCCCCTTTCTCTTTTCAGAAATCAAAATCTATTCGATTTAAAAAAAAGAATAAATTGCACATCCAGGCAGGCGAACCTAGGGCGATGGGAGAAGGCGGCGGCGTGGGATCGAACACGTGCATTCGTTTGTTCGTTCGATTAGGGCCGAGGGCAGCGGCTGTGACGATGGGCGTGAGGCTCGTGGGGACGACGGTGTCGCGTGTTGATTGTCGCGATGGGAGGTGGCAAAATCGAGGTCGCGACCTGGTGTGGTATTGTCGATGACGTCAACAACGGAGTATGGCGAGGAGGAGCGACACTATGGAGGTCGCTGGGTGGAGGCGCGGTCGGTGTTGACTAAGGCCCATACTGATGAGGACGAGACGAGCATGGGTCTTATGTCATTGAGCGACGATTACTGGGTAGTAAAGGGCTGAGGCAACACCTGGGTTTGTGCAAATATTCCTAGGCCAGCAATGATTTTGGTGAGTAAATTTTACTCACATTTATATCTATCATGTATATATATAAAAATCTGGATTATTTACTACACGATTGAATTATCCGTTTAGTATGTTGAATTGGAATTTGATTAATGATAGACAGTTGCTTGATAGTGTTAGTGGGAAGTGTATATTTACAAACAGAACTCTGCCCGTTTGTAAATTGAGTTAAATAATATTTATATGTTGAAATGTATGTATTTGAAGATGACCGAAGGTCGATGAAACTTGACTTGGGTTACACAATAGATTTAAAGTGCTGATTGGTTGATAAAATATTTTTGGGGTAGTTTTTACTCCATAATGTATATATTTGGATGTTTATTTATTTGTATTTTAAAAGATGTTTTAAAAAGTTTTGATAAAATTGGTTTGGGGTTTTTCGAAGTTAGTTGGAAATTTAGATTAAATCGAACGTTGTTAGAATAAATTCAAAATCTGGATGCTGGGCAGATTAAAAATCAATGTGATTAAATCCCACTCAATTTTGGTTGACTAGTTTAATTTATAATAATTAAAATTAATTATTGGATGCTTGGTTGAATTGATACATGATTATCTGGTCGATGTTATATTTTATATAAATATTGGTATATATATTGGTAGTTGGGTATATTTTCCACCTATTGGAGCGAATGAGACACTATGCGTCCCGCATAATAGCGAATGACCGTATATTACCGCGATATCCCGCCTCGAAGTGGGATTCGTATTTTTATGTTGTATAACATCTGTGGATGTAGGAAAAATAGGTTGGAGGGATCCAACTGGATTCCTCAAAAATATATTGATTGTTAACCCTTAATTTTCTACGACTTAAGTACTGGTCGACTCAAGAATTGGACGACTCAAGCAGAATACTTCACGACCTATGACTCAGGGTCTAGACGACTTAACGGGTTAAGGCATGAACAACTCAACAAGTTAAGGTCTAAATGACCCAAGAATTGAAACAGTCTAGAAAATCTTCGACCCAGACGACTTAACGACTTAAGGGATGTTACGACTTAAAGAACTAGACAACTTAACGACTTAAGGGATGTTACGACTTAAGGGAAGCTCCAAACTAAGGAATTAAAAGGACTTACGACTTAAGGTTATTTGCGACTCACGACTTAGCTTAAGTCGACCACGACCTAAAAGCTACCGAGTTAAAATCCAATGCCTGTACCTATGCCGCTTTTATCTGCTAAGTCGGCCACAACTTACGACTTATTATAAGTCGGCCACGACTTAGGACTTGTCTTCTACCAAATCACGAGCTGGACTCAGCAAGTCGTCCACGAGCTACCTTAAGCCAACCACGAGTCACGACTTATCTTAAGTCGGCTACGACTCAGGACTTGGCAGAATTTCCTATCCAGATTTCCCTATAAATACATCACTACCTTCAACATGGAGAGGACTTTTTGGCCGATCATTTCTTAAAGCGTCATTACTCTGTCGAATTCTCAACTCATCCAACATTTGAAGAACTCCAATCACTCAAGACATTACAACAAGCTTTGAGAGAAATCTACCGCATTCAACACGAATTCGAGGAGATCTTCGACATCGAAGCTTGAGCTAATAGTCGAAAGTGTTTAGGAATTGAAATATATCGTATTTCACAAGTGTATTGTATTATTTTGTAACCAGATTCAGTAATAAAGAGATTCAAAGTGGACGTAGGCTCGACCTCAAGCCGAACCACTATAAACTGCTGTCTTTTACTGCTTTTTCGCTATTTTATTGCTTAATTCCTGTTCCCGTCACACGGGTGGTGCTTTCACAACTCTATTACACACACCGGGTGTTAGCGTTCAATTTTTAGCATTAACATTTTGGTGCTTTCACCGAGAACCCAACTCATGAAGATTGTCATCATTGCTTCAAAAAAGTTTGCTGAAAAAGTCTCTTTCAAAACCAGAAGTTTGTTGGATATAATGGCTCCTGGAAGAAAACGCAAGACTGTCAGATCTGAAGATGCTCACGATAACACTACTACTTCTCTTTCTCCAAGTCAAGCAGCTCCCAGCATTGGAGTGACGCGAGAAGATTTAGATGCTGCAGTGACCGGGTTGTATCAGCAAATTGAAACTCAGAATACTCTAATGATGGAGAAGTTAAGTGCTTTGCTCGGGGCTAGTCAAAGACCGGTAAATAATGAAGAAAACATTGCTGATGCTCTTCACAACTCCGAAGGAAGAAATATTCCTCAAGGGGGATCAGGTGCCGCTGAAGGAGCACCCCTCCAAGCTGAAGGATCCAGGCCATCGCCAGTTTTCCGTGAACATCTACCCGGACAAACTTCCGAGAAAATGGCCGAAGTCTACTCCGCAAAGTCATTGAATAATGAGGAATATCTCTCCGGCATGATTCGGCAAATAATGAAAGAAAGCATGCAGAGAGATGAAGACGAGAGCGAATGGGGATTCGCACCGAGTAAAACTCCGTTTACTGAGAGGATACTAAAAGCTGAGTTTCCCAGAAAATTTGTTCCCCCCACCATTCCTGCTTATCGGGGGACAAGTGACCCAAATCAATTCTTGTATAAATATGACTGGCACATGACCGGCGCAAGGGCAACTGACGAGATTAAGTGTCGGTATTTCCCGGTATATTTGGAAGGAGTGGCACTTCTTTGGTTTACCAAGCTTCCTGTTCGATCTGTAGATCAGTTTTCCGATCTGACCCGAAAGTTCAAAGAGAAATTCAGGCTGTACGCTTTAAAGGCAAAGGACATTATGTCATTCTCTAGTATTGAGCAGAATCCTGGAGAGCCTATTAAATCATTCCTGAATCGCTTCAACATAGCTCTGGCCGAGGTTGACAACGCAAAGCCACGAATGGTTTTGACTTATCTAATGCGAGCAATCGATAAGTCAAGTGAATTTGGGAAGTGGCTGAAAATGAAAGAACCAAATTCGCTCGAGAAATTCTATAAGAAAGCTGATGAGTTCATACGCTTGGAAAATCTTCCAGCACCAACGAAAGTGGTGGCAACAAGAGTAGAAAATAACATTGTTGCTTCAGTTAAGAAAGATTCTAGAGGTCAGAAAAGGGAAAATCATGATGGGAAGAAACAAAAGGATATAAAGAGACCTCGCTTCTTTAAACCCTCATATTTCACTCCTTTAACTGACACTCCGGAGAATATCTTCTTTGCCACCAAAGATGTTGTGGAGTATCCTAAACCAATGGAGATAAAACCTGGAAAGGGTGCTATGCGAAATGGAAAATTCTGCCGCTTTCACAACCAACCCGGTCATGATACCAATGAATGTCGTCACTTGAAGAGCTTAATTGAAGAATTGTTGAGGGAAAATAAGCTGCAACAGTATGTCAAGAAAAATAGGAATGACCCAACTTCGTCCACTCAGGGGCAGCAACCCCCTACCCAACCATCTGGCTCGGGTAAAGGCACTAATGCACATGAATCCGAAAGGCCTGTTATCAATGTGATTACCGGAGGCCCACACCCAGCAGGCAGAAGCTGGGGTGAAATGGAACAATATGCTCGTGCTTTGAAATACACTCCAGCAGAAGAAGATGTTTTTGTTCTAGAAGACACTGCACCCTTGAAACAGCAGAAAACTTATGATGATGATATTATGTTCAAAGCGAGGGATTCTCTGGGTATTGAAGCTCCAACCATAGATCCCTTGGTCATTTCTGCAGGAATTGGGCCAGCTATTGTAAGACGAGTTCTCATTGATTGCGGTGCTTCCTGCAATATACTCTTCAAGAAAACATTTGACCAAATGAAGATTCCAATGACCGACGTTCAGGCTTTATCACAAAAGATTGTTGGGTTCACTGGGGAACCGCAGCAACCAATCGGAACTGTCGACTTGTTCGTGGAACTTGGAGAAGGGCAGAAAAGGGTAGTTCGGAAACAAACTTTTGTAATTGTTGATGGATTTTCTGCCTACAATGCCTTCCTAGGCCGGCCAACTCTAGCTGCATTCAAAGCCATTTTGGCCCCATGGTGCCTAACTATGAAATTTCCTACAGACAATGGTGTTGGTGTTATCAAAGGAGATCAAAATGCTGGACGTGAATGTTATCTTATAGAGCTTCGAGAGGCCAGGAAGAGAGGGATGGGTAAAGATGCGGCAGCCCCCCTCCGCATCAAAAGCCCAACCTTGTAGCAAATACAGGGTGGCCCCTGCACTGGCGAGCATAGTGGTGTGAGGAGAGAAATGGATCCCAGAAAAGCCAGTGCAGAGGAAAATAGAGTGTTACCGATGGAAGTAACGGTGCCAATACCTGTTGATCTTAAGGACCCAAACAAAGTGTTGAATGTGGGTTCGCAACTCAATATGGCAGTCCAAAATATGCTGATATCATTTTTGAAAGCAAATCTGGACGTATTCGCTTGGAGTCACGCCGATATGTGTGGAATATCCCCAGAGATTACTGTACATACTCTGAATATTGATCCGAAATTCACACCTGTGAAACAGAAGAGAAGAACCCAAGGTCCAGAAAGGTCAGCAGCGCTAAAGGAAGAGGTAGACCGACTCATGGAAAATTATTTCATCAGAGAGTCCATATATCCAAATTGGGTTTCAAATCCTGTGCAGGTTAAGAAGGCCAATGGAAAATGGAGAGTGTGCATTGATTTCTCAGATTTAAACAAAGCCTGTCCCAAAGACTGCTTCCCGTTGCCAAGAATCGATCAGCTGGTAGATGGAACAGCCGGGCACGAATTGTTATCTTTTATGGATGCTTACTCCGGATATAACCAAATTATGATGCATGAGTCGGACCAGGAGGTTACGAGCTTCGTCACAGATGTTGGTTTATACTGCTACAAAGTCATGCCTTTCGGATTGAAAAATGCAGGGGCAACATATCAAAGGCTTGTTAATGCAATGTTCAAATCACAGCTTGGAAAAACTATGGAAGTCTATGTCGATGATATGTTAGTGAAATCAAAGAAAGCAGTTGACCATATGGACCACTTAGCAGAAATGTTTGAAATCCTCCGAAGATATGGAATGAAGCTCAACCCCTTGAAATGTTCATTCGGAGTAGAGTCTGGGAAATTCTTGGGATTTATCGTAAGCGTTAGGGGCATTGAAGCCAATCGTGCTCAAATTACTGCTCTAAGAGAAGTTAAAGCCCCTAGAACAAAGAAGGAACTGCAAAGCCTAAATGGAAAAGTTGCTGCCTTAAGTCGATTCATTTCCAAAGCCACTGATAAATGCATCCCCTTCTTTGATGCTTTAAAGAAAGGAAAGAAGAACTTCGAATGGACACCTGAGTGCCAGAAAGCTTTCGATGAATTAATCCGTCACATGGAAGTGCCTCCAATACTTTCTAAGCCCAATAACGGCGAAGACCTTTTCATATACTTGGCAGTTTCATCTCATGCCCTGAGTGCAGCACTGGTAAGAGAGGATGCAAAAGTTCAACGTCCAATCTATTATATCAGCAAAAGACTAACTGGGGCAGAAATGAATTACTCAAAGCTAGAAAAGCTCGCCTACTGTTTACTGATTGCTTCTAGAAAGTTGAGGCCGTATTTTCAAGCTCACCCTATCAAAGTTCTCACCGACCAGCCCCTAAAGCAAGTCCTATTTCGCCCTGAAACTTCGGGCCGTCTTCTGAAATGGAATATTGAGCTTAGCCAATATGATATCACTTATCATCCCCGAAGAGCGATCAATGGACAAGCCTTAGCGGATTTTATCGCAGAGTATATAGATAAAGGTGATAAAGAGGAAAAGACTACAGTAGTCATCCCGACCAAATGGAAGCTATATGTTGATGGCTCAAGAAATGATTACTGTTCCGGAGCTGGGGTTGTGCTTGAAACCCCCGAAGGGCGATCATTATGTTACGCATTAAGATTGGAATTCCCTTCTACAAACAATGAAGCAGAATATGAAGCTCTAATTGCTGGATTAAAGATTGCAAAGGAATTGAACATCAAAGCATTGCAAATCTTCAGTGATTCTCAACTTATTGTGTGTCAGATAAAGAAGGAATTTCAAGCTAAAGGAGGAAATCTGCCCGCTTATTTGTCGAAGGCTTCTGAACTTCTCAATGACTTCGATCAATATTCGATAAGCCACATACCTCGAGAGGAAAACATGAAAGCGGATTCTCTAGCAAAGTATTCAAGCTCCGGAGAAGCTCAGTTATTGGGATTGGTTCCTGTGGAGGTTTTGTCAGCTCCAAGCATTGATGATATGGATATCGACTGGATCATGGCTATATCTCAAGAACAAGAGTCATGGATGACCCCAATCAAAGAATATCTGCTCAACGGCTCCCTACCAGAAAATTCTAAAGAACGCCAAAAGCTGTTAAGAAAAGCATCAAGATATGTAATTCAAGACGACCGGTTATACAGGCGGGGATTCTCAATGCCATTACTCTGATGTGTAACCAAGGAAGAAGCCAGGACAATCTTAGCAGAAGTACACGGAGGAGAATGTGGGGATCATTCAGGCGGTCAAACACTTGCCAAGAAAGTTCTTCGGTATGGGTATTTCTGGCCCGATATTAATCGAGATGCTACTATCTACTCCAAAAAATGTGACAAATGCCAAAGATTTGCAAAAATCCCAAGAGTGCCTTCACCTGAACTAACACAAATGGTCAGCCCATGGCCGTTCGCCATTTTGGGGATAGATCTAATCGGACCATTACCAATTGCCAAGTCAGGAATCAAATATGTTATTGTTGCTGTTGATTATTTCACTAAATGGGCTGAAGCCGAACCTTTGGCCACTATTACTTCTAAAAAGATGATAAATTTTGTAACGAAAAATATCATTTGCAGATATGGTGTGCCACAAAAGATAATCATAGACAATGGTACTCAATTTGAAAGTGAAGAGTTCCAGGACTTCTGCAAGCGATTCAAAATCCGAAAAAGTTTCTCAGCAGTGGCCCATCCGCAGGCAAACGGGCAAGTGGAAGCAGTAAACAAAATTATCAAGTCAACCATCAAAAAGCAACTTGAAAAAGCAAAAGGTGGATGGATTGATAAGCTACCACTAGCGCTATGGGCATACAGAACAACCCATAAAACTACGACTGGGCACACTCCATTCTCATTGGCATACGGATCGGAAGCAATGATTCCAGTTGAGCTAGAAGTCCCTTCGCACAGGAGGGTTCATTTCAGTCAGGCCGAAAATGAAAAATTGCAACTCGAAGCACTTGACTTTCTTGATGAGAGAAAGGAAGAAGCTAGACTCAGAGTTGCAGCACATCAGCAAAGAATTGCAAGGCACTTCAATTCTAAAGTCCGTCAACGAAGCTTTGAAGTCGGCGACTTAGTGTTGAAAAGGATCATGACAGCAGTCGGAGTATTTGGGCCAAATTGGGAAGGGCCATATGTTATAGGCAATAAACTTCTTGATGGCACATTCAAACTCACAACTGTCAAAGGAGATCCAATCCCAAGAGCCTGGAACAGCAATCATTTGCGCCCATATTTTACTTAAAAAGCTTTGCTTGAAATTGTAAAATGGTTATGGATGTATTGATTGTATTGTAAACCATTGTAAAATCAGTGATGATAAATGAAGAGCTATAAAGTGGATGTAGGCCCAATTTTTGGCCGAACCACTATAAATTCTGTATTCTTTATTATTATAATATGCATGTTTATTTCGATATGTAAATACTTTAAATGTATTGCTAAAATGTCGATTCAATACTGCAGTTCATTAAAACAAAGCTTACCCATCACAATGCCAAGTGAACCCCACAAATCACTCAATAGACAAATTTCAAGCCACAAAAAGTTCCAAATTCAAATCCAACGTAAAATGAACTTTACACCAAAGGTTGATGATTCCACCAAAGAGACACTTTTCCAAAGAAAAGGAACTAGACGCTTGTTAACTAATCACGATCGTTTGTATAAACAAACATCTGAATGAATAACTTGCGCATGTCCCATGGAATCAGTCAATAGTAAAAGTACACTCTATTGGATAGAACAAGCTGCTTGCAAAGGAAAGGAACATAGGCTTGGAGACAACAACAAAGGGACATGGGCGAGCTGATCAATAAAAGCCCTCTTCGGGGGCACAAGCCCTCTTCGGAGGCACAAGACCTCTTCGGAGGCGCAACTCTTCGGAGGATAAAGACCTCTACGGAGGCACAAGCCCTCTTCGGAGGCACGCCAATAAATGGAAATGCTCTTCTCAACAAAAAGGTTGATGGAACCACTGAGGCAAGGCCTTTGTTAACTAATTGCGATCGTTTGTGCGAATGAACATCCAATTAAATAACTTGCGTCCGCCCTGTGAATCCATTTAACTGTGAAAAAGTAACTTCCAGGCAATCAAATAAAGACCTCTTCGGAGGCACAAGACCTCTTCGGTGGCACAAGACCTCTTCGGAGGCATAAGACCTCTCCCGAGGCACCGCAAGCCCTCTCACGAGGCACAAGCCTTCCCCAAAGGCACATACTGCCCTCTTCGGAGGCAGAAGACCTTCCCCAAGGCACACAAGACCTCTTCGGAGGCACAAGACCTCTCCGGAGGCACAAGACCTCTTCGGAGGCATAAGACCTCTTCGGAGGCGCAAGACTTCTCTAGAAGCACAAGCAAAAGACTTCTCTGGAAGCACAAGACCTCTCCGGGGGCACAACACTACTTCACAAAGCATAATGCTACTCTTCGAAGTCCAAATGCTACTCCTCAGAAATAACGAAAAGCCCTCCTCAGAGGCACACTTCAATTCTCAATGAAGATTTACTTGTTCATCTTGAAAAATTCTTCCCCAGAAATTGAAGTGCTAAGTAAAATCCTCTTTAGAGGCCCGCTCTACCACGCAGGAGAATTCACTTCTCAAAAATATGAAGTGACCATCTCCGAAGGTTGAAGCACAAAAAACTTCTCCAAAAATGAGACACGCTCTATTTAAGTAGAATAATTATTTCCTCAAAGACGGAAAAATTATTCTCCAAAAATAAGAGTACAAGTCTCGCCAAAGCAAAAAGATATTGCAATGCACTTGTGGTATAGGGGCAATATAATACAATAAAACTACAACAATGAAAGTAGTATCCAAGCAACATACCGCAAGCACATCACAATATCACGTGGAAAAGATGTGGAATAAATGCATTCTCAAACACAGACAAAAAGTTTGTACAAGTAGAAAGAATCGCTTATTCTACACTAAAATGAGAAATAAATGCATTCTTACATATACAAGAATTCGTACAAGTAAAAGAATTATTTTATTCAATATTGTGAAAATTATTTACATGTGCAGATCTCAAAAAAGCAGGGACCGGTACCCGCACAATCTTCGGTCGATACAAGCAAAAAGCAAAATAAGAAAAGAAGAGCCTAGCTTATCACTCTTTCTTCTTGCCGCCCATAGTACCATAGCCTGGTTTGATGATTAATTTCGGAACCCGGCGTGGATGGGTCGGAGAAGGAGGAGGAGAAGGTGTAGCCGGATCTTCCTCTGCTTTATCTTCTCCAGCGGAAATACTTTTCTTCTTCTTCTTCTTCATGACGCGCTTCCCCTTCCTCTTTGAAGAAGATTCGCTTCCCGGAGTAGCAAGCAGTGTAGAAAGCTTTGTGTCATCATCAAGAGACTGCTCTGGGGTCTTCTCGATGTCATCAAGATCCTCCGCCTTCTGCTCCTGCGAAGCGGCCGGATCATCCAGGCCTTGAAGAGCTTCAATTTTCTCTGCCTGTGATCCCGGTTGAGAAGCAGAAGGAGGAGTAACTTGAGAAGATGGAGGAGCGGCAACTAGAGGAGTGGATGTTTGTGTAGTATTCGGTGCTTCCGCTATAGAGAAAAGAAGTTAAAATCAGTACTATCCGGAAAAAGCAAAGATGTTGGTTCATTGACACTTAAGTAACAATTGAGAAATTCATCAAACTCGGTTGAAGCAAATAAGTAGTCTGCTAGACTTGGATCAACATCGAAGTTACCTAGAGAAGTTGGTTTGATCACATTGATTTCCAATTGTTCAGCTTCAATGTCGTCTTGAGTCTTCTCCTCGTCTTGAGCAGTGGAAGGCTCAGTAGCTGTGGTTTTAGCTTCGGCATTTGCAGGAGGTGGAGAATGGGAACTAGAGCCAATGTTTTCGGGATCGACCGAAGCCGGAGGACGAGCAGAGTCAGTTACAGTCACTTTTTCTAAACATTCTCCTCCCGCTGCTTCGGCTCGCTCCCTAGCAAGCTGCTCTTTTCCCCTGGCAAGGGCGGCGTGCGCCTCATCATCCAGATAAGTTGCTTCAAGATCCGCCTCGGCATATCCAGCACCTCCGAACATGTCCATTATTGCTTCCCACACTTCGGCTAAAGTGGTCTCATATGTTGGTCCCAAAAAGGAGAGACTACCACGCCCCAGGACGCTGTGCAGATAGAAATCAAACAAAGTGGAACTAATTTTGGCCTTCGTCGCCTCATGCGACTGCTCAGTTGCCTCTTTTCCGGCAATGGCCTCATCGCGCTCTTTTTCAGTTTTTGACAGCTGAGTTCATAACCGCATAATTTCCAAATCCTGGGAACTTGCCTTCTCTCGTAGCTGGGTGATGTCGGTGCGATAGATTTCTGTCATCTTCTTTTCGGCTTCAAGTTGGGCCTCAGCATTTCGTTGTGCAGCATGAGCATTGCGAACTTGCTTTTGAAGTAATTCTTCCTTTTGAGTAAAGGAAGTAGAAGAAGTAGCAAGCTCGTCTTTGAGTTTTCTAACTTCAGTCTCAAGTCTCTCGTTGTCTTCAGTAATACTTGTCATTTCCGCGTCATGCTGCTTGCAAATTTTGTCCCATTCCGTCTTGTCGTTCTCCATGGTCAGCATGGCTTCAAGATTCACACGATTGACTCTTTACAGCTCATCGACAAGCTTTTGCCATCCGAACACCCTTTCAATATTAAGTTTGACGGCATCAAGGCTACGCAGCATATCCGATTTATCGATCGGCACCAAATCAAGGTCAAAACGCACCCCTTTTAAGCACAAATTCGGAAATCGGCTTTGAAGAATAGGAGGGGCATCTTTGACATGATACTGAGGTCTGCTGATGATCGCCTGGATGTCAGATTTCTTTAAAGCAGGAGAGCCGGATGGAATATTAGGAGAGATGGGAGCATCGGTCTTTTCCGAAATTGCAGACGTGTCCTTTTCGCTAAGTTTGGTCCGCTTACTAGAATCATCAACAATGTGACTCTTCCCCCTGTCGTCGTGAGCTTTCCTTTTTTGAGAATCGTCACTTCTGCGGGAAGAGTCGTATCGTTCATCCCTACTCCCATAGTGTTGTTCATCTTCTCTTCTGCGGCGCTCTTCATAATCCTGTCTCTCACGAGCTTTTCTAGAGGCCCTTTCTTCATCGGTCTCCTGACGGGAAGGAAGATAGCGCCTAAAATCATAAGTATCGCGGCCTCCATGACGCTGGAATTTGTCGTAGTACGATCCGCTCCGCCCCATCGAAGAACCTGAAATTGAAGAAAAACAAGTCTTAGAAATCTTCAAATTGAAGAAGCTAAGTGCGTATAAGTGATAAGCATCCTAAGTGTGTGTGGTGTGTAAACTATGCGCATCAGGCTACAAACCACTCTGTGGTGTTAGAATGGAGACAGCAGGCATAGGGGGTGTTGTAGTTTGTTGCAAAGTAGAATTCACTTCAACAACAGGAGAAGTCGCTTTTTGAATGTCGTCTTTAAAGAGCTCTTGAGAAGTTATCATTATATCACTCAAGTCATCGAAGGTGTCATCACCATGGCGCCCAGCAGAACTCTCCTTTTCAACTTCCACATCGGCTGACTTTTCAGAAATTCGAGGATTTTCTTCCTCTTCAATAATTGGAGCAAGTGCAGGTTTGCTGGACGGTCCCGCGACATCGGTAAGTGTGGGGCATTTTACTAGTGGAGTTTCAGTAGCAGATTCCTTCAATATGGGTTCCTCAACAGAAAGTGGGACATCTGGTGCCTCCGTAGGAGAATTGGGAACTTCGCGAGGCTGAGTGGAGTGAGAGGGATGAAGAAGTCAAAAATGGTGAAGAAATTCGTCTTTAAACAAAAATTTCGCGTCCCGCTCTTCAACTGGTACAGCCATGAGCCTCTCCAGGGTTTGCTTGTGACTGGGATCCCTAGAAGGAGGGGGGAGCGCTGAAATGAGAAAGCAAAGTTAACACTTGGTGATTCGGACTTCACAAAACTCAGAGAATAGAAGAAGAAAAGATAGACAATCTTACTTCCTTCCCTCCACACAGCATAAAACCCCGGGGGACAGCGAATATAAAAGAATTGAGTTAAAAACCCGTGAACACTGTCGGGAAGACCAACAATCAATTTACGGTTTCTGGCGCTTCTCACGACAGTGATAGAAGGATGATCTTTGGTTTTGGTAAAGGAGCACAAGTAGCAAATCTCATCAAAACTCGGAAGTCGCTCAAGAGTTCTTACAAATAGCACACACAACCCCATTAGAATGGCATAGCCATTGGGATGTAGCTGAAATGGGGAAATGGCCAGTTGTCGAAGAAGATGCTGGAGAAAGTTGTTGAAAGGTGGAATGGCTCCACTCAGGCACATTTGTCGATTCACCGCTACAAAGCCAGGAGGCGCTACATCAGCAGTGTTATTTTTCTCAGGAAGAATGGCATCAGCTTCAGCAATGCCAAACTGGGTGCACAATTGCCGAAAAACTCTGTACGATAGAGTGGTAGAGGCTCTTTCTGGAGGATTGACTAAAGGAGCTGGAATAAGAGTGGACTCTCCAGTCCGGACTGTTACATCTCCTTGTTGAGAAGTCATTCTACACAAGCAACTGGATATTCAAATATGAAGGTCCACGTTTCCTAAATAGTGTGAAGTGTTGTGCAAAACTAGTAAAGATAACAAGTAAATACAACTGGAATTAAGCTAGTCGGTAATTGATCGATTATCAAATTTCAGGACTTGTTAATTTAAAGTTCAAGTATAGTATTAGTGCAAACCAGTCATTTTCAGTTAACTATTTCAATGTTGCTTTAATACTTTGCTTGGATTTGTTGATTTAAAGCGCTTCGTTCACACAATCTATTTGAGTTGATTATCTGTTATTAACTAATCTGTCATTTGATGTGGGCAGTCAGTGACAGTATATTCGTCCCAATTTTCTGTAAATGTTGTATTAAACAGATTGATAGTTTGCAAGTTAGAGTGATCTGTGGAAGAATGCAACAATTCACAGTTCAACGGTTCAAAGTTCATGCAAAGCTTAATGCTAAGTCGCCAACGACTTAAGTGTTAACTCGTCCACGACTTAAGGATTTCAAGGCAAGTCAGGACAGGTCGTTTCAATTCTAAGTCATTAATGCTTTAAGTCGGTAGTACTTCAAGTTGTAAGACGTGTAAAAGAAGAAAGAGGCTTCAGTTCAAAGTGAGGTAAAATTTCCCAAGTCCTAAGTCGTCTACAACTCAAAGCTTATGTCGTAAGTGGATAAGTCGGTAAAGACTTAAGTCGAGAGGGTTCATAGGTCGTACAAGGCTGCTAAATCGTGACCAAGCTAACATCCCACTTCATTTGACCCATTAACTTTTCTCCTTAACTCCTAACCCGTTATCCTCCTAATCTGTTATCCTCCTAACCCGTTAACCTATTAACCCCTCCGTGAACATAAGCTTTCATTTTTCACACTGATTAAATCATCCAAAAAAAAACCAATTTGGGATCACCAAAGCCTCGCCAATCTAATCAGTTAAGCCTAAAACACAGTAACCCATCATCTTCATCGCCCCAATCATCTAAAGCTAAATCGAGCAGAATCGAGTTCACTAACTGTCGATACAGTGGAATTCGCGACAAGGCATTTGCACAAGGGAATGGATTAAGTACAAGAAGGAGAATTCACGAATTAGCGATAATCAAGGATCGAGGAGGAAGCAGGAACACTTACGCAATAAAGGATCAGGGATCAGTGATTGGTTGATTGTTAAAGAAAGGGAAAAATCGCCTTGAGGAAGCTCGAAGAAATGTTAATGGAACATACGATTCAGGAGATAGGCAATGAGAAGAAGGAAGTAGGAGGAACGACTCAAGCCTTTTATATCTCAGGGCAGTGGAACACGAAAAGGCACACACGAGTTAAGATAAGTCGAAGCACACGACCTACGACTATGGCGTGTACTTCGAGGGGCAAATGTTAACCCTTAATTTTCTACGACTTAAGTACTGGTCGACTCAAGAATTGGACGACTCAAGCAGAATACTTCACGACCTACGACTCAGGGTCTAGACGACTTAACGGGTTAAGGCATGAACAACTCAACGAGTTAAGGTCTAAAAGACCCAAGAATTGAAACAGTCTAGAAAATCTTCGACCCAGACGACTTAACGACTTAAGGGATGTTATGACTTAAAGAACTAGATGACTTAACGACTTAAGGGATGTTACGACTTAAGGGAAGCTCCAACCTAAGGAATTAAAAGGACTTACGACTTAAGGTTATTTGCGACTCACGACTTAGCTTAAGTCGACCACGACCTAAAAGCTACCGAGTTAAAATCCAATGCCTGTACCTATGCCGCTTTTATCTGCTAAGTCGACCACGACTTACGACTTATTATAAGTCGGCCACGACTTAGGACTTGTCTTCTACCAAATCACGAGTTGGACTCAGCAAGTCGTCCACGAGCTACCTTAAGCCAACCACGAGTCACGACTTATCTTAAGTCGGCTACGACTCAGGACTTGGCAGAATTTCCTATCCATATTTCCCTATAAATACATCACTATTTAACATGGAGAGGACTTTTTGGCCGATCATTTCTTAAAGCGTCATTACTCTGCCGAATTCTCAACTCATCCAACATTTGAAGAACTCCAATCACTCAAGACATTACAACAAGCTCTGAGAGAAATCTACCGCATTCAACACGAATTCGAGGAGATCTTCGACATCGAAGCTTGAGCTAATAGTCGAAAGTGTTTAGGAATTGAAATATATCGTATTTCACAAGTGTATTGTATTATTTTGTAACCAGATTCAGTAATAAAGAGATTCAAAGTGGACGTATGCTCGACCTCAAGCCGAACCACTATAAACTGCTGTCTTTTACTGCTTTTTCGCTATTTTACTGCTTAATTCCTGTTCCCGTCACACAGGTGGTGCTTTCACAACTCTATTACACACACCGGGTATTAGCGTTCAATTTTTAGCGTTAACATTGATTGTTTGATATATATTGATATATGATGTGTGAAAATATCATGTTATGGATTGTGATATATTTGATTTATTGGATCCTATAGTAGCCTTGGCTTTAATTTTGTAATTTTAAATACCATGAATATTATTTTTGAATTTGGGAATAAATTAAAAGGCGATTTTGAAAATAAAAATATTTATATAGAATTTTGGGATTTATAAAAAGAATTGATTTGGATAAAATAAATAATATGATTTTGGATATTTATTTAGCTATTTCGTAAAATGGTTTCAAACAGAAAATTTTAAATTGAGTATTTTTAAACAATGGATTTTTAATGAGATTTCTTAAAATATGGAAGGGAAGGCGAAAATGAGAATTTGAATTAATTTGAAATAAAATTAAGATTTATTAAGAAATAGATTTCCAAATGGGATTTCTAATAAAAAGCGATTTATAATTGGATTTTAGTGATATAAATCTGTTTAAACTGGAAATGAGATCATTTTTATAGACGAGTGAATCCCAAATGAGTTTATAGATTTATAAACGATGTTTATAAAGAAGGGGAAATGATTATTAGTTGATTAATGGGAAATATAAATTTGTAGTGTGAATTTATATCGAATTTATATCGAGGTATGGAAATTGGCTTTTGGAAAAAATTAGTGGATTCTATTTTTGAAATGTGAGAATGGATATGAAATTGAATTGTAGTCGTTGTGATATGAATCGAGAGGGATTTATAAACTGAAATTGGAATATTGGATTTTTAAAAATAAATTTTGTTGAGTAACTAAAATTGTTTTAAATGGGATTTCTATTTATTAAACTATATTGTTAAAGCTATTTTGTATTGAAATATTTTGGAAAGTGGATTATTCAAATATTTAATATTTATTGAAATGAATTCACATTTTTATAATAAGCTTTGTGAATCGATTGGTTTTATTTAAAAATGAACTGGAAATGAATTATCGACGTTTATTTAAAGTGTTTTAATATTAAAAAATTACTTAAACGTGTTTTAAAAATAAATTATTATTCTTTAAAAATACTTATCATATATATATATATATAGTTTTGAAATGATTAAAATTTATTCATAAATCTTCTCGAGATTTGTAAACAGGGTTTATTTAATAGGTGTGAATTTATAAGAGAAATTCTTAATATGCGATATGCGGAAATTCCAAAGTATTGAAAATATAGAAACTTCGAAAATGAATTAGAATTCATAAAAGAAGTTAGAAATGGGTAGTTGTAGAGTATAATCGATTTTGGAAATTTTAAAGGAAATTAATTTATAAATTCCGAAAACTTGTGGAACCTGTCAAGTTAAGGAATTTACAAATTAATTATAATGGATTTTGAGAAGTATGAAATAAAATGGAATATTTCCTAAGTATTGGAAATAAAATGATTTGGGAAAATATACATATAAATATTTCCAAAGTATTGGACTGGAAGGATTTGAAATATTTTAACTACGAGATTATTATTATAGAAATATTTTCAAAAGTGTTGAATTATAAATGGAATTGGAAAAGTATTTCTAAGTATGGATATGATTCGAAAATATCCTGTTATGGGTATAAGTATTTGAAATTGTTTTCAATTATTGAATATATTGGAAGAGATTTGATTATATATCCATGTAAAGGTATTTAGAAATAAATGTTTGAAAAATTTATAATATGGCCTATTGACTGCTTTTGTGTGTAATTTGATAGTTAAATAACAGACTATCATGTGTGGCCAAATTCGTTAATCATTTCAAAGAGACCATGATTAGATTTAATTATCCGAAAACCACTTCGATCTGATTTGTACGTTACGAATTATGATATCGTGAAGATAATGAAGTTGGTGATTTAGAGATTTGGTTTGTTTAGACCCAGAACAACTTGTATGGGTGAATGCTATCATTTGAATCATGGTCTGGAAGGCATTGTTAGCATTCCAAGTATGAATGATATTTTAAAGGTAAAACGTAGCCTCAAGCCTCATTAACCGGGAATGACTAAAACATGGGAGTAGTAGGGCTAAGTTGGTTGCACCCAAGTAGGGTATGTTATCACTTTTCTAGATACCCTCGGATATATTATATTAAAATTATGGATGTGGTTGTGCTTGGAAAAGAGAGCGCTTGATTAGGGTGAGAACACCCGGGGTGATAACATATTTGGTACTATCCATTAAGGGGTAGGCCGGTCCTGTGTTGGTAGGGATTGTTAGGTACGATCTCAGTACATTTTTCTAAAGATGTACTGTGATGGGAGGTACCCAAGTAGCTCAGTCATTGTATGGAATCCAATATCCACTACGAGCCTGTACGGTTTTGATTGTGCCCGACTATGCTGAAACGTGAGATGCAAGTATTTCAGCTATTTTTTAATTTATTTTCTATTGACACTATTATAATATCAAATGATTTTGATATAAAAATGTTTTGGTTATCATAAGGCAAAAACCCATCGTAATTATGTGTACACGGTCTTATGAGATACCTTTGTTTTCAAAGGATTTTGACAATCGTAATAATTCAAATTGAGGGTGTTTTCTCAAGTTGGTTTTCCAGACTGACTCATGTGTTATTTTATTATAATGCTCGAGTCAGATTGGGTATTACAGATTCAGGTTAGAATGCTATGGAGCTCAGGAGACGAGCTAGAGGAGACTTAGGTATATTCCACGTACTTGATTATATTCCGATGTATGTGTGTTAAACTGAATGTTCGGCATTTGTAAGGACAAGTTATTATAACTATTCAGATCGATTGTTGGTTGTTGTACTCTGATGATTGTATATATATTAACAGCTACATATTCTTTTGTATAAAAATCTAGTATTATATATTATCTTTTGTTACACTACGATTGTGAGATTCTGTGTTGTTGTTTTTGTTTTCTTCTATCCCTTTTCTTCTTCACCTCTAAATATTCGTATTCTCGTTCAATTTGAGTTGGACTCATGTGAATTATTATCGACTCAAAGGATACGGAGATACGGGCCTTTACAAATGAGAATAGTCATATACGAGAAATTAAGCCTCGTATATTGTCCATAAGCAAGTAACACTTAAAGCACGATCAAAACAGACAAGCACGATCAAGTCGTATAAATGACTTCTATTCACCGTTCATTTAATCTTCCTTTATTAATTAAAATTCTCTTTTATTAGTAAATCTCATTTTTACTCAATAAACTCTTTTATAAATGAAACTCCATTTGTTAATTAAACTCCACTATTTAATTGAAACATAACTATTCATTTTCAACACATTTCAACACTTCCTAAAAGTATCCATATACTCATCTTAACCATATAAGTATATTTACAAATAAATTTTAAAGGGCTTAAGAAAAATGCCACTCAAACACTGTCACTACAGTCCCAAAACCATTTCACTTATAGTTGTCTTTAAAACATTCATTTTAAAGATCCATTTACGTTCATAGTATAATCAAAATGGGTCAAAGGCCAAAATTACTAACATATTGCCACAACAAACCCAAAACCAATTCATATTTGTTATTCTCTTTAAATTTCCATCATTAAAGATCTAAGTATTTGTCAAACTCATTTATCAATATTTTACCACTTTAAAGTATTATCCAAGGGTTTAAAAAAAATGTTACTAAAACAATATTTACAACACACCCTAAAATACTTTAGTAGTCCGTTATTTTTAAAATTCCTTTATTAAAGATCCAATCACTTTTCAAAGGTATAAAACAGATGTTGCACATACATTGATACTATAAACCCAAAATCACTTTTATTCTTACAATTAACTCTAAAATATCCGTTTAAAGTTCTAAGCACTTCTCCATTTATTTAACAAGGTAATATATCTTTTTAATCAATTTATAAAACAATCCATTATAATATAAGTTTATAATCCAAAACTCCTTTTAAATTCCTTTTCACATACCAAATTTCCTCTATATTCTTTTACAAATCCCAAACGTCCTTTATATTCTTTTACAAACCTCAAACTTCCTTTTTAAAGCTTCTAAATATATAAAAATACCTTTAAACGATAGATATTTACATATACTAATTTATTTATAAAACTAAATAATAAAATATTATTAACCAATTGTAAATTATTATAATATAAAATCTTTTCATTCCTTAAATATACCTTTAACAATTTCTAAAAACATATATATACTAAAAATATACTTTTATAAAGCCTTATACATATTTTAAAACCTTTGCTTAAAATAACACTTGAAAACATGTTTTAATAATTTAAAACCAAATCTTTATAAATCCATAAATTATTTTTAAAAATGTATTTAAAGCTGTTATTTTCCCATAATAAGTACCCTAACAGTACTTATTAATCAATGTTAAGAAGCCCTAGGATGTCTTCCAAAGTTAGCCTTAAAATCGCAGGTCACAATGATTTTAAAGTGCATCCATTGCGACCTTTTCGCTTCTAACATTTTCCCGTTTCATTTCCAATTTCCCTCAAATGTCCAAATCAATCCATTTATGTCAAATACACTCAAACATGTGTAGAACAACCCAATATATATGTACATATGTATTTCCACAATTTACCAAATTTATCTGATTTAACATATATCAAAATATCATGGATGTCAAAGCACATTTATAACGACTATACAATTTTTAACATTCATAACCTGCTATCACTTTTTACAAAGCAATATCAAATATGTAAACAAGTAGTCTAGGCCACGATACATGTTAACGATGACCAACAAAGATGTTATGCTCAATAATATTTTCTCACTTGTTTTACAACTTAAGGCATGGTCTAAAAGTAACGACTTGCATTGTTTGTTATACAGTTTATATTTTCAATACAACAACAATCATATATACAATGATATATACTCAACTAGTGAGTAAAACTCACCCAAGTTCAAGTTAACGCTTTTGCAATTTCGAATAGTCCATAGTCGAACGCCGTTCGATTTTGACTAAATTTCCTATAAGCTCTAAACTCAACGAATCCAACCTTAATGCATAGATACCATCGATACGAACACAAAGACGAAGACGGCACTTCAGTCAGACCTCATATGAACAAGATACGAATTTTACAAGATTTGAGATTTGAAAACATTAATTAATTAAACAAATCTAACTAACTAACTTTTAATTATCTTAAACTCATCCCATCATCTTCCTTCTTGCACTAGCATGCACAAAATAGAAACATGCACACAACCCTCGATCGTGCATCCTCCCTCCGCCATCGCTCGATGAAACGACAAGGCGATCCCGCTTACGGCTTCCTCATCAAACTCCCATCCCAATGATGTCAGCCTCGACCACCCTGGTGCCCAATTGTCAATCACGATAGTTTTTCCAAAAATCGACTCTAAAGATCGAACAACACTTTGTTGACCTAAAGTAATTCCGAACACCTCCAAAGACAACTCCTTGACGATCTGAATCTAGCTGCACCACCAAAAACACCTCTGATCACTTCTAGAAATTTGCGATCGATCCGCCTCGCTAACGACAAGTAGAAGTTGTGATTCCCTACCCATCGCTGCACTAGCAAAAACTTCCATCATACGTGTGTATACCCTCCAGATTCACATCCCCAATGACGCCATCTCCTATCTACACCCATAGCCACAAAAACCGCTTTCGCTAGCCTCGACTGCCACCATATCGAACACTCTCAAACACAGTCACACACCAATTGAAGCGCACCATCATGAAGCACTAGTCAATAGAAGGTCGACGAATCAAACGACACTGAAATTGTTGCCTAAATCTCTTTAGACAATTGATTGAAGAAGAATGAAGAAGGGGCATGCAAATTTCAAAACAAAAGAGAAAGTTGGAAGAAGTACAATTAGGTTTAAAAGTTGATATTTATTTATTGGCATATAATTTTTTTATTATATTCTCCTTTTATTTTCACTGTGCGTTTCAAGTCTGCACAGTCACAAAGTATATCCGATCGTCACAAAACTTGTTGGTGTACAACAATTCATTATTCTTGATCCAATAACACTGGTTTCATCAAAATCTGAGATGGTGCCCCGAAATGATACTTTCACATGCTATTTAAATGAGTTATTATTAAAACTATTTAATCAATTTTAATTCAAAATTAAAATTTTACTACCATTATTCTTATTTAAACAGAATTAAATAAGGTTTTGAAATCATTTTTATTTGAATTAAATCCAGGATTTAATTATTTAAATATTCTAATATTTAGTTATAAACCATTCAATAGTCTGTGTCGTTACATATTTAATAAAATATTTATATATTTTATGATTCATAATAAGTATAAGCCATCGTAAGAAAATTTTAGGATCAAATATATATGATATATAATAATATATACAATTATACATATTAACAATTTGCATATCTCTATACATATAGTCTATATATATATAAATATATTAACATAAATCAAAATTAAAAAATTCTTTTTTTAGAAAGTTAATTCAACAATAAATAAATAAATAAAATATTACAATAAGCACATAACCAATTCAATTGTAACAAACACATGTACCCACAAAAATCTCATCTGATTTAAACAATAAAAAAATATGAATACAAATAGATGATTTGGATGTAAATAAACTTTTATACGATAAACTTGGTATCAAAACAATAATAATAAATGAAATTTCACTCCTAAATGAAGCCATTGAGTCCACGTTGAATAATGGTTTCTTTTCTTAGAACAATTCCCAATTCGTCAGGTTGCAAATTCCGGATTGAGGATCTTCTACTATAAATTAGTAATTTTAATTTGAATTGGATTTGAGAATTTTTTGGGATTTTTTATAGGATAGTTGCTGCCATTAAAATGAGGAGGAAGAAGAAGAAAGTAAGGGTTCAAAAAAATAAAATTAAGATAAGATTAGGGTTTTGGGATTAATATATATATAAATATGTGTAAGATAAGAGAGAAAATTACGTAAGTTTCTCACTAGATCTTATATGCATGGATGACCCTGATTTTTAACCATCTGATATTAGAATAATTAACTAATTTTATTTATTGAATATTCAGTTTTATAAGTCGAATAGGTAAATTTTCTGATAATTGGAATATCTGAATCTATAAATTTAAACTATATTAACATTTAAAATGTGAATTCCTAAATTAGGAAAATGTATATATATGTAAATAAAATTCACCATTTCAAACTTATGATAAAATATCTATATATCTATATACCAATATATACAAAACTTCATGATGGAAAATTTTAAATATATGCTAACAAAAATACATATGAGTATAGATATATATGTTTATAAAAAAATATTGTAAATGTAAATATATTTAAATGAATGTATAAAATTCACAATGGACAATTTCAAGTTTATGACCATATATATATGGGTATATGTTTATAAAAATAATGCATAGGGGAATATAAATATCTATATATATATATATATATATATGGAAACATGCGTATATCTAAATGTATATATGAATATGTAAATATGTAAATATACATGTATAAGTAGGTGTATATATATATGTAAAAATGGTAAAATAAATATGTATATTGTATATGTATGCATATCCATATATATAAATGTATATATGGTAAGGATATGTATATAAGTGTTTATATATATATATATGCATGTGTGTGTGTGTATATATATATGCATGTGTATATATATATACACATAGGGAAAACATCATGATGGAAATTTCAAAATCAAGCACATAAAAAAATCAAATCACATACAAGGAAATCAAATCACGCACAAAAATCAAGTCAAGTCAAACATGAAATCACATCAGTCTATACAAGTAAGAAAATGAAAATGAAAAAAAAGAGCAAGCCCGTGCATTCATAGATAGGTAGCCACCCTAGCTGTAGACAACATTTCAGCCACCCTATAGTGCATTGCCCCTTCATTCTCATATATATATATATATATATGTATGTATATATATATATATTCATAGCCACCTGTGTTCATTTGTTCACACACACATAAAAAAAGTACTTCTATCAAAGTTAGGAGAGGGATTCAAAGCTAGAAGCAAGAAGTAAATTACAGTGTTCATCATCTTTTAGACACATTGAGTAAAAATCTTTACATTGTTTACTGATTACCACACATATGTGTATGTAACTGTGGAATATTTAATCTATGACAAATGTGTATGTAGATGTTGTGTGTGTATATGCATATGAATATGTGTTTGGGCATGGATAGTTCCACCTGCATTGTTCTTCTCCTTAACAACTACTCTGTTATTATTTTACTATGATAAAACAGTATATTTCTTCACTTCAAAATTCAATAACTCAACAACCAATTAGTTTTAGATCCTGAATCCAAAACAAAAGATGTTTGTTTTTGAGTATAGATTGTTTTAAAAATCCTTCCATCAATTTTTGATAAGTAGGGAGAAAGAAAAACCCAAAATACAGTAACAAGTTTAGTTAAGGCAAGTTTTCAACTATCCTAATTTGATGTATGGATTGCATGATCGTAACCATTTTTGAAAAATAGGATTTTTAAAGTTGGTTTGCGGTTTTTAGTGGTGTATGGGAGAAGAAAAGGAGTGATGAACGGAATTGGGGTAAATGGCGAATTCTGGCGACTTGGACGATTTTGTGGGCTGAGGTTTCGTTTGGAAGAGGATGAAAGGATGAGGTAATCGGGAAAAATGATGCGGCATATTTTTATTGGGTGGATTGACTGGATGAGGTCGATGTAGGGCTTAGATTGGGTTTTTTGGTGGGTTCGGGTTTGCGAAAATGTGGGAGAGCAGGGGAAGAGGTAGGCATGCGCGGAGGGGGAAATAGGTCAAGGCGAGGATGGCGAGGCTGTGGATGAGTTTTTGTGATGGACGATGGTCGAGGCGGCCGGGGTGAGGTGTTTGACTGGTTGGGTTGTTCCAGTTTCTTGGGTTGATGTTCGAATCTTCGAACGAGGATCTTGGCCGAGGTTGAGGTGGTTGGACGTGGATGGTGGGATCGTAGGTGACCGGTGTGGGTGGTCGACGGTGAGCGGTGTCGAATCGAGTTTCCGTGTACGTGTACACGTACGTGCACACAGGGGTGTTCTCAGATGAAAGAATAAGAGAATGGAAAAGGAATAGGAAAAAGTGAGGAGAAGAAGAGAACGGGCTTTAAAATTTGTTGGGTCGGGTTCATTCGAATGTGGGTTGGGTTAGTAAAAAAAAGCAATTTAATCAATTTATTTTTGAATAGCTTATAAATTTTAAAACTTCATTTCTTTGTTTGAAATAAAAGAAAAAGGGAAAGGGAAGGACTGGTGGAGGAAGGCAAAATGTTTGGGTATGTAAGTGGTATATGGGTTAGGGTCGAATGGGTTTGGCCGAGAAGTTAATAATAAATTCAAGTCAATGTAATTAATAACCTTTAAATTTACAACTCTATTTCTTCTTCGTTTTAAGTCAAATCGTCATGCAGATTTTTGTATCAGATCTTGTCGCCAAGTAAATTTTATCTGAACTAATATTGTCAAGTTTTCTGCGATGTTAAAACTTAATGTTTTATAATATTTGAAGTGAACAAATAAGAAATATCTTATTTGATTAATTATCTGTTAATTAATCGACTAATCAACTAATGAACCGATTAATTTTAAATTTAATTAGAATAAATTATTTATTTTCTTTAATTGACAAACAATCTGGATTTAAAAGTTTAACTCGTAAAATTTAATTGAAACCAATTCAATTCTGAATTTTAATTGATTAATATCAACTATAAATCGTTAATTGAAGTGAATGATCTATGTGTTGACCGGTTTTTCTTTTGGATATTGTTTTTAATTATCTACTGTCCATGCCATTAAGTAGCAAACAAAATTAAAGTAAGTAGAATAAAACGTTGACACGTTTTATTGGAAGTAAACCGACTTGTACTGATCACTATTCCAAATTTCGGAAAATGTGATGTTTACAAGCAAGTCAACTTCGATGGACGGGTCATGATAAAATAAACATATGGAATAAATTTCCGTAAGTGAATATTGGCACCCTAGTTGTGAAATTGTTATTTAAATGACGTGCCTTTTAAAATTATCGTTAGGATTCGAAGAGACCGGGATCGGATATTAGCATTATCCGAAACCACTTTGATCTAATATTGATGCAGCAGCGGATAAAAGAAAATGTATGATGCGGTGAAAGTAGCAATCGGTGGATTGAAAGATACCAAAGGCCCAAATCCGTTGATCCAAAGATACCGGATTCTAGCTATCTCAAACACGTTGATCGCGCACGATACCGTGTTTAAAGATCTACGATTCTTCGTACGTTGATCTAGCGCACAAGATTCCGTGAATCGGCTTCAGCAGTCGTTGATTCGAGTGCACTCGAATACCGAAAGTGGAGATAGGAGATCACACTCAACTACCAATTTGAGAAGTGGCACAAAGCACACAAACAAAGTTTTATTCAAAAACAATCAAGAGTTACAAAATGATACCACCCGCCAATTTATAGGCTTACAACTCACACACTCAAATCTGGACAACACATAGGTCGTGAACGACCTAACATAGATAAACGACCTAACAAAGTACACGACCTAACATGGGCCGCGACCTAACATACGCGACTTAAAGAAGAAAACAAACACAATACATCACAGCATTAATGACCTATGGAAACATCATCCACGAGTTAACAAATTACAACACAACAAAAAGTACAACTTATATACAACACGACTCAAGACAGCAGCGACTTAAGGAATAGTTTTTGGAAATCTTCATGCGACCTACCACTTGACCGACTTAAAGAAATGCAGCAGTGAGCGACTTAATCAATGAGCGACCTAAGAAACTCCTCCAGTAGCGACTTAAGGTATCTCAGCGACCCAAGGCCTCGCGACCTATTCTTGAGTGACCTAAGGCTTCACGACTTATAGTAGGTCATTCGCGACCTAAAGAAAGCGACATGTGAGATCGACTTATGGTAGGTCGTTCGCGACCTAAAGAAAGCGGCATATCTTCCCAGCGACATAAGATTGAGCGACCTATCTTCCGCGACCTAACTTAGGTCATAACTCGAAAAAATCGGAGCGATCCAAAGTAATGAGTTCTGGCATCCTTAACTCGCTAGGTCGTTCCAACGACCTATCCCCCTGATTTAGCTCATTAGGTCGTTCCAGCGACCTATCCCACAGTTTTAGCTCGTTATCCTCCTCGTTAGGTCGCACACGACTTAACAGCACGTTAGGTCGCTCGCGACCTAAGACTTCATCAGTCTGGGCTGCATCAAATATCCACCATGAATCCTAACGGTTTTAACTGTAACGCCTAGTTGTAACGACCCAGAATTTTGGTTTATTTGAAATTGGAATATTTAATTGATTTTAAATATTTAAAAGTTAATTCTTAACTTGAATTTCAAATATAATGATTTATTGAATAATTTAATTATTGAATTTAATAATTGAAAATTGGTTAAAAGACTGAAATTTGAATTTTTAGCTTGATAAAAATGATTTATAGGCCTATAAATTTCTATAAAAAAGAATGAAGATGAATAAAATTTTGAATTGAATTTAAAAGGGATTTACTCGATTTTAAAAATATATTGTTTAAATTGACGAGTGAAAATAGCCTTCTGAAGCACAATCTCGGATTTTGAGGAAACCATTTCCATTGGATCGGTAATAGTGTATTATTATCAAATTTCAAATTTCGTAGCATTTGGAGTTATCGTTTGGCCGCACGGGATAGAAATGCGCTGAAATTTATATCGAAAATTCAATATAATAATTGGATCTAAAAAGCTATCTTCTCCATATGATTGAATTAGGACCCGAACCTTTTCCATTGCGTTCGGAATAGAGGTATAAAATTATGAACGTCTAGGGCAAGCCTCGATAGGGGTTCGAGATTTTAAGCTACGAAATCGAGATAGTTTGAAAATTCAAATAATATATATTTATTTGATTGACTATTTTCACATCAGCACTTTTTCCCCTCATTTCAAAACATTGTAGACACCCACCCATACGCAAGAATCACGTCTCCCTCTCCTTTATATTTCACGCAACCGTTCACAGTGAAGAAAATAAATAAATCAAACTTCAAAAATAAATAACTCTCAAAATACTTCATAAAAAAATTCGAAACCAGTTTGTAAATTCAAGTTTTTGAATTCTCTTCAATCTGATATGCATATTGGAATGTGCGGCATCAGTTGGGGGGTGATCGTTTGTAAGTGCGTGTGTGTGCTCGAGCTAGGGTTTAAATTTAGGGGAGATTGTGGGGCCGATGGGGAGTTTTGGTTGTAGCTTTGGGACGAGCACGTCAAGACGCACCTCTAGCCAAAATTTCATGAAGCTTAGTGAGCTGGGGAATTGCGCAACCGATGGTGGTCGAATTGGATATGGGGGTGTTGCGTTTTTATCTGGTGGTCATGGGGTTTCATGGTGGTGTCAAGCAGGTGGAGAGCGATGCTAGGGGGCCGTAGGCGAAATCGAAACTCAATTTCGTAGAGTAGAGCTTGGTATCACTGTTTTGGCGTACACGGCTGGGTATTGTTCGTGCACAGGAGAAGGAAAGGGGGAAACGAAAAAGAAGGAGTTGATGTTGGGCCGAACGTTTTTTTTGTGGGCCCGGGTATGATTTAAAAAAAAATTAATTAGTTATGTAATTTGTTTATTTAAATTCAAATGCTTATAAATGTCATAACTCGAAAATGCTAGAACGGATTGGAACGCAATTTTTTGCATTGTGATCATAATAACATATTCTACGACATGAGGCTAGTTTAGGTGAATTCGGAGCTTCTGAGATTTTTAGCTTAATTCAAACGTCGTTCGAATTTAGTCGGAATCAGGAATGAAGGCGATAGCTGGAAATCAACCTGAGTAAATCTCACTCTTTTTGGACTACTGGTTTTAGTTAAAAATAGTTAAAATTTATCATTGAATGATTGGCTGAATCGATATATTATTATCAGTTGAATGTGATATTATATATAGTAGTATATATATTAGTAGTTGGATTGATTGTTCCTACATATTTAGCGGATGAGACCCTACGCGCCCCGCATAATAGCGGATGACCCTATATACCGCGATATCCCCTTCGAAGTGGGATTCGTATTTATATGTTGTATTAACATCTGTGGATGCAGGGAAACAGGTTGGAGGGATCCAACTGGATTCCTCAAAAATGTTGAATTTTATTTCATAAATAGTGATATATGATATGTTTGAATAGTCTGTGATAGATTATTGTGTGATTTGATTTTATTGGATGTTGTAGTAATACTAGCCCAGATTTTGTATTTTAAAATACCATATTATATATATATATATATATATTTGAATTTGGAAAGAAAATAAAAAGGGATTTATGGGAGTAAAATATTTATAGAGAATTCTGGACTAGTTAAAAGAAATTGATTTTGGTAAATAAAATAGTGTGTCTTTAAAATTGTACTTAAATAATTTGGATACTTTAAATAGAGATTTGGAATAATGTATATAAAGGATTGCAAATAATGATTCTTAAGTGATACTTGTATAAATAAAAAGGTTTTTAAAATCAAGATTTCTAATAAGTTTAGATATTAAAAGGGAATTTGGAGATAAGTATAAAATTGGTTATACTGGAGCTTAAATAAGATTTCTAAATTACGAAAGGGAAGTAGAATCAAGATTTGGTTGTTTTTGGAATATAGTTGGGTTATTTAAGAAGTTAATTTATAAATGGAAATTCAGTTTAAGAAATTGATTTATAAATGGAATTCAATTTAGAAATAAATTTATAATGGATGTAAGTGATGTGAAACCGTTATAAACTGGAATTGAAGACTGAGACTTATCAACAATGTTTATAAATAAAGTGGAGTGATTATCATTTAATAAATTGAAGGTATAACTTCATGGTAAGAATTTATAATGAGGTGGGTAAATCGGTTTAAAAATAAATGATAGATTTACTTTAGAAATATGAAAAGGGGATTTACAGAATTGGGACGTAAATCAATTGGTGATAAATCGAGAGAGACTTATAAATGTTAGATTGGTTATTGTGACGACCGCCCACGACCCCTGCACTGAACCTAGAGATAGTGCGCTGTAAAGTGTGCTAGGCAGCCATGGACGATTGTCAGGGTAAATTAAGACAACAGAATCTATTGTATTACTCACAGCGCATGGACAAAATACAATAGAATATATATATAGTGAAGCTTCACAGAATAGAATCTCATCGATAAAACTTCATAATAGTTGAATACAAACATCTGAATAGTCAATACATCAAGCCTCACTACATATCACTCAGAGAATATACAAGCAGCGGAATATCCAGTACATATAGTAAGAAATAATATGCAATCCTCCAGCTCGTCTTCGTCATCAGCATCGTGGAAAGCAAGAACAGCACCTGTCACCTGCTACCTAGTCTGCCCGTCCCAAAATGGACGAACAGCCCAAGGCAATAAGAGTTAAATCATAAAGCCTTGAGTCAGACAACAGTCTTAGTGAGCGGTAAATTAACTAACAACATACCAAAAGATCATAAAGGAAAAAGGAATAGGAATCCAACCCTTCCACTCCACCTCTTTCTACAGTGATAGCCCCCAGACACACACTAAGCAGAAGCAAACATAGCAAAGCATACAATTTAAAGTAAAGCAGTTATCACTCGAGTCAAGGGCGATGCTTTCCAAGTACAAACCCCCAAGGCCTAAACCAAGATCAGATAAGCACCCAGAAAATACCGCTCTTGAGACCGAATGACGATACAACCAAACATCCATGACTCTGGCTATCACTGTTATCATTGCTTCGATATCATCGTTAATTGAATGACCGGCTCATTCTTTCATCCGTCCGTCAAGGGCTAATGGAAACCCCGGTTCTAGACATTACTCCCGCACGTCGTCGTGACCTGTGCCTAGGACTATCGAATCTGCCCAAAGTACTTGACTACCATCAGTAGCCTTCAGGGACTATCAAATCTGCCTAACGTACTCTTGCTTTGAGCATGCTAGAACCTTCAACAACGATGAGATCTCAGCCTTCTAGTCATCCTCCTCGACGACTATTTCCATACTAGCTCAAGCGCATCTCGAGCAAACCATTATCCTCAAACTCGAACCATATCACCGAGTTATCATCATGCTTGGAATGATCCCGTCTGGATTAGACCAAGACTATCTCATGTCATGCTTCACCTCATCATCATCATAGCAAAGCTTCATCTCAACATCATCATCAAATCTATCCATTTGAGCTTCATCATCCGCTACATATGCCACAAGCAGCTTTCCCAATTCAAGAGCCTTTCCCTTAGCTTTTGAATCATCTTCGGTCTAAATCAAATCGTCAATCATCTAATTCATAGCAATCAATCAAGTCAAACATTAATCCAAGTAAACAAGCATTCAAATATGATCTAAATAGACAATTATAACAATAATGGCAATTTCGTAATTAAAGAGTCAAAAGTCTAACAAGCATGAAAACATGAGCAATATCTCTATAATCTTGATGAATGAACTTGCATAGGTTAACATGTAGTAATATGGATGCCAAATCATTATGAACAATGAATCTATATGGATCTATACTTAGGATTAGGAAAATGCATGGAATCCACTATTTTAACATCAAATCAAGCCAACGATCCGATATACTCCTTTGGATCCGTGTGAGAGATAATCACCACTCACCAAATCACCTAGACACCTCAAAAGCAACACACTTCCGATCTGGACAGCGAAGGATCTAACTCGATCTATCAAAACTACGCTTCAAACGATGAAATCACTCTTCGAAGAATGTTGATCTTCAACTTTAGCTCTTGAATCTTCGATCTTGGATGGAAGGAAGTACTAAATCAAAGTGGAGAAAAGAAGTGAAGAAGTGTAGAACTCGAGCTCTCAAAATAGCAGCACTTCGTCGCTTCAAAATCCGGATCCCAAAAAGTGAAGAAAAACCGGGTATTTATAGGCTGAAATCCCCTAAGTCGTATGCTCGCTTTTAAGTCGTCCACGACTTAAGAAAATCCACGACCTACGACTCATAAATACCACGACTTACGACTTAACCATCCCCTTCGACCTGCGACTTATAAAAAAACTTACAACCTAAAACCCCACGACTTAAGACCGTCGACTTAAGTACCCATGCGACCTAACGACTCAACTGGGATACGCCTTAACGACTTAACAACTCAGTGACTCATCAACCTCACGACTTAGCTGGGTTACGACTTAACATATGTGCGACTTAGCGACTTAACCCTTAAACCCTACGCGACTTATCTAAACAAAGTGCTTACGACCTAATTTCACCCAGACATAGGTCGCCTACAACTTAACACGCCATAGCAACCCAACGACCTAACACCTTAACTCGTCCATGACTTAACTTCCTTATGTCGTAAACTCACTTCAACCCCTAGGTCGCTAACTACTACCACCAGCTTCCTTAGGTCGTTGCCGACCTATCCTCCCTAAGTCGCTAACTCGCCCAGTTTCCTATGCCGCTAACTCTTAAGTCGCCCTATTCCTTAAGTCGCCTATTCATTAAGTCGCCTATCTCCTTAAGTCGCCTATCTCCTTAAGTCGCCTATTCCTTAAGTCGTCCACGACCTAAACTTCTTCACGACCTAAGTACCAATACGACCAAACTCCTTAGGTCGCCAACTCCCTTAAGTCGTCTATGACCTAACTACTATACGACCTAAGCTCCGAACGACATAGGCTCTGAACGACTTAACCATACTATGACATAATAACAACTGTTTTACAATGTTTTGATCCGTAAAAATACGGGTCGTTACATTCTCTCCCCCTTAGGAATTTCGCCCCCGAAATTCCAAACAAACAAGAGCAATCAAAGACTATTCTGCATGCCTACCATCCATAGCAATCAACAAACCATGCATCCAATTACTAGCCTAGCATGCAGAATTCTAAAACTAGAACAAGTTACAATGTCGTGAGATGACACGACACCTTATGGCCATACCTTGAAGAGTTCAGGATGAGCTGCCTTCATCCTCTCTTCCACCTCCCATGTACAGTCGTTATCATCATCACTCCATTGTATCTTGAGCAACTTAACTACCTTCCTCCTAAGCTGTTTCGTGTCGATTTCCACAACACGAAGCGGCTTACGAGGTCTCTTATCGACTGGATCAACTTCGAAATCTTCACAGCTATCAGTAGAAACCACTGTATTCGAGTTGTGCACATACTTCCGTAGATATGATACATGAAAAACATTGTGCACACCCGACATCTTCTCTGGTAACTCCAATCTATATGCGAGCTTTCCAATTCGCTCGATGATCGGGAATGGTCCAACAAATCTTGGAGTCAACTTCCCTTTCTTCCCGAATCGAATAACATTCTTCAGTGGAGAAATCTTACCAAAAACCATATCACCTACGTCGAATTCTAAATCCTTACGACGTTTATCGGCATAACTTTTCTGACGGTCTTGGGCTGCCTTCATTCGTTGCCGAATGATCTCTATGCAATCCGAAGTCTGTCGAATCATCTATGGCCCAAGCATCAGCTTTTCTCCGGTCTCTAACCAACATGTCGGAGAGTTACACGGTCTCCCATACAAGGCCACATACGGTGCCATACCAATGCTTGACTGGTAACTGTTGTTATATGAAAATTCCACCAAATGAAGGTGATCTTCCCATGATCCTCCGAAATCCAAAACACAAGCTCTGAGTAGATCTTCCAAAACTCGGTTGACTCTCTCGGTCTGACAATCTGTTTGAGGGTGATAAGCTGTACTCAAACATAACTCGGTTCCCAAAACTTCCTGAAAGCTCTTCCAAAATCCACTAGTGAACAATGGGTCTCGATCGCTCACTATACTCTTCGAAATACCATGGAATCGAACTATCCACTTAACATACAACTCAGCCAACTTTGATGCAGTCCTAGTCGATCGAACAGGAATGAATCTTGCACTCTTAGTCAGACGATCTATGATGACCCAAATCCCTTCATTTCTCGTTCTTGTTCTAGGTAGCCCATCAATAAAATCCATCGATATTTGCTCCCACTTCCATGTAGGAACTTCTAATGGCTGAAGCAATCCACTTGGCTTCTTCTGTTCGGCTTTTACCAACTGGCAGTTCATGCATTTGGAAATAAAATCTCCGACATCCTTCTTCATACCTTCCCAGTAATAGGTTCTCTTCATATCCCGATACATCTTATTTCCACCTGGATTAATTGTCAGCTTTGAGTGATGACTTTCCTTCAGAACTTCACTTCTCAATTCATCTATATCGAGAACAACTAGTCGTCCCTGTTTCCAAAGCCAAACTTCTCGATCGACCTCGAATCCTTTATCTTTTTCTGGATTCAATCCAGATTCCAAATCACGGATAATCTTGACAATCTTATCATCTCGCTTTTGACTCTCGCCAATCCTTTCCACAAGAGTCGGTCTTATCGATAAGTTTGCCAACATCTCAGGTTCCAATTCACATCTGGGCCTGAAGTCAAATCCAGCTAGATACTCGAGATTCTTCCATTCTGAAAACATGGCTCCCAATCCTGCATGTCTTCGACTTAACGCATCTGCCACTGCGTTACCTTTTCCCGGAGTATAAGCTATACCAAAATCATATGATGCCAAAAACTCTAGCCATCGTTGCTGCCGAAGATTCAAATCCTTTTGGGAGAAAAGATACTTCAATGACTTATGATCTGTAAACAACTCAAATCGAACTCCCAATAAGTAATGTCTCCATATCTTCAGAGCAAATACAATCGCCTGTAACTCCAAATCATGAGTCGGATAATTCCTTTCATGCGGCTTCAGTTGTCGACTTGCATACGCAACAACTTTATCCTTCTGCATTAGCACTGCTCCAAGTCCAGTACCACATGCGTCGGTGTAAACCACCATCTCATCATTCCCACTTGGAATAGTCAAAACAGGAGCACTTGTCAATCGCTCTTTCAGGATTCCGAAAGCTTGCTCACACTTATCATCCCATCAGAATACTTGGTTCTTTTTCGTCAATCCTATTAATGGTGCAACTACCTTGGAAAAGTCTTTGATAAACCGACGATAATATCCTGCTAATCCAAGAAAACTTCTCACATCAGATGCATTCTTAGGTCTAACCCAATCCTGGATTGCTGCCACCTTAGCGGGATCAACCGCTACTCCATTTCCAGAGATAATATGGCCTAAGAACCTCACTTCACTCTTCCAGAAGTGACACTTTGAAAACTTAGCCTTCAACTGATGTTTCCGTAAGATTTCCAAAAAAATACACAAGTGCGTCTCGTGCTCTTCTTCAATTCTGGAATAAATCAAAATATCATCCACGAACACTAGCACGAACTTGTTCAACTGATCCCTGAACACTCTATTCATAAGATCCACAAAATATGCTGGTGCATTGGTCAATCCAAACGGCATTACCAGCCACTCAAAGAAACCGGATGGTGTCCTGAAAGCAGTTTTCGGCACACTATCCTTAGCCACTCTTAACTGGTGAAATCCCGTAGCTAAATCCATCTAAGAAAACACCTTAGCTTCGTGAAGCTGATCAAACAAGTAATCTATTCTCGGCAGTGGATACTTGTTCTTCTTAGTCACTTTATTCAGCTCACGATAATCCACACACAACCTCAATGATCCATCTGCTTTGGTTGCAAACACAACTGGTGCACCCCATTCGGACACACTACGCCGAATGAATCCTTTCTGCAAAAGATCATCAACCTGCACCTTCAACTCCCGCTGTTCCTTAGGCGCCATCCGCCTAAGAGGCATCACAACAGGTCTGGCTCCTTCAACTAAATCGATACGAAACTCGATCTCTCTATGCGGCGGTAACCCTTTGACCTCGTCAAAGACATCCTCAAATCCCTTAGCGATTGGCAACGATGACAGTCCATCCCGTGGAACAACCAGCGAATACATGAAGCTCATGAAGACGCCTTCTTCATGCTTACATCGTATCACAATCTTTCCCCCTCCACATTCTCGACTGTCACCTCCAACCTTTCACAATCAACCTTTGCCGCATACTTCCTAAGCCAGTCCATACCCAAAATAATTCCGAACCCTGCAAAGTTCAGAACAAAACAATCACAAACAAAAGAGTAATCATGACTCGATACAATCAGACCACGGCATAACATACAAAAACAAGACGAACCCCCAACTGGATTAGTCACAACCAATGGCCTATCAACGATATCCGGTTCTAAACCCAACCGGCCTACAAGTTCACTACAAACAAAAGAATGCGACGCTCCAGTATCAAATAACACTCTCACTGGAACACCACAAATGGAAAGAGTACCTTGAACCACCATACTCTTTCCTTTCTCTTCAGCGGTAGGAGCTTTCGAAGATGATGGAACAGCCCCCAAAGCATAAGCTTGCACAATCTGCTTGTCCTTCCGCGGTTCTGGACAATACTTCTTAACATGCCCCAGCTTGTCACAGTTGTGGCACTTCACCGGCACCTTCGGATTCTTGCAATCTCTAGAGAAATGGCCCTTCTGCTGACAATTGTAGCTGGTCACTTCGCCCTTTGGCTTCTTCTGGCCATCCTTACCCTTTTGTTGCTGCTGCTTCCTCTTCTTGTTTCCACCCTGCTATGGTTTAGATTCTTCCTTTGTCACAGCAACAACAGACCTTTCCTTAGGAAACAGATTCTCATGCCTGAGAGCTTTCTCCACAAGCTTCTCAAATGAATTATCCAAATGATCCACCAACTGCCTTCCAAGATAACTGTCCAAGCCTGTCACAAACTTCTCATTCTTCTGGTACGAAGATTCAATATATGACCGGGCATACTTGGACAAAGCTTCAAACTCGGAAACATACTCAAGAACTGGTCTTCCATTTTGCTTGAGCTCCACAAACTTCTTGAACAGAATAGACTTCTGAGCTGTAGAAATGAACTTAGCTTCAAATCTGGCTTGGAATTGCACCCAAGTAATTTCTTCCTCCGGAGTATCAATGGTGATAGAGTTCCACCAATCAGAAGCTCTTCCTTGAAGCTGTCTTGATGCAAGCTTCCTTTTTGTTGCATCATCGATTCCCAAATCACCAAAGATCCTTCTACAAGCATCTATCCATCTCTGGACTTCAATGGTCGACTCTGTCCCCAAGAAAATCTTCCCTCCAATAGCAGTATAGTCCTTACACAACTTAACAAAATCCACTGGTTTTGGAGTTTGAATTTGAACTACAACATCCACCGATGGCCCTGGAGCTGGCATCCTTCTCATGATCGAAGTCATCATAGCCTCGAACATAGCAGCATAATCCGTAGCCCCCTCATTAGCACGGCCTTCCCTAGCAGTTGGTCTCCCTCTTCGACTCATTCTTAATATCTATAAAAAGGAATGATTAATACACCTTGAGAAACAACTGCATAAAGAACTCAAATCTTTCTAAGCTACTATATTATATATAGTAATCATCCATCAAAATACAATTACGTTTCTCATACGTAGTTATGTCAACGAGCGTTGGGTAAAATCGTTTAACCAAAGCTCTAATACCAAATGTGACGACCGCCCACGACCCCTGCACTGAACCTAGAGATAGTGCGCTGTAAAGTGTGCCAGGAAGCCATGGACGATTGTCAGGGTAAATTAAGACAACAAAATCTATCGTATTACTCACAGCGCATGGACAAAATACAATAGAATATATATATAGTGAAGCTTCATAGAATAGAATCTCATCGATAAAACTTCATAATAGTTGAATACAAACATCTGAATAGTCAATACATCAAGCCTCACTACATATCACTCAGATAATATACAAGCAGCGGAATATCCAGTACATATAGTAAGAAATAATATGCAATCCTCCAGCTCGTCTTCGTCATCAGCATCGTGGAAAGCAAGAACAGCACCTGTCACCTGCTACCTAGTCTGCCCGTCCCAAAATGGACGAACAGCCCAAGGCAATAAGAGTTAAAACATAAAGCCTTGAGTAAGACAACATTCTTAGTGAGCGGTAAATTAACTAACAACATACCAAAAGAGCATAAAGGAAAAAGGAATAGGAATCCAACCCTCCCACTCCACCTCTTTCTACAGTGATAGCCCCCAGACACACACTAAGCAGAAGCAAACATAGCAAAGCATACAATTTAAAGTAAAGCAGTTATCACTTGAGTCAAGGGCGATGGTTTCCAAGTACAAACCCCCAAGGCCTAAACCAAGATCAGATAAGCACCCAGAAAAAACCGCTCTTGAGACCGAATGACGATACAACCAAACATCCATGACTCTGGCTATCACTGTTATCATTGCTTTGATATCATCGTTAATTGAATGACCGGCTCATTCTTTCATCCGTCCGTCAAGGGCTAATGGAAATCCCGGTTCTAGACATTACTCCCGTACGTCGTCGTGACCCGTGCCTAGGACTATCGAATCTGCCCAGAGTACTTGACTAACATTAGTAGCCTTCAGGGACTATCGAATCTGCCCAACGTACTCTTGCTTTGAGCATGCTAGAACCTTCAACAACGATGAGATCTCAGCCTTCTGGTCATCCTCCTCGACGACTATTTCCATACTAGCTCAAGCGCATCTCGAGCAAACCATTATCCTCAAACTCGAACCATATCACCGAGTTATCATCATGCTTGGAATGATCCCGTTTGGATTAGACCAAGACTATCTCATGTCATGCTTCACCTCATCATCATCATAGCAAAGCTTCATCTCAAAATCATCATCAAATCTATCCATATGAGCTTCATCATCCGCCACATATGCCACAAGCAGCTTTCCCAATTCAAGAGCCTTTCCCTTAGCTTTTGAATCATCTTCGGTCTAAATCAAATCATCAATCATCTAATTGATAGCAATCAATCAAGTCAAACATTAATCCAAGTAAACAAGCATTCAAATATGATCTAAATAGACAATTATAACAATAATGGCAATTTCGTAATTAAAGAGTCAAAAGTCTAACAAGCATGAAAACATGAGCAATATCTCTATAATCTTGATGAATGAACTTGCATAGGTTAACATGTAGTAAAATGGATGCCAAATCATTATGAACAATGAATCTATATGGATCTATACTTAGGATTAGGAAAATGCATGGAATCCAATATTTTAACATCAAATCAAGCCAACGATCCGATATACTCCTTTGGATCCATGTGAGAGATTATCACCACTCACCAAATCACCTAAACACCTCAAAAGCAACACACTTCAGATCTGGACAGCGAAGGATCTAACTCGGTCTATCAAAACTCCGCTTCAAATGATGAAATCACTCTTCGAAGAATCTAGATCTTCAACTTTAGCTCTTGAATCTTCGATCTTGGATAGAAGGAAGTACTAAATCAAAGTGGAGAAAAGAAGTGAAGAAGTGTAGAACTCGAGCTCTCAAAATAGCAGCACTTCGTCGCTTCAAAATCCGGATCCCAAAAAGTGAAGAAAAACCGGGTATTTATAGGCTGAAATCCCCTAAGTCGTATGCTCGCTTTTAAGTCATCCACGACTTAAAAAAATCCACGACCTACGACTCATAAATACCACGACTTACGACTTAACAATCCCCTTCGACCTGCGACTTTAAAAAAAACTTACAACCTAAAACCCCACGACTTAAGACCGTCGACTTAAGTACCCATGCGACCTAACGACTCAACTGAGATACGCCTTAACGACTTAACAACTCAGTGACTCATCAACCTCACGACTTAGCTGGGTTACGACTTAACATATGCGCGACTTAGCGACTTAACCCTTAAACCCTACGCGACTTATCTAAACAAAGTGCTTACGACCTAACTTCACCCAGACATAGGTCGCCTACAACTTAACACGCCATAGCAACCCAACGACCTAACACCTTAACTCGTCCACGACTTAACTTCCTTATGTCGTAAACTCACTTCAACCCCTAGGTCGCTAACTGCTACCACCAGCTTCCTTAGGTCGTTGCCGACCTATCCTCCCTAAGTCGCTTACTCGCCCAGTTTCCTATGCCGCTAACTCTTAAGTCGCCCTATTCCTTAAGTCGCCTATTCCTTAAGTCGCCTATCTCCTTAAGTCGCCTATTCCTTAAGTCATCCAAGACCTAACCTTCTTCACGACCTAAGTACCAATACGACCAAACTCCTTAGGTCGCCAACTCCCTTAAGTCGTCTACGACCTAACTACTATACGACCTAAGCTACGAACGACCTAGGCTCTGAACGACTTAACCATACTATGACATAATTACAACTATTTTACAATGTTTTGATCCGTAAAAATACGGGTCTTTACAGTTATATTGGAGCTGGAAAATATAATTTTATCAAGAAGTTGAGTTGTTTGTAAAAAGCGGATTTTAAATTATTAAACTAGGTAGTTTAAAAGTGTTTAAAAATATTTCAGAAAGTTAGTTATTTAAATATTTTTAATTGTCAAAATGAACTATAAGTTTTATAAACAAGTCTTGTAAATCGACTAGAATCTTATTACTAAATCAAAATTAATTATTGTTTCAAAGTTATGTAATTATTTTAAATTGTTTAAAGTATATTTAATTATTAATTAAGTTAGTTTATATTGAGTTGATATTAAGTTAATTATTATTTAAGAATTAATCAGTATTATTATTTTAAAAGATAAATTATTAAACAGTAATATAGTTTATATAATAACTTTTATTTAAGAGTATTTGCCTAAATTAAACTTGGGAATTTTTATAGGAATTTTATAAGTATTATTTTGAGAAAATTATTAAATAAAGTTTTCGGAAAGTGATGGTATACTTTCATGGCGAAATTAGAGGCAGAGATTGCCTGCCGTTAAGTTTTGGATTTCTCGGGGTTAGAGACGTAATCATTGAGCTGTGAATCCATGGTTGATACCGCATGGTGCTTTCCATATTTATTTTTAAAAAAATTCAAATATGTTTGAAACGAATAGTTAGTGAACATACTTACTTCGATAAGATAAGCACATACCTTTTGATAAAGAGATTTAATTTATTAAAATTAAATTAAATGAGACCTAGTATTTTCAGTGGAAAATGAACTCTTTGGTCGAATGATTGTTTATTTGATAGTTAAATAACCGACTATCAAATTTGGACCCAAAACATAACTTTGGAAATATCTAGGAGAAACACGGGAATTATATGGTATAGTTACCGTCAGAAGGTGCAATACTATACGTATAAACTCGTTTTGTTATTCTAGGACGATGATAAGAAAATCCGTCCACTAACAGTTAGGAGGTGATCTCCGATCTTATTTTCGTCTGTTTATTTCTTAAAGAACCATGGTTGAATTTACTGAAAATATCGAATGTTTTTTCGAAGAGACCGGGATCTGATAGGTTATCCGAAAACCACTTCGATCCAACGAATACATTTTCGAAGTGAAGACAAGAACATGGAATCGAGGATGGAGCATTGAAGTGCAAGGGCTAATCGCTACTAATCCTAAGGATGATTCCAAAATGGATGTAGTAGGAGTAGTGCCTTCGGTTTCGTTCAGACCCAAAGGGACACATACGGATGAATGCTATCAGTACATTATCATTGGAGAACAATGAGCATTCCAAGTATAAATTCCTTAAAAAAGTAATCGTAGCCTCAGGCCTCATCAACCGGAAATGACTGAAAATCAGGGGAGATGCAGCAAGGCTAAGTGGGTCGCACCCAATTAGGGTATGTTTATCACCTTTCTAGATACCCTCGGATATTATTACTACTGCGCGGAAGAACTCGGTAAGGGTGGGAACACCCGGGGGATAGCATATTCGGTCTATCTAGGTTAGGGGTAGTCCGATCTTGTACTACAGGGGATCCCAGCATGGTCCTCGGTACATTTTTCTAGATGTGTGCTGTGATAGGTGATACCCCAGTACCTAGTCATTTATATGGAACCCATTCTCCAATACGTGCCCTTATGGTTTTACTTGTAGAGCCTAGTAAGATGGAATTTAATTAATGTAACAATTTTGGCTATTTGAATAAGTATTTGTACCTAGACACTATTATAATATCAGATGATTTTGATATAAAATGTTTTTTTATCGTAAGGTAAAAACCCGTCGTGTTTATGTGTGGCATGGTCTTACGAGATAACTTTGTTTTCAAAAGGATTTTGATAACTTTAATAATTCAAATTGAGTGTGTTTTTCTCAATCTGGTTTTCCAGACTGACTCGGGTGTTGTTTTATTATAATGCTCGGGTCTGACCGAGTATACAGATACAAGATAGGATGCCATGGAGCCCAGGAGATGAGTTGGATGACGAAGACGTATTACACATATTTGATTTTATTCCGCCGTGTATTGTAGGCTGTATATTCAGCACTTGTGATGACAAGTTATTATAACTGTCCAGTATTGAGTTGTTGATATATTGTACTCTGATGATGTAATGTATAAGTAACAGTTATAGTTCTTTTTGTATAAAGGCATGTTAATATCTATTATATGTTGTTCCGCTGCGATTGTGAGGTTCTGTATTGTTGTTTCTGTTTCTTCTTCTACCTCTTTCTTCTTTTCCTCTAATGATCTGGTATTTCCAGCACTCGATTGCTCGGCATGTAATACAGTGGACGTATTGATGTCGATTTTCGAAGGTCGAAAATCCAAGCTGTGACACAAGTATGCTGGATTTTAATTAATGTAACAATTTTAGCTATTTTAATAAGTATTTATACTTAGACACTATTATAATATCACTAGATTTTCTATAGAAATGTTTTGGTTATCGTAAGGGAAAAACCTGTCGTGTTTATGTGTGACGCGGTCTTACGAGATACCTTTATTTTTTGAAGGATTTTGATAACTTAAGAAATTCAAATTATGTATTTTTACTCACGCTGGTTTTCCAGACTGACTCAGGTGTTACTTTATGGAGCTTAGGGGACAAGCTGGATGATATAGACGTATTACACATACTTGGATATTTTCCGCTGTGTATTGTAGGCTGTATATTCAACACCTTGAGGACAAGTTATTATAATTGTTCAGATTTCTATTTTGATGGTTGTACTCTGATAATTTGTATGTATGCTGACAGTTACAGAGTCTTTTGTATAAAAACTTGTTATTATATATTATATGTTGTTCCAATGCGATTGTGAGATTTTGTGTTGTTGTTATTTCTGTTTCTTCTTCTATCTCTTTTATTCTTAACCCCGAATGATCTGGTATTTCCAGCACTCGATTGTTGGGCATTCGATACAGTGAATGTATTAATGTCGATTTTCGAGGGTCGAAAATCCCCCGGTCGCTACATGTGGTATCAGAGCTGAAGGTTAAGCGAGAACCATGGCTTTTGGGGTATTACTCATTAGAGGTAGGGTCAGTAGTACCCTAGAATGAGTTAAGTGTATTATATATGAGAGCGTACTTGTTATTTTCTTATATAATAATTTTAAAGGATAAATGATTTAAAATAATGTTTGTATAAGATTGTATTTTGATATAAAAGAATAACTTTTTTAAAATTATTATAGAATATTGAGGTGATTGGTTATTATTATTATAATCAAGTAAGATTATAAATTTAAGTGGTTATATATATATATATAACCAAATAGAAATTTGAACTATACAAATAAGTTAATCTAAAAACAGATCTAAACCAGAATTTAAATTTCTGAAAATTTCGGAAGTGTTTTTCAAAGTGTTTTGAAATAAAATAATTTTACCCTAATTATATTTTTATATATAGAGAAATAATTTTTCAGAAAATTATTATGGAATATATAGTGTGTTTAGTTTCTAGGTATGGTAATATTGATTATTATCATAAATCGGTTATTGTGCCTTAATAAAAGATGTTTTTTTTCAAAATAAACAATGATAAAACATTGTGAGATGTTTTAAGGAAGTGAAATAATATAAGCATAATTTATGAATGTGACTTATAAATTAAAGTGGATTTAAATTGTGAAGTTCTAAATGGAAGTCTTGAAAATTTTGAAATGTGTTTCAAAGTGTTTTGAAGAAAAAAAAAGTAATATTATTTAGAAATATTTTTGAATGAAAATTGTTTTAAATGGATTTTTGAAAGTGATGAAGCACTAAACTCACTACAGTCATTGGAAAATAATCCTGGTGATGACTACAGCATCATCATTATTCATTTTCGAGTTTCTAAGTGATGGATTGTTTCCATAGTCATTTGATATGGAAATGTTTGTTTTGAAAATAAGGGTGTTTTGGAAATTCCAAAGGAATTTGTTTTGGGAAAAAAATCAAGGTTGGTTTAAAATTTAAAAGTGTGATTAGTATATAAATGGGATATATATGTATATATATATATGATTTCAAGGTGATTTGATATAAATACTAGGTGTTTGAATTTTGGGATTCTGTAACGACCCGGATTTTTTCGACGTTTGATTTGGAATATTTAAATGGTTTTAAATATTTAATTTGAATTATAGATTGATTTGAATATGGAAAATTTGGGTTTTTATTTATAAAATAAATTCAGAATTTAAATTTAGCGATTTATTGGATAATTTAATTATTGAATTTTATAATTGAATATTGGGTAAATTGTTGTATCTAGAGTTTTAAGCTCGATTAAAATAATTTAAAGGCTTGTAAAATTTATATTAATAATAATGAAGATAATAAAAGTTTTAAAATTGAATCTAAAAGTGATCTATTCAATTTTAGAAATAGTTGTTTAAATTGACATTTAAAAATAGCAATCTGAGGCACAATCTCGGAATTTGATGAAACCAGTTCTCTTGGATCCGTAATAATGTATTATTATCGGATTTCAAATTTCATAGCGTTTGGATTTATTGTTTGGTTGTACGGGATATAAACGCGCTGGAATTTATATCGAAAATTTAATATAAATTGGGTCAAAAAATCTATCTTCTCCATACGATCGAATTAGGACTCGAAACCTTTTCCATTGCGTTTGGAATATGGGTATAACATTATAAACACCTAGCGGCACGCCTCCATAGGGGTTCAAAAATATGTAATATGTAATGTAAGATAATTGAATTATAAAATAAAAGTATATATGGCCAAGTCAGTCACCTTACCTTCTGAAATACGCTAACCATTTACCTTTAAATCGCGTCATTTCTTTTCATCCCCATTAGTTCAAAATCGATTAATCAACAAAGAAAAGAATGCGCTGTCCTTGATTTATAATTCGCGTACCTCTCCCTTATTCCTCCAGTTCGAATTCAATTTTTTTTTTTAAAAAAGAAAAAGAAATGCGAGCCTTCATGAAATCAATCTGGGAAAAAAAGGGAATCATCGCAATCACTAATGGAAGGCTCATAGTCGCGGTGGCCTAAGGCGTAAGGCCGGAGGGGGTGGCGCGTCATTCGCGTTTTTGGTTTGGCAAGGGCGGAGCGACGACGCGGCGGGAAGAGGGTGAGGGAATTTTTGTGAAGGCCGGCCGAAGTCGCGGTTCCAAGGGGATGGATGCATTTGCGACTATCGGGGGTTTTGTTCGTCGTTTCTAGAGTTTTATCGCGCGAGCAGTGGAAAGGTATAATCCCTGTAACTAATTCAATTATATAGTTAGTTAGTTAAATTAAAATTAAAATTTGATAGCTAATTTAATTTCATTAAATTGCATACGAGATACAAAATCTGGAAAACAAATCGAGTTAGGTTTGTAGATGTGAAATCTATGCAACAAGATTGGTTGGACAAATAAAAATCAATGTGAGTAAAATCTCACTCTTTTGGATTGCTAGAATAAATTTATAATAGTTAAAAATTAATTATTGGATGCTACTTGAATTAATAAAATTATTGTTTGTTGGATGCTATATTATATATATAGTATATATATTAGTACTAGGAGTGATATTCCCGCACATTATAGTGGATTAGACCCTATGCGCCCCGCATAATAGCGGATGACCTTATATACCGCAATATCCCCCTTGAAGTGTGGATGCAGGAAAAACAAGTTGGAGGGATCCAACTGGATTACTCAAATTTATTGTTTATATTTCATATATAGTGATATATGATTTGTGTAGAATAATCTATTATAGATTATTGTAGTGATTGGAATTATTAGATGTTATTGTGGCACTGGCCTGAATTTTGATAATTTAAATACTATGAATATATTTTTATAATTTATGGAATTAAAAGGAATTTGATATAAAAATATTTTTATTGGAGTTGGAGTTATTTTAAAGAAATTAAGTTAGAAAATATATTTGATTTTGGGTATACTTAATTATTGCGAATTATTAAAAGGGGATTTCAAAAATGAATGTTATAAAAAAATTTATAAATGATATTCGGAAAATATAAAAAGAAGTTGAAGTTGGTATTAAAAATAGATTGGGAATTATAAATCAGATTATAAGGAAATGGAGTTATAAAATGGAATTTTATAAATAAGATCATTTTTATGGACAAGAGAAATTTAAAGTAGTTATAGAAATTTATAAACGATGTTTATAAATAACGGGAAATCGATATCAGGATGATAAATTGGGAATATAAAATTCATAGGTGAAATTATATTAGAATATGGAAAATAGGGTAAGGGGAATAGTGGATTACTATTTTTGAAAAGTTAAAATGGTTAAGAAAAATCGGAATAGAAGTGAGGTGAGAGAAGTCGAGAGGAATTTATAAGTTGAATTGGTTATGGAGATTTGAAAAATATATATTTAATTGTAAGAAGTGAGTTTGTTTAAAAGGAAAATTTATTTATTTTAAAACTATGAAATTTTAAACCAGTTGAGATTTAAATACTTTGGTAAGTAGATTTTCAAATGTTAAGTATTTAATTAATAAATTCTAACTTTTAAATTCAGCTTTGAAAATTTATTTGTTCATCTAAAAATGAGTTATAGATGTTGTAAAAGTGTTTTCAATATTTTAAATAATAACTTAAACATATTTTTAATAAATTGCTATTCTTAAAAGAAAATACTCGTTATATATATACATATAGTTTTGAAGTGATTGTAAATTTATTTATAAATTCTCTCGAGATGCGTAGACAGAGTTTGATTTAAAAATGAGATTTTATAATAGAAATCTTATAAATGGAATTCTAGAGACTTAGGAAAATTTCCAATGTTAGGTGCGATAACTTCGGAAAGGATTTGAATTCATTTAAATGAGTTATAAATGGTTGGTCGGGACTATAATTAAATATAATCGGCTTGAAAATCGTAGGAGGAATTTATAAAAAATTATGAAAACTTATGCGATAAGTTATGAAATATTTCCAAGTTAAATCTTAAAAATGATTTTGGAAATTAGAAGTATAAATATTTTCCTAAGTATTGGAAAGAAGGTTTTTGGAAATATTTTAGTGGGAAATGATTTGGATTAGAAATATTTTCTAAGTGTTATAAAAATGGAAGTTTGGAAATATTTTTAAGTTTTAAGAATGGAGAAATATCCTGTTATGGATACAAGTGTTGAAATTGTTTCCAAAATATAGAAATATTGAAAGAGATTGAATATATATATATATATATCTTGGTGAAGATGTTTTGGAATAAATATTTTGGAGATTTATAAAATAAGGCCTAGTGTTGCTTTTGGATGTTATTTGATAGTTAAATAACCGACTATCAATATTGGCCAATTTCGTTAATCGTTTCTGAGGGACCGGGATCAGATTTAATTATCCAAAAACCTCTTCGATCCGGTTTGAACGTAATGAATGAATACCGTGAAGATGATGAAGACGGTGATTCGGTTTTTCCAGACCCAGGACAACTTGTATGGACGAATGCTATTAGAACATCGTCATTGGAGGACAATGAGCATTCTAAGAAAAATTGTTCTTGAAAGGCAACGCTTAGCCTCGAACCTCATCAACCGGGAATGACTAAAACATGGGAGATGCAGCAAGGCTAAGTGGGTCGCACCCAAGTAGGGTATGTTATCACTTTTCTAGATGTCCTCGGAACCCTATTTATCTTAGATATAGGTATACATGAAAGAAGAAGCGCTCGATGGTAAGGGAGGGAACACCCGGGGTGATAACATATTCGGTCTATCCAAGTTAGGAGTAGGCATGTCTTGTGTAGCAGGGGATCCCGGCGTGGTCCTCGGTACATTGTTCTAGAGGTGTACTGTGATGGGTGATACCCCAATGGCCCTGTCATTCGTTGGAATCCATTCTCCAATACGAGCTTACGGTTTTGTTTGTAGATCCTAGTATGCTGGAATTTAGTTAATTTAATAATTTTAGCTATTTGAATAAGTATTTGTATTTAGAAAATATTATAATATCACTGGATTTTCTATAAAAATGTTTTGGTTATCGCAAGGGAAAAACCCGTCGTGTTTATGTGTGACGCAGTCTTACGAGATACCTTTGTTTTTCAAAGGAGTTTGATAACTCTAATAATTCAAATTGAGTGTGTTTTCTCACGTTGGTTTTCCAAACTAACTCGGGTGTTATTTAATGCTCGGGTCAGACCGAGTATTACAAATTCAAGCTAGAGTGCTATGGAGCTCAGGAGGCGAGCTGGAGGAGTGGAGACGTATCTCCGTACCTGATTTATATTTCCGCTGTATGAAGACAAGTTAGTAAACTATCCAGATTGATTATTGTATATTGTACTATGATAATGGTAAGTATATGAACTGTTATAGATTCTTTTGTATAAAAATCTGTTATTATATATTATATTATGTCCCGTTGCGATTGTGACGTTATGTGTTGTTGTTTTCTTATTTTCTTCTATCTCTTCTTCTTTTGACCCTAGTTATTCGCTCTTTCGTATAATTTGGGTTGAATAGGAGTGAATTGTTATAAACTCAAGGGGTACGGAACTATGGGTCGCTACGGATTCCCACTGAAATGAGAAGTATTACCAAAGGAAAATAAGTTTTGAACTTATAAGTGGGAAGTGATGTTAATATGAAAAGAAGAAAAGTGGAAATTGAATTTTGGAATGTAAAAATTTTAATTGAGTAAATTTAAATGGGTTGAACAAATTGAAAATTTACTCGGGCTAAGTTAAATAAGTTTGAACGTATAACCTGAAATATGAAATTCTGAGATAAAATTTAGAATTCAACTTATGGAAGTTAAATAAATTAAATTGTAAAAGGAAGGGTATAGAATTGATAAAAAGGTGAAAAAGAAGCTATGTATGAATGATTTCAAACGATTTTTGAAATAAAATGGGTTTTGAATTTTGGAAATTAGTAATGAACCAGATTATCAAATTAGTGGATTAAATTATAAAATTTAACCTTGGATATGGAAAACTTAACTTGTGCTAAGTAAATAATGAGGTCGAAGAAAATTAAATTTACTTTGTGATGAATTTAAAGGAATAGATGTGGACTTGGGTCATAAATAGAATTCGACTTAAAAGGCTAGTAACTAAATACATTTTGAATGTGTTAATGAAAATATTGATGGTAAATCAAGATAAATAGATTGAATGAGCTAATAATTTAAAAATGGTTAAGTATTGGGTAAAGAAATGGAAATCCGATTGGATTAGAAAAATAAAGTGAACCCAAGTAAAATCCAAATGAAGTGATGTTTGAGGAAAAAAAATCAGATTTTGGAAGATGGAAATGAACCAATTGGATAAATTAATTAGTGAATTGAATATTGAAACGGAGTTGGAGCTAAGTGAAATTGAATTATAATTGAAATAGCTCCATGGAACAAATATAGAATTGGGATGCGGAAATTCAATCGACGATACTTGGATTAGTGGAACGAACTAAATTAATAAAATTGGTGGATAAATGGATGTGATTTTTAACTTACTAGTGTCGTAGTCTATCGATGTTGTAAAATATTTTTAAAGAAATACAATCTTATATAAAGTCACTTTTTACATTGATTTGAACGTAAATGTATAATTACTTAAACACAAATGTGGAAATTTATTAGAATAAAGATTGAATAGTAGCTATAACTAGAATGTATTTTATAAGAGGTAAGAAATGTTATAAATAAAGTAATCGAACTTGGAAATTTGGTTTTGGAATTAATGAGACTATATATGTTAGTTATATATTCAAACTCCCCTTGTTGAATTCATAACGGAAGGAAATGATCTTTGAATGGTATTGGGAAAATACTAAATGGAGTTATAGAAATATGAAGTGGATTCAAAAACTATTGTTCCTAAATTTTTCGAGTTGGAAAGGATGATCTTATATGAGAATGAAATTGAAATAGGTTTGGAACCTATTGATTTTAAAGGCATTTTTGGCAAATAGTCGATTTGGAAATTGGATAAAACGAATTCAAAACTATCAATTTTAAAAGTATCGATTTTATATAGACAAAAATTTATATGTGATACATATTAAGTGTATGATTTGAAGGATATTGTATATATAGTTTGATATATTTTGAAATCAAAAGTATGGAAAGGCACCCGCCACGAAAGTTGAAAATTTAGAGTAGGAGATCCACTGGGTGGGTCTACCTTAGAATCCACATGGTGGGTTCAATTAGAATTGGGATCCTAGAGGACATCCGAACAAAAAAATCATGAGTTCCTGGTGATCATTTGTTTGCATAGCGTAAATCGAGGGGTATTATACATACAGTTACTTATGGTTTTGCTGGGATAGAAACGTAACCTTTGTGTAACTACCATCTATGATAGTTGGTAAAGTAATTCGAGAGTCATGGATTGCCTACATTTATGTACCATTTTTTCCGGGATAGCAACGCAACCCTTGTGTAACTGCGATCTATTGTGGTTCCATAGCGTAATTCAGGAGGCAGAGAATGCCTACAGTCTACGTATGATTTCACTAGGATACTGACGTAACATCGGTAGCTACGATCTATGTGGTTTTGTTTTGATAGCATAATTCAGGGGGCAGAGATAGCCTACAGACTACTTACGGTTTCGCTGGGATAACGACGCAACCATTATGTAGCTGCGGTCTATCGTGTTCCCATGGTGAAAATCGAGGGGTGTTGATGCCTACAGTTTACTTATGATTTCGTCAAAATGGCGACGCAATCATCGTGTTAACTGCGATCCATAATGGTAAAGAAGAAAAAAGGGGGTGATACTTTCCATATCATTTTTGAAAAGTTTTTCAATTATTTTGAGTGGGTGTTGAAACGGGTCTACTAAGTACTTAGTGATTTTTAGTTCTACGCCTCACCAACGTATGACTAAATTCTGTAAGAACAAGGATGGACTTGTTAAGACATCGAGTTATGAAAAATATTATAATATAAAATAGCTTGGTAATACTATGTAATTTAAAGTGTATGTATCTTACGAGATATAATAAAAGGGCAAGAAGTTAAAATGTTTTTAGAAGGTGATTAATTTAATAATATACAACAAAATTCTAATTCTCGCTTCGTTCCTTTTCGAGGACGAAAAGTTCTAAGGGGGGAGATTGTAACGACCCGGATTTTTAGCCATCTGATATTAGGATAATTAACTGGTTTTAATTATTGAATATTGATTTTTATAAGTCGAATAGATAAATTTTCTGATAATTGTAATATTTGAATCTATAAATTTAAACTATATTAAAATTTAAAATGTGAATTCCTGAATAAGGAAAATGTATATATATGTATATAAAATTCACCATTTCAAACTTATGATAAACTATCTATATATTTATATACCAATATATACAAAACTTCATGATGAATTTTTTTAAATATATGTTAACAAAAATACATATGAGTATATATATATATATATGTTTATAAAAACATATTGTATATGTAAATATATTTACATGAATATATAAACTTCACAACGGCAAATTTCAAGTTTATAACTATATATATATGGGTATATGTTTATTAAAGTAATGCATAGGGGAATATAAATATCTAAATATATGGAAACATGTGTATATCTAAATGTATATATGAATATGTATATATGTAAATATACATGTATATGTAGGTATATATGTAAAAATGGTAAAATAAATATGTATATTGTATATGTATGCATATTCATATATATATATATATAAATGTATATATGACGAGGATATGTATGTAAGTGTATATATCTATATATATATATATATGCATGTGTATATATACATAGGGAAAACATCATGATGGAAATTTCAAAATCAAGCACATAATATTTCTAATAAAGCACATAAAAAAATCAAATCACATACAAGGAAATCTAATCACACACAAAAATCAAATCAAGTCAAACGTGAAATCACATCAGTCTATACAAGTAAGAAAATGAAAATGCGAAAAAAGGAGCAAGCCGGTGCATTCATAGATAGACAGCTACCCTATCTGTAGACAACATTTCAACCAACCTATAGTGCATTGCCCCTTCATTCTCATATATATATATATATATTCATGACCACCTGTGTTCATTTGTTCACGCACACATAAAAAAAGTACTGCCATCAAAGTGAGGAAAGGGATTCATAGCTGGAAGCAAGAAGTAAATTACAGTGTTTATCGTCTTTTAAACACAGTGAGTAAACATCTTTACATTGTTTACTGATTACCACACATATGTGTAATTGTGGAATATTTGATCTGTGACAAATGTGCATGTAGCTGTTGTGTGTATATGCATATGAATATGTGTTTGTACATGGATAGTTCAACATGCACTGTTCTTCTCCCTAACAACTACTCTGTTATTGTTTTAATGTGATAAAACAGTATATCTCTTCCCTTCAAAATTCAATAACTCAACAACCAATTAGTTTTAGATCCTGAATCCAAAACAAAAGATGTTTGTTTTTTAGTATAGTTTGTTTTAAAAATCCTTCCATCAATTTTTGATAAGCAGGAAGAAAGAAAAACCCAAAATACAGTTACAAGATTAGTTAAGGCAAGTATTCAACTACCCTAATTTGATGTATGGATTACATGATCGTAACCATTGTTGAAAAATAGGATTTTTAAAGTTGGTTACGGTTTTCTAGTGGTGTATGGGAGAAGAAATGGAGTGATGTACAAAATTGGGGAAAATGGCGAATTCCGGCTATTGGGACGATTTCGTGGGCCGAGGTTTGGTCTGGAGGAGGATGGAAGGATGAGGTAATTGTGAAAAATGATGCGGCATATTTTTATTGGGTGGATTGACCAGACGAGGTCGATGAAGGGTTTAGGTTGGTTTTTATGGTTGGTTTAGGTATGTGGAAATGGCGGAGACCAGGGGAAGAGGTAGGCGTCTACATAGGGGGAAATAGGTCGAGGGGAGGATGGCGAGGCCGTGGACGAGTTTTGGTGATGGACGGTGGTCAAGGTGGCCGAGGCGAGGTGTTTGATTGGTTGGATAGTTCCAGTTTCTTGGGTTGATGTTCGAATCTTTGAACAAGGATCTTGATCGAGGTTGAGGTGGATGGTGGGATTGTAGGTGACCGGCGTGAGTGGTCGGTGGCGAGCGGTGTTGACTGGAGTTAGCGTGTATGTGTACACGTACGTGCCTACAGGGGTGTTCTCAGATGAAAGAATAAGTGAAGGGAAAAGGAACAGGAAAAAGTGAGGAGAAGAAGAGAATGGGCTTTAAAATTTGTTAGGTCGGGTTCATTGAAACGTGGGTTGGGTTAGTTAAATAAAAGCAATTTAATCAATTTATTTTTGAATAACTTATAAATTTTAAAACTTCATTTCTTTGTTTCAAATAAAAGAAAACGCGAAAGGGAAGGACTAATGGAGGAAGGCAAAATGTTTGGGTATGTAAGTGGTAGATGGGTTAGGGTCGAATGGGTTTGACCGAGAAGTTAATAATAAATTCAAATCAATGTAATTAATAACCTTTAAATTTACAACTCTATTTCTTCTTCGTATTAAGTCAAATCGTCACACAAATTTTTGTATCGAGATCATATCGCCAAGAAAATTTTATCTGAACTAATATTGTCATGTTTTCTGGGATTTTAAAATTTAATGTTTTATAATATTTGAAGTGAACGAGTAAGAAATTTCTTATTTGATTAATTATCTATTAATTAATCGATTAATCATTTAATGAACTGTTTAATTTTAAATTTATTTAGAATAAATTATTTATTTTCTTTAATTGACAAACAATCTGGATTTAAAAGTATAACTCGTATAAGTTAATTGAAACCAATTCAATTATGAATTGTAAATTGATTAATATCAATTATAAATCGTTAATTGAAGTCAATGATCTTTGTGTTGACCGGTTTTTCTTTTCGATATTGTTTTTAATTATCTATTGTCCGTGCCATTAAGCAGCTAACAAATTTAAAGTAAATAGAATGGAACGTTGATACGTTTTATCGGAAGTAAACCGACTTGTACTAATCACTATTCCAAATTTCGGAAAATGTGATGATTACAAGCGAATCAATTTCGATAGACGGGTCTTGATAAAATAAACATATGGAATAAATTTCCATAAGTGAATATTGGCACCCTGGTTGTGAAATTGTTATTTAAACGACGTGCCCTTTAAAATTATCGTTTGGATTCGAAGAGACCGGGATCGGATATCAGCGTTATTCGAAACCACTTCGATCCAATATCCACCACGGACCTTAACGGTTTTGATTGTAGAGCCTAGTATACTTAATTTTAATTAATGTAACAATTTCGGCTATTTTAATAGTATTTATACTTAGACACTATTATAATATTACTGCATTTTCTATAAAAATGTTTTGGTTATCGTAAGGGAAAAACCCGTCGTTTTTATGTGTAACGCGGTCTTACGAGATACCTTTGTTTTTCGAAGGATTTTGATAACTTAAGCAATTCAAATTAAGTGTGTTTACTCACGCTGGTTTTCTAGACTGACTCGGGTGTTACTTTATTGTAATGCTCGGGTCAGACTAAGTATTATAGATTCAGGTTAGGATGCTATGTAGCTCAGGAGACGAGCTAGATGACAAAGACGTATTACGTGTACTTGGTTAATTTCCACTATGTATTGTAAGCTGTATATTCAGCACCTTGAGAACAAGTTATTATAACTGTATAGATTTCTATTTTGATGGTTGTACTCTGATAATTTGTATGTATGATGACAGTTATAGATTCTTTTGTATAAAAACCTGTTATTATATATTATATGTTGTTCCACTGCGATTGTGAGATTATGTGTTGTTGTTATTTATGTTTCTTCTTCTATCTCTTTTTTTCTTAACCCCTAATGATATGGTATTTTCGGCACTCGATTGTTGGGCATTCGATACAGTGAACGTATTAATGTCGATTTTCGAGGGTCAAAAATCCCCCGGTCCCTACGCCACACATCTCTAAACCCTAAACCTTTGTTGTACCCACTTCTTACCCTAACCCAACTAGCGCATATCATTTCCAAACATTATGGTTGTAAGCCCATTTAACCCAAATTAAATATATAAAATCATATTTAACCTATATTGCTATCGATATCTCATATCGATCAATATATTCATAACTTTTATAAATATATCCGACAATTTTATTTCTCAAATCACATTCAAATTTCATAATTAAAATTTCATAAATATTAATTAATTTAATGAATTTATAACAATTACAAACTAGTTAAATCATTTGGCCTAAAGGGAATTCTTCATTTCAATTGTGTTACTATTGGCTGTAAAATCGGTTAGCGATTAACGTCGACTACTCGAACGCTAATGTTCACACTTCACTTAGTAGGTGGTGTGATAAATGGCCAATTTATTGCTTACTCATTTCGAAAAAATCTTATTTGTTTTAATAAATCGTTACCGGGTTGCGACAATTATTTACACCAATTCTCTTCGTCCAAACTGTATCACTTTGGACTTATTGACTTTGGTAATGGTGAAAATTCTAACATCGTCCACATTTAACTCTATAGTCAAAACTCATAGTCTTTGGTTCAATAATAACAATTATTATTAATCGAACTACTTTGGCCAGAGATTTTAACTTTGGGTTGACTTGAGTTGACGATGATACAACCCTATATAACCGAGGAGATGAATCCTTTCTTAAATAGTGCTTCACTTCCAAAAATTCAACTCCACCCAACTATAGCCACTCAATGGACGCCGTTCCATGTTTTAACTATAATCAAAGTGGAGCTTTTATATTAAAGATTCAAGTTATTCTTAAGTCGAATGAACTTTGTAATTGTTTACGTCGATATTTTCTGTTTGACCTTAGTTATATTAACCAATAGAAAACTATTAAATGAGTCATTCCATAGTTATCCAATAACTATTAGTATGTAACTCCTAGGTGTCGTCGGTAGCCATGAGCAATACACTGCCCAACATTTGGAGTTTATATACTCTAATCTCAAAGGATACATCGATATCCAGTCTCGATGCATCTTGACTAGGAACATTTAAAATGATATATTTAATTTTATTATGATAAATTACTCACAGTTATAACACTCTATAAGTACTATCACAAAACATAACAATTATGGATTTTCTATTAAATATACTTTAATTAAATTAATTAATTAATATAACCACATTATATCAAGTATATAATAGAAAGAAAACACATTTATTTTTAAAAGATTAGTCATCGAGTCAGATATATGTAATAAGTTACATAATTTCCCCTTATGCATAACCCTAACTCTATTATACACATCCAGGGCGAACCATATTTTCCGTTTAAGCCCACAAGATATCATTTTTCCATAGGCAAAGCGAAGATCTAGGTTCACGTACAAGTTATAGCATAAGGTTGGTTTGTTTTGAGAACTTTTGGTGAGTAAAGTTCTCAACTTTAACTAAGTTTTTAAAACTTATGTTATTGCTTGACTTGGATGTTAAATGTGATGCTTGTTTTTGTGAAAGAAAATGAGATTTGTGTGTATGTATAAGTACGTGGATGTGACGAAATATGGATATGAATTTAGAAGTTAAAAATCAAGTTAGTTTATAAGTTATAATCCTTGCTTGTATATGTTGATTATGGCATGTATATTTTGTTTTGTGAAGTTTATTATGTTGTGATAAGTTAAAGAAAAGTTAGCATTTGATTTGCGCTTAGCGCAACAACGAAAATCCCTTTCTTTAATTTGTTCTACTTATGTAATTTTAGAAAAGATTCCACAAAGCTTTAGCTTTACTTTTTATTAGTTCCAAAACTTCGTATAAAGTTATAAATAGGTTTAACTATAAAATAAAATGTTTTTAAAACTATTTGGAAGCTTAAATTTTTTTAGGAAACTACAGGTCGTATAGCAATAGTCGCTATGCATGTTGTTCGTAAAACGAACTAGTTTTGCAAATCTAAAAGTGTTTTACTTAAATAAATTTTAGAAAAGTGTCTTCTAACTTATATTTAGTGAATTAAAAAGTAATTAATTATTTATATATTTATTTAATGATTATTTAATTAATTAAGTAAGGTAATTAGTAGTACTTAATTATTAACTAAGTATGATAATTTTTGGCGAAGCCAGCCGGTTTTATAGTGGCCGTACCACTAATATTATTAATAGAGAATAGGTGCCCTATACATGCACAAGACATCTATAAAAAAGAAATAAAATACAGAGCATGAGTTAGACAATGACGCCTAAGCTACTAAACTGACATAGAATCTAGTCAGCTGACTCCCAAGAGGAGTCACTTCCATCATCCGTGCTTTCTAGGCCTATAACATGTAATTTCGAAGTTAATTATTATTACTTAACTAATACTTGAGTGTTAATTAAGTAAGTTAACTAATACTTAAGTGTTAATTAAGTAAGTTAATTATAATTATTTAACTAATTAAAAGTTAATTATTATTTAATATTAATTAGGGATTAATTATTATTTATTTATTTATTTAAGATTAATTTATAATTATTTATTTATTTAAAAGAGGGTTTAAATATTAATTAATTACCGGTTAAGTAATATTTAATCAGGATTTTAGTTAGGACTTAATTAAGTATTTAATAAAGATCTAATTTATTATTTAATTAATTAATAAAGGTTTTTTTAATTTTAAAATATTGCTTTATTTCGAAATATCGCGTTTTGTTTAAAAGTAGCTTTTTTACAAAAGTGTTTTAAATCAAGGGATTTCTTTGTCAATTATCCTTAAGTAACCTCAAACAAATATGAAACAAATTCCAATATGGTGACTCATTTATGGGAACTAAGTCATGTCCTATTTAGCACTTAAAGCCAATGAGTAGGCTGATCCTCTATTTCTGAGATCTAGAATTTATTTCTAGGTGAGGGATAGAGTAAGATCGAAATTTCGAAAACGTGATAGATACAGGAGGGTTAGTGTAACAAACCGCTTTTCTGTAACGACCCATAATTTTAATCATCTGAATTAAGAATATCTAATTGATTTTAAATATTTAACAGTAAATTTTATAAATTGAATAACTTATATTTCAAATATAGTGATTTATTTGGTAATGAAATTTTTTAAATTTAATATTTGAAATCGTTTAAATAATTGAATTTTGAATTTAATGTGAATGAAAATGATTTCAAAAGTTGATTTGAATATTGTTTGAATTAGAATGGAGTTAGTGAATTTTTAAATTTGAATTAAAAGTGAATAAAAATAAATTGGAAATTACTTGTTTTAATTAACGTGTAAAAATAGTCTTTTTGGCACTGTCTCGGATTTCGACGAAACCAGTTTCATTGGATCCGTAATAGTGAATTATCGTATGTTGTCGAATTTTGTGGCGATTGGACGTATTGTTTGATCATGCGAGTTCGAAACGCATAGAAATTAATTAAAGGAATTTTAATTAAACTAATTTGATTTTGAAAAGCTATCTTCTGTATATGATGGAATTGGCTCCCGATACATATTCAATTATGTTCGCAATATGGGTATAACATATAGAACACCATGCAGCATGCTTCTTTTGGAGTACGGAATTTTCATGGATGAATAGTGCTAAGTTTATCAATAAATGGCCCCTGACTTCATTCATTTTGCAAACCATGACCCTAAAAGAAATTCTCAACCGCCATTTAACATTACCATCCGATGGCCATCACTGATCAGAGCCTCTAGAGACGAAATTAGCCAATGACATCAACCAGAGAAATGTAGAGCACGTCAATATATAGCTAATGTACGGTTGGATCGAGCTATCGTCGCTCGACATGACCGGAATCTCGTTCCGTTCGCATCAGGTCATGGGTTCGGTAGAGAGGGTTGCCACTGGGGGTCGGTGGTGCGGCGATTCGTGCTGGTGTCACGCAATCTTGATTCAAGTAAAAAAACATCGCGGCCTGCAGCGCACGTGAAAAGGAAACGAGAAAGGAGGGAGCCTGGGAAGATAGGTTTTAATTTTAAAGTTTTTAATTTAACTTAACTATATTCAAATGTTAAATAATTCATAACTTAGCCGTACGAGGTCCGTTTCGAGTGCAACAAGTTGCATTGCATTCGTATCAACAAGCAATACGCTATGGAGTTGGATCAGACGAATTTGGAGCTAGTAGGAATTTTGAGTTAAATTGATTGACCATTTAATTTTAATTCAAACCGGAGTGCTTAGGTAATTTCTCGCATTTTGGTGAGTAAACTCACCTCTCTAGCCTACTTATATTTTTTATATAAGTGGGAATAAATTTATATATGTTGTTTGTTGCTTGTTTGGACGATATACTATATATATATATATTAGTTGGTTTGGATATATTCCCGCCTATTAGAGCGAATAAGACTCTATTACGTTCTCGTGTAAGAGCGGATGACCCTTTTTATACGATTCCTGCCTTGAAGCGGTTGATTTTATTTTTATGGTTATATACTGTCTGTGATGCAAGGGGACAAGTTGGAGGGATCCAATAGGATTCCTCACCATTGTTGATTTATTTTCATATATATGATGATGTATGATGTTTTGGATGTCATGTTGATGCCTTTTTATGTGATTTGACTTATTTGGTGCTATGGTAGCACTAGGCCTTATTTTTGATATTTTTGAAATATTAAAATGATGATTTTGATTTGAAAAGGATTTTAAAGAAATTTTGAAAGTGAATATGCTTTAATAATTTTAAATTACTAAAAGAATTTAGTTTTTTTAAAGAAATACAAAAGTTATGATTTTTTTGTTATAAAAATATAGTTTTGAGTAATACTTTAATTTGAGATTTTTGAATAAGTTTATAGAAAAGAATTATAAAGGTGATATTTTTATAAATAAAGAAGTTGTTTTATAATTAAAATTTATAAATATTTAGTAAATGGTTTTTGAAGTTGGTTTGGTAAATGGATTTGTAAATGGATTTTATAAATGGATTTGATATATATAGAAACCGATTAATAAATGGATTTTGATAGTAGAATTAGTTTTACAAAAGAATGGACTTATAAATAGAATTTTGCAAAATAAGGGAATTTTAATAAATAGAGGTTTCATAAAACCGAAAGGAGATTTATTAGAATAATTTTATAAATATGAATTTTTATTCAAAGGAATGTTGTAAGTAATGCTTTTAGGGAAGTGATGATTTTAAATGGAATTTAATGGTTTTGAAATGTTTTAAAATGTGATATGTATCAAAGGCAGATTTCAATATTTATTGTTGTAATAGACGTTTTTGGAAAGTATGGAAGGCATGGACTATAACACTGTTGTTATAGTAAATTATTTTTGAAAGGAAATGTTTTATATAATATATAGGATTTATCTATACATTAATTTACCAAATCCCTATACTAATGTTTTTGGGTTGTTGTAACGATATTTTACGCAACATTCGTTTTGACCCAATAAATTATATTTTGACCTTCCATAGTGAAATACATGAATCAACTCTTATGACCGTACTGAAGGCTTGGTGGTATAGGGGCATTGCTTCCAATACTTAACACTCGTCCGGAGGCATACGAACACTGGAGATGTACTGTTATAGAAATCTTTTTGGCCTGTCTCTAGATGGTAGTGTCATTGACTATAATTATAACGTTGATATAAGTATATGGAAATATTTTATAACTGTTGAAAATGAAATGATTTGTGATATTCTTATACTGTTAATATAAGTATATGGGAATGTTTTCCAATATAGAAAGATTGAAATGGTTTTGAGTTATATCTTTTTAAAGATATTTTGAAGCAAATATTTGGAAATTGAATAATTAATAAAAAATTAATTAAATTGGCCTAGTGGCTACTTATGATGCTAGATATTTTTGGTTTGCTTTGATAGTTAAATAACTGACTATCAAATATTGGCCTCTTTATCGTTGTTGATCCGTAGAGACCGAGGTCGGATTTATCCGAGAACCACTTCGGACCAATGTATATGCATTCGGATGTGAAGGTTTGGAAGACACTAATATTTGGGATTTTCGTAATGAAGGACTGCTTGTTGACCTTTTGGGGATAAACTCCTAATATACATGTAGTGGTAGTAGTCTCTTTGTTATGAAACATCCAATGGAAGGACTAATCGCTACTAGGTAATTTCCAACATTATGTGGTAGGAGAGTGCCTTCGGTTTGTCCTGTTCTTGGACAACTTGTATGGATGGATGTCTGACATTGCATTTTTGAGATTACATCGTTTACTTTTGTAAACATACGTTTGTTTGGTGGCGGAGATGGCAACTTCACTTAGCATAACACCCTCCTTTGAGACATACGAGCTCAGAGGTTGTTTGTTTGTGAAAGTCAATAGTGATCGAAGGAATGTCGGTGTGGCATTTAAAGTGATATGTGCTATGTGAAAGGTAAATGGAACCTCAGGCCTCACACCCGGAAATGGCCCAAACAGGGTAGACGCAGCAAGGCTATGTGGTTCACAACCATTAGGATGTGACCATCTTCTTCTAGATATATTTATTCCCGCTATGACGTTCGAGTTTTAAATTACGTAGATGTATGCTATGAGGACCCTCGGATAGGTCGGTAAAGACCAGGGTGATAACATATTCGGTACTATCTAATGAGAAAGGTAGGATGGTCTTGTGTTGGTAGAAGGCAAATGTTCTATGCCTCGGTACATTCCTCTAGAGATGTACTGCACGAAGGTAGTCCCTTTACTTGATCATTTGTATAGAATCCATTATCCACAACGTGCATGCCATTTTGTTTATAGAGCCTAGTATGATGGAATTTAATAATGGTAACAACTTTGGCTATTTGAATTATTATTTGTGTACTAGACACTTGTAACAACCCGCATATTTATCGAATTTATATTTAAATATCTTATTTAAATATTTTAATCGTTAGTCGGATCTTAGTTCGAAAAGCTACTTTTTGCATACGGTCAAATTAGGACTCGAGACCACTCCCATTGAGTTCAAAATGACATTTACGATCTTTTGGAGTGTAAACTTCGATATGTTTGGAGATAGTGGAATTTTTGCCACTTTTTGCTTAGAGCTATGGTTTGGGGCTGAACCATCACTAACTCAGCCCAACCCCCTCCTTCTCTTCATACTTCATTTCCAGTTGCTTAAAATTTGAAGCTTCATCAAAAATGGAGGAGGGAAAGGGAAATTAAAACTCCAAGCTCAAATTCAAATTGCAATCCATCATTCAACTCCAAATTCAAGAAGAGGACATTGATTCAAGCTTGGGACTGTTCTCACTTTGCTTTCAAGCTCGGTTTCCATCAATATCCGTGAAAAATGTGAGATTTTTATCTCACATTCTTGCCTATAACTGTCACTGGATTGTTGGGAATGATTCCTTATCACTTGTGCACATGTATTTGCATTTGGTTTGGATCGAATAGGTGAAAAACTCCAAATTTCGTGTGTTTTAGCATTTTCCTGGCGTTAGGTCGTTCTGCCGAAAAGTCACACCGCGCATAACTCGTTTCCGACCTTAATTCGCTCACATGAGTTAGGTTGTTCGTACGAGTTAGGTCATAGGTCGCTTACGGCATATAGGTCGTACCCCCTTAGGTCGCTCTGGCGTGGATATGTCTCTGCCTACAAATATAAGCTCGTTCTGGGCTTAGGTCGTTCACTTCCTTAGGTCGCCTCGCAGTTAGGTCGCGATCCTTAAGTCGCTCGGTCTTCCAGCTCGTAACCCGCTAGGTCGTTCTGTCTACGTTTAGCTCGCCATGAGTTAAGTCGCCCAGCCTTGTGTTCTTTAGGTCGCGAGTCTTTAGGTCGCGAGTTTTAGGTCGCTCGGCCAAGAGTGTTCCACACTAGGTCGCATGCCTAACTCATTATCTTAAGTCGCTCGGCGTTAGGTCGCGCGCATACTAGGTCGCATACCTTTAGGTCGTTTGCACCTCTAGGTCGTAGGTCGCATGACCCCAATACCATTAGGTCGCTAGGCCTTACCACTTTTAGGTCGCATGACCTTATCATCTTTAGGTCGCTGGACCTTATTTTTTTTAGGTCGCTGGACCTTATTTCTTCTAGGTCGTTTGACCTTATTTTCTTTAGGTCATTGGACCTTACTTCTTTTTGATCGCACGGCCTTACTTCCTTTAGGTCGCTCGACCTCACCATTATGGTCGCTCGGCATACTATCCTTAGGTCGTTTGACCTATTTTATTTTTAGTCGCTACCTCCTTAGGTCGTAGCACTTTAGCTCGGCCATGATTAGGTCGCGTGGATACTTCTACTTTGATGGTTTTGGAACTGATTTCCTTGGGTTTTATTCACGTCTTCGAATGTGAAGTTTAGTTGATTGATTTGTTCCTACAATCAATTTTGTGACTTGTCACTTTAAAATTATGAAGGTTTCAATACTAGTAGTAAATATCAAAACTCTTTCATCAAAACGATTTCAATACTATTTTATTACAAAGCTCTTTTTCCTAAACCGTTTTCCAGTCTATTAGTATATACAAGCCTTTACTTCACTCGGATGAGAAATCTAATTAAATGTCTTAGCAAAACAGGTGGTATGAAACGCTTGCGTTTACTTCGTCGGTTAATTCTTGGACGTGTTCGACTGAACCCTTTGTGACAATTTCCTAGTGAAGATCTACAGTTTGTTCGTAAATATTTAAGTTAAGCTAGTGGTTATGGGACATGAAGCTAAACTCATATATTTACTAGCTTAGTGTAATTGACACTTCTTGATGATCTTGACGATCATTTTTATGGTTTAGACTAGCAATGTGCGATGTCTCTTTGTCCATGTGGAGGACTGTTCCTCGTTTTAATGAGCTTCGTCTCACTTCTCGCATGGGTCGTACCTATCTAGGTGCGTCAATGTTTACTTTACGCATGGGTCGTACCTATCTAGGTGCGTCGATGTTTATTTACTTCGTGGAGCAATCGGCTCAATAAGTTGGGGCATGGGGCGTATCTTTCTAGGTGCGTCGATGTTCGTCTATGCATGGGTCGTATCTTTCTAAGTGTGTCGATGTTCGACTTTGCATGGGGTGTATCTTTCTAGGTACATCGACGTTAGACATTTCATGAGGCGTATCTTTCTAGGTGCGTCGATGTTTATTTATGTATGGGTCGTATCTTTCTAGGTGCGTCGATACTAGAGCATGGGACGTATCTTTCTAGGTGCGTCGATGTTCGACTTTGCATGGGGTGCATCTTTCTAGGTGTATCGATGCTAGACTTTTCATGGGGCGTATCTTTCTAGGTGCGTCGATGTTCAGTTTATGGGACTGGCCATCCTCTTTTCTTGTGATTTCTGGATTTCGTGTGTTGATTTCTGGAATTTGTGCTTCACCAATTTTCGTGATTTTCATTGATATGTTTTATCAACTTTCGTGCATTGGTGAATTCGTGTGTCCTTATCTTTTAGTGTTTTTGGGTCTTTGAGAAGATTCTTGTGATTCTGATTAATCTCTGGTTGATTTTCAATTACATACTTAAAGTAGTATGCCATTATGGTTATTACATGTTTATTCCATGTCTTTTATTCTATATCTTGTCATCTGATATTTATAGCTAGACTGATCTGTTTATTATTTTCTTATAAATAATACTCGGGTCAGACCGAGATGTTACAGGTGCTTCTGCTTGACTTCTCTTCTAGGATTTCTCTGACTTTTGGCTAACTACTTAGATTAGTAGTTTTTGTTGTATACATTTGGGATATAGACTCCATGATGTATACTTATGCTTTTGTGTAGCTTGTAGCTATCCTTTTGTATTATCGTGGATCTTTCAGACCACTACTCTGATGTACACTTTCATGTGTTATATATTCATATTTTTTTCCGCCTTTGTGGTATGGATGTCGGTGACTGATTTGTGTTATGTTTATTTCTATGTTGTTTCCGAAGATTATATATAGCCACTGTGTGATAGCTTTGAGTTTGTATCGGTATGTCGGATTTCCTCCTCAAATGAAATACATGCTATACTATCTGACAAATCGGTGCTCGCACAAAGAAATTACATGGATGGTCGCTCCTCAACAGCCTTATTCTCCATGCTAATTGACAGCACTACACTGTAGTGTTCTTGGTTAGCGTGGGTATAGAGGTGGGGCGTCACAGCTTGGTATCAGAGCCAAACTTCGGAACAATGTAGAATAATCTAGCAAGGATCATTGTCCTAAGTCCTTCTTAGGAATCGTGCCATAGGATTTGATTCGAGTCTTCGTACAGTTCTATCCTATTTTCTTTTATGATCCCTTGTTTTAGCAATCAAGTTTGTTTGATATTCATTTTTGAGATTAACATTTTTCTCTTTTCTTTCTTTCTTAAAGAAAAGATATGGTTAGACCTGGTCTTCCCAGCGCCGGTCAATCTAGTGCTACTCCCCAGGAGGGAGTATTTATGTCTGCCCAGCAGCTTCTAGATCTTGTTAAGAATGCTCAAGCTATTGGACCCATTCCAGAGACTACTCATCCTAGATCTGGTTTTGCACGCTTGTGTAGAGATTATACCGATTTGGGTGGAAGGCCATTCCGGGGATCCGAGAGTGTCATTGAAATCCAAGCTTGGCTTAGATCATGCGACCGCATCTTTTCTCGCATGAATCTTGTTGATCCCCACCGAGTCCAAGTGGCTTCTAGCATGCTCCAAGAAAGAGCATTGGATTGGTATGAGCTTCTTATTTCTGAAATCGTTGAAGCGGATCTCACTTGGGAGCAATTCCGGGAAAGATTCAAATTGAAATTTGTGCCGGAGGCTGAAAAAGTAACTTTGGCCCGGCGTTTTATCGACCTTGTTCAAGGTGAATATTCTATGGCGAACTATGTCGCATCTTTCGAATCTCTCTCTAAATACGGGGTTGAATACATTATTACCCCATTGAAGAAAAATCAGAGATTTGTTTATGGCTTGAACAAGAATCTCAAGAAGCCATTACTTCTGAAATTGGAAGTTTCTTTCGATCAACTTATTGATATCGCTCTTTGTCTTGAAGATGCCGATAATGAAAGTAGTGTTGAAGTTGTGGGTGCAAAACAGAACTTCAACAGTAACATGAAGAGGCCTATTAAATTCAAAGGCCCCACTCCCAACAAGAAAGGGAAGCAACAAACTCCGGTAGCAAAGACTCCTACCTCTAGTCGTGGACAATGCTACACTTGTGGTTCCACAGACCACTATGCAAAGGAGTGTCCGCAACCCCTCTATTGTCGCTATTGCAAAAGTTCAGGTCATCATATATTTGCGTGTCCCGTACTTCAAGCAAGAAGGAGGGAAAGCTAAAGGTTGTGCAAGCCTCTACTAGCACTTCATTTGGTCAAGGTATTTTCTATCCTTGACAATATTTATTTTGTGATTTTTCTTTCCGAACCAATTTTTACTTATGCTTCGGAATTGACTTTTGTAAGGATTGGCTTAATTATTATGAAACCGTATCCTTTGCCCCGTGTGGGCTATTCATCTTCGACATTTTCAATCTGTTAAGCAGATTTATTTTTTTTCCTTTGTGATTTTGATCCCAATTTGATGGCATCATTTTATTCTTTAAGCTCACATGATGAGGAAAGTGTCATTTCTCTCATTCATGTAGTTTGAGAATTTTCCAGTATTTTTGAGTTTGTCTTAGGATTATCACCTAAGCAATTTTTTGAGTGGTGATAAGGTCTTTTTCTAGCTCGACCTTACCACCGATTTTCATTTGCTACGAGTTGTGGGAGTTAGCATTCCATTTACAGCATTCCGCACTCATTATGAAACTTATGAATGACTTTTTATGTCATTCTGTTTGTCTAGCTTATTTCATCCATTTTATGAATCGGGTATTCTACGATCTCGATGACTCCATTCTTGTATACATTGATTTTGGATGAAAATGGAAATTTAAAATTTTGTAAATCTTTTTCATAAGATTTATTTATAAATACAATTTGATTTTCGCTCTTAAACGAGCAAAGAATATTCTTAAAGGTTTTTAAGAAATATGTTTATCATATAGAAAACGATTTTGTGATTGTATTGCCCATTGAGTGCTTTAAGAATTCTGGTCGATGCACTTGATCAACGTTATCGATAAGAATCTCCTAAACGATTTGATGAGACAGTCAGACACGGTAGATTGATTTGTAAAAATGTAAATTTTTCTAGAAAGATTATTACATTAAGATAAATGCAATTTTGAAAGTTTTACCTTTTCGGGAAAGAGGATTATTTAAAAGAACTCTTTTCCGATACTCTTATTCTTGTGATTCCCGAAGGGAACCAAAGCTTTATCTTTAATACCAATACTAATCGTATTGGTTTAGATGTCGTTCTATTGCAAAAGAAAACGTGCTATCTCCTGTGCTTCTAAATCATTAATGCCTATTGAGGCTAGATATGCCACTCATTTAGTTTTGGCATCATTATTTTTGGGAGAGAAACTTGTTCTCGACCCTGATCCTAAATCTTTAGAATATTTATTTTCTCATAAGAAACTTAATATTGGATCGAGTTCCTTGCATATAATAATCTTGATATTCTTTGTATATTCCCAAAGAGGGGAATTGTGTTGCTAATGCACTTTGTCGTAAACAACAAGTGGTTGTTTCTTTGATGATGTCCAAATGGAATGATCATCTTTTCAACATCGGACGTTTCGATATACTTCGTTTTATTGAGTTTTATCTCATTCCATTTATGGACTAGCGTCTGATGTTCTTTTATGGTTATCGATTCATCGGATGTACAGTTATTTTACTACATCGATGTCCTGGCTTTTTGGTTCACTAGGGCATACCATTTTTGTACTACGCCGTTGCTCCGGCTCAAATTTTCTGCTATTCTTGACGTTTTCCACGTCTTGTAACTATGGAAATGCTTTTAGGTTTCCGACTTTTATTCTTGAGCCTGGTGTTATAGTAGGGATTGAAGTTTCACCAGATTTGACTTTTGAGCAATATTCTATTCGCATCGTTGCTTCAGAGGTTGAGCGCCTTCGAAAATAAAGATGTTCTCTTTGTGTGAGCTCTATGGTTCTAAAATCCCAAGGATTTTTCTTGGGGAATCTAGAGAATTCATTGAGCGAACACATCCGGACTTACTTTCTCATGCTCCTTGAGGTAAACTTCTTATTTCAAATTTCTTTTGGTGTTAATATGCTTTTATGGTTGTTACTTTTTATTTCCATCTTATTTATTACGAGGACACAATTTCTTTAAGGAGGGGAGTCTGTAACAACCCGCATATTTATCGATTTTATATTTAAATATCTTATTTAAATATTTTAATCGTTAGTCGGATCTTAGTCCGAAAAGCTACTTTTTGCATATGGTCAAATTAGGACTCGAGACCACCCCCATTGAGTTCAAAATGACGTTTGCAATCTTTTTGAGTGTAAACTTCGATATGTTTGGAGATAGTGGAATTTTTGCCACTTTTAGCTTAGGGCTTTGGTTTGGGGCTGAACCATCACTAACTCAGCCCAACCCTCTCCTTCTCTTCATACTTCATTTCCAATTGCTTAAACTTTGAAGCTTCATCAAAAATGGAGGAGGGAAAGGGAAATTAAAACTCCAAGCTCAAATTCAAATTGCAATCCATCATTAAACTCCAAATTCAAGAAGAGGACATTGATTCAAGCTTGGGACTGTTCTCACTTTGCTTTCAAGCTCGGTTTCCACCAATTTCCATGAAAAAGGTGAGATTTTTATCTCACATTCTTGCCTATAACTGTCATTGGATTGTTGGGAATGATTCCCTATCACTTGTGCACCTGTATTTGCATTTGGTTTGGATCGAATAGGTGAAAAACTCCAAATTTCATGTGTTTTAGCATTTTCCTGGCGTTAGGTCGTTCTGCCGAAAAGTCGCACTGAGCATAACTCGTTTCCGGCCTTAATTCGATCACATGAGTTAGGTCGTTCGTACGAGTTAGGTCGTAGGTCGCATACGGCATATAGGTCGTATCCCCTTAGGTCGCTCTGGCGTGGATATGTCTCTACCTACATATATAAGCTCGTTCTGGGCTTAGGTCGTTCACTTCCTTAGGTTGCCTCGCAGTTAGGTCGCGATCCTTAAGTCGCTCGGTCTTCCAGCTCGTAACCCGCTAGGTCGTTCTACCTACGTTTAGCTAGCCACGAGTTAAGTCACCCAGCCTTGTATTCTTTAGGTCGCGAGTCTTTAGGTCGCGAGTTTTTAGGTCGCTCGGCCAAGAGTGTTCCACACTAGGTCGCATGCCTAGCTCATTATCTTAAGTCGCTCGGCGTTAGGTCGCGCGCATACTAGGTCGCATACCTTTAGGTCGTTTGCACCTCTAGGTCGTAGGTCGCATGAGCCCAATACCATTAGGTCGCTAGGCCTTATCTCTTTTAGGTCGCATGACCTTATCACCTTTAGGTCGTATGACCTTATCACCTTTAGGTCGCATGACCTTATTTCCTTTAGGTCGCTGGACCTTATTTCCTTTAGGTCGCTGGACCTTATTTCCTCTAGGTCGTTTGACCTTATTTTCTTTAGGTCGTTGGACCTTACTTCTTTTTGATCGCACGGCCTTACTTCCTTTAGGTCGCTCGACCTCACCATCTAGGTCACTCGGCATACTATACTTAGGTCGTTTGACCTATTTTATTTTTAGTTGCTACCTTCTTAGGTCGTAGCACTTTAGCTCGGCCATGATTAGGTCGCGTGGATACTTCTACTTTGATTGTTTTGGAACTAATTTCCTTGGGTTTTATTCACGTCTTCGAATGTGAAGTTTAGTGGATTGATTTGTTCGTACAATCAATTTTGTGACTTGTCACTTTAAAATTATGAAGGTTTCAATACCAGTAGTAAATATCAAAACTCTTTCATCAAAACGATTTCAATACTATTTTATTACAAAGCTCTTTTTCCTAAACTGTTTTCCAATCTATTAGTATATACAAGCCTTTACTTCACTCGGATGAGAAATCTAATTAAACGGCTTAGCAAAACAGGTGGTATGAAACGCTTGCGTTTGCTTCGTCGGTTAATTCTTGGACTTGTTCGATTGAACCCTTTGTGACAATTTCCTAATGAAGATCTACAGTTTGTTCGTAAATATTTAAGTTAAGCTAGTGGCTATGGGACATGAAGCTAAACTCATATATTTACTAGCTTAGTGTAATTGACATTTCTTGATGATCATGATGATCATTTTTATGGTTTAGACTAGCAATGTGCGATGTCTCTTTGTCCACATGGAGGACTGTTCCTCGTTTTAATGAGCTTCGTCTCACTTCTCGCATGGGTCGTACCTATCTAGGTGCGTCAATGTTTACTTTACGCATGGGTCGTACCTATCTAGGTGTGTCGATGTTTATTTACTTCTTGGAGCAATCAACTCAATAAGTTGGGGCATGGGGTGTATCTTTCTAGGTGCGTCGATGTTCGTCAATGCATGGGTCGTATCTTTCTAGGAGCGTCGATGTTCGACTTTGCATGGGGTGTATCTTTCTAGGTACATCGATGTTAGACATTTCATGGGGCGTATCTTTCTAGGTGCGTCGATGTTTATTTATGTATGGGTCGTATCTTTCTAGGTGCGTCGATACTAGAGCATGGGACGTATCTTTCTAGGTGCGTCGATGTTCGACTTTGCATGGGGTGCATCTATCTAGGTGTATTGATGCTAGACTTTTCATGGGGCGTATCTTTCTTGGTGCATCGATCTTGAGTTTATGGGACCGGCCATCCTCTTTTCTTGTGATTTCTGGATTTCGTGTGTTGATTTCTAGAATTTGTGCTTCACCAATTTTCGTGATTTTCATTCATATGTTTTATCAACTTTCGTGCATTGGTGAATTCGCGTGTCCTTACCTTTTAGTGGTTTTGGGTCTTTGAGAAGATTCTTGTGATTCTGATTAATCTTTGGTTGATTTTCAATTACATACTTAAAGTAATATGCCATTATGGTTATTACATGTCTATGCCATATCTTTTATTCTATATCTTGTCATCTGTTATTTATAGCTAGACTAATTCGTTTATTATTTTCTTATAAATAATACTTGGGTCAGACCGAGATGTTACAGGTGCTTCTGCTTGACTTCTCTTCTGGGATTTCTCTGACTTTTGGCTAACTACTTAGATTAGTAGTTTTTGTTGTATACATTTGGGATATAGACTCTGTGATGTATACTTATGCTTTTGTGTAGCTTGTAGCTATCCTTTTGTATTATCGTGGATCTTTCAGACCACTACTTTGATGTACACTTTCATGTGTTATATATTCATATTTTTCTTCCGCCTTTGTGATATGGATGTCGGTGACTGATTTGTGTTATGTTTATTTCTATGTTGTTTCCGAAGGTTATATATGGCCACTGTGTGATAGCTTTGAATTTGTATCGGTATGTCGGATTTCCTCCTCAAATGAAATACATGCTATACTATCTGACAAATCGGTGCTCGCACAAAGAAATTACATGGATGGTCGCTCCTCAACAGCCTTATTCTCCATGCTAATTGACAGCACTACACTGTAGTGTTCTTGGTTAGCGTGGGTATAGAGGTGGGGCGTCACAACACTAGTATAATATAAAAGGATTTGATATGAAATGTTTTTGGTTATCGTAAGGTAAAAACTCGTCCGTGTTTATATATGGGCGTGGTCATATGAGATACCTTTATTTTGATAAAGGAAAGTTTTATAACTTTAAAACAAATTAAGTTGAGATGTGTTTTCTCACACTAGTTTACCAGAATGATCTTGGCGTTCTTCCCATTCAATGCTCGGGTCAGACCGTGTATATTTACAGATGTAGATTTGGATGCTTTGGAGCTTCAGCAGATGAGCTGGAGGTCTTCTGGTCGTATTTCACGTAATTGCTTATTTTCCGCTGAATTGTTTTTAAATTATCAGCAATTGTAAGGATAGGTTATTATAACTGTCCAGGCTGATGATTAGTGATTGGTTATTGTACTCTGATGGATGTATATTATATTATAGTTTCTGTTTTGTAAAGATCATTGATATGATATTATATGTTTTTCCGGTGCGTATATGAGATTTTGTAATTGTTTTAGCTTCTTTTGTTTCTTTTCTCTTTCTTCTTCTTTCTCTCTCTTTTCTTCTTCTCTTTTCTTCTTCTCTCTTCTTTCTTTCTCATTAAGGTCCAGTTATCCCTTCCGTTTGGGCTGGACATGTGTGGTTTATTGTCGGCTCCAAACAGGACGGAGTTTCGAGCCTTGACATTTGGTATCAGAGCTTAGGATTTTGCAAACCCTAGGTTTTGGTTGGGTACTCATTATAGATAGGGTTAGTAGTGCTATAGATTGAGTTTTAGTGTATCATATATATATATATATATATATATATATATATGTATGTATATGAGCTTGTATTTGTTAGTAATATTAAAAAATTTATATTGGGTTGTTTGATTTGTTAAGTTTGAATTTTGGGTTCTGGTCGATGCGTTCAGCTTACATTATCAATTGGGATTCCAAAACACTTGAACAAGGCAAATCGACACAATATTATTTTAAAGTGGGTAAATGAAATAATTTTACCTAAATTATATTTTATATGTATAAAGGAATAATTTTTCAGAAATTATTATAAGTTATATATGGATTGTTTGGTTGTTAGTGAATGGTAATATTTGATTATTATTATTTGTTGTTTGTGTTTTAATAAAAGTTATTATTATAAATATAAACAAACACAAACAAATAAGAAATGGTTTTATATAACGAAAGTGGAAAAGGTGAATTATATATGAGTATAAATTAATAATGTGATTTATATAAAAAAAAGAGTTTAAAAGAAATAAAAAGGCACTAAACTCACTATAGTCACTACGAAATAATTCGAGTAATGACTGCTGCATCATCAATATTCATTTTCGAGTCTCTAATTAGTGTATTATTACCCTTAATAATTTTCTACTGAAGTTTTGTTTTGATAAAACAAGTTTTGATTTTAAATTCCAACTATGATTTGATAATATAAAAAAAAATAAGTTTTTGAACTTATAAATTGAAAATAGTATAGAAAGAAATAAGTTTACAACTTATGAATTTTAATAGGATAAGTAAAACAAAATTTTAAAATGGTTGAACATTTTGGTTAAGCAAACAAAAATAAATTTGAATTTGAGATATGAAATAAAAGAATTAACGTAATAAAAGTTAAATGAAAGTAAAAAAAATTGAATGTGAACTTAAGTCATGACATGATAGTAAAAATATGAAATGTTGTTAAACATAAATTGAATTGAAGTGAAGATAAATAAGTGAGTACTAATGAATTGAATGTAAGTGAAATTAATATGAATAATTGAATTTGACTCAAATTGAATACGAATCGAATGAATGTAAAAGGAATTGAATGCAAAAAAAGAATGGGATATAATGAGAAACTAATTGAAATTAATACGTAAGTTGTACGTAGATTATTTTATTCACATAACTATTTGATCCAGATTTGAATATACGATTTTGAGGTGATTTACACCGATCCAAGTTGGGATTTTTCACTCAATTTCTTAATGGCGAACCCAAGGTATGGAATTTTGATTGATTCTAATGTTTTCTATTATAGTATATGGCTATGTAAGGAGAATGACAGTTTTCTAATCAAGGAACCAGATCTAAGTTCGCACTAGAGTGGTCATGTGAACGATACTAGTTCAGAAGTGAAATTGTGTGATCGAGCAAGTGATCAGGTATGGTTTTGCATACGGATGATATATGTATATAGTACGAGCTTTAATAAATTAAAGTTGACATTAGAAAATGCAAATTGATAAAGTTATGAATTAATTGGATGAATATTAATTGTTTGATGGTTTCTCTTATTACGTTTGCTATGTTTGCATATAGTTGTTGTATTGATATATGTTATGTATTGATATTACTTTCTATATATGTAACAACCCTGGTTTTGGTGATTACCTATAATATTAAATTATAACGGTGGTTATAATTTAATTATGTAAAATAAAATAAATTGGAGATTTAAAATTGTTTATTTTGAATAAACAATTATTTTGGAAAGAATAAAATGGAGTTAATATGATAATGTTGGTAATAAATGTTGAAAAATGGAAATATGTTAATTAAGTGATTTATTGAATTAAATAAAAGATAAAAGAATTAATTCAATAATAAATTGTGGAAATAAATGAAAATATTGAAAATAAAGTTTTAAAAACTTTATTGTGTTATTTTGGGGAGAAAATGAGCATTATATGATTTTAGTGTGATGTAATGCAATAATTTTTCAAATTATTACTAAATATTGGTTTTTGTGAATTTTAATGAAGTGCTAATATTGGTTAAAAATAATATTTGAAGGTTAAAATGATGTTAATTGGTTATTGCATTTGATTATACAAGAAAAAAAATTTGTATAATTTGTAGTGTTAAAAATAGAGTTTTATGTAATTATTATGTAAATTGTGCATTTAATTAAAATGAGAGTTTTTAATAACGAAAATAAATTTCTAGGGCTAAATTACCTTTTTATTTGTTGTAAAATATTTGTTAAACATTAAGAAATGTTTGTTTGATTTTATTAAGTTTGAAACTTTGTAAGTATATGTTGTTTTGAATAAAAATGAAAATGTTTTTGTATTATAGGTGGTAAATAAATTTTTAAGTTAATTCTTTTTCTTATTGGGTCTTAGCCCAATTGCATCCAAACTAAGAAGAGAAAAACTCCTCTTCCTCAAAGAAATGTACGTACAATACATTCTTCTTTCCTGTAAACAAAAGAGAAATGTCCAGAAGCTTCTACCTCTTTGAAATCTAAACCCCAATCTTTAATTTTCTCATTTCTTTGGCTGTAATTTAATTAAATGAAGAAAAGTAACTCAGGTAATCAAAGACAAAACAAAAGTTGTCTCGTCTATTTCAAGTTTTAGTGATTGAGCTGTCTGTAATTGGGTTTTTGTGTTTGCATGTCTGTAAACTGACAATATTCAGGTTGCTGAAGGTCCTACTAGGCCAAAGCTCACATTTTGTTCCAAGTTTTCTCTTGTTGTTCAACTATCTTGCAAAGGTGAGTTACTAACTCACACCATCAAGCTAAAACAATGCTCTGCTTGCTGAAAAACTTTGCAAAAATCGTTTACTGTAACATTTATGTTCAACCTTAGTTTACAGTCAAAATCTGATTTGGGTTGCTTCTTTGTGTTATAATATCTTTTTGTTCTCTTAATGAAATGCTACCATAATTTTTCCAGATTGTAGCATGCATGTTGTAGATTGTGCATGTAAATTTTCTTAGCTTGAATCATATTATTACTGCCTGAATCTTATGCTTAAAGTTTGAATCGAAGCTAGAAAATCACCTGTACAAAGTCGCATTTGAGTGGTCGACCTCAAGACCAAGAGGGTCGACATCTAGGTCGACCAAGACAAAACATAGGTCCACCCTAGGGTTGACCTATGTCCTCCTAAGGTCGACATCCAGGTCGACCTGGAGGTTGATTTTTTTTGTGTGCTCTCCTCTTTATTTTGTATTGTTTTCCAACTTGTTTTGTGCACTTTTGCTACTTGATTTCATGATATTTTTGAGATGTTTTGAAGGCCATGAAGCCTATCAATAGGCGAGCCAAAATTTTGGTGAATTTGTGATTCGAATTGAATCGTTTTTTAGATGATTTCGAATGTCGGTTTCATTGGAAATTTCGATGATTTTCCTTGTTTTCAGCACATATTTTCCAAACCGATTTCGAAATGATTTTTAAAATAAAATGGCTTTTGAAATAAGTATTTATAATATTTATAAATTATTTTAAAGCTATTAAAATTATATATTCTCTATAATAAGGGAATTTCAAAGGTTTGTTTTACAAAACGATTTCGAAAATTGTTTTAAAACTAGTTTTCTCAAACAAACTATTTTCTATATAAAACACACATTTTTGCACTCTTCGAGCGTATGAGGAAGAGAATTAAATGATTTAGTAAAACACATGATATGGGACACGTGCATTTACTTTTTCGGTTAATTTCGGACTCGTTCGTTTGAAGCTATTGAGTTATTGACCTTCGGGTTGTATTTGTCGATGAGATGAGGCAATTTTTGTGATTTGAATGATTTGTTTTCTAGTGTGGTATTGACTAGCAGCCAGTAAACCGATAAGTGAGAACGTGTGGTATGGGATGCACTATTACCACTTTTCGGGTACCTATCTGAGAGTTTGTGACACATTCACGAGATATTGTCAGTACTTGAGCTGTTGGGTTCTACGTGTACAAATATAGCTGTTGGGCTAATCATGGGCTGTTGGGTCCTAAAAGAGGCTGGTGGGTCTCTTATACATTGTACTTGGCAGGTTGTTGGGCCATAGATTAGGCTGTGGGGTCCTTTCTACATTTATAGTTGTTGGGCTATTATTGGGCTTTTGGGTCCTATTTCTTATATTCCTATTTTCTAGATTTCTACATGTTGATTTCAAGAATTTTAGTGATTTATATATGTTTTTACCATAGTTTCTTTTGTTGGATTATTTATATAGCCTGAGTGTTATCATGTTGATTATATGGTGATTACATTCTGGGATTTTGAACTCTTAGTCGAGTTCTATATGTTGTGATTCATAGTTGCCATTCTTTGTGGTTTTTTAGATTTGTAATTCACCTATTTAGGAGTTGGAGTTGATGAATGTTGTTATGCCAATGATATGAGGCATACATTTGTGGATATTTGATGTTGTGTTTATCTTAGCCATATATTGGCTATTGATTATGCCGATGGTATGAGGCATACATTTAAGGATATTTGATCTTGTGTTGGACTTGTCTCTTTCGAGAAAACCCTTATGACATATACTTAGTGTTGCTTCTTCTCTGTCGAGAAGAATTGGTTTCATTTGTCCTCGTACCTTACTTATCACACACTAATCAGTTGTTTAAACTAGACTGACCCGTGTATTTTTATATACTCGGGTTAGACCGAGTTGTTTTAGGTTAGATACTTGCTATAGGACTTTGCTTTGTTGCTTCCTCCTTGGATATCTGCTTATCACTTTTTGTAGTTTTGTAGTCGTATTTTTCAACTCTGATATGTATCTATTGTTTTGACTCGTTGTATATTGTGTGGTTCTTGTACCACTTATAATGTATCATTTTGTATTGTACTGGGATGTATCTGTGCATATATATATATATATATATATATATATATATGTGTGTGTGTGTGTGTGTGTGTGTGTGTTTGACTACTATTCTGTGATGTGATGTACATATTGTTGTTGTATTTTGTTCTGATAGATTCATTAGCCATTATAGTATTGTATTAAGCATTTATTAAATGTGTCGATCCACCGGAAAAAGAAAAAAAATTAGAGCATTATATTGACGTATTTACAGATGTTTAAGACAAAGCTATGGATGGTCGCTCCTAACCAGCCCTATTCTCCGCATTAGCAGACCGTATTACCTAGTAATACTCTTTGTTAATGTGGGTCTCGGGGTGGGTCATCGCAGCTTATTATCAGAGCTGAGTTCAGAACAAAATATGATAAACATAGAACATAACATATATCACCATACATCAAAGTACAGTATAAATGTTACAAATTTCTCTAATCGTCGTGTCTTAACCTTTTCGTGTCCTTTAGGGTAGATATAAGTTGGGAATATGTCTAGGAATACATTTTATTACGTAGTATTCCATAATTGAAATCATGATATCTTACCCTATGAGTAATCCTCATCGTGATCGCTCAATTTGAGTTTTCTTCGATATGGATGCGTTACCCTCATTCGTATCGAAGGAGTTTGTTGAAGTTATATCATTGGATGTTTCTTATCTTGTTACTTCTTTGAGGATTTGTGAATCCTATTGAGGGGATCTACAATACTTGGCATGTTGTGTGAGAATACTGAGGTTGTTCCTTGTAGTTTTTCTTTTCGTGCAAATTTGCACGTTATTTACTCTCTTGGGTTTGATATGAATTCAGGGATGGATTGGCTTGCATGTTATCAAGCCTGAACCCTATGTTTTGAAAGGATCCTATATTTTAGGTATCCTAATTCGGCTGATCTGTTGTCTCTTGTTCTTCAGAATGTTGGTGGTTATTCCAAAATATCTTTAATCGTTCTTGACTCTCGAGATGATGATGAAGTAACTCGAATTCATGTTGTTTGTGATTCTGCTAATGGGTTTGAGTCCATTTTGGGTTTGCCACCAAAACGGGCAATGGAGTTCTGTATTAACCTCATTCCTGGTTCTCAGCCTGTGAGTGGCTTGTTATACCGTTTGGATTGACGAACATCCCAACCTAATTCGTCAAACTTATGAATCGTGTATTCTGGGAATATCTCGATGAGTTCGTCCTTGTATTCATGATTTATAGTCAGTAAAGCAATAATTTAAACTGTTTAGAAGATATACTTATGAGTGTAATTGGATTCTTTTATTGGGACAAGCTAAGAGTATTTTATAAACTAAATAAGAGACATGTTTATCATTTAGAAATGGTTTTGTGTTGGATCGTCCATCCAGTGCTTTAAGAATTCTGGTCGATGCGCCTAATCAACGTCATCGATAGGAATTTCCTAAATGCTATGATGAGACAGTCAGACAAGATAAATTGAGTTATAATACGTAAAAGTTGAAAAAAAATTAAAACGAGTTTGAACATTAATCTTTTAAAATGGCAAATGCACCATTGAACCTTTGTGAGTGTGGGATATAAGTGGCGAGGCTGTTTTGATCGTTGGTCAACTCTACCACTAATCGATGGGGTTTTTCACTATAAATCAATGGCGAGGCAATGCCATTATATTATTATGAATTTATAAAATTGAATATGATTATTAGTTGTCTAAGTACAACCTAGTGGAATTTAGATTGTGATATCTTATGATGATTTGAGTAAATAAAGTAAACTAATTCTGATTAAGGAGATGTCTTAATTGGAAATTATGTGATGTTTTGATTAATAAAATGATGTGTACAAGATAAAATAATACATTGGTTAGAGAAGATTGAAATATCAATTAAACATTTTGTACAAAGCTAAATTTCATGATTTTAAAATTTGTTTTGGTAATTAGTTGTTTGAAAAATAATAATAATAGATATTACGATTTAAAACTCTATCTTAAGAGAGAATAAAGAAGTGTTAGTTTAGAACATTTAGTATGAATTTGTGAGATAGCTTTTGTTTTAATTCTTAATGGTATTAAACCTTGTGGGTTTGAAACTACAAAATTCTTTTGAAACCAAGTTTGAGTTAATTATCAACTTTAATTAATTTTATGTTGATAAAATATGGAAATTTAATTTGAGAACAATTTTAAAATTAATATTTAAATCCAAAATTTATTTTGGATCAATGATTCTCTTTTATTAATGGAAGATGTTGGGTGAATTCTCACCACCAGTCCAAAGCTAGACGGACCAAATCAACACTGCCGAACCAACCTGCCTCCAACCTCTGCCGAACCAACCTTCCTCCAACCTCTGCCAAATCAACCAGCCTCCAAACTCACGGCCGAACCAACACGTCTCACCACCGGACTAGCGAAGCCACCGAACCGACTCACATCTGGACCAACACCTCACCGAATCAACCCTCGCCAACGCCGAACCAAGCACCTCCTCACCATTACCGGTCCTACTCCACTTCCAAGCAATACCAACCCAGAGTAATGCCGGACCAGCTCTGATAGGCCGGACCACGTCAGCCCAGGCCCTCCAGCAGTTATATACATCCAAGACTCCTGCCCACATCCTCACTCTATAAATAGAGGGGCAGGGGTACAACAATGGGGGACAAGTTTGAGAGCTCAAGCACGGAGAGAACTTTCAAACAACTTTCTTTTACTTGTATCAAAGCTTTGTACTTGTAATCTAAATAAGAGAAGAGATATAACATATAAAGTGGACGTAGGCACATTCTGGCTGAACCACTATAAATCTGCGTGTCTTTTTACAGTTTAGCCCCTGCTTTTCATATATTTGCATAAATCACCCAAACCACTAAGAACAACATAAGATCTACTAAATCATACGACTTTGAGGTGTTTGTCCATTTTTTGTGCAAACATTTTTGTTGCTTTCACTGAGAGCTAGAAGCTCGAAGCTTCAACTTCTTCCACTTAACCTTCTTCATAACAGCATCGTTCATTGCTTGGAAAACATGCCTCCCAAGCAGAAGAAGGATGTTAACAAAGGAAAAAACATCGCAACTAGCAGTCTTCCAGATCCAGTGGTCACAGACCAGGTGAATCATCCCCTTCCAGCAGCAGTGCCAGATGAAGGTCAGGCAAATATGACAACCCTTGCCGCGGAACAGCCGGCAGCAATCACTAGGGCAGATCTAGACAGGGTTGTGGCGGAAGTGACTAACCGCTTCACATCCCAGCAAGAAGCTTTGGTGGACCATCTCATGTCACGCTTAAGGGATGCTGAAGAACCCAACCGCAACACTGAATCATGGGGAGAATCCCAGTCCGGAGGGTCTCGGAGACAACAAAGATCTTCCTTCTTCGAAGGAGCTAACAACAGAAGCGGCCATGGTAGGAGCCGAGACCGAGCACAGCCCGAAGTTAGGCTTGAGGAAATGCTTGGAACCGAACCCAATGGGGGAGGTACCAGGCGGAGGTCAACTGTAGCTAAACCTGTCATACTACCTAACCACGGAAACGCCAGTGAACGGGGCCGAGCTAGAGTCCAGCCCGAAGTTGGACCCGAGGAAGTGCTTAGATCAGAACCCAGCAGGGGAAGATCAAGGCAAGGACCAGCTGTAGCTGACCCTAGCATGCTCCCAGAAGACCAAAGGAAGCCACTGGAAAATATGAGGAATGAAAGACGATACCATCCCTACAGGTCATCTGGACGGAATCAATCCCACAGAACAGAACCAAACTCGTTTCTATCTGCTCCAAATTCTGATGAAAGGATGGCACGCTTATTCAGAGAGTGCGTCCAACGGGAGCAAAGGGATCGAGGGATAGGCGCTAGAGTAACCAGCCCTTTCGCCCGCAATATCGAAATTGCTATCACCCCCCCGAGAATGGAAGATGCCAACAATGGAACCTTACAAAGGAACCTCCAACCCCATTGTACACTTACAGAGATACACACAACATATGCTCATGAGTGGAGCAACAGAGGGAGTACTGTGCAAATGCTTTCCACTCTTCTTAGCAGATCTCGCTACCTCCTGGTTCTGTCATTTACCCCAGGGATCCATCAGCTCGTGGGAAATGTTGAAAGAAAAGTTTATCAGTCAGTTCCGCATTCATGTGGAACAACCTAAGGACGCTTATTCCTTATCCAGCATCAAACAGAAACCCGGAGAGAAACTGCAGCAATACCTAACCCAATTCAATGCCGCAGCGGCCGCAGTCCAAGATGCCGATGAGAAGCTTATCCTAATGGCCTCTGTAGTGGTGTGCATCCAGACACTAAATTTGCTAGAAGGTTGACAAAAGAAAAACCAGCTACTTTACCCGATTTCTACCATGAAGCCGGGAAATATATGAGGCTTGAGGATGCTGCCGTTGAGGGACAGTCAGGACAGCAAAATAAGGCAACTCATAGCAACACCCCTGCTGTGGCAAGGGACGTTCGAAGAAATGATTCCAGAGACAATGCTGGGGGCAAGAAGGGAGAAAAGCGCCTATATCGGCTAGGACCGAGATTCGACACTTACACTCCTTTAAACGAGACCGTCGAAAATATCTTCCTTGCCACCCAAGGCGAAGTTAGATACAAACGCCCACCATACAAGAAGGAATCAGATAACGCGTAGAAGTCTGGAAAGTTCTGCCGCTTCCACGAATCTCATGGGCATGATACCAATGAATGACATCATCTCCGGGACTTGATTGAGGAACACATCAGAAGGAAGAAACTGGAATACTATGTAAAAGGTCAGGACAGGACTCAAGCTCCTACCAATGAGAACCCAAGGCTACCCTCATCGGAGATCGGCAGAGGAAACCGCAACACTAGCGGCTCTAGTCAAGAGAAGATAGTGGTCCATACCATCTCGGGAGGACCGCACATCGCAGATAGAAGCTGGAAAGAGATGGAAAGATATGGAAAGTCGCTTAGAGACAGTAAAGACTGTGTCAATTCGGTTATAGAAGAACGCCACCCGAAACGGAAAGAAAGTGATGACATCACATTCGGTAAGCGTGACCTAGAAGGAAGGCAATACCCTCACATGGATCCCATGGTTATCTCTGCCCGGCTCGGTCCCGCCGAAGTTTACCGATCCTAGTAGACACTGGAAGCTCAGTAAATATCATGTTCAAACATGCATTCGACAAAATGAAACTATCAATGAAGGATGTATCTCCTTGCGATAAACCACTACACGGTTTCACCGGAGATGCGAAGATGCCCCTCGGGCAACTGGACCTCTTTGTTGAGATTGGAAGCCATCCCCGCTCCGTTGTACGGAAACAGACGTTTGCGCTAATAGAAAACCATTCGGCCTACAACGCCTTCTTAGGAAGGCCAGCCTTGTCTGACTTCCAAATTGTCCTAGCCCCATGGTGCCTAAAGATGAAATTTCCAACGGACAATGGAGTAGGGAAAGTAGAAGGAGACTAGGACGTTGCTCGAGACTGCTATGTGACTGAACTTCGCAACAACCACAGGAAGGATAAAGGGAAGGGTGTAGAGGTTGCCCTCTGCACGAAAAGTCTAGAAGCATAGCAACTAAAGAAAGCCCCTCCTCTTCGATATACCAGCGACCCTTTCAATGAATTAGACCCTAGGGACAAAGAGGAGGAGGCCACCGCCGAGCCTGCAGAAGCTATGGAGTTTGTATCTGTAGACAAGCACGACTCGAGTAGACTATTGAAAATTGGGTCCCAACTAAAAGCAGAGTTGAAGGAGCAACTCATCGACTTTCTCCGCCACAACTTGGATGTATTCGCATGGTCGCACGCTGACATGACCGGAATCTCCCCCGACGTAGCATGCCACGTACTAAACATTGATCCTACCAAGGCGCCCGTAAAACAAAGAAAGAGAAGTATGGGGGCAGAGCGATCAGCAGCCCTCGATGAAGAAGTAAAGAATCTACTCGCCAATGACTTTATACAAGAAGCCATCTACCCGGAATGGATCGCTAACCCGGTGCTGGTAAAGAAGGCTAATGGGAAGTGGCGAACATACATTGACTTTTCCAACCTAAACGACGCCTGCCCAAAGGATTGCTTCCCACTTCCCCGAATTGACCAACTTGTAGACAACACAGCCGAGCACGAGCTCTTATCTTTATGGACGCATACTCAGGATATAACCAAATTCCTATGCATGCTCCCGACCAAGACCACACTAGTTTCATCACCAACCGGGGTTTATACTTCTATAAGGTAATGCATTTCGGACTTAAAAATGCAGGAGCCACCTACCAGCGCCTCGTCAACAAGATGTTTGCAGGGCTAATAGGGCAAACTATGGAAGTATACGTGGATGACATGCTGGTAAAGTTAAGGAAAGCCGACGATCACGTAAGCCACCTAGGCAAGATGTTTCAAGTACTTCGCCAGTATGGAATGAAGTTGAATCCTCTAAAATGCTCCTTCGGAGTATCATCAGGAAAGTTCTTAGGATTCATCGTCCATGCCAGAGGGATTGAAGCAAACCCTGAACAAGTCCGAGCGCTAAGGGATATCAAGGTACCTTCCACTCGAAGGGAAATGCAAAGCTTGAATGGAAAAGTGGCCGCCCTAAGCCGATTCATCTCCAAAGCAACGGACAAGTGCGTCCCCTTTTTCGAAGCTCTAAAGAAAGACAAAGGAAGGTTCGAATGGACTGACGAATGCTTAACCGCTTTCCTTAACTTAATCGAACACCTCCAGAAACCACCAGTACTCTCGACTCCAAGCGAAGGCGAAGAATTATGCTTATACCTTGCTGTGTCATCTCACGCCCTGAGCGCTGCCTTGGTAAGGGAAGACAACCGCACGCAGCGGCCAGTTTACTTCGTCAGTAAGAGGTTTACAGGGGCAGAAGTCAGATATCCTAAACTCGAGAAGCTAGCATACTGTTTACTAATCACATCACGGAAACTGCGTCACTACTTCCAGTCCCATTCCATCAAAGTTCTGACCGATCAGCCACTGAGGCAGGTACTCCATCGTCCCGACACTTCTGGGCGACTACTTAAATGGTGCATTGAACTAAGTCAGTATGATATTACCTATCACCCTCGCACCGCCATCAAGGGACAAGCCATGGCTGATTTCATTGCAGAATTCACTACCAACGAAGATAAGGAGCAATTGGAAATAGCAGAAGACATCAAGTGGAATCTCTTTGTGGATGGTGCATCGAACGAACAAGGCTCGGGGGCAGGTGTGGTAATAATCACTCCCAGGGGAAATAAGCTGCACTATGCTATAAGGTTGGAGTTCGCTGCCACCAACAACGATGCAGAATATGAAGTAGTGATAGCTGGATTAGAACTTGCCATAGAAATCGGAGCCAATTCTTTGTGTCTTCATAGAGTTCTCAACTTATTGTTAATCAAATACTAGGAGAATTCCAAGCTCGAAAAGAACGACTCATAGCATATTTAAAGAGGACCAAGTTACTTCTCAACCGATTGGACCACTACTTAGTAAAACACATCCCTCGGGAAGAAAACCAAGAGGCCGACGAATTGGCAAAGCAAGCAAGTATGAGAGACACCGCCATCTTCAGAGCAGTAACCATCTCAAAGCAACTGACCCCAAGTTTTGAGCAAGTGAATCTGATAGCTGCAACCGAAGAAGCAACTTGGATGACTCCCATCCGAGACTAACTACAAAGCGGCACACTACCCAACGGGCGAAACGAAGTCATGAAAATCTTGTGGAAAGCTTCCCGCTACATAATTCAAGAAGACATCCTTTATCGGCGCGGATTCTCTAACCCGTTATTAAGGTGTGTCGCTGGGAGGGAAGCCAAGGAAATCTTATCCAACATTCATTAGGGAAGCTGCGGAGATCACACCGGAGGGCAAACATTAGCAAAAAAGATACTCCGATATGGATATTTCTGGCCCACCTTAAGCAAGGACACCTTAGATTTTGTCAAAAAGTGTGACAGATGCCAGAAGTTTGCTAAGATTCCGCAGCTACCAACAACTGAGATTACTCAAATGACCAGCCCTTGGCCCTTCGCAATATGGGGAATTGACTTAATCGGCGAGCTGCCAATGGGCCGAGGTGGGGCCAAATATGATATAGTGGCAGTCGACTATTTCACCAAATGGGTGGAAGAGGAACCTCTGAATAAAGTATCTTCAGCAAAAGTTATTAACTTCTTGATCAAAAATGTCCTGTGCAGGTACGGAGTCCCACTCAAAATCATATCAGACAATGGACTTCAGTTTGACAGCGAGGAATTCGCTAACTGGTGCCGAGAGCATGGAATTCACAAAAGCTTCTCATCCGTAGCGTATCCCCAGGCAAACGGACAAGTCGAAGCCGTCAACAAAATTCTGAAAACTCTAATAAAAAAGAAACTCAAAAAGTCAAAGGGCGCTTGGGTGGATGAACTCCCTACGGCACTGTGGGCCTATCGCACATCCTTCAGAACATCAACAGGGCATACTCCTTTCTCTTTGGCATACGGATCGGAGGCTATGCACCCAGTTGAAACCATTGTGCCTTCCCACGGAAGGATCCACTATAACCCAGAAGAGAACGAAGAACTCCTTCACATGTCTTTGGATCTAGTTGAGGAGAGAAGAAATGATGCAATCCTTAAAGCAGCAGCCCACAAGCAAAAAGTGGCAGCACAATACAACTCCAAAGTCAAGCATCGTACCTTACAAGAAGGGGATCTCGTCCTCAAGCGAATCTTCCCTCGCCCTGGAGCACTAGACCCAATCTGGGATGGACCATATGTAATTCATAAAGATCTCCACAATGGAGCTTATATTTTGTCAACAGTGGACGGAGAGGTGTTCCAGAGGGCATGGAACATCCAACACCTCCGTCGATACTTTTCTTAACTTGTACTGCCCATATGAAGTGAATTAACAAAGAGAATCAGTGGACGTAGGCCTTTTCGTGCCGAACCACTTTAAAAAACCTTGTCTCTTTTTTAACTTGTTCCTTTGTATCTTGGCTGCTTGTTTACTTTATCCTTTTCTGTTGAACAAAATCCTATGCGTATAGCATTTCCACTCAATGCATTCCACAGCGCAACTTCACCTGGACAAGACCTAACAGGTACTATGCGAATCTATGCCCTCGCCAATGAGACACTTTTGCTCCGGCATCCCTCTGCTGCGGGTTAACTCATTGCTCGCGACGGCCCTTAAAGCCAACTGTAATGAACCGATTATAAGCCACCGAGAAGGCCGACTATAGCCGAGGCAGCTCATTACGGCGTTCGGCTCGCTGGCAACTGTGGACCGACTATAAGCCCCAACATAAGGTGTGGCCAGCCAGGGGCAGTTCACGGTTGACGATCGGCACCCACGCTAGCCGGCCACAGTAAATCGAATAATACCCACGATTATGGGCCATAATGGCCCGGGTAGTTACTATGTGCGATCTCGGCTCCTATGTGTCTTAAGTGCGGTTGTGGTAAAAAAGAATTAACTCCCCGCGGAGGCGTAAGATGGGTGACAAATGTCTCCAAGACCCACAGGTAGGGAAAGTGACTACAAAGCCCGTTTGCCACGAACTTAAGCACATCAAAGGCCTTCCGTGATTGGAAGTTTTACTTTTTCACATATTTCAATTTTACTTAAGAAACTTTTCTCCTATCCTTTGTAACAATCCCTGAAGTACAGGATACGGAACAGGAGACACTCACTAATAGAAGCGGATACTCGCAGCAAGATACTGGACCACACCCCTTACTCGGTCACGCAAGACATTCAAAGCTGCCATCTACCAGCGAAATATAAAGGGCGGTATTTCCTTCTTTCATATGTAAACACATGACTATAATTTATTCACACCTCACGCTAACATTGCAAGTCATGAAATTATGTTTTAAACAAGAACCTGACATCAAACACGGTTTAATTACAAGAATATGCATATCTATATTTCTCATACAACATGTCAAAATAGCAAAAACGTTCAAAAGACGACAAAATTAGCTTAAGTTAAAGAATTACACGTCAAGAATAGAGCTATTTATTACAAGTAGCAAAAATTACAACCTAAGGGTTACTTTACTGTTTTAAGACTAACATATACAACCATGTTAAGTCCACAAAAAGAATTTTCCAGGTCTAATCAAGGAGCCGGCTGCGTCGGAGTCTTATCCTTGTCCTGTTGCCCACCTGTCCGGTCAGAGAAAGAATTCATTAGTGATAAGCAACCAAGTTAACGGAAAGGCTAGAAAGGAAGACTTACCAGCATCTACTCCTTGATCAACTTGATCATCATCCACCACTTGCACACCTGCCTCCTCAACTGCAAACAACCGCATCCCCTCCTTCACCGCTGTCTTCTCCTCCTTGGTGAACTGAGCAGTAACCGCATCCATCCTAAAGGCCACTCTGCCCTCCTTATCCGCCTCAGCCTTGGCCTCCTCCAAAGCCCTAAGGTAAATCCTAGCCATAACCCGGGGGTAGTCGTCCATCCAAGATAAGCTGCCCTGCTTCCAAGTGCGAAAGTACATATCCTGCAGCATATCATCCATCATCCGCTCATTTTCCTCAAACTCCCTCATACGAGCCCCAGAGGCCGATAGCCTTACAACGGCAACATCCCTCTCCAGTCGGTATCGCGAGCAGTCAGCCTCCATCTCCTCCTTTAGCCTGGCCTGAGCAAGCTCTACGACTTCGAGCCTCCCCGACAGCTCCTCTACCTGCTCAAGGTCCGCTCTCCGAACCTCGTCCACTGTCGAGATGGCCGTATCTATCCGTTCCTTGCAGGAAGCCTCCATCTTCCGTAGTTCCACCTTACTAGCCTCCTCCATAGTCTTCCTCAACCGCTTAGAGGCAGCCTCGTGCTGAGAAATCTGAATGGCCTGATCAGCAAGCTGTCTGGCCTGGTCCGAAACCATCAATCGTAGTTGTATGTTGGCACTCCCAATCTCCTCTCCAGCCTTAACCAGCCGGGCGTGATGCCCCATCAGCTTTCTGGTCTCCTCCGCCACCCGGTCAATATTAGCCTTGGCTTCGTCTCCCATGGTAACTATCCGAGTAGTAAGTAAATCGAGATCTAAGGACTTAGCCTCATCAAGCACCCGTACCATGGGATTGCGAGAAAGAAGATGCTCACCGGTGGCCTCGTCAAATGAAATATCCTGAGAACTCGGATCCAGATCCAGGTGGCCGGCAAACGGGTTGCGAACTAAACCAGGGTGTTCTGTCGGGGTGATAGTGGGATGCTCGAACGGATACGGAGAAGGTATGAAGTGCTCCTCTGAGGTACCCTGAGAAGGTTGAGTTGGGGCCTGAGGACCGGGGTGAAGATTCAAGCAAAGAGCGACTCCTCTTCCTCTTCCGAGTATCCTCTTCGATAACCCCAAGAAGTGGGCGGTAACCTACTACATCTCCGGGACGACCAGTCGGAGGCTTGGGTTGGGAGGAAGCTCTGAGAAGCTTGTATTGTTCAAGGCGGTGGTGAACATCTGAAGCCTTGGACACCTCGCTCACCCCTGGGATAAAGAACAAGTGTTACAAGCTTACATTGATCCATAATTCAAGAAACACGTTGAGTTGAAAGTTAAAAGAAGAAAAGAAACACATCTGTTATACAAACCCTGGGGAGGAGTAGGATACTGCAATAAATCCTGGATCTCATTCCAGGACGGGAGCGAACCATAAAATATTCCTAAGTCCCTATCATAAATGGAGTCTGCAGAAGTCAAAAGTTCACCTTGAATCGTCGGAGTCACCTTGGCTGGAATGATCTGGGAAGATACGCTTGCGCCAGTCCCAACCTTGTCAGCATTCCCGGTTTTCTCTACCGGAGCCGGTTCTCCCTCCGGCCCCTCGAAGGCTTGGCGGAATGCATCATCCGTCCACTCCTGAATCTCGCCTGCTTGCCCAGGAGGCAAGGCCCCGAGGCCATCACCACCTTCCGTGTCATCTCCACCCTCACTTCTCTCCTCCTCCATATCTTCCTCCCCCGGGGTAATTGGGCAAGTGCTGGGGGAAGGGCCGTCCGATTTCTTAAGCTTCTTACCTCCGACAATTGGAGGTTTTGTGAAAGGTTCCCTCTTGCCACTCTCCACCGTGGCTCCTCCTTTAGCTTGGGCAACCGCCTTCTCCTCCACTGTATCCCTCTGCTTGACCACCGACTGCTGTGGAAGGATCAAGTTGTACTCCAGGAGGGTCGCATTTCTGATCAGGTAAGCAACCAACCTGTCCCTTCCAAAAATAGCCTCTATTTCAGCTGTCGTCTGAACCAGGCGATCACTCTCCACGACCGCAAAACCACCTGTCGCTAGCAAAAAATAAAAACACATAAGAAAAAGCACTGCAACCATAATGGAAGTTGTAGATAAAGCTTCGACTTACATCCGGAGGTGAAGCGCCGGATAGAAACAGAGTCATCCCTGACGAAAAACCACTCCTTTTTGAACATGCTATACTTAGAATATAGATCCAAGACTGGCTTGAAGGTCACAGCTGACTCCAAGCTGATGTATGGGGATCCCTTCTTATAGCCTCTCAGATTATATAAGTACCGGATCTCCCGGTTGGAAGGAGCACGCCCATACCTCCTCTGAAAGATGACGAAAAGGCTCACCAGTATAGTATAGGAGTTGGGTTGAAGCTGGAATGGGGCCACCTTTAGATACGTAAGGAAACTGACTACCCAAGCGGTGAAAGGCGGGATGGCACCACACATGCAGTGGTATCTGCTGTAGGCAAAGTACCCTTCGGGAGGGTAATATGGCATAACTCCTTTCCCTGGCAACAGCATGCGTGCCCTATCTATTCCGAAAGAACGAGAGATGACATCAAGCTGCTCTTCCTTGAGGGAGCTGGGAAAGCAGTCGGGCGGGGAGTTCAGAAGCTCCTGAGGGCCGTACCCGTGCACTAGTGACCTCGGGGCAGGTCCATGATGCTCCAGTCCTGGCTGAGCTGGGGGCACGGCGGAGGACCCTCCTTCGCCCTTGGATTTCTTTTTGTCTGATCGAGTTTTTGCTTTGCGAGACATTATCTACAACACCGGAAGAACATATTGTTAGAACAGAGGATATAGACAAGTAAGTGTATAGTATGAAATTTCACTCATAAAATCAAAATGCTCAAACTCCCATTGTCATTCGGTAAAGTGAATGTAAAATTTCATTCGGTATTCTAGTCTCGAAGTTCATTCGGCATTCCCCGTATAGGGTTCATTCGGTGATCCAAATGAAAATGCTCGTTCGGTACTCAGGATCCACGAACTCATCCGGTAATCCAAGAACGACAGTTCATTCGGCACTCGAAATACCCGGATTCATTCGGTTGTCTAAAAAAGGCCATTCGGCGAGAGAAAGCTATATCACCTGATTCGATTCGGTATAAATGTCTGGTTCGGTTGTCTTGGATTGGTAAGGAATAACGAAAGTATACAGCCCCTACTTATAGGCAAATATAGGATGCCGGGCCAGTTGGATCGGCACTCAACGACCGAATGAAAAGAAACAAAGTAGGCCATATGCCAGCATATACCCCACTTTGGGGGGCAAATGTTGGGTGAATTCTCACCACCGGTCCAAAGCTAGACGAACCAAATCAACACTGCCGAACCAACCTGCCTCCAACCTCTACCGAACCAACCTGCCTCCAACCTCTGCCGATCCAACCTGCCTCCAAACTCATGGCCGAACCAACACGTCTCACCACCGGACCAGCGAAGCCACCGAACCGACTCACATCCGGACCAACACCTCACCGAATCAACCCTCGCCAACGCCGAACCAAGCACCTCCTCACCAATACCGGTCCGACTCCACTTCCAAGCAATACCAACCCAGAGTAATGCCGGACCAGCTCTGATAGGCCGGACCACGTCAGCCCAGGCCCTCCAGCAGCTATATACATCCAAGACTCCTACCCACATCCTCACTCTATAAATAGAGGGGCAGGGGTACAACAATGGGGAACAAGTTTGAGAGCTCAAGCACGGAGAGAACTTTCAAACAACTTTCTTTTACTTGTATCAAAGCTTGTACTTGTAATCTAAACAAGAGAAGAGAAATAACATATAAAGTGGACGTAGGCACATTCTGGCTGAACCTCTATAAATCTGCGTGTCTTTTTACAGTTTAGCCCCTGCTTTTCATATATTTGCATAAATCACCCAATCCACTAAGAACAACATAAGATCTACTAAATCATACGACTTTGAGGTGTTTGTCCATTTTTTGTGCAAACAGAAGAGATTATTTATCTCTTTCAAAATGAGTCTTAAAATTAACTGTTTGAAAAGTTTGATTAAGTGAGTTGATGAAAATATTTCTAATTAACGAGATGTTTCTTTTAAAGATAATTTCATGAGGTTAATTTATAGATTTTGAGTGTATTAGCTTTCCGAAAAAGATGATCATGTAATAATAAATGGTTTAGCATAAAAAGTATGTTTAGAAAAAATAGTTTTAAATTAAAATGGTTTGGGAATTTCAAATTTTAAATTGATTTTGAAAGCTGAAAATTTATTTGGAAAACTACTGTGTTAAAATGGCAATAACTTGAGATTTATAATACCAAATGAACTCAATCTTTCTGTATATGAAAGAACTTTCAGTAAGCTATATATTTTTATTAACCACTTTGGAAAATTTTGAATTCATTTCAATTTAAAAGGGGTTTGAAAGTGGATGGACATTTTTGTCCCATTATAAAAATTTCTAAGATTAAGCTGAAAGTAAATTTAGCATAACTTTCAAACCGTAAATCCGATTTCGATGATCTTTATATTGCTGGAAATCTTAGACCGAATAGAACAACTTCCATACAATTTTTTTTTCAGATTTTGTGATTTTCTATGTCAAAACCTGTCTTCTTTACAACAGGTCTGAAATGAATAATGTTCTATTCCCCTTAATAATTAAGTGTAATGCTTCTTATTTCTGAATATGAACTAATATCATTTATTTGAACTAAGTACAGGTGAAAGAGGATAGTTGGAATATATTTTGAGCAAAAAGATTATATTTATAATTGAGCAAATTCGCTTTAAAATGCAAAAAGAAAGGTATGGATTTGGATTAAGTTTTCAAGTATAAAATTATTGATATATATTGTGTTTCCGACCTAATGGTCGATGTATATTATATAAATCATTTTTGTAATATTGTAAATAGCCCTTCGTGCAAATGAGACTCCATCGATTCTTCTGAAAATTTCTAACACTTAGAAAAATTTGAGAAACAGATATGGAAAATATATGTTACAAATTAATGTATACCTATGGAATAATTAAAGAATAAATAACTTAAATTTTATTTACTCTAATAAAGAGTAATGAGTTTAAATTTAAATCTAAGTAGGAAGCTTTGGAAATTTTCGAGTGTTGAAAATTGAAAATTTAATTTTTGAATATAATGGATTTAAAAACTCTAAAAATATTTGATTAGTCGAAGAGAGTATAAAATCCATTCTTGCGTTTAGTTTGCATTTGTGCAATTATTTTACGACTTGCATTTATGCAGTCGTATGAGTTTGGTGGTATTTGGAGAAAACCACCTACCGCTTATTGGGTTTCTTTCCATAATAGTTGTCAATCTAATATCCGTATGACTCCCTTCGTAGTGTTATATGGAAAGTTCTATAGATTATCATTTTGTGGGTTGGAGTCTGGGATAAAGTTGTTACTAAATCCCGACTCTGTTCAGGAAGCTTCTGAGAAATCGATCTCACCCGACTTACTTATTGTATGGCATCCTATCGGTGTTCTTGCTTCGAAGGTGAAACGCCTTTGAAATAAGGATGTTCTGCTCGTAAAGATTCAGTGGTTCGATAATCCCAACGCCTACACTTGGGAAACCAAAGAATTTATTGAGCTATCTTATTTGAGTTTTCGGTTTTCTTGTGTTGAGGGTGAGAAATTTAAACTCTAGCTTATCTATCTTCCTTTGCTTGATGAAATAAATCGTGTTGAATACAGCTCTTCTCTAGAAATTGCGCGGATGCAATTTTTATAAGGGGGGAGTCTGTAACAACTCTGGTTTTGGTGATAACCTATAATATTAAATTATAACCGTGTTTAATTTAGTGAATTATTGAATTAAATAAAATATTAAAATAATTAATTCAAAATAATTTGCTGAAATAAATGAAAATATTGAAAATAATGTTTTAAAAATTTATTGTGTTATTTAGGGGAGAAAATGAGGATTATATGATTTTAATGTGATGTAATGCAATAATTTTACAAATTATTAATAAATATTGGTTTTTGTGAATTTTAATGAAGTGTTAAAATTTAATATGTTAAAAAAATGAAAACAAAAAGGTGAAGTATTGGTTAAAAATAATATTTGAAGGTAAAAATAATGTTAATTGGTTATTGCATTTAATTATACAAGAAAATAAATTTTTGTATAATTTCTGGTGTTAAAAATAGAGTTTTATGTAATTATTATGTAAATTATGCATTTAATTAAAATAAGAGTTTTTAATAATGAAAATAAATTTTTAAGGCTAAATTATCTTTTTATTTATTGTAAAATATTTTGGTAAACATTAAGAGATGTATGTTTGATTTTATTAAGTTTGAAACTTTGTAAGTATATGTTGTTTTGAATAAAAATGAAAATGTTTTGTATTATAGGTGGTAATTAAATTTTTAAATTAATTCTTTTTCTCATTGGGTCTTCCCAATTGCATCCAAACTAAGAAGAGAAAAACTTCTCTTCCTCAAAGAAATGTACGTACAATACATTCTTCTTTCCTGTAAACAAAAGAGAAATGTCCAGAAACTTCTTCCTCTTTGAAATCTAAACTCCAATCTTTAATTTTCTCCTTTCTTTGGCTGTAATTTAATCAAATGAAGAAAACTAACTGAGGTAATCAAAGACAAAACAAAAGTTATCAAATCTATTTCAAGTTTTAGTGATTGAGTTGTCTATAATTGGGTTTTTGTGTTTGCATGTCTGTAAACTGACAATATTCAGGTTGCTGAAGCTTCTACTAGGCCAAAGCTCGCATTTTGTTCCAAGTTTGCTCTTGTTGTTCAACTATCTTGCAAAGGTGAGTTACTAATTCACACCATCTAGCTAAAACAAAGCTCTGCTTGCTGAAAAACTTTGCAAAAATCGTTTATTGTAAACATTTATGTTCAACCTTAGTTTACAGCCAAAATCTGATTTGGGTTGCTTCTTTGTGTGACAATATCTTCTTGTTCTCTTGATGAAATGCTACCGGAAATTTTCCATACTATAGCCTGCATGTTGTAGATTATGCATGTAAATTTTCATAGCCTGAATCAGATTATTACTGCCTGAATCTTATGCTCAAAGTTTGAATCGAAGCCAGAAAATCACCTGTACAAAGTCGCGTTTGAGTGGTCGACCTCACGACCAAGAGGGTCGACATCTAGGTCGACCAAGACATAACATAGGTCCACTCTAGGGTCGACCTATGTCCTCCTAAGGTCGACATCCAGGTCGACCTGGGGGTTGATTTTTTTTGTGTGCTCTCCTCCTTGTTTTCTCTTGTTTTCTAGCTTGTTTTGTGCACTTTTGCTACTTGATTTTGTGATATTTTTGAGATATTTTGAAGGACATGAAGCCTATTAATAGGCGAGCCAAAATTTTGGTGAATTTGTGATTCTAATTGAATCATTTTTTAGATGATTTCGAATGTTGGTTTCGTTTGAAATTTCGAAGATTTTCCTTGTTTTCAAGCATGGATTTTCCAAACCGATTTCGAAAAGATTTTTAAAATAAAATGGCTTTTGAAATAAATATTTATAATATTTATAAATTATTTTAAAGCTATTAAAATTATGTATTCTCTATAATAAGGGAATTTCAAAGGTTTATTTTCCAAAACGATTTCGAAAATTGTTTTAAAAGCTAGTTTTCTTAAACAAACTATTTTCTATATAAAACAAACATTTTCGCACTCTTCGAGCATATAAGGAAGAGAATTAAATGATTTAGTAAAACACGTGGTATGGGACATGTGCGTTTACTTTTTCAGTTAATTCTGGACTCGTTCGTTCGAAGCTATTAAGTCATTGACCTTCGGGTTGTATTTTCCAATGGGATGAGGCAATTATTGTGATTTAAATGATTTGTTTTCTACTGTGGTATTGACTAGCAGCTAGTAAACCGATAAGTGAGAACGTGTGGTAGGGGACGCACTGTTACCACTTTTAGGGTTCCTATTTGAGAGTTTGTGCCACATTTACGAGGTATTGCTAGTACTTGAGCTGTTGGGTTCTACGTGTACATATATAGCCGTTGGGCTAATCATGGGTTGTTGGGTCCTAAAAGAGGCTGGTGGGTCTTTTGTACACTCTACTTGGCAGGCTGTTGGGCCATAGATTGGGCTGTTGGGTCCTTTTTACATTTATAGCTGTTGGGTCCTATTTCTTATATTGCTATTTTTTAGATTTCTACATATTGATTTCTAGAATTTTGATGATTTATGTATATTTTCACCATAGTTGCTTTTGTTGGATTATTTATATAGCCTGAGTGTTATCGTGTTGATTTTATGGTGATTACATTCTGGGCTTTTGAACTCTTAGTCAAATCCTATATGTTGTGATTCATAGTTGCCATTCTTTGGTGTTTTTTAGATTTGTAATCATCTATTTAAGAGTTGGAGTCGATGAATGCCATTATATTGGCTATTGTTACGCCAATGATATAAGGCATACATTTGTGGATATTTGATGTTGTGTTTATCTTAGCCATATATTGGCTATTGATTATACCGATGATATGAGGCATACATTTTTGGATATCTGATATTGTGTTGGACTCGTCCCTTTCGAGAAAACCCTTATGATATATACTTAGTTTTGCTTCTTCTCTATCGAGAAGAATTGTTATCATTTATCCTTGTACCTTACTTATCTCACATTAATCAGTTGTTTAAGCTAGACCGACCCGTGTATTTTTATATACTCGGGTCAGACCAAGTTGTTTCAGGTTAGATACCTGCTATAGGACTTTGCTTTGCTGCTTCCGGCTTGGATATCTGCTTATCACTTTTTGTAGTTTTGTAGTCGTATTTTGCAACTCTGATATGTATCTATTGTTTTGACTATTTGTATATTGTGTGGTCCTTGTACCACTTCTGATGTATCAATTTATATTGTACTGGGACGTATCTGTGTATATGTATATATATATATACATATATACATATATATGTGCGTGTGTGTGTGTGTTTGACTACTATTCTATAATGTGACGTACATATTGTTGTTGTATTTTTTCTAATAGATCCGTTAGCCACTGTAGTTTTGTATTAAGCATTTATTGAATATGTCGATCCACTGGAAAAAGAAGAAAAAAATTTAGAGCATTATATCGACATATTTAATAGATGTTTATGACAAATCTATGGATGGTCGGTTTTAACCAACCCTATTCTCCGCATTAGCAGACAGTATTACCCAGTAATACTCTTTGTTAATGTGGGTCTTGGGGTGGGGCATCGCAGCTTGGTATCAGAGCTGAGTTCAGAACAAAATATGATAAACATAGAACAGAAAATATATCACAACACATCAAAGTACAGTATAAATGTTACAAATTTCCCTAATCATCATGTCCTTAACCTTTTCGTGTCCTTTGGCGTAGATATAAGTTGGGAATCTGTCTAGGAATACATTTTATTACATAGTATTCCATAATTGAATTCATGTTATCTTACCGTATGAGTAATCCTCATCGTGATCGCTCTATTCGAGTTTTCTTCGATATGGATGTGTTACCCTCATTCATATCGAAGGAGTTTGTTGAAGTTATATCACTGGATGTTTCTTATCTTGTTACTTCTTTGAGGATTGCAAATCCTATTAAGGGGATCTTCATTACTTGGCATGTCGTGTGAGAATACTAAGGTTGTTCCTTGTAGTTTTTCTTTTTGTGCAAATTTGCATGTTATTTACTATCTTGGGTTTGATGTGAATTTGGGGATGGATTGGCTTGCTTGTTATCAAGCCTGAACCCATTGTTTTGAAAGGATCCTATATCTTAGGTATCCTAATTCGGCTGATCTGTTGTCTCTTGTTCTTCGGAATGTTGATGGTTATTTTGAAGTATCTTTATTCGCTCTTGAGCCTCGAGATGATGATGAAGTATCTCGTATTCCTGTTGTTTGTGATTCTGTTGATGGGTTTGAGTCCATTTTAGGTTTGCCACCCAAACGGGCAATGGAGTTCCGTATTGACCTCATTCCTGGTTCTCAACCTGTGAGTGGCTCGTTATACCATCATCCGGTTTGATGAACATCCCAGCCTAATTCGTCAATTTTAGAAATCAAGTATTCTGGGAATATCTCGATGAGTTCGTCGTTGCATTCATGATTTATAATGAGTAAAACAATAATTTAAACTGTAAAACTTTCTAATAGAAGATATACTTATGAGTGTAATTGGATTCTTTTATTGGGACAAGCTAAGAGTATTTTGTAAATTAAATAAGAGACATGTTTATCATTTATAAATGATTTTGTGTTGGATTGTCCATCAAGTGCTTTAAGAATTCTGGTCGATGCACCTGATCAACGTTATCGATAGGAATTTCCTAAACGCTATGATGAGACAGTCAGACACGATGAAATTGAGTTGTAATAAGTAAAAGTTGAAAAGAAATTAAAATGAGTTTGAACATTAATCTTTTTAAATGGAAAATGCAGCTATTGAACCTTAGTGAGTATGGGATAGATGCGGCGATGCAGTTTTGATCGTTGGTTAACTCTGCCATCAATCGATGGGGTTTTTCACTATAAATCAACGGCGAGGCATTGCCATTATATTATTGTGAATTTATGAAATTGAATATGATTATTAGTTGTCTAAGTACAACCTAGTGGAATTTAAATAGTGATATCTTATGATGATTTGAGTAAATTAAGTTAATTAAGGAGATGTCTTAATTGGAAATTATGTGATGCTTTGATTAATAAAATGATGTGTACAAGATAAAATAATACATTGGTTAGGGAAGGTTGAAATACCAATTAAACATTTTGTACAAAGCTAAATTTGATGACTTTAGAATTTGTTTTTGTAATTAGTAGTTTCAAAAAAAAATAGTACGATTTAAAACTCTATCTTAAGAGAGAATAAAGAAGTGTTAGTTTAGGACATTTAGTATGAATTTGTGAGCTAGCTTTTGTTTTAATTCTTAATGGTATTAAACCTTATCGGTTTGAAGCTGCAAAATTCTTTTGAAACCAAGTTTGAGTTAATTATCAACTTTAATTAATTTTATGTTGATAAAATATGGAAATTTAATTTGAGAACAATTTTAAAATTAATATTTAAATCCATAATTTATTTTGGATCAATGATTCTCTTTTATTAATGGAAGAGATTAGTTATCTCTTTCAAAATGATTCTTAAAATTAACTGTTTGAAAAGTTTGATTAAGTGAGTTGATGAAAATATTTCTAATTAATGAGATGTTTCTTTTAAAGATAATTTCATGAGGTTAATTTATAGATTTTGAATGAATTAGCTTTCCGAAAAAGATGATCATGTAATATTAAATGGTTGAGCATAAAATGTTTGTTTAGAAAATATAGTATGAAATTAAAATGGTTTGAGAATTTCAAATTTTAAATTGATTTTGAAAGCTGAAAGTTTATTTGGAAAAGTGTTGTGTTAAAATGACAATAACTTGAGATTTATAATTCCAAATGAACTCAATCTTTTTGTAAATGAAAGAGCTTTCAGTAAGCTATAAATTTTCCATTAACCACTTAGGAAAATTTTGCTTTTATTTCAATTTAAAAGGGGTTTGAAAGTGGATGGACATTTCTGTCCCATTATAAAAATTTCTAAGATTAAGCTAAAAGTAAATTTAGCATAACATTCAAACTTTAAAAACGATTTCGATGATCTTTATATTGCTGGAAAGCTTAAACGGAGTAAAACAACTTTCATTTTATTAAAAATTTCATATTTTTTGTTTGTTGTGTCAAAACCTGTCCTCTTTACAGCAGGTTTGAAATGAATAATGTTCGATTCCCTTTAATAATTAAGTGTAATGCTTCTTATTTATGAATATGAACTAATATCATTTATTTGAGCAAGTACAAGTGAAAGTGGATAGTTAGGCAATATTTTGAGCAAAAAGATTATATTTATAATTGAGCAAATTTGCTTTCAAATGCTAAAAAGAAAGGTACGGATTCAGATTAAATTTTCAAGTATTAAATTGTTGATATATATTGTGTTTCCGACCTAATGGTCGATGTATATTATATAAATCATTTTTGTAATATTGTAAATGGCCCTCGGTGCAAAGGAGATTCCGTTGATTCTTCTGAAAATTTACAACACTCAGAAAAATTTGAGAAACAGATATGGAAAATATATGTTACAAATTAAAGTATACTTATGGAAGAATTGGAGAATAAATAACTTAAATTTTATTTACTCTAATAAAGAGTAATGAGTTTAAATTTAAATCTAAGTAAGAAGCTTTGGAAATTTTCGAGTGTTGAAAATTGAGAATTTAATTTTTGAAGATAGTGGGTTTAAAAACTGTAAAAATATTTGATTAGTTGAAGAGAGTATAACATCCATTCCGGTGTTTAGTTTGCCTTTGTGCAATTATTTTACGACTTGCATTTATGCAGTCGTATGAGTTTGGTGGTATTTAGAGAAAACAACCTACCTCTTATTGGGTTTCTTTCCGTAAAAGTTGTCAATCTAATACTGGTATGACTCCCTTCGTAGTGTTATACGGAAAGTCCTATCGATTATCATCTTGTGGGTTGGAGTCCGGGATAAAGTTGTGACTAAATCCCGACTCTGTTCATAAAGCTTCTGAGAAATCGATCTCACCGAACTTACTTATTGTATAGAATCCTATCGATGTTCTTCCTTCGAAGGTGAAACGCCTTCGAAATAAGGATGTTCTGCTCGTAAAGCTTTTGAGTTTTCTGTTTTCTTGTGTTGAGGGTGAGAAATTTAAACTCTAGGTTATCTATCTTCCTTTGCTTGATGAAATAAAAGTTGTTGAATACAGCTCTTCTCGAGAAATTGCGAGGACGCAATTTTTATAAGGGGTGAGTCTATAACAACATTGATTTTGGTGATTACCTGTAATATTAAATTATGACCGTGGTTATAATTTAATTATGTAAAATAAAGTAAATTGGATATTTAAAATTGTTTATTTTGAATAAACAAGGATTTTGGAAAGAATAAAATGGAGTTAATATGATAATGTTGGTAATAAATGGTGAAAAATGGAAATATGTTAATTTAGTGATTTATTGAATTAAATAAAAGATTAAAAGAATTAATTCAAAAAAGTTTGCTGAAATAAATGAAAATATTGAAAATAAAGTTTTAAAAACTTTATTGTGTTATTTTGGGGAGAAAATGAGCATTATATGATTTTAATGTGATGTAATGCAATAATTTTGCAAATTATTACTAAATATTGGTTTTTGTGAATTTTAATGAAGTGTTAAAATTTAATATGTTAAAAAAATGAAAATAAAAAGGTGAAATATTGGTTAAAAATAATATTTGAAGGTAAAAATGATGTTAATTGGTTATTGCATTTAATTATACAAGAAAATTAATTTTTGTATAATTTCTGGTGTTAAAAATTGAGTTTTATGTAATTATTATGTAAATTGTGCATTTAATTAAAATAAGAGTTTTTATAATGAAAATAAATTTTTAAGGCTAAATTATCTTTTTATTTGTTGTAAAATATTTTGTTAAACATTAAGAGATGTTTGTTTGATTTTATTAAGTTTGAAACTTTGTAAGTATATGTTGTTTTGAATAAAAATGAAAATGTTTTGTATTATAGGCGGTAATTAAATTTTTAAGTTAATTATTTTTCTCATTGGGTCTTAGCCCAATTGCAGCCAAACTAAGAAGAGAAATAATTCTCTTCCTCAAAGAAATGTACGTAAAGTACATTCTTCTTTCCTGTAAACAAAAGAGAAATGTCCAGAAACTTCTTCCTCTTTGAAATCTAAACTACAAACTTTAATTTTCTCCTTTCTTTGGCTGTAATTTAATCAAATGAAGAAAACTAACTCAGGTAATCAAAGACAAAACAAAAGTTATCTCATCTATTTCAAGTTTTAGTGATTGAGTTGTCTGTAATTGGGTTTTTGTGTTTGCATGTCTGTGAACTGACAATATTCAGGTCGCTGAAGCTCCTACTAGGCCAAAGCTCGCATTTTGTTCCAAGTTTGCTCTTGTTGTTCAACTATCTTGCAAAGGTGAGTTACTAACTCACACCATCTAGCTAAAACAAAGCTCTGCTTGTTGAAAAACTTTGCAAAAATCATTTACTGTAAACATTTATGTTCAACCTTAGTTTATAGTCAAAATCTGATTTGGGTTGCTTCTTTGTGTGATTTTATCTTCTTGTTCTCTTGATGAAATGCTACCGGAATTTTTCCAGATTGTAGCCTACATTTTGTAGATCATGCATGTAAATTTTCATAACCTGAATCATATTATTACTGCCTGAATCTTACGCTCAAAGTTTGAATCGAAGCTAGAAAATCACCTGTACAAAGTCGCGTTTGAGTGGTCGACCTCAAGACCAAGTGGGTCGACATCTAGGTCGACCAGGACAAAACAAATGTCCACCCTAGGGTCGACTTATGTCCTCCTAAGGTCGACATCCAGGTTGACATGGGGGTTGATTTTTTTTGTGTGCTCTCCTCTTTGTTTTGTCTTGTTTTCCAACTTGTTTTGTGCACTTTTGCTACTTGATATCGTGATATTTTTGAGTTGTTTTGAAGGCCATGAAGCCTATTAATAGGCGAGCCAAAATTTTGGTGAATTTGTGATTCTAATTGAATAGTTTTTGAGATGATTTGGAATGTCGGTTTCATTGGAAATTTCGATGATTTTCCATGTTTTCGAGCGTGGAGTTTCCAAAACGATTTCGAAAAGATTTTTAAAATAAAATGGCTCTTGAAATAAATATTTATAATATCAATAATTTATTTTAAGGGACAGCTTGGCATAGGTCCCTAATAAGTTTCAAAATACACAAAAACCCCAGTAAAATAAAGTTTGTAAATTAGGTCCCTAGAATTAAGTTACTGAATAATGACATACACTTATGCAATTATTCAGTGAATAATTGCAGACATTTATGCAATTATATCAAAACATTGCGGAAAATTTCGTAATTATTCATCCAAAAAATTGCGGAAAATTCCGCAATTATTCACCCAAAAAATTGTGGAAATTTACGCAATTTTTTCAAAAAGTTGCGGAAATTTCCGCAATTATTCACCAAAAAAATTGCATAACTATATGCAATTACTTAGTAACTTAATTCTAGGGACCTAATTTACACACTTTTTTTTACTGGGGTTTTTGTGTATTTTGAAACTTACTAGGGACCTGAGCCTAATATTCACTTATTTTAAAGCTATCAAAATTATATATTCTCTATAATAAGGGAATTTCAAAGGTTTGTTTTCCGAAAGGATTTCTAAAATTGTTTTAAAAGCTAGTTTTCTCAAACAGACTATTTTCTATATAAAATACACATTTTTGCACTCTTCGAGCGTATGAGGAAGAGAATTAAACAATTTAGTAAAATACGTGGTATGGGACACGTGCGTTTACTTTATCGGTTAATTTTGGACTCGTTCGTTCGAAGCTATTGAGTTACTTACCTTCGGGTCGTATTTGCCGATGAGATGAGGCAATTATTGTGATTTGAATGATTTGTTTTCTAGTGTGGCATTGACTAGCAGCTAGTAAACCGATAAGTGAGAACGTGTGGTATGGGATGCACTGTTACCACTTTTCGGGTTCCTATCTAAGAGTTTGTGACACATTCACGAGGTATTGCCAGTACTTGAGCTGTTGGGTTCTACGTGTACATAAATAATTGTTGGGTTAATCATGGGTTGTTGGGTCCTAAAAGAGGCTGGTTGGTCTCTTGTACACTGTACTTGGCAGGCTGTTGGGCCATAGATTGGGCTGTTGGGTCCTTTCTACATTTATAGCTGTTGGGCTATTATTGGGCTATTGGGTCCTATTTCTTATATTTCTATTTTCTAGATTTCTACATGTTTATTTCTAGAATTTTGATGATTTATATATGTTTTCACCATAGTTGCTTTTGTTGGATTATTTACATAGCCTAAGAGCTATCGTGTTGATTATATGGTGATTACATTCTAGGGTTTTGAACTCTTAGTCGAGTTCTATATGTTGTGATTCATAGTTGCCATTCTTTGGCAATTTTGAGATTTGTAATCTCCTATTTAGGAGTTGGAGTTGATGAATGCCATTATATTGGCTATTGTTACGCCGATGATATGAGGCGTGCATTTGTGGATATTTGATGTTATGTTTATCTTAGCCATATATTGGCTATTGATTATGCCGATGATATGAGGCATACATTTGTGGATATTTGATATTGTGTTGGACTTGTCTCTTTTGAGAAAACCCTTATGACATATACTTAGTAGTTTTGTAGTCGTATTTTGCAACTATGTTATGTATCTATTATTGGACTTGTTACTTATTGGCCATAGATTGGGCTGTTGGGTCCTTTCTACATTTATAGCTGTTGGGCTATTATTGGACTTGTTACTTATTGGCTTTGCTGCTTCCGCCTTGGATATCTGCTTATCACTTTTTGTAGTTTTGTAGTCGTATTTTGCAACTATGTTATGTATCTATTGTTTTGACTCGTTGAATATTGTGTGGTCCTTGTACCACTTTTGATGTATCATTTTGTATTGTACTGGGATGTATCTATGTATATGTGATGCAGCAGCGGAATAAAAAAAATGATGAATCGGTGAAAGTAGCAATCGGTGAATTGAAAAATACCAAAGGCCCAAATCCGTTGATCCAAAGATACCGGATTCTAGCTATCTCAAACATGTTGATCGCGCACGATACCGTGTTTAAAGATCTACGATTCTTCGTACGTTGATCTAGCGCACTAGATTTCGTGAATCGGCTTCAGCAGTCGTTGATTCGAGCGCACTCGAATACCGAAAGTGGAGATAGGAGATCACACTCAACTACCAATTTGAGAAGTGGCACAAAGCACACAAACAAGTTTTATTCAAAATCAACTAGAGTTACAAATGATACCACCCGCCTATTTATAGGCTTACAACTCACACAACTCAAATCTGGACAACACATAAGTCGGAAACGACCTAACAAAATGCGACCTAAAATACAGCGACTCAACACAAAGGCACACGACTTAAAAGGTAAGCAACCTAACAAATACACATAAACGACATACGAGTTAATATTTACAACACAACATACACGAGTTACAAATACATGACCTAAGAGTACAACACACACGAACTAAGGACTCAGCGACTTAAGAAATCCAGGCTCCGTGCGATATAAGCTTCATGCAACCTAAACTTGAGCGACATATGGTCGAGCGACCTAACTTCAGATGGCTTCAGTGATCTTGCAGCATACACATCAGCGACCTAACATAGGTCGTAACCCGCTTCCATGACCTAACATAGGTCGTATCACTTCTCCGCGACCTAACATAGGTCGTAACACTTCTTCGCGACCTAACATAGGTCGTAACTCTTCTCCGCGACCTATCATAGGTCGTAACTCTTCTCCGTGACCTAACTTAGGTCGTAACTCGTAAAATTCAAAACTCGGAAGATCGGAGTGACCTAAAGGCATGAGTAACTCGTTAGGTCGTTTGAGCGCCTTATCCTTTAACTCGTTAGCTCATTACAGCGACTTATCCCACTGATTTAGCTTGATATCTTCCTCGTTAGGTTGCACGCGACTTAACAGCACGTTAGGTCGCTCGCGACCTAAGACTTCATCATTTTGGGCTGCATCATCCTCCCCTGGTTGGGAAAAATTCGTCCTCGAATTTGCGCCCTCCTCTTCCACAAAAAGCGCATCCCCATGATACGGAATCAAGTATTTGACGTTAAAAACGTCTGCAGTGTGAATATCATCCGGTAATTCCAACTGATACGCATTATCATTGATCTTCTTCAAAATTTCCACTGGGCCAATTTTTTGAGCTTTCAACTTGTTGTAAGTTCCAACAGGAAAACGATCTTTTGTCAACACGGCATAAACCAAGTCACCTTCTCTGAAATTCACACTCCTTCGCTTTTTATCTGCCAGTTGTTTATACTTTTCATTCGCCTTCTCCAATCGTTCCTGAATGATTTTATGGCATTCTGTCAATCCGTCAACAAAATCAACAGCCCGCTTTACTGTTCCCTTCGGTTGTGGCACTATCGTCAAATCCAATAGCCCCTTTAGCAAGCTCGAATATACAACCTGAAATGGACTGAACCCCGTACTACGATTAATAGCATGATTATGTGCAAATTCCGCCTGACATAACTTCATATCCCAACTCTTCAAATTATCTTTCACAAGACATCTCAATAAATTTCCCAATGATCTATTCACCACTTCCGTTTGCCCATCTGTTTGCGGATGATAGGCGCTACTAAAATTCAGCTTCGTTCCAACCATCTTCCACAAACTCAACCAAAAATGGCTTAAAAATCTAGTATCCCTATCAGAAACAATAGATTCAGGTAGCCCATGCAATCGATACACCACTTTAAAGAATAATTGAGCAACACAGACAGCATCAGCTGTCTTCTTACAAGCTATGAAATGTGCCATTTTCGAAAATCTGTCCACTACAACATATATTGAATCATTCCCCCTCTGAGTTCTAGGTAACCCCAAAACAAAATCCATACTGATATCAACCAACGGTCTAGTCGGCACAGGAAAGGGCATATACAATCCTGCATTCGTCGATGTCCCTTTGGAAACTTGGCAAATATGACATCTCTCCACAAACTTTTCAACTTCCCGCTTCAACGAAGGCCAATAATAAGACTGAGAAATCAATTGCAAAGTACGATCTCTACCCACATGACCTTCCTCATGCAACTCCTTCACGATCTTCATTCGTAAGCTGGACTCTGGTATGCATAATCGATTCCCCTTAAAAAGAAAACCATCCACCAACACAAACTCATCCGTCTTTCCCTCCTTGACTTCATCTACAAACTTCGCAAAGTAAGGATCATCAACAAATATTTCTAGCAACACATCAAACCCCGTTACTTCAACCTTCATTGTAGTCAACAAATGATTCCTTCGACTCAATGCATCTGCCACTCGGTTTGTAATTCCGGACTTATGCTTCACCACGAATGTAAATTGTTGCAGGTATGCGATCCACGAAGCATGCCTGGCTCCAATTTTGTCATGTCCCTGCAAATGTTTCAGTGCTTCATGATCAATATACAGAACAAATTCTTTATGGAACAAATAGTGTCTCCAATGTTTTATAGCTTGAACAATAGCATAGAATTCCACATCATAAGTATTATATCTCATCTTGGCTCCCGATAGCTTCTCACTGAAATATGCAATAGGTCATCCTTTCTGACTCAACACCCCTCCAATCCCAACCTTAGATGCATCAGTATGTAACTCAAACAACAACAGAAATTCTGGTAATACTAGAATTGGTGTTGTCGTCAAAAGTTCTTTGATTCTCCCAAAAGCAAATCCTACTTCCTCTAACCATGAAAATTGCTTCCCCTTCATATAGTCAGTAATTGGTGCCATCACGCTAATGAAGTGTGGAATAAATCTTCGGTAGAATGATGCTAAACCATGAAAGCTTCTAACTTCTGTTATCGTCCTGGGTTGTGGCCAATTTCGGATTGCTTCAACTTTATTCTGATCCACATGTATACCTCCTTCTGAAATAACATATCCCAAAAATAAAACACTATGCGTCATGAACACGCATTTCTTTGTTGCAGCATAAAATTGTTCCTGTCGCAGTATCATCAACACTTCTCTCAGATGATGTAAATGTTCTTCTCTGCTTCTACTATATATCAGTATATCATCAAAATACACCACCACGAACTTCCCAATAAAAGGTCTAAAGATCTGATTCATCACCCGCATAAATGTACTAGGTGCATTCGAAAGACCAAATGGCATAACCAGCCATTCATATAATCCTTCTCTCGTCTTGAATGTTGTCTTCCATTCGTCTCCTGGTCTAATTCGAATTTGATGATAACCACTCTTCAAATCGATCTTCGAAAAGATAGTAGCCCCACTAAGTTGATCCAACAAGTCATCCAATCTAGACATAGGAAATCTGTATCTCACTGTAATCTTGTTCAGTGCCCGACTATCAGTACACATCCTCCACGTTCCATCTTTCTTCGGTACTAACAATGCTGGCACGGCACAAGGACTTAAACTTTCCTGTACATGCCCTTGTTGAAGCAACTCTTCCACTTGCCTTCTCAACTCCTCGTGTTCCTTTGGACTCATTCTGTAATGTGGTCTATGAGGTAACACAGCTCCTGGAACAAGATCAATTTGATGTTGAATGTCTCTCAACGGTGGTAACTCCGTTGGTAGCTCCTCAGGAAATACATCGTCAAATTCTTCCAGCATGGGTTTTAATTCTTCAGGAATTACAACCACTTCATTACTCTCACGTCCAATCAACAAAAATACTTCAGGCTCCTCTTCTACTTCCTTAACAAACTCCTTCAAAGATAGCAAAGTTTTAAGTTCTTCAATCTCCTCCAACTTGCTTTCTTCTTGTTGTCGCTCCTTAGGAATTAAAGTGATTTTAGTACCTTCAAACATGAAACTGTAACTATTAGTATGTCCATCATGTTACACAGCCCTATCATATTGCCATGGTCTCCCTAACAACAGATGGCATACATCCATATCCACAACATCACACCAAATTTCATCTTTGTATTTCTTCCCAATCGAAAAACTAACACAGGCTCTTCGTCCAACTTTCACCTCCCCACCTTTCCTCAACCAAGCTAACTTGTAAGGTTTTGGATGCTTCTCAGTCTTTAATGCCAACTTCTTCACAGCTTCTGTAGAGATAATATTGTCACAACTTCCTGCATCAATAACAAACTTGCAAACCCTTCCCAAGATAGTGCATGTTGATGGAAAGATGTTACTCCTCAACCAGCTAGTCTCCTCCTCTTGTTTTGGTGTTAAACAAGACCTCTTCATCATTAATGAATACCCTTCATCTCCCGACACATTTTCTTCCTCCTCATCATGTAGTGAATTAGAACATTCAACTTCTGCATCCTCATCTTCAACCTTAGCAATCATCGCTCGCTTCTTTGGCTTTGGACATTCATTGCTTTTGTGACCAATATCCTGACAATTGAAGCATTTGATACCACTATTGATCCTGGTCTTAGCAACTTCATTAATAACCGGTTTTGCAACAGCCTTCGAAACATTCGCATTGCTACTAGCCCCTTTCATTTGATTGTTGGAATTTGTAAACACAACACCACCTCTCCTACCTTGCTTCTCCCAAGCTAGAGCTTTTTGATGTGCTTCAGCAACAGATTTTGGATCAAACATATTCACCATATCTTGAATCTGCATTCTCAACCCTCCAACAAACCTAGCTGTCAACTGTTCCTCTGTCTCCATGATATCATTCCTCGCAATAAATTGATAAAATTCATCCGCATAATCATTCACTGACTTTGTTCCCTGTCTCAAATTCTGCAATCGTTGATACATAAGAGATTGATAATTATACGGCAAGAAAGTAGCTTTCATCAATTTCTTCATCTTCTCCCATGATTCAATATTTGACTTTCCCATTCTCTCCCGTGTTAGTTTAGTTTGCTGCCACCATGCCATAGCTCTTCCTTTCAATCTTGTAGCAACCAACTTCACTCTTCGATGCTCGGGTACTTCTTTGAAGTCAAAAATTTCTTCCACATTAGACAACCAATCCAAAAATTCCTCCGCTACCATTCCACCCTTGAATTCTGGAATTTCAGTTTTCATCCCCGATTCCCATCGATGATCAACTTCAACATCCCGATATGCATTTCGTACTTGGTCTTGATCTCGCGAATGAACACTACATCTACTACCATCTTCATCAAAAACAGATGTACTTCGATAACGATCTCGACCACCCACATCTCTATGATCACGCATATCCCTTCTACTTTGTCTTTCATCATCACGGTATGGTTCATGTTCAAACTCACGTGGAGTTCTTCTCTTTTCATTTCTATACTCATGATGTTCTCTTCTCAATGAAACTGAAGATTCTCTTCTTTCTCGGTAAGATTGCGGCGACACCCTCCTCGCTTCCATAACCGATGGCGAAACTCTGTTTCCTCCATGGTTAGAGACTGGCGACCTTCTCCTTTGACTTTGATTCATATCATTCATCAGTTTCTCCAACTTCCCAATGCCTTCATCAAACTTTTCATTGATGCGTTGTTCCATTTGCTCGGCTTCTTCTCTTCTATACAACACTTGAACATTCTGATGGCGATTAGCTCTTCTCGGCGGCATGATTGAATCAAACAATCTTCAATTCTCGGCCTTGATTCTCAAAGTGATACACGGCTTCAACTTCTAACCCTCGGCCTTAACTTCAAACTCTTCAATAAGAATTGGCTCCAAGACTCGGCTTAGCTATGATTGGCTAAGTCTTGCTCTGATACCAAATGATGCAGCAACGGAATAACAAAAACGATGAATCGGTGAAAGTAGCAATCGGTGAATTGAAAAATACCAAAGGCCCAAATCCGTTGATCCAAAGATACCGGATTCTAAGTTTTTTAGTAATAAATCTATATTCAAAATTATTCCATTCGGAATATTTTGCTTTATAAAAACGTCGGACTTCTAAATTCTCATAACTGGCGCGATTGCTCAGGAATTGAGACAGTTGAATTTTACTAAAATAGTTTCATTAGCTCCTATCTCAAACACGTTGATCGGGCACGATACCGTGTTTAAAGATCTACGATTCTTCGTACGTTGATCTAGCGCACTAGATTCCGTGAATCGGCTTCAGCAGTCGTTGATTCGAGCGCACTCGAATACCGAAAGTGGAGATAGAAGATCACAATCAACTACCAATTGGAGAAGTGGCACAAAGCACACAAACAAGTTTTATTCAAAATCAACTAGAGTTACAAATGATACCACCCGCCTATTTATAGGCTTACAACTCACACAACTCAAATCTGGACAACACATAGGTCGGGAACGACCTAACAAAATGCGACCTAAAATACAGCGACTCAACACAAAGGCACATGACCTAAAAGGTAAGAGACCTAACAAATACACATAAATGACATACGAATTAATATTTACAACACAATATACACGAGTTACAAATACACGACCTAAGAGTACAACACACACGACCTAAGGACTCAGCGACTTAAGAAATCCAGGCTCCGTGCGATATAAGCTTCATGCGACCTAAACTTGAGCGACATATGGTCGAGCGACCTAACTTCAGATGGCTTCAGTGATCTTGCAGCATACACATCAGTGACCTAACATAGGTCGTAACCCGCTTCCGCGACCTAACATAGGTCGTATCAATTCTCCGCGACCTAACATAGGTCGTAACACTTCTTCACGACCTAACATAGGTCGTAACTCTTCTCCGCGACCTATCATAGGTCGTAACTCTTCTCCGCGACCTAACTTAGGTCGTAACTCGTCAAATTCAAAACTCGGAAGGTCGGAGCGACCTAAAGGCATAAGTAAGTCGTTAGGTCGTTTGAGCGCCTTATCCTTTAACTCGTTAGCTCGTTCCAGCGACTTATCCCACTGATTTAGCTTGATATCTTCCTCGTTAGGTCGCACGCGACTTAACAGCACGTTAGGTCGCTCGTGACCTAAGACTTCATCATTTTGGGTTGCATCAATATGTGTGTTTATATATATATATATATATATATATATATATATATATATATATATATATGTCTGACTACCGTTCTGTATGTGATGTACATATTGGTTTTGTATTTTGTTCTGATAGTTCCGTTAGCCACTATAGTTTTGTTTTAAGCATTTATTGAATATGTCGATCCAATGGAAAAAGGAAAAAATTTAGAGCATTGTTAGCACCAAAATTGGTTACTAACACCCTTGAATAGAGTTATGTAGAGAGATTAATGAAGAAAGTAAATTAAAACAGAGAAGTAATGCAATTGAGTGTAAAAAGAACAACAAAAAATGAGAACATAAGATTTATAGTGGTTCGGCGTAATTGCCTACGTCCACTTTGAATATGATCTTCGTTACTTTTCCAATCACTTGAGTATAGATACAATCTGTAAACAAACAACTTGAATACAAGTTTGAACAGAAAAGAAGCTAGTACAGAAAATGGTAGAGTCTCCCTATAGTTCTAGAAAAAAGCTCCCTTTAACTAGACCTCTACCCCTCTATTTATAGACGAAGGTAGGCTGGATCCCCTGTCCAGACCCATGACTAAGATAGCTCGGCCCATAGCTGGTAAGTGAAGTAGACCGAATCATGCATCATGATCCTTCTTGACCGATCCACATATCGCCGACCCACCTGATGCCGATCCAGGGTATCCTTGTGGATGACTCGAAGCAAACTCGCAAGCAACTCGGAGCAATTATGGGTGTGACAAGAAGTGAAACAGTACCGAACGTATCGCCGTATGGTAGTCTTGCTAATTCTCTTGTTGTTTTGCAGAAACACTGCAACCGAGCCCAAATTGCCGACCCACACACACTGGTCTACACTTGTCGAACAACCCAGGCCGAACCACAATGGCCGAACCACCTTGACCGACCCACTTCGAGCTTCCTTCCTTGACTGAGCCACCCATTCCAACCCATACGTGCCAAACCGTATACATAAGCCGAACCGCACATGAATGCCGATCCACATATACTAATCCTCCTGAGGCCGATCCACATCTACACCAAGCCACTTAAGCCGAAACACTACATGCCGACCCACAATGGCTTGTCTCCCCTGGCCGAACAACACGTGCCGACCCACCAAGGCCGACCCATCTAAGACCTTCCATAAGAGCTATCCTACTCCAACCAAACCACCATCGAACATCGATCCACATAGAACCACACAGGTTGTATCAATCCCTTATATCTCCAATCTCTTCTTGGTTCGAGTCCTATCTTGTTTCAACCTTATCTTCTACAACTATCGCTTTGTAGCCGGGCCAAGTAGCCGGGTAACAAGAATTATATCGACGTATTTAATAGATGTTTAAGACAAAGTTATGGATGTTCGCTCCTAACCGGCCCTATTCTCTGCATTAGCAGACTGTATTACCCAGTAATACTCTTTGTTAATGTGGGTCTAGGGGTGGGACGTCACAATATACATGTTCTCATTGGTTGTTGGGTGATTAGTAGGTGGGGATGGCGTATGCTTCGCATTTGGAGCTCGTTTTCGCAATATATTCATTGTACATGCTTGTTAATATAATCAAAGGTACATATCTCAGATTACATATCATACTTCTATATTATTTTCCATACGGGATGCCTCATCCTCGAAGATGAGTTGTATATTTGTGATTTTATTTATATATATATATATATATATATATATTGGGATTTTAGTACGATCGAACAACGCAAAGGAGACGCTAGCGAAATTTTTCGTAAATTTTAGGCTTTATAAATTTTTTGAGAATTTTGGACAGTTTTTTTATAACTAAAAATTTTGATTTTGAGTTATAAGTTGAAATGGTATTAGTTGATTTTTGGAAAGTTAATAATGAATTTGAAGAATTAGAAAAGGTTTTATTATAAAAGGTTTAACTAATTAATTTCGAAAGCTAAAAGGTTTAAATAAATTTGGTAATCCAGTTTCAACTAATTTTTTTTTTCAAAAGTTAATGGGTTTTGTGGCATTTTTCTTACTTTGTAATTTAAGGGACAAAATTCATTTAAGGAGGGGAGTCTATAACGACCCAGAATTTTAGTCATCCAAATTTGGAATATTCAATTGATTTTATATATTTAAAAGTAAAATTTATAAGTTGAATAACTTATATTTCAAATATAGTGATTTATCTGATAATTAAATTGTTAAATTTAATATTTAAATTTTTTTAAATAATTGAATTTTGAATTTAACGTGAATGGAAATGATTTTAAAAGTTGATTTGAATTCTATTTGAATTAGAATGGAGTTAGTGAATTTTTAAATTTAAATTAAAAGTGAATAAACAGAAATTGGAAATTACTAGTTTTAATTAACGTGTAAAAATAGTCTTTTTGGGCACTTTCTCGAATTTCGATGAAACCAGTTTCATTGGATCTGTAATAGTGAATTATAGTATGTTGTCATATTTCATGGCGATTGGATGTATCATTTGATCATGCGAATTTGAAACGCATAGAAATTAATTAAAGGAATTTTAATTAAAATAATTTGAATTTTAAAAGCTATCTTCTATATACGATGGAATTGACTTTCGATACATACTCCATTTTGTTCAGAATAGGGGTATAATATATAGAATGCCAGGCGGCACGCTTCGTTTAGAGTTCGGAATTTTCAGTGATGAATAGTGTCGAGTTTATTTTCTATAAATAGCCACCAAATTCATTCATTTTGAAAAGCCTAACCCTAAAAGAAATTCTCAGCCGCCATTAAACATTACCATCCAATGGCCAACATCGATCGGAGCCTCTAGAGACGAAATTAGCCAACGACTTCAACTAGAGAAATGTAGAGCACGTTGATACGAAGCTAATTTACGGTTGGACCTAGCTATCGTCGCTCGACATGGCCAGAATCTTGTTCCGTTCGCATCAGGTCATGGATTCGATAGAGAGGGTTTTCGTGCGTACGCACGCAGGCGGTGGTTGAGGTAGTGCTAGGCTGGAGCAGGTGGCGCACGTAGAAACATGGTAGGGCATTAGGAGTCGGCGATACGGTGGTGCGGCGGTTGGTGCCAGTGGCACACGATTTTGATTTGAATAGAAAAACATCGCGACCTGTAGTGTGTGTGAACATGAAACGAGAAAGGAGGGAGCTTGGGAAGAAAGTTTTAGATTTTAAAGTTTTTAATTTAAGTTAATTATACTCGAATGTTAAATAATTCGTAACTTATTAATATGAGGTCCATTTTGAGCGTGACAGGTTGGGTTGCGTTCGTATTAGCGAGCACTACGCTATAGAGTTTGGATTGGACGAATTCCGAGCTAGTAGGAATTTTGAGTTAAATTGAACGATCATGCAATTTTAATTCAAAGACCACTTAGGTGATTTCTGGCATTTTTTTGAGTAAACTCACCTCTATGGCCTACTTATATTTTTATATAAGTGGGAATAAATTTATATATGTTGTTTGTTGCTTGTTTGGATGATATATTATATATATTAGTTGGTTTGGATATATTCCCGCCTATTAGAGTGGATGAGACCCTATTACGTTTCCGTGTAAGAGCGGATGACCCTTTATATACGAATTCCGCCTCGAAGCGGTTGATTTTATTTTTATGATTATATGTTGTATGTGATGCAGGGTGATAGGTTGGACGGATCCAATAGGATTCCTCGCCATTGTTGATTTATCTTCATATATATGATGATATATGATGCTTTGGATGTCAGTTGATGTCTTTAATGCGATTTGACTTATTTGGTGCTATGGTAGCAATGGGCCTTATTTTTGATATTTTTGAAATATTAAAATGATGATTTTGATTTGAAAAGGATTTCGAAGAAATTTTGAAAGTATAAATATGTTTAAATAATTTTAAATTATTAAGAGTGTTTAATTTGTTTTTAAAGAAATAAAAAAGTTATGATTTTTGATGTTATAAGAATATAGTTTTGAGTAATACTTTGATTTGATATCTTTGAATAAGTTTATAAGATTTATAAAGGTGATATTTTTATAAATAAGGAAGTTTTTTAATAATTGAAATTTATAAATATTTAGTAAATGGTTTTTGAAGTTGGTTTGGTTAACGGATTTTATAAATGAATTTGATATATAAAGAAATGGATTTATAAATGGATTTTGATAGTAGAATTAGTTTTATAAAAAAATGGATTTATAAATAGAATTTTGTGAATAAAGGAATTTTAATAAATATAGGTTTTATAAAATCAGAAGGACATTTAATAGAAAAGTTTTATAAATAAGGATTTTTATTTAAAGGAATGTTGAAAGTAATGTTTTTGGGGAAGTGAGGGTTTTAAATGGAATTTAATGGTTTCGAAATGTTTTAAAATGTATATATGTACCGAAGACATAGATTTCAACATTTATTGCTGTAATAGACATTTTTGGAAAGTATGGAAGGCATGGACTATAACAATGTTGTTATAGTAAATGATTTCCGAAAGGAAATGTTTTATACTATACATGGATTTATCTATATATTAATTTACCAAATCTCTATACTAATGTTTTTGGGTTGTCGTAACGATGTTTTATGCAACATTCATTTTGACCCAATAAATTATGTTTTGACCTTCCATAGTGAGATAAACAAATCAGTTCTTATGATCGTACTAAAGGCTTGGTGGTGTGGGAGCATTGCTTCCTATACTTAACACCCATCCGAAGGTGTACGAACTCTGGAGTTGTATGGTTATAGAAACCTATTTGGCATGTCTCTAAATAGCAGTGTTATTGAATATACTTATACCATTGATATAAGTATATGGAAATATTTTCTAAGTGTTGAAAATGAAATGATTTGTGAATATGCTTATACTTTTAATATAAGCATACATAAATGTTTTCGAATATAGAAAGATTGTAATGGTTTTGAGAAAATATCTCTTTATGGATAATTTAAAGCAAATATTTGGAAATTGAATAATTAATAAAAGATCAATTAAATGGGCCTAGTGACTGCTTATTTTGCTAGATATTGTTGGTTTGCTTTGATAGTTAAATAACCAACTATCAAATATTGGTCTCCTTATCGTTGTTGATCCGGAGAGGTCGGGGTCGGATTTATCCAAGAACCACTTCAGACCAATGTATATGCGTTCAAATGTGCAGCTTTGAAAGACATTGATATTTGGGATTTTCATAATGAAGGACTGCTTGTTGATTGTTTGAGGTTAAACTCCCAATATACATATAGTAGTAGTGGTCTCTTCGTTATGAAACATCCAATGCAAGGACTAATCGTTACTAATCATAGGGGCGATCCCCGACATGATGTGGTAGGACAGTGCCTTCTGTTTGTCCTGTTCCTAGACAACTTATATGGATGGATGTTTGACATTGCATTTTTATGATTACATCATTGACTTTTATAAACGTACATTTGTTTGGTGGCGGAGAAGGCAACTTTACTTAACTTAACACCCTCCTTTGAGACGTACGAGCGCAGAGGTTGTTTGTTTGTGAAAGTCAATAGTGATCGAAGGAACGGTGGTGTGGCATTTAAAGTTATATGTGCTATGTGTAGGTAAATGAAACCTCAGGCCTCACACCCGAAAATGACCCAAACATGGTAGACGCAGCAGGGCTATGTGGTTCACAACCATTAGGATGTGATCATCCCCTTCTAGATATATTTATTCCCGCTATGACGTTCAGATTTTAAATTACGTGGATGTATGCTATGAGGGCCCTTGGATAGGTCGTTAACGACCAAGGTGATGACATATTCGGTACTATCTAGTTAGAAAGGTAGGCGTCCGGTCTTCTGTTGGTAGAGGGCAGATGTTCTGTGGCTCGATACAATCCACTAGTGATGTACTATCGGAAGGTAGTCCTTTCACCTGGTCATTTGTATGGAATTCATTATTCACTATGTGCCTGCCATTTTGTCTATAGAGCCTATTATGCTGATATTTAATAATGGTAACAATTTCTGCTATTTAAATTACTATTTTTGTACTAGACACTAGTATAATATAACAGGATTTGATATAAAAAAAATTTGTTATCGTAAGGTAAAAACCCGTCTATTTTATGTATGGGCGTGGTCTTATGAGATACCTTCGTTCTGATAAAGGAAAGTTTATTAACTTTAAAATAAATTTAGTTGAGATGTGTTTTCTCACGCTGGTTTACCAGATTGATCCGGGTGTTCTTCCCTTTCAATCGTCGGGTCAGACCGAGTACATTTACAAATGTAAATTTGGATGCTTTGAAGCTTCAGCAGATGAGCGGAGGTCTTCTGATCGTATTTCACGTATATGTTTAATTTCCGATGCATTGTTGTTAAATTATCAACAATTGTAAGGACAGGTTATTATAACTGTCCAAGCTGATGATTAGTGATTGATTATTGTACTCTCATGGATGTATATTATATTCAGGAAATTATTGCCAAGGATAAAATTTCTCAGCGTTTTAGCCTCAAGGATAGACCTTCAATATTCTAGCTTAAAGGACAACTTTCTTTAGATATTAGTTTTTAGTTATTGATAGCAATTTTTAGGTATCAGTTTGTAGTTATCGGTAGCAGTTTTTAGATATCAGTTTTTAGTTCGGTAGCAGTTTTGGAAGAATGTTTGTTCTAATGAATAATTTTGGAAGAATGTTTGTCTTTATGAATAATTTTTAGGAGAATGTTTGTCCTTGTATTTAAAATATTGAGGTCGTGTCCTTAAGGCTAAAAATATACAAATTTTTTGTAACGACCCGCTATTTTGGACCATTCGCATCCGCACATGTCGAACTTGAATGATTCAAAATACCGAATTATTAATTTAAATTTGGCAAAACTGAGCATATACAGTAAATAAATAATCACAGATCACAGACACAAAGTAATAATTTTGCAGCGGAAACAAAAGATAGTAGTTCATGAAGCTACTATATACATATCAGAGTTAAATAAGGTACAACAGATGTCTCGAATACAATAATCAAATACAATATCAGAATACATCACTGGAATCAACTGAATATCTGAAAGCTGGATAGATAGCTAGATCTCCAAGCGAAGCTCCAACTCCAAAGGTGAGTCTCGAATACTGGTACACTCAGTCTGACCCGAGCGTAAAGAAAAACACAAACACTCGAGTCAGGATTAACATTCTTATATCAATAAATCCAACTCAAGTGAAATAGCAACTGAAATACAAGTAACTCAAAGGATGTTTGGAATAACCATCTTTTAAGGATCCGTTAAACTATCTACTATGTAGTAGTGTACGGTAAATAGATAATGCCTAACAGTAATATAAAATATCAAAATAGTGTTAAGGCGTTACCATTATCCCCCTTAACACATTTTATATAAGCGTTATAGTCTATACAGCACTGTAAACTCCACCGTAAACTAGTGGGATATCAGGGAGTACTCCATAGGTATAACACAAATCAAATCGTAGTGGTCGCGTATAAAGGGATAGAAGTATGACAAGGCACATGAGGAAATACCCAAGGTAGTGAAACTACCGTTTGCCTGATCCGGACTGGTGAGAACGCATCGCCGCAGCGATCGCAACACCGCGAAACAACACTCCCAAAATCAAGGGTGCACCAATCGACAACAAGTAATGAGTAGTTTTCGAAGAAGTGTGTTCGCTTGAGGTAGCAAACCCCCATTTGGCCCGGCACGGCTCCTGTTTAAATCATTTCCAATTCGACACAAGTGTCAAGGCTATCCATTATCGTTCTCTTTCTTCAGTCATCACGTACATCATTCCAACCACTTCATTATGGATCACACTCCGCGTATAGTTATTAAAGTGGTTTTCGGTTTAGACAGTGAGTATGTCCCTAACCGATTTCGGTCTCTTTAATAACTTTCGTGATTATTACACCGATTGGTCGTTATTAAATTTCAAAACCAAATCAATTTCAATTCCAATTTCAATTTTTAAACCAACATTCCATTTGTCTTTCTAAACCAATTTCCATAATTTACGTTTCAAAACTTCCAAATTCATAATTTCAAAATCATATAATTCAATTTCAATTTCTTTTTAAAACAATTCAAATATTGATTCAAGTTCGTATATAAGTTTCATTTCGAAATCATTTAAATTAATTTAATTTAACATTCAAATCAATTTAAATTAATTGATCGATTTCATTCAATATTCGTTAAGTTAATTTATCATTCAAAACAATTCTTTTTAACTTCCAATTCATTAAATCAATTACTTAAGTTCAACTTCATTATATCAAAGCTTCAAATTGAATTAAATTAAATTCGACAAATCAACTCTTCAAATTACAAGTCTTACATTAATTTCAAAAATCACATTTGCATTTCTTGATAAAGAAATTCAATTTCACATATTCATTTACTTAGTTGCAATTTCAAAGCTCAATTAATAAAGAACTAAATTTCACTAATTAAAAAGTTCAATTTTAATTATAAAAGGATTCAATTTTATTTAATTATTAAATAATTCAATCTCATTAAATTATTAAATAATTTCAAAACTTAATTCAATCATTTCTTAAATTAAACAACATTCTTCCATCAATTTCTTTATTAATATTTTGGTTCAGATTATTAAATATTCATATTTAAATTTCATTAAAATTCAATTTCCAACTTCGTTTCAAAACCATATTATTTATTCATATAAAATTTTCATTTTATTTTTAAATCAAATTATTGACCAATCGGGTTTTTATTCAATTCTCTATCCTATGTCAAAGTTCAATTTGGGTATTTATCATTTCAACCAGATTCCATTTTCAATTCACAAATCAAAGCATAACAAAGGGAACTTGCAGTGTGATAACTGGGATGGTGTCAAAGTAAATAAACAAACAATAACAACAACCAATATCAACCCAATAATCAATTCAAATAATCCTGAAATAATCGTATTAATTCACATTGTTGTTCGTGCAAATTAATATAATTATTTCTAGAATCTACACTATCATTTCATGTAGATTAAAGATTATTACACTTATTTTTCTATGCAATTCTACACTTGACATCAATTATTCAATTTTCTACTACATAAATTAATACAACATAAATTCAAATGGTTCAAGGGTAATTAACTATTTTCGACGTGTCAATTAATTTAAACATTTAAAGGGGTCATATTATACAAGTTCGTCTAATTAAATTCAACATTTATATCAATTTCAAATCGCTAACTATCCTACGCCAAATTCAATTGCATAATATTTATCACTTTATTCATTCAATTTACATTCAATATAAACAACAAACAATCAATCAATTTTTAGCCAAACTGTATTATCATCGCATAAATAATTAACAGATAATAGTGTCAGATGTCATAGGTGAACAAATACAGGTAATAGCATATATAACAGTGTGAATAACTAACAACAGCATATTTCAATTGTTGTTTCAATCGAAATCAAATTTAATAAATAAAAGAACATTAATCGTGAGTGATTGCTCACCTTTTGAGGCTAGAGAGGAACGAGAATGAGATGAGTAGCGCGGACATGCACTAGGATATAGACACGAGCAAGGCAAAGCGAATTAAAGCTGAAATCGATGGAAACAAATCAAGATAAGCTATAGATTGATGGAACGAAACTGATCACTTGGTATTACGAAACAAAACACAACTGGATTAATGCAGAAAAATGATATAAGTGACTTGTATATATAAACACTATATGTATCAAAATTTATTTGAGTTCAAACACATATATCTATCATGATGAAATCATCTATACATATTTAAAGTTTGTTTATCCAAAGCTTACAATACATCAGAAACTCCATACGTATACCTAAAACTAATATGTTTTTGAAAACCTTTATATGTTCAAAATTACTTATGGTCAGAATCTATCTTTCCCAAATTAACATATTAAAAATTCTAAAACGTATGCAAAATCTACTAATAAATTCAAAACCCAATACAAGTGAAACTCTTGATAGATGAGCGACCGTATATCCGAAGTTACATCTAACTATATTAAAACTTACACCATTTTGAAAACAAGGCATGAATTCATACGTTCGAGGCTAACATATATTTGAAGCCTAGCGATATGAAGTTATCCACATAGGAAAACAAAGTACTATATATTGCAACCCAGCCCTCATATTTATTCAATCAAACTAGAAATATACAATACATGTAACAAACTAGGATTTTAATAAAAATATATATACGAACGTAGATACAAAATTCCTTAATAGTATAATATATTTCAACATTTATACTGTACTTACTTGGATATGATTAATATATATATATACAACTACATATTTCAACTTATAAGCAAGCCTATCTATAAACATATATGTACATAACCATAGAATTTACATGTAAAAATATATATGAACTACCATACACTTCATAAAACATATATATAAACTAACAGAATATTGATATATATACAAACATATTTATATAAACGAACACATATATATACTTTTACCTCACAACCACTATATAATATATTAACTGTTAAATAAAGGATTGGAATGTAAAACAAAATAATAAGCAGGCAGGTTAATATATATATACATATATATATATATATATATATATATAATTTTCTTTCGGCTGAGGCCACATATCATACTGTATATACAAACTTTTATATTAAAATGGAAAAACAAAACACAAAACCCCAAATTTTTATATATACACGTTATAAACATTGTATACAATATATATATTATAACATCTTAACATATAAACCAACTTACATATAAAATATATAAACAAATGCATAACTTCACATATATAAAATATATACATACCCTTCAAATCAGAAGTTATAAAACCCATATTATAAAATATACACCTTAAGATAAATACTTACCTATACATATATACTCGTACACGATATATATACTAGCAGCCTGTTTGCATAAATCTTAACAAAACAAACAAACTGTATATAACATATACACTCAAAACTGTAAAACAGATTTGAATATAACGCATTTTCTAAACATATAAAATAACTATAAAATATATATACAATCGGTTATGAGCATATATGTGACAGAAAGTTATAAACAACTTTACAAACATATATATGTTTACCAAAGAAGCAAAGACAGGCCGAGCTTGGCAAGAGAAAAGGTGGCGAGAGTTGCTGCCACGGTGGGGAGGGACGTGGAGTAGAGGCCTCTTAGGCGATGTTGGCTGCTAAGGCAGGAGGTGGAAGGCGGAAAAAGTGGAGGTTCGAGTTGCGACGGTTATTGGTTGGTGGGCGAAAGGTCGTGAGAGGAGGAAGGCCGGCGAAGATGGGAAAAGGAGGGCAGCGCTGGGTCATGCTAGCTGTGTAGACGAGTTGATGAGAGGGAGGGGTCGGCTTTCCTCGTGAGTGGGTTTGGTGGTTGGGAAAGAAGATGGCTGAAGGTGCTTGCGTAATGGAGAGCGCAGGGGAAAATTGAATGTAGGCGGCGAGTTGGAGGCGATGGATGCTTGGCTGTCACAAGGAAGGACGGAGGCTGGGCAGAGGAACACGAGTGGGAGAGGAATGATTGTCAATAGCAGAAAGAATATAAAAGAGGAAGAGCCACAATGAAACCACGCACCAGAGATTATATTTTGAAAACAGAGAAGAACAAAGGACGTGAATTTCAAAAAAATATTAATAACTCGGAATAAGGAAAGTCTATTTGTGAATTGAGAAAAATTATTAAAGCAATTAATTGTTGCTTAGATGACACGGCTGAAGTTTGAAATTCAAAAGAAAACAAAAGGTCACGGATCAGGTATTGATACAGTTACCGTTTACGCAGATTCCGCTGTGTACCGGACTCCTAAATACACCAATGAATATACCGCAGAGATCAGCACCACGAGACGATCAAAACGGTATACCGATATTAGTGGTATGATTGAATTATAAAATTTTCGAATTTTCTACTAGCGGAAAATGCAGTAAAAACGTAGAAAAATAAGATCGACGGGGCTAAAGAAGTCCGAATTTAGAAAAACGAAAAATGACGTCTTGCTCAAAATATGGTTTAGAATTTTTCTATATAAAAATATTTAGGTTTCGAAAACGTTTTATTTACATCGCTTTTTAACCGATTAAATTAAAGTAAATATACGCGCGAAATAAACTTTCATATTTTCGGACGAAAATTTACCAGTTGCTATGTTTAACTAGACGCATTCCACATATCAAATTTATATTTCAAAATTTTATCGTTTAAAATTTCGCAAAATTTCAATTAATAACGTTATTAAAACCAGTTAAATTTACGGGTCGTTACATTTTTGTTCTTTAAATTAATTCCCCTATACTGATTAGGTATTTTTCAACATATGACTGTTTAGTTTGCTTTTTCCTCATGATTTGCTCCAATTTTCCTTTTGGAAGAAGAAATTAAACTAATGGAAGGCCGAGTTTATACAAAAACACGACACTAAAGTTAATAAATTAATTATTGAAGATAAAAATTACTAAAATTTTGTTGAATAATCATATAAGAAATAAATTATATAAAACAACTTTAAAATTATTCAAGTCCACACTCAGTTAGTTGAAGTTTGTTAAAATTTCAAGAGTAGAAAAACCATGTAAACATTTTCTGAATAATTCCAACTTCCTAGTTTTGAAAATGGAATACTTATGCTTAATATTAAATACTGTTTTCTAACAAGGAAATTCTATAAATTCTATCTTAATAATTCCAACTTCCTAGTTTAGAAATTCTACCTTAATAATTAAAAGCTAAAATGATCATTTAATTATGAATATTTTCTACTAAGGAAAATACCGTTTATAAATAGAAAGTTATATAATAAAATATTAGATTTATCTTTGTAAAAAACCATAAACAATATATGCTTAAAGGATTATTGAGGTATTAAGATGAAGACACAGTTAAGTAAACTAAATATCAAACATATATTTCTAAGACAAAAGCATAAACAATATATATTAAAATAATATTTTGTGGTACTAATTATAAAATAAAAAATTGGAAATATATGAAGTATACTTTTTGCAAGAGTAGAGATTTTAACCAGGACTTGAAAAAAAAAAGTATTTTTGTTAAGTGTGATTCGAACACTTGACTATGAAAAATTCATAAAAAAGTTTCGACAAAAGTGATTCAAACTCGTAATCTTGCCGGCAAAATGCATGAGTATTTTTGATAGTTCACGTCTATGCCAAAAATGTTAATATCAATTATCAGCAAAGGTAAAGTGAATCAATGAAAGTGGATTATTCCTATTCAAGGAGATTGAAAAAAAATGATTCAAGGCATCCAACTATACCATATGTAGAACAAGACATCAAAAGCAAAGATTGCATAAAATTGGATTAATTGCACAGAACTGGAATACTCAATTTGTTTCCTTTGCGCTAAAATTCAAGAATTTTTTCTTTCTGCTTTTAGTCCACTGATAGACTGCCATTCTTATATAATATATGACAAGTAAATATTCATTGCCCAATATTACTGACTGCAATAACGTATAAACGGAGAAAATCTTCCAATAAAATCTGCTAATCTTCACTAACCTGCATTCATTTACCCATATAATTATTCAGAAATCCTGTCACTTTCCACCATTACTGCACAATCAATACACTAAGAAACAAACCAAATGGATAATGAGAACGGAGATAAATTGTTTGCCTACATCGCCATTGCCGCAATTCTCATAGCATTAGGATACCAAATCCTCTACATCATATGGAAAGGCTTCATCCAGCGTTCCTACTATCTATTCTATTTCTTTAACAGGCAACGTAGGGTAATACCAGTCAGACTGCAAGCAAATCCTCCAGTAATAATTCCACAGGATGTGTTCGAAGAGCAACATAGAGTGGTCATCTATGTCAATCAAGAAGAGAATGAGATGTGTTCGATTTGCTTGTCGGACTATGAGGACTTGGAGGAGTTGAGGGTTTTGAACGGCTGTGAACATAAATTTCATAAGGAGTGCGTTGATAAATGGCTTATGGAGCAGTCTCTGGTTTGCCCTATCTGTAGGGGACCTGTGGTGGTCAAAGGAGGAGGGAACGAGGATCGTATTCATATTATCATCGCTAGTGACATCGATTGTACATAGAGATCAATGTTGTTCCTACCATAATATGGTTGTTCTGAAAACGTTATTGATTCTATTATTATTAAAAAGAGAATATCAGACCAATTTAACAATGTTTTACATTACAATGTTGAGCAAACTTTACTATCCACTTTTATTTCACATTCAGCTTTTATTATGTTTTCCATACAATTACACAATGGTGAATTCCGATGTTAATTTTGTTTGCTTCCTAAGCTCACTCCAACTAGCCGATTTGAAATCCACTTCATTTCGTATATATGGGACGCTCCTTCTTCGCCTGCCTCATGTCCACTTTTATTCTGAGTTTGGTTGTAGTGAGAGGTGAATTCTACTACCGAATCTTCCTCGCCTTTTGTATTCATTATGATTTTTTTCCAAAATTTCCATGGCTTGGCTTATTGAACTAGTTTCATTGACATGCTTTAATTCGACCTTCATTCATCGTAAGGATTTTCCTATGTCCAGGGTTGTTAATACCATATTTGCTTTATTTTCCTATGTATGAACAATTTTTATTCACAAAATGATTTCATGTTTTCTTACTTTTATTTTTACTTTCCTAATTCAATAAATTATATGACCATGCAAGTAAGTAATATAACTAACCATCAAAACTCAAACATCTGGTCATTTAATTAAAAACCTGATATTTGGGTGCATTCAATATTATGATAGATTTTATTCCAAAATTTAGTTGATAGCTGTTTAGGTATAAATTTTGAATGTTTTGAATTTTTGTTATTGTAAGCCTACAACTTTTTCAAGTTTAATTATTTTGCATACAGTTTTGCGTTAAGTGGCTTTTTCTCTAAAAGTTGAGAAAAAGTTTGAGGTTTTTATCTTTTGAAAATAGGACAAATCTGTTACCTTTGCTTTCCAAGATCTTAAAACTTGATATTTGGGTGCATTCAATATTACGATAGATTTGATTCCAAAAGTTAGTTGATAGCTGTTTAGGTATAAATTTTGAATGTTTTGAATTTTGGTTATTGTAAGTTTACAACTTTTTCAAGTTTAATTATTCTGCATACAGTTTTGCGTTAAGTGGCTTTTTCTCTAAGACTTGAGAAAAAGTTTGAGGTGTTTAGGTTTTTATCTTTTGAAAATATGGCTAATCTCTTTTACCTTTGCTTTTCAAGATCTTAAAGGAATTGGAAATAATGGGTACATGTATTAAACCCTTTGTTTTTATATGAAGGATATTTTAATATTAAATCTTGATATATGGAGCATATTTTATTGATTTGTGTACTATTTGTATATTTCATCCATATTTTCTCAATACGATGTTCATTTGTATTTGTATTCTTTTTTTAACATGCTTCATATGCTATCATCAACGCTTATCCATATTTAATGCAGGAAAGATACAGTATAATATAAAGTATGGAGGCACAAAGTATTTGTTACATAGCTTAAATGAACATGGTTAAGAAAATATTTGTTTTATTACTGTGTAAAGCTTATTGACATTTCCATTTCGTGCCTTGGTTATAACTTATGCTGTGTTAAATAAGTAAAGTTTATCTTGCTTTATATGTTGGATTAGATAAATTATGGCTTGTAGTAAAATAAAATGGTAAATTCTATATATGCAACATAAATTACTTTAGCCGGATCGTAAAATTTGTAATAAAACCTTCAAGAGTTTGATTCACACGCTCGGTTTGTCCATCGAACTGAGAATGATAAGCGGTGCTAAAATTAATCTTTGTTCCCAAAGCTTTTTGAAGACCCTTCCAAAATCCACTAGTAAATAATGGATCACGATCACTAACAATTGAAGTAGGAACTTCGTGCAATTTAGCAATTTCCTTGACATAGAGTTTAGCCAAAATAGGTACGGTCCGATTGGACCGAACGGGAAGAAAATAGACGGATTTTGTAAGTCTATCTACTATCACCCATAGGCTATAATAACCCGAACGAGAACGGGGAAGACCGTCAATAAAATCCATGGAAATTTGATCCCACTTCCATATTGGAATTTCCAAAAGTTGCAATAACCCACCGGGCCTTTGATGTTCGGCCTTTATGAGTTGGCAAGTCATGCAATGCTTTATAAAGTTAGCAATATCAGATTCCATTCCATCCCAATAATAAAGTCGCTTCATGTCCGCGTACATTTTACTACTACCGGGATGAATGATAAATTTAGAACGATGAGAATCTTCTAAAATGTCTCTACGAAGATCAATAATATTTGGCACAATAAGTCTACCAAATTTTCGAATACTGCTATGAGCATCAATATCAAAGTCTTTCAAACCTTCAATATCAATTTTATCCCTACAACTTTGACTAAGAAGAACCAATTCGTGATCATGCTTTTGAGCTTCAAGAATGCGGTCTAAAAGAGAAGGATGAGCCTCAAGGCTACACAAAACAAGAGATGAACAAGAATTGGATTCACGATCTCGAATCTCACAAATGGATAAAGTCGCGAGATCATTCCATTCGGATATCATCATGGAAACAACCGCTAGTTGCTTACGACTAAGGGCATCGGCAACACGATTTCCCTTTCCGGGAGTATAAAGAATATCAAGATCATAAGATGCAAGGAACTCGAGCCAACGTTGTTCACGCAAATTAAGTTCCTTTCGAGAAAATAAATACTTCAAAGATTAATGATCGATGTAGAGAACACATTTCTCTCTCAAAAGATAATGACGCCAAATTCTAAGGGCGAAAACAATAGCCGTGAGCTCTAAATCATGAGTGGCATGTCTAGTCACGGCAGACTTTAATTGCCTAGAAGCATAAGCGATAACACGTTCCCTTTGCATGAGAACGACACCCAAACCAACACGACTAACATCGGTATAAACAATAAAATCTTGGTTCCATTCGGGAACCACAAGAATAGGAGCATCGGAAAGGAGTTCTTTTAGTTTCTGAAAAGCAGCTTCACATTTGTCTGACCAAATGTATTTAACTCCATTCTTTGTCAAACTAGTGAGAGGTACGGAAATTTTAGAAAAGTCTTTTATGAATCGACGATAATAGCCCGCCAAACCGAGAAAGCTACGAATTTCCGCCACACTCTCCGGACTCTTCCAATTTTGAATTGCTTCAATCTTTGAAGGATCCACAGAAATTCCGGATTCAAAAATAATATGTTCCAAGAATTTCACACGAGATTGCCAAAAGTGGCATTTAGAAAATTTCGCTTTCAAATGGTTGCTCATAAGAGTTTCCAACACAATCCGAAGATGATTTTCATGCTTCTCCTCGGTTTTAGAATAAATAAGAATACCATCTATAAAGATGAGAACAAATCGATTGTGGAAGTCTTTGAAAACTCGATTCAGAAGGTCAACGAAATAAGCTGGAGCATTCGTTAAACCAAATGGCATAACAAGCCATTCATAAGATCCATAACGAGTCCGGAATGATGTCAAAGGAATATTATCCTCTGCAATACGAAGCTGATGAAAACCGGTTGCTAAGTCTAACTGTGAAAAGACTTTAGCACCACTAAGTTGATCGAATAGATCATCAATCCAAGGTAAGGGTATTTATTCTTGATGGTGAGATCATTAAGCTTGCGGTAGTCAACACAAAGCCTAAGTGTACCATTAGATTTCTTCACAAAAATAGCCGAAGCTCCCCATGGAGAGGAACTAGAACGAACAAACTATTTTGCTTCCAATTCGGATAATTGTTTATGCATCTCCTCATTTTCCTTATTGGACATACGATAAGGAGGATGAGTAATAGGTAGAGCTCCAGGGATTAAATTAATTCTGAACTCAATTGCTCGCTTAGGTGGTAATCCTAAAACAGGCTCAAATATGTCGGGAAATTCACAAACAATGTGAATATGGGAAATGACATCTTCCTCATCATCATTATCATCATCATGAGGATTTAGAGAATACAAGGATGCTCCCGAATTGGAATCTGAATCTTTAAGAACAAGAGAAATCTGCTTAACAGATTTAGGATGTCGAAGATATATAGTCCGCCCAGGACATAGGATATGGGCTTCATAACGGTTAAGCCAATCCATTCCCAATATCATTTCGAAACCAAGGTAACACATAACATGCAAATCGGCTCGGAAAGCATAATCACATAAAATAATTTCGACATCTTTACAAAGTAAACTGAGTGTTGCGGATCCACCAACCGGATTCACAATCCTCAATGAAGTCATCAAGCCAATAACATTCAAAGACAAAGCATCAACAAGTTTTTTTGATATAAAAGAGTGAGATGCACCCGTATCAAAAAGAACTAGAATAGGAAGATCACGAAATATAATAATGCCATCAAGGATAGAATGAGGAATACCTTGACCAAGAGAAGTGTTAGTAGGGGCTTGCACAACATTTAGCATGCCTTCCTTCTTGCTTTGAAGTTTGGGACATGAAGATATAGTATGACCCGAACTTTTGCAATAGCGACAAGTAAGAGATTTCGGACACTTGTTTGCATAATGGTCCTTAGAACCACAATTGTAACATTCTCCATGACTAGAGGTAGGAGTTTTTGCTACCGAAGTTGCTTGCTATCCTTTCTTGTTGGGATAAGGCTTGAACTTAAAAGGCCTCTTCTTATTGATGTTTTGTTTGGCCCCCACAACTTCAACATCACTTTCTTTATCGGCCTCTTCGAATCGAAGAGCGATATCAACAAGCTGATCGAAAGAATCTTCTTGTTTCAGAAGTAATGGCTTTTTTAGGTTCTTATTCAACCCATAGACAAATCTCTAATTGTTCTTCAATGGGGTATTAATATACTCGACCCCATATTTAGAAAGAGATTCGAAAGATGCGACGTAATTCATCACAGAAGATTCACCTTGAATAAGGTCAATAAAGCATCGAGCTAGAGATACATTTTCAGCTTCTGGCACGAATTTTAACTCGGATCTTTCTCGGAATTGCTCCCAAGTAAGATCCGCTTCAATAATTTACGAGATCAGAAGCTCATACCAATATAATGCTCTCTCCTGGAGCATGCTAGAAGCCACTTGGACTCGATGTAGATCAATAAGATTCATGCGGGAAAAGATGCGATCGCATGTTATAAGCCAAGCTTGGACTTCTATAATGCTTTCGGAACCCTTGAAAGGCCTTCCACCCAAGTTGGTGTAATCACTGCACAAGCGTGCAAACCCAGATTTAGGATTAGTAGGCTTTGGAATGGGTCTGGTAGCTTGAGCATTCTTTACAAGATCTAGAAGTTGTTGAGCAGACATAAATACTCCGTCCTGAGGTATAACGTTTCGGGATTTTCGACTTCCGAAAATCGATATTAATACGTCCACTATATCAACTGCCGAGCAAGCGAATGCCGGAAAACCGAATTGTTATGGTTAAAAAGAAGAGGTAGAAGAAGACAGAAAGAAAGAAAGAAGAAACAACAGAAACAATATCAGAATCTCACATATCGCAGTGGAACAACATATAATAGATAAATGAATAATCTTTAAATCAAAGAACTATATCAGTTTATACATTACATCATCAGAGTCAATATACACATAATACATCAGTGGACAGTTATACAAACTTGTCCTCATATAGAAATACACAGCGGAATAATAATATCATATACAAGTGATACGCCTCACCATCCAGCTCGCCACTGAGATCCACAGCATCTCCTGAATCCAGAATGACTTGATAACCTGACTCTAGGATGCCCGTGTAGAAAATTTTAGGCACCCAGAGTTTAGGAAGGGAACAATAAACTCCAGGTCAGTCATGGTGACTGGTGTGAGAACTTAAAACAGTTATTAGCACAAAAGAATACAACAACAACAAAGGAAGTAAAAGACATTCGCAATGCTTTTTGGAAAATGAAACTACCATAAGGCCTCCCGCCACACACACACAATGCAAACGCAGAATTGGAGGAGATTTCTCCTTATGATAGTCAAACATGCTTACTACGCAAATTCTTTTGATTTGATATTATTATTAGTGCATAGTGCAGAAAAAATATTTCGAAAGTATAATATTAATCTTATCCAGCATAGACATTTCGAACTATGCCTACTATAGCTACCATCTAAACAGTGGTGACCACCATTAGTAAATGGCAGGTTCTACAACTAAAACCATACAAGGTTCGTATTGGAAGATGGATTGCCAACAAATGGTCAGGCTAAGGAACTTCCTACTGTCAATGGGATCGCCTCTGGCGGGACGTCCCGAGAACCTAACCGGATCTCTGCCAACACAAGGCCGGGTTACCCCTTACACTAGGTTACTACTACACGAATATGCCACTCCCCGGTCCTTTGGACCTTTATCCGAGGCGCCTCAACAAAACAACAATCACACAGTAAATGAGATTGGAGTAACCACATAGGTTAAATACCAGGGCTCTATACCTGATACCACCCTTTTTCAGAAGGAAATGACATACCCTAAAGGGAGCGACCCTCATAACCTTGCCGCATATTCTTGTTTTGACCATTTCCGGGTTGTGAAGTCCGACGAAGTCTCGTCCACAAAGCTACGCTTTTTGACAAAGCCACGCTTTGATCAACAAATGTTCAATAAATAATCATCACACAGCAACACTTAGCATGCCACATTACCAAATTGGGAGTATATCACTGATAACCTTCAACTACATAACCTTTGAGCTCGTACGTCTCAGAGAAGGGTGTTAAGCTAAGAGAATAAATTCTCCACCACCAACAGAAATGTATTTGAAACAAATCAGCTTTATATCTCAAAATGTAATGTCAGACATGTAACCATACAAGTCTGTTCCGGGTTCGAACAGAACCGAAGGCACTTCCGAAGTAGCCCTTGCAATCCGGGTATTCACAATCCCGATCGAATTTCCCAGCACAAAGGAAATCTCTATACCGTAGCTAACGGTGCAGAGACAATCGATAGGTCATCCTATCGTTTTCACAAATACCCGGTCTTCACCACCGGTCTTCAAATGTTATCCATATCATCATATCACTTATTCGGAATGGGTTATATGACACAAAGGTCCTTTCCCGGCTAAACCGAATAGTGAGCACAATATTTAAAACATATGGATATAGGGATTTCAATTAAGTCACAACTCATTACCCAAATCCTTTCTTTTAAATGGTTTAAACAAATTACCATTTTAAATCTTTAAACAAAAAGATTTACTTCACAAATTTTACCCAATTTCACAAAGATTCATTCACAGATTCCCAAATCATTTCCCATTTCAATTTGATTTAACTCGTCCAATCTTTGAATCAAAATTTGATTCATAGCTTTCAAAACAATTTAATTTCAAATGGAAATCCTTTTTACACAAATTGGAAATTCATTCCTAATGTGAAAGCTTTTATTATTTGAAAACAAATAGTTTTCGTTTCGAAAAAATCTGATTTCATTTATACAAGTTATGGTCTTTGGTTTAATTCAAATTTCCACAACAACACTTTAAAAAAAATAGTTTAAATTCATATAAACACCCTTTTACACTTGTATATGACAGGGACGCGGAAGATGATCTTAAGGCTATTTAACACTAGAGGGGGGGTGAATAGTGTTTTAAGAATTTCTTTAAAACTTCTTTGATTTAAATTGATTTAACTAACTTAATGCAAATACACAATCACAGATCAAATCACAGAATCACAAACAGATGCAAATATAAATAAAAAGCAAGTAAAGGAAAGAACACACCAGGAATTTTATACTGGTTCGGTGTTACCCTACATCCAGTCCCGCACAACTTGTACGGCTTTCTATTCAATAATAATCTAGATTACAATCCCTCAATTCCAAGGCAACGAGGTACACCCTCCAGATTCTCAGGTCTCTGGATAGAACCACTTGATTCACAGGACACAAGTTCACCCGATCGATTTCCAAGGACACGATCACACCTTTATAACCCTACACAAGTTTCTTTGAGTACAAATGTATCTATAACTCTGATAAGCACTGAGATTCTTTAAAGAGAGTGGCAGAGAATCAAACTAGAGATATTCTGGTTTGATTCACTTAAGATTTCGGCAGAATATGGATAGGATGATTAGAAAATAAGATAAGAGAATAAAGAGGAGAGAAACTAATGAAAGTAGTTACTGGAAAACGTCCATAACAGTCTCTATTTATAGAGAATGAATGGATGTGTCCATTCAAAGAGGTTTAAGCGAATAGACACTTCTTTTGAAAACAACCTTTGCTATAACGGGAAGCATGTCGACATGACAAGTAAATATGATGTCGACATGGTCTAGTAAAAATGATGATTTGCTTTACTTTGAAAATGATGATTTAAAACATATGCAACTTTATTCAAATGGACTCTATGTATTTGTAGAAGGTATTTAGAAGTAGAAATACTTATGAATGTATATATGTATATATACTAAAATATATTTAAAATCAAAGTAAATAAACTAAAGTAAATATAATATTAAAATAGATTTTGAGGCTAAAATATCAAGGACAATTTTGAAATCAAAATATAACAAAATGATAAATATGATTTTGAGGCTAAAACATTTTTGGAAATGTGAACGAAGGTTTTTCTTTTGAAAAGGAATATTTGAAAATCATTTTATAAAACAAGAGATAATTTTGAAAATCATTTTGAATCAAAATTAGTGGATAACAAGATAGGGCTACTATCCGTTCCACTAGATATTTCGTGAGTTCCATCTCACTAGGGTTCCATCCCTTTAACAAGAACGAAGTGGATTCCATTCCACGAGTAAATTGGATAAAAAAGAATGATAGTGCTTTCAAGAAGTTTTAACAAATATCTAACCTAACTATATTATTTGTCTTGAACTCTTGAATATCTTGAATCTCATGAGTCTTCAACCTTGAACTCTTGATCTTTGTCTTCATCAATTTTGTCTTCTTTACTGTACAGTCTTCTTTTGTTGATACCTGCATATAGATTTCCTGCACATATATATTTTATAACACTTCTATAGTTGTTGTCATCAAAACCACTATCCTATAGACTAACATTCTCCCCCTTTTTGATGATGACAACCTTTGTTTATAAAATATTTATATTCTCCTTATAACTCCCCCTAAATCTAATAACTCCCCCTTAATCTATGCCTAACTAACCTATTTTATACTTCTCCCCCTTTGTCATCAACAAAAAAAATGACACTAACTCCCCCTAAATCTATGATATTAATGATAGTGTTATCATTAATAATACTGAAACTAGATATAACAATGCTAAATATTGTATACTCAGAATGATATATGAGTAATATAAGAATGAGAATAATAAGTGTAACCACAAATTATTTTATTCATATCACTATATACATAACTGTTAAATGAAAAGAAAATGCATACAATAAGTAGACAAATCAATCAAACATAAGCACACCTATTTATGTCTTATTACATAATCAATATAGTAAGTTATCATAAATCAACCATGTTTAAAACCAAATCAAGTATTTCAAATCAAATCAATTTTTAAACCAAATCAAACAAGTTAAATGTTACGTGGAACTTCAACCCATCCCTCTTTTCCAAAGATGGGATCCGCTTTGATTACTTCCCAATCTTCATCGTCCTGGAGCAATGTCTTCGGTGGATTTACTTGGAGATCCTCTTTGTTGAGAGCGGAGATCATCCATCGTAGTGCATCGAAATGCCTTTCTTGTTCCTTTATCATCTGCATTTGACTCAGTTCTAAGTGCCTCTGATTTCGTAGAATAAAAGTAAGAATGTCTTTGAAGGATTTGAGAGTCTCTTCAAGATTATCACTTAGATTTGAAGAGGATGAAGCCATTTTGACGATAAGTAAGAAGGAAATAAGTATATAAGAGTAGAGAGAAGTTATGAGAAGTTTTCTGGAAGAAAATAGGACTTAAATAGACAGGAAACTCGTTTGAAATGAATAGACATAAGGAGTTATTTTGAATTTCAAATTGAAATGTCCATTCAGAATATTACCAGTATATGTCGACATGACCTCTATACAGTATGTCGACATACATAGCAGATTTTGCACATCTTATTTTTGAATTTTCAGTGTATATACATATGATTTATATATATATTACTTGATATAAATAAGAGTAACAGTAAGATAAACAGAGAATAAGCTTCATTTCATACTAGAACAAAGAAGTACATGAATTTCATAGAGAAAACATAAAGATACAACTTTCAATATACCAAATTTCATTGATATACTAAAAGTAAACTCTAGAAACTAGTAGATGAGGATGAAGATGATGAGATATTGAGCTTCTTGTTGACTTTGGAGAAGAACTTGTTCATAGTATTGGACATTTTGTCCAATTTTTTTGTTTACGGAGTGTTTGAGAGCTTTTTGATTTTTCACAATCACTCGTTGATTGTGAAGGAGAGTCTTGTTTGATGGTCGTGTGGGAAAATCAATACTCTCTAAGGAAGTTTCTTCACTTTCTTCCTCTTCTTCTTCTTCCTCACCTTCTTCTTCCTCCTCTTCCTCTTCTTCTTCTTCCTCCTCATCTTCTTGCATTTCCTCATACCCCAATCGTGCTTCTTTTTCCGTTAGTGTTTCGTATGGTTGAAACACGTGCGGAATTTTCATAAGTGAAATATTGGAATGATTAAAAACCTTTCGTGGAAAGAATTCTTCACCTCTCATATCCACTCCAAAGTAATTAAAAATTCTAGTGAGGTATATTCCATGATATAATGCATTCTCTCCCGAATCCAAGTTTTTGTGTCGAAATTCATCCAAGATAACTTGTGCCCAATTAATATCATAATTTCCAAAAATTGCAAAAAGAGCCTTACACACTTTTTGAGTCGGGTTATTGTAATTTCCCGATCTCAGAGTAATAGTGCGTTGAAGGAGAAGATTAACAATACGAGCTTTTGGTCGAAAAAATTTGTTTTTGAAATCCATTTCTTCCTCAAAAATATTGTGAAAAGTTTTACGATCGGTTTCCTCGATTTCAAAAGAAGAAAGATTGGAACCGGTACTTTTACACTCAAGTATGGTTCCTAAAACATCGTTATCCAAAACAATTTGTGTCCCCTTGACACTACTCCACACTTCATCATCCCTTCCATTATAAAAACCACAATTTAAATTTGCATAAAACATTTTGACAAGGTTTGGATAGCAAACAAAATCATTTTGGTTATTGTCAACCAAGCTTAGAATACCATTGTTTTGAAAGAGAGCATCAATTTCATAAGAAGCGAAGTCATTAAAAATAGCAAAACTACCCGAATGAACTTTTCCATAAGTTGCATAATTAATGTATGCAAGTATGGCATCTCTATTATTGTAGAGATGATCTTTGGTGGCTTTTGACAGCCTCATTCCGGCTACGTTGCTAGTGGATGCCATTTTTGAAGAGATAAGAGTGTTTGAAGATAAAAGTTGTTTTGAATTTGAATTGAAGATGGAGATAAGTGTTGATAGAAGATAGATATAAAGAGGTTGAATAGGTGGATTCTCTGGTCAAAGAGTCATAACTATTCAGAACATAGGAGTTAGTGAAAAGGTGGAGGGAAATTTGAATTTTGAATTCAAATTTAGAAATCTGATTTGCTACAGGTATGTCGACATTACCAATAAGTGCCATGTTGACATGCACATCAGATTTTGCAAAAATGATTTCAAGCATGTACAAGATTTATATATATATATATACGTATATATATTATGATTATTGTCTGAATATATTTTGAAAATATATTATATAGAAAATATATAAAAATAATATTTTATAAATTTTTAAAAGATATTTAAAAAAATTTAAGTTAATAAAATCAGTTATATACTTAATTAATAAACTATTCTAAGCAACCAATTTTCAACCAATTAAAATAGTAAACGTGTACCTTGTTTGAGTTCCATATCATCCTGATTATCTGAATTCTGAGTTGTCATAAAACACATATTTGCCAATTCTGTTTTCTGTTCATCATCACTTGAGGACGTATCTGAATCATCCAGTGTTGCTGCAAATGCTTTCTTTCTTTTCTTTGAATATTCTTTGTTTGATTGAGGAGTTTGCTTTTCTTGATGTGGACAGTCTCTTTGATAATGACCAAACTCATTGCAATTGAAGCATTTGATGTTGTTGAGTGATTCAGTGTTATTTCCAAAACTTTTTCTCTTGTGATTATTCATTTTTCTATACTTCAAGAATTTCCGAAAGTTTCTTGTCATGAAGGCTATTTCTTCATCATCATCACTAGAGTCTGATTCACCAGTTAGTGCATTAAAGGCAATGGACTTTTTTTCTGATGACTTATTCTCCCTTCTTCCCTGAATTTGAACTTCATATGACATCAGATTTCCAATTAATTCATCAATCTTCAAGGTACTGATGTTATTTGCTTCTTCAATCGGCAGTGTCTTCAAATCCCATTCTGGAGTGAGTGAATTCAGAATTTTCCTGACTTGATCTTCTTCGGAGATTGCTTTTCCCAGAGATACTAGTGAATGAACAATATCCTGAAAACGACTATACATATCTGGAATAGATTCACTAGGCAACATCTTAAATAATTGAAATTGATTAGTAAGAATAGAAATTTTGGTCTGTTTAACTTTGCTTGTTCCTTCATGAGTAACTTGCAGAGTTTTCCAGATTTCATATGCAGTTTTACAAACAGATACCCTATTAAATTCATTTCTATCTAGTGAACAAAATAAAATATTCATGGCTTTTGAATTGTTTTGAGCCACTTCTCTTTGAACGGTCGTCCATTGAGCAAAATCAGTTGTGGGCTCAGTGTATTCAGTTTGTGTCATATTCCATGTTTCTAAACTAATGGATTGTAAATATATCTTCATTCTACATGCCCAATATGCATAGTTACTGCCATTGAAAAGTGGTGGTCTGGCAGTGGACTGACCCTCTACAAATGAACTAGAAATACCAGTGTTGGTAGCCATTGTTACTTTTCAAAAATCAGGTTATGAATACTTTGAAAAACTTGCTCTGATACCAAATGACAGGGACGCGGAAGATGATCTTAAGGCTATTTAACACTAGAGGGGGGGGTGAATAGTGTTTTAAGAATTTCTTTAAAACTTCTTTGATTTAAATTGATTTAACTAACTTAATGCAAATACACAATCACAGATCAAATCACAGAATCACAAACAGATGCAAATATAAATAAAAAGCAAGTAAAGGAAAGAACACACCAGGAATTTTATACTGGTTCGGTGTTACCCTACATCTAGTCTCGCACAACTTGTACGGCTTTCTATTCAATAATAATCTAGATTACAATCCCTCGATTCCAAGGCAACGAGGTACACCCTCCAGATTCTCAGGTCTCTGGGTAGAACCACTTGATTCACAGGACACAAGTTCACCCAATCGATTTCCAAGGACACGATCACACCTTTATAACCCTACACAAGTTTCTTTGAGTACAAATGTATCTATAACTCTGATAAGCACTGAGATTCTTTGAAGAGAGTGGCAGAGAATCAAACTAGAGATATTCTGGTTTGATTCACTTAAGATTTCGGCAGAATATGGATAGGATGATTAGAAAATAAGATAAGAGAATAAAGAGGAGAGAAACTAATGAAAGTATTTACTGGAAAACATCCATAACAGTCTCTATTTATAGAGAATGAATGGATGTGTCCATTCAAAGAGGTTTAAGCGAATAGACACTTCTTTTGAAAACAACCTTTGCTATAATGGGAAGCATGTCGACATGACGAGTAAATATGATGTCGACATGGTCTAGTAAAAATGATGATTTGCTTTACTTTGAAAATGATGATTTAAAACATATGCAACTTTATTCAAATGGACTCTATGTATTTGTAGAAGGTATTTAGAAGTAGAAATACTTATGAATGTATATATGTATATATACTAAAATATATTTAAAATCAAAGTAAATAAACTAAAGTAAATATAATATTAAAATAGATTTTGAGGCTAAAATATCAAGGACAATTTTGAAATCAAAATATAACAAAATGATAAATATGATTTTGAGGCTAAAACATTTTTGGAAATGTGAACGAAGGTTTTTCTTTTGAAAAGGAATATTTGAAAATCATTTTATAAAACAAGAGATAATTTTGAAAATCATTTTGAATCAAAATTAGTGGATAACAAGATAGGGCTACTATCCGTTCCACTAGATATTTCGTGAGTTCCATCTCACTAGGGTTCCATCCCTTTAACAAGAACGAAGTGGATTCCATTCCACGAGTAAATTGGATAAAAAAGAATGATAGTGCTTTCAAGAAGTTTTAACAAATATCTAACCTAACTATATTATTTGTCTTGAACTCTTGAATATCTTGAATCTCATGAGTCTTCAATCTTGAACTCTTGATCTTTGTCTTCATCAATTTTGTCTTCTTTACTGTACAGTCTTCTTTTGTTGATACCTGCATATAGATTTCCTGCACATATATATTTTATAACACTTCTATAGTTGTTGTCATCAAAACCACTATCCTATAGACTAACAGTATAATCCTTTTAGATCAGAATTCCCAAATCCTTGAATTCAATTTCAAATATTGAATTCCAATTTATGTCAAATTATTCGAATTTCAATTTTATTAAGTTATTTAAAATAACTTTTATTTTTGAATCTCATTTTCAAAAACTTTCAATTTCAATTCCCAAAACTAATTTGGATTCAAAAATTCAATCTTTAGAATTGTCAAAAATATGTGACTTAACTGATTTCCACGTGAAATCCACATTTGTGTGTGTATTGTGTAGTCCAAGGGTTTAACGCAATAGTGCAACAACATTCAACCATCACAGATCAAATATAACAATATAATTGATAAGCGGTATAAACTATAACGCTTATCTATCATTCACAGATCACAGATATATATATATATATATCACAGATAAACAAATTACAGATCACAACACAAATCAGGATATATCACAAAACATCACATATCAGAGATGTCAAACAATTCAACATCCAATATAATCCAAACATCCCTAAGTAGGATTAATTTAATCATCTGATTAATTTAAATCAGATAAATTTCTATGAATAAATTTGGCTAGTTATGGTAAATTTATAATCAATTAATTACAAAAACATTTCCAAATTTATTTCAAAACACCAAATAAATTTCCAAATATTTCCAAAAGATTTATTTTCGATCACCAAAAATCAATTACCAAATGGATTTCTAAATTTATTTCCTTTTTAAAATAAATTTCTTTATCTCTTCAAATCTATAAAAAATCCAAATTTTAAATAAATTCTTCAATTTATAAATAATATTTTCGAAATCTATTTATTTAGCCCTTTTTCCAAAAATTTGAAATTTAATTCAATATAGTTCAAAAATAAGACTTTTATCTTTTTAAAACTCCTTTTTAATTTATCCAACTCTCAAAAAATAAGTTTTAAAATAAACTTTCAACTTGAATTTTAAAAATCCAATTTTTATTTATTTTCGGTATCTAACGGTACCAAAAATATATTCGGCCAAACCGTAGCATTCAACAATTTCAATCACAAAAATATTCACACGGTGTTTATAAAAAATCAACACAGAACATATGAAATAATTTCAAATGTTTGAGGAATCCAGTTGGATCCCTCCAACCTGTTTCCCTACATCTACAGATGTTAGCACAATACCAATTCCACTTCGAAGTGGAATATCGTGGTATATGGGATATATAAAATACTATCCGCTATTATGCGGCGCAATAGGGTCTCATCCGCTATATAATGCGGGAAATCAACTCCAAATACATATATAATACCAATTCTACTTCACGGTGGAATTATCGCGGTATATGTTTTTAATAAAATAACCTCCGCTTAATATGCGGCGTATAGGGTCTATTCCAACACAACAGATAGCAATCATCATTTAATCACAGAATCAAGCAATTTAAAATTTAACTATTTAAAATTTAAATCGAAACACAATTCGATTGAGTGAGAAGTTCTCACCTTGCTTTCAATAACGGTTGTAGTATTTTATTTCGAATAAAATTAAACGCACGTTTAATTTTACCCAAAATTCAAACTAGCTCCAATCAATCCCAGTCCAGCTCCATCGCGTAGTGCTCGACAAAACGAACCCAACGCAATTCGTTTCGTGCGAAACAGACCTTGCATCAAAAAGTTATGTATTTTTAAAGTTCGAACGAATTATAATATATATTATTTACAATTTTTTTTATTTTTTTTAACCTTAAACTCATCCAGGCCGTTCGTTTTGTATGATGAAATTCCGGCCGAGGGTTTCATCTTCTCCCCCCTTTCAAACTCACGTACGTGAGCAAACCCATCTCAGCCGCCTTCTTCCCACAATTATCGAGCCACCACCACTCCACTTGAACACGATCAAGAAGCACTGTGTCGAAGCCCTTCGCAAGCTCTACCCCTGGCATGAACGAAGTGAAGCTCGGCCCTCCCTCTGTCATGAAAACCGTGCTCGAAATTCGCGCGTTCAAACGTAGATCGACGTTGATCCGAAGCTCCGTTTCCGATCACAGCCGTTGAGATCGAAGATCTTGATACGCTCTACGAAGTTGCAGTTGGAAGTTTCTTGTAATTGTTAATGGATTGGATGAAAAACGAGGAAGAACGAAACGATTTTTTGGCCATTGAAGTTGAAACTGGCGGCCAGCCCTAGCTAGAGTTTCTTTGATGAAAAAGTGAAATTATAACGTCCTTTTATAGAAAATTTGCCAAAACACTATTCACTCGAAATTTTCCGAACTCCAAACGAAGCGTGCCGGCTGACGTTTCTAAGGTTTTACCCGCGTTTCGAACACAATGGAACGTGTTTCGGGAGCTAATTCGGTCATATGTGCGAGTTACGGAATTTAACGATCAATTTTAAATTAAATCGATTTCTATGCGTTTTGGTTTCCCCCGGACAAACGACAACTCCGATTGAAACGAAATTTGAAACCTTACAATAATATAACATTACGGATCCGATGAAACTGGTTACGTCGAAATCAAAGACTGTTTGAAAAATGACTATTTTCACTCGTCAATTAAATATTAAAATATTCAATTTTCACAATTTAACTTTTAATTCAATTTTCAAATTTCTATAACATCATTATAACTCCAATATGATTTAATATAACTTTATAAATCATTTTTTATTCACATTAAACCCAATTTCCAATTATTTCTGGAATTTCAAATATTAAATTGCCGATTTAATTAAACAATTAAATCTCTATATTCGAATTTAAATTTATTCGACTTACAAATCTTACTTGTTAATATTTAAAATCAATTAAATATAAGAATTTCAAATGACGGAAATTCTGGGTCGTTACATGAGGAGTAGCACTGGATTGACCTGCGTTGGGACAACCTGGTCTAACCATTTCCCTTCTTTAAGAAAGAAAGAAGAGGAAAAAGGTTATTCATAGAATGAATATCAAACAAACTTGATTAATAAAACAAGGCATCATAAAAAGAAATAGGATAGAACGGTACGAAGACTCAAATTAAATCCTATGGCACGATTACTAAGAAAGACTTAGGACAATGATCCTTGCTAGATTATTCTACATTGTTCCGAAGTTTGGCTTTGATACCAAGCTGTGACGCCCCACCTCTATACTCACACAAGCCAAAGACACTATGGGGTAATGTCGTCGACTAGCACGAAGAATAAGGCTGTTGAGGAGCGACCATCTGTGTATTTGCTTTGTGCGAGTACCGATATGCCAGATGATATAACTTACATTTCATTTCAAGAGGAAATCCGACATATCATATACAAACTCAAAGCTACCACACGGTGGCTATGAGGACTTCGGAAAAAAATATAGAAATAAGCATAACACAAATCAGTCATAGACATTCATATCACAAAGGCAGAAATAGATATGAATATAACACATAAAAGTGTACATCAAAAAGGTGGTTAAACTATATCCACTACATCACAAAAGAATAGATACAAGTGCTAAACAAAAGAATAAGCATACAACAAGGAGTCTCTATCTCAAATGTATACTAACAAAAACTACTATGCTAAAGTAGTTAGCCAAAGGTCAGGTGACAGACCCTGATAAGAAGTCAAGTAGGAGCACCTGAAATACCTCGGTCTGACCCGAGTATTATTTAAGAAGAAAATAATAAACGGATCAGTCTAGCTATAAATATCAGATAAAATGCGATAGGATAAGAGATATCACAAACAAAGTATGATAACAATACTACCATACTGTGACAAGTATACATCAGATAACAACAAAAATCATACAATATCTCAAATATTCTCAAACGCCAAAAGAATGTCATATTCTTTAAATTATTAACCAAAACACAAATATTGATAAAGCTTATTAATGCAATCCACGAAAATTGGTGAAACACAAATTCTAGAAATCAACCACCAAAAATGCAGAAATCACAAAGGGGGGAGGCCTATCACAAACGAAAGCATGAAAACTCACCAACACGTGCATCACAAACGGAACGCTATTCCATGGTCGCTAACCATCAATTTTGAGCCGAAGCTCCTCAAACGGCCTGAAGACCATGGGTCTCTACCCCACCAAATTGAACCGAAGTTCCACAAACGGGGTTTTTACTCCCCACACAAACAAAGAGACATCGCACTTCGCTAGTCTAAATCACAAAATGATCACCATTGATCAATAAGAAGTGTCAATTACACTAAGCTAGTAAATAGATGAGTTTAGCTTTATGTCCCATAACCACTGGCTTAACTTAAATATTTACAAACAAATTATAGACTTCCACTCGAAAATTATCACAAGATTTCAATCAAACAAGTCTAAGAATTAACCGACAAAGTAAATGCAAGTGTTTCATACCATTTGTTTTGCTAAGCCGTTTAATTAGATTTCTCATACGAATGATGTAAATGTTTGTATATACTAATAGATTGGAAAATGGTTTTATAAACGAGATTTATATTAAAAATAGAGTTGGAATCATCTTTGTGAAAGAGTTTGAATATTTACTACTAGTATAGAAACCATTATATTTAAAAGTGACAAATTACAGAAATGATTGTAGAAACAATCAATCACCAAAATCCACATTTGACGACGTGAATTAAAATCATAAAAATCGATATCGAATCCATCAAAATGGATGTTCCTAAAAATCCCGAAAAAGAAGTCATCAAAGTCGATAAATGATAACAACAAATCGGATCATCAAGAATCGATTAAAAATCGGAAACCCACACAAAACTGCCTAAAATAGGCAAAAAGCACATCTCCCAGATTCAATCGACTGAACTGTATGATCAGTCGACTGATAAAAGGCCAAAAACTCTCGGTTTCCTGGTTCAGTCGACTGATAGAGGGACAGGAACATTCTATTCCTAATTTCAGTCGACTGAACTATATGGTCAGTCGACTGATACAAGGCCAAAGAATTTTCTGGTCCCAGATTCAGTCGACTGACCATACTGTTCATTCGATTGAACTGTGATTTGCAGTATTTTCAGTCTAGCCCAAGAAGGCAAAAATCCAACCCGAAAGTGTTCGGACGAGCAATGGAGACTAGGGATTTATGCCAAGCGACAACCCAGCCTTATAGGCTCTTCGATACACCCCAACAACATGTTCAAACATCAAAGATAGGATTTTTAAAGATTTGACTTCAAAACACCAAAAATTGGAATATTCATCAAACCAATTCAATTCAAAGGCAAATGGACAAGGAATAGATGTTAGGAATTACTACCTAACAACTATCAAAGATATAGACATAGATGTGAGTTCAAAAACTCACCTTTTAAACCAAAAACAACAAATGAGAAGCTCTAGAACAAGCAAAGATTGACTTCTCTTCAACAACACCTCAAGAATATTCAATCTATTATCAAAGGTGAAGTTTTTCCTAAGTTAGGTTATATGAATTTCTGAAAATTGAAGAGGGATTGAGATGGAGAAGATGAAGAGGATGCTTACCTAAGTTTCTCCTTGATTTTGGACTTGAATTTGTATTTCCTAAACAAACTAGGGTTTTGGAATTCTAATTTCCAATCTCTTCCTCCATTTTTACTTTAGCTTATGTGTTAGGAAATAAAATGAGTGAATGGATGAAGAGTAGAGGAGTTAGGGTTATTTGTTAGGTTGGTGGGCTGAAACCCAAACCCAAAGCCCTAAATGAAAATATCAAAAATTTTACTCAACTCCAAACATATCGATGTTTATACTCAAAAAGGTAACAAATGCCATTTTGGACTCAATGGAAGTGGTCTTGAGTCCTAATTCGACTGTTTTCAAAAAGTGACATTTCGGACTTAAATCCGACTAACGATGTTATATTTAAATAAAACATTTAAATATACAATCGTAAAATATGCGGGTTGTTACATTTTGACTCCTTGATTCTTATTTGATTTGAGCTTAATAAGCTAGTCAAACCCAGCTTTTGAAATGAAAAACTAATTTATTATATATAAAAAGATGTGTACTGTAAACTATTGGAAGAAGACATCGGAATCACAAATTAACAGAACCTACTTAAGCATACAGAAAAAAACAATTTAATCAAGGCTTATGTGAATTGCATGGCTGTTGGACCACATAACTATTACTTCCAACCAAGTACTCTTGTGCATGCTTTTGACACGCAAACTGGTAAGTGAAATCCACTTTCATATTCAAAACAAACAGGATGTTTCATATTCAAAATAATTGCCAGGAATTCATCATGACTAATGTAATAAAAACCAAAAATAATAAGCAGTACAGATAAAATAAAAAAATTCTAGCAAAGTTGATAATCTTTATATTTCAATAGAACATTGCAATAGAAGAAATTCGATATCAAAATTTTCAAGATACGAAATCCAAAGCAAAATAATCAAACACCACGAAGTAAATAGTAGAAAATAAAAAGCATTTCTTCAGCCTTCATGCTACAATTTATGGCACACATTTACCATGGACTACAAATGTACATTTAAAAGATAGAATTTGTTTTATTTGATAGTATATATAAGAAATGCGGAAATGGAAAATAGGCACGCTAGTTAATCATTTAATCATACTAAAGTTAGTAACTAGGATGTCCTATTCAACTTTAAAATTGTTACTATAATAACCCAATCACATTTTGTTAGAATTTTTTCTTTTGTATTAGCTTCTGTTTCAAAATCCTAAATAGTCTACATCAGAAGTATTATAGGAAATTCAATCATTATTTAAACTCTGGAACAGAACAATACCTTATATTTGGGAATGACAGGTTGTCTTTATCTCATCGCAGCGATTCTAGATAAAGTTGAGAAGGCCGTAGTTACACGCGAGCAGTACGTGATGAAGTATGTGAAGCGATTTTAGGATGCGAAGCCATTTTTTGAACGCCTGAAGTTCCGAAGCGGTTTGAAATCAGTCGATTTCGGAGATGAAGTTGCAAAGTGATTTGGAATCGATCAATTTGGAATCTGAAGTTGTGAAGCGATTTGGATTGGGGAACTAGGGTTTCCTAATTTTATTTTACTAATGAACAAGCCGGTTAAAGAAGCAGGATGCATGTAAAAAATGTCAAAAGGGGAAGCGGTAGGTTTAGTGATAAATCAAACGTTGTAAATACCATCCTATGTAAAATTTACTATGTAAATGGGAAGAAATTACCTATGCAAGTACTTAATTATAAATTGTTAATTATAGATCATTAATTATAATAAATAGTTAACTTAAAATTATTAATTATCAATTATTAATCCTTAATTATTATAAATAATTATTTAAAATTAATAATTATAATTTATAAATTAATATTTATGAATTAATATTTTTAAATCATTAATTATAACAAATTACTAATTTTAAACTATTAAATATTAAGCATATATATTATTATTTATGCATTGTTATTAGAAACTAAGTGCTTACTATAATTTTATTAAATAACGTTAATTAACTATAATATAATATTAACTAAAAGAAATTATCGATTATAAATTATTGATTGTAAAATATTTACTGATAATCATTAATTATATAGAATATAACATATTAATAACTATATAAGTTATCATTTATTAACAATTAATTATAAATTATCATTTATAGCGATTATTAAATGTAAATTATTATATCTTAATTATAAATTTCTAACTACTGATTGTTATAATATTTTCAACCAATTGCAAACATACTAAAAATTAATGCAGATTTAGCCTTTTCGAAAATATCCACAAAGATTTTATAACCTGTAATTAAAACAACTTATAAAAAAGTAGTTATAGACCTGTATTCTTAATGTTTGTAGGGGAATCTTGCTAAAGATGTTTATTACAACATTTAGGGAAAAAAAGTTGTCTTAAACCATATTTTACAATGTTTATAAATATAAGTTGCCGTAAACTATTATTTTACAAAGTTTCTAAATAATAGTTGTCATAAACCATTAATTTACAACATTTTTTGAGTAAAAGTTGTAATAAACCATTTTTTACAACGATTTTATGAAAACGTTGTCATAAACAACTATTTTACAACGTTTATCCAGTAAAACGTTGTAAAAAAAACTCTATTACAACTTTCAAAGTAAAAACGTTGTAATGGAGTACTTTTGTTGTAAGTCTGGTATGAATAAACTCCAAACAAAAAGGGAACATATAAAAAATATGAAACCATGCCAAAAAACATGGAATTGGTTCCCTCTCACAAGAACATCATCCAAGCATAAAGAATGGACACAATAATTAAACAACGTGAAGTGCGTAAGTCACTTCTCGGTGCAATAAAGAAAGAATTTATTCAGAGGTTTGAATAAAAAATAAGGAAAGGGAAATTTTTCAATAATGAGTAGGAAGGTACACCACCTTACTTGAAGTATACCTCTAGACAATATACTTGAGAACTACAATGGCTCTCGAATAATATGCAAGCCGGACCCTACCAACCTTACCAAGAATTTGAGTATTTCAAATCTTTGCTCACATTCAACTTAATCCAATCTAGAGTAGGTTTGAATATACCCTAATGGGAGCAACCCTATATAGCTTAACGTCCACTCATGCTTTGGTTCTAGTCATTTTTGATAAAGGATATCCATGCTCAAATGAGCATTATATCATCTTAGATTGATGAAACACAAAAGGATAGCAAAATCGATAGTCAATAAATCAACTATCGGGAATAATCAAAATGATCGTATATGGAAATTAAATCTCATAGTCTTACCATCACTCATCTTCAAACTTGTACTATCTCTAGGTTGAAAATAAAGTTGGGGGAGTTAAGGTAGTGTTACCTCTAAGCCTTGCCTCTACAACATTGTTAACCTTCCAAATAGAGACGAATTTCCATAGCTTGACGTTTAGCGCTAAAAATATGACTAAATCCTTTCCATATAAGCAATATCGTTTACGGAAATTAATCTCCACATCGAATCGAACTTTTAGACTTTTAAAACCGAATTTGTGCTTAGTTTTCACATCACAAATATTAACTTTAAAAAACTTTATTAAAGTGATTAATTAACATTAAGCATCATTATTAAAATGATTAATTAATCTTAAACATCATTACTAAAATGATTAGTGAACCTTAAACATCATTATTAAAATGATTAATTAACCTTAAACATCATTATTAAAATGATTAATTAACTTTAAACACCATTATTAAACTAATTAATTAAAACAATTTATTATTAATATCTTGAAATAAACATTTTACTTTAAGATAAAATAAAAATTTAGAGATATATCTAAAATCTCCAAATTCCTTCCAAATACTTATCAAATCTTAATGAACCAATTTGAAAAGAATTTACAGAATATTTACAGTAAGTAACCTTTTATAATTTACAAAAAATAAAATATCTTTGAACTACATCCATTGCGACTATCAATATATGGACTATAACTTCTAAACTTGTTTTGAAAATCAAAATTGCTTTAAAACTTGGTTCAAATAACATTTTAAAAGTGCCAAAGAACAACTACATATTTTTTTTGTAAAATCCAAACATGAGATCGCATAGAAAAGATCTCAAAAGAAATGATATTCCAAAGTGTCGGTATAGCGATAGTTGCCATAAAGACACTTTCATGAAAATAAACTACATGTCATATACATTCATTTTATGAAAAACATGACATGACACCGAATCATTATAGGTGAGAAACCCCTTAGGGTCTCTCTACAAGAATACCGAATAAAATCTTTCATATACTCCTCGAAGTGCGTCGTATTGACCTATTCGCTACAAACATTTCGACTTTATTTCAAGTGCCCTGCAAAGAACCTGTAACACCCCGGATTTTTGGTAACATTATTTAGGATATTTAATCAATCGAATTAAATAAAATAATGTGTTTATTAAGGGATTGGGATTTGATTTTAATTGAAGGTAGCTGTGCCATTTAAAATAAATAAATTAAAGAAGGGTTTTAAAATGAATTAGAAGAGGGGTAAATTGGAAAAGTGGCCATTCCTATATCTATTCCCTTAGGCCATGTATTATACACGTTCATTTCATTTGGAATTTTTTTTAAAATCAAGGTCGGCCACCATTAACAAGGAAAGAGAAAGAAGAATTAAGAAAAGCTAGAGGAAAAGCTTATTCAAATCAAATTCATCCAAATCTCAAGCTCCTTTAATCTATAAATCTAAGGTGAATAATGTTTACATCTTAAATTTTTATTGGTTTCAGTTTTAAGATTAAATCCGAATATTTTGTATTGATTTGCCATGTTTTTGAATAATGGAATGTTTATATATACTTGTTGATTTATACATGTTCATATTGATTTTTATGATATGTTTTAAGGTAAAACTCTACTTAATGACATATTTATGCCTTTTGAATTATTATGAAGATCATAAATAATATTTTGGAGATAGGTTTCAGTTTTCAGAATTTTTGAAAGTAATGTGGATTTATATGAATTTTCTAGTAGTGAAAATGATATTTTGGGTTATAAATTATTTATGGGTGAATAATTAATTATTTGGGTCTGAAATTTTTATATGTTAGAAAACATATATAATTTGATTTTTTGGAAATTTTCCAGAGTTTTCCTAAGAGTTTTGATAAGTATATAAATTTATTTAAGGTATACGACTTAACTGTTTATATATTTTATAAAGGAGAAAGGGGCTTTTGAAAATAAATTGAAAATTTTATTTTGGGGAAAATGGAAGCACTTTTGAAAAAGTACTAAGGCAACCAATCGGATTTAGACAAATAAGGCAGGTACAAAAGCAATAGTTTTAAAGTACAAATAAATATCTTTTTCACTGTTTTGTCTCCTTCGACACCTAGGTTCCGCCTTAATACTACCCTTCCGACACAGTCGAAACTAATGCACATGGTATCGTGAACTAGTACGTAGTGAATTGGAATAAAGTCAAAGGTATAGGGTCGAAACTATGGGGTTCCGAAAGGGATGAAGCTTTGTTTTGTTTTAAAGGAAAAATATGCGTGCTTGTTTTCGACTAAGATGTTTTCGACTTGGTTGGGTTTTGACTATGTCAAATGGTTTAAACGGAAATGGTTTCGATTAGGTTGCATCTTTGTTTTTAAGTGAATGCTTTCGACTAAGTCAAAACACCTAGTTGCCACCTTTTTACCTTTTGACCCAGTTGGATTTGAAGGGGCTACTTGTTTTCTAAAATTTTCCCACTTCTCAAATGCTTTCGAGGGGGTGGTTTCGACACTATCACTTTCTTACTTAGGAAATTGTTTCAAAACAGTTGCTTTCGACTTAAACGATTTTAAAGGCCCTTTTTCTTTTGTTTGAAGTATAACCCAAATTGGTTTCGAAAGAGATGGTTTGAATGATTTCAAAAGGAAGTGCTTTTGACGTTAATGAGTTTATGTCCTTTTGCTCTACTTGAAGGCATAATCCAATGGTTTCGGCCGAAACATTTTCAAAGGGGTTTCGAAGTGGTTAACTTCGAAAGGTTTCGAAAGGTTTCCACATGTTTCAAATTGAACCCATATGCTTTCAAAAGGTTTAGATTTAATGCTTTCGAAAGGTTTTAAAAGTGGATTCGAAGGGGTGGTTCTCCAGAGGTTTCGAAAGAGTTGAAAGATGTTGTTTTCTAATGGTTTCGAAAGAAAAGGTTTTCTAATGGTTTCCAAAGGCAATGTTTAAAGCTTTTTAAAAGAAAGATGTCTGAGGTTTTAAAGCTTTCGAAAGGAAGATTTACAAAGATTTCGAAAGTGTTTTGAGAATGGTTTCGAAAGGAAGGTTTTGGCCTTTTAGCCTAGATAAAAGAAAGGGTTTTACATGGTTTTATAAGTGTTACTTTCAGCGGTTTCGAATGGGTTGTTTAAAGGGTTTAAACAATGGGTTTTGGACCAAAGGTCCCTATTCTCAAAGCCCATTTACATAAAGTCCCTATTAATATACTCATGTAAATTAGGTCCCTATTTTGTTATTTTTTACCAAATTGTCCCCTTCTAGAAAATCGACCCAGCATTGAAATCAGGGGCAAAAGTGGCATAAATTAGTCAAAAACAAAAAATAGGGACCGAATTTTCATAACTTTTTTGGGAGGGACTTTTCTTCCGTCATCTTCAAATTCTAGGGACTTAGCAGCCGTTTCTTGTTTAAACAAAGGTTTCGAATATAATGAATGGGCAGAATAGCCAAAGTGTTTTCAAGTTATAAAGGAATGTAACTTATTTTAAAATGATAGGCAATCCTTATTATATATCATCAACATTATTTTGAGTAAAGTGTATATAACATGGAAAAATAGCTTAGAATAAAGCTAAAGATATATTTTCCTTGTATATGTATGATTTAAAGGAACAAATCATTTTGAAAAGGTTTTCAAGAAAAAATTTAAAGGGCGGTTAACCCTCAAGAAATGACTCAGATTAGATGACTGGATAGGACTTGTGTAGGGTCGCGCTCTATGCTCATTAGCTATTAGCCCCTAGCTAATTTAGTCTAGAATTCCAATGTGTAGGGCTTAGTCGGAAGTAAGACTAAAATATTGGTTACACACATAATGAAATATTGATGTACAGATGTAGGTTATTGGTAAGCCACAAAACCATTAGGATCAGTTGACCCTCGAAAATGTAAGTTAAGGACAGACCATCCAGAAGTTTTGTCTAACAGTTGTTTAGACTATTTGATATGGTGTTTGGTAGGCTCGAGTTAGCCACATGGAAGTAAGCCCAGATTTCGGACAATTAGTCCATCTATTACCTGTTTTTAGCATAACGGACCTTGCTATTATTTTATTATCATAATCAGTTTGATTAACCAGTTTGGTTATAGGAAAGGATTTGCAAAATATATGTTTTGAAAAAGGATATTAGAGAGGGGAAACCCATTCCGCTAAGCGGCGTGGTCTCACTCAATATCAGTAAACTGAGATGTAAAAGAATTTTTCACACCAGGATTTATGTCTGACTCGAAGGGTTTGTTTCCCCTTAAACTCTCGGGTGCTCAAAATTGATTTGAGTAGGCTGAGGGTTTAAGGTTTTTAGGTTTTCGTATTTTTGGCGAATAAAGCTTCCGGAGACGAGTAGGTGGCTGGGGATAGCTAATTTAGGACTACGGTTCTTCAGTTTTGTTTCCGCTGTGTATTAAGTCAGATATGACTATATTGCTTTAATCATCTAATGGGGCATTGTCATATGTCGCTCTTGGCATATTATTGTAAATTATAATTGATATTTGCCTGGGATACGTTTTGGGGATTTTGTAACTTGGATATGATATTGTTTTGAAATATAATCAGCTAAATGTTGTTTTTCATGAAATCTATGATTTTGTTCATATTCAAGTGCTTCTGATATTATGGACACCATTAGCATTGCCATGTTTTGTCACTAGAAGTTAATACAATAGATGGCTACAACATCTGTAGCGCTTAGCTTTTGGCCTCTAGACACGGGATGTTACAACTTGGTATCAGAGCATAGGTTTATGAAATTTTGTTACTAAAAATGGTTTTGAAAACAAAATCCAAAGGAATTAGAGAAAGATTGGGGTTTGGGATAACACTATGATAGCGTACTTGTATTTGCTATACATAAGTATATGCTTTATCTCTAGTCTCCTATCTCTGATTTGGTTATCTTTCTATATCTCATGAGGTTTGAATACTGATATAGATGGTAGAAGAGGAAGAGTTAACCCAGGAAGGGGAAGCACCGAAGGGAATGCTGGACCTAATGCCAGGAGAAACCAAGGTCAGGCACAAGTAGGGAATATAGGTGTTGGGGTCCCGCTGGTCGAAATGGAAGCTATGTATCAGTTCTTCATGAATTTGATGCAGGCAGGTGTTGCTGCAGGAGTAGGAGGAGGAGTTTTGGAAGTTCCAGTTGTCCAGGATTATGCTAAGCTTAGTGGAGATTATGTTAAGCTCGGAAGGAAGCCATTTATTGGAACCGAGGATGCTATCGAAGTGGAGAACTGGTTATTAGACCACGAAAGGATTTTTGCTGATTTAAGGCTCAATGATGAGCAGAAGAGGAAGTTTTCATCTAGACAACTTTAGGGAGCTGCATTGTTTTGGTGGAACGGTGTAATAGTGGCAGTAGATGCGGAAGAGATGACATGGGCAGAATTCAAAAGGAGGTTCCATGAGAGGTTCATGTCAGCTATGGCACAATCAACTCTGATCAGGAAGTTCGCCGAGTTAGAGAAGAGGAGATGTCAGTTGTGGAGTATGCCAGAAGGTTTGAGGAGTTAGCTCAGTATGTTTATACTACTGTTGATACCGTGATGAAGAGGAATGAGAAGTTCATAAGGGGGTTGAAGCCTGAGTTGGCTAGGGCTCCTTTACCACATATTAGAGATCCCTGTGATGTGGTTATGGAGATGGCCATGAGGCAAGAGGAGGTACTTGAGTCTCTAGAGAAGAATAAGGCTAAGGAAGTCCAGGTTAGGCAGGCCCAGAAGCGGATGTTTTTCCATAAGAAGGGTGATCAAAAGAGTGGAGCAGCCAAGAGGGGGAAATATGATTTTATCTGCTTCAAGTAAGACAAGAAAGGGCACTTCGCTAATGAGTGTCGTGTTGGAAAGGCAAAGGATGTCGCTGGGAGGAAGAATGTTAGGTGCTTCAATTGTGACCAAATAGGCCACCATAAGAACTAGTGCAAGGAGTCCGCTAAGGATGGTAAGGGCAAGGTTTATGCATTGGAGCCTACTACTTCTAAGCCAATAGCTCAGGAGAAGGGAAAGGCAATTCTAGGAGGAACGCTTCAGATTCTTGGTAAGTCTGTTGGTGTTTTAATTGATACAGGTGCATCGTATTCTTTTATATCTAGATGTTTGATAGATAAGCTTAACCTTGAACCCACATATTTAGTTACTTTCTTGCGGGTTGCGAATCCAATAAGAGGGTATGCAACTCTAGGGTTGAGATGTGACCAGTTAGAGTTTGACCTGTTAGGTCATCTTTTTGCTTGCAGTTTGCAAGTGTTTGATTTTGTGGGGTTCGGGATTATCCTTAGGATGGATTGGTTAAGTGAGTACGATGCTATGATATTTTTCTAGGATAGGAAGATATCTCTTAGACACCCTGATTGTAGCGACCGGATTGTTTATACCGTAAAAGGTTCTTACAGTGAGATGTATGCCTTGTTAGGTGCTATGGAATTGGAAGATGAGTTGAGTTGAGTTTTCGTGGTTAGAATTCGCAGATGTTTTTGAGCTTGTAGTTGGATTGCCGCCAAAGTGAGCCATTGAGTTTTAGATAGATTTGGTTCAGGGAGCAGAACCAGTCAGTAGGCCAACGAGCAGGATGACCCCTTCAGAGATGAGGGAGTTGAAAGTGCAGTTTGTGGATTTAAAGGGCAAGAGTTTTATTAGGCCGAGTAATTCACCTGGGGGTGCAGCCAGTGTTTGCTAAGAAGCCGGACGGATAATTGAGGCTATGTATCGATTATCGTAAGTTGAATGAGAGGACGATAAAGAATCGATATCCATTGTCCAGGATTGACGATTTGTTCGACCAGTTGAGTAAAGCAAAGGTATTTTCTTAGTTGAATTTGGCAACAGGGTTCCATCAGCTCAGGGTAGCAGAGGATAGTATACCTTTGACAGCGTTCAGGACTAGATATGGGTCGTACGAATGATTAGTTATGTCGTTCAGACTGACGAATGCGCCAGCTTTCTTTATGGATTTGATGAACCGGGTTTTCCGAGAGCACTTAGATAGCTTCGTATTGGTTTTCATAGATGGTATCTTGTTATACTCTAAGAATGAAAGAGAGCATGAAGTTTATCTTAAAGTGGTGCTTGAGACACTGAGGCAGCATCAGCTGAAAGAGAAGTTTTCGAAGTGTCACTTCTGGAATAAGGAAGTGAAGTTTGTTGGTCATGTAATCTCGGAGAGAGGGTTGTTAGTGGATCCGACTTAGATCGATGCAGTGAATAGTTGGAAGAGACCTGAGACAGTAACCGAGATAAAGAGTTTCCTTGGGTTGGCTGGTTATTATCTGAGATTCATTAAGGATTTTTTGCAGATAGCAGCACCAACGACCAAGCTAACGAGGAAGGATGTGAAGTTTGTGTGGACCAATAAGTGTGAGGAAGCATTCCAGAGTTTGAAACACTTATTGACCCATGCACCTGTGTTGGTTGTTCCAGAGGGGAATCAGGATTTGGTGGTTTATACCTATGCTTGTGGAACAGGATTAGGAGCTGTGCTGATGCAGAGAGGTAAAGTGATTGCATGTGCTTCTAGAAAGCTCAGACTGCATGAGATCAAATATCCGATGAATGATTTGGAATTCGCTGTAGTGATTTTTGCTTTGAAGGTGTGGAGACATTACCATTTGGGAGAAAGGTTTGAGCTATATACAGATCATAAGTCGCTGAAGTATTTGTTCTCTCAGAAGGAGCTGAACATGAGACAACAGAGGTTGTTAGAGTTTATAGCCGCTTATGATTTTGGGATTGAGTACACACCAAGGAAAGGTAACAAGGTTGCAAATGCACTTAGCAGGAAACATCAAAATGCAGTGTTAGCGATAATTGCTGAGTGGAAATATTTAGAAGCATTAGTAGATTGCAGAGCGCAGTGGAGATCCGAGGTTGGGTCTAGTGGAAATACAGTTGTACTATCTTGTTTGGAAGTTTGACCAGTATTGATTGAGCGGATTGCTTCTAAGCAAATGGAGGACCTAGTGTATGCCGAACGGATCAGGAAGTTAAGAGAAGGAACTAAGAGCGATGACTTGAAAGATTTCAATCTTGACCAGAATGGGTGGTTGAAAAAGAAAGGAAGATTATGTGTTCCAAGTGTGGGAAACATATGGAAAGAAGTCTTAGAGGAATGTCATTGTTTGAAGTTCACCATTCATCCAGGAGTGTAACAGCCCGCACCTCACCTAACGCAGATATTGTCCCCAACTTAGTCACCTCCCCTCAAGGGCCAAGCCAATGTGTGGGGATTTGTTCCTCAAAAGGTCTCGACGTTGTTATGAGGTGAAGGCTTTGGTATATAAGCACCTACTTTATAGTATTATCCACGATGTGTGACTATTATTCCAATTTTGAATGTCCCACATGGGAATAATACTATAAAGTAGGTTCTTATATACCTAGGCGTTCACCTCATAACAACGATGAGGCCTTTTGAGGAACAAAACCCCACACCTTGGCTTGGCCCATGAGGCGGAGGTGACTAAGTTGGGGATAATATCTGCGTTAGGTGAGGTGCGGGTTGTTACAAGGAGATACTAAGATGTATTCGGATATAAAGAGGGGTTTCTTCTTGGAAGGTATGAAGCAGGATATTTGTTTGTGTGTGAAGTAGTGCATGATTTGCCAGTAGGCAAAGGCCGAACACCAGAAGCCAAGTGGGTTGCTTCAACCGTTGGACATTCCAGTGTGGAAGTAGGATTCTATTTCTATGGACTTCATTAACGGGTTGCCAAGGTCGAACAGAGGAAATGAAAGTATATGGGTCATAGTGGACAGATTGACCAAGAGTGCCCATTTCATTCCAGTTAGGTCAACCAGGATGGCACCTGTTTTTGCGAGGTTTTTCATGAAGATTGTGGTTAGACTGTATGGAGTTCCTAGCAGTATAGTTAGTGACAGAGATCCTTTATTCACTAGCGAGTTTCGAAAGAGTCTATAGGAAGTTTTGGGAACCAAGCTTAAGATGAGCACCGCTTACCATCCGCAGATATATGGGCAAACAGAAAGAGTTAGCAAGATATCGGAAGATTTGTCAAGAACTTGTGTTCTAGATTTCGAGGGATCATGGGAAGACCATCTGCATCTAGTTGATTTTTTGTATTACAACAGTTATCAGACTATTAAAAGGATGGCACCGTTTGAAGCTTCTTATGGAAGGCCATGCAAATCTCATGTATGTTGGTAGGAGACCGAGGATAGGTTGATTCTTGGTCCAGATTTGGTTAGAGAAGCTGTAGAAAAGATTAAGGTCATTCGGGCTAGAATGAAGGAGACTCGGTCTAGGCAGAAGAGTTATGCAGATAAGAGATGGAAAGATTTAAGAGTTCTATGTTGGAAACCAGGTTTCCATCAAGGTATCACCGATGAAGGGTGTGATTAGATTTGGGAAATCTGGAAAGTTATCACCGAGATTCGTTGGACCTTTTCCTATTGTTGAGAGGATCGGGAAACTTGCATATAGAGTTGAGTTAACGAGTAGTTTGGCAGGTGTCCACGATATTTTTCATGTTTCTCATATCAGAAAGTGTGTTAGAGACCCGGAGACTGCTATTGCACCGACAATGCTAGACGATTTATTGGTAGAACCGGACTTGACCATAGTGAGAAAGCCATTTCGCATTGGTGCGGGAGATGAGAAGAGGCTTAGAACCAAGACAGTCATATTAGTCAAAGTCGAGTGGAGTGACGATGACAGGGACTGTACTTGGGAGGTTGAGAGCTGAATTAGAGATACTTATCCTAACTTGTTTGATGGTATGTTTTACCTTCTTGACTGATTTATTGTGTGCCTTATCGTAATTTCGAGGACGAAATTCTGTAAGGAGGAGAGTCAATAACACCCCGGATTTTTGGTAACATTATTTAGGATATTTATCCAGTTGAATTAAATAAAATAATGTGTTGATTAGGGGATTGAGATTTGATTTTAATTGAAGGTATCTGTGCCATTTAAAACAAATAAATTAAAGAAGGGTTTTAAAATGAATTAGAAGAGGGGTAAATTGGGAAAGAGGCCATTCCTATATCTATTCCCTTAGGCCGTGTATTATACACGTTCATTTCATTTGAATTTTTTTTTAAATTGAGGCCGACCACCATTAACAAGGAAAGGGAAAGAAGAACTAATAAAAGCAAAATGAAAAGCTAATTCAAATCAAATTCATTTAAATCTCAAGCTCCTTTAATTTCTAAAGCTATGGTGAATAACGTTTACATCTCAAATTTTTATTGGTTTCCGTTTTAGGATTAAATCCGAATATTTTGCATTGATTTGACATGTTTTTGAATGATAGAATGTTTATATATACTTGTTGATGATTTATACATGCTCATATTGATTTTTATGATATTTTTAAGGTAAAACCCTACTTAATGACATCTTTATGCCTTGTGAATTATTATGAAGATCATATATAATATTTTGGAGATGAGTTTCAATTTTCAGAATTTTTGGAAGTAATGTGGATTTTATATGAATTTTCTAATAGAGAAAATGATATTTTGGGTTATAAATTATTTATGGGTAAATAATTAATTATTTGGGTCTAGAATTTTTATATGTTAGAAAACATATATAATTTGATTTTCTAGAATTTTTCCATATTTTTCCTAAGAGTTTTGATAAGTATATAAAATTATTTAATGTATGTGACGTAACTGTTTTATATATTTTATAAAGGAGAGGGGCTATTTGTAAATAAATTAAAATTTTTATTTCAGAAAAATGGCAGCACTTTTGAAAAAGTACTAAGGCAACCAATCAGATTTAGACAAATAAGGCAGGTTAGGTACAAAAGCAGTAGTTTTAAAGTACAAATAAATAGCTTTTTCACTGTTTCGTCTCCTTCGGCACCTAGGTTCCACCTCAATACTACCCTTTTGACACAGTCGAAACCAATGCACATGATATTAGTGAATTGGAAGAAAGTGAAAGGTATAGGATTGAAACTATGGGGTTCCGAAAGGGATGAAGCTCTGTTTTGTTTTAAAGGAAAAATATGCCCGCTATCTTTCGAATAAAATGCTTTCAACTTGGTTGGGTTTCGACTAAGTCAAATGGTTTAAACGGAAATGGTTTCGATTGAGTTGCATCTTTGTTTTTAAGTGAATGCTTTCGACTAAGTCGAAACACCTAGTTGCCGTATTTTTACCCTTCGACCCAGTTGGTTTCGAAGGGGTTACTTGTTATCTAAAATTTTCCCACTTCTCAAATGCTTTCGAGGGGGTTGTTTCGACACTATCACTTTCTTACATACGAAATGGTTTCGAAACAGTTGCTTTCGACTTAAACGATTTTAAAGGCCCTTTTTCTTTTGTTTGAAGTATAACCCAAATTGGTTTTGAAAGAGATGGTTTGAATGATTTCAAAAGGAAGTGCTTTCCACGTTTATGAGCTTATGTCCTTTTGCTCTACTTGAAGGCATAATCCAATGGTTTCGACCGAAACATTTTCAAAGGGGTTTCGAAGTAGTTAACTTCAAAAGGTTTCAAAAGGTTTCCACATGTTTCAAATTGAACCTATATGCTTTCGAAAGGTTTAGATTTAATGCTTTTGAAAGGTTTTAAAAGTGGTTTTGAAGGGGTGGTTCCTTAGAGGTTTCGAAGAAGTCGAAAGGTGTTGCTTTCTGATGGTTTCGAACGGTTTCGAAAGGAAAGGTTTTCCAATGGTTTCGAAAGACAATGTTTTAAGGTTTTTAAAAGAAAGATGTCTAAGGTTTTAAATCTTTTGCGAGGAAGATTTCCAAAGGTTTCGAAAGTGCTTTGAGAACGGTTTCAAAAGGAAGGTTTTGGCCTTTCGGCCTAGATAAAAGAAAGGGTTTTACATGGTTTCGAAAGGGTTAGTTTTAGTGGTTTCGAATGGGTTGTTTAAAGGGTTTAAACAAAGGTTTCGATTATAATGAATGGGCAGAATATCCAAAGTGATTTCAAGTTATAAAGGACTATAAATTATTTTAAAAGGATAGGTAATCCTTATTGAATATCATCAACATTATTTTGAGTAAAGTGTATATAACATGGCAAAATAGCTTAGAATAAAGCTAAAGACATATTTTTCTTGTATATGTATGATTTAAAGGATCAAATCTTTTTGAAAAGGTTTTCAAGGAAAATTTTAAAGGGTAGTTAACCCTAAAGAAATGACTCAGATTAGAAGACTAGATAAGACTTGTGTAGAGTCCCGCCCTATGCTCATTAGCTATTAGCCCCTAGCTAATTTAGTCCACAATTCCAGTGTGTAGGGTTTAGTCGCAGGTAAGACTAAAATGTTGGTTATACATGAACGGAATATTGATGTACAGATGTAGGTTATTGGTACAAAACCATTAGGATCAATTGACCATCGAAGATGTAAGTTATGGACAAATTGTCCAGAATTTTTGTCTAAAAGTACTTTGGACTATTTGATATGGTATCTGGTAGGCTCGAGTCAGCCAGAGGGCAGTCAACCCAGATTTTGGACAGTTAGTCCATTTATTACATGTTTATAGCATAATGGATCTTGCTATTATTTTATTAGCATAACCAGTTTGATTGCAGGAAAGGATTTGCAAAATATATTTTTTTGAAAAAGGATATTAGTGAGGGGAAACCCTTTCCACTAAGCGGCGTGGTCTCACTCAATATTAGTAAACCGAGATGTAACAGAATTATTCACACCATGCTTTATGTTTGACTCAAAGTTTTTGTTTCCCTTTAAACTCTCGGGTTCTCAAAATTGATTTGAGTAGGCTGAGGGTTTAGGTTTTCAGGTTTTTGTAGTTTTGGCAGATAAAGCTTCCGGAGACGAGTAGGTAGCTGACAGATAGCTAATTTAGGACAACAGTTCTTCTGTTTTGTTTCCGCTGTGTATTATGTCAAATATGACTATATTTCTTTGATCATCCAATGGGCCATCGTCATATGTTGCTCTATACATAGTTGTCAGACTGCAACATTTGTAGTGCTTTGCTTTTGGCCTCTATACACTGGATGTTACACAACCTATGTGTCATCTACTTTCAAGCTGGAATTAAACCAAACAATAATCATTACAAACACTTAACAACATAAGTAATTAACTCAGATTATTACAAGAACAATAAAGTTTAAAATTTGGTATTTAAAGTGAGCTTTACTCACCTAAACAAGCAAAACTTTAACAAAACCACAACAAATATTCAATCGTACGTTGAATAGGACTAGCTTCCTTAAAACTCAACTTTAAGACCTAGAGGAGGACTTTTATATTCGGCCTAAGGGGTGTTATGCTCGACTATAGGAGGAAAAAAGGCCTTGGGTCTTGTTTTGATTTGATTAGTGATGATAGAGAAGAGTAGAAGTGATTTAAGGACAAGTTTAAGTGTTTTTAAAGAGAAAAGATGGAACTTTTAAATTTAAAATCTTTGAGAAGCCATGGAAGGAAGTAAGAAAAGCTTGAAAAAAAGAAGATAGGAATTAGAAAATGAAGAGAATGAATTAAAGGAAAAAGTAAAAAGGTTGAGTTCTTTTTTTTTTAAATGAAAATGAGAAAATTACCAAAATAACCTTTCATCAAAATATCAACTACCCTCCAACAAAAAAATTTCTACATCCCCTCCTTCCCTTCTCTATTCCACATGCAAGAGGCAAGTAACACTCTATCATAACTTCTCCTTTTTTCCATTGTACTTCGTTTTGTTATACGTGCTTTTATATTTTTAAATTCAAAATGAAAAGTCAAATTTCCCCTTTATTAACTTAAGTGTACTTAAAACTTTATTTAATCTAATCACATCATTAACAAAGCATATTTATTTATATAAATGTGTAAGCAATCGTACAGCTCATTCTGACAACTATTGATCGATGAAAAGTCGAAAATCTAAAAAATGATTTTAGATCATATTTTATATTTTTCTTTGAACTACATTAATTTTCTTGAACAAAATTTTAAAACAATTTTTTCATCATTATTTATTACTAAAAAGAGGACTATTTGAGTTATAAAATCCTTTATTTAAATATTTAAAAATATATTAAATATTTAAATACAAAGTGATTAAATTATGGGTCGTTACATCCTCCCCTCCTTATAGGAAATTTTTTCCCCGAAATTAATCTCACATAACAAAGATTTCAAAAGAAACCCAAATGATCTCGTACAACAAGCAAGTACAAAGAAAGTGACTCTACCACAACCAATGAGTACAATAATAAGATAGAACAAAACACAAACAACTATGACAACTCGGGATAAGAATCCCTAATATAGTCCTCGCTTTCCCAAGCACAATCTCTATCGTCTTTACTCCACTAAACCTTAGCAAGATTCACAATGTTCATCCTCAATCGCTTTTTACCTCAAGTGATGATACAAATAGGCCACCTAAGAATGGTTAGGTTAGGATGGACTTTCAAATCAAATTATTGTGCTAGTTTCATCACCATCGAAGGGTCGTGTACATACTTAAGTAGATGAGGTACGTGAAATACATTGTGCCAATCTGATAGTATATCTGGTAACTTCACTTTATATGCAAGTCTACCAATCCGGTCCAGTGTGGAAAAAGGGCCAATATATCAAGGAGCTAGCTTTCTTAATTTTTCAAACCTCGCAACACTTTTTAATGGAGAAATTTTCACAAACACCAAATCTCCTACTGAGAACTCTAGATCCATATGCCTTCGATCTGCATAATACTTCTACCGATCCTATGCCTCCCTCATCTTCCTTCTAATATCAACTACCTTCTCATTGGCTGCTAAAATCATGTCGGGTCCAAGAACCAGTCTATCTCCAGATTCAACCCAACATGATGGAGAACGACATGGATGGCCACAAAGAGCTTTGAAAGGGACCATACCAATGCTTGCCTAATAGTTGTTATAAGTGAATTTTACTAAGGGTAAATGATCTTCCCAAGAACCCCTGAAGTCGAGAATGCATACTTGCAATAAATCTTCCACGACCCAGTTCACTCTCTTTGTCTGCCCATATGTCTGGGAATGGTAAGCTGTACTCAAATTTGGCTTGGTCACTAAAGCAGTTTGCATTCCCTCCTGCTACTGAAGATCAGGTCTCGATCACTTATAATCCTACAAGGAATACTATGGAGTTTAACAATCTCTTTCACATACAAACTCACCAGACTTGTAGCAGTCCCAGTCGTCCTAACTGGAATAAAATAGGTACTCTTGGTCAATCGATCGACTACAACCCAAGTGCCTTTGTTCCTTCTTAATCTAGAAAGCCCATCAAGAAAGTCCATAGAGATCTGCTCCCACTTCCACTTTGGGATCCCAAGTGGCGGGATCTAAAGTGGCTGAAGCAGCCCAATTGTCTTTTGTTGTTCACTTTTAATCTGCTTTCAATTTGAACACTAACTCACAAAGATCAAAATATCTCACTTTATCTCCTTCCACCAGAATAACCCCTTCATACCTTTGGACATCGTGGTCACTCCTTGATGGACAGATAACTTTGAATGGTGGCATTTAGCTAATGCTTCTTGCCGAAGTCCATTAACCTTTGGAACACATATATGCCAGTTTATTTTCAATACGCCTCGATGATCAATCAAAAAGCTAGAAACAAGACATTCTCGAACATCCTTCTTAAGTCGAGCAAAATAGGATATACCTCCTAACTAGATGCGATCTTCTCCATTAATACTTAACTTATAAGTTAGCAACTACTGCTACATTTCAACTCAACGCATTCGTTAGAACAATTGTCTTCCCAGGGGTATAAAGAATCTCTAGATCATAGAAAGCGAGAAACTCCAGCCATCTTTACTGCATCAATTTCAAATTCTTCTGGGTAAAAAGGTAATTTATGGCTTTGTGGTCCATGTATAACTCAAACTTTTTACCCAAAAGATAATAGCTCCACATCTTAAGTGTGAAGGCAATGGAAAAAAACTCCAAATTGTGCGTAGCATAAATTTTCTCATAGGGCTTTAGCTGTCGACTCACATAGGCAATAATTTTCTATGCTGCATTAATACTGCTCCCAATCATGTTCCATAAGCATCCATATACACAGTTAATCCTTTGCACCCATTTGGAATGGTTAAAATAGGAGCGGTAGTCAAATTCTCCTTCAATTCATTGAATGCCTGATCATACTTAGGTGTCCACACGTACTTAACATCTTTCTTTGTTAACTTTGTCGGATGAGAAGCAATCTTCGAGAAGTTTTTAATGAACCTACGTTAAAAACCGGCCAATTCCATGAAACTTCTAACTTCTGTCGCACTTTCGGGCTTCTTCTAGTCTTGAATCACAACAACTTTAGCTAGGTCAACTGATATTCCTTCTCCCAAAACAACATGCCCCAGAAACCTAAGTTCGGATTTCCAAAAATGGCACTAAGAAAACTTGACTTTTAACACATGGCTAATAAAGATATTGAGTATGACATGGAGATGATATTTGCGCTCCTCCTCCATATTCGAATAGATAAGAATGTCATTAATAAAGACAAGAACAAATTTATTAAGAACATCTCGAAATACCCGATTCATTAAGTTCATAAAATAAGCAAGTGCATTAGTTAGCCCAAATGACATAACTAACCCATTATAGAAATGTTATGGAGTCTGAAAAGCTGCTAATGGCACACTCACCTTTGTTATACTTAATTGTTGGAAACCGGTGGCAAGATCCAATTAAGAAAATATCCAAGGGCCATGGAGTTGGTCAAACATATCATCGATCCTTGATAAAGCATATTTATTCTTGATAGTCCTCTTGTTCAATTCCTAGTAGTCTACACAAAACCTCAGAGAACCGTCCGTCTTTGTAACAAAGATTACCGGTGATTCCTAACTTGAGGTACTATATCGGATCAAACCCATCTACAACAAGTGAATGTCTACCCTTCTAACTCTCTCTTCTCTGTTGGAGCCAACCTTTATGGGGATTGTATAATAGGTCTGGTTCCTAGAACCAAATCAATAAGGAACTCCACTTCATGATGAGGATGTAAACCTTGTGCCTCATCAAAGATATCAATGAAATCTCGAACAATCGGTACAACTCCTAGTTCCGCTTTAGCCACATCGAGTGAATAAAGAAAACTACTTATTAACTTGTTAGGCTCTTCACAAAACATGTCAATGCTTCTTCCTACTGCATCCATCTTCATGACCCTTCTTCTACCACAATCAAAGATAGCCTTAAACTTAGATAACCAATCCCTTTCCAATAACACTCCAAAACCCATGAACCTAAGAAAAAATAAATTAAAAAGAAAAGAGATGATTTTGATAAGAAATTGGTATTTTTGAACAAACATTGTTAAGCTTGGTCAAACACCAATAGGTAAAGAGGATTACTTGTAAGGATGGGTTTAAGGTTAATTTTATCAACAAGATCAATATAAATAAAACTATAGAAAGCTTTCTTATAAAATAACACACTTACAGGAATATCATAAATGGATAATATACCTTGCAACCCTTGCTTCCCTTTCTGGCCTAAAGAAGTGGATGATATCTCTTCAATGGTAAAGCCTGTCCTTGAGACCCCTTCTTTGGAATAGGGCACTCATTCTTCATGTGTCCTATATGGTCGCAGTTATAACATGTAGTAGTTGGACAATGAGTTGAGATGTGGCCCATCTTATTGCATTTGAAACAAGTACATTAGCCAACCTGAGTGGCTTGTTCTATATTGGAGCCCCATCTCCAAGTTTCTTCCTGGTCCACTGCTTCTTTCCCTTAAAGTTATGCTTGAAGTTTGGATTGCCTCCAACTTGTACAACTGATAAAGGCTTGGAACTCACTATTGGCACTACACCCTTCTAGACTCCTTCCATAATATCAAGTGCTTCAAACTCAAAGTCATGCTGATAATGTTGGTGAATGTACCTATAATGTTACTGGTCATTTCACAATGGAACTCTGGTCCCATCCTATTTAAAAACATTTCTTTTTTCTTATGTAGTGTGTCTATCAATCCATGTCCAAAACGGGACAAATCATTGAACTTATGCTCATACTGCGACATTATCAAATCACCTTCCTTTAAATCAAGGAAACTCATAAACAACCGAGTCCTTTCGGCTTCTGGAATAAACCGTGCTTCAAAAACTTCCTTGAACTGGGTCCAAGAAAACTCCTCCTCCGAAGTATTAGCTATTACTAAATCCAACCAATCCAACGTCAACTTCTGAAGTTGTCACAATGCCAATAGCTGTTTCTCCACATCTCCCAAACGTTGATCCCTAAATATCCTTTCATAAGATCGGAGACACATCCGCACTCCACAAATATTTTCAGTTCCATAAAACAGTTTCCCGTTCGAAGTGGTAAAATTCTTACAGAAAGCAGCAAAATTTCATAGGGGGCTGAACTTGCACTACCACTTCCTCTACCGGATCTACAGTTGGCATAGTAACATTTCTAGGTACTCTGCATTTAGTAGCCATGCTAATTCCAGATCGTCTCCTTCCTCCTCTTCTTGTATCCATCTTCTATTACCTAAAGAAATAATAGGTATCATTAGAATTCAAGAATAGAAATAATACGGTTTAAGGAAACAACACCAAAGGATCCAAAACGAGACTTTGGAGGATATATATTATTATTAAATTTAAATATATGCTCTCTCAAGATTAACTCATTATAGGGCATCACTTACCCTATCTCTAATGAGTTGTACACTAATCTGGCGAACGTGTTCGCTCAACCAAAGCTTTGATACTGATTGTGATGACCCACCATTCTGATACCTAGGAATGACACTTAAGACATCCATAACGTTCGTGTGTCATAGCCTAAGTATCCAAAAGACAAGTTGTCATGGGGTAATAAAAGAACATAATATAAATCTCACAATGGAATGGTTAAATATAATATAAAAATAAGATAGTACATAAGGGTACTCCTCAACACGAAGTTATCAGAGTTACAAAAAAAGTACTACAATTAGCCTAGAAAGTTATAACAACCTGCCTTTACCTTTGCTGATATAACACATACATATATAGACTAACAAACAGTTGAGATAGATGGCTAGATAGATAAGGAGCCTCCTGCTCAACCACCATCTTCAAAAGAGCCCTAAGAAACCTATCATTTCCAGACTACTCAAATATAAATGACTACTTTAGAGTTTACGAAAAACAAACAACTCGGATCAGATAATAGGTCTGGTATGAGTAAACTCCAAATAAAAATGGAACACGCAAACAACATGTGAGACCATGATTCAAAAGACAAAACAGGTTTTGTCTTATAAGAACAACATCCAAGCAGAAAGAATGGACACAAATAATTAAACAGCATGAAGTGCGCAAGTCACTTCTCGATGCATTAAAAAGATATAATTTAGAGGTTTGAATCAAAAATAACGAAAAGAAATTTTCCAACAATGACTATGAGAGTGCATCCCCTACCGTAAATATACCTATAGACAATATACTTGAGAACTATGATGGCTCTCAGAATATGTACAAACTGAACCTCACTAACCTTCCCAAGAATCTGAGATTTCACAACTCTGTGCACATATAACCGAATCCAATCTAGAGTAGATGTGAATATACCCTAATGGAAGCGACCCCACATAGCTTGACATCCACTTACACTTTGGTTTTACTGATTTCCGACAAAGGATATCAACGCCCAAATAAGCAATAAATCATCTTAAATTGATGAAACACAATATGATAACATAATCGATAGTCGATATATCAACTATTGGGAATAATCAAAATGATTTTATATGGAAATTAAATCTCAAACTCTTATCACCACTCATTGATTTCAAACTTGTACTATCTTGCGGTTGAAAATGAAGTTGGACAAGTGAAGGTAGTGTTAACTCTAAGCCTTGCCTTGACGATGATTTTAACCTTTGAGATATAGGTGAGTTTCCATACCTCGATGTTTAGTCCTAAAATATGACTACATTCTTTCCACAAAAGCGATATTGTTTATGGAAATTACTTTCTATAACCGAATTGAACTTTTAGACTTTCAAAACCAAATTTGTGCTTGGTTTCCGCATCACAAATATTAACTTCAAATGTCTTTATTAAAATTATTAATTAACGTTAAACATCATTATTAAAATGATTAATTAACCATAAACATCATTGTTAAAATTATTATTTAAACTTAAACCTCATTGTTGAAATGGTTAATTAAACTTAAACATCATCATTAAAATGATTAATTAACCTTAAACTCCATTATTAAAATGATTAATTAAAACAATTTATTGTTAATATCTCGAAATAAACCTTTTATTTTAAGGTAAAATAACAACTTAGAAATATACTTAAAACCTAAAAATATCTGCCAAATACTTATAAAATCTTTATGAACCCATTTGGAAAGAAATTACAAAATATTAAAAGTAAATAACCATTTATACTTTTCGTAAAATAAAATATCTCTGAACTGCATCCATAATGACTATCGCTATAAGGACCATAACTTCTAAACTTGTTTTGTAAATCAAAATTGCTTTAAACCTTAGTTCAAACAACATTTTAAAAGTGATAAGTAACCGACAAAATATTTGTTTTGTAAAACCCAAGTACGAGATCATATGCAAAAGATTTCAAAACGAATGATATTCCAAAGTGTTGGTATAGCGGTAGTAACTTTAGGAACAGTTTCATGGAAACAAGCTATATGTCATGTACATTCATTTTTATAAACAACATATCATGAAAGTGAATCATTATTGGTGAGAAATTCCTTAGGATCTCTCTACAAAAGTCTTCTGTAAAATCTTTCATATGCTCTTTGAGTGTGTCGTAGCGACTTATCCGTTACGAACAATTCGACTTTGTTTTAAGTCCCCTGCAAACAATTTATGTGTCATCTGCTTCCAAATGGGAACTAAACCAAATAATAATCATTACAAACATTAAAGAACATAAGTAATTAACCAAGATTATTATGAAAAAAAAAAGTTTAAAATTTGGTTTTAAAGTGAGCTTTACTCACCTAAACAAGAACAAACTTTAACCAAACCACCACAATTATTTAATCGTCAAACGGGCCTAACTTCCATCTTCAAAAACTCGACTTTATGACCTAGGAAAGGAATTTTATTTTTAACCAAGGGGGTGTTAGGCTTTTCTATGGAAGGAAACGAGGCCTTGGGTCTTGTTTTGGTTAGATTAGTGATCAAAGAAGAGTAAAAGTGATTGAAGGACTAGTTTATGTATTTTTAAAGAGAAAAGAAGGAATTTTTAAATTTAAACCCTTGATGAACCATGGAAGGAAGTATGAAAAGCTTGAAAAAAGAAGAAGATAAGAATCGAAAAATGAAGAGAATGAATAAAGGAATAAGTGAAAAGGTTGAGTTGTTATTTATAGAAAATGAAAATGAGAAATTACCAAAGTAACCTTTCATCAAAATATCAACTACCCTCCACCTAAAACTTATCACATCACCTCCTTCCTTTCTCCATTCCACATGCAAGGGGCAAGTAACACTCTCTAACGATCCGGGATTTTCGGCCCTTGAAAATCGACATCAATACGTCCACTGTATAACATGTCGAGCAGTCGAGTGTCGTAAATACCAGTTCATAAGAGGTGAAGAAGAAAAAGGTAGAAGAAAAGAAAACAGCACAAACAGAATCTCACCATCGCAGCGGAACAAAATATATTATATAACAACAGATTTAAATACAAGATATGTAATGTTAATATACATACCATTGTTAGAGTACAACAATCCAATACATCAAATCTGGACAGTTTGGTAACTTGTCCTTACACAGCGGAAATACAAATCTACAGAAATACGCCTCGTCATCCAGCTCGTCTCCTAAGCTCCATAGCATCTTATCCTGAATCTGTAATGCTCGGTCTATTTATTTCAAAATATCTACGCAAAATATTACTTCCCATGCCTCAACACTTAGAATATATTTTTATCCACTTCAATTGATATTCAACACTTGGAAAATATTCATTTATTTCCTCTTTCTTTTTCCCAAAACCCTTTACAATTTTGTTTGTAAATTCCCAACTCGTTTCACACGAATTCTATAAATCCCAAAATTCCTTAGTCAATTTCCTTTAATATTTCCAAAGCCATTTATGCTTATATAAAATTCCATTTTCACTTCTACTTCCCTTGTGAATTTTATTTCACCTTCCGAAGTTCACTTATCTTATGCATGGAAATTTATTTAAGTTCCCATAATACCACTATATGATCTTTCTTCTAAAATCTTATCCGATCAAATAAACTTCGCTTCCCATCTCGAGAGGTTTTATACTGAATTTAAAACATTTAAAATATATATATACCTATAATATAAGAATAATGGTTTATTTTCAAAATATAGTTTTAGGTAAAACTAAAATATCAACATCTTAAAAGCATTAAAAATTCATATCCAATTACTAATTAATTTACAAAGTTGGTTTATGAAATTAGAATTTATTTCAATAAATATTAAGTATTATAATAACTAACTTCGGAATATTCTAAATCGAAATAATAGCTTTTAAATTATGTAGCATGGTAAATTTTAAAATTCCATTTAATTTTTTTTACTTTACTCGACAAAATCTACTTTTAAATAATCCAACATTTACCAATTCAGTTTATAAATTCCTCTTGATTCGTATCACATCGGCCACATCTAATTTTATCGCCATTTCTCACATTCAGAATATATCCCACTATTTCCTTTCAGGATGATTCCCATAACTCGATATAAGCTCACACCATAACTTATATTTTAACATATCCACTTATATCTTATTTATAAACCTCGTTTATAAATTTATAAACTCCCATGAGTTTTCCATCTATTTATAAAAACAAATTCTATTTATAATTCTATTTTACAATTTTATCCCTTAATAAAATTCCATTTTATTTCAAATATGTTTATCGATTCCAATATCTCTTCAAGCCCTTAATACATATAATTTAATTTCAAATCTCTACTTAAAACAATTCACAAATAGTTAAATAATAACAAGTTAATCTATATATCTTTATTCCACTTAGCTTCCTTTAGAATAAATCCAATTTTCAATATAAATATTTTCTATTCAAAATTTTCTTTTAAATTCCTTCAAATTAATTATTTATGGTATATAAAAATCCCAAATTTAATTTCCATACTATTTAACATTTTATAATTCAATTCACATACAATCCATATCAATTTATCCATCATATCATATATCAATATATATATATATATATATATATGAAAAAAGAATATTTTTGAGGAATCCTGTTGGATCTGTGACGCCCCACTCTGAGACTCATATTAACAAAGAGTATTACGAGGTAATACTGTCTGCTAATGCGGAGAATAGAGCTGGATAGGAGCGACCTTCTATAGCCTTGTCTTAACTATCTACTGAATACGTCGTTAAGTGCTATATTTTTTTTTTCTTTTCAAGTGGATCGACATATCCCATAAATATTTATTTATACAAAACTATAATGGCTAAAAGATCTATCAGAACAAAACATAACAACTTAAATGTTAATAACATCACAGAACAACAAAAATGCATACATATGCATAGGTAAAGATACAATCACTAGTACAATCCAAAATGATACATCAAAGTGGTATGACAACCACAACCCAAACATGGGTCAAAAGAATATACATCAGAGTGTCAAAAAAAAGGAATACACAAAAAAAAACTAAACAAAAGAAGCTAAGAGATAAGTCCATGCGGAAGCAAAATAGGCTAAGTCCAAATGTACCTAACCTGAAACACCTCGGTCTGACCCAAGTATAAAATACACGGGTCGGTCTAGCTAAACAAATCAGTAAAAGGTGATAGCAGAATAATAGAGCATAAGAGCATAGTGATGTTCTTCTTAAACAAGAATAAACAATAAGAAAGCTAACCATAGACATATGGAGGATACACATCATGTATGGCATATATGGTTACACTAGGTGATAGAACACTATTGCTTTAATAAGCACAAAACACAAAGGAGACGAAAAATCTCATGAATCGCTAAAATGGAGCATGCCTCATATCATCGGCAATCATAAATCAAATAAGAATGGTTTAGGGAATAGTATAATGTAAATTCCTAAAAGTGTAATTCCCAAACCCGCCATATCGGCAACTCCAAGAAAAACATAAGCAAAAGCCATCTCGACATAAGCCATAAGGCAAATGTCAACAAAGGGATAAAAATCTCATACAACGCCAAAAGGCAAATCCCATAAATAGCACCAATAGGCAATCTCAATATATATATTTGCCAAAAGGAAAATCTCAACACGCCAGTGTAGGCAATGAAAATCTCAAAAGAACTTCCAAGGGTCCAAAAATCCCAAAGTCATCGCCACCAAATGGTTCAAAGGAGCGATTCCAAAATGACGACACACAAGGTTAAAAATCATCTCAAAAAGGTTTTGCACATGCTATTTTTTTGCCGAGTACTGTTTCACATAATAGGTACCTCGCCCAAAGGCAAACATCAAAAGACAAATACGCCGCAATGGCAAACGTCCGAAGACAAATATGCCGCAATGGCAAACGTCCGAAGACAAATACGCCGCAATGGAAAATGACTCGAAGGTCCAATACTGGCACGCCAACATGCATATGTGTCACAAACTCTCGGAAAGGAACCCAAAAAGTGTTAATGTGTGTCCCATACCATGCGTTCGCACTAAATGGTTTACTAACCGCTAGTAAATTTTACACTCAAAGCAGTAAAAGGTTCACCTCATATCATCGGTAAACTAGACCCGTAGGCCAAAACGATCGAACGAACAAGTTAGGAATTAACCGAAAGGATAAACGCACGTATCCCATACTACGCATTTTACCCAATCGTTTAACTCTCCTTCTCATTCGCTCGACAGTGAAAAAATGTGTATTTTGGATAGAAATTATAAGTTGGAGAAAACGAGCTTTTAAAACAATTTAAAATCACTTTATAAACCGCTTTTGCAATCTATCTTATTATAGATATACCTAAATTTTATACTTGAAAATAATATATAATAATTATTCCAAAAACCAATTTACTTGAAAAACATTTCAAAACTCATTTATAAAACCCGTGTAGGAAATCCAGAAAGAATCATCAAGAAATACAGAAAAATATCGGAAGTTTAAACTTATAAAATTCCGATAAAAGCAAGCTGTGAGTGCAAGTTCAACAGCAGATATATACAAGTTAACATGGTCGGAATGACCTAAAAATTTGTTAAAATAAATTTCAACATTTTTACTTTAAACTGCAAAAAGAATCGCTGAGTTTCGATAAGAAACGAAGAAACTGCGACGTCTCAAAGTCGGACTCATGCCAGGAAGTGAGTACACAGGAAAAACAAAGGCCAGCGGCTTGTTTAGCCAATTCGCCCCTATTAAACCCAAAATTTGAGAAATCGCGAAACATGAAAGTTATAGAGGATATTCAAAGCCTTTTAGTAAATTAAAAATCATCGAATTATGATAAGTAACGAAAGAGTTATGGCAAATTTAATTTCTGGTTTCAACTTAGAAAATACACAGCCTGAAATATACCCACTGTTTCAAACCCAATTTCGTCCTTTTAAACATCAAAATTTCGTAAAGTGACTAAAAGAAAGGTTGTATACAATTTCCTATGCTTTCCCGGACATCAAAAATCATTGAATTCCGATAAAGAATGAAAAAGTTATGACTCAAACAATTTTCAGATCTAAATTCATTGTCGTTGTCGTTTTGGTCTCGGTACAGCAACAAAGAAGTACAGTTTTGACCAATTTAACTCCAAAATTTCATAAAACTCAAAACATGAAACTTTTATTACAAAGTACGAGCTTTCCAAAACCTAAAAAATCATCCAATTTGGGTAAGAAACGAGGGAGATATGGCCAAATTCATTTCAGGTTCAATCGTAGAAAATTTGTTTCAGCAACCAACAAAGAAACAACATATAATCTACATGCTAGCTTGTTTAAGTTAGAAGTGTGAGTTTATAACTCACCTTAGGATTTATTTGCAGCAAATTAGGATATAATCTACACATGACTGCATGAATGAAAATCATCACAAGAATTGCATTAAGGCAAGACACACAAGAATGGATTACAAGAAATTTTCTCAAAAAATTGTTATAAGAGTTTTCACTCAAATCCATTTTCTTTTATACACAAAACTCAAACTTCAATACTTGAAAATTTTTTAAAGTCACTTACTTAAATTTTCAATTCAATCATCTTTACTTTAAATTTAAAGTAAATTAAATTAGAGTTGTTCCATACTCTAATTCCAAAAATAAATATACTGCAATAAGTAATATACTTTTTTTCCACTAAATTTATCAAATTTTGAACCATTTTACTTTATGATTTAAAAGGACACTTATTAGATACACATCGACCAAAAGGTCGGAACACAATATATATATATATATATAATTCTTAACACATAAACACTTAGCAATTCATACCTTTCATTTTTAGCGTTTAAAATGCGAGCATGCTTACTGTTATACTTACTATATTGCTAATTAATCATTCAAGTGTCCTCATGCACCTGCACTTAACTTACTGAAATATATTAGCATGCACTTATAAACATATGAAGCATTAAAATCATAGTTTAAATAAGGCAACAACTCCAAACTTCAAAATTTTCAAATTCAGGCCTGCTACAAGGACTCAGGCTTTTGACACAGTAAAACTCATAATCTGAAAATACTCATGAAATAAAAGTTATTCTACTCAATTCAAGCTTTCCAGCGATATAAAGATCATCAAAATTGGATTGACTTTTTGAAAGCTATGCCCAATTTACTTTCAGCTTTAAACTCAAAAATTATAAAAGAGGACAAAGATGTCCATCAGTTTTCAAACTCATTTTTGAATAAAAAAACTTCAAAACTTTCAAAAATGATACAAAGATGATTTCCAGTTTAGTGAAATCACTCTCTTTGGCAAAAAGAATGGACTCATTTGGATTTGTAAATCACAAGTTATCGCTGTTTTAAAACAGCACTTTTCAATCAAAATTATCCGACACAAGACCTTTTATTGTCAAAATTTTCAAACCATTATTAAATCCAAAATACATAATTTTAGATAAAAAATCTTATCTCTAAAACATTTATTACATGATCCTTTTCTCCCGTAAGCCAAACATCTAGAATTACACTATAATACATACAACAAACTTTCAAAATGGTTTACAAAGAAAACTTTTTCCCAATTAACAAACAAGTCTTTTAAAAGAAGACTCGTATTTTAATTAAGATAATTACTTTCTTATATTAGTAAGAAACAATTATCTATCCAAACTAGACTTTGGAATTACATATTGATTTTTTTATAATAAATGAATCTTTTATATTCAATTTTCTCTTAATCCACAAGGCTAAACATTTATTTTATTATCACTTAGAACTAGCCAAGGTTGATACTTAATTCATACTTATTTTCAATTGAACTTCACAAACACATAATTAACAAGTTTTTAACACTATTTAAATTTATAACCAAACTTACTCTAATGGTTTTGCTCCTTATTAAATTTCATTCTAATTCAAAAGCACCAAATTAGCATTTTCTTAAATTTTCCCATAGGCGTACTTTTTTTTCACTTGTTATTAATCAAATGATTAAATGTTTAAACTAATCTTCATAACTATCCTTTTACTTTTTACTAAACCTCATTCCAATCAACATTTTAGTTTTCTAAACAATTCATTTTCTTAATTTGAATACTATGTTTTATTAATCATTATCACATGATAGTTTCATCCAATTAAGGTATTTCCTTAATTAAAATTATTTTCCATATAAATAAATTACCATAAGGTAATATTTTCCAAAAATACTTTACCCAAAAGCTTACTTAAGCATTTTAAATTTTCCATGTATGTAAACTTTCACAAACATGTAATATAACCAATAATGAATACAATTTATTTAAATGAAACCATATTCAAATTTTCCAATTATCAATTTATAAAATGATAACATCTAACTAATATATTTATAGTGAATGACATTATCAAGGACAAAAAAGTTGATCAAGATCAACATTGCCTCTCCATTGCCCTCTATGTCACACTATTTTCGTAAGTCCTTAAGTATATATAAAATACTTATCTCAAATGGCAATTTAGAATTTTTCAAAATCTTTGCAAATTATATATTTTTGCATTCAACATCCATACTAGTAAATATTATTTATTGCCATTTCAAAAGCATGTATCACATTGCCCCATAAGCATTTAGGAATCCCTATCGATAACGCTGATCAGACGCATCGACCAGAATTCTTAAAATACTTATCAGCCAATTGATACAAGAAATTATAAAACCTGTTTTGAATTCTTAAGGAATCTTAAACTTTGTTGTAACATTGTTTATTTTCAAACCATAAAACATTTTCTAATTATACGACCATACAATCAATTCATAAAACAATCAAGTTATATACATAAGTATATCTCTTGCTAGAAAGATTTTCCATTCACATGGATGCTTTCTTTCCCTAAAATTCTTTTAGTGATTTTTACTTCTTTAAAATGCATCCATGAAATTCTTAAACATTAAAATTTTATTTCATTTTAACCTTTGGTTAAATACCACTTATGAATTAAATTTCATTTTCATAATTTAATCTTTCTAATAATTCTTGCGGTAGCTACAACTTGAAGACACCGTAAGTTATTATCATTTGCATTGAGTAGGTTTCTAACTCTCAATTATATCACCTACTCAATATTATTTCAATAATTACTATGCTAACACACATTCATGCAATTATCAACCAAACAAGCATTTATTAAAAACAAAGCATTAAATGTGCCCAGCAAAAACAGTCACACCATTTCCGCTGCGCAACTCTAATCACTAAGGATCAAAACATATAATTTAAATCTAAGCCATCTGAGGTCTAATTTCTACTATTTTAAAAATAGTGATATTTGAAACCCTTATAATGTTTTCAAACTTATTATCCATTCTAAGAAAATGAAAAGTCTAAAGGCACGATTGAGGTATATGATAGTGGGAAACTATGTTATCACTTGTATTATACTTGGATGTACTGTAATATGTGTTTCTATTTTGTGTTTAACATATTTTGTTCTGAGCTCATCTCTGATACCAAGCTGTGACGCCCTTCTTTGAGACCCATAATAACAAAGAGTATTACGAGGTAATACCGTCTGCTAATGCGGAGAATAGAGCTGGATTGGAGCGACCAACTATAGTCTTGTCTTAACTATCTACTGAATACGTCGATAAGTGCTATCTATTTTTTTTCTTCTCAAATGGATCGACATATCCCATAAATATTTAATACAAAACTATAATGGCTAACGGATCTATCAGAACAAAACAGAACAACTTAAATGTAAATAACATCACAGAACAGCAGAAATGCATACATATGCATAAGTACAGATACAATCACTAGTACAATCCAAAATGATACATCAAAGTGGTATGACGAGCACAACACAAACATGGGTCAAAAGAATATACATCAGAATGTCAAAAAAAAGGAATACACAAAAAAACTAAACAAAAGAAGCTAAGAGATAAGTCCATGCAGAAGCAAAATAGGCTAAGTCCAAATGTACCTAACCTGAAACACCTCGGTCTGACCCAAGTATAAAATACATAGGTCAGTCTAGCTAAACAAATCAGTAAAAGGTGATAGCAGAATAATAGAGCATAAGAGCATAATGATGTTCTTCTTAAACAAGAATAAACAATAAGAAAGCTAACCATAGACATATGGAGGATACGCATCATGCATGGCATATATAGTTACACTAGGTGATAGAACACTATTGCTTCAATAAGCACAAAACACAAAGGAGACGAAAAATCTCATGAATCGCTAAAATGTAGCATGCCTCATATCATCGGCAATCATAAATCAAATAAGAATGGTTTAGGGAATAGTATAATGTAAATTCCTGAAAGAGTAATTCCCAAACCCGCCATATCGGCAACTCCAAGGAAAACATAAGCAAAAGCTATCTCGACATAAGCCATAAGGCAAATGTCAACAAAGGGATAAAAATCTCATACAACAACAAAAGGCAAATCCCATAAATAGCGCCAATAGGCAATCTGATGCAGCCCAGCCTGATGTTACCTTAGATCGCGAGCGACCTAGCGAACTCATAAGTCGCGTGCGACCTAACGAGTTAAAGGATGGTGAAGCGCGCCAAGGCAATTCAATGGCTTTAGGTCGTATGAAGATCTTAAGTCGATGGCGACCTAGTAGAGATCGCTCGCGAGCTGACGAGTTAAAAGATAAGGCGCTCAAGCAACCTAACGAGTATCTCATTTCTTTAGGTCACTCCGACCGACCTAAGACTACTAAGCCACGACCTAGCGAGTTAAGTCGCTCAACAACATTATGCCGCTCTGTTATAGGTCGCGTGGAGGATTCTAGACAACATTTCCTTAGGTCGCTCGACCAGATGTCGCTCTAGAAGTTTTAGGTCGCGAACGACCTATCTTAAGTCGTACAGTCTTTAGGTCGCTGAAGCTGATTTTCTTATGTCGCATGAAGCCAATATCACATGAAGTTGGATTTTTTAAGTCGCTGAGTCCTTAGGTCGCGTGTGTTGTATTTTTAGGTCGTTGTGTTGTAACTCGGGTATGTTAACTCGTTTGGTCTTATGTCGTTGTGCTTAAGTCGTATGAGCTGTTGTATCTGTTTGTTTTTAAGTCACATTGTTTTAGGTCGTAGGTCGTTTGTCTGTGTTAGGTCGTTCACGACCTATGTGTTGTGATGTAAGTGTAGAGTTGTAAACTGCCTATAAATATGGGTGTTGCGTCATTTGTAAACTTGATTGATTTTGAATAAACTTTTGTTTGAGTGCTTTGGGCCTCTTCTCAAATTGGTAGTTGAGTGTGATCTCCTATCTCCACCTTCGATATTCGAGTGTGCTCGAATCAACGATTGTTGAAGCCGATTCACGGAATCTAGTGCGCTAGATCAACGTACGACGAATCGTAGATCTTCCTTCATGGCATCGTGCGCGATTAACGTGACGAAGATAGCTAGAATCCAGCATCTTTGAGATCAACGGATTTGGGCGTTTGGTATCTTCAATCCACCGATTGCTACTTTCACCGCATCATACATTTTTGTTATCCGCTGCTGCATCATTTGGTATCAGAGCTAGACTTAACCAATCATAGCTAAGCCGAGTCTTGAAGCCAATTCTTATTGAAGAGTTAAAATCAAGGCCGAGAGTTGAAGTGTAGATCCGAGCTTAGTGAAGAAGCCGTGCATCATTTTGTAATTCAAGGCCGAAAGTTTAAAGTTGAAGTTGTGAAGTTTGACAATGCCGCCGAGAAGAGCTAATCGCCATCAGAATGTTGAAGCGTTGTATAGAAGAGAAGAAGCCGAGCAAATGGAACAACGTATCAATGAAAAATTTGATGAAGCATTGGAAAGTTAGAGAAACTGATGAATGATATGAATCAAACTCAAAGGAGAAGGTCACCAGTCTCGAACCATGGAGGAAACAGAGTTTCGCCATCGGTTACGGAAGCGAGGAGGGTGTCGCCGCAATCTTACCGAGATAGAAGAGAATCTTCAGTTTCATTGAGAAGAGAACATCATGAATATAGACATGAAGAGAGAAGAACTCCACGTAAGTTTGAACATGAGCCATATCGTTATGATGAAAGACAAAGTAGAAGAGATATGCGAGATCAAAAAGATGTGGGTGGTCGAGATCGATATCGAAGTACATCTGTTTTTGATGAAAATGGTGGTAGATGTAGTGTGCATTCTCGAGATCGAGACTAAGTACGGAATGCATATCGGGATGTTGAAGATGATCGTCGATGGGAATCAGGGATGAAAACTGAAATTCCAGAATTCAAGGGTGGAATGGTAGTGGAGGAATTTTTGGATTGGTTGTCTAATGTGGAAGAAATTTTTGACTTTAAGGAGTTTCCTGAGCATCGAAGAGTTAAGTTAGTTGCTACTCGTTTGAAAGGAAGAGCTATGGCATGGTGGCAGCAAACTAAATTAACATGGGATAGAATGGGAAAGTCAAAGATTGAGTCATGGGAGAAGATGAAGAAATTAATGAAAGCTACTTTCTTACCTTACAATTATCAATCTCTTATGTATCAACGTTTGCAGAACTTGAGGCAGGGGACAAAAACGGTGAATGATTATGCGGATGAATTTTATCAATTGATTGTGAGGAATGATATCATGGAGACAGAGGAGCAGTTGACAGCTAGATTTGTTGGAGGGTTGAGAATGCAGATTCAAGATATGGTGAATATGTTTGATCCAAAATATGTTGCTGAAGCACATCAAAAGGCTCTAGCTTGGGAGAAGCAAGGTAGGAGAGGTGGTGGTGTGTTTACAAATTCCAACAATCAAATGAAAGAGGCTAGTAGCAATGCGAATGTTTCCAAGGTTGTTGCAAAACCGGTTGTTAGTGAAGTTGCTAAGACCAGGATCAATAGTGGTATCAAATGCTTCAATTGTCAAGAGATTGGTCGCAAAAGCAATGAATGTCCAAAGCCAAAGAAGCGAGTGATGGTTGCTGAGGCGGTGGATGAGGATGTAGATGCTGAATGTTCTAATTCACCACATGTTGAGGGGGAAGAAGAAGTGTCGGGAGATGAAGGGTATTCATTAATGATGAAGAGATCGTGTTTGACACCAAAGCAAGAGGAGGAGACTAGCTGGTTGAGGAGTAACATCTTTCAGTCAACATGCACTATCTTGGGAAGGGTTTGCAAGTTTTTCATTGATGCGGGAAGCTGTGATAATATCATTTCTACAGAAGCTGTGAAGAAGTTGGCATTGAAAACAGAGAAGCATACGAAACCTTACAAGTTATCTTGGTTGAGGAAAGGTGGGGAGGTGAAAGTTGGACGAAGAGCTTGTGTTAATTTTTCGATTGGGAAGAAATACAAAGATGAAATTTGGTGTGATGTTGCGGATATGGATGTATGCCATCTGTTGTTGGGGAGACCATGGCAGTATGATAGAGCGGTGCAACATGATGGTCGTACTAACAGTTATAGTTTCATGTTTGAAGGTACTAAAATCACTCTAGTTCCTAAGAAGCGACAACAAGAAGAAAGCAAGTTGGAGGAGATTGAAGAACTTAAAACTTTGCTATCTTTGAAAGAGTTTGTTAAGGAAGTAGAAGAGGAGCCTGAAGTATTTTTGTTGATTGGACGTGAGAGTAATGAAGTGGTTGAAATTCCTGAAGAAGTAAAACCAGTGCTGGAAGAATTTGAAGATGTATTTCCTGAAGAGCTACCAACGGAGTTACCGCCATTGAGGGACATACAACACCAAATTGATCTTGTTCCAGGAGCTGTGTTACCACATAGACCACATTACAGAATGAGTCCAAAGGAACACGAGGAGTTGAGAAGGCAAGTGGAAGAGTTGCTTGAACAGGGGCGTGTACAGGAAAGTTTAAGTCCTTGTGCAGTTCCAGCCTTGTTAGTGCCAAAGAAGGATGGAACATGGAGGATGTGTACTGATAGTCGAGCACTGAACAAGATTACAGTGAGATACAGATTTCCGATGCCGAGGCTTGATGATTTGTTAGATCAGTTGAGCGGGGCTACTATCTTTTCGAAGATTGATTTGAAGTGTGGTTATCATCAAATTCGAATAAGACCAGGGGATGAATGGAAGACAGCATTCAAGACGAGAGAAGGATTATATGAATGGTTGGTCATGCTGTTTGGTCTTTCGAATGCACCTAGTACATTTATGCGGGTGATGAATCAGATCTTTAGACCATTTATTGGGAAGTTCGTGGTGGTGTATTTTGATGATATACTGATATATAGTGGAAGAACAGAAGAACACTTGCATCATCTGAGAGAAGTGTTGATGATACTTGACAGGAACAATTTTATGCTGCAACGAAGAAATGCGTGTTCATGACGCATAGTGTTTTATTTTTGGGGTATGTTGTTTCAGAAGGAGGTATATAGGTGGATCAGAATAAAGTTGAAGCAATTAGAACTTGGCCACAACCCAAGACGATAACAGAAGTTAGAAGTTTTCATGGTTTAGCCTCATTCTACCGAAGATTTATTCCACACTTTAGTAGCGTGATGGCACCAGTTACTGATTGTATGAAGGGGAAGCAATTTTTATGGTCAGAGGAAGCAGGATTTGCTTTTGAGCGAATCAAGGAACTTTTGACGACAGCACCAATTCTAGTATTACCAGATTTTCAGTTGTTGTTTGAGTTACATACTGATGCATCTAAGGTTGGAATTGGAAGGGTGTTAAGTCAGAAGGGCCGTCCTATTGCATATTTCAGTGAGAAGCTATAGTGAGCCAAGATGAGATATAATACTTATGATGTGGAATTCTATGCTATTGTTCAAGCTATAAAACATTGGAGACACTATTTGTTCCATAAAGAATTTGTTCTATATACTGATCATGAAGCACTGAAACATTTGCAGGGACAGGACAAAATTGCAGCTAGGCATGCTTCGTGGATCGCATACCTGCAACAGTTTACATTTGTGGTGAATCATAAGTCTGGAATTACAAACCGTGTGGCAGATGCATTAAGCAGGAGAAATCATTTGTTGACTACAATGAAGGTTGAAGTGACGGGGTTTGATGTGTTGCCAGAACTGTTTGTTGATGATCCTTATTTTGCGAAGTTTGTTGATGAAGTCGAAAAGGGGAAGACGGATGAGTATGTGTTGGTGGATGGTTTTCTTTTTAAAGGGAATCGATTGTGTATACCAGAGTGCAGCTTACGAATGAAGATTGTGAAGGAGTTGCATGAGGAAGGACATGTGGGAAGAGATCGTACATTGTAATTGATTTCGCAATCATATTTTTGGCCTTCAATGAAGAAAGAGGTTGAAAGATTCGTGGAAAGATGTCATATATGTAAAGTTTCCAAAGGGACAGCGACGAATGCGGGATTGTATATGCCATTACCCGTGCCTACTAGACCATGGGTTGATATCAGCATGGATTTTGTTTTGGAGTTACCAAGAACTCAGCGTGGGAATGATTCCATATATGTGGTGGTAGATAGATTTTCCAAAATGGCACATTTCATAGCTTGTAAGAAGACAGCTGATGACGTCCGTGTTGCTCAATTGTTCTTTAAAGAGGTGTATCGATTACATGGGCTACCTGAATCTATTGTTTCTGATCGGGATACTAGATTTCTAAGCCATTTTTGGTTAAGTTTGTGGAAGATGGTTGGAACGAAGCTGAATTTTAGTAGCACCTATCATCCGCAAACAGATGGGCAAACAGAAATGGTGAATAGATCGTTGGGAAATTTGTTGAGATGTCTTGTGCAGGATAATTTGAAGAGTTGGGATATGAAGTTGTGTCAGGCGGAATTTGCACATAATCAAGCTGTTAATCGAAGTACTGGATTCAGTCCATTTCAAGTTGTATATTCAACAATTCCGAAGGGACCGTTGGATTTGACGACAGTGCCATATCAGAAGGGAGTTGTTAAGCGAGCTGGTGATTTTGTGACTGAGTTGCAGGAGTGCCACGGAACTGTTTATGAACGATTGCTTGCATCAAATGAGAAGTATAAACAACTGGCAGATAAAAAGCGAAGGAGTGTGAATTTCAGAGAAGGTGACTTGGTTTATGCCGTGTTGACAAAAGATCGTTTTCCTATTGGAACTTACAACAAGTTGAAAGCTCGAAAAATTGGTCCAGTGGAAATTTTGAAGAAGATCAATGATAATGCGTATCAGTTGAAATTGCCGGATGATATTCACACTGCAGACGTTTTTAACGTCAAATACTTAATTCCGTATCATGGGAAGGAGCTTGTTGTGGAAGAGGAGGGCGCAAATTCGAGGACGAATTTTTCCCAACCAGGGAAGGATGATGCAGCCCAGCCTGATGTTACCTTAGATCGCGAGCGACCTAGCGAACTCATAAGTCGCGTGCGACCTAACGAGTTAAAGGATGGTGAAGCGCGCCAAGGCAATTCAATGGCTTTAGGTCGTATGAAGATCTTAAGTCGATGGCGACCTAGTAGAGATCGCGCGCGAGCTAACGAGTTAAAAGATAAGGCGCTCAAGCGACCTAACGAGTCTCTCATTTCTTTAGGTCGCTCCGACCGACCTAAGACTACTAAGCCACGACCTAGCGAGTTAAGTCGCTCAACAACATTATGCCGCTTTGTTATAGGTCGCGTGGAGGATTCCAGACAACATTTCCTTAGGTCGCTCGACCAGATGTCGCTCCATAAGTTTTAGGTCGCGAACGACCTATCTTAAGTCGTACAGTCTTTAGGTCGCTGAAGCTGATTTTCTTATGTCGCATGAAACCTATATCACATGAAGCTGGATTTCTTAAGTCGCTGAGTCCTTAGGTCGCGTGTGTTGTATTTTTAGGTCGTTGAGTTGTAACTCGTGTATGTTAACTCGTTTGGTCTTATGACGTTGTGCTTAAGTCGTATGAGCTGTTGTATCTGTTTGTTTTTAAGTCGCATTGTTTTAGGTCGTAGGTCGTTTGTCTGTGTTAGGTCGTTCACGACCTATGTGTTGTGATGTAAGTGTAGAGTTGTAAACTGCCTATAAATATGGGTGTTGCGTCATTTGTAAACTTGATTGATTTTGAATAAACATTTGTTTGAGTGCTTTGTGCCTCTTCTCAAATTGGTAGTTGAGTGTGATCTCCTATCTCCACCTTCGGTACTCGAGTGCGCTCGAATCAACGATTGTTGAAGCCGATTCATGGAATCTAGTGCGCTAGATCAACGTACGAAGAATCGTAGATCTTCCTTCATGCCATCATGCATGATCAACGTGACGAAGATAGCTAGAATCCGACATCTTTGAGATTAATGGATTTGGGCGTTTGGTATCTTCAATCCACCGATTGCTACTTTCACCGCATCATACATTTTTGTTATCTGCTGCTGCATCACAATCTCAATATATATATATATGCCAAAAGGCAAATCTCAACACGCCAGTGTAGGCAATGAAAATCTCAAAAGAACTTCCAAGAGTCCAAAAATCCCGAAGTCATCGCCACCGAATGGTTCAAAGGACCGATTCCAAAATGACGACACACAAGGTTAAAAATCATCTCAAAAAGGTTTTGCACATGCTATTTTTTTGCCGAGTACTGTTTCACATAATAGGTACCTCGCCCAAAGGCAAACGTCAAAAGACAAATATGCCGCAAGGGCAAATACGCTGCAATGGCAAACGTCTGAAGACAAATACATCGCAATGGCAAAAGTCCGAAGACAAATACGCCGCAATGGCAAATGACCCGAAGGTCCAGTACCGGCATGCCAACAGGCATATGTGTCAAAACTCTCGAAAAGGAGCCCGAAAGCTGTTAACATGTGTCCCATACCACCCGTTCGCACTAAACGGTTTACTAACCGCTAGTAAATTTCACACTCAAAGCAGTAAAAGGTTCACCTCATATCATCGGTAAATTAGACCCGTAGGCCAAAACGATCAAACGGACAAGTTAGGAATTAACCGAAAGGATAAACGCACGTATCCCATACTACATGTTTTACCCAATCGTTTAACTCTCCTTCTCATTCGCTCGATAGTGCAAAAATGTGTATTTTGTATAGAAATTATAAGTTGGAGAAAACAAGCTTTTAAAACAATTTAAAATCACTTTATAAACCGTTTTTGCAATCTATCTTAATATAGAGTTACTAAAATTTTATAATTGAAAATAATATATAATATATATTCCAAAAAACAAATTACTTGAAAAAAATTTCAAAACTCATTTATAAAAACCATGTAGGAAATCCAAAAAGAATCATCAAGAAATACAGAAATATATCGGAAGTTTAAACTTATAAAATTCCGATAAAAACAAGCTGTGAGTGCAAGTTCAACAAAAGATATATACAAGTTAACATGGTCGGAATGACCTGAAAATTTGTAGAAATAAATTTCAACATTTTTAATTTAAACTGCAAAAAGAATCGCTGAGTTCCGATAAGAGACGAAGAAACTGCGACGTCTCAAAGTCGGACTCATGCCAGGAAGTGAATACACAGGAAAAACAAAGGCCAGCGGATTGTTTAGCCAGTTCGCCCCTATTAAACTCAAAATTTGAGAAATCACAAAACATGAAAGTTATAGAGGATATTCAAAGCTTTTCAGAACATCAAAAATCATTGAATTACGATAAGTAACGAAAGAGTTATGGCAAATTTAATTTCTGGTTTCAACTTAGATTATACACAGCCTGAAATATACCCACTGTTTCAAACCCAATTTCATCCTTTTAAGCATCAAATTTCGTAAAGTGATTAAAAGAAAGGTTGTAGACAATTTCCTAAGCTTTGAAGGACATCAAAAATCATTGAATTTCGATAAGGGATGAAAATGTTATGACTCAAACAATTTTCAGATCTAAATTCATTATCGCTGTCGTTTTGCTCTCGAGACAGCAACAAAGAAGTACAGTTTTGACAAATTTAACTCCAAAATTTCATAAAACTCAAAACATGAAACTTTTAGTACAAAGTTTGAGCTTTCCAGAAAATTAAAAATCATCCAATTTCAATATGAAACGAGGGAAATATGTCTAAATTTATTTCAGGTTCAAACGTAGAAAATTTGTTTCAGCAACCAACAAAGAAACAAATATAATCGACATGCTAGCTTGTTTAAGTTAGAAGTGCGAGTTTAAAACTCACCTTAGGATTTATTTGCAGCAAATTAGCAGATATACCAAGCAAAGATTGAAGCTTTGGCCTTGAATTGAAGCTAGAAACATGCAGAGTTTGATTTGCTACAATTTCTCCTTGATTTTTAATTAATTTGGAGCTTAGATTTCGATTTGGAGAAGAAATCATTATTTGGGTTTTAGAGCTTTCTAGGTTAGAAGAAGAGAATGAGGAGGATAGAAAGAATGAACGTACAGTTCATTCACAAGGCTAATTTCAGAAATGAGATAATGGGTTTGGACCCAATATCCAACCCAATAAGCAATGTTAAACACTTAGCCAAATTTTTTAGTTTTCTCAACCATTTTTCTATGTTTTAATAAGCTTTACTCTACCAAATTTTTACATACAATTTTGTAAAATGAACATATCATAAAATAAATTATGCTACACTATAAATTAAATCTACATTTTAAACCATTAAAATTTTATGAACAACATTTTATTATTTGTTTCAAACAAAATTTCCATAAACACCAAAAATAGATTTTTTCTCAAATTCATTGTTTATTCAAATAAACAGTTTATAAATCAATTTGTCACTCCAAATTATTATTATTTTCCCTAATTTAATTAAAATCACATTTTAATTTATTAACAGGTAATCACAAAAACGCGGGTTGTTACAGACTCCCCCCTTAAGAAAATTGCATCCCCGCAATTTCTATTATGGAAGTTATATATAACATCTATTTCATCACAACAAGATTCAAATCTATAGATTGGATCATTGATATTTACCCTCAACAGAGGATGAATGGATCAGGACAAGTTTGCTCGACAAATCCTATGGTTTCCCAAGTACAATACTTAGGGTTAGTGGACCATAGAATTTCATAAGCAGAACATTCTTATTTCGAAGGTGTTTGATCTTCGAAACAACTACACGAATAAAATTCGGTACAGTACACAAGTAGGTGAGACTCGTGATCATGCAACACAAGAGAATTAACGATCGAGATTAAATCTTGAAGATACAACGAAATTGGGTTACCTGGAACATATCATGAATACCAAACTGAAAAGAAAATGATGCATGAAAGCAATCGAACCAAGGCGTTCGGTAATAGTAGATGGTCCTATATCATTATGAGCCAACTTTTCGAATATACTGAAACACACTTAACTCCTTTAAAGGAGTAACACAAGTAAGCACAATCATCAAAAGAGGATTCAACAAAAGGTAGGTGGTATTTCAAGCTACCATCATAACACATGACTGCATGAATGCAAGTCATCACAAGAATTGCACTAAGGCAGGACACACAAGAATGGATTACAAGAAATTTTCTCAACAATTTGTTATAAGAGTTTTCATTCAAATCCATTTTCTTTTATACACAAAAATCAAACTTCAATACTTGAAATTTTTTTAAAGTCACTTACTTAAATTTTCAATTCAATCATCTTTACTTTAAATTTAAAGTAAATTAAATTAGAGTTGTTCCATACTCTAATTCCAAAAAAAATATACTACAATAAGTAATATACTTTTTTTCCACAAAATTTATCAAATTTTAAACCATTTTACTTTATGATTTAAAAGGACACTTATTAGACCCTTCATCGATGGCTCTAAATATTCACCAATTAAATTTTCTCAAAATTTTTCTTAGTGTTTAATTTTTCAAAAAATTCGACCGAGTCTCCATTGCATGGAGAGCCCTTTACAATTTCATAAATATGAATTATAGATACACTCGACCAAAAGGTCGGAACACAATATATATATATATATATATATATATATATATATAATTCTTAACACATAAACACTTAGCAATTCATACCTTTCAATTTTAGCGTTTAAAATGCGAGCATGCTTACTTTTATACATACTATATTGCTAATTAATCATTCAAATATCCTCTTGCACCAGCACTTAACTTATTGAAACATATTAGCATGCACTTATAAACATATGAAGTATTAAAATCATAGTTTAAATAAGAAAACAACTCCAAACTTCAAAATTTTCAAATTCAGGCCTATTACAAGGACTCAGGCTTTTGACATAGTAAAACTCATAATCTGAAAATACTCATAAAATAATAGTTATCCTACTCAGTCCAAGCTTTCCAGCGATATAAAGATCATCAAAATCGGATTTACATTTTGAAAGCTATGCCCAATTTACTTTCAGCTTTAAACTCAGAAATTATAAAAGAGGACTAAGATGTCCATCAGTTTTCAAACTCATTTTTGAATAAACAAATTGCAAAATTTTCATAAATGATACAAAGATGAAATCCAGTTTAATGAAAGCACTCTCTTTTGCAAAAAAAATGGACTCGTTTGGATTTGTAAATCACAATTTATTACTGTTTTAAAACAGCACTTTTCAATCAAAATTTTCCGACACAAGACCTTTTATTGTCAAAAATTTCAAACCATTATTAAATCCAAACTACATAATTTTAGATCAGAAATCTTATCTCTAAAACATTTATTACATGATCCTTTTCTCCGAAAAGCCAAGACATCTAGAATTACACTATAATACATACAACAAACTTTCAAAATGGTTTACAAAGAAAACTTTTTCCCAATTAACAAACAAGTCTTTTAAAAGAAGACTCGTATTTTAATTAAGATAATTACTATCTTATATTAGTAAGAAACAATTATCTATCCAAACTAGACTTTGGAATTACATATTGATTTTTTTATAATAAATGAATCTTTTATATTCAATTTTCTCTTAATCCATAAAGCTAAACATTTATTTTATTATCACATAGAACTAGCCAAGGTTGATACTTAATTCAAACTTATTTTCAATTGAACTTCACAAATACATAATTAACAAGTTTTTAACACTATTTAAATTAATAACCAAACTTACTCTGATGGTTTTGCTCCTTATTAAATTTCATGCTAATTCAAAAGAAACAAATTAGCATTTTCTTAAATTTTCCCATAGGCATACTTTTTTTTCACTTGTTATTAATCAAATGATTAAATGTTTAAACTAATCTTCATAACTATCCTTTTACTTTTTACTAAACCTCATTCCAATCAATATTTTAGTTTTCTAAACAATTCATTTTCTTAATTTGAATACTTTGTTTTATTAATCACTATCACATGATAGTTTCATCCAATTAAGGTATTTCCTTAATTAAAATTATTTTCCATATAAATAAATTACCATAAGGTAATATTTTCTAAAAATACTTTACCCAAAAGCTTACTTAAGCATTTTAAATTTTCCATGTATGTAAACTTTCACAAACATGTAATATAACCAATAATGAATACAATTTATTTAAATGAAACCATATTCAAATTTTCCAATTATCAATTTATAAAATGATAACATCTAAATAATACATTTGTAGTGAATGACATTATCAAGGACTAAAAAGTTGACCAAGATCAACATTGCCTCTCCATTACCCTCTATGTCACATTATTTTCATAAGTCCTTAAGTATATATAAAATACTTATCTCAAATGGCAATTTAGAATTTTTCAAAATCTTTGCAATATCTATATATTTTTGCATTCAACATCCATACTAGTAAATATTATTTATTTCCATTTCAAAAGCATGTATCACATTGCCCCGTAAGCGTTTAGGAATCCCTATCGATAACGCTGACCAGACGCATCAACCAGAATTCTTAAAATACTTATTAGCCAATTGACACAAGAAATTATAAAACCTGTTTTGAATTCTTAAGGAATCTTAAACTTGGTTGTAACAATGTTTATTTTCAAAACATAAAACTTTTTCTAATTATACAACCATACAATCAATTCATAAAACAATCAAGTTATATACATAAGTATATCTCTTGCTAGAAAGATTTTCCATTCACATGGATGCTTTCTTTCCAAAAAATTCTTTGAGTAATTTTTACTTCTTTAAAATGCATCCATAAAATTCTTAAACATTAAATTTTTATTTCATTTTAACCTTTGGTTAAATACCACTTATGAATTAAATTTCATTTTCAAAATTTAATCTTTCTAATAATTCTTGCGGTAGCTACAACTTGAAGACACCGCAAGTTCTTATCATTTGCATTAAGTAGGTTTCTTACTCTCAATTATATCACCTACTCAATATTATTTCAATAATTACTATGCTAACACACATTCATGCAATAATCAACCAAACAAACATTTATTAAAAACAAAGCATTAAATGTGCCCAGCAAAAACGGTCACACCATTTCCGCTGCGAAACTGTAATCACTAAGGATCAAAACACATAATTTAAATCTAAGCCATCTGAGGTCTAATTTCTATTATTTTAAAAATAGTGATATTTGAAACCCTTATAATGTTTTCAAACTTATTATCCATTCTAAGAAAATGAAAAGACTAAAGGCACGATTGAGGAATACGATAGTGGGAAACTATGTTATCACTTGTATTATACTTGGATGTACGGTAATATGTGTTTCTGTTCTGTGTTTATCATATTTTGTTCAGAGCTCAGTTCTGATAACATGCTGTGACGCCCCACTCCGAGACCCATATTAACAAAGAGTATTACGAGGTAATACCGTCTGCTAATGCGGAGAATAGAGATGGATTGGAGCGACGAACTATAGCCTTGTCTTAACTATCTACTTAATATGTCGATAAGTGCTATCTATTTTATTTTTCTTCTCAAGTGGATCGACATATCCTATAAATATTTAATACAAAACTATAATGGCTAACAGATCTATCAGAACAAAACATAACAACTTAAATGTAAATAACATCAAAGAACAACAGCAATGCATACATATGCATAAGTACAGATACAATCCTAGTACAATCCAAAATGATACATCAAAGGGTATGACGACCATAACCCAAACATGGGTCAAAAGAATATACATCAGAGTGCCAACAAAAAGGACTACACAAAAAAAACTAAACAAAAGAAGATAGGAGATAAGTCCATGCGGAAGCAAAATAGGCTAAGTCCAAATGTACCTAACCTGAAACACCTCGGTTTGACCCAAGTATAAAATACACGGGTCAGTCTAGCTAAACAAATCAATAAAAGTTGATAGCAGAATAATAGAGCATAAAAGCATAGGATGTTCTTCTTAAATAAGAATAAACAATAAGAAAGCTAACCATAGACATATGGAGGATATGCCTCATGTATGACATATATGGTTACACTAGGTGATAGAACACTATTGTTTCAATAAGCACAAAACACAAAGGAGACGAAAAATCTCACGAATCGCTAAAATGTAGCATGCCTCATATCATCGGCAATCATATATCAAATAAGAATGGTTTAGGGAATAATATAATGTAAATTCCTAAAAGAGTAATTCCAAAACCCGCCATCTCTACATAAGCCATAAGGCTAATGTCAACAAAGGGATAAAAATCTCATACAACGCCAAAAGGCAAATCCCATAAATAGCGCCAATAGGCAATCTCAATATATATATATATATATATATATATATATATATACACGCCAAAAGGCAATTCTCAACACGCCTGTGTAGGCAATGAAAATCTCAAAAGAACTTCCAAGAGTCCAAAAATCCCGAAGTCATCGCCACTGAATGGTTCAAAGGACCGATTCCAAAATGACGACACACAAGGGTAAAAATCATCTCAAAAAGGTTTTGCACATGCTATTTTTTTTCGAGTACTATTTCACATAATAGGTACCTCGCCCAAAGGAAAACGTCAAAAGACAAATACGCCGCAATGGCAAACGTCCGAAGACAAATACGCCTCAATGGCAAACGTCCGAAGACAAATACGCCGCAACGGCAAATGACCCGAAGGTCCAGTACTGGCACCCCAACAGGCATATGTGTCACAAACTTTCGGAAAGGAACCCGAAAAGTGTTAACGTGTGTCCCATACCACCTGTTCCCACTAAACGGTTTACTAACCGCAATTAAATTTCACACTCAAAGCAGTAAAAGGTTCACCTCATATCATCGGTAAATTAGACCCGTAGGCCAAAACGATCAAACGGACAAGTTAGGAATTAACTAAAAGTATAAGCGCATGTATCCCATACTATACATTTTACACAATCATTTAACTCTCCTTCTCATTCGCTCGACAGTGCAAAAATTTGTATTTTGTATAGAAATTATAAGTTGGAAAAACGAGCTTTTAAAATAATTTAAAATCACTTTATAAACCGCTTTTGCAATCTATCTTATTATAGATATACTAAAATTTTATACTTGAAATTATTATATAATAATTATTCCAAAAATCAATTTACTTGAAAAACATTTCAAAACTTATTTATAAACCCGTGTAGGAAATCCAAAAAGAATCATTGTAACGACCCGTAAATTTTAATAGTTTTAATAATATATTTAACTGGAATTTTGTGAAATTTTAATAATAAAATTTTGAAATATAAAATTGATATTTGGAATACGTCTATTTAAACATAGCAACTGGTAAATTTTCATCAAATAATATGAACGTTTATTTTCTTGTGTAATTTTATTTCAATTTAATCAGTTAAAAATTGATGATAATAAAATGTTTTCCAAACCTGAATATTTTTACACAGAAAATTTGTAAATCATCTTCTGAGTAAGACGTCATATTTTGTTTCATCAAATTTTAACTTCTATTGATTGCCCCGTCGATCTTATTTTCGATGAAATTCGCAGCATTTTTCGGTACCGATATCGACTTTTGATAGGATTGTTGTATCGTGCATATCAGTGTACTGTTCTGTTCGTTTCGTCGTGCTGATTTCTGCAGTATATTCATCTATGTGTTTTGAAATCCGGCACGCGGTGAAGTCCGTAAAACGGTTAACCGCAACGGTCCGTTTTTTTCTTTTTGTTTTGTTTCTTTTTTATCATTCATTTTCCGTAGTGTAATACGAATAGCCATCGGCTTTTATTCTTCCCGAAAACCCAGCTGTTAACTTTTTCTATTTCCAATGCAAATATTTATTACTAGTTCGTTTCATTTTCTTGTCATTGTGAACAAAATTTATATATTTTATTGTTTTCCTCTCCACCTTTTCTTTACATGTTGCCTGCTCGTCTATCCTTGCCCTTCTCTTTTATTCGGCCTTTGGCTAAAAAAACTAAAAAAAATAAAAAAAAATTAAAGAGTGACACGAGCATCTCGCCTACCCATCCAACCAAGCTTGCTTCTCCCCTCCTGTAGCCATACCGAGGCAACCCACACACCAATGTAATCCGCCTCATAGCCTCGACATCCGCCACCACGACATCACCATCCAACCCACCTCACTTTGTTTCCGAAACCATTCACATTTGCTCCACCTTCTCGCCCACTCACTGACCTTCCAGACCGGCTGCAGCCCCTCCGGTCCGCCTCCTCCCCTCTCCCACTTTGCTGCCGACCACCAGGAACCGTGATTTTCCCCTATCTTCGCAACAACTCTTCTTCCCTCTATGTTTCATATATATATATATATATATTGCATAGGTTAGTTAATATTTATAGCATGTGAAGTATTTTATTTTATTTGATGAAGTATATTGTGGTACCGTATATATATGGGTTAGTTTAATAAAAATTATATATATGTTGTTTCGCATATATATATATATATACATCCTTGTTTGTTGGTTTGCAGTCTTATATATTAGTTCATATAATGTTATATTGGTTTTATAATACTTATAATAGTAGTATTTATATTTGCATGCATATAGTATAACAGTTTAAGAATAATTTATAATACAATACATATGAACTATTGTAAATGTTGCATGTTTTATTTGCCTGCTTCCTCTCAGCATTCAAAAAAAAATATAATATATATTATTCAAGCATATATATTTGGTTTGCACAGCTGTAGCCCTGCCATCTTGCTATGTATTTGATATATAATATAGAGAATTTAAATTAATAATAATAATATGTATAAATATTTTGATATATGTGTTGTTTTGTCCTGGTTACTGCCGCATAGCATGTATATTTCTCAAATATAGGTCGGCTGAAGTATAATTCTTTGAATCTAAACTTAGTTCTGTTATGTATATATTATTTATTTTGTAGGGTGTATATATTTTAACTGGTATATACTTAGTTACATAATGTTATATATATATAATTTCATATAGAAGTATTTGGCATGCGTAGCTTGCTTTTGGAAAGTATGTCAGAGAAGTATTCATATAGTTTAATCATAGATATGTATATGTTTGTTATGTATATATAAAAAGTTGTATAAGTCATTTATCTTACTGAAGATATATTAATATATTTTATGCATATAGTGTATATGTTTTGATTTGATTTGTGCTTTACCTTACTCCTATTCTAATCAAAAGCATATATGACAGCCTGTATCTATATATAGCTTACTGTTGAAATATACACTTGTTGTCAGAAGTAAAATTTTATTTTCTTTTCAATCTAAGCTATATATATATATATGTTATATTCATTTATATAAGCTATAATATGTTAGTTTATATATTTAAGTTTATGCAAGTTTTATATGATTTGTTTAAGTGTAGATGTATTAATAAAGTAAGTTGTATTGATTTTTTTTATAATAAATATTGATTTGAATATAATAGGTGTGAAAGTTTATACACTAGTTATGTATACTTGAGTCTAGTTTCATATACTTATAAAGGTTTATTTTTAGATGTTTAAATTTTGATACTAATTTGAAATTTTATATATATATGAGTTCACTTATACCATTTATCATCATCGACCTAGTTCTGATTTATTTTCATCAATTCCTGTTATCAGCTTTGATCGTTTAATTCGTGTCGATTTTGTTTTGATTGGATTCGTAATTCAAATTCAGCGTCCATATCAGTGTGTGTATCCGTCATCTTCTCGTTCATCTATAACCTCGAAAGGTGAGCAATCACTCACGATTAATGTTCTTTTATCTATTAAATTTGATTTCAATTGAAACGTCAATTGAAATATGCTGTTGTTAGATATTTACATTGTTATATATGTTATTATCTGTATCTGTTCACCTGTGACATCTGACACCATTATCTGTTATTTATCACTGATGATATATGCCTGTTACTGTTGTTATATTATTATCATTACTGTTATCACTCTGCAAGTTCCCTGTTAGTATAGAATTCACTATGGGTTGAAATGATACATACCCGAACGATCTTTAGAATAGGAGAAAATTGTTATGGGTTGAAATGATAAACCCAAGCGATTTTCATTTGAATTGAATTTGGGATTACGGGTTGAAATGATATATATGTACCCGTATATATTTAAATTGCGGATTGAAATGATAAATATTTGTATCACTTGACCATAGGATAGAAAATTATATACAAACACCGTTGATCTAAATATAAATAATTTGAAATGATTTCTATGGTTTTGGAAAGATATATATATGGTTTTAATTGATATTGAAATTATTCTTATAAATAAGTTTAAATTAAAGTGGATTTAAATTTATTTGTAATTGATTAATTAAGTATGGTCTTTAAATATATTGATTTGAAATTTATTGAATTTGAAGATTTAAGAATAAGTTTTATAACGTGGTTTTGATTTAAGATGATTTAAAGGAATATTTCAAGTTTAAAAAATAATTGAAGGAATATTAAATGATTTGAAATTTGGATTGTATTTAAATGATATTGTATTTTATTAAGTGAACATTTCAAAGCTAAATAATATCTAAGTGAATTCGATATATATATGAGATTTTCAAATTTAGTTTTGAAATGTGAAATATTTAAAGTTTCGAAATATATTGGAAGTGAAATTGTTTATTTTGTGGTTCAAATCGGTATTTGAAATCGATATAAATTGAAATGGATTCATTGAGAAATTGAATTGAGTTGAAATTTATGAATTGAGATTGAATTAAGTTGAATTTGGAAGTCGAGTTAATTTAAATCGTTTTGTGAATATGTGGAAGCTATTTTATTTTATAAAGTATTTTTAAACTATATCTTCAACTATTTATATTTTAATTTATATATTATTTTAATATAAACTATTTTATATAAATCATTTTCAATATATATTATTTTATTATAAACTATTTTAACTTATAACTATTTTATATAAACTATTTTTATTTTATAAACTATTTATTTTATACACTAATTTTAATATCTAAACTGTTTAAGGGGAAAGTGTTATGAATTCCAAAATGTTATGATTTCAAACTATAGTTCAAAGTGTTATGAATTTCAAGGTTTTGATTTCCAAAGTGTTTGATTTTAAAAGACTTACGATTTCGAAAGCGATATAACTTTGGAAAGTGATATGATTTTGAAAATGGATTTATTTGAAGTGAAATGATATCGTATGGATATGGTTTTGAAATGGCAATGATATTTCAGTTTTGAAATATAAACTATTTTGAAAGTTTATTAAATGACCAATCGGTGTAATAATTACGTAGTTATTGAAGAGTCCGGGATCGGTTAGGGACATACTCTCTGTCCAAACCGAAAACCACTTTAATAACATCCTTTGGACATCCCAAACATCCTTTGAGTTACTTGTATTTCAGTTGTTATTTTACTTGAGTTGGATTTATTGATATAAGAATGTTAATCCTGACTCGAGTGTTTGTGTTTTGCTTTACGCTCGTGTCAGACCGAGTGATACGGTATTCGAGACTCACCTTTGGAGTTGGAGCTTCGCTTGGAGATCCAGCTATCTATCCAGCTTTCAGTTATTCAGTTGATTCCAGTGATGTATTCAGATCTTGTATTTGACTATTGTATTGAGATATCTATGTATTCGAGACCTCTATTGTATCTTGTTTAACTCTGTTATATATATATAGTAGCTTCATGAACTACTATTCTTTTGTTTCCGCTGCATTAATTTATATTACTCTGTGTCTATGATTCTGTGATTATTTATTTACTGTATATGCTGAGTTTTGCCAAATTTAAATTAACAATCTATTATTTTGAATTATTCAAGCCTGACATGTGTGGATTTATTGTCGATTTGAATGGTCCAAAATAGTGGGCCGTTACAATCATCAAGAAATACAGAAAAATATCGGAAGTTTAAACTTATAAAATTCCGATAAAAACAAGCTGTGAGTGCAAGTTCAACAGTAGATATATACAAGTTAACATGGTCAGAATGACCTGAAAATTTGTAGAAATAAATTTCAACATTTCTACTTTAAACTGCAAAAAGAATCACTGAGTTTCGAGAAGTGACGAAGAAACTGCGACGTCTCAAAGTCGGATTCATGCCAGGAAGTGAATACACAGGAAAAACAAAGGCCAGCGTCTTGTTTAGCCAGTTCGCCCCTATTCAACTCAAAATTTGAGAAATCACAAAACATTAAAGATATAGAGGATATTCAAAGCTTTTCAGAACATCAAAAATCATTGAATTACGATAAGTAACGAAAGAGTTATGGCAAATTTAATTTCTGGTTTCAACTTAGAAAATACACAACCTGAAATATACCCACTGTTTCAAACCCAATTTCGTCCTTTTAAACATCAAAATTTCGTAAAGTGATTAAAAGAAAGGTTGTATACAATTTCCTAAGTTTTCTAGGACATCAAAAATCATTGAATTCCGATAAGGGATGATAAAGTTATGACTCAAACAATTTTCAGATCTAAATTCATTGTCGCTTTCCTTTTGCTCTCGTGAGAGCAAAAAAGAAGTACAGTTTTGACCAATTTAACTCCAAAATTTCATAAAACTCAAAACATGAAACTTTTAGTACAAAGTATTTGCTTTCCAGAACATCAAAAATCATCCAATTTGAGTACGAAACGAGGGAAATATGGCCAAATTCATTTCAGGTTCAATCGTAGAAAATTTGTTTCAGCAACCAACAAAGAAACAACATATAATCGACATGCTAGCTTGTTTAAGTTAGAAGTGTGAGTTTATAACTTACCTTAGGATTTATTTGCAGCAAATTAGCAGATTTATCAAGCAAAGATTGAAGCTTTGGCCTTGAATTGAAGCTAGAAACATGCAGAGTTTGATTTGCTACCAATTTCTCCTTGATTTTTAATTAATTTGGAGCTTAGATTTGGATTTGGAGAAGAAACAATTATTTGGGTTTTAGAGCTTTCTAGGTTAGAAGAAGAGAATGAGGAGGATAGAAAGAATGAACGTACAGTTCATTCACAAGGCTAATTTTGGAAATTAGATAATGGGTTTGGACCCAATATCCAACCCAATAAGCAATGTTAAACACTTAGCCAAATTTTCTAGTTTTCTTAACCATTTTTCTATGTTTTAAAAAGCTTTACTCTCCAAATTTTTACATACAATTTTGTGAAATGAAAATATCATAAAAATAAATTATGTTACACTATAAATTAAATCGACATTTTAAGCCATTAAAATTTTATGAACAACATTTTATTATTTGTTTCAAACAAAATTTCCATAAACACCAAAAATAGAGTTTTGCTCAGATTCATTGTTTATTCAAATAAACAGTTTATAAATCAAATTTTCACTCCTAATTATTATTATTAACCCTAATTTAATTAAAATCACATTTTAATATATTAACAGGTAATCACAAAGCCGTGGGTTGTTACAGACTCCCCCCTTAAGAAAATTGCGTCCCCGCAATTTCTATAATGGAAGTTATATATAACATCTATTTCATCACAACAAGATTCAAATCAAAAGATTGGATCATTGATATTTACCCTCAACAGAGGATGAATGGATCAGGACAAGTTTGCTCGGCAAATCCTATGGTTTCCCAAGTACAATACTTAGGGTTAGTGGACCATAGAATTTAATAAGCGGAACATTCTTATTTCGAAGTTGTTTAATCTTCGAAACAACTACACTAATAGAATTCAGTACAATACACAAATCGGTGAGATTCGTGATCATGCAACACAAGAGAATTAACGATCGAGATTAAATCTTGAAGATACAACGAAATTGGGTTACCTAGAACATATCATGAATACCCAAAACTGAACATAAAACGATGCATGAAAGCAATCGAACCAAGGCATTCGGTAATTGTAGATGGTCCTATATCACTAGGAGCCAACTTTCTGAATATACTGAAACACACTTAACTCCTTTAAAGGAGTAGCACAAATAAGCACAATCATCAAAAGACGATTCAATAAAAGATAGGTGGTATTTCAAGCTACTATCATAATACATGACTGCATGAATGCAAGTCATAATAAGAATTGCACTAAGGCAAGCCACACAAGAATGGATTACAAAAAAATTTCTCAAAAATTTGTTATAAGAGTTTTCACTCAAATCCATTTTCTTTTATGCACAAAACTCAAACTTCAATACTTGAAATTTTTTTAAAGTCTCTTACTTAAATTTTCAATTCAGTCATCTTTACTTTAAATTTAAAGCAAATTAAATTAGAGTTGTTCCATACTCTAATTCCAAAAATAAATATACTACAATAAGTAATATACTTTTTTTCCACTAAATTTATCAAATTTTAAACCATTTTACTTTATGATTGAAAAGGACACTTATTAGACCCTTCATCGATGGCTCCAAATATTCACTAATTAAATTTTCTCAAAATTTTTATAAGTGTTTAATTTTTCGAAAAATTCGGCGGTGTCTCCTTTGCATGGAGAGCCCTTTACAATTTCATAAATATGAATTATAGATACACATCGACCAAAAGGTCGAAACACAATATATATATATATATATATATATATAATTCTTAACACATAAACACTTTGCAATTCATACCTTTCATTTTTAGCGTTTAAAATGCGAGCATGCTTACTTTTATACTTACTATGTTGCTTATTAATCATTTAAAAATCCTCTTGCACCTACACTTAACTTATTGAAACATATTAGCATGCACTTACAAACATATGAAGCATTAAAATCATAGTTTAAATAAGACAACAACTCCAAACTTCAAAATTTTCAAATTCAGGCCTGCTACAAGGACTAAGGCTTTTGACACAGTAACTCTCATAATCTGAAAATACTCATAAAATAAAAGTTATTCTACTCAGTCCAAGCTTTCCAACGATATAAATATCATCAAAATCGGATTTACATTTTGAAAGCTATGCCCAATTTACTTTCAGCTTTAAACTCAAAAATTATAAAAGAGGACAAAGATGTACTTCAGTTTTCAAACTCATTTTTGAATAAACAAACTGCAAAATTTTCTAAAATGATACAAAGATGATTTCCAGCTTAGTGAAAGCACTCTCTTTTGCAAAAAGAAAGGACTCGGTTTGATTTTTAAATCACAAGTTATCGTTGTTTTAAAACAACACTTATCAATTAAAATTTTCCGACACAAGATCTTTTATTGTGAAAATTTTCAAACCATTATTAAATCCAAACTACATAATTTTAGATCAAAAATCTTATCTCTAAAACATTTATTACATGATCCTTTTCTCCGGAAAGCCAAGACATCTAGAATTACACTATAATACATACAACAAACTTTCAAAATGGTTTACAAAGAAAACTTTTTCCCAATTAACAAACAAGTCTTTTAAAAGAAGACTCGTATTTTAATTAAGATAATTACTTTCTTATGTTAGTAAGAAACAATTATCTATCCAAACTAGACTTTGGAATTACATATTGATTTTTTTATAATAAATGAATATTTTATATTCAATTTTCTCTTAATCCACAAAGCTAAACATTTATTTTATTATCACTTAGAACTAGCCAAGGTTGATACTTAATTCAAACTTGTTTTCAATTGAACTTCACAAATACATAATTAACAAGTTTTTAACACTATTTAAATTTATAACCAAACTTACTCTAATGGTTTTCCTCCTTATTAAATTTCATGCTAATTCAAAAGCACCAAATTAGCATTTTCGTAAATTTTCCCATAGGCACACTTTTTTTTCACTTGTTATTAATCAAATGATTAAATGTTTAAACTAATCTTCATAACTATCCTTTTACTTTTTACTAAACTCATTCCAATCAATATTTTAGTTTTCTAAACAATTCATTTTCTTAATTTGAATACTTTGTTTTATTAATCAGTATCACATGATAGTTTCATCCAATTAAGGTATTTCCTTAATTAAAATTATTTGCCATATAAATAAATTACCATAAGGTAATATTTTCCAAAAATACTTTACCCAAAAGCTTACTTAAGCATTTTAAATTTTCCATGTATGTAAACTTTCACAAACATGTAATATAACCAATAATGAATACAATTTATTTAAATGAAACCATATTCAAATTTTCCAATTATCAATTTATAAAATGATAACATCTAACCGTATTCAAATTTCCCCCTAACGACCAACTGCCCTCAACTCGCCTACCGACGCCGCGAGACTCAACCTTGTCTTCGCCGAACTTCATCCCACGATGGCCTCGACTTCCCTGCCACTGTCGAAGCTGTGACATCCAAAATGACGCGCCACCGCTTTCCAGTCGCCCCTCCTCCATACATCGAGCAATCCCCTTACTTTACCACTCCCCCATCAGCGCCAAGCAAGCTCGAACACTGCCGAAGTCGCTGCCATCATCGCGACAACCCAAGCTCTTCCTAGTCGCGCTTCCCACCCGTACACGCGACCGAGTTGGTCGAGACTCCCCCTTACTTCGACTGAACCCGCCTTCTTAGCCACGCCGCCGCGCGTCGCTTACCATCACCATTGCGATTCGACCCCACTGCCATCGCCCTAATCACGAGCTCCACGATCGTGCACGGACGCGCATCCCTTCCCTCCCCCTGACAACTCGAATGCGATTATGAATCGCCTGATTGTTTTGATGATTTTTTTATAAACGAAATCGTTCGATTTCGTTTCCTATACTTTTTTTTCATCAGAGAGTGATATGATTTTTTTTGAAGATAAGGTAAGGGGAAAATTTAGCTTTTTAACGAGGTGTTGTGATTTGAAAAGAAAAATGACGTGAATGTTAACGTGTTGAATGGGCAAGGTCAAATCCAAGTCTGCAGAGGACAAGATCTGTTTGACTAAACATATACATATATTTATTAATTTAAATTTGCAAAATATTTCCATTTCGTAACCTGAAATCTCGAACCCCTATCGAGGTATGCCGCTAGGCGTTTATAATGTTATACCCCTATTCCAAACATAATGGAAAAGGTTTCGAGTCCTAATTCAATCGTATGGAGAAGATTTCTTTCTTGACCCAGTTATTATATTGAATTCGATATTATTTTCAACGCGTTTATATCCCGTACGACCAAACGATAACTCCAAAAGCTATGAAATTTGAAATCCGATAATAATACAATACTACGGATCCAATGGAACTGGTTTCGTCGAATTCCGAGACTGTTCTTCGGAAGGCTATTTTTAAAAGATAATTTAAACGATATATTTTTAAAACGGGACAAATCACTTTTAAATTCAAATTTAAAATTCGCATTGTCCTCGGTATTATTAATATAAATTTTATAAGCCTTTAAATTATTTTTTATAATGCTCAAAACTCTAGATTCACCATTTTAACCAATATTCAATTATAACTTCAATAATTAAATTATTAAATAAATTGCTATATTTGAATTCTGAATCTATTTCTATAAATAAACCTAATTTTCCATATTCAAAATCAACCTATAATTCAAATTCAATATTTGAAACCACTTACATATTCCAAATTCAACGTCGAAAAATCCGGATCGTTACATTCCTCCCCCCTTAAAAGAGTTTCGTCCCCGAAATTGCTAAGGCAGAAAGAATGCTCCAAACCCACTAACTTATTAAAACCCACTTAGTGAAAACTCGATATCCACTTTTATAATCCTTTAGTTCCGAACTAAACAACTAGTTTCAATTCAAATCCATAATCCTTTATTTCAATTCCAATTTGAAATCAATTCGTCGTTACCGAAAATTTTCCAAAAATTTTCTAACTCCCAAATTTTCTGAAATTTTTTGGCAGAGTCTCCCTTGTACGGAGGAGATTTTGCAATATGACAAGAGAGATAAATATATATACATCGACCCACACGGTCGAAAAACAGAAGTATATTTCAATATTTATATTTTCGTAGTATTTAATCCGAAAATGTACCTTATTTAGCGTTTTAAGCATTATTTAGCAAGCATTTACTTCATATGCAATTAAGCAACCAAAATCTAGTCCAAGAGCCTCCGGTTACCTATACTTACTCAATATAAATCACGTAAGTACCAAATATGAAAGTTCAATAGCATTTCATTCATTTAAATGGTTAAATACATAGATTTCATAACAATGTATGCTAACATATATTCATAAGTAATTTATGAGGTTCGGATACTAATTTAATTATTTTCAATTAATCCATATGCTATTTCATTTAATCTGAAATGATTTATAACCCAATTTGCTTATATTCAATTCACATTTGCACCAGCATATTAATATTCATTCCAGATTGATTAAAAATCAATTTATTTACTTCTATTAATTTATAGAATTTCATATACTTCCATTTATGCCGAACAATCATTTTTCTATGCAAATTTGGCGCTATTCATTTAATAGAATAACCATTATAGTTTATAACTAATTTAAATTGATTCCAACTCAATTTATATTTAACTTTATTGTATTTCCAATTAATTCTTCATCAATTTAGTTGCATTCCATTTATATTCAAATCCAGCTATTTGAATTGATTTCTATTCAGTCATTAATTAATTAATTAGTTCATTCATTTAATCCACTTAAATTTTAATTCCATGCTCATATTCGATTAACTAATTAATTTTCTAATTAGTTCACTGCCCTTTTTAGAATCCCGCATCCGATTTTACTCCAAAAATCACTTCTTTCAGGTTACTCGAGTTCAAACTCATTTTAAATTCAAGTTTGTATTTTTATTTCTTTTCCAAAATACCAAATTCTTTTTTATTTTGGCTCATCTATTTTAACCTTCAAATTTTATAAGTCACACAACCTCTTTTCCACATCTCCATCAATTCTATACTTGAATATACTCACTTTTTGTTTTTAACTCGAGAATACCCATTTATTCATTGCCAAGCCTATTTTTATCCCATAACTTCAATTTTTATTTAACTTGACTTTAGTTAAATTTAACGTCGTACCTATTCTTTTAATTTATTTAACTTCCATAAGTTAAATTTTTAATTTCACACAATTCATTTGAATTTAATCAAGTAAAAATTAAATTCCATTCAATATCATCCATAAACTCAATTAAATTTTTATTTCAATTCAATCCAGATTCAACTCAATTTCATTTAGTTTAAGTTAAATTTAATTTAATTCAATTTTATTTCTCAGTTCAATTTAAATTTTATTTCCCAATTCAATTCATTCACATCCTAATTTAATCCATTTAACTCGTCTACTTCACTAATTTATTTCATTTAAATCACCATCAATTAAATTTAAAATTTTATTTTCTTCAACTTAATCTAAGTTAAATTTCCATTTTAACCTTTTCACTTTTAATTTTAATTCCAAAATTCAATGCCCATATTTTTCTTCAAAATCATTCACCATTTAAAGTTTATAACTTATCTCCTAATGATCTCTAAATTATTTGAATAAGGATTCCAGGATTCAAACACCAGGAATTTTTTTTCAAACCATTTTGAAGTCATAAACATTCCCAATCACACATTTTAAATTTAAACCCGCCCTGGTTTTTATCCCAAAACAAATTCCCTTGGAATTTCTAAACAACGTTTGTTTTTCCAACAAAATCTCCTAATCAATTACTTTGGTAGCAACCCGTCACTTTAGAAACTCGAAAATGAATACTGATGATGCGGCCGTCATCATCAGAATTATTTTCTAATGACTGAAGTGAGTTCAGTGCTATATCACTTCCAACAATTTCCTTTAAAACCATTTTCTTTCAAAAATATCTCCAAAATAATATTACTATTATTTTTCCTTTTAAAATACTTTGGAAAACATTTTCGAAAATCCCCAGGATTTAAATTTCCAGATTTGATTTGAATCCAATTTTAATTATGTAACGACCCGTATTTTTACGGATCGAAACATCATAAAACTGTTGTCATTAGATCGATAGTATTGTTAAATCGTTTGAAGCTTGAGTTGAGTAGAAGCTTAAGTCGTATAGAAGATGAGTCGAGTGGTAACTTAAGTCATGGAGCGACTTAAGAGATAGAAGAGACCTAAGGAGTTTGGTCATGTTGAAGCTTAGGTCGTGAAGGAGGATAGGTCATAGACGACATAAGAAATTAGAGCGACTTATAGAATTGGCGACTTAAGGAAATAGGCGACCTAAGAAATAGGGGACCTAAAGAAGCGGTGACCTAAGGGTTAGCGGTATAGGAGATAGCGAGTTAGCGACCTAGGAGATAAGCAGGTTAGCGACTTAAGGAAGTTAGGTCGGCAACGACCTAAGGAGCTGGTGGTAGCAGTGGGTGACTTAAGGAAGTTAAGTCGTAAACGGCTTAGGAGTTAGGTCGTGAAGTATTAGGTCGCGAGGTGTTAAGTCGTAACCCAACTAAGTCGTAAAGATCGTTAGGTCGTATCCCAGATAGGTCGCGACTTATGTTAGGTCGCGTGGATGTTTAAGGGGTTAGGTCGTGTAGCGTTAAGTCGCTAAGTCGTACCTTAGTTAAGTCGCGTGAGTTATTAAGTCATGACATTTTAGGTCGCGACTTATGGTAAGTCGTTAGGTCGAAGACGACTTATGATAGGTTGCGTAGGGGTTGATCTGTTAGGTCGTGCGCATATGCTATCTGTTAAGTCGTAGGATGGGTTGTCTCACTAAGTCGTAAGTCGTGGTATCTCTTAAGTCGTAAGTCGTGATGGTCTATAAGTCGTGGACGACTTAAGGAGGTGGACGACTTAGGAAATTCCAGCCTATAAATACACGTCCATTTCCTCACTTTTTGGGATCCGGATTTTGAAGCGACGAAGTGCTGCCATTTTGAGAGCTCGAGTCCTACACTTCTTCACTTCTTTTCTCCACTTTGATTTAGTACTTCCTTCCATCCAAGATCGAAGATCCAAGAGCTAAAGTTGAAGATCTCCATTCTTCGAAGAGTGATTTCATCGTTTGAAGCGGATTTGTGATAGATCGAGTTAGATCCTTCTCTGTCCAGATCTGAAGTGTGTTGCTTTTGGGTTGTTTAGGTGATTCGGTTAGTGGTGATTATCTCTCACACGGATCCAAAGGAGTATATCGGATCGTTGGCTTGATTTTGTGTTAAAGTAGTGATTTCCATGCATTTTCTTAATCCTAAGTATAGATCCATATAGATCCATTATTCATGATGATTTGACAACCATTTTACTACATGATAACCTATGCAAGTTCATTCATCAAGATTATAGAGACATTGCTCATGATTTCATGCTTGTTAGACTTTTGACTCTTTATTTACGAAATTGCCATTATTGTTATAATTGTCTATTTAGATCATATTTGAATGCTTGATTACTTGGATTAATGTTTGACTTGATTGATTGCTATGAATTAGATGATTGATGATTTGATTTAGACAAGATGGTCGAAGATGATTCAAAAGCTAAGGGAAAGGCTCTTGAATTGGAAAAGCTGCTCATGGCATATGAAGCGGATGATGAAGCTCATATGGATAGATTTGATGATGATGTTGAGATGAGGCTTTGCTATGATGATGATGAGGCGAAGCATGATATGAGATAGCCTTGGTCTAGTCCAGACTGGATCATTCCAAGCATGTTGATAACTCGGTGAAATGGTTCGAGTTTGAGGATAATGGTTTGCTCGAGAGGTGCTTGAGCTAGTATGGAAATAGTCGTCGAGGAGGATGACTAGAAGGCTGAGATCTCATCGTTGTTGAAGGTTCTAGCATGCTCAAAGCAAGAGTACGTTGGGCAGATTCGATAGTCCCTGAAGGTTACTGATTGGTAGTCAAGTACTCTAGGCAGATTCGATAGTCCTAGGCACGGGTCACGATGACGTGCGGAGTTATGTCTAGAACCGGGGTTTCCATTAGCCCTTGATGGACGGATGAAAGAATGAGCCGGTCTTTCAATTAACGATGATATCGAAGCAATGATAACAGTGATAGCCAGAGTCATGGATGTTTGGTTGTATCATCATTCGGTCTCAAGAGCGGTATTTTCTAGGTGCTTATCTGATCTTGGTTTCGGCCTTGGGGGTTTGTACTTGGAAAACATCGCCCTTGACTCGAGTGATAATTGCTTTACTTTAAATTGTATGCTTTGCTATGTTTGCTTCTGCTTAATGTGTGTCTGGGGGCTATCACTGTAGAAAGAGGTGGAGTGGGAGGGTTGGATTCCTATTCCTTTTTCCTTTATGCTCTTTTGGTATGTTGTTAGTTAATTTACCGCTCACTAAGACTGTTGTCTGGCTCAAGGCTTTATGTTTTAACTCTTATTGCCTTGGGCTGTTCGTCCATTTTGGGACGGGCAGACTAGGTAGCAGGTAACAGGTGCTGTTCTTGCTCTCCACGGTGCTGATGTCGAAGACGAGCTGGAGGCTTACATATTATCTTCTTACTATATGTACTGGATGTTCCGCTGCTTGTATATTCTCTGAGTGTTGTGTAGTGAGGCTTGATGTATTGACTATTCAGATGTTTGTACTCAACTATTATGAAGTTTTATTGATGAGATTCTATTCTGTGAAGCTTCACTATATATATATTCTATTGTATTTTATCCATGCGCTGTGAGTAATACGATAGATTCTGCTATTTTAATTTACCCTGGCAATCGTCCATGGCTGCCTGGCACACTTTACAGCGTACTATCTCTAGGTTCGGTGCAGGGGTCATGGGCGGTCGTCACAAATTATAATCCATTTGTATAATTCATACTTATACAAATTTCTATTTGGTTATATAAACTATTTTCAATTTTATAATCTTGTTGATTATAATATTATCATCCAAACACTCCAATTATATATAATAATTTCAGAAAATTATTTCTTTTATATCAAAATATGGTTTTGGATAAAATTATTTCATTTACCCACTTTGTAAAACTATACTGTGTCGAATTGTTCTATTCAAGTGTTTAGAAACCCTTATCGATACAGTTGTACGGACTGTTCCGACCAAAGTTCATAAGCCACTCACTAAATCAATCAACACAATATAAAACCATTTTTATTCATTAACAAATACGTGCTCGTATCTATTATTACACTCAAACTCATTCTAGAGTACTACTGACTCTATCTCTAATGAGTAATCCCCACCAGAGCCAAGGTTCTCGCTTAACCTTCGGCTCTGATACCAACTGTAACGATCCGCGATTTTCGACCCTCGAAAATTGACATCAATACGTCCACTGTATAAAATGCTGAGCAGTTGAGTGCCGAAAATACTAGTTCATTAGGGGTGAAGAAGAAAAAGGTAGAAGAAAAGAAAACAACATAAACAGAATCTCATCATCGCAGCGGACCAAAATATATTTTATAATAACATATTTTAAATACAAGATCTGTATTGTTGATATACATACCATTATCAGAGTACAACAATCCAATACATCAAATCTGGACAGTTTGGTAACTTGTCCTTACACAGCGGAAATACAAATCTATGGAAATACGCCTTGTCATCCAGCTCGTCTCTGGAGCTCCACAGCATCCTATACTGAATCTGTAATGCTCGGTCTGACCCGAGCATTATAACGAAATAACACCCGAGTCAGTTTGGAAAACCAGCGTGAAAAAACACACTCAATTTGAATTATTATTATATTTTCAAAAATCCTTTGAAAACAAAGGTATCTCGTAAGACCACACCACAAATAAACATGCCATATTTTTACCTTACGATAACCAAAACATTTTTATCAAGTCCGTCTGATATTATAATAGTGCTTGTAGAAGGTAAATAGAATCTAGCTGAAATGCTTGCATCTCACGTTCCAACATAGTTGGGCACAATCAAAACCGTACGGCGCTTATTGGAGAATGGATTCCATACAATGGCAGGGCTACTGGGGTACTGCCCGTCACAGTACCTGGTCTAGATCAGCATACCGAGGACCACTCCCGATCCCCTGCAACACAAGACCGGACTACCCCTTACTGGATAGTCCGAATAAGATCACCCCGCGGTTGGGATCGGCAACCACCCACACTGCCGAAATAAAAGAAAGGGATTTTAGACAGGGGTGACCTTACCCTACTTGGGTGCTACCCACTTAGCCTGCCGCACCTCCCCTGTTTTAGACATTCTTGGTTAATGAGGCTTGAGGCTACGCTTACCTTTTAAGGAACACATTCACTTAGAATGCTCATCGTCCTCCAATGATGATGTTCTGATAGAATTCGTCCATACAAGTTGTCCTGGGTCTTGACAAACCGAATCACCATCTTCATCATCTTCATGGTATTTATTCGTTACGTTCAAACCGGATCGAAGTGGTTTTCGGAAAGTTAAATCCGATCTTGGACTCTTCGAAACGATTAGCGCATTGGCCAACATTGATAGTCGGTTATTTAACTATCATATAACATCCACAAGCAACCATCGGGCCTTAAATAAATTCCCCAAAATTTATTTCAAAATATCTACGCAAAATATTACTTCCCATGCCTCAACACTTAGAATATTTTTTTCCACTTGAATTGATATTCAACACTTGGAAAATATTCATTTATTTCCTCTTTCTTTTTCCCAAAACCATTTACAATTTTATTTGTAAATTCCCAACTTGTTTTACACGAATTCTATAAATCCCAGAATTCCTTAGTCAATTTCCTTTAATATTTCCAAAGCCATTTATTCTTATTTAAAATTCCGGTTTCACATCTACTTCCCTTGTGAATTTTAGTTCACCTTCCGAAGTTCACTTATCTTATGCTTAGAAATTTATTTAAGTTCCCATAATACCTCTATAAGATCTTTCTTCTAAAATCTTATCCGATCAAATAAACTTCGCTTCCCATCTCGAGAGGTTTTATACTGAATTTAAAACATTTAAAATATATATACCTATAAAATAAGAATAATGGTTTATTTTCAAAATATAGTTTTAGGTAAAACTAAAATATCAACATCTTAAAAGCATTAAAAATTCATATCCAATAATAATTAATTTACAAAGTTGGTTTATGAAATTAGAATTTATTTCAATAAATATTAAGTATTATAATAACTAACTTCGGAATATTCTAAATCCAAATAATAGCTTTTAAATTATGTAGCATGGTAAATTTTAAAATTCCATTTAAAACAAATTTTACTTTACTAAATCTATTTTTAAATAATCCAACATTTACCAATTCAATTTATAAATTCCTCTTGATTTGTATCACACCGGCCGCATTTAATTTTATCGCCATTTCTCACATTCGGAATATATCTCATTATTTCCTTTCAAGGTGATTCCCATAACTCGATATAAGCTCACACCATAACTTATATTTTAACATATCCACTGATATCTTATTTATAAACCTCGTTTATAAATTTATAAACTCCCATAAGTTTTCCATCTATTTATAAAAACAATTTCTATTTATAATTCTATTTTATAATTTTATCCCTTAATAAAATTCCATTTTTTTCCAAATCTATTTATCGATTCCAATATCTCTTCAAGCCCTTAATACATATAATTTAATTTCAAATCTCTACTTAAAACAATTCACAAATAGTTAAGTAATACCAAGTTAATTTATATATCTTTATTCCACTTAGGTTCCTTTAGAATAAATCCAATTTTCAATATAAATATTTTCTATTCAAAATTTTCTTTTAAATTCCTTCAAATTAATTATTTATGGTATTTAAAAATACCAAATTTAATTTCCATGCTATTTAACGTTTTATAATTCAATTCACACACAATCCATATCAATTTATCCATCATATCATATATCAATATATATATATGAAAACAATAAATATTTTTGAGGAATCGTGTTGGATCCCTCCAACCTGTTTTTCCCTATATCCACAGATGTTAGTCAATAATATAAAATACCAATCCCACTTCGAGGGGGATATCGCAGTATATAGGGTCATCCGCTATTATGTGTGGCGTATAGGGTCTCATCCGCTATAATATGCAGGAATATCACTCAAATACTAATATATATACTACTATATTTATAACATCCAACAGATAAATTATAAATTTATCAATCAAGTCAGGCATCCAATAATTTAAATTTAACATTTAAATTTAAATAGGGTTATCCAAATGAGTGAGAAAATCTCACCTCGATTTTTGTAGAAATCGTTGATCGTTCCACAATTATTTCCAACTCGTATATTCCTTATCCAACCCGTCTTGTTTTATTTATTTGGACCTCTTATAATTTTTTATATGGATTAACGAACTTAAATAAATAAATAATTGATTACTTAAATTTAAAAGGATTGTTTTTTAATTAATATACCTTCCCCCTAACGACCAACTGCCCTCAACTCGCCTGCCGATGCCACGAGACTCAGTCTTGTCTTCGCCGAACTTCATCCCACGATGGCCTCGACTGCTCTGCCACTGTTGAAGCCGTGACATCCAAAACGATGCGCCACCACTTTCCAGTCAGCCCTCCTCAATAAATCGAGCAATCTCCTTACTTAACCACTCCCCCATCGGTGCCAAGCAAGCTCGAACACTGCCGAAGTCGCTGCCATCATCTCGACAACCCAAGCCCTTCCCAGTCGCGCTTCCCGCCCGCACACGCGACCGAGTTGGTCGAGACTCCCCCCTTACTTCGACTGTACCCACCTTCTTAGCCACGCCGACGCGCGTCTCTTACCATCACCATCGCGATTCAACTCCACTGCCATCGCCCCAATCACGAGCTCCACGATTGCGCGCGGACGCGCATCCCTTCCCTCCCCTTGACAACTCGAACGCGGTTATGAATCGCGTGATTGTTTTGATGATTTTTTTATAAACGAAATCATTCGATTTCGTTTCCTATACTTTTTTTTCATCAAAGAGGGATTTGAATTATTTTTTGAAGATAAGGTAAGGGGAAAACTTAGCTTTTTAACGAGGTGTTGTGATTTGAAAAGAAAAATGACGTGAATGCTAGCATGTTGAATGGGCAAGGTCAAATCCAAGTCTGCAGAGGACAATATCTGTTTGACTAAACATATACATATATTTATTAATTTAAATTTGCAAAATATTTCCATTTCGTAACCTAAAATCTCGAACCCCTATCGAGGTATGCCGCTAGGAGTTTATAATGTTATACCCATATTTCAAACACAATGGAAAAGGTTTCGGGTCCTAATTCGATCGTACGGAGAATGTAGCTTTTTGGACCCAGTTAATATATTGAATTCGATATTATTTTCAACGCGCTTATATCCCGTATGAGCAAATGATAACTCCAAAAGCTATGAAATTTGAAATCCCATAATAATACAATATTATGGATCCAATGGAACTAGTTTCGTCGAAATCCGAGACCGTGCCTCGAAAGACTATTTTTAAAAGTCAATTTAAACGATATATTTTTAAAACTGGACAAATCACTTTTAAATTCAAATTTAAAAGTTGCACTGTCTTCAGTATTATTAATATAAATTTTATAAGCCTTTAAATTATTTTTTATCATGCATAAAACTCCAGATTCACCATTTTAACCAAATTCAATTATAACTTCAATAATTAAATTATTAAATAAATTTCTATATTTGAATTTTGAAACTATTTCTATAAATAAACCCAATTTTCCATATTCAAAATCATCCTATAATTCTAATTCAATATTCGAAACAATTTAAATATTCCAAATTCAACGTTGAAAAATCCAGGTCGTTACATACTCTACCATTACTTCTCCTTTTTGCTAATGTACTTTGTTTTGGTTTATTGCTTTTATATATTTTAAATTCAAAAAGAAATGTCAAATTTCCACTTTATTAACTTAAGTATACTTTTAGACTTAATTTAATCTAATCACATCATTAACCATAGCATATGTTATTTATAAAAAATACACATGTACGCTGGAGTACAAAACTCATTCTGATAACTTTTGGTCGATGAAAAGTCAAAAACTCGAAAAACGATTATCGATCACATTTTCGATTTTTCTCCGAACTACTTATTTTTTAAACCAAATTTTAAAACTTTACCATCATTAATTATTACTAAGAAGAGGTCTATATGAGCTATAAAATCCATTATTTAAATATTTGACAATATATTAAATTCAAATACAAAGTGGTTAAATTACAGATCGTGAAAATATTAAAATGTTTAATATGAATCATGTAAGATGAATTCCTTATGCATTAACAACAGGACTTATCATACATGTTATATCGTCTAAATATCACAATTTGCTTATTTATTTAATACATAAAGCATGTATCAAATCTTAAATAAGATCTTTAAATGACAATTTAGAGTATTGTCGAGTATTTACAAAATAATAGAGAATTATTTGTAGAAACAACGAACTTCTTACGAAGGAGTCTGCAGACTCGAATGTTCAATCTTTAGTTAATAACTCTAAGGTGGAGGTGTTCCAAACAATTGGTAGCGGCTAATTCAACCAAAGGCTAAGTACATCGCTTTGAATATCGCTATAATTATAAAAGTATAAATAAATGCACAAATTTACAAAAGAGCTAGGGGCGATTCCAAATGTTGATAGCCTTATGACATTATTATATTATAACAATGCTACGTCTATTATGAATGATACTAAGCTCACTAGAAGTTGAGAAACATACTCCATAATGTTCCACATGATAAAGCCAGTTTATTAGCATTGGAGAGCATTAAATGACATAGTAGATTAATTAAAACAAAAATAGCATACCAGTTAACTAAGGGACTTGCCTAGTTAATTTTATGAGAACCGATTGAAGGAATTGGAATAAGATTCCATGATTGACCTTAAGTACAAGTGGGAGATTGATAGAGTTAAGAATATGCTATAGGGGTAATTATGTAAATTGTTACATGTATCTAACTCGATAACCAATCTTGTTCATAGTAAATAGTAATGGTGTCTAATTTTTGTTATATACTTTATTATATTATGATCTTATTAATTAATTAAATTAAATTAAATTAAATATAAAATCCTTAAATGATAAGTTACATGATGGTACTTATAATATGTTGTAATCATGAGAATTTTACCACATTGAAAATTAACACATTGTTTTAAATATTCCTAATCATGATGTTTCAGGAAAGGTCTTCGATTCATCAAATATTGTCATATTGTTTTAAATATTCATAGTCAAGATATTTTGAGAAAGGTCTTCGATTCATCTATTAAGATTATAATATATAATGCTCTCAAAATGTCGTACAATGTATTATTCATGGTTGTCAAGGGGCACCAATAGGTTGCGCATGGATAATTCTTGGATAACTATGGAATGACTCACTTGAGAGTTTTCTGTTGGTTATAAAATAACTAAGGACAAATAAAGAATCTCAAAGTGGTGATATTACACAGTACTCCCAACTTGATAATACTATTGGACTTCATTATGGACACTCCACTTTAAATATAGTCAAATTGTGGCATGGTGTCCATCAAACAACTATTTGTGTCTTAGTTGAGCATTGGAAGAAAAACACTGTCCAATAGGCAATTCATCCTCTCGGTTATATGAGGTTATCACATTCAGATGTAGTTAACTAAAAAACAAAGTCCTTGGCTAGAGCAGTACGGTTAATAATTGTTGTTATTATTGAATCAAGGATTTTTTGTTTGGAAATAAAGTTGAATATTGACGATATTGGTGTATTGACCAAAAAAAATCGCATAAGTCCTAGTGTGATATAGTTTTGATGAAAAGAATTGGTGTAAATAATCGTTACTGTCAGGTACTGCTTATAGTAGTAAAATTGGATTTGACTAAAAATATTTGTGAGTGATAAATTCAACCAAAATGTCACACCACTAGCTAAAGTGGCGTATGAATGTTAAAAATTGAATTGTTCAATATTAATCGCTGACTGAATTCACATTTTTGAGTCGAAAGACCGTGATGATGAATACTTCGAGGAACTACATGATATAATAATTCATAGTTATTGTAAATTAACTAAACTAATTAATATTTACGAAATATTAATTATAAAATTTCATTTGATTTATTTGAATACCATCAATATTTGCATATTCAAAAGTTATATACATGCATATCAATATAAGAGATCGATAGAATATTTAAACTGGATCTAAATAGATTAATTACTAAGTGGAATTTTAAGGTCTGCACTAAAGAGGATTTGATGAGATTTAATCAAGAATTAAACTGGGAAGGTTTTAAATGAGAGAATTTAAAGGATTTACTATTTGCTTTAAAACAAATTTTCTTTCATTTATTCGTTGATTCAATAGGCAATTCATTTTCTTCTACTCTCCTCTCCCTTTCCTATCATGGAAAAAAATCCACGGCCTCCTAACCATGAAATAATTTCCCTAAATAAAATCAAATAAAATTAAATAAATTAATCAAGGTTGTTGTGGTTGCAAAATCCCAAACATGATTCAATCAAATCTAGAGGTTTTATTCTTCATTCAAGGTACAATTTTTGGCCTCATTGTTAAGTAATTTTCTAATTTTAATTGATTATAGTTTCATCCGTTAATAAAGCTTAGATCCAAAACATTCTATTTCTATTCAATTATTTGTTCATCATGTTGATATATAGTTTAGATCTCATATATGCTACACTTTTACTAATTACATATTCATCATGTTAAATTAATTCAGATCCTACATATGCTACATCTTATTTGATCATATATTCATATTCTTTGTATAGTTTAGATCTAATTCTTTCTCGATTACTTTATATGTGCCTAAGTTGTTCGATCTGTTATTTATCATTGTTTAAAAAATTATTGTTAATAAAATGCAAATTTGGATTGGAAATTAATTTTAAATTAATTGACATAATTTTGTAACTCTATACATATACAAACATAAATAAGTTACATAAGTCAATTATTTGAAATCACTTTGGGAAATTGAATAAAACTTTTACATGTTTGTTATTATAACGACCAAGAAGTTTTTAGATTTGATTTTGAAATATTTAATTGATTTTAAATATTGAATTTTTATTTTTACAAGTTAAATAGCTTAATTTTCAAATATAGTGATTTATTTGAAAATTGAATTGTTAAGTTTAATATTTGGAATCGCTTAGATATTTAAATCTTGAATTTAATGTGAATAAAAAAATGATTTCAAAAGTTTATTTAAATTCTATTTAAATAAGAATGAAGATAGTAAACTTCTAATTTAAATTTAAAAGTGATTAATTTGGTTTTTATAATAATTTATTTTGATTAACCTATGAATATAACCTTCTGGGGAACTTTTTTGGATTTCAACGAAACTAGTTTCATTGGATCCGTAATGGTGTATTATTGTATGATAATGATTTTCGTGGAAATTGGACGTATCCTTTGGTCATGCGAGCTCAAAACGCTTAGAAATTAATTTCAGAAATTCATATAATAACCGGGTTTGAAAAGTTATCTTCTGTATATGATCGAATTAGGCCTCGAAACTAGTTCCATTGTGTTCATAATAGGGATATTACATATAGAATGCTAGGCGGCATACCTCGATTGGAGTTCGAGATTTTGAGGTACTTTGAATGAATATTTCTAAATTAAATAATATATCGTACCCAATATTAGCCTATAACTTCCGCACCTTAGCAGGAGGACATGTTGGAGGGATTTAATAGGATTCCTCACCATTGTTGATTTTATTTATATATATATATATGCGCTGATAAATATATGAGCTGTGATGTATGGGCCGGGTTGGAGGGTGGGATTCCTCGCTATTATTGAATTGTTTTCAATAATATTCCGGTTATATGAATTATCAGATAATAAACTTGATTCTTGGTACTATTTGTTATGACTTCATTATATGTTTAAAAACTAAAACCCTATAGTGATAGAAAATCAATATCAATATTGATTAAGCGTTTGGTAGTTATTGGCCTTGAATTAGTATTTTAAAAATACTATAAATTATTTTTGGAGTTGGGGTTGAATTTTGAGACAAGAAATGGTTTTAGAATCTGAATTTGGGTTTCGAAAATATTTTGTTCAAAAGGGATTAAATTTCTACTTTTACTCTAACCTTATTATCTGGCTTTACTAAGTCAGTAGAAAAGTTTTTAATATTATTATTTAAAATTGTTTTTAAAATTATTTATTATTTAATATTGTTTTTAAAATTATTTATTTATATTTAATATTGTCTTTAAAATTATTTATTTATATTTAATATCATTTTAAAGTTATTTATTTATATTTAATGTTGTTTAAAAGTTATCAATAAATAATTTTATATTTTGAAACGTTAATTATTTTAAAAATAGATATGGCTTGAAATTAATAATAAGGATTTATTTTTAATGATTTGGAAATAAATTATTACTATTTTAAAATGACGTTAAAGATGAACTATTATTGTTTATTTAACAATGTTTTGAAATTATTAATTATTATTTTTAAGATGTTTTAAAGTTAATAATAATAATAATAATTTATTTATAATGTTTATTATTAGTAATTATTGTTATTATATAATAAGGTTTAAAGTAAATGACTAAAATTTATTTATAAATTTTTTCGATAATTATAAATATAGTTTTATAAACAGATTTGGGTATTATAAGAGGAATCTTATAACATGGTTTGGAAAACCTAAGGGAAGATTAGTTAAAGGGTAAAAAGCGTTTTAAAAATAATTTTAGATGTTTATAAAAAAATGTAGAAATGGTTTTAAAAATTTATAAGAAGAATTTTATAAATAGTTTTATGGATTTATAAAGAGTTTATGAATGCTTGGAAGTTTATAAATGAGTTTAAAATTGGAAATGGAAGTTGGGTTTTATAAAGGGTTTCTATATTGAGTTTTATAAATAGTTTCAGAGATTTATAAAAATAATTTTATAAATGGTTTTTGATATTTTTGTAGGATTTAAAAATAATATTTAAATTATATAGAAAGGAAATCTTTCCCAGTTTTATTAACATACTTATAACGTTGGGAGAAGTATATGGATATTTTCTAAGTATTAAAAATATAAGTATTTTTAAATATATCTTTGTAAAAGTATTTTTATGCAAGTGTTTACAAAGTAATTTTAATTAATGAAAGAAATATTTAAGAGGTTAGTGGATGCTTATGTGTTTAACCAATGTTGATTTTCCCTACGGAATCATATCCCTGATTTGAATGTTCTTTTATTCGATAGTTAAATAACCGACTATCAAATATGGACCCAAATGTAACTTTGGAAATTTCTAGGAGAAACACATGAGTTATATGGCACAGTCATCTTTGATGATGCTGTTCTGTGCGTACAAATTTCGTTCATTCTCCTAGGACAAATAATAAGGAAATCCGTCCACTACGGTTAGGAGGTGATCTCCACTTTTATCTTTGACTGTTTATTTCCAAAACACTGGGGTTGAGTTTATCGAAAACTATCGAATGTTGTTTCGAAGAGACTGAGAACGGATATGTTATATGAAAACCACTTCGATCCAACTTAAGCGTTTCGAAGTGAAGACATCTTGAAGGTGATGGAATTCAAGAAGGAGCTCTCATGCATTTCGTTCAATCTTAGAACGAACTTGTATGGATGAATGCTGGCATTATATTGTTTCCTGGAGGGAAATGTTAGCATTTCAAGTGGGAAGTGCTATATTAAAGGTAAAACGTAGCCTCAAGCCTCATCGACCGGGAATGACTAAAACATGGGAGATGTTGCAGGGCTAAGTGGATCGCTCTCAAGTAGGGTATAATCATTCCTATCTAGAGTCGATATTATCTCTCACTTATATGCTTCGAGGCCCATTAAAGGAGGGGTGATCATATTTGGTACTACCAGTCAAGTGGTAGACCGGTTCTGTGTTGGTAGGTGATCCTGGTGAGGTCCTCGGTGTTATTTTATCTAGAGATGCACCATGACGGGCGGTATCTAGTAGCCCATTCATTGTATGGAATCCATTCTCCAATACGAGTCTTTACAGTTTTAGTTGTATACATAATATGCTGGAATTTAATTACTGTAACAATTTCGACTATGATTAATAAATAATTGTATCTTAGACACTATTATAATATCAAAGAATTTCATATGAAATGGTTCGGTTATCGTATGGTAAAAACCCGTCCATGTTTTTATGTGGCATGATTTTACGAAATACTTTTGATTTCAAATGTTTTTATAACTTTAAAATCCAGTTGGGTGTGTTTTCTAACGCTGGTTTCCAGACCGACTCAGGTGTTATTTTATTATAATGCTTGGGCCAAACCGAGCATATTGCAGATTTAGTTTGGATGCTTTGGAGCTTCAAGAGATGAGCTGTAGCGACTCGCCTTTCCGTACCCTTTGAGTTAACAATAAACTAGACTTTTCCAACTCAAATTGTACAAAAGGGCGAATAACTAGGGGCAAAGAAAAAGAAGAGATAGAAACAAACAGAAACAACAATATAGAATCTCACAATCGCAGCGGAACAAAATATAATATATAATAACAGATTTTTATACAAAAAAATCTATAGCCGTTAATATATGCACAATCATCATAGTACAACAATCAAAAAATCAATCTGGAATGTTATAATAACTTGTCCTCACAAATGATGAATATACAACCTACACATAGCGGAATATAATCAAGTATGTGAAATACGCTTGAGCCTCCTTCAACTCGTCTCCTGAGCTCCATAGCATTACAACCTGAATCTGTAATACTAGGGTTGACCCGTACAGCGGAATATAATCGTAAGACCACGCCACATATAAACACGACAGGTTTTTACCTTACGATAACCAAAACATTTTATATCAAAATCATCTGATATTATAATAATGTCTATAGAAAATAAATTAGAAAATAGCTGAAATGCTTGCATCTCACGTTTCAGCATAGTTGGGCACAATCAAAACCGTACAGGCTCGTAGTGGATATTGGATTCCATATAATGACTGGGATACTGGGGTACCGCCCATCACAGTACATCTCTAGAAAAATGTACCGAGTTCGTACCTAATGATCTCTGCCAACACAGGACCAGCCTACCCCTTACTGCATAGTACCAAATATGTTATCACCCCGGGTGTTCCCACACTAATCGAGCACTCTCTTTCCCATGCACAACCATATCCATAATTATAATATAATATATCCAAGGTTATCTAGAAAAGTGATAACGTTACTTCGGTGCGACCAACTTAGCCATGTTGCATCTCCCCTGTTTTAGTCATTCCCGGTTGATGTGGCTTGAGGCTACGTTTTACCTTTAGAATAGCATTCATACTTGGAATGCTAACACTGCCTTCTAGACCATGATGCAATGATAGCGTTCACCCATACAAGTTGTTCTAGGTTTGAACAAACCGAATTTCCTTCAAGATCACCATCTCCATTATTTCTGAGATATCCCAATTCGTAACGCACAAATCAGATCGAAGTGGTTTCGGATAATTAAATCTGAACCCGGTCTCTTCGAAACGATTAACGAATTTGGCCAGATTTGATAGTCGGTTATTTAACTATCAAATTACACACAAAAGCAGTCACTAGGCCATATTATAAATTTTTCAAACATTTATTTCCAAAATATCTTTGAAAAGATATATATTCAAATCTCTTCCAACATTTAAATATTTGAGAATAACTCAAATACTTATATCCATGTCAGGACATTTTCAAACCATATCTTATTTCAACACTTAGAAAAATATTTAAAAATATTTTTTTCAAAATCACTTACTTCTCAACACTTAGGAAATATTCATAACTTATATCGATTTTATGGTTATATCCCAAACAAGGAAATTTCCCCTTTTACCATCTAAATAAAACATTTACAACCTCTTTTGTAAATTCTCAGCTCATTATAACTCATTTTATAAATCTCCGAAATTTTTAATAAATCCCTTTTTACAATTTTCAAAATCAGTTTTACTTATTTAAAATCCCATCCAAAAATTTATAACTTCTTTATGAAATTCCGATTCATTTTTCCGAAGTTCACGTATCTAAACACTTTGGAAATTTCCTTAAGTTCCCATAATTTCATTATAATATTTTCTCTTATAAAATCACATCTGTTAAATAAACCCCGTTTACAAATCTTGAGAGAATTTATTAATAAATTCCAATCATTCCAAATCTCTCTCTATATATAATAAGTATATTTAACGAATAATATTTTATTTTTAAATCAAGTTTAAGTAACTATTTAAAATATCAAAACACTTTTAATAAACATTAATAACTCATTTACAACTCATTTTTAAATAAAACCAATCGATTTACAAAACTGATTAAAAAATTAGAATTTTATTTCAATTAATATTAGATATTTGAAAAATTCACTTCCAAAGTATTTCAATACTAACTAGTTTTAAATTACATAGTTTAATAAAAAAATTCCTTTTAAAACAATCTTATCTTCTTAATAAAAATATATTTTTAAAATACCAATAACCAATTTCAATTTATAAATCCCTCTCGATTCACCACACATCGATTCATTCCAATTCCCTAACCATTCTCACACTTTAAAATATAATCCACTATTTTTCCCAAAAATCTATTTTCATATCTCAATATAAATTCACACTATGAAATTATATTCCCAATTTATCAATTGATATAATTTCCCTTATTTGTAAACATCGTTTATAAATTTACATACTCATTTGGGTTTTACTTGTTTATAAAAATAATCTCATTTATAAAATTTCATTTTATACATCCATTTCTTTATAAATTCCACTTTTTTTTCAAATCTATTTTAAATATCGATTTTAACTTTTTTTTCCATATTTTTCAGAAATATCATTTTAAAATCCATTGTTAAAATTCCTCTATATGAATTATTTTAAAATCTCTATTTAAATTATTTTTACGAATATTTAAGTACAACCCAAATCAATTATTGTTTTATCCAAATCAATTTCTTTTAAAAAATAATCCAAATTTCAATATAAATATTTTTATATTCAAAATCTCCTTTTGGTTCCTTAAAAATTCAAAAGTAATATTTATGGTATTTAAAATACCAAAATCTAAGGCCAGTGCTACTATAGCATATAATAAACAAACCATACAACAATCCATAACAGATTCATCCAATCACATCATATATGGCTATATATGAAAACAATCAATATATTTTTGAGGAATCCAGTTGGATCCCTCCAACCTGTTTTCTTGCATCTACAAATGTTATATAACATAAAATTCCAATCCTACTTCGAGGCAGTATATCGTGGTAATATAGGGTCATCCGCAATTATGCGGGGTGCATAGGGTCTCATCCACTCTAATCGGAGGGAAATATATCCAACTACTAATATATATACTACTAATATATATATATATATATAAATAACATGTCATTCATTGATAAATACTTAATCCATTCATCAAATCAACCAATCTGTAACTTTAATTACTATAAAATTAACACAGTTAACCAAATTGAGTGAGATTTACTCACTTTTTTTCTAGTTGTTGCTTCTGCGTTCTAGTTCGTCTAAAATCAAACAAGCGTTTGATTTTAGCACGAATTTCCAATAGCTCAGATCTCGACCAATCCAATTACATGTCGAAGAATTCGTCAAAACGAATCCAACGCGACTGACCGCGTTGGATTTGGACCTATCCATCATAGTCCAGCCAACGAACAAAAAATCTGACCTACTTATGCTTTCTTCCCCAATTGAGCAATGCCCCATGTGCACGAACACAGCTCGTACACCCACGATCGCCCTCCCTCATCACACAACGAAAACGCCTCACGATTTCTCCAACGAACTCCTTAATTCACTCTCTCCACGATCATCCCCATCAGATGAAGCTCGACCACAAGAAGACGCTCACGACTTGGAGCCTTATCTCGCGACTGTCAGAGTGTCGCACCCTTTCCCAAAGCTCGACGACTTCCGAAATTCCAACCCAAGGTGCCAAACTCCGCCACTAACTCGAATCCAACCTCTATTTCATGAAATTTGCCCTAAATCCAACACAACATGTAACCCTAGTTTACTGAGCAAGTTTGGCCACCATAAGAATGATGTAGTGCTCTACAACCCCACTCCATATCGAAGACTAAGTCTATACGAGCTCGACTGAATGGTTAGACGATTTTATTGCTGAATAAATTTGGAGCAAAAGGTTTTTTAGTTTGGTTTCCTTCTTCTGTACATCTGTGTTTTAAAAAAAGATGAGAGGAACGTAGATGGGCTATACAATGGGTTAGAGTTTGGAAATAGGGTGACTAAAAAGAAGAGATGTAGGCTATGGTCACATCAATACATACATACATACATATATATATTATTTTAACTCAAAAATATCTAGATATTTATTCTGAATCCTGATCAAGATGTGCCACCTAGCATTCCTAAAGTTATACCCTTATTTTGAACGAAATGGAACAAGTTTCAAGCCCTAATTCGATCGTATGGAGAAGATAGTTTTTTTTGAATCCAATTATTAAATTAATTTACGATATTAATTTCAACGCGGTTCTATCCCGAATGATCAAATGGTAACTTCAAACGCTATGAAATTTGAAATTCGATAATAATACACTATCACGGATCCAATGGAACTGGTCTCATCGAATTCTGAAACTGTGCCCCGAATCATTATTTTAACGCGTCGATTAAATCGACGATTTCAAAAATCGACGAAATTAATTGAAATTCCAGTTTTAAAAACTTATTAACTCAATTCTAATTCAAATATAATTTATACCAACATTAAAAATCATTCTGATTCATATTCAACTCAAATTTCAATTATACACCATTTCCGATTTATGATAAATCGTTATATTTGAAATTTAAATTCATTCTATAATTTCAACCAAAATCCTCATATTCAAAAATAAATTTATATCCCAAATCCGATATCTAAAACCTTTTAAATATTCAAAATTAAATGTCGAAAAATCTGGGTCGTTACACGAGCTGGAGTCCCAAAGACGTATTCGCGTATATGGTTAATTTTCCACTGCATTAATTGTTGTATTTATTAGCAATTGTATGGATAGGTTGTTATAATTGTCCAAGCTAAAATATGTTAGTATACTCTAATTGATGTATGTATATTACCTTTCTTCTTTATGAAAAGATTTATTGTATATTATAGATTATTCGTTCCGCCATGAGATTCCATGTTGTATGTTTTCTTTCTCTCTTCTTTCTTCTTCCATCAGTCTTCTTTCTTTTCCCCCAACAATCGGGTTTTTCGTCATTTGTTTGCTCGACACGTAATACGATAGACGTATTAGTGTCAATTTTCAAGGGTTGAAAATCCTGAGCTGTTACACTTGGTATCAGAGTGCAAGGTTAAGCGAGGACCTTGGCTTTGGTGGGAATCACTCATTATAGATAGGGTCAGTAGCACCCTAGAATGAGTTTGAGTGTATATATACATGAGCGCGTATTTGTTAGTGATATAAAAATGTTTTATATTATGTTGTTTAATCTATTGTGTGGCTTAAAGATTATGGTCAATTCGAGTAATTAACGTTATTGATAGGGATCTCTAAACACTTGAACAGAGCAATACGACATAATATTGTTTTGGAATTGGGTAAATGAAATAATTTTACCTTGATTATATTGCATATATATATATATAAAGAAATAATTTTTTAGAAATTATTATAGTATATATGGTGTGTTTGGTTGCCAGTGAATGGTAATATTTGATTATTTTCATTTATCATTTGTTGTTTGTTGTTTGTAGTCTAATAAAAGTTGTTATTATTATAATGTAAACAATATAAACAATTAAGAAAGGTTTTATATAAACAAAGTGAAATTATATAAATATGGTTTATAAAACCGGTTTATAAATTAAAAGGATTTAAAAGCTCAGAATTTGAGAATTTAAATTCCGTTGATTTTGAGAATTGTTTTCAAAGTTTTGAAAAGAGATAATGATATTATTTGAAAATATTTTGAATGAAAATATTTTTAAATGGAATTTAAAAGAGATAGAAAGCACTGAACTCAATTTGGTCGTTGGAAAATAATTTCGACGATGACTACAGCATCATCGACATTCAATTTCGGATTTTCAAAAGAGGAATTGATGCCATTGACGTTTTCTTTTGTTAAAACTAGTTTTGATTTTGAAATTCAAATGTGTGATTTGAAAAAAAAAGAAATCATTTATAGTATTGTTTTAAAATAATTTGAAATAAGAACATGGTGTTTAAACTATGGAAATTTTAATTTAAGTATTTTATGAAAAAATGAGAAAATAAGTTTTATAACTTATAAATTTTAAGAATTAGTAAGTTATAGAAAAATTTTAGATTTGTTGAATATAAATTGTTAATAAAAGCAAAATTGAAATGAAATTTAACTTAAGTAAAATGAAATGATTTTTGAAATGAAATTGATTATGGTTGGAAAGGAATTAATAAAATGAACTAATTAAATAAATTAGTGAATTGAAAGTAGTTTAGAATGTTGTGTGATGAATTGAATAATAAAGTGCATTAATGAAATTAGTTAAATGAAAATTGAATTTGATTAATGAAATGGATATGAACTTGAGTTACAAAATGAAATTCTACTTAAGTGTAAACAAATTGAATACGGTTTTGGAATGTCGTTTGATAGAATTAAACATGGATTTAATTTGTAAAGAGAAAATAACCAAGAGAAGTGTTTTATAAAAATTTTTAATAAACTTATATAAAATGTGGTGGAATGGTTCTTTAGTGATATTAGTATTAAAAGAAACATACTAAATTTATGAAATATGAATTATATGAATGTGAATAATATAATGTGTGAATAATGGTTATGAATAAATGAATGTAAATAAAAGAATCCAAATAATAAGATACCAGTGAAATAAATACGGAAGTCGTATGTATATTGTTTTTATTCGCATAACTGCTTGATCCATATTCAAGTACGTGATTTTGAGATGATTTACATCAGTCCAAGTCAGAATTTTACACTCGATTCTCGACAGCAAACACTGGATATGGATTTTTGGTTGATTCTAGGATTCTCTATCATAATATATGGCTATGTAATGGGAATTTAGGTTTCTAATCAAGGAACTGGATTTGAGTCCGCACTAGAGTTGTCGTGTGAACGATACTAGTTCAAAAGTGAAATTATATGATCGAGCAAGCGATCAGTTTTTATATTGCGCATGGATGATATATGTACGTCATACGGACTTTAGTAAAGTTGAAAATTGAAAATACAAAATAATATGATTATGAATTATATGATTGGATATCGTTGGTAAATAAGATGCAGGCTTATAGAAGCAAAAGCTAATTTGACGCCTTGGGTTTCACGAGTAGAATTTGGTTGCCTGACAAATAGGTACTTTGGGCCCATACTAGTGATTTGTAGTTTTTCTGATCAAACTGTGCAAAGGAGTATACTGGTGAAATTTTTCAAAAATTTAAGGCGTTAGAAATATTTTTAGAATTTTGGAAAAAAAAATTATTACTAAAATTTGATGCTTATGTTATAACTTGCAATGGTGTTAGTTGGTAACTATGATGAGTTTAAAGATTTAGAAAAGGTGTGATAACAAAGTTTCAACGAATTGATTTCGAAAAATTAAAGGCTTAAAAGAATTTGGTAATCTGTTTCAACTAATCGGTTTTAAAAAGTTAAAGTGTTTTGTGGTATTTTTCTTACCTTGGAAATTTCGTGGATGAAATTTTTTTAAGGGGGGAAGAATGCAACGACCCAGAATTTTTGAGAATTTATTTTGAAATATTTAATTGATTTTAAATATTGAATTATTATTTTTACAAGTTAAATAGCTTTTATTTCAAATATAGTGATTTATTTGATAATTGAATTGTTGAATTTAATATTTGGAATTGCTTAAATAATTAAATCCTGAATTTAATGTGAATAAAAAAATGATTTCAAAAGTTGATTTAAATTCTATTTAAATAAGAATGAAGATAGTAAACTTTTAATTTAAATTTAAAAGTGAATATTTTGTTTTTTTATAATGATTCGTTTTAATTAAAGTGTGAAAATAGCCTTCCGATGCACTGTCTTGGATTTCGACGAAACCAATTTCATTGGATCCATAATAGTGTATTACTGTATGATAATGATTTTTGTGGCGATTGGATGTATTGTTTGGTCATGCGAGCTCAAAGCGCTTAGAAATTAATTATAGAAATTTATATAATAATTGGTTTCGAAAAGCTATCTTTTGTATATGATCGAATTATGCCTCGGGACTAGTTTCATTATGTTCGTAATATGGGTAATACATATAGAATGCCATGTGACATGCCTTGATTGGAGTTTGATATTCTGAGGTACTTTGAATGAATATTTTTAAATTAAATAATATATTGTACCCATTATTAACCTATACCTTCAGCACCATAGCAGACCATACCCAACCAGTTGCTGCCATATCTCCTCCTCTATAAAACACGCACACTCCCTCCCTCGTTCAAATGGTTTTCACGCAAGAAAAAAAATTCAAACAATTAAATAAAAATAAAAAAATGTAAAGCTTCCATCTTTGCACTAATTTCACCTAGATCTACACTTTGATATCCATATGGAAAGGTGCGGTGCCATTCTCTAGTGTTCGGCATGTTTACAGTGAAGTGTAATAATTTGAAGTATGAACTAGGTAGGAATTCTTGTTTGATTGGAAGTGTTTATGCTAAATGGAGTTTATTTTTGGATTTGTGGTGGAGTAGGGCACGTACGGCGAGAGTTTGTTGGTGGTCGGAACCTCTTAGGAGGGTCCATTGTTTACAATACAGCGTATGTAGGGTGCGTGGTTGCAATTTTTTTATGATGGCCGAGTGTTTAGTGATGATGATAGGAGGAAGTACCTTGCGGAAAGGAAGACAATGGTGAAGTCTGATTTTAATTTCATCGACGGTGGAAGAAGTTAAAGGGAGGGGAAGATGTGTTTATGGTGTGGTGGTTCTAGTTCATAAGCAGGAAGAAGTATATAAAGGAGAAGCATTAGTTAATAGTTAATGGTAATTTGTAAATAAAAATGTAATTAGTTTGATTATTTATAATTTTAAAAAAATCAACGAATTAAAAATTGAATTTCTCATCCATACGAAGTCTGATTGAGGCATGAATTTTTGCTCACGCTCGTAATGGCAAAAGATTCGCGATGTAATGGCCGAGCGATTTTTGACCCCTGAAAATCGACACTAATACGTCCACTGTATAGAGTACCGAACAATCGAGTGCCGGAACTACCAGGTTGTTAGGGTTAAGAAGAAAAAGAGATAGAAAAAGAAATAGAAAACAACAGCATAGAATCTCACAATCGCACCAGAAAAAAATATAATATACAATAATAGCATTTTATACCAGAAAGCTATAACTGTTATTATACATACAAGATATCAAAGTACAACAAATGTGGACAGTTATAATAACTTGTCCTCAACTGTTGTCTATACAGCCTACAATACACAACGGAATATAGTCAAATACGAGAAATAAGTCTCTGCCATCCAGCTCGTCTTCTGAGCTCCACAACATCCTAACCTGAAATTCTGTAATACTCGGTCTGACCCGAGCATTACAATAAAGTAACACCCGAGTCATGCTGGAAACCAGCGTGAGTAAACCCACTAAATTTGAAATACTAAAGTTATAAAACTTTTTCAAAAAAACCCAAGGTAACTCGTACAACACGACGAGTTTCTATCTTATTATAATCAAACACTTTTACAGAAGTACATCGATATTTTAATAGTGTCTAAGCATAATTACTTACTTAAAATAATTGAACTTGTTAAATTAATACAATTTCTACATATCAGACTCTATAATCAAACCCATGAAGGTTCGTAGTGATTTTCAAATCGAAGTGGTTCCGGATAACACTAATATCCGATCCCGGTCTCTTAGGATCTAAGTACTAAATTAAGGAAAGTAAATTGTTTAAAATAAACAATTTATTATTTAGGGTGACAATATTCAAATATGGGGATTTATTACAGATTTTATTTCAAAATAAAACGTACCATCACCTAAATCTAATCATTTTAATTTGTTTGACCATTTGTTGGCACAGACAAGAATAGTTCGAAAGTAAATATCCAATAGAATTAAGCCGAGGTATAGGTCGTTAATCAAATTAACGATCTATAACAATACCAATCAATTCACATCCAAATTTCAATAACTTTACTTAACCGAGTCCATTTATATTTTTAATCCAAATTTATTACAAATTAAAGAAGTTATACAATAATTTATCACTAGTTAATTTACAATCAAACGCTTTATTTGATATCCCACATTGTTAATTTATACAAATCTTGAGTCAAATAATAATATAATTAATTACCCATTCTAATTATAAAATATCATCACTTTAAATTTACGGATTTAAATGACAATAAATTTCCTGTAAAAATAAAAGAAGACATAGATTTTCATATATATATATATATATATATATATATATATATATATTAGTTCCATTTTTCTTCCCTTTTCTTTTATTTTATTTTTACTTTTCTTACTTTCATTTTCTTTATTTTCCTTTACTTTATTTTTTTCTTTTCCTTTATTTTTTTCTTTCCTCCTCTTTGGCCCATACCGGCCCATCTCTTCTCCCTTTCCTCTTTTCTTTTATTTTTTTCCCAGTTTTCCCTTTCTCCTCTGTTCTTTTTCCCTTCCCTCTTTTCTTTCTAGTAACGAACAGTTTGTGCACGAAATACACGTACACGTGCACACCCGTCTTCCATCGCCGACCAACCCACCAACAACGCCCGCAAGTCCATTTTCCCCACCTCGCCACACTGCACCACCACCATGGCCTCTCCCTTCCCCGATCGAAATTCTTCCCGATGACCCAAAATCGAACCTGCAACCCATACCATGCAACTCATAAGACTTTGTCATTCCCCTCGTGCCCTCACCTCCCTTGACCAGAGACGCTGCTACCCATACCAATGTGACCGCCATGTCTTACTCTATCACCAGGCAACTAACAGCCCTGTTTGACGCCACCATCCAGGCGCAGTTCGACCAACTCTGACACTGAAGAAAATTCCCCTAAAACCCTAGTTCGAATTTGTACGGCCCACTCACGCATCTGAAAATCATCGCACAATTTTTCGTGGATGCACGATCGACCAATCTTCCTCCTCAACAAACGCCGAGGTGTGAAATCATCTTGATCGCCAGGATTTGACCTTTTTCTGAAATCTGGTTTTCTCCATAATTCTTCTCTTACACACCACTAAAAATTCCCAAACACGTCTTAAAAATCATATTTTCTAACAACAATTATAGCCATATAATCCATTTTGAAAATTAAGGTAGTCAAATCTCGACCATACTCGAACCATACACTAACAATTATTATTTCCTCTATCCTTACTTAATGAAATTAAATGAAACAAATTTTAAATTGTTTTATACTCAAAAATAAGCAATTTTTGTTTTGGAATCATACTTTAAAACTAAATGGATATGAAGATATCAAGTTTTAAAGTTGAAGTTAACACTGTTGTAAACAAAACAAAAACATAGGAGCTTAATGGAAGATATACAGTGCTTGGTGGACAACCATGTTGAATACACTCATATGTACACATATACTCACAGCAGATGCATATCGACTTGACATATTTCAATGATTTATCATTTAGCACAGTTGTATGAAACAACCAATAAACAAAATCTTAAGTATTTTACTCATAATTTAAAAGAATGATGAACTGCTTCCTTGCTTAATCTTCTCTCTCTAGCTTCACTTTACTGTTTTGATTCTTGTTTAGTTTGTTCTTTTTTTTAATGGAAGCATCCCTCTTTTGTTTGTTATTATCTTTTTTTCACAAGTATGAAGAAGAGCAGCTCGGCATGTATACATATATAGAGAATGAGAGTGTCTTGATCTTTTGTATGCTGATTTGATTTTTAAAAAGGTGATTTGATTTAAGGCTTAATGTTATGTTTTGTATGCTAGAATTAAATGCTTGTCTTGATTTTTATTTGTATGGGACTTGAATTTGAAATGCATTTATCATAATGTTTCCCTTGTGTGAATATATATACATATATATTCTTGAATATATACATACTACATACATATGCAAAGATACATTTCTTTTTACTGACCTGTTTACCATTTTATGTAACATTTGTACATATACATTTACTTACATATATTCTACCATCATATATATACACTTACATTTATCACTTTCCCCATTCCGTATAACATATATACATATACATCTACCTATGTATATTTTATCATTACATATATTTACATATATATCTTTTCACATTATTTCCTATTTTCATGTATATCACTTCATACGGGCATATGTATATATATATATATACATTCATATACTTACATATTATTAACGTCATAAAACTTGTATATATTTATCTATATATATTTATGGATATCTATCTTATTTCAAATGGTGGAGTTTTATATACACACTTCTACAAAATTTATCACATCCAGAAATTTACAAGTTTTAAAATTTAATATAGTTTTTAATCAATTTATAGATACAGGTATTTTTAACATTAGAAAATTTATTTATTTGACCAACAAAATTTAATATCCAAATAATTTAAATTGGTTAATCACCCAATTAACAGACGTTAAAAATCCGGGTCATTACACGCGATGGAACTAGTTTGCTCAAATTTGGAGACCGTTGAAATTTAGGCTAAAATCGGACGTCGTTCGATTTTAATTCCAAACTGGAATGCCTCGGCGACAACAGAGATTTCGGTGAGTTAAACTCACCTTTTTGATTAACTAATAATATTATATAGTTGATAAAAATTATTGATTGGATGTTTGGATGATTTACTATTTTAACAGTTGGTTCAGATTAATTCCCACCCCACGAGCGAATGACCCGTATGATATAATTATACACTATTTGTATTGTAAGGGGATAGGGTGGAGGGATCCAACATGATTCCTCACCACTTTTGGCTTTATTTACATATATATGTGCTGATATATATGAGCTATGATGCGAGCAGAAAGGTTTGAGGGATCAAATGGGATTCCCCGCTATTGTTGAACTATTTTCAATAATATTCAAGTTATATGAATTATCAAATAATAAACCTGATTCTTAGCACTATTGGTTATGACATCGTTATATTTTTTAAAACTAAAACCCTATAGTGATAGAAAATCAATATCAATATTGACTAAGCGTTTGGTATTTATTGGCCTTGAATTAGTATTTTAAAAATACTATAAATTGTTATTGGTGTTAGGGCTAAATTTTGAGGGAGGAAATGATTTTAGAATCTGAATTTGGGTTTCAAAAATATTTCCTTTGAAAAGGATTAAATTTCTATTTTTACTCCAACCTTATTATCTGACGTTTCTAAGTCAATAGAAATGTTTCGAATATTATTATTTTAATATTGTTTTTAAAATTATTTAATGTTGTTTTTAAAATTATTTATTTATATTCAATATTGTATTTAAAATTATTTATTTATATTTAATATCATTATAAAATTATTTATTTATATTTAATGTTGTTTAAAAGCTATTTATCAATATTTTAATATTTTGAAAGGTTAATTATTTAAAAAATAAATACGGCTTGAATTAATAATAATGATTTATTTTTAATGATTTGGAAAAAATTTATTACTATTTTAAAATAAAGGTAAAGGTTAATTATTATTTTTTATTTAAAAATGTTTTGAAATTATTAATAATTATTTTAAGGATGTTTTAAAGTTAATAATAATAATAATTTATTTATTTATAATGTTTATTATTAATAATTATTGTTATTATATAATAGTGTATTACAATAAATGATTAGAATTTATTTATAAATGCTTTCGAGATTTATAAATAGAGTTTTATAAACAGATTTGCGTTTGATAAGAGAAATCTTATAACATGGTTTGGAAAACTTAAGGGAAGATTAGTTATAGGGTAAAAAGAATTTTATAAATAGTTTTAGATATTCATAAAAGAATTTTAGAAATGGGTTTATAAATTTATAGGAAATTTTTTTTAGAAATAGTTTTATAGATTTATAAAGAGTTTATGAATGTTAAAAAATTTATAAATGAGTTTAAAATTGGAAATGGAAGTTGATTTTTATAAGGGGTTTCTATCTAGAGTTTTATAAATGATTTTAGAGATTTATCAAAATAGTTTTATAAATAGTTTTTGAGATTTAAAAGGATTTAGAAATGATTTTTGAATTATATAGAAAGGAAATCATTCCCAGTTTTGTGAACATGCTTATCCATTGAGATAAGTATATGGATATTTTCTAAGTATTGAAAATATTGAAATTTGTGAATACATCATTGTAAAAGTATTTTTATGCAAGTGTTTACAAAGTAATTTTAATTAATGAAAGATTAATTTAAGAGACTAGTGGATGCTTATGTGTTTAACCAATGTTGATTTTCCCTATGGAATCATATCCCTAATTTGAATGTTTGTTTATTCGATAGTTAAATAACCGACTATCAAATATGGACCAAAACAGAACTTTGGAAATATTTAAGAGAAACACGTGAGTTATATGGCACAATCATCTTCGATGATGTTGTACTATGCGTATAAATTTCATTTCGTTCTCCTAGGATAAATAATAAGAAATCCGTCCACTAATGGTTAGGAGGTGATCCCTGCTCTTTTCATTGACCGTTTATTTCCTAAAAAACCGGGGTTGAGTTTATCGAAAACAATTGAAAGTTGTTTCAAAGAGACCGGGATAAAATGTGTTATCCGAAAACCACTTCGATCCAACTTAAGCATTTCAAATTGAAGATACCTTGAAGATGACGGAATTGAAGATGGAGCTCTCAAGCGTTTCGTTCAGTCCTAGAACAAACTTGTATGGATGAATGCTAGCATTGTATTGTTGCCTGGAGGGTAGTGTTGCATTCCAAGTGGGAAGTTCTATATTAAAGGTAAAACGTAGCCTCAAGCCCCATCAACCAGGAATGACTAAAGCAGGGGAGATGCAGCATGGCTAAGCAGGTCGCTCTCAAGTAGGGTATGGTCATCCCTATCTAGAGTTGATATTATCTCCTATTTGTATGCTTCGAGGCCCATTAATGGAGGGGTGATCATATTTGGTACTACCAGTCAACTGGTAGGCCTGTTCTTTGTTGGCAGGGGATCCTGGCGAGGTCCTCGGTATTATTTTATCTACAGATGCACCATGACGGGTGGTACCCCAGTAGCCCAGTCATTTCATGCAGCACATTCTCCAATAAAAGCCTTTATGATTTTAGTTGTATACCCATTATGCTATAATTTAATTAACGTAACAATTTCAGCTATGATTAATAAGTAACTATATCTTAGACACTATTATAATATCAGAAAATTTCATATGACATGGTTTGGTTATCGTAAGGCAAAAACCCGTCCGTGTTTATGTGCGGCTTGGTCTTACGAGATACTTTTGATTTCAAAGGTTTTACAACTTTAAAATCTAACTGGGTGTGTTTTATCACGCTTGTTTGCAAACTGACTTTGGTGTTATTTTATTATAATGCTCGGGTCGGACTAAGCATTACTATTTTAGTGTGATTCTTTGGAGCTTCAAGGGACGAGCTGGAGGCTTAGAGACGTATTCACATATATGGTTGTTTTTCCACTTCATTTATTGTTGTATTTTTCAGCAATTGTGCGGACAAGTTGTTATAATTGTCCAGGCTAAAATAGATTAGTATACTCTGATTGATGTATGTATATTACTTTTCCTTTTCGTGTAAAGATTTATTGTATATTATAGATTATTCCTTCCGCCATGAGATTCCATGTTGTTTGTTTTCTTTCTCTCTTCTTCCTTCTTCCTTCTTTCTTTTCCCCTAACAATAAGGTTTTCCAGCATTTTATTGCTTGGCACGTAATACAGTCGACGTATTAGTGTCGAATTTCTAGGGATGAAAATCTCGAGCTGTTACAATTATTTTAAATATAATTCATTCGGTAATTATTTACATTTGTTTAAAAGCTGTTTTAATTCAAAATTCATAAGCAGACTTTTATGCAAAACATTAAGAACCTTTTGAATCCTTCCTAAGCTAAAGATAGATTTCAATTGTTACTTTAGTTCTTAAAACATATTTTAAATTACAATATTCACAGAAAAATAGATATGTGTGTGTGTGTGTGTCTGTGTGTGCGCGCTCACGCGTGCATGTGTGCACGTGCACAACGCGTGTGTTATTTTAATGTTAAAACATAATTTACAATTATTTATATAATGGTTATATGTGTGTTGAAAGGGAGTGCGGATTAAGGATCTTAAGGATAATTTAACACTAGAGGGGGGCAGAATAGTGTTTAATGGATTCTAAGACTTATATGGACTAATTTAAAAATTATGATATAAAAAAATGCAGAACTTAATCACAAAACAATCACAGAATCAAACACAAATGCAGAAAGTAAATAAAAAGCAGTAAAAGGAAAGAACACATCGGATTTTATGCTGGTTCGGAGTTATCTTACGTCCAGTCCTACACCAAGGCAAACACCTCGTACATATTTTTATTATACCAATGTCGAGATTACAATCCTCAATTTCTAAAGGCCTTGAGGTACCCTCCTGTCTTCGAGTCCGGGGCAAACTCTCTTGATTTACGGGACACAAGATCACCCAATTGATTTCCAGGCACAACCACACCTTAAAGAGAGACTCGATAAACTTCTGATTACAAATTGATCCTATAACTCTGAATAGCACTTTGATCTTCGAGAGAGAGCAGAGAATCAAACAAGAATGAAATTCTAATTTGATTCACTTGAGAATTCGGCAGAATTTCGACACGATCTTAAAAATATGAAAATTTTAGAATATGGATTTGTGGAGAAGAAGGAGTGAAGAAAATAGGAAAATAGTTAGTTAAAAAATTTGTTTGTGAAGGCTATTTATAGACCAGTAACAGTCATAACCATTCGTGAAGAGATTTAAACAAATAGACACTTCTTTTGAAAATTGAAACTTTTAAATTTAACGGCCAACGTGTCGACATCCCTTAGTTAAAAACAATGTAAAATTTGTTTTGAAAATGATATTGAAAGGAAAACAAGATGAAATGATTCTGGAGTAAAATAAACTAATTTTCCTATGTTTTAAAATAAAGAAGAGTAGAAAAATATATTTTTAGAATGTATATATAAATTTGATTTTAAATCTCAAGTATATATATATTATAAAAGAATATTAAAAATTCGAAGATAGTTTAAAAAATAAACGAAGTTTAAAACAAGAGTTTATTTAAAAACAAAAACAAAGAATATTTTAAGGCTAAAACATCATTTTGAAAATCATTTGAAAAAATAATTTTTTAAGGCTAAAACATTTTGAAAAGAAGTTTTGAAAATCATTTCGAAAAACCATTTTGAAGTAGTTTTGCATGCTTCTTCCTGTAGAATATCTCATCACATCAGGACTCGCAAACTTGTACAAAACCAGGATGTTTGTGGGTTTGTAAGCCACTTGTCGTAGGTTTGTAAGCTACTTGTCATGGGATTGTAATCCACTAAGAAGATAGAAATGGGTTCCATCCCAAATGAAATTTGGAATGAAGAATTCTGTGCTATTATGAAGTTTTAACAAAACTGGACACATATCTTGAAATCTTGATATTGATACTCATGAGTCTTCAAATTTGATTTCTTCATTTTTGATATTTATACTGTACAGTCTTCAATAATCAGTACCTGCCTTATATATTTCCTTCATAATAACATTCATATATATCTAGACAATAGTGTTAGTATATAAGTTATAATAAAATAAGTTACAAAGGCTGTTGTCATCAAAACCACTATCTCCAGTTCCTAACAATCTCTCCCTTTTTGATGATGACAACCTTATAAAATATACTCACCACTTCGATCATACCACAACTCCCCCTTACACCAACAACTCCCCCTTACTCCAAGCCTACTATTTTATATAACTTCTCCCCCTTTGTCATCAACAAAAAATAACCTATAAACCTTGAACTTAATAGAAAATGAGATAAACAAACATTTGACATAAGAATAATAACTATGTATGAGTGAAATATAGCATCCTAAGTTAAATAGAATTCAAGATTTTATACACCAAAGATTGTTTTTAGAAGAACATTAATTAAGATAACACTTATATACAAATTAGCAAACCAATATACAATCAAGAAAGAGAAAAACGAAAAATGAAAAATGAAAAACGAAAAACGCTTAACGAGGACCCTTAACTATTGGTGATTTATGGACCGAACAATTTGGATAGTGGAGACAAAAGTTTCCACGTGGTTCGACCAAGTTCCCATTGGCGTCAAAAAGGACCTCTCCAACGCAAATCACGCCATCGTCTTCGTCCATATGAACATCCGGATTTGGCAGAGGATGTTCTTCTTCTTGATCTTCTTATGGTTCTTCTAGAGGCTCTTCTTCTTTAGAATCCATGGCTTGTGATGATTCTTCAATGAAAATGGGATTGGCATGGTTATCCATAAGGAAGTTTTGTAAATTCGTAAGGATTATGCCTTGCCTATCTTGTTCTCTAGCCATTCGCAGTTGACTTGCTTGAATTTCCATCATCATTTGAAGCAAATCTTTCATCTTCTCTTGTAATTTGATGACTCGTACGTGTGTGGAACATTGAAAAGGGCCAGAATGAGGAGAAGTGGGTGAAGAAGGTTCATTATTAGAAGAGGAAGCCATTAATTTACTGTTTTAGAAGTTTATTACAGAGAATAGAACAGAGAAAAGGAGTAAAAGTCGAAATATATAAATATATAACCAAATAACTAATTTTAGAGGGAAATTTAAATTTGAAAATCTCGGCCTGTATGTCGACATGGGGGGATGGGTCACGTCGACATGCCCAGTTCAATTTTTGAGAAATTTTTATTTATATTAATTGTTAACTATACTTGTATTATTTATAATTTATATTTCAGTTAATGAACATATACCTAATTCTCTTCTAAATTTAGTAAAGTTTTGTTCATTTAATGGTTTGGTTAATATATTAGCAATTTGTTTTTCACTATTAATATATTCAAGGGTTATGACTTCTTTACTTATATTATCTCTAAGAAAATGATGTCTAATATCAATATGTTTTGTTATAGCATGATGAGTTAGATTTTTAGATAGGTTTATTGCACTAGTATTATCACAATAAATTGGTCATTTAGTTATAGTTAATCCAAAATCTTTTAAAGTTTGTTGCATATATATAACTTGAGAACAAGCCAAAGCAGTAGATATATATTCTGCTTCAGTTGTTGACAAGAATACAGTGTTTTGCTTCTTACTAAACCAGAAAACCAGAGAATGTCCTAGAAAGTGACAAGTTCCACTTGTACTTTTTCGGTCTGATTTACAACCAGCGTAATCAGCATCACAATATGAAATTAAATCAAATACATCATTTTTAGGGTAAAATAAAACATAATCTAAAGTATGTTTTACATATCTTAAAATTCTTTTAACAGCTTTTAAGTGAGTTTCTTTAGGTTGAGATTGTTATCTTGCACAGACACAGACACTATGCATGATGTTAGGACGACTTGGTGTTATATAAAGCAGCGAACCAATCATTCCCCTATATAATTTTTGATCAACATCTTTTGATTTATCTTCTTTACTTAAAGCTATGTTAGTTGTCATTGGAGTTGGTTTCACATTAGAAGTGGTCAATCCAAATATATTTATTAAATCCTTAGCATATTTTTCTTGACTAATGAAAATTCCTTTATCTAATTGTTTGATTTGAAGTTCTAAGAAGAAACTTAGTTCTTCCATATGACTCATTTCAAATTCTTTAGTCATTATATCTGAGAATTCTTTATTCATTATGTTATTAGTTGACCCAAATATTATATCATCTACATATATTTGTACTAATTGAATATCATTTTTGTTTCTTTTAATAAAAAGAGTTGTATCTATTTTACTAATTTCAAAACCAGATTGTAGTAAATAAGATCTTAGTCTTTCATACCAGGCTCTAGGAGCTTGTTTCAGACCATATAAAGCTTTCTTTAATTTATATACACGATTTGGAAATTTATTATCTTCAAAAAGTGGAGGTTGTTCAACATAAACATCTTCTTTTACAAAACCATTTAGAAAAGCACTTTTAACATCCATTTGATATAACTTGAAATTATTATAGTTTGCAAAAGCAAGTAGAATCCTGATAGCTTCTAGTCTTACTATGGGTGCAAAGGTTTCGTCATAATCAATTCTTTCTTCTTGACAATAACCTTATGCGACTAAACAAGCTTTATTTCTCACGACCTCACCAAGTTCATTCATTTTATTTTTATAAACCCATTTTGTTCCAATTATACTTTTATCCTCAGGTCTACGAACAAGTTCCCAAACATCATTTCCGGTGAACTCATTCAATTCTTCTTACATAGCAAGAATCCATGAATCATCAGATGATGCTTCCTTTGGATTTTTAGGTTCAATAGTTGATATAAAAGCTACATTACTCATACTATTTGTTGATTTCTTGTTTTAACTATAGATTCAATATTTCCTATTATATTTTCTACAGGATGATCTTTTAATAGCCTAATTCTTTTATTAGGTTGAATGATTTCACAATTAGTTTCATTAGGTTCATTATTTAAAGTTACAAAATCTTCTTTATGTTCTATTTGTACAGTATCTTTAAAATTTTCATCAAAAGATACATGCATTGTTTCTTCAATAGTGTTAGTTCTTAAATTATAAACTCTAAATGCTTTACTTCTATTAGAATATCTGATAAAGATACCTTGGTGGGATTTAGGTTCAAATTTATCTAAATTATCTTTTGTATTAAAAATAATACACTTACTACCAAAAACATTAAAATAAGCTACTATGGGTTTCTTATTGTAAAGTAATTCATATGGTGTTTTATTAGTTAATGGTCTAATTAAAATCCTATTTAATATATAACAAGCTATAGCAACTGCTTCAGCCCAAAAGTTTTTAGGTATGTTACTATCAGAAAGCATTGTTCTAGCACACTCTTGAATCGTTCTATTCTTACGTTCTACCACTCCGTTTTGTTGTGGAGTTCTTGGAAAAGAGAAATTATGTGTAATTCCTTTTTTATTGTAGAAATTCTCAAAATTTTCATTTTCAAATTCTCCACCGTGATTACTACAAATAGTTTTTATTTTTAAAGAAAGTTGATTTTGAATTCTTTTAGCAAAATTCTTAAATAATTCAAAAGCATCATTTTTAAGTTTAAGAAAAATTGTCCAAGTATATCTAGAATAATCATCTACAATTACAAAAACATATTTATTTTGATTAATTGATTGAACTTGAGATGGACAAAAAAAATCTAAATGAAGTAATTCTAGAGGTTTAGAACTAGAAATCATATCTTTTAGTTTAAATGAACTTTTCTTAAGTTTTCCTAATTGGCAAGCATTACATATACTATCTACTTTAAAGTTTAACTTGGGAAGACCTCTAACAAAGTCAAGTTTTGATAACCTAGATAACAGTTTGAAATTTAAATGACCAAATCTTTTATGCCAAATCCAAAGGTCACTTGTATTAGCCAAAAGACATAAGTTATCATTTGAAACTTTCATACTAAGGATGTAAATGTTTTTCTTCCTAATTCCTTCAAAGATAATATTTGACTTATTATCTTCGATGTGACACTTATCTTTTCCAAATTTAATTTTAAATTCTTTATCACATAGTTGACTTATACTAAGCAGATTATGTTTTAAATTCCTAACTAGCAAAACATCAGAAATAAGAGGAGTTTAAGAATTACTGACATTGCCGATGCCAATCACATATCCTTTTGAGTTATCTCCAAAGTTTACCAATCCACCATCTTGATATATAATGTCATTGAGTATCTCGGGATTTCCAGTCATATGCCTTGAACAGCCACTATCAAGTATCCATTTATCTTTCTCAATTTGCACATTTTGTCCATTGGTTGTTGATTCTTGAAAAGCCATGTAACATGTATGTTCCTGCATAACAAACCAATTCGGTAGATAACTTGATTTTTCATAAAAACTATATGCAGACTTATGATACTTTGATGAAATGCATTAATTCAAACTAGTATTAACAAAATTTCCTAAAAACGCCATTTTTAACTTTTCAAGTTTCAGATTATGAAAACTATGAAAACCTATGCTCTGATACCAATTGAAAGGGAGTGCGGATTAAGGATCTTAAGGCTAATTTAACACTAGAGAGGGGTTAATAGTGTTTAATGGATTCTAAAACTTATATGGACTAATTTAAAAATTATGATATAAACAAATGCAGATTTTAATCACAGAACAGGCACAGAATCAAACACAGATGCAAAAAGTAAATAAAAAGCAATAAAAGGAAAGAACACACCGGATTTTATACTGGTTCGGAGTTACCCTACGTCCAGTCCTGCACCAAGGCAACCACCTCGTACAGATTTTATTATACCAATGTCGAGATTACAATCCTCAATTTCTAAAGGCCTTGAGGTACCCTCCTGTCTTCGAATCCGGGGCAAACTCTCTTGATTAACGGGACATAAGATCACCCAATTGGTTTCCAGGCACAACCACACCTTATAGAGAGACTCGATAAACTTTTGATTACAAATTGATCCTATAACTCTGAATAGCAATTTGATCTTCGAGAGAGGGCAAATAATCAAACAAGAATGAAATTCTAATTTGATTCACTTGAGAATTCGGTAGAATTTCGGCACGATCTTAAAAATATGAAAATTTTAGAATATGGATTTGTGGAGAAGGAGTGAAGAAAATAGGAAAATAGTTAGTAAAAAAATTCATTTGTGAAGGCTATTTATTGACCAATAACGATCATAACCATTCGTGAAGAGATTTAAACGAATAGACACTTGTTTTGAAAATTGAAACTTTTGAATTTAACGGCCACCATGTCGACATGGGGTATCCCATGATGTCGACATCCCTTAGTTAAAAACAATGTAAATTTTGTTTTGAAAATGGTATTGAAAGGAAAAAAAGATGAAATGATTCTGGAGTAAAATAAACTAATTTTCCTATGTTTTAAAATAAAGAAGATTAGACAAATATATTTTTAGAATGTATATATAAATTTGATTTTAAATCTCAAGTATATATATATATTATAAAAGAATATTTAAAAATCAGAAGATAGTTTTAAAAGCAAACGAAGTTTAAAACAAGAGTTTATTTAAAAACAAAAACAAAGAATATTTTAAGGCTAAAACATCGTTTTGAAAATCATTTGAAAAAATAAATTTTTATGGCTAAAACATTTTGAAAAGCGGTTTTGAAAAACCATTTTGAAGTAGTTTTGCAAGCTTCTTCCTGCAGAATATCTCATCACATCAAGACTCGTGAACTTGTACAAAACCAGGATGTTCGTTGGTTTGTAAGCCACTTGTCGTAGGTTTGTAAGCTACTTTTCGTGGGTTTGTAAGCCACTAAGAAGATAGAAATGAGTTCCATCCCAAATGAAATTTGGAATGATGATTTCTGTGCTATTATGAAGTTTTAACAAAACTAGACACTTATCTTGAAATCTTGATCTTGGTACTCATGAGTCTTCAAACTTGTTTTCTTCATTCTTGATCTTTATATTGTACAGTCTTCAATAATCAGTACATGCCTTATATATATCCTGCATAATAACATTCATATATATCTAGACAATAGTGTTAGTATATAAGTTATAATAAAATAAGTTACAAAGGTTGTTGTCATCAAAACCACTATCTCCAGTTCCTAACATGTGTGTGATATTTCAACTCAAAGTTTATAAAATGAATTTTACGTAAAATCACAAATTTAAATTTTAAACCATTTCTAAGTTAAAATTAGATTCAAAATTATTAGTTTTAGATTTTTAAATATATTAGTCAGAATTAGGATGTGTTTGAGTGTTCAATTTTTTTTTGGAATGACATTAAAGGATGAGTAAACGAAAGAAAATAACTTTTCCACCTTTTCCTTTCCTTCTTAATTGCTTACATAGACACAATTGATTACGATTTTGAATAAAGTAAAATTTTGATCAGTTAAAATAACTTAATAACATAATATGTATCTATGTATATTTGTATGTACGTACGTATGTAAACATAAGTGTACTGACCCGCAAATTTTTCACTTCGATAAATTATATTTATGTTTGAAATATTCAAATACAAGATTTTATAACACAAATTATAATGTTTTGAATCATAAATAATGATGGTAAACTTGTTTTAAAGTTATATTAAGAAATATGGATATTTGGGGGTTTTCATCAGAAAAACGACGGAAATCAGTTTTCAGTATAACTAAGATTTTCATAGCATTAGCATGCATGGAATTGAATACATACACTTATTTATCCATTTAAGAAAGAATATGAAATAAATATAATTTATTTTATTTCGAAAATAAAATATATTTATGACATCTTCAGGGATGTCATCAATATGATATATTTTTTGTAATTTTAAATTAAGTTTCAGTAATTAAATAATTGTGTTAAAATGATAATAATTCATTTACTTAGTAATATAGTGATAATAAATCATTTCTATTAGTTTTATAACAATATATATACTAGATTTGAAAATATAAGAAAATTCATAACGCTTTATCATTATAACAACACTTTTTTTAAACACTTGTTTAATATTGGTTTATATGATTTTTTAATTAAAATGCGATCATTTTAATTAGTTAATAATGATGAGAAATTAGTTGTCAAATTTTGTTTACATTTATATGTAATTTGATTAATAAGTGAAAATGTGATTGGGAATCAGCTTTTAGATTTTCAATGGTTTAACAAACGGAAGTTGTTCAAAGTGATTGCAACGTTGTTTATATGCCTTGTTCACATGTGTAACATACATATGCTTGTCCTAGAATATACATATACATATGTATACATACCAAATACGTACATACATATACATATATAAATATCACAAAATATCTAAGATATTTATAAGTCAAAAGCAAACTACACATCAAAACCTCAAATCCTTACACACTTACACACCGTCATCTTAAGCACATGGAGAGGAGGATAAAGGGGAGTGGGCCATGCATGTGGGAGTGGAGTGCGTAGGGGTAGTTTGGTAATTTTGCCTTTACATAATTTCTCACTTATTTTTCCTATAAATACCACCCTCCGTTCTCTCATTTCTTCACACCGTCTTCTTCTTCTTCTTCCTAAGCTTTCTACTGGACTCTCTAATAGCTTCTGTAATCTCTTCCATCATAGCGAAGCTTTACTAAAATAAAAACTACCATATACAAAGAAATACCGCCTTAAAGTCAAAATACGAGTCCATAGTCCCACCTCCCTTTCTTCTTCTTGACCTTGCATTATAAGGAGTCACCACCATCTCAAAACCAATTTTCTACCTCCCATAAGCCGAGGACGAGCTCACCATCGAATCCCAGGATATGATTCATAAGCTTCGGTGAGATAGCATCGAAGTTATAGTTAAATATGGAAAATATAGAAACCAATGAAGGTGAGAAACTCTACTATTAATTTTTATAAATTATATGATGATATTATATGTCTAATATAGATGTTTTCTATGTTTGATCATCATGTTTTGAATGTTGATGATATGTTTGTTTAATGTGGAAATCATTCACGGTATAATACACGTTATAATACACGTCGAATTTACACCAAAGACCCACTTTCCTTTCTAAAATAAAATGTTATATATGGCATTGTTAAACCTCTTTAAAATAGTTTAAAATGATTTATAAAAGTTTTATAATCTTTGAAACTCATTTTGGCAAAGTTTGAGAAAGTTTGGAAAATGGAGTAAAAATAAGCCGCTACGTTTCTGCGATTCGCAATTTCATGACCTGAAAAATTAAACGGACGTGTAGAATGGAATATGAGTTGGAATTCTTTGAAATAATAATTTTTTGGACGACAATAAATATAGTTTTCAAAAAAAAGAAGAAAATCAAGATTTCATTTAGTAAATTCTGAGATAGGTCCAAATAAAGTTTTCAAAAATGTCATGCTTTTGTAGTTTGGAAACCAAAGTGGTAAAATCTTAAAAATAGATATTTTTTAATCTTTAAAAATATGGAATAAATTCCATAAATATATTAAAATGTTTTAAAAGGGATTTGAGTTATTAAGATGGACATACACAGAATGAAATTAGCGTTTTGATCACAGAAGCTTTAAAAATACTATTCGCAGCATTTATTGCAACACTTTTTGGTAACTTTTGAAATTAAGATTTAAACTTGGGATTGTCTTCTCAAATATTTTAATGTTTTTCAAATAATAAATCAAGAAATTTAAAGAGTTTAGAATTGATCAAATAACTTGACCATATCATGGGTGATAGAGAAATAGTTTCTAGAATTGAGCTTGGACAACTAGTGTGTGGGTTCCGCTCTACCTATCCGAACTAGTCTGACGGAAGGGATAGTAAATTTGATTTACTTGGACATTATTTTCCTAAGATAAAAAGAGATTTGGAAATTTCCAAAATTTAAACAAGATTTAAAATAGGATTTTGGTTGTTAAAGAAAACATTCTAGTTAATCTCCCAGGAGAGAACTCGTGCTATCCGTATGAATTTAAAAAGTGATTTCACCGTTATTCAATGACTAGTACAGGTTGAATACGAAAATTAGTATTGGATATAAGTCTAAAATTTATGGATCCCTTTCATTTAATACTAACTGGTTTAGTTTTGTAGTAAACGATGTCTTGAATAACATTGTTTTTAACCAATTAAAAGTAGGTTTTGGAAAGGTGAAATCTTCATTAAGATTTGAATAATACTTTTCCAAGTAATTAAAGATGACATGTTTTGGTATGTCCAAAGTCAAAAAGGGGTTTTAATTAACCAAAGGATTTGATAAAGAAGGTTTAATTATCCATTATATGCTAAAGCAGAATATGATTTAAAGTTGTATATCTCTAAAAAGATATTTTACTTTGATAAAAGATATTGATTAATTGAAAAATAATCACCTATAAACTTGACATCTTTTATCGATAATTGGTTCGGAGAAATAGGGGTCGAATTTGAGTGATTCCTATCTGAAAACCACTTCGAACCAATATACGTTTGAAAGTGAAAACATGTTAGGGACAATGATTATGAAGACGAAGATCTTCATAATGTTGGGCAGCTTGCAACTAGCCCCGCGATTTCATATTTTATATACATGGTGGTGGTAGTTCTTCATTCTAAAAATATTCAGTGCAAGGACTGTACGGTACATATCCTAAGGTTGATTCCCGACAAGATGTAGTAGGAGAGTGCCTTCGGTTTGTCCTGTGCCTGGACAACTTGTATGGACGAGTGTTTGACATTGCATTTCTAAGACCACATACATTTACATTTGTTTGGTGGTGTAGAAGGCAACCCCTATATACTTAACACCCTTCTCTGAGACGTATGAGCTTAGAGATTGTACTTTGGAAATCAATGAGTGTGTTGTTGGAAATGGCAATGTGGCTTTCAAAGTGGGATTTGTCCTAAAACACTACACCAAAATAGTGATTTTGCAACATTTTATATTTGTTAATTTCTAACACTTATAAGTGTTACAGTCTAGTGACAATAAAAAAATGTTAGGATACCTGGAAAAAGTGTTGAGAAATATAAATAATGTTTTTTATAGACTTCCCAACACATCAGTTATGATTTACAACACAAAAAAATGTTAAAGCAGTTGGTAAATTTGTAAATATCTAACTAAAAATTGGTTCCTTTTGTAATCTTGTACATGCAGCGTTTTCCTAACGCTTTCCCTTCAATCTCTACTATCGACCGCCTAAATTTTAATCTAATTAGGGTTCCCGCGTTCATCTTCTACCGCTTTCCCATAGTTCTTCTCGCAACTCTCCAGTTCTTCTCGCGTCCATCTCTTCTCGCAACTCATCTCTTCTCGTAACTCTCCAGTTCTGGTAACACCTCATTTCTTCTCGCAACTCTCTTGTTCGATTTCAAACCTAGAATCTAGTATTTTCTTTTAGTTATGATTGTTCGATTTATATTTGTTCGATTTGCAATCTTGTATAAAATTTGGGTTCCCGCGTTCCACATTTTATATTTGTTCGATTTGTAATCTTGTTCCACATTTTATATTTGTTCGATTTGCTTATAACTGTGAGAGTGGGCAACTTTTGCTAAGTTTTATATCAAACAGTCTTGATATAAAATGCTTCTGAAAATTGGTAGCTAAGATCTGGGCTATGTTGCTTGCATCCCAAACTAACTCTGAAGCTCACCTAAAATGTCGCTTGAATCCTAAAATTGGTAGCTAAGATATAGAGAAGCTCGCTTGAAATGTCGTGAACTTGTTTGCTGCATTGTCTGCCTAAACTCTTTGAATTTAGATGGCGTTTGAGATTGTTAAAATATGGTGTAGAGATGGTGGATGGATTAATGGTTGCATGGAGACTGTTTATGGTTCCTTGAGCCAGATTTCTTGTAATATTTGTGGGTTTTCATTTGGTTTGGACAGTATCATCCCATTAAAAATTATTTGCGCTTGAATTCTTAGGAGGTGGGGGATTTAACTGGTCCTTGTTCATTGTAATATGATTAGCAAGCTTGCACACAACGTTCTCTACCTCATCTAGAACTTCAGGGTTTGCATAACACAAGTATCTGTATTAAAATTTTTTTTAGCTAAACAGAAAGTATTATCAAAAACTGAATTATCGACGATGATAAGTTTATGACTCTTGCTGATTCTTTATAATGTTCAAAGAATAGGTTATACCTGAGTGAAGCAGCCAGAAATTCTGGTATGGCTTTGCTCCGAGTTGGATGATTCTTAAGTCCACGAAACTGGTTCTAAGGACAAATTTAATTTCTGCTCTAAACCTCTTTGCTGGTGAGGTGTTTCTGCTACTATCATTTATATAACAATCCCCTTGTTGATATTTGTTTGTATAGTTGGACAGTGAACATTCCTGCTGCACGCTTATCTCTACTATGATTTTTCGTTTTATTTTCTTTAAATTTTAAGTAAATCAAATTTAATCTATATAAACATACTTCTTCTTCATTCTTTTTTTTCCTTATCTCATTTTCAAAAGCAAAGACGGATAAGCTAGTAAATTTGCAAACCAGAAAATTGTATCAACTTCCAACCTAAAATTAAAACAAGGAATCAAATTTTGTTTAAAATTCTCAAATCTGTAATCAATTTTCAAAAGCCTAGGCATAAAGCAAGCACTCTTCTCAGATTTTTAAAAGAGCCTGATCATTTCAACAAAGAAAACAAGAAGCATAGTGCAAAATTCAAATGCATCTCAAACATTAGTAGAACTGATTCAGGAGTCATCTCAAATAAAAAGCTTCAGTTTCTAACCAATAATCTAGTTGCAGATCAGTGCAAACATCAAGTGCAATTCATCAAGCAAACTGTGATGTTTGTTCTAGGTAAGTAAACCCACTGACTTGCTTGAATATGTTTGGATGTTGGTGTTGCTGTGACATGCTTTAAGTAAAATTAAAAATATGTTTATATATGTACACAAGAATGGATGTAGTTATGTTGTGCATGTCTGTTGCACAGACATGCCTCTCTGTTCCAGGTTTCTGGAACTCAAAAACCTGACCAAACATCAAATTCTTCTTCGAATAATTTATTTCAGGCTTTATGACCTAAATGAAACCTGTTTGTATAAAAAAATTTAAGTTTAGAAATTATTTTCAAATAAAATTATCAAGGGAAGTTCCAGAAAACAAGATAATACAGTAAAATTCCAAAATTATGTCCTGATTCAAGTATTGTAATTTCTGGATTCATCCATATCACCAGATTCGCCTTGAAAATTTATGATTTTTAAAACAAGATTCAGATTTCTCACATCTGAATGCACACACAGATTGAAGAAAATGAAATGTTCACTTGTTCACACTCAGTTCCCTCGCTATTTTTCTGTTGCATGCTCCTTTAAAACATTTGATGGCTTTGATATATTCATTTGTTTAGCCATGAGATGGGTCTGCTTATCATTTAGCTGAAACTTCCCATTCTTTTTTGATTTTACATGAAGTTAGTTATCAATACATCAGTCTACTATATATTATTGTATTTTTTCAGTTACACGTTATTCATAAACGCGTAACTATATTATAAAAATATGATAATAACAATGTTTTGACTCTTTTTTTCCTTTGTTGCTGTCTTGACAGGTGATCAAAACTAGTAGAACAATGATCTATTTTCTTAGTTAAAGCCGCCGTTGGAACTTGGAACTTGAAATTCTACTTACAAGACTGTAAGTTGTTATATTGGTTTAATAGCATAACACATAACCTTATTCCAACTGACTTTTAACATATGCTTGAGAAATGGAAGTCCAAATTGAATATATGTAATCTAAATAGCATAAATACAATATTTTACATTATTTGAATGATATTTTCATATCAACCGATATGCTTTCACATTCATAATCATTTCCATTCATAAGAACCTATTTTGTTCCCATAAAAAATGGATGATGCTATTTGGGGTTTCTAGGTTGATATGTTTCCCGATCCTTGCAAAATTGCTATGCATCATGTAGATTCGAATCGCTAATTGATTACTTGATTTGGATGATTAGTTCAATTCATATTAATTTATATATTCCCATCAAATAAAGCGATATTAATATAATTCTTTTTTCTCCAATTGTCACAGATTAAACATTATTACATACACAAAAAAGCTTTATATTTCTTTGATAATACATCAACTGGTTGGATTTTGAAACAGATCATGTTTTTAAATATTTTCTGATTGTGTGCATGGTGATATTTGACAAAGTACATAAATGTTTAGTTTGATACTTTGATTTGATAGTTTAAAGATGCTGATGTTAACAACATCAACTCTATTCCCCTCGCATACCCAATGATGTTGCTTTGAACTACCAGTTTTGTTATGTTTTAGCTCTAGCATAATTTTAGTTACTAGGTAAATATGATATTATTATTTCTTAAATTCATATAATTGGGTACTAATATTGATCAGACATAAGTTTACTTTTATTTGTGCAACTTACAGTTTAATTTCGATTTGTGCAACTTTCAATATAATTTCTATTTATTTGTTTTCACTTCATGCTAAGGTTGCAGCTTTGCTATCCAGCTTAGTAAGAATTTTGCAACTGGGGATGTATAGTCTCAAGCTGGGAAAAAAATTACAACCTGTGTCTGCAACAAATAAGTAGCAGCGTGACAGGGTGGGAACTGCCTACAAGGACAATAGGTGCTAAAAATACTAAGCTGGGTTGTTAATACTTGCTAAGCTAGATTGAATCCAAAAGGTATTAGTTTCTTGATTTATTTATATTTTCTGTAAACAGTATTAGTTTCTGAATTCAAGCATTATCTTTTAATTTGTTTAAAATTTCAAATCCGGAATGTATTATTGTTAATTCATAGGTTGGATCAGTTTTTTTTGAATGAAAATGTCTTTCCTACCAACCAACTAAATTCAGCCATTTGGTACCAAACATTTACTTGAGTTCTAAATATTCGAGTAAGATTATTTATTTCTTTTAGAAAAAACTCAATAGAGTTTCAAATTCCCCAGTAAGTCTTTAAACTCTGATTAGTCATTTTCTAAAGTTCTTTTTACCAAACACGTGTTTGGGCTTAATAGTTGTTCCGAGTAAGAGTAACAAACCAAATGCACTAGTATTGAAGTGATTTACTTGGTCATGGCATGGACCTCTGGAGTCATAGTAGTTTTTATTGATAATGATAGGATTTGTGATGTTGTGCATCACTATGTTCTGGAACATTATATTTTTACATATCCTTGGCCTCCCTGTAATATTTAATAGATCATTTATACTGGTACATATATCCATGCAAACGTACTTATTGATTTTTGCAATGCTATTGTGCAAATTCAAAGAATATATTACCTGCCAGGTTTTAATTCTTACTCTATTTGTTGTACCACAAAATGTAATCGTGTCCATAATCACATTGTTTAGTCCATTTATTATGCTCCCATTTTTATGCTTATGTTTACAACTCTGAATCGTCTTTCTTTCTCACATTTAATTGAACTGAATAAATAAATAAATGAGCATATTGTTTTTCTATTAATCATTGTATTTTTTTCATACTATGTTGTACTCTATTTTATTTTTATTTTAACATGTACTGGATGTCATGCAATGTGTTTGATATGTTCAGGGAGTGGATTCAAATCGATTAGGCCATATCGAAATGGATATTTTGGAGCACGGATTAAGCTACAGAGTGGCTATACTGCAGGAGTCAATACTGCTCTTTATGTAAGTCCTCATTCATCAATTTCAGTTCATCTATTTCTAGGACTAAAATATACTGCAGGCATGTTTGTATAAGTAGATGTGGCTGTTTTCAGGTAGGGAAGAAGTTGATCAGAGGTTATGAGTTGATGGAGCAGGTTGGTTTATTGGCAGTGGTAGGGTGATGTTTTGGGGTTTGTTGTTGGCAATGCAAGGAAGTGTGCACAAAAGTGATGTTGCACTTGATGGTTCGTATGGGTGATGTGTGCAGGGAGGTGAAAGTTTAGTATTTATGGTGAAGAGGGTTGTAGCAGTTATGTATATGGCAGCTGGCAATTAAGTCAGTGGGAATTTTGAGGCAGTGCAGTGTATTATGTGAAGTGTGAAGTGTAGTTGCAAGTATGCTGGTGGAACTCGGTGAGATGAATGAATGAATGAATGTAGGCAGTTTGTTAGAAGTGTGGGTGTATGTGGCAGCAGTTGTATGTATGAGAAGAAGTGATGGCAGAGTTTACTGTTGTGATAGTTGTGATAGTTGTGGATAGTTATGATAGTTATGGATGGCAGAAATAATGATGGCAAAATAATGATGTAGGGGATGTTGAGATATGCTGTGATGATGGTGAAGTTTGTATGTAAATGGTGGAGCTGCAGTTTTGTGAAGTAGTCTGTTGATGGCTATGTGCAGTGGGGTTGATGAAGTATGTCTGCTCTGTGGCAGTTAGGGATGTGTGTAGTGAGGTGGATGGGGGTTATTGGCAAAAGCTATTGTGTAATGGTCGGAGGTGGACTTGGAGGCGGTGGATGGTTGTCAGTGGTGGTAAATGAAGGTAATATTAATGGAGTAGTTTGGATGGTTTAATGGGATGAATGTATAGCAGAAATGAATGGCAGAGGTGAAGTTGTGGTATGTCAGTAGATGGATTGTTAGTCTGAAGTGGATGGTTTGCTGTGTGAATATGCAGATGGTCGGGAAGCTTGGTCGCATGTTGAATGGATAGGGAGTGTTTGTAGAGGAGGGAATTGTTAATAGAGATAGCAAATATGTGACAAAGAATGTAAAGTTGCAAATATGTAAACAAACAATGTAAAAGTGAACAGATTGTAACATGTAAAACTAGAGTATGAAATGAAAGGAGATGTTCTAGCAAATGAAATGTGATTTTTTTTTGTAAAAAGAGAAATCGATGGAAGTGTTACACTTATAAGCGTTACCATATATTTCTGTACCAACACTTATAAGTGTTACCGTATATTGCGTTACCAACACTTATAAGCATTACCGTATATTTTGTTACCAACACTTATAAGCGTTACCGTATATTTCTGTACCAACACTTATAAGCGTTACCGTATATTTCTGTACCAACACTTATAAGCGTTACCGTATATTTCGTTACCAACACTTATAAGCGTTACCGTATATTTAGGTATCAACACTTATAAGTGTTAGTAATACGTATGTTTGTAACACTTATAAGTGTTACAAATTTGGCCGCTCCATTCCTCACAGTCCATTAGTAACACTTAAAATGTGTTACTGAAATTATTTGTAACACTTATAAATGTTAGAATTTGCCTGTTTTGGTGTAGTGAAAAGTGTAAAATGTTACCTTAATCCTCACCCATCGGTGGCAAAAAAAGGGTAGATGAGCAGGGCTAAGTGGGTCGCTTCCATTAGGAGATGTTCATCACCTTTCTAGATTAACCACTATATTTTAGGTTTTTTTGTGTATGTGGTGGCCACGGATAGGTCGGGAAAGACCGGGGTGATGACATATTCGGTACTATCTATGATAGAGGTAGGCCGGTCTTGTGTTAGTAGAGGACAACGGGGCTGTGCCTCGGAACATTTTTTAGAGATGTACTGTCAGAAGGTGGTCCCTTACCTTATTATTACTGGAAATACATTTTCTAATACGAGCCTTTACAGTTTTAGTTGTAAAACTATTTTGCTGGAATTTAATAAATGTAAAAATTTTGGCTAAGATCGTATATATTTATTTGAAAGAGTTTTCAAAGAATGTCATTAAAAATAATATCTTAGATTTTACATAGCAAATAGCTTGGTTATCATAAAGTAAAAACCCGTCCTTGTTTATGTACGGCGTGGCCTTATGAGATACCCTTTGTTTTCAAAAGCCCGTGTTTTGAGTTTTCTCACACTAGTCCCATGACTGACCCGAAGTTTATTTTCTTTTCCCTTAAACTTTGGGTGCCTTATTTTTCGAGCAGCTAAGTAGTTTAGGTATAGCTTGGAACATTTTGGAGGAGCATGGAGCGGGGAGCTAGAGTTTCCATTGTAGATGTTTCTTCATTTCCATTTCCACTACATTTATTTATTATTAGTATTTAGTAGTAGTTGGGACGAAGATTTATAACTGTCCAGGCTGAGAATATGATAGACACTAATGTATGTATTTAAAATTTCCGCTGTAAAGATTATATATCGAAATAATATATGTTATTCCATTCGTGAAGATTATTTTCTATCTTTATTTTTCTTTTTACCCTTCACGATCGATTTTTTGGCACTTGAATGCTTGGCACGCAATACAGTGGATGTATTAGATTCGATTTTCAAGGGTCGAAAAACTCCTTTCGTCACATTTGGTATCAGAGTTAGGTTTAGTGAACATCTAGGCTTTGGTAGGGTAAGACTCATTAAAGAGATATAATACCCTAGGAAGAGTAAGTCATCAGAGATAGAGTAAGTGACACCCTAAAATGAGTTAAGAGTATTATATAGGAGTGCGTATTTGTTATTGTATATATATACATGATTTTTGTTTTGAAAAATATGGTAAATGAAATAATTTTACCTAGGATTATATTTTGTATATAAAGAATACCTTTTGAAAAGATATAGTTATTTATGTTGTTAAATTATAATTTGGATAATTGTTTAAAATCGGGTTAGTTAAATCTAAGTATGAACATCTTGTGATTAGAATTTTATAATTTGACTATAAGATGTTTATAAGGCTGAGGAGACCGGGGAACGTAAATAAAACCCAATAAGTTGGATAATGTTTATAAAGTGAGGATTTTAGAATATTAACCTAAAAGGTTTTTGAGAAGGAGTTTTCAAAGGATGTGAAAAATTGAGAATATTTTGGAAATATTTAAGCAAGGGATTTCAAAAGGATTTTCGAAAAGAGATAATACATTTTGATAAGTATCTCAATTTGTTTTATGATATTCTAAGTATTGATCAAATATTTGTTAAGGAATTAAAAATCTACATAGAGTTGTTTGAAATGGAATTTAAGTAAGAATCTTGCAAATTTGCTAAGTTATAAGGCTTAGTATCTAGTTCTCATATTTATATTTTTTTTGTTCTACGGACTAACTAAGTGTAACATGGCCCAAAACTAACGGCTACGGATGCTGCAGTCATCCATAGTTATTAATCCTCAGCGACCAAATACGGTAATGTTAGATAAATTGATATACCAGAAACACATGGATGTGGAAAAAGTTTAAGATTTCAAAACAACTTTCACATTCCATTCCAAACTCATTTCAACATTCATAATCGCACAACGTTAACCACGTTCAGAAAAATATAATTATTACAATATACTCCAAGAGCGACTTATGGAGACGCCCCTTTGGTGATCAGTATATAATAGGCAATAAACCACTTTGCCTTAAAAAAATAACACAACAGAATCACATGAGAAAGAACTTAAATAACTACATGCCTTCTACACGACACTAGAAGCCTTTTCTTCTTAAGAGGTACATGAAAACCTCAAACTACTCAAAATCAATTGAGTGCCCAAGAGTTTAAGGGGAAAACATAAACTTCGAGTCAGGCATAAAGCTTGGTATGAATAATAATATACCATCTCAAGTCATTTAGATATCTAATGAGGCCACGCTGCTTAGCGGAATGGGTTTACCTTCACTAGTATCTTAAAACCTTTATAAACCATTTTCTGTGCCCCTACATCCACAATGGTTAATTCAATTCAAAACATTATTATGTGATGATATGCAAAACACTAGAATCAATTCTGGATTACCCATCCCCAAAGAATTTTGACTATCTGTCATAATTATAGCTTCAAGGATTACAACTAACCTAATAGTTTTCATGGGCTAACTAATAACCGGTAAAACTTTTAAGGACTTCCTATCCAAGTATATAGTTTTCATGGGATTATTATGAACCTATTGGTAACTCCAATATCATTTCTTTTATCCTAGTTTTCATAGACTGACTAGGAACCTATTGACTAACAGTCAATATCTTTCTTTTACCCTAGTTTTCATGGGCTAACTAGAAACCTATTGACTATTTGTCAATATTTAATTTTCTTATCCGGATATAGTTTTCATGGACTACTATAAACCTGTCCAACTGACATCTTTAATTATACATAGTATTCATAGGCTAACTATGAACCTATTGGCCCCTGCCAATATCTTTTCCCTTACATAGTTTTCTTGGGCTTACTGTTAACCTATTGGCCTTTGCCAATATCTTTTATTTATTTACTACAAGGTCAACCCAATTGGCTATTCTACCTTTTTCCAAAGTACAGTTTTGGATTCATTATAAATTGAATATATACATATATGAAGAAGCAAGCAATATAACTTGGTTAATTCCTTTAAACCATTTAGACTTCTTCATAAGTTCCATTTCAAAATTCTTTTTTTATTAATATGTCATGGTTTTGCTTTTAAATAAAAAATTGTTTTGAAAACTATACTTTCGAAACCTTCGAAACCTTGCTTTCAACCTCACTGGATAGCCTCCTTTGAAAGCATATATATCTTTTCAAAACGTTAGGCTTTTTCCTTTAAAAACACTTTAAAATCCTTCTTTCGAAACTTTCGACTATAATAAATTATTACTTATTACTTATTAGAACCATAACTTCGAAACCATTGGAAGTATATATTCCTAAAGTATTGAAAGTCCACCTTTCGACATCATTGGGTTTACCTTTTTAAAATATCATTTGGGTCAAAGCAAATATAAACAAAAGTATCTCTTTCGAAACCATTCTTTACTATATAAAAATATTGGGAAATTTATGATGTCGTCGACACCATTTCTTTCAACAGAGTCGAAAGAATACATTTAAACTATTGAAGTATAACTTCGAAACCCCTTTCGAAACAATTGCTTTCGAAACCCATAACCCTTTCGAAAGCATTTAGAAAGTGGCTTAATATAGCTTTAAATCAAACAATACCTTTCAACAGTATTGATGACTTCAATACACTAGAAAGGCACAAGAATCGGCGGTAGGGCTTCGACTAGGTCAGAACCCCTTATTTTGAAAGCATTGATTTAGAATTAAAGGAACACCTTCGAAACCCCGTTTTCTTTTAAAACAAACATGGCAACCTCTTCAAAATCCATTAAAAACTTCTTTTAAAACATACGTATCGATTAAGTCGAAAGCTTAGTAAAACAAAGGCATGCGCTTATTTTTTCCAAACAAACTAAGGTAACGACCCCATCGGAAGCTATGTTTTTGACACCATGCCTTTCACTTTCTCCAATCCACTACGTATCATCTAGATGATACCATGTTTATTGAATTTAACTTAATGGCGTTTCAACATGGTCGAAGGCGAAAGGAAAGGAGCGAAAGGTACTTTGACTAGAGGCAAAACCTATTTTTTTGGGGTTAAATACTAAATTAAGTAACTTATATAAACTAACATGCCTACGTGTTCATTTCTTATTGGTTTCCTTAACTTTTCCCATGCTTTTCAAAACTAACCACCTTTTTATTTTGGATATGTATCAAACTTAAACTTTTGCAAATAAAACCTTCCTCTTTATTTTTACGTAAATCATTTTGATCCTCTCCTCAAAATAATTTATTTTGTATATCAAATCACTTATGAAAAATCCCCAAAATTCACATAAATTTACTTTGATCATGCTATCTAACATATCAAAATTTCAAATCCAAATTCTCAATATATTTTCTGAAATAAATTATTAAACCCAACATGCTATATTTTCATTTAAAAATTCATAATATTCTTTCTTAAGCTTGGAAAAATTATCAAACTTAAAACCCAACTCTAAAATCATGTTATGCATAACATATAATTTTTCCATGGCATTTAAACATCAATATCACATGGTTTTGATCTAAAACCATATGAACCATTATTTAAACAATCTTGTTTAAATATAAATAAACCCAATTCAAGCATATCATCATCAAATATAATACATATGAATTTAAACTAAAATCCAAAGCATATCTTTAACAAATAGTGATGGAAATTATCATTCACTTTAATCTTTGATAATGAAATGTATTGAGATGAGTTTGATTCCATTTTTTTTTCTCTTCTTTTTCTTTGAATTTCCTCTTCTTCTTTTCTTTTTAGTGGTCGGCCTTAACTTCTTTTCTTACATTTTTATTTTTGTGAGAAGATGAGCATGAGTGTATATGGCTTAAGGGTAAACATATATATATATATAAAGGTGAGGTTAGGTGTAGTTAAATCCCATTATACCCTTACATAATTTAATTAGTCTATAAACCATTTTATAGCCCAACTAAATTAACAAGCACGGCCACTTAAATTTATTCGAATCTCAATTCCCTTATCACTTAACATTTACATTATTCTATTTAATTTATCTAATTAAATATCCTGAATTATGTTATTTAAAATTAGGGTGTTACAGGTTCCCCTCTTTATAGAATTTCGTCATCGAAATTCAGTAAGAACTAAATACTAATCATAGCAATCACTTGTAACCACTCCTAACAACAATACTAGTTTATCTGACTAGTGATCTTCTATATAAATCTGATATAGACATACCTTTTAAAACAGATCAGGATAGATAACTCGAATCATGTCTTCTGTCTCCCAAGTACAGTCCTTCTTGTTGTCGCTCCACTGAACTTTCACCAATTTGACTGTCTTGGACCTTAATATTTTCTCATCTCTTGCTACAACCTGAACTGATTGTCTAACAATTATCAAATTAAGCTCTACTACCAACTCATCTAATCCTATTGGAGGAATAGTAGTCTTTGGATCATGCACATACTTGTGAAGATGAGACACATGAAATAAATTATGGACACCTTCCATATTGCTCAGCAATTCTACTCTATATGAGAGCTTTCCGATCCTTTCTATAATCCGGAATGGACCAACATATTTCAGTGCCAACTTTCCTGATTTTCCGAATCGTATTGCTCCCTTCATCGGTGATACCTTAATAAATACTCTGTCTCCAACTAAGAACTCTAGGTCTTTATGCCTTTTATCGGCGTAACTTTTTTGTCTGGACTGAGCTTTCTTCATCCGATCTCGGATCAACTCAATCTTCTCTGACGCCTCTTTAACTATATCCTTACCTAAGACTAATCTGTATCCAGTCTCTAACCAACATGCGGGTGATTTGCATGGTCTTCCATACAAAGCTACAAAAGGCACCATTCCTGTACTAGTTTGAAAACTATTATTATAGGAAAACTCAATCAAATGCAGGTGATCTTCCATAGATCCACCAAAGTCTAGTACAAAAGTCCTCAATAAATCTTCGAGTACCTTATTGACTCTCTCAGTCTGCCCATCCGTCTGTGGATGATATGTTGTACTCATCTTGAGCTTGGTACCTAATACTCTCTGTAGACTTCTCCAAAACTCATTAGTGAATAATGCATCTCTATCGCTACTATGCCACTAGGAATTCCATAAAGTCGAACTATGTTCTTCACGAATAATTTTTCCAAAATAGGTGTTGTTAGTCCCTGAGAAGTTGGTTTTGATGACAACAACCTTAGAATAAGATTATAAAATATAAATACTAACATGTTGGTTTAGATATATATGTATATGCAGGATGTATATGCAGGTACCAAAGAATGAAGACTGTACAGTATAGAGATTCAAGAACTGATGAATTCAAGATCGAAGATATCAAGATTCAAGACTCATGAGTATCAAGGTTATCAAGAGTTCAAGATTTCAAGATATGTAATTTAGTTAGGAATTTTGTTAAAACTCCTAGAAAAGCACTAACATCTTAAAATCCATTTTATTCATGGAATGGAATCCACTTCGAGCCTATTAAAGGGATGAAACCCTAAGTAGGATGAAACCTACGAAAAATCTAGTGGAACATTGTTTTGTATCCACTAACTTTTATTCAAATGTTTAACAAAATTATATCTTGTTTTCAAAATGATTTCAAACTCTTCCTTTTTAAATCAAAAATATCTATCCTGGTTTTAAAATACTTTTAGCCTCAAAATAATCTTTATTTTCCATATTAAATTATCCTTGGTTTTAAACTATCTTTTAATTATAATATATTTATCTTTTAAACTTAGATTTAAATATAAAATTATAGTAAAATTTTATATATACCAAAATATTATTCTCTATACTTATTTATGTATTTTAACTATAGTTAAGTGTATTTATAAAGTTTAAAATATTTTTAATACAAGATAGAAATTATTTTCAAAGAAAAACAAATTACCAAAAATAACTTAGGCCTGTCGACAACCCCAAGTACCCCTTGTCGACAAGGTGATAGTTGATTTCAAAAGTTTGAATTTCAAAGGAAGTGTTTATTCGTCATATCCTTTCACGAATGGACATGGTTGTTGTTCTACTATAAATAGGGGCTGTTTTAAACAAATTTATATTCATATTTTCTCTGATTTCACTTCTCTTCTTCTTCCACATTTCTTTATATACATTTTTACCATTACTCTACCGAAATCACCATTGAATCTAACTAGATCATCTCTGGTTTGATTCTCTATCACTATCTCAACAAGATCCCAATGCTATTCAGAGTTATAGATTTCTTTGTAATCAATCGAGCGAGAAAAGGTGTGATTGTAGCTTGGAAAATCAATCGGCTGTACTTGTTGCCCGCAAAATCAAGTATCTCTACCCAGAGAATTGTGAATCTGGAGTGGTGTACCTCGTGGCCTTGAAATCGAGGGTGTAATTGTAAGAATTGATTTTGAAAGGAAATCTGTACTTGTGTTGCGGGACTAGATGTAGGGAACTCCGAACCAGTATAAAATCTGGTGTGTTCTTTCCTTTATTGCTTTTACTTTATATCTGCATCTGTGTTTGATTCTGTGATCATATCTATGTCTGAATATTTCATACATTTGTGTTCAAATTAATATAAACTCAAAAAGATTTAGTAATTCCTTAAAACATTATTCACCCTCCCCCCCTCTAGTGTTAATTCTAGCCTTAAGATCCGTAATCCGCATTTCTCACAGGTGCCGTTATGGTTGACTTGACTGGAAAGAAATGGGCGCTCTTGGTCAATCTATCCACTATGACCCATATACTTTCATTTCCTTTGTTCGTTCTTGGCAACCCGTCAATAATATCCATGGATATAGAATCCCACTTCTAAACTGGAATCTCTAAAGGCTGAAGTAACCCGCTCGGCTTTTGGTGTTCGGCTTTCACTTGTTGATAGTAAGCACATTGTCTAACCCATAAGCCAACATCTCTCTTCATGCCTTCCCAATAGAAGCTTCTCTTCAAATCTTGATATATTTTGGTTCCCCTGGGATAAATTGTAAATTTGGATTGATCGCACTCATCTAGAACTTCTCTTCTCAAGTTCTCTACATTATGAACACATAATCATTCATTTTTCTTCAACCGTCCTTTTTGTTCAATGTCAAAATCTTTAAGATCATCGAACTTGGATCCCACCTTGAGTCTTCTAATTTTCTCAGCTATCTCTGGATTCTCTTTCTGTTTAGAAGCTACCCTCTCGATCAGCACTGGTCAAACCTCTAAATAGGCCAACCTAGTAGTACTTTGACTAGAATCAGTAGTCGATCATGACTTTATACTACACGTTACTAGAATTTCTAAATCCTTCCATTCTGCCAACATATCTAATACCATATTATGATGTTTCCTGCTAAGGACATCCGCTACCTTATTCCCTTTTCCAGGAGTATAGTCTGTACTAAAATCATAAGCAGCCAAAAACTCTAGCCACCTCTGCTGTCGCATATTCAACTCTTTCTAAGAGAATAAATATCTTATTGACTTATGATCAGTGTATAGATCAAATCTCTCCCCTAAGAGATAATGTCTCCAAATCTTCAATGTGAAGATCATCGCAGCCAAGTCCAAATCATGAGTAGGATATCTTACTTCGAGTAGTTTAAGACGTCGAGAAGCGTAGGCAATTACTTTACCATTTTGCATCAATACAGCTCCCAATCCTGTTCCATATGCATCAGTGTACACCACTAACCCTTTGTTTCCATTTGGAACAACTAACACTGGTGCGTTGGTCAACAAATGTTTTAACTTCATGAACCTTTCCCCACATGTCAGACAATTGAACTTCGCTTCCTTCCTGGTCAATTTAGTCAAGGTGCTATTACGCGCAAAATATCTTTGATAAATCTTCGGTAATAGCCAGCAAGTCCGAGAAAACTTCTGATCTCGGTTACCGTCTCTAGTCTCATCCAATTATTTACAGCTTCAATCTTAATTGGATCTACTGCCAAACCTTCTTTTGAAACTATATGACCAAGAAATTTGACCTCTTTCTTCCAAAAATGACATTTAAAAAATTTCGCCTTTAGCTGATGTTGCCTTAGCATTTCAAGCACTACTCTTAGATGATTTTCATGTTCTCTCTCATCTTTTGAGTACACTAAAATGTCATCTATGAATACTAACACAAATCTATCCATGTGTTCTCTTAAAACTCGGTTCATCAAGTCCACAAAGAAAGCAGGTGCATTCGTCAACCCAAATGGCATCACTAACCATTCATACGAATCATACCTAGTTCAAAATGCTGTCAAAGGAATACTGTCCTCTGCCCCTCTCAACTGATGGAAACTGGTCGCCAAATCTAATTGGGAAAACACTTTTTCTCCACTCAACTAATCAAACAGATCGTCAATTCACGGTAAAGGGTATCTATTCTTGATCGTCCTTTCGTTCAACTTACGGTAATTGATGCACATCCGCAATAACCCATCTGACATTTTAACCAAAATCGTGGCCGCTTCCCAAGGAGAACTGCTTGGTCTAATAAAATTCCTTCCTTCTAGATCCTCTAGCTGCACCTTCAATTCTTTCATCTCAATCAGTATCATTCTGCTAGGCGGTCTACTAACAGGTTCAGCTTCTGGTACAAGATCTATCTGAAACTCAATAGCTCGTTTCGGTGGTAGTCCTATAATTGGCTCAAATATATCTGCAAACTCTCTTGCAACTCAATCCTGACTTAGCTCCTCCGCTGCTTCTAAATCACTTAACACAGCACAACCACTTCAGTCGGAATTCTCTACTAAGGAATGATCCGGTTATGACTATTTGGGTGCCTTACTGATATTTCCCTATCTTGGAAAAATATCCTAGCCTCATATCTACCCAACCAATCCATACCCAAAATGATCCCAAAATGTACGAAATCATAATCATACAAACTGCATGTAAACATATGACCTAACAAATCAAGTTCTAACTGGTCACATCTCATCCCTAGAGTTGCATACCCTCCTATTGGATTCGCAACCCTTAAGGAAGAAACAGGTAAGTGGGTTCTAAGCATAACTTATTAATAAAATTCTAGGATATAAATGAATATGATGCACCGGTATCAAATAGTATCCTAACTGGAATACTTTGAATCAAAAATGTATCTTCCATCACAGTCTTTCCCTTATCTGCTACAGTTGATTTGGAAGAAGACGGTGGTCCAATAGCAAAAACCTTTCCTTTTTCTGCCCTAACTGGCTCTGGACACTGGTTCTTGTAATGCCCAACTTGATCGCAGTTGTAACACTTAATATGCTTCTTATCCCCAGCCTTCTTCCGCCCCTAGCCTGACCGGCACTCGTTTGCAAAATGACCCTTCTTGTCACATTTGTAGCAAACTAAATCAGCTTTTGACTTCTTGGATATATCTCCCTTCTGGGCTCCTTTCTTTTTGAAGAACTTTCTCTTCTTTACTTGAGAACTCTGGGATTCAATAGGCTTCTTTCTAGCACAAATAGCAAGCATCTCTTCATGGTGAATGGCCATCTCCACCATCACATTACAGGGATCACGAATATGAGTCAGGGTCGCCCTAGCAAGCTCGGGCCTCAGTCCTCGAATGAACCTTTCATTCCTTCTGATGTCGGTGTCTATAATAGCGTATCCATATCGAGATAGCTCATCAAATCTATTTGCATAGTCGATAACTAACATGTTTCCCTGAACCAAATCCATAAATTTTCTCATCAATGTTGACTTGGAAACTTCAGGAATAAACCTCTGTTCGAATCTCCTTCGAAAATCAGCCCAAGTTAACTCTTCCTCCAGAACTGCAGCTTTCACACCATTCCACTAGTGAAAAGCTAACCCTTGCAACTGTCTAGAGGCCAACCTTCTCTTCTGCGCATCTTCTAAACCCAAATCAGAGAAACTCCTCTTACAGCGTAACAACCAATTTTCTACTTCTATAGCATCTTCCATTCCCATAAACGGCTTTCCATCCAAACTGGTGTAGTCTCGGTTTAACTTGGCATAATTATTCCCAACGGGAATCACAGGATTTGCTCCTCTAATATTTCCAACCACTCCAGCAGTTCCTGCTTGCATCAAATTAGCAAGGAGCTGATACATCATCCCCGCATCTACTGGCGGATTCCCAGCACTCACATTGGCTTCTGCATTTTTATTAGGCATAGCCTGTCGACCTTGGTTCTTCCAGGTGTTAGGTCGAGCATTTCCATCAGTTGTGATGATTCCTCCACCTTGATTTCCTCTTATGTTTCCTGCATCCATATCTTCTTTCTGGTAAATCTGTATACGAGCCTTGGTAAGATACAGAAGAAAGGTCTAAGAGAATGGGGAATTACGTACTTATATATATATATATCAAGTACAAGTACGTTACAATCGCGTTAACCCAACCCCGATCAATATTTTTGATTCATTGGATTATGTTTTGAAAATCTTTTAGGTTTGAATTGCTTAAGTTTTCATAGACCTATGCTCTGATACCAACTTGTAACATCCCCCACTTGGAGGCCCAAAACTAACGGCTACGGACGCTGCAGTCATCCATAGTTAATAATCCTCGGCGACCAAATACGGTAATGTTCGATAAATTGATATACCAGAAACACATGGATATGGAAAAAGTTTAAGCTTTCAAAACAACTTTCACATTCCATTTCAACATTCATTACATAATCGCACAACGTTAACCACGTTCAGAAAAATATAATTATTACAATATACTCCAAGAGCGGCATATAAAGATGCCCCCTTGGTGATCAGAGTATATAATAGGCAATAAACCACTTTGCCTTAACAAAATAACACAGCGGAATCACATGAGAAAGAACTTAAATAACTACATGCCTTCTGCATGACACTAGAAGCCTTTACTTTTTAAGAGGTACATGAAAACCTCAAATCTCAAACTACTCAAAATCAATTAAGTACCCGAGAGTTTAAGGGGAAAACAAAATTTTCAAGTCAAACATAAAGCCTGGTATGAAAAATAGTATACCATCTCATATCATGTAGATATCTAATGAGACCATGCCGCTTAGCGGAATGGGTTTCCCTTCCCTAGTATCTTAAAAACTTTATAAACCATTTTCTGTGTCTTGCATCCACAATGGTTAATTCAATTCAAAACATTATTATGTGATGATATGCAAAACACTAGAATCAATTTTGGATTACCCATCCCCAATTCATTTCGATTATCTGTCATAATTATAGTTTCTAGGATTACTATTAACCTAATAGTTTTCATGGGCTAACTAATAACCGGTTAATATTTGAAGAACTCCTTGTCCAATTATATAGTTTTCATGGGATTACTATGAACTTATTGGTAACTCCAATATCATTTCTTTTATCCTAATTTTCATGGGCTGACTAGGAACCTATTGACTAATAGTCAATATCTTTCTTTACCCTAGTTTTCATGAGCTAACTATGAACCTATTGACTATCTATCAATACTTTATTTTCTTATCTAAATATAGTTTTCATGGGCTTACTATAAACTTGTCTAACTAACATCTTTAATTATACATAGTTTTCATTGGCTAACTATGAACCTATTAGCCCCTGCAAATATCTTTTCCCTTACACAGTTTTCATGGGCTTACTGTTAACCTATTGGCCTCTGCCAATATCTTTTATTTATTTACTACTAGGTCAACCCAACTGGTTATTCTACCTTTTTCCAAAGTATAGTTTTGGATTCATTATAAAGTGAATATATACATATATGAAGAAGCAAACAATATAACTTGGTTCATTCATTTAACCCATTTAGACTTCTTCATAAGTTCCATTTCAAAATACTTTGTTTATTAACATGCCATGGTTTTACTTTTAAATAAGATTGGGTTAATTGGTTTGAAAACTATACTTTCGAAACCTTCGAAACCTTGCTTTTGACTTCACTGGATAGCCTCTTTCGAAAGCATATCTCTCTTTTCAAAACATTAGGCCTATGCCTTTAAAAACACTTTAAAATCCTTCTTTCAAAACCTTTTGACTATAATAAAGTGTTACTTATTAATTATTAGAAGCATAGCTTTGATACCATTGGAAGTATCTCTTCTTAAAGCATTGAAAATCCCCCTTTCAACATTATTGGGATTACCTTTTTAAAATACCATTTTGGTCAAAGCAAATATAAACAAAAGTATCTCTTTCGAAACCATTCTTTACTATATAAAAATATTAGGGAATTTATGATGGCGTCGTACTATCTCTATCGACAGAGTCGAAAGCATACATTTAAACTGTTGAAGGATAGCTTCGAAACCCCTTTCGAAACCATTGCTTTCGAAACCCACAACCATTTCGAAAGCATTTAGAAAGTGGCTTAATAGAGCTTTAAAACAAACAATACCTTTCGACGGTATTGATGACTTCAATACACTCGAAAGGCACAAGAATCGGCGGTAGGGCTTCGACTAGGTCGCAGCCCCTCCTTTCGAAAGCATTAATTTATAATTAAAGGAACACCTTTGAAACCCCTTTTTCTTTTAAGATAAACATGGCAACCCCTTCGAAAGCCACTAAAAACTTCTTTTAAAATATACATATGGACTAAGTCGAAAGCTTAGATAAACAAAGGTAGGCGCTTATTTTTTTCAAAACAAACTGAGTTAACGAACCCATCGGAAGCTATGTTTTCGAACTTCATGCCTTTTGCCTTTCTCTAATCCACTACGTATCATCTAGATGATACCATGTGTATTGAATTTAACTTAATGGGGTTTTGACATGGTCGAAGGCGAAAGGAAAGGAGCGAAAGGTACTCTGATTAGGGGCGAAATCTATTTTTCTGGATTAAATACTAAATGAAGTAACTTATATAAACTAACGTGCCTACGTGTTCGTTTCTTATTGGTTGCCTTAACTTTTCTCATGCTTTTCAAAGCTAACCGCCTTTTTATTTTGGATAGTATCAAACTTAAACTTTTGCAAATAAAACCTTCCTCTTTATTTATACGTAAATCATTTTGAACCTTTCCTCAAAATAATTTATTTTTTATATCAAATCACTTATGAAAAATCCCTAAAATTCACAGAAATTTACTTTGATCATGTTATCTAACATATCAAAATTTCAAATCCAAATTTTCAATATATTTTCTGAAATATATTATTAAATCAACGTGTTCTATTTTCATTTAAAAATTCATAATAATCTTTCCCAAGCTTGGAAAATTATCAAACTTAAAACCCAATGCTAAAATCATGTTTTGCATAACATATAATTTTTCCATGGCACTTAAACATCAATATCATATGGTTTTGATCTAAAACTGTATGACCATTATTTAAGCAATCTTGTTTAAATATAAATAAACCACAATTCAAGCATATCATCATCAAATATCATACATATGAATTTAAACTAAAATTCAAAGCATATCTTTAACAAATAGTGATGGAAATTATCATTCACCTTAATCTTTGATAAGCAAATGGATTGAGATGAATTTGATTCCCCTTTTTATTTTTGTCTTCTTTTTCTTTGAATTTCCTCTTCTTCTTTTCTTTTTAATGGTCGGTCTTAACTTCTTTTCTTACGTTTTTATTTTTGTGAGAAAATGAGCATGAGTCTGAGTGGCTTAAGGGTAAACATATATATATATATATATATATATATATATATATATATATATAAAGGTAAGGTTAGGTGTAGTTAAATCGCATTATACCCTTACATAATTTAATTAGTCTATAAACCATTCTTTGGCCAAACTAAATTAACAAGCACGACCACTTAAATTTATTCAAATTTCAATCCCCTTATCACTTAACATTTATATTATCCTATTTAATTTATCTAATTAAATATCCTGAATTATGTTATTTAAAATTAAGGGTGTTACACTAAGGAAGAGCGTCTTGAGGCGAGAAAGGGATTAAATAAAGCCCTAGCAAAGTTTAATGATGTTGAGGTTCTAGAAATGCCCATCACCAACGACGAGGAAGAAGAGGATGTTTAGGTAAGAGAGCCCTCTAGCGTTAGGCATAGAGCATTGGATGATCCAATAGTCATATTATATGATGAGGACGAGGAGATAATTATGATTTCAGATGATGAGATAGAGGTAGAGCACCCGGACTTGTGGGTAAGGGATCCCTTGAGTGAGGAGAATCCCGGGGAGAATTTGGCTCAGGAAGAGCCTATTGTAGCGGAACCAGGTAGCCATGGGTCAGGCATATATGATGTGTGACATCCCGGAAATTTTGGCAATATCAATTTAATAATCTGTGATTAAAATTAAATTGATTTGACAATAATTGTTAATAAAATTTGAATTGATTCGATAATTTTCTTTTAAATAAATATTTGACTGATAATTTATATTTTAAAAACTGATAAATTGTTTTCTGTTATAATCTATATATATCTGTATATACTGTAAATAGATGAGATCTGTTTTAAAAGTTTTATTTTTCTTTTTGAATATAGATTGATAAAATAAGTAATTTATTTATATAGTAATAATTTCTTTTATAAAATCATTTTATTTGATAATGAGTTTTATTTTTATGGAAATAAATTCTTTGTAAATTATTTTAAATTGATATGATATTTTTATAAATAGATTTTGAATAAATAGAAGTGGTAAATTCTTTTGTTTAAATTATTTTAAAATTTATAAATGAGTCTTTATAATATTAGTAAATATAAATATACATGTTAAAATAACGAGCTAACAATAATACGGGTACAAAACATACATCAGTAAATTTTATCGTTTGTAAAGAAATAAGCGAACGCTAAATAAACAAACAACGTAATTGGATAACAAGTAAATTGATAATTCGTAGATTATAAAATAAATATACACTAAACAAACAAACAACATTCAATTACCATTCTTTGTTAAGCTAGAAATGTGCACAAACAAGTAAACATAACAAGATAAACATCCTCCATAATTTATAAACAAATAGTATGACAATAAAACAATAACATAGTGGATACAATCAAACAATAAGGTGAATGTAACAAAACAATATATTAAAAACAACACCCATTACATTTTATTTTCAACTCTGTAATATATATCGCATAGCCAAAAGAATCAAAGTCAAAGTGAAACAATTCGAGAATGATAAGCCAGCCCTAATAAAATCTGTTCGAAGATATACATGCAGACTAAAGGCAAAAAAATAAGCAAAGTAGAATAACAAAATATTTTCACATAGAAATAGAAATGTGTAGAACCAGTGGTGTAGCTATAATTAAAGTATGCAGGCTGAAGCAAAATCTGGACAGATGAAATAGCTTAAGAAATAAACTAAGTAAATAACAAAGAAAAATTGTACAAGATGCATGCAGGCCTGGCAACAAAATAGAAAGATCAAAGCAAAGTATAAATATATTTGTAGCTTGCAATATAAGTCACAGGAAAGTATGAGATAAGTATAAAGTAAGAACATCAAGTACAATAACAATTAATGCTCCATTTCTTTGCAGCCAACAAATCCTGTTCGAGTTGCATAAATTTCTTTTCAGCCTCCATACTTCACAAAAATATCTCTGACCCTTATAAAGAAAATATATGGAACCTGTAACTCCTTCTATATTGCAAACTGTAAACTATTTTCCCATATCATCTTTCTCATTTCCAATTCGAGCAAAGCAATTACAAAATGAAACTCTATTTTAAATCTTAAATAAGCTTCAGCAAAACATCAAGCAATTAAACAAAGGCAAAGGATGGACAGGAAGATTTAAAGTGGGAAACATATTTTCCAGATTTCAAAGTTTCAAACTGTTTTCAAAAGATAACCCTGCTCTGTTCTTCTCTCTGCAAATTTTGGTGAGTAACCTTTTATAAACTTAAAATCTAAATATGGTTGCATGTTTTTAAGTTGAGTTAAATAAGTATTTCATGTTACTATGAGTAATATATGTGATATGTCTGTTACTTCTATTTGCTGTTCTGTTTCTTTGATTTTCCCAGGCACAACCCTTTATTTTAATACTCATCATCAACTAAGTATTTGATGGAATGAAGTTTGTAAAAATAAAGTTGTTAAACATCTCAAGTTATTTAAAGTTTAAGTAAGTTAAAAGATTTGATGTTGTCACTGGAAACATAAAATATATCAGTGCATGATAATTTTCGCCAAAATCCAAGCATGTTAATCTTGTAATTCAGTTTCATAAATTAAAAGCACTAACTAAAACTTGATTTTTAAATCAAGGATTAGAATTTTTAAGAATGAGTGGGAGTTGCAGTTTGATATTGAACGAAAAATGAATTTTAATCAAATTCTGGTGATCTTTGTATTGGGGAGGATCGGGTTTCTTCGTGGTGGTAAAAGAGTGTTAGTAGATGCTGCGAAAAATCATAGATGGAATTAGAAATCATGGAGGAGAGAGCGGTGACGAATTCTATTTTATAACCCTAGTTTTCACTGGGTTTAAAGAAACGATCGCCACGTACCCTACAAGCGATCGAGTGCTTTCGGGTTTTGGGCGAGAGTAGCTAGGCCATAGACGAGGTCGTGACTGGAGTTGTAGGAGTTCTGGTGAACTGGGCTGCGAAGACGAGGCGATGTCAGGGATTTGGTTGGTCGCGTGTTTGTTTCCAGGCTTCGATTTATTCGAATTTGGGTTTGAGTGGTACTGGAGGGAAACTGGTGGTTGGGATCGGAGCTGGGGGTGATGTTCGACTTATTCGTCGATGTGGTGATGATCGGAGGCGACGATCTTTGGTGTGCACGTGCACCATGTTTTTGTAAGGCTGGTGAAATTTGGGTCTGGGAAACTCGGGGATTCACTCGAGAAAGATTTTGTTTTGCTCGGGTAGTTTCGTATTTTACTCGAAGTAATATAGGGGAACTCGAATGGCTTTGTTTTTCTCAGTTTTTAACAATACCAGGAGACTCGAGTGCGTGTACGGGGAAACTATGTTTTGGCTCGGGTAAATTTTCATTTTTCTCGAAGCAACTGAGGGTGGTCTCGGGTCGATTCATTTTCAAGTTTTATACAGTGACCAGTTCTCCAGTTTTTAAAACCATTAGTTTAAATTTTAAATCAGGGTTAAAACTGAGTTTAATTAAATGTAAAAATCCAGATTTTTAAATTAAAGAGAAGTTTAAAATTTAAATACTTTTTAATAAATTAATATTGGACTTAAAGGGCTCGATTTAAAATCCCTTCGTAGCAAAGTATTTTTGAATTTGTAATTTAAGATTTTAAAAAGGTTAGTTTATAAAATGTTTAAAATTTGAAATCAATATTAGTTTAGAATTGAAATTTTAAATGGTGGTTTAAAACATTTTTGAAGTGAAGTTTTATCGATTATGGAAAATTCATTTTCTATTAAGTTAATAATTGATAAATTATTGAATGAGTTGGGAATTGAAGCTAAATGAATTAATTCAAGTTTAAAGGGTGAATTAAATAATTAATTTGTAATTATAAGTTCTAAGGTATTAAATTAAGATTTTATAATGGAATATGTAATTAAAATGTTTTATTAAGAAATCATAGATTAGACTCAAATCAATTATTGAATAATAGATTGAACTTATAATTAATAATAATTAATGTAAGTTAATTATTTAGAATATTAAATAAATGTTAACCAGATTAATTTATAATTAATTGATTGATTTTAATAATTGATTGGATATATAAATTTAACAATCAACATTGTAATTGTTAAATATAATTAATAAATGGAAAGTAATTAAGAAATTAATTACTTGAGTAAATTGAGTTAATTAATTTATTTTAATAAATTTGGATTAATCAAATTGATTGGGTGGTAATTATAATTACTTAGAGAAGTAATTGGAGAATAATTACTGGATGTAATTAACGGGATGTTGTTTTATTAATAAAGTAATTTGAGTATAATTACTTTGTAAGATTTATCAAAGGATTAATTTGAGATAATTAATTATGGAGTGTAATTAATAAAGTAATTAAGGAAGTTAATTACTATATGTTGATTAATCAAGAGTGATTAATGTTTGGGTTTAATTAGAAATTAATTTCTTTGATATAATGAAATTGGAAATGTAATTTGAGACCAATTATTAATGTAATTAATGTTGGAATTAAAATGGATTCATCTAGTATAATGAATAAATGAAAAGATTTATTAATGTAATAAATTAAATAATATAATTAACTTTAGTTAATTAATAAATGTGGTAATGTAAAGATTAATTTCTATCTGTGATTAAAAATAATTAATTTGGGAGATAATTTAAAGGATAATTACTTCAATGTAATTAAGGGTAATTAATCAGGGATTAGTAATCAAATGGGAAAAATGGGATGATGATTAATTAATTGGTTGAAAAATTAATTAATAGAAATATAAGCAAGTTAATAATGATGTAGTAATTAATTTAATTTATTTTAAATTAATTAAAAAGATAAGGTAATTAATTTAATTTATTTTAAATTAATTATCAACGATGTGATTAGTAATCCTTGCTTATGTATGATGATTGATTGATATCCCATTTATTGATTGGTTGTGATCTCAGATATGAGATCAGTAATATCTGTTGTGATATGGATGTTTGATCGATGTGTGATGATGATATAGTTGTTCATATATGCTGATATATGATTATTCATCTGTGATATTGTGGTTTATCTATCTGTGTTGATATAGATAATTGAATTGAATTGTTTTAAACTTTAAAACAACTTGGCCTTAAAAGACACGTTTTGGATTCGATGAGACCGGGATCGGGTTTCCGTATACCGGGATTCCAGGTCTGGAGACCCGAAAACCACATCGATCCAAATTAACGTTAGGTCGTAAAATGCAAATGGAGCAAGTGAAGACTCGAGGTATAGGACTATACGTCAGTATAACTCTGTGGGTGATTCCGTAATGAGTTTGACGGTGATAGTACTTATAGATTCGAGATGGTGATTCAGAGTGCAAGGGTTATTGTCGTTAACTCTGAGGGTGATTCCAATATGAGTGTAACGAGATAATGCCTTCGGTTTCGTTCGAACCCGGAACGAACTTGTATGGATTGAATGCTTTCAACACATCGTCAGGTGGACGATGAGCATTCTAAGTGATGAGTTCTATTCAGGTAATCGTGACCTCAAGCCTCATCAACCGGGAATGGCTAAAACAGGGGAGGTGCAGCAAAGCTTCATGGGTAGCACCCACTTGAGAGCAAGATATACTCCTGTCTAGATGTTCCTTTATATTCGGTTGTGTGGGCAGTTGATTGCAACAACTACTGGGGTTGTCTTGTTTGGAACTGTTCAGTAAGGAACGGGTCCGGCTTTGTGTTGCAGGGGAGCGGGCGTACTCCTCGGTACGGTGATCTAGGCCACGTACTGTGACGGGCGGTACCCCAGTAGCCCAGCCATTGTATGGACTCCAATCTCCAATAAGCGCCGTACGTTTTGATTGTGCCCAACTATGTTGGAATGTGAGATGTAAGCATTTCAGCTATTTTCTAGCTTTACTTGAAAACCCTAGACACTATTATAATATCACTAGATTTCCTATAAAATGTTTTGGTTAGCGTAAGGTAAAAACTTACCCGTGTTTATTTGTGGGGAGTCTTACGTGATACCTTTGTTTTCAAATGATTTTCAAAGTTAAACAACTTTAACCGGTTACTCATACCAGACCCATGTCTGACCCGAAGTTTATTTCTGTTTTCATAAACTCTCGGGTACCCAAATTTTTACGGGTAGCCAAGGGATTCAGGTTAGCTTTGACGAATTCTGGAGGAGCAATGGAGCAGGAGGCTTCAGCGTATAGATATATAGTGATTTCGATGTGTCAGTGATTATTTCTGTATTTCCGCTGTGTTGTATCTCTGTGATGTGTGAGTTGTATTAACTAGACAGGTGTTATAACTGTCTAGTATGTGTTGTATTATCTGTGTACTCAGATGTATATGATATTTATGTGATATATTATATTTTATTCGTTCCGCTGTTGAGATTCTGTTGTTGTTTCTTCTTCTTCTCTTTCTTTTCTACTTTCTCACCTCTTTCTTTTCTTAAAAACGATACGTCTTCCTGGGCGTAGGAAGTCGGGTCGTGACATGATGCCTGGATGATGACATTTCATCAAAGGATGATGAAGAGGACATTTAGGAGATAAGCTCTCCTATTCCAGAGTTAGGATCATCAATCCCAAAGTAGATTGAGGATCTAGGATTAGAGGAGATCAGAGAGGTTATTGGCGAGAGGACCCAGTGGGGCCCAACCATCTTCTATAGATCCCGGCAGTACAGCCATGGAATCCACTAGGATGGTAGTTGTTGCATCAGAATGAGGACATCGAAGATGAGCCAGAGGATGATGAAGAGGAGGAGGAGATACTAGATTTCATAGACCTAGATGGTCCGTCAGACATAGAGTCCGACGGTTAGTGATGTTCTGTTTGGATGGTAGTTTTTAGGGAGCTCCTTCTCTAGTATCTTTATGATAACCTATTTAGTATTGTAGTCTATTAGGCAGTTTATGTATTATATGACCATGTATGATATGGCCTCTAGTACATAGTATGTACTAAGGCTAGGGTTTGGCATCTGTAAATTTATGTTATTTATCTAGTGGTATGATTATATAGTCTTTTAGTACTTAATAAATCTCTCTCCTTTTTCTTTTTCCTATCCTTCTAAGTAAATAAGTTAGGAATGTCCTTCATTCAAGATCTGAGAGGTAATGATACCCCAACTTCATCGGCTTCATTGTTAACTAATAAATAGTTTAAATTCGACATTGAAAATTAATATTAAGTATAATTAATCAGATCCCTGTACTAGTGTTTTTGGGTTGCCATAACAATGTTTTATGCAACATTCATTTTAACCCAATAAAATGTGTTTTGGAAAATATGAAGCTTTCCTCAAAGATTTTTACGAATTTAAGTAAATACAGGTATTTTCTAAGTGTTGAAATTGAAATAGTTTCATTGGGAAGAAGAAAGAAATTTTTGGTGAATAAAATTTTTAAAGTAATTATTTAGAAAAATACATCTTTATAAAAAAATGTTTGAATAAAAGTTTTATGAAATGTTTTCATAAATTTTTTGGAAAGGTTAATAAGTATTATGAGGTACATAGATCATTTCGTTTCACGATTTTGATCTAAGATTCGAGTACATGACTTTGTAAACAACTGGTCCGAAAAAGAATTTAGCACTCGATTCTTGATAATGAACGTTGATGGGGATTTGTGGTTGGGTACTTTCATTTTCTATCATAGTTAAGAGCTATGTAAGGGTAACAAAGATTTTTGATCAAGAAACCTAATTAGAGTCTACATTAGAGGATCGAGGGATCAATACTAGTTGAGAAATAAAGTGGTGTATTTGCATAGAAGATCAAATCTGATATTGCATACAGATGATCTAAATATATTCAAATTTAAGATCGAATCAGATAGTGCATACAGATAATCTATGAGCATAACATGGGTTTGCTTTTGAAATTTAAAATAATGTTTTTTTTGGGTTTTTGGTTAGGTGTAATTTCGAGGACGAAATTCTTTTAAGGGGAGAAGTTTACAACGACTAGTAAATTTATCGCTTTGATAAATTATATTTATATTTGAAATATTCAAATACAAGATTTTATAACAAAAATTATAATATTTTGAATAGTAAATAATGATGGTAAACTTGTTTTAAAGTTATATTAACAAATATTGATATTGGGGGTTTTCATCAAAAAAACGACAGAAATTAGTTTTTGGTAAAACTGAGATTTTCGCAATATTAGAATGCAAAGAACCAGATACATACACTTATTTACCCATTTAAGCAAGAATATGAAATAAAAATAATATATTTTATTTTTGAAAATAAAATATATTTATGACATCATCAGGGATTTCATCAATACAATATATTTTTTGTAATTTTAAATTAAGTTTAAGTAATTAAATAATTGTTTTAAAATGATAATAATTCGTTCTAGTTATTAATATAGTGATAATAAATCATTTATAATAGTTTTATAAAGATATATATATATATATATATATATATATATATACTAGATTTGAAAATATAAGAAAATTCATAACGCTTTATCCATATAACAACACTTTTTGTAAACACTTGTTTAATATTGGTTTATACGGTTTTGTAATTCAAATGTGATAATTTTTAATTAATAAATAATGATGATAAATTAGTTTTCAAATTTTGTTTACATTTATATGTAATTTGATTAATAAGTGAAAATGTGACCGAGAATCAGCTTTTAGATTTTCAACAGTTTAACAAATGGAAGTTGTTCAAAGTGATTGCAAAATTGTTTATATGTCTTATTGTAACGACCCCAGATTTTAATTTAATTTAATTTAATAATTAAATAAATTTTTGAATTAAATTGAGTAATTAAATAAATTTTTGGATAAAAATTTGTAAATTTAATTAGAAAATTGGAGCGAATTTCCCTGAATCCCAATTATATTGAACGATCATTTAAATTTAAATATTGTATATGTTGAATTTGAGTTTCAGGTAAATAGTTTAAAAATAATTATAAAAATATAGTATAATTTATTATCAACCAGTAAAAGAAAATACAAGCAAGATGTGTAGCTGCAAATATGATATGTAGACAAGAATAATAAAGAGTGTAGCCTGTAGAACTTGGAAATGCAAAGTATAATAATAAGTAGGCAAGCATAAACAAAGTAAAGTAAAACATATAGTACTAGGCAAATAAATGCAAATATCCTAAGTACACCAAAACAAAGATATTCAATTGTATAATGTAAATTTATGAAGCCACCAAACATCATCATCTTTGTACAGCCGAAAGCAAAAGAAGAAATACATTTATGTGTATAAACAAATAAAACATTATCCCTGTCAAATATAGCATGCCTCCAACCTGTACACTTTCTTTTATATCTATCAACATCTTCATCTCAGTTTTTATTCGTTCGAAACTAAAAAGAAAAACTGAAGTAAAACATCTCAAAGCTTAAAACAATAAGAAGTATATCAAAAAAAAAGAACATCATTATCTTACAAATTCAAATCCAATTCAACATTCAATAGCAAGAGTTTAAAAGAAGGATCTGACTGCAGTTTTCAACACTAAAATCTGCTCTCTGTTCTTCAATTCAAGGTGAGCAAACTCCTATTTTTCGAAGCTTAGTCTGCTTGATATCTTGATGCTTGTGAGTAAACTTAATATCAAATTTATGTTCGAAGACGATCGGTGGATGATTTATGTCAATATGGGTTGGATTCCTTCTTTATCACTATGAATGTAAATCTGTTTTAACAATACAGAGACAGGTTCTTCTCTGTTCATGGTTTAGAATGAAACCAATATCTAAAATTTGATTCCTCTATTTCTATTCACTTTTAAGCTTTGATGTTTAAAGTAAAAAGGTGTATTTAAGTTAGGACTTTGATCTAAAAATAATTCCATGAAGTAAAAACGTATACAGGAAGGAAGATTCACTTTTTAAAGAAGATACTTAAAACTTTCAAATTTTCGAATTTAATAAAACACTGATTCAAGTTTGTAGTTTGAATCCTTACAAAAAAACGATGATTTTTAAGGTGAATTTGGTGATTTTTAAAGGTGAGTTTCATGAGCAGTTTGGAGATAAGGGTGTGAGGCATTTCGATCGAATTCAGGTGATCGATGGAACTGGGGTGGTTGGGATTGTGCGTGGGGGTGGAGAAGCCTACCGGGGTGGTAGGAAAAATAGTCGGAGGCGGCCACGAGGTCGAAGGTGGCGGTGGTGTTGATTTTCCTCTGGTAAACCTAGTTTTGGACATGGATGGAAATTGGATTGGGATGACCGCGATAATGGATCGAGCTGCTCGGGGATGGGGGTGATGATAGATTGGAGGGTGACAGAGACGTGGCCGGGGTTTCAAAGCCTACGGCGGTCGGCGGCGAGCTTGCGAGACCAATTTTTGGTTGGAGGTCTGGATCGAGTGGGTCAAGATATACTCGATTTCGTTCGTAATATTGTGTGAGTTTTCGATGATCGGCGTTCGATAGCATGGTCGTTCGTGACTTGTTGGAGGGCTCGCTGGCCACCAGAACGTCGTCATCGCCTTGTGCACGTGCACGTGATGTCTCTGGTGTCAGAATTGCAGTTTTGGGAAGAAAGGCTTTGGGCTCGAAGTTGTCTTCGAGAAACATAGGCGCTGGCTCGAGTTTGAATTCGAGTGTTTTCAAGCGTATACCGGGTCAAACAAATTTTTAAGCTAAAATTTTTGTAACGGGTTAGTTTGGAGAAAACTCGAAGCCAGCCTCGAGTATTTCTAGGTAGGACTCGAAGTAAGGACAGGGTAGTTCGGGTAGAATGTTGGTTTCAGGTTGTAAAAGCCTATTTATTTCTGGAATTTAAAACTAAGTTTAAATATGAATTCAAGTTTGGAATTTAGTTTGAAATAAATAAGTTTTAAATGTAAATTTTTTTAATACTTAGAAATGCTTAATTATTGGAAAAGGAAATTTCAATTTTAAAAAGGAAAGTCAAATTGTGAAAGAAAGAATTTAACAAAGTTCAACAAAAATTTAAATCCAGATCTTAAGTTAATCTTGAACTCCAAAATTTGAGATAAAATGAAGTTTATAAATTTAAATGTTTAGGATGAATTCAAATGTTGAAGTATATCTTAAATTGTGAAATTGGAAAAAAAAAAGAATTTAATTTAATTCTTTAAATTTCTTTTATAATAAAAATATTTCTTTCAACAAGTAATTTAAAGGATTTTAAAATTAGATCCAAACTTTACTAATGATAAATTGAGGAATAATTAATTTAAGTAATTAATTAAAGATTAATTATTTAAATAATTAAAGGTTGATGAATTATAATTAAAGGATAATTAATTATTGATGGTTAATTAATAGTGAATATTAGGCACGCATCCTTAAAACAGAACTTAATTCAAAGCGGATCCCTGTGATAAAAAGTATACTTTCTACGTCCCTGCTTTTGGTTTCCGCCTATTTTTTCCCCAAATTACCCCTACGCTTCACTGTCGAGCTACAGTTCTTCTTCTTCAGTTTCTTCTGATCAAATGAAAAACCGAGCCGAGTCTATAAACTATGAGAATCAAGAAATTAAATTGAAGACTCTACAAAATCGAAGGTTTATTTTTCGATTTAAATGAAAAACTACAATTAAATTGAAGATGAATCAAGCTTTTTTACAAAATATGATATTATTAATAGTTGCAGTTATGAATAATTGCAGCAGGTTCTTTTTTTGGATTAAATGATTTTACATGGATAATTGCTGATAAGAATGCAATTATTCTGAATATTTGCAGAAATAAATGCAGTTGTTTGAGAATAATTGCTGAAAACTATGCAATTATTATGAATAATTGCAGAGAAAGATGAATTTAGTATTGAAATGATTTTACAAGAAAAATTGCTGATAAGAATGCAATTATTTTGAATATTTTCAAAAATAAATGCAATTATTGAGAATAATTGCTAATAAATATGCAACTATTACAAATAATTGCAGAGAAAGATAAATTTAGGATTAAAATGATTTTACATGAATAATTGCTAATAAGAATGTAATTAAGAAAGATGAATTTCGGATTGAAATAATTTTACATGAATAATTGCTGATAAGAATGCAATTATTGAGAATAATTGCCGATAACTATGCAGTTATTATGAATAATTGCAGAGACAGATGAGTTTAGAATTGAAATGATTTTACATGAATTTAGAATTGAAATGATTACATGAATAATTGCTGATAAGAATGCAATTATTCTGAATGTTTGCAGAAATAAATGCAGTTATTGAGAATAATTGCTGATAACTATGCAATTATTATGAATAATTGCAGAGAAAGATGAATTTAGGATTGAAATGATTTTACATGAATAATTGCTGATAAGAATGTAATTAATCAGAATAATTGCAGAAATAAATGCAATTATTGAGAATAATTGCTGATAACTATGCAAATATTATGAATAATTGTAAAGAATGATGAATTTAATCTTCATAATTGAACTAAAATTCTTTATTTTGTTATTTATAGTTATAAATGTCTAGTTTTGTATTGAAATGCTTTTATATGAATAGTTGCCGATGAGCATGCAATTAATCAGAATATTTACAGACATACATGCAATTATTAAAGATAATTGCAGATTTATATGCAATATTTGCAAACAATTCAGCAATTATATGCAATAATTGATGACATGCCTGCAAGTATACGCAATAGTTGCAAACAATTCAGCAAGTATATGCAATAGCTGTTGGCATTTGAAGAAAAATCGATAATGTTTAAAATTTGCAGAATTCTCCGCAAATATATGGAATAATTTCACTCTTACCTTAAATATGTTTTTTTGGTATCAACAATGGATCTCATTTCAAAGATCATCAAATTTGTGATTTTTTGGTGACAACGGTATGCTGATCTGATTTTTCTACATAAAGTTATACGCGTTTGAAATGTTAAAAACGTAAAGGGTATTTTGGTCTTTCTGCGCGCGCGAATTTGAAAACAGGGACCGAAAATGTAAGTTAAGTTTGGCAAGGATTTTTTCTCTATTTTGAAACTTATCAGGGATGTGAGCCAAACTATCCCTAATTAATAAATGAATAAAGAATAATTAATCAAAATGATCTGTAATTTATTAATGTTAATTAACTAGGATTAGTAATTTATTCATAAGAAATTCATCTGATTTGGATTAATCAGATAATTAATTGACCTTACCTATGGATTTTTTTGAATTCTATTGGATGGCTTGATTGGTTGATATCCCTGATATATGATGCTTTGTGATATACCCTGATGTATGATGTGATTTGTAATTTACTTAGCTGTGATTTCTATTTCTGTGATATATTACTATGTGAATATGAAACCCTTGACCCATAGAACGACATTTGAATTTCGATGCGACCGGGAGTCGGATTCCAGTTGGTTATCCGAAACCCACATCGAATTGTAATAGTGAATCTTTGTGACTGATAAATTTATTGTATCTATGAGTTTGTGAATGAAGATAAGCGTTATCGATTATACCGCTTATTGATATATCTGTGATGATTCATTGTGTTGCACTATTGTGTTAAACCCCCGGACTACACCTTTACACACACATATATGGATTTCACGTGGAAATCGGTTAAGTCACAGATAATTTAAATTTGATGTTTTTGAAATTGAAATTTTTAATTTCAATTGATTTTGAAATTAGAAATTTGGGTTTAAATATGAAAAAGCTTTTGAAATGGAATTTCAAAGATGAAGTTTATTTTGAATAACTTGATAAAGTTTGAAATTTAAATAATTTGATTTAAATTTAAATTCAAGATTTGAAATTGAATTCTATGATTTGAAACTAGGGATTAAAGATGATATACCAGTTATGTAAGGGTTAAACCATTTTAAAAGAATTGATTTTTGAAATGTAGATATAATTCAAGAGCTTTAACTCGTGTAAATAAAATTGGATTTTTCTGAAACGAAAACTATTTGTTTTCAATAATAACAGCTTTCATATAAGAAGTGAACTTCCAATTTGTGTTGAAAGGTTTCAAATTTAAAATGAAATTGAAATGTTTTGAAAGGCTAATGAAATGAATTCTTTTTGAAAACTATGAATTGAATCTGTTTATTTTTAACAGATTTAAAATGATGATTTGTTTAAACCATTCGAAAATGAAAATGTTTTGAAAGCTATAAGTTAAATCTTTATTTAAAGATTTAACGAGTTAATCCATTTGAAACGGAAATTGTTTTGAAATCTATGAATGTATCTTTGTGAATGGGGTTAACTTTGTGAAATAAATCTTTTTGTTTAAAGATTTGAAAATGGTAATTTGTTTTAACAATTCAAATGAAAAGTTTTGCTGTGATTTAACTGAGACCCCAGTATCCATATGATTTTTAATTTCGCTCGTTATTCGGGTTAGCCGGGAAAAGACATTTGTGTCATATAACCTATTCCGAATAGTGATACGTCGTATATGGATAGCATTTGAAGACCGGTGTTGAAGACCGGATATTTTCGAAAACGAAAGGACAACTCGTCGAATGTCTCTGCATCGACTGGCCCCGATATAGAGATTTTATCACCCTTTGTAATGGGAAGTTCGGACGGGATTGTGAATACCCGGAATTGCAAGGGCTTCGTAAGAAGTGCCTTTGGTTCTGTTCGAACCCGGAACAGACTTGTATGGATACATGTCTGACATTACACTTTGAGATATAAAGCCGATTTCTTTCAAATACATTTCTGTTTGGTGGCAGAGAATTTATTCTCTTAGCTTAACACCCTTCTCTGAGACGTACGAGCTCAGAGGTTATGTAGTTGAAATTTATCAGCGATATATTCCCAATTTGGTAATGTGACATGTTGAGTGTTGCTGTGAAATGATCATTATTTGATCATTTGCGATATGATCATTTGTTTGATTTTATATCTTTGTGATCATTACTTTGATCATTTGTTTGACCCGAAGCATGGCTTTGTGAAAAGTGTAGCTTTGTGGACGAGACTTCGTCGAACCTCACACCCCGGAAATGGTCAAAACAGGAAGGATGCAGCAAGGTTCTAGGGAGTAGCGCCCCTTAGTGTATGTCATTCTTTCTGGATAGAGGTGGTATCATGGTATGGAGCCCAGATACTTAACCTATGTTGTTACTGCATTATTATTACTCTTATGTGGTTGTTGGAAATCGAGGATCCTCGGGAAGATCGGTTACGATCGGGGGATGGCATACGCGTGTCAGTAGTTACATATTTTTGCAGAGGTAACCCGGCCTTGTGTTGGCAGAGATCCGGTTAGGTTCTCGGGACGTCATTCCAGAGGCGTTTCCATGTGGCAATGGGAAGTTCCTTGGCCTGACCATTTGTTGGAAATCCAAACTCCAATACGAAACCCTGTACGGTATTAGTTGTAGAACCTGCCATCTAATATGGTAGCTATAGCAGGCATAATATAATGGTACCTATGCTGGCTAAGATTTATATTCTACTTTCGAAATGTTTTCCACTATGCACTAGTAATAATATCAAAATGATTTGATTTTGCATAGTAAGCATCTTTGACTATCATAAGGAGAAATCTCCTCCAATTCTGCATTTGCATTGTGTGTGTGGCGGGAGGCCTTATGGTAGTTTCATTTTCGAAAAGCATTGCGAATTGACTTTAAAATTCTCTGCTATTTGTTTTAAAGATAAACTGTTTTTGTTGCTCACACCAGTCCCATGACTGATCCGGAGTTTATTGTTTCTTTCCTAAACTCTGGATGCTCAAAATTTTTCTACACGAGCAGTCTAGAGTTTGGTTTTTCAGATAGTCAGATTAGTAGATTCTCTGGAGCTAGTTCAGTCTTTGGATATGGACTGCACTTGCTTATCTTTGTGCATCGTTATTGGGAGTTCAAGCTATTTCTGGATTAGTGCTTTGAAGATGGAGATTATCCGCTGCTGATGTTATCGTTTTCTTTTCCGCTGCTATCTGCTATATCATATCTCTGATGTATATTGATATTCATTGTATCACTCTGTTGTATCAGATATTGTATAAGATATTGTATATCAATGTACTATTCTTTTTATTCCGCTGTGTTATTTACTTAATTGTTGTTATAAGCTCCAGCGACTCGGATTTGAACGGTCGAATCTGTGGCATTCGAGTACGATGTAAAGTATGGATGTCGATTTTCGAGCGGGCAAAATTCGCAGACGTTACACTTATGCACATATGTAACATACACATGCTGTCCTAGAATATACAAATACACATGTATACATACCAAATACGTATATACATATACATATATAAATATCATAAAATATCTAAGATATTTATACAAAGTCAAAAGCAAACTACACATCAAAACCTCAAATCCATACATACACACCATCATCTCAAGCACATGGAGAGGAAGACAAGGGGGATGGGTCATGCCATGGGATGGGAGTGGGTAGGGGTAGTTTGGTAATTTTTCCTTTACATATTTTTATCACTTATTTTTCCTATAAATACCTTCCTCCATTCTCTCATTTCTCCACACCGTCTTCTTCTTCTTCTTTCTAAGCTTTCTACTGGCCTCTCTAATGGCTTCTCTAGTCTCTTCCAGCATATCAAAGCTCTACTAAAATAAAAACTACACGAAGAAATAGCGCCTTAATGTCAAAATACGAGTCCATACTCCCACCTCTCTTTCTTCTTTTTGACTATTGCTATAAGGAGTCATCACCATCTCAAAACCAAGTTTCTACCTCCAACAAGCCTAGGCAGAGCTCACCCTAGGATCCTAGGATCGGATTCATAAGCTTCGGTGAGATAGTAGCGAAGCTATAGTCAAATTTGGAAAATATATAAACCAATGAAGGTGAGAAACCCTACTATTAAATTGATAAATTATATGATGATATGATATGTTTGATATGGATGTTTCCTATGTTTGATGATCATGTCTGGATGTTGATGATATGTTTGTTTGATGTGGAAATTGTTCACAGTGTAATATATGTCGAATTTACATCAAGGAATCACTTTCCTTTATAAAATGAAATAGTATATATGGCATTGTTAAACTTCTTTAAAATAGTTTAAAATAATTTATAAGTGATATAAACATTAAAAATCATTTCGGAAAAGTTTGAGAAAATATGGAAAATGGAGTAAAAATAAGCCGTCGTGTTTCGCAGTTCGAGATTTCACGACCTGAAAAGTTAAACAAATGTGTAGAATGGAATATAAGTCGGAATTCTTTGCAACAAGAATTTTCCAAACCATAATGAACATAGTTTTCAAAAAAGAAGAAAATCAAGATTTCATTTAGTAAAATTTGAGATATGTCCAAATCAAGTTTTCAAAAACGTCGTGCTTTGGCAATTCCAATACCAAAGCGGTAAAATCTTGAAAATAGATATTTTAAATATTTTAAAATTTGAAATAAATTCCATATATATATTAAAATATTTTAGAATGGATTTTAGTTAATAAAATGGACATATGTGGATTGAAATTATCATTTGGATCGAAGAGGCTTTGAAAACACTATTCGTAGCACTTTTTATTAACTTTTGAAATCAAGATTTAAACTTGGGATTTTCTTCCCAAATCTTTTGCAAATGTTTTTCAAATAATAAATCAAGAATTTTAAAGAGTTTATAGTTGATCAAATAACTTGATTGTCTTATGGATGATAGAGAGATATCTCTAGACCAAAGCTTGGACAATCAGTTTTTGGGTTCCACTCTAGCTATTCGAACTGGCCCGACAGGGGGATAGTAAATTTGATTTACTCGGACAACATTTTACTAAGATAAAAAGAGATTTGGAAATTTCCAAAAGTTAAACAAGATTTAAAATATGATTTTGGTTGCTAAAGAAAACATTCTAGTTAAACTCTTAGGAGGGAACTTATACTATTCGTATGAATTTAAAAGGTGATTTCACTGTTATTCGACGAATAGTATAGGTTACATATTGAAATTAGTATTGGGTATAATCATTCTATAATTTATGGATCCGTTTTATTCAATACTAACTAGTTTTGGTTTACACTAAACGATGTCTTAAATAACATTATTTTTGGCCCATTAAAAACATGTTTTGGAAAGGTGAAAATCTTCATTAAGATTTGAGTTATACTTTTTCCAAGTAATTAAAGATGAAATATTTTGGTACTTCCAAAGTTGAAAAGGGGCTTTAATTAACCAAAGGATTTGATAAAAGAGATTTAATTATCCCGTATATGCTGAAATAAAATATGATTTAAAGACGTATATCTCTAAAGAGATATTTTACTTGGATAAAAGATATTGATTAATTGAAAAATAATCACCTATATACTTGACATATTTTATCGATAATTGGTTCGGAGAAGCCAGGGTAGGATTTGGATGATTCCTATCTGAAAACCACTTCAAACCAATATGTGTTCGAAAGTGAAAACATGTTAAAGACAATGATTTTGAAGACGGAGATCTTCATAATGTATGGTTGCTCGCCACTAGCCCTATGATTCAATATTTTATTTATATGATGGTAATAGTGCTACATTTTGAAAATCTTCGATGCAAGGACTGCTCACTCCGAATCCTATGATTGATTCCCGACAGGATGTAGTAGGAGAGTGCCTTCGGTTTGTCCAGTGCCTGGACAATGTATGGAGGAGTGTTTGACAATGCATTCCTAAGTCCACGTACATTGGTTCTTACAAACGTACATCTGTTTGGTGGTGTAGGAGGCAACCCCTCCTATACATAACACCCTTCTCTGGGACGTACAAGCTCGGACGTTTTACTTTTGTGGAAATCAGTTATTGTGTTGTTGTAAATGGCAATGTGGTATTCAAGGTAGGATTTGTTCTGAAAAAGGTAAAACGTTATCTTAAGCCTCACCTATCAGTAATGGCAAAAACATAGTAGATGCAGTAGGGCTAAGTGGGTTGCTCCCATTAGGAGATGTTCATCACCGTTCTAGATTACCCTCTATATTTCGGGTTTGTTGTGTATGTTGTGGCCATGAATAGGTCGGGAACGACCAAGGTGATGACATATTCGGTACTATTTATGGTAGAGATAGGCCAATCTTGTGTTGGTAAAGGGCAACGGGACTATGCCTCAGTACATTCTTCTAGAGATGTACTATCGAAAGGTAGTCCCTTACCTTGTCATTGTTGGAAATCCATTCTCCAACACGAGCCTTTACATTTTCAGTTTTAAATATATTATGCCAGAATTTAATAAATGTAACAATTTCATCTAAGATTATATATATTTATTTGAAAGAGTTTTCAAAGAATGTCATTAGAAATAATATCTCTGATTTTGCATAGCAAATAGTTTGGTTTTCAAAAGGTAAAACCCCGTCCGTGTTTATGTGAGGTGTGGTCTTATGAGATACCCTTTGTTTTCAAAACCTGTGTTTTGAGTTTTCTCACATTAGTTCCATGACTGACCCGGAGACTATTTTCTTTTCCCTTAAACTTTGGGTGTCCTATTTTTTCGGGCAACCAAGTAGTTTAGGTCAAGTTTGGAACATTTTTAAGGAGCTTGGAGCAGGATCGGAAGTTTCCACTATAGATAGTTATCCAATTTCATTTCCGCTACATTTATTTACTGTTTGTATTCAACAATAGTAGGGATAGAGATTTATAACTGTTCAGGCTGAGATTAGGATAGACTCTGATGTATGTATTTAAAATTTCCACTGTAAATATTATATATTAAAATAGTATATGTTATTCCAATCGTGTAAGATTTTGTTCTGTCTTTATTTTTCCCTTTGTCCTTCATGATCGGTTTTTCTGGCACATGAATGCTCGACATGCAATACACTGGATGTATTAGTGTCAATTTTTGAGGGTCGATAAATCCCGTCCGTCACAATAAATAAACTATAAGGGGAATTATAGGGATGGACAAAATTTGAGAAACAAAAATTTCCCTGAATAACATTAAGTTTTATTGTTGAGATGAAGTACATATGCTAATTATAACTAGCGTTATATTCAATTTTACCCTTTATAGAATACTAGTTGTAACTAGCATTATATTTAATTTTACAATATACAGAATGCTAGTTACAATTAGCATTGTCCTTCAGCCAAAAAATCTTGTTCTCCTTCAATCTAATTATTTTTCAATGTTTGTCCTTGTGTTTATTTTCTCCAAACTATATATATATATATATGTACATATATTGTTATTTTATATATTTTCAAAATAAAATACGGATAATAAAGGCATATACGAAGGGTGAATGTGTACGTTGAAATGTAAATTCCAATACCTATGTAATTGCGCATTAATTATGTACACTACAAATATGTTACACTTGCATATGCACACATGAGTGTACTTGTTACATTCCTTATAATATATTTAAATTCAATTTAAATTAAAAATTTCTTTTAAACAATTTAAAAAAAATAAGATTTTATTTAAATAAATATTAGATTGCATCTAAAAAACCTTTAAACTTTATAGGCCCAACTGGTTCAAAATAGGAATTTTTTTGAATTCTATCTATATCACCCGTTCTGATTGGCTCGGTTCTTTCAAGGAATAGTATTAAACCACTCGCATTTGACTAAAAAGTTTAGAGCTTCGGTTTTAGAGAGTAAGTGAGTTTAATTATTTCTCATAACACTCCATAATAATCGTATAAATCATCACCTTATTCGTCGACTTTAACACATAGCCCACTGTTGTACATTATTTTACTGGCTCCAAATTCTCTTGTGTGAAATTTAAGTCCATCTACGTAAATGATTAGGCACTTTTGGTATTTTGCTTATGGAACACATGCGAGAGTTTTGAAACAAATATCAATGATTTCGTTATCAATAACCTATTGAATTAAACTAATACACATTAATATACTTAATAAACTATTTCATACCAACCTTATTCAACATTTATATATGCAACATATTTCTGAAACCAACCCTCAAATCTTTTATTGGGTCGAACCATTGGATTTTGTTGCTCAAATTAACTATGAAACATATTTGATATTGTGAAGTTAAATATGGTTGTGGTATATAACACGGTATTGATAGTACAGGAAATTTTTCTCAAGGACACTTTTTAGGGCTTTTTTTGGCTGAAAGACGGCCCGCTAATATTTTTCTCCAAAGGACAAATTATCGTTCTTCCCTTTCCAGCCCAATTTCGCGCGCTTATTCTTCTTCTTTCTTTCCATCAAATTTTTCGGTCGCGATCAAATATCTTTCTCCCAGTTATAATATCGATCATTTTCGTGCGTTTGTTGATCTCGTTCTTTCAATTTCATATTTGTACCGTGATCTCGTTCTTCTTAGGTATGCTTATATTATTCCATTTTTTGTTGTTTTTCTATTCGACTTAAAAAAATTTGTCTGTGCTTTCTTTTTATGTTTATTTTTATGAATGATACGCAGTGCTGTTCTTCTCATTGTTTGTTCGTTCGTCGATGGAAAATTGTGGAAGTAGCAGCAGGTTTTTTATTATTATATTCGTTTCTTTATGCAGTGTTGTATTGTAGTTAGCTTTTCATTTAATTTATCTTTCATTTTCTTGCATTGATTTTGGGATGATTGGAAAAGTATCGTTGCTTGGGTTGTATATAAAGTTGTGATAGAGTGGAAAACTATCGTATTTTAGGTTCAGTTTCTGGGTATCATTTTTATTTTTTCTTAGTATCATTTTTTTATTGTCAGTAACTAGGTATTAGTTTTTTATACTGTAGGTATCAGTTTTGTGAAATTGAATAATTAATGTTCTAAATTGAATGTATTTTTACTAAAGTTTATTTTATATTTTTTTTTGACAGTGGGGATAACAGTCTTCTTTGTCTGTTTGTGTTGAATAATAACACTTTTAGCACTCGATTGCCTATTGATTGCTCTTTGTATGATTTGAAGAATGAGATATGTCGATGTTGGTCTCAATTAACTCCTTCTTCTATTCAGATTTCTTATGTACTTGAGGACAAAGTTATTATGGTTGACACTGATTCTGATATTCAGAGTATAATTTGTTTTCAGTTATACAAGAAAAGTTATTTCTTTGGTTTTACTGTTAAGGTTAAGGGTTCTGAATTGGAATATGTTGATGGTGCTTCTATTTCAAGTTCATCCGTTGTTCGTGCTTCTTCATCTTCTACTGTATCTGTCTGTTCAAATGTTGTTGTTAATGGTAAAAGTTATTTAAAAGATATGTTGAGGAGAGGGTCGACTTTAAGCATTTCCAATTTTGTTGGTTTTTGTTTTGGAGGAGCTGAACATTTTTGAGATTTTTTGATGTCATATCAAATTCAAAAGGGGTATGAATTAGTATTTTTAAAGAATTGTCCTACAAGAGTTATTGTGATTTGCTCTTCATATAAGGATGGTTGTCTTTTCAAAGTCCATGGTTCCTGTGATTCTGGAGAATTGAAAAGGTTCTTTATGAGAAGTTTGGTTCCTGATCATTCTTGTGGGGCTGGTCTTAGACATGTGAATAATCCACATATATCTAGTTCGTTTGTTAAATCGATGATTATTGATGAGATCCGCGATTGTCCAAGTAAAAAGCCTAAGGATATTATACTTGATTTTAAAAAAGAATACAATTTTCAGTTGTCTTATGGTTATGCTTATCATGGGAAACAACTTGCATTGATTGAGTTGCACGGTAGTGATGCTTTGTCTTATAATGATTTGAGTTGGTATTTGGAAGCAGTGAAGAAATCTAATCTAGATAGTTATGTTGATATGGATATTGATCCTTGTAGTAATGAATTTGAAAGGGTGGTTATTGCTTTTGGCGCTTGTTTACTTGGTTTCAAGTCTTGTCGTCCTATGATATTCTTAGATGCTACTCACTTGAAGGGACGTCCTGGTGTGTTGATGCGTGCTACTGCAAAATATGGTGATCAAGGTATGTCTTTGTTTTCAGATTTGAGTTATTTGTATTGAGATCATAATACTTGGAATAATCATTAATATACATTTTTTTATCATAATTTGTATTCTGTTGGTATCAGTTTTAAGAAATGTAGTTTATAAGTAGCAAGTTTCTAGTATCAGAATTTTCATTGTAAGTTTGTATTTGGTATAATAATTTCATACTGCTAAACAGGAGATTAGTATCAGTTTGTGTATAATCTTAGTATCAGTTTCAAGTATGTTCATATATGGTATCATTTATAGTTATGTAGTATTGAAATTTCCTTTGTATCATAGTATATGTCAATTTTTGTTTCTTTGTTGTTTTAGAATGAAGATTAATGTGCATAATGTTGTGGTTATCAATATTTTTATAATGGTCATATCAGGTTTTAGGTATCAGTTTTGTTACTGTCTGTATCAGTTTTATGAATTGTTTTTTATTTATGGTCGTAATTACTTTTAGTTTTTTTTTCTAATTATTTTTGCATTTGCAGGTTTCTTCCCTTTAGCTATGAGTGTAGTTTCTATAGAAAATGTGGATAACTGGACATGGTTTTTGAACCATTTAAAACAAATGCTTCAAGAAGACCGTACTTTAGTTTTTATGTCAGATCGCCACCAAGGTTTGCTTTCAGGTGTTCGTAATGTTTTTCCTTCAGATTATCACAGTCATTGCTATTTGCATATGGAACAAAATCTTCTTTCAGCAGTGAAAGCCAAAATGCAAATGTGTCTATTGTTGATCTATTCAAAATGTGTTCTAGAGCTTCAAATCTATATGAATTTGAAGGAGCATATTCTAAGTTTTGTCAAATTGGTGGTGTTGCTGGTGTTAATTTTTTAAAGGATAAGCCATTTGATAAGTGGGTGGATTTATTTTTTCCAGGGAAACGTTATGGTGAATATAGTTCCAATGTTGCAGAAAGTTTTAACAGTTGGATTTTAAATGAACGAACATTTCCTATTACTTTGTGTTTAGATGGTATTCGTGTTAAGATTATGGAACAAATGGCTAGAAGAAGAGAAGAATGTCGTTTGTGGAGAACAAGTCTATGTCCTTCTATGGAGTTACGTTTAGATGAATTGATTGAAGAAGGATTTGGATGGGATGTATATAAATCTTCTGATTTTGCTTTTGAAGTGAAATCTCCAAACTCTCATTTTGTTGATTTGAAGGAGCGGGTTTGTAGTTGCAACCAATGGAAAATTACGGGATTTCCTTGTGCCCATGCTATAAAGTGTATGAACAAGTCTAAGTTGTCTGTATATAATTTTGTCGAGAAGTATTTCACTATTGATGCTTATCGATGTTCTTATGCCAATACTATAAATCCTATTCCAAATTATGATAGGCCTATTGTTGATGGTAGCATTCAAGATGTTATGAAGCCACCAAAGGAGAAACGTGGCGCTGGCAGACCATCAGTGAAGCGCAAAGGAGGATTTTCATATTTTCATAACAAGAAAAACAGATGTGGCGAGTGCAAGCAATTTGGTCATAATAAACGGAATTGTCAAGCTTCAAAGAGGGTATGATTTGATTTTACATTTTTAATTTGTTCAGAGTAATAAGTGTATGTGAGACTTGTTTCAGTGGTCTATAGTAATTGAACCTTTTGTTATTAAATTGTATTTAGTATAGCAAATTATGAGATTGATTTTAATTTCAGCTATTTTAGTATAGATGATAGTATCAGTTATTTATTTTTGCGGTATCAGTTTTGTTGTTTGTTTTTACAAGTTCTTTTGCCAGTATCATTTTTACAGTATCATTTTTTACAGTACCATTTTTTATAAGTTTTTACACGTATCAGTTTTTATAAGTTTTGGTATCATTTTTTACAGTTTCGGTATCAGTTAGTTTGGTTGAAGATAATGTTTGGTTGATTGGATATAAATGGCTTTATTATCAGTTTTGGTTTGTTTTTAGTATCAGTTTCGTGTATTATAATACATGCTAGAATTGACATCAGTACTATTAAATAATTAGAATGATATCTGTTGTTTACAAAACCTGATAGCTGCACTAATTGTTGTTTCATAAAGTATGTTGAGTGTAAGTTTTAACAAAATTGATACTATCAGTCATAAGAACTGATGCCCAGTTACTGTTTTGAATTGAAATATTATATGAAATTTGATAATATCATTTTACAACTGATAGTTGCATCATAAAACTGATAATATTATGTGGGATCCATAGTTGGATGATAGAAAATACAGTAGTTAATCTTGTTATAATATAAACAACAGGAAAAGAAAAGAACATCAACCACAACATATCATTCCAGGAGATCAGTATTGTTTTTACAAGTAAAAGCAACATTGTTTTAATAACAGAACAACATTACTTCATAAGTATGAGATTGCAACAGAACATCATTACTTCACAAGTACACATTTCAACAGAACAACATTACTTTACAGGTACCAAATTTAATTGTGAAATAATGCAATGTGAATTCATTTCTTTTTTTCCTCTGTTCTTCTAGGCTTGACATGTATTTAGACAGATTCCAGCAGTGTTCATCATCTGTTAATATTGCATGTACAATCCTTGCACTTGTTGATAATATTTCTTTCTTTTCAATTTTTATTGGTATCCTGCTTTTGTTCAGCGAGATGATGAATATCATTACAAATATCCCACAGTCAAGCCTGTTGAAACCAAAATGTAATATTAGTATCAATTTTCATCTGCTGTATTAACAGGTTTATAATTAATACAAAAATTTGAATTTCAGAGATAATGGTACAAGCATACATTATGCTTTGAATTAAAATATTTAGCAGTTTTACTAGGACACTACGTATTAATTTCTACAGGTATCAGTTTCTTTTATGTAGGCGTCAGTTTTGTTTCTGTAGGTATCAGTTTCTTTTATGTAGTTATCAGTTTTTTTTCTGTAGGTATCAGTTTCTTTTATGTAGGTATTAGTTTTTTTTGTAGTAACTGTTTATCTGAATTAAAAGTTTATTGAATTGAGAGATAATAATTTTCAATATTTTTATTAAGAATCAAATTCAATTAAATATAAAAGGTATACAATGATGTATAGAAGTATGTATGGAAAATTATAATGCAAAAACATAGATTATAACGAAAAAAACTTACAAGTCTTCTGCTTGTTGTGCACACTTTATTTGATGCATATCATCTGGTTTTACCACCATGTCTATTATGTTATTGCTTTTCCAGATTTCTTGGAGCATGTCCTCTATTTCATGTCTCTAAAACAGGTAATATATTAAAAATTTAGGTCATATTCACCGTGATGAGTATTTTTTTAAAAGAAAGATAAATCTCATAACAATTTTATAGCTTCTTTTAAACTGGAATTGTTTCTTTCGTTTGATCTTCTAGGGCGGTTAGAGTCAACATGGCACCATTGCATTGTTGGATATGTTAAAGTCACTAATGTCCAATGGTTCTCACAATGCAAAGGAAAATATATACTTTCAGCATATTTGTCCTGTACAATAGATTCTAGCATAGGGAGGACAAGACTTTTTTTCACCCCCTTCATATCACACACAATTGCTTTCTGTTTAATATGAAAATAAGTTATGATTTAATAATTGAAGCAATTATTATGTACTTGAATATTAAAGTTTTATTTACCATCATTGTAGTTGTGAAAGCATAGTTATGTTCTTCCAGTCCACATTTTGAAATATACCAATCAATAATCTGTATTAAAATCAGAAAAGTATAAGTTTTTTTATTGGTGAAGCAATATTAAATTGTTAATAGTATCAGTAATGTTAATAGTTGCTGTGTATGTTGATAAGTATAAAAATAATAAAGCATCAAGTCAATTTAAGCATGTTGTGGATTTGGGTATCCTTTTTATTTTTATTTTGTTATTATTGTTGATGTAAAGAAAAAATATATTATGTACCTGCCCATCTGTGTCGTTTCCTTCTAGTAGATGTTTTAGTGCATTCTTTGTTATGACACAACCTCCTTTGATTGTGTAATTGTCTTCCCATGCCACTACACTATTTTGATAAAAACAAGTTATATATGTTAGATAAACTTAATTTCATATTTAAAATTAATATACATATTTGTACACTTACTTTTGTGATGATATCGTTAATGAAAAGAAAGTTTTGATCACATTTTGTTGCTCAACATTGAGATAGATCTAACATTTGCAATGTCCAAGCCCTATCTCTGAAAGTGTTGGCTCTATTACTGCAAGTGGTTTTGGACTGTTGTCTTGTTCACTTTTGTTTTCAACATCTTCTTTTTTTTCTTCTTCAGGTTTTTGCTTATTTTCAACTTTCTTTTGTTTCATTCCATATTCAAAGCTATGACGTTGTTTTTTCACTCTTTTTCTTGCCTTTAACCTCTGAATATAAGAAGCTGTCCCTTTTTGTGTTGCTTTGATTTTTTTGTCACTTGATTTTGTGACTGTTTGTTTCCCTTTTCTAACAGCTGTTTGCACATTTTCTTCTGCATCTTTTTTTTCAGTTTTTTCACTTTCAAAGTCTTGTGTGTCGTAAAGTTTGAAAGATGGAGGGGTAAATTCAAGCACTGAAGCGGCATATGGTATATTTTGGTTTTTTACATCTGTATACTCTTGAAGATTTTGATTATCTTCTGAGTTGTCTCTCTGCACTTTACTTTGTTTTTCCAACTCTTCTTTTTGATGCACTTCAGTTGGAGTCTGTTTTTTTTTTTCATGTTCACATTGTATTTCTTCACTGCTCGTTTTTTTACCCAATTCACTTTCTATTTCAATGGGCATATGTTTCTTCATTTCTTCTATTTTATCTTCTCTTTTTTGTACACACTCTTTATCTTTTTCTTCATTTTTTTCTATTTCCATTTCTTTTTTATTTTCACCGTTGTCTTCAGCCTGTGATCTTTTCTCTTCATTATCTTTCAACTTCAACTTAATTTCTTTCAACCTGAAAACTTCTTGTTCTGCTTTAATTCTTTTCTTTTTTTCTACATCCAATTCTTTTTTGGTTTTTTTGTTTCTTCTTCCAAATCTTTTATATGCATTTGGAAGATCTTGATGCTTATGTCTTCTTCAAATGAATGTGCACTTTCTTCGGTTTCTTCAAACTTTCTTTTCTTTCCATTCTTTTCTTTTTGAATTTTGGGGAAATTGTGTTCAACAGTCTCTGTTTGAAGTAGACATTCTTCATATGGGCTGATATTTGTGATTTCTTTCACCTAGAAAATTGGTGTTGGAAAATTTGTTTCAGTTTTAAGTTATGATACCAATTTGCAATGATAATTGAATTTTTACTGTAATGAAAAAAGAAAACTATATGCAATAAAACAAATAGCTATTTTTTTATTTTCTGATACTATTAGTATCAGGTTCAATCATGTAAAACTGGTATCAGTTTTCGAATTCTAGTATCAGTTTCTAATACTATTAGTATCAGTTTCTTATAATATAAGTATCAGTTTCAAAGATGTACAACTATGGTATCAGTTATTGGATTGTAGTATCGGTGTAAATTGTTAAATTTTAAGGTATCTGTTTTTTGCATTCTAGTATCAGTTTTGAATACATCCACAATTAGTTTCAAGTATGTACTCATTTGGTATCAGTTTTTGCATTTTTGTACCAGTTTATGATACTATTAGTATTCGTTTTAAGAAAGTAAACATATGGTATCAGTTTTTTGCATTTTATTTTTTGTTTTTGATACTATTTACTACGTAATGATATGGTATCAGTTTTTGATCATTGTAGTATCAGTTTTATGTTGTAGAAGAAAGGATAGACAATAAAACTTTATTCTACATAAGAGTTAAAGCATATTGATTAACAAAAAATGAAATGGAATTTTTACTTACATCACCCTCTTTCACGTTATCAAAAACTGCTTTGATTGCTTTGTCTTTGAGTTTCCTTAAATCCCATTTTGCAAATCTTGGTAAAGCTGGAGTATAATATTGTCTTTGTTGAATGAGATTCAGTTTCTCACAAATGCAATACTGTTAACATAAGAAGAATTGATTAGATATGTATAGATGCAGCATTTGATGAAAAAAGATCAGTTCTGGAGAAATTAGATGAAGAAAGTTTAATTATATAGTTCGGAGAGAGAGAGGGAAGAAGTAAAATTATGGCTTTGAGGTAATTAAAAAATTATGAAAAGATGGATGTGAGTATGTGAGTGAAGTATTTGATTGGATTGAAGAGAAATCTTTAGATGGATGTAAATACTAAATAGTATCACCGCTAATATATGGTTCTTTATATTCATTATTTTTAATTATACCATGGTTGTTGCCACTTTTAATGCTCTTATGATATATTCTCACAAAATATTCAGCTCACCCTTCAGTATCGAAAGAAAAATTATGCCAAAATAAATAATTATGTTCTTTTTTTGAAACCAAAGTAAAAAAGAAAAAAGAAAGCCTGAAAGACCCAATTTTCTTTTTAACTTGAATCCCGGTAATTTTCAAATGCGGCCATGATGAGAGCTAGTTTATAGCTTGTATTTTACAGTAAATTTTCATTATGTAGTTCTATGTGTTAGTTTAAAAATCATAAAATATTCCTAGTTATATGGATCTTATTCTGAATACATTACAGTTTTGATAATAATGAACTAATTGAAATACAGTGTTTTCCAATAACTACAAAAGCTAATTCTATAATTCTCAGCTCTACTCAATTCGATAAATATATTAAATGCTAAGCATTGCATTAAACTGTATTAATATTGAAAATTCAAGAAAATGATAAGGATGAAATATATTCATCACAAAAAGGGTGGTCTAGTTAGTAAGCATGCGTTATGTTAGATGATGAATCATTATGCGTTATGTTACATAAATTATGATATTAAGTACACCTTAAATTCATCCTTTAGTAAATATTCATCCCCCATTTAAGAAAATATCATAAGCAAACAATTAATAGATATCTTCCAATATATTCTGCAAACCTTTACCAAATATCCATTCATGCAGACAATTGTATATAAATCTTATTACCCTTCACCATCACTACACCTTCATTTCCTAAAAGAAATCAAATGGATGATCAAATAGAAGCAAAAATCACTCTCTTTATCTCTGTTGCTGTATGTCTTACAATATTATACCTAACCCTTAATTTCATATGCAAATATTTCTCCCGACCAGTCAACCAAACATTTTCCTCTACAAACAATCAAGATTTACCCAGATCAATAACAATACATGCAAATCCTGCAATAACTTCGTTAGATAAGCTAGAAGAAAATAAAGTGGTTATATTTGTCAATCAAGATTGTGATATAGAGCAGGAGATGTGTTCGATTTGCTTATCAGATTATGAGAATGGAGAGGAATTGAGAGTTTTGACTTGTTGTGAACACAAATTTCATAAAGAATGCATTGATACATGACTTATGAAGCAATTATTAATTTGTCCTATTTGTAGGAGGTCAGTAGTTGTGAAAGGTGGGGAGAATGTGGTTGTGGTGAACAATAATACTGAAGTTGGTTTTGACGAACTAGAGCATATTCACGGCCAAAGATATTGGTTGCATGTAGGGATGAATGTCGCTCCCAATGTAATATAGTTTTTCATTAAAGACTAAATGATCAAAACTATGTAGTTTGGGAAAAGGTATCTTTTTTTCTCCATTTCTTACCGCTTTTAACAAATAAAGATGGTAATGGATTGGTATATTTCATGTTATATTGTTGCGTGATTTATATCCAAAGTTGATCGGTGATAGAACGACTAAATGTAATGGAAAGAAAAACATTAAAAGATGACAAAACTAGAAATGGAAAAAAATATAATTATATAATCTTGTCCAATATGCTTTTGATCAAAACTCAAAAATTTATGTTGATGGTGTAGGGATGTATGGATGAGGGCATTGATGGACATTAAGGAGGGTATTAGGATATGATTTCAAAGAAAGAGTGAGAGAGAAATGGATTTATGGTGATGAGATTTATGATTTGAAGGGAGAAGAATTGGAGCTGCTTAGAGCTAAAGAAGGTGTTGATAAGATTGAAACCCAATCTTAAATATGCAGCTGGATGTATGTTTAGATATGCATTGAGGTTGATATAACAAATGTTTTCTGCTTCTATTTAATTTTAATGATGATTTATTTCTGGATAATATCTTTGTTGGTAGATTATGTACAATTAGTTGGTTATAGGTTTGAAGATGCACTACTAAGTAGGGAACATGCTGTGTGGAAATGTTTATACTTCTATTCATATATGAGAATATGAAATTCTTACGCATATGACAAATCTTGCTTTTCAAATAAATATTTTTACTTCTATTCATATATGAGAATATGAAATTCTTATGCATATGACAAATCTTGATTTTCAAATATTTCAGAAAAAGAATTTGCTTCTTATTTTTAGTGATTGAATAGCAGCTCTTACATCTTTTAAGATCTTCTGTTTTGACCAAGTTTCGAAATGAAGTATGAGATGGTCTATTATTAAATTTATAATTTTGACAAGCACCATTGTCCAAGTGTTTAAGTGATTCGCTTTGGTGTTAGAGGTCACAAGTTTGAAACTTGCGTAGTGTGATTCGAACGTCTATTAACATGTGGTATGTTGTCCGAGTGACATGTTGTATATAAAGTATCATTTCAAAAAAAAAAAATTATAAAGTTTTTATTCGAATAGAATTCATAGCAATATTTTTATACATTTGGATTGAAAAAATGCAACAAATTTTGGTCAAAGATGACAAACAATAAAATATCTGTAATCATTCAACTTTTAATTTTCCAGATTTGTCGAAAAATATTCAGTCCGGGTAGTATGCTTATTATAAGAAGTGAAGAAGAGAAATTGAGAGAGTATTGCAAAAACAATTGGCTATATATTTTCAATAAAAATAGGTATCAGATAAATATTTCTCCCTCTCACAATTTCAGTCTTTTCTATAACTGAGCTTTATCATTCCACCCTTTAACCAAAAGTAATCCTCCCCATGGCATGGCAAATCCTTAGAAACTCAATACATCTAGTATTGCCTATTTGAATACCAAAATGCAATTCAAATTCTAATATATATTCACACAAAATCAAATAATAGAAATAAGAGAGACATAAAAGATTTATTGTGGTTCAAATTTGTATCTTACGACCATGAAGACCCAACAAACTCCTTGTATTCCAATCATCATATATTACAAGCCAATTCCAGGATTAGAGAGTTACAAGATGAGGACTCTCTCTAATCGATCACTCAATTGAAGAAATTATAAAATAGACCACCTAAAATAGAAAATCCCTAAATTGATTTAAGCTAGGGTTTCTATTAATTGCAATTATTGAAAATCCGATCACACATAATTAGGGAGATGATTAGGAGACTAATATAGATGCTCTAATTGCTCTAGACCATCGGATCACATCAAAAAAATCTTCACCGTCAATAGAGAAGAAACAAACACTAAAATGATGAAACTACCCTTCAAAATTCGAATCAGCTAACACCTTATGTAAAGTTCGAAGCAGTGACTCAAACGTCTGACCTAGGGGTTTAAACGTTTGTTAACGGGGTTTTTAACCAAGCAGAAATCAATAGAAGTTAAAATGTCGGTACGAAGATGAAACGACCTGAAACTCGGCAAACATACTTAGAAAGGCTATAGGAAGGGCTTAAGAAAATATGGAACCGAAAAGAGGTTAAGTCCTTAACTCGGTCCGAGTTAAGCTTTGACTTGGAACCCAGTTTAACTGCCACATCATGGCCTCTTCGTATTTCTGACAATTGATCCCCTAGTCATCCTATGCATGTTCATGAAGTTTCATAGAGTTTTAGAGAGCTTATCATAAGGAATGAAGACGTGACGGTCCAAGTGGTAGGATAATCCAAGTTAAGAAGGAATGATGATCAAAACTCGTCAATAATCTACCAAACTACATGGAGGACATCTAGATGAAACATGGAGCTCGGAATAAAAAGATTTGGTCAAGTTGTGGCTAAGGATTAGACTCAGACCCAGATCAAGTGCTTGACTCGATACCGAGTCTAATCTATAACTCGGGTTGTCACAACATTTTTTGTACTACCTTGGGCCACTCCCTAGTCTTCTCTGGTAGCGGGCTTCTGATCCAATGCGACTGCTATCCCTATAAATACAAGCCATACTACAACCAAGAGAGGATCGAGATTTTGCTATCACTACATGAGATCTCCATTTATTCTTCAACTCTTTTCTCTATATCACAGTCACCAAGCTAGCAACTATAGACATTTCGAGGACTTAGAACTTGTCTAGCCCCTGTGCTTTTGACTAATTCTTTCTCAATCGCCTTGTATTTCATTCAAGCTAAATCAAACAAATAATGAAGGCTATAAAGTGGACGTAAGCTTAGTTAATAACTGAGCCACTATAAAAATCTTTGTGTCTTATTTTCTTTTCTACTATTTTCTATTATATTTGCTCTGTTCTAACAGGGCTGGTGCTTTCACATCATACTTTAGGGAGTTGATCTATTTTTTGGGTTAACATTTTGGTGCTTTTCACTGAGAATAAAGAACCCAAGCTTGAATTTAGCTATCTACTTTGGATTGGGTAGATCCAAAGGTTAGATCAGGAGAGTTTGCTTGAAGAAGGTTAGAGATTTTCTATTCTAATGGCTCATAAGAGGGAGAAAACATCTGGAAGATTTATCGGGACAACACTTGGTGATGATGAAACCAATCTCTAGAAAATGGAAGTGAACAAAGCTAACAATCAACGAACAGAGATTAGTGCTGGAAGCTAGCACTAAGTGCTTCCGCTCAACAGGAGGTTGTACCCAAAGGAGAGTTTAACAAAATGGTTTCAACTAAACAAGAAGATAGTTGATGGTCAGAAGGTTCTTATGGACAAGACTGATGCTTTACTAGCGCTACAACCACCAACTGCCCCAAGAAATAGGCCGGAAACTGCAGAGGCTATGGAACATGAGAATTCCTCCATCTTAGGCTTGAACAAAAGGGTGGCAAGCAAAAGAAAAGGAGATGGTTGGTGGAGTGACTGGAATTGTTATTGACGGTAATGGAAGTACCCCTCCTATTGGAGGACAACCTGCCGCAAACACCAATGTTGGGATGAAGGCTCCACAAGGGAATATTGATGTGCTTCTCTCCGATTCTGAAGATGACATGCAACTTGATGCTAAAGAACTAGAATTAAATGCTGACATGGGCAGGAAAAATGCTATAGTGGAATTTCAAACTACCGTTATAAAGCCAACCGCATGCCAATGGAATTCTACAAGAGTGGTTCTCCTGAAAAATGGAAAATCTGGACTTCAGTTGGCAAACCAAGACCGTTTGCAAAGTGAAACGCTTGGCATAGCCCCTGACATTTGTCCTCTGTACTACCATACTAGTGAGACATTCATGACGGACATGGTTAAATGCTTGATGGAGAATGATTGGGTTTTGAACTAAGTCAAACTCTGTTTACTAAAAATATTTTAAGGAAAGTGTACTACCAAATGTTTACAATGCCCACTATGCCATCTTACAATGAGAGACGGACCCCAAATAACACTTGTATATATATATATATAGTTGGCTCATGGATGAAGCTAGGGAAATGAATGTTGTTTGCCGTAGATGTTTCCTTTTCTTCCGAGAAAGTGTAGCTTCTATATGGTTTACCAGACTCCCACAAAGACCCATTTCTACCTTTGATGAGTTGGCAAAGAAATTCTTGGAACAGTTCAGACTTCAACGGCACAGCCAAAAGATGTGATGTCTCTATCTAGACTTTTCCGAGGACCTAATGAGTCACTAAAAAGCTTTATGAATCGGTTTAATATTGTGGTTACCGAAGTGAATATAGCAATAAATAAGGGCAATCATATTAGTGTCATCAAATATGGCATCCAACAAATCATATATCATAGTATATATGAAAAGTAAAATCAACAGTGTGAGGAATCCCGTTGAATCCCTCTAACATTTCCCCCTGCATCACATACAATATATAATCATAAAATATAAATTAACGGCTTCGAGGCATGATCGTATACGAAGGGTCATCCGCTCATACACGAGAATTTAATAGGGTCTCATCTGCTCTAGGAGCGGAAATATATCCAAACCAACTAATAACATAATAAATCGTCCAAATAGTCAACAAACAATCAACAATAAAATTATCCACACTTATATAGGAATATAAGTGGTCCAAAGAGGTGAGTTAACACACATTGATTCCAGTTATCGCCAAAGCACTCCAGTTTGAATTAAAATCAAACAGGCGTTATATTTTAACCCAAATTACTACTAGCTCCAAATCATCCAATCTAACTCCATAACGTAGTATTCACTGATACGATTGTAATGCAACTTGTCGCGTTCGATTTCGATCTTGTATGAAAAGGTTATGCAATTTATAATTTAATTATTTTCATTAATTACATTAATTAACTCAAAAATTAACCTAATCATGAAATTAGTCTCTCCAAATCCCCCGTCTTCTTCGTTCGCATACACCCAGGCTTGCGAAAACAAACGCGACTTCGACCTATCACCGTGCCTCCTTGTAGCGACCCAGGATTTTCGACCCTTGAAAATTGACATAAATACGTTCACTGTATAATATGCCAAATATTCAAGTGCCGGAAATACCGATTGCTAGGGGTAAAAAAGAAAGAGATACAAGAAAAATAGAAAACAACAACACAGAATCTCACCATCACAGCGGAACAAAATATAATATATAATAACAGATCTTTATACAAAGAGAACTATATCTGTAATATACATACAATCATCAGAGAGAACAGTCAACAATAAATTTGGATAGTTATAATAACTTGTCCTCATATACATAACACACACAACGGAAATAACCAAGTACGTGTAATACGCCTAAAATCCTCCAGCTTGTCTCCAGAGCTCCAAAGCACTCTAACCTGAATCTGTAATACTCAGTCTAACCCGAGCATTATAATAATATAACAACCGAGTCAGTCTGGAAAACCAGCATGAGAAAAAAAATTCAATTTGAATTATTACCTTTTTCAAAATCCTTTGAAAACAAAGGTATCTCGTAGAACTGTGTCACACATAAACACGACGGGTTTTTACTTTACGATAACCAAAACATTTTATATCAAATTCATCTGATATTATAATAGTGTCTATAGAAAGTAAATTAGAAAATAGCTGAAATGCTTGCATCAACGTTTCAGCATAGTTGGGCATAATCAAAACCGTACAGGCTCGTAATGGATATTGAATTCCATACAATGATTGGGCTACTAGGGTACCGCCTGTCACAGTACACCTCTAGAAAATGTACCAAGGACCTTGCCGGGATCCCCTGCTAACATAAGACCGGCCTAGCCCTAACCTGGATAGTATCGAATATGTTATCACGCCGTGTGTTCCCACCATTATCGAGCGCTCTCTTTTTCATGCACAACCATACCCATAATTTTTATATATTTGAGGGTATCTAGAAAGGTTATAACATACTCTCATTGGGTGCGACCCACTTAGCCTTGCTGCATCTCCCCTGTTTTAGTCGTTCCTGATGATGAGGCTTGAGGCTACGTTTAGCTTTCAAGAACAATTCCACTTAGAATGCTCATCGTCCTCCAATGACGATGTTCTGATAGCATTCGTCCATACAAGTTGTCCTGGGTTTGGAAAATCCGAGTCACCGTCTTCACCATCTTCACGATATCACCATTCGTAACGTTCAAACTGGATCGAAGTGGTTTTCAGATAATTAAATCTGATTCCGATCTCTTCGAAACGATCAACGAATTTGGCCAAAATTGATAGTCGGTTATTTAACTATCAATAAAACATCCATAAGCAATCACTAGGCCTTATTATAAATTTTTCAAAATATTTATTTTCAAAATATCTTTATAAGATATATATTCAAATCCCTTCCAATATTTCAATATTTGAGACAACTCAAATACATATCTGTATCAGGATATTTCAAACCATCTCTTATTTCAACACTTTGAAAAATATTTAAAAATATATTTCCCAAAACCATTTACTTCCCAACACTTAGGAAAGTTCCATTTTTTTCTCTTTTCTCAATATTCTTCACAATTTATATTGTAAATTCCTTAACTCATTTATAACGAATTCTATAAGTTCCGGAATTCCTTAGTTAATTTCCTTTAATATTTTCAAAGTTAAAACACTTGTCTATAATTCCAAATATCCATTTCTAACTTCTTTTATGAATCCTAATTCATTTTTCGAAGTTCACTTTTATTTAAATACTTCATAAATTTTCCTTACATTTCCCTAAATTCCATGTTAAGAATTTCTCTTACAAACCCCATCTAATGAAGAAACCCTGTTTCCAAACCTCGAGAAGATTTATAAATCAATTTAAATCATTAGAAAACTCTATATATATATATATATAATAAGTATTTAAAGAATAATAATTTATTATTAAAGCATGTTCAAGTAATTATTTAAAATATCGAAACTCTTTTTATAAACATCAATAACTCATTTTTAGATAAACAAATAAATTTCCAAAGCTGATTTAAAAAAAGGATTTATTAAAATATATATTAAGTATTTGAAAAATTCACTTTTCGATGTATTTCGATTCTACTAGTTCAAAATTACATAGTTCGATAAATATAAATTCCCTTTTAAAAACAACTTAATTTCTTAGTGGTAAAATATATTTTTAAAATCTCAATAACTAATTAATTTATAGATTCCTCTTGATTCACAACTTATTGATTTCATTCTGATTCACTTAATCATTTCCACTTCCAAAAATAGAATCCATTATTTTCCTCAACCCGATTTCCATATCCTAATATAAATTCCCCTTATGAACTTATATTCCCAAATTATCATCTGATATCGTTTTCTTTTATTTATAAACATCGTTTATAAATTTATAACTCCTTTGAGTCTCACTCTTTATAAAACTAATCTCATTTACAAAATTCCATTTTATAAATCTATTTCTTTATAAATTCCATTTATTTTTCAAATCTATTTTTAATATTGATTTCAACGCCTTCCATATTTTTCAGGACATCATTTTAAAAAATCCATTGTTTAAAACCTTTTATATGAATTATTTTAAAATCTCTATTTAAATTTTTTTTCCCGAATTGTTAAGTACGATCAAAAATTAATTATTGCTTTATCCAAATCAATCTCTTTTAAGTAATCCGAATTCTGATATAAATATTTCCATATTAAAAATCTCCTTTTAATTTCTTAAAAATTCAAAATAATATTTATGGTATTTAAAATACCAAAATTAAGGTCAGTGCTACTATAGCATCCAATAATTCAAATCACCACAAAATCTATATCGGATTATTCACACAAATCGTATACCACTATATATGAAATTAAAATTATCATTTTTGAGGAATCCAGTTGGATCCCTCCAACCTATTTCCCTGCATCCACAAATGTTAGACAACATAAAATACCAATCCCGCTTTGAGGCGGGATATCGAAGTAATATACGGTCATCCGCTATTATGCAAGGCACATAGGGTCTCATCCGCTCCAACGGTGGGAAATATATCCAACTACTAATATATATACCAATATAAATAATATAGCATCCAACTGATATTAATTTATAAATTCAACCAATCATCCAAAATTAATTTTAATGATTTAAAATTAATTGTAGTAATCCAAATAAGTGAGATTTACTCAACTTGATTTTTAATTTGCCAAACATCCAGATTTTAAATTTTCCAAAATCCCATATGCCTCCGAAAAATTCCACACCCATTCTATTGCATAGATTTTACAGCTACGAACCACACTTGACTTGTTTCATCAATTTTGAACTCGTATGCAAATTTTATTATATTTTATTAGCTACCTAAAATTTTAAATTCTTAATTAAATAACTGAATATAAAATTAAATTTTATTACAGTAATACCTTATCTCCTACCAAGCAACCGTCCTTCGACTCAAACTCGAACCCACCATCGCATACCTTTCACTCTTGCTCTCCTCCTCTCCATCGACTGCCACGCCATTGATTTCATCGTTTCATTCCCACCTACGATTCCATTTCTCAAATACCAAGCATGGTACCTCCTAGGCAAAATTCGATGCTGCAAAAGCTCATTCCAGAACTGTCCACCACCGCCATTCTCCTCCACTCGAACCCTTCACCCATCTGGCCCATTGAATCAAGTACGCATTCCCCTCCAGATTCCTCGCGACTTGACTGTTTCACTTCGTCGTACACTCTGCCGCCTCACCTAAGAATGTGTCGCACTCTCTCAACCACGCAAGCAACCCACCTTCGCGAGCTACCCATCATCACTGATCGTCGTTGCAGCCTACGGCGACCCTAACACCCAAACCCTATAACGTTGTCGATTTCCTCCTTCATGGCGCCTCACGCGCACGCGTGACTCCCAGTCAGTCACCTCTCTGCCATCGAAATTGCCTTCGATCGTGACATTTTATTCTTTGATTATCTGATTTCGATTTGTGACAAAGAGAAACAGGGACGTGCGATTTAAAAAGTGGAGAAGGCGGCTTCGTACTAGACATAGGGTGGCTCGAGGATATGTCTAGGGTGGTGCTAAAATGAAAGGTTATTATAAGAAGTGAGGAAGAGAAATTGAGAGGGTATTGCAAAAACAATTGGCTATACATTTTCAATAAAATAGGTATCAGATAAATATTTCTCCCTCTGACAATTTCAGTCTTTTCTATAACTGAGCTTTACCATTCCACCCTTTAACCAAAATTAATCCTCCCCATGGCATGGAAAATCCTTAGAAACTCAATACATCTAGTATTGCCTATTTGAATACCAATGCAATTCAAATTCTAATATCTATTCACATAAAATCAAATTATAGAAATAAGAGAGACATAGAAGATTTATTGTGGTTCAAATTTGTATCTTACGACCACGAAGACCCAACAAACCCCTTTTATTCCAATCATCATATATTACAAGCCAATTCCATGATTAGAGAGTTACAAGATGTGGACTCTCTCTAATCGATCACTCAATTGAAGAAATTATAAAATAGAGCACCTAAAATAGAAAATACCTAAATTGATTTTAGCTAGGGTTTCTATTAATTACAATTATTGAAAATCTGATCACACATAATTAGGGAGATGATTAGGAGATTAATATAGATGCTCTAATTGCTCTAGACCATCGGATCACATCAAAAAAATATGCACCGTCAATAGAGAAGAAACAAACACCGAAATGATGAAACTACCCTTCAAAATTCGAATCAGCTAACACCTTATGTAAATTTCAAAGCAGTGACTCAAACGTCTGACCTAGGGGTTTAAACGTTTGTTAATGGGTTTTTTAACCAAGCAGAAATCAATAGAAGTTAAAATGTCGGTACGAAGATGAAACTACCTGAAACTAGGCAAAGATACTTAGAAAGGCTATAGGAAGGGCTCAAGAAAATATGGAACCCAAAAGAGGTTAAGTCCTTAACTCGGCCCGAGTTAAGCTTTGACTTGGAACCCAGTTTAACTGCCACATCATGGCCTCTTCATATTTCTGACAATTGATCCCCTAGTCATCCTATGCATGTTCATGAAGTTTCATAGAGTTTTAGAGAGCTTATCATAAGGAATGAAGACGTGACGGTCCAAGTGGTAGGATAATCCAAGTTAAGAAGGAATGATGATCAAAACTCGTCAATAATCTACCAAACTACATGGAGGACATCTAGATGAAACATGGAGCTCGAAATAAAAAGATTTGGTCAAGTTGTGGCTAAGGATTAGACTCGGACCCAGATCAAGGGCTTGACTCGATACCGAGTCTAATCTATAACTCGGGTTGTCACAACATTTTTTGTACTACCTTGGGCCACTCCCTAGTCTTCTCTGGTAGCGGGCTTCTGATCCAATGCAACTGCTATCCCTATAAATACAAGCCATACTATAACCAAGAGTGGATCGAGATTCTGCTATCACTACGTGAAATCTCCATCTATTTTTCAACTCTTTCCTCTACATCACAGTCACCAAGCCAGCAACTATAGACATTTCGAGGACTTAGAACTAGTCTAGCCCCTGTGCTTTTGACTAATTCTTTCTCAATCACCTTGTATCTCATTCAAGCTAAATCAAACCAATAACGAAGGCTATAAAATGGACGTAAGCTTAGTTAATAGCTGAACCACTATAAAAATCTTTTTGTCTTATTTTCTTTTCTACTATTTTCTATTATATTTGCTCTGTTCTAACAGGGTTGGTGCTTTCACATCATACTTTAGGGAGTTGATCTATTTTTTGGGTTAACATTTTGGTGCTTTTCACTGAGAATAAAGAACCCAAGCTTGAATTTAGCTATCTACTTTGGATTGGGTAGATCCAAAGGTTAGATCGGGAGAGTTTGCTTGAAGAAGGTTAGAGAATTTCTATTCTAATGGCTCATAAGAGGGAGACAACATCTAGAAGATCTATTGGGACAACACTTGGTGATGATGAAACCAATCTCTAGCAAACGAAAGTGAACAATGCTAACAATCAACCAACAGAGATTAGTGCTGGAAGCTAGCACTAAGTGCTTCCGCTCAACAGGAGGTTGTACCCAAAGGAGAGTTTAACAAAATGGTTAATCAACTAAACAAGAAGATGGTTGATGGTCAGAAGGTTCTTATGGACAAGACTGATGCTTTACTAGCGCTACAACCACCAAGGCCTTCCATATTTTTCAGGATATCATTTTAAAAAATCCATTGTTTAAAACCTTCTATATGAATTATTTTAAAATCTCTATTTAAAATATATATTTTTCCCGAATTGTTAAGTACGATCAAAAATTAATTATTGCTTTATCCAAATCAATCTCTTTTAAGTAATCCGAATTCTGATATAAATATTTTCATATTAAAAATATCCTTTTAATTTCTTAAAAATTCAAAATAATATTTATGGTATTTAAAATACCAAAATTAAGGTCAGTGCTACTATAGCATCCAATAATTCAAATCACCACAAAATCTATATCAGATTATTCACACAAATCGTATACCACTATATATGAAATTAAAATTAATATTTTTGAGGAATCCAGTTGGATCCCTCCAACCTGTTTCCCTGCATCCACAAATGTTAGACAACATAAAATACCAATCCCGCTTCGAGGCGGGATATCGAGGTAATATAGGGTCATCCACTATTATGCGAGGCACATAGGATCTCATCCGGTCCAACGGCGAGAAATATATCCAACTACTAATATATATACCAATATAAATAATATAGCATCCAACTGATATTAATTTATAAATTCAACCAATCATCCAAAATTAATTTTAAAATTTAAAATTAATTGTAGTTATCCAAATGAGTGAGAGTTACTCAACTTGATTTTTAATTTTCCAAACATCCAGATTTTAAATTTTCCAAAATCCCATATGCCTCCGAAAAATTCCAAACCCATTCTATTGCATAGATTTTACAGCTACGAACCACACTTGACTTGTTTCATCAATTTTGAACTCGTATGAAAATTTTATTATATTCTATTAGCTACCTAAAATTTTAAATTCTTAATTAAATAACTGAATATAAAATTAAATTTTATTACAGTAATACCTTATCTCCTACCAAGCAACTGTCCCTCAACTCAAACTCGAACCCACCATCGCATACCTTCCACTCTTGCTCTCCTCCTCTCCGCCGACTGCCACGCCATTTATTTCATCGTTTCATTCCCACTTACAATTCCATTTCTCAAATACCAAGCATGGTACCTCCTAGGCAAAATTCGATGCTGCAAAAGCTCATTCCAGAACTGCCCACCACCGCCATTCTCCTCCTCTCGAACCCTTCACCCATCTGGCCCATTGAATCAAGTACGCATTCCTCCCCAGATTCCTCGCGACATGACCGTTTCACTTTGTCGTACACTCTGCCGCCTCACCTAAGAATGTGTTGCACTCTCTCAACCACGCAAGCAACCCATCTTCACGAGCTACCCATCATCACTGATCTTCGTAGCGGCCTACGGCGACCCCAACACTCAAAACCTAGAACGTTGTCAATTTCCCCCCTAGTGGCGGTAACTCAATCATACTTTGTGTGGCTTGATTATGTTTTGGATGATGATAGTGTTTTGCATGTTTATTTTATGGTAGGTAACCTAAACATGGTTTCCATTTACAAACATCTATCTTATACTGAATAGTCAATTAATCGACTATTGAACTTGACCTAATATTGACTTAGGAACTTATAGAAAAGCTTCACGATTTCATATCAATGAGAACCCCCAAGGAGGAGCATTGGTATGAAACGTCTCTAGCTTTCGCTTACTTCTGAGAGAACTGGGATCGAGTTAACTGGAAAATTCATCGATTGGTTTTGAAGAAACAGGGATCAGTAATTGTTCTACTTATCGAATGCCATTTCAAATTCATACACGTGATCAATGTTTTGGAAGTGGTTGAAGAAAAAGAATCTATGTGGAGATTCAAGATGATGCAGCGCAATCTACCAACTCATTGGATTTGAGGCGTTCAAGGACCTTAGGTCGCTCACGACCTAGTGAAGGTCGCTCACGAGTTAATGGATTCGGTGTTAAGGCATGCAAGCAACCAAGCGAGATAAGCAAACCAGCATTAGGTCGCTCCGACTTTTCGAGTTTCGACTATAACGAGTTACGACCTAAGTTAGGTCGCGGGAACAAAATACGACCTATGTTAGGTCGCGGGAATTCTTTTAGGTCGCATTCATTTTAGGTCGCTCGACCTTATGCCGCTGTGAAGATAGGTCACTGCCTTGTATTTTAGGTCGCTCACAAAGCCGAAGCTCAACCTGAAGATGCGTTATCTTTTAGGTCGCTCAAGTGTTAGGTCGTAAGTCGTTCCTATTGTAAACTGTGATGTTGTAACTGTTGTAAATACTATAAGTCGTAAGTCACGTGCCTTGTTAAGTCGTGTGTGTTGTATTTGCTTTATGTTGTAATGATTCGTTTGTGTGTTAGGTCGTTAACAACCTATGTTAGGTCGTAGGTCGCGGGTCTGTTTAGGTCGGTGAAAACTATGGTTGTGTGAGTTGTAACCTCTATAAATAGCGGGGTTTTGTCATTTGTAATTCTTAGTTGATTTTGAATAAAAACTTTGTTTGAGAGCTTTGTGCCTCTTCTTAAATTGGTAGTTGAGTGTTATCTCCTATCTCCACCTTCGGCATTCGAGTGCGCTCGAATCAACGATTGTTGAAGCCAATTCACGGTATCAAGTGCGCTTGATCAACGTTCGAAGAATTGTAGATCTTCTTTCATGGCATCGTGCGCGATCAACGTGACGAAGATAGCTAGAATCCGGCATCTTTGAGATCAACGGATTTGGGCGTTTGGTATTTTCAATCCACCGATTGCTAATTTCATCGTTTCATCCATTTTTGTTATTTGTCGTTGCGTCATTTGGTATCAAAGCTAGACTTAGCCAATCATAGCTAAGCCGAGCCTTTAGAGCCAATTCTTATTGAAGAATTCAAGCCGAGCCAATTGAGAGTTGAGCCAAGCTCAGTTGAAGTATGAAGTTCAATTGAAGTTGAAGCCGTGCATTGTTTGTTCATTTATAAGTCAAAGCCGAGAGTTGAAGTTTGTAAAGATTTGACAATGCCACCGAGAAGAGCTAATCGCCATCAGAATATTGAAGCGTTATATAGAAGAGAAGAAGCCGAGCAAATGGAACAATGCATTAATGAAAAGTTTGATGAAAGCATTGGGAAGTTAGAGAAATTGATGAATCATATGAATCAAAGTCAAAGGAGAAGGTCGCCAGTCTCGAACCATGGAGGAAACAGAGTTTCGTCATCGGTTACGGAAGCGAGGAGGGTGTCGCCGCAATCTTACCGAGAAAGAAGAGAATCTTCAGTTTCATTGAGAAGAGAACATGAGTATAGAAATGAAGAGAGAAGAACTCCATGTGAGTTTGAACATGAGCCATATCGTGATGATGAAAGACAAAGTAGAAGGGATATGCGTGATCATAGAGATGTGGATGGTCGAGATCGTTATCGAAGTACATCTGTTTTTGATGAAGATGGTGGTAGATGTAGTGTTCATTCTCGAGATCGAGACCAAGTACGAAATGCATATCGGGATGTAGAAGATGATCGACGATGGGAGTCGGGGATGAAAACTGAAATTCCAGAATTCAAGGGTGGAATGGTAGCGGAAGAATTTTTGGATTGGTTGTCTAATGTGGAAGAAATTTTTGACTTCAAAGAAGTTCCCGAGCATCGTAGAGTGAAGTTGGTTGCTACACGATTGAAAGGAAGAGCAATGGCATGGTGGCAGCAAACTAAATTAACACGGGAGATAATGGGAAAGTCAAAGATTGAGTCATGGGAGAAGATGAAGAAATTAATGAAGGCTACATTCTTGCCGTATAATTATCAGTCTCTTATGTATCAACGATTGAAGAATCCGAGACAGGGAACAAAGTCAGTTAATGATTATGTTGATGAATTTTATCAATTGATTGTGAGAAATGACATCATGGAGACAGAGGAACTGTTGACAGCTAGATTTGTTGGAGGGTTGAGAATGCAGATTCAAGATATGGTGAATATGTTTGATCCCAGATCTATTGCCGAAGCACATCAAAAAGCTTTAGCTTGGGAGAAGCAAGGTAGGAGAGGTTGTGGTGTGTTTACAAATTCCAACAATCAAATGAAAGGGGCTAGTAGCAATGCGAATGTTTCCAAGGCTGTTGCAAAACCAGTTGTTAGTGAAGTTGCTAAGACCAAGGTCAATAGTGGTATCAAATGTTTCAATTGTCAGGAGTTTGGTCACAAAAGCAATGAATGTCCGAAGCCAAAGAAACGAGCGATGATTGCTGAGGTTGAAGATGAGGATGCGAAAGCTGAATGTTCTAATTCACTACCAGTTGAGGAAGAAGAAGAATTGTTGTCAGGAGATGATGGATATACTTTAATGATGAAAAGATCTTGTTTGACACCAAAACAGGAGGAGGAAACTAGCTGGTTGAGGAGTAACATCTTTCAATCAACATGCACTATCTTGGGAAGGGTTTGCAAGTTTGTTATTGATGCGGGAAGCTGTGATAACATTATTTCTTCAGAAGCTATGAAGAAGTTGTCATTGAAAATAGAGAAGCATCTGAAACCTTACAAGTTAGCTTGGTTGAGGAAAGGTGGGGAGGTGAAGGTTGGACGAAAAGCTTGTGTTAATTTTTCGATTGGGAAGAAATACAAAGATGAAATTAGGTGTGATGTTGTGGACATGGATGTATGCCATCTGTTGTTGGGGAGACCATGGCAGTATGATAGGGCTGTGCAACATGATGGTCGTACTAACAGTTATAGTTTCATGTTTGAAGGCACAAAAATCACTTTAGTTCCTAAGAAGCGACAACAAGAAGAAAGCAAGTTGGAGGAGATTGAAGAACTTAAAACTTTGCTATCTTTGAAGGAGTTTGTTAAGGAAGTAGAAGAGGAGCCTGAAGTATTTTTGTTGATTGGACGTGAGAGTCATGAAGTGGTCGAAATTCCTGAAGAAGTAAAGCCAGTGCTGGAAGAATTTGAAGATGTATTTCCTGAAGAGTTGCCAACGGAGCTACCACCGTTGAGGGACATACAACACCAAATTGATCTTGTTCCAGGAGCTGTGTTACCACATAGACCACATTACAGAATGAGTCCAAGGGAGCATGAGGAGTTGAGAAGGTAGGTGGAAGAATTGCTTGAACAAGGGCGCATATAAGAGAGCTTAAGTCCTTGTGCTGTACCAGCATTGTTAGTACCGAAGAAGGATGGAACATGGAGGATGTGTACTGATAGTCGGGCACTGAATAAAATTACTGTGAGGTATAGATTTCCTATGCCCAGGTTGGATGACTTGTTGGATCAACTTAGTGGAGCTGCTATCCTTTCGAAGATCGATTTGAAGAGTGGTTATCATCAAATTCGTATAAGACCAGGGGATGAATGGAAGACAACATTCAAGACAAGAGAGGGGTTGTACGAATGGCTGGTTATGCCATTTGGTCTTTCGAATGCACCTAGTACATTCATGCGGGTGATGAATCAGATCTTTAGACCATTTATTGGGAAGTTCGTGGTGGTGTATTTTGATGATATACTAATATACAGTGGAAGCCCAGAAGAACACTTGCAACATCTGAGTGAAGTGTTAATGATACTACGACAGGAACAATTTTATGCTGCAACGAAGAAATGCGTGTTCATGACGCATAGTGTTTTATTTTTGGGATATCTTATTTCAGAAGGAGGTATACAGGTGGATCAGAATAAAGTTGAAGCAATCAAAAATTGGCCACAACCCAGTACGATAACAGAAGTTAGAAGTTTTCATGGTTTAGCATCATTCTACCGAAGATTTATTCCACACTTCAGTAGCGTGATGGCACCAGTTACTGATTGTATGAAGGGGAAGCAATTTTCATGGTCGGAGGAAGCAGGATTTGCTCTTGAACGGATCAAGGAAATTTTTACGACAGCACCAATTCTAGTATTACCAGATTTTTAGTTGTTGTTTGAGTACATACTGATGCATCTAAGGTTGGAATTTGAGGGGTGTTAAGTCAGAAGGGAGGTCCTATTGCATATTTCAGTGAGAAGCTATCGGGAGCAAAGATGTGATATAATACTTATTACGTAGAGTTTTATGCTATTGTGCAAGCCATAAAACATTGGAGACACTACTTGTTTCACAAGGAGTTTGTGTTGTACACTGATCATGAAGCGTTGAAGCATTTGCAGGGACAGGACAAAATTGCAGCCAGGCATGCTTCATGGATAGCATACCTGCAACAATTTACATTTGTGGTGAAGCATAAGTGGTGCAGCAGCGGAATGGCAAAAATGATAATTCTGTGAAAGTAGCGGTCGGTGAATTGATGAATACTGAAATGCCCAAATTCGTTGATCCGAAGATACCGAATTCTAGCTATCTCTGACACGTTGATCGCGCACGATACCATGAGGAGAGATCTTCAATTCTTCGAGCGTTGATCAAGTGCACTTGATTCCGCGAATCGGCTTCAACAATCGAAGATTCGAGCGCACTCGAATGTCGAAAGTGGAGATAGGAGATTACACTCAACTACCAATTTGGTGAAAGCACAAAGCTAACAAAACAAAAGTTTTTATTCAAATCAACTAAACTATTACAAATGGCACCACCGGCCTATTTATAGAAGTTACAAATCTCAACACAAATCTGTACAACTCTTAAGTCGTGTACGACTTATAACACCACGACTTACGACTCATCATAAGTCGTTCACGACTTATCAGATTACAACACATAGTATCATGACATATCAACATAGCGACTCAACTTAGGTCGGCAATGACCTATTTACAACATAAAACGACTTACAAACATATACAACATACGACTTAACAGTTGAACGGATTATCATCAACATCCATCAGCGACTTAAAGAATCAACGTCAGAGAGTAAGGCGGCATAAAGAATCTACGGCATCAAGCTTCAGCGACCTATCCTAGGTCGTAACCCGCTTCAACGACCTAACCTAGGTCGTAACTCGGCAGCGACCTATCGCTTGAACGACCCAAAGGAAATGGCCTGTGTACGTTAGGTCGTTCGCGACTTATAGAAGCATACGAGTTAAGTCGTTCACGACTTAAGCTTTCTTCACGTTGCACTGCATCTTTAGGTCGTGAATTCCCCTTAGATCGTGTCCGACCAAAACTGCCAGCTCGCCAACCTTCTTTGTTAGGTCCACAGTCCTTAGGTCGTCTACGACTCATCATTTCTACACGACTTAAGATTCCGTTAGGTCATGGACGACTTATAACTTCTTCCTTAGGTCGCAAAGCTGCTTCCTTAAGTCGTGGGCGACTTAAGCCTTGTAACTTTGTAGCTCGTGCTGCATCATCCTCCCCAGGGTGAGAAAAATTCGTCCTCGAATTTGTAAATTCTTCCACATCAGATTGTTCATTCCCATAATATGGTATGAGATGCTTAACATTGAACACATCAGAAGTGTACACATCCTTCGGTAGCTTCAACTTATAAGCATTTTCATTAATCCTTTTTACAACTTCTACAGGACCAATTTTCCTGGCTTTCAATTTGTTATAAGCACCCATTGGAAAACGGTCCTTTGTTAACACAGCATACACCATATCTCCATCATTAAACTCAATACTTCTTCGCTTCAAGTCTGCGGACTTTTTATACCTCTCATTCGCTTTCTCCAATCGTTCCTGAACGACTTTATGACATTCCGTCAAGTTATCAACAAAATCAGCAGCTTTTTTAACTGTCCCCTTTGACTGCGGTATCATTACTGAATCCAACGGCCCCTTTAGCAAGTTTGAATATACGACCTGGAATGGACTGAAACCTGTGCTACGATTTACGGCATGATTATGAGCGAACTCTGCTTGGCATAACTTCACATCCCAGCTTTTCAGATTATCTTTCACCAGACATCGCAATAAATTTCCCAATGATCTGTTCACAACCTTGGTTTGTCCATCCGTCTGCGGATGATAAGCGCTACTAAAATTCAATTTCGTTCCCACCATCTTCCACAAACTTAGCGAAAAATGACTCATAAATCTGGTATCCCTATCCGACACAATAGATTCTGGCAATCCATGAAGTCGATATATTTCTTTGAAAAATAACTGAGCAACATGAACAGCATCCACCGTCTTCTTACAAGCAATAAAATGTGCCATTTTCGAAAATCGATCAACCACCACATAAATGGAATCATTTCCACACTGCGTTCTTGGCAATCCCAACACAAAGTCCATACTCACATCAATCCATGGTTTAGTTGGTACAGGTAACGGCATATATAATCCAGCATTGGTCGCAGTTCCTTTCGAAACCTGACAGATATGACATCGCTCCACAAACCTTTCCACTTCTTTCCTCATCGATGGCCAAAAATAAGATTGTGAAATCAACTGTAATGTACGGTCTCTCCCAACGTGTCCTTCTTCATGTAGCTCTTTTACAATCTTCATTCTCAAACTACAATCAGGTATGCACAATCGATTTCCTTTGAACATAAAACCATCTACCATCATGAACTCATCCGTCTCCCCATTCTTGACTTTATCTACAAACTTCATAAAGTAAGGATCTTCAACAAATAATTCTGGTAGCACATCAAATCCTGTTACTTCAACTTTCATCGTAGTTAACAAGTGATTCCTTCGGCTCAAAGCATCAGCCACACGATTCGTCACTCCTGACTTGTGTTTCACAACAAATGTAAACTGTTGCAAATATGCAATCCATGATGCATGTCTCGCTGAAATCTTGTCTTGCCCTTGTAAATGCTTTAATGCCTCATGATCAGTGTAAAGAACAAACTCTTTCTGAAATAGATAGTGTCTCCAATGTTTAATAGCTTGCACAACAGCATAAAATTCCACATCATATGTACTGTATCTCATCTTTGCTCCTGATAACTTCTCGCTAAAGTATGCAATTGGACGCCCCCTCTGACTCAACACTCCTCCAATCCCAACCTTTGACGCATCAGTGTGTAGCTCAAACAATAACTGAAAATCTGGTAATACTAGAATTGGTGCAGATGTCAGCAACTCCTTGATCTTCCCAAAAGCATCCCCTGCTTCCTCTGACCATGAAAACTGTTTACCCTTCATACAATCTATAACAGGAGCCATCACACTACTAAAGTGTGGAATAAATCTTCTGTAAAACGAAGCCAACCCATGAAAACTCCGAACCTCTGTTATCGTCTTGGGCTGTGGCCAATCTCTAATCGCCTCTACTTTACTCTGATCCACCTGTATCCCTTCCTCTGATACAACATACCCCAGAAATAAAACACTATGCGTCATGAACACGCATTTCTTCGTAGCAGCGTAGAATTGTTCTTCACGAAGGATAATTAACACTTTCTTCAAATGCTGAACATGCTCTTCTGTACTAGCACTGTAGATCAGAATATCATCAAAGTAAACCACCACAAATTTCCCAATGTACGGCCTGAAAATTTGATTCATCACCCTCATGAATGTACTCGGTGCATTCGATAGACCAAACGGCATTTCCAGCTATTCATACAATCCTTCCCTCGTCTTGAATGCTGTCTTCCATTCGTCCCTTGGTCTAATGCGAATCTGATGATAACAGCTCTTCAAGTCAATCTTAGAAAAGATCACAGACCCACTAATTTGATCTAACAGATCATCAAGCCTCGGCATCGGAAATCTGTATCTGACCGTTATCTTATTCAGTGCCCTGCTATCCGTACACATTCTCCATGAGCCATCCTTCTTCGGTACGAGTAATGCTAGTACAGCACACGGAATCAAACTCTCATGTATTCGTCCCTGTTCAAGTAATTCCTCTACCTGCCTTCGCAACTCTTCATGTTCTTTCAGACTCATTCTATAGTGTGGTCTATGTGGCAACACAACACCTGGAACAAGATCTATCTGGTGTTGTATATCCCTCAACGGTGGCAACTCCACTGGTAACTCCTTTGGAAATACATCCTCAAATTCTTTCAATACTGGTTTCACTTCCTCTGGAATCTCAACCTCTTCACTGCTCTCATGCCCAATTAACAAGAATACTTCTGGCTCCTCTTCGACTTCTTTAACAAACTCTTTCAGGGATAATAAAGTTTTCAGCTCTTCAATCTCCTCCAATTTGTGTTCTTCTTGTGGTCGCTTCTTTGGAACTAGAGTAATCTTCGTGCCTTCAAACATAAACTGTAACTGTTTCTACGCCCATCATGTTGCACCGCCCTATCATACTGCCACGGTCTCCCCAGCAACAAATGACAAGCATCCATATCTACCACATCGCACCAGATTTCATCCTTGTATTTCTTTCCAATTGAAAAATTCACACAAGCCCTTCATCCAACCTTCACCTCCCCGCCTTTTCTCAACCAAGCCAGCTTGTACGGTTTCGGATGTTTCTCTGTCTTCAATGCCAACTTCCTCACAGCCTCTGACGAAATTATATTATCACAGCTTCCAGCATCAATAAAAAATTTGCAAACTTTCCCCAGAATAGTGCATGTCGACTGAAATATATTGCTCCTCAACCAACTACAATCCTCCTCTAGCTTTGGTGTCAAACAAGACCTCCTCATCATCAGATTACAACCTTCGTCTCCCGACACTTCTTCTTCCTCCTCATCAAGTGGTGAATTGGAACATTCAGCTTCTTCATCCTCATCCTCAACCTCCGCTATCATAGCTCTCTTCTTTGGCTTTGGACATTCGCTACTTTTGTGGCCCATTTCTTGGAAATTATAACACTTGAAACCATTATTGACTTTCGTTTTCCCAACCTCATTCACAACTGGTTTTGCAACAGCTTTTGAAACATTAGAACTTCCACTAACACCCTTCACTGGATTGTTGGAATTTGTAAACACACTACCACCTCGCCTTCCCTGTTTCTCCCAAGCTAACGCCTTCTGGTGTGCTTCAGCTACAGATCTAGGATCAAACATGTTAACCATATCCTGAATCTGCATTCGCAACCCCCCAACAAATCTAGCTGTCAATTGTTCTTCTGTCTCCATAATATCATTCCTTGCAATCAGTTGAAAAATTCGTCAGCATAGTCATTCACAGATTTCGTCCCTTGTCTCAAGTTTTGCAACCTATGATACATAAGCGATTGATAATTATAAGGTAAGAATGTGGCTTTCATCATTTTCCTCATCTTTTCCCATTATTCAACCTTTGACTTCCCATCCGTTCTCGTGTAAGTTTGGTTTGCTGCCACCACGCCAAAGCTCTACCCCTCAACCTTGTAGCAACCAACTTCACTTTACGATGTTCTGGAACTTCCTTGAAGTCAAAAATCTCCTCCACATTAGACAACCAATCCAAAAACTCCTCAGCTTGCATACCTCCTTTAAATTCTGGTATTTCAGTCTTCATCCCAGATTCCCACTTATGATCATACTACGATTGATTTCTTCCTTGTCCACGTCCTTGTCCATGAACACTACCACCATCATACTCCTCTTCAAAATCGGATGTATATCAATGTCGATCCTGACCACCAACATCTCTACTCCCTTCTCGTCTTCCACCAACATCCCTTCTATCTACATTCCTCCATTCTCGATCATTCACATTCCTCCCACGCCTTTGATCATCATCAACACTTCTTTCTCGATTGGATTGTGGTGAGACTCTACTTCCCCCATGGTTAGATTCAGGTGAAACTCTTCTCCGATTCTAATTCATCTCCAACATTATCTTCTCTAATCGTCCAATTCCTTCATTAAGTTTCTCACTAAAGTTTTCATTGATTCTTTGCTCCATCTCATCAGCTTCTTCTCTACGATACAATGTTTCTACGTTTTGGTGACGATTAGCTCTTCTCGGCGGCATGGTTGATTCCTCAAACTTTGACTTTTCGGCTCCACTCCAAATTTCAAACACCTTTTGACTTTAGATCCAAAATGAAATGGATCGAAAACTCCCACTTTGTTGCAACAATATGATGAACACGATGAACACAACTTCTCAAAATGATGCAAATTTCAATCTCCAACACTTCGATTTCAACTCGGCTTTGCTTGATGTAGCTCGGCCTCTCTAACTCTTCAAATAAATCGGCTCCAAGACTCGATCTAGCTATGATTGGCTAAAACAAGCTCTGATACCAAATGGTGCAGCAGCGGAATGGCAAAAATGATAATTCTGTGAAAGTAGCGGTCGGTGAATTGATGAATACTGAAATGCCCAAATTCGTTGATCCGAAGATACCGAATTCTAGCTATCTCTGACACGTTGATCGCGCACGATACCATGAGGAGAGATCTTCAATTCTTCGAGCGTTGATCAAGCGCACTTGATTTCGCGAATCGGCTTCAATAATCAAAGATTCGAGCGCACTCGAATGTCGAAAGTGGAGATAGGAGATTAAACTCAACTACCAATTTGGTGAAAGCACAAAGCTAACAAAACAAAAGTTTTTATTCAAATCAACTAAACTATTACAAATGGCACCACCGGCCTATTTATAGAAGTTACAAATCTCAACACAAATCTGTTCAACTCTTAAGTCGTGTACAACTTATAACACCACGACTTACGACTCATCATAAGTCGTTCACGACTTATCAGATTACAACACATAGTATCACGACATATCAACATAGCAACTCAACTTAGGTCGGCAATGACCTATTTACAACATACAACGACTTACAAACATATACAACATACGACTTAATAGTTGAACGGATTATCATCAGCATCCATCAGCGACTTAAAGAATCACGGCAGAGAGTAAGGCGACATAAAGAATCTACGGCATCAAGCTTCAGCGACCTATCCTAGGTCGTAACCCGCTTCAACGACCTAACCTAGGTCGTAACTCGGCGGCGACCTATCGCTTGAACGACCCAAAGGAAATGGTCTGTGTACGTTAGGTCGTTCGCGACTTATAGAAGCATACGAGTTAAGTCATTCACGACTTAAGCTTTCTTCACGTTGCACTGCATCTTTAGGTCGTGAATTCCCCTTAGATCGTGTCCGACCTAAACTGCCAGCTCGCCAACCTTCTTTGTTAGGTCCACAGTCCTTAGTTCGTCTACGACTCATCATTTCCACACGACTTAAGATTCCGTTAGGTCGTGGACGACTTATAACTTCTTCCTTAGGTCGCAAAGCTGCTTCCTTAAGTCGTGGGCGACTTAAGCCTTGTAACTTTGTAGCTCGTGCTGCATCAATAAGTCGGGAATTACAAACCGTGTGGCAGATGCATTGATTCGAAGGAATCATTTGTTGACTACAATGAAGGTTGAAGTGACGGGGTTTGATGTGTTGCTAGAATTGTTTGTTAATGATCCTTATTTTGCGAAGTTTGTAGATGAAGTCAAGGAGGGAAAGACGGATGAGTTTGTGTTGGTGGATGGTTTTCTCTTCAAAGGAAATAAATTGTGTATACCAGAGGGTAGTTTGGGAATGAAGATTGTGAAGGAATTACATGAAGAGGGTCATGTGGGAAGAGATCGTACATTGCAATTGATTTCACAATCATATTTTTGGCCATCTATGAGAAAAGAAGTTGAAAGATTTGTGGAGAGATGTTATATTTGTCAAGTTTCCAAAGGGACAGCGACGAATGCGGGATTGTATATGCCATTACCTGTGCCTACTAAACCATAGGTTGATGTGAGCATGGATTTTGTTTTGGGTTTGCCTAGAACTCAAAGGGGGAATGATTCTATATTTGTTGTGGTGGATAGGTTTTCGAAAATGACACATTTCATAGCTTGTAAGAAGACAGCTGATGCCGTCTGTGTTGCTCAATTGTTCTTTAAAGTGGTGTATAGATTACATGGGATACCTGAAACTTTCTGATCGGGATACTAGATTTCTAAGCCATTTTTGGTTAAGTTTGTGGAAGATGGTTGGAACGAAGCTGAATTTTAGTAGCGCCTATCATCCGCAAACAGATGGGCAAACGGAAGTGGTGAATAGATCGTTAGGAAATTTGTTGAGATGTCTTGTGAAAGATAATTTAAAGAGCTGGGATATGAAGTTGTGTAAGGCGGAATTTGCACATAATCACGCTGTTAATCGTAGTACGGGTTTCAGTCCGTTTCAAGTTGTATATTCAGCAATTCCGAAGGGACCGTTAGATTTGACGACCGTGCCATATCAGAAGGGAGTTGTTAAGCGAGCTTGTGATTTTGTGACTGAGTTGCAGGAGTGCCACAGAACCGTTCATGAACGATTGCTTACATCAAATGAGAAGTATAAACAACTGGCAGATAAAAAGCGAAGGAGTGTGAACTTCAGGGAAGGTGATTTGGTTTACACAGTGTTGACAAAAGATCGTTTTCCAGTGGGAACGTACAATAAATTGAAAGCGCGAAAGATTGGTCCAATAAAGATCTTGAAGAAGATCAATGATAATGCATATTAGTTAAGGTTGCCAGATCATATTCACACTGCAGACGTTTTCAACGTTAAACATTTGATTCTGTATCATGGGGATGAGCTTGTTGGGGAAGAGGAAGGTGCAAATTCGAGGTCGAATTCTTGTCAACCGGGGGAGGATGATGCAGCGCAATCTACCAACTCATTGGATTTGAGGCGTTCAAGGACCTTAGGTCGCTCACGACCTAGTGAATTAGGTCACTCACGACCTAGTGAAGGTCGCTCACGAGTTAATGGATTCATTGTTAAGGCATGCAAGAAACCAAGCGAGATAAGCAAACTAGCATTAGGTCGCTTCGACTTTTCGAGTTTCGACTATAACGAGTTACGACCTAAGTTAGGTCGCGGGAACAAAATACGACCTATGTTAGGTCGCGGGAATTCTTTTAGGTCGCATTCATTTTAGGTTGCCCGACCTTATGCCGCTGTGAAGATAGGTCGCTGCCTTGTATTTTAGGTCGCTCACAAAGCCGAAGCTCAACCTGTAGATGCGTTATCTTTTAGGTCGCTCAAGTGTTAGGTCGTAAGTCGTTCCTATTGTAAATTGTGATGTTGTAACTGTTGTAAATACTATAAGTCGTAAGTCACGTGCCTTGTTAAGTCGTGTGTGTTGTATTTGCTTTATGTTGTAATGATTTGTTTGTGTGTTAGGTCGTTAACGACCTATGTTATGTCGTAGGTCGCGGGTCTGTTTAGGTCGGTGAAAATTGTGGTTGTGTGAGTTGTAACCTCTATAAATAGCGGGGTTGTGTCATTTGTAATTCTTAGTTGATTTTGAATAAAAACTTTGTTTGAGAGCTTTGTGCCTCTTCTTAAATTGGTAGTTGAGTGTTATCTCCTATCTCCACCTTCGGCATTCGAGTGTGCTCGAATCAACGATCGTTGAAGCCAATTCACGATATCAAGTGCGCTTGATCAACGTTCGAAGAATTGTAGATCTTCTTTCACGGCATCGTGTGCGATCAACGTGACAAAGATAGCTAGAATCCGGCATCTTTGAGATCAACGGATTTGGGCGTTTGGTATTTTTAATCCACTGATTGCTACTTTCATCGTTTCATCGATTTTTGTTATTTGCCGCTACGTCACAAGATCTATTTAAGATGCTCGAACACATGTAGTTGTTCGTGATCTATACAAGATGTGGGAATCCATGTGTGATTCCGAGATCTTTTGAGATGTGAGAATCCATGTGTGGTTTCAAGATCTGTTTGGGATGTGAGGATCTAATTTGGGATTCGTGTTCTGTTCGAGTGATAAAGACTCATGTGAAAGATGTCGAATGTAATTTTGACATAAGAAATCGCTAAAGACATAGTAGGATGCATGACTTGGGGTTAGCGACCCATGTCAGGATGTTATCAACTTCATATCTAGAGCTACTTATCGATTGTTAGCCGACAGGAGTTGATGATATTTGGTTCACGTTGTTCATATTTATGTTCGGAACCTGGCATTTTGTGTTTATCTTATGGCATTTTTTATCTAGAGATATACAATGCTCGGAAGGTATTTTCTGATCCTTGTGCATGGAGTTCGAATTCGGCTACCCCAAAGAGATCTCCATAGAAATCCATTATGCGAACATTCCTTATCGATTTTTGTTGTACCCCTATTATGCTGGAGTGTAATCAATGTAACCATTTCGGCTATGATTAATATTTATTTTGAACCTTAGACATTATTATAATATCACTGGATTCTCTATAAACGGTTTGGTTATCATAATGTAAAAACCCGTCCCTATTTATGTGCGGCATGGTCTTGTGAGATACCCTTATTTTGGAGGTTTTTAAGATATAATAAATCTGTATGATTTGAGTTTCTCAAGCTGGTTTACCAGACTGATCTGGGTGTTGTTTTCTTAATGCTCAGGTCAGCTCCGTGTATGTTTCCCGATTTAGTCGTGGATGCTTGGAGCTTCTGGAGAAGAGTTGGTGTTCTACCTATCATAGTATTTATTTCCACCGTATTACTTTGTGAGTATCATCAGCATTTGTTAGGACAAGTTGTTATAACTATCAGGGTTGATTACTGTAACTTTGAAAAACTTTGTATCTTAGGATGACAGTTTATACTGTCTTTTGATATTAAATATGATCGTTCCATTGTGAGATTCTAATATTATGTTCCATTTACCTTATTTTATTCATTTATCATTTTATTTTACCCTTGCAATTCGTCTTTTCGGCACTTGGGTGCTCGGCACATGAATACTATGAATGTTTTAGTTTCGACGTTTGGGGGTCGAAAAGGTGGATCGTTAAATGTGATATCAGAGCTGAATGTTAATCGTGAACCTTAGCTTTGGTGGGTATGACTCATTAAGAGATAGGGTAATGGAATGCCCTAGCATGAGTTGAGAGTATTATACATATGAGAGCATATTTGTTAGTACTATAAAATGTTTTATAGTGTGTTAATTGGTCTATTGAGTAGTTTATGAATTCTGGTCGATGCGCCTGATCAACATTATCGACAGGGGTTTCTAAACACTTGAATAAGGCAAATATACATAGTATTATTTTTGAAATTGGTAAATGAGATAATTTTACCTAGGATTATATTTTATATATAAAAGAATACTATTTTCATAAATTGATATAGTTATTTCTGATATGATTATTTGTTTGGAAATGATGATATTCTATTATTATCATTTATTGTTTGATTAGTTATGCTCGGCCAGTTTATGAGCATTTACTATAGTTTGTTGATTTATAAGAAATTTACCTTCTTACGACAAGGGTTGGGTAGATAGTAATTTATGCGAACATTAGATACGAACACCTTGTGAATTGAGTTTCACGGTTTGACTATAAGACGTTTGATGATAATGTCAGATTAAAATTGAATTTTAACAAGAGTTGTTTATTAAAATCTAAACAAAGATATACATTTGTGAAATGATTTAGATAAGGAAGCAACTTTATATAAGACTGTGATTTCATACAAGTACGGTTTATAAAACAAGGTTTATAAACAAAAATATTTAAATAGAGAATTTGAGAACATAAATCCCGGTAATCTTTGAAAATGTTTTTCAAGATTTTTGGAGAAAATAATAGTAATTTTGGAAGTAAGTATTTAAGAACTTGGTTTATGAAATTGAGATCATGTTACTTAGTAACATTTACGAAGTATTTGATACCGTTTTGAGATGATTTTGGTTAAGTCTTAAAGACATAAGTTGGATGTACTAAACTCACTTCTATCGCTTGAAAATAACTTCTATCGCTTGAAAATAATTCTGGTGATGACTTCAACATCACCAGCATTCATTTTCGGATTTCTAGGTGTGGGATGCTACAAAGTTGTTTTGGTAAAACAAATTTTGATTTAATCCCAAAATATGATTTGATATACAAAATTTATATGTATATATTATTTCAAAATGATTTGAAATGAAAACCGGTGTTTAGTTCTAAAAGTTTTCTTGTTGAGTTATTTCATGGGTACATGTAGTTTATGCATTAGGAAAGTATGGATGTGTATCATAATATGATATGTTGTTTGGCAGCTTTCATTTGTTAAAATGAAATCGAATTTCCAGTGTTTTTGGATAGTCGAGAACTTCCATATGGTTATAGAACTTGTAATTAAGTGTTTTAAAGGTTTAAAACTGAAGTTTATATAACACTAGAATTGAGAAGATAGAAAGTTAAAACAAGTTTAAATTTGTTGAACATACTGGTTAAGTAAAACAAATTTTTTGTTGGTATATACTCTTAGAATATAATGGAGTATTATATGAGTATGAACTTAAGTTATAAAATGTTTATAAACTTGAAGTTATGATTTTTGAAATGACTCATAAATGATTTAGTATTAAAGAGATATACTATTTGGATAAATGAATGTGATTAAAAAGATATTGGTATGGTAAAGAAACCAATAGGATAAGTTGTACGTAGATCGTTTTGTTCGCATGACTGTTCTTGATCCAATATTCGAGTACATGATTTCAAGGTAGTTTGCACCGGTCCGAACAAGGATTTTACACTCGATTCTTAACGGCGAACATTTGATACATATTCTTGATATGATCTTGAAGTTTTCTATCATAGTATATGGCTATGTAAGGAGAACAGGGATTCTAATCAAGGAACATGATCGGAGTTCGCACTAGAGAGGACAAGTGATCTATACTAGTTGGTAAGTGAGATCTATGTGATCGAGCAAGTTATCGGAATTGACAATGTGTACGGATGATATATGTGCATCGTACGGGCTTTAGTATTTTCATACTATGTTTTGATTGGCTTAGGGAGAGTTTAAGAAATGACTCTTCGATTTGTTCTATGGTGGCATGAAAAATCGTCTAAGTAATAACCCGAGGTTGTTGAGCACAAGATACGCTTAGTGGATTGATTTTCGTCCTTCTACGATGAGAGGGTTTGACTTGAGCAAACCATGAGATTTGTTTGTTAATTATTAGGATACTATTAAGTATCAAATGTATGGTTGTCTCTTTGGTTGCTCATGTTGGAATTTCTAGGATGAAATACTCTAAGTGGGGGAGAATGTAACGACCCGGAATTTTGGACACCTCATATTTAAATATCTAAATTATTTAAATATTTGAATATTGGATTAAATGTTATTAAAATGATTTAATAAGCATTTTAACCTTCTTTTAAATCATAAGTAATGTTGATAAAATTGTTTTACAAAAATTTTTACAACAATATATTCTTTGGAAAATATCGATAATATGACCGAAAATCATTTTATCGATAAACAGCTATTTTCTCAACGAAAGTTGTTCAAACTTTTTACATATGTCTAACTAATCATTAAGGAGATAATTAGCAACTAAAAATATTTTCATGTTTATGGCTAACTAAATAGGAAAATGAGCAAATAAGGAAAATGAGCAAAAATGAAAATAATTAACTCTTAAGCTAATACCTAATGAACACATTAGCACTAATTAAGCACTCTCCTCTTCTCTTGGAGGGTTCTAGAAGCTCCCTATAGGATAAGAGATATTATGAAAGGAGTATAAGAGTAACTATCCATAAAGGAGATATGACATAAAGTAGAAACGAGCACAAATGGAAACTCCTTAACACTTAAGCAATTGTGACATAAAGTTATCATGTGAGAGTAGGCTCCTTTGTGACTTTCATGAGAGTAGAAGTGGTGATGACCCCTTGCCCAAGCCTATATAAGAGAGGGCACACTTCAAAAAAAATTCCTAAGCAGATGCAAGCTTTTCTAATGGCATCTTCATCTTCTTCCTCTCTTATGTTCTAAAAATAAAGAGTTGCAAATCAACTCCATATCACTTCAAACTTTGCCAAAGGCTTAGTAAAATATTAGAAATCCTTCCACTAATCCAAAACATGAAGAAGAAAAGCCAAGCTCCCATAATCCATGGAGGCCGTGAGCTTTATGTGGTTTGGGAAGGCAAATAAACAAGGTGAAAGCAAGAAAAAGAGGAAGGAAGTAGATGTTTGCAAGTGGGGTTAGGCTTTGGTTCTTGGATCTTGGTTTTGGTTGGATTAAAGGCAAGTTAACACCTCATTTTGGATGAAAAATATAACACATATATGTGGTGTTTGATTTTGTTAAAGTTGTTTGAATTCTTAATAACTTATGTTAAAAACAATGACGGTAACTTCTTACATTAAAAGTAAGTGCTATATGCGATCCATGTACATGGACTTGAACAAACCTTGAATTGACTTTAATGGACTTGTATGACATGTGACTAGACCTTGGAAACAAAGCACATAAGGTTTAGTAGGTAACGGGCTCGAATAGAGTTGAAATTTTATAGCGAAATGGTCGCTATAAAAGCACTTCGAAATAGCTAACTTGTGGAATTTGTGTAGAATTTTGTAGAGAGATCCTTAAAGGTTTCTTACCTTGAATATTATATATTATATGTGTACTAATTTGTGTAAAAAGATTGGGTGCTAAAAAGTTTGTTAACACCTTCAAAATCGATCAAACATTGAAGTATAAAAACCTGAAAATTTATTATTCAAGTCACAGAACTTTCCATAGCAGGTATAATGCGATGTAGTAAACCTGAACCTGGTTTTATAGCATTTACTGTTGTAGCTTCTATTTTGAACTAAAATCCACATTTATCCTTGAAACGTCTTTCAAGTGTTACAGAACTTTTCATAGCACTTGTAGAATGTTGCAGAAACTATTTTTACCCAGAATTGTTTTAAAACCTTTTAAACTGTCGATGCACTTTTCTATAGCATTTAGCAAATGCTGTCTTTTCTATTTGAGGTTTTAAAACGGTTTAAAATGACTTTAAATTCAACTATTTCACTTCAATCTTTTTGGTAGTCTTTTCTAACATACACTAGAGTGTAGAATATGCTAGTGTATGATTTTTGTTTGATGATAATAAACATATATATATATTCATTTAAATGTATTTGTAATTGTAATATTTTATTTTTCCACATAATTAAATAAATATTTGTTGAATAAAATAAATAATTCGGATTTCTTATTTAAACAAATATTTTATTCAAATAAATATTTTATTAAAAATTCAAATAGTATAAATTTGAGCTCTCACTACATTTACACATTTTCAATTACAATACAACTTTAATTACAACACAATTATCACTATACAATTCACCTCACTACATAATTCACTCAACACTTGTATTTGACCTTCAACTCTATTCCAGCTTGTATCCAGCATCTGAACTATCTGCAAAATAAACCCTGACGCAGTAAAATTGAAAAAGAATTATTTTGCAGTGCGCAATAAAGTGTGTGTTTTGAAAATATTATTTGCCTCAGTTTTTTGGGTTGTTCGTCATCATTTTTTTTATCTTACACGAATAATTTGTGACATACACAGTGTATCACTGTACATGCCACAAGGTCGTGCACACCGATATACACTTGCTTGTAAAATTGCAGGGACAGGTGAGCACAAGGTCAAACCCAAGCCGAGGCTGGATTCAACTCAGGTGCAATACAAGAGCAAAACAAAACGGCAACAACAATTCAAAATACAAGTGCACAAGACCAAGAGTGCACCAATTCTATACAATGCAACTGAGGCATACAAACTCAGTACACATACAAAAACTAGCAACTCAATGGATGCAACAAAGTGAAGCACAAGGATATGCCTCAAACAGACTTGAATCAAGTGATCAGACAACTCAACCAACTAGTGTGGATGTGCATGGAAAACACTTGAAAAGCAAGTTCATATGCAAGCATTCAGTTTCAACATGACAACATGCATGAATGTAAAAGGCTTTAGACATGTCAACTTCAAAAGGAACCCAACTATATGCAACCAAGACAGCAACTCACTACACAATGCAACACAGACCAGGAAATGAAATAACTCGAAACAACTGGAAATTCAACTCGAAACAATCCAAGTTTTATCAACCCAGACCAAAATTGGACTAAATGCAACAAGGAACTAGACCACCAAATGGAACAAGGCACCGGACACATAAAGATTCAACATATACAACATGTAGAACCAGACTACAATAACCAGGTCAGTACACTAAAATGCAGACACACACATGCATACAAATCAACATGAAAACATGGAACCAGAACAAGACCTCAACTAACACAAAGGCATAAGGAACCACACGAAGACTTCATTCATATGAAACCATGGACAAGTGCACCAAACCAGAAATGTACAAACCAGCATGATAACAGCCTCAACCACATAAAGACTTAAAGCTACACACATGTCAACAAGCCAGTGGAACCAAATGTACAAAAGCTCCAGACAAAATGAACACAAAACCAGACCAGTCTCCAATATGAACACAACAGTTCAGAGCAATGAAATGTGAAGACCAAAATGAAAAATCAACTAAATGAACACAATGGAGCATGCAAATAAGCAGATTTCAAAAGGCACAAGTTCAGTTTCAATCAATACAGTGTGGATGTGTAGTGCCAAACAACATGAATGCAAAATGGGATAACATGCTTCAGACATGAGCATATGAAACTAAGCAACTGAACATGGAACTCAAAGCAAGTACAGTGGATAGAGCATAACCATCACATGCAAATAACTCATCATAGAAATGACTATAATGCAACAAGACTTCAGAGAATACAGTTCAATGCAATGGTCACGACATTCAGACTCATGAAGACCACAATAACAATGCAACCAGACTTCAATTGGAACCAGTTGACATGGACAAATACAAGTTCAGAGAATCACACACACACATGTAGCAAGCAGTCGAAGTAACAGGGAAGAAGTTTACATATTTACAGTAAATAATAGTAGCAGTTCAAACACGTCAAGGAATGGTTTTAATAACAAATGAACAACATCATTGAATTGGTCAAAAGTTCGATCATTGCCAGCAAAGAATGGAATCAGAGAAAAGAACGGAGCAAAATTAAAATTCATGGAATAATATGTATGAGTTGAACAAGTCAGAATAATCACAAGCAATCAAGCAAAGATCGAATGGACAAGTGCAATTCACAAAAAATTCAAACTTGAAAATACGAATTAATATGGTTTTGATCCCTATTTAACCCAAATTCATCATCGGCAAATTAGCACTCGAGTTCAAGAAAAATTGGAGAGCAAATATCGAAATAAATCACGAACCAATCCAGAACTCGAATCAAGTCGAGTATAATTATAAATCGAAAAAGGGAAAACACGTACCAATTCAAAGCACGAATCAAACTCGACAAAATTGAAGCGACCGTAAGTTATGAAAGCTAGGAGTCGATTGACGAAGACATTCAAAGCAAATTAATCACTGCAATCGAACAATTAGAATCGGCGACTTCAATTTGGAAGAAACCCTAGTTCCAGAATGAAAAGAAAAGAGGCGGCCGCAAATAAAATAAGGAAGACTTCTTCATATTAATTACATACTTGGGCCGGCCTTATTTATTTCTATTGGGCTTATTTTTTAAATAGGGTTTTTTGTTTAGTCTTTTATTTTACATTTGTAATTTTCCTTTTAGAATTGTATAACTTTCTAATTGTGTAACTAGGTACAAACTACGGGGCGTAGTTTGAGAATTCGCAACTCAGTGACTGAGTTGTGGCAGGGTTTTGAGCTTAGAGTTAGGTTATTCAAGTTAGCGGGTGTCGCAAGTTTACGTGTGTAAGCGTCTGACTACTTAATTTCTAGTCAGGATTTTGCCGAAGCTGGGTAAATTTATGTGTGATTTCTTCTACATTACTTTCTGTTATTGTTTTTATTTCCGCATTAACTTTAGTATCACCCTGTTCACCCCCCTCTAGGGTGAAAACGATCCTACAAGTGGTATCAGAGCAAGGTTAATAGCATAGATGTCTAACCCTAGTTGTAAATCTAGCGAGAGTTGGTCCAGTATTATTCCCCTTATTTTTGATGGAACAGATTTGGAAATTAAAAATGAAATTTTATTTAAAATCTGTTAATTCTAAATGTTGGGATATTATTGAAAATGGGTGTGATATAGTAGACAAGAAAAATGCTTCTATTAATGCTCTTTCTTTGCATATACTATATTCTCATATTAATAGAGATAATTTTAACCATATCCCTCATTGTGAAAGTGCACAAGAAATCTGGAATACTTTTGATGCAATATATGGTGCAAAAGTCAATGAGAAATCCTCCACAATCGACTTAGTTAAAAAAATGTGCTTGGTAGGATTTGCAAAAGACAGCGGTGATGAAGATTCAATAGCCGATGAGATAAGTCATTTTTCATTCAGTGATTTAGTTCCCTTGTGCTGAAAATTAATTGAAAATAATGAAGCTCTTGAGATGAAAAATAATAAGTTGATAAGGGAACAATCTAAACTATGTCAAAAAAATAATGATTTGGAAAATAAGCTTAAAAATATTAAGACAAATAAAAATTCTAATTGCAAAAGGAGTTTGGAATATGAAAAAGAATTTGCCTATTTTCATGAAAACTTTCAAAAGTTAGAAAACTAAATTTTAATTCGGGAGAAGAGCAAAACTGGGTGGATTTGTAAAAATAATATTTTGCAAAAAGAGTTGGATAGTTTTAAGAGGTCAGAAAGTTCTAAATGTGCGATTTTTGAAAAGAAATTAAATGAGGTCAACGAAAATTTCAATTCGAAAAAGAAAATGTGATTTTGAGCAAATCTGAAATTATTCGATTAAATCACGAGTTTGAAAACGAGATCGAGAAAATCAAGGATTTTGAAAAAAATTGAATTTAAAAAACTCCAACTCTTTGAAACTAAGATGCTGGAAATTGAGACTAAAATTAGAGAGCTTGAGAATAAAAATATGGGCTTGAAAATGAATAATTTTAAAAAGAGAGATAGTACCATTAGTTGTTGTTCAAAGTTAATAAATGAAAATAAACTTTTAAAATCCAAAGTTAATAAACTTGAGTTGATTATTCGAAAAAATTTCACTAGAGAAAAATTATTTAATATGCTCTTAGAAAATCAACTCTTCATGAATAAAAGGAAAGGATTTGGATTTGTGAAAGTGTCAAAATATGATCAAACGACTAATAACACTGTTAAGGGAAAAAGTGTGGTACCCAAATGCGTAAAGTGTGGAAATATTGGACATGGTAAGAATAATTATCGAAATATATACAAACACAAAACAGTTAAACAAATATGGATTCCAAAAAGTAAGAATAAATGGTTTGAAATTTAAACAAAATTGGATTCCCAAGGGTACAATTGTAGATGCTAACGGTTTGTTATATAGACAAATTTGGGTACCAAAGATTTCAATAGATAATAATAGTGGTCCTACATCCTTAGTTAGACCACTTGCCTTCTCCAAAATTTAGACACATAAGTGGGCTAAGGAACAAATTTGATGGAGATAGATTTCGAGTTGTTATAGGTGATTGATAAACTAAAATTTAAATGTTCCTTAGCCTATAAAGATTAGATGGATATCATCGCATTTCGGATATCACAGCATCAAAGGAAAGTGAGGTATGATCTCTTAACTCAATTTTGTTCACATATTGTTAATTATGTTTTCATCGACATTGTTGATGTATTTCTACCATATTTTGAACATCTCAACTTTGATTTTTGAAATTCTTGAAGTTCTGGAAAGCTAACCGATAATGCAACTACTTTTCTGTTTTTAGTTTTTATTGATTCACTTTAGAATGTCATGAAAAACTGCTTTGACGAATTTTTTGAATGTGTGTTTTTGCTCAATATAGATTACTTTACTTGTGCTTGATATAAATGGACGTGCTGAAAATTTCAAAAAAAAAATTCAAGTGTTGAGGAGTACACGTTTTTCTTACATACCACTATATATCACCATGAATACCTCAAATACAAGTGGTATCTAATATCATCTCATGTTTAAATCATTTTTGCAATTATTTAAATTTTTACATTGATTTTCAACTAGAAGTCATTTTCACAAAACCCCCTTACAGAAAATTGATTTTCACTTATTTTAATTTTTGAAACTTGGGTTTTCATCAAGTTAAAAATACTCTAGTTTATTTTGGTAAGAGATGTACTCTAGAAAAGATGACCATTGACTAATTGAATCTTTTGGAACTCATCAAAATTATTATAGTGCTTGAAAAGTGATGGATAGTGATTAAATTATATTTTATAACAAGAGGAAGTATTAATTTATAATTTCATGAAAATTAAACAAATTTTATAATATTTTTAGATTAGTACTTATTCCATGATCATTTCTTTCACTTTCACCTTTCTGTCAATTCATACATCATAATATAGTGTGCAGAATTTGGTATTTCAAAATAAGGAAATGTTTTTTTGTAAAATAATTATATCCTAAATTATTCGCTCTCACTTAAAAGTCCTCGCAGTTATGCATGGGTGAGTTACTTGAATTTCTATATATGGGATTCCATTCTCATTTAAAAGTCCTCATGTTTATGCATGGATGGGACGCATATAAGAAAGGGATAGATATCAAGTATATTCTAATCTCATTTAAAAGTCCTCACGGTCATGCATGGTTAGAAAATACTTGACATTTTTTTAAAAAAAAAGAGGGTAACTTCCTACCTCATTTAAAGGTTCTAACGGTTATGCATGGTTAGTAAGTGCTTCACATTTTTTTGTATAATATTTGAAAAGAGAAAATGCACAAATTATTCCTTTATTGAAAATATCAAACTCTTGTCACTATATAAAATTTTCCATAATCCTACCATTTCTCTAAAGTGGAGTTTGTTTCTAATTAATAAAATATTATGATTTTTTTTTATTAATTGAAATTTGAAATTAATATTTCCCTCTTGATTTTATTTTATACTTTTAATCAAAATCGTAGCTATTTCAATTACTATTATCATTTTTGATGATAACAAAAGGGGAAGAGAGGTTAAGATTTTGATTTTTGAGCGATATCCTTACTAATATTCGAGAGTGTTTTTATTCAAAGTTATTTTTAATTAATTTTTCAGTTTTAACTACACGCATCTATGTAGGGGGAGTTTTATTGTAGGGGGAGTGTTCAAATAGGCGGAGCTAATAGAATTCATCAAGACCAAATAATTTTAATAGAGTCAAAATTTTAATATATGTTTGTTATCATCAAAAGGGGGAGATTGTAGAATATGCTAGTGTATGATTTTTGTTTGACGATAATAAACATATATATATTCATTTAAATGTATTTGTAATTGTACTATTTTATTTTTCCATATAATTAAACAAATATTTATTGAATAAAATAAATAACTCGGAATTCTTATTTAAACAAATATTTTATTCAAACAAATATTTTATTACAAATTCAAATAGTACAAATTTAAGCTCTCACTGCATTTACACATTTTCAATTACACTACAACTTCAATTGCAGTGCAATTGTCACTATACAATTCACCTCACTACATAATTCACTCAACACTCGTATTTGATCTTCAACTCTGTTTTAGCCTGTATCTAGCATCTAAAAAATCTGCAAAATAAACACTGGTGTAGTAAAATTGAAAAAGAATTATTTTGGAGTGCACAATAAAGTGTGTGTTTTGAAAATATTATTTCCCTCGGTTATTTGGGTTGTTCGTCATCATTTTTTCATCTTACACGAACAACTTGTGACATGCACAGTGTATCACTGTACATGCCACAAGGTCATGCACATCGATATACACTTGCTTGATAAAATTGCAGGGACAAGTGAGCATAAGGTCAAACCCAAGCCGAGGCTGGATTCAACTTAGGTGCAATACAAGAGCAAAACAAAACGGCAACAACAGTTCAGAATACAAGTGCACAAGACCAAGTGTGTACCGGTTCTATACATATGCAATAGAGGCATACAAACTTAGTACACATACAAAACCAACAACTCAATGGATGCAGCAAAGTGAAGCACAAAGATATGTCTCAAATAGACTTGAATCAAGTGATCAGACAACTCAACCAACCAGTGTGAATGTGCATGGAAAACACTTGAAAAGCAATTTCATATGCAAGCATTTAGTTTCAACATGACAACATGCATGAATGCAAAAAGCTTCAGACATGTTAGCTTCAAAAGGAACCCAACTATATGCAACCAAGACAGCAACTCACTGCACAATGCAACACAGACCAGGAAATGAAATAACTCGAAGCAACTGGAAATTCAACTCGAAACAATCCAATTTTTATCAACCCAGACCAAAATTGGACTCAATGCAATAAGGAACCAGACCACCAAATGGAACAAGGCATCAGACGCATAAAGATTCAACATATACAACATGTAGAACCAGACTACAATAACCAGGTCAGTACACTGAATTGCAGACACACACATGCATATAAATCAACATGAAAACATGGAACCAGAACCATACCTCAACTTACACAAAGGCACAAGGAAACTACAAGAAAACTTCATTCATATGAAACCATGGACAAGTGCACCAGACCAGAAATGTACAAACCAGCATGGTAACAGCCTTAACCACATGAAGACTCAAAGCTACACACATGTCAACAAGCTAGTGGAACCAAATGTACAAAAGCTCCAGACAGAATGAACACAAAACCAGACTAGTTTCCAATATGAACACAATAGTTCGGAGCAATGAAATGTGAAGACCAAAATGCAAAATCAACCAAATGAACACAATAGAGCATGCAAACAAGCAAATTTCAAAAGGCACAAGTTCAGTTTCAATCAACATAGTGTGGATGTGTAGTGCAAAACAACATGAATGCAAAATGGTATAACATGCTTCAGACATGAGCATATGCAACCAAGAAACTGAACATGGAACTCAAAGCTAGCATTGTGGACAAAGCATAACCATCACATAAAACTCTACAAACATGCAAATAACTCATCACAGAAATGACTACAATGCAACAAGACTTCAGAGAATACAGTTCAATGCAATGGTCACGACATTCAGACTCATGAAGACCACAATAACAATGCAACAAGACTTCAATTGGAACCAGTTGACATGGACAAATACAAGTTCAGAGAATCACACACACATGTAGCAAGCAGTCGAAGTAATAGGGAACCAATTTACATATTTACAGTAAATACCAGTAGTAGTTCAAACACGTCAAGGAATGGTTTCAAAATAAATGAACAACATCATTGAATTGGTCAAAAATTCAATCATTGCCAGCAAAGAATGGAATAAGAGAAAAGAACGGAGCAAAATTCAAATTCATGGAGTAATGCGTATGAGATGAACAAGTCAGAATAATCACAAGTGCTTAAGCAAATATCGAATGGACAAGTGCAATTCACGAAATTAAAACTCGAAAATACGAACGAATTAATAGGGTTTCGATCCCTATTTAACCCAAATTCATCATCGGCAAATTAGCATTCGAGTTTAAGCAAAATCAGAGAGAAAACATCAAAATAAATCACGAACCAATCCAGAACTCGAATCAAGTCGAGTATAATTATAAATCGAAAAAGGGAAAATACGTACCAATTCAAAGCACGAATCAAACTCGACAAAATTGAAGCGACCGCAGGTTATCAAAGCCAGGAGTCGATTGACGAAGACATTGAAAGAAAATTAATCGCTGCAATTGAACAATTAGAAGCGGCAACTTCAATTTGGAAGAAACCCTAGTTCTAGAACGAAAAGAAAAGAGGCGGCCGCAAATAAAACGAGGAAGACTTCTTCATATTAATTACATACTTAGGCCGGCCTTATTTATTTCTATTGGGCTTATTTTTTAAATAGGGTTTTTGTTTAGAGTTTTATTTTTCATTTGTAATTTTCCTTTTAAAATTGTATAACTTTCTAGTTGTGTAACTAGGTACAAACTACGGGGCGTAGTTTGAGAATTCGCAACTCAATGGCTGAGTTGTGGCGGGGTTTTGAGCTTAGAGTTAGGTTAGTCAAGTTAGCGGGTGTTGCAAGTTTACATGTGTAAGCATCTGACTACTTAGTTTCTAGTAGAAACCTTGGGGGCAATACGTAGGCAAGGTTTTGCCAAAGCTGGGTAAATTTGTGTGTGATCTCTTCTGCATTACTTTCTATTATTATTTTTATTTCTGCATTAATTTTAGTATCATCTTATCCACCCCCCCTCCATGGTGAAAACGATCCTACATGGAGTACTTCAAATGTGATTTGATATTTTTAAGAATTAGTTATGAATTTATAGGAGAAGAGGGTTTTATGGAATACACGGTTTTCTACGTTTTCAAATTACAAACTGATTATTTTTAAGTAGTATTTTGTATGGATGTTTTGAAACCTATTATAAGTATTTAGAAGTAAAAGTATCTTATATAGATATATTGGAAAATATCTTATATTAATATCTAGGAAAATATCTTATATAAATATCTTGTTTTAGATTATAAAACAAAAGTTTTAGAAAGGGGTTATTGCTTAATGGCCAAATAGATACTTGTTTGATTACTTATTTGAAAAGTAACCAATTATGCTTAACACTAATAAGCCGACGAAGTAATCTTATCTATTTATGAGAGTTAAGATTGATGTCGAGTAGGGACAGAGTAATAAGCTCTAACCTACCAGGCTTCCCTCTTAACCGAGAAATAGGTAAGTGGAAATGTCAAAAACGTGTTAGTCGAGTTGATTTCTTATAGTTTATGGAAATCATTAATACTATACTTAACACTAAAAGCCAACGAGGTAGACTTATCTTTTTGTGAGATTCAAGACTGAAGTGTTTAGGCAAGGCTTGGAGCGACCAGTGCCCAAACTTACTTGACATAGCTCTTTGGCGAGAAATAGTGAAGTTGGAATGTCGAAAATGAGTTAAGCTTATAAATCGTGATTTGTATAAACAATCATTTTTAGAACTTGATAGTTAACTAGACTATACTGAACTTGACTAAATACAAACTTAGAACATTAAAGAGGTGTTTTAAAGTAAATGGAAAGTATAAAAGCGATTTTGGGTTTATAGTATCGATGTTTGTGCAACATCTGTTTTAACCCATTTAACTATACTTTTGAAAATTAATTGAATCTTTAAAATGGAGTTATAAAGATAATGGGATAGTAAAGTGAATTTAGGCTTGTCGTAAACAATGTTTTAGTAACATTTGTTTTTAAACCCTTGGATAATATTTTAAAGTGTTAAAATATGGTTAAATAATTTTGCTAAATACTTGGATCCTTAAAATAAAGGTCTGTAAAGATAGTAACAAGTAGGGAAATGGTTTGGATTTGTTGTGAAAATTTGTTAATCATATTTGTCTTTGGCCCTTTTTGATTATACATAGATATGTAAATAGATCTTTAAAAGAATGATTTAATGATAAGCAAAGCAATATTGTTTTGGGTTTGTAGTGACAATGTTTGAGTAACATTCACCTTGAACCTTTTTGAATGGATTTGTGAAAGTACTTAGATCCTTAAAATGAATATTTGGAAGGAAATAATAAGTAATGGAATCTTTTGGGAAGAGATAGGAAAGTAGAAGTTTATTAGGTAAATATAGTTTACTAATAAAGGGGTTTTAATTAAAAAAGGATTAATTAAATGGAAGTGATTAGGAGTTGCTTAGGTAACTGAATCATACTTTGTGTGGCTTGATTGTGTTTTGGATGATGATAGTGTTTTGTGTGTTTATTTTATGGATGGTAACCTAGACTTGGTTTCCATTTACAAACATCTATCTTATATTGAATAGTTGATTGGTCGACTATTGAACCTGACCTAATATTGACTTTGGAATATCGAAAGGCTTCGTGATTTCATATCGATAAGAACCCCCAGGGAGGAGCATTGGTACGAAACATCTCTAACTTTCGCTTACTTCTGAGAAAACCGGGATTGAGTTAACTGGAAAATTCATCAATTGATTTTAGAGAAACCGGAATTGGTAAGTGTTCTACTTATCGAATACCACTTCAAAATCATATACATGATCTGTGTTTTGGAAGCAGTTGAAGAAAAAGAATCCAAGTGGAGATCCTAGATCTGTTTAAGAAGCTCGAACACATGTAGTTTTTCATGATCTATTCAGGATGTGGGAATCCATGTGGGATTCCGAGATTTGTTAAGATGTGGCAATCCATGTGTGGTTTCGAGATATGTTTGAGATGTGACGATCTAATTTGGGATTCATGTTCTGTTCGAGTGATGAAGACTCATGTGAAAGATGCCGAACGTAACCTCGATATTGGAAATGGCTAAAGACGGAGTAGGATGCACGACTTGTGGTTAATGACCCATGTCAGGATGTCATCAACTCCATATCTAGAGATACTTATCAATTATTGGCAGGCATGAGTTGATGATATTTGGTTCACATTGTTCATATTTATGTTCGGACACTGGGCCTTTTGTGTTTACCTTATGGTATATTTTATCTAGAGATATAGGTGCTCGTATGGTATTTTCTGATCCTTGTGCATGGAGTTCAGATTTGGCTTCCACGAAGAGGTCTCCATAGAAATCCATTATGCGAACGTTCCTTATCGATTTTGGTTGTACCCCTATTATGCGGAATGTAATCAATGTAACCATTTAAGCTATAATTAATATTTATTTTGAACCTTAGACATTATTATAATATCACTGGATTCTCCATAAACGGTTTGGTTATCTTAAGGTAAAAACTCATCCATATTTATGTGCGGCATGGTCTTACAAGATACCTTATTTTTGAGGTTTTTAAGATATAATAAATCTATACGATTTGAGTTTCTCAGGCTAGTTTGCCAGACTAATCTAGTTGTTATTTTCTTAATACTCGGGTCAGTCTCATGTATGTTTCCAGATTTAGCAGTGGATGCTTTGGAGCTTCTGGAGAAGATTCGGAGTTCAACCTATCATAGTCTTTATTTTTGCTGCATTACTTTGTGTGTATCATCAGCATTTGTTAGAACAGGTTGTTATAACTGTTAGAGCTAATTACTGTAGCTCTGAAAAACTTTGTATCTTAGGATGACAGTTTATACTGTCTTTTGATATTATATATGATCGTTCACTTATGGGATTCTGATATTATATTCCTTCTACCTTATTATATTCTTTTTTCTTTTTATTTTACCCTAGCAATTCGTCTTTTCGGCACTTGGGTGCTCGGCACATGAATAATATGGATGTATTAGTGTCGACATTTGGGGGTCGAAAAGTTAGATCATTACACTTCCAACATTTTCAACTTAACTATTCCTTGACCAATAGGGAAACTGGTACGTTAGAGCTCTATTGCTCATATCCCTACTCGACATTAATCTTAACTCTCACAAATAGGTAAGCTTACTTCGTCGGCTTTTATCATTAAGAAAAGTTAATTATTTTCAAACAATTAAGTAAACAACAAGATTAACACATTTTCGATATTCCAACTTAACTATTCCTTGTTCAAGAGGGAAGTTGGTAGGTTAGAGCTCTATTGTTTATATCCCTACTCGACATCAATCTTAACTCTCATAAATAGATAACTCTACCTCGTCGGCATTTAGTGTTAAGCATAGTCAATTACCTTTTTCAAAACTTATTTATACTTTAAAAGTACTTGTAAATAGGTTTTAAATATCTATGTAAAATATTACTTGAAAATAACTAATTTATAATTAATGGAAAACATGTTTATATTATGGAACCTCATTACTATGAAAATACATATATGATTACTAAAAATATATTTGAACTTCAAACCAACTTTAAAATACTTCAAAATAGGTTAGAAAACATATCTAAAAATATTAGAGAAAAATACCAAATTTAAATATCATTTTTAAACGCTTAAAATCATAAGCGACCTACTACAGCTTTTACAAAAGCCGTTAAAGTCCTTGTTAAAAACAACATTAAAAAGCACGATCTTCTTGAATAGTTTTAACCACTTTAACAAACGATTTAAGACTTGAGGTTTTTATAGTAAGTACTACCCTTATGGTACTTAAAAACCATGGAAAGAAACATCTAAGAAATTTCCACCAATTTAATAAACTTCCCAAAAATAGACTATACTTACAAAGTTCATTTATAACCACCTTTTTGTTCTAACTTTCACAACTTTTGCATAATTTATGTAACTTTCCAAAACATTTCTTTACTATTCAATACATCAAAATATGTGTAGAGAATAACCAAATCAAATTATCCTAAGTTAAGATCATAAGTGTCCAATTTAGGCAAGTTAAATTTAAGGGATATCGAAATGCATTTATAACGACTATTCTCGCTTCAAATACTTTCAAACATACTTCAATTCAACACACATGTCAAACAACTATTTAAACATCAAGTCAAAGTCATGCCACATGTTTAGGAGGGTAATAGAAGTGACATTATACAATATAAAGTTGTAATTTGCTTTCAAAAGCAAGAGGGGTCGAAAGTTTATAACTTTAATTAGTTAATGTCACTTTAACTTTATATTTCAAACACAACATATATATGCACAATATATACCAACAAGATAGTGGGATAACTCAGTTAAATCCAAGCCAAACACAAGCACAAAGCCACAAGAATCAAAGAACCACCTCCTACCATCACTAAAAGGCTAAAGATCCAACCTTTAACACTTTCAAACCAAGGCAACTCCTCCCATCCTCTTCCATTGCTCATGGCTCATCCAAGATCCCCCCTTCTCCTTCACTTTTCCTCCGCTTTGACTTTAGATATAAGCTTCCTAAGGTGTTATAAGGTGTCGGTGAAAGTTTGAAAGAGATTGGAGACGATTCGATTTAGACTTGGAAAAGATAGAGAAGAATTAGTGAATTAGTTTTAATCATTTCCACCAATTTTATTCTCGTACTTCATTTCAAGCTTTTGTGATTAGTTCTTACCTTAAGGATGTATTTATAAGTTTGTGCAAGAGGTCATTACCACCTTCTATCTTCCATGAAAGGTCACAAAGGAGCATCCCTCTCACATGCTACCTTTACACCTTTATATCTTTACTTAAAAAGTTAAGTCTTTCCTTAAAAGCTCATTTTCAAAATATCTTTGATGACATCACCCGTGACATCATCAAAAATTTTATTTCCATAAATGGTAAAAAAATATTATTTTATTGATTTTCTAAGTAAATAAGTGTATATAAAAAAATCTAAACAACTTCAGACGGTAAAAAAACTATTTATCGATAAAACGATTTTCGGTCACATTATCGATAGTTCTTCAAAGTAGATCTTTTTTAAAAAAAATCGAAAACAAGTTTACCATCATTAGTTGTGATTTAAAAGGGGGTTAAAAAGGTAATTAAATGATTCTAATAACATTTAATCAAAGATTCAAATATTTAAATACTTCAGATATTCAAATACGAAGTGTCCAAAATTACAGGTCGTTACACCACTTAGCCATTCGACGCTACCATGACTGTGATAATATGTGTGATGAGATGAAATCAAACATAATTCAGTTGATAGCTATTAGAAATTATAATTATGAATTCCACTAATTATGTAATGTTAAAATACATAAAAGATTTATAAAACATATATCAAATATAAGGCATACAACCTATATACTTTAATTCTATATGTTTGAGCAAGTCTTAAAAGTTACACCTCGAATTTAGTTATTAAGATATTTGAATTTGGGAAAATTATAAACATGAAAGCTGTAGTTCTTTGAGTTAGCTTTCTAGAACATTAAAAAATCTAAATTCTGGTTAGATTTGCAAAATGTATTGTCAAATTACTAAGAGATTTTTAAACAATTTTGATCTAACATTATCAATGCTAAACAATTTTATTATCACATTATGGAATGACATAAATACATATATTTAAATAGCTTTTCTCACCCTAAATGCTGTGCAGTCTTTGATTTAATCCCCTTGATCCTTCTTATTTCCCTTAGTGTTGCATGCCCTTGCTAAATTTATTTTTCAAATGGAACTTTGTTTGAATTTAAAAGGAAAGAAGAGATATAATATGATTTTGGAAGGAAGAAAAAGAAAGAAAGAAGCAAAATTGATGTGCTCTCTCCCTTGTGTTTGTATGTATTTATAGGTTAAAAAGCTTCCAAGAGAAGCTACCAAGACAAAGAGAAGCTATGAGAAGCTTATGAAAGACAAAGCTTCCCTGAGAAGATAAACAACATGAAGTGTATTCAAGAGGCCAAGGTAAAATTAGCTTCCTCGAGAAGATAACAACCAGAACAAAGCTTGCAAGCAAAGCTATTGAAACAAGATCCACTATTGCGGCACTCTGCTACATAAAGTCATGTTCGTGTATGAACCATGAATAGAAATAAAAATACGAATTTTTAAACGAATTAAATATTCAAATTCGAAGACTCCAAAATTACAGGTTGTTATAATATATATATATATATATATATAATGAACATTGTAAATATAGTTTAATAGTGATAATCATATTAGGAATGTAACTTATAGCCAATTTCCTTAAGGACACCATGAAACGATGACGTAAGCTCCTTGTAACGACCCGTAAATTTTTAACTGTTTTAATAACGTATTTGACTGAATTTTGTGAAATTTTAAACAATAAAATTTTAAAATAAAAATTTAATATTGGAAATACGTCTAATTAGACATAGTAACTGGTAAATTTTCATCAGATAATTTGGAAGTTTATTTTTTGTGTAATTTTATTCCAATTTATATCAGTTAAAATTGATGATAATAAAATGTTTCCCAAACCTGGATATTTTTACATAAAAAAATTCTAATTCATCTTCTGCCTAAGACGTCATTTTTCGTTTTTTCAAATTCAGACAACTACCTGTATCCTAGCACGACACCCCTCCACGACAACTACCACGTGAGCAGCCCATCCTTCAACAGCCCACATTGGCGACCCCAATCGCTACCTCTTCCTCAGCCTAGACCTGCTGTTCCACTACCATTTTTTCACACCCTCCATTGGCGAGCTCGAGCTCACCGCCCACGCGAATACCAGCTCTTCACGGCAGCCTTTTTCCTCCTTCTTTTTTTATGCACGGTATGTATGTTTATGTATATTGTATTATATGTATATATTAGTTGTTATTAATTTAAATATATGTCTAATATAACAGTGGTCTTCATATGCTTGTATTAGTAGCAGCAGTATGTGTTGTTTTATAAATAAACAAGTGTTGTTTCTATAATTTATGTCCGTTTATACATTATATTTTCCAGAGCATTTTTTTTCCTGACATTATAATATGTTGTTTTACATATAATTTATATATATAAGTTTATTTACGTATGAAATTTATAAATTTGTATAATCTATTAGTATATGTAGTCTATATAATTTTTTTTATAATTTATATATTCAGCGTATGCTTTATATAATTCAACTGTTAGTCCTTATATATATGTATAGATCTGAGTTATATTTTTAGCCTATATGTATAAAGGAGTTGGGCTTCATATATTTTAGCTTGCATTGTTCTGTTATGTTATTTATATATATGTATGTGTACAGTAAGTATAAGTATATACATATTATCTGACCATTGTTTATGAGCCATATTATATTGTTTGTAAGTTTACGTATATATATTGAGCTACAGTCTGTATACATATTGATTTTCAAAATTATATATATAAAGTTTCAATGTATAAGGAGTTTTATATCAAAAGTATATACACAAATTTTACGACCTGTTTGTAGTATATATATATTAATATACGTGTAAATTTAATGTATGTCTGGTCACATGTTTTTTGTATATATTTTTCAACTGTATATATATATATATATATATATATATATATTGAGTTATGGTTAAGCAATGAATTTTGAAACACATGTATATATATATATATATATTTAATTTCATAAGTGTTTTAAATTAGAATATGATTTTGTGTGTGTGTATATGTAACTTTATTTGTTATATCAATATCAATTCACTTATATACTGACCTTCATCGATCAAGTTCTGACTTGATTTCGTCAATTCCTACCTATCAGCTTCGTTCGTCGATTCAATCTTGCCTTGTTTTGAGATTTTGTGCCTGGATTTCATAACTCACTTCATTGTCTATCTCTCTAGCCTCGAAAGGTGAGCAATCACTCACGATTAACGTTCTTTTATTTATTAAATTTTATTTCAATTGAAACGACAATTGAAATATGATGTTGTTAGTTATTTACATTGCTATATATATGCTATTACCTGTATCAGTTCACCTGTGACATCTGACACCATTATCTGTTATTTATATTGATGATATATGTTTGTTATATTATTATCATATCTGTTATCACTCTGCAAGTTCCCTGTTAGTATAAAATCACTATGGGTTGAAATGATACATACCCGAACGGACTTTAGAATAGGAGAAAATCGTTATGGGTTAAATGATAAACCCAAGCGATTTTCAATTGAATTGAATTTGGGATTACGGGTTGAAATGATATATATATACCCGTATATATTTAAATTATGGATTGAAATGATAAATATCCGTATCACTTGACCATAGGATAGAAAATTATATACAAACATTGTTGATCTAAAATAAATAATTTGAAATGATTTCTATGGTTTTGGAAAGATATATATGGTTTTAATTGATATTGAAATTATTCTTATCAATAAGTTTAAATTAAAGGGGATTTAAAATTTATTCGGAATTGATTAATTAAGTATTGTCTTTAAATATATCGATTTGAAATTTATTGAATTTAAAGACTTAAGAATAAGTTTTATAACGTGGTTTTGATTTAAGATGATTTAAAGGAATATTTTGATTTTAAATAAATTGAAGGAATATTAAATGATTTGAAATTTGGATTGTATTTAAATGATATTGTATTAAGTTAACATTTCAAAGCTAAATAATATCCAAGTGAATTCGATATATATATGAAATTTTCAAATTTAGTTTTGAAATGTGAAATATTTAATGAATGAAATATATTGGAAGTGAAATTGTTTATTTTGTGTTTCAAAATTGTATTTGAAATCGTTATAATTCGAAATGATTCATTGAGAAATTGAATTGAGTTAAAATTTGTGATTTTAGATTTGATTAAATTTGAATTTGGAATTTGAATTGATTTGAATCGATTTGTGTAAGTCGAGGAAACTATTTTATTTTATAAAGTAATTTTAAGTTATATTTAAAACTATGGATATTTTACTTATAAATTATTTTAATATAAACTATTTTAATATAAATCATTTTTAATATAAATTATTTTATTATAAACTATTTTAACTTATAACTATTTATATAAACTATTTTATTTATGAACTATTTTATTATATATACTAATTTTAATATCTAAACTGTTTAAGAGGAAAGTGTTATGATTTCCAAAATGCTATGATTTCAAAGCTGTGATTTTCAAAGTGTTTTGATTTTTAAAAGACTATGATTTCGAAAACGTTATAACTTTGGAAAGTGATATGATTTTGGAAATTGATTTATTTGAAGTGAAAATGATATCGTATGGATATGGTTTTGAAATGGCAATGATATTTTGGTTTTGAAATATAAACTATTTTGAAGTTTATTAAATGACCAATCGGTGTAATAATTACGTAGTTATTGAAGAGTCCGGGATCGGTTAGGGACATACTCTCTGTCCAAACCGAAAACCACTTTAATAACTATTATACGTGGAGTGTGATCCAAAATGAAGTGGTTGGAATGATGACGTTGCTGGATTTGAAGAAAGAGAACGATAATGGATAGCCTTGATACTTGGGTCGAATTTGAAATGACTTAAACAGGAGCCGTACCGGGCCAGTGAGGTTAGCTACCTCTAGCGGACACACTTCTTCGTAAACTACTCATTACTTGTTTTTGATTGGTGCGCACCCTTGATTTGGGAGTGTTGTTTCGCGGTGTTGCGATCGTTGCGGCGATGCGTTCTCACCAGTCCGGATCAGGCAAACGGTAGTTTCACTACCTTGGGTATTGCCACATGTGCCTTGTCATACTTGTATCCCTATGCGCGACCACTACGATTTGTTTTGTGTTATACCAATGGAGTACTCCCTGATAGCCCACTAGTTTACGGTGGAGTTTACAGTGCTGTATAGACTATGATGCTTATATAAAATGTGTTAAGGGAGATAATGGTAACGCCTTAACGCTATTTTGATACTTTATATTACTGATAGGCATTATCTACTTAGCGTACACTAATACATAGTAGATAGTTTAACGGATCCTTAGAGGATGGTTATCCCAAACATCCTTTGAGTTGCTTGTATTTCAGTCGTTATTTCACTTGAGTTGGATTTATTGATATAAGAATGTTAATCCTGACTCGAGTGTTTTGTGTTTTTCTTTACACTAGGGTCAGACTGAGTGTACCAGTATTCGAGAATCGGCTATGGAGTTAGAGCTTCGCTTGGACATCCAGCTATCTATCCAGCTTTCAGATATTCAGTTGATTCAAGTGATGTATTCTATTCTTGTATTTGACTATTGTATTCGAGACTTCTGTTGTATCTTGTTTAACTCTGTTATATATATATATTAGCTTCATGAACTACTATTCCGTTGTTTCTACTGCATTATTGTTATATTACTCTGTGTCTGTGATCTGTGATTATTTTATTTATTGTATATGCTATAACGACCTGACCTTCTATTACCAGAAAGTCGCATCATCTTTAAGAAAGAAAGGGATAGAAAAGAGAAAAGATAGAGAAGAAAGAACTAAACAACATCAGAATCTCACAGCGGAATGAATAAATTATATTAATCACATAAGTATTACATAGTATACAACAACAATCAGAGTTACACAGATTATACATCACATACTAGACAGTTATAAACACCTGTCTAGTTATTACAACTCAAAACATCACAGAGATATAACACAGCGAAAATACAGATAAACACTAACACAGCGGAACCAATATATATCTATACGCTGAAGCCTCCTGCTCCGCTGCTCCTCCAGAATTCGTCAAAGCAAACCTGAATCCCTTGGCTACTTGTAAAAATTTGAGTACCCGAGAGTTTAAGAAAAACAGAAATAAACTCCGGGTCGGACATGGGTCTAGTATGAGTAAACGGTTAAAGTTGCTTAATTTTAAAAACCTTTTGAAGACAAAGGTATCACGTAAGACTTCCCACACATAAACATGTGGGTAAGTTTTTACCTTACGCTAACCAAACATTTGATAGGAAATCCAGTGATATTATAATAGTGTCTAGGGTTTTCAAGTAAAATACAGAAATAGCTGGAATGCTTACATCTCACGTTCCAACATAGTTGGGCACAACTAAATCGTACGGCGCTTATTGGAGATTGGATTCCATACAATGGCAGGGCTACTGGGGTACCGCCCGTCACAGTACCTGGCCTAGATCAGCATACCGAGGATTACTCCCAATCCCCTGCAACACAAGGCAAGAACCATCCCTTACTGGATAATTCCTAATAAAATCACCCCACGGTTGTGATCAGCAACCGCACCACTAAGCCGAAATAAAAAGGGACATCTAGACAGGGATGACCTTACTCTCAGTGGGTGCTACCATGAAGCCTTGCTGCACCTCTTTTGTTTTAGCCATTCCCGGTTGATGAGGCTTGAGGCTATGATTACCTTTAGAGAACACATCTCTTAGAATGCTCATCGTCCACCTGACAATGTTCTGAAAGCATTCAATCCATACAAGTTCGTTCCGGGTTCGAACGAAACCGAAGGCATTATCTCGTACACTCATTTTGGAATAATCCTCAGAGTTAACGACAATAACCCTTGCACTCTGAATCTTCATCTTCACTGGAGATTCACGACCTATCATTAATTTGGATCGATGTGGTTTTCGGATATCCAAATCTGGAAACCCGATCCCGGTCTCATCGAAATCCCAATCGCCATCTTTTAGGTCCAGGTTGTTTTAAAGTAAAAACAATTCAATTCCATTATCTATATATACAGAGATAGATAATTCATATCATCATAATAGATAATTCATATTATCATCACAAACAGATAATTCACATTATCATCATATTCAACCAAAACATCCATATCACACAACATTACTTATCTCATATCTGAGATCTTAAACCATTCAAGATAATCAATATCATTCAACATCCATAAGCAATGATTTATTTAATCACCATCTATAATTAATTTAAAGTGAATTAAATTAATTACTTCCATTTCTAATTAATTTAAATAAATTAAATTAATTACTTTCATCACATAAATCTTGCTTACTTAATCATTAATTAATTACAAATCAATTAATTGGTCATCCTCCAATTATCCATCTTAATTAATCATCCTGATTAGTTATTCTTAATTACCTTAAGTAATTAGTTTTTAATTAATTTCACAAATTAATTAACCTTAACCATTCATAGTAATTTACCATTAATTACTTTAATTAATGATCCTTAATAAATTACTTCCATTAATTAATTAACTACGATTAATTACATTAATTCTTAATTAATTACATTAATTAATTAACTTTAATTAATCACTTTCATTAATCAACCTAATCATAAACAGAAATTACCATCCTGTAATTACTTACCTTAATTAATTAACTTCTTAATTAATTATATTAATCCATTGATTAATTACGCTAAGTAATTAATCCTTAATTACTTCTACCAAGTAATTATACTTTAATTACTTCACATTAAGTAATTCCCTTTAATTAATTACATCCAGTAATTATACATTAATTACTTCACTAAGTAATTATACTTATCAATCTTATTAAGTATTCATACTTAATTCCCTATCAAGTGATTATCTTTAATTAATAAATCAATTAATTATCTTAAATTAATCACATTCATTTGATTAATTACAATTGGGTAATTCATTCCTTAATTACCCCTTAAAACAAATTAATTAATCTTAACTGTAGATTAATCATCCTTTAACTATTAATTAATAAATCTTAATTTTCAATTAATAAAACTTAATAACAAATTAATTACTTCTTAATTACCAGTAAAACAACCTCTAATTACTTAATTAAGTAAATTCTAATTACAAATTAATTAATCTATAATCATTAATTAATCAATCATTATCATTAGTTAATTAAATTAATTAATTATTCTTAATTAATTACTTAATTAATCCTTATCCTGAATTAATTAAATTAATTAATTATACCTAAATTTCTTAATTAACTTAATTAATCTAAATCGGTAAAACCATAATTATCTTAAGATAAAACATTATATTATTAATGCCTTAATTACCATTAACATATTTAAACCATTTTATCTTTAATTAACCTTACTTAATTAAATCATTAATTAAGTTTTAAATAAAATAACCATTTAACTTGATAAATTTAAGGTTACCAAATCATAACTTACCTTTAAGTGTTTTAACATTATCAAGTGATAGTTTAAAACTATTTCAATTTAAATTTAAAAACTTGCTTTTATAAAAACTTGTAAAATTTCATTTCTAATCTTAAGTTTATAAATAATAAAATTTAAATTAAACAAAATTTAAAACTTCTTTATTAAATGTTAAAGAAAACAAATATTATTTATAAAGAAATTTTATAAAAGAAGGTTTAAACTATATTTATTTTTAAATTTCAAAACCCTTGGTTTTTAAATCCTTTTTAAAACTATTTTAAATCTACTTCGGGTCGAACCCGAAGGTCACTCGGGTCAAGCCCCGAGTTTCCCTACTTCTTTCCCCCTTTTTCAAAAACTTAGATAATTTTTTAAAGTTTTAAAACTATAGGCTTATCACCCACCAAACACTCGAGTATAAACTCGAGTCAAACACCCAAAATCCCGAGTCTATCTTCGAAAAAACTCCCACCCCAAAACACTGACATGCAACGCCATCTCATGCACATGCACTATCGTCGGAGCCATCTTCGACCTATGACGAACTCTCCGGCACGTCACTCATCAACGTTGCAACAAAAATCGATCACCAGATCTCTCGTTCGAGCCTCATAATGAAATCGAGCAATGGAAAGAAATTGGAACTCATGACCACGCCGAAAAACGCCTCGAACAGCCCACGCCGATCACCGGAAAACCAGAAACTCTGGCCACACACTCTCCGACGATCTACGAAGCCATTCCCAGAGTCCCATCGAACTCGAAACAACAGAGAAGAAGCAACGATCCTATTTTCCAGTTCGACCCATTCTAGGGTTAGAAACCTAAATCTATACGCCGCCGATGCCTCGATGATCAGATAACCCACCATCCATTTTTGACGTACTCCCCGTACCTTCACCAATCTCCAGACAAGATCCCGACCATCCCAGATCTTCCGGCCACCAGAATTTACTCAAAAACTAAATTCTGGTCAACATCAAATTCCACACTCGATATAATGTTAAAAATTGTGATTTTTGTTTTAAAAATCCTAACTTCCAAAGTGTATTCGAATTATAATCCTGAAACAACAAATTACCAGGATTGGTTTTGACATGATTTTAAGAATTCCAGTGTCTTTCCATTTTTCCAGTTAAATATCCAAATATTTCACTTAACTTAATTTTTAAGTTTTAATCTATGACTAAACAAACATTTCTTATTTGAAAACTAAGTCATAATAGAGATCAGAGAAAAAGAGAACGGATTGGAACAAAATTTAAACTTTGAAATATGGAAACAGAGATAAGCATGAATACACCCAAAAATGCACACATGAACACATTCATATATACAGAATTCTACACTAATAAATACACCTGCAAAGCACATTTTAAATCCAAGAATCACATTCAACAGATTATCACTTATTATTATTATTATTTTAAATGTTTACTCACCTATTTTTTAGGCAGAAAGCTTGATTTTTTTGAAAACTGAATTGCAGAAGAAAATGCTGAGATCTTTTGAACTGGAATGCTTAGTTAAACTGAAACTTGATGATGATTGATAAACTTGCTTGAACTATGATTTCAGGTTGCAATTTGAAGATGCTACAGGCTTGATAAAATGTTTATAGGGATTGTTGAAAAATGCTTATAGGCTTTTGAAAAGATTTTAAACAGAGGTGAATTTGGTTTACAGGTTAAAGAATAAATTTGAAGAGAAGCTTTCAGGTTTTGTTTTCTGGTTTTGCATTGTTTTAATGAACGAAAATAAAAAGGAAGCTTGATATATAATAAAACAAGTATGCAGAGGCTAAGTAATGCTGGTACAAGATTTTGGGTCAGAGATCTTTTTTTATAAAGAGGCTGAAATGATTTTTATTTGTGTACTTAAAGATAATAGCATTTATGAAGTTGTCCTCCATGTCTACATATATTTATCCTTCTTTATTTCGTATGTACTTATATGATAGTTTTATATTTTTTTTCTTTCCTTTCAAGTGTACTTACTCATCCTATACAAATATCTATGTTCATAAATACTTATATATATCTGTACAAACAATGAAGATATCTTTTCCTTATGTCTTTCAGCCTTGCATATCTACATGTTTACAATACCATTTCTTTTCATTTTGCAGGTACAAATCTTGTATGTATTTTTGTCTTGGTCCTTTGAATTATTTCTTTGCATGTACATGTGGTGATAGTATATATATATATACAATTTTGGACTTAACTTAAGTGTCAAATTTTAAAGTTGTTATATTTATTTTTATTATGTTAGCTTGTGTATTTATTCCTATTTTTACTTGACTACTTATTTCTATTTCTATTTATAAACTTAATTTACAATTATTTATTTATTTTATTTTCACTTATGTTTAATATGTTTATATATATTAATACTTACATTTATGACCATATATTTGTTTTATATTTATATTTAATATTGACAAGACTTATTTTAATTTAAACATTATTACCAAAATTACATCAAATATATATATATATATATACCAAAAGTGAATAAGTAGAGCTTTACTTAAATTTAAGATAGATTTTATTGTAATTATATTGGAACACTTTTATTTTAAATTCTCAAATCATAATTTTCTTCTAAACTACACACACATATATATACACATTTAAATAACACTTATTAAATTAGAAATAATAGGACTATTTAAAACTATTTATAAAATAACACAAATTAAATTTGTAACTAATTATTCTTATTTAAAATCAATCTATAACCATAATTTAAAACATCACATTATTAATTTATTGGTTATTTATATTTGAAAATAACAATTTTATCAATTTTAAATAATTTAATTAAGAGATTATCACATTTTAAATTCCTCTAAATTTCGGGATATCACATTCCTTCCCCCTTAAAAGAATTTCGTCCTCGAAATTTAAAACAAAAGATAATCCAAAGTTTTATTTTCAACCAATTCAGGCATACATATCAGCCATACGCAAACAAGCAATTTCAATCAACAAACAATTCAATCAAACAAACAACACTAGCTATTCGGACACAGATCCGGATAAGCTTCCTATAAATTTCCCGAGTTTCCCAGGTACAGATACTGGAATACTCGCTCTACTGAATCCTAACTAGCTATACTACTGAGCTACTGAGCACCTACTCATCTGATCTAAAATCTATACAAGAGATCTGACCACACTCAAGACCTAATCAACAACCAACCCTTCTGAACTGCTGGTTCCAAAACCAGTGATAGATCATACACGTATTCCCTCAGAGATACACGAAAATACATTGAATCCCAGCCTTCCAAACTGGCAATTCACTCCTGTAATCCAAAACACTTATCCTTACAAAGAATACAGAAAAATCCAATATATTCCGGAGCTAACCTCATAGTCTTACCCAATCTTATTGCTCCCTTTACCGAAGAAAATCTCAACAACAACGAAGTCTCCAACTTCGAATTCCAAATTCTTCCATTTCTTATCCACAAAACTCCTTTGACGATCCTGGACTGCCTACAACCTTTCCTGACCAGCTCAAACTTCGCTGATGTTTCAATAAACAAACTGGCTCAAAATAACTCAATAAAAAGATCCTCTCCAGATTTACCCAAAATCCAGAATACAACTCTACTCCACCATCATCAGTAGATTACAACTTGCTTCTCCTATCCGGAAAAGACAAAACAAAAATACTTGCCAATCTGGCCTCAAATCCAGAAAAATTCTTGTAGAAATTCTCTAATCCCAAAACACTGCAATTTCCGGTTGCTTCCACTCTAGAACAGCTGCAACCTTACTTCTGTTGCACAACTCTGATCTGAAGTAGATAAGCATGTCGATGAATTCGAGCAAAATCTTAACCAACACCTCCTGGACACATAGTTCCTCAGATCCACCACAATCGGAAACGAACTGCTCAAAGAAACAGATGAGTCCTTAGTCACGGATATTGTCTTCAGCTACCCTTAGCTAGAAGAAACTCGAAACTAGATACAGAAGAGAAAACACAAATGCTCCACCAAATCTTCCTAAGAAACCATCCATTTCCTTAGCTGAACCATCGGTACCACTTCTGGAATCCAGTCGATACCAAACTCAATCTCCAAATGCTGACAAAACTCTGACTTCCTGAAGACATCCAGAAAAATCTCTGACAAACCAAGAGAACACTCAAACTATCGCAAGCCACTTTTGCGATCAATCCAGCCTAATTCCAAAGATACTCCTCTCTCTTTACCAATCAGATTACACTTATGTAGCCAATCCATCGAAGAAACGAAACCACTCTGCTGCTTCTGAAATTACCTCAAGAAAAATCTGCCAAGCCAGAAGACTTCTTTGACAGCACATAGAACACTCAAAGCTACACTGCTGACCCAAATGCCCAAAGACTTCCTATCCAAAGCTCTTTTGAGAAACTCGGACCTCAAACCAAACACAACATCCAGCTAAAACTTGGTTTCACCATCGATGCAGACACACTCCCTTAAACTTGTTCCAAAAAAACATCTTCGGAAACATCCATAGTCACTGTGTCTCATCACACAGCTACTACATCCTGAGGTATCAAGATATCATGACTTACTTCTGTCCAACCGATAGATCCAAACTCTCAAAAATCCGCTCACACGAGCGCGATCAAACTTGCACTTCAATGATGAACTCCGAATCCTTAACAGGTTTCCTTCAGAGATCAATAAAATCCTTACATCAAACAAAGCTCACTCGAGACGGTATTAGGTCTATAGTCTCGACATATACACTTCCAACCTCAAACATTCGAACTCCAACCATTGGTAGTCGTGTTACACACACCACTACCCTATCTACCTTTATAACTTATGTTGGAAAACCCGAACAGGTAACCCAACAGATAGGTAGAAATATAGATATATGTATATATATAAAAATTACAAGTACGCTCTCTCAAGAAAGATACCACTCCAGAGCTTAGGTATTCGCTCAACATATGCTCTGATACCACTGTAACGACCCAACCTTCTATTACCAGAAAGTCGCATCATCTTTAAGAAAGAAAGGGATAGAAAAGAGAAAAGATAGAGAAGAAAGAACTAAACAACATCAGAATCTCACAGCGGAATGAATAAATTATATTAATCACATAAGTATTACATAGTATACAACAACAATCAGAGTTACACAGATTATACATCACATACTAGACAGTTATAAACACCTGTCTAGTTATTAAAACTCAAAACATCACAGAGATACAGCACAGCGGAAATACAGATAAACACTAACACAGCGGAACCAATATATATCTATACGCTGAAGCCTCCTGCTCCATTGCTCCTCCAGAATTCGTCAAAGCAAACCTAAATCCCTTGGCTACTCGTAAAAATTTAAGTACCCGAGAGTTTAAGAAAAACAGAAATAAACTCCGAGTCAGACATGGGTCTGGTATGAGTAAACGGTTAAAGTTGCTTAATTTTAAAAACCTTTTGAAGACAAAGGTATCACGTAAGACTTCCCACACATAAACATGTGGGTAAGTTTTTACCTTACGCTAACCAAACATTTGATAGGAAATCCAGTGATATTATAATAGTGTCTAGGGTTTTCAAGTAAAATACAGAAATAGCTGGAATACTTACATCTCACGTTCCAACATAGTTGGGCACAACTAAATCGTACGGCGCTTATTGGAGATTGGATTCCATACAATGGAAGGGCTACTGGGGTACCGCCCGTCACAGTACCTGGCCTAGATCAGCGTACCGAGGATTACTCCCAATCCCCTACAACACAAGGAAGGAACCATCCCTTACTGGATAATTCCGAATAAAATCACCCCACGGTTGTGATCAGCAACCGCACCACTAAGCCAAAATAAAAAGGGACATCTAGACAGGGATGACCTTACTCTCAATGGGTGCTACCACGAAGCCTTGCTGCACCTCTTTTGTTTTAGCCATTCCCGGTTGATGAGGCTTGAGGCTACGATTACCTTTAGAGAACACATCTCTTAGAATGCTCATCGTCCACCTGACAATGTTCTGAAAGCATTCAATCCATACAAGTTCATTCCGGGTTCGAACGAAACCGAAGGCATTATCTCGTTACACTCATTTTGGAATAATCCTCAGAGTTAATGACAATAACCCTTGCACTCTGAATCTTCATCTTCACTGGAGATTCACGACCCATCGTTAATTTGGATCGTTGTGGTTTTCGGATATCCAAATCTGGAAACCCGATCCCGGTCTCATCGAAATCCCAATCGCCATCTTTTAGGTCCAGGTTGTTTTAAAGTAAAAACAATTCAATTCCATTATCTATATATAGAGATAGATAATTCATATCATCATAATAGATAATTCATATTATCATCACAAACAGATAATTCACATTATCATCATATTCAACCAAAACATCCATATCACACAGCATTACTTATCTCATATCTGAGATCTCAAACCATTCAAGACAATCAATATCATTCAACATCCATAAGCAATGATTTATTAATCACCATCTATAATTAATTTAAAGTGAATTAAATTAATTACTTCCATTTCTAATTAATTTAAATAAATTAAATTAATTACTTTCATCACATAAATCTTGCTTACTTAATCATTAATTAATTACAAATCAATTAATTGGTCATCCTCCAATTATCCATCTTAATTAATCATCTTGATTAGTTATTCTTAATTACCTTAAGTAATTAGTTTTTAATTAATTTCACAAATTAATTAACCTTAACCATTCATAGTAATTTACCATTAATTACTTTAATTAATGATCCTTAATAAATTACTTCCATTAATTAATTAACTATGATTAATTACATTAATTCTTAATTAATTACATTAATTAATTAACTTTAATTAATCACTTTCATTAATCAACCTAATCATAAATAGAAATTACCATCCTGTAATTACTTACCTTAATTAATTAACTTCTTAATTAATTATATTAATCCATTGATTAATTACGCCAAGTAATTAATCCTTAATTACTTCTACCAAGTAACTATACTTTAATTACTTCACATTAAGTAATTCCCTTTAATTAATTACATCCAGTAATTATACATTAATTACTTCACTAAGTAATTATACTTATCAATCTTATTAAGTATTCATACTTAATTCCCTATCAAGTGATTATCTTTAATTAATAAATCAATTAATTATCTTAAATTAATCACATTCATTTGATTAATTACAATTGGGTAATTCATTCCTTAATTACCCCTTAAAACAAATTAATTAATCTTAACTGTAGATTAATCATCCTTTAACTATTAATTAATAAATCTTAATTTTCAATTAATAAAACTTAATAACAAATTAATTACTTCTTAATTACAAGTAAAACAACCTCTAATTACTTAATTAAGTAAATTCTAATTACAAATTAATTAATCTCTAATCATTAATTAATCAATCATTATCATTAGTTAATTAAATTAATTAATTATTCTTAATTAATGACTTAATTAATCCTTATCCTGAATTAATTAAATTAATTAATTATACCTAAATTTCTTAATTAACTTAATTAATCTAAATCAGTAAAACCATAATTATTTTAAGATAAATCATTATATTATTAATGCCTTAATTACCATTAACATATTTAAACCATTTTATCTTTAATTAACCTTACTTAATTAAATCATTAATTAAGTTTTAAATAAAATAACCATTTAACTTGATAAATTTAAGGTTACCAAATCATAACTTACCCTTAAGTGTTTTAACATTATCAAGTGATAGTTTAAAACTATTTCAATTTAAATTTAAAAACTTGCTTTTATAAAAACTTGTAAAATTTCATTTCTAATCTTAAGTTTATAAATAACAAAATTTAAATTAAACAAAATTTAAAACTTCTTTATTAAATGTTAAAGAAAACAATTATTATTTATAAAGAAGTTTTATAAAAGAAGGTTTAAACTATATTTATTTTTAAATTTCAAAACCCTTGGTTTTTAAATCCTTTTTAAAACTATTTTAAATCTACTTCGGGTCGAACCCGAAGGTCACTCGGGTCAAGCCCCGAGTTTCCTTACTTCTTTCCCCCTTTTTCAAAAACTTAGATAATTTTTTAAAGTTTTAAAACTGTAGGCTTATCTACCACCAAACACTCGAGTATAAACTCGAGTCAAACACCCAAAATACCGAGTCTATCTTCGAAAAAACTCCCACCACAAAACACTGACACGCAACGCCATCTCGTGCACATGCACCATGCCGGAGCCATCTCCGACCTGTGACGAACTCTCTAGCACGTCACGCATCAACGTTGCAGCAAAAATCGATCACCAGATCTCTCGTTCGAGCCTCACAACGAAATCGAGCAATGGAAAGAAACTGGAACTCATGACCACACCGGAAAACGCCTCGAACAGCCCACGCCGATCACCGGAACACCAGAAACTCTGGCCACACACTCTTCGACCATCTACGAAGCCATTCCCAGAGTCCCATCGAACTCGAAACAACAGAGAAGAAGCAACGATCCTATTTTCCAGCTCGACCCATTCTAGGGTTAGAAACCTAAATCTATACGCCGCCGATGCCTCGATGATCAGATAACCCACCATCCATTTTTGTCGTACTCCCCGTACCTTCACCTATCTCCAGACAAGATCCCGATCATCCCAGATCTTCCGGCCACCAGAATTTACTCAAAAACTAAATTCTGGTCAACATCAAATTCCACACTCGATATAATGTTAAAAATTGTGATTTTTGTTTTAAAAGTCCTAACTTCTAAAGTGTATTCGAATTATAATCCTGAAACAACAAATTACCAGGATTGGTTTTAACATGATTTTAAGAATTCCACTGTCTTTCCATTTTTCCAGTTAAATATCCAAATATTTTACTTAACTTCATTTTTAAGTTTTAATCTATGACTAAACAAACATTTCTTATTTGAAAACTAAGTCATAATAGAGATCAGAGAAAAAGAGAATGGATTGGAACTAAATTTAAACTCTGAAATATGGAAACAGAGATAAGCATGAATACACCCAGAAATGCACACATGAACACATTCATGTATACAGAACTCTACACTAATAAATACACCTGCAAAGCACATTTTAAATCCAAGAATCACATTCAACAAATTATCACTTATTATTATTATTTTTTTAAATGTTTACTCACCTATTTTTAAGGCAGAAAGCTTGATTTTTTTTGAAAACTGAATTGCAGAAGAAAATGCTGAGATCTTTTGAACTGGAATGCTTAGTTAAACTGAAACTTGATGATGATTGATAAACTTGCTTGAACTTTGATTTCAGGTTGCAATTTGAAGATGCTACAGGCTTGATAAAATGGTTACAGGGATTGTTGAAAAATGCTTACAAGCTTTTGAAAAGATTTGAAACAGAGGTGAATTTGGTTTACAGGTTAAAGAATAAATTTGAAGAGAAGCTTTCAGGTTTTGTTTTCTGGTTTTGCATTGTTTTAATGAACGAAAATAAAAAGGAAGCTTGATATATAATAAAACAAGTATGCAGAGGCTAAGTAATGCTGGTACAAGATTGTGACGCCCCACCTCTATACCCACGCTAACCAAGAACACTACGATGTAGTGCTGTCAATTAGCACGGAGAATAAGGCTGTGGAGGAGCGACCATCCATGTAACTTCTTTGTGCGAGCACCGATATGTCAGATAGAATAGAATGCATATCTTTTAAGGAGGAAATCTAACATACCGATACAAACACAAAGCTATCACACGGTGGCTATATATAATCTTCGGAAACAAACATAGAAATAATCATAACATAAATCAGTCACAGACATCCATATCACAAGGGCGGAAGAAGATATGAATAAATATATAACACATGAAAGTGTACATCAGAGTAGTGGTCAGAAAGATCCACGATAATACAAAAGAATAGCATCTCGTGATATACAAAAGAATAAGTACACAACATAGAGTCTATATCTCAAAGGTGTACATCCAAAAACTACTAATCTATGTAGTTAGCCAAATGTTAGAATAATCCTGAAGAGAAGTCAAGCAGAAGCACCTGCAACATCTCGGTCTGACCCGAGTATTATTTATAAGAAAATAATAAACGGATCAGTCTAGCTATAAATATCAGATGATATGGTATAAAGTAAAAGGCATGACATGAACATGTAATAACCATAACGGCATACTACTATAAGTATGTAAATGATAATCAACAAAAGATTAATCAATATCACAAGAATCTTCTCAAAGATAAAATAGGGTATCATACCCTAAACTTGTAATCATAACAAGTCAATAACACATAAATTCACCAATGCACAAAAATTGATATCATATCAATGAAAATCATGAAAATTGGTGAAGCACAAAATTCCAGAAATCATCACCAGGAATCCAGAAAACACATAAAAAGGGGGGAGGCCTAACACATGAATGGGAGCATAAAAACTCACCTACGCGTATCACACAGGACGAGAAGCTATCTCATGGAAGCTATCCATTAAATTTCCACACAGAAATGGCCCGAAGACATGGGGTGCTACCCCATATTTCACACAGGAATGGCCCGAAGACCATGGGGTTTCCACACAGAAATGGCCCGAAGACCATGGGAGACATCGCTCAATCGCTAGTCTAAATCATAAAAATGATCGTCATGATCATAAGGAAGTGTCGATTACACTAAGCTAGTAAATATAAGAGTTTAGCTTCATGTCCCATAACCACTTGCTTAACTCAAATATTTACGAACAGATTGTAGATCTGCACTAGAAAATTGTCACAAGAGTTTCAATATGTGTGAATCGAAATCACACCAATGAGGTATAGACTAACCTTGAAGATAAAGAGATATGTGTGAATCGAAATCACACAAATGGTGTCTAGTCTAACCTCGCAAACAAAGAGACATCGCACAATCGCTAGTCTAAATCATAAAATGATCGTCATTGATCATCAAGAAGTGTCGATCACACTAAGCTAGTAAATATAAGAGTTTAGCTTCATGTCCCATAACCACTTGCTTAACTCAAATATTTACGAACAGATTGTAGATCTGCACTAGAAAATTGTCACAAGAGTTTCAATATGTGTGAATCGAAATCACACCAATGAGGTATAGACTAACCTTGAAGATAAAGAGATATGTGTGAATCGAAATCACACAAATGGTGTCTAGTCTAACCTCACAAACAAAGAGACATCGCACAATCGCTAGTCTAAATCATAAAATGATCGTCATTGATCATCAAGAAGTGTCGATCACACTAAGCTAGTAAATATAAGAGTTTAGCTTCATGTCCCATAACCACTTGCTTAACTCAAATATTTACGAACAGATTGTAGATCTGCACTAGAAAATTGTCACAAAAAGGGTTCAATCGAACAAGTCCAAGAGCTAACCGACGAAGTGAACGCAAGCATTTCATACCACTCATTTTACTAAGTCGTTTAAGTCGATTTCTCATTCGAGTGAAGTAAAGGCTTGTATATACTAGTAGATTGGAAATTGGTTTGAGAAAACGAACTTTTGATATTTTAAAATAGTGTTGAAATCGCTTTGATGAAAGAGTTTTGATATTTACTACTAGTATTGAAACCTTCATATATCTTTAAAGTGACAAGTCATAAAGCGATTGTTGAAACAATCTATCACAAAAATTCACATTCGAAGACGTGAACAAAATCCAAGGAAATCAGTTCAAAATGCATCAAAGTGGAAGTTCTGTTGAATGCTTTTCAGATAAGATCGCCTACGAAGACAAGTTACAAAATGATTGTAGAAACAATCAATCATCAAAATTCACATTCGAAGACGTGAATAAAATCCAAAGAAATCGATACCAAATCCATCAAAAATGGATATTCCAAAAATCCCAAAGAAAAGGTCATCAAAGTCGATAAATATGATGATAACAAGTGGGAATCAACACAAATCGATTAACTTTGGAAATCCACATAAAAATAGGCTGATATTCAGAAATCAACAGCCACAGACGTCTGTGGAAAATCCACAGACGTCTGTCAACTACTTCGGGAAATAAATTTCTTGAAGCCACAGACGTCTGTGGGAAATCCACAGACGTCTGTCGCCTGTTTCGGGAAATAATTTCCCTGAAGCCACAGACGTCTGTGGATTTCCCACAGACGTCTGTCGCCTGTAGCAGTACAGAACTTGCAAAGCCCAAATATGGGCAAATCTAGACAACTTCCCGAATTCGGAGCGATTGAATGAGAAATGGCGACAAAGGATTTATGCCAAGCGACAACCCAGCCTGATAAGCTCTTAAATGCACCATAAAAATCATGATCAAAGGTCAAAGTTGAGATTTTTAAAGAATTGAACTCAAAACACTAAAAATTGGAATATTCACCAAATCAATCCAAACCAAGTGCAATTGCACAAGAATAAGTGTTAGGAATTCATACCTAACAATCGAAGATAAATATAGTTTAAGATGTGAGATAAAAATCTCACCTTTAATCCCAAAACACAAGAGAGAAGCTACAAGCAAAGCTAGAATAATCACTTTTCAATTTCAACCCAAGGAGCTTCAATCTAAAGCTCAAAATGAAACATTTTCCAAGTTAGGGTTTTAGGAAATTTCAGAAATCAAAGAGTAGAAGAGATGGAGAAGATGAAGATGGAGCTTACCTTAGCTTATACTTCAATTTGGAGTAAGAATTTGGAGTTTGCAATTGGATTTAGGGTTTGGCAATTCTAATTTTCCATTCCTCTCTCCATTTTCAGTTTTGATAGAGAAAAAGAAATGAATGAGCTAATGAATGAAGAGAGGGCTGAGCTAGGGTATAAAGATAGAACATTGGGTTGAACCCAAACCCAAAACCCAATAGAAAAAGTAGCCAAATTCGACTTACTCCAAACATATCGAAGCTTATACTTAAAAGATTGCAAACGACGTTTTGAACTCAATGGAAGTGGTCTCGAGTCCTAATTTGACTGTTTGCAAAAAGTAGCTTTTCGGACATCAATCCGATTAACGATTCCATATTTAAATAAAATATTTAAATATAAAATCGATAAATATGCGGGTTGTTACAAAGATTTTGGGTCAGAGATCTTTTTTTATAAAGAGGCTGAAATGATTTTTATTTGTGTACTTAAAGATAATAGCATTTATGAAGTTGTCCTCCATGTCTACATATATTTATCCTTCTTTATTTCGTATGTACTTATATGATAGTTTTATATTTTTTTTCTTTCCTTTCAAGTGTACTTACTCATCCTATACAAATCTCTATGTTCATAAATACTTATATATATCTGTACAAACAATGAAGATATCTTTTCCTTATGTCTTTCAGCCTTGCATATCTACATGTTTACAATACCATTTCTTTTCATTTTGCAGGTACAAATCTTGTATGTATTGTTGTCTTGGTCCTTTGAATTATTTCTTTGCATGTACATGTGGTGATAGTATATATATATACAATTTTGGACTTAACTTAAGTGTCAAATTTTAAAGTTGTTATATTTATTTTTATTATGTTAGCTTGTGTATTTATTCCTATTTTTACTTGACTACTTATTTCTATTTCTATTTATAAACTTAATTTACAATTATTTATTTATTTATTTTATTTTCACTTATGTTTAATATGTTTATATATATTAATACTTACATTTATGACCATATATTTGTTTTATATTTATATTTAATATTGACAAGACTTATTTTAATTTAAACATTATTACCAAAATTACATCAAATATATATATATAGATCAAAAGTGAATAAGTAGAGCTTTACTTAAATTTAAGATAGATTTTATTGTAATTATATTGGAACACTTTTATTTTAAATTCTCAAATCATAATTTTCTTCTAAACTACACACATATATATACACATTTAAATAACACTTATTAAATTAGAAATAATAGGACTATTTAAAACTATTTATAAAATAACACAAATTAAATTTGTAACTAATTATTCTTATTTAAAATCAATCTATAACCATAATTTAAAACATCACATTATTAATTTATTGGTTATTTATATTTGAAAATAACAATTTTATCAATTTTAAATAATTTAATTAAGAGATTATCATATTTTAAATTCCTCGAAATTCCGGGATATCACATATGCTGAGTGTTGCCAAATTTAAATTAACAATTCGGTATTTTGAATTATTCAAGTCCAACATGTGCGAAAGCGAATAGTCCAAAATAGCGAGTTGTTACAGTTGGTATCAAAGCTCTGGTTTGAGGCAAAACTCAGCATATAAAGTAAATTTCAATTACAGAATCACTTTCGTTCAAGCTTGAATTCCTTCTTCTTTGACTCGGTTTCTTTGAATTTTGGAACGTTCCCTTCGGTTCCAAAGTCCATTCGTGTCTCCCCCATTCGTGTCTTTTGATTCTGGTGTATCCCATAACTCCACTTCGAATGATCTTTATAATAAATCAGCGGTCTCGCCAATATCTGAATAATTTGTAAAAGAGTGAAACTCCTGTACAACCAGCATTGATTCACCGAAGATTTATGTATCCTCGGTTTACGATGCTGTTATCTTTTGCTATACCCGAATTCTATCTCTGGCGATCGAATGTCGATTTGTCGCAGAATTCTACATCAAATTTATTCTTGGGATCACGGTTGACCCGGTTAAGGTTACCCGCGATTTGTATAAGTTTGTCCATCTTCTGTTTGAAAACTCAATTATCTTATCTCCCTATCGGGTCTACCTTTTAGTTGAATTCTTTTAGTTAGAGTTTCTCTAATCTGAATCTCTATCTTTGTTTTGAAATCCATTCTAGAATCATTGAGTGAATGAGTGTATTTGTAATTAATATTAAAATGTTTTATATATTGTGTTGTTTGAGTTGTTGATGTTGATTTGGGTTTTTGATCGATTCGTCTTATCAACGCTATCGTTAGGATTTCCAAACACTTGAATAGAGCAAACTGACACAATATTATTTCCAAATTTGGTAAATGAAATAAATTTCTATGATTATATTATATATATATATATAAGTAAAAAAATGACAATAATTTTCTGGAATTTAATAAGTTAATTAAATTGGTTGTTTGAAATGATAATATTTGATTATCATTTATTGTCCTAAATGAATGTATAAGCATGGTTTATAAATTGCTTTGGAATTGAAATGAATCTAAATCAGGAATTTAAGAATTTAATTTCTGGTGATTTCAAACTTTGTTTTAAAGTCTGAAAATGTATATTATTTAAAGTACTTTCGAATAAAAATGGTTTTCAAAGAATTTTAAATGTCTAAATCAGTGCTCTTCTATTTGTCGATGGAAAATAATTTCGGTGATGACGGCCACATCATCGACATTCATTTTCGAGTTTCGAAGAGAAGAGACCATTTAGTAGCTTTGCTACACTTTGTTTGAAAATTTAATTTGATTTGAATTTCTGTGGTATGACATGATTTATTATATATAAAGATTTAATTTTGATCTGATATATACTATATATATTTATCTCAAAATTGTTTAAAGTAAATCGGAGATTTAAATTCTTAAGTTTATGATTTAAAGATGATTTCAATTATAAACTGAAGTCAAAAATTTTGTATAGATATTTAAACTTGGAATAATTGAATTTGAAAATTTTATTTGTATAGTACTAAATTGCATTTCAATATAACTTACCTAAATTATCCAGAAGTTAAAATGTAATTGGATAATATACAATATAAAATGATTTTATAAATAAAATTTGAGTGTTTATAATAAATGTTATACACTTAGATTTTAATTATAAAAAAATGCTAATAAAGATGATAGAATAATAAGTTAATTGAATGAAATGAATATAATAAATTTTGTTCTGAAAGAATTAACAAATTGAAATTAGATCAACTTATGGAAATACCTTAAATTTAAATCAATTATTGAATATAAATTAATTTAAATTGAAATTTATATGGTTTAAATTAATTTATATGGTTTAAATATATGTAATAAGATATATTAAGTGGAATAAACTTAATAATAATTTGGAATAAAAGAATTAAATTTGTTGAATAAAATATGAGTACAATAAATGATTATACAAATTTATGATTTAGAAATTGTAAATTGAGGATGACTAGATAATAAGATAATGAATTTAGAAATAGATAGATTGATTTAACTTAAGTGAACTCAAAGGGATTTAACCAAATTGTTAAATATTGATTTAAATTGAGATTTATATGGTTTAAATTAATTGTTTTACTCCAATCTATTTTCTTTCTGGTTGTTTCTATTTTCCTACCTCCTTCCTTTTCGGGGACGAAAAGTTTTGAGTGGGGGAGAGTGTAACGACCCGTAAATTTTTAACTGTTTTAATAACGTATTTGATTGAATTTTGTAAAATTTTAAACAATAAAAATTTAATATTGGGAATATGTCTAATTAGACATAGCAACTGGTAAATTTTCATCAGATAATTTGGAAGTTTATTTTTTGTGTAATTTTATTCCAATTTATATCAGTTAAAATTGATGATAATAAAATGTTTCCCAAACCTGGATATCTTTACATAAAAAAATTCTAATTCATCTTCTGACTAAGACGTCATTTTTCGTTTTTCCAAATTCGGACTTCTTTAGCTCTGTCGATCTTATTTTTCTGCGTTTTGCTGCATTTTCCGCTAGTAGAAAAATGGAATTTTATAATTTAGATCGTACCACTGATATTTGTATACCGTTGTGATCGTCTCATCGTGCTGGTCTCGGCGGTGTATTTGTTTCTGTGTTTTGAAGTCCGGTATGCAGCGGAATCCACGGAACGGTGATCGTACCAGTACCGAATTCAAACTTTTGGTTTCCATTAGTCCTTCTATATTCCACCGTCTTTTAAACCAATAGTCGTTTACATTCCATATTCCCAAGAATTTATTTTTGTGTGCCTTTTTGTTTCTTTGCCTTTTCATATTTCAGCCGTGCTAGCCAAGCAACATCTGCTTTAACTATTGTAGCTGAAAGTGGCGTGTGACCTTTCCTTTCCCTTTATTTAATATTTGCCTTGAATTCGGCTTTAATATTTGCTTTGAATTCATTTATGTAAATATCAATTGAAATAAGGCGAAACCATTTTGCTTTTGCTGTAGCCTCACTCCTCTTCTCATTTCTTCTGCAAATAAAAAATTACTGTAAGATCCCCTTCTTCCTCTTTTCATTTCTATAAAATTTTCTACCTTCTTCGGCCTTGGCCGCTACCCAACATCACCCCGACAAATGCATCCTCCACCATAGCCTACATCGGCCTCTCAACCTCTTCGACGCATCACAGCCGAGTCCCCGCGAAGCCTTCCCATCCATCACCGAGCTCCACCAGCATCCCAGCACGACACCCCTCCACGACAACTACCACGTGAGCAGCCCATCCTTCAACAGCCCGCCTTGCCGACCCCAATCGCCACCTCTTCCTAAGCCTAGACCTGCTGTTCCACCACCATTTTTTCACACCCCCCATTGGAGAGCTCGAGCTCACCGCCCACGCGAATACCAGCTCTTCACGGCAGCCTTTTTCCTCTTTCTTTTTTTATGCACGGTATGTATGTTTATGTATATTGTATTATATGTATATATTAGTTGTTATTAATTTAAATATATGTCTAATATAATAGTGGTCTTCATATGCTTGTATTAGTAGCAGCAGTATGTGTTGTTTTATAAATAAACAAGTGTTGTTTCTATAATTTGTGTCCGTTTATACATTATATTTTCCAGAGCATTTTTTTTCCTGACCTTATAATATGTTGTTTTACATATAATTTATATATATAAGTTTATTTACGTATGAAATTTATAAAGTTGTATAATCTATTAGTATATGTAGTCTATTTAATTTTTTTTATAAGTTATATATTCAGCGTATGCTTTATATAATTCAACTGTTAGTCCTTATATATATGTATAGATCTGAGTTATATTTTTAGCCTATATGTATAAAGGAGTTGGGCTTCATATATTTTAGTTTGCATTGTTCTGTTATGTTATTTATATATATGTATGTGTACAGTAAGTATAAGTATATACATATTATCTTACCATTGTTTATGAGCCATATTATATTGTTTGTAAGTTTACGTATATATATTGAGCTACAGTCTGTATACATATTGATTTTCAAAATTATATATATAAAGTTTCAATGTATAAGGAGTTTTATATCAAAAGTATATACACAAATTTTACGACCTGTTTGTAGTATATGTATATTAATATACGTGTAAATTTAATGTATGTCTGGTCACATTTTTTTGTATATATTTTTCAACTGTATATATATATATATATATTGAGTTATAGTTAAGCAGTGAATTTTGAAACACATGTATATATATATTTAATTTCATAAGTGTTTGAAATTAGAATATGATTTTGTGTATGTATATGTGTAACTTTATTTGTTATATCAATATCAATTCACTTATATACTGACCTTCATCGATCCAGTTCTGACTTGATTTCGTCAATTCCTACCTATCAGCTTCGTTCGTCGATTCAATCTTGCCTTGTTTTGAGATTTTGTGCCTGGATTTCATAACTCACTTCATTGTCTATCTCTCTAGCCTTGAAAGGTGAGCAATCACTCACGATTAACGTTCTTTTATTTATTAAATTTTATTTCAATTGAAACGACAATTGAAATATGCTGTTGTTAGTTATTTACATTGCTATATATATGCTATTACCTGTATCAGTTCACCTGTGACATCTGACACCATTATCTGTTATTTATATTGATGATATATGCTTGTTATATTATTATCATATCTGTTATCACTCTGCAAGTTCCCTGTTAGTATAGAATCACTATGGGTTGAAATGATACATACCCGAACGGACTTTAGAATAGGAGAAAATCGTTATGGGTTAAATGATAAACCCAAGCGATTTTCAATTGAATTGAATTTGGGATTATGGGTTGAAATGATATATATATACCCGTATATATTTAAATTGCAGATTGAAATGATAAATATCTGTATCACTTGACCATAGGATAGAAAATTATATACAAACACCGTTGATCTAAAATAAATAATTTGAAATGATTTCTATGGTTTTGGAAAGATATATATATGGTTTTAATTGATATTGAAATTATTCTTATCAATAAGTTTAAATTAAAGTGGATTTAAAATTTATTCGGAATTGATTAATTAAGTATTGTCTTTAAATATATCGATTTGAAATTTATTGAATTTGAAGATTTAAGAATAAGTTTTATAACGTGGTTTTGATTTAAGATGATTTAAAGGAATATTTCGATTTTAAATAAATTGAAGGAATATTAAATGATTTGAAATTTGGATTGTATTTAAATGATATTGTATTAAGTTAACATTTCAAAGCTAAATAATATCTAAGTGAATTCGATATTTATATGAAATTTTCAAATTTAGTTTTGAAATGTGAAATATTTAATGAATGAAATATATTGGAAGTGAAATTGTTTATTTTGTGTTTCAAAATTGTATTTGAAATCGTTATAATTCGAAATGATTCATTGAGAAATTGAATTGAGTTAAAATTTATGATTTTAGATTTGATTAAATTTGAATTTGGAATTTGAATTGATTTGAATCGATTTGTGTAAGTCGGGGAAACTATTTTATTTTATAAAGTAATTTTAAGTTATATTTAAAACTATGGATATTTTACTTATAAATTATTTTAATATAAACTATTTTAATATAAATCATTTTTAATATAAATTATTTTATTATAAACTATTTTAACTTATAACTATTTATATAAACTATTTTATTTATGAACTATTTTATTATATATACTAATTTTAATATCTAAACTGTTTAAGAGGAAAGTGTTATGATTTCCAAAATGCTATGATTTCAAAGCTGTGATTTCCAAAGTGTTTTGATTTTTAAAAGACTATGATTTCGAAAACGTTATAACTTTGGAAAGTGATATGATTTTGGAAATGGATTTATTTGTAGTGAAAATGATATCGTATGGATATGGTTTTGAAATGGCAATGATATTTTGGTTTTGAAATATAAACTATTTTGAAGTTTATTAAATGACCAATCGGTGTAATAATTACGTAGTTATTGAAGAGTCCGGGATCGGTTAGGGACATACTCTCTGTCCAAACCGAAAACCACTTTAATAACTATTATACGCGGAGTGTGATCCAGAATGAAGTGGTTGGAATGATGACGTTGCTGGATTTGAAGAAAGAGAACGATAATGGATAGCCTTGACACTTGTGTCAAATTTGAAATGACTTAAACAGGAGCCATGCCGGGCCAGTGAGGTTAGCTACCTCTAGCGGACACTTCTTCGTAAACTACTCATTATTTGTTTTTGATTGGTGCGCACCCTTGATTTGGGAGTGTTGTTTCGCGGTGTTGCGATCGTTGCGGCGATGCGTTCTCACCAGTCCGGATCAGGCAAACAGTAGTTTCACTACCTTGGGTATTGCCTCATGTGCCTTGTCATACTTGTATCCCTATGTGCGACCACTACGATTTGTTTTGTGTTATACCTATGGAGTACTCCCTGATAGCCCACTAGTTTATGGTGGAGTTTACAGTGCTGTATAGACTATGATGCTTATATAAAATGTGTTAAGGGGGATAATGGTAACGCCTTAACGCTATTTTGATACTTTATATTACTGATAGGCATTATCTACTTAGCATACCCTACTACATATTAGATAGTTTAACGGATCCTTAGAGGATGGTTATCCCAACATCCTTTGAGTTGCTTGTATTTCAGTCGTAATTTCACTTGAGTTGGATTTATTGATATAAGAATGTTAATCCTGACTCGAGTGTTTTGTGTTTTTCTTTACACTCGGGTCAGACTGAGTGTACCAGTATTCGAGACTCACCTTTGGAGTTGGAGCTTCGCTTGGAGATCCAGCTATCTATCCAGCTTTCAGATATTCGGTTAATTCAAGTGATGTATTCTGTTCTTGTATTTGACTATTGTATTCGAGACTTCTGTTGTATCTTGTTTAACTCTGTTATATATATAGTAGCTTCATGAACTACTATTCCTTTGTTTCCGCTGCATTATTATTATATTACTCTGTGTCTATGATCTGTGATTACTTTATTTACTGTATATGCTGAGTGTTGCCAAATTTAAATTAACAATTCGGTATTTTGAATTATTCAAGTCCGACATGTGCGGATGCGAATAGTCCAAAATAGCGGGTCGTTACACTCCTTAAAACGATTTCCAATCCAAAAATGTGCTAGTGCTTGAGCTGTTGACCACCGGCTATCGATAAGCACTGAATCTGATTTGATTTGAACTTGATATGGAGGCTTCAAAGGTCCATAAAAAGATGATGGTAGAGATCTTTATACAGAGGAAGATAAGGAGAGAAGTTTGGATCTAATATTTTACTCATTCTCCTTTCATCTTAGCCATCCATTTCAAAGCTCTCTAACCCCATCATTAGGCCGCTTATAACCCTTACATGATCTATAACAACCCGACTTAAAATGGACCTAGTTTATGTCCCAGAAAAGGCCTATCAATCCTTAGACCCATTCTAAAGCTGGCTGTTAGTTGGTAGAATTGATATAAAGAACAATACACAGAGCTATCGATTTACACATTCAGAATCTCACGGCAGAAAGATATAATATAATATTAAATAGTACCCATTTTATTCAAAAATTTGGATGTTAGAAACATACAGCACAATCCCATATAACATCGCTAAATATTTGTAGTTCAGTATTTCAAATTACATAACAATTTCAATGGATACATCAGAAACATAAAAATAACAAAGATAGCCAAATAACTACCATAAGTCTGCACCTCCGCCACCATCTCCAAAAATCTGCATCATCATCTCTAACCTGTGTTGTAATGAGGAGGGAGTTAAAACAGCAATGTCTGGTGCACAAAAATGTCAAGCCTTTTAATAATAGTACTTAGGCAGTATAATTTAAATAATAATATGTCTTACGTATCCAAACTACATTGTAATTCATTCCAACTATAAGCCCTAAGGCGTTGCTGGTCCAATTCCATAACCATTACTCTTTCAACCCAATAACCCATATCTATCGTCAATAATGCCCTAACAATGAAAGAGATAGCGTCTAAGCTACTTAATACCTTTTTAATGAGAACTAGGTGGAGTCTGACCATTTAACGCCTCATTCTAGGCAGGTCGCCGTCATTTACTACCTATCCCAAGATGGACACCTCTATGGTATTATCTAGCTGACATTGCACAGAATCTCTATAGGCCATGTAATGCTTCAAACCTGAAGCGAACCCTTCTCAAGATATCTTCTACCGCCTAACCGCTAACCCAGATCATTTAATACTTTATACATAGGGAAGAGATGAGCACTCATTCAACCACTTAGTACCTTCAACCCTAAAGCAGGTCCTTCCTATTATGATCTGTGACCTAAACTATGACGTCTCACATTAATCTGACTATTCGTAGGTACTGGTAGTCAGATTAGCTCGACAGGTTTAACCAACACAATTTGAGACTAAACTCGCATCCTTCTTGGGTACTTATTATAGAAGATGTCTCACATCAACCCCAAAGTCACACTGCTGGTAGCCAGATTAGCTGGGCAAACGTCTACGTGCTTTTGACTGATCTCGCGTCCCTATAACTTAGTCATAATTTACAACACTCTCTTAACATACTATCACCCATCTCACTGTATTCCATATCAAAACCTTATAAGAAAACTCTTATTTCGCCTTTACAATTAACTTCTTTCCTAAGAGGGATTTAGAGAAAATTAATAGCCTATTAACTACGTAATTAATACATTATAATTATATGTTATCTATGCTAATGTGTGTGTGTGTGTATAAGTACGCGCCTAAAATATTTCTAAGCGTGCAAAGATTGAGCCCAAAACGAATGTTTAAATGTCAAAACTTCAAACTTATACATGACCAATTCCATATAAGCAAATATACCATATACCCAATATCCACAATTCAATCAACGGACTTGTATAAAATCGAACCCATGCCAAACAAATTTTATACTAAAATAACGGAATTAACATTAACAGAAACTTACAATTTGAGTACTTCTATGCTCTATTCAACTTCTTTGTATATAATTAAAAAGGGAATTTCTATTTAAATTGCGGAAATAAACAGTGCAAACTACGAATAAAAGTACCTATACCTTGATTAGCATTTCCTAGTTTATTCTTTTCAAAACCCTTAATCAGATCCAAGAAAAAGATATAAAGTGGAATAAAATGTAAAAGACTAAAATTGCAATATTTACATAATTCCATTATTTTAATATAGAATAATTGAGATTCTAATTTAAGAATTAACATTTCGCTTCAAGGGAATTTTGGGATTTTAGTATGATGTTTTGGTAAACAAAATCATAAAAGGCATATATCAAATCCAAGTTATGTTATACAATTATTAAGATAAGAAAGACTAAGATTTCCACTTACAATTGATTCCTAGATCTTCCTCTTATATTTGTTTACGCCCGCTTGGTAAATCTCTTTCTAGACCTCTTCCATTAGAATTATACAACAAGTGGATTGTATACGAATTAGATTCACAATTTCAGGGATTGGAGGAGAATAGAATTAAAAATTAAATAATAAACGCCTAAAATCCCTTACTTGAAAACCCTAAGAAATTTCCAAATCTTGTGGAAGAATGAGACTGGCAGAGCTCTGCTTGCGTTTTGAAATAATTTATGAATAAAGGTGAAGGGGCTAGGCACTTATTTATAGTTGTTTTAAAGTACCAAAACTATCGGATTTAAGTCAGTTTAAAGTAATATAATCCAGAACGTTCGTGGTTAAGAAAACCCAAGTTGCCACATAGCAACGGTCAACCGTGATACCCCAGCGGTCGACCGCTACTGGTCTATCGATCAATAATAATGGTCGACTGGTTGCCTTATTTGGGAATGATATCTACTACCGTTTAATTTTATTTATTTATTTCTACATTAAGTTAACGCTAAATTTAATGGTTCCTTAACCCTCGAGTCTAATTAATATTAATTTTTGAATTTCAAAGTTTAGCATTGATTATCTATTTGAATTTGAATTCCATTTAAATTATTTTGAATCTAAAAACTTCAAACATTGATAGCTTTTACGTTTGAGCTTTATTTTCAAAGCATTATATAAATTGATCAAAAAATTTCCACGAACGCAATGGCATAACTTCCATGGTCAAATTCTAACTTTCACAAAATTTCCATTTTATCCTTATCATTAATTATTATTTAATTCTTTTCTTGTTAGTTAATTTAGTGTTAGTTTTTACGAGGTTTTACATTCTTCCCCCTAAAAAGGATTTGGTACTCGAAATTCCTAAAGGGCAGATAGCCTAACAGGTACGAAGCATCCATGGTATACAACCATGTTATCTACACTACCATCTTCTCAACCAAAAGTGCAATGTGATTATGTATGCAGACATACTATAGATGAGCTCAAACCTAGCGTGAATCCAAGTGTCGTGACATGTAGGCATGTATGCGACATCCTAAATATGCAAAAAAACAAAATCTATTTGAGTGCTAATGTGACAGTGAAAAGTGTGGCTGACATCTCCTACCAACAAATCTAGCAACCACATTGTAACCAAAACCTAATTTTGGAGAGAAAAGTTTACTAGTGATTACGAAAAGACCTCATGCTTTCCATTGGATTTTCCTTCCATTGTACTCGAACCAACCTAATTTCTTTGTTGCGCGGCTTCCTAGTTTCGTGCTACGTAATGCGTGCGGTGGAACAAGATGATAGGCTCCATCTCAATGTCCCCAACTGATCAGGCTCTACCATAGTGGATGTGCTATAAAGGCATTTTCTCAAGTGAAAAACATCATGGACTCCTGCCAACTTATCTGGTACACATGATAGGTAAATATTCCTATACTTCTTAAAATTGGTAAAGGCCCAACAAATCTTGACGCCAACTTTCTCGACTTTCCAAATCTCACGACCTTCTTAAGTGGGAAAACTTTATTAAGCACTATGTTTCCTTTTTAAAACTCCTACTCCTTTCTTCGCTTGTCCGTGTAGGATTTCTGGCGATCTTGCATAGCCTTCATATATTGCCTAGTCAAATCTACCTTTCTCGGAGTCTCGTGAATTAAATCTGGTCCAAGTAGAATTTTGTCGGTGGTTTCCACCAACATTTTAGTGATTTGCATGGCTCCCATAAAGCGCTACATAGGGTGCCATTACAATCGTCGCTTGGTGACTATTATTATACACGAATTTGACTAAAGTTAAGTGATGGTCTCAATGTCCTCCAAAGTTCTCCAAAGTCCATGATGCAAGCTCTTAACAAGTCTTTTAAGATTCTATTCGCCCTTCCAGTTTGACCGTCGGCCTATGGATGGTAAGCGATGGTAAGATTTGATGAAGTTCCTAACACTAAGTACAAACTCCTCCAAAATTCGCTAGTAAATAAGGGTCTCTATCCTAACAATGCAAACCGGAATACCATGAAATCGAACCACCTCTTTGATATAAATTCGTGCTAGTGATGCATGGTCCTATTTGCTCATATCGGGAATAAAATAGGCGTATTTAGTGAGTCTATCCACTATGATCAAAATTTCTTCATTGCCTTTTTGGTTCCTAGGAGACCCATCTATAATGTCCATCGATATATGCTCGCATTTCTAAGTTGGAATCTCCAATGGTAATAGCAATCCTCCGGCAATGTGTCTTACCCTTATCTTTTGGCACGTCAAACACTTAGTAAGAAATTATGCAACCCTCTTCTTCATCCCTAGCCAATAGAAAATTCTCTTCATATCCCTATACATCTTATCTCCTTCGGAGTGAACGGTTATCCTTGAATGGTGAGAATCCAAAAAGTAAAATTTATTTTTTCCAAAATCCTAAAGTTTTTTGCCTAGTTACTAAAATAATTTCCTCATTCACTTTTAGTCTTACCTATAGTTTATCGATAGTTAAGTGTCCTTATAAAATTTATTTATTTATGTCGTTTCTCAATATGTATATATTTATCTAGCAGACTAATCTCATTCATTAGATAATCCCAATGATAAAATAGGAATAGAGGTTATACCATATCGTATGCTTTTCCAATAACCTAAGAGAGACAATTAGCTATAACAACTTCAAAAAATCTAAAAGAAAATTTTGTTGGAAGCTGTCATTTAACATCAACTGATGTTAATAATGTTGGGATCCTAATATTCCTTACTAAATTAAGATGGACATCCCTAGAATTTCATTCCACCATCACCAACCTTTCTTAATTTTCTTTCTAAGTTTCTAATAAATTTATATCACCTGTAATAATTGGTCATTAATGTCAAAATTGGACAATCTCTAATCAATCCTCATTTAATCCCTTTAGTCTGTTTACTCATTTTCAAAATCCACCTATTATGCCTATTCAATTTCTCCATGAATACCATATTAAATTCCTTAATTAGTCCCTTTTTAATTTCTTTTAGTTTTCTATTAATTAAAAGTTTATTGCCCATTAAATATGTAACTAATATCCTTAAATCCTAGTCCTATAATTAATATGTTGTTAATAACTAATACGAATACCGTTGTAAATTGCGCTATTTATATATTTCTATTTTTGTACGTTAAGTGCGGTTATATATGTGTATATATCTTATTTCTAAACTAGAACATTCCTTTCCACACTATAATTTATGCGAACTATCCTTCCAAAAAAGATTATCGTTATAATTTTCCATGAATTAATTAAAAGTGAGATCTTTGCTTCGATTGAAATTACAAGGAATTATTTCTTTTTTTGTTCAAATAAACAGTGTAAACTATGGAAACAAATATTCATATATCACACATCTCTTCCCTTTTTGGTATGTCCCTTATTAATTCAAACAACACGCTTTTATACATATTTTGAAATTGGATAATTTAAGGAAATTACATGGAACTCGCTCCAAATAAATCAAAACATAGAAATTCACATTCCAAGTCAAATAGGGCAACCTAATTTGCAACCCAATTATAGACTTGGAACACCTTTACAACTTTACCATCATTCTACAAATAAAAATTTAGGACCGATTTTAAATTTCCAGATTAGGTTGTACATTATATTCTTATTTTATTTATATCCTAAAACATTTACCCTGTCTTACCTAGGTAATTATCCCTATCTACTCCATAAAATTTTTGGTTTAGTTCTCACCATTCTTAAAACTAAAACTTCATAATCATGAAGTACCTAATCCGAAACCTTTATCTTTATAAACATAGAAACCCCCATTATGCTAGTATGTGACATGGAATTTAGATATTTTCTCGTTTCAAAAGAAAACATTTAAACATATTTTCCAAAAGAATTTTTCAACTTGCAAAACAGTTTGAAAAATCGAATTGCTAAAAGCATTTAAACACCATATTTTATTTTATTACATATATCTATTCCATTTTTGTTAAACACATGAACAAAATCTTCCAAAAACGTTTGAACCCAACTTCTCAAAAGCATATAAATAAAAACCTTCAAAATTATTCAAACACAATTTTCAAAACATTTGCCGCTTTATTCTTAACCCCAAATTCAAAAATTGCTTAGCAAAATAATTTCCCTTCTCAAAGACTTTTACGTCAAAGATTTACCTCTTTAAAAGCGGGAATTTTAACCTAAAACATTAAAAAAATCAATTATTGTATCAATTAATCATTTTTTTTTCAGAAACATCTTTTATAACTTTAAACAATTGAAAGTGGAGTAGACAAGGATAACTTCTATCCTAACATTTTCCTATCATATTCCTACTACTTCTCTCATGTATTATCTCTAACTAGATTACTAATCTTATTTTTATAAGTTTCTAAAGTTATTTCTATCCAAATCTCCCAATATTGCCTTTATTTATATTTCTCCTACCAAAATAGCTTCTACATTATTTTAATCAAGTTCCATTTCCATTCATCCCCTTTTAAAAAAGAGATTTTTATAAAAGAACTTTCAAATTTATGAAATAGAAAAAAATCATCAAGTCCAACCTATGCTTTATTTTATATTTATTTTAAAAACGAAGAATCCCTTTGTCCAAAAATCGAAAACTTTTAAACTCGACCAATTTTAAACTATAATTTCAAAAAATATACATATGCTTTTTACAAAAATAATTTAATCAGAAACTTTCCCATGGTGTTGGATTTAGAAATTGACTTTAATTGTCCTTCCTATTGAACTGTCCTTCTTCCCTACTAAATCTAAAAAGTCTATTTATCTCCTGATGGTGATAAATTTACACCATTTTATGGAACTTGCTCCACTCCTTTCCATCTTGCTTCACTCCTAATGTTCCATACTTCCTGATGCTTATAACATATAGGTTCTTATCTCCCATTTGTCTATATGAATTGTATGTCTTCAATTGGCAATCTACCAAAGTTTACAATCATAAGGAAGTCTAGGTTCAACAAAGGAGTCAAGGAACATTCAACTTCTGGGGTACTTCTATCTGTCACGGTCATGCTTTTCTTGGTCTACTCCTTATGATACGACCTTTGCCCATGGGGTAATCGAGCTAGAAATATAAATTTAACTCTATTTATTTTTCCAACTCATAGTAGCCTCGCCCATCCTTTCGGAGTATGGTCCCAACTACTTCTATAGTCGAAATTTAGGTGTATGTTCAAAATAAGTATATATATATAGTAAAGTTTTTGAAAAGAATTTTCAAAAAATAACCATTTAATCACTCATACGTATAGTTACCCCCTTGATTGGGCAACCTAAGCTTCGATACCAAATGAAACAACCCGCCTTAAAACGGGTCTAATTTTCGATCAAGAAAAGGCCCATCGAACCTTAAACTCATTCCAAAGCTAGTTGTTGATTGGCAAAATTGATACAAAGTAAAATATAATGAGCTATCTATCTACACATTCATAACCTCACAAAGGAAGGATAGAATATAATATCAAAACAATACATGTTTATTTCAAAATTCATATGTCAGAAACATACGACATAATCCCATATAACATCGCTAAATATTTGTAGTGCAGTATTTCAAATTACATAACAATTTCAATGGGTATATCAGAATTATAAAAATAACATAGATAGCTAAATAACTACCACAAGTCTATGTCTCCACCACCATCTCTGAAAATCTGCATCATCATTTCTAACATGTGTTATAATGAGAAGAGAGTCAGAACAACAACGTCTGGTGAATAAAAAACTCAAGCCTTTCTATAATAGTACTTGGGCAGTATAATTTAAATAAGTATATGTCTTACGTCTCCTAATTATATTGTAAGTCTTCCAATTATAAGCTCTAAGGCTTTCCTAGTCCAATTCCATAACCTTACTCTTTCAACTAAATAACATCTATCTATCGTCAATAATGTCATAAGAATGTAACAGATAGCACCCAAGCCACTTAATACCTTTTTAATGGGAACTAGGTGGAGCCTGACCATTTAATACCTCATTTTAGGTAGGTCCCCATCATTTACCACCTATCCCAAGGCGGACTTCTCTATGGCACTATCTAACTAACATTGCACGGAATCATTTTAGGTCACTTGATACTTCAAAATTGAAGCGGACCCTTCTCGAGATATCTTCTGCCGTGTATAACCAATAACTCCGACCATTTAATACTTCCTACACAGGGAAGAGGCGGGCCCTCAATCAGCCACTTAATACCTTCAACTCCAAAGTAGGTCCTTTGTATTATGACCCATAGCCCAAACTATGATGTCTCACATTAGTCCGGCTATCCGTAGGTACTGGTAGGTAGATTAGCTGGGTAGGTTTACCCTATAGAATTTGGGAATAAACTCATGTCCACTGTGGGTTCTTATTATAGACGATGTCTTACATCAACCCCAAAGTCACATATCTGGTAGCAAGATTAGCTGGGTAGACTTTCGTATACTTTTAACTGACTCACGTCCCTATAACTTAGTCATAATATACAAAACTCTCTTAACATATTATCACACATCTCACCGTATTCCATATCAAGGCCTTATAAGAAAACTCTTATTTCACCTTTACAATTAACTTCTTTCCTAAGGGGGATTTAATGATAATTAATAGCCTATTAACTATGTAATTAATATGTTATTTACACTAATTTATATACACACACGCATAAATACGCACCTAAAATATTTCTAAGCATGCGAAGATTGTACCCAGAACTAACGTTTAAATGTCAAAACTTCAAATTTATACAAGTCTGATTCCATATAAACAAATATACAATATCCAATATACACAATTCAATCAATGAACTTGTATAAAATAGAACCCATACCAAAATTATTTTATACTAAAATAGCGGAATCAACATTAGTAGAAACATAAAATTCAAATACTTTTACACTTTATTCAACTTCCTTGTACAAAATTGAGAAAGGAAATTTATATTCAAATTGAGAAAATAAGCAATGCAAACTACAAATAAAAGAATCGGTACCGTACACTCCATTTCCTAGTTTATTCTTTTCAAAACCCTTAATCAGATCCAAAGAAAAAGATAAGAAGTGGAATAGAATGTAGAACATTAAAATTGCAATATTTACACCATTCCATTATTTCAATATAGAATAATTGATACTTTAACATAAGAATTGACATTTCACTTTAGGAGAATTTTAAGGTTTTAGTGTGATGATTTCGTAAACAAAATTCCCCTAAGGCATATATCAAATTCAAGTTATATTATACAATTACTAAAATAAGAAAGACTAAGGTTTCCACTCCCAATTGATTCCTAGCTCTTCCTCTTGGATTTATTTACATTCGTTTGTTAAATCTCTTTCCAGATCTCTTCCATTAGAAATATACAACAAGTGGATTATATTCGTATTAGATTCAAAATTTCAGGATTGGAGGAGAATAGATTTAAAAATTAAATAATAAACACCTAAATTCCTTAAATCTGACGGTTTTGGTGTTTTCTAACCACTATAAATAAGAGCCTATCCCCTTCACTTTTATTCACAAATTATTTGGGAACCAAGCGAACCTCTGTCATTCTCTCTCTTCAAAGATTCAAAAAATTCTCTAGGGTTTTAGAGAAGAAATTTTAGGTGTTTATTATTCAATTTCTTATTCTATTCTCCTCCAATCCCTAAATTTCTGAATCTAATCCATATACAATTCCCTCATTTTATATTTCTAGAAGGAGAGATCTGTAACAGATTATAGCAGGCATAAACAAATCCAAAAAGGAAGAGCTAAAGACTTTTTGTGAGTGGTGTAACGACCCAGTATTTTGGACCATTCAAATCGACAATAAATCCACACATGTCGGACTTGAATAATTCAAAACAATAGATTGTTAATTTAAATTTGGCAAAACTCAGCATATACAGTAAATAAATCAATCACAGAATCACAGACACAGAGTAATACAATAATACGCAGCGGAATAAATAAATAGTAGTTCATGAAGCTACTATATAAACATCAGAGTTAGAAATAGAATACAACGGAATATCTCAAATGCAGTGAAGTCTTCAGTACAACAGATGACCTCTCTGAACGAATCAACTAGAAAAGCTGAAAGCTGAGTCGATAGTTGGATCTCCAAATGAAGCTCCAAACTCCAAAGGTGAGTCTCAAATGCTGTATCACTCGGTCTGACCCGAGCGTAAAGCAAAACACAAAACACTCGAGTCAGGATTAACATTCTTATATAAATAAATCCAACTCAAGTGAAATATCAACTGAAATACAAGTAACTTAAAGGATGTTTGGGATAACCATCCTCTAAGGATCTGCGGAACTATCTACAAGGTAGAAATATACTATAACACCGTGGTCATTTCAAATTTATTTATTCTTCAAACCCAAATATCATGTCATTTCAAAAATATCTATTTTCCTAAATAATTTATAAAGTAAAGTATTTATAATTTCCTCAAGTCTCACAAATCGATTCAAATCAACTCAAATTTCAAATTCCAATTTAATACAATCTAAATTTTTCCATTTTAATTCAATTCAGTTTCTAAATAACAAATTCAAATTATATTGATTTCAAATACAGATTTGAATCACAAAATAAACCATTTAAATTCCAATATATTTCAAAGCTTTAATATTCAACCATTTCAAAGTTAAATTTAACAGTTTCATATAGCTCTTGATCTAACTTCATTTATTATTTAATCAGGGAATATTCACTTAATAAATTCAATATCATTTAACTAGCCTTGAATTACCTTTTTACTAAATATTTCCTTAAATTTATTTAAACAAGAAATATTTATTAGATTACTTAAATCAAACCCAAGTTATAAATCATATCTTAAATCTCAATTTCAATAAGTTTCAAATCGGTTTAATTAAATAATATTATCTTCTCAGCCTTAACTTATTCAAATTATTACCAAAATCTATTTTGAAATAAATATTTAAATATTTAACCATATTATATGTATTAAATCAATCTTAATTAAATTAAATATTGTTATTAAATCTATATATATCATTACCATTTACATATAAAAATTTACTAATCAACATTTATTAACACCATATATTTCTTTCCAAAACCATGGAATTTATTTCCAAAATATTTATATATAGACCAATTGTGTCTGTATATAATTTCCTATCCTATGGTCAAGTGATACGGATATTTATCATTTCAATCCGTAATTTAAATATATACGGGTAGATATCATTTCGACCCGTAATCCCAAATTCAATCAAATGAAAATCGCTTGGGTTTATCATTTCAACCTATAACGAAATTCTCCTATTCTAAAGTCAGTTCGGGTATGTATCATTTCAACCCATAGTGAATTCTAAACTACAGGGAACTTGCAGAGTGATAACAGATAATATAAAATACAACAACAGGCATATATCATAAATAACAATAAAATATAAACAACGGGATATGGTGTCATATCCCACAGGTGAACAGTTACAAATAATAGCATATATAACAATTTAAATAACTACAGCAGCATTTTTCAATTGTCGTTTCAATTGAAATCAAATTTAATAAATATAAGAACGTTAATCGTGAGTGATTGCTCACCTTTCGAGGCTAGAGAAGATAGACAACACAACAAGCTACGAATTTCAAAGCAACGCTAGATTGGCACGAATTCAACAAAGCTGAGAGATAAGAATTTTGGTGAAAACGAATTAGAACCATCTTGATATGACAGAAAATGATGTATATAATTTTATTATTTATTATTAAAAATCAATTTAATCATATATCTCAAATTAAAATTTAATTCAACACTTCGAACAAAGTCTCCATATATTTATATCTTTTAAAACCAATTAATGTATACTCATATAGACATTTGCGAATAAAATTTTATATTATATATACACACATATATATAAAGTTATATAAACTTAAATAGAAAATATACAACGCGATTGTATTACAAGTTTCCAACAATATATATTTTCCGTTTTAAAATATTAGGAATACTACAAACCATAATATATTATAACTAACATATAACTTAAAATATAATTAACATATATATATATATACAAATGTATATAAGGTACATATGTATACTCCGTGACCCTATCTAACCCAACAGGTAAAATACAAACTAATATAACTTAATTTTAAAAAAAAAACTTATAAACACTGTCTATATCATACTTAAACAAAATCAATATATATTGCTGTAAATATATAAGCAGTATAACATATATTCATTGTCAAACCAGATTTTCCAATTTCTATAATATATAAAAATAGACCATATAATTGTTTATATAAAATCAGTATTTACGTAATTATAATATCAATAAACCCATGCTTTATCTGTACAAATCCACTTATATTCTTATACAACATATAACTTTATATATGTGTACCTTATACCCTATAACACTTATATATTTTAAAACAAAACAGAGAATATAGTGTGTAATATATACATATTTTCTTTCATAAACATACAGTAACGTATATATATAAGCATATAAACTAACGTACACGGTATATATTATAATATACCATAGGTATATAAAAAATATATATACTTACGCAAAAGAAGGAGTACACGGTCTAAGTGGCTACGGAGGAGCACGAGGGGTGGAAGATCAGGGAGGAGCTGCGGAGTGATGGTTTTGAGAAGCTAATAGAGGGGGAAAAAAGAAGAAACAGAGAAGAGAAGTAAAGGCCATAGAGAAATATAAGGGAGGAGCTCAATATTTAAAAGCTGGAATAAGAAACGTAAAATTAAATGAGCAAAAATGAATGCAAAAAGTATATAAGTTTGATATTCGAATGACGGTCATAAAAGTGGAAATTTGGGTATAGGTAACGGCTGGCTACAATCAAATATTCATGTTTTGATAGATTGCTTTCCTTTAAGCAATAAAGACAGGGAGAGAAAGAATAGATAAAGGCAACAAATCTATCAATCAAAGAAAATGGAAAAGTTTGAACTTGTACGCAAATAAATAGATAGAGAACGATGTAGGTGAGTTGGCTGCTCTGGGTAAAATGCTTAATAATTTTTATGAACCAAATAGGCATGAAAAGACTACAACATGCAATTAACTAATTGATTATTTGTAACCGTGCAAGCAAGAAATGAGATAATAATTAAAGTTTTTTTTCTCTTTTCTTTTTTTTTTTTTCTTTTTTTTTTGATTGCGGAAGGAAAGAAGGAAAGGCAGACCAATAGGCTGAGAATCATACCATAATTACCTTAGTGAACAGAGGAAAGAAATTTAAAACAAAAATATAGATAAAGGTTGAGTGAATGGAAACGATCACTTGCTTGAATCACGTGAAATAATTAAAGCAAATGAAGTGGCTACAGGAAACAAATGATTTTTCCTATTTTTGAATTAATGTTTACGTAGCTAAATTTTAAGCAAAAAGGAAACGTACAACAATGATAAATTGAAATGACCATTGATTCAGCAACGTTATTAAAGCAATTTATTATATTGCTTGGGCTGCACGGTGAAGATTTGGAAGAGACGTGTTTCACAATGCAACCGTTTTTAAGAAATAAATATATTACTTTAAAACAGAAGAACTGACCAAAAATGAACGTAAACGTATACAATTTATATGTTTTGATATTCAAAACAATTATAGGATGGCAACAGTCACCCTAAGATTTAGTTGAGAAATTAAAGCAATAAATCGCTGATTGGACAGCACGTTCCATATTTGAAACGTAAAGGAAAAAGATAAGTATGGAATGGAAGGATACGTTATAAAGGCAAAATGAACTATTTGGAAAAAAAATGATGGCAAATAAAACAGCTGTGCCTTGAATTTCCCAAAATAAATTAAGAGCAATTGATGGGTTGATTGGACAGTGTGTTTCAAAACTTCAAGGAAATGAGTAATATATTTTAAAATACTAACATAACCTATATATACATACCTACTAGAACTCACACAAAAATTAATGGACCTTATACCCAAACTAAACTTTCCTTGTATATATGTATATTATGACCAAATTTTTCTTTGAATCAAAAATCCATACTTGCTTTCAAAACTAAATTTCAAAACCACCATTTGATGAATAAACAGAACATAATATTTTTCCTTTTTTTTCTTCTTTTTATTAACAATAAATCAAACATTATTTAATAATTACACATAACTCAACATATCCATTAGTTACCAATTTTAGTTCATTTGTTAGAGGTTAACTTATTTGAATTACAATAATACAATTAAACTATTGTTTCCTCTTAAATTTTATTCAATAGATCAATATTTACAATTAACAATTATTATTAAAAAAAATGAAATGCACGTGCTGATTTGATTTTTAACAACTAAGATATGAAATAAAAGAGTGCATACAATAGGTGCAATAATTAAAACGAACGTACGCCCAAATTAATTAACCAGTAACGTAATCTAAATTTATATGTTTTAACCATACTAATCGAAACAAAATCATTTTTTCCCTCCACGATGGTCATCTTCGTTCTTTTGAAATTTTAATGGCGTCTTCATCTTCTTCTTCTTCTTCATCTTCGTTCTCCTTTGACTCCGCATCCTTTCCTCCTCTTTCTTCTACCTCTTCTTCAGTTCTTTCTTCAGCTTCTACTGTTAATCTCCCTTTTTCAGTGGTATCTCCCAATATCAATGTTTCTTGTTCCCCGAATTCAAACTGGTCGCATCTTTTCAAATCTTTACCTCGTAATGCTGGGTCGTATAAGCCTATTCATTTTGATATTTTGAGAGATAAACCTTCTATTGATTTGCCAGATCTCGTTAAAGAAGAAGGATTGAAATACTGGAACAATCATTTAGTCGGTTTCTTTCTTGATGGTACGCTTTCTTTTCTGTCGGTTGTGAATTTTCTTAAAAGATATTGGAAACTTAAGGGGGAAGTTGAATTTAAATCGGATGGGTATAATTTTTACTTCAACTTTTCAAATCAAGAAGATAAGGACAATATCCTTAACTCGGATCCTATCTTTATTAGAGGTAGGATGTTCATTATTACATAATGGGATCCTTCTGTTGGGTTATCTCAGGCTCAAGTAAAGAAAGTTCCGGTATGGATAATTTTCATAGGATTCCAATCATCTTGTGGACGTTAGTTGGTATCAATTGGTTGGCATGTCACATTGGTAGATTAATATGCTTTGACAGTAGCACGGAGAAGTTACAAAGGTTTAAGTATGCAAAAGCTTTGGTGGAGATTTCACCTGATTATGAATTACCAGACTCTATCCATGTTTCTCAACTAGGAAAGAATTGCCCTGATGTTCAATTATCTTATGATTGGAAACCTAAAATTTGCACTCACTGCAGAATTTTTGGACATGATACTACAACATGTGAATTTGTTAATTCTGTCAATGATGGTAAGGACAATAATATGCATGATTTGGAGGAGAATGAAGTTAGGACTCATACTGCTAATCCTATAGATCAAAATTGGAAGGTGGTTAACAAAAGAAATAAAGGGATATGGAAAAGGAAAGTCTCTATGGCAAAGGAAAATACTCAGTTAAATGTTGATGATATGAGAAGTAAGGAAGTTCCAAAAGACAATGAAACTCACATTGTTAATAATTCTTGTCCTGCGGTCAATGCTAACCCTTTTTCAGCTTTATCCAATCCTTCTATTGATATGGTCAAGGTTGGTTCAACTGTTGTTTCAAACTCTATTGATATGGTTAGGGGTGTATCTGATTTACTTTGTAATGCGAATCTTTCTACTTCATCCTTGTCAAGTGAAAATCCTTCCAAAGCTTTATCTGATTCTGTTGCTTCAACTGTTGTTGCAAATTCAACTTCATGTTTTTCTCAATTTAGTTCTAAATATCCATCCATGAATGTTCCTAATCCTTCCAAAGCTTTATCTGATTCTGTTGCTTCAACTGTTGTTGCAAATTCTGTTTCAACTTCATGTTGTTCTCAATTTAGTTCTAAATCTCCATCCATGAATGTTCCTAATCCTTCCCCATATTTGCATTTGTCACCTCCTAACAATGTTTTACTTCCACCTCCTTCTGGGTCAAGTGAGAGTACAGTTGTATTGAAGGAATCTAGTAGTATGAGTAATGATCTTAATAAAGGAAAGGAATTTAAATCTCCTGATGTGCAACCTTTACCTTCATCCAAAAATAGTTCACAACCAAGGCACACTAGGAAGAATCCTTCCTCATTGTTTCCTCCCCTTCCTAATAAATGAATAACATTGCTTTTTGGAATATTAGGGGGGCTAATTTACCCTCTAAACAATTAGAGATTAAGAATCTTATTGAGATCAAAAACATTCAGCTGATGTGTGTTTCAGAAACTAAGCTTGACATTAATTCAACAGTTAAGGCTATTCGTTTGATTGCCCCATCTTGGTTGCATGATAATAATTTTTTTGAGTCAAATTATGGCAGATTGCTCACTCTTTGGAATCCACTTTTCTTTAAACTTTCCAGAATTAGTGCCTCTGATCAATACATTCATTATAACTGTATCCATTTACCTTCCAATACAAATTTCCATCTTACTTCTGTGTATGCTCATAATTCTCCAGTTCTGAGACAGGTATTCTTGGATTATCTTCCATCCTTAAATTCATCTATTCCATGGATTATTGGTGGGGATTTTAATTGTATGTTTGCAAGTAATCAAAAGTGTGGTGGCTGTCCATTATCTCTTAAAGATATTTCTCCTCTAAACAGTGCTTTAATTCAATCTAATCTTTTTCCTGCTAAACATTTTGGTCCTGATTTTTCTTGGTCTAATTGTAATAGGAGTGGTAATCCTACATTATGTAAAATTGATCATATTTTTCTTAATCTGTCTTTTCTTCATCTTTGGCCAAAATCTTTCTATAACATTTGTCAACCCTCTTTATCAGATCATAGGCCACTAATTTTTCTTTGGGGAGTTGATGATTTTTGTGGAGGGAAACACTCTTTTAAATTTTTTAATTTTTGGACTAAGCAGGTGGAATATTATGATATTTTAAAGTAGGTCTGGAGAATGCAATTTGGCAAGGATCCTCTCAAAAACATTATACTCAAAATGAAAGCATTGAAATTTCAAATTAGAAGTTGGTCTTCTGCAAGTTTTGGTAAGGATTCTAAACTATCCTCTCAAATTAGGAATCAGCTGATTAGGATTCAAGAGCAACTGAGTGCTAGACCATTTGATAATACTTTACTTCACACTGAACTGCAATTAAAGAATGCTCTTGAACAAATTATTTTAAAAGAACTGTCAGCACTCAAGCAGAAAACTCACTTAAGAATGGATAAGGAGGCTGATAGGAATACTAAATATTTTCATAATTACTTAAAAGTTAAAATGAATCGTGAAAGCATTTTTCAGATAAAGGACATGTGTGGAAATTTGGTGGAAACTTTTGATGGAATCAATGAAGCTTTTGTGAGGTATTTTACATCCATTCTAGCTCCAGATAATCAATTCATTCCTGACATTAATCCTCTCTATGATATCACTCTTCCAACCTTAGATACCCTTCAATCCAATTCTCTGATTAATGTTATTTCTAATAATGAAATTGAAGCTGCAGTTTTTAGTTTGGACAGAGATAGTTGTGGAGGGCCAGATGGTTATAATTAGGGGTGGGCATTTAACCGATTTAACCGACTTAACCGATTTAACCGACATAAGCCGAACCGACGTAACCGATGAATACGGTTAACCGACGTCATTGGTTAACCGACCGACCTTAACCGAATATTTTCGGTTCGGTTTACGGTTAATGAAAACTTGGTCATCGGTTAACCGTTAACCGACCAGAATTTTTTAATTACACGGTAAGCTGGCAGCCCAACCCAATATTAACCCATATCCGCTAGAAAATCATCAGTATCCCGTGCTAGAAAAATCTGCTCTCTTTATTTCTCTCGACTATTCAGAAAACAAAATATAACGAGGGTCTCAAAACCCTAGATCTACTAATTGAAAATAATCATCTTCAAACTTCATCAAAACCTAAGATCGGTAGTTCTGCAGTAGCGATGCCACTAAGTGCTGGCCTTCGATTATTGTAGAAAGCATGCCATCGAGAACGAAGGTAAAGCATGTGAGTAATTGTTGATTTTGTTTGTTGACTTGTTCTATTGTTCTACTGTGTTGTTGTTCTTCATATCTAAGCCAAAATATTGATTTGGATTTGAGCAGATTAATACGTTGATTTTGTTATACCGTGTTGTCTTTCTATCGAGTATTGACAGCGGTGATTAGTGCACCGTTATTTATTGAATATTGTTTCCAATTTTATGTCTAACATGCACAGTTAGTTGTCCAATGTGATTAAATTGAAATTTGAATTCCAAACATATTTTCTTATGTCTTGTTCACACTTTCTTGTATGTCAGTAGAATATATGTGTTAGCGCATAATCATAACTGAAATAAAATGAAGTGAACATGGTTTGTAGCGGAACAATGTTTATCATAATGAATTTTTTCCTCCTCCCTCACTTACTATAGATGAATTGAAAATTATAAAAATACAAACTAGTTGAAAATTAAATGAAATTGAAATCATATGAATTGAAATACTAATAGATACTTCAATTAAATCAAATATGCCGAGTCTTTTGATATACTGAATTTGACATTTTTAATACCGAAGTTCCAACGGATTTAATATATTGAATTTAAACACCATATGTCTATTCATTAGACAAAGGTCTTGCTTACTTACTTTTAAACGCCATATGCCGATTTAATATAGTGCGAATGCAGAAGAAGAACCAGTCATAAGAATCTCAGTTTTTAAACTTGCTTATTTGTCAGAATTTTAGTTCATAAACTTGTTGTGAAAGTGGCCTTGGGTCCTGCTTGCTTAGGTGTGACAGTTCATAAACTTGCTGTGATAGTTCATAAACATATTTTCTTAGTTCATAAGTTTCAATAGTTTATAAACTTAGGTTTGACAGTTTATATGTTCTCAGTTCATATGTTTTGAAATGTATTTTACTATGATACCTTCAGTTTGAGTCTTTTAACAGATCATATATTTTAAAATGTATCATATATATATAATGAATATCTTGGGGTGACAGTGAACTTGGGGTCTTCCAGTGACATATGAACTTTAATTTTCATACATATCATAAATATATCATTAAATATATCATAAATATATCATGTATATTTATAAACTTTAGTTTTCATGGTTTATAAACTTGCAGAGGCTATGGTCTTGCTTTCAACTGTATGGCGACTGCTGCTCCATTTCAACTATGTACTTATATTTTGTATTGATGCTGCATGCCAATGAATTGAAGCATGTAACTAAATTGTTTTATAGTGTATATAACAATGAACTTTCAAACTGTCTTTTTATTCTTGTTTTGTATTTAAGTGTTGAACTGTCCAAACTTGCTGTGAGCAATTACTCTGTATGAATGTGTTGTAATTGCCGAACTGTAACAAATTACTAAACTATCTGAGTTATTTTGTAATTGCCGAACTATTTTGTAATTGTTGAAGACTTGAAGTGTAATCAATAATGTATTGAAGTAAGCATTGTTGTGACATTTACTGCTTTGGTTTTGAATGAAAGGCTTTAGGTATCGGTTAATTTTTAACCACTAAATGCAGTTAAAATTTCGGTTAACCACGGTTAATCGGTTGTTGGTTAACTGGTTAAGGTTAAGCGGTTAACCGCTAAATTTCTATGGTTAACCGCGGTTAATAATTGGTGGTTCGGTCGGTGTGAATAGCCCATCTATAGTTTCGGTTCGGTTAACCGAACCGAAAGATTTGGTCGGTTAAATCGGTTAATTAACCGAACGGTTCGGTTAACCGACCGTGCCCACCCCTAGTTATAATGCTCATTTTATTCAACAAAGTTGGAAGATAATTGGGGCTGATATTATTAAGGCTATTCAATATTTTTTTCTTAATAATAAATTACTTGTTGGATTGGCTGCCACTGCTATTGCACTTATATCCAAGAAAGTAAATCCATCTTCTGTTGTTGATTTCAGACCAATTTCATGTTGTAATATCATTTATAAAATAATTTCCAAAGTTTTGGCTAATAGATTACAATTAGTCTTGCCATCTATTATCTCAAACAATCAGGCTGCATATATTAAGGGTAGATCAATAAGTGATAATATTCTATTAACCCAAGAATTATTGTACGGATATGAAAGGAAGAATATTTCTCCAAGGTGCACGTTAAAGCTTGAAATTAAAAAGGCATTTGATTCTATTGCTTGGAATTCAATCTTAGCAATCATGTCCAGAATGAACTTCCCAAAACCTTTTTTAGCATGGATTTACACTTGTATATCATCACCCATGTTTTCAATTTCAAGAGAGGGTGGGCTATATGGTTATTTTAAAAGTAAACAAGGTATTAGGCAAGGTGATCCAATTTCTCCATACTTGTTCATTATTGTTATGGAACTTCTTAATCCCATTTTGAGGAGTCTTGTTGCTAAAGGAGATTTTCAGCTTCATCCCAAATGTAAAAGACCTGTTATTACCCACCTTCTCTTTGCTGATGATCTTATCATTTTTTCTAAACCGACTTATCACAATATTCAGTGTATTATTTCATCTCTAGAGCTTTTCTATTCTATTACTGGCCTTCAAATTAATCTTCTCAAGTCCAACATTTTAGTTGCTGGTTTAGATTCAAGTCAGAAAGATGATATTATTAGGTGCTCTGGTCTTCAGGAGTTATCCAAAAATACCTTCTACTTGGGTTTGCCTTTATTTTTCTCTAGAGTTACTAAACAAAATTGCTTACCACTTTTTGAGAGGATTATTGAAAGGCTTCAATTATGGCCAATGGATAAACTGTCACAAGCTGGTAGATTAACTATCATTCAATCAATTGCAGTGGCTATCACAACTTACTGGACTAGACATTATATACTTCCTGTTAAGCTTATTAATATGATATCTAGTGCATTTAATAAATTTCTTTGGCACGGTGCTCCTTTTTCCAGAAAGATGATTCCTATTTCTTTTTACAAACTATTTGAATCCAAAAGGAAAGGTGGTCTTGGTATTACTAATATTTTTCTTTGGAATAAGGCAGCTATATCAGTATATTTCAATAAAATCTTTGACTCTGAAAGGAATTTATGGTCTCAATGGGTCAATAATAACCTTATTGGTAAAAAGAATTTTTGGATTATGCCCATTCCACAAAGCTGCAGTTGGAGTTGGAGATGTATTCTCAGGCTTAGGGAGATCTTCATTCCTCTTATTCAGTGTAACTATGTTTTGATTAAGGATTTATCATTCTGGCACTCACCATGGGCTAAACAAGGGATGATTTTAAGTTCTGTAGTGGATTATAATTTGAGAAGAAGCTCTGGTATTCCTGAACAAGCAAAGGTTGAAGAGTTTATGCATGATGATGGTATAGTTTTACCATATTCTAGTTCCTACCAACTTAGAAACTTATGGAATGCTATCATGGGTAAACCCACTATCAATAATGACAATGTTTTAATTTGGTCTGACAAGGGTGAACATCATTCTATTAAACTTGTGTATAATGCTCTCTGTCAAAATGGTTATCAATTCCCTTGGTATTCAAGAATATGGAATATTGGGGGTAGTGCTAAGGAAAATTTACTGTTATGGAAGGTGATGGCAAATGCATTAAATACCAAGGATAAACTATGTAAAATGGGTATTATCTCAGATGACTTATGTGTACTATGTAAATCAGAAACTGAAAGTAATACTCACTTGTTTTTTGATTGTACCTTTGTGTATCAGATATGGTACAGATTACTTTCTAATGGGGGTTTTTATAAACCATCACCTGTTAGCACGGTGGAATGGTTTAATGTATTCAAAGCTACAAGGTGGAAGACTCATAAGACAAGGTTGTTGCTTAAACTGCTAAAGAAACTGATACATGCAATATGGTCTGAAAGGAATGATAGAGTATTTGGTATGGGTTGTAAGAATGTGGCACAGCTTTATAATCAGATTCAAGGCAAGATTCTCAGAGACTTGAGAGCTAATCATATTTGAAGCTCATGGCAAATCTACTTCAGGCAGAGGGCTATTTTCTGGAGCAATATACAATATAGGATTCTTCATTCAGGTTGTTCTGTGTAATAATTTTCTTTATGCTTTGTTTGTTTTATTATTCTGTAATGAGTATAATATTGGACCATATCATTCAGAGGGCTATTGTCTGGTGAGGTTGTTTTGAGTGATATTTTTGTGATCTGTAACTGATCTTGTAATTCTATATAAGTCAATAAAATGAGTTTTACTCTTGCTTTTCGGAAGAAATTTTTTTTATATGTTTTCTTATTTATTGACTACTTATATTTAATTATACGTAATCCAAACATTAAATTTTTTATTTCAAAATATTATTATTTAAATTTTCTCTAAAATTCAATTAAAAACGTTATTAAAAACCGTTTAAAATTTATGGGTTGTTACAAGTGGAAACCTTAGTCTTTCTTATTTTAGTAATTATATACTATAGCTTGGATTTGATATATGCCTTTAGGGAATTTTATTTTTGAAAACATCATAATAAAACCTCAAAATTCTCCTAAAGCGAAATGTCAATTCTTAAGTTAGAATCTCAATTATTCTATATTAAATAATGGAATTGAGTAGATATTGCAATTTTAATGTTTTACACTCTATTCCACTTCTTATCTTTTTCTTTGGATTTGAATAAGGGTTCTGAAAAGAATAAACTAGGAATTGGTGTGTAAGGTACGGATCCTTTTATTCATAGTTGCACTACCTATTTTCACAATTTAAATAAAATTTTCCTTTTTCAATTTTATACAAAGAAGTTGAACGGTGCGTAAAAGTATTTGAAGTGTAAGTTTCTATTGATGTTGATTTCACGATTTTAGTATAAAATAAGTTTGGTACGGATTCTATTTTGACCAAGTCTGTTGATTGAATTATGGATTTTGGATACATGGTATATTTGTTGATATGGAATTGGACTTGTATAAATTTGAAGTTTTAACAGTTAAGCGTTAGTTTATGGCCCAATCTTCGCATGCTTAGAAATATTTTAGGCGCATATATATTTTATATATGTAAGCGTAAATAACATATAATTATAATGTAACGACCCGTATTTTTACGGATCGAAAAGTTTGTCAAAATCTGAAATTTTAGCATTTTTGAGCCATTTCAGATTTTAGGCGAAATATGGTTAAGTTCTAAGTCGTTCACGACTTAGTATAGGTCGTAAGTCGTATACGACTTAGGGAATAAGCGCGACTTAAGGAATCAGCGAGTTAGCGAGTTGAGGTGGTAAGTCGTGGACGACCTAGGGTATGATATAGGTCGTATGCGACTTAGTATGTTTGTCTTTTCGGTCCTAAGAGATAAGTCGTGACCGAGTTAAATGTTAGGTCGTGAAGTGGTTTGGGCCACGTGTTAGTTTGGAGCGACCTATAGAATGTTGCGACCTAAAGGGTGAGCGACTTAGGGGCTTAATAGTTAAGTCGTAAGGTAGTGTACCTGTTAAGTCGTAAGTCTGTTAGGTCGCGAGGTAGTGTACCTGTTAAGTCGTTGGGTTGCTTATGTCGTAGGTCGCGGAGTTCTGCTTAGCCGTTAGGTCGTGAGCGACCTAGGAGTTGGGGCGCGCATGCGTATCTGTTAAGTCGCAGAGTACGGCCTTGTAGTTAGGTCGTAAGCCGTATACCCAGTTAAGTCGTAACCGACTTAGGGGTTAGCTGTTGAGTTGTTAGGAGTTAGGCGCACGCGTTAAGTCGTAGACGACTTAGGGAAGTTAAGTCTTAGGTCGTAGAGACTTGGGTCTGTTTTAAGTCGTAGCTTAGTTATCTGTTAAGTCGTAAGCTGATGAGTTTTGGTAAGTCGTTAAGTCGTAAGGTTTGGGCAAGTCTTAGGTCGGAGGGGTCTTAGGTCGTAAGTCGTACACGACTTAGGAGATAGCCGAGTTACGACTTAGTAAATTTTCAGCTATAAATAGGAGGGGTTTTTCTCACTTTTTGGGATCCGGATTTTGAAGCGACGAAGTGCTGCCATTTTGAGAGCTCGACTTCTACACTTCTTCACTTCTTTCCTCCACTCTAATCTAGTGCTTCCTTTCATCCAAATCGAAGATCAAGATCGAAGATCCAAGAGCTAAAGTTGAAGATCTTCATCCATTGAAGTTAGATTTCTTCGTTTGAAGCGGATTCGTGATAGATCAAGCTTGATCCTTCGCTGTCCAGATCTAAAGCGTGTTGATTTGAGGTTGTTTAGGTGATTGGTGAGTGGTGATTATCTCTCACACGGATCCAAAGGAGTAGATCGGATTGTTGGCTTGATTTGGTGTTAAAATAGTGATTTCTATGCATTTTTGTAAACCTAAGTGTAGATCCATGTAGATCCATTGTTCATGATGATTTGACAACCATTTTTGTATATGATTAACCTATGCAAGTTCATTCATCAAGTTGTAGAGATAATTCTCATGTTTTCATGCTTGTTAGACTTTCATCTCCTTAATTACGAAATTGCCATTATTGTTATAATTGTCCATTTTGCTTATATTTGAATGCTTGGTTACTTGGATTGATGTTTGACATGATTGATTGCTGTGAATTAGATGATTGTTGATTGGTTTTAGACAAGGTGGTCGAAGATGATTCAAAAGCTAATGGAAAGGCTCTTGAATTGGGAAAGCTGCTCGTGGCATATGTAGCGGGATGATGAAGCTCTTATGCATAGATTTGATGATGTGATGTTGAGATGAGGCTTTGCGAGGATGTAATGAATCGAGGAATCATGTGATGAAGACTTGGTCTAATCCAGACGGGATCATTCCAAGCACGTTGGTAACTCGGTGATATGATTCGAGTTAAGGGTAATGGATGCTTGAGAGGCGCTTGAGCTAACATGGAAATAGTCGTCGAGGAGGATGACTAGGAGGTTTGGATAGCATCGTTGTTGAAGGTTCTAGCATGCTCTAAGCAAGAGTACGTTTGGGCAGATTCGATAGTCCCAATGGCCAACTGTTGATGGTCGAGTACTCTGGGCAGATTCGATAGTCCTAGGCACGGGCTGCGACGACGTGCGGGAGTTATGTCTAGAACCGGGGTTTCCATTAGCCCTTGACGGACGGCTGAAAGAATGTGCCGGTCATTCAATTAATGGTGATATCGAAGCAATGATAACAGTGATAGCCAGAGTCATGGATGTTTGGTTGTATCGTCATTCGGACTCAAGAGCGGTATTTTCTGGGTGCTTATCTGATTTAGGCCTTGGTACTTGGAAAACATCGCCCTTGACTCGAATGATTATTACTTTACTTTAAATTGTATGCTCTGCTGTGTTGCTTCTGCTTAGTGTGTGTCTGGGGGCTATCACTGTAGAAAGAGGTGGAGTGGGAGGGTTGTATTCCTATTCCTTTTCCTTTATGCTCTTTTGGTATGTTGTTAGTTAATTTACTGCTCACTAAGACTGTGTCTGACTCAAGGCTTTATGTTTTTAATTCTTATTGCCTTGGGCAGTTCGTCCATCTTTGGGACGGGCAGACAAGGTAGCAGGTGACAGGTGCTGTTCTCTTCTCACGATGCTGATATCGAAGACGAGCTAGAGGGTTGCATATTATCTTCTTATATGTACTGGATGTTCCGCTGTTTGTATAATCTCTGAGTGTTATGTAGTGAGGCTTGATGTATTGACTATTTGGATGCTTGTATTCAACTATTATGAAGTTTTATATGATGGCATTTTATTCTGCAAAACTTCACTATACATATGTTCTATTGTATTTTGTCCATGCGTTGTGAGTAATACGATAGATTCTGTTGTTTTATTTTACCCTGACAATCGTCCATGGCTGCCTGGCACACTTTACAGCGCACTATCTCTAGATTCAGTGCAGGGGTCATGGGCGGTCGTCACATTTGGCATCAGAGCATTGGTTAATCGATTTTACCCAACGCTCACTGACGTAACTACGTATGAGAGACGTAATTGTATTTTGATGGATGAATACTATATATAATATAGTAGCTTAGTAGAGTTGAGTCCTTTATGCAGTTGTTTCTCTAGATGTTCTAATCATTCCTTTTTATAGATATTGAGAATGAGTCGAAGAGGGAGACCAGCTGCTAGGGAAGGCCGGGCTACTGAGGGGACTGCTGATTATGCAGCTATGTTCGAAGCTATGATGACTTCGATCATGAGAAGGATACCAGTTCCAGGGGCAGCAGTAGATGTTGGAGTTCAAGTCCAAACTCCGAAACTAGTGGATTTTGCTAAGTTGTGCAAGGATTATACTGCTCTTGGAGGGAAGGTTTTCTTGGGAACAGAATCAACTATTGAAGTCCAGAGATGGATCGATGCTTGTAGAAGGATCTTTGGTGATTTGGGAATTGAGGATGCGACTAAGAGGAAGTTGGCATCGAGACAGCTTCAAGGGAGAGCTTCTGATTGGTGGAACTCTATTACCATCACTACTCCGGAGGAAGAGATTACTTGGGAGCAATTCCAAGTCAGATTTGAAGCTAAGTTCATTTCTATAGCTCAGAAGTCTGTTCTGTTCAAGAAGTTTGTAGAGCTCAAGCAGGGAGGAAAACCAGTTCTTGAGTATGTTTCTGAGTTTGAAGCATTGTCCAAGTATGCCCGGTCATATATTGAATCTGCATATCAGAAGAATGAGAAGTTTGTGACAGGCTTGGACAGTTATCTTGGAAGGCAGTTGGTGGATCATTTGGATGATTCATTTGAGAAGCTTGTGGAGAAAGCTCTCAGGCATAAGAGTCTGTTTCCTAAGGAAGGATCTGTTGTTGCTGTGACCAGGGAAGAGTCTAAACCCCAGCAGGGTGGAAACAAGAAGAGGAAGCAGCAGCAGCAGAAGGGTAAGGATGGCCAGAAGAAGCCGAAAGGCGAGGTGACTTGCTACAATTGTCAGCAGAAGGGCCATTTCTCGAAGGATTGTAAGAATCCGAAGGCACCGATGAAGTGTCACAACTGTGACAAGCCGGGGCATTTCAGGAAGAATTGTCCAGAACCGAGAAGGGACAAGCAGATTGTGCAAGCTTATGCTTTGGGAGCTGTTCCGTCGTCTTCGAAAGCTCCTACCGCTGAAGAAAAGGGAAAGAGTGTGGTGGTTCAAGGTACTCTTTTCTTATGTGGTGTTCCAGTTAGAGTGTTGTTTGATACTGGGGCGTCGCATTCGTTTGTTTGTAGTGAACTTGTAGGCCGGTTAGGTTTGGAACCGGATATTGTTGATAGGCCATTGGTTGTGACTAATCCAGTTGGGGGTTCGTCTTGTTTGTGTATGTTATGCCGTGGTCTAGTTGTATCGAGTCATGGTTGCTCTTTTGTTTGTGATTGCTTTGTTCTGAACTTTGCGGGGTTCGGAATTATTTTGGGTATGGACTGGCTTAGGAGGTATGCGGCAAAGGTTGACTGCGAGAGGTTGGAAGTGACAGTCGAGAATGTGGAGGGGCGAAAAGTAGTGATACGATGTAAGCATGAAGAAGGCGTCTTCATGAGCTTCATGTATTCGCTGGTTGTTCCACGGGATGGACTGTCATCAGTACCGATCGCTAATGGATTCGAGGATGTCTTTGACGAAGTCAAAGGGTTGCCGCCGCATAGAGAGATCGAGTTTCGTATAGGTCTAGTTGAAGGAGCCAGACCTGTTGTGATGCCCCTTAGGCGGATGGCGCCTAGGGAACAGCAGGAGTTGAGGGTGCAAGTTGATGATCTTTTGCAGAAAGGATTCATTCGGCGTAGTGTGTCCGAGTGGGGTGCACCAGTTGTGTTTGCAACCAAGGCAGATGGGTCGTTGAGATTGTGTGTGGATTATCGTGAGCTGAATAAGGTGACTAAGAAGAACAAGTATCCATTGCCGAGAATAGATGACTTGTTTGATCAGCTTCACGAAGCCAAGGTGTTTTCTCAGATGGATTTGGCAACGGGATTTCACCAGTTGAGAGTGGTTAAGGATAGTGTGCCGAAGACTGCTTTTCGGACACCATCGGGTTTCTTTAAGTGGCTGGTAATGCCGTTTGGGTTGACTAACGCGCCAGCATATTTTGTGGATCTTATGAATAGAGTGTTCAGAGATCAGTTGAACAAGTTCGTACTTGTGTTCGTGGATGATATTCTGATTTATTCCAGAACTGAAGAAGAGCACAAGACGCACTTGCGTATTGTTTTGGAAATCTTGCGGAAACATCAGCTGAAGGCTAAGTTTTCGAAATGTCACTTCTGGAAGAGTGAAGTGAGGTTCTTAGGCCATGTGATTTTTGGAAGTGGAATAGCGGTTGATCCCGCTAAGGTGGCAGCAATCCAGGATTGGGTTAGACCTAAGAATGTATCTGATGTGAGAAGTTTTCTTGGATTAGCAGGATATTATCGACGGTTTATCAAAGACTTCTCCAAGGTAGCTGCACCGTTAACAGGATTGACGAAGAAGAACCAAGTGTTCAGTTGGGATGCTAAGTGTGAGCAAGCTTTCGGAATCCTGAAAGAGCGATTGACAAGTGCTCCTGTTTTGACTATTCCTTGTGGGAATGATGAGATGGTGGTTTACACCGACGCATGTGGTACTGGACTTGGAGCAGTGCTGATGCAGAAGGATAAAGTTGTTGCGTATGCCAGTCGACAACTAAAGCCGCATGAAAGGAATTACCCGACTCATGATTTGGAGTTAGCGGCGATTGTTTTTGCTCTGAAGATGTGGAGACATTATCTATTGGGAGTTCGATTCGAGTTGTTTACGGATCACAAGTCGTTGAAGTATCTTTTCTCCCAAAAGGATTTGAATCTTCGGCAGCAACGTTGGCTAGAGTTTTTGGCATCATATGATTTTGGTATAGCTTATACTCCGGGAAAAGGTAACGCAGTGGCAGATGCGTTGAGTCGAAGACATGCAGGATTGGGAGCCATGTTTTCAAAATGGAAGAGTCTCGAGTATTTAGCTGAATTTGACTTCAGGCCTAGATGTGAATTGGAACCTGAGATGTTGGCAAACTTATCGATAAAACCTTCTCTTGTGGAAAGGATTGGCGAGAGCCAAAAGCGAGACGATAAGCTTGTCAAGATTATCCGTGATTTGGAATCTGGATTAGAACCAGAAAAGGATAAAGGATTCGAGGTCGATCGAGAGGGTTGGCTTCGGAAGCAAGGACGACTAGTTGTTCCCGATATAGATGAATTGAGGAGTGAAGTTCTGAAGGAAAGTCATCACTCGAAGTTGACAATTCATCCAGGTGGAAATAAGATGTATCGGGATATGAAGAGAACCTACTACTGGGAAGGTATGAAGAAGGATGTTGGAAATTTTATTTCCAAGTGTATGAACTGCCAGTTGGTTAAAGCCGAACAGAAGAAGCCTAGTGGATTGCTTCAGCCATTAGAAGTTCCTACATGGAAGTGGGAACAAGTGTCGATGGATTTTATCGATGGATTGCCTAGAACCAGAACGGGAAATGAAGGGATTTGGGTCATTGTGGATCGTCTGACTAAGAGTGCGAGATTCATTCCTGTTCGATCAACCAGGACTGCATCAAAGTTGGCTGAGTTGTATGTTAAGTGGATAGTTCGATTCCATGGTATTCCGAAGAGTATAGTGAGCGATCGAGACCCATTGTTCACTAGTGGATTTTGGAAGAGCTTCCAGGAAGTTTTGGGAACCGAGTTGTGTTTGAGTACAGCTTATCACCCTCAAACAGATGGTCAGACCGAGAGAGTCAACCGAGTTTTGGAAGATCTCCTTAGAGCTTGTGTTTTGGACTTCGGAGGATCATGGGAAGATCACCTTCATTTGGTAGAGTTTGCGTACAACAACAGTTACCAGTCAAGCATTGGTATGGCACCGTACGAGGCATTGTATGGAAGACCGTGTAACTCTCCGACATGTTGGTTGGAAACTGGAGAAAAGCTGATACTTGGGCCAGAGATGATTCGACAGACTTCGGATTGTATAGAGATCATTCGGCAACGAATGAAGGCAGCCCAAGACCGTCAGAAGAGTTATGCCGATAAGCGTCGAAAGGATTTGGAATTCGACGTTGGTGATATGGTTTTTGTGAAGATTTCTCCACTGAAGAATGTTATTCGATTCGGGAAGAAAGGAAAATTGACTCCGAGATTTGTTGGACCATTCCCGATCATCGAGCGAATTGGAAAGCTCGCCTATAGATTGGAGTTACCGGAGAAGATGTCGGGTGTGCACAATGTTTTTCACGTATCATATCTACGGAAGTATGTGCACGACTCGAGTACGGTGGTTTCTGCTGATAGCTGTGAAGATTTCGAAGTTGATCCAGTCGATAGAAGACCTCGTAAGCCGCTTCGTGTTGTTGAAACTGACACGAAACAGCTTAGGAGGAAGGTAGTTAAGTTGCTCAAGATATAATGGAGTGACGATGATAACGACTGTACGTGGGAGGTGGAAGAGAGAATGAAAGCAGCTCATCCCGAACTCTTCAAGGTATGGCCCTAAGGTGTCGTATCATCTAACAACATTGTAACTTGTTCTAAGTTTTAGAATTCTGCATGCTAAGCTAGAATTGGATGCATGGTTGGCTGATTGCTATGGATGGTAGGTATGCAGAATAGTCTTTGATTGCTTTGTTTGTTTGGAATTTCGGGGGCGAAATTCCTAAGGGGGAGAGAATGTAACGACCCGTATTTTTACGGATCGAAAAGTTTGTCAAAATCTGGAATTTTAGCATTTTTGAGCCATTTCAGATTTTAGGCGAAATATGGTTAAGTTCTAAGTCGTTCATGACTTAGTATAGGTCGTAAGTCGTATACGACTTAGGGAATAAGCGCGACTTAAGGAATCAGCGAGTTAGCGAGTTGAGGTGGTAAGTCGTGGACGACCTAGGGTATGATATAGGTCGTATGCGACTTAGTATGTTTGTCTTTTCGGTCCTAAGAGATAAGTCGTGACCGAGTTAAATGTTAGGTCGTGAAGTGGTTTGGGCCACGTGTTAGTTTGGAGCGACCTAAAGGGTGAGTGACTTAGGGGCTTAACAGTTAAGTCGTAAGGTAGTGTACCTGTTAAGTCGTAAGTCTGTTAGGTCGCGAGGTAGTGTACCTGTTAAGTCGTTGGGTTACTTATGTCGTAGGTCGCGGAGTTCTGCTTAGCCGTTAGGTCGTGAGCGACCTAGGAGTTGGGGCGCGCGTGTGTATCTGTTAAGTCGCTGCGTATGGCCTTGTAGTTAGGTCATAAGCCGTATACCCAGTTAAGTCGTAACCGACTTAGGGGTTAGCTGTTGAGTTGTTAGGAGTTAGGCGCACGCGTTAAGTCGTAGACGACTTAGGGAAGTTAAGTCTTAGGTCGTAGAGACTTGGGTCTGTTTTAAGTCGTAGCTTAGTTATCTATTAAGTCGTAAGCTGATGAGTTTTGGTAAGTCGTTAAGTCGTAAGGTTTGGGCAAGTCTTAGGTCGGAGGGGTCTTAGGTCGTAAGTCGTACACGACTTAGGAGATAGCCGAGTTACGACTTAGTAAATTTTCAGCTATAAATAGGAGGGGTTTTTCTCACTTTTTGGGATCCGGATTTTGAAGCGACGAAGTGCTGCCATTTTGAGAGCTCGACTTCTACACTTCTTCACTTCTTTCCTCCACTCTAATCTAGTGCTTCCTTTCATCCAAATCGAAGATCAAGATCGAAGATCCAAGAGCTAAAGTTGAAGATCTTCATCCATTGAAGTTAGATTTCTTCGTTTGAAGCGGATTCGTGATAGATCAAGCTTGATCCTTCGCTGTCCAGATCTGAAGCGTGTTGATTTGAGGTTGTTTAGGTGATTTGGTGAGTGGTGATTATCTCTCACACGGATCCAAAGGAGTAGATCGGATTGTTGGCTTGATTTGGTGTTAAAATAGTGATTTCTATGCATTTTTGTAAACCTAAGTGTAGATCCATGTAGATCCATTGTTCATGATGATTTGACAACCATTTTTGTATATGATTAACCTATGCAAGTTCATTCATCAAGTTGTAGAGATAATTCTCATGTTTTCATGCTTGTTAGACTTTCATCTCCTTAATTACGAAATTGTCATTATTGTTATAATTGTCCATTTTGCTTATATTTGAATGCTTGGTTACTTGGATTGATGTTTGACATGATTGATTGCTGTGAATTAGATGATTGTTGATTGGTTTTAGACAAGGTGGTCGAAGATGATTCAAAAGCTAAGGGAAAGGCTCTTGAATTGGGAAAGCTGCTCGTGACATATGTAGCGGGATGATGAAGCTCTTATGCATAGATTTGATGATGTGATGTTGAGATGAGGCTTTGCGAGGATGTAATGAAGCGAGGAATCATGTGATGAAGACTTGGTCTAATCCAGATGGGATCATTCCAAGCACGTTGGTAACTCGGTGATATGATTCGAGTTAAGGGTAATGGATGCTTGAGAGGCGCTTGAGCTAACATGGAAATAGTCGTCGAGGAGGATGACTAGGAGGTTTGGATAGCATCGTTGTTGAAGGTTCTAGCATGCTCTAAGCAAGAGTACGTTTGGGCAGATTCGATAGTCCCAACGGCCAACTGTTGATGGTCGAGTACTCTGGGAAGATTCGATAGTCCTAGGCACGGGCTGCGACGACGTGCGGGAGTTATGTCTAGAACCGGGGTTTCCATTAGCCCTTGACGGACGGCTGAAAGAATGTGCCGGTCATTCAATTAACGGTGATATCGAAGCAATGATAACAGTGATAGCCAGAGTCATGGATGTTTGGTTGTATCGTCATTCGGACTCAAGAGCGGTATTTTCTGGGTGCTTATCTGATTTAGGCCTTGGTACTTGGAAAACATCGCCCTTGACTCGAATAATTATTACTTTACTTTAAATTGTATGCTCTGCTGTGTTGCTTCTGCTTAGTGTGTGTCTGGGGGCTATCACTGTAGAAAGAGGTGGAGTGGGAGGGTTGTATTCCTATTCCTTTTCCTTTATGCTCTTTTGGTATGTTGTTAGTTAATTTACTGCTCACTAAGACTGTGTCTGACTCAAGGCTTTATGTTTTTAATTCTTGTTGCCTTGGGCTGTTCGTCCATCTTTGGGACGGGCAGACTAGGTAGCAGGTGACAGGTGCTGTTCTCTTCTCACGATGCTGATATCGAAGACGAGCTAGAGGGTTGCATATTATCTTCTTATATGTACTGGATGTTCCGCTGTTTGTATAATCTCTGAGTGTTATGTAGTGAGGCTTGATGTATTGACTATTTGGATGCTTGTATTCAACTATTATGAAGTTTTATATGATGGCATTTTATTCTGCAAAACTTCACTATACATATGTTCTATTGTATTTTGTCCATGCGCTGTGAGTAATACGATAGATTCTGTTGTTTTATTTTACCCTGACAATCGTCCATGGCTGCCTGGCACACTTTACAGCGCACTATCTCTAGATTCAGTGCAGGGGTCATGGGCGGTCGTCACATATAATAATTATCACTAAACCCCCCTAAGAAAGAAGTTCATTGTAAAGGCAAAATAAGAGTGTTTTCTTATAGGGCCTTAATATTGAATGCAGTGAGAAGTGTGAAAATATGTTAAGAAAGTATTGTAAATTATGACTAAGTTATAGGGATGCGAGGTCGGTCAAAAGCACACGAAAGTCTGCTCGACTAATCTGGAACCTAATAGTTTGACTTGGGGGCTGATGTGAGACACTGCCTATAGTAAGTACCCGTAAAGGAAGCGAGATTAGTCCTAAACTCTATAGGGTAAACATGCCTAGCTAATCCGGCTACCGGTACCTATGAATAGTTGGACTATTGTGAGACATCACAGTTGGGTTACAAGTCATAATACGAAGGACCTGCTTTAGGTTTGAAGGTAATAAGTGGTCGACTGAGGGCCCATCTCTTTTCTTTGTAGGAAGTATTAAATGGTCAGGGCTAGCAGTTAGGCACAGTAGAGGATATCTCTGAAAATGTCCATTATAGGATTGAGGTATTAAGTGGTTATTAGGGGCCCACCTTTCCCATAAAAGAAGTATTAAATGGCTTGAAGAGATCTCGTGCAATGTCAGCTAGATGGTACCGAAAAGAAGTCCACCGTGGGATGGGTATTAAATGACGGGGACCAACCTTGAATGAGGTATTAAATAGTTAGAGTTTGCCTTGTTCCCATTAAAAAAGTATTAAGTGGCTTGGGTGTTATCTCTTACATTGTTAGGACATTATTGATGATAGATATGGGTTATTGGGTTGAAAGAGTAATGGTTATGGAATTGGACTGGGAAAGCCTTAGGGCTTATAGTTGGAAGACTTACAATATAGTTAGAATACGTAAGACATATTCTTATTTACATTATACTACAAAAGTACAATTATAGAAAGGCTCGATATTTTTATTCACCGGACTTTGTTGTTCTGACTCCCTCCTCATTACAACACAGGTTGGAGATGATGATGCAGATTTTTGGAGATGGTTGCGAAGACACAGATTTATGGCAGTTATTTAGCCATCTATGGTATTTTATATTTCTGATGCACCCAGTGAGCCATGATGTATTTTGAGATATTGTACCATGAATATTTGGCGTTGTTATGTGGGATTATGTTATTTGTTTTTTACATTTGAATTTTTAACAAACAGGTGTTGTTTTGATATTATATTTTATCTTTCCGCTATGAGATTCTGAATGTATAGATAGATAGCTCTGTGTATTTTTCTTTAAATCAGTTTTACTGACCTTTAGTCAGCTTTGGAATGGGTCTAAGGTTCGATGGGCCTTTTGTGGGTCGAAAATTAGGCCTGTTTCGAGGCGGGTTGTTCCATTTGGTATAAGAGCTTAGGTTACCCGATCAATGGAATAGGTATACATATGAGTGGCATGCATGTTTTTTTTGTGGAATTATTTTTCAAAAACTTACTATATATACGTATACTTATTTTAAGTATATGCATAACTCTATAAATTCCGACTATAGAAATAGCTGTGACCATATTCTGAAAGGATGGACGAGGTGAAAATGAGTTGGAAAAAAATAAAATAGATTTAAATTTGTACTCCTACCCTGAGTACCTCATGGGGTGGAGGTTGTATCATAAGGAGTGTACCAAGAAGAACATGACTGCGACATATAGAAGCACCCCAAAAGTTGAATGTTACTTGATTCCTTTGTTGGACCTAGATTGCCTTATAATTTTGGATTTTGATGGATTTTCAATTCCAGAAATACATTTCATCCAAACAGATGGGAGATAAGAATCTATATATTGTAACCATCCATAAGAAAGGAATGGTAAGAGTGAAGCTAGGTGGGAAGGAGGAGTGGAGCAAGTTTCCGCAAGATTGTGTACATTAATCACCACAAGGAGATAATCGAATTTTTATGAAGACTAAGTAGGGAAGAAGGAAAGTTCAAAAGAAAGCACAATTAAAGTCAATATCTAAATGCAACCCCATGTGAAAGAATTTGATAAGCTTTTTGGAAAATTCTTTGAAATGTTTTGAATGGGATTTTCAAAGGAATTAGTTGGAAGTTGTTGTTTTAAGGATAGTTGGAAATTCATAATATAAACTTTGGTTGAGTCAAAAAGTTTTCGATTTAAAGATTTTCGATAAAGGTATTTTTTTTGAAATAAATGTAAAATAGAGCGTAGGTTGGACTCGATGGTTTTTCCTATTTCACAAATTTGGAAATTCTTTTTTAATTCTTTTTAAAAGGGGAATAAATGGAAATGGAACTTGACTAAAATTAAGGTATAAAGAATATGAAGGACAACAGCTGATGTAGAAGCCACTTAGGTAGGAGAAACATAAATAGATGCAATATTGGAATATTTAGATAGTAACAGAATTAACTTATAAAAAATAGGATTAGTAATGTAGTTAGAAATAATATAGGAGAGAAGTAAAAGGAATAGGGTAGGAAAATAATATGATAGAAGTCTATTCCACTTTTAGTTGTTTAAAGTTATAGAAGATGTTTTAGAAAAAAATGATTAATCGGTATGATAATTGAGTTTTTGAATGTTTTGGTCAAAAATCCTACTTTTAAAAAATTAAGTCTTTGAGGTAGAAAGTCATTGAGAAGGGAAATTATTTTATTAAGCGATTTTTGAATTTTTGAATATGGGGTGGGGTTAAGATTAAAGCGGCAAATGTTTTGAAAATTGAATTAAATTGCTTCTGAAAGTTTTTGTTAAAATATTTTTGAGAAGTTAAGTTCAAATGTTTTTGGAAGATTTTGTTCAAGTGTTAAATAAGAATGGAATAGATATATAGAATAAAATAAAACATGGTGTTTAAATGCTTTTGGGAATTCGATTCTTCAAACCGTTTGCAAGTTGGTAATTCTTTTGGAAAATATGTTTAAAAGTTTTCTTTTGAAATGAGAAAATTTTTAAATTTCAAATGCTATATACTAGCGTAATGCGGGTTTCTAAGTTTATATTTTTAAAAATAAAGGTTTCGGAATAGGTACTTAATGATTATGAAATTTTAGTTTTATAAAGAATGGTGAAAACAAAACCAAATTTTATATGAAGTAGATAGAGATCACTACCTAGAAAAGATAGGTTAAAGGTTTTAGAATATGAATAAAATAGAAATAGTATGTACAACCTGATCTAAAATCTTGAAATTGTCTCAAGTATTTTATTGTAGAATTTTTATTAAGTTGTAAAAAAATTCCAGATCTATAATTGGGTTTTAAATTAGTTTACACTAGTTGACTTGGAATGTGAATTTCTATTTTTTGATTTATTTGGAGCGGGTTCCGTCTAATTTCCATAAATTATCTAATTCCAAAATACGTATAAAGGCACATTATTTAAATTAACAAAGGAAATAAAAATGAGAAAGAGATGTGTAAGATATGGATGTTCTTTTCCATAGTTTACACTACCAATTTCAATAAAAGAAAAGAAATAATTCCTTGTAATTTCAAACGAGACAAAGATCTCACTTTTGATTAATTTATGGAAAAATTTAACGGTAATCCTTTCTGAAAGGATAACTCTGATGTTGTAAAATGTGGAAAGGAATGTTCTAGTTTAGAAAATAATAGTTAGAAATAGGAATATATAAATATGTATAACCGCTCTTACCGAGTAAAAATAATATTACATAAATAGCATAATTTACGACAATATTTGTATTAGTTATTGACAGCGTAGTAATTATAGGACTGGGATTTATGGACATTATCCACATATTTAATGGGAAATAAATTTGTAATTAACAGAGAGTTAAAGGGAATTAAATGGAGACTGATTAGGGAATTTAATTTAGCGTTTATGGATGCACAATTTATCCCGTAATTAGGTATAACTGAAGTAATGGATGGACCGCATTTATAAGAAACCAAGAAGAAGAATTGAGGATGGTGGGTGGTAGTGGAATGACATATTAGGAATGTCCATCTTAATTTAAGGAGTGTTAGGACCACAACATCATTAACACCAATTAATGATGAATGGAAGCTTCCTGCAAAGTTTCATTTAGAGTTTTTGGGCATAAGAGATGTTCCTGTTTTATCATTGGGTTAATATAAACATATTGAGAAATGGCGTAAATAAGGAAATTTCATAAGGACACTTAAATAGTGATAAGCTGTAGCTAAGACTAGAAGTTGATGAGGAAATTAGGTTAGTAAATAGGAATAAAGAATGCTTCAATCCCAAAAACTTTAGGATTTTGGGAGAGATAAATTTTAGCCTGCGGACTGTCACCACTTAAGAATGACAGTTCACCCCAAAGGAGATAAGATGTATAGGGATATGAAGAAAATTTTCTATTAGCCGAGAAAAAAGAAGAGGGTTGCTGAATATGTTTCAAATGTTTCACATCCAAAAGGATAAAGGGTGAGCAAAGAAGCCGGGAGGATTGTTATTACCATTAGAGATTCCAACTTGGAAATGGGAGTGTATATCGGTGGACTTCATAAATGGGTTGCCTAGGAGTCAAAAGGGCAATGATGTTATTTAGAATATAATAGATAGGCTCGCTAAAAAGCACTCATTTTATTCCCGTTAGAAGTAATAAGACCGCGGTATCTTTTGCGCAAATTTACATCAAGGAGGTGGTTCGACTTCATGCAATTTCAGTTAGCATTGTTAGAGATAAGGGCCTCTTACCAGTGAAATTTGGAGGAGCTTGCAGACAGCTTTAGAGACTTTGATGAATCTTAACACTAATTACCACCCACAGATCGATGGAAAAACTGAAAGAGCGCATATGATCTTGGAAGATTTGTTGAAAGCTTGCATCATGGACTTTGGAGGACATTGGGAGCAGCACGTACCTTTAATCGAATTCATTTATAATAATAGTAACCAAACGATGATTGCTATAGATTCTTATCTCCCATTTGGTATAAGAGCTTAGGTTACCCGATCAATGGAATAGGTATACATATGAGTGGCTTACATGTTTTTTTGTGGAAGTATTTTTCAAAAACTTACTATATATACGTATACTTATTTTAAGTATATGCCTAACTCTATAAATTCCGACTATAGAAATAGTTGTGACCATATTATGAAAGGATGGACGAGGTGACAATGAGTTGGAAAAAAATAAAATAGATTTAAATTTGTACTCCTACCCTGAGTACCTCATGGGGTGGAGGTTGTATCATAAGGAGTGTACCAAGAAGAACATGACTGCGACATATAGAAGCACCCCAAAAGTTGAATGTTACTTGATTCCTTTGTTGGACCTAGACTGCCTTATAATTTTGGATTTCGATGGATTGTCAATTCCAGAAATACATTTCATCCAAACAGATGGGAGATAAGAATCTATATATTGTAACCATCCATAAGTAAGGAATGGTAAGAGTGAAGCTAGGTGGGAAGGAGGAGTGGAGCAAGTTTCCACAAGATTGTGTACATTAATCACCACAAGGAGATAATCGAATTTTTATGAAGACTGAGTAGGGAAGAAGGAAAGTTCAAAAGAAAGCACAATTAAAGTCAATATATGTAACGATCCGGGATTTCGTATTGATTTATAATCGTCATTAAACGATTAATCGATTGTTAATTGCTGTTGAGTATTTTAAATCAGCTGAAATTCTTTTGAAAATAGGTTAAGTGTAATTGGACTTTACGAATTTGAAATATCGGCCCACATTTGTTCGTGACCGTGATATCAGTGGATACCCATTCTTTTTCCTCATCATCCATTTCAGTTCGTAACCCTAAATCGCGAGATCGAAAAGGAAAAGGAAATGGCGGCTTCGCCCTCACCTTCGCTCTTCTGCAAATTTGGGCGTCGTAGAAATCAAAGATAATGGCTGCTAGGGTAACTTCGCTCGTTCCCCTCGTTTACCACGACCTCAGATTCGATCGTTGAAATAGGTGAGTGATGTTATATTCACTCACATCTAATTTAAATTTAGATGGTTTCTGTCTTGTTTTAATTCGTGAGTTTCATTGGGATTTTGTTGATGATTTTTGGAAATAGTTAAATCTTTCTCTCAGCCATTCGTTTTCGTTGGGATGTTTGATATTGATTCTGACTTCTTCAATTCGCATATATTTTGGTTGCTTGACATTCACGGCATTGACTCATTTCGTGATGACCACGGCTTGAATTTGGCTTTAATTTGTGACATTTGACTTTGTCACACTCGTGTATTTTTATGTTACTAGGTTGAATCCTTGGCTATCGGTTTTGACTTTGATCTGTTACTTGACCTTGGCCATGTGTTCATCTGAGTGTTGTTAGCATTGCATCACCACTGTTGACCTTATCTGAGCATTGTTCATTTTTGATTGAGTCTGGATTTGCATATTATGTCTCAGGCCATTCTTTGTACAACCTGTCCTGGATTACCATATTGTTGTGATGAGCTCGGGTCGTCTGCACTTGTTTGTGTACTCATGAGTCGCATTGAGTCGGTCTTGTACTGTCCGGATTCATTAATCTTAGTTGTATTTGTACATTTTGATTTTGGTCTCTTGATGGTGCACCGTGCCTTGTACTTGTAGTCTTGGCTCTAGTTAGATGTGCAGTTTGCTTTATTACTGCCTGGTCTGTCGTAGAGGTATACTTGTAGTTCCTTTTACTGGTCTGCCTTTGATCTTGGTTACAGTCTTGCATAGTATCCATACGCATTGGGTCCAACCATTTTGTTCTTGTATATCATGTGATGGTTAGTTTGCATCAGTTATTTATGCATCCCTTAACTGTTGTAGTCTGGTCCACCCTCTTTACACTTGAGTTGATTGCTGCTGCACTTTTTAGACCTGTTGTGTGGTTGTTACCGAGGCATTACTGGTTCATTTTGCATTTGTAGATTTATCTTGTTTGCACTCAATTGTAGTCTACACCTCATATACTTTTGTAGCCTGGTCTGATTACTTGCCTGATGGTTCTGTCCACTGTTCCATTTTGTTATACATTACTTCTGTTTATTCAAGACTATATATGTGCATACATACATATGTATGTGTGTACGCGTATATTCTTGAATTTAGGCTAAGTCTCTGATGTTGATACTCACTCTGGTTTCATTGTAGACTTTTACTCTGACCATCTTTGTTTTAGTCTTGGCCTCGAGCTCTTTGTCATGTGCACACTGTATTTACTTCTGACCTTTGAGCGAGTTCGTTGTTGCATTTATTCACTGAACTTTGATGTTGTAGTCTGCATTCCACTAAAGATTCATTTGAGCCTGCATTGTTGTTTCGAGCAGCTGTTTTAGGAGCAGTTTGGAATTCGGCAAGTATCACTTAATTGCATACCTAAATATGCTTCATTGTTATTCCATACTGCATGCTTTTATCCATGATTTTGATCCATGTGTTCCATTCGGCAAGTTCTATTTCCATTGTATAATTGTAGGCATGCCACTGATCACATGCTGACATGTTCACTTGAGTCATTCCAGTGTTTTGAGCATTCGATATTTGAGTCTGCATTATATTGCTTGACTCGAAGCTGGGTACTTATGTAATGTATCTGCACTTATATACTTCATCATGGTTTGCCATATTGGCTTCACTGCATCTCCATGTGCCTGTAGTACTTGCAGCGTAGTTGTTGCAGTGTTATCATATTCACTGGTGGCATTTGGCTTGCATTTGAGTTGTCACTGTCGAACTTTGAGGCATATCATATTTTAATTGAGGTTCAGGTTAGTGGCAGGTCCTTTGCATTTGGTTATATTTTGGGTTCCTCCATGTAGTTGCATCTGTACATTGCCTGAGTCACTTGATACTGCTGTTACATGTTGTTCGGCCTCATTTACGTCGACTTAGTATGATTGCTGCATATGGACTAAATTGTGCAGCGTCATGAGTGCATTTCGTTGATTCAGTCTGTTAGTCGAGCTTGCATTTGATCTGGGTATTCATTGTTGCCATATTAGCTTCACTATATCTTCATGTAGCTGCACATTTGAGTTTGGTCTTGCATTATGCGCCGCCATTGTTTTATATACTTTGGGATCTGATTGCATTCCAATTTCATTTAGTTGACTCTGATCTAGTTAGCACTGCTTATTCTAGCTGTATTCATGTGTGTCTGCTACACATGTCTCACTTGTGCATGTTGTTACATTGCTTAAGGTCCTAAATTGATTTGGGTTGTTTTGTAGTGGCGAGGCAGTACACGCGTGCGTGTACTGCAGCCCCACAGAATTGACAGATTTTAATTGATATTTCTTTTGTTCTGGATTCATGGATTTGTTGCGTATTTCGTATGCCGTATTGGCGAGGCAGTACCCGTTAGCGGGTCTGCAGCCAATCAGAATTAATAATTTTGTTGTTTTCTAAAATTATCTTCATTGATAATTCTTTTTATTTATCTTTGTCGATGATTTGGATTGCTGATTTGTTGTTTAACACTGTTTAGTGTTATATCAACCGTTATCCAATTCTTTTATCGAGGAGTCGGATATACGAGATTTCTGTGACTGTCGTCTATTTGATAATTGATTATTATTGCTTCTGTGCGCTAATAACTGAGTTTGAATTAGACTGACCCGTGTATTATTTTCTTTTGAATGTAATACTCGGGTCAGACCCGAGTATTTCAGGTTGTAGATTTACTGCTTTGAGTTGCTGTTGAGCTGTGAAGACTTTTCATATCATTTGAAGTGGTCTACGTCTTTTTGTAGTAGTCAGTGTGTCTGTTTAAGTTGATATGTATTCATGTATATTAGTCGATAATGTACTTGTATATATAACTTCTTGGGTCGACAGTTGTAGTTGTATCATATGTATTATGTCAACTGTATTGTAACTGACATCAGTTATATATATGAGACTTTTGTTTTTATCTGTGTTCCGCATTCTTTGTGTATCTGTGTTGTTTTTATATATATTGTCCTAAACCATTATGAACCATCGTAGCTCGTTTTATACTGGAATTGGGTATGTCGATGGGAGTGAATAAATAAGAGATGAAAAATTTAAAATATATACCACTCCTATCGAGGTAACCAACACTAGTGTAAGGCCAACTACGGATGGCCGCTCCTATCCAGCCTTATTCTTCATAATAACAGACAGTATTTCTTTTAATACTCTTTGTTATTGTGAGTATAGAGGTGGGGCGTCAAAGTTGGTATCAAAGCTTGGGGTTTATGGACATAATATAAAACATAACTTGGATGGAACATGTGTTACAACTATTAGTCGATGTTTTATTTGTGCTTTGAGTCAAAACTAAAGATTAAAATTTTGATGAAAGTTTTTAAATATCATTATTTAAAAATAAAAAGTGAATTTGTGTTCTGATGATTTGATTGATTTGAGTACTGTTTACCAGAGTGCGCAGCGGAAACAGTGAAGCTATCTTCGCTGAGTACAACTGATAATCTATTTGATTTAAAAATTGAAATATGAAATTTAAAATTTCATTGGTTGTTTACATAGCTGTAATTATTTTGTTTCTTTGAGAATTTCGAATCCGAATTGAGGATTCGAAGAAATTACAGTTATGTGATTTTTGTTGAAATTTCCGCTGGCTTTCTTTTGTACTAATCATCTATTGATTAGATTTTGCTGTTTTGAATTGTCTTCATTGAAGATATAATCGAAAGATTTCTTTGTTCATTCTGTAGTACGTGTAAATTTGAGTTGCACGTTACTGCATTAATTTTACGTTGAACCGATGCTTGGTTATGAAACGTATTTTGTTGCCGTTACCTTTATAACGGGATTTTTACACTAGTTGTAACGACCCGTATTTTCACGGATCGAAAAGTTCATCAAATCTGGAGTTTTAGCATTTTTGAGCCATTTCAGATTTTAGGCAAATTTTGCCTAAGTCCTAAGTCGTTCACGACTTAGCATAAGTCGTAAGTCGTATACGACTTAGGAGATGGGAATGACCCAGGGCTTGGGGATAGGCTGTTTGTACGACCTAAGGAGATAAGTCGTAGCTGGGCTAAGTTAGTAGGTCGAAGTTAACTCGGCAAGTGTTAAGTCGTAGGTTGTGAGTCGTTGCCGAGTTAAGGGATAGACAACCTAAGGAAGTGACCGACTTAAGGTATGGTGGACGACTTAAGGTTTTGACCGAGTTAAGTGTTTAAGTCGTAGCCAAGTTGAGTCGTGGCTGTGTTAAGGAGAATGCTAAGTCTTAAGTCGCGAGATCACTAAGTCGTAGCATGTTAAGTCGGAGGCCCTGTTTAGTTATGAGTCGTAAACTGGGGGTTTTGTTAAGTCGTAAGTGGTGAACGACTTATGAGTGTGTTAAGTCGTAGACGACTTAGGTGTTTGTTTGTTGAGTCGCATCCCAGCAAGTTGTTAAGTCGTGAGCTCTGTTTTAGTTAAGTCGCGTGTTGGCATAAGTCGTTAGGTCGTATAGGATGGTTAAGTCGAGCACTTGTTAAGTCATAAGTCGGCATAGCAGTAAGTCGTATGCTCTTATGTTAGGTCGCTGAGGAGTTAAGTTGTGGCATTGTTAGGTCGAAAACCACCCTTGTTGGTTAAGTCGTCCAGACAAGTGTTAGCTCGTTGCATGTGTTTCGATAAGTCGTAAGTCGTCTAACCTGTTAAGGCGCGTGCGCATTAAGTCGTAGACAGGGTTCGTATATGCGCATGTGTTGAGTCGGAGGTTGCTAGGTCGGCAGAGGCTTAGGTCGTGAGTCGGAGACGACTTAAGGAGATAGCCAAATTTCGACTTAAGGATTTTCGGCTATAAATAGGGAGAGTTTCTCTTCATTTTTGGGATCCGGATTTTGAAGCGACGAAGTGCTGCCATTTTGAGAGCTCGACTTCTACACTTCTTCACTTCTTTTCTCCACTCTAATCTAGTGCTTCCATCCATCCAAATCGAAGATCAAGATTGAAGATTCAAGAGCTTAGATTGAAGATCTTCATCTTTTCAAAAGAGATTTCTTCGTTTGAAGCGGATTCGTGATAGATCAAGCTTGATCCTTCGCTGTCCGGATCTGAAGCGTGTTGATTTGGGTTTGTTTAGGTGATTTGGTGAGTGGTGATTATCTCTCACACGGATCCAAAGGAGTATATCGGATTGTTGGCTCGTTTTGGTGTAAAATAGTGATTTCCATGCATTCTCTTCATCCTAAGTGTAGATCCATATAGATCCATTGTTCATGATGATGTTACATCCATTTTATCATATGTTAAACTATGCAAGTTCATTCATCAAGTTTGTGGAGATATAAACCATGTTTTCATGCTTATTGGACTTTCAACTCTTTAATTACGAAAATGCCATTATTGTTATAATTGTCTACCTAGATCATATTTGAATGCTTGATTGCTTGGATTGATGTTTGATTTGATTGATTGTTATGAATTAGATGATTGATGGTTTGATTTAGACCGAAGACGATTCAAAAGCTAAGGGAAAGGCTCTTGGATTGGGAAAGCTACTCGTGGCATATGTAGCGGGATGATGAAGCTCTTATGCATAGATTTGATGATGTGATGTTGAGATGAGGCTTCGCGAGGATGTGATGAAGCGAGGCAATCATGTGATGAAGACTTGGTCTAATCCAGACGGGATCATTCCAAGCATGTTGATAACTCGGTGATATGATTCGAGTTGAGGATAATGAATGGATATGAGAATAGTCGTCGAGGAGGATGACTAGGAGGCTTGGATAGCATCGTTGTTGAAGGTTCTAGCATGCTCTAAGCAAGAGTACGTTTGGGTAGATTCGATAGTCCCAACGACTAACTGTTGATGGTCGAGTACTCTGGGCAGATTCGATAGTCCTAGGCACGGGTTGCGACGACGTGCGGGAGTTATGTCTAGAACCGGGGTTTCCATTAGCCCTTGACGGACGGCTGAAAGAATGTGCCGGTCATTCAATTAACGGTGATATCAAAGCAATGATAACAGTGATAGCCAGAGTCATGGATGTTTGGTTGTATCGTCATTCGGACTCAAGAGCGGTATTTTCTGGGTGCTTATCTGATTTAGGCCTTGGTACTTGGAAAACATCGCCCTTGACTCGAGTGATAGTAGCTTTACTTTAAATTGTATGCTCTGCTATGTTTGCTTCTGCTTAGTGTGTGTCTGGGGGCTATCACTGTAGAATGAGGTTGGAGTGGGAGGGTTGTATTCCTATTCCTTTTCCTTTATGCTCTTTTGGTATGTTGTTAGTTAATTTACTGCTCACTAAGACTATTGTCTGACTCAAGGCTTTATGTTTTAATTCTTATTGCCTTGGGCTGTTCGTCCATTTTGGGACGGGCAGACTAGGTAGCAGGTGACAGGTGCTGTTCTCTTCTCACGATGCTGATATCGAAGACGAGATGGAGGATTGCATATTATCTTCTTATTATATGTACTGGATATTCCGCTGTTTTGTATTCTCTGAGAGATATGTAGTGAGGCTTGATGTATTGACTAATTGGATGCTTGTATTCAACTATTATGGAGTTTTATATGATGTCATTTTGTTCTGTAAAGCTTCACTATACATATGTTCTATTGTATTTTGTCCATGCGCTGTGAGTAATACGATAGATTCTGTTGTTTTATTTTACCCTGACAATCGTCCATGGTCGCCTGGCACACTTTGCAGCGCACTATCTATAGATTCGGTGCAGGGGTCATGGGCGGTCGTCACATTTGGTATCAGAGCCTTGGTTAATCGATTTTACCCAACGCTCGCCGTCGTAACTACGTATGAGAGACGTAATTGTATTTTGATGGATGAATACTATATATAATATAGTAGTTTAGTTGAGTTTGAGTCCTTTATGCAGTTGTTTCTCTAGATGTTCTAATCATTCCTTTTTATAGATATTGAGAATGAGTCGAAGATAGAGACCAGCTGCTAGGGAAGGCCGTGCTACTGAAGAGACTGCTGATTATGCAGCCATGTTCGAAGCTATGATGACTTCGATCATGAGAAGGATACCAGTTCCGAGGGCAGCAGTAGATGTTGGAGTTCAAGTCCAAACTCCAAAACCAGTGGATTTTGCTAAGTTGTGCAAGGATTATACTGCTCTTGGAGGAAAGGTTTTCTTGGGAACAGAATCAACTATCGAAGTCCAGAGATGGATAGATGCTTGTAGAAGGATCTTTGGTGATTTGGGAATTGATGATGCAACTAAGAGGAAGTTGGCATCAAGGCAGCTTCAAGGGAGAGCCTCTGATTGGTGGAACTCTATCACCATCAATACCGCGGAGGAAGAGATTACTTGGGAGCAATTCCAAGTCAGATTTGAAGCTAAGTTCATTTCTACAGCTCAGAAGTCTGTTCTGTTCAAGAAGTTTGTGGAGCTCAAGCAAGGCGGAAGATCTGTTCTTGAGTATGTTTCTGAGTTTGAAGCTTTGTCCAAGTATGCTCAGTCATATATTGAATCTTCTTATCAGAAGAATGAGAAGTTTGTGACCGGCTTGGATGGTTATCTTGGGAGACAGTTGGTGGATCATTTGGATGATTCATTTGAGAAGCTTGTGGAGAAAGCTCTTAGGCATGAGAGTCTGTTTCCTAAGGAAGGACCTGTTGTTGCTGTTACCAGGGGAGAGTCTAAACCACAGCAGGGTGGAAACCAGAAGAGAAAGCAGCAGCAGCAGAAGGGTAAGGATGGCTAGAAGAAGCCGAAAGGCGAGGTGACTTGCTACAATTGTCAGCAGAAGGGCCATTTCTCTAAGGATTGTAAGAATCCGAAGGTGCCAATGAAGTGTCACAACTGTGACAAGCCAGGGCACATCAGGAAGAATTGTCCAGAACCGAGGAAGGACAAGCAGATTGTGCAAGCTTATGCTTTGGGAGCTGTTCCTTCGTCTTCAAAAGCTCCTACTGCTGAAGAGAAAGGAAAGAGTGTGGTTGTTCAAGGTACTCTTTTCCTATGTGGTGTTCCAGTTAGAGTTCTGTTTGATACTGGAGCGTCGCATTCGTTTGTTTGTAATGAACTCGTAGGTCGGTTAGGTTTGGAACCGGATATTGTTGATAAGCCATTGGTTGTGACTAATCCAGTTGGGGGTTCGTCTTGTTTGTGTATGTTATGCCGTGGTCTAGTTGTATCGAGTCATGGTTGCTCTTTTGTTTGTGATTGCTTTGTTCTGAACTTTGCGGGGTTCGGGATTATTTTGGGTATGGACTGGCTTAGGAAATATGCGGCAAAGGTTGATTGCGAGAGGTTGGAAGTGACAGTCGAGAATGTGGAGGGGCGAAAGGTTGTGATACGATGTAAGCATGAAGAAGGCGTCTTCATGAGCTTCATGTATTCGCTAGTTGTTCCACGGGATGGACTGTCATCAGTGCCAATCGCTAATGGATTCGAGGATGTCTTTGACGAAGTCAAAGGGTTGCCGCCGCATAGAGAGATCGAGTTTCGTATAGATCTAGTTGAAGGAGCCAGACCTGTTGTGATGCCTCTTAGGTGGATGGCGCCTAGGGAACAGCAGGAGTTGAGGGTGCAAGTTGATGATCTTTTGCAGAAAGGATTCATTCGGCGTAGTGTGTCCGAGTGGGGTGCACCAGTTGTGTTCGCAACCAAGGCAGATGGATCGTTGAGATTGTGTGTGGATTATCGTGAGCTAAATAAGGTGACAAAGAAGAACAAGTATCCATTGCCGAGAATAGATGACTTGTTTGATCAGCTTCACGAAGCCAAGGTGTTTTCTCAGATGGATTTGGCAACGGGATTTCACCAGTTGAGAGTGGCTAAGGATAGTGTGCCGAAGACTGCTTTTCGGACACCATCTGGTTTCTTTGAGTGGCTGGTAATGCCGTTTGGATTGACTAACGCGCCAGCATATTTTGTGGATCTGATGAATAGAGTGTTCAGAGATCAGTTGAATAAGTTCGTACTTGTGTTCGTGGATGATATTCTGATTTATTCCAGAACGGAAGAAGAGCACAAGACGCACTTGCGTATTGTTTTGGAAATCTTGCGGAAACATCAGCTGAAGGTTAAGTTTTCGAAGTGTCACTTCTGGAAGAGTGAAGTGAGGTTCTTAGGCCATGTGATTTCTGGAAGTGGAATAGCGGTTGATCCCGCTAAGGTGGCAGCAATCCAGGATTGGGTTAGACCTAAGAATGCATCTGATATGAGAAGTTTTCTTGGATTAGCAGGATATTATCGACGGTTTATCAAAGACTTCTCCAAGATAGTTGTGCCGTTAACAGGATTGACGAAGAAGAACCAAGTGTTCAGTTGGGATGCTAGGTGTGAGCAAGCTTTCGGAATCCTGAAAGAGAGATTGACGAGTGCTCCTGTTTTGACTATTCCTAGTGGGAATGATGAGATGGTGGTTTACACCGACGCATGTGGTACTGGACTTGGAGCAGTGCTGATGTAGAGGGATAAAGTTGTTGCGTATGCAAGTCGACAACTGAAGCCGCATGAAAGGAATTACCCAACTCATGATTTGGAGTTAGCGGCGATTGTATTTGCTCTGAAGATGTGGAGACATTATCTATTGGGAGTTCGATTCGAGTTGTTTACGGATCACAAGTCATTGAAGTATCTTTTCTCCCAAAAGGATTTGAATCTTCGACAGCAACGTTGGCTAGAGTTTTTGGCATCATATGATTTTGGTATAGCTTATACTCCGGGAAAAGGTAACGCAGTGGCAGATGCGTTAAGTCGAAGACATGCGGGATTGGGAGCCATGTTTTCCGAATGGAAGAGTCTCGAGTATTTAGCTGGATTTGACTTCAGGCCTAGATGTGAATTGGAACCTGAGATGTTGGCAAACTTATCGATAAGACCTTCTCTTGTGGAAAGGATTGGCGAGAGCCAAAAGCGAGACGATAAGCTTGTCAAGATTATCCGTAATTTGGAATCTGGATTGGATCCAGGAAAGGATAAAGGATTCGAGGTCGATCGAGAGGGTTGGCTTCGGAAGCAAGGACGACTAGTTGTTCCCGAGATAGATGAATTGAGGAGTGAAGTTCTGAAGGAAAGTCATCACTCGAAGCTGACAATTCATCCAGGTGGAAATAAGATGTATCGGGATATGAAGAGAACCTACTACTGGGAAGGTATGAAGAAGGATGTTGGAAATTTTATTTCCAAGTGTATGAACTGCCAGTTGGTTAAAGCCGAATAGAAGAAGCCTAGTGGATTGCTTCAGCCATTAGAAGTTCCTACATGGAAGTGGGAACAAGCGTCGATGGATTTTATCGATGGATTGCCTAGAACCAGAACGGGAAATGAAGGGATTTGGGTCATTGTGGATCGTCTGACTAAGAGTGCGAGATTCATTCCTGTTCGATCAACCAGGACTGCATCAAAGTTGGCTGAGTTGTATGTTAAGTGGATAGTTCGATTCCATGGTATTCCGAAGAGTATAGTGAGCGATCGAGACCCATTGTTCACTAGTGGATTTTGGAAGAGCTTCCAGGAAGTTTTGGGAACCGAGTTGTGTTTGAGTACAGCTTATCACCCTCAAACAGATGGTCAGACCGAGAGAGTCAACCGAGTTTTGGAAGATCTTCTTAGAGCATGTGTTTTGGACTTCGGAGGATCATGGGAAGATCACCTTCATTTGGTGGAGTTTGCATATAACAACGGTTACCAGTCAAGCATTGGTATGGCACCGTATGAAGCATTGTATGGAAGACCGTGTAACTCTCCGACATGTTGGTTAGAGATTGGAGAAAAGCCGTTACTTGGGCCAGAGATGATTCGACAGACTTCAGATTGTATAGAGATCATTCGGCAACGAATGAAGGCAGCCCAAGACCGTCAGAAGAGTTATGCCGATAAGCGTCGAAAGGATTTGGAATTCAACGTAGGAGGTATGGTTTTTGTGAAGATTTCTCCATTGAAGAATGTTATCCGATTCGGGAAGAAAGGAAAATTGACTCCGAGATTTGTTGGACCATTCCCGATCATCGAGCGAATTGGAAAGCTCGCCTACAGATTGGAGTTACCAGAGAAGATGTCGAGTGTGCACAATGTTTTTCATGTATCATATCTACGGAAGTATGTGCACGACTCGAATTCAGTGGTTTCTGCTGACAGCTGTGAAGATTTCGAAGTTGATCCAGTCGATCGAAGACCTCGTAAGCCGCTTCGTGTTGTTGAAACCGACACGAAACAGCTTAGGAGGAAGGTAGTTAAGTTGCTCAAGATACAATGGAGTGAAGATGGTAACGACTGTACGTGGGAGGTGGAAGAGAGGATGAAAGCAGCTCATCCTGAACTCTTCGAGGCATGGCCCTAAGGTGTCGTCTCATCTCACGATATTGTAACTTGTTCTAAGTCTTAGAATTCTATACGCTAAGCTAGAATTGGATGCATGGTTTGCTGATTGTTATGGATGGTAGGCGTACAGAATAGTTTTGATTGCTTTGTTTGCTTGGAATTTCGGGGGCGAAATTCCTAAGGGGGAGAGAATGTAACGACCCGTATTTTCACGGATCGAAAAGTTCGTCAAATCTGGAGTTTTAGCATTTTTGAGCCATTTCAGATTTTAGGCAAATTTTGCCTAAGTCCTAAGTCGTTCACGACATAGCATAAGTCGTAAGTCGTATACGACTTAGGAGATGGGAATGACCCAGGGCTTGGGGATAGGCTGTTTGTACGACCTAAGGAGATAAGTCGTAGCTGGGCTAAGTTAGTAGGTCGAAGTTAACTCGGCAAGTGTTAAGTCGTAGGTTGTGAGTCGTTGCCGAGTTAAGGGATAGACAACCTAAGGAAGTGACCGACTTAAGGTATGGTGGACGACTTAAGGTTTTGACCGAGTTAAGTGTTTAAGTCGTAGCCAAGTTGAGTCGTGGCCGTGTTAAGGAGAATGCTAAGTCTTAAGTCGCGAGATCACTAAGTCGTAGCATGTTAAGTCGGAGGCCCTGTTTAGTTATGAGTCGTAAACTGGGGGTTTTGTTAAGTCGTAAGTGGTGAACGACTTATGAGTGTGTTAAGTCGTAGACGACTTAGGTGTTTGTTTGTTGAGTCGCATCCCAGCAAGTTGTTAAGTCGTGAGCTCTGTTTTAGTTAAGTCGCGTGTTGGCATAAGTCGTTAGGTCGTATAGGATGGTTAAGTCGAGCACTTGTTAAGTCATAAGTCGGCATAGCAGTAAGTCGTATGCTCTTATGTTAGGTCGCTGAGGAGTTAAGTTGTGGCATTGTTAGGTCGAAAACCACCCTTGTTGGTTAAGTCGTCCAGACAAGTGTTAGCTCGTTGCATGTGTTTCGATAAGTCGTAAGTCGTCTAACCTGTTAAGGCGCGTGCGCATTAAGTCGTAGACAGGGTTCGTATATGCGCATGTGTTGAGTCGGAGGTTGCTAGGTCGGCAGAGGCTTAGGTCGTGAGTCGGAGACGACTTAAGGAGATAGCCAAATTTCGACTTAAGGATTTTCGGCTATAAATAGGGAGAGTTTCTCTTCATTTTTGGGATCCGGATTTTGAAGCGACGAGGTGCTGCCATTTTGAGAGCTCGACTTCTACACTTCTTCACTTCTTTTCTCCACTCTAATCTAGTGCTTCCATCCATCCAAATCGAAGATCAAGATTGAAGATTCAAGAGCTTAGATTGAAGATCTTCATCTTTTCAAGAGAGATTTCTTCGTTTGAAGCGGATTCGTGATAGATCAAGCTTGATCCTTCGCTGTCCAGATCTGAAGCGTGTTGATTTGGGTTTGTTTAGGTGATTTGGTGAGTGGTGATTATCTCTCACACGGATCCAAAGGAGTATATCGGATTGTTGGCTCGTTTTGGTGTTAAAATAGTGATTTCCATGCATTCTCTTCATCCTAAGTGTAGATCCATATAGATCCATTGTTCATGATGATGTTACATCCATTTTATCATATGTTAAACTATGCAAGTTCATTCATCAAGTTTGTGGAGATATAAACCATGTTTTCATGCTTATTGGACTTTCAACTCTTTAATTACGAAAATGCCATTATTGTTATAATTGTCTACCTAGATCATATTTGAATGCTTGATTGCTTGGATTGATGTTTGATTTGATTGATTGTTATGAATTAGATGATTGATGGTTTGATTTAGACCGAAGACGATTCAAAAGCTAAGGGAAAGGCTCTTGGATTGGGAAAGCTGCTCGTGGCATATGTAGCGGGATGATGAAGCTCTTATGCATAGATTTGATGATGTGATGTTGAGATGAGGCTTCGCGAGGATGTGATGAAGCGAGGCAATCATGTGATGAAGACTTGGTCTAATCCAGACGGGATCATTCCAAGCATGTTGATAACTCGGTGATATGATTCGAGTTGAGGATAATGAATGGATATGAGAATAGTCGTCGAGGAGGATGACTAGGAGGCTTGGATAGCATCGTTGTTGAAGGTTCTAGCATGCTCTAAGCAAGAGTACGTTTGGGCAGATTCGATAGTCCCAACGACTAACTGTTGATGGTCGAGTACTCTGGGCAGATTCGATAGTCCTAGGCACGGGTTGCGACGACGTGCGGGAGTTATGTCTAGAACCGGGGTTTCCATTAGCCCTTGACGGACGGCTGAAAGAATGTGCCGGTCATTCAATTAACGGTGATATCGAAGCAATGATAACAGTGATAGCCAGAGTCATGGATGTTTGGTTGTATCGTCATTCGGACTCAAGAGCGGTATTTTCTGGGTGCTTATCTGATTTAGGCCTTGGTACTTGGAAAACATCGCCCTTGACTCGAGTGATAGTAGCTTTACTTTAAATTGTATGCTCTGCTATGTTTGCTTCTGCTTAGTGTGTGTCTGGGGGCTATCACTGTAGAATGAGGTTGGAGTGGGAGGGTTGTATTCCTATTCCTTTTCCTTTATGCTCTTTTGGTATGTTGTTAGTTAATTTACTGCTCACTAAGACTGTTGTCTGACTCAAGACTTTATGTTTTAATTCTTATTGCCTTGGGCTGTTCGTCCATTTTGGGACGGGCAGACTAGGTAGCAGGTGACAGGTGCTGTTCTCTTCTCACGATGCTGATATCGAAGACGAGATGGAGGATTGCATATTATCTTCTTATTATATGTACTGGATATTCCGCTGTTTTGTATTCTCTGAGAGATATGTAGTGAGGCTTGATGTATTGACTAATTGGATGCTTGTATTCAACTATTATGGAGTTTTATATGATGTCATTTTGTTCTGTAAAGCTTCACTATACATATGTTCTATTGTATTTTGTCCATGCGCTGTGAGTAATACGATAGATTCTGTTGTTTTATTTTACCCTGATAATCGTCCATGGTCGCCTGGCACACTTTGCAGCGCACTATCTATAGATTCGGTGCAGGGGTCATGGGCGGTCGTCACACTAGTGCCACGTTTTGAAGCACGGTGTTTAGTTGAAAATTTTAATGAATGAAAATTCACTGGTGTTACATTGTGGTGTAAATTATTTTGATGAGATTTTGACGTTTAAAAAAAAATTATTACTGTCGCTTTGGCTTCAGTAACCATCAAATTTTAAAAGTGGATTTTCAAGCGGTTATACCGCAATGCTGATTTGTGACCCTTTTTTACGGTATTTTGAGAAGTACAATTTCCTTATCAAAATTGTTACTAATATTGCTGCTTTAATCACGTGATTGGAAATCATTTTAAAAATGAAAATTGTTTTACAAAATTTTACAATTTGCACTTTCATCAGAAGAAAAAGGTGAGTGATAATCACTTATGAGATTTATGGCATTAAGACCCAAGTAAGGGCAGCCAATTATTTTATATGAAAATCATATTATGATTTCTGTTAATCTTTATTTCTCTGAATAAATATATGATGATCATGAATGGCATTTTGGTTGAATTTTTGGTTGCTGTTTTGATTTGTTTTTAGCTAATTTTGTTTTGAAAATTGTTTAATCAATCATATAACCTGATTACAGAAATGAGTTTATGACTCAGTTTTTATAAGAAAATAATTTGATTAATTTACTGAGACATATGGTATTGAATAATAATAATGGATTAGGCAGTATGAACAAAGAGGTTTATGCTCATGTCTAGTTCATTTAAAAATTAATATGAACAAAGCAATATTGAAAAAAAATATGTGATCAAGCAGAAATGACTTTGAAATGGGTTGTAAAATTTGGCATGAATGTTGGTATGTTTAGATATGATTTTTAAGGAAATTAAATTCCCTACTTATGAAATGAAGAAAGGATTACAAGAGTATTTCTGGAGTTAAAAAGGAAAATTCCTTAAATGAATAAATATGTATGGTCTCTAAATTACCAAGTAATTTAGGAGAGGTGCCTTGATCTACTCATCATCAGGTGGATGATGGGTATGTGCATGACTTGTTCAAGTCCTGAAGGCCTCTGTGCAAAGGTTAACAGAATTGAGTCCTTTGCAATGCACACTTTGTGTTCAAAGGCAAGAGTTTAGACCATATAAAAATGTAAAATGGAACTGGAAAATAAGCTAGGCAGTGTGAACAAAGGAGGTTCATGCTTATGTCTAGATTGTTTTAAATTGGAGATGAACAATGCAATAAATTATTTATGTGTTGATTTGTTCAAATCTAAAGCTAAAATGTTTTATGGGATTTTTCTCTAAAACCTTACCCTATGTTCACAATAGAATTGAGTATAAGAATTTTTATAGAGTTCTACTGGATTTGTTTAAGAGATCATGACATTCTTGAATATAGGAGATATGCAAGTGATGAAACAAATTTTGAATGAGACAACTGGAAAAAATGAAATAAAGTATTATTTTCATGAATGAAAGTATGGACAGTTGAAATTTTCTGAAATAAGAAATGAGACTGGTCACTAGATTATAAAACTAATCTTGGAGAGAAGCCTTGATCTATTCATCATAAGGAGTATGATGGGTATGTGCATGACTTGTTTAAGTCCTATAGGCCTTTGTGCAGGGGTTAACAGAATTGAGTCCCTTGCAATGCACACATGGTGATAAATCGAGATTTAGAGCTGAGCTATGGAATTAAAATGAGTTAATTCCATAAGAGTATGTGTACATGTATACTGTATTGAATATTTGTTGATTTGAGATTCGATTATCCTTTTTGATAATTGAATATTTGTTGATTTGAGATTCGATTATCGTTTTTGATAATTGAATATTTGTTGATTTGAGATTCGATTATCCTTTTTGATAATTGAATATTTGTTGATTTGAGATTCGATTATCGTTTTTGATAATTGAATATTTGTTGATTTGAGATTCGATTATCGTTTTTGATAATTGAATATTTGTTGATTTGAGATTCGATTATCGTTTTTGATAATTGAATATTTGTTGATTTAAGATTCGATTATCGTTTTTGATAATTGAATATTTGTTGATTTGAGATTCGATTATCGTTTTTGATAATTGAATATTTGTTGATTTGAGATTCGATTATCGTTTTTGATAATTGAATATTTGTTGATTTGAGATTCGATTATCGTTTTTGATAATTGAATATTTGTTGATTTATCGTTTTTGATAATTGAATATTTGTTGATTTGAGATTCGATTATCGTTTTTGATAATTGAATATTTGTTGATTTGAGATTCGATTATCATTTTTGATAATTGAATATTTGTTGATTTGAGATTCGATTATCGTTTTTGATAATTGAATATTTGTTGATTTGAGATTCGATTATCGTTTTTGATAATTGAATATTTGTTGATTTGAGATTCGATTATCGTTTTTGATAATTGAATATTTGTTGATTTGAGATTCGATTATCGTTTTTGATAATTGAATATTTGTTGATTTGAGATTTAATTATCGTTTTTGATAATTGAATAATTGTTGATTTGGGATTTCTGATTATCGTTTTGATAATTAAAGATCATCGTTTTGATAATTAGGCAATTGCTAATTTTGCTGATTGTAAGATTTTCTAGTCTCTAACTAATTCTAGATTATGTTGATTATATTAAACTGCTATTTTCTATCTATCTTTGTTGATAGTTATAGTTTGCTGATTATGAAGTTCGTGTTTTCTATTTATCTGTTGGATAACTAGATATTTGCAGTTTTGCGACTTGCGAATTTTGTTTTCTAATTATCTTTGTTGATAATTAGATATTGCTGTTTTGTGATTTCTGTATTCTAATTATCTAACTGGTCATTGAATATTGCTGATAATTGCATTTATTCAGTTTTGTTGTTTTCTGATTATCTATTAGATGATTAGATTTTGTGAGAATTTGTATATTTCTTTTATGGAATTAAATGTTTTCTTCGGTTTTGGTGTTCTCGATCTTTATTTTTCTAGCTTAACCAGTTTATGTTAGAAAAATAATTGTTATTGACAACCTTAATTAAGAAAATTGCGGGGACGCAATTTCTATAAGGAGGGGAGTCTGTAATGACCCAGGATTTCGTATTGATTTATAATCGTCATTAAACGATTAATCGATTGTTAATTGCTGTTGAGTATTTTAAATCAGCTGAAATTCTTTTGAAAATAGGTTAAGTGTAATTGGACTTTACGAATTTGAAATATCGGCCCACATTTGTTCGTGACCGTGATATCAGTGGATACCCATTCTTTTTCCTCATCATCCATTTCAGTTCGTAACCCTAAATCGCGAGATCGAAAAGAAAAAGGAAATGGCGGCTTCGCCCTCACCTTCGCTCTTCTGCAAATTTGGGCGTCGTAGAAATCAAAGATAATGGCTGCTAGGGTAACTTCGCTCGTTCCCCTCGTTTACCACGACCTCAGATTCGATCGTTGAAATAGGTGAGTGATGTTATATTCACTCACATCTAATTTAAATTTTGATGGTTTCTGTCTTGTTTTAATTCGTGAGTTTCATTGGGATTTTGTTGATGATTTTTGGAAATAGTTAAATCTTTCTCTCAGCCATTCGTTTTCGTTGGGATGTTTGATATTGATTCTGACTTCTTCAATTCGCATATATTTTGGTTGCTTGACATTCACGGCATTGACTCATTTCGTGATGACCACGGCTTGAATTTGGCTTTAATTTGTGACATTTGACTTTGTCACACTCGTGTATTTTTATGTTACTAGGTTGAATCCTTGGCTATCGGTTTTGACTTTGATCTGTTACTTGACCTTGGCCATGTGTTCATCTGAGTGTTGTTAGCATTGCATCACCACTGTTGACCTTATCTGAGCATTGTTCATTTTTGATTGAGTCTGGATTTGCATATTATGTCTCAGGCCATTCTTTGTACAACCTGTCCTGGATTACCATATTGTTGTGATGAGCTCGGGTCGTCTGCACTTGTTTGTGTACTCATGAGTCGCATTGAGTCGGTCTTGTACTGTCCGGATTCATTAATCTTAGTTGTATTTGTACATTTTGATTTTGGTCTCTTGATGGTGCACCGTGCCTTGTACTTGTAGTCTTGGCTCTAGTTAGATGTGCAGTTTGCTTTATTACTGCTTGGTCTGTCGTAGAGGTATACTTGTAGTTCCTTTTACTGGTCTGCCTTTGATCTTGGTTACAGTCTTGCATAGTATCCATACGCATTGGGTCCAACCATTTTGTTCTTGTATATCATGTGATGGCTAGTTTGCATCAGTTATTTATGCATCCCTTAACTGTTGTAGTCTGGTCCACCCTCTTTACACTTGAGTTGATTGCTGCTGCACTTTTTAGACCTGTTGTGTGGTTGTTACTGAGGCATTACTGGTTCATTTTGCATTTGTAGATTTATTTTGTTTGCACTCAATTGTAGTCTACACCTCATATACTTTTGTAGCCTGGTCTGATTACTTGCCTGATGGTTCTGTCCACTATTCCATTTTGTTATACATTACTTCTGTTTATTCAAGACTATATATGTGCATACATACATATGTATGTGTGTACGCGTATATTACTTGCCTGATGGTTTCATTGTAGACTTTTACTCTGACCATCTTTGTTTTAGTCTTGGCCTCGAGCTCTTTGTCATGTGCACACTGTATTTACTTCTGACCTTTGAGCGAGTTCGTTGTTGCATTTATTCACTGAACTTTGATGTTGTAGTCTGCATTCCACTAAAGATTCATTTTAGCCTGCATTGTTGTTTCGAGCAGCTGTTTTAGGAGCAGTTTGGAATTCGGCAAGTATCACTTAATTGCATACCTAAATATGCTTCATTGTTGTTCCATACTGCATGCTTTTATCCATGATTTTGATCCATGTGTTCCATTCGGCAAGTTCTATTTCCATTGTATAATTGTAGGCATGCCACTGATCACATGCTGACATGTTCACTTGAGTCATTCCAGTGTTTTGAGCATTCGATATTTGAGTCTGCATTATATTGCTTGACTCGAAGCTGGGTACTTATGTAATGTATCTGCACTTATATACTTCATCATGGTTTTCCATATTGGCTTCACTGCATCTCCATGTGCCTGTAGTACTTGCAGCGTAGTTGTTGCAGTGTAATCATATTCACTGGTGGCATTTGTCTTGCATTTGAGTTGTCACTGTCGAACTTTGAGGCATATCATATTTTAATTGAGGTTCAGGTTAGTGGCAGGTCCTTTGCATTTGGTTATATTTTGGGTTCCTCCATGTAGTTGCATCTGTACATTGCCTGAGTCACTTGATACTGCTGTTACATGTTGTTCGGCCTTATTTACGTCGACTTAGTATGATTGCTGCATATGGACTAAATTGTGCAGCGTCATGAGTGCATTTCGTTGATTCAGTCTGTTAGTCGAGCTTGCATTTGATCTGGGTATTCATTGTTGCCATATTAGCTTCACTATATCTTCATGTAGCTGCACATTTGAGTTTGGTCTTGCATTATGTGCCGCCATTGTTTTATATACTTTGGGATCTGATTGCATTCCAATTTCATTTAGTTGACTCTGATCTAGTTGGCACTGCTTATTCTAGCTGTATTCATGTGTGTCTGCTACACATGTCTCACTTGTGCATGTTGTTACATTGCTTAAGGTCCTAAATTGATTTGGGTTGTTTTGTAGTGGCGAGGCAGTACACGCGTGCGTGTACTGCAGCCCCACAGAATTGACATATTTTAATTGATATTTCTTTTGTTCTGGATTCATGGATTTGTTGCGTATTTCGTATGCCGTATTGGCGAGGCAGTACCCGTTAGCGGGTACTGCAGCCAATCAGAATTAATAATTTTGTTGTTTTCTAAAATTATCTTCATTGATAATTATTTTTTATTTATCTTTGTCGATGATTTGGATTGCTGATTTGTTGTTTAACACTGTTTAGTGTTATATCTGCCGTTATCCGATTCTTTTATCGAGGAGTCGGATATACGAGATTTCTGTGACTGTCGTCTATTTGATAATTGATTATTATTGCTTCTGTGCACTAATAACTGAGTTTGAATTAGACTGACCCGTGTATTATTTTCTTTTGAATGTAATACTCGGGTCAGACCCGAGTATTTCAGGTTGTAGATTTACTGCTTTGAGTTGCTGTTGAGCTGTGAAGACTTTTCATATCATTTGAAGTGGTCTACGTCTTTTTGTAGTAGTCAGTGTGTCTGTTTTAAGTTGATATGTATTCATGTATATTAGTCGATAATGTACTTGTATATATAACTTCTTGGGTCGACAGTTGTAGTTGTATCATATGTATTGTGTCAACTGTATTGTAACTGACATCAGTTATATATATGAAACTTTTGTTCTTATCTGTGTTCCGCATTCTTTGTGTATCTGTGTTGTTTTTATATATATTGTCCTAAACCATTATGAACCATCGTAGCTCGTTTTATACTGGAATTGGGTATGTCGATGGGAGTGAATAAATAAGAGATGAAAAATTTAAAATATATACCACTCCTATCGAGGTAACCAACACTAATGTAAGGCCAACTACGGATGGCCGCTCCTATCCAGCCTTATTCTTCATAATAACAGACAGTATTTCTTTTAATACTCTTTGTTATTGTGAGTATAGAGGTGGGGCGTCACAGTTGGTATCAGAGCTTGGGGTTTATGGATATAATATAAAACATAACTTGGATGGAACATGTGTTACAACTATCAGTCGATGTTTTATTTGTGCTTTGAGTCAAAACTAAAGATTAAAATTTTGATGAAAGTTTTTAAATATCATTATTTAAAAATAAAAAGTGAATTTGTGTTCTGATAATTTGATTGATTTGAGTATTGTTTACCAGGGTGCGCAGCGGAAACAGTGAAGCTGTCTTCGCTGAGTACAACTGATAATCTATTTGATTTTAAAATTGAAATATGAAATTTAAAATTTCATTGGTTGTTTACATAGCTGTAATTTGTTTCTTTGAGAATTTTGAATCCGAATTGAGGATTCGAAGAAATTACAGTTATGTGATTTTTGTTGAAATTTCCGCTGGCTTTCTTTTGTACTAATCATCTATTGATTAGATTTTGCTGTTTTGAATTGTCTTCATTGAAGATATAATCGAAAGATTTCTTTGTTCATTTTGTAGTACGTTTAAATTTGAGTTGCACGTTACTGCATTAATTTTACGTTGAACCGATGCTTGGTTATGAAACGTATTTTGTTGCCGTTACCTTTATAACGGGATTTTTACACTAGTACCACGTTTTGAAGCACGGTGTTTAGTTGAAAATTTTAATGAATGAAAATTCACTGGTGATACATTGTGGTGTAAATTATTTTGATGAGATTTTAACGTTTAAAAAAAAATTATTACTGTCGCTTTGGCTTCAGTAACCATCAAATTTTAAAAGTGGATTTTCAAGCGGTTATACCGCAATGCTGATTTGTGACCCGTTTTTACGGTATTTTGAGAAGTACAATTTCCTTATCAAAATTGTTACTAATATTGCTGCTTTAATCACGTGATTGGAAATTGTTTTAAAAATGAAAATTGTTTTACAAAATTTTACAATTTGCACTTTCATAAGAAGAAAAAGGTGAGTGATAATCACTTATGAGATTTATGGCATTAAGACCCAAGTAAGGGCAGCCAATTATTTTATATGAAAATCATATTATGATTTCTGTTAATCTTTATTTCTCTGAATAAATATATGATGATCATGAATGGCATTTTGGTTGAATTTTTGGTTGCTGTTTTGATTTGTTTTTGGCTAATTTTGTTTTGAAAATTGTTTAATCAATCATATAACCTGATTACAGAAATGAGTTTATGACTCAGTTTTTATAAGAAAATAATTTGATTAATTTACTGAGAAATATGGTATTGAATAATAATAATGGATTAGGCAGTATGAACAAAGAGGTTTATGCTCATGTCTAGTTCATTTAAAAATTGATATGAACAAAGCAATATTGAAAGAAAAAAATATGCGATCAAGCAGAAATGACTTTGAAATGGGTTGTAAAATTTGGCATGAATGTTGGTATGTTTAGATATGATTTTTAAGGAAATTAAATTCCCTACTTATGGAATGAAGAAAGGATTACAAGAGTATTTCTGGAGTTAAAAAGGAAAATTCCTTAAATGAATAAATATGTATGGTCTCTAAATTACCAAGTAATTTAGGAGAGGTGCCTTGATCTACTCATCATCAGGTGGATGATGGGTATGTGCATGACTTGTTCAAGTCCTGAAGGCCTATGTGCAAAGGTTAACAGAATTGGGTCCTTTGCAATGCACACTTTGTGTTCAAAGGCAAGAGTTTAGACCATATAAAAATGTAAAATGGAACTGGAAAATAAGCTAGGCAGTGTGAACAAAGGAGGTTCATGCTTATGTCTAGATTGTTTTAAATTGGAGATGAACAATGCAATAAATTATTTATGTGCTGATTTGTTCAAATCTAAAGCTAAAATGTTTTATGGGTTTTTTCTCTAAAACCTTACCCTATGTTCACAATAGAATTGAGTATAAGAATTTTTATAGAGTTCTACTGGATTTGTTTAAGAGATCATGACATTCTTGAATATAGGAGATATGCAAGTGATGAAACAAATTTTGAATGAGACAACTGGAAAAAATGAATTAAAGTATTATTTTCAAGAATGAAAGTATGGACAGTTGAAATTTTCTGAAATAAGAAATGAGACTGGTCACTAGATTATAAAACTAATCTAGGAGAGAAGCCTTGATCTATTCATCATAAGGAGTATGATGGGTATGTGCATGACTTGTTTAAGTCCTATAGGCCTTTGTGCAAGGGTTAACAGAATTGAGTCCCTTGCAATGCACACATGGTGTTCAATGGCAAAGAGATATGACCAAATTAAATTGATAAATCGAGATTTAGAGCTGAGCTATGGAATTAAAATGAGTTAATTCCATAAGAGTATGTGTACATGTATACTGTATTGAATATTTGTTGATTTGAGATTCGATTATCCTTTTTGATAATTGAATATTTGTTGATTTGAGATTCGATTATCGTTTTTGATAATTGAATATTTGTTGATTTGAGATTCGATTATCGTTTTTGATAATTGAATATTTGTTGATCTGAGATTCGATTATCGTTTTTGATAATTGAATATTTGTTGATTTGAGTTTCGATTATCGTTTTTGATAATTGAATATTTGTTGATTTGAGATTCGATTATCGTTTTTGATAATTGAATATTTGTTAATTTGAGATTCGATTATCGTTTTTGATAATTGAATATTTGTTGATTTGAGATTCGATTATCGTTTTTGATAATTGAATATTTGTTGATTTGAGATTCGATTATCGTTTTTGATAATTGAATATTTGTTGATTTGAGATTCGATTATCGTTTTTGATAATTGAATATTTGTTGATTTGAGATTCGATTATCGTTTTTGATAATTGAATATTTGTTGATTTGAGATTCGATTATCGTTTTTGATAATTGAATATTTGTTGATTTGAGATTCGATTATCGTTTTTGATAATTGAATATTTGTTGATTTGAGATTCGATTATCGTTTGTGATAATTAAATATTTGTTGATTTGAGATTTAATTATCGTTTTTGATAATTGAATAATTGTTGATTTGGGATTTCTGATTATCGTTTTGATAATTAAAGATCATCGTTTTGATAATTAGGCAATTGCTAATTTTGCTGATTGTAAGATTTTCTAGTCTCTAACTGATTCTAGATTATGTTGATTATATTAAACTGCTATTTTCTATCTATCTTTGTTGATAGTTATAGTTTGCTGATTATGAAGTTCGTGTTTTCTATTTATCTGTTGGATAACTAGATATTTGCAGTTTTGCGACTTGCGAATTTTGTTTTCTAATTATCTTTGTTGATAATTAGATATTGCTGTTTTGTGATTTCTGTATTCTAATTATCTAACTGGTCATTGAATATTGCTGATAATTGCATTTATTCAGTTTTGTTGTTTTCTGATTATCTATTAGATGATTAGATTTTGTGAGAATTTGTAAATTTCTTTTATGGAATTAAATGTTTTCTTCGGTTTTGGTGTTCTTGATCTTTATTTTTCTAGCTTAACCAGTTTATGTTAGAAAAATAATTGTTATTGACAACCTTAATTATGAAAATTGTGGGGATGCAATTTCTATAAGGAGGGGAGTCTGTAATGACCCGGGATTTCGTATTGATTTATAATCGTCATTAAACGATTAATCGATTGTTAATTGCTGTTGAGTATTTTAAATCAGCTGAAATTCTTTTGAAAATAGGTTAAGTGTAATTGGACTTTACGAATTTGAAATATCGGCCCACATTTGTTCGTGACCGTGATATCAGTGGATACCCATTCTTTTTCCTCATCATCCATTTCAGTTTGTAACCCTAAATCGCGAGATCGAAAAGAAAAAGGAAATGGCGGCTTCGCCCACACCTTCGCTCTTCTGCAAATTTGGGCGTCGTAGAAATCAAAGATAATGGCTGCTAGGGTAACTTCGCTCGTTCCCCTCGTTTACCACGACCTCACATTCGATCGTTGAAACAGGTGAGTGATGTTATATTCACTCACATTTAATTTAAATTTAGATGGTTTCTGTCTTGTTTTAATTCGTGAGTTTCATTGGGATTTTGTTGATGATTTTTGGAAATAGTTAAATCTTTTTCTCAGCCATTCGTTTTCGTTGGGATGTTTGATATTGATTCTGACTTCTTCAATTCGCATATATTTTGGTTGCTTGACATTCACGGCATTGACTCATTTCGTGATGACCACGGCTTGAATTTGGCTTTAATTTGTGACATTTGACTTTGTCACACTCGTGTATTTTTATGTTACTAGGTTGAATCCTTGGCTATCGGTTTTGACTTTGATCTGTTACTTCACCTTGGCCATGTGTTCATCTGAGTGTTGTTAGCATTGCATCACCACTGTTGACCTTATCTGAGCATTGTTCATTTTTGATTGAGTCTGGATTTGCATATTATGTCTCAGGCCATTCTTTGTACAACCTGTCCTGGATTACCATATTGTTGTGATGAGCTCGGGTCGTCTGCACTTGTTTGTGTACTCATGAGTCGCATTGAGTCGGTCTTGTACTGTCCGGATTCATTAATCTTAGTTGTATTTGTACATTTTGATTTTGGTCTCTTGATGGTGCACCGTGCCTGTAACGACCCAGAATTTTGAACAAATTAAATTGGAAATATTTAATTAATTTTAAATATTTGAACGATGATTTAATTTGAATCCCCGATTTCAATTCGAATTTGGCGATTTAATTATAAAATTTAATCGATTGAAAGTTGAATAAAAATTTAAATCTTCAATTTTAAGCTGAAGAAAAATATTTCGAAAGCTTTTAAAATTAGTAATGATAATACTGAAGATAATAGAAGCTTCAGAATTAATTTCAAACTGTTTTGTTCAGGTTTGAAATTTATCGTTCGAATTGATATTTAAAAATAGCCGTCCGAGGCGCAGTCTCGGAATTCGACGAAACCAGTTCCATTGGGTCCGTAATATTGAATTATTGTCGGATTTCAATTTTCGTATTTTTCAGAGTTAATACGTGACCGTACGATAAATAAACGCAGTTAGATTTGATCGAATTCAAATTGAATTTTAAAATTTTAAATTACGTTCACATCAGCTATTCTTTCCCCGTGGAATACGCCTGCAATCACGAGAATAGCGTGCAACCCATCACGAAGTCCATACCTCCCTCGGTTTCAAATACTCTCCTTTACGTTCAAAGGATAGAAAACCAAACGAAATTTTTCGTTCGAAATCAAAACAACTTAATGGCCGAAGCCCCTTTCTCCTCAAATTAGAACTGCATACCTCCTTTCCCTTTTTCTTTCAATTGAAATCGAAATTCTCCACTTCCCACCATGCCGAACGAAAGATATGGCCAAGGCTCTGTCGTTCGAAATAAATTCAATTGGGGCTTGTTTCGTTTAAACTAAGTAATGGACGAGGTCGTGAATTCGAGCAGGGGAAGGGTAGCGCGATCGTCAGGGCGGCGATGCTGGTGTTGTCGTTCGAGGGACTGTCGACGTGGGCGATTCGCTAGCAATTAGGGGGATTCGCGAATCAATACATCGCGAGTTCGATCTCGCGTACGAAGGGAGGCTGATATCGTTGGGCTTTCGACGATCGATTTAAATAAATGGGTGGGGCGGAATCGAGAGGAGTTCGATGTTGCTTGGTAGGGTCACGTTCGACTGCGTGGAGGAGGCATCGCCAGTGATGGCTGATCGCAAGGGGAGGAGTCGCAGCAGTTTTGGATCGTAGTGGAGGGGTTTGCGATGATGATCAGGCGATTTGGTGGAGGCGCTGGCCACGGGGAACAGTCGAGCTCGGCTGTGAATTCGATTCGACAGTGAGGTATAGCTATTTAGTTAATTCTGTACATACATATAAAAGTATATATGGATTAGAAAATATACATTGGTTTGCTATTTAAGATTTGAAATAAATGTATATACAGTTTTGAGATATATGTAAAGTTTAAAACAGAAAAATATATAAAGGAAGGTTTTGGGAAAATCAATATACATTTGCGCATTTTAACTTAATGGATTATTTCAAAATAATTTATAAGAAAAGGAAATTTAGTTTGAAAATCAAATTTGTTAGTTAATTAAATTTATCAAAGGGAAAATTTTTAGTTCAAAATAAATTACTAGTTAATTGAATTATAAAATGGAAAATGGATTTTTCGATTTGTTCGAATATTAATAAAATTTTATAATGTTTATTCAAGGTCTTAAATAGAGAAATCAAAGCAGAAATGGAAATGGATGGCAAATTTAAAAGCAAAGGTGAGATTTTTCTCACTCAAAAATGAAAGTGGAATTTTCAGTTATTTATTGATTGATTTGATTGCTATATTGGATGTGATATTAGATATAGTAGGATATATATCTATATATAGCAATATATACATATTGGCATATGTATATATTGGATTGATTGATTTCCCGCCTCGTATAGCGGATGAGACCCTATTGCGCCGTTAGTAAGCGGATTATTTTTATAAAACCCATATACCGCGATATTCCACCTCGAAGTGGAATTGGTATTGTGCTAACGTCTTTGGATGCAGGGAAACAGGTTGGAGGGATCCAACTGGACCCCTCATATTGATTGAATTTATTTATGCTGTGATATGAATCTGTGAATGATTATATTGATGTTATTGATCATATTGATGTCTGGGAATTGTTTGAAAGCTAAAATTTAGCTGAATGGATGTTTGATATCATTGGATTCCAAAAATAAACGAAATTGAATTTTTGAAATTCAAGTAGAAATTTTTAAGTGAATTAACTTTAGAAATTAAATAAATTTGAAGAAAAAAAAATTTAAAAGAATAAAGGCTGATTTTTAAAATCTTATTGAATTTATTCCAGAATGAAGTGAAAACGTTAAATAAATGAATTTCGTATAATAGTGATTTATAAATTGAAGAATTTAATTAAAATTTGGATTTCTAAATAGTTGGAAAAAGATAAAGAGATTTATTTTCTTTAAGAGGAATTTGTTTAAAATGAAATAAGTTGGAAGTCCAATTATAAATTTAATTGGAAAATTGAAACGAGTTTGGAAAATCAATATAAAATGATTTGGGATGGGAAATTAATTTAGAAATGAATATTGAAATTGGTTTGGTATTGAAGTAAAATTAGAAATCGATTTGGGATTTGATTTTGGGGTTAAAAGTGAATATTTGGGAATGTGGATTTAAAAATGGAAATGATGTTAAAATGGGTTTATTTACAGTTTGTAAAGTTTAAAAGAACGATTTCTTTTAAAATAAATGAATTATAAGTATTTAACTTATAATATGGATTTTTGATGTATACGTTGAGTTATAAAATTGAATGGGTCATTAAAGGAAATTTATAAAATCGAAGTTGTTATAGAATAGAAAATAGAATTTATAAACGTTGTTTTATTAATTCGAAAATAAATCAAATTTAATTGATTTTAAATATAGAAGATTATTAAAGAAGATATATTCGCGATTTTGGATAGCGAATTTCTATTGGAATAAAAATGTGTAGAAATGATTGAAATTGGGTTAAGTGAATTATATTCACGATTTTGGACAGTGAATATATTATTGAATAAAATGGATTCATTTTTGAAGAAGTGATATTTTAAAATGAAGTTAAATTGTTGTTAACGATGTTTTAAAATGTGTTAAATATCGAAACCATAGATTTCAACATTTATTGTTGAAATAGACGTTTTCGAAAAATAAGGAAATGATGGACTATAACACTGTTGTTATAGTAAATGATTTCCGAAAGGAAATGTTTTATATAGTGTTGGGATTTATATATCTATCTAAATTTCGAATCCCTATACTAGTGATTTTGAGTTGTCGTAACGATGTTTTACGTAACATTCGTTTTGACTCAAATAAAATTTGTGAAAGAGAATGATTTCCTTAAAGAATGAAATATATACTTAATTTGATTTAAGTATATCGAATATTTACCAAGTGTTGAAAATAAATGATTTGTGAAATACTTATTATTAAATAAGTAGGGAAATGCATTTCCAAAATGAAATGAAACGTTTTGAGATTTTATCTTCTTAAAGATAAAATGAAATTGAATATTTGAAATCGATTTGAGAATCGTATATCAGTAGATATTTTGAAGATATAAATTCACTATGGAATTTATAAATGGAATGGGAATTTGTTTTAAAATAAACGTTGATTTATTTTTAAAGTGTGGAAATTTTATATCTAGTAAAGATATTTTTGAAGATAAAATAATTTGGGAAAATTATTGGAATCTGATGATGTTGCGCATCTTTATTGATAGTTAAATAACCGACTATCAATAATTACCTTTAGATAGGTATATGTTGTGAATTGGATGAATTTGAATGCCACACTTATTTTTAAATAATCGCTCACTATTCGGGTTAACCGGGAAAGGACCATGGGGTCGTATAACCCATTCCGAATATGTGATACGTCGTTATGAATCGCATTCGAAGACCGGTGTTGAAGACCGGATATTTTTGAAAACGAAGGATTACCGTCGAGTTACTCTACATCGGCTGATCTCCGATTTAGAGGTTTTATCACCCTTAGTGACGGGAAGTCCCGACGTGATTGAAAATTTATCCGGATATGCAAGGGCTTCGTGAGAAGTGCCTTCGGTTCTGTTCGATCCCGGAACAGACTTGTATGGATTGTGTGTCTGACGTTACAATTTGAGATATAAAGCTGATTTCTTTCAAATACATTTCTGTTGGTGGCGGAGAATTTATTCTCTTAGCTTAACACCCTTCTCTGAGACGTACGAGCTCAGAGGTTATGTAGTTGAAATTTATCAGCGATATATCCCAATTTGGTAACGTGGCATACTGAGTGTTGCTGTGAAATGATCAGTGTTTGATCATTTGTGATATGATCATTTGTTTGATCTTATATCTTTGTGATCATAGGTTGATCATTTTGTTTGACCCGAAGCAGGGCTTTGTAGAAAGCGTAGCTTTGTGGACGAGACTTCGTCGAGCCTCACACCCCGGAAATGGTCGAAACAGGAAGGATGCAGCAAGGTTTTAGGGAGTAGCGCCCCTTAGTGTATGTCATTCCTTCTGGATAAAGGTGGTATCATGGTATGGAGCACAGATACTTAACCTCTGTGGTTGCTGCAAATTTATTACTTTGTGGTTGTTGCGAATCGGGGATCCTCGGGAAGATCGGTGATGATCGGGGGATGACATACGCGTGTCAGTAGTTACCTACTTTTGCAGAGGTAACCCGGCCTTGTGTTGGCAGAGATCTAACCGTAATGTTAGGTTATTTCTCGGGTCGTCTATTCCAGGGACGTACCCATCGTGGAAAAGGAAGTTCCTTAGCCTGATCATTTGTTGGAAATCCAAAGAAACAATACGAGCCTTGTACGGTTTTAGTTGTAGAACCTATCATTCACTTATGGTGGCGCCCCACTGTTTGGATGGTAGCTATAGTAGGCATAGTTCGAAATGTCTATGCTGGCTAAGATTTATATTATACTTTCGAACTGTTTTCTACACTATGCACTAATAATAATATCAAAAAGAATTTGATTTTGCGTAGTAAGCATCTTTGACTATCATAAGAAGAAATCTCCTCCAATTCTGCGTTTGCATTGTGTGTGTGGTGGGAGGTCTTATGGTAGTTTCATTTTCCAAAAGCATTGCGAATTGACTTTAAAAATTCTCTGCTATTTATTTTAAAAGAATAACTGTTTTACGATCTCACACCAGTCACCATGACTGACTCGGAGTTTATTGTTCCCTTCTAAACTCTGGGTGCCCACCAATTTCCACATGGGCAGTCTAGAGTTAGATCATCAGGATATTCTGGATATTCTGGAGCTTTGGAAGTAGCTGGATGGCGAGACGTAGTATTTGTATCTGATATATTTATTCCGCTGTGTATTCTGTATGAGGACAAGTTATATAACTGTCCATTGTTGTATTGAGTTGTATATTGACTCTGTTGATGTATGTATAAACTGATAAAATTCTTTGTTTAAAAGATTACTGATTTATCTATTATATATTGTTCCGCTACGATGTGAGATTCTGATATTGTTCTGTTTCTGTTCCTGTTGTTCTTCTTCTTCTCTTCTTCTGCTTCTTTCTTCTTCTATCTTTTCTTCTATTTCTTTTTCTTAAAAACCCTCACTATTGGAGTTTCCGGCGTTCGATTGCTCGACAGTCGATAAAGTGAGTATCGATGTCGAATTTTCGAAAGTCGAAAATTTCCGTACGTGACAGTGCCTTGTACTTGTAGTCTTGGCTCTAGTTAGATGTGCAGTTTGCTTTATTACTGCCTGGTCTGTCGTAGAGGTATACTTGTAGTTCCTTTTACTGGTCTGCCTTTGATCTTGGTTACAATCTTGCATAGTATCCATACGCATTGGGTCCAACCATTTTGTTCTTGTATATCATGTGATGGTTAGTTTGGATCAGTTATTTATGCATCCCTTAACTGTTGTAGTCTGGTCCACCCTCTTTACACTTGAGTTGATTGCTGCTGCACTTTTTAGACCTGTTGTGTGGTTGTTACTGAGGCATTACTGGTTCATTTTGCATTTGTAGATTTATCTTGTTTGCACTCAATTGTAGTCTACACCTCATATACTTTTGTAGCCTGGTCTGATTACTTGCCTGATGGTTCTGTCCACTGTTCCATTTTGTTATACATTACTTCTGTTTATTCAAGACTATATATGTGCATACATACATATGTATGTGTGTACGCGTATATTCTTGAATTTAGGCTAAGTCTCTGATGTTGATACTCACTCTGGTTTCATTGTAGACTTTTACTCTGACCATCTTTGTTTTAGTCTTGGCCTCGAGCTCTTTGTCATGTGCACACTGTATTTACTTCTGACCTTTGAGCGAGTTCGTTGTTGCATTTATTCACTGAACTTTGATGTTGTAGTCTGCATTCCACTGAAGATTCATTTGAGCCTGCATTGTTGTTTCGAGTAGCTGTTTTAGGAGCATTTTGGAATTCGGCAAGTATCACTTAATTGCATACCTAAATATGCTTCATTGTTGTTCCATACTGCATGCTTTTATCCATGATTTTGATCCATGTGTTCCATTCGGCAAGTTCTATTTCCATTGTATAATTGTAGGCATGCCACTGATCACATGCTGACATGTTCACTTGAGTCATTCCAGTGTTTTGAGCATTCGATATTTGAGTCTGCATTATATTACTTGACTCGAAGCTGGGTACTTATGTAATGTATCTGCACTTATATACTTCATCATGGTTTGCCATATTGGCTTCACTGCATCTCCATGTGCTTGTAGTACTTGCAGCATAGTTGTTGCAGTGTTATCATATTCACTGGTGGCATTTGGCTTGCATTTGAGTTGTCACTGTCGAACTTTGAGGCATATCATATTTTAATTGAGGTTCAGGTTAGTGGCAGGTCCTTTGCATTTGGTTATATTTTGGGTTCCTCCATGTAGTTGCATCTGTACATTGCCTGAGTCACTTGATACTGCTGTTACATGTTGTTCGGCCTCATTTACGTCGACTTAGTATGATTGCTGCATATGGACTAAATTGTGCAGCGTCATGAGTGCATTTCGTTGATTCAGTCTGTTAGTCGAGCTTGCATTTGATCTGGGTAGTCATTGTTGCCATATTAGCTTCACTATATCTTCATGTAGCTGCACATTTGAGTTTGGTCATGCATTATGCGCCGCCATTGTTTTATATACTTTGGGATCTGATTGCATTCCAATTTCATTTAGTTGACTCTGATCTAGTTGGCACTGCTTATTCTAGCTGTATTTATGTGTGTCTGCTACACATGTCTCACTTGTGCATGTTGTTACATTGCTCAAGGTCCTAAATTGATTTGGGTTGTTTTGTAGTGGCGAGGCAGTACACGCGTGCGTGTACTGCAACCCCACAGAATTGACAGATTTTAATTGATATTTCTTTTGTTCTGGATTCATGGATTTGTTGCGTATTTCGTATGCCGTATTGGCGAGGCAGTACCCGTTAGCGGGTACTACAGCCAATCAGAATTAATAATTTTGTTGTTTTCTAAAATTATCTTCATTGATAATTCTTTTTATTTATCTTTGTCGATGATTTGGATTGCTGATTTGTTGTTTAACACTGTTTAGTGTTATATCAGCCGTTATCCAATTCTTTTATCGAGGAGTCGGATATACGAGATTTCTGTGACTGTCGTCTATTTGATAATTGATTATTATTGCTTCTGTGCACTAATAACTGAGTTTGAATTAGACTGACCCGTGTATTATTTTCTTTTGAATGTAATACTCGGGTCAGACCCGAGTATTTCAGGTTGTAGATTTACTGCTTTGAGTTGCTGTTGAGCTGTAAAGACTTTTTATATCATTTGAAGTGGTCTACGTCTTTTTGTAGTAGTCAGTGTGTCTGTTTTAAGTTGATATGTATTCATGTATATTAGTCGATAATGTACTTGTATATATAACTTCTTGGGTCGACAGTTGTAGTTGTATCATATGTATTGTGTCAACTGTATTGTAACTGACATCAGTTATATATATGAGACTTTTGTTTCTATCTGTGTTCCGCATTCTTTGTGTATCTGTGTTGTTTTTATATATATTGTCCTAAACCATTATGAACCATCGTAGCTCGTTTTATACTGGAATTGGGTATGTCGATGGGAGTGAATAAATAAGAGATGAAAATTTTAAAATATATACCACTCCTATCGAGGTAACCAACACTAATGTAAGGCCAACTACGGATGGCCGCTCCTATCCAGCCTTATTCTTCATAATAACAGACAGTATTTCTTTTAATACTCTTTGTTATTGTGAGTATAGAGGTGGGGCGTCATAATATCTAAATCCAACCCCATGTGAAATAATTTGATAAGCTTGTTGGAAAATTCGTTGAAATGATTTGAATGGGATTTTCAAAGGAATTAGTTGGAAGTTGTTGTTTTAAGGAAAGTTGGAAATTCATAATTTAAAACTTTGGTTGAGTCAAAAAGTTTTCGATTTAAAGATTTTCGATAAAGGTATTTTTTTTGAAATAAATGTAAAATAGAGCGTAGGTTGGACTCGATGCTTTTTCCAATTTCACAAATTTGGAAATTCTTTTTTAATTCTTTTTAAAAGGGGAATAAATGGAAATGGAACTTAACTAAAATTAAGGTATAAAGAATATGAAGGATAACAGCTGATGTAGAAGCCACTTAGGTAGGAGAAACATAAATAGATGCAATATTGGAATATTTAGATAGTAACAGAATTAACTTATAAAAAATAGGATTACTGATGTAGTTAGAAATAATATAGGAGAGAAGTAAAAGGAATAGGGTAGGAAAATAATATGATAGAAGTCTATTCCACTTTTAGTTTTTAAAATTTATAGAAGATGTTTTAGAAAAAAATGATTAATCGGTATGATAATTGAGTTTTTGAATGTTTTGGTCAAAAATCCTACATTTAAAAAATTAAATCTTTGAGGTAGAAAGTCATTGAGAAGGGAAATTATTTTATTAAGCGATTTTTGAATTTTTGAATATGGGGTGGGGTTAAGATTAAAGCGGCAAATGTTTTGAAAATTGAATTAAATTGCTTCTGAAAGTTTTGTTAAAATATTTTTGAGAAGTTAAGTTCAAATGTTTTTAGAAGATTTTGTTCAAGTTTTAAATAAGAATGGAATAGATATATAGAATAAAATAAAACATGGTGTTTAAATGCTTTTGGGAATTCGATTCTTCAAACCGTTTGCAAGTTGGTAATTCTTTTGGAAAATATGTTTAAAAGTTTTCTTTTGAAATGAGAAAATTTCTAAATTTCAAATGCTATATACTAGCGTAATGCGGGTTTCTAAGTTTATATTTTTAAAAATAAAGGTTTCGGATTAGGTACTTCAAGATTATGAAATTTTAGTTTTATAAAGAATGGTGAAAACAAAACCAAATTTTATATGAAGTAGATAGAGATCACTACCTAGAAAAGATAGGTTAAAGGTTTTAGAATATGAATAAAATAGAAATAGTATGTACAACCTGATCTAAAATTTTGAAATTAGTCTCAAGTATTTTATTGTAGAATTTTTATTAAGTTGTAAAAAATTTCCAGATCTATAATTGGGTTTTAAATTAGTTTACCCTGGTTGACTTGGAATGTGAATTTCTATTTTTTGATTTATTTGGAGCGGGTTCCGTGTAATTTCCATACATTATCTGATTCCAAAATATGTATAAAGGCACATTATTTAAATTAACAAAGGAAATAAAAATGAGAAAGAGATGTGTAAGATATGGATGTTCTTTTCCATAGTTTACACTATCAATTTCAATAAAAGAAAAGAAATAATTCCTTGTAATTTCAAACGAGACAAAGATCTCACTTTTGATTAATTTATGGAAAAATTTAACGGTAATCCTTTCTGATAGGATAACTCTGATATTGTAAAATGTGGAAAGGAATGTTCTAGTTTAGAAAATAATAGTTCGAAATAGGAATATATAAATACGTATAACCGCTCTTACCGAGTAAAAATAATATTTTATGAATAGCATAATTTACGACAATATTTGTATTAGTTATTGACAGCGTAGTAATTATAAGACTGAGATTTATGGACATTATCCACATATTTAATGGGAAATAAATTTGTAATAACAGAGAGTTAAAGGGAATTAAATGGAGACTGATTAGGGAGTTTAATTTAGCGTTTATGGATGCACAATTTATCCCGTAATTAGGTATAGCTGAAGTAATGGATGGACCGCATTTATAAGAAACCAAGAAGAAGAATTGAGGAAGGTGGGTGATAGTGGAATGACATATTAGGAATGTCCATCTTAATTTAAGGAGTGTTAGGACCACAACATCATTAACACCAATTAATGATGAATGGAAGCTTCCTGCAAAGTTTCTTTTAGAGTTTTTGGGCATAAGAGATGTTCATGTTTTATCATTGGGTTAATATAAACATATTGAGAAACGGCGTAAATAAGGAAATTTCATAAGGACACTTAACTAGTGATAAGCTATAGCTAAGACTAGAAGTTGATGAGGAAATCAGGTTAGTAAATAGGAATAAAGAATGCTTCAATCCCAAAAACTTTAGGATTTTGGGAGAGATAAATTTTAGCCTACGGACTGTCACCACTTAAGAATGACAGTTCACCCCAAAGGAGATCAGATGTATAGGGATATGAAGAAAATTTTCTATTAGCCGAGGATAAAGAAGAGGGTTGTTGAATATGTTTCAAATGTTTCACATCCAAAAGGATAAAGGCTGAGCAAAGAAAGCCTGGAGGATTGTCATTACCATTAGAGATTCCAACTTGGAAATGGGAGTGTATATCGGTGGACTTCATAAATGGGTTGCCAAGGAGTCAAAAGGGCAATGATGTTATTTAGAATATAGTAGATAGGCTCGCTAAAACGCACTCATTTTATTCCCGTTAGAAGTAATAGGACCGCGGTATCTTTTGCGCAAATTTACATTAAGGAGGTGGTTCGACTTCATGCAATTTCAATTAGCATTGTTAGAGATAGGGGCCTCTTACCAGTGAAATTTGGAGGAGCTTGCAGACAGCTTTAGAAACTTTGATGAATCTTAGCACTAATTACCACCAACAGATCGATGGCAAAACTGAAAGAGTGCATATGATCTTGGAAGATTTGTTGAAAGCTTGCATCATGGACTTTGGAGGACATTGGGAGCAGCACCTACCTTTAATCAAATTCGTTTATAATAATAGTAACCAAGCGATGATTGGTATGGCACCCTGTGAAGCGCTTTATGGGAGACCATGCAAATCGCCAAATTATTGGTGGGAAACCATCAACAAAATCCTACTTAGGCCAGATTTAATTCACAAGACTTCAAAAAAGGTAGAGTTGATTAGGCAGCGTATGAAGGTCGTGCAAGACCGCTAAAAATCCTACACGGAGAAGAGAAGAAAGGAGTTGGAGTTCAAGGTTGGAGAGATGGATTTTATCAAAGTTTTCCCTCTTAGAAAAGTAGTGAGATTTGGGAAGTTGAAAATTTTGGCACCAAGATTTGTAGGGTCTTTTTGAGTTTTGGAAAGAATAGGAAAATTTGCTCAACGCTGGGAGCTACAAGATAAATCCGCAGAAGTCCATGACGTTTTTCACATTTCGCACTTGAAAAAATGCCTTCATAGCATAGCAATTATGGTAAAGCCTGATCAATTGGAGGACAATGAGGTGAAACTGATAGCATCTCGTTCCACCACAAGCATTGTGTAGCAAGAAACTAGGAAGCTCCGCAACAAATTAATCAGGCTGGTTCGAGTACAATAGGGGGAAAATCGGATGGAAAATATAAGGACTTCTCATCTTAAGCTTTTCTCCGGTGAACTTTTCTCTTCGAAATTAGGTTTTGGTTGCATTGTAGTTGCTAGATTGGATGGTAGGATATGGTTTCCATACTTTTCACTATCACTTTTGCACACATATAAAAAAACTTACTACAAATCTAGGATGTTTGCATACATGCCTATATGTTACGGCACTTGCATTCACGCTAGGATTGAGCTAGCTTATAATATGTCTGCATACATAATCACATTGGACATTCGGTTGATTAGATGGATATGTAGAAAACTTTGTTATATAATATGGATGTTTACTGTGCGTTATGTTTTCCGCCCTTGGAGAATTTCAGGAACGAAATCCATTTTAAGGGAGGAGAATATAACACCCTGTGAAATTAATAAGAAATAATTGAACTAATTAAATAAGATAAGGCTAAAAATGGAAATTTTGTAAAGTTCAAATTTTGACCATGGAAGTCATGCCGTTGCGTTCATGGCGATTTTCTGATCAATTTCCATATATAATGTTTTGAAAACGAAGCTCAAACAAAATGTTATGGACGTTTGAAGTTTTCATTTTCAAAATAATTTAAATGAAATTCAAATTCAAATGAATAATTAATTCTTAAATTTGAAATTTTAAAAGTAATAGTAATTAGACTTGGGGGTTAAGTAAACGTTAAAAATTAATTAAGGTACTAATAAGTAAATCAATGGCAAGAAAATAAAGTTCCCAAAGTAGACCAACTGTAGACCGTTGCCTAGGGTCGGTCGACCGCTAGTAGTCGGCTGACTAGGATGAACCGGTCGACCGGTCAATGTTGGTGGCAGCTTGGTTTTTGTACTTTTGAATGTTCCATATTTCATTATTTTTAACTGACTTAAATCTGATGGTTTTGATGTTTTCTAACCATTATAAATAAGTTCCCAGCCTCCCCACTTTTGTTCGCATATTATTTTGAGAACCAAACGAAGCTCTATCGGTCTCTTTCTTCAAAGGATCAAAAAAATTTCTAGGTTCTCACGTTTGAAATTTTAGGTGTTTATTATTCAATTTCTTATTATATTCTTCTCCAATCCCTAAATTTCTGAATCTAATCCGTATACATTTCTCTTGTTGTGCATTTCTAAAAGGAGAGATTTGTATCAAACTGTAGCTGGTGTAAACAAGTCTAAAAGGGAAGAGCTAAGGACTTTTTGTGAGTGGAAATCTTATTCTTTCTTATTTTAATAATTGTATAGTATAACTTAGATTTGATACATGCCATTGGGGAATTTTATTAACGAAGACATCACACTAAAACCCCAAAATTCCTTTAAAGCAAAATGCCTATACTTAAGTTAGAATCTCAATTATTCTACATTAAAGTAATAGAATTGAATAAATATTGCAATTTTAATTTTTTACATTCTATTCCACTTCTTATTTTTTTCTTTGGATCTGATTAAGAGTTTAGAAAAGAATAAATTAGGAAATGGTGTATAAGGTATAGATTCTTTTATTCGTAGTTTGCACTATCTATTTCCACAATTTAAATAAAAATTCCCTTTTTCAATTTTATACAAAAAAGTTGAATAAAGCGTAAAAGTATTTGAATTGTAAGTTTATATTAATGTCGATTCCGCTATTTTAATATAAAATAAGTTTGATATGGATTCTATTTTATACAAGTCAGTTTATTAAATTATGGATTTCAGATGTATGGTATATTTATTGATGTGGAATTAGACTTGTATAAATTTGAAGTTTTGACATTTAAACATTAGTTTATGGTGCAATCTTCACATGCTTAAAAATATTTTAGGCACGTATACATACATACATCCCCCTTAGGAAATGTAATTATGCACGTAAATAACCTCTTAATTACGTAATTAAAGGCGATTAATTATCATTAAATCCCCCTTAGGAAAGAAGTAAATTGTAAAGGCGAAATAAGTGTTTTCTAATAGGGCCTTGATATGGAATGTGGTGAGATAGTGTGTTAATATGTTAAGAGAGTACTGTAAATTATGACTAAGTTATAAGGATGCGAGGTCAGTCAAAAGCACACGAAAATCTGCTCAGCTAATCTGGCTACCAGTAGTATGACTTTGGGGCTGATGTGAGACATTGCCTACAATAAATACCGACGGAGGACGCAAGATTAGTCCCGGACTCTATAGGTAAACCTGCCCAGCTAATCTGGCTATCAGTATCTACGAATAGTCGGACTAATGTGAGACGTCACAGTTAGGTTACGGGTTATAATACAAAGGACATGCTTCAAGGTTGAAGGTATTAAGTGGTTGATTGAGGGTCCGTCTCTTCCCTATGTAGGAAGTATTAAATGATTAGGGTTAGCGGCTAGGCATAGTAAATTATACCTCGGGGAGGGTCTGCTTCGGATTTGAGGTATTAAGGGGCTATTGTGGGGCTCGCCTCTTCCATAAAAAGAAGTAGTAAAGGTGGCCTGGAGAGATCTTGTGCACTGTTAGCTAGATGGTACCGAAGAGGAATCTACAGTAGGATAGGTATTAAATGATGGGGACCAACCTTGAATGAGATATTAAACGGTTAGAATCTATCTAGTTCCCATTAAAAAGGTATTAAGTGGCTTGGATGCTATCTCTTACATTGTTAGGACAGTATTGACGATGGATACAGGTTATTGGGTTGAAAATGTAATGGTTATGGAATTTGACTGGGAAAGCTTTATGGTTTATAGTCGGAAAACTTACAATATAGTTAGAATACATAAGACATATTCTTATTTAAATTATACTCCTAAAGTACTATTATAGAAACGCTCGATATTTTTATTCATCAGACATTACTATTCTGACTCCCTCCTTATTGCAACAAAGGTAGAAATGTTGATGCAAATTTTCGGAGATGGTGGCGGAGACGTAGACTTATGGCAGCTACTTTGCTACCTATGTTATTTTTATATTTTTGATGTACCCATTGAGGCATGATGAATTTTGAGATATTGTACCACAAATACGTGGTTATGTGGGATTATGTTGTTTCTTTTTTACATTTGAATTTCTTATAAATGGGTGCTGTTTTGATATTATGTTTTATCCTTCTACTGTGAGATTTTGAATGTGTAGACAGATAGCTCTGTGTATTATTCTTTGAATAAGTTTTATAAACAACAGCCAATTTTGGAATGGGTCTAAAGTTCGATGGGCCTTTCTATGTCGAAGATTAGACTCGTTTCGAGGTGATTGTAACAGTGCCCCCAACAATCATGAATAATACACAGCACAACAATTTGAGAGCATTTATAGTGATGTGTTTTATATTATTGTGATACAATACTCATGATTACAACTATTTGTAATTTCTATCAAAAACACACCACTTACGGATTTTCTGTTAAATATATTTTAATTTAGTATTTAATTACTTATAACAAATATATAACATAAAGAAAAACACTTTTATTAAGAACAAGAATTGATTACACAATTGATTAATTTACAATAAATTATAGAATTTTCCCTATGACATAGCCCTAACTCTATCGGTGTCTCACTTGCACTTGGGGCCAATTATAGAATCTCAGTCTCATCCCTTCAATCAGCATCTCAAGAGCCAACGAGGTAGACCCTTAGTGAATGGATCTACTATGTTGTCCTTAGTATCTACCCTTTGTATCATGACATTTTTCTTCTTAACGAATTCTCTAATGAGGTGGAATTTCTGAAGAATATTCCATGACTTCTTGCATACTTTGGGCTCCTTTGCGATATACATCGCCGCATTGTTATCATAGAACAATGCCATTGGATTCTCGGTATTGCGAATCACTCTTAGCTCGCTAAAAAATTAGCGCATCCGGACTTCCTCTTTAGTTGCTTCATTAAGGGCGATGTATACGACCTCCAACGTGGAATCAACTACTATTTCTTACATGGAAATTTTCCAACTAATGGCACTGTTAATCATAAAGGCATTACTAAACATCGATTTACTCTCATCTATATCACTTTGAAAGTTCGAACCTATATACCCCTTCGTAAGGAGGTCTACATTCCTGTATATATGAAATAATTCCCGAGTATTTCTTAAATACTTCAGTATACGTTTTCGGTCGTTTAATGTTTTTCTTCAAGATTAGACTGGTATTGGCTTACGCATCCTAATGTGTATGCCACATCCAGTCTAGTACATAACATAGCGTACATTATGGGTCATATGGCTAAAGGATAGGTTATCCTTTTCATACGCTCTTTCTTCTCATCAGTATGAGGAGCGTCCTTCTTAGAAAGGACGATTCCAGAGTGCATTAGAAGTTTTTCAACCTTGGAATCCTCCATACTGAACCTTTTTAGTATAGTGTCCATGTATAGGGATTGGGACAATCCCAATAGCCTCTTAGATCTATCTTTATAGATTTTTATACCATGTATATAGGCTGCATCTCTCAAATCCTTCGTAGAGAAATTCTTGGAAAGCCAAGCTTTCACTAATTGCAACAACGAAATGTCATTACCAATTAACAATTGATCGTCGACATAAAGAACTAAGAATGCGATAACGTTGCCATATTCCCTTCTATATACGCACGCTTCCTCGGTGTTTTTATGAAAATCAAACCGTTTGATTACTTTACTAAAACGCTTATTCCAACTTCTTGAAACTTTTTTAAGTCCATAAATGGACTTTAACGACCTGCAAGCATTTCCCATACTCCAACTGACCACAAAACCCTTAGGCTGCGATATATACATGATTTTTTCTAAATCACCGCTTAGAAAAGCCATCCTTACATCATTTGACATATTTCATGGTCATAGCATGTAGCGATGGCTAGCATAATCTGAATGGACTTAAGCATGGCTATGGATGAAACGGTCTCCTCATATCAACACTTTAAATTTGATGAAATCATTCTGCAACTAACCTAGCTTTGTACGTCTCTACTTCTCCATCTGTATTTAGCTTTTTTCTTAAAAATCCATTTGCAGTTGATGGGTTTTATCCCTTCGGGTGTGTTCGAAAAAGTCTAAACTTTGTTCTAGTATATGCAATCTATCTCAGATTTCATAGCTCCAAATCATAGTGTAGAGTCTTTACTCTACAATACTTGTTGGAATGATAGAAGAGTGTCATCATCTAAGACATAATCCTCCTTCTTGCCATCCATGAAAAAATTGTAGTGTCTCTCTAGTGCGCTAGATTCTCTACTAGCCCTTCTAATAGATTGCGTGTTTTCATATACGGATGAACTTGGTTCTCCTATTGGTTAGGCCTCAGTGTTAATTTCTTGGATCTCATTTAAATCTACAACCTCGTTGTTAATTTCCTTTAATAGAAATTCCTTTTCTAAAAAGACAACGTGTTGAGAAATAACCTTTTTTCCTCGGTATTGTAGAATATACAAGCCATCGAGTTTTTGGGATACCCTATAAATTTATAGAGTATCGATTTTGCCTTTAGTTTATTTGGACCAACGTTCTTAACGTATGTCGGATGACCCCGCACCTTCAAATATTTGAGTTGGGGTTCCTTACCATATCACATCACATATGGTGCTTTAGGTACATATTTAGTGGGCACATATGCGGCTCGGTTTCTAGCGCATATCCCCAATAAGATAGATATAACTTGGTCTTACTCATCATGGATCGAACCATATCTAATAGGGTTTGGTTCCTTCACTCTTAAATACCATTGTATTGTAGAGTATATGGTGGAGTAACCTAAGAGATAATCCCATTATCTTTTAGGTATTGTTGAAAATCATGTCCAACATACTCACCTCCTCAATATGATCGAAAAATCTTAATCTTACAGGCTGTTTGGTTATCTACTACATCTTTATATTCAAAAAAATTCTCATAGAGTCGAATTTGTTCTTCATAAGATACACATATCATAGTCTCGAGAAATCATTGATGAAGGTAACAAAGTAAGAACTATTATCTTTGGTAATTATAAGCATCGGGCCACATACATCACTATGTACAAACCCTAAGAGTTTATCACTCTTTCATTGCTCTCACTGAATAAGTGCTTGTCATTTTACTTTTGAGGCATGACTCACACATGTTAAATGATTCAAATTGACGGTAGAAAACCTTCAGTATTCAATTTGTGTAGTCGTTTCTCACGAATATGACCTAGCCTATAATTCCAAAGATAACTATCATTTATATTGTTAGAAGAATTATTTACAGAACACACATAATTAGTATTAACCACATAAATGTCATTTTCAAGAATACCATCGTAGACTTTATTTCCATCGAAACTAATGTCTATAACATTATTTGCACACTCAAATATATATCTAGTCTCAGACAATCTAGAAATAGAAATAATCATGCAATTAAAATCTTCTACAACATAGCAATTATTTAATACTAATACTACTCCACTAGGCAAAAGTAAATAATAGTCTCGTACAGCCGTTGCATCTACAATAAATCCAACAGCAACTTGGAGCCTCATCTCTCTTTTTATGTGATCCTAAGTCATTGTAACGAATTACAATATGAGTAATAGATGAAGTATCTAAGACCCAAGACATTTTACCGATTACAAAATAATTTTGAATCATAAATATACCTTACGGAGCCGCATAACCATTCTGCTACTATTCTCTAACAATCTTTAAGCACAGAACAATTCCTTTTCCAGTGACCTTTCTTGTGGGAACGGCAACATTCATCCTTGTTATCGGTCTTCTTACTTTTCTTTATTTTACATTCTCTTTTCCGCTTCTTCGAACTCTTCAAAGATGATACACTACTCTTTACTGTAAGTGTTGTCCCTTGATCCTTAGATTATGACTCGATCGGCCTCAACATATTAAAAAGCACCACGAGATTCTTATTCAATTAGTTTATGTTATAATTTAGTATGAATGGTTCATATTGAGGAATACATGAACCAAAGATCAAATCTACTTGCAATTCATTTCTTATTTGTACGTCAATTGTGGAAGCCTATCAATATTGTTTGTACTAAAATTGGACACAACACCCTTCGAAAGAGTTTGAAGAGATAAAAATGAAGAAATTAAATGGAAAAAGAGGATTATCTAACAAACACTTCAAAAACAAATGATAAAAATGCGCAGAAACACAGGGATTTAGAGTGGTTCGGCGTATTGCCTACGTCCACTATGAAATTGATCACTTTATTGATGTTTCTTTGATGATTACAACTGATTTCAGCGGATAACAGCAGATTACAATGGATTACAGTAGTGAAATTCGAGTATAGCAGCAGGTTTGAAGTGCAAAGGTGTTTTCGGCAGAGTCTGGACGTCAAAGAACCAAAAGATCCTTTTTTTGTAGGCCATGGGGCTCTATTTATAGGCGTAGGAGGCTGATACTTCGCTCAGATCTCGGGAGACTTCTTCTGCCACGTGAGTGGGCCCACGCGACCGAGCCCATATATTTTCGGCTCGATCCGTGATCGATGCGAATGAATTTCGTATCGATCAAGATTTAATCCAATCGAGTCGAAACTTGGCATAAGTCTTCCTTATGTTGTACGTAAGCTCCTGTGAAAATTTCATAGCATTTGGACTTGTGGATTGTGAGATATGATCGATGCAAGATTTCGTTTTCTCTAGTCTGCCGAGTTCGAATCGATGGCTTCGTATCGATCGTTTCGAATCGATCAACGCACGTGCCTAGGTGATGACATGGCGCGCGATTTATGGATCGATCCACTTTCGTCGCCGAGTTGACCGAGTCGTTTCCAAAGATCTCGCCTCGTTCGTATCGAAGGCTGTTGTCACGTTCGAATCGATGAGAGTTGTACCATTCGTATCGATGGAAATGACCTCATTCATATCGATCCAAACGCACGGCATGTATTGCTTGTAGGGTTTTGTTCGCATCGATAGATTGAAGCGCACTTCGTATCGATGGGAAACGTTGATTTTGTATCGATCCGTGGCCGATCGATACGAAACATGTCCAGAGCCCAATCGATATGAAATGTGCATTCGTGTCGCCATCGATGGAAACGAAGTAAGAGGGTCCAGAGGGAGACGAAGTAGACTCCACCTGGCTGCTGATCAATATGAAGTGTGCTCCTGTGCCGATGGATACGAAGTAGGAGATGGATACGAAGTGGACTTTGCTTTATCGATACGAACCAGAGAAGGACTGATCGATGTGAAGTGGGCAATAGTCGATCGATACGAACCGAGGCTCCAAGATGGATGCGAAGTTGTTGCCGCTCTGATCGATACGGAAATAATGGATTCGAACTGAGGCCCAATGATGGATACGAAATGGGGTGATTTCCTTCAATTTGCATCGATCATAACTTGAGCATACGAACTCGGATTGACTTGAAATTTGGAACGTTGGCTTTCTTGGCTTTGCTTGTCGTGTCTTGTTGATTGTAGCCTGATCCGGACTCAGACAATATTTCTCGACATCCATGGTGAACCTGTGCGTACTCGATATTCGGGACGAGCGATCCTTGGTTTTCAGTCAATTCCTTGATATCTCGGCCTTGCCAAAAGGTGGGATAACATTTGCCCCCCAAAGTACGTCTTGTGGAAACATGACGTGCTTTGAAAAGCTGCAACCTTCACTTTGAACAGTTATCGTCTTTTCGTTGAAAGTTGTAATCTTTGACTGATTTCCTCAGTAATGTCAACTGTTGATTGTCAACTGTTGTACCCTATATTGTTGTAACTGATTGCTATATAATAGTGATTAGTTGTTTGTCATCGTAATCGTTATCAGATGAGTATCCAATTCCTATGGATGTTGAAAATTGAATATTAGTCCGATGTATATGCATATATGTTAATCTGACTCTCGTTGACGTTGCACGTTCACGAGTCGTTGTTAGTTCTCTCGTATCGAATCCTGTATCGATCCTCTCCTGAACCGATGTGAAATTCGAATTGTAACAACGCTTGATGGTTGTTTTTGAATGTCCCTTCGTATCGATCCTCTCCTGGATCGATGTAAAAGGTTGAAAGGCGGTTTTCGTATCGATGCGATTCACAATGATGGATACGAAATAAGCGTTCGCATCGATGGATACGAGTTTCGGTGGAGTCCATTGCCGTGGGCATTAGGTTGCGATTTCATATCGATGAACTGGTGCTCTTGTGGGTTGAGCGCTGATGGATACGAAATAAGCACTTCGTATCGATGGAGTTTAATGCTTTCAGAACAGCCTTGTTACAGATTTCGTGTCGATAAAACTCAAGTGGATGGATACGAATAGTTCATTCGTATCGATTCAGTGGTGGACCTGTTGTAATCGGTCGCTTTGATTGGGAGGCAAATCATATTTTCCCTTCACACTCGAGTCCATATAAATAATTTTGGACTTAGCCAGTTTTTCCTCATTTGCCACTCTTACCCTTTACTTTCGTATCGCTTCGAAAACTTGGAAGAAGAAAACCTACTCGCCTTCGAATCGAACCAAACCTTCAATCCATTGAACTAGCCGTTGCAATTTGGTAATTTATCGAATGAATTCAACCTAATTATGATGAGATTTGAATTCTCGTGCTATCTTATTTATATTCGCGACCGAGTGTAGCATGAAGGATACTGGAAAAGGTTGATGCGAGGTCGAGGAAGGCCATGGCGTTTATGCCATTTGGAGAAGATGGAGTGAGGAAAGAGATGAAAGAATTGCTCGGTCTGGATTTTGTATCGATGGAGGGTTAGGAAAAAACTGGAGTTTCGTATCGATCCCCCTGCCGCAACTTCGTATCGATTGCTGATCTTTTGATCCAGTTTTCATCTCTTCGAATCGACATAGAATTCGAAGTATAGTTGTGATGGTTACGAACTATTATCGTAACCCGATCGATGCGAAGTCGTCGCGATTTAATTGGTACGAAGTCATGATTTCAACCGATTCGAGAATAAGCCTACGATGATCGATAAGAAATTCTGAGTAAGCAATCGATGTGAACCCCATCGTTTCGGACTGGTACAAGTCATTGTATATCTTTATCGATGCGAAGCGGCTGAGCAACGATCGATACGAACTTAATGTTACTGATCGATTCGAAGCTGCTGGCCTTGATCAATACGAAACTAAGGCCTCTTCTGATCGATGCGAAACAGACTTCTGGTGATCGCTCCCAGCCTGAACCCTGATGGATACAAAACCTTGTACAATCGATCACATGACTCCGATGAGCTTCATTCTTGCATATCTGGACTTAACTGTTAAACTGCATATTCGACTGCCCTTCGAAGCTCGTCGATGGAACTGTAACTTAACAAAATGATAACTAATTTTAACTTGGATCGATCGCTAACATCTAGATGGCACGGTTGTGACGGTCAGCGATGACGGTCACTCTAGTCGAATTTCGAAGTCTTGTCATTTACATGTTTATTCATACTCTGTTGAATCATTTCAAGTAGCATAAAGCACTGCACTTGCACAACACATTCACACACTTCACGCTGGGGGAAGCACGGGTGTTTTTATCGTCTAATGATGATTTCTCATAAGTTAGTTAGTTATGGAGTCTACAAGTACACAACAGCAAGAGCTTTAGGATTCATCTTCTTCTGTCCTAGAGATTCCAGCCATCGCGACCGAAGTTATAGATCCAGCTCCGGACGAGCTGCCTGGGGCTAGGTTCATTGGAAATCCACAGGATTCAGTGTCGTCCAATGTTTCTGAAGACATGCTGGGACGGATATGCCTGAGGCATGGTTTGTCATTGGACGATGTTCTATTACAGGGGCCAAATGATAAACCGCATGCTCCCCCAAAGGGGTTTACAGCCTTCAATCACCATGTGTGCGCAGCAGGAACACTCCCTCCGTTCAACCAATATATTAGGAAAGTGTTGTCTTTCCTTGGAATTGCCTCATCTCAATTACACCCCAATGGATATGCTTTGCTGAATAGCCTATTTATCATATTCATGGAGCATCTCTTCCGACCACCAATGCCGACTGAGATTAGATACCTTTTTAACTTCAAGAGTAGGGGAGATAGCCCGTCTTTCACTTTCCTGGAGTCAATCAGGAACTGCCAAGTAGTAACCGGATCCTGGGGAAGGCTGAGTTACTTTAAAACAAAATGATTCTACGTCTGGTGCCCTCCACGATTTGCTAGCCGATGGCTAGTTAGACGTAAGTGTTACAGTATCCTTCAAGAGTTATCCAGATGATAGTAGTTGATATAAATTGACATCTTCTTTTCTTTTTACAGCCGTAATTTCACGACCTGAAGGCGGGTATTTCAAAGAGATAGTAAGGGTCCTTCAAGAAGTTCCGAGCAAAATGAGGGACATTGATTCGGTTCTAACCGACAGAAATTTGAGAATCGTCGGCCTGATTGAGCGAAATCAAAGCATAAGGCTTGAAGGGACACTGAGGGCAGTCTCGAAGAAGCGGGTGAAACGCAAAGCGCCCGGTGTCGTAATAGCTGAAGGGGTTGATCCGGAGAGAACACCTACTGATGACGAACTTATAGCTAGGCCTTCTTACAGTTTTCAGGACTCAGAAGGAAGGAGAAAAGGCAAGGCAGTTGCTCATAAGCGTTCTAAATCCATGAGATTGAAATCTGTGGTTGTGTCTTTGCTTGTCCCTGGAATTAGAATTTCGGAGGCTCCTCCCTCGCAAGTAGAGAATCCTTTCGAAGGGCTTGCTGATATTCCGATTCCGGATTATGTGTCGTTTCAACATGACACCGGGTTGGAGGAGCTTGACAGTGCTCTTGATCTGAGCGAGTCGCTTGCTATAAGTGCAGCCGACATTTCTGGTTGGTCGGGGGGTTGCACATACATACACTTCACGGCACTACACGATTTCCAATCGTGAATTGTTCGATTCAAGAGATCACTAACTTTTCTTTCGCTTCTCATTTACAGGTACGATGTTTGGGAGAGGATCGATGTTAGGGAGCCTTCGTTCGGCTCAAAAGTCCTCTACTTGCTACGAGTCCCGTAGGAGAGATTCGGATAGAGACCGCGATCGCGGGTACTCCAATTAAGAAAGATACGAGCGGGATAGGGATAGAGATTATAGATACCGATCCAGGTCCCATTCTCCACCTCCTAGAGTTCCATCACCACCTCCGGTTCATGCTTCACATCCATCAGAGCCTCCACGACACAGACCGTCTTCTCAAATTTCTAGGCCCGAAACTCATCGCCAGAGAGTTGAAACTATGGCCCCCATAATTACAGAGCAGGTCATAACCGATCCCACGGGGGAAGGTGAAATAAAGATTTCCCAACTTAAGAAAGATTTCCCGAACATTTGCTTTGACGGCTACATCTTCCCCCCTCACCTAAAGAGAATCCCTTCGGAAGCTGAAAATATAATGCATGATTACATTCATGACATATACGCCCAATATAGAGAGTGGGTGAAGGCCGTGGAAAAAGCTTCAAAGGTAGCCTTTGAGCGAGCTAAAGCGATTGAAAAGATGGGGTCTGAACTCGCCCAAAGGGACCGAATCATCCAAGTGCTCAATACCGAGGCCGAGTCTTCTCGGAAATCTGAAATTGAGACCACCAAAAAGGCTAATGAGGTGAATGCGGCGATGGAGAGATTGAGGCAAACACACGTTGCCTTGGTGAAAGAAATGGGCCACCGAAATACTACAATCACCGCCGAACGGGACGCTGCCCTTAGAGATCTTGGCGAACTAAAAGCTAAATTTTTCGAAATCGCCAAGGAAAGGGACGACGCGAACAACGCAGCCCAGGAGGCATGTAAATAGGCTGTTCTGCTTCGGGGTGAACGGGATGCGGCCATGGCTAAGGTCCGCGAGGTGGAGACTAAGGTTGAGGAGGAGGTGAAATCGGCTGAGTCTAGGCTAGAAGCTGATATTGAAGATCTTCTTGTTGTTTATAATGCTACGTGCTGAGGCACAGAGGCCTGGCCTGGCTCGACGACTACCCGACACATTTACACAACGCCTGGGGCTGGTTGGTTGAGGAAGAGAAGGCGGTGCATCTAGGTGAGTCAGTCGATGAGTTTGAGCTCGAGAATCGTTTGCTGAGTGAAGATGAGCGAAAGATTCTCCACGAGACGATGATTCTGCACGAAAAGGAGAGGCTTGGCACCCAGCACTTAGAAGTTGGAGAAGGCTCAGGGGTTGAACACTACGACGCAAGTCTTGAAATTCCTGTGTCAACCCAGCCTGAACCCTTACCTACGGTTGGTCCTCAAGCTGTTCCTGCCCACAATCTGGATCAGCCGCAAATGTCTCCGGCTATAGAGCAAGTTGCTGAAGCTGTTCAGCCATCTACAAGCCAAACTAAGGAAGGTACTCTTAACATCCTATATGTTTGTCTTAAGTCCGAATCGCCATTTGAATTAAGTACTAACAGTTCTCTTGTTTTTGTCCAGTGATTGATGCTGCACCGGTCGTGCCTCCTATTACTCAAGAATCACATCATATGCAGGAGGCAATAATAACTGAAGCCATCACCACAACGACCACGGCTTCGACCGATGGAACGCAAGGGTGCACTCTAGTTTTTGATGAACAGATGATGGAGGAACTCCTCGGTCATCACAGCGATCCTTTTGCGGACCTTCCATTTGTTATGGGTAGAAGCGACCCTGCTACAAGCTCTTCAATGCCAACCACTGATGCTCCTAGCGAGGCCTAAGCGATTCATAAAGAAGAAATATTAGCCGAAATTGACGCTGAAATGGAAGCAGTAGTTCGCAGTGGTAGTTTTGGAGGTGGAATGGCGGCACCTGGTCCAGCTCCGCTTAGAATGATATCACCTGGTGGTACAGTTATTGACACTAGTGTGTTCATTCCGCCTCCTACAATTGATCTTGTTCCTCCGACTCCGCCCGCATGAAGCATCCTTATACATTCGAGCTCGAAGGAGGACGTCGAGATCATGCCCCCACTTGGAGACCGACCACCGAAAGGTAAAGGCTCAAAGAGGAAAGTTAGTGGCGGCTCCGACGGGTCTACACCGAGGAAGAAGCCGAGAGAGAAGAAGAAATAGGTAGGCCTCTTTAGTTTGTTCTGAGTAGATAGGGATTCATTTTTTGGTTTTCCTTTCGTAGGCCGTGTATAGATGCGGGTTCGGCCCTACTAGTAGGAATTTTTTGGAATAAACTTGTACATGAATTTCTTTCACAGACAGTAGAAATGAAACTCTTCTTTTTTGGCTTCTTCTCAGTTATTGTGTATTTACTTAAGTGTTTCAATATTTGAAGTGCACTTGTGAAGTTTCAGCTTTCGAGTCAAGTTTGTTTTTATTTGCCAGGTCCGGAAGTTGCGGGTACGATTCATGATCGGGAAGTGAGTTGAACTTTGATGTTGCACTGCTTCAGTCGATGGTCGACACTTAAGTTCTTCCCCCAGTCTTGGGGATGAGTTGTAGAACATCAGCCAATGATTACACCTCACTTATAACATGCTGAGTTTAGTGCCACTGAATGGATGTTTGAGACAAACGGGGATTGAGTGGTTCAACCACTCTTGTTTGATTATCGATGATCATATCCGCACTCCGGGGATTTTCATTTGTTTACTAGCGGTAGGTTACGCTGTTTTAAATTTTAATTATATGCCCGCGCTTTAGGGACTTGGAGTCGACATTTATACTCCGACTCGCGTTTTGGGAGTTTGGAGTTAGTGTTTATATTCCAATTCGCACTCTGGAAATCCGGAGTTGATGTTTATACTCCAATTCGCACTCTGGGAATTTGGAGTTGAAGTTTATACCCCGTTTCGCACTCTGGGAATTCAGAGTTGGTTGATGTTTATACTCTGTTTCGCACTCTGGGAATCCGGAGTTGATGTTTATACTCCAATTCGCACTCTGGGAATTTGGAGTTGATGTTTATACTCCAATTCGCACTTTGGGAATTTGGAGTTGATGTTTATACTCCAATTCGCACTTTGGGAATTTGGAGTTGGTAAACAGACGGTCAGTCACATCTGTTGCATGTTTTTTGGATTTCGCTCGCACTCTGGGAACGAAAGATGTATCAGGATCGTGGATGGTCGGATCACATCCACCCCGAGTTAACAAGTGAGGTCGTTAGATGGACGGGTCCACCCTCCTCAAACTTGGTTCAGATACGGACGAAGTCGTTAGGTGGACGGATCCACCCTCTTTGAAGACGTATTTGTAAGTTTATACTCCAGTTCGCACTCTGGGAATCTGGAGTTAGGTGAAGGATTGTCGTGTATCAATCCTTTTTTGACTTTGGTGTGATGGCTTATCCCCGAGCTCGGGTTTCACTTAGCGAGTGACCGGTTGCATCGCAGTCACTCCCTATTTGAATAAATCCCACCGTATGATGGAACTTAGCTCTTCGTGCATGGTGATGATTATATGAAGCATTTCAAGTATATCACAGCTCTGGCTCGAAGAGATTGCATTTTATTGCTGAAATAAGAAAATATGGCAAAGTCAGTTGCCTTATTACAAATTCTAATCTCGAAATGCAGAAATAAATTGCAAATGAAAAATAAACTGAATGAATAAACAGAGCCTGTTATGTGTAGTAGCAACGAAGACTTTCGCTGTTCCAGGCCCTTGGTAGAGTAAGACCGTCAACGGTCGATAATTTGAATGTGCCATCTCCGAGCCTTCGTTCAATAACATATGGCCCTTCCCATGTTGGCTTCATATGCGAAGGAACTGGATAGATTCTTTTTAGGACGAGATCGCCGAGTTCAAAGGTTCACGGGCGGACCTTGGCGTTTTACAATCGGGCGACTCGACTTCGATACGCGGCTGCCCTCAAATCAGCCTCTTCACGTTTCTCATCTAGTAAATCGAGAGATTCAGCAAGTAATATAGCATTTGTCTTCGGATCATAGTATGTCACACGATGAGAAGGTACTTCTAGCTCGACTGGAATAACAACTTTTGAACCATAAGAAAGAGATAATGGAGTGTGACTGGTCGCGGACTTGTGGGTTGTTCGGTAAGCCCATAAAGCCATAGGAAGTTCATCGACCCATTTGCCCCCGGCCTTTTCCAGTCATTTATTCAAAATGGATTTTATAACTTTATTGACTGCTTCGACCAGCCCATTCGCTTGAGGGTGCGCAACTGCAGAGAATTTCTTTCGAATGCGAAACCGCTGGCAGAAATCTTTAAATCCAACATTGTCGAATTGGGTTCCGTTATCAATGATAATGGTGTGTGGGAGACCGAATCGACAGATAATGTTGCAGACTACAAAGTTGATCACTTTTTTCGTCGTTATGGTAGCAAGAGGTTCAGCTTCAGCCCACTTTGTAAAGTAATCAACTGCAACGATGGCGTACTTCGCACCACCTTTTGCCAGAGGTAGAGAACCAATGATGTCGATGCCCCATACTGCAAACAGCCATGAGCTGACCATTTGAGTTATCTCGGTAGGTGGAGCTCTAGGAATTCGAGCATGCTTTTGACATTTATCACATTTCTTGGCATAATCCGACACATCGCGATTTACAGTTGGCCAAAAATATCTGTATCGAAGTACTTTCTTGGCAAGTGCTTGCCCCCCGGTGTGATCGCCACATTCTCCCTCGTGTACATCGTATAATACTCGTTTAATTTCATCGTGAGCGATACAGCAGAGTAAAGGAACAGAGTACCCTCTTCTGTACATGATTGTCACGATACGACTTTTCGACGCTCGAAAGTCGACATTAATACGTCCACTGTATCAAATGACGTGCAATCGAATGCCGGAAAACCGAACCATTAGGGTTAAAAAGAAGAGATAGAAGATGACAGAAGAAAAGAAAGAACAGAAAACAGAAACAATATCAGAATCTCACATTCGCAGCGGAACAATTTACAATAGATAATCACTAGTCTTTTAAACAAAGAACTATATCAGTTTATACATACATCATCAGAGTCAATATACAACTCAATACAACAATGGACAGTTATATAAACTTGTCCTCACATAGAATACACAGCGGAATAAATAAGTACGAGTGTACGTCTCGCCATCGAGCTCATCTCCAAAGCTCCAGAATATCCTGATAACATAACTCTAGGCTGCCCGTGTGGAAAATTATGGGCACCCAGAGTTTAGAAAGGGAACAATAAACTCCGAGTCACTCATGGTGACTGGTGTGAGATCGTAAAACAGTTATTTTCATAAAGAAAATAAAACAAATTCGCAATGCTTTTGGAAAATGAAACTACCATAAGGCCTCCCGCCACACACACAATGCAAACGCAGAATTGGAGGAGATTTCTCCTTATGATAGTCAAAGATGCTTACTATGAAAAATCAGTTGATATTATTATTAATGTCTAGTGTGGAAAACATTTCGAAAGTATAATATCAATCTTAGCCAACATACAACCATTATTGTATGCCTACTATAGCTACTATGTTCAATAGCAGGTTACCGCCACATTCCATAGCAGGTAATACAACTAAAACCGTACAGGGCTCATTGTTTCTTTGGATTTCCAACAAATGGTCAGGCAAAGGAACTTCCTTACACCGAAATGAAACGCCTCTGGAAAGACGCCCCGAGAACCTAACCGGATCTTTGCAAACACAAGGCCGACGCTACCTCCAACTGTACAACTGTAACTAGGTAACTAACACACTGACGCTACCTCACGCTGTACAGCTGTAACTAGGTAACTAACACACTGACGCTACCTCACGCTGTACAGCTGTAACTAGGTAACTAACACACAAGTATGCCATCCCCCGGTCGTTACCAACCTTTATCCGAGGATCCTCAACCATAAAGCAACAACCACAAAGTATAATAAATTTGCAGCATCAACATAGGTAAAATATCTAGGCTCCATACCATGATATCACCTTTTATCCAGAAGGAAATGACATACCCTAGGGGCGCGACCCCTAAACACCTTGCCGCAACATTCCTGTTTCGACCATTACCGGGTTGTGAGGCTCGACGAAGTCTCGTCCACAAAGCCACGTTTTTTCACAAAGCCACGCTTTTTTACAAAGCCACGCTTTAATCAACAAATGATCAACAGCACTTCGTATGCCACGCTTTGATCAACAAATGATCAACAGCACTTCGTATGCCACATTACCAAATTAGGAATGTATCACTAGTAACCATCAACTACATAACCTCTGAGCTCGTACGTCTCAGAGAAGGGTGTTAAGCTAAGAGAATAAATTCTCCGCCACCAACAGAAATGTATTTGATAGAAACCAGCTTTACATCTCAAAGTGTAACGTCAGACACACATCCATACAAGTCCGTTCCGGGATCGAACGGAACCGAAGGCACTTCCAAAGAAGCCCTTGCAATCCGGGTATTCACTAATCACGTCCGGACTTCCCATCACAAGAAGAGTGATATAAATCTCTATACCGGAGCAACTCGGTGCAGAGACATTCGACAGGTTGTCCTTTCATTTTCGAAAATACCCGGTCTTCACACCAGTCTTTAAATAATGTCCATTCACGACGTATCACTATTCGGAATGGGTTATATGACACAAGATCCTCTCCCGGCTTAACCGAATAATGAACGTTTGTTTTAAAAACAAATCAAGTGTCATTTCAAAGGCAAATATTGATAGTCGGTTATTCAACTATCAACAACATTCACAACAATCAACCAATTTAAATAATTTTTCCAAATTATTAAATTTCAAAATATCTTCACAAGATATATATTTTTCTAGGGGTGGGCATAAACCGCACCGTTATACGGAAACCGCCCGCACCGAACCGCAAAAACGGTGCGGAAACCCCCACTGAATCTTCTAACCAAAGCAAATATCTCAAACCGGACCGACCCGCATCGATACGGTTTGGTTACGGTTTGGACGATTGAACCAACCATATTAAACCGGACCGAACCGAATATTTTAACTAGTAATCTTTTGATAAAAATATAAGGACCTCCTATCTTATTTTATATTCTAACGATGTATATTCTATTTTTAGCGTATGTTGTTATATTAATAATATTCGCTGTCATAAAGGAAGAAGTTATAGTTTTGGTATAATATTTTTCATCTCGTTTTTTTTGGATTAATGCTAATTATAATCTTATTCTAGTCATTTTCCTTGATGATTATGCATTGATTAATGTTGATGTTTGGATAATCTACCAAAAATCTCACTTATATCTAAATGTCAAATTGAAATATTCATACAGTTAAGAACTAACCTTTCATTTCAGTATAACATTGTGTGTTTTAACCTTTAAGTGTAAAAGCTTTACACGGTTGCCTTCATAAATTGATTGTTGATGGAAGTAATTATCTTATTTCATATTTAATGTGGGTTCAAACCGGACCGGATCAAAACCGAACCGTGTTACATTCAAACCGAACCGAAACCGAACCATTTAAAAGATTAGTATAATGGTTTGTATTTTTGATTAACCGTTTGATGCGGTGCGGAAGCGGTTTGGACTCCAAACCGCACCAAACCGACCCGCGCCCACCCCTATATTTTTCCACACTTCATCGCTTTGAAAACAAATTTCAAATCATATTCACTCGCGGAATAAAATTCCCGATATTATTCATTTCCCTTTTTCTTTATAAATTCCCATTGTGAATTTAAATTTCCAAATATTCACTTTCAAACACCAAATCAATTTCAAATTTATTTCAAATTTATTTCAACCCCAAATCAATTACAAATTGATTTCTAAATTTATTTCAACACCGAATCAAATTTCAAATTGATTCTAAGTTTAATCCCAAATACCAAATCATTTTACAAATCGATTTCCAATTTATTTCAACACAAATCAATTTTTCATTCAACATCAAATAAATTTTCATATCGATTTCCCAAAGATTTATTTTCAAATACCCAATCATTTATCAAATTGATTTCTAGAAATTTATCACCCTTTTTAAATAAATCCCTTTATTCTTTCTAAACTATTTAAAATTCCATTTTTAATAAATTCATCAACTTCCGAACAATACTATTCAAATCCATTTATAAAATTCTTTCCCATATTTTTGGAAATAATCCGATAAGATTTCAAAAATTAACCTTATACTTTTAAATTCCTTCTTTTAAATTCACCCAATTCTTTTAAAAAGAATTCACCTAAAAATTTCAACTTTAATTTCAAAATCCAATTTTATTTATTTTTGGTATCCAAAGATACCAAAAATACATTCGGCTAAATTTTAGCCTTCATAAATTCAATCACAAATATTATCATTCACAGATTATAAATAAATTATCACACAGCATATGAAACAAATTCATATAATTTTGAGGAATCCAGTTGGATCCCTCCAATCTGTTTCCCTGCATCCACAGATGTTAGCACAATACCAATTCCACTTCGAGGTGGAATATCGCGGTATATGGAATTTATAAAATATCATCCGCTATTATGCGGTGCAATAGGGTCTCATCCGCTATATAATGCGGGAAATCACAACTCCAATATATACATATTCCAATATATATATTGCTATATACTACTATATATATTATCACATCCAAACAGTCAATCAATCAATAGCTGCAAAAAAAATCAATTTTTCATTTTGAGTGAGAAGATCTCACCTTTGCTTTTAATTTGCAATTCATTTCCAATCCAATTTGTTTTCTTCACCGTTTTAGACCTTGTATAAATAATATACAATTTATTAATATTCGAATCAATCGAAAAATTAAATTTCCATTTGATAATTTTTAAATTCACCAGTGATTTTATTTTAAACCACTCATCACATTTAATATAAATTTCATAGTTAAAATCTCTATATTTCCAAACTCTCATACATATATACTTATTTATTGTTCTATTATACATATTAAAATATGTGGAGATTTATATGTATAATTCTATCAAATCTAAAACAGAACTGTTATATATATATATATATATATATATATATATATATACTTTTCAGTTTAAAACAAGCTGCTTAGGAAATATTTTTGTGCATATATATAAATTGAAAACTACATATATATCTTGCAGTACATATATATAAGATTAAAACAGATCAAAGTTATTTAATAAATCTTACTAATATATGAATTTATCTTCGTTGTAACAGCATTAACTAAACCAATGTTTCACTGAAATAAACTAATTATTGAATATACCTTCACCAAAATCGCAGACGAATAGCCTGCCCAAAATTTCGAGCTCGAACCCATCAGGTCGTCCCCCTTCGATTTGCCGACGACTTCATCACTTTCGCTCGCCAAATTGATTCGAACGCCTCACCTCAGATCGATCGAACTCCACACCATCGCCACTTTCGAAGTCGCCACCTCCTCACTTGCCTCGAGACCTGGCTTCGACCACGAGCTCGCGAACGTCCACTCGAGACCATCGCGAAGACGAACCACTGCTTCGATTCGCCTCCAGTTGCCTCTCAACTTGATCGCGCTGCCGCCTTCGCTCACAAAGATGTCGTCGATTTGATTTCGAATAGAAGAGGGTTCGCAGTTTCGAATAGAATTTTGGGCGGCCATTATTTTGATTTCTCTTTTTATTCGAACAGAAGAATGCGGACGAGATGATTCCTTTCCTTTTTATTCTGTACATCGATTATGTGAGGGAGGCAAATTCGATTTTTCTTTGATCAGCCATTTGGGTTTAAATATTTTTTTGATTTTGAAAAAGAAACTGAAGGGAAAGAAAGTTTATCGAAGTATCGGCCATTTTCTCTTTTGAAGATAAAACGAAAGGCTTAGCTGAAAATATAAAAGAAGAAGGGGACCCGATGATGTTTGTGTGTACAACAACAATTACAGTGATTAGCAGAGGAGACCAAAAAGCTTTGATGCTGAAAGAATTTCAGCTGATGGAAAGAAAAAGCTGATGGGATGAATTTGACTAGCCAACTTATATATAAAATATTATTCAAATTTAAATTGTCTCGATAAATGCAACTCAACATTTCGAACTCCTATCGAGGCGTGCCGCCAAGCGTTTGTAATGTTATATGCCTATTCCGAACACAATGGAAAAGGTTTTGAGTCCAAATTCGATCGTATGGAGAAGATAGCTTTTTGGATCAGTTATAATATTGAATTTTCGATTTAATTTCAGCGCGTTTGCTTATCGTACGGCCAAACGATCACTCCAAACATTACGAAAATTGAAATCCGATAATAATACAATATTACGGATCCAATGAAACTGGTTTCGTCGAAATCCGAGACTGTGCCTCAGAACGCTATTTTCAAATATCGATTTGAAACGATGAAATTCAAAACTGAACAAAACACTTCCAAATTCAATTCTGAAGCTTCCATTATCTTCAGAATCATAAATATGAATTTTCCAATACTTCATATTATTTTTAAATCAGCTCAAAACTGAAGATTCAAATTTTTACCCAACTTCAGTAAATTAAATTCAATAATTAAATTGCCAAATTCATTTTTGATATTTGAATTTCAAATTAACTATCATTTGAATATTTAAACTCAATTAAATATTCACATTTCAAATTTCAAAAATTCAGGGTCGTTACAACTCCATTCTGTATGGTGAATCGTGAAGCCTTCCGGAGGACTTGTCTTCTTTCACTCCTGCGCTCCGGCAAGATTCCATGCTCAAGGTAATTTCTGAACGGAGTCATCCACGACTCCTTATCGGGAGCGACTTCACATATCCAATCTGCTTATGCCCGGTCAATACTTGGGGAAGATAACGTCTCTACGGGAACGAGACCCATTTGCTGCGCTTCACCCGTGCTAGCTAACTTTGTCAACGAATCGGCTTTCTGATTGCGTTCTCGAGGTATACAATAAATGGCATAATAATCAAACTAATTCAGTATTTCCTGAACCCGAGCTAAGTAAGCAGCCAGTCTCCGATCACACAACTAATTGTGAATCACAATAAATTTCCACAGCGATAATTCTCAAATCTCTAGCAAGTTTCTATCCAGCTAAGAGGGCTTCATATTCAGCTTCATTATTGGTTGCATGAAAATCGAACTTTAAAACATAACATATAGATCGGCCTTCGGGGGTTTCAAGTACAAACCCAGCGCCCGAGCACCGGTCGTTTGATGCACCATCAGTGTAAAGCTTCCAGACGTATTCGGGAGATTCACTGGTTTCGGGAAAGTCCTCTGGAATGGTAAATTCAGCTATGAAATCGCTAGGACTTGTCCTTGAATGGCTCGCCTTGGAGTATAAGTAATACCAAACTGGCTCAGTTCGATGTTCCACTTGAGTAACGTACCAGACGTCTCAGGCCGCGTAAGGACCTGTCGTAACGGTTGGTCGGTGTAAACAATAATAGGATGGACTTGGAAATATGGACGGAGCTTCCTTGATGCAATAACAAGACAATAAGCCAACTTCTCTACTTTCAGATAATTCTTTTCAGCTCTAGTCAATCGTTTGCTGATGTAATACACTGGCTTCTGTATCCTGTCTTCTTCCCGAATTAAGACAACACTGATAGCGTTTTCTGATATTGCTATGTAAACGTACAACTTCTCATGATCAATAGGTTTTGACAGGATAGGTGGTGTGGATAGATGCTGAATTAATGTTTGGAATGCACCCTCACACTCCGTGGTCCATTCAAAGTTTCGTTTTCCTTTTCAGATCAGATCGAAGAAGGAAATGCATTTGTCAGTGGACTTTGAAATGAACCTGCTCAGTGCTGCTACTTTCCCATTAAGACTCTGCACTTGCTTTATGGTTTTCGAAGTTTCAAGATTTCTGATTGCCCAGATCTTTTCAGGATTAGTTTTGATTCCTCGAGCATTGACGATAAACCCAAGGAATATTCCAGATGCAACTCCAAAGTGACATTTCAGTGGGTTGAGCTTCATTCTGTATTCTTGAAGTATGTTAAACATTAATTCCAGGTCTTTAATATGGTCAGTGGAAAATCGTGACTTCATAAACATGTCGTCTACATATACTTCCATGGTTTTCCCGATTTGATTGGTGAACATCTGATTGACCAATCGTTGATAAGTAGCCCCGGCATTCTTGAGTCCGAATGGCATAACTTTGTAACAATAAAGTCCCAGATTGGTTACGAAGCTGGTATGTTCCTGATTAGGTAAATGCATTGGTATCTGATTGTAGCCAGAATACGCATCCATGAAGGATAAGAGTTCATATCCAGCTGTTGAGTCTACGAGCTGCTCAATTCTGGGAAGCGTTAAACTATCTTTAGGACAGGCTTTATTCAGGTCGGAATAATCGACACATGTTCTCCATTTTTCGTTTGACTTTCGGACAAGCACGGGATTCGACACCCATTCGGGATATAGCACATCTCGAATGAACCCATTCGTTTTAAGCTTTTCTACCTCTTCTTTAAGGGCGGCAGATCTCTCTGGATCCATACCATGCCTTTTCTGTTTGACCGGGACATGCCGCGGGTCAATATTCAAAGTGTGGCTCGCGATGTCCGGCGAGATCCCACACATATCAGAATGCATCAAGGCGAATACGTCAAGATTCGCCCGTAGAAACTCAACCAATTCCTCTTGATTCTGCTGGCTTAGCTGAGATCCAATCTTTATCATCTTTGAATCATCATCATCGTCAACTGGGACATCGATCGTCAATTCGGCCGGGGAAGCTTGACTTTCTTTAGACTCTCCTTCACCTTCAGTTTCTCTTGGGTCAAGATCCCTTTGGAATTGGCTGGGGTGCCCAGGCCTAGGTCCAGGCATTAATTGTCAATTATCAACAAAACGGACGCAGAGAGATTCCTCTACGCCCTTTCCTTTCTCCTTTCGCTACGCCTCCCGTAGCTCGGCAACGTAACAAGCTCTCCCAGCAGCCAGATCTCCTTGAATGACTCCCACTCCACGATCAGTGGGAAACTTCAGAGTTAAGCACCATGGGGCAATGGCTACCCTGAACTCAACAAGGGCCGGTCGGCCCAAAAAGGCATTATACGGGGAGTCTATATCCAACACGACAAATTGCAGTATCCGGACTCTCCGGCGTTCTCCAACTCCCAACTCCACTGGTGGCTCGACTACTCCAGCGAGTATAGTAGCACACCCATTAAAACCATGGATTCGAGATTGGCAAGGCTTTAAATCTTTAGCCTCCATCTTCATCTGATTATAAGCTCGTTTAAACAGAATATTCACTGAGCTTCCACTATCAACCAAAATCCTTTTCATCCAGGCTGGACCTACTTGAGCTGAGATGACCAGTGGATCGATAGTGGGGACTTTGACTTTATCAACATCTCTATTTCGGAACACTATGTCGTCAGTCATCGTCTTCTGTTGTTTGGCTGGAGCCGTTTCGTCAAAATTACTACAACACTCGAAATCCGCATGCCTAATAGAGCTGGCATACGACTCCATTTCCTTCCAGCTTCGGTCTGTTGGATGAGGACCACCACAAACAGTGTTTATCACTAACCTCCCGCCGGTACGAGCGGTTCCTCTTGCCTTTCCTGGTTTGGTGCATGATTCTGATTCGATGGGCCCGCACTTCCTGACTGCGACGCCCGCACAAACTGATCCAACTTTCGTTCACGTATCAGTTTTTCAATGAGATCTTGTAAATGACGACACTCATTTTTATTATGGCCATAACTTTCATGAAATCTGCAAAACTTCCCTGTTTGGATTTGTCTTTCTGACGACGGCTTCGGGGCAGGTTTCTTGTATTGCATGGTATTACAGGTATGCAAATACACATTTTCTAGCGACGTATTCAATGGAGTATAATTGTCGAACATGGGAGCTCTACGTCGTGGACCACGATTTTGATCTCGTTTTTTACCTTAATTTCCACTATCCCTCTACTGGTTCTGTTTGTTTTGTATATTCAATTGAACTTTTCCGGAATTCTCCCCGGATTGTTTAACTGCAATGTTACTTTGAATTCCTTCCATGCTGGGCCCTGCGTCATCCTGCTTCCTAGACTGTTTCACACCCTCCCTTCTTAAGAACCGGGCTGCCTTGGAATAGAAACGTTCCAACGACGCATGTGGCTTCCCAGCTAGCCAGTTTCCGAACTTGGAATCGGGACCAATCCCCTTAGTTAATGCCATCAGGATAGAGTTGTCATTGGGATTGCTTATTTATGCACACGCAGCATGAAATCGCTCTAAGTAACGTCTGAGTGTCTCTCCGGGAGCTTGAGTGACACTAGACAGAGTATTAACTTCTTTGGGTCTCGCTACGTGCATACGGAATTATTCAACAAATTTGGTGGCCATCTGGTCGAAATTAGAAATGGATCGTGGCGGCAAACGAGTAAACCACATAGTAGCAATGCCCCCTAAGGAAATGGGGAAACTACGGCATTTAACTGCATCATCAGCTCTCACAGCGTTCATTAGCCATTCATACTTCAGGATGTGTTGATTGGGATCAGAATTTCCTTCATAGACTGTCAAAGTTGGCATCCTGAAGCGCCGAGGTGGTTCAGCATATAATATGTCATCAATGAAAGGGGTATGACTCCAGGAAATCCCCCGGTCATCATTAGTGAGACCCTGACTTTCACGGATCATCTGACGAATCATCATCGGTATATCCGGCATTTGGATATTTAGAGCATGCTGTGCCAAGGTGTGGTCGGGTTCCACAATGCGAGGCTGGACCGGACGCGGTCGACGGTCCGTGTCTCGCCTCCTTGGTTCAAGATTCTCAGGGACATAAGGTTCTAGAGAGTGTCCTCATCGGCGACGATGCGGATCAGCTTGATTTCTGGCATCAATACCTTGTTCGGTAGTGGTGGTAGTAGCAAGGTTGCATGTGACATGGTAAGGAGCGGTACCCCTCGGAAGGTGGGTCCAGTATGATGGCTGGTGGATGGTCCCATCCTGGGTTGTTCAAGATTTAGGGCAGGTTGGTGTCCGGTGGCCTGGGTGTAACTTACGTCCAACCGTGGGCGTGTAGATCGGTGATGGTCATCGGATGAGGCTGAACTCTCCGTGGAAGAATAAGCTTGATCTCTCCTGGATCTCCTTCGCTGCTGGCGCTGCAGCTGGTTGGTAAATTCCGCGTTGGTACGGAGTTGCTGAGTAAGTTGCTAACGACTCTGAGTTAGCTCTTGCATAAGCATTTGGAACTCTTCCCCGGTAACAGGCCCGGTCGGATCTGATGGTCCGGCAGCATTCTGGTTGGATGGAGGCAGTTGTACGGGATTATGTCTATCCCGTCCTTCCGGATCAGCAGTTGTAGAAGCAGTTCGTGTGCTAACCATGATGAATTGACGAAGTCCTTTCCTATATCTGATGCAAATCTGAATAGGATGGAAGGGCTTTAAGGCTTGAGATCTGGATCTTCTTCTTGGATTTATGCAATCCGGTATCGATAGCGGATCCAAAGAGCAGGAGAAAAACTGGGTTTTCTCTCCGTGAAAGCACCAAAGTGTTTGTACCAAAATTGGGCACAACACTCTTCGGAAGAGTTTGAAGAGACAAAAATGAAGAAATTAAATGGAAAAAGAGGATTATCTAACAAACACTTCGAAAATAAATGATAAAAATGCATAGAAACACAGGGATTTAGAGTGGTTCGGCATATTGCCTACGTCCACTATGAAATTGATGACTTTATTGATGTTTCTTTGATGATTACAACTGATTTCAGCGGATAACAGCAGATTACAATGGATTACAGTAGTGAAATTCGAGTATAGCAGCAGGTTTGAAGTGCAAAGGTGTTTCCAGCAGAGTCTGGATGCCAAAGAACTAAAAGATCCTTTTTCTGTAGGCCATGGGGCTCTATTTATAGGCGTAGGAGGCTGATACTTCGCTCAGATCTCGGGAGACTTCTTCTGCCACGTGAGTGGGCCCACGCGATCGAGCCCATAAATTTTCGGCTCGATCCGTGATCGATACGAACGAATTTCGTATCGATCAATATTTAATCCAATCGAGTCGAAACTTGGCATGAGTCTTCCTTATGTTGTACGTAAGCTCCTGTGAAAATTTCATAGCATTTGGACTTGTGGATTGCGAGATATGATCGATGCAAGATTTTGTTTTCTCTAGCCTGCCGAGTTCGAATCGATGGCTTCGTATCGATCGTTTCGAATCGATCAACGCACGTGCCCAGGTGATGACGTGGCATGCGATTTATGGATCGATCCACTTTTGACGCCGAGTTGACCGAGTCATTTCCAAAGATCTCGCCTCGTTCGTATCGAAGGCTGTTGTCACGTTCGAATCGATGAGAGTTGTGCCTTTTGTATCGATGGAAATGGCCTCGTTCGTATCGATCCAAACGCACGGCATGTATTGCTTGTAAGGTTTTGTTCGCATCGATAGATTGAAGCGCACTTCGTATCGATGGGAAACGTTGATTTCGTATCGATCCGTGGTCGATTGATATGAAACGTCCAAAGCCCAAATGATACGAAATGTGCGTTCGTGTCGCCATCGATGGATATGAAGTAGGAGGGTCCAGAGGGAGACGAAGTAGACTCCACCTGGCTGCTGATCAATACGAAGTGTGCTCATGTGCCGATGGATACGAAGTAGGAGATGGATACGAAGTGGACTTTGCTTTATCGATACGAACCAGAGAAGGACTGATCGATGCGAAGTGGGCAATAGTTGATCGATACGAACCGAGGCTCCAAGATGGATGCGAAGTTGTTGCCGCTCTGATCGATACGGAAACGATGGATTCGAACTGAGGCTCAATGATGGATACGAAATGGGGTTATTTCCTTAAATTTGCATCGATCATAACTTGAGCATACGAACTCGGATTGACTTAAAATTTGGAACGTTGGCTTTCTTGGCTTCGCTTGTCGTGTCTTGTCGATTATAGCCTGATCCGGACTCGGACAAAATTTCTCGACATCCATGGTGAACCTGTGCATACTCGATATTCGGGACGAGCGATCCTTGGTTTTCAATCAATTCCTTGATATCTCGGCCTTGCCAAAAGGCGGGATAACAGATATAAACCTTCATCATTAGCACATAATTGTCCACTTTCTTTCCTTTGGTCATCTTGGTATTAAATAGCTTCTTCGTAAGCTCGTACATTAGGAACGTGACTATTCACTAAAAAGAGCCTTGAGACTATAAAATATCTCATGGATTGACTTATTTTCTTACTACCTTTGGAATGGCTTGTCTAATGTAGACAGCACGAAAACTTGGACGATCTCTAGGTATGACACCCATTTTTCATAAGCAAGTCGTAGTTCGGGATCTGCATCATCGGTGGGTTATTCTTTAGGTTTGCATGTAATTGCAGTCCAAAGGTGCTCGTAACTCAACATATTTTAATTGATTTGAGCCAGTCGGTATAGTTAGTTCTGGTAAGCTTGCTGTTTTTAAAAAACAGTTTTGGAGTTATCATTTTCTGAAACTTTAAATGGTAGATTATTATAACAAATCATAGTATGTGTTCTTATAATATTAGTAAGGTTAAACTTCATGTTTCATTTTACTAATAAGCTTTCAATAGTCTTTTATGTTTTGCCAAACCCTAAGTTGAAACATAGAAGTCTTTCGACTTCATTAGTAGGTGTTAGGACTCGTTCGTCTTGGAATTTTGACCTGGAGTTTTCTCATCAAATCATAGCTCCACGGACAATGGATAACTTCTTATCGATTGTATCATATACAACTCATAACCCTATGGTACCTTATCCTAATTTCACTTCTACCTTGAGTTTGCTCAACAAATCGAAATGAAATTATTCTCTCGTACCTACCATATCATGACATCCTAAGTATAGTATATGTACATAGAGTTTGATCATCAAATACGTATAGTTATCTTACCCCTTTTATTCAATATGTTAATAATACTACACATAACATCCCTAGCTTGAGTTTGCTCAAAAATTAAAGAGTATGCAAGTAATTTATTAATATACATATGGTAGAGGACAACATTATACTAAAGATTTATAATCTTCAATATATTACATTGAGTGATATCGACTTATGGAATAATGTAATTCTTATGAAGTATTCTCGTGATTCAAGTTCCACCTTCAATATACATTCATATTATATAAGTTTATTATTATATAACTTTTATATTTCATATTACTAAAATAATAGTCATATGTGTAATATCACATTAATTAAATCTTATTTAATTAATTTTATATTATCTTAATCTTGCATTTATTGAATATTTATTATGTACTATAACCTTTATAGTATAACACATATATCATATATACATATACATTATTTAATTAATTAAACTTTTAATTAATTTATTTAATTAAACTATTTTAATTAAATTATATTAATTTCAAAATTAGTATCATATTTACGCATTTATACTTGTGTTATTTTAAACATTTTAAAACTAAATAACATATATCTTAATATATGATACATGTATACATTTATTAACCAATTGACTTATTTAATTAATTTAGTTTACTAACCTTATTTTAAAATTTTAAAATTTATATATATATATATATATATATATATATAATTTCAAACATTTTGAAATTTTTTTATTATATTATAACTTTATAATATATTTATATCTTATTTTAAATCTAACTTTTGAATTTAAAATCTTATATTTTAATTTTGAAACAATTTTGAAAATTATCCCAATGCCAAATTCAAATTGTGTCTCTTCAATTAAGGGCAACCTTTGGGCTCACATATCTTTTCGAGCCAAGTTGTTGCCAGGAAGGGTAGAGTACTATATTTCTTAAACTCAATCCTAGACATTAACATTCTGCACACCCTATTATCTGGGTTGGGAGCTTAATAGTAAACCCTAACATGACTAATTTAGACCACATAGGATATTGGGCTCTGATGGAATGGAGCTAGCCCGCAGTGGAAGTTATAGGTGAATTTCAAAAAAAAATTACCCTATTGGATCTTTGTTGGACCTACGAAGTCTAATTTATTTAGAATATTTCTAAATTTTACTTAACTGAAATCTTTTATTTTATTTAAATTTATAAAATGATATTGCGTTATTTAATTTATATTATATTGAATATATACATGTATCATACACACATATATAAGTGTGTGCATGTGTAACATATCAATCCATGCAAGGTATAACATTCTCGTGTATATATGCTAGGATTTGCATCGCAATGGACAAATTAGCTTATCTAATATGCAAATATATTGTCCAAATGTGTGTCTGTATATATATACTTTTGCTTTTATACATAAAATATCATAATACACACACATACATTTGTATAAACTGAAATTTTATTTATAAAATTTTGTATGAATATATATATATATATATATAAAAACATAAATATTAAATATTAAAAATATGTATATATTTATAACTATATAAATATGTTTAAATAACTTATAAAATATATTAAATACTTTTTTTTGTTGAAATGCCAATTTAGTACATGTATAACATACTTTTTAAATATATACATATATTAATAAATATAAAATCGTAAATCAATTTAAATTTAAATATATAACAACCTAGGATTATGTATGAATCAAGATTTTTTTTTTACTTTTAATTTTAAATATATATACATATATCAATAAAACCAAATTAAATTATTAAAAATTAATAAAAAAATTATTTTTGAAATCAAATTTGAATATTTAATTTCAATAAAAGTTTAGACAAAATTTTTATAATTTGAAAATTTATTATATAATTTTATAATTTAAAACAATTTAAAATCTCATTTCTATTTTTCAGTTTATATTTAAATATTTAAAAATGTAAAAAAAGGTTTTTCTATTTTAGCCGAGAGTATAATATGTATTAACATATTTTTAATACATATATGAATTTATATAATTATTTATATGATTAATTGATTTAAATATTATATAAAAATATAAAAAATAATTTTTTTTTCTTCCTGCCAAAAATATTATACTTATTAAACATTGTATATAAAATTATCATATTTTACATATGTATAATGTAGTATTTCAATTTAAACTATATAAATATATATATATATATTAAATTATTTCTAAGCCATGTTGCACAGAGATGTATTATCATGCAAAAATTATTAAACATATATACATATAAATACAACCAATTAATATTATGAAAATATATTTGCATGTTGGAATCGTCATCTAGCTAACAATATTATATATATATATATATATAATGAACCTTATAGATATAGTTTAATATTTGTAATCATATTAGGAATGTACCTTGTAGCCAAAGCCCTTAAGGACACCTTAAACGATGATGTAAGCTCCTCGAAACAATTTTCAATCCAAAAGAGTGCTAGTCCTTGAACTGTTGACCACCGGCTATCAGTAAGCACTGAACCTGATTTGATTTGAAATTGATATGAAGGAGGGATGATGGGGAGGGTTCGGCCATAAATGAGATTATATAGAGGCTTTAAAAGTCCACAAAAAGATGATGGTAGATATCTTTATATAGAGTAAGATAAGATAGAAGTATGGATCTAATCTTTTACTCATTCTCCTTTCATGTTAGCTATCCATTTCAAAGTTCTCTAACCCCACAATCAGGCCACTTGTAATCCCTACATGAGTCGATCCTATTATCCCCCTTAATGGAATTTAAACCCATTTATAGTCCAAATAAAATATTATGCAATTAAATCCAATTTAACACTTATCTATATTGTATATTGATTAATATATTTATAGCTGTTATAAATATATTTACTAATATTTATTCATCAAATCAAAATCAAATTTTATAACTAATATTTCATAAATATTAATTAATTTAATTAATTTTAACAATTACAAATTAATTAAATCGTTTTGTCAAAAGAGATCGTTTCGACCATATGACTCGTCGGGTGTAAATTTGGCCGACGATTAATATCAAACTATTCGAATATTAATGTCCATACGTCACTTAGTAGACGATGGGACATTTTTTCTAAATTTATCGCTTAATTGGTTTTGATAAAATCTAATTTTACTTTGTTAAGCGTTACCCGGTCGTGACTATTATTTACATCATTTCTCTTCGTCAAAGCAACATCACTTTAGACTTATGGAATCTGGTAATGGTCAAAATTGCAATATCATCCATATTCAACTTTATAGTCCAAACATAAAGTCTTTGGTTCAATAATAACAATTATTATTAACCGAACTACTTGATCAAAGATTTTGACTAACATTTGAGAGCGTTATGTACTCTAGTCTCAACGAATACATCGATATCCCAACAGTCATGAGCAATACACCGTCTAACATTTGGAGAGCGTTATGTACTCTAGTCTCAATGAATACATTGTTATCATGTCTTGATGCATCTTGACTAGAAACATTTAAAATAATGTGTTTTATAATATTTTGATATAATACCATGATTACAACTATTTGTAATTACTATCACAAATACACCATTTATGGATTTTCTATTAAATATATTTTAATTAAGCATTTAATTATTTATAACACATTATAAAAATATATAACAGAAAGAAAAACACCTTTATTATAAATGAGAATTTATAGAGTTGATTAATTTACAGTAAATTACAGAATTGCCCCTAGGGCACACCGCTAACTCTACCAGTATAAACGAATCAAACTTATTTAGAGATAGGGGATTATGAACTTTCCAGCTTTGAAGATAAGTTTAAACTCCATTAGAGACAATGGAATATATTGTTGCTTAACTCCTTCAGAGACAATGGAGTACAATTCTAACCAGTCCCAAAAATAAGACCTGGCTCCGTTAGAGATAATAAACGGTACAATTTTAGAAAATGCCACAAAGATAGGGTTAGCTTCATCTGAACATGAAGTAAGACACTTTGATGACTTGGTACCCACATGCATCATGGGGTTGTAATGCAAAGGTATGATTTACATTTACAAATAAATTCTAACTGATATTTGGTAGAAATACTAAAGGGCATAACAGCACCTTAGCATTCGAATGCGTGAAAACCAATTATTGTAGAAATGACTCATGGCTAGGAAACAACGAATGTTCTTGACCCCTACAGGTCGAACAGACCTCTTGATTTATACGTTACACGAATGTCACACCTGAGCACTATGGATTACTACCTCGACCGCACCATTCTCCTAATATGATTGGATATTAGAAAAATCATGCTTCATATCCACAAAGAAACATTAGAGGGTAAAGTGTAAGGAAAAATTTGGCATAGTCTCTTGATAGACCCAAAATAGATGGAAAACATAGCTAAGGTCGAAAATGCACTTTGGTCCTCTACCTAACCAGTGGGGAACATCTTCAGGAGCTAGTATCTATGTCAATCAAATAGAATATCTAAGGCACTCAAGCATTCTACTTAATGATACAAAGCTATTAGTCCAAGTTTCGCTCGATTCGGACTTAAAAAGAAGAATTTATAGCACAGAGAAGATCGGTTTGGTCTGAGAGCTTATACCTATCAATATTCCATGGATGAACAATAATGGTAGACAAGTTTGAGAGCTCTACTACCATTAAACATAATTTTAAGAGCGATATTTTTCATTTCTTTCCTGGAAATACCCTTGTATTTTTGTACTTTTGCATTACACTTTTAATATATAGAGAAATGAATAAGGAGTCATGGTGGATGTAGGCCAAAAATTACCCAACCATTATAAAAATTATGCGTGTCATTAACTTTTCCACGCTTTACTTCTTTCATTTTAGTATATTTATCTACAATTTGTGGTATGAATTAAAGTAAGAAGTAACTTAACATATAGTTGATGAATAGATATCTCACCTTCTAGAAACCAGCATAAAGATCCTAGGCTCTACCAAATCTCTTTTGTTGAGTGTTTTGTCATTTTTAATGCAAACATCTATGTTTTGAATCTCTATTCCCCCCAATTAAAGCTTCTATAATTCCTTGTCATGGTTCTAGTTTTTCACCACCATGCTCTGAGTTGACATCCTTAAAGGTACTTTAGGTCCTTCCTCAACCATTACTTCTAGTAAATGCATGTATCATTTTGCTTTTTCTTAAAAGTAGTATGGGCTAATTGTGTTCTTCAATACTAATATTTTGGTGAAATCAATGTTATTTTTACACCACTAATAAGGGTGTAATGTTTTAGACTAATATTGAACAGCTTCACCCTAGAGGCCGCTACATTGAATCACTTGACTTACTCCTTAAGCATTTCACTTTTTTTATTTAAAGTTCATTAAATCTATAAAACCTTTCCTATTTTCTTTATGAAGCTAATGTTTTTTGAACTACTTTGTAAGTCAACACCATGAATCTATAGCTGTTGACTTTAGGCTGCAATACTTTTTAGTTGTCAGTCCTCTAAAAGTGGTTAGAAACATTCGGCCCCTAACTCTCTATTGAGCTTAAAGCGCCCCCATTGCGATATTGAAGCTTCAAAATTGATCTTTAGGGTCTATTGCATCATCATATAATGCTACTTGCGCAATTTTGTATCCTCTTGGATTTAGATAGTTCGCAATATGTGGGACCAAAGGGGGCTGGCATAATCTGAGCCCTTTCTTTGATATACCTCCGCCTTTCCTTAGACCCAAGCACCTTCTTAGTTGTTTCATATCTTTGTCCCTTATTTTAGAAGCTACACTAGGACTTCTAGTCAGTCCTGGAAAGTGCCTCTTAGTGAGCGAACGTGCTCTTTGATTCCTTCTTGAACATGAAGTTTGGTTATAACATTCTCGACCAATCCCCAAGTACATTGCTTAGGTCCATCTTCCTCCTTCTGGGTGATTCTGAAATTGCGGAGGCGTGGTTCGATCAAGCTGCTGAGTATTGGAAACAGGCTATAGCGCTTACTCCAGGTAATTATATTGAAGCACATAATTGGTTAAAAATCACGAGACATTTCGAATAAAACCATTCGTTAATTCGGTAGAATTTATTCTTGGATCCATTAATCAAATAAAATAGATCATTTATGTGTTGATCACCTCTAGGGTCATTAGTCTAACCACAAACGCAAGGCTCTAATCTATCACCTCAATAGACCAAGTTTTGATCGCCCTGAGTTGGATTTTGATTGCCACTATGCTCATCTCAAGTGCCTTCAACACCTTACTTGACTGTTGCTTCTCGATAAATATCTTCATCCACCATAGATTGATTTCAAGCAAATATGGCTCTTCTTCCTTACTAGTCAACATTTGATGTTGATTCATAATAGCTAATGCATCAAGTCTCAAAGATGTCAACCTTTTTTTAAACAGCTTCACTTTTCAATAGAAACTTTAACTTTTCAAATCAAACCCAAGAGGACTTAATTCTTCTCGGTGAAAGCAAAAAACTTTCACATTAAATTTCGGCACAAATACCAAAAATCCTTGTTTTTGGTCTTATGATTTAACGTTTTGGCCTAAAAGATGTATCAACCAACTTTTTTATATATAAAGGGTGTATGATCTGAGGATCATACAGCCATACTAAGCATAAATATATAAATATAAAAAGGTATAGGAGTACAGGGCAAGAAGCCCACACTCAATAATCTACCAACATGCTTGGCCAGGTAGCAAAATAAGCAAGAAAGCACATCACCGACCAGGACCCTCAATATCATAACAGAACATCAAAAAACAACAGTATAACAGATAATAAGAAATATACCAAAAGACTACAGATCTAGATACCTGCACAACAACGGAACCAACCGAGGAGCTCCAGGCAGAATCCTAGAGTGCGTGGCGAGAATATATATTTCTGGTCCCAGTGCAGAGCAGCTAGAATGTAACATCCTAGAATTTTGGTCAATTAATTTTAAATGTTTAATAAATTTTAAATGTTTAAATTGCAGAATTTTGGAATTTATCAATTTGAATTCAAATATGATTAATCGTTTAAATATTTGAATTGTAAATTAAATATTAATTAAATGAATTTAATAATTATATTTAACTCCTTTTAATTAATTAGTAATGTTGCTGAATTCAACTTGTAGATTTATTTACAAAAATAAATAGATCTTATAAATATCAATAATTTGATCGAAAAATATAAAACGATATTTAAATTCGTGAAATTAGCATTTCGGGGAACTGTCTCGAATTTTAACGGAACCGATGTTAGATCCAGAGTAATAAATTTATGAACGCCGTCGAGTTTCATAACGATTGGACACTGTTTGGTCGTGCGAACTTGAAACGCATAGCGATTAATTCTAAATATAGTTTGATTTAAAAAGCCAACTTCCGTATACTTTGGAATTAAGTTTCAAGACTAGTTCCATTGAGTCTAGAATAGAGGTATTTAGTATAGCGACAGTCGGCACGCCCCGATTGAAGTTCGAAAATTTTGGGTATGTATTGTCGAACGTTACCAAATAAAATAATAAGATATCATATCTTATTCACCATACCCCACCACTGTTCATACCATACCCCTCACGTCTTTCAAACCATACCCTTCTCCTCTTTAAAAACTTATTCAGTGAGGAACATCAAGAAAATAATGGCTGAAAATTTATAAATCAAAATCAATTTATTTTCTCAATTAAAAATCAATAAAATTGTTGCAATGGGTTTCTTTATGCAAGGGCTTCAATTGCCTACCCATGTTGTGCTCGCGGCATTGTTTTTGGGTAATCGACATTTTTGTAGTGGGATTAAGGTTCGACTTTGCATTCGATTGATGCATCGGTAGTTCAATCGGAGGTTGGATTCTTGTTTCTCGTGGTTGGGCGAAGGGAGGGTGATGATTTGGTGACATGCGGTCGTGATTTGGGGTCCACGTCGTCATGGGATAGAGGAGGAAGGGCAGTAGGTCGCTTCAGCCTAGGGAGGATCGGTCGGGGTGATTTTGGGTCCATCGAGTCGAGTTCATCGAGAGAAACGCGTTGGCGAAGTCGGATTGGAAAATCGTCGTGTCTTGCTCCGTGTCACTGGAAATCGTGTATGACATTGATGGGTTCTTAGGTGTTTGTATGCATGGGAGGGAAGGAGGATGAGGGAGTGATGAAGGGTAATTAAAAAAAATTTGAGAGAAATGTTGCGTACGAGATCGTTTTCGAACGCCGTTTTTTGCGTTGGACTCGTGTCGTCGAGATCTTCACAATAAAGTTGGTTTGGTTAGGTTTGGAGCAAGTGAAATTTTGAGTTAAAATCGAACGTCCATTCGATTTTAGTTCAAAGCCGGAACGCTTCGACGAAAACTGAAATCAATGTGAGTTTAACTCACATTCAAATTTACTATATCATATCTATGATGCTATAAACTATTATCGATTACTTGGATGTTAGTTAAACTGTTTGATTGATTGTTTGGTTGAATTTCCATTTGAAAAATGGATGACATATTAACTTGATTGTTATAAACCCATATGATTATATATAATGTCCTTAACTATTGTTTTACAGGAAGAATTTATAGAGAGACCCTGAGGGGTTTCTCGTCAATAATTATTTATTTACATCCTTATGTTATTATATTGATATTTAATTGAAATAAACCTTGATATCCCATTTAAATGTTTAAGTGTCGTTATAGCGATTTTCGCTATACCGTCATTTATTAATTTTCAACCCCAAAACCCTGTCGTGTGCGTTTTGAACTTGAGCTTGTGTTTTCATTAAACAAAATTTTAAAACTCATTAATCGTATTAATTAATGATATTTTAAATTAATTAATCATTTTAATTAATGGTTATTTAAATTAATTAGTCATTTTAACTAAAGATTTTGAAATTAATTAACCAATTTAATTAATGATGTTTAAAATTGATTTATCTTTAGATTTAATTAATCAATTTTACTAATGATGTTTTATACTTATTTAATTGTTTTAACTAATGATTATTTGAGTTTAATTAATTATTTTAATTAATGATTGTTTTAAATTTAATTAATTGTTTTTAACTAATGATATTTGAAATTTATTTAATCATTTTAATTAACGATGTTTTACAGTTAATTAATCATTTTTAACAAATGATGTTTTGTATTTAATTTATCATTTTAACTAATGATGTTTGAATTTAATTAATCCAATTAATTTATGATTATTTGAACTTAGTTACTTATTTTTAATTAATGGTATTTAAAATTTATTAAAATGACCATTTGAATTTAATAAATCTTTTTAATTAATGATATTTAAAGTAAATTAATTGTAATTAACTAATTTAATGAAAATGTTTTAAAGTTAATAAACTGATTTGATAAAGATTTCAAAGTTAATTTACTGATGATATAAAAGTGTTTTTGGAAATAATTAACTATTTTATTTAAAATAATTGGTTTGCTTATCTAAAAGAGATTATAAATGTGATTAATCATCTTTAAGAATAATTAATATTGTTTTAAATTTATAAAAAATGGTTTATAAATGAGAAAATCCTTTAAAAGGAATTATTTATAAATAGTGCTAAGTATAAATTGTTTTGGGTTTATAGCAAACAATGTTTTAACGACATTTTTTTTACCCTTGTTTTAATACAGTTAGTATTATAAGTTTGTCTTTTAAAAGAATATTTTTAAAGAGTATTTCCAAAGTGCGTTTACCAATATTATAATATGGAAATCAAGCACAAGTTCCGCTTTTAAAAGTAAAATTCGATTCGATTATGGGAAAATAATTCCGTAAACAATATCGCTTACATGGAAAGGATTTAGTCATATTTTTAACGCTAAACGTTGAGACGTAGACTCGTTTCTATCTCAAAGGTTAAAAATGTCGTCAAGGCGATGCCTAGAGGTAACACTATCTCAACTTGTCTGACTTCATTTTCAACCAAGAGATAGCGATTGTTTGGAATTGACAAGTAGTGTTAGATATATGATATTTAATTTCCATATACAATCATTTTAATTATCCCCAATAGTTGATTTATTAATTGTCGGATTCAGCTTTTTTCATGGTGTATCGTCGCCTTAAAAATAATTTGCTGCTCTGTTGAGCTTTGTTATCCTTTGTCGGAAATGACTAAAACCAAAGCGCGAGAGGAAGCCAAGCTATATGGAGTTGCTCCTATCAGGACAGTTCCACATCTCATCTAGGTTGGATTCGGTTGTGCACTTAGATGTGGAAATATACGGATACTTGGTAAGGTTTGGCGGGGTCCGATTTTGTATTGTCCGAGAAGTGTCACGGAGTATATGAGCTTCTCAGAAGTATATTACTAGAAATATACTTCAAGGGGGTGTACCTTCCTAGTGATTTGTTGGAAATTTTTCTTTCCTTATTCGATTCGAACCTTTGAATCTGTTTTTATTTGATTGCAATTGGAAGAGTCAACCACTATTCGCGGTGTTTAATTATTGGTACTGTCCATTCTATCAAGTATGGACTGTTATCATGTTTTATCCATTCTGTCCAGTTTGGATTTTCGTTCAGATTATTTCCATTCTTTCAAGTCTGATTTTTAATACTATTTCTGCCCATCCTTATTTGGATTTGTTTCCTGTTGTTTATCTCTACTATTTTCTGTATGGATGTTATTCTTACGAGGTAAAAACTCGTTCCACGTTTGCGACGTGATCTCACAAAACTTTTATATGTTCTCCATTATTTGAGTTTTCTCACGCTGGTATTTTCAAACTGATCCAGGTGTTATTTCATTACAATGCTCGGGTCAGACCGAGTATTTTCGCAAGTTGGCTTTGGTGTTATGGAGAACTTGAAGAGGAGCTGGAGGTTCACCTATCGTAGTGTTTTATTTTCCGCTATCTTTATTAATAGTTAGCTTGGAAGCGCAAACTTTTGGTCCGACCGCGAACTTCCAATATTGCCCCTATATGTATTTCTTTATTAAAGTTTGTAATACAATTGGTGTCACCCTCTTTTGATGTCGGCATGAAATAACAAAAATTTCTCTCTACAGATATTACCAAGATTTGGTATAGCTCAAAAATAGAATCTAACAGTTAAGCTTTCTTTAGATTTAAATTTTCCTCTATAAATATTTACCAAGTCTTCATATTACTTAAAAATAGGATCTAACGAATAAACTACTTTACAAATTTGTTTTTTATAAATTAGTAATATAAATAAAATTTTAAATTAACAAAAAATTATATATTGAAACTTAAAAATAAAAATTCAAATTAACTACGTATGATTCAACACAAACATATGGCTAAATATTTGTGGAAAACATTTTTTTTAAAACGTATTAAATAAATACAATTTGTACAAAACAATTCAGGTACCTTCATCACGCGCGAAACATGTGCCGTAATGCTCGTATTATATGGTATCCCTATTAGCAATTATAAGGTAAAGATTTTATAACTGTCCAGCTGATAAGGTTTGTTTTTAACTCCGATATACTCTTTATTCTTAGAGTGAGTTTTTTTACCATCCTTGTTATATTATATGTTTATATTATATGTTGTCGATTCTGCTGTGAAATTCTGATTTTCTCCATTCTTTGTTCTTTTATTTTTTTATTTACCCTAACAATCTGCCATTTTGATGATTTGATGCTCGATGTTTGAACACAGTTGTAGTATTCGATGTCAACTTTCGATGGTCAAAAAGACGGACCGTTACATAAAATCACTTCGTTGTTTGCATCGAATTCGCCATCATTGTAGAGGACAAGCTCGTCATCTATCAGCCAATAATAAGCTCCCACTCATCCTTCTCATCCTAAGAAATCCAATAGGGAACACCTTCCAATTTGAGTGGAAGCAAAGACCGCCATCCTTATGGGAACAAGTCTCAGCCCTATTGTTCCAAGTCAGTTGCGTACCTTTAGCTAATTTTTTGGAAAACTCTATAGCAATGCCTTCCATGGACGGGGAATCAGATATGACAGCATGGATAAATTTCTTCTTAAGAGCAGTAATGGGCATTTTATTCAGTGATAATTGATAGAAATGAACTCATATACCAAGTAAACGAAAATCAATCATGAAAAAATTAATTAAAAAGCGAAAAGATGGTAGGAATTTTCATGGCGATTAGGCATAAAAATAGTTTACAATAGTTGCACAGTTTTATATTCTCTTGGATCAAGATAGTTTGCAATATGTGCAACAAAAGGGCTGGTACAATACTTACCAGAGTCAGCCCTTTCTGCGATATACCTCTGCCTTTCCTTAGACCCAAGCACCTTCTTAGTTGTTGCACATCCTTGTGGTCCTTTATCAGAAAGCCACATTAGGATTTCTAGTCAACCCTGGAGAGTGCCTCTTGGTGAGCGAATATGCTCTTTGGTTCCTTCTTAAAGATGGAGTTTGGTTACAACTTTTGCATGCATTCACTGTTTTCTTTATTACTATTTTAAATAATCCACTAATTGCAATGTATTTCGAAATACGGTTAGTTTTAGTGGAAGATTTGACAAAAGTTTCGACTATATGTGCTTGAATGAGAAACCCCTTTCCATTTAATTCCTTTGTTATTTCTAGAAGTACCTAGATAAAAATGTCCAGCTAAAATCAAATCTAGGGTTTAGAATTAGCTTCTCCTAGAACATCAGAGCATTTGAATGAATTATGATAGGCTTTTGATCAGGACGAAAAACCACATATGGTCGAATTTTCCTCTTTTTCAAATTTCGACTGACCACTTGTCATTTTCGAGTACAACCATTCAAGTTCGACAACTCTGTATTTGAGGAACTTAGATAAACTTTCTTAGGCATCTAGGGCTTAGAAGTATGGACATGTCATAATCATACTGATTTCCCTGACATAAAAAATGAATTTTATACCGAATCAAAACAACAAACTAAAATGGAGGAATTTTTAAAAATCTGAGGTTACATAAGAACCTTACCTGCAATGAAATTGATTGCTATTATCCAGTAAAAGGTGGAAATGGAAATTTGAGTTGTTGCTTGATTATTTTAACATTTTACGCTTCTTTTGTTAGAAGTAGATGCAGTCAAGATTGCACTGGAAATAAAATAAAATACAGTTCAATCTAAAAAGAAACCAGCAAGGCTGCAATAATAAAAAAGATTAACCACTTAGAAGAAGCCACCATACCTGAGTTGCGTTAAGGGGAATAAAAAGTGCTAATGCACTTGAATAAAACTAACGAGACTGGATTGCAATGAGAATAGCAGCAGCCACTGCAACATTAAAAAGGTTCAGAAATGTCAAATGGAAATGATCCATGCAAAGTATAGGAGAAAAACAGCAATACAACAAAACTACACCTCTGTGTGTGTGGTGATGACAGAGAAAATATTTCTTATTTTCAAATATGTAACGGCTAAATCGATAGAAGAGAAGTGCGTAACACTGGTCATGACAGAAGAGGATTAGTACTGTCATTATCATATGAATAATCAGGTCATATATCTAACTTATTTATTCCTTCAACAAACATTTTCTATAGCTTATGTCAAAACACACCAAACACCCATTTGCTAACCTTCAAATCCGTTTGTACCAAATGACATTTATATTAGTAGGTATTCAACTAGTAACCATGGGGGCATTAACTTGGAAATGCAAATCAATTGATCGACAAACGCATATCACAAAAAAACATATATGACAATCCTTGATTTCCCTACAGCAATCGGCTTTTAAAAATAATCCAACTGTTAGTAATCAGTCTTCAGCTTTTCTAATCCCTGAAAACAAAAGCTGCATAAATGGTAGAAATTTCCAACCAATCTACAGAATGCTAAACAAAAACAGGCATTGAACATATATTTACCGCATATTTCCTTCTCTCGAGACATCAATCATATCATATATCCTCTTGTCAGCCTTTGACTCAACCTACAAATTTCATTATAATCAACAATGTTGCTAGATTATTACATAAATCAAAATGGATATATGCTTAACAAGAATAAACAAATTATGAACCTTCTTACTGAGCAATATGGATGCATCAATAGACCCTTTATCGTGCACAGAAAGATCACATACATTGTGCTGAAACTCAAATGACAAGCCAAACTAGAAGAGGCTGAAAAAGCCAAACTTCAAAGGTTGTAAAAGAGAAGAAAGCTCAAGCTATTCAGGATGTGATCAGGGATCTCCATTGAAAAAGGTTAGAAAAATAAATAGAAACCTTTTTATCAAGACAGAGATAGAGATCTATGTAGCGGATGAGTCTAAGGAAGAACCACTTGGGCATGCATCCATCGGTGGGACCCGCAAACTGGAGCATAGAGAAAGAATTGCTGATGAGCTGCTCAGGGGTTTCTTTCGGTATTGGGCACAATTTCGTCGGATATTGTGGAGCTTGGGAAGCAAATTACGCAGCCACTCGATTTCATTACAAAGAAGATAAAGGTGCCTTCATAACACTGAGAGGCCAATGTGAGCAAAAATTAATAGCCTACCGCGATTGAGCTGGAAACTTCATCATTGAGTTGTTGGTGTATCTTTCGTTTGTTAAGAATCTAAAGTACCATTGGTCCTTTTGGAAGAAAATCACTGATAAGGTAAAGATCAATCTCAACGATAAATTATTTGATTTGCTCCCTAAAGATAATGTGAAAATTCTGCACTCAGCATTGAAGATGAGTGACTTATTTGATCAACTACACAATTGCCTTTATGATCTTTTGCAATCTCCAATCTCTAAGTGCATGACATTGCTATTTTATTGTCATTTTTCTCCAAATGGCCATTGAATACACCACCCCACGCCTTCTTCCAAACGCCTATGTGTTGAAGAAACCGAAGAAGTTAGCCTTTTCTTTTGTGCTAATTATGCTTAGCTTGCATTATTAATAATATATTAATTAGTATTTACTCTTTATGCATATTCAATTCCTATTCTCTTATGTACTACATTATACCTATTAATAATAATATTCGTTATCATTTAATAACATTGTTGCACTTGGTTAATTTGTGTCTGTTCATGTTTCTTGTTTGAGTATTAATTATTGCTTTTTTAGTTTTGTTTATGGTAAAACTATTTATTTTTGGAATATAATAATAATAAGAAGAAAAATTAAAGTTGTATAAGAGAATAGGAAAAGAATAAGCATAAAATGTAAATACTAACTAATATATAATAATATAAGTTAAAATTAATTAGTGCAAAACAAAAGGTTAACTACTTTAGTTTCTTCATTGCACATGCGTTTGGAAGGAGTGGAGTGGTGTATTATTCATCGACTATTTGGAAAAGAATGACAGAAGAATTGCCTTATTGTGCACTTAAAGATTACATAAGGTCGTATTTCACAAGCCACTCAGCTTCAATGTTAAGTAAAGAACTTTCATGAGCAAAGCAAACAATTTATTATCAAACTTTTATCTTTACCTTGCCAACCATTTTCCTCCAAGAAGACTCGCGATCCTCTAGCTTCGTAACAAACGAAAGATACATAAACCGCTCCACAATGAAGTTACCAGCTTCATCATTATAGACTAAAGACTTTTCGGTCCCATTGGGCTCTAGGTGTTGTGAATGCACATTTATCACCTTTCTAATGAAAGGGAGCGACTATGCAATTTGCTTCTCAACTTCCACAATATCTGACGAAATCGCGTCCAATACCGAAAATAAACCCCCGAGCCACTCATCAGCAAATCTTCCTTCATGCTCCACTCATCAGCCAGTTTCTATTTATTTTTCTAAACTTTATCGATGAAGATTCGTGACCAGCTGGACCTTCTCCTTCTTTTTTTGAATAGTTTGAGCTCTCTCCTTTTTTCAACCTCTGAAAGTTTGGCTTTTTCAGCCTCTTCTAGTTTGACGTTTTCAGCCTCTTCTAGTTTAGTGTTTAATGAATAAAGGTAGTAACTTACGTTTTATTGGATGATTCAAGTGCTATATTGAAATGCATGGTCAGATAGGTGCTCTTCAGGAACACCTACTATTTCTATTCGCATCTTAGTATCCTTTATTTTTCCTAAATATCAAATGATATAACATTAGTAAAAGAACATGGCAAGAAAGCAAACCAATAAGTTTGTTCTAAATCTTTATTAATAGTTGAAATAGAAACACGATCTTTTGATCCAACCGTAAAATTCCAAAAATACCCTTCTATGAAAATAAAAGGTCAGGAGGTCGAATCCCACCATAAACGAAAATTAACAACTATCTTCAAACGGAAATTTTGAAACATAAACAATGATACAATTTCAAACCCTTTTGAAACATATTTTTCAATTTATTTTTATCAAACTTTATAAAAATTTCAAATTTAATAATTTTATAACGGGTTTTTATATGCACGTCCGTCCGTTGCGCATGCCAAATTTTAATAAATATGTTGAGTTGTATTGTGCTGTTAGAATATGGAAATGCACGTGCATTGAGGAGACTCCCAGCTTCATAAATAAAAAAATAACAGTTTTAGCTGTTTCAGGGATGTCTGATTTACTCACTTGATGCGATTCCATCACCTGTCAATTACATTGTGTTGAAATTCGAATGGAAAGAAAATACAAAGAAGATCAAGTTACAGAATGAAAGTTTAAATTAATTATGTCAAGTAAACATACAAGTATGACGACAGCATAATATATATGTACACATATAATACAAAGTCAAAGAGAAGAAAAAAAATAGAGGAAAGAGTAATGAAAATGAGGAATGCTTGCATCACTCTCTCATCGAGAGAGTGCCCCTGCACTTGCCACCTTATTAGTAGAAATTGGTTAATCCAACATAGCAATCAAAAATTCCTACATAATTGCTATTAGGACCCCTTGATTTCCACCAATAAGGTGGTAAGTGCAGAACACTTTTCATATGGTAGCGTTATTAGCATTTCTAAATGAAAATAGATAAATAACCCTCTTCAATGAGTAAAACTTATCAATCGATAAAATTTATATATGCAACTTGTTTACCCATTTGTAGGGAAATCACCGCATAAACATTAGCATCTTGAACTGTTTATATAGCATCTGCCTATAACCACCAGTTTTCCCATCATAAACGGGACATCATTTTTATAGTAAAGTGCAGCACTGTCTGCAAAAAAAAACAATAGTCATCAACAAAAAATTATGGTTTAAGAAGGTTAGACAAGGAAAGTCTACTATTTAACTGCACCAGCATTTCAATTGTAGCTATGAAGTTGATGGGTACATTCATATTTGTAAAATATAATAAGTACAGACATAACAAAACTATTTCCTTATCAAATTCTTTGATGTAATCGATAATTGTGTTGCTTTGAATACAATCTTACAGCTCCTACAAATATCCCACAACATCAAAATGGACAAACATTAATGATCATTTATGAAGATGTTTCAATACAAATAAAAGGTGTAATATATAGTGTACTGTATTACTGTCAAAGTAAAATTTCTTTGGTACAATATGAAGAGCAGGAACAAATCCTACCAATCTACAAATCATTTGAAAAGTAGAGCCTAATTATGAACTAAAGTCACACCTGGTTGGCAAGACTTGAAGAACAGTCAGGTAAGTTTTAAAGCTCGTGACAAAACATAGAAAAAATAAATACAATCTCATACTTGAGTAGATGCCAAGTTATTAAAAGTAGCACATCATACAACAAAAACATTATTAGTTGGAGAAGGAATTGTTTTATATTCTAGTTATGTTAGTTGGAATAGTGAGTGATTATGACTTATGCACAGAAACTGACATGGTATTATGAAGTGTTGTATGTCTCAAGGATTTTGCAAGCATTTACTTCTTTTTTTATTTTATTTTTAATTAATTGAATGTGATATAACATAGAGATTAAAACAGCTTTCATTAAAGTTCCTCATGCCAACATACATAAAGTCAGAGTAATCAATGTGTTAAATGAAAATAATAGATAACTCGGTTAGAAACAACATACAATCTTAATTTTGATAATAGTCCACTTTAATATTTTGTCAAAATAGGGGATTCGGAATCTTAGTTGCTTGATTTGGCATCATTTCAGACAAATCAAATGGATTTATACAACAAATTTTGAGGAACACTTTATATGAATATTCATCATCTAATTCCTATGACTTAAACATACGATGTTAAAGAAAAGCTTTATTATCAGCCAATAGTGAAGTTTAAATTTTGAAAGGATGGATACAAATTAAGTTAAAATGATCACATTAATCAGGACGTGGTCATAGATTTTCAAAACATATGTCAAACTAAAAGTATATGCAGCAAATTAAAATAGAAAGACCAAATTTTATAAGGGAAATTTTAACATAAATCCTTGTGAATATAAGAATTTAGCATTAAATCCCTTTCAATTTTCTTTTATAAATTAAATTTCTGTTTTCAGAAAAAGGTATAGTTCACGGAGAATGTACGCTTTTAGAGTATATGCTCATAATTCATACAAGTCTAGATGGCTCAAAATTATTGTCAGAAAAAGAGCCCGAACAGATCTTATGTGTGAATAAGTAAACGCTAATGCTAAAAGGCCCGAAGGAAACATGCCCGAATCAATGCGGGAGTCATCTGAACCACAAAAATATTAGCTCCCTCTGAATTTCACCCGTTAGATACCAATTCGCACACTTCCGCATCCCTATTTTTTGGCTCTATAACAAAATCCATTAAATCCCCTTTGAAATACACCGTTAGAACTATTTTCACAAATTTTGTACGCACTACTTTCGGGCCCTACAACAGCTTTCTAATTCATAACTGTCATAATCCACATCAAAACAGTCGCTTTTGAATTTGAAAAAACTGCCGTAATACACGTCAGTCGCTTTTAAAATTGAAAAAAAGGGGAGTTAAAAAAAACGTAGAAAATCGTGTCTAAAAGAAAAAATTGTAAAACATATAAGTTTGAAAAAGATGGATGTGTGATAAGACCTATGCTACCTTTAAATTGCAGAGAAGAGTTTTTAGAGGAGAGGAAGAAGAAATCAGGGAAGAAGAGCAGACATGATTGCAGAAAAAGTAGAAAAGCAAAGTTTCCAGCCTGCATTTTGCATTTCACTGTAGCTATTATATAGCCATTACACCACGTTCATTGTAACTAATTCTTGACAGGTGGCAATATATCAACCAATACATTTTGTAGCCACCTGCTCATGACAGAAAGATGCCGAAATAAAGTAGTATATGCTTTTTAATACTATTTGTTGCATTTATTTATTCTAGTTTTCTAAAGAAAAAGCACTGTAGTGTATACGTGCTCCAGTTTCCATTTGTCTGCAATCTCAGTCCAGGTACCTAGTAGGAGTCCGAATGGTGTGCCTTGTTCGAACAGCAGGTGGTGATGATGAGCAGCCCGTATCAATACCTCCCCCTAAAAACTCGACCTTATCCTCAAGGTTGGTAGGTGAAGTGAGTGACGGTGGTAATGGAGTTGGGTTGGTGTTAGATGGATTTGGGCATAGCTTGAGGAGAGAGATGTGAAACACTGGGTGGATACGGGCGTCAGGTGGAAGTTGAAGTTGATAAGCTACGTTGCCAATTCTTTTGATTATTGGGAAGGGTCCGAAATACTTTTTCGAGAGTTTGTGATGGGTTGGCCGTATTGAGTGTTGGCGGTAGGGGTGGAGTTTGACGAAAACATAGGAACCGATAGGAAATTCTTTGTCAAGGCGATGTTGATCCGCGTGACTCTTCATGCGAGCTTGTGCTCTTTTGAGGTTATCTTTAATTGTGTGCAGAAGTTGATCCCTGGTGGCTGCCCAGTCCTTAACATCCTGCGCAGCAGATGTTCCATGAATATAGTTGGCGATAATCGGTGGTGAACGTCCGTAAACGGCCTGGAATGGGGACATTCCAATAGAAGAGTGAACACAAGTATTATACCACCATTCTGCCCATGGTAAACATTTCACCCATTGTGATGGGAAGTCACCACAAATAGCTCGTAAATAAGTCTCCAAGCAACGATTGACTACTTCCGTTTGTCCGTCGCTTTGCGGGTGATAGGCACTACTCATGTTTAGTTGTGTGCCATGTAAACGGAAAGTTTCTTTCCAAAATTGGCTCATGAAGACACGGTCCCTGTCGGAGACAATAGATCGGGGAAACCCGTGTAAACGGACGTATTCTTGGATAAAATAAGATGCTAGCTGAATTGCGTTGAAGGAGGTAGGCAGCGCCACGAAATGGGCGTATTTAGAGAGGCGGTCGACAATGACCCAAATACATGTTTTGCCCGACGAAGGGGGTAGGTGAGTAATGAAGTCCATGGAAATGTCTTCAAAAATTTGGTTGGGGATCGGTAGAGGTTGTAAGAGGCCTTTGGGTGCTGTGTGTTCTGGTTTTGTTTGTAGGCATACAGAACATTCTCTAACAAAGCTTTGAACTGACTTCAAAAGATTAGGCCAATAGAAGTTACTGGCAACCCGTGCAAAAGTATTTTTAATCCCTGAGTGTCCACCTGTTTTGGAAGCATGATATGCCTGCAATATCTTTTGCTGTAGCTCCTTGTCATGTGGTACATAAATTTGTTTACCTTTGAATAGCAACCCATCATGAAAAGAATACTGTGGAATAGGAGAGGTACCATTTTGAAGTTGGTTGATAATTCGTTGTGCCGCGGCATCGAAGGGTAGAGCTGTGCGGATGTCAGCAGTCAGCGTGAAGGATGGAGATGAAAATGCCGCCATCAGTGCTTCCTTGGTCCATCTTGATAACCCATCTGCTACTGTATTTTCGGTTCCTGGTTTGTATTTAATGGTAAAATCGAATCCCATCAGTTTGTAAAGCCATTTCTGCTGCTCTGGTGTTTGGATGGTTTGGGTGAGTAACTGACGGAGGCTCTGGTGATCCGTGGAGATGGTGAAGTGACGGCCCAAAAGATAGTGTCGCCATTTTTGTACAGCAGACGTTATTGCGAACATTTCGCGTGCATAAGTGGAAGCTCGTTGTAGACGTGGTGGTAGCTTCTGGCTATGAAAAGCAATCGGATGGTGAGATTGAGAGAGAACGGCGCCGCAAGCTAGGGCGGATGCGTCCGTGTGTAAGTCGAATGGCTGAGAAAAATTAGGCAGAGCTAAAATGGGTGCGGAAGTAATTGCAGTTTTGAGTTTGTTGAAGGCTTCCTGTGCTTTAGTGGGCCACGTGAATGTCTCTCCCTTTTTGAGTAATTCGGTCAGAGGACTGACGATATGAGCGTATTGTTTTATGAATCGGCGATAGTATCCCGTTAAACCGAGGAATCCACGAATAGTTGTAGTTGAAGTGGTTGTGGCCCACTTAATTATAGCGTCTACTTTTGCTGGGTCGACACGAACACCATTTGTAGAAATAATGTGGCCCAAATAGAAAAGTTCTTCTAATCCAAAACAACATTTTGAAAAATTAGCGTAAAATTGGTGTTTGGTTAAAATCTCCAAAGTGGTTTGTAAATGAGAAAGGTGAGACTCCCAAGTCTTGCTATAGACGAGAATATCGTCAAAAAATACCAGAATAAACTTCCGCAAATGAGGGCGAAAAACATTGTTCATAGTGGCTTGGAAAGTAGAAGGAGCGTTAGTGAGACCAAATGGCATTACGAGAAATTCGTAGTGTCCTTCGTGGGTACGAAATGCCGTTTTGGGAACATCGGGTGGGTGTACCCGTATTTGGAAATAACCACTGCGCAAATCTAATTTGGAGAAGTAAGTGGAGCCATATAACTCATCTAATAGTTCATCAACCGTCGGAATTGGAAATCTATCTTTGATAGTGATAGCATTTAGAGCTCGATAATCGACACAAAAACGCCATGTGCCATCTTTCTTCTTAACAAGTAGGACGGGGGAGGAAAATGGGCTTGTGGATGGTTGAATTATTTGGGCTTGAAGCATTTCTTTAACTTGAGATTCTATTTCATTTTTTTTTAAATACGGGTAACGGTATGGTTTAACGTTGACGGGTTGTGAATTAGTGTGGAGGTTAATATGGTGGTTGAGAGTACGGTGAGGTGGTAGGCTGGTTGGCGTATCAAAAAGGGTGGGGTAATGGGTTAAAATTTGGTGGATAACAGGGTGTAAACAGCTAGTGTTTAACAGCGCAGGTGGGTTTGGGCCTTTGATGGGCTCGGTAGTAAACTGGAAATAATAGGAAATGGAATTAGTAGATTGCAACCGTTTCAGTTGGTGAAATGAGATTGGAGATGGGCTTGATGTGGATTGTTGGCCTGTTAAAACAATGGACTCCCCATTGTAAACAAATTGCATTGTTAATTTGAGATGATCAAATAATACTGGACCCAAACTTTGCAACCACTGTATCCCAAAAACTGCCTCAGCTCCAGAAATTGGTAACAAGAAGAAATCAGTGATAAAATCATACCCATGGTTTGTACTAGAACACGTCGACATGCTTGCTGGCAGTGTAATCGTTCGCCATTCCCAACGGTGACGAGGAAGTCGCGATGGGTCTCTGTCCGGAGCCCTAGAAATCGTGCCGTCTTCGGGTGGATATAGTTATGCGTGCTTCCAGAATCAACTAGGATGGAGATGCTTTTGTTGTTGATTTGTGCCAGTAATCGAAGAGATTGGGGATGGGATGAACCAACGAGAGCGTGAAAGGAGACAGCGGGATCGGTTTCTGTTGGTGTTTCGGTTATGGCTGGAGGGTCTGGATCTGTCGTGACGTCGTCTTCGTCAGGTAGGAGTAACAGTATTCTTTTAGTAGTGCATTTATGGCCTGGAAAATACTTTTCCTCACAGTTGTAGCATAGGCCTTTCGCTTGGCGATTTTGAAATTCGGAGGGGGTTAAGCGGTTGATTGAGTAGTTTGGTGGTGTTGTATGTGATGGAGATGGAATTGGTGGTAAGGACAGCAGGGGAGGTTGCTGTGGTCGGTTGAATGGTAGGCGATTTTGATAATTTTTGGTATCATTGATTTTACTTTAGATATGTTTAGCGAGGTCGATAGCATCGGACAGGGACTTAGATTGAAAAGTTGTAAGTCATGTTTTATATTGGTTTTTAGGCCGGAGATGAAACAATTGAGGAGTGCATCGGATGGAAGGTTTGTGATACGGTTGCTAATGGTTTCGAATTGGGATTGATAGTTTTCGACGGTGGTTGTTTGGCGGAGTTTGAATAGAGAAGCTTGTGGGTTTATGAAGGAGGAGGGTCCAAATCTTTGTTCAATAGCTCTAGTAAGGTTTGGCCATGGCGTAAGTTGGTTGTTGCGGAACATCCATTGAAACCAAGTTAAAGCTTGGCCCACCATGTAAAAACTTGCTAGGTTAATTCGTTGTTCGTCGGGGGTTGAGTGGTAGGAGAAAAAACGTTCGGCTTGAAAAATCCAATCTAAGGGATTAGTGCCATCGAAGTGGGTTAGTTCACATTTGGGAGTTCGGATTTGGATGGGGTTTGGAAGGGGATGCATATGAAGTGGTGTGGTAAGGAGGGGAGGAGGGGGTGGTGGTCGACTGGGCGTTTCATTGTGGGATGATGGTGGTGTGGAAGTGAGCTTCGATGACAGATCGGCAATGGCCTGGGTAAGTTGTTGAATGTTGAGTTGTTGGGCGGAGAGGGTGTTTTTGATATCGGTGATGGTGGAGTTTTGGGAGGTAAGGGTTTTCTCTTGGTTGGTAAGAGAAGCTTGCTGGGTGGAAAGTGTGATATTAATGGAGTCGATGGAGTTTTGGTGATTGTTGATTTGGGAAGCGAGTTCGTCAAAACGGGTCATGGTGAGTTACTGGTAAGTGGAAGGGGAGGGGGAGAACACAAGGTGAAAGCACCAATTGATAAGACCTATGCTACCTTTAAATTGCAGAGAAGAGTTTTTAGAGGAGAGGAAGAAGAAATCAGGGAAGAAGAGCAGACATGATTGCAGAAAAAGTAGAAAAGCAAAGTTTCCAGCCTGCATTTTGCATTTCACTGTAGCTATTATATAGCCATTACACCACGTTCATTGTAACTAATTCTTGACAGGTGGCAATATATCAACCAATACATTTTGTAGCCACCTGCTCATGACAGAAAGATGCCGAAATAAAGTAGTATATGCTTTTTAATACTATTTGTTGCATTTATTTATTCTAGTTTTCTAAAGAAAAAGCACTGTAGTTTATACGTGCTCCAGTTGCCATTTGTCTGCAATCTTAGTCCAGGTACCTAGTAGGAGTCCGAATGGTGCGCCTTGTTCGAACAGCAGGTGGTGATGATGAGCAGCCCGTATCAATGTGATCCAAATTTCCCATTTTCTTCTTTTTTATATAAATCTAACTATAGATTTGTACAAATATGATGAGAAGAAGATGGGATACCATACCGTTGGGCGTAAATCGATGCTATTTGGGTCGAAAGCAAAGATTCGATAGGCGACGACTCATTGTTTGAAGAAGGATGCGGAGGTCCACACAGTAGGGATGCAAGGGAAAAAGGCCATCAGAAGAGGACAACAATGTGTTAGGGGAAGGAGGAAGATTAAAATAAATGAATTGATGGTTGAATTTGGAGAAAACAGGTAAATAATTAGGGTTATGTAGTGGGTTGAGATCTATCACTAACCAGAGAATGGTAAGAGGAATCTTTCGATTCTACAAATAAACAAATCAACTTTATTAATTCCTTTTGGTTTAAAAGGCTAAATCCTGAATTTTGAATGCTCAACGGTAAACGTTGAATTCTGAATAATCACCTACTTATTTGTTTTCATTCAGCATTCAGAAAAATTCTGAATTATTTTATCTAAATAGATAGTTTTATCCTGAATAAAAAACAAACAACGTACAAGTTTTAATTTTTAAATCTAAACTTGTATTCGGAAATTCTTATTAAAAACAAACGAAGCTAGTAAAGAAAAAATAAACAAATAAAGGTTACTAAAGGAAAATACATAAAGTTGCAGTTACTGCCCTTTATACAGATTAGGAGATTCCTATTTTTCTAATTGTTAATATTAATATGACATATTTTTTTCTATATTAGTAAATCTACATTAATGTTAGTGTTAGTATGAAATATTACGTAACTGAATCACAAATTTATTTGTATTGATATACTAAGGTGAACAAACATTTCATATACATGTTAGGCAAAATTTCTCATGAGACATGCACGTTAAAATTGGTTCTATATTAACCACTTTATGAGTTCTTTGTACAATGTGAAATATTTCATTATGATATATATATATATATATATATATATATACACGAGTACTTTGGCACGTGCGATGCACGTGCGCAGGAGGAATTGGCATTAAAAACACTGTTTGTAAGATTTTTTGGATCTTACAAAATACTTTGACGTGTACTTAATGTCGCATTTTTTATGCATGTACGTGCACATATTAACCGTTTATCAAAACGTGAATGAGACTATGTTATTTGAAAAAATAATTAAACATGTAAAGAAAGTAATTAACTATTACATCAATATCTAGAAACATGTAACAAATATTAAAAGTAACACTTCCAGTGGTTTGAAACTAAGAAAACTTGCATCGTTTCTCTTTCTCTTTTAAAAGTAAGAAATGACCATATTAATATATAGAGAAGTTTTTTTATCCACCATAAAGATCGCACTTCTCATGATACTTCCTTCCCATGATACTTCCTTCCATAGCCAAATCAAACTATATACATTTTTTTTCTAATTGACATTGTTAAATCCAACAAAAAAAGAGAGAAGCATAACACAAATTTATAGGAAAAAAATAAGTACCCAAAATATTTCTCTTATCAAAAGATAGTCTTTCACAAAAATAGAAGAAATAAAAATGATATCAAAAGAAAAATGATGGGAAATGGTTCTTGGATTGAACATTTATTTGTTTAGTTACAAAATCAATGCTACAACTCGCAATGAACGTGGATACAATCATGGGAAGAAAGTATAATAAATTGAACATCTTGGAACTTTTGATATATATAGAGAAAATGATATTTAATACGATCTTACTTTCAAACTCAAAAACACATCTACATTTGGAGTTAGGGACAACGCATAAAGATGAGCATGAATATTTCTGCACAAACTACCAATGCACAAACAGTAGCAAGTAAGAATTCTAGATTATAAATACTGTAACACAGAATATATAACATGTTAATCATTATAGTAGCTCTACAAATCTGAAAACCATGAAGAAAAGATTTATCTGTCCAATCAATCTCCAACGCTTAAAGTTGCAAGAGTAAAACACAATTTAAAATAACAACACCACTACTGCTAAAAAAATGCTTTGATTGAGCTACCGTACTTACTTCAGACTACTTTATGAAGGCACTACAAACAATAAAAATAAGAGGTTAGCAGCTAAGGTTGATCCAAGATGGGTTATAAAGTTCTGTATCACACTTCTGTACATTACGGTCAAGCATACAGTTCTCGCTTTTTTATTTTCTTGAAAACCGAAAGAATCCAAACTAACAAATTTAGTCCGACTCTTTAACTAAGCAAATATATAAAAAATAATTTATCGAATGGTTTACTTAGTGGAATCATGATGTCTTTACTATAACTCATTTTTGAAGCACTGAGGATAAAAATGTGATGAGAACTAAATATAAAGATGCATGTTAATATATAAGTAATTCATGTCAATTATGATTTCACATGATTTGGTCAATTTTGGAATTGCATACATTCTTATTATTTAACTAAATATGGTTCTTCCTGTTGGTGTAATAATGAAGAAAATGGAAAGAAACCGATTTGCCAAATCTTCAGAAATTTTTTATAAAAATCAACTAATATCAAACTAAAACAATTTAATAATATGTAAGAGAGATGAAACAATGCAACAATATTATTCACTATTTCATACTTGTATTAGGTTCCCAATTGCAGTCTGCGTATTGCAGTTAGGCATTTCCGCATTCACTTGTGCGTGCTGCTCATGACATTGCAGCATTTCTGTCACTCAACTTCCGAACTGGTCCTTTAGAATGGCTCAATGTAGTATTACATGCTTCAGTCCAGCTTTAGAGTTCCAAACTGGTCCTTCCACTCTAGCTTCACAATTCCAGCCTTGAGTAGTTCATTGTCTTCATAATGCACGCAGGCCTCAATCATAACTTGCTCATAGGCACTAAATACAGGCTTCAACCATGCATCAGTTTTGGGTAGCTCGCAGTCCCATGCAAGTTTTATTATGCATGCTCTCGTGCTTTGGATTATACTTGCATCAAACTCTCCCTACACCTATTCCTTATGAATTTACACGGAGTCACATGCATCATCATGCATACAACAACTATGCTTCAGAATAATCACATGCAGTCACATGAAAGCTTCTCTTGGATACTGGTCCTCTGCATGCGTAGGATTCCAATCTTTCTGCTTCTAAAATGTCACATTTAACTCTGAATGGTACTTCATATTTGTTTTGGTACTTCTCCAGAATCATTGCAGCAGTAAAATACAGTAGACCACAGTTGGAAATGACGCATCTTCTTTAAAGTCATCACCTTTCTACTGTTCTTCGCAAATGTACCAAATGGACCAAAACCTCAGCAATTTGTGGTACCTGGAAAATACAGTGGACGATTCAAATAAATACTGCTTTATAATAATCCGATAGAATTTCATAATTAGAAGTGTATTATATCATGAAGTTCATATTTCGCTTAAGCAAATATGTCTGCTTGTAGAAATTGTCAGATATGACATCTAAACTAATCATCCTTGAAATAATTTGACCCAATCACACTATACTTCAAATTTTGGTTTGAATTTATCTAACATTTGGCTAACATAATCTTCACTATAGTAATGATAGGTAATTAAATGAACAGAAAATTTTAGAAGACTAACAAATTCAATATTGATGCATGTTTTAAATTATAGAAGAGAATTATAATATTTCATTACGATCCACATCGACAAAAAAGTAACCCCATACTCAAATAGAAGTAAACTTACTTACTTGATGCGGTAGGAATTGTATAAAATTACAATCCTAAATAACCAAATAATCCGAAAAAAGGGAAAAAATTCAATTTTTTAAGCTACCTGGGAAACAACAACATAGATCTATAACAATTTAGAGATCTAATAATATTTTAATTTTAAAATTAGGATATAATGCAACGATTTTCAGATTAGAAAACTTATAATAAACTCAGGACTACAAACCTTACTCTATGATGGCTCGTCTATCCCGTATCTGGACTAAAGAGAAGAAGAAATGTGAGCTGAAGTGTCAGGAGCAACAGATCGTTGAATTTGCAAGGAAAAATAATTCATCTTCACCCTTGTTAACTTTAGTATCCTTGGCATTCTTAGTTTCTTCATCCTTTTTTTGAATTTTTTTGTCAGCACTTTTCTTTCCATCTTTGGTAGAATCTATGTTCAGATAAAGATCTATCTTTTTCCCTTCTTCCAGAATAGTTGCATTCTAAAATACTAAAAAGAAGATACAAACACATAAAATTAGTTATAATATCTTCCAAACTCAAATTAGGAATAGAAAGTGAAACGGTATTTTTACAGCAAATTCTAACCACATTTGATGGGATGAACGTTGCCTTTGGATTTTCCTTCCCAAATAAGAATTTAACCAAACTTCGCATCTAAATATTGATTAGATTACAAATTAAATGGTACACTAAAGATAGGTCTTCAAAAAATTCTTATATGAATATTCAACAACATTAAGCTCTAAACACCACAAATCACATAGCACAGCTCATCACTCATGGAATAGTTTGCCTCCATGAAGCTGAGGTTTGACAGTCATCAAATCTATTGTAGTTACTTAATCAGATAGCTTACAGAAACCATCAAAATACAAATAAATTTACAAAGGATAAACTGCAAAACAATATAATAATGAAGGTTACCATTTACCAAGAGTACAAAGTTTGAGATCTCATAAGTGACTTTGGAAGAAGAAAATTAACTTACCTTGCCCAAACTAAACATTTTTGTAATTTTCTCGATACTTTTCACAGTTTTCTTTCAAAACGAAGTTAGTTCGAAGCTTTGATCTGGGGAACAAAGAAATAGAAGCACAAATAATAGAGGTGGAACAGTTGTGTGGGAAGTAGGCCTGAACATATGCAGAGGATAATAAAGAAACAAATGTACCCTTGTGTTAATAAGTTTAATTTGCAGGGAAAAATCAACTGAGATAGCAGCAAAGCAAATCGTTAGGTAATTAATGGGTCAAGGAAGATGTGAAGGTATAAGATTGAGGGAAAATGTACTCCATGAGGAAATTGAGAGTTGAGGAGATTGTAGAATTAGAGGAAATATGGAATAAGGGAAAGTAGAAATTAATGGAAGAAGGTAGATGATGATGTAACAGCATGACTATTAGTCGTGTAAAAAACGTGGGTGGGTGGAGGAAGAGAATGCTCATCATAGGTGACTTCTATCTGTTTACAGATAATGACGCGGCCGAAGTCGAAAAGAACATGTAAACAAAAGACACAAATTATCCCAAAGCCCATTTTTGTGAAAACAATCAGGATGGGCAATTTTGGCAATTCAAAAAAGGCTTCACCTTCTCAAGTATTTGCTTTATATATAAGATATATATATATATGGTTAATAATAATTTCTGAAAATTTTAAAACCAGTTTTATTTATCAATTAATGTTATATGAGCAAGATCTTATTATGAAGTTGTGAATGGTACATACCATATCTGAAATTGCTTCATCACTAAACCAATATTGCTTAATTGCCAAGAATCTAAAACTGTATTTAGTAATAAAGTGAAACAAACATTAGCTAATAATACTAAATATGGTACATACAAATATAATTTCAGATGTACCAATTTTTACCGCAGATCCGAAATCTAAAACTGTATTTAGTAATAAAGTGAAACAAACATTGGTTAATAATACTACATATGGTACATACAAATGTACCAATTTTACCACTGATCCGAAATATAGATTAAAGAAATCAAAAGGTAGAGAAAGATTACTTAGAGAAATATAGAAAGTTCTAATCACTCCAACGTTTAAATTGTGAAACACAAAAACCTAAAGTTTTTGCGGACTAGATAAGAAGCCCAACTTTTTGGATAACCAGTAAACTATAATCCTATAACAAAGATCAATAGATATAAAGGATCTACAAATTATTATAAGAAAAAAAGTAAAGAACTAAGTTGCGTACATGAATTTGGTTCTATCTAACAAGAGATTTATTTTATTAAAAGATATTGATCAAAACTCTATGTTATCTCCGTAGAGAGATGTGCGGATGGATCACGAATTTCAACAATGTTTACGTTTAGAATTTTCATAAATCTGGACATATATTATAACGATCGGCATTTTCGACATCCGAAAGTCGACACTAATACGTCCACGGTATTCACGTACCAAGCACCGAAGTTGCAGAAAGACAGAACGTTAGAATAAAAGAAAATGAAATAGAAAAAGAAAGAAGAACACAATATAAGAATCTAACATGCGGAACGATAATATATAATATCTCAAAAGGTCTTTACCAAAAAGAAAACTTTGATATACATACATCTACCGAAGTAAACTAACATATCATCAGGCTGAACAATTATAATAGTATGTCCTCGCAAACGCTGATAAATACAAAATAAGTAATGCAGGGGAAAATAAATACGGTAGGAAATCATTCGGTTTCCCTCCAAGAGCTCCAATGAACCACATCTACATCTAGAAATATACACAGGCTGGCCCGAGCCTTATAAGAAAATAACATTCGGATCAGTCTGATAAATCAACGTGAGAAACTCAAATCATATGGATTGCTATTTATAAAACCCTTCAAATATAAAAGTATATCGTAACACCACACCGCAAATAAACACATGCAGGTTTTATCTTACGATAACCAAATCATTTCTATTAGAAAATCCAGTGATACTATAATAATGTCCAGAGTGTGAAATATTGATATCAAGTTGCCGTGTTGCTTGTGAGTGTACATCACAACAATAATAGACATATAATTCAAACCATTAAGGCACGTTTGCTCATTGTGTAGGTGTAACCATCGGCCTTTTCGACCCTCGAATGTCAACACTAATACATCCATGTATTCATGTGCTGAGCACCCAAGTGTCGGAAAGACACAACGTTAGGGTAAAAGAAAAAGAAACTGAACAAGGAAGAAGAACATAATATTAGAATGTCACATGCGGAACGGTAATATATAATATCTCAAAAGATCGTTACCAAAAAGAAAACTTTAATATACATACAACAATCAGGATAAACTAACCTATCATCAGCCTTGATAGTTATAACAGTCCGTCCTTACAAATGCTGATAGATACGAAACAAATAATGTAGCGGAAAATAAAATATAGTAGGAAATCATTCAGCTCCTCTCTAAGAGCTCCAATGAAGCACAGCTAAATATGGAAATATACTCGAGCTAACCTGACCATTATAAGAAAATAACACCCGGATCAGTCTGGTAAACCAGCATGAGAAACTCAAATCATATGGATTATTATATTTGTAAAACCCTTCAAAATAAAGGTATCTTGTAAGATCACGCCGCAAATAAACATGAACGGATTTTTATCTTATGATAATCAAACCATTTCTATTACAAAATCCAATGATATTATAATACTGTCTAAGGTGTGAGAAATATAAATAATCATATAGTTGTGATGCATGTGAGTGTGCATTACAACAATAATATGTATACAATCACAACCGCTAAGGCATGTTCGCTAATTGTGTAGGATTTCCACGTAGATCTCCTCGGGTCAAAACTGACTCCGATCTACTGCACAAGGATCAGAGATATCCTTCTGAAGCAACATACATCCCCGGTGAATGTACCGTAGGAAATACATAGTTGGCCAACTAGCCGAGTGCATCGCTCCCACATGCATATGATTCGCATGCACCCTCGTGGGTTGCTAACTCTTTGGATATGCATCATATCTCCGCTTTTAGTCATATCCGCTAGTAAGGCTACGTCCAGCATTCCAGAACACGAGTCACCACTCGAATAGATCTTCTACATGAGCTCCAACTCGAACAAATCTCAAAACCACATATGGATTTCTATACCTCAATAAGTCTCGGAATCACACATGGATTACCACATCTCAAAATAGATAACAAACAACTAAATGCGTTCGAGCATCCCAAAACAGATCTCGATCTCCATATAGATTCCAGCACCTCGAACCAATCACGAAACTCTTCCAAAGCATAGAACACGTATATGGTTTTGGAGTGGTTACGATATCAAATCGTCTCATATAAGTACACTCCCCTCCTTACTGGGTGTTTCAAAACCAACCGATCCATTTTCCGGTAATCTCAACTCCGGTTCTATAGGAAATAAAAAGACAATACATAATAGCGGAGATCATCTCCTAACCATTTAAGCGGACAGATTTCCTTATCATTTGTCATAGAAGAGAAAAAAAGTTTATACGTATAGTATAGCATCACCAAAGATAATTGTATCATATAATTCTCGTGTTTCTTCTAGATATTTCTAAAGTCATATTTTAGTCAATTTCAATAATAAAGAGAATGATCACATAAGGGAAACCAAGTCTCGTATACTATCTATAAGCAAGTAACACATAAAACAAGATCGACACACACAAGCACCATCAAGTCATATAAACGACTTCTAATCCCCTTTTTAATTAATCTTCCTTTATTAATCAAAAACCGCTTTTATTAGCAAAACTCGTTTATCTAATAAAACATCATTTACCAATCACTGCTATTTCCTTATACTCTTTCAATACTTTAAAAAGTACTCATATACTTATCTCAATTGGTATAAGTATATTCACAAATCATTAACAAGGTTTCTTACTTCAAACCTTTACTTTTTCTATCTTTTTTAAAATTCCTCACGGTTATGCATGTATGGAACACATATCAAAATTGATTATTAAATAGACAAGTTGATTCTAATCCTATTTAAAAATCATTACGGTTATGCGTGGTTAGAAGATGCTTGAAATTCATTTTTTATATAAAAATTGGGAATACTACTAATCTCACTTAAAAGTCCTAACGGTTATGCATGGTTAGTAGATATTCGAATTCCTGATATAATTATACCACAAATAGACACAACTATATGGTTTTATATGCCGACATCATCCCTATCACTCTAAAGTGGAATATGCGCCTAACAGAGTATTTATGATTTTTGTTTGATTTTTTATTGAAATTTAATATTTATACTTGATTGAGTATTAATGTTTTATTAATGTCTATCACTTGATCTCTATTTTTCTAACATTGTTACTCTTTTGCTGATAACAAAAGGGGGAGAGAGAAGTTAAGATTTTGACAAATAAATTCAAATGTTTTATTTTGCATATTCTCATCTATTTGCATAACATATTCTCATATAGGCTCATTGCAATTGTTTTTTATTTGCATATTTTTCATGCATATATGAAGGGGAGCTTTGATGTAGAGGGGGCATTCAAATAGGGGGAGCAAATGGAATTCATCAAGGTCAAATACATTTAATAGAGTCAAAATCTTAATATATGTTTGTTATCATCAAAAGGGGGAGATTGAAGAATATGCTAGTATATGATTTTTGTTTAATGATAATAAACATATATATATTCATTTAATTTGTTATTGTACTATTTTATTTTTCACATAATTAAATAAATATTTGATGAATAAAACAAATAACACAGAAGTCATATTCAAACAAATATTTTATTCAAACAAATATTCTATTACAATTTTGAATAGTACAAATTTGAGCTCTCACCACATATATACATTTTCAATTACAATACAATTTTGATTACATCACAAATTTCAATTTATAATGTTCACCTCACTACATATCACTCATTCACTCATTTTCATCTTCAACTCTATTTTAGATTGAATCCAGCATCTGAATTATCTGTAAAATAAAAACTGACGTAGTAAAATTGAAAAAGAAATATTTTTGCAGTGTAAAATAAAATATGTGTTTTTGAAAATATTATTTGTCTCAGTTATTTCGGTTGTTCGTCATCATTTCTTTTGAATTCATCATACACGAACAACTTGTGACATGCACAGTGTATCACTGTACATGTCACAAGGTCGTGCACACCGATGTACACTTGATAAAACTGCAGGGACATGTGAGCACAAGGTCAAACCCAAGCCGATGCTGGATTCAACTCCAGTTCACGTAAATCAACATTGCAACACAAAACCAGACAGTATGTATGCAACAACAAGTTCATGTACAACCACATAACAACATGAACAAGCTCAAAGAATCAAAACAACAATCCAGACTCCAAAATGCATATGTCAATAGTGGTGACCTCAAGAACAAACCAAACCTCAAATAGCCAGACTCACAAACGACCCAGATCAGAGTAGTTCGAATGCATGAACACAAGCATGGATGGTCGAGCTACAGAAACATCAAAATGGGAGACAACAACAAAATTGAACCAGACATGTATAAATGGGACAACAAGCTTCAGACAGGTCAATATAAGGCATGAAACACAATTGTATCAGACTTCCAGAGGGACCAGCAACCATGCATTCAGACAACATAAACCAAGCTTCAATGGAGTCAAGGCTTGAAGCCACAACAAAAAATACACGAAGACTTCAAACCATCATAACCCATGCACATGAAATCAAGTCTGGCCACAACAAGAACATAACATGCTCACATGAACAGAAGAAATGCAATGATAGCAGTCTTTCGACCAAATAAGTGACTCAACTAGACCAGACTACAATGCATCAAGACAACCAGACTTAGAGTAATGCCAGAGAACAGAAACATTGTTTGAGAGACATGTACATAGCAGCATGCCTTGACTACAAGACCACATGACACTGCATCTACCAATTGAACACAACGTATCAACATGAACCAGAGTTCACGTATATCAGTTCAGGTATGAAGAGCTGAACATGGCAACATAAGCATGCATCAATCATACACTCACAAGCACACATGAATACATGAAGACTCAAATGAAACAGAGGTGACAGAAAATGGAGCAGTGACTACAGTCCATGATTGAACCAGACCGGAAATGTGCATACAATATGAAAATTTCAAAGTATCAACACTAACATGAAGTGCAATCAAAAATTCGAATATTGTCAGAAAATGAATGAAGCAGCAGTGTTTAAAAGAAAATCAAGCTGTGGGTCATACATTTTCAAACAGAGGTATATGCAGTAACGCGAACAAGTCAAAGTCTCAAAAATTCAAATTCCACGATCGTAGGAGCAAAATAATGGAACCGACTCAAACTATTCAAGCAAGTCAATAATGAACAAGTCAGAATAATCACCAGCATTCAATCAAAATTGAAGGGCCGAGCATAGAAAATCGAAGCAAGTGAAGAATTCAAATTCAAATATACAAATGTAAATTTAGGGTCTTTAATCCCTGTAAATTCCCACATCATCATCGACAATTATTCGATTCGAGTTCAAGCAAAATACGAGAGCAATTCATCGAAGAAAATCAAAAATAAATAACTCGAATCGAAACAGAGTTCGAAAGCAAAATCGAGTCAAGCATAATCATAAATCGAAAAGGAAAATCGCATACCAGTATTCGAACTCAACAGAGAAGCGACCGTAAGCAATAATCAGCCAAGGAGACGATTGACGAAGCCAATCGAAGTATATTAATCCCCCAATCGATCGATAATAAGCGGCGCTTCAATTTAATCACAAAGCCCTAGTATTCGCGAGCAAAGGAGGCAGACATTGATTTTACAAAGCATAAAAGGATCAGCCGAATATTCTACTGAAAAGAAAAAAGGGCGTCTCTTTGATTTAATATTTGGGTCGACCTTTATTTTTATATTAAGCTCAATTATAAAATTAGGGTTTTGCTTTTGTTTTTTTTTGTTTAGTTTATTTTGTAATTTTCTTTTAAACTTTTGTAAAACTCTAGTCATGTGACTAGGTGACGAACTACGGTGGTGTAGTTCGAGAATTCACAACTTAGTGGCTGAGTTGTGGTAGGGTTTTGAGCGTAGAGTTAGGTTAGTCGATATCGGGTGTCACAAGTTTACGTGTGTAAGCGTCTGACTACTTAATTTCTAGTAGAAACCTTGGGGGCAGAACGTAGGCAGGGTTTTACCGAAGCTGGGTAAATCCGTGTTGTTCTATTTCTGCTTTTATTATTCTGCTATTATCTGTGCTACAATTATTATATATATTTTCGCATTAATTTTTATTATTATTAGTATCACCCTATTCATCCCCCTCTCTAGGGTGAAATCGATCCTAAAATAATTAGAAATCCAGAAAACACAAAGGGGGAGGCCTATCATAAACGGGAGCATGAAAACTCACCAACACGTGTATCACAAACGGGACGCTATCCCATGGTCGCTAACCCACCAAATTGAGCTGAAGATCCTCGAACGATCAAAAGACCATGGATCGCTACCCCACCAAATTGAGCCGAAGCTCCACCGAACAGTCAAAAAACCATGGGTCACTACCCCACCAAATTAAGCCAAAGTTCCACCGAAACAAAGTTTAGTCCCCCACGCGGACAAAGAGACATTGCACATTGCTAGTCTAAATCATAAAATGATCATCATAGATCAATAAGTGTAAATTACACTAAGCTAATAAATAAATGAGTTTAGCTTCATGTCACATAACCACTAGCTTAACTTAAATATTTACGAACAGATTTTAGATTTCCACTCGAAAATTGTCATGAGATTTCAATCGAACAAGTCCAAGAATTAACCGATGAAGTAAACGCAAGCATTTCATACCACTTGTTTTGCTAAGTCGTTTAATTGGATTTCTCATACGAATGAGGGGAAGGTTTATATACTAATATGTTGGAAAATGGTTTTAAAAATGAGCTTTGTATTAAAAGTAATGTTGAAATCATTTTTGTGAAAGAGTTTGAGTATTTACTACTAGTATAAAAACCTTTGTATTTTAAAGTGACAAATCACAAAAATGATTGTAAAAACAATCTATCACCAAAAATCCACATTCCAATAATGTGAATCAAAACCATGGAAATTGATATCAAATCCATCAAATGGAAACACCAAAAATCCATAAAAAGAAGTCATCAAAGTCGGTATTGATTGACAATAGCTATTCGGATCATCAAAGATCGATAAAATTTGGAAATCCACTCAAAAATAGGCAAATAGGAAAAATTTAACAGAACCAGACATCTAATAGGTTTAACCAGACGTCTGATCCTGGGCTTTGGATATTTATAATTGTAACGATCCGTATTTTTGCTAGCATAAATTTTTGAATTTAAGATGATTATTGGGTAAAATGGTTAGAAATAAATATTTAATGATTTTTAATGTAAGTTATTGGATAATTAAATTGTTTAAATTTAATATTGGGAATTATTTGGATAATTGAATTTTGCATTAAGTATGAATGAAGATGGCATCGAAAATTGATTTAAATTTTATACAAATATGAACGAAGACCATTTACTTTCAAAATTGGATTTAAAAGTGAATAATTAGAGTTTGGAAATTTTATACATTAATTGACGAGTGAAATAGCCATTTTGGCCACTATCTTGGATTTCGATGAAAGCAGTTTCACTGGATTCGAAATAGTGAAGTATTGTAGGATTTCAGATTTTGTAGCGTTCAGATTTATCGTTTGGCTGTGCGAGCTTGAAACACATAGATATTTATTTCAGAATTTAATTAAAATAATTGATTTTTAAAAAGCTACCTTCTGCATACAATCGAATTAGGCCTTGAAACTAGTTCCCTTGCATTCAAAATGGGGTAAAAACAATATGAACACCAGGCGGCACGCTTCGTTTGGAGCTCGTGAAATTTCGGACATCTTAGGCTAGATATTTTCTAATTTAAGTAATAATATATATAAATAAAAAGATATTATTCAAATCCACGTCCCTTTTTTTTAGCCGTATCTCTTTCTCCCTCCCACATTTCTTCAAATCGAAATCGCAGGCTTCAAAAAAAAAGATACGAATCTTCCGATCGAAAAAAAAGATGAAGTCATCATCTGTCGATCGCGAGCGGATGAGGGTAGGCGAGAGCGCGTGCCTGAGCCTAGTGATGGTCGCGACTCTAGGGTTTGTGTGCGCGTGATTTAGGGTTGGACTACACAGGCACGCGCGCTGTTCGGGGTGATATAGCAGGCGATGTATGGGGGTCGGAGGCGGTGTGGCTGGCGTTGGCAGGAGCGGTGGAGGAAGGTGCGCTTGGGTATGGGTGGATCGACGTACGATCGTCATTGGGAAGAGCGGAGCACAGTGAAATCGACCTATGTTGGGTTCGTCTGCGTGAAGACTGGAGGCAAGGATTTTTGTGGTTCAACTGATAATAAGGGTAATTAGTTTGATTAAGTATATTTTATATATTTAATTGAATTCGAATGTTAATGATTTCGTATTATGTTCGTACGAGGTCCGTTTCGGACAAAACGAATTGCACTAGATTCGTATCAACGAGCAATACGCACTGAAGCTGGATTCGTGATTGTTAGGAGAGTTTGAATTTTTCTGATTCAAACAGGTGAGTGTTTATATGCTCACGTTCAACTATTTTATTTTAATGTTGTATAATTATATCGCGAAGTGATTTTAATTTATTGATAGTTGTTGATAAATTTAGTTGACATCAATTGACCTCTGAATTAATTAATAGGATTTGAATTGATAATTAAAGTTGAATTAGAATTAAACTACTAATCAAATCCCTGATTTTTGATAATCGGTTGATTGTTGTGCTCATTGATTGTTTGGTTGATTGATTGTGATGGATGAAAATTGGTTGATATTTGAATGATTGGATGTTTAAATTAATTGGATATATCATGTTATCATCCTGTATATTATTTTCAGTATATAAAATTATAGATTGAATTATTTCGAATAAATTAAGAAATAGGTTGAAATGATATATACCTATGGCATTTATTTGAATTGAAATGTTACATATCCATCCCTGTAATTAAATTGAAATAATTGATTCACTTGGTCGTAGGATAGAAAATTATATACAGACACCGGGTTGGTAAAACTTAAATGATTTTTAAATTTGTTTTTAAATTATTTAAATGATTTTATTTAAAGGAAAAAATATAATTTATGGGAGTCGAATTATTTTCGAACTAGAACTCGGAATGTTGAAATTTAAATTTGGTAAATGAAATTGTATAAATAATCGAAGTTGACATTTTTAAGTTATAATCGAATTATGATGTGAATTTCAGAAAAATTGATTTGTTTTAAAAGATTGGACTGTTTATTTGAACTTTGAATATTGCTAAGAAAAAGTGATATAAAACGATATTTTGAAATTTAGCTCGGATTTGAATTATATTTAAAGATTTGGATTTTTAATTGGATATTGAAGAAAAATTTGGTTTAAGTGATTTGAATCGATATTTTTGAAATTGAACTCGAAATTTATATAAATCGAAATGGTTTAAATTTGAGAATTGAGTTGAAATTAATTTGGAATTGGAATTGAAATTAAAATTTGACCTGAAATTGGAATTGAATCGAGTAAATCGAAATGGAAATTTATTTGGATTGGAAATTTTGGTATTGAATCAGTTTGGCTTGGAAACTATTTTTAAATAAATTATTTTAATATACACTATTTCAAATCTATTTTCTTTAAATATTCAAACTATTTTAATTTTCCCAACTATTTTAACTATTTAACTACTTTAAATCTATTTTCTAAAATTTAAACTGGTCAAAGGGTGGAATGTTTATATTTAAATCTTGGATTTAAATGCGAATTAGCTTAAAGTGAATTATAACCAAAACTGTAATTCGAATCAAGTTTTGAAGTGAAATCGATATATCGAGTTGAATTAACATTTGAAGTAAAAATATGATGATTTCGAAATGGAATTGATTTTGAAGCGAATATGATGATTTCGAAATGAACATGGTATATTTTGAGTAAATACGATAATTTCGAAATGGATTTGATTTTGAAACGAATATGATATTTTGATATCAAGCATGAATTGTTTTCGAAATATAAAAGTGTCAACCGGTGTGTAAAACGACGTTTGGTTGTTAAAGAGACCGGGGCCTCTTATTGGCATACTCTCTGCCAATATTGGAACCACTTTAACAACTGTGTATGCGGTGGATGATATCCAGAATGTAGTGGTTGAATTGGCGATGTTTACTGGAATGAAGTAAGAGAACGATGATGGATAGCCTTGACACTCATGTCATAATTAAAATACTAAAACATGAGCCTATGTCTGGCCATTGAGGTTAGCTACCTCTAGTAACATTGTTCACTCGTATTACTATTGTGATTTCGTATTCGATGGGTGCACCTTTTTGTCATTTGGATTGATTGTCACGATCGGCCACGGATGGGTTACGACCAGCTAGAAAGGGTAAACAAGTATAATCCTACCTTGGGCATTGCCTCACGTGCCTTGTCATATTTATTCCTATTTGAGCCCATTACGACTTTGGTTTAGAACTGTAAAAATGTGTTAATGTGGATTAATGTAAAGTCTTAACACTATTTTGATATTTATTTTACTAATAGACGTTATCTATTATAGCGTATACTATTATATATAAATAGTTTAACGGATCCTTAGGAGATGGAAAATACCGTAACATCTCTTAAGTTATTGCACTCATATTTGTGATATTGATTTGACTTACATAAGAGTATTTTAGTCCTGACTCGAATGTTTTGTCTTTTTATTACGCTCGGGTAAGTCCTGATTTTTTTTCCAGCGTATTGAAAATTATTCTCTAGAGGACGAAGACGAGGATTTTGGCATATTGCTATTATTATTATTATCTGCATCATGCTATTCTACTATATTGATTATTTATCGCTGATGTATATATATATATATGTATATATATATATATAACTCTGCTAAATGTGTATAGATTATAATCAAATGTATAGTAAATAACTTTATGAACTGTTATTTGATTATTATATTTTATCATTCCCGCTGTGTGATTCTGTATTTGTTTTCTTCTTCTTTTCTTATTTTTCTTATTTAACCCCAATGATTATCTACGTTCAGGATTTTTTAAGTCGGACATGTGTGGATTATTTTCGATTTAAACCTTCCAAATTGTGGGTCGTCATAATAATTTTTTCTCCTTTTTCTTTTTATTTCCTGAAGCCTCCCAGACATCTGGTTGGGTTTAACCAGACGTCTGGTCATGGGCTCTGGAATTTTATTATTTCGTTTATATTTTATTTTTTTTCCTCAGAAGCCCGTACCAGACGTTTGGAATTTTCAACCAGACGTCTAGTTGCTTGAGCTGGGCAGTAATTGCCTAGGCCAATGATGGCCAAATCAATTCGGAGGCGATCAGACGAGCGATGGAGGCTAGAGATTTATGCCAAATGACAATCCAGCCCTATAGGCTCTTCGATACACCCCAAATATCATGTCCAAACATCCAAGATAGGATCTTTAAAGATTTTGACTTCAAAATACCAAAATTGGAAAATTCACCAAACCAATTCAAATTAAAAGTAATTGAACATGAAATAGATGTTAAGAATTCATACCTAACAACAATGAAAGCTATAGACATAGACGTGAGTTCAAGAACTCATCTTTAAACTCCAAACAACAATTGAGAAGCTCTAAAACAAGGAAATATCAACTCCACTTCAATTACAACTCTAGAATCTCCAATCTATGATCATATGCAAATATTTCCTAGGTTAGGTTATAGGAAATTATGAAGATTGGAGAGGGATTGAGATGGAGAAGATGAAGAGGATGCTTACCTAAGCTTCTCTTTGATTTTAGAACTAAAACTTGAATTCCTAAGAGAAACTAGGGCTTAGGAATTTTAGTTTCCTATTCCCACCATTTTTCCTAGGGCTTGAGTGTTAGGAATTTAGAAAATAGAATGAATGAATGAATGAAGAGGAGTAGAGTGGGAGCTATTAGGTAGAAGAGTTTGGGTCTCTTATTGGGTTAATGGGATAGAACCCAACCCAAAGCCCAATTGAAAATTCCAAAATCCTAATCAACTCCAAACATATCGATGTTTATACTTAAACAGGTTGTAAACATCGTTTTAAAATCAATGGAAGTGGTCTCGAGTCCGGATTCGACTATTTACAAAGAGTCACATTTTGGAATTTAATCCAACTGACGACGTTATATTTAAATAAAACATTTAAATATATAATCGTAAAATATGCGGGTTGTTATAGTTAGCATTCCAAGTAAGAATTCTATTCTAAAGGTAAAACATAGCCTCATCAAACGAGAATGACTAAAACAAGGGAGATGCAGCAGGGCTAAGTGGGTCGCACCCAAGTAGGGTATGTTATCACTTTTCTAAATACCCTCGGATATAATATAATTATGGATTTTGTTGTGCATGGAAAAGAGAGCGCTCGATTCGGGCGGGAATACCCGGAGTGATAATATATTTGGTACTATCCAGGTCAGGGGTAGGCCGGTCTTGTGTTGGCAGGGGATCCAGGCGAGGTCCTCGGTACATTTTTCTAGAGATGTACTATGACGAGCGGTACCCCAGTTGTAACGACCCAGAATTTTGAACGAATCAAATTGAGAATATTTAATTAATTTTAAATATTTGAATGATGATTTGATTTGAATCCCGAATATAACGTTGAATTTGCCGATTAAATTATAAAATTTAATCGATTGAAGTTGGATAAAAATTTGAATCTTCAATTTTAAGCCGAAGAAAAATATTTCGGAAGCTTTTAAAATTTATATTGATTATACTGAAGATAATTAAAACTTCAGAATCGAATCTGAAATCGATTTATTCAGTTTTGAATTTAATTGTTCAAATCGATATTTAAAAATAGTCATTTTTCAAACAGTCTCGGAATTCGACGAAACCAGTTCCATTGGGTCCGTAATATTGTATTATTACCATATTTCCAATTTCGTATTTTTCGGGGTTGTTTTGTAACCGTACGGTGAGTAAACGTGTTGGATTTTTAATTCGAATTCAATTTAAAATTTTAAATTTTAAATGTTAGACAACACACACACGTTCTTCCTTATCTCACGCCTAAAAACACGCCGAGCATCACGAGATAGAAATCGTGCAGAGCCTACCGAGTTGTTTTAAACACTTCCTTCCTCATTCGTTTTCTCAGTTCAAAGAAAATTTAACTCGTTCCATTATTTCAAATTCAAAACAACTCATCCCCATTTCTTTCATTCAAACGAAAAGGGGCGAATCGCGATACCAATCAGTGGCCAATTCGAGTTCGCTCATCACGCTGGAGGCGTCGCGCTCGAGCACGCGATGGAGTTTTCGACATCAGTAGTCGCGACGTTCGTCAGAAGGTGGAGCGTGGCGTTCGTGGGCACGCGAGCGATGGAATCGAGGGGGGTTGCTTAACTAGGGCAGGTGAGCGACAGTCTGGGGCACGATTTGGCGGCGGCGACAGTGGATCTTAGGGGTTGTCGACGAGTGTTCAGGCGTGGGTTCGTACTCATGGATGCGGCAGTCTCGAGCAGGCAGAGATGATGTTGTAGTCGTTTTTGGGAAGTCTCGTCGCGTCGCGATTTCTAGGGTGTCGCGATGGCTCGTTTGAGGGCAGTGGTTCTTGGGGTCAACTGGAGTTCGAAGTCGAATGGTGGGAGTGCGTTCGACTGTGAAGGTGGCTAAAGTCGTAGTGGTCGATCTGGGGATGTTCGGCAGAGATGGTAAGGTTTTACAGTGTTCTTGATCTAAATTTATTCAATATATATATATATAGAAATGGAAGTAATTTTATAAGTTGAAATCGGGGATTTATTTACAGTGAAATAAATTTCTGGCTATGTGATTTACAGAAAATGGAATATATACTATAAAAAGAAAATTTAGTTTTTAAAAAATAAACTTTTGAGTTAAAATGAATTTAGTTTTAGTCTTAAAATTTTGTTGAATAAATTATTAAACAGGATTAATTTAAAATCAATTGTATTAGATTTGTTAAAGGAAAATTTGTTTAATTTAATTGTTTTAGAAATGGGTTTGAAATAAAGTCATTTGTTTAAATTAAATTGTTAGTAAGTTAAATTTGCCAAATGGTTGGACAATTAGATTTATGAAAGGAAATCAGTTTATGACAAATCATTAGTTAATTAAATTTTAGAACGGTTAATCGATTTCGGATATTAATAAATCATATAATTATTTATACAAGGTTAAAAATCGAGAATCAAGCTGGAAATGAAATGGGATGGCAAAATAAAAAGCTAAGGTGAGATCTTCTCACTCACATTGAAAAGTGGAAATTTTCAGTTATTGATTTGATTGACTGTTTGATTTCTATTGATTGTTATATTAGATATAATAGGATATATCTATATATATAGCAGTATATACATATTGGCATATGTATATATTGGATTGATGATTTCCCGCCTCGTATAGCGGATGAGACCCTATTGCGCCGTTAGTAAGCGGATTTATAAAACCCTATATAGCGCGATAATTCCGTACTGGAGCGGAATTGGTATTGTGCTAACGTCTTTGGATGCAGGGAAACAGGTTGGAGGGATCCAACTGGACCCCTCACATTGATTGATTTTGTTTATACTGTGGTATGAATCGATGAATGATTATATTGATGTTATTGATCATATCGATGTCTGGAAATTGATTGAAAGCTAAAAATTTAGCTGAATGGATGTTTGATATCATTGGATTCCAAAACTAAATGAAATTGAATTTTTGTAATTCAAGTAGAAATTTTTAAGTAAATTTATTTTTAGAAATTTAATAAATTTGAAGAAAAGAATTTAAAAGAATAAAGGCTGATTTTTGAGATCTTATTGAATTTATTCCAGAATCAAGTAAAAATGTTAAATAAATGAATTTCGTATAATAGTGATTTTAAATTGAAGAATTTAATTTAAAATTTGGATTTTTAAATAGATTGAAAGAGACAAAGAAATTTATCCTCTTCAAAAGGAATTTATTTAAAATAAAATAAGTGGAAGTCCAATTAGAAATTAAATTTATGAATTGAAATAACTTGGGAAATCAATGTGAAAATGATTTCAAATTGAAGAATTCTTTTAAAAAAAAGAATATTGAATAAATTGGAAAGAATAAGGAAATTATTTAGAAATGATAAAATTTTGGATATCAATCTGTAAGTGATGTAGTATTTGGAAATGATGTTAAAATGGGTTTATAAAAGGGTAAACTTCACAGTTGTAAAGTTTTAAAAGAATGATCTTTGTAAATAAATGAAATTATAAGTATTTAACTTATAATATGAATTGTGGTATATAAATTGAATTGTGAATTGAATTGGTAAATAAAGAAGATTTATAAATTGAAGTTTTTATAAATAGAAATAGAATTTATAAACGTTGTTTTATAAATTCGAAATCAATTGGATTTGATAAATTAAATATAGAAGATTTTTAAAGAAGATATATTCGCGATTTTGGATAGCGAATCTTTATTGAAAATAAAAACGTGTAGAGATGGCTGAAATTTAGTTAAGTGAATTATATTCACGATTTTGGACAGTGAATATACTCTTAAGAAAAATGGATATGTTCTGGAGAAACGATATTATAAAATGAAGTAATTGTTTTAAAAGATGTTTTAAAACGTGTTAAATATCGAAATCATAGATTTCAACATTTATTGTTGAAATAGACGTTTTCGAGAAAATAAGGAAATGGTGGACTATAACACTGTTGTTATAGTAAATGATTTCCGAAAGGAAATGTTTTAATGTAGTATTGGGATTTATATATCTATCTAAATTTCGAATCCCTATACTAGTGATTTTGAGTCGTCGTAACGATGTTTTACGCAACATTCGTTTTGACTCAAATAAATGTGTTAAAAGAATATTTTCCTTTAAGGATGAATATATACTTAATTTGATTTAAGTATATCGAATATTTTCAAGTGTTGAAAATGAATAGATTTGTGAAACACTTATATTTAAATAAGTATGGAAATGCTTTTCCAATGAAATGAACGTTTTGAGAATTTATCTTTGTAAAAGATAAATTGAAATTGAATATTGAAAATCGATTTGAAAATCGTATATCAGAAGATATTTTGAAATATAAATTCAATATGGAATTTATAAAGAAATGGGAATTCGTTTTAAAAAATAAACGTTGATTTATTTTTGAAGTGTGGAAATTATATATCTAGTAAGATATTTTTTGGAGATAAAATAATTTGGAAAATTATTTGGAATCTGATGATGTTGCGCATCTTTATTGATAGTTAAATAACCGACTATCAATAATTACCTTTAGATAGGTATTTGTTGTGATTGGATGAATTTGAATGCCACATTTATTTTTAAATAATCGCTCACTATTCGGGTTAACCGGGAAAGGACCATGGGGTCGTATAACCCATTCCGAATATGTGATACGTCGTTATGAATCGCAATTGAAGACCGGTGTTGAAGACCGAATATTTTTGAAAACGGAAGGATTACCGTCGAGTTACTCTACATCGACTGATCTTCGATTTAGAGGTTTTATCACCCTTAGTGACGGGAAGTCCTGACGTGATTGAAAATTATCCGGATGTGCAAGGGCTTCGTGAGAAGTGCCTTCGGTTCTGTTCGATCCCGGAACAGACTTGTATGGATTGTGTGTCTGACGTTACACTTTGAGATATAAAGCTGATTTCTTTCAAATACATTTCTGTTGGTGGCGGAGAATTTATTCTCTTAGCTTAACACCCTTCTCTGAGACGTACGAGCTCAGAGGTTATGTAGTTGAAATTTATCAGCGATATATACCAACTTGGTAACGTGGCATACTGAGTGTTGCTGTGAAATGATCGGTGTTTGATCCTTTGTGATATGATCATTTGTTTGATCTTATATCTTTGTGATCATAGGTTGATCATTTTGTTTGACCTGAAGCAGGGCTTTTTGAGAAAGCGTAGCTTTGTGGACGAGACTTCGACGAGCCTCACACCCCGGAAATGGTCGAAACAGGACGAATGCAGCAAGGTTCTAGGGAGTAGCGCCCCTTAGTGTATGTCATTCCTTCTGGATAAAGGTGGTATCATGGTATGGAGCCCAGATACTTAACCTCTGTGGTTGCTGCACAGTTATTATTATCTATGTGGTTTGTTGGAAATCGGGGATCCTCGGGAAGATCGGTGACGATCGGGGGATGGCATACGCGTGTCAGTAGTTACCTATTTTTGCAGAGGTAACCCGGCCTTGTGTTGGCAGAGATCTAACCGTAACGTTAGGTTCTCGGGTCGTCTATTCCAGGGACGTACCCATCGTGGATAGGAAGTTCCTTAGCCTGACCATTTGTTGGAAATCCAAAGAAACAATACGATCTTGTACGGTTTTAGTTGTAGAACCTATCATTCACTTATGGTGGTCACCACTGTTTGGATGGTAGGTATAGTAGGCATAAGTGCGGAATGCCTATGCTGGCTAAGATTAATATTATACTTTCGAAATGTTTTCTACACTATGCACTAATAAAAATATCAAAATGATTTGATTTTGCGTAGTAAGCATCTTTGACTATCATAAGAAGAAATCTCCTCCAATTCTGCGTTTGCATTGTGTGTGTGGTGGGAGGTTTTATGGTAGTTTCATTTTCCAAAAGCATTGCGAATTGACTTTAAAAGTTTTCCTGTTGTTTATTTTTAAAGAATAACTGTTTTACGATCTCACACCAGTCACCATGACTGACTCGGAGTTTATTGTTCCCTTCTAAACTCTGGGTGCCCACCAATTTCCACACGGGCAGCCTAGAGTTATATTATCAGGATATCCTGGATATTCTGGAGCTTTGGAGATAAGCTGGATGGCGAGACGTAGTATTTGTATCTGATAGTATTTATTCCGCTGTGTATTCTGTATGAGGACAGGTTATATAACTGTCCATTGTTGTATATTGACTCTGATGATTGATGTATGTATAAAATGATATAGTTCTTTGTTTTAAAAGACTAGTAATTATCTATTGTATATTGTTCCGCTGCGATGTGTAAGATTCTGATATTGTTCTGTTTCTGTTCTCTGTTGTTGTTCTGTTATTCTTCTTTCTTTTCTTTTTCTTCTCTTTTTCTTCTATCTTCTTCTTCTTCTACCTTTTCTTTTTCTTAAAACCATAACTTTCCGGGTTTCCGGCATTTGATGGCTCAGCAGTCGATAAAGTGAGTATCGATGTTGAATTTTCGAAAGTCGAAAATTTACGGGATGTTACATTTGGTATCAGAGCATATGGTTAAGCGACAACCCTGCTCTGTTGGGTGTTACTCATTAGAGATAGAGTCAGCAGTACTCTAGAATGAGTTTGAGTGTAATAATAGATATGAGCGCGTATTTGTTATTGAATATAAAATTGTTTTGTATTGTGATGATTGGTTTATTGAGTGGTATATGAACCTTCGTCGGCACAGTCTTGCAAAACTGTATCGAAGGGGTTTCTAAACACTCGAATAGAACAATTCGGCACAGTATTGTTTTAAATAGGGTAAATGAAATAATTTTACCCAAATCTATTTTTGTATAGAAAAGAAATCATTTTCTATGAATTACTATAGTATATGGTTGCATGGTTGTTAGAAGTGATAATATTAATCTATTATCATTGAAATTGAATAAGAAATTGAAATCGTAACTCCAAAGTTAAGAAATAAAATCCATATACAAATGAAATTTGAGAATGTAAATTTTAAAAGTGATTTGTAATTTGAAACAGAGTTCCAGAGAAGTTTTTGGAAATGTTTTGAAAGAATTTGAAAATTTTGGAGATTTGAAAAGTTTAAATCATTTTTGATTTGAAAGTGATTTTCAAAAGGTTTTGAAAAGTCTTTTGAAGAGATGAAAAGCTCTAAACTCTTTTCGGTCGCTGGAAAATAATTCCGATGATGATCGCGACATCACCGGTGTTCATTTTCGGGTTTCCAAATGAGAAATTGCTGCCAAATTGTTTTAAATGGAGGTTGTTTTGAAAATTTGGGTTTGGTTTTAGGAAAATTCAAAGGATAATTTGAACTGTTTCAAAATGGCTTTGATGTTGAAAAGACTCTGGAATACTATATATAAAAATATTATGAAATTGATAACTTATAAAATATTGAGATCTGATTGGAATGAAATTCAAATTGTAAATGAATTTATAACTTGGAATAGAATTCAAGAAGGTAATTGAAAATTTAAAATTCGATAATGGAATGAAATTGTGAATATGAATTTATAATTGAAAATAGAATTCTAATGGAACGAAATTGTAAAGTGAAAGTATAAATGATTGTATAAATCGGAATGTAAGTAAGTTGAAGACTTATAAATATTTGAAATTTGATTGAAAATGAGATTCAAATCGAAATGAATGAATGTGTGAATCAATAAATTTGAAATTTGCAAGTGCAAGAAAATGAAATTGAAAGTTAACATTCATTTTGAATTTGAAAGTAAATAGAAATGGGAATTGAACTTGATTTGTGAAAAAATGAAGTGAAGTATTAAACTCAAATTAGTAAGTGAAGCTAATTGAACATTGATCAAATGAATTAGTAATTGGAACTAATTTAAGATAGTGCAGTTGTAAATGACAGATAATTGATAAAATTCAATACTTCAGAATTGAAAGTAAATTGAATCCAAATTTAGTTGAAATGGTAAACTAAATTCAAATGAATGTGAAATGTGAAATTGAATGATAATGGATATAACTTCTATAGTAAACTAGAAATGATATAAGAAGTTGATATTAGAAGTTGTAATAAAATTTGCAAAATAGTTGGATGTTATAACTAGATATTATGGCTAGTAGATATACAGGTATAAAGGGAATTGAATTTGATTTCACAGATAATTTGAATTGCTCGACAAAAGGTACGTATTTGAATTTTAATATGAGTTTTTGATGATTTCTCTCTAGCCGCTTGGCTTTTTCTTTTTCTTTTTGAAATCGGAGAGTCCGTAGGGACGTTTTGTAGTAGTGCCGTATTAGCCGCGCAAAGGAGACGCTGGCGAAATTTTTTGAAAATTCCGAGTGTTAGAAAATTTTTGAGAAAATTTGGAAGTTAAAATTTGAATTTAAACTCGAATTTGAATTTAGAAGTTAAACAATGTTGTTTGAAACTTAAAATTGAAGTTGGAAATTTAGTTGAATGATAACGAATCTTTAGTAGAAAGATTTGTTTTGATAAATTTGATAAAACTATTTGGATGTTGAAAAATAGTAGACGAGTTAATGACCTTTTTTCCTGACTTGTAATTTCGAGGACGAAATTCTTTTAAGGAGGGAAGTTTGTAACGACCCAGAATTTTGAACGAATCAAATTGAGAATATTTAATTAATTTTAAATATTTGAATGATGATTTGATTTGAATCCCGAATATAACGTTGAATTTGCCGATTAAATTATAAAATTTAATCGATTGAAGTTGGATAAAAATTTGAATCTTCAATTTTAAGCCGAAGAAAAATATTTCGGAAGCTTTTAAAATTTATATTGATTATACTGAAGATAATTAAAACTTCAGAATCGAATCTGAAATCGATTTATTCAGTTTTGAATTTAATTGTTCAAATCGATATTTAAAAATAGTCATTTTTCAAACAGTCTCGGAATTCGACGAAACCAGTTCCATTGGGTCCGTAATATTGTATTATTACCGTATTTCCAATTTCGTATTTTTCGGGGTTGTTTTGTAACCGTACGATGAGTAAACGTGTTGGATTTTTAATTCGAATTCAATTTAAAATTTTAAATTTTAAATGTTAGACAACACACACACGTTCTTCCTTATCTCACGCCTAAAAACACGCCGAGCATCACGAGATAGAAATCGTGCAGAGCCTACCGAGTTGTTTTAAACACTTCCTTCCTCATTCGTTTTCTCAGTTCAAAGAAAATTTAACTCGTTCCATTATTTCAAATTCAAAACAACTCATCCCCATTTCTTTCATTCAAACGAAAAGGGGCGAATCACGATACCAATCAGTGGCCAATTCGAGTTCGCTCATCACGCTGGAGGCGTCGCGCTCGAGCACGCGATGGAGTTTTCGACATCAGTAGTCGCGACGTTCGTCAGAAGGTGGAGCGTGGCGTTCGTGGGCACGCGAGCGATGGAATCGAGGGGGGTTGCTTAACTAGGGCAGGTGAGCGACAGTCTGGGGCACGATTTGGCGGCGGCGACAGTGGATCTTAGGGGTTGTCGACGAGTGTTCAGGCGTGGGTTCGTACTCATGGATGCGGCAGTCTCGAGCAGGCAGAGATGATGTTGTAGTCGTTTTTGGGAAGTCTCGTCGCGTCGCGATTTCTAGGGTGTCGCGATGGCTCGTTTGAGGGCAGTGGTTCTTGGGGTCAACTGGAGTTCGAAGTCGAATGGTGGGAGTGCGTTCGACTGTGAAGGTGGCTAAAGTCGTAGTGGTCGATCTGGGGATGTTCGGCAGAGATGGTAAGGTTTTACAGTGTTCTTGATCTAAATTTATTCAATATATATATATAGAAATGGAAGTAATTTTATAAGTTGAAATCGGGGATTTATTTACAGTGAAATAAATTTCTGGCTATGTGATTTACAGAAAATGGAATATATACTATAAAAAGAAAATTTAGTTTTAAAAAAATAAACTTTTGAGTTAAAATGAATTTAGTTTTAGTCTTAAAATTTTGTTGAATAAATTATTAAACAGGATTAATTTAAAATCAATTGTATTAGATTTGTTAAAGGAAAATTTGTTTAATTTAATTGTTTTAGAAATGGGTTTGAAATAAAGTCATTTGTTTAAATTAAATTGTTAGTAAGTTAAATTTGCCAAATGGTTGGACAATTAGATTTATGAAAGGAAATCAGTTTATGACAAATCATTAGTTAATTAAATTTTAGAACGGTTAATCGATTTCGGATATTAATAAATCATATAATTATTTATACAAGGTTAAAAATCGAGAATCAAGCTGGAAATGAAATGGGATGGCAAAATAAAAAGCTAAGGTGAGATCTTCTCACTCACATTGAAAAGTGGAAATTTTCAGTTATTGATTTGATTGACTGTTTGATTTCTATTGATTGTTATATTAGATATAATAGGATATATCTATATATATAGCAGTATATACATATTGGCATATGTATATATTGGATTGATGATTTCCCGTCTCGTATAGCGGATGAGACCCTATTGCGCCGTTAGTAAGCGGATTTATAAAAACCTATATACCGCGATAATTCCGTACTGGAGCGGAATTGGTATTGTGCTAACGTCTTTGGATGCAGGGAAACAGGTTGGAGGGATCCAACTGGACCCCTCACATTGATTGATTTTGTTTATACTGTGGTATGAATCGATGAATGATTATATTGATGTTATTGATCATATCGATGTCTGGAAATTGATTGAAAGCTAAAAATTTAGCTGAATGGATGTTTGATATCATTGGATTCCAAAACTAAATGAAATTGAATTTTTGTAATTCAAGTAGAAATTTTTAAGTAAATTTATTTTTAGAAATTTAATAAATTTGAAGAAAAGAATTTAAAAGAATAAAGGCTGATTTTTGAGATCTTATTGAATTTATTCCAGAATCAAGTAAAAATGTTAAATAAATGAATTTCGTATAATAGTGATTTTAAATTGAAGAATTTAATTTAAAATTTGGATTTTTAAATAGATTGAAAGAGACAAAGAAATTTATCCTCTTCAAAAGGAATTTATTTAAAATAAAATAAGTGGAAGTCCAATTAGAAATTAAATTTATGAATTGAAATAACTTGGGAAATCAATGTGAAAATGATTTCAAATTGAAGAATTCTTTTAAAAAAAAGAATATTGAATAAATTGGAAAGAATAAGGAAATTATTTAGAAATGATAAAATTTTGGAAATCAATCTGTAAGTGATGTAGTATTTGGAAATGATGTTAAAATGGGTTTATAAAAGGGTAAACTTCACAGTTGTAAAGTTTTAAAAGAATGATCTTTGTAAATAAATGAAATTATAAGTATTTAACTTATAATATGAATTGTGGTATATAAATTGAATTGTGAATTGAATTGGTAAATAAAGAAGATTTATAAATTGAAGTTTTTATAAATAGAAATAGAATTTATAAACGTTGTTTTATAAATTCGAAATCAATTGGATTTGATAAATTAAATATAGAAGATTTTTAAAGAAGATATATTCGCGATTTTGGATAGCGAATCTTTATTGAAAATAAAAACGTGTAGAGATGGCTGAAATTTAGTTAAGTGAATTATATTCACGATTTTGGACAGTGAATATACTCTTAAGAAAAATGGATATGTTCTGGAGAAACGATATTATAAAATGAAGTAATTGTTTTAAAAGATGTTTTAAAACGTGTTAAATATCGAAATCATAGATTTCAACATTTATTGTTGAAATAGACGTTTTCGAGAAAATAAGGAAATGGTGGACTATGACATTGTTGTTATAGTAAATGATTTCCGAAAGGAAATGTTTTAATGTAGTATTGGGATTTATATATCTATCTAAATTTCGAATCCCTATACTAGTGATTTTGAGTCGTCGTAACGATGTTTTACGCAACATTCGTTTTGACTCAAATAAATGTGTTAAAAGAATATTTTCCTTTAAGGATGAATATATACTTAATTTGATTTAAGTATATCGAATATTTTCAAGTGTTGAAAATGAATAGATTTGTGAAACACTTATATTTAAATAAGTATGGAAATGCTTTTCCAATGAAATGAACGTTTTGAGAATTTATCTTTGTAAAAGATAAATTGAAATTGAATATTGAAAATCGATTTGAAAATCGTATATCAGAAGATATTTTGAAATATAAATTCAATATGGAATTTATAAAGAAATGGGAATTCGTTTTAAAAAATAAACGTTGATTTATTTTTGAAGTGTGGAAATTATATATCTAGTAAGATATTTTTTGGAGATAAAATAATTTGGAAAATTATTTGGAATCTGATGATGTTGCGCATCTTTATTGATAGTTAAATAACCGACTATCAATAATTACCTTTAGATAGGTATTTGTTGTGATTGGATGAATTTGAATGCCACATTTATTTTTAAATAATCGCTCACTATTCGGGTTAACCGGGAAAGGACCATGGGGTCGTATAACCCATTCCGAATATGTGATACGTCGTTATGAATCGCAATTGAAGACCGGTGTTGAAGACCGGATATTTTTGAAAACGAAAGGATTACCGTCGAGTTACTCTACATCGACTGATCTTCGATTTAGAGGTTTTATCACCCTTAGTGACGGGAAGTCCTGACGTGATTGAAAATTATCCGGATGTGCAAGGGCTTCGTGAGAAGTGCCTTCGGTTCTGTTCGATCCCGGAACAGACTTGTATGGATTGTGTGTCTGACGTTACACTTTGAGATATAAAGCTGATTTCTTTCAAATACATTTCTGTTGGTGGCGGAGAATTTATTCTCTTAGCTTAACACCCTTCTCTGAGACGTACGAGCTCAGAGGTTATGTAGTTGAAATTTATCAGCGATATATACCAACTTGGTAACGTGGCATACTGAGTGTTGCTGTGAAATGATCGGTGTTTGATCCTTTGTGATATGATCATTTGTTTGATCTTATATCTTTGTGATCATAGGTTGATCATTTTGTTTGACCCGAAGCAGGGCTTTTTGAGAAAGCGTAGCTTTGTGGACGAGACTTCGACGAGCCTCACACCCCGGAAATGGTCGAAACAGGACGAATGCAGCAAGGTTCTAGGGAGTAGCGCCCCTTAGTGTATGTCATTCCTTCTGGATAAAGGTGGTATCATGGTATGGAGCCCAGATACTTAACCTCTGTGGTTGCTGCACAGTTATTATTATCTATGTGGTTTGTTGGAAATCGGGGATCCTCGGGAAGATTGGTGACGATCGGGGGATGGCATACGCGTGTCAGTAGTTACCTATTTTTGCAGAGGTAACCCGGCCTTGTGTTGGCAGAGATCTAACCGTAACGTTAGGTTCTCGGGTCGTCTATTCCAGGGACGTACCCATTGTGGATAGGAAGTTCCTTAGCCTGACCATTTGTTGGAAATCCAAAGAAACAATACGATCTTGTACGGTTTTAGTTGTAGAACCTATCATTCACTTATGGTGGTCACCACTGTTTGGATGGTAGCTATAGTAGGCATAAGTGCGGAATGCCTATGCTGGCTAAGATTAATATTATACTTTCGAAATGTTTTCTACACTATGCACTAATAAAAATATCAAAATGATTTGATTTTGCGTAGTAAGCATCTTTGACTATCATAAGAAGAAATCTCCTCCAATTCTGCGTTTGCATTGTGTGTGTGGTGGGAGGTTTTATGGTAGTTTCATTTTCCAAAAGCATTGCGAATTGACTTTAAAAGTTTTCCTGTTGTTTATTTTTAAAGAATAACTGTTTTACGATCTCACACCAGTCACCATGACTGACTCGGAGTTTATTGTTCCCTTCTAAACTCTGGGTGCCCACCAATTTCCACACGGGCAGCCTAGAGTTATATTATCAGGATATCCTGGATATTCTGGAGCTTTGGAGATAAGCTGGATGGCGAGACGTAGTATTTGTATCTGATAGTATTTATTCCGCTGTGTATTCTGTATGAGGACAGGTTATATAACTGTCCATTGTTGTATATTGACTCTGATGATTGATGTATGTATAAAATGATATAGTTCTTTGTTTTAAAAGACTAGTAATTATCTATTGTATATTGTTCCGCTGCGATGTGTAAGATTCTGATATTGTTCTGTTTCTGTTCTCTGTTGTTGTTCTGTTATTCTTCTTTCTTTTCTTTTTCTTCTCTTTTTCTTCTATCTTCTTCTTCTTCTACCTTTTCTTTTTCTTAAAACCATAACTTTCCGGGTTTCCGGCATTTGATGGCTCAGCAGTCGATAAAGTGAGTATCGATGTTGAATTTTCGAAAGTCGAAAATTTACGGGATGTTACACCAGTAGCCCAGTCATTGTATGTAATCCAATATCCACTATGCGCCTGTACGATTTTAGTTATATACCAATTATGCTGAAACGTGAGATGCAAGCATTTCAGCTATTTTATAGTTTATTTTCTATAGACGCTATCATAATATCAGATGATTTTGATATAAAATGTTTTGGTTATCGTAAGGTAAAACCCGGTCGTATTTATGTATGGCGTGGTCTTACAAGATACTTTTGTTTTCAAAGGATTTTGATAACAGTAATAATTCAAATTGATTGTGTTTTCTCACGCTGTTTTCCAGACTGACTCGGATGTTATTTTATTATAATGCTTGGGTCAGACCGAGTATTACAGATTCGGGTTAGGATGCTATGGAGCTCAGGAGACGAGCTGGAAGATTTCAGACGTATTACACGTACTTGGTTATTTCCGCTGTGTGTGCGTTATGCTGTATATTCAGTACTGTGAGGACAAGTTATTTTAACTGTCCAAATTGATTGTTGACTGTTGTACTCTGATGATTGTATGTATATTATAGTTACAGTTTCTTTGTATAAAGATCTGTTATTATATATTATATTTTGTTCACTGCAATTGTGATATTCTGTATTGTTGTTTCTGTTTCTTCTTCTATCCTCTTCTTTCTCTTAGTTATTCATCATTTTGTACAATTTGTGTTGGACAAGTGTGATTTAATGTCAGTTCAATGGGTACGGAACGGCGGGTCGCTACATTTGGTATCAGAGCCGAAGGTTAAGTGAGAACCTTGGCTTTGGTGGGGATTACTAATTAGAGATAGGGTTAGTAGTACCCTAGAATGAGTTTGAGTGTATTAATATATATGAGTGCATATTTGTTAGTGAATATAAAATGTTTTATATTGTGTTGGTTGATTTATCGAGTGGCTTATGAACTCTGGTCGGCACAGTCCGTACAACTATATCGATAGGGGTTTCTAAACACTTGAATAGAGTAATTCAACACAATATTGTTTTGAGATGGGGTAGATGAAATAATTTTACCCAAATTATATTTTTGATATAAAAGAAATAATTTTCTAAAATTATTATAGTATACTGGTGTGTTTGGTTGTTATTATTATAATCCAAACAAAATTATAAAAAATATTGTAAATGGTTTATCCAATCAAATTAAGTTTGTATAAGTATGGAATTATGCATATAAGTAAAATTAAAAATGGATTCAAACCAGGATTTGGAAATTTAAAATCTCGGAGATTTTTGGAAATTTTTTCCAAGTGTTTTGAAATAAATAATTGTAATATTATTGGGGAAATGTATTTGAATAGAAAATGTTTTTAAATGGATTTTGGAAGTGATAAAGCATTGAACTCACTACAGTCGCTGGAAAATAATCCTGGTGATGACCACGCAGCATCATCAATATTCATTTTCGAGTTTCTAAGTGATGGATTGCTACCACAGTGATTTGTTATTGGAGTCCTTTTTTTATAAAAAGTTTGATTTTAATAATTCAAGATTTTGGATTTGATATACAAATGAGATATGTGTATATATATATATATGATTTCAAATTGATTTGAAATAAAACCGGGTGTTTGAATTCTGAAATTGTTATTTAAGTGTTGGGTGGAAATTATAAGGAGAATAAGTTTTTGAACTTATAATTTGAAAAATAGCATAGATAAGAAAGGTAAATCTAAAAGTTGAGATATGAAATTAAATGGAATTCAACTTAAGTTAAATAAAATAATTTTTAAAATAAAATTGATTTGGATTTGAATTGAATTAATGAAGTGCATTAATGAAATGGGAGTTAACTTAAGCAAAGTTAGATGGAACAAATAAATGAAGTGATTGTGATAATGAAAGAATTGATGAATTAATTAAATGGATTGGATGTTAATTAGTTGAATGCAATGAATTGAATATGGAGAATATAAATGAGAGCGATAAAGAAATGTGTAAATGGAGATAATGTGAAGCAATGAATGTGAATTAATTAAATGAAAATTAATTTGGCGTGAATGAATGGGATATTCATTTGAAGGTTGGTGAAACCGGAAAGAAAATAAACTTTTGAACTTATAAACTGGAAAGGTAAATTTTAATATGAAATTAAAAAATTAACTTAAGCTAAGTAAATAAAATTGGATTGGATTTGTAATAATATCAAATTGAATTGGATATAGGGTTTGAATTGTAAAGTGACTATATAACTAAGTTATAAATTTCGAATGGAATAAAATTTAAGTGAAAAATTATGGAATTGTGAATAAATAAGTTTAAATAACTTATAAATATGAGGAAATGGAAAAGAAAACCCAATTAAATGGGTTAATTGATTTGTTAAAGGAATGGAAATTAGAATTTGAATTATAAATTAGAATTGAACCCAAGTCAAAACCAAAGGAAGTGATGTTTGAGATAAAAATCAGGTTTTGAATAATAAATGGAAATGAACTAATTGGACAAATTAATTAGTAACTAAATATTGGAATGAGACGTGAGTTAAATGGAATTGAATAAATTGAATAAGAATCAATCTAAAATTGAAATGGAATTTGTTTGCAATGGGAATAAACTTAAGTTATATAGATGAAATATTTGGAAATAAACGAATTAACTTAAGTTAATATATTTAGATGAAAACTTGGCTCAGTTAAATTTATGAAATGGTTCATAAATAAAATGGGCATGGGTTGTATTGTTGTTGAATATAAAATTGAGCGAACAAGATTTTTGTGAATAAATAGAAATTGATAAATAAATTTAAAATCAATCTGAATTAGATATGAATATGTTGTGTGTAAATATGAATTGAATGTTAATAAATGTTATGTGAATCATTTGGAATTGAATGAAATGGCATATAAATTGAATTTGAACCCTGTATTTGCATGTACCTTCTAAAATACATGATATACCATGTTGGCGTTATGAAATCATGTGTTTAAAGCGGTTAAAGGGATGTAAAGTTATTAAATTTCATAAATTATGAAACCGGTGTGTTAATTTGAGTAAGTACAGGTACATGGAGCTGTTTGGATAGATTTTGGTTCCGTAATTGCATATGAATTGTGCGAGCTCGCTTAGTAACGCTGTATAAGGTACGCTTACGCTATAAATGCAAAAATGAAATAAATATTGATATATATTGTGTTTCCGACCATGTGGGTCGATGTATATTATATTTATCATATTTGTGATATTGTAAAAGGCTCTCTGTACAAGGGAGATCTACCAAAAAAATTCGGAAATTTAGGGTGTTAGAAAATTTTTGGAAAATTTATGTTAACTAAATTTGATTTGAAATTTAACTTGAAATAATGGAATTTGATGAATAAATAGGAATTAGTGGATTTGGGTAGGACTAAAAGACTTAGGAAATGGTAATAACAGAATTTTAACCAAATGGGTTTGAAAATAAATGGGTTTGAAAATAAATGGGTTTGGAGCATTTTTCTTTCCTTAGCAATTTCGGAGACGAAATTCTTTTAAAGGGGGAGGAATGTAACGATCCGAAATTTTGGTTGTTTGGTTTTGAACGTTTAATTTATTTTTAAATGTTGAATTTGAAATATTAATTGATTTTGAATATGGAGATTTTGGTTGTATTGGTGAATTTGATTTAAATTTCAAATATAGCGATTTATCATAATACAGAAATGGTGAATAATTGAAATTTGAATTGAAATTGAATCAAAACGAATTCTAATATTGATATAAATTCTATTTGAATTAGAATTGAGTTAGTAAGTTTTTAAAACTGGAATTTTAAGTGATTTCGTAAACTTTTGAAATCGTTAATTTTATCGACGCGTAAGAAAATAGCAATCCGAGGCACAGTCTCTAAATTCAATGAAACCAATTCCGTTGGATCCATAATAGTGTACTATTATCGGATTTCAAATTTCGTAGCATTTGGCGTTAATGTTTGATCGTACAGGATAGAAACGCGTTGAAATTAATATCGAAAATTTAATATTATAATTGAGTTCAAAAGGCTATTTTCTCCATACGATCGAATTAGGCCTTGGAACTTGTTCCATCGCGTTCGTAATAGGGGAATAACATTAGGAATGCCAGGCAACACGCCTCGATAAGAGTTCAGGATTTCAAGGTACGTAAACAAGATATTTTTGAATATAAAAATATAAATTTTAAATCAACGGCCACCCTAACTCGTACGTGGTGCCACTCTATATTCTGAGACGTGACGCCTCAATCAATTTAAAATCGCATAAGTCTTCCTTTCTTCTCCAGTTAAAACGAAATTGATTCAAAATTAAAAAAAAATCGAAAACCAACTTCAAAATTCTCGAAATCGTAGAAGCTTTGAGTGGTGGCAATCTCGTAGAGGGCGGTGATCGTTGTGAAGTCGCGACTGCGATTGGGTGAAGTGCGACGCTGTTTGGGATGGGCTGACGTTGCCTATAGCTAGCTATAAGGGTTATCACAAGGTTATGGGGGCATCGAACTTTGTTTCAAGGGAAGGAATCGATGGAGGAGGAGTTAGGGGAAGTCGAGGCTAGGCAAGGGTGGTGGTGGCTCAATGCCAGTGCGGTGGTGAAGGAGGACTGCAGGCGATGGCGGTTTTGAGGAGGTCGCGATGCCTGGAATTGAACGCGGCTGTGTTTGTGCGTGTTAGGAGAACAGGGAGCATCGACATCGACCACGATTTGAACAGGTTTATAAAAAAAATTGTTAATTAAGTTTAATTATAATTAGTTTATTTGATTAAGAATTTAAAATGAGATAGCTAATAAATTTAATAACTTATCCATACGAGGTCCAAATTGAACGCAACGAGTCGCGTTGCGATCGCATCGACGAGTGCTACTCAACAATATTGGTCTGGAATTTTTCGGAGTCAGCTAGGATTTTAGATAATTTAAAATCTGGATGATCAGCAAATTAAAAATTAAGGTGAGTAAATCTCACTCAATTTGGTTGACTGGTTTAATATATTATAATTAATTATTGGATGCTTGGTTGAATTTATAAATTATTATCGGTTTGGATGTTATACTATATATATTAGTATATATATTAGTAGTTGGTTATATTTCTTGCCGTTGGAGCGGATGAGACCCTATGCACCCCGCATAATGGCAGATGACCCTGTATTACCGCGATATCCCGCCTCAAAATGGGATTGGTATTTTTATGTTATATAACATCTGTGGTTGTAGGAAAACAGGTTGGAGGGATCCAACTGGATCCCTCAAATATATTGATTATTTTTCACATATATAGTTATATATGATGTGATTGAATAATCTGTTATGGATTGTTGTATGATTTGTTTTATTTGGATGCTATAGTAGCACTGGCCAAAATTTTAGTATTTTAAAAATAATATTTTGAATTTAAATAGGAAATTCAAAGGCTATTTTGGAAATAAAATATTTTGAATTTTGAGATTATTTAAAAGGGAATTGAAATGGATAAAATAAATGATTGGAATTTGGATATTTAATTAGCTATTTCGTAAAATGGTTTCAACTAGAGAATTTTAAATTGAGGATTTTAAAATAATGGATTTTAAGTAAGATTTTTTTTAAAATACGAAATGGAAGTAGAAATCGAGATTTGATTGGTTTTGGAATATAGTTTGGGTTATTTAAGAAATTGATTTAAAAATGGGATTTTAATTCGAAATTGATTTATAAATAGATTTTTGTAATGTAAACCTGTATAAGCTGGGAAATGAGATTATAAATTTTATAAACAAGGTTTATAAATAAAGTGAGATGATTATCATATGATAAATTGGAGATATAAATCTACGGTGGGAATTTATAATGAGATATGGTAATCGGTTTAAAAAGATATGGTAGAGTATATTTTTGAAATGTGAAAAATGTTATGAAATTGGGAAAGTGGTCGATGTGCTATGAATCGAGAGAGAGATTTATAAATTGAAATTGGTTATATTGGAATTTCAAAAATATTTTTTTATCGAGAAGTTAAGTTTGTTTTAAAAAGAGGATTTTAATTATTAAACTATGTAATTTAAAACTGTTTTAGCATGGAAATATTTCGAAAAGTTAGTTATTTAAATATTTAAATTGGTTGAAATGAATTCTAAGATTTTAAAAAAGTTTTATAAATCGATTTGAAATTTTATAAATGAATTAGAATTAGTTATTGACGTTATTTTAAAAGTGCTTGATATTTTTTAAAAATTATTTAACCATGATCTTGAAATTTATTATTATTATATATACATAGAATTTTAAAGTAAGTAATTGGAATTTATTTATAAATGCTCTCGAGATTGTAAACCGGATTATTAAACGAATATGATTGTGTAAGTGAAATGTTATAATGGGGTTTCTGGAAATTTAGGGGAATTCCCAAAATAGTAGGACTCGGGAACTTAAAATGAATTTGAATTCATTAAAGGAGCTATAAATTGTTAGTTGGATTATAAATAAGTATAATCGATAATGTTTGAAAATTGTAAAAGGAAATTAATAGAAATTCCAGGATTTATGAGATAAGTGCGGAATATTTCCTAAGTATGGATATTATAAATTATTTTGGAAAATAAACTCATAATATTTTCCTAAGCATTGAATTTTAAAGGTTTGGAGATATTTTAGCGACGAAATGATTTTTATAGGAATATTTTTCTAAGTAATGGAATACTAAGTTAGACTTGGAAATTTTTTCTAAGTATTGGAATAAAATGATTTGGGAAGGTTTTGACCATGGGAAGGTTATATGAAAATATTTCTAAGTGTTAATATGGTTTGAAAATATCCCGTTAAGGATATAAGGATTTGAATTTGTTTTCAAATGTTGGAATACTGGAAGAAATTTGAATATATATATCTGTGTAAAGATATTTGAAATTAATGTTTTGAAGATTTATAAAATAAGGCCTAGTGACTTCTTATGGATGTTATTTGATAGTTAAATAACCGACTATCAAATTTGGCCAAATTCATTGATCATTTCGAAGAGACCGGGATCGGATTTAATTATCCGAAAACCACTTCGATCCGATTTGTGCGTTACGAATTATGATATCTCGAAGATAATGGAGATGGTGATATTGAAGGAGATTCGGTTTTTCAGACCTAGAACAATTAGTATGGATGAATGCAATCATTGCATTGTTGCCTGTAAGGCGGTGTTAGCATTCCAAGTATGAATGCTATTCTAAAGGTAAAACATAGTCTCAAGCCTCCTCAATTGGGAATAACTCAAACATGAGAGATGCAGTAGGGCTAAGTAGGTCGCACCCAATTTGGGTATGTTATCACTTTTCTAGATACCCTCGGATATAATATAATTATGGATATGGTTGTGCATGGAAAAGAGAGCGCTCGATTAGGGTGGAAACACCCGGGGCGATAACATATTCGGTACTATCCAGGTCAGGGGTAGGCCGGTCTTGTGTGACAGGGGATCCAGGCGAGGTCCTCGGTACATTTTTCTAGAGATGTACTATGACTGTCGGTACCCCAGTAGCCCAGTCATTGTATGGAATCCAATATCCACTACGAGCATGTACGATTTTAGTTGTATACCAATTATGCTGAAACGTGAGTTACAAGCATTTCAGCTATTTTATAGTTTATTTTCTGTAGACACTACCATAATATCAGATGATTTTGATATAAAATGTTTTGGTTATCGTAAGGTAAAAACCCGTTGTATTTATGTGTGACGTGGTCTTACGAGATACCTTTGTTTTCAAAGGATTTTGATAACAGTAGTAATTCAAATTGAGTGTGTTTCCTCACGCTGGTTTCCAGACTGACTCGGGTGTTATTTTATTATAATGCTCGGGTTAGACCGAGTATTACAGATTCAGGTTAGGATGCTATGGAGCTCAGGAGATGAGCTGGAGGATTTCAGTTGTATTACACGTACTTGGTTATTTCCGTTGTGCGTGTGTTATGGTGTATATTCAGTACATATGAGGATAAGTTATTTTAACTGTCCAGATTAATTGTTGACTATTGTACTCTGATGATGGTATGTATATTACAGTTACAGTTTCTTTGTATAAAGATCTGTTATTGTATATTATATTTTGTTCCGCTGCGATTGTGAGATTCTGTATTGTTGTTTCTGTTTCTTCTTCTATCCTCTTCTCTCTCTTAGTTATTCGTCTTTTCATACAATTTGTGTTGGACAAGTGTGATTTAATGTCAGCTCAAAGGGTATGGAACGGTGGGTCGCTACATTAATCCTCTCTATTAATCAAAATCCTTTATTAGTAAACTTCTTTTACCTAGTAAACTTTGACTTTTCAGTCTTTTTCCAAAAGATTCTGTTACTTATTATTTCCTTCAAATATCAATTTTAATGATCTAAGTACTTTCGCAAATCCATTCAAAAGGTTTAAGACTAATGTTAATTAAATATTGTCACTACAAACCTAAAACAATTTTTGCTTATGCTTATTTTTAAATCATTCTTTTAAAAATCTATTTACATTCATAAGTATAATCAAAAAGGGTTAAAGACAAATGTTATCAACACATTATCCCAACAAACCCAAACCATTCTACTACCTATTACTATCTTTAAAAACCTTTGCTTTCAAGATCTAAGTTCATATTCGGTTAAGAATGATAATCGACTAATCAATTATCTAGTCAAAAACCATTGCTTATACAAATCACGATTCGTACACTTAACTTGTTTCTGACATTCTCAACTTAACCATTCCTTGTTCAAAAGTGAAGCCGGGTAAGTTTAGGCATTGGTTGCTCCAAGCCTTGCCTAGACACCTCATTCTTAAATCTCAAAAATGGATAAGTCTACCTCGTCGGCTTCCAGTGATAAGTATAGTATTAATGATTTTCATAAACAATCAAAAATCATCTCGATTTACACATTTCCGGCATTTTCCACTTACCTATTCTCGGTTAAGGGGGAAGCCCGGTAGGTTAGAGGTTTATTGCTCCTTTCTACTCAACATCAATCTTAACTCTCACAAATAGATAATATTACTTCGTCGGATTATTAGTGTTAAGCATAGTTAATTACTTTTCTAATAAGTAGTTAAACAATTTGACTATTTGGCCATTAAGCAATTTCTATCCCCTTTCTAAACCTTTTGTTTTATAATCTAAAACAAGATATTTATATAATATATTTTCCAAGATATTTATATAAGATATTTATGCTCCAAAATACTTATAATATGTTTCAAAACATTCCTTTAAAATATCACTTAAAAATAACAAGTTTTAAAAATCATTAGAAACTTGAAAACGACATGGTTTAACAACATGTCTCTTCTTTGAAAATTCACAGTTAATTCTTAACTTTCATAACGATCTCAAAAAACTTTTAAAATACTCTAAAAATAGTTAGTACCACTTGTAAAAAATAATGAAACAAAATACTTAAATCGAAATACCTTTTCAAACCCTTTAAGTCCAAAATTTAAGTCTAAACAGGGCAGTTTTGCGCTGGTGATGTTTCAGCCATTTTAGAGATGTTACATAACCTTTTACTATTCAATCTTTTAATAGCAACAAACATATATATAAAATAATATAAATATGGTGAGAAATCCCTAAGGATTTCTCTACAAAGTTCCGTAGCAATTGCCGAAAACAAGGCAATTCCAAACTGCTTCTATAGCGACTATCGCTATAAGTGCACTTCTAAATCCAAGTCATATTCCAACCTATGTTCATTTTTAACCTATGTGCTTTGTTAAGGTCTAGTCACATGCCATATAAGTCAGTTCAATTTCATTCTAAGTTTGTTCAAGTTCATGTACATAGATCACATACGTCACTTACTTTTAAAAAGAAGTTACAACCATTGTTTTAACATAAGTTAACAACAATTCAATCAACATAAACACAATCAAACATAAACATATATGTGTTATATTTTCATTCAAAGTGAGGTGTTAACTCACCTTTAACTCCACAACCAATCAAGATCCATGAACCAAAGCCTAACCCCATCTTGCAACCACCTTTCCTCCTCCTCCTTGCTCTAGCCTTGCTCCTCTTCCTCCATCACCATAAATAGCTCGTAGCCATTGCAGATTTGGGAGTTTGGCTCTTCTTTTAACGTCTAACATGGTAAAAGGTTATTGAATATTAAACTAAGACTTGTGGTGAAGTATGAAGTGATTTGGAGTTGATTTGCAACTCTTTCTTTTTTAGAACATAAGAGAGGAAGAAGAAGAGAAGCCATTGATTTCAAAACTCAAACTTTGTAAATTTTGTGAATATTATCTAAGGTGCACCCCTCCTTATATAGCCTTAGGAATGTGATGGGAAAAGACCAAAAACCACTTAAAACCTTTACGACAACTTTACACATAGCCTAACTTTTAAGTTATTTCCACTTATTCTCATTTCCTAAATATCTAAGATGACATCATCCACGACATATTCCGTAAAATTTATTTCCATAAATGGTAAAATATTTTTATTTCAATAAATTGATTTCCTAAGCAAATAAGTGCATGTAAAAAAATCTGAACAACTTCTGATGGTTAAAAAGCTGTTTATCGATAAAACTATTTCGGTCACATTATCGATATTTTTTCAAAGAACATATTTTTGTAGACATTTTTCCAAAAAAGTTTCTCATCATTAGTTATGATTTAAAAGGTGGTTAAAGAGCTTATTAAATAATTTTAATAATACTTAATCAAAGATTCAAATATTTAAATAATTTAGATAATTAAATATGAAGTGTCTGAAATGTCGGGTCGTTGCAACAATTATTTATTTATATATTTTGAGAAATAAAGTTGTTTTAGATAAAAATTGAGGCGATCCCAGGCTTGTCGCTGATGTTAATAATATGAATGTGTAAAAATGTAAAGTAGGTCTACATGTAATGGGGAAGTTGAATGAAAAAATCCAAAATACAGAAGCATATTGTAGTTTGACAACACACAACTCCGTTAAATCAATAATGCAACGATTAAAATGCTTTGAAGGCCAAATAATTTTGACTGCTGCATTTCATTGTTTTGGAATTGGTACTGAGCATGGTGACAGTGTACTAACTCCAATATCCAAGAAATTCTAGTGCGGTGAATTATCGTCCAACAGGATTTGAACATATACTAAAGGTTTAGAAAACCTATGTCCTGTCCATTAGACAATGGACGCTTTTCATTCCCATTTCATTCTTCCGCATTCTCCCTTTATCCTTTTTTTTGAGAAAAATAAACGAAGATATTTTTAGGTAAAAAAAGAATGCATATTTGTATCGATGATGCATATAGAATAAGGAATATGGGGGTGGGTAGCGAGAATCGAACCCGCATCGTTTGCTTGGAAGGCTAGGGGTTATAGTCGATGTTAATTTATCATTCTTAACGTCTCTAATTCAAAACCGAACATGAAAAAATTATTTCATTCGACTCTTATTGTTATAAATTATTATAAAAATTTCTTTTTTTATATTTCAAATTTATTATAGTTTATTATAGAATGGAATGTAAAAAATATATAATATATATATATATTAAATTAAGATAAATATGTAAATTCGAAATATGACAAAAATCATCACAAACCTCCCTTTTTTCTTTTCTATTTCAATTTCTCGATTATTATATGATTATTTTTTAACTTTCCATATAAAGAAAGAGATAGACTAGAAATGACATCTCTTATGTTGACGATACCATCTTCTTCGATTGAATGACATCTCTTATATCAATCACACCAAAGAAATATTAAATGAATGGAATTGAGATATAGATGGAATATAATGAAATAGATCCACTTTATTTGAATTGGGATTGACGAACGACCAGTACCAATATTAGTCTTTATTAGTATCTAAGAGAAATTCGAAATCGAAATGGGGCGTGGCCACGTGCTAAGGCAACGGGTTTTGATCCCGTTATTCGGAGGTTCGAATCCTTCCGTCCTAGAGCATCTACATGAGGAAGATTCTTCTCTTTAACAAATTTCTGCTCAGCTCGAAGAGTTACCATTAGTGTCTCTTTTCGTTTTTGAAAACAAAGGGAAAAATAATGCATAAACTCTAAACTAAAGTAAAAAAAATAGAAGGGCTAATCAGTAAAGACTTTGTATGTAAGAAAATCGAAATGTTGTGGGGAAAAAACAAATAAAATCAAAAATACATGAGACAGTCCAAAAAGCCCTTGATTATGATCAAATTTTTAAGCTTACTTGGATATTGAGCATTTATCTATAAGAACTAAATTATTTGCACTGAATATGAACAGGTGCAACTTCAGATCACCGAAGTAATGTCTAAACCTAATGATTTTAAAAAGTAAAGAGAAAGAATTCTAGAACAAGGAAACATTATTTTCAATTGTCTCCATATTTTATTTTTGGTATAATGATGGCGACTAAAAAAAGATTTGAGATGAAACAAATAAAAGAGGTTAGAGACGACTCAAGAAATGCCTAAGGATTTACCTTCGGACTTTTTCAGAATTACCCAACTTGAGTTATGAGTACGAACGATATTTCTTTTTTTTTCTTTCACTTTTGTTTTAAAACTTCTAGAAATTGTACTTTTTTGACTCGTCTCATGTTTTGTTTAAACATGAAAAACAGCTAGTTTTCCTCTAACCCCTTTTCCAAATCCGACAAAATTATCATATAACTACATGGATCATCCATTAATTGTCAATTAATGACTTCTTAAATCTTTCTGTACTGACTCCTAATTGAATTATTTTCGATTCAAAAGTGAAAGAAATCATTTTATCTACTAATAGTGGGAAAATTGGTGCATTACCAAACCATGTCCCTATTGCCACAGTGTTAGATACAGGTCTTTTTCTTGACCTTCCGACATTGGGCAGGCGTTAGCCCCCATACATGGTCTTACGACTTTGCGGAGACCTGTTTTTTGTAAACAGTCGCCCAGCCCGGTCATTGCGACCCCCTTTGTGAGGAGGCACCCCTTCTCTCAAAGTTATATGGCTATTTTGCCAAGTTCCTTAGAGAGAGTTGTCTCGCGCCCCTATATATTCTCTACCTCTTTAGACTTATGAAATTAATTTTATCTGAAGAACAATTTCTTTCTCTAGATTTTGTTGAGTCGTTACATCCACTCATTGAAATTGAATAATTGATGATCAAATGGTTTTTACTCAAAGAACCCTTTTATTTAGCTTGGGATTAAATCATCACACATTTTTAGAAGACAATGTGTCCTTGTACCTTTTTTCCACAACATGTTTTTTAATTCCAGGGATCTCAATGTCGCAATGAAAGTTGTTCTGGAAAAAACAACGTAAAGCATGCCATGCGAGAAAATATGATGTGTCAATATACATCAACATTGTCTAATGTATGCCCTCAGCTTTTATTTACAACAATCGCGAAGTATATTTTAATACGAGTGTGCAACTATTTAAGATTGGTCGAAATGGTGTGTTTTGAAGACTATGGCTGTAATGAACCATGTAATTCATTTGTATATGAAACAATATGCAGCCCTTGAGTTTGCTTTCTCTAAAGATGGGAGTTATCATGTTGCTGCAAATATTCTTAAAACCTGGTTACAATATGTAGGTGTTGAATGGAAAACTCGAGTTCAGGGGCAAAACCATGGTTATATTGCACTCTGCTAGTTTTTCTATTTTATTTTAGGAAAAAAGGAAAGAAAGAAAGAAAAACATGAAGACTTCACTACATATTCATATGCCAATTTTGGTCACATTCCTTCATAACTAAAGCTACTTGAAATCTCTAGTTTACTAAAATTAATAGCATGTTTGAATTGAATTAGTAAATCACACCCTCCAAACACTTATTTTAGAAGGAAACGTAGAAGACATCACTTTACACATTAACATTTATTACATCAAAACCCCAATAATTAGTTTAGAGGCAGTGCAATAATTATTTCATAAAAAGGTCATCATATTCATCATCTCTTACATTAAAAAAACAAACAACCAAATCAACTGTTACTTGAATAATATAAAAAACTGTATCTCACAATACAGAAAAAAGTGCCAACTATCAGCTCCCCGAGGAATTAGCAAAGAATTTATCATCATAAAACACATACCCAAGCAATGGAAGTAATTAAGACAAATATCAAAAAATACCGTTATTTTTTTCAAAAAATCATGTAACTGTACAAAGAAAAGTGTGATAATTACAAAATTAGAACGAAAAAAGAAAATGGTGGTACCAATAGAAATAGTTGATAGAAAATTACCGTAGTTGTACGAATTGATGCCACACAGCTGTAGGGCTTCGGTCATCTTCAAGTAACGGTGTTGTCAGGGTTCGATTTGATGGAGTCTGAGTTGGAGGATGGGGTGATAGCAAAATCCGTGGTTGGAGCAGATTTGATAGGGGCGATAGGGAATTTTTATGGAATAAGGGAATTAGGTTCGAAGAGAATGTTAAAGCAACGAATAAGTGGAAAGAGGGAAATGAATTGGTGAGTGGCCAATTATATTACAGGCAATGGTTTAAGGAAACTAATTTATATTACTTAAGTTCTAAATTAGGAAAAAATAGCATATTGTTTTAAAACGCTGTGATTAGGGGCTATTGAAAGACATTTTTCTTTTAGTGATCTCTTTCTCTAATCATATTCATTTTTGATAAGTATGTGTTGAGTTACTCAAATCCATATGTCTGTGCTATGGCTTTGATAATATATCTAAATACATTGGCAAAAGTTCATGTTTTCCGCAACTATACAATAAAACAAATTGTATAGTAAAAGGTTGTTATAGCATACTACTATAGTACTACTATAGTATGAATTTTGCTATGGTGTTTTCCAGATCTTACATATTAAACTGAAAAATACCGAATAAATATTGGGGCATTTTTCAAGTCAAGCGTTCGTCTAATAATAACTTTTGGTTAATAAGCCAGTGTAAAGAAAGTCCAAAGAAATGTCTTACCATGGCTAGAAATGAGCATACGTACACGACTTGAATGTTAGCCAGTAATTACTATCGTTGAATGTTATTCTCAACCCTTGATTAGTGTTTTTAAACTTAACATATATTCCTTAAAAATATGAACGCATGAATTCATATATACAGAATAAGAATTCAATACATTTTTATCATAAGCGTACAAGTATGTATATAATATGATTTTTCAAAATTAATATAATTTAATAAAAATTTACTTAAATAAATTAAAGGTTAATTAATTAAATAAAAAATTACATATATATGAGATATATGTGTTATACTATAAAGGTTATAGTATATATAATAGTTATTAATTATAAATGTTATATTAACTTAATCAAAAAATAAATTAAAATGCTAATTAATTACAATTAATTAAATATATTTTAATTAATAAAATATTATACATAAGACTATTATATAAGTAATATAAAATATAAAATTATATAATATGAATGTATAAACTAAAGGTGGAACATTGAAGAAACGCAAATAGACTTAAGGGATAAATACATACATATTATACGTATACCGTGATTCTAAATGTATTTGACGTTGGAATTTCATAAGAAATACATTATTTCATAAGTCAATATCACTCAATATAATATATTGAAGATTATGAATCTTCAAAATAATGTTGTCCTCTGCCACAAACATATATATATATATATTAATAATTTACTTGCATCTCCTTAGTTGTTGAGTAAACTCAAGCTATTGATGTTATGTGCGGTATTATTGATATGTTAAATAGGCGAGATAAGATATCATATTTATACAATAAATCAATGTCATATAAATATCATATAACAATCCTAGTATGAGTCTCCTCTAAGGCCAATAAAACACATGCTGGTCAAGTCGTCTCTCTACCTGAAATGTCTCGGACTGAAACGAGTATTATAAAATAACACATGGGTCAGACAATGTTTAATCAAGGGTATATAAGAATGGTAACACAATATAAACACAAAAATATAACATGGTAACTTTAACATCGATAATCAAAACATAAGACGACAAGTCAAAGGATGCACATGAATATGGTAATGTATGCCTAAAATATAATAATGCTATAAATAATCTTCCGAGCATCACATCACCCAAATAACTCAAATTCATATGAAACAGTCAACATGTAACGACCCCGAATTTTAATCTATTTTAAATCGATAATTAAATTTATTTTTGAATAAAAATTTGTGAAATAGATGGTTAAAGAAATGCGAGTTTCCCCGATATCCAAGTATATCTGAATAAATCGTTTAAAAATTTAAATTCTTGTATATATGAGAATATATATATGTATTCGAACATATCTAAGTAAATTTGAAATAATATAATATGTATTTGATTTGAATTTAAAATGTAAGTAAATGGTTTAAGAAATGAAAATATATAAGATGTTAGAATATAAAGTTAAGATATATATCTTAATCTCGTGTTAATAAACTATGTAATGATATAAAATAACACATTGGTTAAATAAAATCCAACAACATTAATATGTATTCATGTTTGAACACTTGCAAAAGAAGATGCTAGTATAAAATATCTTTGTACAAATAAGATAAGTATGAAGACATAAAGGACTCACCCATTTAATGCTAGCATGAACAAAGTCAATTCGAAATGTTATCAGCCCCCAAACTTCATAAAAATCTCTGCGTATGTCTGTACTGGAAGAAAATATCACTTTTACAAACTACATTATCACCTGCACAAAGTTTATACCCTGTAACTTCATTTATTTATCCATCACCTTCATCTCATTTTTCGTCCATCTTCAACACTGAAGTAATAACATCTAAAACTTAAACAAAAGCTCAACTCAAACAAATAAATCAACCAACAAATTTAATATTAACCAGAGATCAAAGAGGAAGCTTCAGCTTGCAAGGATTCACAGCCTGATTCAACAAAAAGGAAGCTCTGTCTTCCTCTGGAAGATAGGTGAGCAACTTTAATCTTTAAAAACCATCTGTTTGTCTTGATTCTTGAAGTTGATTTTAAAAGTATGAGATGACAATGCTTTGTTTATATGCCTGCATGTATATATCTACATGTAAATGATGTGTGTATACATATGATTTGAACTATGTTTGTTGATATACCTCTGTTCCAGGTTTCAGAGTTCACTATCAATCAAAGAAAAAAAATTCATATCTTTTTATTTTCTCACTGTTAGCACTTGAAATCAAAACAAAACTTATTTGTTTTAGTATAAGCTTTAATTTAAAAATGTATTCAAGCTAAAACAACTTAGCATTTCCTCTAGAAATTGAAAGAACAGAGCAAAGCTTTATATAAGTCGAAATTTAAATTTCTTAAATTTCGTTTTCAGGCATATAAACTGAATTCGTATACTTTAATTTGATTTTTAAAGCTTGAATCATAATTTTTAGAGTTAGATGCTAAGAGCAGTTCGAGTTTGGTTAAAATTCGTTCTATCGTCGATCTCTGATGATCTACGAAGTTCTGGTGACCGGGATCGTGGCGGGTGGTAGAGGAGTGTAAGTAGATGCTAAGAAAAATGGGTAATGGTGATAAAATTCATCAGAGAGGTTGCGGCAGTGAAATTCTTTTTAGAACCCTAGTTTTAGTTAAGCTTAAGTAGTCGATCATCACGTCTTCTACAATGGACCGAGTGTTTCAGATCTTTGGGTAGTGGAAGCTTGTCCCTAGTTGAAGTCAATGCCGGAGTTCTAGGGGTCACGGTGGTCGGAGGGACGAGTGCGAAGCGTTGCCAGGTTTTGGAAAAAAACAGTGTTCGTGTTTCCAGGGTTGACTTGATGCTCGAATTCGAATACACGGAGATGATGAAATTTCGATGGTCGGAAAGGGGATTGTGGATGGTGGTCTACTTGTTCGACGTGGCGATGTTGACCGGAGGCGACCGGTGGTGCTGTACACGTGCACGCGTGATGACATGTGTCTGCGTTGATCAAGGTTGAGGAAGATGAGATTTTATCGGGGCAAACTCGAAGTGATTTGAGAAAATACTCGAAGACGAGATAGGTGGGGAAACTCGAGTAGTTGCTCGGGAAAAGCTTGTTTGGGCTCGAAGTGGTTTTCGAGTGTCTCGGGTAATGTTTTGTAACAGGTTTTTGAACCTGTTCTGTCTAAAATTTAAACTGTAGTATAAATGTAAACCAAAATTTAAACTAAGTTTTAAACCTAAGTTTAAATGTGGATTTAAGCTAGCTTGGATCCTGGTTTTAAATTGTTTTACAAACTTTAAGTATTTAAAGTGTATTTGGCTTGAATTTAAAACTGAAAGTTTAAATTGTAAAGTAAAGGTTTAAATAAGTTTAAATCTAAGTTTTAAATCTGGAAATTGAGTCTGAATCTCAGTTTTTAAATTAAGTTTTTGAATTCAAATTGTTTTAACCACTTTAAAATGATTAAATGGTTTGAATTTCAAAATGAAGATTTAAAATGTAAGTAAAGCTTCCGAAAGGAGTTTTAAAGATTTATTAAGTTAATTTATTTGTAAATCAAGAATTAATTGGATAATATTAGATAAGTTAAGATAATTAATTAATGATTAGAAATAAATAAATCAAGTAGTTAAGAATTAACTAAAGATAATTACTTAATGAAATTAATTAAAGGGTTAATTTATTAATGTGATTAATTAGTTATAACTACACAATTAATTCATCTTAATTGTAGATGATTGATTATTATCGAATGCTTTGTGATGTGATGCTTTGTGATCTAAATTGCTTTGTATTGAGCTGTTATATCTGTGATGAATATACTGTTATATGAATATGAAAACCCTTGACCCGTAAAACAGCATTTGAATTTCGATGCGACAGGGAGTCGGATTCCAGTTGGTTATCTGAAACCCACATCGAATTGTAATAGTGAATCTTTGTGACTGATAAATTTATTGTATCTATGAATCTGTGAATGAAGATAAGCGTTATGGATTATACCGCTTATCGATATATCTGTGGTGATTGATGTTGTGCACTATTGTGTGAAACCCTGGACCACACTCTTACACACACAAATATGGATTTCACGTGGAAATCGGTTAAATCGCAGATAAATTAAATTTGATGTTTTTGAAATGGAAATTTTAATTTCAATTGATTTTGAAATTAGAAATTTGGGTAAAGTGAAAAGCTTGTGAAATGGAATTTTAAAGATAAAAGTTATTTTGAATAACTGAATCGAGTTTTGAAATTTAAATAATTTGATTTAAAATTGAATTCAAGTTTGAAATTGAATTCTATGATTTGAAACTAGGGATTAAAGATGCTGAACAAGTTATATATGGGTTAAACCATTTTAAAGGTATTGATTTGGGAATTTGAATTTAATTCAAGGGTTTTAACTCGTGTAAATATAACTGGATTTTTCTGAAATGAAACTATTTGTTTTCAAATAGTAAAAGCTTTCACAAAAGTAATGAACTTCAAAATTATGTTGAACGGTTTCAAGTTTGAAATAGAATTGAAATGTTTTGAAAACTATGAAATGAGTCTTTGATTTCAAAAACCGGATGAGTTAATCTAACTTGAAATGGAATTGTTTTGGAAGACTATGAATGAATCTTTGGAAATGAGTTTTGAATGCTATAAGTTAAAATCTTGACTTAAAGATTTAACGAGTTAATTCAATTGAAATGGAAATTGTTTTGAAATCTATGAATGGATCTTTGTGAATGGGGTTAACTTTGTGAATTAAATCTTTTGTTTAAAAGATTAAAAGTGTGGAAAATCGTTTAAACCATTGAAGGTTTTTGAAATAAATCTTTTATTTAAAAGATTGGAAATGGTAATTTGTTTTACCATTCGAATGAAAAGTTTTGGGCTTTAAGCTGTGATTTAACTGAGATCCCAGTATCCATATGATTTTTAATTGCGCTCGTTATTCGGTTTAGCCGGGAGAGGACCTTTGTGTCATATAACCCATTCCGAATAGTGATACGACGATATGGATGGCATTTGAAGACCGGTGGTGAAGACCGGGTATTTGCGAGAGCGATAGGATGACCTATCGATTGTCTCTGCACTGAGTAGCTACAGTATAGAGATTCCCTAAGTGATGGGAAGTCCGATCATGATTGTGAATACCCGGATTGCAAGGGCTTCTTTGGAAGTGCCTTCGGTTCTGTTCGAACCCGGAACAGACTTGTATGGATGTGTGTCTGACATTACACTTTGAGATGTAAAGCTGGTTTCTATCAAATACATTGCTGTTGGTGGCGTAGAATTTATTCTCTTAGCTTAACACCCTTCTCTGAGACGTACGAGCTCAGAGGTTATGTAGTTGATGGTCACTAGTGATACATTCCCAATTTGGTAATGTGGCATACGAAGTGCTGATGATCAGTTGTTGGTCAAAGCGTGGCTTTGTGAAAAAGCGTGGCTTTGTGAAAAAACGTTGCTTTGTGAACGAGACTTCGTCGAGCCTCACAACCCGGTAATGGTCGAAACAGGAATGTTGCGGCAAAGGTTTGTAGGGGTAGCGCCCCTAGGGTATGCCATTTCCTTCTGGATAAAGGGTGGTATCATGGTATGGAGCCCAGATACTTAACTCGTGTGGACACGGTAATTTATTACTGTATGATGTTGCTTTGTTGGTTTTCGGGATCCCTCGGATAAAGGTCGGTAACGACCGGGGGATGACATGACTCGTGTGTTAGTTACCTAGTTACAGCTGTACAGCGTGAGGTAGCGTCAGTGTGTTAGTTACCTAGTTACAGCTGTACAGCGTGAGGTAGCGTCGGCCTTTTGTTTGCGGAGATCCGGTTAGGTTCTCGGGGCGTCTTTCCAGAGGCGTTTCTATTTCGGAAAGGAAGTTCCTTAGCCTGATCATTTGTTGGAAATCCAAAGAAACAATACGAACCCTGTACGGTTTTAGTTGTATTACCTGCTATGGAATGTGGCGGTAACCTGCTATTGAACGTAGTAACTATAGTAGGCATACGATGAAATGTTGTATGCTGGCTAAGATTAATATTATATTTTCGAAATGTTTTTCTACACTATGCACTAGAAATAATATCAAAAGAGTTTTTATTTTGCGTAGTAAGCATTTTTGACTATCATAAGGAGAAATCTCCTCCATTTCTGCGATTGCATTGTGTGTGTGGCGGGAGGCCTTATGGTAGTTTCATTTTCAAAAAGCATTGCGGATTTCAATGTTTAAAAGCCTTTGTTGCTTGTATTAAAGATAAACTGTTTTTGTTGCTCACACCAGTCCCATGACTGATCCGGAGTTTATTGTTCCCTTCCTAAACTCTGGGTGCCCACTATTTTCCACACGGGCAGTCTAGAGTTGGGTTTTTCAGATATTCAGGGTTAGTAGATTATCTGGAGCTAGTTCAGTTCTTGGAGTTCATGGACTGACGTTGCTTATCTTGGAGCATTCTATTGGAGACATTCTATCCGCTGCTGGTGTTATCTATTTTCTTTTCCGCTGCTATTTCTTGTATCATATCTCTGATGTATATTGATATTCATTGTATCACTCTGTTGTATCAGATATTATATATCAATGTATTATTCTTTTCTTCCGCTGTGTTATTTACTTAATTGTGTTATAGCTCCGGCGAATCGGATTTGAACGGTCGAATCTGCGACATTCGAGTACGATGTAAAGTATGGATGTCGATTTTCGAACGCGAAAATCCGGATCGTTACATGTGGTATCAGAGCTAAGGTTGAACTTTAGCTCAGGAGTATAACACATTAAGTAGCTCATTAGAGATAGGATGAAGTATATCCTAGAATGAGTATCCTTAAGATATCTATCCGTACGCCTCAGTAAATTCTCTTGCTATCCACTGATAGTAAGTATGAGTGCAAGAAGAGGATGAGATAGGGGACATGAGAATACGACTATAAATGGTCGATACTTTGTAACAACAAGGAAACAATCTTTTCTCTATTAATCTCTTTGTTCGTCATCTCTTTTCCAATTCTTCGATAGTTCCTGGTAGATCAAGGAAGAAGAAATTCGATATATTGATATGGGGCATAAACTCTGGAATAAGCCAAAATTGTTTGTTTGGATGTATTGATTGCTTTGTTTGTTATGGTTGATAGGTATACTTTAATTCTAAACTGAAAGTTTTGAAATTGTATCCATATATCTATCTATTCTTTGGGTCCGGATATATTCTACGAATGGTTAGTTATCCTTTTGAACTAACCGATGCCCCTGCATATTTCGTAGATCTGGATAACCCGAGTATTTTGTGAAGTGTTAGATTCGTTCTTGATATTCTGATTTGATGAGCCAAATGCAGAATAGATGTTCAGTTTGAGTTGATGAAACATTCTTCATCCGTCTTTGTTTTCGTGCCTGTGAATTTCGAGGACGAAATTCTTTTAAGGGGGGAAGTCTGTAACGACCCCGAATTTTAATCTATTTTAAATCGATAATTAAATTTATTTTTGAATAAAAATTTGTGAAATAGATGGTTAAAGAAATGCGAGTTTCCCCGATATCCAAGTATATCTGAATAAATCGTTTAAAAATTTAAATTCTTGTATATATGAGAATATATATATGTATTCGAACATATCTGAGTAAATTTGAAATAATATAATATGTATTTGATTTGAATTTAAAATGTAAGTAAATGGTTTAAGAAATGAAAATATATAAGATGTTAGAATATAAAGTTAAGATATATATCTTAATCTCGTGTTAATAAACTATGTAATGATATAAAATAACACATTGGTTAAATAAAATCCAACAACATTAATATGTATTCATGTTTGAACACTTGCAAAAGAAGATGCTAGTATAAAATATCTTTGTATAAATAAGATAAGTATGAAGACATAAAGGACTCACCCATTTAATGCTAGCATGAACAAAGTCAATTCGAAATGTTATCAGCCCCCAAACTTCATAAAAATCTCTGCGTATGTCTGTACTGGAAGAAAATATCACTTTTACAAACTACATTATCACCTGCACAAAGTTTATACCCTGTAACTTCATTTATTTATCCATCACCTTCATCTCATTTTTCGTCCATCTTCAACACTGAAGTAATAACATCTAAAACTTAAACAAAAGCTCAACTCAAACAAATAAATCAACCAACAAATTTAATATTAACCAGAGATCAAAGAGGAAGCTTCAGCTTGCAAGGATTCACAGCCTGATTCAACAAAAAGGAAGCTCTGTCTTCCTTTGGAAGATAGGTGAGCAACTTTAATCTTTAAAAACCATCTGTTTGTCTTGATTCTTGAAGTTGATTTTAAAAGTATGAGATGACAATGCTTTGTTTATATGCCTGCATGTATATATCTACATGTAAATGATGTGTGTATACATCTGATTTGAACTATGTTTGTTGATATACCTCTGTTCCAGGTTTCAGAGTTCACTATCAATCAAAGAAAAAAAATTCATATCTTTTTATTTTCTCACTGTTAGCACTTGAAATCAAAACAAAACTTATTTGTTTTAGTATAAGCTTTAATTTAAAAATGTATTCAAGCTAAAACAACTTAGCATTTCCTCTAGAAATTGAAAGAACAGAGCAAAGCTTTATATAAGTCGAAATTTAAATTTCTTAAATTTCGTTTTCAGGCATATAAACTGAATTCGTATACTTTAATTTGATTTTTAAAGCTTGAATCATAATTTTTAGAGTTAGATGCTAAGAGCAGTTCGAGTTTGGTTAAAATTCGTTCTATCGTCGATCTCTGATGATCTACGAAGTTCTGGTGACCGGGATCGTGGCGGGTGGTAGAGGAGTGTAAGTAGATGCTAAGAAAAATGGGTAATGGTGATAAAATTCATCAGAGAGGTTGCGGCAGTGAAATTCTTTTTAGAACCCTAGTTTTAGTTAAGCTTAAGTAGTCGATCATCACGTCTTCTACAATGGACCGAGTGTTTCAGATCTTTGGGTAGTGGAAGCTTGTCCCTAGTTGAAGTCAATGCCGGAGTTCTAGGGGTCACGGTGGTCGGAGGGACGAGTGCGAAGCGTTGCCAGGTTTTGGAAAAAAACTGTGTTCGTGTTTCCAGGGTTGACTTGATGCTCGAATTCGAATACACGGAGATGATGAAATTTCGATGGTCGGAAAGGGGATTGTGGATGGTGGTCTACTTGTTCGACGTGGCGATGTTGACCGGAGGCGACCGGTGGTGCTGTACACGTGCACGCGTGATGACATGTGTCTGCGTTGATCAAGGTTGAGGAAGATGAGATTTTATCGGGGCAAACTCGAAGTGATTTGAGAAAATACTCGAAGACGAGATAGGTGGGGAAACTCGAGTAGTTGCTCGGGAAAAGCTTGTTTGGGCTCGAAGTGGTTTTCGAGTGTCTCGGGTAATGTTTTGTAACAGGTTTTTGAACCTGTTCTGTCTAAAATTTAAACTGTAGTATAAATGTAAACCAAAATTTAAACTAAGTTTTAAACCTAAGTTTAAATGTGGATTTAAGCTAGCTTGGATCCTGGTTTTAAATTGTTTTACAAACTTTAAGTATTTAAAGTGTATTTGGCTTGAATTTAAAACTGAAAGTTTAAATTGTAAAGTAAAGGTTTAAATAAGTTTAAATCTAAGTTTTAAATCTGGAAATTGAGTCTGAATCTCAGTTTTTAAAATAAGTTTTTGAATTCAAATTGTTTTAACCACTTTAAAATGATTAAATGGTTTGAATTTCAAAATGAAGATTTAAAATGTAAGTAAAGCTTCCGAAAGGAGTTTTAAAGATTTATTAAGTTAATTTATTTGTAAATCAAGAATTAATTGGATAATATTAGATAAGTTAAGATAATTAATTAATGATTAGAAATAAATCAATCAAGTAGTTAAGAATTAACTAAAGATAATTACTTAATGAAATTAATTAAAGGGTTAATTTATTAATGTGATTAATTAGTTATAATTACACAATTAATTCATCTTAATTGTAGATGATTGATTATTATCGAATGCTTTGTGATGTGATGCTTTGTGATCTAAATTGCTTTGTATTGAGCTGTTATATCTGTGATGAATATACTGTTATATGAATATGAAAACCCTTGACCCGTAAAACAGCATTTGAATTTCGATGCGACAGGGAGTCGGATTCCAGTTGGTTATCCGAAACCCACATCGAATTGTAATAGTGAATCTTTGTGACTGATAAATTTATTGTATCTATGAATCTGTGAATGAAGATAAGCGTTATGGATTATACCGCTTATCGATATATCTGTGGTGATTGATGTTGTGCACTATTGTGTGAAACCCTGGACCACACTCTTACACACACAAATATGGATTTCACGTGGAAATCGGTTAAATCGCAGATAAATTAAATTTGATGTTTTTGAAATGGAAATTTTAATTTCAATTGATTTTGAAATTAGAAATTTGGGTAAAGTGAAAAGCTTGTGAAATGGAATTTTAAAGATAAAAGTTATTTTGAATAACTGAATCGAGTTTTGAAATTTAAATAATTTGATTTAAAATTGAATTCAAGTTTGAAATTGAATTCTATGATTTGAAACTAGGGATTAAAGATGCTGAACAAGTTATATATGGGTTAAACCATTTTAAAGGTATTGATTTGGGAATTTGAATTTTAATTCAAGGGTTTTAACTCGTGTAAATATAACTGGATTTTTCTGAAATGAAACTATTTGTTTTCAAATAGTAAAAGCTTTCACAAAAGTAATGAACTTCAAAATTATGTTGAACGGTTTCAAGTTTGAAATAGAATTGAAATGTTTTGAAAACTATGAAATGAGTCTTTGATTTCAAAAACCGGATGAGTTAATCTAACTTGAAATGGAATTGTTTTGGAAGACTATGAATGAATCTTTGGAAATGAGTTTTGAATGCTATAAGTTAAAATCTTGACTTAAAGATTTAACGAGTTAATTCAATTGAAATGGAAATTGTTTTGAAATCTATGAATGGATCTTTGTGAATGGGGTTAACTTTGTGAATTAAATCTTTTGTTTAAAAGATTAAAAGTGTGGAAAATCGTTTAAACCATTGAAGGTTTTTGAAATAAATCTTTTATTTAAAAGATTGGAAATGGTAATTTGTTTTACCATTCGAATGAAAAGTTTTGGGCTTTAAGCTGTGATTTAACTGAGATCCCAGTATCCATATGATTTTTAATTGCGCTCGTTATTCGGTTTAGCCGGGAGAGGACCTTTGTGTCATATAACCCATTCCGAATAGTGATACGACGATATGGATGGCATTTGAAGACCGGTGGTGAAGACCGGGTATTTGCGAGAGCGATAGGATGACCTATCGATTGTCTCTGCACTGAGTAGCTACAGTATAGAGATTCCCTAAGTGATGGGAAGTCCGATCATGATTGTGAATACCCGGATTGCAAGGGCTTCTTTGGAAGTGCCTTCGGTTCTGTTCGAACCTGGAACAGACTTGTATGGATGTGTGTCTGACATTACACTTTGAGATGTAAAGCTGGTTTCTATCAAATACATTGCTGTTGGTGGCGGAGAATTTATTCTCTTAGCTTAACACCCTTCTCTGAGACGTACGAGCTCAGAGGTTATGTAGTTGATGGTCACTAGTGATACATTCCCAATTTGGTAATGTGGCATACGAAGTGCTGATGATCAGTTGTTGGTCAAAGCGTGGCTTTGTGAAAAAGCGTGGCTTTGTGAAAAAGCGTGGCTTTGTGAAAAAGCGTTGCTTTGTGAACGAGACTTCGTCGAGCCTCACAACCCGGTAATGGTCGAAACATGAATGTTGCGGCAAAGGTTTGTAGGGGTAGCGCCCCTAGGGTATGCCATTTCCTTCTGGATAAAGGGTGGTATCATGGTATGGAGCCCAGATACTTAACTCGTGTGGACACGGTAATTTATTACTGTATGATATTGCTTTGTTGGTTTTCGGGATCCCTCGGATAAAGGTCGGTAACGACCGGGGGATGACATGACTCGTGTGTTAGTTACCTAGTTACAGCTGTACAGCGTGAGGTAGCGTCAGTGTGTTAGTTACCTACTTACAGCTGTACAGCGTGAGGTAGCATCGGCCTTTTGTTTGAGGAGATCTGGTTAGGTTCTCGGGGCGTCTTTCCAGAGGCGTTTCTATTTCGGAAAGGAAGTTCCTTAGCCTGATCATTTGTTGGAAATCCAAAGAAACAATACGAACCCTGTACGGTTTTAGTTGTATTACCTGCTATGGAATGTGGCGGTAACCTGCTATTGAACGTAGTAGCTATAGTAGGCATACGATGAAATGTTGTATGCTGGCTAAGATTAATATTATATTTTCGAAATGTTTTTCTACACTATGCACTAGAAATAATATCAAAAGAGTTTTGATTTTGCGTAGTAAGCATTTTTGACTATCATAAGGAGAAATCTCCTCCAATTCTGCGATTGCATTGTGTGTGTGGCGGGAGGCCTTATGGTAGTTTCATTTTCAAAAAGCATTGCGGATTTCAATGTTTAAAAGCCTTTGTTGCTTGTATTAAAGATAAACTGTTTTTGTTGCTCACACCAGTCCCATGACTGATCCGGAGTTTATTGTTCCCTTCCTAAACTCTGGGTGCCCACTATTTTCCACACGGGCAGTCTAGAGTTGGGTTTTTCAGATATTCAGGGTTAGTAGATTATCTGGAGCTAGTTCAGTTCTTGGAGTTCATGGACTGACGTTGCTTATCTTGGAGCATTCTATTGGAGACATTCTATCCGCTCCTGGTGTTATCTATTTTCTTTTCCGCTGCTATTTCTTGTATCATATCTCTGATGTATATTGATATTCATTGTATCACTCTGTTGTATCAGATATTATATATCAATGTATTATTCTTTTCTTCCGCTGTGTTATTTACTTAATTGTGTTATAGCTCCGGCGAATCGGATTTGAACGGTCGAATCTGCGACATTCGAGTACGATGTAAAGTATGGATGTCGATTTTCGAACGCGAAAATCCGGATCGTTACATGTGGTATCAGAGCTAAGGTTGAACTTTAGCTCAGGAGTATAACACATTAAGTAGCTCATTAGAGATAGGATGAAGTATATCCTAGAATGAGTATCCTTAAGATATCTATCCGTACGCCTCAGTAAATTCTCTTGCTATCCACTGATAGTAAGTATGAGTGCAAGAATAGGATGAGATAGGGGACATGAGAATACGACTATAAATGGTCGATACTTTGTAACAACAAGGAAACAATCTTTTCTCTATTAATCTCTTTGTTCGTCATCTCTTTTCCAATTCTTCAATAGTTCCTGGTAGATCCAGGAAGAAGAAATTCGATATATTGATATGGGGCATAAACTCTGGAATAAGCCAAAATTGTTTGTTTGGATGTATTGATTGCTTTGTTTGTTATGGTTGATAGGTATACTTTAATTCTAAACTGAAAGTTTTGAAATTGTATCCATATATCTATCTATTCTTTGGGTCCGGATATATTCTACGAATGGTTAGTTATCCTTTTGAACTAACCGATGCCCCTGCATATTTCGTAGATCTGGATAACCCGAGTATTTTGTGAAGTGTTAGATTCGTTCTTGATATTCTGATTTGATGAGCCAAATGCAGAATAGATGTTCAGTTTGAGTTGATGAAACATTCTTCATCCGTCTTTGTTTTCGTGCCTGTGAATTTCGAGGACGAAATTCTTTTAAGGGGGGAAGTCTGTAACGACCCCGAATTTTAATCTATTTTAAATCGATAATTAAATTTATTTTTGAATAAAAATTTGTGAAATAGATGGTTAAAGAAATGCGAGTTTCCCCGATATCCAAGTATATCTGAATAAATCGTTTAAAAATTTAAATTCTTGTATATATGAGAATATATATATGTATTCGAACATATCTGAGTAAATTTGAAATAATATAATATGTATTTGATTTGAATTTAAAATGTAAGTAAATGGTTTAAGAAATGAAAATATATAAGATGTTGGAATATAAAGTTAAGATATATATCTTAATCTCGTGTTAATAAACTATGTAATGATATAAAATAACACATTGGTTAAATAAAATCCAACAACATTAATATGTATTCATGTTTGAACACTTGCAAAAGAAGATGCTAGTATAAAATATCTTTGTACAAATAAGATAAGTATGAAGACATAAAGGACTCACCCATTTAATGCTAGCATGAACAAAGTCAATTCGAAATGTTATCAGCCCCCAAACTTCATAAAAATCTCTGCGTATGTCTGTACTGGAAGAAAATATCACTTTTACAAACTACATTATCACCTGCACAAAGTTTATACCCTGTAACTTCATTTATTTATCCATCACCTTCATCTCATTTTTCGTCCATCTTCAACACTGAAGTAATAACATCTAAAACTTAAACAAAAGCTCAACTCAAACAAATAAATCAACCAACAAATTTAATATTAACCAGAGATCAAAGAGGAAGCTTCAGCTTGCAAGGATTCACAGCCTGATTCAACAAAAAGGAAGCTCTGTCTTCCTCTGGAAGATAGGTGAGCAACTTTAATCTTTAAAAACCATCTGTTTGTCTTGATTCTTGAAGTTGATTTTAAAAGTATGAGATGACAATGCTTTGTTTATATGCCTGCATGTATATATCTACATGTAAATGATGTGTGTATACATCTGATTTGAACTATGTTTGTTGATATACCTCTGTTCCAGGTTTCAGAGTTCACTATCAATCAAAGAAAAAAAATTCATATCTTTTTATTTTCTCACTGTTAGCACTTGAAATCAAAACAAAACTTATTTGTTTTAGTATAAGCTTTAATTTAAAAATGTATTCAAGCTAAAACAACTTAGCATTTCCTCTAGAAATTGAAAGAACAGAGCAAAGCTTTATATAAGTCGAAATTTAAATTTCTTAAATTTCGTTTTCAGGCATATAAACTGAATTCGTATACTTTAATTTGATTTTTAAAGCTTGAATCATAATTTTTAGAGTTAGATGCTAAGAGCAGTTCGAGTTTGGTTAAAATTCGTTCTATCGTCGATCTCTGATGATCTACGAAGTTCTGGTGACCGGGATCGTGGCGGGTGGTAGAGGAGTGTAAGTAGATGCTAAGAAAAATGGGTAATGGTGATAAAATTCATCAGAGAGGTTGCGGCAGTGAAATTCTTTTTAGAACCCTAGTTTTAGTTAAGCTTAAGTAGTCGATCATCACGTCTTCTACAATGGACCGAGTGTTTCAGATCTTTGGGTAGTGGAAGCTTGTCCCTAGTTGAAGTCAATGCCGGAGTTCTAGGGGTCACGGTGGTCGGAGGGACGAGTGCGAAGCGTTGCCAGGTTTTGGAAAAAAACTGTGTTCGTGTTTCCAGGGTTGACTTGATGCTCGAATTCGAATACACGGAGATGATGAAATTTCGATGGTCGGAAAGGGGATTGTGGATGGTGGTCTACTTGTTCGACGTGGCGATGTTGACCGGAGGCGACCGGTGGTGCTGTACACGTGCACGCGTGATGACATGTGTCTGCGTTGATCAAGGTTGAGGAAGATGAGATTTTATCGGGGCAAACTTGAAGTGATTTGAGAAAATACTCGAAGACGAGATAGGTGGGGAAACTCGAGTAGTTGCTCGGGAAAAGCTTGTTTGGGCTCGAAGTGGTTTTCGAGTGTCTCAGGTAATGTTTTGTAACAGGTTTTTGAACCTGTTCTGTCTAAAATTTAAACTGTAGTATAAATGTAAACCAAAATTTAAACTAAGTTTTAAACCTAAGTTTAAATGTGGATTTAAGCTAGCTTGGATCCTGGTTTTAAATTGTTTTACAAACTTTAAGTATTTAAAGTGTATTTGGCTTGAATTTAAAACTGAAAGTTTAAATTGTAAAGTAAAGGTTTAAATAAGTTTAAATCTAAGTTTTAAATCTGGAAATTGAGTCTGAATCTCAGTTTTTAAAATAAGTTTTTGAATTCAAATTGTTTTAACCACTTTAAAATGATTAAATGGTTTGAATTTCAAAATGAAGATTTAAAATGTAAGTAAAGCTTCCGAAAGGAGTTTTAAAGATTTATTAAGTTAATTTATTTGTAAATCAAGAATTAATTGGATAATATTAGATAAGTTAAGATAATTAATTAATGATTAGAAATAAATCAATCAAGTAGTTAAGAATTAACTAAAGATAATTACTTAATGAAATTAATTAAAGGGTTAATTTATTAATGTGATTAATTAGTTATAATTACACAATTAATTCATCTTAATTGTAGATGATTGATTATTATCGAATGCTTTGTGATGTGATGCTTTGTGATCTGAATTGCTTTGTATTGAGCTGTTATATCTGTGATGAATATACTGTTATATGAATATGAAAACCCTTGACCCGTAAAACAGCATTTGAATTTCGATGCGACAGGGAGTCGGATTCCAGTTGGTTATCCGAAACCCACATCGAATTGTAATAGTGAATCTTTGTGACTGATAAATTTATTGTATCTATGAATCTGTGAATGAAGATAAGCGTTATGGATTATACCGCTTATCGATATATCTGTGGTGATTGATGTTGTGCACTATTGTGTGAAACCCTGGACCACACTCTTACACACACAAATATGGATTTCACGTGGAAATCGGTTAAATCGCAGATAAATTAAATTTGATGTTTTTGAAATGGAAATTTTAATTTCAATTGATTAGATAAATTAAATTTGATGTTTTTGAAATGGAAATTTTAATTTCAATTGATTTTGAAATTAGAAATTTGGGTAAAGTGAAAAGCTTGTGAAATGGAATTTTAAAGATAAAAGTTATTTTGAATAACTGAATCGAGTTTTGAAATTTAAATAATTTGATTTAAAATTGAATTCAAGTTTGAAATTGAATTCTATGATTTGAAACTAGGGATTAAAGATGCTGAACAAGTTATATATGGGTTAAACCATTTTAAAGGTATTGATTTGGGAATTTGAATTTAATTCAAGGGTTTTAACTCGTGTAAATATAACTGGATTTTTCTGAAATGAAACTATTTGTTTTCAAATAGTAAAAGCTTTCACAAAAGTAATGAACTTCAAAATTATGTTGAACGGTTTCAAGTTTGAAATAGAATTGAAATGTTTTGAAAACTATGAAATGAGTCTTTGATTTCAAAAACCGGATGAGTTAATCTAACTTGAAATGGAATTGTTTTGGAAGACTATGAATGAATCTTTGGAAATGAGTTTTGAATGCTATAAGTTAAAATCTTGACTTAAAGATTTAACGAGTTAATTCAATTGAAATGGAAATTGTTTTGAAATCTATGAATGGATCTTTGTGAATGGGGTTAACTTTGTGAATTAAATCTTTTGTTTAAAAGATTAAAAGTGTGGAAAATCGTTTAAACCATTGAAGGTTTTTGAAATAATTCTTTTATTTAAAAGATTGGAAATGGTAATTTGTTTTACCATTCGAATGAAAAGTTTTGGGCTTTAAGCTGTGATTTAACTGAGATCCCAGTATCCATATGATTTTTAATTGCGCTCGTTATTCGGTTTAGCCGGGAGAGGACCTTTGTGTCATATAACCCATTCCGAATAGTGATACGACGATATGGATGGCATTTGAAGACCGGTGGTGAAGACCGGGTATTTGCGAGAGCGATAGGATGACCTATCGATTGTCTCTGCACTGAGTAGCTACAGTATAGAGATTCCCTAAGTGATGGGAAGTCCGATCATGATTGTGAATACTCGGATTGCAAGGGCTTCTTTGGAAGTGCCTTCGGTTCTGTTCGAACCCGGAACAGACTTGTATGGATGTGTGTCTGACATTACACTTTGAGATGTAAAGCTGGTTTCTATCAAATACATTTCTGTTGGTGGCGGAGAATTTATTCTCTTAGCTTAACACCCTTCTCTGAGACGTACGAGCTCAGAGGTTATGTAGTTGATGGTCACTAGTGATACATTCCCAATTTGGTAATGTGGCATACGAAGTGCTGATGATCAGTTGTTGGTCAAAGCGTGGCTTTATGAAAAAGCGTGGCTTTGTGAAAAAGCGTGGCTTTGTGAAAAAGCGTGGCTTTGTGAAAAAGCGTTGCTTTGTGAACGAGACTTCGTCGAGCCTCACAACCCGGTAATGGTCGAAACAGGAATGTTGCGGCAAAGGTTTGTAGGGGTAGCGCCCCTAGGGTATGCCATTTCCTTCTGGATAAAGGGTGGTATCATGGTATGGAGCCCAGATACTTAACTCGTGTGGACACGGTAATTTATTACTGTATGATGTTGCTTTGTTGGTTTTCGGGATCCCTCGGATAAAGGTCGGTAACGACCGGGGGATGACATGACTCGTGTGTTAGTTACCTAGTTACAGCTGTACAGCGTGAGGTAGCGTCAGTGTGTTAGTTACCTAGTTACAGCTGTACAGCGTGAGGTAGCGTCGGCCTTTTGTTTGCGGAGATCCGGTTAGGTTCTCGAGGCGTCTTTCCAGAGGCGTTTCTATTTCGGAAAGGAAGTTCCTTAGCCTGATCATTTATTGGAAATCCAAAGAAACAATACGAACCCTGTACGGTTTTATTTGTATTACCTGCTATGGAATGTGGCGGTAACCTGCTATTGAACGTAGTAGCTATAGTAGGCATACGATGAAATGTTGTATGCTGGCTAAGATTAATATTATATTTTCGAAATGTTTTTCTACACTATGCACTAGAAATAATATCAAAAGAGTTTTGATTTTGCGTAGTAAGCATTTTTGACTATCATAAGGAGAAATCTCCTCCAATTCTGCGATTGCATTGTGTGTGTGGCGGGAGGCCTTATGGTAGTTTCATTTTCAAAAAGCATTGCGGATTTCAATGTTTAAAAGCCTTTGTTGCTTGTATTAAAGATAAACTGTTTTTGTTGCTCACACCAGTCCCATGACTGATCCGGAGTTTATTGTTCCCTTCCTAAACTCTGGGTGCCCACTATTTTCCACACGGGCAGTCTAGAGTTGGGTTTTTCAGATATTCAGGGTTAGTAGATTATCTGGAGCTAGTTCAGTTCTTGGAGTTCATGGACTGACGTTGCTTATCTTGGAGCATTCTATTGGAGACATTCTATCCGCTGCTGGTGTTATCTATTTTCTTTTCCGCTGCTATTTCTTGTATCATATCTCTGATGTATATTGATATTCATTGTATCACTCTGTTGTATCAGATATTATATATCAATGTATTATTCTTTTCTTCCGCTGTGTTATTTACTTAATTGTGTTATAGCTCCGGCGAATCGGATTTGAACGGTCAAATCTGCGGCATTCGAGTACGATGTAAAGTATGGATGTCGATTTTCGAACGTGAAAATCCGGATCGTTACACAACACCTATATTAAAAAATGTCATCACCCATAGAGAAACACATCAAATCAGAAATCACAGAACTAACAGAAATGGGTGAATCGCACATATTCAATATCATCACCAAATCCAAAAATATCAATAGATGAGATATCACCAAGTATAATCAGGCTAGCATGAAGCATTGCCCAAATATATATTTCAATCTCGATAAACATTGTAACGACTCGCCTTTTTGACCATCGAAAGTCGACACCAAACACTACCACTGTGTTCAAATATCACGCATCCAATCGACAAAAGGGCAGATTGTTAGGGTAAATTAAAAAAGAAGAATGGAGAACAGAGACACAGAATCTCACAGCGGAATCGACAGCATATAATATAACAAGGGCAGTAGAAACTGTCGCTAAAAAATATAGAATATATCAGAGTAAAAAAAACAAACCTTATTGGTTGGACAGTTATAAAATCCCGACCTTACAAATGTCGATAGGTATATTATACTATATAATACAACGGAAAATAAAATATTACGATGGGTGAATCTTCAGCTCCCCTTTAAGACTTCCATAACACCATTGACAAACTGGGAAAATACTCGGTCTGACCAGAGTATTATAAATAAATAACACCCGGATTAGTCTGGAAATACCAGTGTGAGATAACTCGAATAATGGGGAACGTATGAAAAAAAGTTCTGTGAGACCACACTGCTAACATGGAACGGGTTTTTACCTCACAAGAATAACATCCAAACAGGCAAGAGCAGAAATAGGTATCAAGAACAAATTCAAATATGAATGAGCATAGATAATATTAAACCAGACTTGAAAGGATGGAAATAAACCATGTAAAATCCAAACTGGACAGAATGGATAGAACAAGGAAAATAGTCCAACTTGGTAGAATGGACTAAATAAGGTAACGGTCCAACTTGATAGAACGGATTAAATAAGGTAACAGTCCAAACTCGATAGAATGTACTAAATAAACACTTAAATGTTGTGATGAGGAGTTGGCTCTACTCGTGAAAAGTTAAAGCTAAAACAGATTCAGGGTTTCTGAATCAAATAAGGAAAGGAAATTTTCCAACAAATGACAAGGAAGGTGCACCCCTCTTGAAGTATACCTCTAGTAATATACTTCTAAGAAGCTTATTTACTCTGTGACACTTCTCGGACAATACCAAGCCAAACCCCGCCAGACCTTACCGAGTATCTGAATATTTCCACATCTAAGTGCATAACTGAATCCAAACTAGACGAGATGTGAAAATACCCTAATGGAAGCAACCCCACATAGCTTGTCTTCCTCTCGCGCTTTTGGTTTAGTCATTTCCGACAAAGGATAGCAACGCTCAATGGAGCAATAAATCGTCTTAGAATGACGATAATAAAGTAGCAGAAGTAACTGATAGTTGAGATATCTGTTAGTCCTTAAGAAGGACGGTTTTGATGACAACAACCTTAGGACTTGTTATAAAATATAAATACTAACATTATAGTTTAGATATATATGTGTATATGCAGGATATAAACATGTAGGTACTAAGAATGAAGACTGTACAGTATAGAGATACAAGACTGATGAATTTAAAATCAAAGATATCAAGATTGAAGACTCATGAGTATCAAGAAATCAAGTTATCATGAGTTCAAGATTTTAATAGTACAAGATAAGTATTGAGTCTAGAATTATGTTAAAACTTCATAATAGCACGGAAATCTTCATTCCATATTTTATATGGAATGGAACCCATTTCTACCTTTTTAGTGGCTTACAAAACCACGACAAGTAGCTTACAAACCTACGACAAGTATCTTACAAACCTACGACAAGTGGCTTACAAACCCATGAACATCCTGGTTTTGTACAAGTTCTCGAGTCCTGATGTGATGAAATATTCCTCAGGAAGAAGCTTGCAAAACTACTTCAAAATGATTTCCAAAAATGCTTTTCAAAATGTTTTAACCTTAAAATATTCTTTATTCTTGTTTTTAAATAAACTCTTGTTTTAAAACTTCGTTTGTTTTTAAAACTATCTTCTGATTTTTAAATATTCTTTATAATATATATATACTTGAGATTTAAAATCAAATTTATATATACATTCTAAAAATATATTTTTCTACTCTTCTTTATTTTAAAACATAGGGAAATTAGTTTATTTTACTCTAGAATCATTTCATCTTGTTTTCCTTTCAATATCATTTTCAAAACAAATTTTGCATTATTTTTATCTAGGGTATGTCGACATCATGGGATACCACATGTCGACATGGTGTCCGTTAAATTCAAAATTCAAATTTTCAAAAGAAGTGTCTATTCGTCGTATCCTTTCACGAATAGATATGGCTGTTGACTTCCTATAAATACCAGTAGTTCTAAACGAATTTTTAACCAGATTTCACTTGTTTTCTCTTCTCTTCATCTTCCATATTTATTCTAAAGAATTCCAAACTATAGTCTGCCGAAATACCAAGTGAATCAAACTTGATTATCTCTTGTTTGATTCTCTGCCACTCTCTTCATAAGATCTCAATGCTATTCAGAGTTATAAGATTTTTTGTAAATCAAACTATTGAGTAAAAGGTGCGGTTGAGCCTTGAAATCAATTGGGTCTGATTGTTGGCCCGGAAATCGATTAGGTGATCTTGTGGCCTGGTAAATCAAGAGAGTTTGCCCCGGACTCGAATACAGGAGGGTGTACCTCGTGGCCTTGAAATCGAGGGTGTAATCTGGGAGATTATTTTTGATAAGAATTCCGTACGTTTGTACGGGACTAGATGTAGGGTAACTCCGAACCAGTATAATATCCCGGTGTGTTCTTTCCTTTACTCTTTTATTTATTATTTGCATCTGTGTTTGATTCTGTGATTATATCTGTGTCTGTGAATTGCATTTGTTGGTGATTAAATTTACATAAGTTTCAAAAAGATTTAGAAAATCCACAAAACACTATTCACCCCCCTCTAGTGTCATTTCGACCTTAAGATCCATAATCTGCATTTCTCACATTTGGTATCAAAGCAAGGTTTTCAAAGTTTTCGTAATCTGAATTTTGAAAAAGTTTTTAAAATGGCTGTTTTTCGGAATTTTGTTAACACTAGTTTAAAACTGTTCAAATCATCATTGTCTCATAAGTCTGCATATAGTTATTATAGAAAACCAAGTTATCCACCAAGTTTTTATTCTGTGTAGAAAGAAAAATGTTATACGGCCTTTGAAGAATCAACACTCAATGGACAAATTCTGCAAATCAAGAAGAATAAGTGGATACTTGATAGTGGATGTTCAAGACACATGACCGGTAATCCAGATATGCTGAATGATATTATCTATAAAGATGGAGGATTGGTTAATTTTGGAGACAACTCAAAAGGATATGTGATTGGCATCGGTAATGTCGGTAACTCTAAAACTCCTACTATCTCTAATGTTTTATTAGTTAAGAATCTGAACACAATCTGCTTAGCATTAGTCAACTTTGCGATAAAGAATACAAGATTAAATTTGAAAAAGATAAGTGTCACATCGAAGATAAAAATTCAAATATTATATTTGAAGGAATTAGGAAGAAAAATATTTACATCCTTAGTATGAAAGTTTCAAATGATAACTTATGTCTTTTGGCTAATACAAGTGATCCTTGGATTTGGCATAAAAGATTTGGTCATTTAAATTTCAAACTGTTATCTAGGTTATCAAAACTTGACTTAGTTAGAGGTCTTCCCAAGTTAAACTTTAAAGTAGACAGTATATGTGATGCTTGCCAATTAGGAAAACTTAGAAAAAGTTCTTTCAAATTAAAAGATATGATTTACTTCAAAACCTCTTGAGTTACTTCATCTAGATTTATTTGGTCCATCTCAAATTCAATCAATAAATCACAATAAATATGTCTTTATAATTGTAGATGATTATTCTAGGTTTACATGGACAATTTTTATGAAAGATAAAAGTGATACTTTTGATTCATTTAAATTTTTTACAAAAAGACTTCAAAACCAACTTTCTTTAAAAATTATAACTATTCGTAGTGATCACGGTGGGGAATTTGAAAATGAAAATTTTGAGAGATTCTGCAATAAAAAGGGAATAACTCATAATTTCTCTTTTCCAAGAACTCCACAACAAAACAGAGTGGTAGAACGTAAGAATAGAACGATTCAAGAGTGTGCTAGAACAATGCAGTCGCTACAGCTTGTTATATATTAAATAGGATTTTAATTAGACCATTAACTAATAAAACACCATATGAATTACTTTACAATAAGAAACCCATAGTAGCTTATTTTAAAAATTTTGGTAGTAAGTTTTTTATTCTTAATACAAAAGATAATTTAGATAAATTTGAACCTAAATCCGACAAAGGTATCTTCATCGGATATTCTAATAGAAGTAAAGCATTTAGAGTTTATAATTTAAGAACTAACACTATTGAAGAAACAATGCATATATCTTTTGATGAAAATTTTAAAGATATTGTACAAATAGAAGATGAAGAAGATTTGTAACTTTAAATAATGAACCTAATGAAACTAATTGTGAAATCATTCAACCTAATAAAAGAATTAGGCTATTAAAAGATCATCCTATAAAAAATATACTAGGAAATATTGAATCTTTTGTTAGAACTAGAAATCAACTAAATAATATAAGTAATGTAGCTTTTATATCAACTATTGAACCTAAAAATCCAAAGAAAGCATCATCTGATGATTCATGGATTCTTGCTATGCAAGAAGAATTGAATCAGTTCACCAGAAATGATATTTGGGAACTTGTTCCTAAACCTGAGGATAAAAGTATAATTGGAACAAAATGAGTTTATAAAAATAAAATGAATGAACTTGGTGAGGTCGTGAGAAATAAAGCTCGATTAGTCACATAAGGTTATTGTCAAGAAGAAGGAATAGATTTTGATGAAACCTTTGCACCCGTAGCAAGATTAGAAGCCATTAGAATTCTACTTGCTTTCGCAAATTATAATAATTTCAAATTATTTCAAATGGATGTTAAAAGTGCTTTTCGAAATGGATTTGTTAAAGAGGAAGTTTATGTTGAACAACCTCCACTCTTTGAAGATGAAAGATTTCCAAACCATGTTTTCAAACTTAAGAAAGCTCTATACGGTCTGAAACAAGCTCCTAGAGCATGGTATGACAGACTAAGATCTTTTTTTATTACAATCAAATTTTGAAATTGGTAAAGTAGATAATACTCTTTTTATTAAAATAAATAAAAATGATATTCAACTAGTACAAGTTTATGTAGATGATATTATTTTTGGTTCAACTAATCATGAAATGGATAAAGAATTTTCTGAAATAATGACAAAAGAGTTTCAGATGAGTCATATGGGTGAACTTACTTTCTTCTTAGGTTTACAAATAAAACAATAAATAATGGTATCTTTATTAGTCAAAAAAAATATGCTAGGGATCTAGTAAGTAAATTTGGTATGTACTGCGAGTGGAAAACCCACTCCCATGGCAACCAATGAAGCTTTAAATAAAGAAGATCTTTCAAAAGATGTTAATCAAAAACTATATAGGGGAATGATTGGATCACTACTCTATATCACTGCGAGTAGACCTGATATCATGCATAGTGTCTGTCTCTGTGCAAGGTACCAATCTCAACCCAAAGAGACTCACTTAAAAGCTGTGAAATGTATCATAAGATATGTTAAACATACTTTTGACTATGGTTTATTTTACCCTAAAAATGATTCATTTGATTTAATTTCTTATTGTGATGCTGACTATGTTGGTTGCAAATCTGACCGAAAAAGTACAAGTGGAACTTATCGCTTTTTGGAGCATTCTCCGGTTTCATGGTTTAGCAAAAAGCAAAATACTGTTTCTTTATCAACAACTGAAGCAGAATATATCTCTGCTGCTTTGGCTTGCTCTCAAGTCATTTATATGCAACAAACTTTAAAAGATTTTGGGTTAACAATTTCAAAATCACCAAGTTATTGTGATAATTCTAGTGCAATAAATTTGTCTAAAAATACTACTCATCATGCTAGGACTAAACATATTGATATCAGACATCATTTTCTTAGAGATAATATAAGTAATGAGATTATTTCTCTTGAATATATCAATTCCGAGAATCAAATTACTGATATTTTCACCAAACCCTTAAATCAACCTATATTTACTAAATTAAGAAGAGAACTAGGCATTTGTTCAATAATTGAGATATAGAATATTGATATAGTAACATATATGTACAAGAAAATCAAATTTTTCATAAGGATGTCGACATACCCCTACCACCCATGTCGACATACAACGACAAAATTTTAAAATTTGATTTTCCTACTAAAATCAGTTTGGTAGTTATATAAACCTATGTATTTCGAATTTTTCTGTCTTCTCACTTTTCTTTCTCTGAAATAAACTTCTGTAAATTAAAATTAATGGCCTCCTCCACTGAATCAAACCAAATTGACACCATTTGATCTTTCCCTTCTCCTCATTCTGGTCCATTCCAACGCACTACACTGGAACGTGTGATAAAGATTGAGGAATCTATGAAGGATGCCATGCAAATGTTGACTGAATTTCAAGTTGTGCAACTAAGGATGGCAAAAGAACGAGAAAAGCAAGGCAAAATTCTTTGGAATTTACAAAAATTCCTAATGGATAATCACGCAAATCCTATCGTAATTGAAGAAGATTCTCCCAACATTCACGTACATAATCCTTTAGAGCACATCGAAGAGGAAGAAGAAGAAGAGGAAGAAGAAGAAGAAGAGGAAGAAGCACCTATGGAAAAAGACAACAACGTGGTCTGTGTAGGCGAAGTCTGTTTTGACAAAGATGGGAATTTGGTTGAACAACGTGGAAACTTTTGTTTTCATTATCCAAATTGTTCGATTCACATATCTCCTATTGTCAAAAACTTTCGTTAGTATTGTTATTCTATAATTTATGTACTTAAATATATTTGTATGTTTATGTTTCATATATACATGTAAATATAATGTTAACCCTTAATTGTATACGACTCAAGAAGTATACGACTCAAGGAGTATACGACTCAAGAAGTGTACGACCTAACAACTCGGGATACTGTACGACCTACGACTCATGGTCCAGACGACTTAACGAGTTAACACGTGAACGAGTTAACGGGTTAGGTATCAACGACTCAAGTATTGCACGACTTAAGTGGATAATATGAATCAACGACTTAAGGCCTGGACGACTCAGCGAGTTAAGGATTGTGCAAGCTAACAACTCAGAATACTTTACGACTTAACAACTTAAGGACCAAACGACTCAAGGGAAGTTCCGACCTAAGGTGTTAAGAAGGTCCACGACTTAAAGAAATTACCGACCCATGGGAGTTGACGACTCAAAGGACTTACGACTTAAGGAACTCACAACTTAGCTTAAGTCGTCTACGACCTAAAAGCTATCGGGTTAAAACCCAATGCGTGCACTAGTGCTACGTTCATCTGATAAGTCGTCCACGACTTATGATTCATTATAAGTCGATCACGACCTAAGACTTGACCTCGGCCAAGCCACAAACTGAACTCAGTAAGTCGCCCACAAGTTGCTTTAAGTCAACCACAAGCCACGACACATCCTAAGTCGGCCACGACTCATCTTGAGTCGGCCACGACTCATGACTTGGCAGAAACCACTATTCTGAATTTGACTCCTATAAATAGACCACCACTTCCAACATGAAAGGGACTTTTGCGGATCATTTCTAAAAGCGTCGTTACTCTACCGAACTCTCAACTTGATCACTCGACAATTGAAGATCTTCATACATTCGTGACACTACAACAAGCTTCGAGAGGAATTTCTTGCATTCTACACGGATTCATCAAGTTCCATCATCGGAGTTTGAGCTAGTAGTCGAGTTTGTCTTTAAGATCAAATTGTATTGTTGTCATAAGTGGATTGTATCGTCTTGTAACCAAATTCAATAATAAAGAGATTCAAAGTGGACGTAGGCACGATTTCAAGCCGAACCACTATAAACTGCTGTCTTTTACCGCTTTTTCGCTACTTTACTGCTTACTTTTTGTTCCCATCACACGGGTGGTGCTTTCACGATTCTACAACACACACCGGGTGTTAGCGTTCACTTTTCAACGTTAACATTTTGGTGCTTTCACTGAGAACCCAACTCAGGCTACCACTCACCATTGCTTCACGGAAGTTTGTTGAAAGAATTTCCTACAAAACTAGAAGTCTATCAGACATAATGGCTCCTGGAAGGAAACGAAAGTCTGTCAGAACTGATGATGACCGCGACAATACTGCCACTTCTCTTTCACCAAATCAGGCAGCTCCAAGCATCGGTGTGACGTGACAAGAGTTAGATGCTGCTGTATCCGGACTTTACCAGCAGATTGAAACTCAGAATAATCTGATGATGGAAAAGCTGAATGCTCTACTTGGGGCTAATCAAAGACCAGTAAGTAATGAGGAAAACTTTGCTAATGCTGCTCCCAATTCTGAAGGGAGAAATATTCCTCAAGGGGGATCGAGTGCTGCTGAAGGGGCACCCCTCCAGGCTGAAGGATCCAGGCCGTCACCGGTTCTCCGTGAGCATTTACCTGGACAAACCTCCGAAAAGATGGCCGAGGTCTATTCCGCGAAATCTCTAAACAATGAGGAATATCTCTCTAGCATGGTTCGGCAAATAATGAAGGAAAGCATGCAAAGAAACAAAGATGAGAATGATTGGGTATTCGCTCCGAGTAAAACTCCATTCACTGAAAGGATCTTAAAAGCTGAGTTTCCGAGAAAATTCGTTCCTCCCACCATTCCTTCTTATCAAGGAACGAGTGATCCAAATCAATTCCTATACAAATATGATTGGCACATGACTGGTGCCAGAGCAACTGACGAGATTAAATGCCGGTATTTCCCGGTATACTTAGAAGGAGTGGCGTTACTTTGGTTCACCATGCTTCCTGTGCGATCTGTTGACCACTTTTCCGATCTGACCCGAAAATTCAAGGAACAATTCAGATTATACATTTCAAGAGCAAAGGATATAATGTCTCTCTCAAGTCTTGAACAGAATCCTAGAGAGCCCATTAAATCCTTCTTGAATCGCTTTAATTTAGCCCTAACAGAAGTTGATAACGCGGAACCGCGAATGATCTTAACCTACTTAATGCGGGCTATTGACAAGTCTAGCGAGTTTGGAAAATGGTTAAAAATGAAAGAACCAAACTCGCTCGAAAAATTCTACAAAAAGGCTGATGAGTTCATGCGCTTAGAGAATCTCTCCGCGTCAGCTAAAGTTGTGACAACAGTGGTGGAAAATAATGCTACAGTTCAGAACAAGAAAGAATCTGCAAATCAGAAGAGGGAAAGTAATGGTGGAAAGAAGCAGAAAGATCTCAAAAAGCCCCGCTTCCTCAAACCTTCGGATTTTACTCCTCTGACTGATACCCCGGAGAATATTTTCATCGCCACTAAGGATGCTGTTGATTTTCCAAAACCATCAGCAGTAAAAGTTAGGAAAAGTGCTGTTCAAAGCGGAAGATTTTACAAATTTCATAATCAACCAGGCCACGATACCAACGAATGCCGCCATTTGAAAAGCCTAATTGAAGAATTGTTGAGAGAGAATAAGTTGCAGCAGTATGTGAAAAGAAATAGAAAAGACCCGTCTTCATCTAACCAGGGGCAACTACCCCCAGCTCATTCGTCTGGTTCAGGAGAGAGGCCTGCTGAAAAAGAAAGACCTGTTATCAATGTGATCACAGGAGGACCTCATCCAGCTAGCAGGAGTTGGGGTGAGATGGAAAGGTATGCTAGAGCTTTGAAGTATGCTCCAACTGAAGAAAGTGTCTTGATCTTGGAAGATGCTGCACCTCTAAAGCAGCAAAAGACTTTTCATGATGATATTATGTTCAGAACCAGGGATTCTATTGATGTGGAAGCTCCTACTGAGGACCCTTTGGTTGTCTCTGTCGGTATTGGGCCGGCTATTGTCAGAAGAGTTCTGGTTGATAGTGGTGCTTCGTCCAACATACTCTTTAAAAAGATATTTGACCAAATGAAAATTCCAATGACAGATGTACAAGCCTCTTCACACAAAATTGCCGGATTTACAGGAGAGCTGAAATAGCCAATTGGAACGGTGGACTTGTTTGTTGAAATGGGCGAAGGACATAAGAAGTTGGTTCGAAAGCAAACCTTTGTAATTGTTGATGGATTCTCCGCCTATAATGCTTTCTTGGGTCGGCCTACTCTTGCTGCTTTCAGGGCCGTCCTCGCTCCGTGGTGCTTAACAATGAAATTTCCCACTGATAATGGGGTTGCTGTCATTAAGGGAGATCAGAACGCGGGGCGAGAATGTTATCTTGTAGAGCTCCGTGAGGCCAGAAAAAGAGAGATGGGAAAAGATGCGGCAGCTCCGCTCCGCATCAAAGAACCAACCTTGTAGCAGCTACGGAGTGGCCCCTGTACTGGCGAACACAGCAATGCAAGGAAAAAAATGGATCCCAGGAAAGCCAGTACAGGGGAGAATAGAGTGGTACCTGTGGAGGTAACGGTATCAATATCTGTTGACTCGAAAGACCCAAACAAAGTACTCAATGTGGGTTCATAGCTGAGCAAAGAAGTTCAAAACACGCTGATATCATTCTTAAAAGCCAATCTAGATGTGTTCGCTTGGTGTCATGCTGATATGTGTGGGATCTCCCCGGAAATTGCTGTACATACTCTGAACATTGATCCAAAATTCACACCAGTGAAACAGAAAAGAAGAACTCAAGGCCCAGAAAGGTCGACAGTACTAAAGGAAGAAGTCGATCGACTCATGGAAAACGGCTTCATCAGAAACTCCACTTATCCAAATTGGGTTTCAAATCCGGTACTAGTTAAGAAGGCAAATGGAAAGTGGAGGGTATGCATCGATTTTTCGGATCTAAACAAAGCTTGCCCCAAAGATTGCTTCCCACTGCCCAGAATCGATCAATTGGTGGATGGAACGGCTGGGCATGAGTTGTTATCATTTATGGATGCTTACTCCGGATACAATCAGATTATGATGCATGAGCCGGATCAGGAAGATACAAGCTTTATCACAAATATGGGTCTCTACTGCTACAAAGTTATGCCTTACGGATTAAAGAATGCTGGGGCAACCTACCAAAGGCTCGTCAATGCAATGTTCAAGCCTCAGATTGGTAGAACCATGGAAGTTTATGTCGACGATATGTTGGTAAAGTCAAAGAAAGCTGTAGATCACATGGGTCACTTGCAGGAAATGTTTGCAATTCTTCGAAAGTACGGAATGAAGCTCAATCCATTGAAATGTTCGTTCGGAGTAGAGTCCGGGAAATTCTTGGGTTTCATCGTGAGCGCCAGGGGCATTGAAGCCAATCCTACTCAAATCACAGCTCTAAGGGAAGTCAAAGCCCCTAAAACAAAGAAAGAAATGCAAAGTCTCAATGGAAAAGTCGCTGCTCTGAGTCGTTTCATTTCCAAGGCCATAGACAAATGCATTCCCTTCTTTGATGCTCTAAAGAAAGGAAAGAAAAATTTCGAATGGACTCCCGAATGCCAGAATGCTTTCGATGAACTAATTCATCATATGGAAACGCCTCCAGTTCTGTCCAAGCCTACTGATGGTGAAGGCCTTTTCATCTATTTAGCAATTTCATCTCATGCTCTCAGCGCAGCACTTGTACGGGAAGATATGAAAGTACATCGTCCAGTCTATTATATCAGTAAACGGTTCACTAGGGCAGGGATGAATTATTTGAAGATAGAAAAGCTCGCCTATTGCTTGCTAATTGCTTCCAGGAAATTGAGACCATACTTTCAAGCTCATCCTATCAAGGTTCTTACTGATCAACCTCTAAAGCAAGTCCTGTTTCGTCCTGAAACTTCGGGCCGTCTTTTGAAATGGAACATTGAACTCAGCCAGTATGATATCACTTACCATCCCTGGAGAGCAATCAAGGGACAAGCTTTAGCAGATTTCATCGCAGAATCTACTGACAAAGGTGATAGTGAGAATGAAACAACTGATGGCATTCCAATCCAGTGGAAGTTGTATGTTGACGGATCGAGAAATGATTACTGTTCTGGGGCAGGGGTTGTGCTCGAAACCCCCAAAGGACGATCGTTGTGTTATGCATTGAGACTGGAATTTCCTTCAACGAACAATGAAGCAGAGTATGAGGCTCTTATTGCTGGTTTGAAAATTGCTAAGGAGCTAAACATCAAAGGGTTAAAAATCTTTAGTGATTCTCAACTTATTGTTTGCCAGGTAAAGAAAGAGTTTTAGGCTAAAGGTGGAAATCTACCCGCATACTTATCAAAGGCATGTGAACTTCTCAAAGATTTCGATCATTATACGATAAGTCATATTCCTCGGGTAGAAAACATGAAAGCGGATTCTCTTGCGAAGTACTCAAGTTCTGGAGAAGCTCAATTACTGGGATTAGTTCCTGTAGAAGTTCTGTCAGCTCCAAGCATTGATGAAATGGATGTTGATTGGATTATGGCTACGTCTCAAGAGCATGAATCATGGATGACTCCAATCAAAGAATACCTACTCAATGGTTCCCTGCCAGAAAGTTCTAAGGAACGTCAAAAACTATTGAGGAAAGCGTCAAGATATATAATTCAAGATGGCCGATTATACAGACGGGGATTTTCAATGCCACTGCTCCGATGTGTAACTAAGGAAGAAGCCAAGACAATTCTAGCCGAGATACACGGAGGAGAATGTGGAGATCATTCAGCCGGTCAAACTCTAGCTAAGAAAGTCCTCCGATATGGGTATTTCTGGCCGAATATTAATCGAGACGCTGCTATTTACTCCAGAAAGTGCGACAAATGTCAAAGATTTGCAAAAATCCCAAAAGCACCTTCCACCGAACTCACACAAATGGTCAGCCCATGGCCATTCGCCATTTGGGGGATAGACTTGATTGGACCTTTACCGATCGCTAAATCCGGAATCAAATATGCTATTGTTGCCGTTGATTATTTCACCAAATGGGCTGAAGCTAAACCTTTGGCCACCATCACTTCTAAAAAGATAATAAATTTTGTAACGAAAAATATCATTTGTAGATATGGTGTGCCACAGAAGATAATCACAGACAACGGTACTCAGTTTGAAAGTGAAGAATTCCAGGATTTTTGCAAACGATTCAGAATTCGGAAAAGCTTCTCAGTAGTGGCCCATCCGCAGGCAAACGGGCAAGTGGAAGCAGTGAACAAAATCATCAAATCAACCATCAAAAAGCAACTCGAAAAAGCAAAAGGTGGTTGGGTTGATAAGCTTCCATTAGCACTATGGGCATACAGAACTACTCACAAAACTACGACTGGGCACACTCCATTTTCACTAGCATACGGATCAGAAGCAATGATTCCAGTGGAAGTAGAAGTTCCTTCACATAGAAGAGTTCATTTCAACGAAGCTGAAAACGAAAAGCTGCAACTTGAAGCACTTGATTTTCTTGATGAAAAAAGAGAAGAAGCTAGGCTCAGAGTTTCAGCTTATCAGCAAAGGATAGCCAGGCACTTCAACTCTAAAGTTCGCCAACGCAGCTTTGAGGTCAGAGACTTAGTTTTGAAAAGGATCATGACAGCAACTGGTGTGTTTGGACCAAACTGGGAAGGACCATATGCCATTGGCAGTAAACTTCTTGATGGCACTTTCAAACTCATAACTGTTGAAGGAGATCCAATTCCAAGGGCCTGGAACAGCAACCACTTACGTCCTTATTTTACTTGAAAAAAGCTTTGCTCAAAATTGTAAAATAGTAATGAATGTATCAGTTGTATTGTAAAACATTGTAAATCAGTGTAAATGAATGAAAGCTATAAAGTGGATGTAGGCCCGATTCTTGGCCGAACCACTATAAATCTTGTGTTCTTTACTATTTCATAATGCCTGTTTTATTTCGATATGTAAATACTTTAAATGTATTGCTAAAATGTCGATTCAAAATTGCAGGACATTAAAACAAGGCTTGCTCGTCACAAAGCCAAGCGACCTCTATAAATCACCTATTACGCAAATACCAAGCGACAAAAAATTCCAAATTCAAATCCTATAAAAGGAGAACTTCAAATAAAAAGTTGGCGACTCCATTGCGGCAAACCTTTGTTAACTGGTTGAGATTGTCGATATGAACAGACATCCAACTAGATAACTTGCGTTTGTCCCGTGAAGTCGTTCAACAGTGAAGTCCACTTCTTCGGATGGGGCAATTTACTTGAAAAAGGAAAGAAGATGCGCTTGGAAACGATAATAAAAGATCGCTAATGAGCAGATGATGAGAGAACATTGCCAAGCAAACAAAGAAGCAGCCAAAAGGAGGTATGCCTCTCAATAAAAGGGCCGGTAAGAACCACCGAAGGGACACCTTCCCAAGTAGAAGGAACAGAGCCCTTGCTAACTGATCGTGATGCATCCGATCAGACAGCTTGCGTCCGTCCCGTGGATCTACTCGCCCCTGAGACGCAACCTTCCTAGCACACCAACCAACCAACGCTCCTTCCCAAAGGTCAACAAAGCCCTCTAACGAGGCACGCCAAAAAATGAAAGTACTTCTCTCAATCAAAAAAGATTGGTTGAACCACCAGAGGGGCACCTTCCCAAGCTGAAGGAACAGGGCCCTTGATAATTGATTGTGATCGTTTGTGCAAACGAACATCCAATCAAGCAACTTGCGTCCGCCCCGTGGATCCATTCAACCATGAGAAAGTAACTTCCAGGCAATCAAAAAGCCCTCTTCGGAGGCACAAGCCCTCTTCGGAGGCACAAGCCCTCTTCGGAGGCAAAAGCCCTCTCCCAAGGCACCACAAGCACTCTTCGGAGGCACATGACCTCTTCGGAGGCAAAAGCCCTCTCCCGAGGCACTACAAGCACTCTTCGGAGGCACCAGCCCTCTTTGGAGGCATAAGCCCTCTTCGGAGGCACAACTCTTTAAGAGGAGCCCTCTCCGAAGGCATGTCCCAAAATAGAATACTCAAATAAAAAGCCTTCTCCAGAAGCACAGTTCAACTCTCAAAGGAAGGATAACTTGTTCATCTCAAAAAGTTCCTCCTAAAAAAGTTAAAATGCTACAAAATTTTTTCGGAGACAAATGAAAGTGATCATCCCCGAAAATTGAAGTGTTCTTCAGAAAGAAAGAGAAAATAAAATTTTCTCCAAAAAAAATAACGAGATATGATCTATTAAAAGCAGAATAATTCTTCCCTTAAAAGTGGAATAGTTATTCTCTGAAATAAGATTATCAGTCTTGTGAAAGTTAGAAATGTTGCAATGCACTTGTGGTATGGGGGCAACACTATACAATTCAAGTACATTAATAAAAGGAATATGCAAGCAACATACCGCAAGTTCATTGCAATATCATGAAAAATAGATGTGGAATAAATGCATTCTCAAACACAGACCAAAAAGTTTGTACAAGTAAGAAGAATTGTTTATTCTACACTAAAATGAGAAACAAATGCATTCTCACATACACAAGAATTTGTACAAGTAAAATAGCTATTTTATTCAATACTATGAAAACTTTTTACATTGTACAGATCGCAAAAAAGAAGCGGGGACCGGTACCCGCACAATCTCCGGTCGATACATGCAAAAAGCAAAAATAAGAAGTAGAAGATCCAGCTTGCTATTCCTTCTTCCCGCCACCTTTGGAGCCTTTACTCGGCCTAATGATTAGTTTCTGAAGCCGTTGTGAACGGGTCGGGGCAGAAGGAGAAAGAGGCACGGCTGGATCAACTTCTGCTTCCTCTCCAGCGGAAATATTCTTCTTCTTCCTTATGGCACACTTCCCCTTCCTCTTCGAAGAAGATTCACTCCCCGGAGTAGCAAGCAATGTCGAAAGCTTCGTGTCATCATCTAGAGACCGCTCCGGGGTCTTCTCGATGTCATCAAGATCCTCCGCCTTCTGCTCTTGCGAAGCGGCCGGATCATCCAGGTCATGAAGAGCTTCAATTTTCTCTGCCTGTGATCCCGGTTGGGAAGCAGAAGGAGGAGTAATTTGCGAAGATGGAGGAACGACAATTAAAGGAGTGGAAGTTTGTGCAGTATTCGGTACCTCCGCTGTAGAAGAAAAGAAGTTAAAATCGGTATCCTCCGAGAAAAGAGAAGGTATCGGTTCACCAAAGTTTAAGTAATAAGTAAGAAGGTCATCAAACTCGTTTAAATCAAATAAATGATTCACTGAACTCGGATCGATGCCAAAATTACCTGGAGAAGTCGGTTTTGACAAGACAATTTCAAATTTATCAGCCTCAGTGTCTTCTTGGCTCTGCTCCTCGATATGAGTAAGGGGAGATTCGGTTGTGACGGGCTTGGCCTCGACAGTTTTTGTAGGAGAAGAAAAGTGAGAGCTGGAACCAACGATATCGACGTCAGTTGAAGTCGAAGTGTGGACAGGGGCAATTAAAAATATTTTCTTCTCTAGATGTTCTTCTGTCACTATTCCAGCTCTGGCTTCATCAAGTTGCTCTTTTCCCTTGGCAAGAGCAGCATGAGCTTCTTTGTCAAGGTAGCGTGCCTCGAGTTCCGCCTCATCATAGCCGGCCCCGCCAAGCATGTCAACTGCTGCTTCCCATACTTCGGCCAGGGTAACCTCATAGTCAGGACCCAGAAAAGAGAGGCTCCCATGACCCAGAACGTTGTGCAGATAAAAGTCAAATAAGGTGGAGCTGATGCTAGCTTTTGTTGTCTCATGCGATTGCTCGGCTGCCTCTTTTTCGGCAACAGCCGCAGCTCGACCAGCAACAGCCTCATCACGCTCTTTCTCAGCGTTAGCAAGTCGGGCCTTTAGCAATTCAATCTCCACGTTCTGGGAGTTAACTGTTTCCCGCAACTGAGTGTTGTTTTTGCGGTATTCTTCAACAACGAACTGCTCAGCTGCAAATTTCATCTCAGCATCCCTCTGAGCAGCGTGCGCATCCCGCACTTGTTTCTGAAACACTTCTTCTTTTTGAGTTTGTGAAGCAGAAGAAGCGGCGAGATCTTCCTTGAGTTTTTTAACCTCGGACTCAAGTCTCGCATTATCATCAGCAATACTCGTCATCTCGGTGTCATGCTGTTTGCAGATTTTGTCCCATTCCGTCTTGTCGTTTTCCATGGTCAGCATGGCTTCAAGGTTCGCATGATTGACTCTTTGGAGTTCATCGACGAGTTTTTGCCATTGCGACATCCTCTCAATGTTAAGCCTAACTGCATCAAGACTTTTAAGCATGTCTTGCTTATCGATTGGGACCAAATCCAGGTCAAAACGCACTCCTTTTAAGCACCAGTTCGGAAACTGGCTTTGAAGCGTTGGAGGGCCGTCTTTAACCTGATAATGGGGCCTGCTGATGATCGCTTGGATATCGGATTTCTTTAAAGGAGGAGAGCCGGCCGGAATATCAGAAGAGATAGGAGCATCAGTCTTCTTAGAAACTGTAGATGCATCACTTGGCTTGGATTGCTTGCTCGATTCGTCAGCAATATGAGTCTTCCCCTTGTCATCATAAGACTTTCGCTTATGGGAATCATCACTTCTATGAGAAGAATCATATCGCTCAGCGTCTTTTCTTCTCTGCCACTGCTCGTAATCCCGCCTTTCTTGAGCCTTCCTTCGAGCCCTTTCCTCATCTGTCTCTCTCTGGTCACCAAGGTATTTCCTGAAGTCATAAGATCCACGGCCTCCATGGCGCTGAAATGAGTCATAATACGAGCCAGTTCGCCCCATTGTAGAACCTGAAATTGAAGAAAAGACAAGTCTTAGAAATCTTCAAATTAAGGAGGCTAAGTGCATATAAGTGCTAAGCATCCTAAGTGTGTGTGATGTGCGAACTACGCGCGTCAAACTACAAACCACTCTTTGGTTGGGGAGTGATAGCAGATTGAGAAACGAGAGTTGATTCTTGAGCCGACAAAGTTTGCTGCAAAGTAGATGTTGCTTCTGTTACAGGAGAAGTGACTTTAGTTATGTCATCTTTAAAGAGCTCTCGAGAAGTTATCATTATATCACTTAAGCCATCGAAGGTGTCATCACCATGGTACCCAGCAGAGCTTTCCTTTTCAGCCTCCACATCGGCTGACTTTTCAAAGATTCGAGGATTTTCTTCCTCTTCGATAATTGGGGCAAGTGCCAGTTTGCTGGACGGGCCCGCAATATCGGTAAGTGTGGGACATTTTACCAGTGAAGTTTCAGTGGCAGTTTCCTTCGGTGTGGGGTCTTCAACAGAAAATGGGGCATTTGCTGCCTTCGAAGGAGAGTTGGGAACTTCGTGAGGCTGAGTAGAGCGAGAAGAATGAAGAAGTCCGAACTGATGAAGAAATTCGTCTTTCAACAAACATTTCGCGTCCCACTCTTCAATCGGTACAGCCATAAGCCTCTCCAGAGTTTGCTTGTTGCTGGGATTCCTAGAAGGAGGGGGAAGCGCTGAAATGAGAAAGCAAAGTTAACACTTGATGATTCATACTTCATAAAAACTCAAAAAATAGGAGAAGTAAAGATAGATAATCTTACTTCCTTCCCTCCACACAGCGTAGAATCCCGGGGGACAGCGAACATAAAAGAATTGAGTCAAGAACCCGTGAGCACTATCGGGAAGGCCAACAATCAATTTACGGTTTCTGGCACTTCTCACGACAGTAATAGAAGGATGATCCTTGGTTTTGGTGAAAGAGCACAAGTAGCATATCTCGTCGAAATTCGGAAGTCATTCGAGAGTTCTCCCAAATAGCACACATAGCCCCATTAAAATGGCGTAGCCATTGGGATGTAGTTGAAATGGGGAGATGGCCAGTTGTCAGAGAAGATGCTGGAGAAAGTTATTGAAAGGTGGAACGGCTCCACTAAGGAACATCTGTCGATTCACTGCTACAAAGCCAGGAGGCGCTACATCAGCAGTGCTATTCTTCTCAGGGAGGACGACATCAGCTTCAGCAATGCCAAACTGAGTGCACAATTGCCGAAAAACCCTGTACGATAGAGTGGTAGAAGCTCTTTCTGGGGGATTGACTAAAGGAGCTAGAATAGGAGTGAACTCTCCGGTCTGGACTGTTACATCTCCTTGTTGAGAAGTCATTCTACACAAGCAACTGGATATTCAAATATGAAGGTGCACGTTTCCTAAATAGTGTGAAGTGTTGTGCAAAACTAGTAAAGATAACAAGTAAATACAACTGGAATTAAGATAGTCAGTAATTGATCGATTATCGAATTTCAAGGCTTGTTAATTTAAAGTTCAGGTACAGTATTAAGTGCAAACCGGTCATTTTTCAGTTGACTGTTTTAATGTTGCTTTAATACTTTGCTTGAATCTGTTGATTTAGAGCACTTCGTTCACACAATCTATTTATATCAATTATCTGTTATTAGCTAATCTGTCATTTGATGTGGGCGGTCAGTGACAGTATATTCGTCCCAATTTTCTGTAAATGTGGTATTAAACAGGTTGATTAATTTGCAAGTTAGAATGATCTGTGAAAAGATGCAGCAATTCAAAGTTCAGCAGTTCAAAGTTCATGCAAAACACAAGTCTTGAGTCGCCAACGACTTATATATTAACTCGTCCACGGCTTAAGGACTTTAAGGCAAGACAGGACAGATCATTTCGATTTTAGGTCGTTGATGCCTTGAGTCGGCAGTACTTCAAGTCGTTAAGTCGTGTAAAAGAAGAAAGAGACTTCAGGTTAAAGCGAGGCAATTTCCCCAAGTCCTAAGTCGTCCACGACTCAAGGCTTATGTCGTGACAGGCTTAAGTCGTACATGGCTTATGTCGTAACAGTCTTAAGTCGTACAAGGCTTATGACGTGATAGGCTTAAGTTGTACAAGGTTTATATCGAATGAGGCTTATGTCGTAGGTCGCAAGACGCTAATAAACCGTGACCATGCTAACATCTCACTCCATTGGACCCATTGACTTTTCTCCTAACCCGTTATCCTCCAAACCCAAGAGCCAATTTCAGATCGCCAAAGCCTCGCCAGCCTAATCAATTATTAAACCTGAAATACAGTAATCCCTCATCTCCATCACCCCATTCATCTAAAAGATAAAATCGAGCAAAATCAGGCTCACGAACCGCCAATGTAGTGGAACTCGCAACAAGGCATTGCACAAGAGGATGGATTAAATACAAGGAGGGGAATTCGCGAATTAATGATGATTAAGGATCAAGAAGGAAGCAGGAGCACTTACGCAGTAAAGGATCAAGGATCGGTGATCAACTGATTGTTGAAAAAAGGGAAAAATTGCCTTGAGAAAGCTCGGAGGAATATTAATGGCAGATACGACTTAGGGGATAGATAATGAAAAGAAGGAACGACTTAAGCTTTTTATACCTCAGGGCAGTGGAACACGAAAAGGCACGCACGAGTTAAGATAAGTCGAAGTACACGACCTACGACTCAGGCGTGTACTTCGAGGGGCAAATGTTAACCCTTAATTGTATACGACTCAAGAAGTATACGACTCAAGGAGTATACGACTCAAGAAGTGTACGACCTAACAACTCGGGATACTGTACGACCTACGACTCATGGTCCAGACGACTTAACGAGTTAACATGTGAACGAGTTAACGGGTTAGGGTATCAACGACTCAAGTATTGCACGACTTAAGTGGATAATACGAATCAATGACTTAAGGCCTGGACGACTCAGCGAGTTAAGGATTGTGCGAGCTAACAACTCAGAATACTTTACGACTTAACAACTTAAGGACCAAACGACGCAAGGGAAGTTCCGACCTAAGGTGTTAAGAAGGTCCACGACTTAAAGAAATTACCGACCCATGGGAGTTGACGACTCAAAGGACTTACGACTTAAGGAACTCACAACTTAGCTTAAGTCGTCCACGACCTAAAAGCTATCGGGTTAAAACCCAATGCCTGCACCAGTGCTACTTTCATCTGATAAGTCGGCCACGACTTATGATTCACTATAAGTCGATCACGACCTAAGACTTGACCTCGGCCAAGCCACAAACTGAACTCAGTAAGTCGCCCACAAGTTGCTTTAAGTCAACCACAAGCCACGACACATCCTAAGTCGGCCACGACTCATCTTGAGTCGGCCACGACTCATGACTTGGCAGAAACCACTATTCTGAATTTGACTCCTATAAATAGACCACCACTTCCAACATAAAAGGGACTTTTGCGGATCATTTCTAAAAGCGTCGTTACTCTGCCGAACTCTCAACTCACTCGACAATTGAAGATCTTCATACATTCGTGACACTACAACAAGCTTCGAGAGGAATTTCTTGCATTCTACACGGATTCATCAAGTTCCATCATCGGAGTTTGAGCTAGTAGTCGAGTTTGTCTTTAAGATCAAATTGTATTGTTGTCATAAGTGGATTGTATCGTCTTGTAACCAGATTCAATAATAAAGAGATTCAAAGTGGACGTAGGCACGATTTCAAGCCGAACCACTATAAACTGCTGTCTTTTACCGCTTTTTCGCTACTTTACTGCTTACTTTTTGTTCCCGTCACACGGGTGGTGCTTTCACGATTCTACAACACACACCGGGTGTTAGCGTTCACTTTTCAACGTTAACATATAACGTCATATATACTAATATATTTGTTTTACTTATTATACTTCCTTATTAGTATTTAATTTAAATAGTATTAGATTAAGGGGGAGTTTAGGATTAGTTTTTGTTGATGGCAAAGGGGGAGAAATATAAAATAGAGTAGTTATAGTAGTTAGGCTTAGATTTAAAGGGAGTTATTAGTTTTAGGGGGAGTTATTAGTTTTAGGAGGAGTTATTTTGAAGGAGAAGTATATTTTATAAACATAGGTTGTCATCATCAAAAGGTGGGAGATTGTTAGTCCTTGAGAAGGATGGTTTTGATGACAACAACCTTAGGACTTGTTATAAAATATAAATACTAACATTATGGTTTAGATATATATATATATATATATATGTGTGTGTGTATATGCAGGATATAAACATGCAGGTACCAATAATGAAGAATGTATAGTATAGAGATACAAGACTGATGAATTTAAAGATCAAAGATATCAAGATTGAAGACTCATGAGTATCAAGAAATCAAGTTATCAAGAGTTCAAGATTTTAATAGTCCAAGATAAGTATTGAGTCTAGAATTATGTTAAAACTTCATAATAGCACGAAAATCTTCATTCCATATTTCATTTGGGATGGAACCCATTTCTACTTTTTTAGTGGCTTACAAACCCACGACAAGTAGCTTACAAACCTACGACATGTAGCTTACAAACCTACGACAAGTGGCTTACAAACCCACGAACATCCTGGTTTTGTACAAGTTCTCGAGTCCTGATGTGATGAGATATTCTATAGGAAGAAGCTTGCAAAACTACTTCAAAATGATTTTCAAAACTGTTTTTAAAATGTTTTAGCCTTAAAATATTCTTTGTTTTTGTTTTTAAATAAACTATTGTTTTAAACTTCGTTTGTTTTTAAAACCATCTTCTGATTTTTAAATATTCTTTATAATATATATATATATATACTTGAGATTTAAAATCAAATTTATATATACATTCTAAAAATATAATTTTCTACTCTTCTTTATTTTAAAACATAGGGAAATTAGTTTATTTTACTCCAGAATCATTTCATCTTGTTTTCCTTTCAATATCATTTCAAAACAAATTTTACATTATTTTTAACTAGGGTATGTTGACATCATGGGATACCCCATGTCGACATGGTATCCGTTAAATTCAAATTTTCAAAAGAAGTGTCTATTCATCGTATCCTTTCACGAATAAATATGGTTGTTGATTTCCTATAAATACTAGTAGTTCTAAACGAATTTTTAACCAGATTTCACTTATTTTCTCTTCTCTTCATATTCCACATTTATTCTAAAGAATTCCAAACTATACTCTACCGAAATACCAAGTGAATCAAACTTGATTATCTCTTGTTTGATTATCTGCCACTCTCTCCATAAGATCTCAATGCTATTCAGAGTTATAGGATTATTTGTAAATCAAACTGTTGAGTAAAAGGTGTGGTTGAGCCTTGAAATCAATTAGGTGTGATTGTTGCCTCGGAAATCGATTAGGTGACCTTGTGGCCTGGTAAATCAAGAGAGTTTGCCCCGGACTCGAATACAGGAGGGTGTACCTTGTGGCCTTGAAATCGAGGGTGTAATCTGGGAGATTATTTTTGATAAGAAATCTGTACGTTTGTACAGTACTGGATGTAGGGTAACTCCGAACCAGTATAAAATCATGGTGTGTTCTTTCCTTTACTGCTTTTATTTATTATTTGCATCTGTGTCTGATTCTGTGATTATATCTGTGTTTGTGAATTGCATTTGTTGGTGATTAAATTTACATAAGTTTCAAAAAGATTTAGAAAATCCACAAAACACTATTCACCCCTCCTCTAGTGTTATTCCAGCCTTAAGATCCATAATCCGCATTTCTCACAATATCAACTATCGAGGATATAAAACGAGCGTATATGGAAATTAAGTCTTGTATATTTATCACCACTCATTGAATTCAAACTTGTGTTATTTCTTGGTTAACAATAATACTAAATAAGTCAAGTTAGTGTTACCTCAAAGTCATGTCCAACGATTATTCTTAACTTTTGAAATAGTAACAAGTTTACTTCTTCGATGTTTAGTGTTAATCACACAAATAAATCGTTTCCATATAAGTGATTTGCTTTACTGAAATAATTTATTTCCATAAACGAATCAAACATTTACTTTTAAAAACGAACTGAACTTGTTGCTTGATTTCCGTATTGGTAAAACACTTTTAGAATTAGTTCCTGATTGTTAAAACGTTAAGAGAATAATTTTTCCAAGCGAGCGACCCTGAAGGCCTAAACCAACATCAGACCGAACACGTAGAAGATTATCCAACTTAACATCCCAATAATCGAGTTCCAATTCCTTTTTATAACTTTAAAAACAATATTAATTATCCCAAAAGATAATTAATCACATTTAAAATCCCTTTAAATGAACAATTCATGATCTATAATAAAATAAATAATTATTTCCAAACAATTTTATAACATTGGTAAATTAACTTTAAAACCTTCATTAAATCAGTTTATTAACTTCGAATTAGTTTATTAAAGCAATTTTATGTTACATTAGTTAATTTATTTTAATCACCTTTATTAAATCAATTAATTAAAAGGATTTATTAAATTCAAATAGTCATTAATTAAATGAATAATTAATCTCAAACATCATTAATTAAAATGATAAGTAATTTTAAATTCCATTAATTAAAACAATTAATTAAGTTCAAAATAATCATAAATTAATCTGATTAATTAAATCCAAACTTCATTAGTCAAAATGATTAATTAAAACATCATTTGTTAAAATGATTTATTTAATTACAAAACATCATTAATTCGAAAGATTTAACTAAAATCCAAATATCATTAGTTAAAACAATTAATTAAATTCAAAACAATCATTGATTTAACCAATTAATAAAATTCAAATATCATTATTTAAAATGACTTATTAATTTTAAATATCATTGATTAAAGTGATTATTAATGTCAATTATCATAAATCAAATTAATTAATTAATTAATTAAACTCCATTATCATTTATTAAAATAATTAATCAATTAAACTCAAATAATCATTAGTTAAAATGATTAATTAAGTATAAAACATCATTAGCAAAAATGATTAATTCAATCTAATGATAAACCAATTTTAATCATCATTTATTAAATTGGTTAATTAATCTCAAATTAATTAATTTAAAAGATCAATTAATTTAAATTATCATTAATCAAAATGATTAATAAATTTTCAATATTCTTTTTAATGGAAGCACAAGCTCTAGTTCATACGATAGGGTTTTGGAAATGAAGGTATAGTGAAAATCGCTATAACGACATTTAAACTATTAAATGGGATATTGGGAATTTATCTAAATTGGCTATTAATATAACAATATATAGATTTAAATAAATAACATATTGGCGAGAAACCCCCTTTGGGTCTCTTTACAGATTTTTCCTACAAAGCAATGATTATGGATAATATACATATAATCATAAGGGTTTATAATGATCAATTTAATATATCATCCATTTTTCAATCGGAAATTCAACCAAACAAGCAATCAAACAATTTAACTAACATCCAAACAATCAATAAACATTTATAACATCATTAATATGATATAATAAAAGTTAATGTGAGTTAAACTCACATTGAGTTCCGTTTTCGCCGAAACGTCCCAATTCCGGAGTAAAACCGAACGGTCGTCCGATTTTAGCCTAAATTTTCACTTGCTCCAAATCCAACCAAACCAAATCTATTACGAAGATCTTAACAACATGAGTCCAACGCAAAAAACGGCATTCGAATCTGACCTCGTATGAAGGAGTTATACAATTTAGAAGTTATCGATATTTTAAATAAAAATCAAAAAAACTCTAAATAATTTACAACATTACCCATCTTCTTCCTCTCCCCCTTATCTCTCCTGTGCACGAACAAGTCAGTGCACGCCACTGTGCATGCACATATAAACGACACCTCCAGGCCACCAATCGTCAAGTCGACTTTGCCTTTGCTTCCCCCTCGTCGATCTCCACGCGCCCATACCCAAAATTCCAAGCTCGACCTCACCACCACAAACGCGACCTACCACCATCTCGTTCATCGGCCACTGAACACGCATGGTCCATCATGCCACCGTTACCCTTGATACTTCGCATCTACGTGATAAATTCCATCCCGAATTCAATTCCAAGCTCCAATCGACGAATCGGTGACCCAAATTGCCACAAAACCCAACCCTAGCTGGCCTAAGAAAAAAACGAGCTCCCCCAAAACGCTTTAGAACCCAAAACGAGATCAAAGACTCAAGCCCTTGCCTGTACGTACTCATGAAATCGATAATTACGGTTTTTAGATGAGTGGGGATTTTAATTTTAATTTTGAAGTTTGATTTAAAAGGGGAAAATCATTTCTTGATTTACAGGCATTGCTTTATAGGGAGAAGGAGCATGAATGAGTATGTGAGGGGTATGGGTGTGTGGGCTATGAAATGATGGGTGTGTGGGCTATTAAATGATGGGCCGATATGGTGGGTATGTGCATATATAAATATTATTTTAATTTTAAAATATTCAACAAAACATACCCAAAAATTTCAAACTCCTAACGAGACGTGCCGTCTGGCGTTCCATATGTTATACCCCTATTCCGAACATAATGGAACTTGTTTCGAAACCTAATTCGATCGTATGCAGAAGATAGGCTTTTGGACCTAGTTATTATATTAAATTTTCGATATTAATTTCAACGCGTTTCGATCTCGCATGACCAAACGATATGTTTGATCGCTACGAAATTCGACTGCGTAATATAATTCACTATTAGGATCCAATGAAACTAGTTTCATCGAAATCCGAGGAGGTGCCCCCAGTAGGCTAATTTCACAGATTTAAATATTTAATTATTGATATTTAAATCCGATTTATTTATATTTGTAAATAAATTCACAAATCGAATTCACTAATATTATTTATAAATTAAAAGGAGTTAAATAAAATTATTAAATCCATTTAATTAACATTTAATTCACAATTCAAATATTTAATTATTCCCTATACTTGAATTATAAATTATTAAATTCCAAAATTCAATTATTTTAAATAATTAAAATTAATTAAACATTTAAAATCAAATAACCAAAATTTTGGGTTCTTACAAACATCATCAAAATTAAACAAGATAGGCTACCCATCAAAATACTGAGAATCCGCTATACTCTGGTCATATAACTCATGTACAATCTCATCTCCTCATATTTATACTATCCAACAATATCGTGATGAAAAATGACTGTACGATGGACACAAAGTCCCAATTAGAGTCGTCTATATAATAATATGTGGCACTTAGTCCACATCAATACTACAGTAAGGTGTATCAATTGTATATGCTAATCTACTACTCCGTCGGTACCAAAAGGGAGACTAATACCACTAAGCAAGCTCTAGAGACACTAAGCCTCTACAGTCTTTAGTTACCTCACATCGTGACACGTATTCACTGGTGTGCTCGTAAACGTGAGGACTCTTAAGCCACGACACTACAAATTACCCCTATAATATCACAAAGGTATAGGCAACAGACTACTAGCTTAGGTGACACGGGGGCAAATGCACGCATAAGGGATAGCACAAAGCTAAAAGCAGTAACCAATATAAGGTGTCACAGATCTAGGCGCGACCCCACAATCAGGCCGCCAGAGTGGATTATAGCCATCTGGTCCTCTCCAACACTCATAATAGGAGTACGTCGTAATAGTGACATATAGAACCAATACATATAGACACAAAGTCATGGTCATCATTAGGCAGAAAGCCATACTCACTAAATATTGGCATGGAGCCATATATCACATCGTATCACCTCACACTATCCACTCTATTCCCGTCACATGAGTGTCATATACTTACAATGAATAACCGAATAAATACCACAATAACGTCCCATACCACTGTATGATACTCAAATGTTTATTCACTGCATATAAATTCCACTCAATCACTCAATATTTTATATAACGAGTCCAAAGAATAACCAAAGAAATATTACCAAAAATTCCATACCGTACGGTATTATAACTCCGTTTATCCAGATTCCTCATCGCATAGAATAGAAATATTACAAAATCATTTCAAGGATGTCACCACCGTATCATATCAAAATCATCAATCAACCCATCTAAAAGGTGAATCGCTCATATAATCCAATTCAATATACAAGAAAGGAACAATCGGGAAAACAATAAAATAGATCATTCAAATAAATATCCACATAAAGTAACTGAATCGACACCTAACATAAATCATTCTCAACAATTTAACTTATATAAATATATAAATACTTAGAATGAACAATTAATAGATATTCAATAATTAGCAAGAAATAAACTCAATTATAATTTTTCTATTTATAATAAATATCTAATTTCTCAATCTTTCATTAAATTTAATTAATTCTTAAGTATTCACTAATTACATTTGAAAACTCATTTCATAAATTTTAAATCCCTCAAATAGTTTATAAAACTAAATATTAAATATACACTTATTCCATACTTTTCTATAACCAAATATTATATATAGAGAGAGAGAATTAGGGAGAAGGACAAATTTTGAAAAAAAAATAGACTGAAAGACACCAAGTTTCAATTTTAGGCTGAAGGACAATGTAACAACCCGCATATTTTACGATTTGAATATTTAAATATAGAATCGTTAATCGGATTGAAGTCCGAAAAGCTACTTTTTGCAAATAGTCGAATTAGGACTCGAGACCACTTCCATTGAGTCCAAAATGGCGTTTGCGATTTATTTAAGTATAAGCATCGATATGTTTGGAGTTGAGTGAATTTTGCTATTTTTCACTTTGGGCTTTGGGTTTGGGTTCCACCCCAACTCATTCTATAACTTAGTTCAGCCCCTCTCCTCTCCTCCTCTCATTTCTATTTTCTTAAACTCAAACTTCAACTGAAAAAGGAGAGAGGAATGGGAAATTAAAACTCCAAGCCCTAGATTCAATTACAAACTTCAATTCTTGCTCCAAATTCAAGGTGAAGCTTAGGTAAGCATCTTCTCCATCTCATTTCCTCTTCGATTTCTAAAATGTTCTAAACCCTAACTTAGGAAATGTTTACTTTTGAGCTTTAGATTGAAGCTCCTTGGGTTGAAATTGAAGAGTGATTGTTCTAGCCTTGCTCGGTAGCTTCTTTCTTGTGTTTTTGGGATTAAAGGTGAGATTTTTATCTCACATCTTTGTCTATAACTATCTTTGATTGTTAGGTATGGATTCCTAACGTCTTTACATGTTCATTTCATTTTGGTTTGGATTGATTTGGTGAACATTTCAATTTTTGGTGTTTTGAAGTCCAAATCTCTAAAAATCTTAGCTTTGATGTTTGATCATGCTTTTGGTGGTGTATCGAGGAGCCTATAGGGCTGGGTTGTCGAAAGGCGTAAATCCTCAGTCGAAGTTGCTCAATTCGTCGCTTCCGCCGTATACCGAACTTGCCCCAAAGGGGCTAGACTGACCCAGAACATGAAAAATGTTCGTTACCAGACGTCTGCAGGTAAGCTCAGACGTCTGGAGTTTGTTTCAGTGAATTTCCTGAAACTTACTGCAGACGTCTGAGTGTATACTGCAGACGTCTGGAGTATGTTATTTCCAGAATTTATAGGCGGTGTGCATGTCACTTCATTAGAGATTGTACAATAATTCTATATACTACTTGCTTCAGCTCCATTTGATTATTTTGCTTCAGATTCCAATGTTAATCGGTTCGTGATTATCCGATTTGTCGTTATCATTTATTATCGATTTTGGTGACTTCTATTTCGGGATTTTTGGGGTATATCCGTTTTGATGGATTCAGAATCGATTTTTCTGGGTATGATTCACGTCTTCGTATGTGAATTTTTGATGGATGATTGTTTCTACAATCATTTCTGTGACTTGTCACTTTAAATTACAAAGGTTTATATACTAGTAGTAAATATTCAAACTCTTTTACTAAAATGATTTCAACTCTATTTTTAATACAAAGTTCGTTTATAAAACCGTTTTCTAATCTATTAGTATATACAAACCTTTATTTCATTCGTACGAGAAAATCTTATTAAACGGCTTAGCAAAACAAGTGGTATGAAATGCTTGTGTTTACTTCGTCGATTAATTTATGGACTTGTTCGACTGAGACTCTTGTGATAATTTTTGAGTGGAAATTTACAATCTGTTCGTAAATATTTTAGTTAAGCTAGTGGTTATGGGACATGAAGCTAAACTCTTATATTTACTAGCTTAGTGTAATCGACACTTCTTGATGATCGATGATGATCATTTTATGGTTTAGACTAGCAATGTGCGATGTCTCTTTATCCACGTAGGGGACTGTACCTCGATCTATTGAGCTTCGTCTCATTTCTTTTATGGGCTAGCGACCCATGTTCTATTATTGGATTACGGTTCATCGGGCGTAACGCTGTACTACGTCGTTGTTCCGTATTATTGGATTTTGGTTCATCGGGCGTAACGCTGTACTACGTCATTGTTCCGTATTATTGGATTTTGGTTCATCGGGTGTAACGCTGTACTACGTCGTTGTTCCGTATTATTGGATTTCGGTTCATCGGGCGTAACGTTGTACTACGTCGTTGTTCTGAATTATTGGATTTCGGTTCATCGGGCGTAACGTTGTACTACGTCGTTGTTCCGGCTTATTAAGTTTCTGGTCCCTTGGGCGTACCGTTATTGTACTACGCCGTTGCACCGGCTCAATGGTTAGCGACCATGGAATAGCATTCCGTTTGTGATACACGTGTTGGTGAGTTTTCATGCTCCCGTTTGTGATAGGCCTCCCCCCTTTTTGATTTCGGGATTTCTAATTGATGACTTCTAGAATTTGTGTTTCACCAACTTTTGTGATTGCCATTAATACGTTTGTCAATATTTGTAGTTTGGTGAATAAAATAAAGAATATGATATTCTTTTTGGTGCTTTGAGATCTTTGAGATATTGTATGATTTTGTTGTTGTTTATATCCTATTTGTTCTAGTACGACATTATTGTTATCATACATTCTTATCATATCTCTGCTTATATATCATTCCTTTATCTGATATTTATAGCTAGACTGATCTGTTTATTATTTTCTTCTTAAATAATACTCGGGTCAGACCGAGATATTTCAGGTGCTCCTGCTTGACTTCTTATCAGGGATTATCATCTGATTCTTTTGGCTAACTACGTTAGATCTATAGTTTTTGTTATTATACATTTGAGATATGGACTCCTTGATGTATAATTATTCTTTTGTCTTGCACTTGTATCTATTCATTGTGATATAGTTGATCTTATATGACCACTATTTGATGCATACCTTTTTGTGTTATATATTCATATCTATTTCCGTCTTTGTGATATGAATGTCTGTGACTGATTTGTGTTATGTTTATTTCTATATTTGTTTCCGAAGACTATTTAGCCACTGTGCGGTAGCTTTGAGTTTGTATCGGTATGTCGGATTTCCTTCAGAATTGAAATGTAAGTTATATTTTCTGACATATCGATACTCGCACAAAGCAATTACATAGATGGTCGCTCCTCAACAGCCTTATTCTCCGTGCTAGTCGACGGCATTACACCGTAGTGTCCTTGGCTAGCGCGAGTATAGAGGTGGGGCGTCATAGACAAACTTTAGAAAAAAATTAGTTTGAAGGACAATGCTAGTTATAACTATCATTATATTCATTTTTTACACTATACAAAATGCTAGTAGTAACTAGCATTATATTCAGTTTTACACTATCCAAAATTCTAGCTATAATTAGTATTGTTCTTTAGCCTAATTTTTTTCAAAATTTGTCCTTCAGCCCAAAAATGAAGCTTATTGTCTTTCAGCCTAAATTCTTTTGAAAGTTTGTCCTTTGCCTATTTTCCAATATATATATATATACATATATATACACACATATATATTATAACATCAAAATCAATTTAATATATTCCTACTCGAATAAATTCCTTTTTTAAGCTTAAATTAAGTTATGTATTAGGATTTCATAAACTATACCTTAAAAACCTTTGATTAATAATAGTTACTTATTTACAAATAATTATGTATATTTATCTTTAAATAAACAATTCAAACCAAAATATTTTCCTTAAACGAATTAATAACTTTTAAAAGATAATAAATAAATTATATTCTTAAACTTAGAATGAAACATCAATTCATAAACTCGCAGATATAATTTATTTAAACTAACAAATGATGTATAATCCACTCTAATTGTTTATTTTTATTTATATTCTTATTGTATTTAATACATTATATTTTATTTGGTTTTATTCTAAATTTTAATTTACTTACTGTATTTTAATCCAATTTCTACCTTAATCATTTCCATTCGGTGCGATACACATCAATGATAGCAATTCAGATGCAACATACATATTGAGAAATAACTTGAAATGGACATAGGTATGTAAGCATGAAACTCACCTATACGACGCTCGAATTATCGAATTAGTGACTATTCTCAGTTCAGCACAACAGCACAACATTGCCAACAACACCTCTTAGTCACTACAGCACACAAGTCGCTGGCTTTAAACATCACCAACTATTGTCCATTTCAAACCCTCCAAAATCACAGCAGCAATTATCGGCACTCACACGAACGCCGCACCTCCCCATCGCGACATCACTGGGTCGTACGATAGCATCAGATCGTGGCATACATCTCGAGCATAAAATCCCTCATGACATCGCTTCTGAGTCGCATATCTCCCTCTTGCTCGATTCATCACCATTGGCATGGCGGAATCAACTCGTGCGATTTTATTATTATTATTATTTATTTATTTTTAAAGATCAACACGATTTAGGTTTTTGGCAAATTCAGTCGAAGTGAATAAGTGGGCTCAGGTTTTCAATAGAGATGAAAAGAGTTTTCCAAAGAATGAGAAGTGCGAGATTATAATGGGCTTGGGCCTAATTGAATTTGGGTTTCATTTATTTATCTATTTTTGTATTTATTTGCAAATATATCTTAATCTATATTAAATTGATTTACACTTTCTAAAATTTTATATTTTGTTTAAAACATTTTACTCAATTTAATAAATTATTCGAAAGGTATTTATTAGTAAACAAAATCTTTTTATTAAATAAACCTCGAATAAATATAAATTTATTTTTAAAATAATAAGTATCAAAAATCGAATTTAAATACTTTTATTTTAATTTATTTATACAGTGCGGAAAATAGGGTTGTTAGAGACTCCCCTTCTTAAAGAAATTGCATCCTAGCAATTTATTGGAGACTACTCTAACCAATTTATCCAATATTTTTAATTCCATAGTATAGTATACACGTCATTCGTTACTGCACCTACTCTGTTAAAGTCTCATTTCATTCAAATAAATCATACAATATTATAAATATAGCGATTAATATACATACAACTTTCAATAGTTCTTTCGAAAATTCTTAAAATTTTAAAATGTATAAAAATTTCAAAAAAAATTTGTGTCGAAAATTTGGTAAAAATTCGGCAGAGTCACATTTGTACGAAGAGTTTTTTGAACAATAACAATATGATAAATAAAATATACATCGATCAAAACATGGTCGGAAACAACATATATAATCAAATTCGCCACACGGCATATAAGTCACAATATATATAACTTTTTAAATAAAAACAAACTTTATTTATAACATTTTAAAGCAAATTAGCTTATTATTAAGCAAGCAAAAACACGCCATCATAGTCAAACAATCCAAGCATGCTTCATAAGTATCTATACTTAACCCAATTCATATTAAACATTAGTCACATATCTAAAGAAGAAAGATAAGTAGACATTTATACAAAGAAAAACATGACATCTACATTTAGTCCATTTCCGAGGAGATTTCAAAGGTCAAAACAACCAAATCAAACTATAGTTTCTAAAAGTATCTTATTATATAGTATGTTAACTTCCCATAACATATTTCGGATTGTAAAAATATCAATTATAACTCAAATTATAGAGAATTTACTAAGAATATATAGTCCAGATTTTAGCAAAATTGCACAGACCCATGACTGAAATTGGCATCTTTAAGCTAGAAAACAATGAAATTTCGCAAAACACTTAGAATAAAAGTTGTTGTTTAGGTTCTTAGCTCTTCGGAAATAGGCAAAATCATCGAATTTGGACAATCCATTTAGAAGTTACGGCCAAATGAATATAGACTATGCTCTTAGGCCTGTTTTTATTATTACGCAAATGCTTCTACTGCATGTATATATAATCTTTATGAGTGCGTGTGCTCATAATCTTTAGAGAGTTAGTCATTAAGAGCATGAAATGCATGTGGTCTGTACAACTTTCAGCACCGACCATGCAACATACTAACATTCATTACATCTGCAAATACTATCTTTTACTGTTGTGTAAAAAAAACATTTCTCATTCGGACTACTTTTAAAAATGACGTATGAGTTGACTGCAATCTATGTTGGCAAAGAATAAAAGTTAAAAAGATCGTAACTAGAAGCATAAATTTATTTGTTAGAATTTTGATTTGATGATTTTTGATTGAATACTTGACGGAAATGTTTCAAAGTAGATGGATACATGTGTTAAAGTAGATGAAAGTACGATCATATTGCAAGGGAAATTGTATTTTTCATACCTTTGCCAAAGCTGAAAACAACAGAATCAATCATGTTACTCTTTTTGTTTTAAAAAGAAAATACACTAATATCTCTTAATGTAATTATTGTATAACCAGTACTCATGCACGTGCTCTGCACGTGTGTAAAAGAAACCGATGAGTAGGTTTTCTATTTCCTTATTACTAATTTCTTCATCCATTTCGGTTACATATACAATACTAGAAATACAGTATATAGCCACGATAGGGTTCCAACGGCCGCCAACGGGAATTTTCAACGGCTACCAACGGCTCGTTAATTTTTAGTTTGCCGTTGGTAGCCGTTGGTAACCGTTGGAAATAGAGCCGTTTGCGGCCGTTGGAATCCGTTGGAAATATTCGTGTAAACCTGCATCACGGCCGAGAGCTGAATCATTATTCTCTTCCTCCCCAAAAACACAAAAACCCTCCTCCACTCCTCCTCTTCTCTTGCTCCCAGCTTCCCCACGCAATCGGCAGCCACTCCGACACCATCAATCACCGCCTGCAGCCTCTCTCCATCCCCATACATCTCCAAAATTAGGTTTGCCTAAAACCCTAAAATTTTAAGTTTTTTTAATTTTGTGTTAATTTGTTGTTATAGTTGTATCTAATAGCCTATTAATTGTTTATTATACCAAACTAAGTGCTAATTACAATTATTACCATCCAAATGTCCAAATTGTTTGTGTATATATATTATGCACATATATACATATGATGATAATTTAGTGTAAATGCGCATTTAAGTTAGCATTAGATTAGTTATGATTGATTTAAATTATTTTGTGTATGTTTTGTAAAATATTAGGCAAACATGAATTAGTCGAATATTTTACTTAGTGAATATTAGGCAAACATGATTTAAATCCCTTAGTGAATTTTTGGCCCCGTCTGACAAGTGTTGTATATGATCGTTGTATGAATATTCGTTTTTATTGCAAAACGGATATTCATATTCATCTGATACAATATTTGTTGGATTTGTCCCTGTATTGGACAAGTTACAAACACTATAAAGTAATTACGTTTCGTAAATCATATCGTTATAAACGGTTCACAAAATTTCGACGGCATTTCCTTTTTGTTCCTTGTGTACTTGCATTGTGTACGATACAAGGAACACGGGGGAAGTGCTGCCGAAATTTTGGGAAATCGTTTATAATGATATGATTTAAGAAATGTAATTACTATTGTGTTTGTAATGGGAAGTAGGATAACCGACCATCACAAAAGGTACAAAAATGTAAACAAAATAGCAAGAAATATAACTTTGTATATAAACGAAAATGGATTATAAAAAACAGTAAAATCTAAAATGTGTTTATCGAATTTGATTAATAGTTTTTTTACTATTGATCATAGGTTTTACAGTAGAAAAAATGGTCAATTATTTTATTGATCGGAGCTGGATGTATCAAAGAAGAGAAATGGGAGGCTCAATAAGTACACATTTTCTTAACGGGGTAAATGTGTTTGTCGAATTTGCTTTAAGTAATATTGGAAACGACGTAGAAATTCGTTGTCCCTGTAGTAGGTGCAAATTGTTGAAGCATTTAGTACCGAATATGGTTAGGATTCATTTGCGCCAATATGGTTTCGTAACCAATTATTTGGTGTGGGATCGTCATGGAGAAATTATAACACGTAACGAAGAACAGTCAATAGAGGTCATTAGTGATGAAGTTAGTACGACGAATCTCATAGAACATATGGTTGAAGATGCAGCACGATCAATGTTCCCTACTGTTGAATTTAATAACGAAGATGTTAACGTCGAAGAGGAACCAAATGTTGGAGCGAAAAAAATATATGATTTATTGGATGCTGCTAAGAAACCTCTTTGGAATGGATGTACTAGCGGCACTCAATTATCGGCAACTGCAGAGTACATTGCGATGAAATCAAAGTACAACTTCACAGAAGCCGGATTTACGGCTGTTGTACAAGCTGCTAAACGCCATATGCCATCAGATAATTTAATGTGCGAAAATTATTATGAAGTGAAAAATCTAATGTCATCTTTCGGTTTGCCGTATCAAAAAATTTATACATGTCTAAATGGTTGCATGTTGTTTTGGAAAGATGATGTCAGTCTTCGGAATTGAAAAATATGTAATCAAGAAAGATACAAGCCAAGGAAAAAAAAGGAAAAGAAGTTCCATACAAGCGTATGCATTATTTACCTATCACTCCTAGACTTCAAAGGTTATATGCATCATCTGTAACAGCGCATCATATGAGATGGCACAGTGTGAGAACACCTGAAGAAGGTACGTTAACACACCCATCTGATGGAGAAGCATGGAAGTATTTTGATAAAAAAATATCCCGATTTCGCAGCAGAGAGCCGTAACGTTAGACTAGGTTTGTGTACTGATGGATTTTCACCGTTTTCTCAGTTTGGTTATAAATATTCATCTTGGCCTATAATAATCACACCTTACAATCTACCCCCGTGGATGTGTATGAAAACTCCATATATATTTCTCACAATTGTCGTCCCTGGCCCTGATGATCCGACACAGGGTATCGATGTTTACTTACAACCGTTAATCGAAGAGTTGAAAACATTGTGGTATGAAGTACAACATATCAAAAAAGAAAATTTTCGGATGTTCGCTTCTCTGTTATGGACTATTAGCGATTTTCCTGCATATGCAATGCTTTCGGGTTGGAGTACGGCCGGTCGTTTTGCTTGTCCTTACTGTATGGAAGAAACACGAGCATTTTCTTTATGGCATGGGAAGAAAATTTCATGGTTTGATTGTCATCGACGTTTTCTCCATATTAATCATACTTTTAGAAGAGACAAAAAAACATCATAGCTAATAGACATGAGACTTTACAACCACCAACGATTTGGTCAAGTGAAGATATATATGAACTTGTAAAAGATTATCCAAAGATACATGAAACCGGGCAGCAAACTGAAATCCAAGGTAAATCGACGTTTCATAATTGGTGCAAACAGAGTATATTCTGGGAGTTGCCTTATTGGAAAAATCTCTTAATCCGTCATAACATTGACGTGATGCATAACGAGAAAAACGTATTCGATAATGTGTTTAATACACTTTTGAATGTTAAGGGAAAGACTAAGGACGATCTGAAATCAAGACGTGATATAGAAGAAATATGTAATCATCCTGAGCTTTATATGAAGCCAAATGACACTAAAAAACCCAAAGCATGTTATGAATTAGATAACAACCAAGTTAAAGTACTGTTAAAATGGGTGGAAGGATTACGATTTCCTAATGGAATTTCATCTAATCTTCGTAGATGTGTCGACTATAAGAACGGACGACCGAGTAGGATGAAAAGCCATGATTGTCATGTAATGATGCAAAATTTATTACCCGTCGCATTCAAAGAATTGTCGCCCGTAAAAGTTTGGAAGGTTATAACAGAACTTAGTTTATTTTATAAGAAGCTTTGTTCAACTACGTTAAAAGTTGACCGTCTTCGTAGACTTGAGGTAGAAATCCCTATACTGCTCTACAAACTGGAGAAAATATTTCCTCCAGGTTTGTTCAACGTAATAGAGCATTTACATGTTCATCTTCCATTTGAAGCACGTCTTTGAGGTCCTGTGCAATATGGATGGATGTATCCATTCGAGAGGTATGTTGTTAATACTGAGAATGTAATTTAACTATAATTAAAAATCAATATTGATATGAAATATTTTTTATCAGGTACTTAAATCATTTAAAGAAAAAAGTGAGACAAAAAGCTCGAGTTGAAGGTTCGATTTGCAAATCATATATCGAAGAAGAAGCATCGTTATTTTTCTCTCATTATTTCAATGATCATGTGAATTTATCATTTCAAAGTGTTGCGCGTAATGATGAGGCCGTCGAACAAGATTTTTCTTCTGAAGCAATGTTATCTATTTTTAAACAACATGGTCGACATGTTGGAAAATGTGTAGAAGTATGGTTAGATGATAGAGATTACCATATAGCACACACGTATATTCTTCCTAATTGTCCAGAAGTTGCACCATTTATTAGGTAATTATCAGATTACAAGTTTTGATAAATTTAATTTAATACTGCATGTGTAAATTAATAATAAAGCAATATATTGTTTTTGTTTGTAGTGTTTATGAATCACAAAATCCAAACGGCGATTTAAGCAAAAATTTCGCTACTTGGTTTTCGAACTACGTTTGTGATCCTACAAATAATGTGGTCGATGAAGGATTAAAACATTTGGCGTTGGGACCGAAAAGGAAAGTTAAAACGTATCCAATATTTTTCGTTAATGGATATAAATTCAACACCAAAGAATACGGTGCTAAAATATTAACAAACAATATCGGTGTATTTGTTAAAGGCAGTGATGATCATAATAATCAAATACATGATTTTTATGGCGTGTTAACCCGGATTTTGCAATTGACATATTTTATAAGACCCGCAGAGGAAGTTTTTTTGTTTAGATGCAACTGGTTCAGCAATATTCCAGGTTCTGGTATTAACGTGCATCCAAATTATAATCTTATAGAAATTAAACATACCTCACTTTATCAGCCATATGATCCGTTTGTACTAGCCAAACAAGCCCTACAAGTTTATTACGCCCCTTATCCGTCTCTAAAAAGAGATAAAGCAGATTGGTCTGCGGTTTTTAAAACCAAGGCAAGATTTACATTCGATGGAAAAAATATTCCAGAAGAACAAGCCTATCAAGCAGATATCGAAGAAAATGTTAAAATCACAATTACAGACGGTCAAACTGATTTTGGACAATTAAATGATGAGACAAATGTATTAGTCGAAGCATTTGAGAGTGTAGAGGAAAACGATATAGAACACGAGATCGAGTCTGAATCAGAAAACGACGAGGACTGAGTAATATCCGGTAATTTTTACAATTATATATTCACGCACACGCATCACATATATATCATCATCATCATTACATGCACCACATATCATCATCATTTTATCTATGTCTATAATTAAAAATGAAACTTTCAACAGGTATTATGTCAGGCTCCAAACGTCGTAGCTCTTCTTGCTCGGCCGGCGAGAGTAGTGGTGAGCCTCCGGCTCGACCACTTGTATATTTGCAGCCGAAGGCTGATGGAGCGTAAGTATCAAAATTAAAATGATAACAATATAAATTTGTTCATACATATATATACTTGTCTAAAGCTTTGTTTTATTTAACACAGGGGATTTGATTTGGAGCCCTCGGGAGTTATGCTTGGCATTTCCAAGCAATCATATATGAGCAGGATGACAGATTGCTGGCCTAAGTGGAGTGAGATCCCTGACCATGTCAGTGAGGCCATCTGGCAGGATTTTCTGGTGAGTTTATACCACTTTACTATATGAATAAGTATAAATGAACACTTAGTAATGTTTTCTCTTTGTACAGGGGCAAGTGGACTTGGCGGAGGCCGATGTCGCCATGGTTCAGCGCCACTGGAATTCGAAGGTCGCCAAAAATTACAGGGAGGTAATGTCAGCTCTTAAAAAATCGGGGAAGAAACCGAACTGGATGGGCGCTTCCGTATGGGATTCTTGGATGAGTTGGTGGGAGACCGACGAGTTCAAGGTAAATCTACCAAATATATAGTTAATTATTTCGCAATTAGTATAAATATAATATTCAATTTAAATTGCAGATGGAGTCGGAGAGGAAATCTGCCAATAGAAGTAGGAATCCTGTAACGCATCGTGGCGGATCCAAGTCTTTTCAGCATCACCGTGAGGACTTGGTAAATTTATCTAAACCGTTATTACATTTTGTATATTAATTAGTTCGGTAATTAGCTATGAAAAATTAAAATATATAAATTATTTATTGCAGGAAAGATCGGTTGGACGTCGGGTGTCTATGATGGAGGTATTTACCCACACCCACGCATCAAGACAAGTAGACAATGCTGGCAATATTACATATCAGTGGGATGGTGATGATAAGGCGACGGCTGCATATGTATGCATATTTTAAAACTTATTTTATTAATATCGATATGTTTAAATCCTATTCTACTAATTTTAACCTGTAATTGTTTTTTATTTTAGGCAAAGTTTTAGGAGGCACGGGCAGAGCTGCTTTCAGAATCGAATCGTGATGAGTTGACGGTAGAGGAGGAAGATAATATTTTTGACGTTATTATTGATCCGACGTAGCGAAATAGGCGCTATGGCTATGGAAACCAAGCGGTAATCTTATAAACATTGCAATATTATATTTAATAAATTAACCTATAGATACACTATACATATGATGATTTCTAGTTGAGTTAAATCTAACATATACGTGATTTATAAATATTAGATAAGTAAAAAAGGAAAAATATACAAAGATATGTGATGAAAATGGATGAACAAAAAAATATATATAAGAATACTTTTAACACCTATATATTGTATTAAAAATATGCATTTATTTGTGGTATATGCATTGCTTAAGATCACATCATTTACGTTTCTATATTTTAAAATATACATTTCTTAAGAAAATGATTATAATACAAATGTTAACATCTCATATTCTATTTGCAGGTTCGGGCAGCTCAAAAGGCGTGTGACAAAGCTGAAATAAAAGAGCTTAGAACCATGGTTGAGCAGTTGCAAGAGCAGGACCGTCTTCGCGCTATACAAATGGAGCAGCTGAATCAACGTTTAGCAGAGTACGCGCAGAGGCATGGTTCCTTCCCTTCGTCGTCTGGTGCTTCCAGAGGTGATGATGATGCTTGAGAGGTATGATGATTATTGTCTTTGTGGTTGTTTATTGTATATATTGACTTTGAGGTGGTGAGGTTTAAGTGTTTGCATTGTATATATTGACTTGAATATGGAGTTGGAGTTGGTGTTGGTGAGGGTTTGGTTGTAATGTTTGAATATGGAGTTGGACTTGAATATGTAATGTTTGATGTTGATTTTTGGTTGTTTATATTGTTTGTGGTATAATGTGTTGAATATGTGATATATATGTGAAATGGAGTGGAAATGGAATGGAAATGGAATGGAAATTGATATATATTGATTGTGTGTGGCTAGAAGGTGAATCGCTTGCTGCTATAAAAAAAATTCACCCAGATTAGCAACGGCTACCAACGGCTTATTGGTCAGTTTATTGCAACGGCTTCCAACGGCGTCCATCAGTTAATTGCCGTTGCTAGCCGTTGGAAATGCCATTGGAAAAGCCCCGTTGCTTCTGTTGGAAGCCGTTGGAAAGCGTGAACGCTATTCCAACGGAATTTCCAATGGCTCCCAACGGCCGCCAACGGCTTGGAGCCGTTGGAATAGCCTTTCCTTTTGTAGTGATATAATTTGCTTCCTTTGTGGTTTCCAAAATTAAAATTTATAATTCATATTGTAAAGTGCGAAAAAATTAATGGGTTGCATGTGCTTATGTGCATTCAAAGATTCATAAACTCTTTTAATATCTTAAAAAATAATGCAAACACAAACTGAATGCTAAGATTAACAATAAATCACTCTTTCTATCCATCCCTTGAGATGGTGAGATATAACCAAAGTAAACATTTATTCGGCTACCATCCCGATGACAAACGTCACCTACACGTTATTTAGTCCTTGCCAACATCTACCTCAAGTGATTTTTTAAATATGCCAACATCTATAATTTATCCCTACAATGTTTCTCTAAGTGATATTCTAAATAGAATCTTGATGCATTTCACAACTACAGACCCAAAGGTAATGTTTCATGTGCTTATTAGATCTATGAATGTAAACTCATGGAATTCCTACTCAACTAAACATTATAAATTTAAATAATTAAACTTTTAGTTTAGCATAGTTGCAAGTTTTTGCAGTGCTAATATTACCAAGATAAGATCATCAAAATCGGAGTTAAAGAAAATCAACATAATTAGATGTAACAATGCATGTTTAAGAGATTTGATAGTTTTATTCCCATAGATAGTTTTGTTCCCACAGTTAGTTATAATACAATAAACATTTTTTCATTGGTAAAGGTGAATTAAAGGCCAAAATAAAAAAAAGTAATTTTCAAACTGGAATAACGTCTCCATTATGTGATATTTGGTTTCTTACATGCGCAATCATTTCCTTTTAAACTCATACTGATTTTCCTCCATAAATAAATCTTCTGTCTTGGTTTCTCCAACTGAACAATCTTCCAAATATAATACTTTATGTTACACAGAAGTTAAAATAAAGAAGTTTCTCTGTTTCATATTAACCTAGATGTATATATAGACTTTAGTGGAAATCATACCAAGGCAATGTAAAAAGAAGATAGGTACATGGCCAAGCTGCTAATCCACCTTCTTTCAATTTGGTTTGTAAAGTTCAATTTTCAATAAAGCATAACCGAAAATAAAAATCACTTCCCGTCTTCTTAGCATATATAATATCAAACATGCACAATGTCATAAACTTAAATTGGCATTGAAGATGATAACATACATATCCAGAACAGTAGGTAGCCTATGTCCAAATGTCCTTAAGTACGGTTATTGATGCAGCCTAGGATGATAAAGTCTTAGGTCGCGACCGACCTAACGTGCTGATAAGTCGCGTGCGACCTAACGAGGAAGCTAACGAGCTAAAACTTTGGGATAAGTCGTGGGAAGTTGAAGTCTTAGGTCGCGAGCGACCTAGCGAGTTAGAACAGATCACATATCACTCATTTTCCTTAGGTCGCTCAACGATGCAACTTTGCGACCTACGACCTATGATAAGTCACGAACGACCTAACGAGTTAGCTTACTCAGCAATGCCGCATTTTCCTTTAGGTCGCGAATGACCTAACTTACCTAACGAGTTAGCTCACTCAGCAATGCCGTATTTTCCTTTAGGTCGCGAAGGACCTAACTTAAGTCGCTCCATTCTTTAGGTCGCAAACGACCTAACTTAAGTCGCTCAATTTTAGGTCGCGTGAAGAATTCCAGAAGCTACTTTCTTAGGTCGCTGAAGCTTAAGTCGCTGCCTTGTATTTTAGGTCGCTCGACCTTATGCCGCTGTGAAGCCAGTTTTCTTTAGGTCGCCGCTGGTCTTAAGTCGCTGGAGGAAGTTAGGTCGCTGTGGTCGTGTATGATTAGGTCGTTATGTGTAATTTCTTGAGTCGCTTATGTGTTGTAACTTGTATATGTTGTATTGTATTTGTTTGTTTCCTTTTTAGGTCGTCTTTTTTTAGGTCGCAAGGTGTTAGGTCGTTCACGACCTATGTGTTGTACAGATTTCTGTTGTGTGAGTTGTAAGCCTATAAATAGGCGGGTGGTATCATTTGTAACTTTTTAAGTTGATTTTGAATAAAACTTTTGTTTGAGTGCTTTGTGCCTCTTTCTCAAATTGGTAGTTGAGTGTGATCTCCTATCTCCACTTTCGGTTATTCGAGTGCGCTCGAATCAACGACTGCTGAAGCCGATTCACGGTATCTAGTGCGCTAGGTCAACGTAGAAGAATCGTAGATCTTTAAACACGGTATCGTGTGCGATCAACGTGTTTGAGATAGCTAGAATCCGGTATCTTTTGATCAACGGATTTGGGCCATTCGGTATCTTCTATTCCATCGATTGCTACTTTCATCGTCACACACATTATCGTTATCTGCTGCTGCATCATTTGGTATCAGAGATAGACTTAGCCAATCATAGCTAAGCCGAGTCTTGGAACCAATTCTATTTGAAGAGTTTGAGGAGTTAGTGAAGCCGAGCTACATCAAGCAAAGCCGAGCTAAGTGAAGTGTAGATCCGAGCAAGTGAAGATCGTGCATCATCTTTATTTGTTCAAGCCGAGAGTGAAGTTTGTTTCATTTGAAAATGCCGCCAAGAAGAGCTAATCATCATCAAAATGTTGAAGATTTGTACAAGAGGGAAGATGCCGAACAAATGGAACAACGCATTAGTAAAAAATTCAATGAGAAGTTAGATGAAGGTATTGGGAGGTTAGAGAAGTTGATGATTGACATGAATCAAGGTCAAAGAAGGAGGTCGCCAATCTCGAACCATGGAGGAAACAGAGTTTCGCCATCGGTTACGGAAGCGAGGAGGGTGTCACCACAATCTGATCGAGGTAGAAGAGAATCATCAGTTTCGATGAGAAGAGATCACCATGAGTATAGAGAAGAAGAAAAAAGAACTCCACGTGAGTTTGAATATGAGCCATATCGCGAAGATGACAGACATAGTAGAAGAGACATGCGTGATCGAAGGGATGCTGGTGGAAGAAATGGTGGTAGTAGAGATGTTGGTGGTCAGGATCGACATCGATATACATCAGATTTTGAAGAGGAGTTTGATGGTGGTAGTGTTTATGGACGAGGACGAGGTCAAGGAAGAAATCATTCGGAATACGATCACAAATGGGAGTTTGGGATGAAAACTGAAATACCAGAATTCAAGGGAGGTATGCAAGCCGAGGAATTTCTTGATTGGATAGCTTATGTTGAGGAAATTTTTGACTTTAAGGAGGTTCCGAAAGATCGTAAAGTGAAGTTGGTTGCTACTAGGTTGAGGGGGAGAGCTATGGCATGGTGGCAGCAAACCAAACTTACTATAGAGCGGATGAGAAAGCCAAAGATTGTTGCTTGGGAAAAAAATGAAGAAATTGATGAAGGCTACGTTCTTGCCCTACAATTACCAATCACTAATGTATTAGAGATTACAGAACCTGAGGCAAGGAACAAAGACGGTTGTTGATTATGCTGATGAGTTCTACCAGTTGATTGCTCGAAATGATATTATGGAGACAGAAGAACAATTGACGCTAGGTTTGTTGGAGGACTTAGAACACAGATCCAGGACATGGTGAACATGTTCGACCCTAGATCTGTGGCAGAAGCACATCAAAAGGCGTTAGCTTGGGAGAAACAAGGTAGACGTGGGGGAGGTGTGTTTCCAAGTTTTACAGGGCAGAACAAAGGAGCGTGTAGTAGTTCTAATGTTCCTAAAGCATCGAGTAAGCCGGTTGTTCATGAAGTGGCTAAACCAAAAGTCAATACCAATTTCAAATGCTATAACTGCCAGGAAGTGGGTCACAAGAGCAACGAATGTCCGAAACCAAAAAAGAGAACTATGATTGTTGAGGTGGAAGATGAGGATGTAGAAGAAGATCTCAATTCACAGCATGATGAGGAGGAGGAAGAAGTGTCGGGAGACGAGGGATGTAATCTGATGCTACGAAGGTCTTGCTTAACCCCGAAGCAGGAAGAGGAGTCGAGTTGGTTGAGGAGTAACATTTTCCAGTCAACATGCACTATTTTGGGGAAGGTCTGTAAATTTGTCATTGACGCTGGGAGTTGTGATAATATCATTTCAACGGAAACTGTAAGGAAGTTGAAGTTGAAAACGGAGAAACATCCTAGTCCTTATAAACTTGCTTGGTTGAGGAAAGGAGGAGAAGTGAAGGTAGAGAGGTGAGCTCATGTTCCAATTTCTATTGGGAAGAAATATAAAGATGAGATTTGGTGTGACGTGGTTGACATGGATGTTTGCCATTTGCTGTTGGGAAGGCCATGGCAGTACGATCGTGAGGTACAGCATAATGGTCGAACAAATAGCTACAGTTTCTTGTTCAAGGGTACGAAAATCACTATGGTTCCGAAGAAGCGACAGCAGAATGAGAATAAGCTGGAGGAGATTGAGGAATTGAAGACTTTGTTGTCCTTGAAGGAGTTCGTGGAAGAGGTAGATGAGAGTCCTGAAGTTTTTATGTTGATTGGGCATGAAAGCAGTGAAGTTACTGAAGTTCTAGAGGAAGTGAAGCCAGTTTTGGAGGAATTCAAAGATGTGTTTCCAGAGGAGTTGCCGAAAGAGTTACCACCACTTAGAGACATACAACATCAGATTGACTTGGTGCCAGGTGCAGCATTGCCTCATAGACCACACTATCGAATGAGTCCAAAAGAACACGAGGAGTTGAGAAGGCAGGTGGAGGAATTATTGGAACAAGGGCGTGTTTAGGAGAGTTTGAGTCCTTGTGCAGTGCCAGCTTTGTTGGTGCCAAAGAAGGATGGGATGTGGAGAATGTGCACAGATAGTAGAGCATTGAATAAGATTACAGTGAGATATCGATTTCCTATGCCGAGACTGGATGATCTGTTGGATCAGTTGAACGGTGCTGTTATATTTTCGAAGATTGATTTGAAAAGTGGATACCATCAGATTCGTATTAGACCGGGTGATGAGTGGAAGACTGTGTTTAAAACTCGAGAGGGTCTGTATGAATGGTTGGTGATGTCGTTTGGTTTGTCAAATGCTCCGAGTACATTCATGAGAGTCATGAACCATATTTTTCGACCTTTTATCGGGAAGTTCGTAGTGGTATACTTTGATGACATTTTGATCTACAGTGGAAGCACTGAAGAACACCTACAGCATTTGCGGGAAGTGTTATTGGTTTTACGGCGTGAGAAATTTTATGCTGCAACGAAAAAGTGTACATTCATGACTACAAGTATTTTATTCTTAGGCTATATTGTGTCGAAGGTTGGTATTCAAGTTGATCAGAGTAAAGTTGAAGCTATTCGAAATTGGCCACAACCTAAGACAATAACAGAAGTGAGGAGATTTCATGGTTTAGCATCATTCTACCGAAGATTCATTCCACTCTTCAGTAGCGTGATGGCACCAGTCACGGAATGTATGAAAGGGAAGAATTTTGTTTGGACTAAAGAGGTTGATTCTGCTTTTCAGAGAATCAAGACACTCTTAACCACAACGCCCATTCTTAGATATCCAGACTTTCAGTTACTTTTTGAGCTAAATACTGATGCATCCAAGGTTGGAATTGGGGGAACGTTGAGTCAAAGGGGTCATCCTATTACCTACTTTAGTGAGAAACTGACGGGAGCTAAAACGAGATACAGTACTTATGACTTGGAATTCTATGCTATAGTCCAAGCCATAAAACATTGGAGACATTATCTATTTCATAAAGAATTTGTGCTATATACTGACCATGAAGCTTTGAAACATTTGCAGGGGCAAGATAAAATTTCAGCAAGGCATGCTTCGTGGGTTGCTTATTTACAACAGTTTACTTTCGTTGTGAAGCACAAATCAGGAGTTACTAACCGAGTTGCCGATGCATTGAGTCGTAGAAATCATTTGCTGACAACTATGCGAGTGGAAGTAGTGGGATTTGATTTGTTGCAAGAATTGCTTATTTCATATTCTTATTTTGCGAAAGTGCTGGATCAGGTGCAGGAAGGGAGTACTGATGATTTTGTGATGAAAGATGGTTTTCTATTCAAGGGGAACAGATTATGTATACCCGAGTGCAGCTTACGAATGAAGATTGTGAAAGAGTTGCATGAAGAAGGACATGTGGGGAGAGACCATACATTACAGTTGATTTCACAGTCATATTTTTGGCCTTCTATGAAGAAAGAGTTTGGAAGATTTGTAGAGAGATGTCATATTTGTTAAGTTTCCAAAGGAACAGCGACAAATGTGGGATTGTATATGCCATTACCCGTGCCTACCAGACCATGGGTTGATATCAGCATGGATTTTATTTTGGGTTTGCCTAGAACTCAAAGGGGAAATGATTCTATATATGTAGTGGTAGATAGATTTTCCAAAATGGCACATTTTATCGCTTGTAAGAAGACAGCTGATGTCGTCCGTGTTGCCGAGTTATTCTTTAAAGAGGTGTATCGCTTACATGGTTTACCAGAATCCATTGTTTCTTATCGGGATACTAGATTTCTAAGTCATTTTTGGCTGAGTTTGTGGAAGATGGTGGGAACAAAGCTAAATTTCAGTAGTGCTTACCATCCGCAGTCCGATGGTCAGACTGAAGTTGTTAACAGATCTTTGGGAAATTTGTTGCGATGCCTTGTGAAGGATAATATGAAGAGTTGGGATGTGAAGTTATGTCAAGCGGAGTTTGCTCATAATCATGCTATAAACCGTAGTACGGGTTTCAGTCCATTTCAGATAGTGTATTCAAGCTTACCGAAGGGGCCGTTGGATTTGACGATAGTACCACAACCAAAGGGGACCGTTAAACGGGCTGTTGATTTTGTTGATGGATTGGCAGAATGCCATAAAATTGTTCAGGAACGATTGGAGAAAGCGAATGAAAAATATAAACGATCTGCGGATTTGAAATGAAGAAGTGTTGAATTTAATGAAGGAGATCTAGTATATGTGGTACTAACGAAAGATCGTTTTCCAATGGGAGCATACAATAAACTTAAAGCTCGAAAGATTGGTCCTGTAACGATTGTGAAACGGATCAATGAAAATGCTTATAGGTTGAAGCTACGGGAGGATGTGTACACGTCCGATGTGTTTAATGTTAAACATCTGATACCGTATCATGGGGATGAGCTTGTTGTGGAAGAGGAGGGCGCAAATTCGAGGACGAATTTTTCCCAACCAAGGGAGGATGATGCAGCCCAGGATGATAAAGTCTTAGGTCACGACCGACCTAACGTGCTGATAAGTCGTGTGCGACCTAACAAGGAAGCTAAAGAGCTAAAACTTTGGGATAAGTCGTGGGAAGTTGAAGTCTTAGGTCGCGAGCGACATAGCGAGTTAGAACAGATCACATATCACTCATTTTCCTTAGGTCACTCAACGATGCAACTTTGCGACCTACGACCTATGATAAGTCGCGAACGACCTAACGAGTTAGCTCACTCAGCAATGCCGCATTTTCCTTTAGGTCGCGAACGACCTAACTTACCTAACGAGTTAGCTCACTCAGCAATGTCGTATTTTCCTTTAGGTCGCGAACGACCTAATTTAAGTCGCTCCATTCTTTAGGTCGCAAACGACCTAACTTAAGTCGCTCAATTTTAGGTCGCGTGAAGAATTCCAGAAGCTACTTTCTTAGGTCGCTGAAGCTTAAGTCGTTGCCTTGTATTTTAGGTCGCTCGACCTTATGCCGCTGTGAAGCCAGTTTTCTTTAAGTCGTCGCTGGTCTTAAGTCGCTGGAGGAAGTTAGGTCGCTACGGCCGTGTATGATTAGGTCATTATGTGTAATTTCTTGAGTTTCTTATGTGTTGTAACTTGTATATGTTGTATTGTATTTGTTTGTTTCCTTTTTAGGTCATCTGTTTTAGGTCGTCTGTTTTTAGGTCGCAAGGTGTTAGGTCGTTCACGACCTATGTGTTGTACAGATTTCTGTTGTGTGAGTTGTAATCCTATAAATAGGCGGGTGGTATCATTTGTAACTTTTTAAGTTGATTTTGAATAAAACTTTTGTTTGAGTGCTTTGTGCCTCTTTCTCAAATTGGTAGTTGAGTGTGATCTCCTATCTCCGCTTTCGGTTATTCGAGTGCGCTCGAATCAACGACTGCTGAAGCCGATTCACGGTATCTAGTGCGCTAGGTCAACGTAGAAGAATCGTAGATCTTTAAACACGGTATCGTGCGCGATCAACGTGTTTGAGATAGCTAGAATCCGGTATCTTTTGATCAACGGATTTGGGCCATTCGGTATCTTCTATTCCATCGATTGCTACTTTCATCGTCACACACATTATCGTTATCCGTTGCTGCATCAGTTATTCATAAACTTTTGTAAATGTGTCCCCAAATGATAAAGTTTGAATGCTAAATTTTATCAAATATATCATAAACTTTGTATTAAAGGCAAATACATCAAACATATAAATAGCCAATAAACTTAACACCAAATATAAACATCTCACATAATCATTTTCGAAGTATCATCGGCATCAATTATTAGTGGAATCTTCTTGCAGCGACCTATCACTAATGTGAGATGCAACGTCCACAATAGCTCCAAGAATGTACAGGATGAAAACAAAAGTAGATTTTGATGATGCATCAGATCCGCAAGCACTCGATTCACTCGAAGGCTCGTCGGAATCTAGATCCACAATGGTATCGGTCCGAACTCTACACGAAACCTTGAACATGTCCCTCAATGTCCACCGAAAGGTTTACGTTTTATTAGCTTTTTTATTTGATCGTGAAATCGGCTGGATTCGAAAATAAGGTTGTAAGCTTTTCAGATGCTATGACCTAACTTGGATTCCGAGCTTGGAGGTGCGATGCAGTCGTTGAATAGGAGTAATGTTTCCTTCTTTGAAGCTACTTCATTTGTTGCTCCATATTTGTCAACTTTTACTTCTAGCTTTTGATTTTGGGTATTGTGAACTGGAGCTGGAAATGGGAATCAGAGGGCACAAAATATTATAAAATTGGGAGAACAGTAAATGAGCGAAAGGAAGCAATAAAGGAAACTGAATATTTCATGCGCTCTCTCTTCTCATGAGCATATAGATAAATATTTGGTAAACGGGGAGTGAGAGAAGCACCCACATCTTATTTATTTTGAAATTCCATCATTTATCTTGAACCACATTTATAGACAGATCAAAATTAAAGGGCGTTATAGTAAAATCAAAAGCTTCAAATGGATGTTTTCTCATTATTATTGTATAATAAGTTGTTTACATAATGCATCTGAATTGAATGGCAAATCTCATTGAGTTTTAGCATTCAGGTAAATAGGCCACTAACTTTAATTTTCAACATATACAATGCTCATTGGCTTTATTTCATGACTATGGTAGTAGTTTTATTATATTTTTTTTATTTTTTTATTTATTTTAAGGGTCTTTCCAGTTCAGCACTCACCCTCACTCTTAGATTCCATAGATCAGATGCACTACAACAAACAGACCTCTTTATAGCATTTAAAAACCACTATTAAAGCCTTCTATAGCGTTTCTATAAACGCCATAAATCAACAAGTTGTAATAAGTCTGACAGATACAATAGTGTTTCAAAATTGCAATGGAAAACGGACTTTTAGCAGCGTTTTTTTTGCCATCTTAGACTAGACATATCGGTACAACTACTTTTCTATAGTGTTTTGAAGCTTGCTATAGAACTTTTATACAGAGTTGTGTTTTATGATACTAACAATTATGACATCATTTAATTGCTATAATATGTTGACATGCAATATTATTATAGCGTCTAAAAATGTTGTGGAAATATTATGTCACTTTTATTACGCATTGAAACACTACAGAAAATTCATTAGTATCTATTGTAGCATTGCTATGAAAACTGTTTAATCCTTGCAGAATATTTTGTATAGCACTAGCATAATGCTATAGTATATGAAAGCTGTAACAATTTTACTTTTCGTAGCATAGTAAAAATCTATATAAAAAAAGTTACCATTGCATTATTTTATTGCCATATACATTCAAGCTTACAATTGTCAATTCTACTAAACTTATTTCAACTAATATATTAAAACAATTCAAGAAAACACACTTATCACATTGTAATGTACGTAATCAAATGGAGTCATAAGCCAAACCACAAAATATATATCCATAATATTTCATACACGGAGTATTAAGCATATAAATATTTGTGACCAAAAGTAACAATACATACAATTGTAGCTAACCAAAACGATACATGCTAAAAATAAAGACGTATGAACGTCGATAGACAATACATTAATGCAAGCATGACCGATCTGAAGGAGAAAGAGTGTGACATCATGTAGCAACCTTAAAAGCATCTTACAACACTTGTCAAAAAGAAGCACATACGTGCGTATGTTAGTCATAAATGTAGAAATGTATAAGTGCTAAACAGCATGGTTTCAATTAGAAACTTTATGAATTGATCACTCAAAATAACTAAGAAACATCCATAAAGGCTAACTCAAAGTAGACAAGCAACTCAGACAAGACTAGCTATTTCAAATAGACTTGTTATTTCATGAAAACTTCTGGTTTGATAGAAAATGTCCATTCTACTAGCCAAAACATACAATAACATAGTAATTAGTAGTGCTAGTATCAGTCATCTAACAAGTGCAAGCAGTTTTATAATTGACATTCTCTCAGATATAGACTACTACGTGTGGAGAAGACACAACCATCACCATCATAGGAGGAGGAAGCAGAAAGAAGATTGCGATATTTCCAGGATGATATCTACAAGTGTGGCTTCATCCTGGTGCAAGCTTGCCTTATGCAGGCTTACTGGAGCAAACTTGCCTGGTGCAGGCTTGCACCAGCAAGCTTGCTCTTCGGCAAGCTTGCAACAGCAAGCTTGCTCTCTGTTGCAAGCTTGCTTTCCAACAAGTTTGTTGAGCAAGCTCGCACCATATGCAAGCTTGCTCTCCAGCAAGCTTGCAACAACAAGCTTGCACTATTCCCAAAATTACTTTTAACTAGGAATAGGAAATGTTTATATGCTATTTTAACTACTTACGGGTAGTTTTCAAACATACCATAATAACTTTTTACAATGACATCTACTTGTTTTTATTAGAAATATCTTTTGCTTAGTAGAAATGTGTAAGAAGAATGGGGCTGTCTTTTACGTATATCTCATGAAACACATCTCCTTCATTAATTTCTTCTCTCTCTTTAATGCCTTTTAATTAAACCTATGTTTCATCTACTCTATGGCTAGCGTACCATGTTTTATTTTTCTTATCTTGTAACATCTCATTTACCCAACCATGACAAGCTTTACATTAATTATCTGTTGACAAAGCTTCCTATATTCCTTAGGTTAAACATTACTTGGTTTAATGAACAGTTTGTGGAATTTAGGACTATAAGGTAGGGTTTTCTTGAAGTCGTTATATCATTTTCTCTTAGATTTTCAATCTATGAATAAAAATTATGTGTGCCATAATATATTATTAGTCGGCCTCTACAATCTTTTATAGTAGTTAATTAGCTTAGAGTTGAAGAAAGTTTTTTTTTGTTATATATGAACATGTACACCTCGAATTTCAATGTTGATGATAAATTCATTAAATAGTTATTTGGTATGTGTAATTTACAAATAACATTCAGTTTGCTATATTAAGAAATATATTATATATATTTATTTGCTAATCCATTATCGATTAGCCATAATACTAAAGTTGGTCTGGATACCTAAAAATCCAAAAGCTATATGCATCTGAATCCAAAAAATGAACAATGTCTAAAATTTGAAAAAAGGATGCGATATGATTGTGACGCCCCACCTCTATACCCACGCTAGCCAAGAACACTACGGTGTAGTGCTGTCAACTAGCGCGGAGAATAAGGCTGTTGAGGAGCGACCATCCGTGTAATTGCTCTGTGCGAGCAACGATATGCCAGATAATAAAACATTTCATTTCATCTTTAGAGGAAATCCGACATACCGATACAAACTCAAAGCTACTACACAGTGGCTATAATAGTTTAGGACAATAGATATAAAAATAACACAGATAACATAAATGCGGAATAAAGATGGAACGAAAATTCTCATATATACAATAACTGATATCAGTTACAATACATTTGAAACAATACAAATGATACAACTACAATTGTCGACTCGTGAAGTTATATATACAAGTACATTATCGACTAATATACATGAATACATTATCATCTTAAAACAGACACACTGACAACTACAACAAGACGAAGACCACTTCAAATGATATAAAAAGTCTTCATAGCTCTAGCAGCAACCCAAAGCTAAAAATCTACAACCTGTAAATACTCGGTCTGACCCGAGTATTACATTCAAAAGAAAATAATACTCGGATCAGTCTAATTCAAAATCAGTTATTAGAGCATAGAAGCAATAATAATCAATCTCAATATAGATGACAGTCACAGAAATCTCGTATATCCAACTCTCGATACGAGAATTGGATAACGGCAGATATAACACTAAACAGTGTTAATCCACAAAACAGAAATCCAAAGCAGTTTAAGCAATTGAAATGTCAATTTAAAAATATCAATGCTAATTGGCTGCAGTACACGCTAACGTGTACTTGCCTCGCCAATACAGCCTACGAATTACGCAACAGGTCGATGAATTAAGAATAAAAGAGATCGATTAAAAACTGTCAATTCGGTGTGACTGCAGTGCACGCACGCGTGCACTGCCTCGCCACAATGGAATATAAAGTCACCAAACGGGACAAGGGTAAAACTGCTACGAAAATGCAGCAGGTCAGCAAGTGCTCAAGGATGAACAGATGCAAGTGAAAATGACACATGGATATGCAAAAGTGAACATACATCCGAATACATACTTGAAAGTATGTATACAAATGGTCAAGTGAATCAGAAGGCAATTGAACAACTACAAATTCAAGTAGCAGCAATAATGCAATCTAGAATGTCACAGCAACAAGGCACATGCGGGTACAAGTTCAACAAGGCAAGTACAAACTGGACAAGAACAAAAGCTACCAAGCAGGCAATCTCAAGTGATCGAGCCTGTCAAATTATACTGCAACAACGACAGTTCAAGTAAAACTGGAATCATACAGGCTACACGAACAAATGAAGTCAAGACCAAAGTTTGTCAGAACTTATATACAGCAGCTACAACAGTGAATCAGGCATGAACCAGAGATGTGCCACGACAACAAATGCAACAGGTCAGGGAAGTAACAGTGATAAAACAATGGCCAGAAATGTATACAGTGCAGACAAGTATGAATTCGAACATGAAATGGAGAACATCATTGCAAGTGCAACATGTAGAAGATGATGCAGTGAAGCATGTACAAGGGCAGTACATATGAACATCATAATACAAGTCTCAATATCAATGTTACTGCTTCAGCAGACAAATATCAAATAAACATGAATCAAGACAGGGAACTGAAGGCAATGCAAAATGTCAACACTACAGGTAACAAGTGAAACAGGTCATGTATGAAGTTGAGTGAAACTGCCACAAATATGCACAGGTACAAGAGTCATATGCAAACGGCATTAGATCAGATCAATATGCAATGAAGACTTCATGAAATACAACACTGCTTCGCAAAGTACAAGTGAAACAATGACAGTTCAAATATGCAAAGGAACAATGGAGTATGAACCCAGACAACATATGCAAAGACCAAGGAACTACAACAAGACATGAACCAATCTGACATGAACCAAGTACAACTGGAAACCCAAAACTGCACCAGTAACAATATATCATCGCAAGGATGCAACTAGATTTCGAGTCAAGCAGTGCACAGTGGAACGAAGAACAGTCATGGCATTTCACAAATACTGTAAGGATTGCTACCAAGCTAATGAACAGAACACAAAGTACACAAGTGCACAGGTACAGGTCAATGCACCTGTAAGTCGAATGACAAAACAAAAGCACAATACATTGAACTACCATGATTCAGAGCCAAAGTTCACGGTGAAGTCGACAAGGCCAGAATAAATCACAAAAAACAACTATATTAGTGAAGGTCAGAGAAGAAACAAGTTGGAAGTACTTAGATCAACGGTGAATGGTACTAGTGCAAAGTCAAAGCCAATGTCAACAGACGAGTTCAGAAATTCACAACCATGATTACCAAGGCAACAAGTTCGAACAATATAATCAAAAAAATATACGCATATGAACAAGTCTGAAACGTGGTGACCAGGGAAAGTTCGAACAGGGCAAATTCAACACCGTGGATATCAAGAAAAATATATATGAATTGAACAAGTCGTAAATCAACTCAAACATCCATACGAAATCCAACGACCAAGCTATATCAGGTGACAAATTCAAACAAAGAATGTACGAACGAAAATCAAGGTTTCGAACCCATATAAATTCGAACCCAAAATCATGCACTGGAGAGTTAAATTAGATGTGAGTACAAGATTACTCACCTTGTTTGAAGCGGAGACGAACTCGAGAGAAGGAGTCGCAAGCACCAACATCACATACGGCATAGATCCATCGGGTTCAAGTAAGCCAAAATCAGCAAAGCAAAAGGAGCAAAGTACATGCCGAAATCACAGAGGAACTCGATCCAAATTGAAGAGCCGTGAGCAAATCAGAGAATATTGAAGTCTACTATCGAGCGGCGCTTCAATTTGTACAAGCCTCAATTCCAGATTCGAAGGCAACAGAGGAACGAAAGGCTTAGCAGGCATCGAAAGAACGAGCGAGGCCAAGCCCTAAATTTCTCAGATCGAAGAAAAATCGCTGAAGCCCTAAGTTTTGTCGCCATTATTTTGTTGATCTCGAATTTGGGCCTAGGGTTCACGTATGGAGGAAAGGGAGGGGGTTGGGTGCTGAATACTTTTAACCATGTTTATTAAATACCTTGGTGATATTTAAAACACGATTTGAATCCATTAGAACAACGGACTCGAACACGATAAAAATTCATATTTAGGATTTTAAATACGAATAGACGATGTCATATTTAAATAAAATATTTAAATATATTATCGTATAAATGCGGGTTGTTACAGACTTCCCTCCTTAAAGAAATTGCGTCCTCGCAATCATAAGGAATAAATGGATAAAAGGTAACAACCATAAGAGCATGGCAATGTCGAATGCATACGCAAAGCAAAGGTCAGCAGGGGAAGCATTAGAATTATGGAAGTATCAGATATAGAATCAAAAGGTTCGACTGCTTAAAATCAAAAGAATCAACATCGAGGGGATCAAGGAATCAAAATCAGACGACTATTAGAAGCAAGAATCAATCGAGTTCCAGCAATTGAAAGAAAGGAATCAGAGCAGAAATCACGTACTGCACGAATTGAATGTGAGTAAATCAAATTACTCACCTGAATCTACAGAGAAAAAGACGAAGCTCAAATCTCAAAATCGCAAATATTCAATCATCAAAAACGATAATTGAATTTTCAAAAATATCTGATTATCAAAAACGATAATCAGAAATCACAAAGATTCGATTATCAAATCGAAAAATATTTAATTATCTCAAACGATAATCAAATTTCACAAATATCTGATTATCAAAAACGATAATCAGAAATCACAAAGATTCGATTATCAAATCGAAAAATATTTAATTATCTCAAACGATAATCAAATTTCACAAATATCTGATTATCAAAAACGATAATCAGAAACACAAATATTCGATTAATCAAATCGAAAAATATTTAATTATCTCAAACGATAATCAAATTTCACAAATATCTGATTATCAAAAACGATAATCAGAAGCACAAACATCTAATTATCAAAAACGATAATCAGAAGTCATAAATATTCAATTAACGAGTCCGGAATTAACCGAAGTAGTAAAAGTATGGTTCCATACTCCTTACTTTTGCTAAATCGTTTAAATCTCTTTATCGTTTTCTTGAAAGTGTAGAATTGTGTGTTTTAAAAATAACATTTCACATTCTCAAACGGACAAGTCCGGAATTAAGCGAATCAGTAAAAGAAAGGGGTCATAGTCCTCGATTTTTCTGAAAGGTTTAAATCGCTTCCTCGTTCTTTTGAAAATGTAAGCTGTAAAAATTTTGAAAACAATTTTAATTTATATTTTTGAAACAACTTTTAAAAATAAAGAATTTTGAAAACACGTGATTAAATTAGCAATATCAGTATTGCGGGAGAACCGCTTGTAAATCCATTTCAAAATTGACGAGTATTGAAGTTAACATGTCAAAATCTCATCAAAATAACTGGCATCAAAATATAATGCCAAATGAATTTTCATTCATCAAAAATGTCACAAGAATCTTCTCAAAGATAGAAAGGGATATCATACCCTAAACTTGTATTCATAACAAGTCAATAACACATGAATTCACCAATACACAAAAATTGACAAAACTTGTCAATAGAAATCACGAAAATTGGTGAAGCACAAATTCTAGAAATCATCACAAGAAATCCAAAAATCATAAAAAGGGGGGAAAAAGCCTATCAGAAAACGGGAGTATGAAAACTCCAAAACACCGGTTTCACAAGACGAGACGCTATCTCATGGTGGCTAACCATTAAGGTTTCATACAGGAATGGTCCGAAGACCGTGGGTCGCTATCCCACGCGTGTGAGTCGGAATCACACAGATTGAGGTCTAGGCTAACCTCGTAGAGAAAGAGACATCGCACATTTGCTAGTCTAAACCATAAAAAGGAAAAGGGAAATGCCTATCACAAAATGGGAGCATGAAAACTCCAAAATACCGGTATCACAAGATGAGACGCTATCTCATGGAAGCCATCCATTAAAGTTTCACACAGGAATGGTCCGAAGACCGTGGGTCGCTATCCCACGCGTGTGAGTCGGAATCACACAGATTGAGGTCTAGGCTAACCTCGCAGAGAAAAAGATATGTGTGAGTGGAATCACACAATTAAGGTCTAGACTAACCAAAAAGCAAGAAGGTATGTGTGAATGGAATCACACAAGTGGTGTCTAGTCTAGTCTTGCAAACAAAAAGATATGTGTGAGTCGGAATCACACAAATTAAGGTCTAGACTAACCAAAAAGCAAAAAGGTATGTGTGAATGGAATCACACAAGTGGTGTCTAGTCTAACCTCGCAAACAAAAAGACATCGCACAATGGCTAGTCTAATCATAAAATGATCGTCATGATCAACGAGAAGTGTCAATTACACTAAGCTAGTAAATATAAAAGTTTAGCTTCATGTCCCATAACCACTTGCTTAACTTAAATATTTACGAACAAACTGTAAATCTACACTAGAAAATTGTCACATAAGGTTCAATCGAACAAGTCCAGGAGTTAACCGACGAAGTAAACGCAAGCGTTTCATACCACTTGTTTTACTAGGCCGTTTAATTCAATTTCTCATACGAGTGAAATAAAGGCTTGTATATACTAATAGATTGGAAAACGGTTTAAGAAAAAGAGCTTTGTAGTAAAATAGTTTTGAAATCGTTTGGAGAAAAAGGATTTTTATATTTACTACTAGTATAGAAAACCTTTATATTTTTAAAGTGACAAATCACAAAAATGATTGTAGAAACAATCAATCACAAGAATTCACATACGAAGATGTGAATAGAATCCAAAGAATTCGATTCCAAATTCATCAAAGTAGGAATACCAAAAATTCCAGAAATAGAAGTTATCAAAATCAATAAAGGTGATAACAACTAATAAGAGAAGAAGAATCGATTATCAACTGGAAAAACAAAGCAAATCGAGCAGAAATGCATAAATGACTTCAACAAAAGTAAGAATCAAGTTAATGTCGAAGCCAACAATTAATAGCCGCAGTCGAGTACAAAATGAATCAATCATCATTATCAAAGAAACCAACGGCAAACAAAATCAGAGTCTTGAAAATCAAGAAATCAGCAATTTCTCAAAAACAAAGTGACCGAAGTCGAAGGGAAATCCAGATGAGGAAAACACAAAATATCAAGTTCAAAATCGCTGAGATTCAAACTAGATGTGAATGAGAAATCAAAATCACTCAATTTGCAACTGGTCCAGCTATTTTTCATCACAGTGTAACCGGTACACAATGACACTCATAGCATAGAACAAAAGTGGAACAAAGTCCAAAAGTCAAAATGGCTTTAATTTGCCAAATTAAAACAAAATCAACATCGGCTAAATCAATTCAAAGCCGAAAACACAAGAATAAGCGTTAGGAATTCATACCTAACAGTCAAAAATAGTCATATGTAAAGATGAGAGATAAAACATCGACAAATAGTTGTAACACATGTTCCATCTAAGTTATGTTTTATAATTGTCCTAAACCCCAGGCTCTGATACCAAGCTGTGACGCCCCACCTCTATACCCACGCTAGCCAAGAACACTACGGTGTAGTGCTGTCAACTAGCGCGGAGAATAAGGCTGTTGAGGAGCGACCATCCGTGTAATTGCTCTGTGCGAGCAACGATATGCCAGATAATAAAACATTTCATTTCATCTTTAGAGGAAATCCGACATACCGATACAAACTCAAAGCTACTACACAGTGGCTATAATAGTTTAGGACAATAGATATAAAAATAACACAGATAACATAAATGCGGAATAAAGATGGAACGAAAATTCTCATATATACAATAACTGATATCAGTTACAATACATTTGACACAATACAAATGATACAACTACAATTGTCGACTCGTGAAGTTATATATACAAGTACATTATCGACTAATATACATGAATACATTATCATCTTAAAACAGACACACTGACAACTACAACAAGACGAAGACCACTTCAAATGATATAAAAAGTCTTCATAGCTCTAGCAGCAACCCAAAGCTAAAAATCTACAACCTGTAAATACTCGGTCTGACCCGAGTATTACATTCAAAAGAAAATAATACTCGGATCAGTCTAATTCAAAATCAGTTATTAGAGCATAGAAGCAATAATAATCAATCTCAATATAGATGACAGTCACAGAAATCTCGTATATCCTGAAAGTTCGGTGCGGATCGTGCTATATGGAATAGTACAAAAGCAGTGCGGAATAAAAGAATAATTAGCAGATAATAGTAAATAATAAACGAGCACACCAGGAATTTTTATACTGGTTCGAACTTCCTGTTCTACGTCCAGTCCCAGACTCCTTCTGGAATTTCACTAACAACAATCCTCACTTAACCCGGAGGAACAGGTTTACAACAACCCTTGAACAGCCGAACAAGGGACCTGAGCAACAGAACAGGATTTTGCCTCAACAGCCGAAGAGGTCTTCACACGCCTGAACAGCAGAACAGGACTTCAACTTATACAAAAGGTATTTGACACTGTGTGTTCTTAATAACACGAATTTGTCTCTTGATAATACAATCTTCCTATAATCTTCTCCTTTAGGATATATAGTGATGTGCTTTGAGAATAGTGGAAGAGTGATCAACGATCAGAAAATGTATTCAGTTTGAGTGCAGTTTGAAAATATAGAATAGATAGGAATTCAAGAATATTAAAATTAGATTCGGTTGATTGTTTGTTGAATTCTGTAATCTATTTATAGTGTATAAAGAGTTGCAACTATAGATGAAAAGTTATATTGAAAAGAACAGTTGCAACTATTGAATTTGAAAGAGTTTCTCTTAGGTGAAGAGAAGTGTCTTTTCACAAAAATAGCAGTTGTAAAGATTCAGACGTCTGAAAGTAAATTTTTAGACTTCTGAAATTTTAAGCGTGCAAAGCAGAAAGAAATTAGGCTATTTTTATCTATATTCAGACGTCTGAAATACCAGAACCAGACGTCTGAATATTGTTTGAAATTTGAATTTTATCTTCAGATTCAGACGTCTGAATAGGTTATTTCAGACGTCTGAATTCAGTCTGAAATTGAGTTTTTATTCTTAGCACTGGTGTGTATATATATATATCTTAGAGGAGAGATTTTCACAATATTTTAATACTAAACAAAGACCCAAAACAACATATATGCAGCATGAAGATAATATGAATCCAGTCTTGTGGCTATTCCTGCAAAACATATGTTAGTATATAATGTATATAGTTGTCGTTTGTCAAAATTCATAGTAGACATCGAAACCGAGGTCTTAACATTCTCCCCCTTTTTGACGATGACAACTATATACTAAAACTCCCCCTGTCAAAAAGAATTAACACCATATTCTCCCCCTTTGTCATTGCAAAAAGGTAATCAGTAATCTTACAAGATAAAACAAAGTAGACATAAATTAAAGAAGTTGCAGAAGATAGTTTAAGATACATAACAAACAACATAAAAGTCACATAACAAATAACATAAAAGAGCAAAAAAAATCAGAATCTAGGACTGGAGTCACTTCCAACTTCATCATCATCATCACCACTAATTCTATTCTCTGAACTTGATGACCATTGAAAAGGAGTGGGGTTGAAAACATCGGTAGATGAAGAGGTTGAACAACCAATACGTTCCCAAATTTTGTTAAGAAAGCCTCGAATGGAATTAAAACGTTTTTCAGATTTTCGTTCTATTGATTTCATTCGGGTTTGAAGTTTTGCTTGATTTTGGGAAAGAGTTACCAAGGCATTCCTTGAGTTAGAGTCAGGAGAAAGAATCACAATATCATTATCATCTTCTTCTTCCGATGGAGGGATAGAAGATCGAGTATGAGAATCGTGCCGACGAGGTTGTGGCTGGTTTTGATCACGGTTGGCAACCCATTCTTGGAAAGAGATATAAGCTAAACTTTCCGGGCGTTTTGGCAATCCCATAAGACCTAATGTTTTAGACCCAAGTTCTTTGATCGAAGAGAATTCGGACTCAGGAAAAGGAATGTTAAAATTTTGAAGTATTTTCATAATATAAGCACCATAGTGGAAGGTCTTATATCGTCTCCTATGATTGACATCCATGAATTCTTCCAAAATTATTTGACCCCAATTTATAGGTTGACCGGAGTATACAGCATATAAGGCTTGAAAATTTCTTTTATTAACTATCTCATAACTTCCTGTCCTTGGAATAACAGAACGAATTAATGCTCTATGAAGAATGCGAGCTTGAGGACGAAGTTGAATAGATGTGAGACGATTAATATCATCATTCAGGAATTGATGTGAAACTTCATCTCTATTAGTTAAATCCAAAGACACATCAATCTCATCTAAATCAATTCCGGTTGATGGACAACGTAGAATTTCACCAAGCCTTGATATTGGCAGATATATTTTAACTCCACAAACCAAAGTCCAAATACAATCATTGCGATTGTGAGGAGTATGATGGTCTAGATTCATGTTTGCAAAAAATAATTTAACTAAAAGATGATTAATTTTGATATTGTTGGCATCAAAAGAGACTAGAGACTCTAACCCATTTGCTCTTACAATTTGATGAATACGATAAGCACTGAATTCTTCGAATCTGATGAAGGCTCCAGGAAAAAAATTGGATCTATTCATTTGAGCAAATCGTTGCCTTGCTTGGTCGTTCCATAGCCACTGATCAATGTTTGGAGTAGATGAAGAGGATGATGGTCTTGATCTTTTTGATTTAGGTGCCATTTGAGTTGTTTGTGAAGGAGGTGATAACAATGGAGAAGAAAGGACTGAAAGAAGAAGATGCAGAAAAGCAAAAAAGCAAAGGACGGGAGAAATAATAGGGTTTGGTGTCTTGAAATTCGTGTAGTTTTAATTTAAAAAAAAATTTCCAGTTTTCAGACGTCTGAAAAATAATTTCAGACGACTGAATACAAGAAAATGGAAACAGAAAGAAAACAGTGCAAAAATGCCTATTTTAAGACGTCTGAAATCATAGTTTCAGACGTCTGAAACTGTTATAAATTTTATTTTCTTACACTGTTCAGACGTCTGTAATAAAGAGTTCAGACGTCTGAAATTTTTCTTTTTACAAGAAAATAGAAATACACAAAATATATAAAGAATCTATAAGAAATTATTTATCCGAGTCACTTGGAGTTTTACATTCTTCTGGTTCGATCTTGGTTATCTCTGTATATGGCCGCAAGGGAGACCAATATGGTTGACGTTCCCAAGAGTTTTGTGGAACCGAAGGAGTTTGTGGACTCGGCTCCCATGAATTCCATCCAGATGAAGTTATTTGCTGAGATGTTGAAGGTTGAACTACATCTTTCTTAGGAGATGTACCACAGAATTTCAAAGCCACTTGTTCAATAAAACTAAGTCGTTTGGAATTAACTTTTTGTTCGTAATACATCTCTCGTTGTAAATCCAACTGTTCTCTTTGGTAATGATGCATCTCTGATATTTTCTCTTTGGTTGATGGAGAACCAAAGAAAAGAAACCGGCGAGATTTCTTTTTTTCAGGAGTATAGCTAGAACGTTCACGAGAAGGGCAAGGTCTATTTTTCTCATGAGGTGTTGGAGTTACTAAAATTTCAAGAGATGATGTAGAATAAGATGATGGAGAATCATCGGATTCAGAAGCCATGGAGAGAAGTAGAATGAACAAGTTGATTTTCATTTTAGAGGGAATTTTCTATTAGAAAACAGAAAATAGAAATGACTTTGATGAAACAGAAGATTAGAATTGAACAATTTATAATAAGATAGAAAGTTCAAAAATAGTATAAAAGGAATGGCTGAAACTTATTTGTTAGTAATATCCGTCTGTTAAAAACAAAAGATAAAAAAGGTAAAAAGGATATTAGCCATAAAAAATTTTTTTTTTTTTTTTTTTAAATAGTATAAATAAAAAATCATAAATTTTGAAGAGACATAATACCAAGTTCTCGCCTCAGTTTAACAAAAATATTTTCTAGAAGAGGTTTTGTAAAAATATCAGCTAACTGATTTTCAGAAGAAACAAAATCTAAAATAATTGTCCCTTTTTCAACATTATCACGAAGAAAATGATGACGAATGTCAATATGTTTTGTTCGTGAATGATTAATAGGATTTTTAGATAAGTTAATAGCACTAGAGTTGTCACAATATATAGTTGAATTTGATAAATTTATATTTAAATCTTTGAGTGTTTGTTGCATATAGATTACTTGAGTACAAGCCAAAGCAGCAGAAATATATTCTGCTTCACATGTAGAGAGAGAAACACAATTTTGTTTCTTACTAAACCAAGATACAAGTGATTTTCCAATAAAATGGCACGTACCACTTGTACTTTTTCGGTCTGTTCGAGAACCACCGAAATCAGCATCACTATATGAAACTAATTCAAATGGACATTCTTTAGGATAGAATAGACCAAAATCCTTTGTGTTTGTTAGATAACGTAGAATACGTTTCACTGCTCTTAAATGTGATTCTTTTGGATTGGCTTGGAATCTAGCACACAAACAGACACTCATCATTATGTCAGGACGACTTGCAGTTAAATATAGTAATGATCCAATCATACTTCGGTATTGTTTCTGATCAACACTTTTGCCATTTTCATCTTTTTCAAGATGTGTTGTTGTACTCATAGGAGTTGGTTTGGCAGAAGTATTTTCCATTCCGAAGCGTTTGATTAGATTATTACAATATTTTTCTTGATTAAAAAATATACCATTCGGTAATTGCTTAATCTGTAGACCAAGAAAGTATGATAATTCTCCCATATGGGACATTTCAAATTCCTTAGTCATAATATCCGAAAAATCCTGACATAATTTTTCGTTGGTGGAACCAAATATGATATCATCAACGTAGATTTGAACTATTAAAATATCCCTTTTTGAATTTTTAATGAATAATGTTTGATCAACCTTTCCAATTTGAAATCCCGAAGAGATTAGATAGCTCTTAAGTCGTTCGTACCAAGCACGTGGTGCTTGTTTTAAACCATATAGAGCCTTCTTAAGTCTATATACATGATTGGGATATTTTTCATGAGCAAATAAGGGAGGTTGTTCAACATACACATTTTCTTTAATATATCCATTCAGAAAGGCACTTTTAACGTCCATCTGATAAAGTTTAAAATTATGAAAACACGCATAGGCCAGTAGTATTCGAATTGCTTCTAGTCTTGCTACAGGAGCGAAAGTCTCTTCATAGTCGATACCTTCTTCCTGATTGTATCCTTGAGCCACCAATCTTGCTTTATTTCTAGTGATATTTCCTTGTTCATCCGCCTTGTTTTTGTAAACCCATTTTGTTCCAATAACAGTTTGATTACTTGGTCTAGGAACTAATTCCCAAACTTCATTGCGCTCAAACTGATTTAGTTCTTCTTGCATTGCAATGATCCAGTATTCGTCGGTAGAGGCTTCCTTTGGGTTCTTTGGCTCGATAGTAGATAAGAATGCTACATGGCCCATTTGGTTTAATTGATTCCTAGTTCGAACGTTTGAATTAATTTCTCCAATAATGTTTTGAACAGGATGATCCCGTAAGATATGTGGTGGAGATTTTAATTCATTTTGAATATTATCGTTCTCATTAGGATTATCAATTTCGTTTTCATTTATTTTAACATTTTCAGATTCTGTATTTATGATGTTATCATCATCATCATTATTTATACTTGTTATTTGTTGAAAATTTTCATCAAACGATACATGTAGAGTTTCCTCAACAGTATTTGTTCTTTTATTAAACACTCGATAGGCCTTGCTTCGATCCGAATATCCTAGGAAGAAACCTTCGTCAGATTTCGCATCAAATTTGCCAAGCTGATCTTTAGTGTTTAATATAAAACATTTTGAGCCAAAAACTTTGAAATAGGATATGTTTGGTTTTCTGCTATTAAAGAGTTCATACGGAGTATTCTTAGTGAGAGGTCGAATGGAAACCCTGTTTAAAACATAACAGGCAGTTGCTACAGCTTCTGCCCAAAAATGTTTTGGAAGTGTGCTTCCATTTAACAAAGTTCTTGCACATTCCTGTAAAGTTCTATTCTTTCGTTCTACAACTCCATTTTGTTGTGGAGTTCTAGGAAACGAGAAATTATGAGAAATTCCTTTCTTTTTACAGAATTGTTCAAAAGCTTCATTTTCGAACTCTCCTCCATGATCACTCCGAATATTCTTAATTTTTAAATCCTTCAAGTTTTGGATTCTCTTGACGAAAATTTTAAATTGATCAAAAGTATCACTTTTATTTTTCATAAAAATTGTCCAAGTATATCTAGAAAAATCATCGACAATTACAAACACATATTTGTTATGATTTATGGATTGCACTTGTGTTGGTCCAAATAGATCCATATGAAGTAACTCTAGTGGTTGTAATGTCGAAATGACCTTTTTAGATTTAAATGATGATTTTGTTAATTTACCTAATTGACAAGCATCACAAATATGATCTACTTTAAAGTTCATTTTTGGTAACCCCTTTACTAAGTTATTTTTAGATAACTTATTAATGGATTTAAAGTTAATATGACAGAAACGTTTGTGCCATAACCAAGGATCATTTTCATTAGCTATTAAGCACATATCTGAATTATGATTGACTTTCATATTCAGAACATATATATTTCTGTTTCTATTACCTTCAAATATGAGATTTCCATTGTGATCTAAAATGCTACACTTATCTTCGGAAAAAGAGATTTTGAATCCTTTGTCACACAATTGGCTGATACTCAACAAATTGTGCTTCAGGTTTTTAACAAGTAAAACATTAGAGATAAGAGGAGTATTAGAGTTACCGAAGTTGCTCACATCGCCTTTGCCGATGATATAGCCTTTGGAATTATCTCCAAATGTGACTGAGCCTTCATTTGTGTAGGTAATATTTGTCAGCATACTTTTGTCTCCAGTCATATGTTTAGAGCAACCACTATCTAGAATCCACTTTCCTCTCTTTTTAAGTGGGACCTGCAAAAAATAGAATTAAGACCATTGGTACCCACTTTTTTTATAGGGTCCTAAGAGTTAGATCTTAGGAAACCAAACCCATTCGGGTCCGGTATTCCCTTTGTAAATATAATTCTGACTTTTATGAACAGTTTCCAAAAAGGATTTTATATATGTATTCCTAATCAAACTATTGTTTGTTTTAGGAACCCATATTTTTATGGTTTTAGATATCTGTATCCTTTTTGGTTTATGTATAGAAGCTTTCAGTTCTTGATTTCTTTTAGATTGAACTGATGTGGATTTTGATTTAACAAACTGTCTCCAATTATTTTGAGGAGCTATTTGTTTCTTAATATATCCTAGTCCCTTTTTACTGGTCGAAGGCTGAGAGTTTTCAATTATCTTAGATAAATTTTCTCTCCCCTTATTAAAATTAGAGATATTTTTAGAAATATCTTCTAATTTAGCCTTTAATCCAGTATTTTCCAACTCAATCAGTTTGACTTTAGATTTTAGCTCATGATTTTCAGAAGACAAAGCATCGTTCTTTCCTTTTTGAGTTTCAATTTCTTGACTCAAGAAGGTTAATTGAGAATCATTATTAGAAGATGAAAGTTGAATTTTCTCTAATTCTTCTTCTAATATTTTCTTCTCGTCTTTAAGCATATCTCTTTCGAATTCTGCTTTGTTCTTTTGTTCAACAGCTTCTTTATACTTTTTCTTGAGATTTTTCATAGTACTAATTAATTCAGTATTAATTTCTACCATATCTTCGAAGGTAAAATTTGATACCTCATTTTCAGTAGCCATGAAGCATAGATTAGCTTGTTCATTTTCGCTTTCACTGCTACTATCAGAAGACGAAGAGTCTGAATCATCCCAAGTGACAGAGAATGCTTTCTTCTTGATCTTGTCCTTCTTAAACTTGTTGTGATTTGATTTCTTCTGGTCTGGACAATCTTTTTGCATGTGTCCTTTCTTGTGACAGTTGAAGCATTCTAGAACTGATGAAGAAGGTTTATTAAAGTTCCTTCTTCCATTGTTTCTATTTCCCTTTTTGTGTCTGAGAAACTTTTTGAAATTTTTAGCAATAAATGCTAAATCTTCATCATCTGATTCTGATTCATCTTTTTCAGCATGGAAGGCTATATTCTTCCTGTCTTGAGTTTGAACTCGTTTTGCCTGTAAATTGACTTCGTATGACATTAGATTTCCTATTAATTCTTCTGGCTTCATTTCTGAAATATCGTTAGCTTCTTCAATTGCCAAAACTTTTCTTTCCCACTCGTCAGTTAGAGAGTTTAGGATTTTTGAGACAACATCAGCATCTGAATATGTTACACCAAGTCCGATCAAGGCATGATGGATATCTTGAAATCTAGAGTACATATCATTTATGGATTCGTCTTGATTCATTCGGAAATTTTGGAACTGATTTTTGAGCATAGATATCTTGCTTTGCTTGACTTTGCTTGTTCCTTCATGAGTTGTTTTTAATGTTTGCCATATTTGATATGCAGTGGTGCATATGCTAACACGATTGAATTCATTTCTATCTAGAGCACAAAACAACATGTTCATAGCCTTGGCATTTAAGGTAGCTTCTGCTTTTTGGGCTGTCGACCAAGTAGTATAATCAGTGGTTGGTGCAGTGTATTCGGCTTGTGTGATATTCCAAGCATCAAAACCATTAGCCTGCATATAAATACGCATTCGTGTCGCCCAATAGTTATAATTTAATCCATTGAAGAAAGGAGGTCGTCCAGTGGCTTGTCCTTCTATGATGCCAGAGTTAGTGACAGGATTTGGAATAGCGTTGTTATCCATGTTGGCCATATAAGCAGATTATCAAATAACTGTGTAACGGTTATTAGATTCCCGCTCTGATACCAAATGAAAGTTCGGTGCGGATCGTGCTATATGGAATAGTACAAAAGCAGTGCGGAATAAAAGAATAATTAGCAGATAATAGTAAATAATAAACGAGCACACCAGGAATTTTTATACTGGTTCGAACTTCCTGTTCTACGTCCAGTCCCAGACTCCTTCTGGAATTTCACTAACAACAATCCTCACTTAACCCGGAGGAACAGGTTTACAACAACCCTTGAACAGCCGAACAAGGGACCTGAGCAACAGAACAGGATTTTGCCTCAACAGCCGAAGAGGTCTTCACACGCCTGAACAGCAGAACAGGACTTCAACTTATACAAAAGGTATTTGACACTGTGTGTTCTTAATAACACGAATTTGTCTCTTGATAATACAATCTTCCTATAATCTTCTCCTTTAGGATATATAGTGATGTGCTTTGAGAATAGTGGAAGAGTGATCAACGATCAGAAAATGTATTCAGTTTGAGTGCAGTTTGAAAATATAGAATAGATAGGAATTCAAGAATATTAAAATTAGATTCGGTTGATTGTTTGTTGAATTCTGTAATCTATTTATAGTGTATAAAGAGTTGCAACTATAGATGAAAAGTTATATTGAAAAGAACAGTTGCAACTATTGAATTTGAAAGAGTTTCTCTTAGGTGAAGAGAAGTGTCTTTTCACAAAAATAGCAGTTGTAAAGATTCAGACGTCTGAAAGTAAATTTTTAGACTTCTGAAATTTTAAGCGTGCAAAGCAGAAAGAAATTAGGCTATTTTTATCTATATTCAGACGTCTGAAATACCAGAACCAGACGTCTGAATATTGTTTGAAATTTGAATTTTATCTTCAGATTCAGACGTCTGAATAGGTTATTTCAGACGTCTGAATTCAGTCTGAAATTGAGTTTTTATTCTTAGCACTGGTGTGTATATATATATATCTTAGAGGAGAGATTTTCACAATATTTTAATACTAAACAAAGACCCAAAACAACATATATGCAGCATGAAGATAATATGAATCCAGTCTTGTGGCTATTCCTGCAAAACATATGTTAGTATATAATGTATATAGTTGTCGTTTGTCAAAATTCATAGTAGACATCGAAACCGAGGTCTTAACATATCCAACTCTCGATACGAGAATTGGATAACGGCAGATATAACACTAAACAGTGTTAATCCACAAAACAGAAATCCAAAGCAGTTTAAGCAATTGAAATGTCAATTTAAAAATATCAATGCTAATTGGCTGCAGTACACGCTAACGTGTACTTGCCTCGCCAATACAGCCTACGAATTACGCAACAGGTCGATGAATTAAGAATAAAAGAGATCGATTAAAAACTGTCAATTCGGTGTGACTGCAGTGCACGCACGCGTGCACTGCCTCGCCACAACGGAATATAAAGTCACCAAACGGGACAAGGGTAAAACTGCTACGAAAATGCAGCAGGTCAGCAAGTGCTCAAGGATGAACAGATGCAAGTGAAAATGACACATGGATATGCAAAAGTGAACATACATCCGAATACATACTTGAAAGTATGTATACAAATGGTCAAGTGAATCAGAAGGCAATTGAACAACTACAAATTCAAGTAGCAGCAATAATGCAATCTAGAATGTCACAGCAACAAGGCACATGCGGGTACAAGTTCAACAAGGCAAGTACAAACTGGACAAGAACAAAAGCTACCAAGCAGGCAATCTCAAGTGATCGAGCCTGTCAAATTATACTGCAACAACGACAGTTCAAGTAAAACTGGAATCATACAGGCTACACGAACAAATGAAGTCAAGACCAAAGTTTGTCAGAACTTATATACAGCAGCTACAACAGTGAATCAGGCATGAACCAGAGATGTGCCACGACAACAAATGCAACAGGTCAGGGAAGTAACAGTGATAAAACAATGGCCAGAAATGTATACAGTGCAGACAAGTATGAATTCGAACATGAAATGGAGAACATCATTGCAAGTGCAACATGTAGAAGATGATGCAGTGAAGCATGTACAAGGGCAGTACATATGAACATCATAATACAAGTCTCAATATCAATGCTACTGCTTCAGTAGACAAATATCAAATAAACATGAATCAAGACAGGGAACTGAAGGCAATGCAAAATGTCAACACTACAGGTAACAAGTGAAACAGGTCATGTATGAAGTTGAGTGAAACTGCCACAAATATGCACAGGTACAAGAGTCATATGCAAATGGCATTAGATCAGATCAATATGCAATGAAGACTTCATGAAATACAACACTGCTTCGCAAAGTACAAGTGAAACAATGACAGTTCAAATATGCAAAGGAACAATGGAGTATGAACCCAGACAACATATGCAAAGACCAAGGAACTACAACAAGACATGAACCAATCTGACATGAACCAAGTACAACTGGAAACCCAAAACTGCACCAGTAACAATATATCATCGCAAGGATGCAACTAGATTTCGAGTCAAGCAGTGCACAGTGGAACGAAGAACAGTCATGGCATTTCACAAATACTGTAAGGATTGCTACCAAGCTAATGAACAGAACACAAAGTACACAAGTGCACAGGTACAGGTCAATGCACCTGTAAGTCGAATGACAAAACAAAAGCACAATACAGTGAACTACCATGATTCAGAGCCAAAGTTCACGGTGAAGTCGACAAGGCCAGAATAAATCACAAAAAACAACTATATTAGTGAAGGTCAGAGAAGAAACAAGTTGGAAGTACTTAGATCAACGGTGAATGGTACTAGTGCAAAGTCAAAGCCAATGTCAACAGACGAGTTCAGAAATTCACAACCATGATTACCAAGGCAACAAGTTCGAACAATATAATCAAAAAAATATACGCATATGAACAAGTCTGAAACGTGGTGACCAGGGAAAGTTCGAACAGGGCAAATTCAACACCGTGGATATCAAGAAAAATATATATGAATTGAACAAGTCGTAAATCAACTCAAACATCCATACGAAATCCAACGACCAAGCTATATCAGGTGACAAATTCAAACAAAGAATGTACGAACGAAAATCAAGGTTTCGAACCCATATAAATTCGAACCCAAAATCATGCACTGGAGAGTTAAATTAGATGTGAGTACAAGATTACTCACCTTGTTTGAAGCGGAGACGAACTCGAGAGAAGGAGTCGCAAGCACCAACATCACATACGGCATAGATCCATCGGGTTCAAGTAAGCCAAAATCAGCAAAGCAAAAGGAGCAAAGTACATGCCGAAATCACAGAGGAACTCGATCCAAATTGAAGAGCCGTGAGCAAATCAGAGAATATTGAAGTCTACTATCGAGCGGCGCTTCAATTTGTACAAGCCTCAATTCCAGATTCGAAGGCAACAGAGGAACGAAAGCCTTAGCAGGCATCGAAAGAACGAGCGAGGCCAAGCCCTAAATTTCTCAGATCGAAGAAAAATCGCTGAAGCCCTAAGTTTTGTCGCCATTATTTTGTTGATCTCGAATTTGGGCCTAGGGTTCACGTATGGAGGAAAGGGAGGGGGTTGGGTGCTGAATACTTTTAACCATGTTTATTAAATACCTTGGTGATATTTAAAACACGATTTGAATCCATTAGAACAACGGACTCGAACACGATAAAAATTCATATTTAGGATTTTAAATACGAATAGACGATGTCATATTTAAATAAAATATTTAAATATATTATCGTATAAATGCGGGTTGTTACAATGATAGTATCCACATTCGTAAATTATTCATTCGTTTTGTTTTATCAAGATAGTAGTTTATATGGTGTATTCTAATACATAGATAATAACATATTTACTTTTGATTAAGGTAATTGTTTATATACATATATATGAATTGTTAACTAAAATTTTCTATTTATGTTTAACTAAAATTTTCGATTTAAGTTTTTAAATTTATTAGTTGTTAGCGGATAGGAATATATCGCTATCCACGGATACAGATATTGGACCTGCAAAAATGGTTTGAGAACAGATGCACATATAATAATAGGATGCGTATTGGATCGTTGATTGACCTAACCTGAAGTAAGTTTTATTAGCAGTGCTAAACCAAACAAGTTTTTTCTAAAAGTGGATTTCAGTTTTGGAGTATAAGGATAGATGGATTTGATTACCATTAAACAAATCGGCATTTATCATGCGCTAATCATGTTTAGTTGGTGTCGTTTTACAAATAGAAAGTTGTTAAAAGCAACAAGTTCAACCAAATTAACTTTGGTTTTCTTGCAATAGAATTTTAGTTAATTATTCTTCTAGATTTAGTTAATTTTTATAAACTTAACTAATTTTTATAAAACTTAGTTAACTTGGTTAATTTTTATAAAAATTAGATCATTTTTATAAAACTTGGTCGATTTTTATAACAATGTAACAAAGATTTCAAAATAGAGAACATGATTGTTATAAAACTAAATTAATTTTCATAAACTTTAGTTAATTTAATTAAAAATAAATAAATTTTGTTGATTTTTATAAAACTCAATTAACTTAGTTAATTTTTATATAACTTGGTTAATTTTTATATCCTTTAATTAATTTTTATAAAACTCACTTAATTAACTTAGTTGAATATTTATAAGACATAGTTTATAAATTAGTTAAATAATTTTTGTTAATTTTTATATAACTTAGTTAAATTTTATAAGAATTAGTTAATTTTTATAAACATTTAGTTAATCTAGTTAAATTTGTATAAAACTTGATAACGTAGTTAACTTTTATAAAAATTAACTATTTTTATAAATTAAGTAAAAAATAATAATTTTAATTATTTTTTATATAAATTAGTTGTCTTAGTTAAATTTTTATACTTAGTTAATCTTCATAAATTTATTTAAATTATATAAAATTTATTAATATTTAGATATTAATTTAATTTTATAAAACTTAGTTAATTTTTTAGAAAATTATTTAATTTTTAGAAAACTTAGTTAACATAGTTAATTCTTATAAACTTTGTTGATTTTTATAAACTTATCGGATTTCATGAATTTTCGACAGCACCTCCTTTGCGCGGTTAGTGCTTTTCCGCACACCCCAATTCAATATACATTTACACGATCAAAATAAGACCAGATTTATATCATGTATAACAAAATATACTTCATAATAGCATACACATTCAAATACATAAAAACATGCCTTTTATTAGCAATTTTAGCTAGCAATCTTTCATATAGCAAAGGAATGTTTTATGTACCTATATAGCAAAGTAAAGGGAATAATTAGGGTGCAAATCTACAAAAGAGTTATGTAATAATTTTGTGCACCTATATAGCAACGTAAATGGTTAGTCATGGATAACAAATAACACTACTCATTTTACTCATATCAGTATCGCTAGGCCAGCCTCGTAGCTCATCAGCTCCCGGGTCTTGCTCCAACACAGTAGTGCAATTCTCTCATCCCCCTACAGTTTGCACACAGCTTCTGTTCCAGCAGCGTTGCTATCCAACAGCTCCATCAACACCTAGTCCTTTGCACCTATTTTGCCATCATAACAAGTTCAACAGCACCACAGCCCTAGTGCACCTTCTTAGCTTCAGCCTCCACTGTTTGGCCAGCAATGAAGGCCTGTTGGCAGATTCAGCTAAGTGTGCTTTCGTCAATCCATGTGCTTATGATTCAAGTCACACCCCTCCACCTTACAGCCTACTTTCACTTGCTTCAGCTTCATGTTTATGGTTTCTGCCCTCCTTAATAACCATCAAAGTTGAATTCACTACAAGAAAACACATTATCCATAGCACCATTAATAGCGTTTTGACCTAACATGCTATTAATGGCAGACAGAAAAAAAAACTAAAATAGAAAACGCTTTTTCAAAGCTAAACTAATAAATCCTATTCACGAAATCGGCGGGAAAACTAGGTTTTGGAGGGAAAACTAGGTTTCGAGGGAAAACTATTTTCATCGCATCCGTCTTTTTTCCCTTCAACATCTGGAATACATTTCACCAAAAATTATATTCCATAAAACTCCCCACCACCGCAATTTGATTTCCACCAACTGTCACATCCCTCTCCGCTTCCACGTCGATCCACCGCAAATTTCACTACCCTATTTTGCAAGTCCGCCTCCACTCAGGAGTCGTGAACTGAGCTTTCGTGATTTTATCCTCCTCGAGTTGAACCACCTCGAGTTGAGCCACCGCGACTAAGCTTTGGCCCAACCCTATATCCATCCCTCTTCTGTTGTCACCTTTATTTGCTCGGCTTAAGCAATATCTTTGTTCCAACCGGGATCTGCAACTGAGAAAACTGAGCATATGAGGTAAATTTGTTATATCAAAGTTATTGTTTTGGGGGTGGGTTAGTTCATGTATCAATATTTTTTTTCATATGCACAAAGTTAATTATTGAAGAGATGATACATTTGCATATAAACAAAGTTCTTACTACATCTAACTAGTGTCCGCTTGCATATTCTTTTACCTATAACCTAATTTGTTAATTGCTGAATAACTAGCAAAATTGTTATTTAGGAATAGCCCCTTCGAATTTGAACTAGAAAACTAAAGGAAAAAGTGAAGATTTCTTAATAGTATTCGACTAAGCTCTTAATATTGACCTCAAAACTATACAAGTTGAACTAACATAAGTCAAAAGAAGTAATAAATGGTTCCACAAGTCAACATAACATGAGATCAGTTAATAAATTTTGCCACTCTCAGAACCCCAATGTCAACCTATACAGGTTGTAATCTGGGCAACGTGGTCAGTATGTGAACTGAGGTAGACATATTTTTTGGAATATTTGATAATAACACATATTTTTGTAGAAAGTACCGCGTTTATAACCTAATAAAGGATCCAAAAATAGTTATATTTCATGACTTGTTGTATATGAAAAAAATGTAAAATCTATGGCCCTGTTTGGTTTTCTCTTTTCAAATAATTTTCAATTTTCAGTTTTTAGTGAAAATTCATTTCTTTTACCATTTTGCAAAATTCATTTTGAAAAATTATCACTTTTGAAAATGGGCTTGATATATAAACTCTAAGCAAATGTCTATCGAGTCAATGAAATCAAGGATGTGTTTTATTTGTAGCCATTCAGTTCTATCAGCCCAAAGCAGCAGTTTTGAAGGTTTGATGCAAAGTATGTGTTTTATTTGTATCCATTCAAGTATACTTCTATTATTTGATTGATTTATGAAAACCTTCCTAGTGTGGAGTCTTGTACGTTGGAGATCTTTATTTTTTATTTTATTTTTATTTTTCCTGTATTCCCTTTTCTTTCCTTTTTTTAACAGTTTAAAATAATTATTGGAGCAAATATCCACTACTAAAACGGCTTCGTATAGCGGTAGGCGTTTGCGACGGCTAAAAAATGCGGCCGTCGCTATACGAAATATACAGGCTGCTTCCCGCGAGCAGAACTTTCATTCCTTTCCCACCAAAATTAAACCCTCCTTCCCCCAATCCGCCGCCCCCCGTCACCGCCGCCCCGCCTTCCGCCGCCTCCAAATCACCCAAATTCGCCTAGTTATGCTTCTAATCTCTATTTTGAATGTAAATTTGATGTTTTTTAGGTTTAGTTTAAACCCTAATTAAATTAGGATTTGTTGTTAAATTAGGATTTGTTGTTAAATTAGGTATTAGTAGTGTTGTTAAATTAGGTATTAGTAGTGTTGTATGTTGATTTGGTAGATTAATTAGTTTATTATCATGAAGTTAAATTAGGTATTAGATTAATTAGTTTATCATGAAGTTGCATAAATGGTTGATGTAGATAATTAGTGTTGGCGATTAACATGGTTAGTTGTGTTAGGTGAAAAATTAGTATATATTAATGATTAACTTGGTTATTGATAAATTTACATGAAAGTATTTCATAGTTTATAAAATTGATAAATTACAAATTTAAGTTGTCAAGTGAATTTAAATTGACAAATTTTTATTTAATAATTAGATTTCTATTGTTTTCTAATTATCTATTTGATAATTAGATTTTGTTGTTTTCTAATTATCTTCATTGATAATTCTTCTATTTATCTTGTTGATTTAGCGACGGCCATTTTAATAATTTTAGCGACGGCTAGCGACGACCAAAATGCAAAAGGTTGTATATATTGTACAAAAATAAAGTTTGTACAAAAAATTAAAAAATGAATATGAGAACATTAAAAATTCTGCAAATATCTAATTTTTTTTAAAAAAATTAGGAAATGACTTTAAAAACAACTAATATTGTACTAAAATCGATTTTGTAAAGAAATTAAGAAATGAATATAACAACAACAAATATTCCGCTAAAATCTATGTCCTAAAAAAATAAAGAAATGAATATTGAACTAAAATTGTTAATTGAATGTTGAACTAAAATTTAAATATACAAATTTATGAAATAAAATTTAAATAGTTGAAACATTGTCAAAATTTGAAAAGAACAATAATATTTGATAAAATTTAAAGAAAGTTTTTTAACCCTTAGATTGGCTTTGCCCCGTCTGGCAAGTGTTGGATATGATCGTTATATGGATGTTCGTTTTGTAACGGAACGGATATTTATATTCATCTGATAAAATATTTGTCGGATTTATCCCTGTATTGGACAAGTTATAAACACAATAAAATAATTACATATTATAAATCATTTCATTTTAAACGGTTACAAAATTTCGACAGCACTTCCTTTACGTTCCCTGTGTACACGCATTTGTGTACGATACAGGGAACAGAAGGGAAGTGCTGCCGAAATTTTGTTGAACCGTTTAATCTGAAATGATTTATAAAATGTAATTACATTATTGTGTTTTTAATGGGAAGTAGGATGACTGACCATCGAAGTGAAAACCAAAATACCAAAAAAATAAAAAAATAAAGTGAAGTTTTTATTTTGAATTTTCTGCAATGATGAACTATTTACAATGGAGAATGGTTGAAAATTAATGATTTAAATTGTCTAACATACATTTTCAAATCAGGAAAAATGTTTAATTATTTTCTCGACCGTACTTGGATGTATGAAGTCAGGACTGGGAAGAAGGGATCAATAAAGCAACATTTCTACAACGGTGTACACGAATTTATTAGATTTGCTAAATCTAATAACCGAAACAACACAAAAATTCGTTGCCCGTGTAGTAAGTTCCAACATTTGAAGCATTGGAAACCAGATATAGTTGAAGTACATTTGTATCAATATGGTTTCGTGCCTAATTATTATTTCTGGGATCGTCATGGAGAACTTGTTGAACCTACACCTAATACTGAAGTGTTAGAGGACGGTAATATGAGAATTTGTATCAATTAGGCAGGAGACGAAGTATGACAGGCACGCCATCCCCATCTCCCGGTGCAGGTGGTAGTGGCACTGCACCAGACTTACGTCAATGGCAGAAGTTGTTCCGAAAAGTGCCGGGTAAGTATCAATTTTATTTAAAGTATAAGTTTTAAAATCCACTAAACATGTATATCATAACTTTTGCAGGGGCTTTGAGGTGGAGCCATCAGATTATATTCTACAGGTTTCGAGGAAGGCTTTTCAGAGCCGGATGGATGGTTGTTGGCCTCGCTGGGACGACATCCCCCCTCATGTCAAGAACACAATACAGACCGATTTACTTGTAAGTAGTAGTTTGAATTTCAGTTGTAAATTAATATAATCTATATAACTTAAAATAATTTCAATTTACAGGCTGCAGTCCGCGTTGACCTTGACGACATGGACGTTTTCTTAAATCACTGGAACAAAAGAATGAGGAAAAATTACAGGGATACATTGTCCAAGGCTAAGAATTCAGGCAAAAAGCCGAACTGGATGGGTGACGGTGTATGGACTGATCTTCTTCGGCTTTGGGACACTCCGGCAGCAAAAGTAAGTAATATATGTTTGCTTTGTTATTTAAATTTAATATAAATCTCACAAGATATATACGTGATAATTTATCTTAATTTGTAGGAATTATCTACGCGGAACCGGGCTAACAGTAATAAAAATCCTGCATTGCACCGTGGTGGCTCCAAATCCTTCCAGGAGCATAAGAGAGAGCTGGTAATTAAATTTATAAACTGTGTTTACATTTTATTAAAATATTTTATAATCAGATTAGCAATAATATTTATATATTTTCAGGCCACGAGATACAACCGCGAGCCCACTATGGCCGAGTTGTTCAAGGTGACGCATGCCGTGGAGAGGACTGATGAAGAAGGCAATGTTTCTTACGAGTGGATGGATGAAAAATCCCAATCCGTAATGGTAAACTTATTTATTGTTAATAACAATATTTTGTCTTATTTTTTTTTCAAAAACTTGAAATTCGGTTTTTATCGTGTAAAACAATTGTTTGTAATTGCAGGAGAGGTACGAAGCACAGTCCACTGGTCGGGAAGAGCTTACGCTAGAGGAGGCGAACAATATCTGGGATGCTATTATTGACCCGCCTTCTCGGACCAATGTGCGGTATAGCTATGGAAATCTGGAGGTAAATTTTGACATGTACTAATATATAAATTTACACATGCATATGAATAGTTAAATAATTTTAATAATATTATATATATATACTAATATATAAATAATTATGAACTATTTTACAGGCGATGAGATCGCAGAGTGCATACAGGAGGTCCTAGCAAGAAGAGGAGATTGCTCAGTTGAAGAAAATAGTGGATGAAATAAATGATTGGAGGAAGAGTTTCTTCGAGCAACAACTGAATGAGCGGATTGCAGGTTATTTGCAACTGCATGGGAGGATGCCTGGAGAGGGTGGCAGCGATGGTGAGGAGTAGGTATGCTTGTTTGCTCATGTTACAGTTTGGTATATACACATTTTGGTTGGTTTGGTATATATATATTTCGGGATATTATGTACATATTTTGATGACTTGTAGTTGTGTTAACAGTTTGTTTGGGTTAACGGTTTATAGTTGTGGTTGGAAAACTATATACACATTTTGGTTGGGAAACTATGTACATATTTTGATGACTTGTATTGGTTGACATGATATGTATTGTTGTTGGGATTGTATATGATTTTGTTTGGTTTTGTTGGATTTTATATTGTTTGAATGTATAGTGATATTATATGATGGATATATGATGGTTATAGTTGATGAATATAGTGTATAGTGGCTGTGATGATGGTATTTGATGGTTATTTTTGAAGTGTATATGGGATGTGCAAGTGCACAGAATTTTGTTCAGTATAGCGACGGCTAGCGACGACCATTTTGTTCAGATTAGTGACGCCTAGCGATGGCCAAAGTGCAAAAGGTTTGTGTCGCATAGCGACGGCTAGTGACGCCAATTAGATGTTGGAAAATTTCCACGTGGCACATTTGCAGTCGCGAGCCGTCGCTATTTAGGTGACGGAGCTGTCGCTAAAGCCATCGCGATTCTATTGGGCGACGAGGTAAATAGCGACGGCATTTAGCGTCGGCTAGCGACGGCCGGCGACGGCTAAAAGCCGTCGCTATCAGGTGTCGTTCTTGTAGTGATCTTACCAGAGTTTAATCATGAAAGATACCTATAAGTAATTGTTACCAGACTCTGTCTAGTTAACAAAACAACCTGCGTAAACTTTCTATTTCAAAAATTATAGGTTGGTAATGAAAAGATAATAGTTTCAAGTAAAATGAACACGTAACTGTATGGGTTGAAAACATATCTATTTTTATTTTCTTTTATTTGACAATTTTAAGATTTCTACTCCATGAAAATATGGAGGAGGTTTGCATAACATATATTTCCATAAATGAATTTTTGATTGTTATTTCAATGAAAACATATTTAACTATTTTAATAATTTGGTTGGAAATTGTATAAATAGTTTACAAAATATAATATGCATATAAACAATATCTGTACATCAATACATATATAATATATTGAATACGTCTTCCAAAATATACAGTAATTAGTAAAATATTTATGCATCATTCGTTTAAGGTAAATAGTACAATCTTACATGTGTAAATATACGATAATTAGTAATTATTGCATCATTTGTCTATTGTGAGCTCTGTATCACAAAGGACTTTGGCATTGTAGTGGAGGCTTATATACACATACCAATGCTAATCTTATTGCGATATGGGTATATTTTCCCTATATGTTGGTATACATGATATACTTCTTAAGTCCAAGAATGCCTTATCTCTTTATCATACAGTTTAGTCTGAACACAAGTTCAAGTGAAATATTGTACTAACCTGCTTTATTTAATGTAAGGATATACCACCTCCGGAATGTGGACCTTGTATGCATGGTTTCAGCAAGGGTTCTATCTAACACGTAACATTAGCTAACAACCTAGTGTACTGGTTTGGTTCGTGTACAGTAGAGTATTAATTGACATAGGTTTCCACTTCAAATCTATAGTTTTGCGTAAAACTATAGCACTATATATGCGATAGATTATAGTACTGTATATATACAGCATGTTTCATGCATCCATAGAAGTTGTCTTATCCTTTAATTGTGTGTATATGATTCTACTAAGATTGCTTTGACATTATGTTCTTCCAATATTATATGTATACTACTAATAGCTCTATCAGTAATGTACTTATAAATACACATTGCAGTGAATCTATCACAACTTGTTATCTAATTTATTGACTAAAATTCGTATTTTTATTAAAATAATCACTTTCTAGCTTGATAGAGTGCAAAATCTAGTTTTAAAAATAAATGTAAGCTGATTGATGCCAGTGAAATAGAAATAGTTGCCAAAGGATGTGTGGCTTCAACCGATCCAAATGAATTGGTATGTTTTGTTCCACTTGGAATAGGTGCAGTTAAAGTTTGGATGGAGAATGCAAAAATTCCAGATGCAGTTCTTTGGAGACCATCTAATGATCTTGAGTGCCTTGAAGGTGCCACTGGCTCTACATTAGCATGGCCTACGGCGAAAGTTGTAGTAGAGTCAAGTTCTAGTAAGCCTTTATTCGGGTTATATGAATTTTCAGATGTATAAATATTTAAATTTTTGTTTTAATTATGGATGTCATATTTCTTCTATATAGGTAATCGTTGTTGAAGTATGTTGATTGGTCAGAAGAAGATGTTATTTTACCTTTAATTGTAAGTATGATGTTTAATTTTGATTATGATTTGAACTTTGGGAACAATTTTAGAACATGCTAGGAGTGTTTCTACTTGGCTGCAAGTGTTTGATCTAGGTAGTAATATTGGTCGAAGCATGTTGTGAGATATGATCCAAATACTACATTTATACACATCCTTAGTAGACACATATACATGTAGTGGTCAAGTACATTTTCTACTATAAAATAAAAGACGCAAGGTTTTTGAGATAAACAACTTGGTATTGCTGAAATTATAACAAGTCGTTAAGTACATTGAATTATAAATATACAAATATATAAATATGTGCACACACACTCTTCCCCAAAGTAGAGTAATCTGCATTATTATATGGAAAGTTGTTTACGTTATCTTTTGAGTTTCAACCCATTTATTATATGGAAAGTTAAAGGTGAATGTTCTCGAGTGTGTTTAAAATGTTTTAGCGTTAAACAGTAGTAAACTATCCTTATTCTCATTGTATGTTGATAAATAATAATAATAAATAATAACTATAATAATACTAATACTAATAATATAACCAAGTTAACTGAGTTTTATAAATAATAATAATAATAAACTAACTAAGTTAACCAAGTTAATAAAAATCAACTAAGTTTTGTAAGAATTAAACAAGTTTTATTAAATTAACTAAGTTTAAGTTAATTAAATTTTGTAAATTATACTAATACTTTTAACTAATTTAACAAAGTTTTATAAATAATAATAACAATTATAATAATAATAAGTTAACTAAATTTATCAAAATTAATTAGGTTTACAATAATAATAATATAACTAAGTTAACTATGTTTTATAAATAATAATAATTCTAATAAGAATAAATTAACTATTTATAAAGATTAATCAAGTTTCATAAAAATTGAATATGTTTAATAAAATTAACTAAGTTTTTTAAAAATTAACCAAGTTTATAAAAATTAGTTAAGTTTAGTAAAATTTAACTAAGTTCCTAATAATAATAATAATAATAATAATAATAATAATAAATTAACTAAGTTAATTAAAATTAACTAAGTTTTGTTAAAATTAAACAAGTTTTATAAAATTAACTTAGTTTAAGTTAATTACATTTTATAAATAATAATAATAATAAAACTAATTTACCAAAGTTTTATAAACAATTATTATAAATTAACTAAATTTATAAAAATTAACTAAGTTAACTAAGTTTGCAAAAATTAACCAAGTTTATAAAAATTAAGTAAATTTATAATAATAATATAACTAGGTTTTATAAATAATAATACTAATAATAATAAATTAACTATTTATAAAATTTGACTAAGTCTTATGAAAATTAAATAAGTTTTAAAAATTTAACTAATTTTATTAAACATTAACTAAGTTATAGCGTTGAGTCATAGTTGAAGTCTAGAGCATCATAAATCTTTTGAAGTATCTTGCCTTTAGATCTCTCGCTTGACGACACAAATTTAGTGTATCATTCGATTCCACCACCACCATAAGCTTTGTTAATCACTTGAAGTGGGACCTGAGAAACAAAAGGAGAAATATTTTGTTAATTGCTAGGTATTTGATCATGATAGCGTTGAGTTTTCAGTGAGACCCATGGAATTAATAAGCTGTTATTAGCCTTCTGAAGTCTGTGGGTGAATGGCTTGAAGAGGAGAAGCATGCTCTTCAGGGAAAGCATATGAAATGCTAGCAGAGAGTAAACATGTGACAGGGCTATAGCATAATGAGAAAATGCATGCTGAGAAGATGCAGCAACTTTTGAAGGTGAAGCATCATGATCAGACTAATATGCATGGGTAAGACAAGCACCATTGTCCCAGTGGTTAACTGATTCGGCTTTGGTGTGAGAGGTCACAAGTTCGAAACTTGCGTAGCGTGATTCGAATATTTATTGACATGTGATATGTTGTCCAAGTGACACTTTGTATATAAAGTACCATTTCAAAAAAAAAGATATGCATGGGTAAAAGGCACAGGCAGTGCATGAGGAACTAGAGTAGGGTCCGGCTTCTCATAAGAACCTGCAAAGATAGCAGATTGACCATCAAGCATTGGGATAGGAATTTCAGCAGAGGCATTTAAGAAGATTGAGAAGGAGAAACACATACTTGTTCATTTGGCAAAACATATAGAATTGAAGTGAAAACTCAGGTTCCTAAAGCTATTGATTTTGCAAACTGTGCATGTGAATTCTACGTAGGAGAAGTTTGAGCAGGCATAATGCTTGGTAAAGGAGCTTCGCTAAGCGCGACATAATGAACGTGAACTAAGCATGGCTGTGCAGCAGCACGTGGGGTAGACGCAACACTTTTCATATTTTTCAATCACTACACCAAACATGTCATTTTGTAACAGTTTTTCCTCATTAATTCGTAACAATTATTAGCATTAAAAATTAGTCACGGATATTTCCATGTTAATCAGTTGCCACAGTTATTACCGTTATAAATTTTGGTGATTTCGTAATTAAGCAACAGTACCGTGGACAAACCTGTAATTTCCTCCATGTTCTTGCCTATCGCAATCTTAACGCTTGAATGCTTTCGTACTTCCTCCTTCCGGCTTTCAATCTAGGGTTGTCGCCTTATCCACAAATCCGAGCCTAAGCCTTTAGCAGCCAAAACTATCCCGAATAAAATGTTTGCAATCCCAATCTGCTGTCAATTTCACGATCCATCAGATTTAGAATTTGAGATATACATACGGATGTCGTTGCTTGATGAACTTCGATTTGGTCAACTAAGATCCGCTAGTATGGTTTCCGTATGAAATTTGCAACCGCTATCGCCTATAATCGCCCGCCATCACCTTGTCTAGGGTAACCATCATCGCTCTTCAATCCTTCAGGTATTTTTATCATCTTTCTATTTGTAAAATTGTAATTTTATTCTTGATTTGATTTTCAATTTGATTCCAGTTCTAATTGAAGGTTAAATTTTGTTTCATGTACCATATATTTCAAAATTTTGTTTTATGTATAGGTTTGTTTATGTATATATTCAACAATTCCAGTTCTAGTTGAAAATTTTGATTCCAAGCGTCGGTCTCCACCTTCACTATGATAGTATGCGCGTAGTATTGTTTAATGTAGTGCCCAGTCAGAAACTTTGGTTTTTTGTACTTTTTATGAAGATTTTTTTTGTAACATTTTTGGAATATTAAAGCCTTGCCTGAAATATAAACTACATATGTGCTTTATGATAAGTGAAATTTTAAAACCTTATATTTCAATCATGTTTAAATATTTATTGATAAATTAACCAAACATAAACATTAAAAAATATACATAAAACGTTCTAATAGTTTATGAAACAAAATCATCTCATGAATTTAAATATTTATAATAAGTTTTTTAGTGATTGTTATCAAAAGTATAATAATTGTAAAATTATTATTGCATCAAAAGATATTTATTATATTGATGGAGAAGGCTAATTTTTAGTCCTATAAAAATTACAAGAAAGATATGATAGATGCTTCCAACTGAATAAATATCTAAAAAGCAAAAACCGGTCCGACCTGTTTAACAAACGAGGACCATGAATTTTAAGTGAAAATTTGTGTTGTATTCTGGTGTACATTCATAGTCCATACTTTGTCATAATTTCCATTGAACGAGTTTTCATTTCCAGCATAATTTCCTCATCTTTATTTTGGGAGGACTTACTTTCACCAAAGTGGTGGTTTTTCACTCGATGGATAGTTAGCATTTGTTATTGATCACCTGTTGAATTTCATCTTGTTAAACTACTAAATGATATTAAAAAAAAGAGCATACATTAATGGTAATCCTAGGAGGTGGTCTAGTGGTAAATGTACTAACGGGTTATAAACTATCAGAGTTGGGGTCTTGGTAATAGCAATGCTTTATACCATTCTATGTATATGCTTGAACTGTTTGTTTTGGGTTTATTGACTACTTTTCCTTTCAGAGCTAAACAATTTCCATTGGAAATGTTTGGACTTCTTAGGGTTTTAGGACATTCCTTACCAACTTATTATTGTATGAAAAGATAAAAGAGTATGATTAACATCCAAATTTAAATATCTGATTACGAACTCAATCTGGGAACTCATGGTCTCAACCCATGAAGATTACTTTCTAATAAACTTGTTTACGTAAGCTTATATTGTAGCCATTACTTGCATCCTTCTAATTATGATGTATGTATAACTGTGTTGAGCCTTGAAATCCATTTTAAAGATTGAGAAATGCAAGATAGCTCAAGATATCATGACAGCTTAGTCTGAAATGCAGTAGTGTAGTTTTGCACATTTGCATGTGCAGCTACTGCACTTGCTGCAGTGCAGTTTTTGCACTGCTGCACTTGCAGTAGTGTAGTTTTGTACTGCTCTACATGTGTATATTCATGATTTTTTAAAATATATATACTTAAATCATGAATATGAACTGTAATCTATATTGTACCATTATTAATGAGTTAGATTTCAAGAGCTCACAAGACCCTTAAGTATTTTGTGAGATGAACTCACGTTTTTTATTTTGTTTATTCTTTCTATTTGTGCCCAAACCTATTCATGTTTAATTAAAAAACATAAGTTACTTCCTGCCCATTCCATAAAACCCTAACTCACAAAATAATGAAGATGAATATCGACCTTTTGGAAATCAACGATTGCTTCTCTCCTTCTTTGTTAGTATGAAAACTTCCACCATGATTTTCCTGTTTGCATATTTCTCATCCAATCCCCTAATTATTCAGGTAATTTTCAATTATTTGGATCTGTTGTTTTCGATTTTCAAACCTGATTTAACTCCTTGATTTGTTCGATTTGCTTATGTCTTTATTGTTCGAAACAAACGTAGTTGCTTCATCAGTTTTCTTCATCTATATTTCAGTTATCGTTATCCTTCCTTACTATTCTTTTAATTATTATGTTATCCATATTTAGGATTTGATGGTAATTTGGATTGGTTTAATATTTAGGGCATGATGATTTGAGATTTGGCTGGAACAGTCAGATCTGTTAGATGATTTGAGGTTGCTCTAATTAAGGTTACTTCATTGTTTTTTTCTATAAGTAACTATATAGATTATTAATATTTTATTCCCATGGTTAATTGGAATACAAAGTGAATGATTTGGGACATGTTCTTTGAATTTATTTTCAATTATAATTTCAACAAAAATGGAAAAACTTAACAATAAAATGGAAAACCTATAACGAAGTGCATTTTGAGTTCAGCCGCTACATAGCAAGTAAGGTTTATTTTAATGTCTTCTTACTGTGATCATAAGAGATAACTCTATGTAACGATTAAAGAAAAAGTAGCTATCTTCATATAAGTATGTTGAATAATAATTGTGGAAGGTCTAAAGTTATAAATAATCTAAGTATTATAAGAATCGACATAGAGATTTACATTTGCTTAAGAAAAAAGAATTTGTAGGACATCAGATGTTTCTAAGTGCATTCTTTTGTGATTTACTGATTTAAGAATAAAAATATAGCAATTTTGTCCATACTAATGTGTGATTTATGTTTTGTTTGGTTATATTACGTTAAACGTCTAAATGAATAAAATTATTTGAATAAGTGCCACCAAGTGATATTATGGATGCGCACTATAACTATAAGACATTATAATACAAGGCGTTCAAAAGAATGTACTATAATTTTGTTTGGAATAGCACTATTTACCTTCAAGTTCTTGACTATACCATTTTAAGATAGCTTTAGTTATTCAAAATTAATATTTATTTATACCCACACAAATAACCTTTTTAGGCGCTTATTGTGTGACTACTGTTATATCAAGTAAGGCGGGTGCAAGTGTAGTTGAAGTAAAAATAGGTTTTTATAGTACAAAATGGAATCATTCATTGCCAACTCCCTATTTAAACATCAATCGAATAACAATAAGATCTTTACAACTATGAGCTTATAAATTTGAAATTAAAATGAATATACAGAGTTGTGTAGCGAAATAAAACAACTGTAAGAAACATTGAAGGAAAGTAGTAAAAAATTTCACATAATTAGAAATTTTATTGATGTACTTTGAAGTCATAGTTACATGTCATAGTAAAGATTTCTTTTATTAAGCTATGCATTATTAAAACTATTAAAGACAACTTATTTTATATTGCATTTTATTTTAGTATATAATTATGACTAAGAATATTATCGGTTAATTTTATTTCAATATCTAACATTTTAAAACTAATTTTTACCTTATGTTTAATAGATGATCATATTAAAATTGATTTAAATTTGATGGATATGACATAATTTTCCAGCATGTTACTATAAATTTCCATGCATTCTTCCTTGCACTAAATCATTTGTCATGTTTTTTATAAATAGAAGTACTCTCCATTGGCAATTTCTATAATATTGTTTTTTGTTTTATTCAAAATTATCATTTATGCATTTTTTAACTGTTATAATCCAATGAATACATTTTCAAAAAAAGAGTGCACACTACCAATATTGTACTCGGGATGTTTTAACAGCTCTATATTATTTACGCTCTCTATGTTAGTTGGACGATAATAAAATGATGCACAATATATGACAATGTAATGATAATTCACTCTGTTTTTATAAATGTACTATTAGACATCAATCGAAAGCTTGGTTCAACTAAAGTGTATCAGTAGGAGAATGGGAAGAAGTAATCCATGTTTACTGCTGATACATAATTGCTAGAGATTTATATATTCACTATAATCTATAATCTATACTCTATATAGATAATAAGAAGAAAATTGATAAATCAAGCTTTGTGATTTTTAAAGTATCAACTACCTTAGTAACCATATATTCATATAAGGATGTTTCTCTTTTTAGCCAAACTGGGATGGGAAATTGAGTATGTTTCTTCAGCGCTATTTTATTTTCTCATAAAATAATTATATTTCTGTATATCTAATTTCGGTATTCATCTTGCAGCTTTGGAATTTAACGTAATTGTTCCATTCTTCGGTATTTGCATGCTTTCCGGTGTATATACTTACTACTATCAGGTTGAGCCTTTTTCCCTTACTGCTACCAATTTTTTTCTTGGTTTTCTGTTTTTATTCCAAATTTTCGGGTGAATATAACAGCCTTCTTCATTTTTGTTAGCTTTGTTTTATAATTTTTCCACTGTTTTAAAGAGTCATAGGAAGGATGCAAAACTTTTTGATTTAGAATATCACGATGATGATTTATTTCAGGTCATTCTGTAATTCAGTATATGCATAGAAGGATAATAAGTTAATGATAAGGTACGGTTTTATATGTAAATACTACGTTTATGATTTATCTTAAGCTTTTTTTTTTTAGTGTCGTGAGTCCTTTATATATCATATAATGTAATTTAGCCGATAAGAAATGTTTGTTTATATAGATTTTTTTTACGATGTTAAAATTTAAGCATTACTTTATCAAATTCAATCAACAAGCTATTGTAGTGCATGGGAAAAAGAAAAGAAAACTGGGACATAATACATGATTCTTAAAACCAAAGCCATCTTTTGTGGAAGCACTTGATTGCCATTCTCATCTCCATTTTGCTGTAAACTCTCATGTTTACCATTAGGAGAATTTGTGTAATTATATTTAGGAAGGAATTCTAGAACAGTTCTCATAGTAATGAGAAGGACTCCAGTCATGTATATACAACTAGAAAAATGCATAATAGACATGTTCTAAAATAACCAGTGCTTTATCTTGATATGAGACTTTCAAGTTTTAACATTTTAACTACGCCTTACAGTAATGTAAATAAAATAACCATAAATAACACTTCTCCTAAAACATGCTTCAACAAGTAGAAATAAATTTTACTATATTTGCATTAGTGTCACTTTCAAGCTACTATTGAGTTTGGTTGTAGTTATATAGAGATACTAGGTTCACCTATTATTAGTTGAGTTCATTGTTATTTTTTTCATAAAAAGATATTGGGTGTTCAAAAAACTAATAATAAATGTTATTTCATTAATTAACACAATGAAACATTATTTGTTAAATAACATAAACTGGTAGTGTCACTAAATGATTTCTGTCTATTTAAGTATTAGCTATTGAAAAATGTAGTATTACATTGAACACACAATGGAATACTATTTGTAATGGACATAGCTATCGGATCATTTGTGTTCAATTTACTTCCCTGCTATTAACTTGCAATCATCAGTGCATTCATTAAATGTCCGTTTCATTTTTTCTAAACCTATTTTAAACATTACTAAACAATATAATTTTCTAAAGGTTATTATCACAACTTAAAGTTGCAATTATGTTTTGGTTGCTCCTAATGCGATAAAACCAATGGTAGCAACATCTAGACGTATTATTAAGAAAGACTTGGAGATTTATTGATAATTAATAAGAATTATTTCTTCTGTTTTGAATAATTTATATATGTTAAATATATGTTAGTATGTTAGCTTTGCTATAAACTATTAAAAATATGTTGGTTCTTTCAATAAATATGTTTTTCAATAAATAGCCTACTATGAAATTGTATAACAATTATAGTTACGTAGAAGCACTGTTATGGAAACTGCATCTTTATAGAAATATGGCTATAATCATGTGAAATATTATTATTCCATACTCATATAACATAGACCACCAACATATTCAATTAACAATATTTTTTTCAATGATTATGTTATTTGAAAGCTAACCATATACGAAATCAATAATTATAGTGACATTAACTATTAACACTGCATATATTTTATTAATTTGAGGAGTGAAGAATCGTAAATTCTATACATCACTTTTTCCTAAATTTAAACTAAATGTAATTACTCCATAATAGTGTAAAGGTGACCACCATTATATTCAACTAGCTATAATTATTTTAATTGATTATGTAAATTAATAGCTAACCATATGAATATTTCATTATCATATTGGTATAAAATATTGATACTATATTTGTTTCATCAATTTACAAACTCAAAAACCTAATAAATCATTACATCAACTTTAATGATAAATTTGTGCACTATCATGATTTATTAAAAATGATGAAATTAATTCTTTTACTATTTTAACGCAAAATTTATATTTTTTAAGTTTTGATTTTTTGATTACTTTGATGTCCTCATGTCATCTAACTGTCTTGATATAAAATATGATCAGACCAGATTAAATCATAATATCATGTATAAACTAATTGCTTTGATTTCTATTATTTTACTGTTGTAAATGAAGTCATAATCCAACAATCACATTCTCTATAGTTTTTTTATCATTTTTTTAAGTATTCTTATTTCACGAGAGGTTTTAATTTTCAAATTCTCCACTAAAAAGTATAAAAATAACAATAAATAAATTCCTACAAAGATATATGCAACTTAATTTACTGTCATAGCATTCAAAACTAATAATGATGTGGTAGTGGACAATTAATGTAAGGTAGTTAATTTGTAGAAATAAATTTCTTTTGCCTATTTTCATGCATTATACTTATATTTAACATGTTCTTAAGCATTGATCATATATGACATCAAATGAGGGTGTATCTTAAACTACTATAACTTGAATGGTTGAAAACATGTTTGCTCTAATTTATATGTAGGGTGATTGGAGTAATGAATATCACGAAGGTGTGTTATCATCCGAGGAAGCATAAATGGAGCAGGTACAATATCTATTGGATATGCACCATCGAATATTGTCATGCAAATATGAATGGATTGGACTTTTTGTACTCATTTTATTTGGGATTAAGGTTTTATTTAGTTTATGACCTTCTAGTAATTTTAACTTTAATGGGATATAGTATTTACAATACATAAACTTATAACTCATTTAATATTAAATTCGTAGTTATATTAGATTCTTGAAACTAACGACATGGCCACTTAGGATTTGAAATCAAGATTGTATTATTTTTAAAAATTGTATATTAGTCTTCAATATAAAATAAATTGATATTCATTGTATTTTACAAACTAAATTTGCATATGAAATCTCCATTTATATGGCATGTTTTATTTATACCGATATTTTAGTACGCATGTGATGCATCCCATTCATTTTTATGTATTTCTGGCAGTGGTTAAAATTTCGGAATTAGGAAATTATTGAATTGCATATGATTCAATGGCATATAACTAGTTGCAAATCAATTGACAAATTATGAACGAAATAGTGTTGTCAACATAGAATAAAGAATTTGGAACCCTTTAATTACATAGAGGTACATAAATAATACCTTTTACAATGTGGTTGTTGGTTAAACTTCTTACTACTCCATTTACACCGATTCTGGGAAACTAGATCATTAATCTCTAAAAAATACATAATTGTAGGTGATAATATAATTCCTTTGGTTCTCTTTATTGTTAAATCTACCTTTTTCTTTAGTTACAATTACAAACTTAGATTAGTTGAAATTAACATTTAAGGACCCTTAGCAAATTGATTTTACATTTTGTACTTTATCTAAACTCTCGAATTCAATGGTTTAACATTTACCAACATACCAGAAGAAATAAATTTGTATATTAATATATTAGTGTGAAGTACCATAACTAAATATTTGGTGAGACCATATGCACTACCTTCTTATGCAAATGGACAAAGTAATCTTTAGAAAGTGAGCAATCTAATTCTACTTTTTTGCATAGAAAAATTTGAACCCACAAAAAGTTTGGATGGAGGCTTTGAAACTTTTCCCATGGTTTATGAGCTTAGTATAATAAAATTTGATTTTGTTAATACTAATCTTAGACCATTTTTTCAAACGATTACGTTTTCAATTAGTGAATGTTGTATCCGGTTGCAATAAACTTTTGTTTGATCATAAAACTTCTTCAGTGTTACAGGTAGGTTGAGCTGACTGATGAAAAAATGGGTTTGAAAACATTATTCTTAATTTTGAAATCATCAGATTGAAGAAATCTCAGATGTTTTAGTATTGACAAAGTTTATCCTTAGTAGTATATAGGCATACTACAGACATCATCAGAAAGAAGATGGTGCTGCCTCAAAAATTAGTTTATAAGTTTTTGGTACATGCTCTAAAATGATATTACTTAATTATATTAATTTATGAGGTTAAGCTAATGATTTGATTGTATTGAATGCAATGTAACTTATGACATGGCTAATAACCGTATTGAATGCCAATAGTGACACTCATGTCAAAAGTTGCATTTATCTCTCTCGGTGTCCTATTTTCCAAGCATACAACTTCTGGTATAAGTAATCTCATACAAAATTAAAACTTACTTTCCCTTCTTTTACTTTGAACTCTTTAATCTTTATTGTATTACGAAGGAGGGGTTAAACTTATTGTGATGTGCTAATATAACAATGATTTTATTAAATAATAGCGGTAATGGATGGTGATTAATATTTTGATTGTTTGATTCATATATCTTGGAATTGAAACTCACTGACATCAATTAGTATATGTTCAGAAAAATATAAACATATCTGTATAGAGTATTGTGTCTATTTTTATGAATTTATATTTAACATTGACATATACCTTACATATTGAAAAGTTGTAGCTTTGTTGTAATAACACATCAGACTATATGGACTTCATTAGATTAATGACGTATTAATAACTATATGGATAGATATTGGTTTACAATGATATGTACTTCGATTATATGATTTTGTAATGAAGAATGAAGCTCAGTTGTCCAGAAAGTTTGCTCATTATGTGTAATATATTATAGTGTAATGCATTACATTGTTGTCTGTGATCCAATTTTTTGCATCTTTCATTCCATTTTAGTTAGCAATCATCAATCTAATATTAACCTTTTTTAGAGGTAGATGATTGTTAAATTTTGGTGATACAAAATCATAAATAGAGGGAAATAAATATGCAAAAGAAAGAAAGAGAAGATTTTGTTTCCCCTAATTAATAGGCATATTTGAGTATGTTTGTTTTTCTCTTTAATTGGCTAATCAAATTATTTTTTGCCATCTAATGTTAACTTGGGCATTAAGTAATTGATTATATAAATAGAGACTAGAAGAGAGTGTAAAAGTGTGGTGCAAAATCTATTTGCTAATTCTCTCTTCTCCATCCTTGTTCTTCCTCTCCAACAATTTTAGCCATATAGATATTTGCTCCCTTTCTCAATTTGGTTATTTATTCAATGGTATTTTGTTTATTTTAGCTTTGTTCTATTAATTGTAAACAAAATTTTGGTGAATCAATAAAGTAGGTGGTTGGATGGAATATCTTGTGTTATTGCATTTTGATTTCAATTCCATCTTGTTTTCAATCCAAGTTATCTCTTTGTGATTTAGGTGACAAAGATCCGTTAATAAAAGCTTCCGCAAAGCGCTACTATTTCCATAACAGTCTGGTATCACAACACAGATCATCGCAAAGCTTAGAGTAATTTTGGTTTGAAAAATTATTGATGTCGGATATGATTTCATTTTCGAAGATGACTATTTTGGATGGGAAAAATTGGGGTATTTGGAAGCCTAAGATGGAGGATGTTCTGTACCTCAATGATCTTCATGATCCGATTAATGGAGATGAAAAAAAGCCCTCTAATGTAGATGAGGGAAAATGGAAGAAGATGGAAAAGAAGGCGATTGCTTTACTTCGCCAGTATCTTGATGATTCAGTTTTCCATCATGTGGCTAGTTGTGAATCCATGAAGGCTTTGTGGGACAAGTTGGTATCTTTGTATGAGTCAAAGAATGCTGCTAGTAAGGCTTTTCTGGTTCGAAAGTTGGTACAACTGAGATTAGATGAAGAGAAGTCTGTTGTAGAGCATTTGAATGAATTTCAAGATGTAATAAATCAACTGGAAAATATGAAGGTTAAATTTGATGATGAGTTACATGCTCTTTTATTAATGAGTTCGCTTTCAGAAAGTTAGGAAACTTTGATTGTTTCATTGAGTAATTCCAATGCTAATGGAACTATCTCTCTGGAAACTGTTCGAAGCAGTCTTTTGAATGAGGAGCTTAGAAAAAAAGGGGCAGGTATGAAATCAATTCAAAGTGAGGCTATGGTGGCAAGGGACTCAAAGAAAGATACAATTTGGAACAAGAAGGACGCTAATGGTAAAGGTGTTATCATTTGTCATTATTGTAATAAGAAAGGTCACATACGCAGCAAGTGTTCTGCTTATAAAAGAGATCGGAAAAAGGCTTTGCATGGTGATAGTAGTGGTGATGCACAGGCAGGTTTTGCTGAAGGTGTGATATCCCAGAATTTTAGGCAATATCAATTTAATAATCTGCATTAAAAATTAAATTGATTTGATAATATTTGTTAATAAGATTTGAATTGATTTAATAATCTTCTTTAAAATAAATATTTAACTGATAATTTATCTTTTAAAAGCTAATAAATTGTTATCTATTTATAATATATATATATATTTGTATATATTGTAGATAGATAAGCTTTGTTTTAAAGTTAATAAATAAAGATATGTTTTCTTATTTTAATATTTTTGGTAATTATAATTTGATTTAATATATTTTTTAAGGCTATTTAAATAAATAACTGTATGGTTTAAAATACTTAAGAAAAATATTAATTGTTTTAAATTTATTTTAGTTTAAGTTTGAATTTAAATAAGATTAACAAAAGGGTTGTTTTGTTCTTTTAAGTATAGCTTGATGAAAATAAGTAATAAAGTGATAATTTCTTTTATAAATTATTTTAATTTAATAATGAGTTATTTTTAAACAATATTAATAATGTAATATTTTTACAAATAGATTTTTAATATGAATAAAATTGTTGTATATATATTTTGGAAGAAACTATGATTTGTAAATTTGAAATGAAGTCTTTCAAAAATGTTTTAATTTAAAATAAACCTTATGAATATTAAGCATAAGTATAAAAATAAATAATAAGTAATTAAATATTTGATAGTTTAAGTTAAAATAAAAAGAGAGAATAAAATAAGTACATGTGTTAGGATTAGAACTAAAGTACCTAAGTTAAAATCTATAGCCTATGATTAAAACCAAAAGTATATGTACATAGGATATAAAGCATACCAGGCAAGTGAAAAATATTTGTATGTTGCTTGTAAAGTTTTGAAATGCAAAGCTAGTAGGCAAGAATATAAAGTAATAAGCAAAAATATCTATGAACATGAAAAGATAAAATAAGCTAAGTAGGACACAAAGTACTCAAACATTTAATGCAAGCAACATTTTAGTCAATTCGAAATGTTTGAAAAATCATCTCAGCCTCTTTATAGAGTAAAGAAAATCTCTGATCAAAATCTTGCACCAGCTAGAACAAAGATTATTTTGTACAAATACAACTATCAAAGCTGCATACTTGTTTTCTTTATATCAACCTTCTTTTCCTTTTCGTTCACTTAAACAAATGCAAACCAAAAAATTATTAAATCTGAAAGCATCTCCTCAAAATATTCTTTAACCTATAAACACTTTCCACAAATCAAAACCCTGTAACCATTTTTATTCAAAAGCCTGTAACAAATTATCAAAGTTCAAGCAAGTTAATCAAGCAACTTCAGTTCAGTTTCAAAGCTTAAATCATCTCATCAAAAAAGCATTTTCGAAGATCACAGCAATTCAAAGTTTCCGGATTCAAGCATTTCTTTCCAGTTTTCAAAATCTAACATCTCAGTTTTTAAAGTCTCTACACATCATCAAATCAGGTGAGTAAACTCTTTCTTTAAAAGTTAAGTAAATACATGTTTGTTGCTTGAGAAATTCTGAAATAAGTGATGTTTGCATTTGTGGATACAAGTGTGCTTTATGTTTGTTTATGTTGTGAACTGTGCATGGTAGTCTTCTCTGTTCATCCCTGTTTCCAGTGAGTAAACAAGAATTTTTTTTAAGCTTTAAGTTTATTTAAAAATAGTTCAAGATTTATTGATAATCTGGATAATATATATGCTTCAGTTTGAATATATGTTTGTGATGCTCTGTACACCTCTGTTAATTGATACAGGTTGTATATTTTCTTCCAAATTCAATTTATTCTCATCAGATTATTACAAAGCTTTAAGCTTTTCAACTAAAACCAGATGTTTAAACTTAAATTTAGATTAGTAAAAGCTGATTAAACCTCGTTGTAAAATATAATCTCTGTAATTTTGTTTTACAGGTATCAAATGATAACTTGATGAAATTAATTTTTGTAAAATATTAATTCAAGATTATATCTTGAATTCTTACAGCAAATTATGATTTTTAAAACAAAAACGAAGATTTTTAGCTTTGAATTCTAAGAGCAGTTTGTATGTGAACAAAAATGGCATTCTTTCCAATTTCAGAAAATCAAATCAAATTAAAATGCTGAAACTTGGTTTGAAGATAGTAATAACTTCTGTGATCTCAAGATTGTGAAATAATTTTTCTATTGTGTGGATTTGGAAAACAAGGCCGAATTAGGGTTTAAGGCCTACATTTGGTCGAGGTTGGGTTTGTGATTGCTATACCTTCTCAAGAGCGCCGGAATTGATCGGTCCAGGGGGAAGCTAGGCGTGGGGTGGTGACGTTGCTATGGACGAGGCGGCGTGGTTACTGGTGAACGGGATCATCGAGCCGTGACATTTTTCCGATGATCGAGTTTGGGTTCGAATGTTTCGACATGCTCGATTTTGTCTTCGAGGCGAATCGATGGTGCTGATCGATCTGGGTCATCGGCATAGTCGCCGACGACGTGAGAGGGGTCGCGGCAGTGACCGGAGGTGGTCGGGACGTCCGTGCACGTGTACACGTTGGGTTAGTTGGTTTTGTCTGGTTGGGTTTGATTTTTGGAGAAGAAGGGAGCGACTCGGGTAAGGCTCGAGGTATTTGCGTATGTGACTCGAAGTAAGTGAAGAGATCGCAAGTGACGGGTTGACTCGGGGGAACTTGAGGGTTGGGCTCGGGTTTTAGTGGGTTGAGTATCTGGTTTTAAAAGAAACTTGTACCCGTTTGTAATGCTAAGGTTTCAAAGTTTTAAGGCAAATTAAAACAAGTTTTCCAAATTATAATATTTCAAAACAAAGTGTTTAAAAGTTTCAAAGTTATTTGTTTCAAAAGTAAAACGTTTAACCAAGTTTTAAATATATTTAAGGAAATAAGTTTTAAAGAGATATGATAATTAAGTTTTCAAGAATAACTATTTATTAAATTCTTTTAAACAAGTTTGAACAGGTTTTTCAAAGATTTTAAATAATTAAAACTTAATGTTTAAGTTGTTTGTTTAAAAGGAAATTATATACTTTCAATTTTATAATTGATTGCAAAATGTTTTCTAATGGAAGTTTAATGATGCAATTAAGTATTAAATAAAGATAAAGAATTCATCTTTAAATTATTTAAGTTGTGATTAGTTAAGAATAATTAATTAGTGAAATTAATTAAAAGGTTAATCACTTAATAAAATTAAGTGGTGTAATTAATAAATGTTAAAAATCAAAAGAGTAATTACTAAAGGTAATTAACTTAGAGGGTAATTACTTAATGAAAGTAATTAAGAGATAAGTTAGTTACTGAATGTGATTAATTGAGAATTAATTAATAATGAGATTAATTAAAGATAATTACTTAGAGTAAGTAATTAGTGGGTAGTTAATAATGGAACATTAACTAGTGATTAAGAAGTGATTAATTTAGGTAATTAAATTAATGTAGTTAATTAATGTAATTAATTAAGTAAATTACTTAGTGTAAGTAATTAATTTGTAATTTCTAAATGTAATTAATTAAGTAAATTACTTAGTGTAAGTAATTAATTTGTAATTTCTAAATGTAATTAATTAAAGAGGATAATTTCTTAATGGAAGTAATTAAGGAGTAATTACTTAGTGAAATTTATTATTTAATTAAAGGCTAAATTAATCAAAGGTAAGTGATTTAAGTTGATTAATTAATAAAATTAATTAAGAATAATTAATTAATGTAATTAATTATAATATAGTTAATTAATGAGATTAATTAATAGTTAATTGCTGTGAATGGTTAAGGATAATTAATTTGTGTAATTAATTAAAGGCTAATTTTACTTAAGGTAATTAAGAATAACTAATCAGGATGATTAATTAAGATGGATAAGTAGATGATAATTGATTAATTGATTTGTAATTAATTAATGGTTATGTAAGCAGGATTTATAGAATGAAGTAATTAATTTAATTTACTTTAAATTAATTAGAAATAAGATAATTAATTTAATTCATTTTAAATTAATTATAAATGGTGTGATTATTTATCCTTGCTTATGTATGATGGATGATATTGATTTCCTTGAATGATTTGAAATCTCAAATATGAGATAAGTAATGCTGTGTGATACGGATGCTTTGGTTGAAGTGAATTATCTATATGTGATGATAATGTAGATTATCTATCTGTGATATTGTGAATTATCTATCTGTGTGTATATGGATAATGAATTGAACTGTTTTAACTTTAAAACAACTTGGCCTTAAAAGATATGGTTTGGATTTCGATGAGACCGGGATCGGATTTCCAGATTTGGATATCTGAAAACCACATCGATCCAAATTAACGATAGGTCGTGAATCTCAAGTGAAGATGAAGATTCAAAGTGCAAGGGTTATTGTCGTTAACTCTGAGGGTGATTCCAAAATGAGTGTAACGAGATAATGCCTTCGGTTTCGTTCGAACCCGGAACGAACTTGTATGGATTGAATGCTTTCAGCACATCGTCACGTGGACGATGAGCATTCTAAGTGATGTGTTCTGATAAGGTAATCGTAGCCTCAAGCCTCATCAACCGGGAATGGCTAAAACAGGGGAGGTGCAGCAAGGCTTCATGGGTAGCACCCACTTGAGAGCAAGATATACCCCTGTCTAGAGTCCCTTTTTATTCGGCTGTGTGGGCGGTTGAATAGCTACAACCGCCGGGGTTGTCTTGTTTGGGACTGTCCAGTAAGGGATGGTTCCGGCTTTGTGTTGCAGGGGACTTAGGGTGGGTCCTTGGTACGGTGATCTAGGCCACGTACTGTGACGGGCGGTACCCCAGTAGCCCTGCCATTGTATGGAATCCAATCTCCAATAAGTGCCATTGGATTTGATTGTATTACCCACATGTTGGCTAGTATGCTGGAATTTAATCATGTAACAATTTCAGCTATTTCTTATTTACTTGAAAACCCTAGACCTATTATAATATCACTGGATTTCCTATCAAATGTTTGGTTAGCGTAAGGTAAAAACTTACCCATGTTTATGTGTAGGGAGTCTTGCGTGATACCTTTGTTTTCAAAAGGTTTATAAAATTAAGCAACTTTAACCGTTTACTCATACCAGACCCATGTCTGACCCGGAGTTTATTTCTATTTTTCTTAAACTCTCGGGTACTCAAATTTTTACGAGTAGCCAAGGGATTCAGGTTAGCTTTGACGAATTATGGAGGAGAAATGGAGCAGGAGGCTTCAGCGATGTAGATATATAGTGTTTCGCTATGTAGGTATCTCTGTGTTGTATTTGAGTTGTATCGAGTTGTATTAACTAGACAGGTGTTTATAACTGTCTAGTATGTGATGTATTATCTGTGTAACTCTGATTGATGTTGTAAATTTTGTAATATTTATGTGATTAATATAATTTATTCGTTCCGCTGTTGAGATTCTGATGTTGTTTCTTCTTTCTTCTTTATCTTTTCTCTTTTCTATCCCTTTCTTTCTTAAAGACGATGCAACTTTCTGGTGTTAGAAAGTTGGGTCACTACAGAAGGTACCGATAGTGATGCTTCTTGTGATGTCCTTTTTAGTGAAAGTAAGCCTTGGAAGATGGATTTGGGAACCAGTTTTCACATTTGTAGAGATGTGAATTGCTTTTCTTCTTATGAGAAGAGTGTCGGCATGGTTAGGACAGCCAATGGAGAAGAGCTACTGATTTGTGGTATTGGATCTATCTGGTTTTGTATGCATGATGGTGTGGTTAGAGAAGTCTCTGGAGTCAGACATGTACTCACTTGTTCGCATAATCTTATTTCTCTCGATCAATTGGATCGTCGTGGTTGCACTTATGAGACTCAAGGTGGAGTTTTGAGAGTGAAGAAAGGTGGTCGTGTAAGGATGAGAGGAGTATTGGAAGAAGGAAACCTTTATAGCTTGGTTGGTTCTATCGTCGACAATGGAAAGCGAGTGACGGTTGAAGGACCTAGTCCACAACAAGGTGGAGAGGTTAATGTGGTCACTGCTTATGATTCTAGCATTGAGGATCATATTTTAGACTGGGGTCTTCATGATGATGATGCTCGAGGGATCGATAGTGATCAGGTAATGAGCTCAGATCGAGTGATACACGGGTGTCGAATTGAAAAATCCACAAAGACAAGGCGGAGATCTTTGTGGTATTACAAACGTTTTTGAGACCGGGTTTGTGTAGTGCACCTCATGTGGGAGATGTATCACTTGCAGGCGGTGATTGAGGTTTGTAATTTAGTGTGGTTGAGATATGCGGATTTGTGATTGATCTAGATATGGCATGCTTGATATGTTGGAGATATGTGATTTTGCATCAAGGTGGAGTGTTAAATTTTGGTGATACAAAATCACAAATAGAGGGAAATAAATATGCAAAAGAAAGAAAGAGAAGGTTTTGTTTCCCCTAATTAATAAGCATATTCGAGTATGTATATTTCTCTCTTTAATTGGCTAATCAAATTATTTTTTTCCATCTAATGTTAACTTGGGCATTATGTAATTGATTATATAAATAGAGACTAGAAGAGAGTGTAAAAGTATGGTGGAAAATCTATTTGCTAATTCTCTCTTCTCCATCCTTGTTCTTCATCTCCAACAATTTTAGTCATATAGATATTTTCTCCCTTTCTCAATTTGGTTATTGATTCAATGGTATTTTGTTTATTTTAGCTTTGTTCTATTAATTGTAAACAAAATTTTGGTGAATTAATAAAGTGGGTGGTTGGATGGAATATCTTGTGTTATTGCGTTTTGATTTCAATTCCGTCTTGTTTTCAGTCCAAGTTATCTCTTTGTGTTGGGTGACAAAGATCCATTGATAAAAGCTTCCGCAAAGCGCTACTATTTTCATAACAATGATGAAATTAGATATTTATATCCACGCGACTGAAATAGAATTTTATAAACAAAATATTTTACATTGGATTAAAATATAGTATCGTAAATAATAATTTTCTTCATATGAGACTTAATACTGTAACTTGATTCATTGGTTTATTTACTTGATTTACTTGAAGGATCTTTGTAAACAACATGCATGGTTATATCTTTGCCTTCATGCCACTTTCAAGAGCATAAAAAATTGATACTTTTATTTTATTGCATTGATTAGAACATAATTTGACATTTCTACTAAAATAATTGCTAAACTAAATTACATTTTGGACAATATCTTAAGCCTTTGTCAAGAAGTGAGAAATAGTCAATTTAATTGTCGATAATCCTACAATAACACAAAGGTTCAACAACAATTACAAAAATAAATATAGTTACGGCCCATGTGCGAAGCACGGTTCGCACTAGTATCCAATGAACAATTATATGCAATTATAAACTGTAATATCCAAGATTATATGGATAGGTATATAATGCTATTATGTCCATACAATACATATAAAGATTGTATATGGAAAGTTCAATATTTCATTCATTCACCCAATCATCTTTCTTTCTCCTAGGCAATCAAAACTTCTAGATTGATTTAAATAAAATATGATCTTCGTGTATTAGTTGATTCTTCCTTCTATTGCAAAAAGTATATTTGAAGGGGGAAAAAATCAAATTAAGTTTTAATCATTGAGTATTATTTATTTATCTTTATTGCAAAAAAAGAAATAAACACAAAAAGATTTAACTGAAGGCAACCCGAGGATTTCATGTATGAACAAGTTAAGAAAATTGTAGAATCAGAATTATACTTTTCAATAAAAGATGTATTTACAAAATGCAAACAAATATTGGAAACTATTATTGGTTATCAATATTTATTTTTCTCAATAAATAAATAATTTAACTCACAAGTTAAGTAAGAAATCATTTTTTTATGATTCAATAAGAGAGCAATTTAAATTAGGCACATGTGTTATTGATGAAACATATACCATAATTTTTTGTGAATTTGTATATGAGCTATACACAAGGAGTAAGTTATAAGAACCGATGAAGGGAAAAATCGGTTAAATTATTAAACCATTTGAGAAATCAATGTCTATGGAACTTGAAAACGAGTCAAATAACCATGAAATGATTTTAAATATTCGTTTTAGAGACAATTATTTCCAACTTGAATTTCATTAACATATTTAACCTCGTCATTAGGGTCTCTCTAAAGAATTCAAAGTTGTGGCAGCCTGTGCAGGAGAAGAGGCTATGATAAGGATCAGTTTTACTGAGATTAATTCACCAAATGAAAGTTCATCCAATGTTAACAATTATGATTCTTTTATATATACTATTATATGTATTTTTTACTAATATTTTCTATTAGAATTATGCTATAATATTTTTTCTTACCAGATGCCATAATTTAATTCATGCTATGAATGAAAGAGTTTGTAAACAGCCTTTGATGTTACAAGCAAGAATATTAAGAGATTGTCATTGGTTTGCAAGTACCCAAAAAAAATGAAGACTATAGTAGGTCTGACATGATGAAATTAATAAACTTTGTTTTATTTTCTTTTCAGGTTAGAGTGCAATGGATGATTCATTATATAACAACAAGTTGGATGGCATATTGACAGATGAGATGTGGCTTGGAAAAACAGTGCAGGTTCCTCAGTGTCAATTTTGCGAAGAAATGATATTTAGTTCTTATTATTCTTTCTAGTTTAGTTTCTTTATTGTGTCTCTACATGCCTCATATTCTTTACTATTGCCTTTGAAATGAGTCACGTGTCCTATATAATACAGGTTGTTTGCTTAATACACTTGGAATCTATGTATAAATAATTTACATATTTAAATTTATTTTCTTAGTCTATTTAAGTACATGTTTAACTTAAATTTTTTCAAAAATGACTCATATCTAATTTATTTGTTTGTAACACTTATTCTGAGGCTATATATATATATATATATATATATATTACGAAAGTGTAATGTTAACTTGATGATATAAATATTTTAAAAGATTTGTGTATATATGTTAACAACAATGAAATATACGCAAACTAGCAAGTTTGAGTTGTCCCTAGTTTCCTTATTAAGTGTTAGTAACAAATCAAAAACCTTTATTGGAGACTTAATGACTTGGAAGGGAAAGAAATTAAGGATACGGTAAACTGAAATTCACATGTAAGGTTTTACTATATATGAAAATGCAGTAACGTGTCCCTATTTACATGTAAATTAATATACGCATTTATTTAAAATTTCATTGCTATATTTTTCATATTTCAAGGTAGGCTTGAATTCATTTTTTAAATAATTTTCCTTAGAAATATATTGCACATTTTCAAAATTAACTGTACTCAATTTCACCATCTATGGGTCACGAGATTTTATTAATCAGCACCATTATTAGCATTATATTTTAACTATTATGGCATAGCCCTCACATTTAACTTGATAGCATGATTCAACTATGGCATGGCTCAATTAAGCGGTAGGATGTTTTGTTTTCATGAGAAATATGTGCATTAATTGTTTACAAGAGCGAAATTTACACGAACCAATGAGTTTGAATTGTCCCTAATTTCCTTATTAAGTGTTGTAACAAATCAAAAGCTTTTATTGCAAACTTAATGACCTGGAAGGGAAAGAAATTAAATCCTCAAAGGATATGGTAAACTGAAATTCACACATAAGATTTTACTATATACGAAAATGCAGTAATGTGTCCCCATTTACATGGTAAATAAATATACACATTTATTTTAAATTTCATTGCTATTTTTTTCTTCATATTTCAAGATAGGCTTGAATTCATTCTTTAAATAGTTTTTCCTTAGAAATATATTTCACATTTTCGGAATTAACTGATCTCAGTTGCACTATCTATAATTCACGTAACTTCTATTAATCGGCGCCATTATTAGCATTATTTTTTACTATTATGGCATGGCTCTCACATTTAACTTAATAACATGGCTCAATTACACTGTAGGATGTTGTGTTTTCATCAAGGTTCGAGAACTCGGTTTCGTTCTCGGTTTCGGTCATTGGAAATTTTGTTAGTTTCGGATGATTTCGGAAGTTTCGGAAGTTTCGGTTTTGGTTTCGGTTTCGGTCCTGATTTCGATTTTTAATGGTTTGTTAAGGGAAATGTAATAATTATCTTTGTCGATAAATAAAAATATTGTCTATAAGAAAATAAAATGCGATATTGTAAATTTATTATATTTAAAAATTAATTTTTGGAGTTGCATATAACTTTATTACATTTAAAAGTTTTACAACAAAAGTTTAAGTTCAATCCAATATCACTTAACCCAATTATATAATTTGGTTACAACTTAAACAAAAGAGACACAACACCGTACTGAAGTAAATAATATAATTTCAGCCCATAAGTTTAATAACAACCCATTTAATAACAGCCCACTGTAAAAAGCTACACAACCCAATATTACTTCATCAAATTCAACCGCAGACTTCGTGCAGTCATCTGGAACAGCTAGGGCAAAAAAAAACAACGCTGCTAAAGAAAAGAAAAACGCGCAGCTATTTTACTGTCGATTTTACTGTCGACTAGTCTTTCGACTCCCGCCAAAGCTAGAGTTTTCGATATTTTATTGTCGACTCGACTTTCGACTCCCGCCAAAGCTAGGGTTTTCAACCCTCGACTCTCGACCAAAGCAGCTCAGGTAATTTGAATTTGGATTTCGAGTTTTGCTCTAATTTACTCTTCATTTCTGTGACGCCCCACCTCAATACCCACGCTAGCCAAGGACACTACGATGTAGTGCTGTCAACTAGCGCGGAGAATAAGGCTGTTGAGGAGCGACCATCCATGTAATTGATTATCACATGGTGGCTATAAAATAATCTTCGGAAACAAAAATAGAAATAAACATAACACATAGCAGTCACAGACATCCATATCACAAAGGCGGAAGAAGATATGAATATATAACTAACACATGAAAGTGTACATCAGAGTAGTGGTCAAAAAGTTCCACAATAATACAAAAGAATAGCAACACGTGCTATACCAAAAGAATACAACTATGAGTCCATATCTCAAGTGTATACAACAAAAAACTGCTAAACTAAATAGTCAGCCAAAAGTCAGAGTAGCAAATCCCGGAAGGAAGTCAAGCAGAAGCACCTGCAACATCTCGGTCTGACCCGAGTATTATTTAAGAAAATAATAAACGGATCAGTCTAACTATAAATATCAGATGACATGATATATAATAAAAGACATGGCATAAACATAGAATATCCATACTGACATACTACTATAAGTATGAAAATGATGATCAACAGGAGATCAACCGATGAGAAATGATCAATATCACGAGAATCTTCTCAAAGATCCAAAGAGGGCATCATACCCTAAACTTGTACTCATAACAAGTCAATGACATAAAAATCCAGAAATCATAAAAAAGAGAAAGAGGCCTATCACATGATGGTCCGAAGACCATGGGGAGCTACCCCATATGTGTGAGTCGGAATCACACTGATTGAGGCCTAGGCTAACCAAAAAGCAAAAAGGTATGTGTGAATGGAATCACACAAGTGGTGTCTAGCCTAACCTCGCAAACAAAATGATATGTGTGAGTCGGAATCACACTGCTGCGGCCTAGACTAACCTTGCGGACAAAGAGATGTGTGTGAGTCGGAATCACACTACTGCGGTCTAGTCTTACCTTGCAAACAAAGAGACATCGCACAATTGCTAGTCTAAATCATAAAATGATCATCATGATCAGCGAGAAGTGTCAATCACACCAAGCTAGTAAATATATGAGTTTAGCTTCATGTCCCATAACCACTTGCTTAACTTAAATATTTACGAACAAGCTGTAAATCTTCACTAGGAAATTGTCACGAAAAGGGTTCAATCGAACAAGTCCAAGAGCTAACCGACGAAGTGAACGCAAGCGTTTCATACCACCCGTTTTACTAAGTCGTTTAAGTCGATTTCTCGTTCGAGTGAAGTAAAGGCTTGTATATACTAGTAGATTGAAAATCGGTTTGAGAAAACGAACTTTTGATATTTAAAATAGTGTTGAAATCGCTTTGATGAAAGAGTTTTGATATTTACTATTAGTATTGAAACCTTCATATATCTTTAAAGTGACAAGTCATAAAACGATTGTAGAACAAATCAATTCACGTTCGAAGACGTGAGTAAAGTCCAAAGAAGTCAATCCCAAAACCATCAAAGTAGAAATTCTGATAAATGTTTTTCAGAAGAGATTGCCTACGCAGAGTAATACGACCTAAGGCAGCGCCCCGTCACGGTACGACCTAGTGAAGGCAAGCGGTCCAGCGACCTAAGGAAAAATAGGTCATACGACCTAAGGAAATCGCGAACTAAAAAGACCAAGTGTAAGGTCGGCGACGACCTACGACTTATAGAGTCCTGCGACCTAAGTGGGATGCGACTTAGTGGGGCATAGGTCGGAGACGACCTACGACTTAAGGTCAAGCGACCTAAGGTAAATGGTCCAACGACCTAACTCGAACGACCTAGAGGGTCGAACGACTTAACTGGAGGATAAGTCGGAGACGACCTACGAGATATACTGGCCGACCTAACTCGAGCGACTTAAAGACTTAGCAGGGTCGAGCGACTTACGAGCTACGACCTAAGGTGACGAGGGCGTTAGGTCGGAGACGACCTAACATTTGACTCGCGAACGACTTATGGAAAAGAAGCTTAGGTCGGAGACGACCTACGAGATAAGCCAGTGCGAGCGACCTAAAGTTTGCCTGGGGGATTATAGGTCGGCAACGACCTAACGTTTTGCCTGGAGATTATAGGTCGGCAACGACCTAACGTTTTGCCTGGGGATTTTAGGTCGGCAACGACCTAAGACTTAACAAAATTCGAGCGACTTAGTGGTTTGCCTTGGAATTTTAGGTCGGCAACGACCTAAGACTTAAAGCTGTTTCGACCTACGACTTAAGGACGAATACGACCTACGACTTAAGGACGCGCGACCTAACTCCGAACGAGCTAAAAATGGCCAGAACGACCTAGTAGCAGTTTTTCACCAAAATCACTAAATTTTGGAGTTTTTCGCCAATCCAATCCAAACCAAATGCAAATGTTGATGCTAGAGTGATAGGGAATCATTCCCAACAGTCCAAGATAGATATAGGCAAGATGTGAGATCAAAAATCTCACCTTTTCACGGAATTTGATGAAGATGGAGATTTGAGAGCAAAGCAAGAACACCAACAAGCTTGAATCAATGGTCTTCACGTGAATTTGATGTTGAATCTCGGATTTGCAATAGAATTTGTGTTTGGAGTTTTAATTTCCACTTCCCACCACCATTTTTGACAAAGCTTGAAGTGTTTTGATAGAGTGAGGAAGATGGTTGGGCTGAACTAAAGGGGTGCAGTCCAAACCAAAGTCAAAGGCGGGAAAAAGTGTTGAAAATTTCACTATCTCCAAACATATCGAAGTTTACACTCAAAAAGATCGCAAACGTCATTTTGAACTCAATGGGGGTGGTCTCGAGTCCTAATTTGACCGTATGCAAAAAGTAGCTTTTCGGACTAACATCCGACTAACGATAAAATATTTAAACAAAATATTTAAATATAGAATCGATAGATATGCGGGTTGTTACAATTTCGATTGTTAATTTGATTTGTTTTTTTATTTACATAGTTACCGAAACCGATTTTTTTAGTCGATTTCGAATCGTCGACCATCGGTACTGGTACGGTACCACCGAAATTTCGGGGTACCGTCCGGTACCTCAAACCATGGTTTTCATGAGAAATATGTGCATTAATTGTTTACAATAGCGAAATTTACATGAACCAGCGAGTTTGAGTTGTCCCTAGTTTCCTTACTAAGTGTTGTAACAAATCAAAAGCTTTTATCGAAAACTTAATGACTTGGAAGGGAAAGAAATTAAAATCCTTAAAGGATATGGTAAACTGAAATTCATACATAAGATTTTACTATATACGAAAATGCAGTAATGTGTCCCCGTTTACATGGTAAATTAATATACATATTTATTAAAAATTTCATTGCTATTTTTTTTCTTCACATTTTATGATAAGCTTGAGTTCATCTTTAAATAATTTTTCCCTAGAAATATATATTGCACATTTCCAGAATTAACTGTACTCAATTTCACCATCTATGGGTCACGTGATTTCTATTAATCAGCACCATTATTTGCATTATTTTTTTACTATTATGGCATGGCTCTCACATTTAACTTAATAGCATAGCTCAATTATGGCATGGCTCAATTACACAGTAGGATGTTGTGTTTTCATGAGAAATATGTGCATTAATTATTTGCACTCACGTTAATGTTTTCTTCAGTTATGGTTTTTGTTTCAAAGAGAGGAAAAGTTAAATGGGAATAAATTTAATGTTTATTTTAATTAACTTTCAACTTAAAAGACTATAATGCTGTGTTTAGTATTTTTTTTATTTAAATTCATATTCGAGTTTTATTTTCGATAATACTTGTCTTTGATTCAATTTCTACTCCTAAATTATGATCTTCGTTGAGATTAATGCACGTGGGAGAACTAGGTGTTGGACTTGAGTTCAAAATGAAAATGTATCAGTCCCTTTAAGCTAAAATGGTGAGTTGATTTAGTTTTTAAACTAGGTTCAGTTTGCATGTAATAGGGTGATAATGACTTAGTTTTTCTAGTGGGTTAAGTTTTTAAGTAATAGGGTGATGATGATGTTAAAATCTTACCACTTTGTAGCCAAGGGTATGATGTGAATAGATCTGCCTCCGATGATAGTTATGTGACTGTTATTTTTTAGTTACATAATTAATTATATTATTAATAGAGCACTCGTATTAGTTTCCTACTTTGTATGGTTATGAGGATTTACAATGCTTCACGAACTAAGAAATCAGCAAAGGTGATCTTTATTTATTTTCATTTTTTTAGCTAGAATAAAAGCGTGAAAATGTAAAAAAGAAGTTCTTTAGATCATAAGGTCGTATTTATTCTATAGTATGGAGGTAAGTTTCTGGTTTAATTTACAAATTTGTTATTCAATTGTGATGTTTCTGAGGTAATATAACCCATTTATTGTTGGTTTTTAAGTTATTTTTATGCCAAGTAAATTGAGATTTCATAGTTGATTTTTATGTTGGAGAAGCATCTTTTGAAACTGGTTTAGTAATTAAAATTGAAGTTTGACCATAATGTTCACATTTCAGTGTCTTCCCTTAGATTTTATTAATAGTGCAGAGTTTGTTTATGCATAAAACATTTTGGAGAGAGGCAGCACTAATTTTGTCCAAATTGTTTTAGTTCCTTAAGTTGCAAAAATTGCAAAATTGACATACATGCCTACCCTTAATTTTGTTTTTGTTTGCACTAATATTGGTCTATGTGTTATAATAACCATTGGCATAAGACCTTTTTCTTGATTATATATGATATTACACCTGTTATGTTGCTTGATATCTATTGTAATATTATGTCCTGTAGCTTTTTATCATGAACGTTCATAAGAAATGTCACCATTTTTAACTATGTTGACAGCTGTACAAATGTTACTTGTATAATATCTATTGATGTCGTGGTAAAAAATAATAATTATGTGTGTCTAGAATGTCAACATAATAGATGATATGATGTTCATCGTCTTTTGATCGTTATTGCAGGTTTAATGGAGGAGCTCTTGGAGGCTGGATTTAGCAGTATTTGTGGAGAAAATATGTGATGGAAGCAAAAGTTAACGAAGAGAAAATGCAATCATCAAAGTAATTTTTAGCATTTTTTTATTTGTTTCTAACGGTTGACAAATTTTGCAAAATAATTAATGATTGTTAGTTATGGCGAATGGTTGTATGATGAATTTTGATGTTTGTTGAAATTAAATTTTCTTTAGAAAATGGATTGTCATATTTTGCTATATATGCTTCAGAAAATGAAATTGTTACCTGCTATATACAATTCAGGAAATGAACTGTGATGTGATATAGATTTTGGTTGTTGTATGCTTGAAAAAATTTGTACGGTTATAAGTGTTACGAGTTTTCATTTTGTAATGGTTATAAGTGTTATAAACATTTTACTAGCAACGTTTTATATTCCTCACGGTAATAAATGTTAGTAAAGTAAAATCTACAACGGTTATAAGCATTATAAAATATGTCATTTGTCACGGTTATAACCGTTACAATATCTGTAACAAAAATTGCCATGCACCTTGTAACCACGTTTATAACCGTTAGGAAATTAATTTGTCACGCTTATAAGCGTTGCAAATACTCTTTTCTGGTGTTGTGTTAATGTTCAATGATTTAAATAAATGTTGTACACTAGTAAAACAAAAATTAACTAAGAAAAAAGGTGTAACTATACTTTCTTAGATAAATGTTAAACCCAAAGAAGAATATATGAAATGAAACTCAATTACTTTTAGCAAATAATATCCATTTCAATTTTTATTTATAATAGACCGATGGTTAGTATGATTTTAATATGAGTGAAAAAGATTTTGCTCCAAGTTTCTCATATAATATAAGAAAACTGACGTTGATTTCTAAGTAGTTTTCATCGGTTTCGAGTTTTCAGATTAGATAAGTGGATTTAAATCAGGGAGCTGATGGTTGCCTGATTCCCTTGACAAATATAATAACTACTACAATAAATATGACATATTCACATTTAGATGCTTACCTCTAACTCTGCAGTATACACGTATGACATATCCACATTCGATTGTTTTCTTTTGTGCTTACAAGAATGAATCTATGATCCAGTTTCATGTCTATTAAGTTTGTCCTTTGCCAATCATTTCATCAAAGTTATTATTTGTTCGTTTATGTAGGGCATAGTTTATTAATTTACTTATTCATATTGCAAAATGTGAAGTTATCATTAGAATGATATGCCATTATTTAACATCATCTAAAGATTCCATGAATGCCTCAAACACCATGATGGAGTGTCCACTTTTTCAGATAAAAATCTTAAAATTATGCTACTTGACTATTGAAATGTGTGACCGGAGGAAGTTAACATGCATGGCTATATCTTAACCATTTCACAAGACGGGTGGGTGGGTGCGTGTGTGTGTTATAACAACATCCAAATTAACTACATCAGCGTCATAAATCAGGAATAGGATAGAATTAGTCCAAGTATAATTACTATTACTTCTTTTGTACGCATATTTTCTAAATCTTAATATGTGTGACTTCTAAGTATTATAGAGCTAAGGCACTCTTATCTCTCTGTTCAATATGGTGACTTGTACGATTACAGAAAACAATAAAAAAAATTAAGAACTATATAGCAGATGGGAAATGGGTCTAAAAAGCCAAGTAATTTCTGGATATCTGATGACAGAATTTCTTACACATGCATCGAAAATTGTTCAGCAATAATAGCTTACCCAGATTAAAGTTCCATCGTTTTCAATCTCTAAGAGTACAGAATATACCATCGCAAAATATTAAAAGCAAATAGAGCATCATAACAAAAGGTTAACTTCATGCACCAACAAGATAAACTCATGAACCAAAACATCCATTAAATATTTTTTTAGAAACCTACCTTTTCACTATGGGACATAGATTGACTACGATTTGAATGTGCCTGAAATCAAATGATAAGCTCCGAGTCTACAGCTGTTGAAAGAAGAAGAAATAGCTTATGCACATGTTTATATTTACCTTGTCAACATTCTCAGATGTCACTTTAAATCTACCCTTCTTTGCACTACTGTGGGTCTTGATTTTTCGTCGTCATCATCGCAGTTTAAAGCTGGAATAAAATATACATAATCATTTTAAAGATTGAACAAATATCTAAAATAAAATGAATTATGAAGATTATACTAAAGTAGTTTACATGCCTGTTGGTTTGGACATCTTAACCATGGGTTCACTGGGCATTTCGGTTGTTCCATGTGGCATGTCATTTTCCATATTTTTTACTTTGTTATGCTGCTTCAAACTGATAAAAATTAAATAAGTGTAAGATATTATTCTATATTTATAGAATCTGTTCACATATGATATAAATTAAGAAATATCAATCAAAATTGCATAGTGAATGGTCCTCTTTGTTCAACTTGGAAGAGATGTCATTAATAAAGTTTGCATAGTGAATGCAGCAATTCCAGATATAGTTCTACGGAGACCAACTTTTGATCTTATATGCACTGAAGATGTTGTTGGCTCTATAGTAGTGTGGTCAGCCGCAAAGTTGTAACATGATCAAATTCTAGTAAGTATAAATTATTTCTTTTTATATGTAAATTTTTTTAAAGATGTATACATTTTTGAATGCGTGATTCAATTCTTGATGTTGTACCATTTTTATATAGTTAATCATGTTAAATTTAGTTGATTGATCAGAAGAAAAAGGTCTTTTCACTCCAACTATAAGTATTAGTTTTAATTCTATGAGTTCTGTTATTATAGATTTTGGTTGGATCATTGTACCCAAGAACACTAGCATGAGTCTTCTTGCCATCCAATTTAATAAATATTTTTTCGTTGATTTGAGTCTTAATCCTATAACAATATATATGATTGAAAGATATTTATTCAAAAGTCTGGTCCATTATTTGTGGTCATCAGCCTCTGAGTTGGCAATTAAACATTTTGGATGACATGCACATATGGAATCTCTTCTCACAAAAAAGAAAAAAAATAACACTACACAATATGCTTCACTGTCAAAATCGATATTTTCCTTATCTAGACTGTATACCAAACGTATACATACCATCAAATTTTATTTCAATATCCATACTATAATAAAGTTTCGTTATATAAATATTTCAACTAATTTATATATTAAGGTAGTCTACATGCAATATAATATTTTGGGTTTTTGGACTGTTTTATGCCATAATTTTTTATCTGGACTGTTTATATTACAATATTTTGGGTTTTTGCCCACTTTTGCTTTTAACTAGATACTTCTCTATGATACTGGAATCATAAGTCAGTTTCATTATATTTTTCAACATTATTTTAGATGTGTTGCTAGTATCTGTAATGTCTTTATGTTGATTTCTGTAAAGATGAAATCATATTTTTGAAAGCAAATTTGTGTTTCAAGAATGCAGTTAATCAAACTTAAAGTTATTGAAAGTTCATATCTGCTAGTATATTTCTGTAGATAATGTCAGACTAATAATAATTCTCACTGTCGGACTAATGCCACTATGTGTGTGTGATATTATTAGAAGCCACTCCTTGTTAGTTAACGTCCGTTATCGATGGAAGATTTATCAATAAAAGTAGTTCAAAGTTTCATCCAATTTATCATATACCTTAAAAGAAACCTTGTGCAACAAGCCCACATATAACCTAGAGTTAATTTCAAATATGTTATCAAGTTTAACTAGAATAGTACACTTGACTTAAAATAGCATCAAAATTCTACTGTGTTACATCAGCATGATGCTATAAACAATCAAGTGTCGACATTTCTGAAATAAACAAGAAATATAAGGCGACGGGAAGGTTTCATCTTATAAATTAAAATTCAATAATTATCAATTGTATTAGCTTTGAAACTCAATACTTTGTTTGATGTAAATTCAAATATTAGAAAATATATCATGGTTCTGTATTAGCACCTTAAAATAAACTTCAGGATCTGTTCTGGATTATCAACATGTGTGACAGTATAAACTTTAGTCATGGGATAATATACTTCAACTTAATTTTGGAAAATATATCATGCTCCTAGGATTGTCAATTAAATGCTCCTGAGGTTTTCTAGAGTAGATGCTTCCTCACATTCATTTTCTAGCACTTATGGTAATGCTTCCTTGCTTTTTCAGGATATTCAACTACTGGATTATATCAGCTACTAGATTATCAATGTGTTTGACAGCCCAGTTTTTAAAATTCTTGATGTAGAAGTGGTGTGGAACTAATGGCAATGCTTTACATGTTTATTTTTCGGTCGACTTACAAAAGATTCTGAACTATGCAAACCGTGTTATAAGAACTTTTTTTGTGTTTGCTTACGAGTCGGTACATGGGAAAAATTATGTTTGAACAATTTTAATATGAAATACTATGTGAGATAACGTACATATTTTGTTTTTGTTTAATATAGTCTATGTGAAAGTTTGTTATATTTATATGCAATGAAGAAGTGAGTAAAAGGATATTATATATCTAGAATCTGTAATAATATCTGTACGAAGTCAAAACAATAGAAATAAAGCTGTTAAAAATCTCAAATTCTATCATAGCTTTTAAAACCGCTATGAAAAATCTTAATGCACTATAGCATTTTAAAAACCCTATGAAAAACCATGGTTTACTATAGCGTATAGTTTTCCCTAGCGTTTCTCAAATGCTATTATAAGTTTTTTAGCGAATTTTTACTATAGCGTTTCCTTTTCACAACGTTATATAAATGCTACGTAAACGCTTGTTTTTATAGCGTTCGTTTTTCTCCTATTAAAAATTTGAAGTCTATTATAGCATGTCGCTCCATAGCGTTCATTGAAATGCTATGTAATGTTTTTACAGCGTTTTTTAAACGCTCTGAAAGGCTTTGTTTGTTGTAGTGATTGTACTTAAAAATGAATGAAAACTTATGTAAGCTACATAATACATAATATCGAGTCCTTAAGGATCAAAAAATATGTAACAATTTTATTTAGTTATGGAAAATATGACACTAACTACTTAGTAAACAAATATGACAAACTTATAATATGAGGAGATATTAATGAGTACCTTAGCTGCAGCTTACATGGCTTCAGATATTTGCAATTCAATAAAGAAAAAATTATGAGCTGGCACAAAATAGGTTTAAATGAAGTTGGATGTTATATTATTGAAAAATTAGGAATAATCACCATACAAACCACAGTATACCTTACTATTTCTCACTTACCAGCCAACAACCACACCTACCAATAGCCTATCCAATCGTACCCCCGCCACTTCATCTCGAACAGCAACCCAAACACCCCTATCTCCTTCACAAATACAATATTTGCAACCTGCAACCTATCAAAACTGCCACCAGTCACTTGAAAATTCTCCCAGACAAGTTCTGCATCAACCATTTTCCAAATCCAACCTGCCGCCAAAATCCAATACCATACTTCACCCAACCTCCGTCTATAAACAACCCCACGCAACTACCCCTCAACCAGGATATCCCCATACCATTACAACTTCATCACATTCAACCACACTGCAGCAAATCAACTTCTACTTGCAACATCAAATCGTCACAACCGCAACTTCATTAATCATTACCCCTTCACTGAAACTGCAGATTACCTGCCTAAACCTTCATCAATGTCTCCCCTCTGTCTCCATAAACCATCAGCAACTTCAAACTCCATACTTCCCATAACTTCATCCCGAACAACCTATCATCGAACAACTTCATGTAAACGACCAAAAATTCACCAACTAAAGTTGCCTAAACCATCCACTCATTCACCATCCAAACAGTAGCAATCTACTACTCCACTTCAACCAACATCAGTTCAACCTTCATCAACCCAACCCGCGTTCAGTTTACTGCCACCCACCACCACTGCCGCAACAACACCTACCAACCATTTTAATCTGCAACCCAAAAATCACCATACAAACCCAATCGCTTTCATTAATTTCTCTCTTGAACCTAATGTTGTCGCAAGGTACTCCAGCTACATAGACAAATGCAAACTCTATAGCACCACCACCAGCGACTACCTATATCATTAATTGCTAATTATTGATTAGTTAAAATCTGCATGATACAATGGAACAAAGGTGATGATTATGTGAAGATTGGGAACATGTGAAGTTTAGACAGAGAAGATTTAAACTCATTTGATGTGCTATTATGAGAGTGCAGGTGTAATCTTTACAGTCAAAAAACTTAGAAATTGGCCTATGTATATGGAGATGCCCACAAGTTTGTGGTCACTATTTATGTCCCCCTTTTATAACACTTGTTAATGGGCATGATGAAGAAATATTTAGTGTATGAAATCCAATAGAAAAATCTGTATTTGATCATTAATGAGATGGTTAGCAGTCTAAGGTACAAAATGTGTAAAAACTGTCTATTAACAACGTATTATTTGAGTGAAGAAAGTTTTTGTTGGATGCTTGTTGTATTTGACCATGAACATAACTATTCTAGAGAATATCTATATCATATAATTCTGGTGAAAGCATTAGTTGATAATGAAATGTTTGAGACTGTAAATTCAAATTTTCTTCCATGGACATAACTATTTGTGATTCAAAATGGGAATATTATCAAATGAAAATAACTATTTAGGTTGTAGTAATAATTTCAAAAAAGAATCAAAGTACTGCCAATGATGAAAACCTCACCTTGATTGTAGTAATAATGAATTTGTACGTAATAGAATTATTACTGAATTTAGTTGCTAGGTTGATGGTAACAATAAAAGAGTCGAAGGTGATAAAATGTGAGAGTTGTGGGTGTTGTAATTATATGTCACAAAAATGAACTTAACACTCCGGTTCATTTTAATGAAAAGTTTCTTCTATATGCAATCTATACAAAAGGCTGATTTATCATAAATAAATTTATAAACTGACCCATAATGATTAAGTGGGTTATAATTTTATAAAGGATCCAATATTACATGTAATCAAACTCATAGCCCATACATAGAGTAATAAATGGCAAGCCATCAGAGTTTAACCAACTTGTCCTTACAGGGAAAACACTAGATATAAAGAAGATTAATATCGAAATTCAATAACTCGCCATTGAACAAATTCCTGCTTCAGACTTAACTTTGGATGATGTCATGTGTACAATCGCGGATAGAAATTCAGAATGGAAAGACTTTGCAGCTTCACTTGCGTGTAAACTTTCTTCCTTAACTGCTAGGGAGTTTTGCGAATATTTTATTCCCTTAATAAATTTATGCTTTTTAGATTTTTCTTTGGCAATTCTGATAGGAGCATTTCCCATTCCACAAATGGATACAATGATCATTATGATACTTGGAGACAATACAATGCATACAACACGTACAACTCACCTATGTTCTTAACGTCGGATTCATCTTTGTTAAAGCCAATACAAAATTTAGTTTTATCAGCTCTGGAAAAATTTCATGAATATTCATACAACTAACAAAAGAGTATTATTATATGCAATGTTTTTCCCCGACTTTATGAAGCTCATTTTCACCATTGCCTATTTTATGTTAGCAGTGTGATGTTTTTCATATATTAATTTTTTTCTCTTTTCTTTGGTCACCAGTGTATTAAAATCTGAATGTTTGGTCACTAATACAAAAAATAATTGGGTAAAATCCAAAACATAGTATTAGGAACTACCTTCATATGTTGAGAAATCGAACTGACAAGGAAATCGTCAACCTAAATGCTCACGGGCTTCCCTTCTTTAGAGGGCGACATGCTAATAACCATGACATGAAGTCCAAATGCTTTATCAAACTTAACTACCACATGTCCATGTCCTTCGAACCCAACAACACCAAGCTTCTTTCTTGATATTTCTAGCATGTCGTGTTTTTTCATCGGAGAAAATACAGTGATTCTAGCACATAGAAATGTTGCAGTAGAGTCTAACAATAAACTGTTCCATATATGCACTACAAACCTATCGGACATTATATCATCTTGATTTAGAACTTGTCGTTCGTTTCCAAAACCCATATAAACTGAAAATAGATAAACCAAACTCTAGTCTCTAAACTTATGAGAAAATATGAACTAATCATACTAACGAATTGACCGTTGTCATTGAAATTCTATTAATACAATGTCATCTATGTGTTTTGACAGAGAAAACATCATAAATCTTGCAATTTTCTTTACTCTTTAGCATAACGCTTACCATGAACAACAACCTGAACTTATGAGTTTTTTATTTGTAAAATTTTATAATATCTAATTCTAGTTGGTGGAAAGGATCATGTGTAAGTTGGCAGTACCTTCATATTGTAATACATATTACATCTAATAACACTACAACAGCATGATAAAATAAAAGCTGCAAAATGTAAATTTTCTAAATAATTAACCCTTAATCCTTGCATTATTCAATACCCTGATCTAAAGTATCCTTCTATAACAATTATATTATATGAATAATAGTATAAAAAAGTATACTCTTAAATTTTGCAGTTAAGCTATCCACTTAAAAAAAATTCTGTCTCTTGTCTACCAATTAGACTCATATTTTGTCATAAACAATACGTAGTGGGAATAAGAAAAATCACTAAACCAAGATTAAATCAAGTTCCATCAATAAACAAAATGAAAGAAAACCTATAGAATCATCATTCAAAAGAAAACGATCGAATCATGCCTTAAAGTGATATATTTCTTACTGATAGTCTAATATCTCATTAGATTTACAATATTGGAATATTGTGGTATAATTAGTTATGCAATAAGAGTGTTAGTTGTTCCCATCACTTTGTATATTCTCGTTGAATTCATTCTTGATATATACAAAATAAGCTTAATTTAAATTGTAGTATTGATCATAATATTTGAACATGAGCTCAAAATCTCATGCTCCTAATTCATTTTGTTTCCATAAGTCCATTAGCCGTATAAATCAAAACATGGAATACTGAACATCGTAGTTTCTTAAGGTTTTTCTGGTAACCAATTATTCTTAACTTTGTAGTTGAAATAAAGTGTTTTACTTGACGTGCTTTGTGTTCGAATCCATGATCTTTGATAACACAGTCAAACATCAAATAATCAATCAAAACAAAAATCAAGAACAATAAAATAAAATACTTACGATTTTAATAAGTTTCAATCAATCTACATATACATAGGAGCAAAGACAATGTATGGCTAGCTAAGAACAAAAATTTAAAAATATACCTAAAATCGAGTTGGTGAAGTTGAAATCGCACTTCAGCTTTGTTGAGGAATCAAACTTGGTTGAGGAATCAAACTTGGTTGAGGAATCGAGCTTCGTTGTGGAATCGTGCTTAAGCTGCCTTAAAGAATCCCGATTCAACTTCGTTAAGGATTCATGCTTCAGCATTGTGAAGGAATTGACTTCTTTGAGGAATCGCGTGAAATCGAGCTTTGAGGAATCGAGCGGGTTGCAAAATCGAGCTTTCAGAATGAGAAGCGATTCGTGATTGAAAAGGGATTTGTGAGTGAAGAGAAGATTCATGAGCAAAGATGTCTCGTAATTTTGAATTTGGAATTGAAGGTGAAAAGAAAGAATGTCTGGCGGCAAAGGAAAAAGGAGGAGGGAAATGTAATATGGGACAGCCAAATTTTCTTTTGGTTTAACGATGGTATGGACACAAGCTATCTTTTTAACCTAAATCACCATTAACTATCTAACCATAGCAAGTTGAGTTTCCATGCAATCCTTGCTTACTATTGATAGAAAATTTTCTTATAGTGATGTTACATAGACTCATTGTATTTGTTAAGCAAACTCAAGGTATATATACTGTACTTAGGCCATCATGATATGGTAGGTATGAGTGAATAATTTCATTTCAATTTGTTGAGCAAACTCAATGTCAGAATTCCAAGACGGATGAGTCCTAACACCTCCCGGTGAAGTCAAAATATTTCTATATTTCGACTTAGGGTTTGATCAAACATAAAAGACTAGTGGGAGCCTTGTTAGAGAAATGAAGTGATTACATTTAACCTTTCTAATATTGTAAGAGCATATACTCTATAATGTTATAATGATCTACATTGATAAATTTGTACATTCAGTACGATTGGTAAAACGTTTATCAATTAAGATATACAAATGAACTGGATTGAAGATTGACAAATAGAAATATAAGATATACTTACTAATAAATGCTTATTGCATGTTAAAGTTTCAACACTCATGCAAGCGCCTGATTCTATAACTACTAAATATGTTCATAATTTGGTCGTTTAAGTGTTTATTTGGTCGAGACCGTGTATTGCATTATTCTATAAGTTCCAAACTCAAAAGCAATACAATATTATGGATATTTGATCCATATACAATTGCATATAAATGTTATATGGTGAAAGGTCAGAGTTTGTAATGCATAATATTTCGATGAAATTAGTTTATCTGAAATAAGCAAATAAACCATAGTGCGAGATCGAGTATTTAATCTGATTGATTGTAGTAAAAAAATCATATTGTGTTAAATGTAAAGCAAGACCAAAACTATAATATAGATCTATGAACTCGATCATTGAAATGTCAGTTTGATCAGTTTACGTATAGTGCACCATATTTGATGTCCTTAAATGTTAAGGATAATCAAATTCATTTTTGTAAAGAGTTCGTTATGATACTATAGTAAGGGATTTCTTTTGAATGGTTCGATCATTTAGAAAAATAATGAATATACGAGAGTAGATGTGATTTAAGGTACAGTTGAGATGAAGAGAGTGAATGTTCACTTCTACGCTAAATGGAAACCTCGGAAACAAGAATTGAATAATAATGATAATTGATACTTAACATTGGAATAAGAAATATGTTTTCTATTCTGAAATGTTTTCATATAGAAAATTACTTTCTATGAGATTTATTTCTTTGAGTACAAGATATTTGATCAAAAAAACTCTCTATTGTAAACTAGTTTCAATATATGAAATAAATAATTTGTATTAAGTGAATAATGGACCTTCAAATGCAATATGTTATTATAGTAATGGCAGAAATAGTACGAACATGTCATATAGCACTTGTTGATCGCATCAAATTACAAAAATTGTTTTTATAAAACATACTGAGCATTATTTATGAAATAATGACCGTTTTTCAATGTCGAGTGAAAAATAGACATAGTTATATTTCGATGGGAATATTATGAATATTCATTATGAAATAAAACTATCTTGTGGTATTTGTTTTCATAACAAAATTAATGCATTGAAAAATACTGAAGTGTCTAAAATTATTTATAACTATTGACTAAGCCGTGGTTTTGAGAAATAATTTTATTATATGATATGACTCATATGATACCAGTTGATTCTATCTCTAACAATTAAGGGTTGTGCACTCATTTAGTGGGAGTGTCATAAGAGTTGATGAACTCTTCGGATTAATACATATAGATGCATGCATTCGTAAATCTATTAATACCAAAACGGTTCCATGTAATTCGTCATATCCACCGAAGAGTTATCATAGATAGACATACGTATTTGATACACATGTACAAATCTATGATAAGCTTCTAGAATATAAACGAAAGTAAATAAAATAACATGCGACAAAAATGATTCGATCTGATCGAATAGGTGAGTATATTGGAAAGAGTTCTGTATGTACCTGAAAATGAATAAAGATTCAACCTCAATAGTAACTCCTCTCTATAATACATAATGTATTGATAAGAAGTAACCGAACTTTATTGGATAAAGCGTAGTTATGAGTGAACTTGAATTAAATTCTTTCTATAAGGTGTGCACTTAAGAGTAGTATACAAGGTCAACATTAATATCATCCAAATAATAGTTTATAAAACCATACGAGATAAGGGTTTATAAGAAAACCCTTATCCTAGGCCAAAGAGTTGGTAGGTTGTGAAAGTTGAAATACTGCATATAATAATTATATGTAAGGGATCTTGTATGAATCGTCCCAAGATAATTTTGGGAACGATAATCATTAAACGACTAATTTATGTTGTGTACATAAATGTATTGTGAACTAATGCAAAATCAGTTTTATATAAGGCAGTTCATAGAATGCTTATAAATGCATGATCCATTGCACTAACAAACAACTATTGTTTCAAGAAATACCAACTTCGCAGTGAAGAAATTTCTTTGAGAAATTGTTGGTATAAAATGAATTTGGATACGATCCAATGATAAAACTGATTACAATGGATGAAATAAAATTGATCGAACCTAATGAACGCAAATACATTAGAACATCTAATGAGTATTCTTGTACATTGAAGCGAAACTGTGATTTTCTTATCAATGTCAAGAATAAATAATCCTTGGTTGTTTAATTAAACCATTAAGAGTATTGACTCTATTATGTGGTACAATGCGCTAATCTGAAATAAATACCAAATACATTATCAAAATATGATTTTGATAGTTACATCTGAAGGGTTATGATCCATTGGCCACAAATATGTCCTTGTGAGAAAGATAAATGCAATTAGACTATAGTGAGCCATATTGATAAGAATATTACCGTGAATTTCAATTATTGAAATTAACATAATAGATTCACCATTCTATGTGCTCAAGTTGGTTGAGATTTTATCACAAAATTATCGCCTAGTATAATTTTATGTTTTTGGTATATATATGTTGAGATAGAAAGTTCTGAATATAGACTTAGAATAGTCTATTTGCATATAACAACCAAAGTGTCTCGATGTTAGTGGGAGCGATATTGAGTTTGTAAGTTTTTTTAATATGATTCGAGAACAGATATGAAAGTATCGTTCTGAAAAGCATTAAGATTGAACAAGTGTTATGATAAATGTATTAAATAGTTCGATTATCAATCAAAATGCATAGGAAGCGTGTGTTCATAAGAAAGAACATTAAAAGGTACATAGATAATTCTAAATCATAAGTAAACAACACACTACTGATTATTAACGATGTTCATGTGTCAAAATCAGTTTTAATACTCGATGTTGAATTTATAAATGATGTCTTTTATAGTAAGTATAAAAGATACTGAGAATGTCCAAATCGATATGCAAGGACATCTTATTAAAATATTAAATACTTGTAAGATGGATTCATTATGCATTAGCAATAGGAATTATCATATGTGTTATGTTGTCCAAGATAATGTGATTTGTTTATGTATTTGATATATGAAGCAAGCATCAAATCAAATAGATATCAGTAAATGGTTGTTTGAGGAATTCTCGTGTATTTATGAAATACTAAAGAATTGTTTACATAAACAATGAACTCCTTATGAAGAAGTGTTCAGACTTAAACTTCATAAATGACATCGAGTATAATATGTCAATAATAAAATTCAAGTTAAGGATCTTTAAGTTGGAAATGTTCCAAATAAAAGAGATTGTCGCTGATTCAACGAAAAAGCTAAGTACATTGACTTGAATAACATCATAACAAAAGCAATGTATATATAGTAAATGCAAAAATTTATAATTGAGCCAGGTGATTCCAAATGTTGAGAATCCTATAACATTGTTATATGATAATAATGTCGCAATATTGTTCGTAACAGAACTTGAAGCTCACTTGAAGTCGAGAGACATGCTCTAAATTGTTCCATATGATAAAGATAGTTTATCAGTGTCTGAGCGAGTTGATGGACATATTAGATAATTGAAACATAATAGCATACTTGTTTGCCAAGGGACCAACCCAATTAGGTTTGAGGAAATCGATTGGAGAAGTTGGAATAAGATTTTATAATTGACCCCAAGTAGGGCTGTCAATGGATACCCGAAAAATCCAAAATTCATCCGCATCCACATCCGAAAAGCAGATATATATCAGATATCCGGAGAAACGGAAGCGGATGCGGATATGAAGACATCCGCATACAAAAATTATCCGTCTGGTTTTTGTCAAGATTATAGTTCAAATTCTATGTATTTTAGTGCAGTGAAAGATATTTTTTATTATTTTATTAAGTTAGTAGTTTATATTATATGCACGTAATGCATTTTAACTGCTCGAAACTATTTATTATCATCATATTTGTTAATTTTTAACACTTTTATAATCAATGGGATTGGAAAATATTTATGTTAAACTAAAATTTTCTTTTTATAATTCTAGATTTATCAGTCGTTAGCGGATAAGATAATTATCTGATATCCGTCCGAATCCGCGGATGCGAATATTCGATATCCAAAAATGATTTTGGATGAGGATCCGGATATGGCACTACCCATATCCGAAAGCATCCATTGACAGGCCTAACCCCAAGTGCAAGTGGGAGATTGATAGAGTTAGGGATATGTCCTAGGGGCAACTATGTAAGCTGTTATATATATATACACACACACACATATATATACATACATATATATACATATATATACGTACATATATATATGTACATATATGTATGTACATATATACGTACATATATATATATATATATGTCTAACACGATAACCAATCTTGTTAAAAATAAAAGGTGTTTTCTTTCTATTATATACTTGATATAATGTATTATATTAGTTAGTTAATTTAATTAAAAATATATCCAATAGAAAATCCATAAATGGTGTGTTTGTGATAGTAATTACAAATAGTTGTAATCATGAGTATTGTACCATAATATTATAAAACACATCATTTTAAATGTTCCTAGTCAAGATGCATCAAGACTGGATATAGTGTATCCATTGAGACTAAAATACGTAACGCTCTCCAAATATTGGGCAGTGTATTACTCATGACTATTAAGGGCACCAAGAAGTTACAAACTGATAGTTATTGGATAACTATAGAACAACTCACTCAATAGGTTTTTGTTGATTAACATAACTAAGGTCAAAAATTAAATAACAATGTGACTGATTTAAATAATTCTCTCGACTCGAGCACACTATCAATCTTCAAAATGAAAGCTCTGCTTTGATTATAGTCAATCACAGCACAACATCCATGAGTGACTATAGTTGGGTCGAGTAGAAGTATTGATGGTGAAACACTATTCAACAAAGGATTCATCTCAGTTATATGGGGTTAGTGTGATGGTCAACTGAAGTTAACTCAAAGTTAAAGTCTCTGGCCGGAGCATTTCGGTTAATAATTGTAATGACCCAAGATTTTAGGAATTTATTTTGAAAATATAAATAAGTTTAAAATATTTTTTTTAAACCAATTTTAAAGGGGAATTGATATGGCTTGATATGGTGTAACTATATGTGTGTACATGTGTGCACAGGAAATACACATGAATTGAAGCTTAATTCCTGAATGATATGAATGAACATATGTTGATGTGTATGGGAAAAATATATATATACAGATAAATAAATTAAATCCTTAAAGGCTATATGCATAAATATATATGGATGCTACTGATTGCATTTGAGTGTACATGTGCATCTGTGTTCAGTAAAATAATGTATAGATATATATGTGTGTATTAATTATTTCTGTAAGACATATATATACATATACGTATACTAATCAAATACCAGAGTTCAAATCAGTAAAATAAAAATATACAGATATATTTTAAAATATAGGCAGAAAGAAAAGAATGAAGACATAAAAGGAGTAATCCTTTTTTAAATAAATAAGGGAAGTACATGCTATTTAAGTGAAAGCTAAAAATAGAGAAAAATAGGATAAAACAGAGATATGTTTTGTATAGGCAGAATTAGGAAGAATACTTGATATATATATGATAAATAATGGAAATCAAGTCACACTTTTAGCATGATAGTAGACAAGAGGAAAAGCATTTTCTGGAAAAGCAAAATTTTCGAAATTAACCAAAAGGATATAACAACTTTTCTCTCCACAAACTTGAGCCGGGGAGGGTAAGATTTTGGGTTTAAACAAAATGCAAATGGCATGATTTCTGATGGGCAAAAATGACTTTAGCCAGTGCCTTAAAACCTTAGAAGAACCCTGCATAAATAAGCAGTGTTATGAGGAACCTTCTCTTCTTCCCGGATAGCTCTTGATAAAAATATATATCACCTAAATATAAAACAAGTGAAGAAAAGAGTTTGAGGGTAGAAGCTTATCAATCAACTGAGAAGTGAAAGAGAGCTAGGTGAGAAAACTCACTCAAAAATCTAAGGCACTAAGTCCTAATGAAGGCAGCCAGTTTACAAGTTGATTTTTCTTAAAAATGTATTTTCATATATATGGTTGTCTTTCTTTGATTTCAGAGATGAAAATGCTTTGATCTTCAGTTGGTGGTTCTGTTTGTTTTATTGCATGGAAGTTCTAAGTATTATTAGTATATATATGTTTTAAAAACCCAGATCTCTCTGATATGTTAGAACTTAGAAAAAAATTAAGTAAATACCCAGAGAATCAAATGTTGAACATAGGCAAGTAGTATTGGTTTTGGCACAACCCAGGAAATAGAGACATGTTGAGCTGCAATATACTTATGTATAAGTGCTGAGGCTTGAGACAAAAAGGAATTAGGGGTGCAATAGGGTTGCCTATGTGTTGATGCTCCTGATTCAATGAAAATATACAAATAATCATATACATAGCAAATAAATTTTGTGATTCAGTGAAACTTGGTCATTCTGAGTTTAACTTAAGCACATATGTTTGCAAAAAGAAAAACTCCCTCAAAAAGCCATAAGCCAATGTTAGTTGTCTATACCCCTTTTTAAAATGCAAGAATATATATGTATATATGCAGAATCTTATTTAATAGACACCTATGTTTAATTGCCTGTTTGTCTCTGTTTGGTTATGAATGATGTGGAATGCCATGACATGAATGTTTGTTTTAGTGAAATGATTCACTGAATGGTTTAGTCATGAAAAATTAAAAGTGTTATTATTAACTTAAAACTGATTAGGAAATGGGGGTCAAGAGCACTGTAGGAATGACTTGTGTTCTTGAGTAATACAAGTTGACACATGGCTTGTTTAAGTCCTGAGATCTTTGTGTAATGGAGTGAATTAGTCCATTACAGTGTGTCCATTGATTCATATAATTGCAGATGAAACCAAGATAGATAAATATATCAATGTAAGAAAATTTGATATAAAGAGGAACTAGAGTTTTCTTGGAATGAAATCTGAGTAAGGAATAAATGATTTAATTCATTTTGGTGATTTCCCTGTTTTTTATAGATGCTTATTTGATTTATGACTGAGTTGTATGAATGTATGACTGTACCATACCTTTTAAAGGTTTCTGGAAAGAAAGACTTAAGTGTGCACCTGCACACTGACACAGAACATGCACACCATGATTTATTTGTTTTCTAAAGGCAGGATATATATATATATACATGTTTCAACTTTAACTTGATTTACAAATTGCTTTAGTGGATTTTCTCATACCAGACATGTGTCTGACCCTAGTGTGCTAATGGCATATGGGGTGTCTCATTTAATATGGGGCAGCTTCAAATGCATTTTCAGGGACTGCAGCAACTAAGTAGGAGTAGGAGCAAGGCTTTGAGAAGAAGATTATAGCATGCTAAAATTAATTAGATAAGAGCTTAAATGATGAAATCTGCATGTATTGATATTTTTAAATTGTCACTTGTATTAAGTACTGAATGTTGGATGGATATTTTGCTAAGTGTTTTGCTAAGGAATTGTCTTGTAATTGGAGTTTATAAATTTAGTGATTATCTGAAAAGTTAAAGAAGCTAAACTATGATTTTGTAAGTAAATCTGAGCAAGAACTCTATGATACAAAGGGTGGTTACATTTTATAAATGTATTAGTCAATCTTGAGTCTTTAAAAAGGGTTAAGTTTTGGGAAATCTGGTAGCTGAGTCTCAGTAAACTATATGATTTATTCTTCTATCATAACATTTGCATACAAGAGTTGATAGGCATAGGGAAAATGTATTTATGTGTCTGCAATGTTTCCCCTAATTCGATTTGTTTTACGCAAATGTTTTATACCTTGTTTTTGAATAAAGGAAAAATCTGCAATATAGGAGTTCAAAGCCATGTCCATAACAGTTGTATATATATATGCACATTTAAATATGTTTTGTTCAGATACTAGCACACCAGTTACCCTTGTATTTTAACATGAGTCTGAATTCCTTTTCACTAAGGCTTTGATCAAAATGCATTTCTATGACCCTATGGGTTATACCAGAACAAAGAGTCTGGTTGAACCATGTTTTGGATACCCATGGTCTCAGGAAACTCACTCATGTTTGCATTTCATTTAGCTTAGCATCATGGCATCAAAGAATTAAGTTTTTGAAATATGATACCCCACTTAAAAATATTCCAGAAAAGAGTTTGTACTCTAGGCAGATTTTATAAGAAAATCAAACTTGGACAGTGATATAAACTTCTATCATTTTTCAGAGCATAAGCACACTACACCATCAATTTATGGGTAATCATAACACAAATATATTGTTTTTAGGAATTACACTTCATTGAGAATCCAGCAATCAATCAAGGGTTAAAAATCATGTTGTTACCTATATGGATGAAATTTTATTGTATAAATTAAATTGAACTATGTGTGGATTGATTAGATTTAATCAATCAAATTATCCTCTTGTTTACCATAACTCTGATTTAAACAAGAGAGGCACATGCATCTTCACATGTATGTGCATATCCTTATGAATACACTGATATATTTATATTGGTAAAGATTATGATGCTGGATAAATTGTTTAGATAAAAAGGAAAAAAAATGACTCTAGGCTTTAGAAATATGTATATGAATATATATATCTGTGTAAAAAAATCCTTACAAATTCAGGTATAAAAAGAGAGGGTCATTTCATTTGGTATCAGAGCTATGTTACTAAAACATAGTTAAAAATTGAAATCAAATCCTTCTATGAAACTAAAAACTTAAGAAACAAAATATAAGTAAAATATTTTGTAGGGATTGATCACTGGATGATCAAGTTTGAGTTAGAAAAAAAAAATAACCAGCTATGTAAATTATTATTAGCAAACTATGGTAGGAAGACCACTAAATCAAGGAGCAGGATCATCCAATGCACCACCAATGGTCAATCTACAAGATTTGGTGAGAGCATTTAGGGATGGGGCAGGACAAAGGCAAGAAAATCCCCATGAAGAGCTCTCAAAATTACTCAAGACTTATACTCATTTAGGAGGCAAAAGCTTTGAAGGGACAGAGAGTATTATGGAAATTCAAGCATGGTTGAGAACATTGGATAGAATTTTCAATGACATGCAGCTTGATGATCAAAGGAAGAGGCAAGTGGCTTCAAGACAGCTGAAAGGAGTAGCTTTAAGCTGGTGGGAAGTAATCATTACAGGGAGAAATGAGAATGAAATCACTTGGAATCAATTCAAGGAGATGTTGGACGCAAGATTTGTACCAGCATCAGCTAAGACCACTTTACTAGAAGAATTTATTAGACTCGGGCAAGGAACTCTGAATGTCACTGAATACACTCAAAAGTTTGAGGGGTTGTCCACATATGGAGCAATGCTAGTGGCAGATGAAGCATCCAAAAATGATAGGTACATAAAAGGTTTGAACCCAGGACTTAGTAGAGCCATGTTACCTTATGCTGACAGGACTTTTGATCAAGTAATAGACTTGGTTTTGAGGTTAGAGCAGCATAACAAGGAAAGGGAGAAGTTCAAAAATTTTAAGAATAATAACACTGAGAAGGGTAAGGGGAGATATCACCCTTATGATAAGAAGAAAGAAGAGGCCAGTAACAAAGGCACTGGAGATATCAAAGCTAAGGAAACCAAGAAGAAAATTGTGTGTCATCAATGTGGAAAGGAAGGACACATCAAACCAAGATGTCCAGAATTGAAAGGAGGAGCTTTCAAGTGTTATCTATGTGGGAAAGAGGGGCATATGAAGAGAAATTGTCCTGAGTATAAACAGCAAGGAAAATTGGCAAACTTGGAAGGCAAAGGCAAATCCACAATGGAGATTAATGCTGAAAATCACAGTCAAGTGGAAGGCACACTATTTATTTGTACCATACCCATAGCAATAGTATATGATACTGGGGCAACTCACTCTTTGATTTCTTATGAACTAGTTAAAATGCTAAAATTGAATTGCATATTGGCTTAAACCCCATTGCATATACAAAGTCCACTGGGGAGTTCTAGTGTTTTAAATATGATTTGTGTGGATGTGGAATTAAACATAGGAGGAGATACTTTTATTTCCAATTTATATGTTTTAAACTACCCAAACATAGGTGTTATATTGGGGGTAGACTGGTTAAGGCAATTTAAAGCCATAATTAACTTAGATTCATCCACCATATCATTGCAAAACCTTAGAGGCCAGAGAATCACAATTTTGTGTGAAGTGGCTAAGGGAAGAAAATTGTATCATTTAATTGACTTGGAGAAAGATTTCAGTGAACTTACTATTGAAGAAATTCCCATAGTCAATGAATACTTAGATGTGTTTGAGGAGGTTAAGGGTGTTCCAAACCATAGACTAGTGGAATTCCAAATTCATTTAGTTCCAGGAGCAAGCCCAGTGATTAAAAAGCCAACTAGAATGGGGCCAAATGAACTAAAAGAATAAAGAAACAGTTAGAGGAATTAGAGGATAAGGGTTTTATAAGACCAAGTAATTCTTGATGGGGAGCACCAGTGGTATTTGTTAAGAAACAAGATGGTTCCTTAAGACTTTGTATAGATTATAGAGAATTGAACAAAGTAACTATTAAAAATAAATATCCATTGCCAAGGATAGATGATCTTTTTGATCAATTAGCTGGGGCAAGATTGTTCTCTAGACTAGATTTAGCATCTGGTTTTCATCAAATGAAGGTGGAAGATTCAAGTATCAAGTACACTGCCTTTAACACTAGGTATGGGTTGTATGAATTTCTGGTTATGCCATTTGGCTTGACTAATGCACCATCATACTTTGTAGATTTAATGAACAGAACCTTTAGAGATTATTTAGACAAATTTGCGCTTATTTTTATAGATGACATTTTAATTTATTCCAAAACAGTGGAAGAACATAAAAGTCATTTGCATCTGGTTTTGTCTGGATTGAGGGAAAAAGATTTAAAGGCAAAATTTTCAAAATGTGCATTTTGGAAAGAGGAAGTACATTTCCTTGGCCATGTCATTTCTGCCAAAGGAATTTCTGTGAACCCCAATAAAGTAGTAGCTATCCAAGCATGGAAAAGGCCTAGCACAGTGAGTGAAGTAAGATCATTTATGGGGATGGCAGGATATATAGGAGGTTTATAAAAGATTTTTCAAAAATTTCTACACCACTTACTAACCTGACCAGGAAAAACCAAGCTTTTGTTTGGTCAGAGAAGTGTGAGAAGTCTTTTGAACAGTTGAAGGAGGCATTGCTGAATGCTCCAACCTTGAAAGTACCCCAGGGAAATGAAGAATTAGTTGTGTACATTGATGCTAGTGGGTTTGGCTTGGGTGCAGTGTTGATGCAACAAGGCCAAGTCATTGCATATGCATCCAGACAACTCAAACCTCATGAAGTAAGGTATGCCACACATGATCTAGAATTAGCAGCTGTGATCTATGCTTTGAAACTTTGGAGACATTATTTGTTAGGAACTAAGTTTGAACTTTACACTGACCACAAGTCTTTAAAGTATTTATTTTCACAAAAAGATTTAAACATGAGGCAACATAGATGGGTGGAGTTCTTAGCTGCTTATGACTTGGACATACTCTATACACCAGGTAAAGCAAACAAAGTTGCAGATGCCTTGAGTAGACAACATGCTAAATTAGCTATGTTGATGATGGAAGAATTTAAAGATTTGTCTATACTCACTGACTTAGAAATTGAAGCAAATAATAAGGTACCAATGGTACCAGTAGAAGGAGATAAGAATAAAGGAAAACTGAGTTTAATGTCTCTACAATCAGATTTAATTTTGAAGGTAGGAAAAATGCAAGAACAAGACACAAACTTGTTGGAGAAGAAAATTCTCATATCAAAAGGGGAGGAAGTGAAAAATTACCATATTGATAAAAATGGTTATTTAAGAAACTAGAATAGAATATGTGTGCCAGAAAACATAGAGTTGAAGGAGGAAATATTGAATGAATATCATAGAAGTAAGTACTCCATACACCCAGGCAGTACAAAGATGTATCAAAATTTAAAAAGAGATTTTTGGTGGAAGGGAATGAAATCAGATGTAGCCAAATATATTGCAAGATGTATGACTTGCCAACAAGTCAAGGCAGAAACACAAAAGCCATCAGGGTTGTTACAACCTCTTAGCATACCACAGTGGAAATGGGAAGATATATCTATGGATTTCATAGATGGACTGCCTAGATCTAAAAGAGGAAACACAAGTATATGGGTGATAGTAGATAGGCTAACTAAAGTGGCACATTTCATCCCAGTCAAATCAGAAAGGAATGCACCAAAGTTAGCACAAGTATTTATGAAAGAGTAATAAGATTGCATGGCATTCCCAAAACTATTATGAGTGATAGGGATACCATCTTCACATCAAGGTTCTGGAAAAGTTTTCAAGAAGCCATGGGAAGTGAATTATGCTTAAGAACTGCCTACCATCCACAATTAGATGGGCAGACTGAAGTGGTGAACAAAGTTTTAGAGAACTTGTTAAGGGCATGTGCACTGGATTTTGGAGGTAACTGGGAAGACTATCTCCATTTAGCTGAATTTACATACAATAACAGTTATTAGAGCACCATAGGGATGGCTCCATTTGAGGCCTTATATGGCAAGCCATGTTTGTCACCTGTATGTTGGGTAGAAGCAGGAGAAAGAGCTATTTTAGGGCCTGAGTACATACAAGAAACTAAAGAGAAAATTGAGTTGGTAAGGAGAAGAATGGCAGCAGCTCAAGATAGGCAAAAGAAATTTGCAGACATGAAAAGGAAGCAAGTGGAATATGAAGTAGGAAATTTTGTTTTCATCAAAATCTCACCTATGAAAAATGTACTGAGGTTTGGGAAGCAAGGCAAGTTAACCCCAAGATATATTGGGCCATACAAAATTTTGGAAAGAATTGGTTCCTTGGCATATAAGTTGGAATTACCAGAAAACATGCAAGGGATGCATGATGTTTTTCATGTATCACAATTGAGAAGGTGGGTACATGACAAGGCAGAAATTCTTGAGACCCCAACCCAAGTGCAAACAAATCCAAATTTGGTTTATGAAAAGGATCCAGTGGGAATTTTGGCAAAGGATGTGAAGAAGTTGAGGAATAAATCACTGAAACTTGTGAAGGTACAGTGGAGTCTTGATCCTAGTGATTGCACATGGGAATTAGAAGACAAAGTTAGGATGAACTACCCTAAGCTATTATCAGATTAAAGGTAATTCTGATTTTTAATTTGCTTTCCTTTTGAATGCATGTGTTTTTAGTTATTGTGATAGAACTAAAAATCTATTGGGTTGAGAATGTATTTGTTCTCTGAATTAAGTTTAAAATTAATTTAAGCTTAGGAAAATTGTGGGACACAATTTCTAAAAGGTGGGGTGTATGTAATGACCCAAGATTTTAGGAATTTATTTTGAAAATATAAATAAGTTTAAAATATTTTTTTTAAACCAATTTTAAAGGGGAATTGATATGGCTTGATATGGTGTAACTATATGTGTGTACATGTGTGCACAGGAAATACACATGAATTGAAGCTTAATTCCTGAATGATATGAATGAACATATGTTGATGTGTATGGGAAAAATATATATATACAGATAAATAAATTAAATCCTTAAAGGCTATATGCATAAATATATATGGATGCTACTGATTGCATTTGAGTGTACATGTGCATCTGTGTTCAGTAAAATAATGTATAGATATATATGTGTGTATTAATTATTTCTGTAAGACATATATATACATATACGTATACTAATCAAATACCAGAGTTCAAATCAGTAAAATAAAAATATACAGATATATTTTAAAATATAGGCAGAAAGAAAAGAATGAAGACATAAAAGGAGTAATCCTTTTTTAAATAAATAAGGGAAGTACATGCTATTTAAGTGAAAGCTAAAAATAGAGAAAAATAGGATAAAACAGAGATATGTTTTGTATAGGCAGAATTAGGAAGAATACTTGATATATATATATATATGATAAATAATGGAAATCAAGTCACACTTTTAGCATGATAGTAGACAAGAGGAAAAGCATTATCTGGAAAAGCAAAATTTTCGAAATTAACCAAAAGGATATAACAACTTTTCTCTCCACAAACTTGAGCCGGGGAGGGTAAGATTTTGGGTTTAAACAAAATGCAAATGGCATGATTTCTGATGGGCAAAAATGACTTTAGCCAGTGCCTTAAAACCTTAGAAGAACCCTGCATAAATAAGCAGTGTTATGAGGAACCTTCTCTTCTTCCCGGATAGCTCTTGATAAAAATATATATATCACCTAAATATAAAACAAGTGAAGAAAAGAGTTTGAGGGCAGAAGCTTATCAATCAACTGAGAAGTGAAAGAGTGCTAGGTGAGAAAACTTCAAAAATCTAAGGCACTAAGTCCTAATGAAGGCAGCCAGTTTACAAGTTGATTTTTCTTAAAAATGTATTTTCATATATATGGTTGTCTTTCTTTGATTTCAGAGATGAAAATGCTTTGATCTTCAGTTGGTGGTTCTGTTTGTTTTATTGCATGGAAATTCTAAGTATTATTAGTATATATATGTTTTAAAAACCCAGATCTCTCTGATATGTTAGAACTTAGAAAAAAATTAAGTAAATACCCAGAGAATCAAATGTTGAACATAGGCAAGTAGTATTTGTAACAACCCAGAATTTTGAACAATTAAAATTGAAAATATTTAATTTATTTTAAATATTTGAATGATAGTTTGACTTGAATTTCAAATTATCAGAATAAATTGACGATTAAATTATAAAATTTAATCTATTGAATGTTGAATAAAAATCTGAATCTTCAAAGCTGAAGAAAAATATTTCAAGAGCTTTTAAAATTTATGTTGATAATACTGAAGATAATAGAAGCTTCAAAATCGAGTTTGAAATCGATTTGTTCAGTTTTGAAAATCATATCGTTTAAATCGAATTTAAAAATAGCCGTCCGAGGCACAGTCTCAGAATTGGACGAAACCAGTTCCATTGGATCCGTAATATTGTATTATTACCGGATTTCAATTTTCGTAGTTATTGGAGTTGTTGTGTGACCGTACGATATATAAACACATAGGATATACTGAGACCCAATTGAATTTAAATAAAATATATTCACCCTCTTTTAAAACGACAATACGTACATCACGCACCCAGATTGTTTCCTTCGTACCTATTCTCTGCTGCATCACGTACCCTTTCCTCCCCTTTATTTCGTTTCACAGTAGAACACTTCATCATCTCGTTCATTTCAAAATAAAATATATGGCCGAAGCCTGAAAGAAGAAAATCACGTTCTTCATTTTGAGATAAAAATCTGTCCCCTTCTCGTTTAAAAATGGTCTGGGCTCAAAAGCAAATAGCCGCGTGAAATAAAAATCGAACGAAAGAGAAAAAAAAAATCATCAGCACGAAAACTAGTTTCTTTCAAAATCGAGGGCTTCGTCGATCGATCCCACGTTTCCATACTTGGTTCTTCTCGCTCCAGGCGAAGCCATACCGAAGCAAAAGGGAGGTCGCGTTCGATAATGGGGGACTCAAGCACGAGCAAGAGGTCGCGACTAGCTTCGAATTCGGTGATGTTCTGGAAATCACGACTGTGACTGGAAGAGGCAACGCAGGGGCGACTTCGATTTGATGGTCGATGGGATCTCGGTGGTCACGAGGTGGTTTCGATGGCGTGTACGATCTCGCGAGTTGGCAGTGGCGATCGACTGGGCGATGCGAGTCTCGGCGAGGCTGGAAAATGGTTTGGCCATGAGTTCGTATGCAGGCAGTGGGTGAAGTATTTCTGGCGATGTCGCGATTTGGGGGACGGCAGTTCTGTGGCAAAGTCGAATGTCTTGGGGGATCGACTGGTGGTTTCAGGTGTGAATGACGACAGTATGGCGGTGAGATCGATGGTGTTCGAGCATTCTGGTATGGTGATAGTTGTTGTCAGTAAGGTATATGAAATTATTCAATTCACTTTAGTTTTGAATATGAATTTAATGTACAAAAAACAGATTCCTATTTCACTAGATTTTGAAATACATATATATATGTATGTATTAAGGTTTAAAAGAAAGGAATTTTATAGAGAAATAATTAATGTTTCACAATTTTAACTAGCTGTTATAATTTAAAGTTAATACAGTAAAGTGTATAGAAAAAAAAACCAAAGTTATATGTTTACAGTAAACAGAAAATTAATAAAAGGATTTATAGAAGATTTGATTTTTAATATAATTTCTTTTTATAAGTGTATATATATATGGTTTCAAAAGAAAATATACATTTATGTATAAAACAGAAAGATTTAAATGTTGGAAGTTATATAAATTAGATTCTTGAAATCTATAGATTGTTTTTGTTGCTGAAAACAATTATTAAAAAGGAAATTTAATAATTAATTAATTCAATCTATCAAAATGGAAATTGAATTGTTCGATTTAATTCAAATATTGATAAATTGTATAATTATCTATACAAGGTTAAAAATCAAGATAATCGAGTCAAGATGAAAGTGGAATGCAAAATAAAAAGCTAAGGTGAGATTTTTCTCACTCGAAGGAAATTTGATTTTACAGTTATTGTTTGATGATTGATTGCTATTTGGATGAGATATTAGATATAATAGGATATATCTATATATATAGCAATATATACATATTGGCATATGTATATATTGGATTGATTGATTTCCCGCCTCGTATAGCGGATGAGACCCTATTGCGCCGTTAGTAAGCGGATATTTTTATAAAACCCATATACCGCGATATTCCACCTCGAAGTGGAATTGGTATTGTGCTAACATCTGTGGATGCAGGGAAAAAGGTTGGAGGGATCCAACTGGATTCCTCACGAGTATTTATTTATTTACAGATATTGATGTATATTCTGTTATCATATTGATATATGATGTTTGTTGTTGTGATTGACTAATTGGTGCTGTTGCATCATCGGATTCAGTTTTGAAGTTTAAAAATAACGACTTTTACTTTAAAAGGATTTTAAAGTGATTTTTGGAAGTAGTCGTTTTATTTAATTTTTTAATTAATAAATAAACGTTCAAACTTTAAAGTTATAAAAGTTAAGGTTTGTGAATTATAACCAAAAGGTAATTTCTTTTGAATTAAATAGTTAAGAAAATTATAAAATGGTTTTAATTGGAATTTTTGAATTATTAAAAACGATATATGTAAAAGATGTACAAGATTGATATTTATAACTCTAAAATGTTGGTATTATAAAACGAGTTTTTATAAGCGTTAAAATGAATTTTTAGGAATTTATAAATAAATGGAATTTATAAATTATGAACTTATAAATGGAAATGATTTTGTAAAATAAAGGAATTATAAGTATTTAACTTATAATATGGATTGTTGGTATAAGATTTGAGTTATGAATCGATTTGTTAATAAAGAAGATTTATAAATTGAAGTTTTTATAAATAGAAATAGAATTTATAAACGTTGTTTTATAAATTCGAAATCAATTGGATTTGATAAATCAAATATAGAAGATTATTAAAGGAGATATATTCGCGATTTTGGATAGCGAATTATTATTAAGATAAAATGTGTAGAGATGATTGAAATTATTATAAATGAAGTTAATTGTTTTAAAAGATGTTTTAAAACGTGTGAACTATCGAAATCATAGATTTCAACATTTATTGTTGAAATAGACGTTTTCGAAAAATAAGGAAATGATGGACTATAACACTGTTGTTATAGTAAATGATTTCCGAAAGGAAATGTTTTGATGTAGTATTGGGATTTATATATCTATCTTAAAATCCGAATCCCTATACTAGTGATTTTGAGTCGTCGTAACGATGTTTTACATAACATTCGTTTTGACTCAAATAAATGTTGTTATAGTAAATGATTTCCTTAAAGAATAAATATATACTTAATATTGATTTAAGTATATCGAATATTTTCCAAGTGTTGAAAATAAAAGATTTGTGAATTACTTATTATTAAATAAGTAAGGAAATACTTTTCCAAAATGAAATGAAACGTTTTGAGATTTTATCTTCTTAAAGATAAATTGAAAGTGAATATTGAAATCGATTTGAAAATCGTATATCAGTAGCTATTTTGAAATATAAATTCACTATGGAATTTATAAAAGGAATGGAAACTGTTTAGAAAAATAAACGTTGATTTATTTTTGAAGTGTGGAAATTTTATATCTAGGAAAAGATATTTTGAAAGATGAAATAATTTGGAAAATTATTTGGAATCTGATGATGTTGCGCATCTTTATTGATAGTTAAATAACCGACTATCAATAATTACCTTGAATGGTATTTGTTGTGAATTGCTTGAATTTGAATGCCACACTTATTTTTGAATAAGCGCTCACTATTCGGGTTAACCGGGAAAGGACCATGGGGTCGTATAACCCATTCCGAATATGTGATACGTCGTTATGAATTGCATTCGAAGACCGGTGTTGAAGACCGGATATTTTTGAAAACGGAAGGATTACCGTCGAGTTACTCTACATCGGCTGATCTCCGATTTAGAGGTTTTATCACCCTTAGTGACGGGAAGTCCGGACGTGATTAGAAATTTATCCGGATATGCAAGGGCTTCGTGAGAAGTGCCTTCGGTTCTGTTCGATCCCGGAACAGACTTGTATGGATTGTGTGTCTGACGTTATAATTTGAGATATAAAGCTGATTTCTTTCAAATACATATCTGTTGGTGGCGGAGAATTTATTCTCTTAGCTTAACACCCTTCTCTGAGACGTACGAGCTCAGAGGTTATGTAGTTGAAATTTATCAGCGATATACTCCCAATTTGGTAACGTGGCATACTGAGTGTTGCTGTGAAATGATCAGTGTTTGATCATTTGCGATATGATCATTTGTTTGATCTTATATCTTTGTGATCATAGGTTGATCATTTGTTTGACCCGAAGCATGGCTTTGTAGAAAGCGTAGCTTTGTGGACGAGACTTCGTCGAGCCTCACACCCCGGAAATGGTCAAAACAGGAAGGATGCAGCAAGGTTCTAGGGAGTAGCGCCCCTTAGTGTATGTCATTCCTTCTGGATAGAGGTGGTATCATGGTATGGAGCCCAGATACTTAACCTATGTGGTTGCTGCATTATTATTATGTGGTTTGTTGGAAATCGGGGATCCTCGGGAAGATCGGTTACGATTGGGGAATGACATACGCGTGTCAGTAGTTACCTATTTTTGCAGAGGTAACCCGGCCTTGTGTTGGCAGAGATCTAACCGTAATGTTAGGTTATTTCTCGGGACGTCATTCCAGAGGCGTTCTATTCGTGGAATAGGAAGTTCCTTAGCCTGACCATTTGTTGGAAATCCAAAGAAACAATACGAGACTTGTACGGTTTTAGTTGTAGAACCTATCATTCACTTATGGTGGTCACCACTGTTTGGATGGTAGCTATAGTAGGCATAGTTCGGAATGTCTATGCTGGCTAAGATTTATATTCTACTTTCGAAATGTTTTCTACACTATGCACTAATAATAATATCAAAAATGATTTGATTTTTGCGTAGTAAGCATCTTTGACTATCATAAGAAGAAATCTCCTCCAATTCTGCGTTTGCATTGTGTGTGTGGTGGGAGGTCTTATGGTAGTTTCATTTTCCAAAAGCATTGCGAATTTGTTTTAGTTTCTTTGTGAAAAATAACTGTTTTACGATCTCACACCAGTCACCATGACTGACTCGGAGTTTATTGTTCCCTTCTAAACTCTGGGTGCCCACCAATTTCCACACGGGCAGTCTAGAGTTAGGTTATCAGGATATTCTGGATATTCTGGAGCTTTGGAAGCAAGCTGGATGGCGAGACGTAGTATTTGTATCTGATAGTATTTATTCCGCTGTGTATTCTGTATGAGGACAAGTTTATACAACTGTCCATTGTTGTATTGAGTTGTATATTGACTCTGATGATTGATGTATGTATAAAAGGATATAGTTCTTTGTTTAAAGATTATTCATTTATCTATTATATATTGTTCCGCTGCGATATGTGAGATTCTGATATTGTTTCTGTTCTTTCTTCTTCTGCTTTCTTCTTCTTCTACCTTTTTCTTCTATTTAAAACCCTCACTATTGGAGTTTCCGGCACTCGATTGCTCGGCAGTCGATAAAGTGAGTATCGATGTCGAATTTTCGAAAGTCGAAAATTTCGGTATGTGACAGTATTGGTTTTGGCACAACCCAGGAAATAGAGACATGTTGAGCTGCAATATACTTATGTATAAGTGCTGAGGCTTGAGACAAAAAGGAATTTAGGGTGCAATAGGGTTGCCTATGTGTTGATGCTCCTGATTCAATGAAAATATACAAATAATCATATACATAGCAAATAAATTTTGTGATTCAGTGAAACTTGGTCATTCTGAGTTTAACTTAAGCACATATGTTTGCAAAAAGAAAAACTCCCTCAAAAAGCCATAAGCCAATGTTAGTTGTCTATACCCCTTTTTAAAATGCAAGAATATATACGTATATATGCAGAATCTTATTTAATAGACACCTATGTTTAATTGCCCGTTTGTCTCTGTTTGGTTATGAATGATGTGGAATGCCATGACATGAATGTTTGTTTTAGTGAAATGATTCACTGAATGGTTTAGTCATGAAAAATCAAAAGTGTTATTATTAACTTAAAACTGATTAGGAAATGGGGGTCAAGAGCACTATAGGAATGACTTGTGCTCTTGAGTAATACAAGTTGACACATGGCTTGTTTAAGTCCTGAGATCTTTGTGTAATGGAGTGAATTAGTCCATTACAGTGTGTCCATTGATTCATATAATTGCAGATGAGACGAAGATAGATAAATATATCAATGTAAGAAAATTTGATATAAAGAGGAACTAGAGTTTTCCTGGAATGAAATCTGAGTAAGGAATAAATGATTTAATTCATTTTGGTGATTTCCCTGTTTTTTATAGATGCTTATTTGATTTATGAATGAGTTGTATGAATGTATGACTGTACCATATCTTTTTAAGGTTTCTGGAAAGAAAGACTTAAGTGTGCACTTGCACACTGACACAGAACATGCACACCATGATTTGTTAGTTTTCTAAAGGCAGGATATATATATACATGTTTCAACTTTAACTTGATTTACAAATTGCTTTAGTGGATTTTCTCATACCAGACATGTGTCTGACCCTAGTGTGCTAATGGCATATGGGGTGTCTCATTTAATATGGGGCAGCTTCAAATGCATTTTCAGGGACTGCAGCAACTAAGTAGGAGTAGGAGCAAGGCTTTAAGAAGAAGATTATAGCATGCTAAAATTAATTAGATTAGAGCTTAAATGATGAAATCTGCATGTATTGATATTTTTAAATTGTCACTTGTATTAAGTACTGAATGTTGGATGGATATTTTGCTAAGTGTTTTGCTAAGGAATTGTCTTGTAATTAGAGTTTATAAATTTAGTGATTATCTGAAAAGTTAAAGAAGCTAAACTATGATTTTGTAAGTAAATCTGAGCAAGAACTCTATGATACAAAGGGTGGTTACATTTTATAAATGAATTAGTCAATCTTGAGTCTTTGAAAAGGGTTAAGTTTTGGGAAATCTGGATAGTTGAGTCTCAGTAAACTATATGATTTATTCTTCCATCATAACATTTGCATACAAGAGTTGATAGGCATAGGGAAAATGTATTTATGTGTCTGCAATGTTTCCCCTAATTCAATTTGTTTTACGCAAATGTTTTATACCTTGTTTTTGAATAAAGGAAAAATCTATAATATAGGAGTTGAAAGCCATGTCCATAACAGTTGTATATATATATATATATGCACATTTAAATATGTTTTGTTCAGATACTAGCACACCAGTTACCCTTGTATTTTAACATGAGTCTGAATTCCTTTTCACTAAGGCTTTGATCAAAATGGATTTTTAAGACCCTATGGGTTATACCAGAACAAAGAGTCTGGTTGAACCATGTTTTGGATACCCATGGTCTCAGGAAACTCACTCATGTTTGCATTTCATTTAGCTTAGCATCATGGCATCAAAGAATTAAGTTTTTGAAATATGATACCCCACTTAAACATATTCCAGAAAAGAGTTTGTACTCTAGGCAGATTTTATAAGAAAATCAAACTTGGATAATGATATAAACTTCTATCATTTTTCAGAGCATAAGCACTACACCATCAATTTATGGGTAATCATAACACAAATATATTGTTTTTAAGAATTACACTTCATTGAGAATCTAGCAATCAATCAAGGGTTAAAAATCATGTTGTTACCTATATGGATGAAATTTTATTGTATAAATTAAATTGAACTATGTGTGGATTGATTAGATTTAACCAATCAAATTATCCTCTTGTTTACCATAACTCTGATTTAAACAAGAGAGGCACATGCATCTTCACATGTATGTGCATATCCTTATGAATACAATGATATATTTATATTGGTAAAGATTTTAATCCTGGATAAGTTGTTTAGATAAAAAGAAAAAAATGACTTTAGGCTTCAGAAATATATATATGAATATATATATATCTCTATGTAAAAAAATCCTTACAAATTCAGGTATAAAAAGAGAGGGTCGTTTCATTAATAATTGTTATTATTGAACCAAGGACTTTGTGTATGGATTGTAAACTTGAATCTGGATGATATTGAAATTTTGATAATTACCAAATTCCATAAGTCTAAAGTGATATAGTTTTGACGAAGAAATTTGATGTAAATAAAAGTCACAACCAGGTAATGTTTAATAAAGTAGAATTGGATTTTACCAAAAGCAAGTAAGCGTTAAATTTGTCCTCATACCACTTGCTAAGTCATGTGAACGTTAATATTATAATAGTTCGATATTAATCGTTGATCAAATTTACACCTAATGAGTCACTCAACCGAAATAATGAATTCTCTTTAGACCAAATAATTTAATTAATTTATAATTGTTATAAATTAATTAAATTAATCAATATTTATGAAATATGAATCATAAAATTCGATTATGATTTTATGAATGAATATTATTATATATATAATAGTTATAAATATATCAATCGATATACGATATCGATAAGGCGATTAAATTAGATTTGGTTGCATAATATTTTATATGGGCTTAAATGGGTTTAAAGCTCACTATAGGGGCTGTTATTTTCGGCAGCAATAAGGGGCATAGGCTGCTAAATCTTGAGGTTAGAAGGGATAGATAATGGATGGCTTGGATTGAAGGAGAATAAGTAAGAGATGATATCCATACTTCTCTCCTTTCCTTCCACTATATAAGCATATCTAACCCCACATGATATTGATCTTTTGGAGTCTCCACCCCAAGTCAATGTAGGACGAAATCTAACTCCCCTCCCCATCCATCTAGAAGTTCAAATCAAATCAAGTTAGCTAATACCCGATAGCTGGTGGTTAACGGTTCAAGGACTAGCACTCTATTGAATCGAAAATAATTTCAAGGCGCGAATCCCATCATTTCAAGGTGTACTGCAAGGCATTTGAAGTGAGGTATATTATTAGCCGTAATACAATTATCTATGCTTAATTACAATGTTTTATCATATACATATATTATTTTCTGTTAGTTTGATGACGATTATAATATGCTAATAATATTGTCATAAATATGTTTGGTTATATTTATATATATGTATATATTAAAAAAATTATCACAAAAAATTAAGGTCGGTATGGCTCTGTAATTAAAAAACATTATTTTCTTATTGAATTAACATGTGTGTGTATATTAGTTAAAAGATAAATGTAGTTTATAATTATTTATAACGTCATACTTTAGTCAAATAGTCTCATGATTTTATATGTAATGAATTAAGGCTATGATAATTTTTTACAATGATTAAATATTACATATAGATATATGTATATTTTATTATTTTTAAATATTATTTAAATCAATTTTTAAATAAACTATAATTAAAAATAAAAAATAATAAGTAATAAATAATATTTACTAAGCCATGGGCAAGACCTGGTCTTCCAAATTTACCAAAATATTTTTGAGCGTTTTATTAATATATATTTATATATATATATATATATTATTTCAATATATATATATATATATATTTGTATTTGTATTTATAAATATTTAAAAAAATATTTACTAATGTATTCGTATATATATGTATGTATGTATGTATTTTTTATGGTTTTAATTTTTTTAATATTTATTAATAATTTCTTTATATTTCAATAAGTTTATTAGATAAAATGTATATATTGTATTAATAGTTTATTCATATGATTATGTATATATAAATAATATATACATACATACATATATTTTGACAATATATTTGTATATTAGATGAGCTAACGTGTTTATTGCGATGTAAATCCCAACATTTATAAATAGGCATGTTATACGTTGCACAGATTGATATGTTACACATGCACATATATGTACGTGTGTATATGACACATACAACACACAAAAACACACACACACACAAATATATATATATATCATAACATAAATTAAGTAATACTATATATAATTTATAAATTTAAATAACATAATAGATTTTACTTAAAATGAAGTTTACAAATGTACTAAATAAATTAGACTTCATAGGCCTAATAAAATCCGATAAGGGAATTTTTTGTAATTCATCGATAACTTCTGGGCTGGCCTAGTTCAAATGAACCCAACTATAGTCATTCTATGGATGTCATGTCACGATCTAACTATAATCAAAGTGGAGTATCCACAATGAAGTTTGTAATATACCGGAAATTTGGGACAATATCAATTTAATAATCTGTTTAAATAATTAAATTGATTTGTTAATTTTTGATAATAAATATTTGAATTGATTTAATAATCTAATTAAATGAATATTTAATTAGTGAATTTATCCTTTAAAAAAAATTAATAAGATGATTTCTATTTATAATGTATATATAATTGTATATATTGTTGATAGATAAGCTTGGGTTTGTAATATAATAAATAAATAAAATCTTGTTTTTATTTTCTAATATATATATATTCTTATATTTTGGAAATTATGATTTATTTAATATTAGTTTTTCAAAGCTATTTAAAACAAAATAACTATATGGTTTTAAATAAGATTTATAATAAGGATTATTTTATTTCTTTTTAAATATTGCTTAATAAATAAGATTTAAAGAAGTATATATATATATATAAGTTTAGAATACAATTTACATATGGTATGTTAATTCAATTAGAAATAGTAGTAATTTATAATCTCTTTTATAAATTATTTTAAAATAGATAAATGAGTTATTTTCAAACTATAGTAATAGTGTATTGTTTTTATAAATAGATTTTAATAAAATAAGAATGTTATTTCAAATTGAATATATGTTATAAATTGACTTTAATTGAATTTTTAAATATAATTTGAATTTGAATTTTTATAAGTAATTGTAAATTAATAAAATAAGTTAAAAGCTTTTATTAACATTTAAAACAAATAAGAATTACTTAAATGACATGTGTAAACCTATAAAGGCTTGTTTTACCAAGTGTTAACATATTAAAAATGGTTAGTGACAAATGTCAAAGTTTTGTATTTTTGTTTTTCTTTTAATTAAATAAATCATTTCTAATGTATATAAACATGTGCTTCCCATCTCCTTCTCTTTTTTTTCTATCCTCTTCATTTTCAAAAGATATAAGATTTCAGCTGTAAACAAAATAACTTAAAAACATTTCTCAAACCATAATCTCTAAACTATCGGTAATCAAGCTTTCCTCAAACCAGAAATTATCAAACCAAAAAGCCTGCATTTTTCTTCAATCAAAATCAAGACTGCATTCTTTAAAAACCTGGAAACAAAAGCCTGTTTCTCTTCAAATCTGGAAGCAGCTTTCAAATTTAAAGTTCAAATGCAATATCTTTTCAAAATCTGGAAGCTAGGAAACCTGATCTAAGCAACATCTATCAACAAGCAAGTTATAGTCTGCATGCAGCTCTAAATCCAATAAGAAAGACCAGCAATTCAAGATTTAAGTTCAAAACTGTTTCAAGTTTTCAAAGCTAAAACTGCCTCTGTCTAAATTAAGGTGAGTAACATTTTATTTAAGATAACTTAAGTAGAATCCGGTTGCATGAGATCTCTGAAATGATTATGTTTAAATGCATTAGTATATTAGTGCTTTTCTCTGTATATACATGAATGTGTGATATGTATGTATTGTTCATCTGGGTGCTCTCTGTTTTTACTTCCCAGTCTCCCAATTTTGGATTTAAAAATTAAATCATTGATCTTGTCACTACTTAAACTTAAATATGCAATCCAACTTGGTTGTTAAATTGTAAACTTTAGTTTAAATTTGTACTTAAGGCAATAATAAATTTAATTCTACTCTGGAAAACTCTAAAAACAGGAAAGTTAGAGTTTTGTGAAATTTCAAACATCTTAGTTTATAAATTCAGGGATATAAATCGAATACTCGAATGAAACCATGATTTTTACAACTAAAATTATAATTTTTAGAGATGGGATGAATGAGCAGTTCTGGGTTTCTCAAAAACATGAAATCTGGGTTTCTCTGATGATCTACTTGGATTTGAGGGTCGGAATTCGTCGTGAAGGTGGAGGAACGACCAGAGGTTGGTGGAAAAATGGAGGATGGTGATGTAATTCACCATGGAGGTTGCGGTAGTGGGTTTCCTTCTGGAACCCTAGTTTTTCTGGGTTTGATTGTTCGATCGCCTCGGCTAGTTTAGTCGATCGAGTGCAACGTAGCTTCGGGAGATGGTGGCGTAGAGGTTCATCGAGGTGTGGACGAAGTTGCACGTCGTCTGATGATCGGAGTTGTTTGCTCGAGGGTAGTTTGGTCGGAGCCTGTTGACAATGGAGCTCGAGAATGCTCGATTTTGATTTCCAACGAGGTTGTGGGCGCTGGGTGATCGTGACGTTCGAACGTGTCATTAGCGACTGGTTGGCGATGGTGATGATGGTCGGAGCATCGTTGTTTGATCGTGTACGTGCACGCGTGTATGTACATCTGTTGTTATTTCTGTTTTGTGTTAGGCGAAGTTCTGGGTTTGGGGAAGATAGAGTTTGCTCGAGTCAGGCTCGAGGTTGAAGGTGGAATTTCTCGAAGTCGAAATGATGGAGGAAGACACAGAGTTGGGTTCGGGAAAACGTTGTTTGGGCTCGGGTAATTTTGTTGTCAGGTTTAAAACTTGATAATGTTTTAAAATTTAAAATATAAGGAAAAGAATCAAGTTTTAGATCTGGAATCAAATTTGTTTGAATTTTAGTTTGGAGATAAATAAAGTTTTATAAAATTTAAAGTGTTAAACAACTTGAAATGTTAAAGGATATTTTAAAAGTGATGTGTATTTAAATTGTTTTAAAATTTTGATAGGTTAAATCATTTTAAATCTTAATTTGCAATGGAATTTATAAAAATAAATTCAAAGTAAAATATTCAAGTGCAATTGTCAATAACAATTAAGTCTTTAATAAGAAGAATGTTTTATATTAAGGGTAAATTAAGATTTAATGATTTGGGATAAAATAAATTATTACGATAATTAAAAGTTGATTAATCAAATTATGATTTGGATTAATAAAATTAGTAATTAAGGGTTTAAAGTGATTAATGAAGGTTTAATTAAATTAATTAAAGGTTAATTAATTTGTATTAAGGATCATTAATTTGATAAGTTAAGATTATAAATTAATGGTTAGGAATAAATTAATCAAGTAATTAAGAATTAATTAAGTTATTATTAGGTACTAAATTAATTAAGTAATTAGAGATAAATTTATTGGTAATTAGAATTAATTAATTTGTAATTAATAATGGTTAATTAATGTTTAATTATTTAAAAAAGATAATTAAAGAATAGTTAATGTAGATCATTAACTGGGATTTATTAATTAATCAATTTATGTAATTAATTAAGATAATTAATTGGATTAATTAATTAAGATAATCATTTGTGGAAATTGTTTAATTACTTAATGGAAAGTAATTAAGAAACTAATTACTCATTGTAATTAATTGTATTAGTTAAGTTAATTAATTAAGTTTAATTAATTTAAGATAATCACTTATTAATTTGTGAAGTATAAAATACTTAATGTAATTTAATGAAGATTAATTACTTAGGAAAGTAATTAATAGATAATTACTTATGTAATTAATGGAGTAATTAAGGGTAGTTAATTACTTAATGGAATTAATCAAGGGATTAATCAAAAGATAATTAATTAAGGAATAATTAATTTATTTTAAAAGAAGTAATTAAGAGTAGTTAATTACTGAATGTGATTAATCAATAGTGATTAATAATTATGGTTTAATTAAAGATTAATTACTCAATGTAATTAATTTAAATAAAGTAATTAATGATAAAATGTAATTAAGGATCATTAATTTATATAATTAATGATGTAATTAAGAATTGATTAATTAAGTAATAATTATAAATGAAGTGATTAATTAATGTAATTAATTAAGGAGTAATGTAATTAATTATAGTTAATTAATAAATGAAGTAATTAAAGGTTAATTACTATAAGTGGTTAAGAATAATTAATTTGTATAATTAATTTAATACTAATTACTTGAATGTAATTAAATAATTAATCAAGGATGATTAATTAGATTGAATAATTGGATGATGATTGATTAATTGATTGATAATTAATTAATAATGATTTAAGCAGGATTTATAGATGTAGTAATTAATTTAATTTACTTTAAATTAATTAAAGATGAAATAATTAATTTAATTCATTTTAAATTAATTGTAGATGGTGATAAATAAATCATTGCTTATGAATGGATGATATTGTGTACCTTGAATGGTTTGAAATCTCAGATATGAGATAATTGATACTGTATGATTTGGATGCTTTGGTTGCATAGTGATGATGATATGGATTATCTGCTTATAATGATAATGTTGATTATCTATTGTGAATCTGTGAATTATCTATCTGTGTGTAAATAGATAGTAGAATTGAATTGTTTTAACTTTAAAACAACTTGGCCTTAAAAGATACGTTTTGGATTTCGATGAGACCGGGATCGGGTTTCCGTATACCGGGATTCCAGGTCTGGAGACCCGAATACCACATCGATCCAAATTAACGATAGGTCGTGAATCTCAAGTAAAGATGAAGATTCAGAGTGCAAGGGTTATTGTCGTTAACTCTGAGGGTGATTCCAATACGAGTGTAACGAGATAATGCCTTCGGTTTCGTTCGAACCCGGAACGAACTTGTATGGATTGAATGCTTTCAACACATCGTCAGGAGGGCGATGAGCATTCTAAGTGATGTGTTCTGATTTAAAGGTAAATCGTAGCCTCAAGCCTCATCAACCGGGAATGGCTAAAACAGGGGAGGTGCAGCAAGGCTTCGTGGGTAGCACCCACTGAGAGTAAGGTCATCCCTGTCTAGAGAGTTCCTTCTTTTATTTCGGCTTAGTGGTGCAGTTGGCGACGGCCATCTGTGGGGTGATTTTATTCGGAATTATCCAGTAAGGGATGGTTCCGGCTTTGTGTTGCAGGGGATTGGGAGTGATCCTCGGTACGGTGATCTAGGCCCCGTACTGTGATGAGCGGTACCCCGGTAGCTCTGCCATTGTATGGAAATCCAAATTTCAATAAGTGATAACGGACTTGATTGTATACTTATGTATGCTGGAATTTAATAATGTAACAATTTCGGCTATTTCATATTTATTTGAAAACCTTAGACCCTATCATAATACAATCGAATTTCCTATCAATGTTTTGGTTAGCGTAAGGTAAAAACTTACCCATGTTTATTTGTGGGGAGTCTTACGTGATACCTTTTCTTTCAAAAGGTTTTGAAGTTAAACAAGTTTAACCTGTTACTCACACCAGACCCATGTCTGACCCAAGTTGTTTATTTCTGTTTTATAAACTCTTGGGTACTCAAATTTTTACGAGTAGCCAAGGGATTCAGGTTTAGCTTTGACGAATTGTGGAGGAGCAATGGAGCAGGAGGCTTCGGCGTTTGTAGATATAGTATTCCGCTGTGTTGATATCTGTGTTAGAGTCTTGTATTGTTTTTGAGTTGTAATATCTAGACAGATGTTTATAACTGTCTAGTATGTGTTGTATAGTTGTGTAAACTCTGATAAGTGTTTTATACTATGTAATAGTTTCTTTATGTTATTAATATAATTTATTCATTCCGCTGTGAGATCGTTGTTGTTGTTTCTTCTTTCTTCTCTTCTTTTCTATTTTCTACCCCTTTCTTTCTTATTGACGATGCGTCTTCCTGGGCATAGGAAGCCGGGTCGTCACAGTTGGTATCAGAGCTTAGGTTGAGCGAATGCCTAAGCTTTTGGTTAAGTGGATATCAGAACACTAGGTTGAGTGAATACCTAGGTTCGGAAGGATTGTTCAATTAGGATCTGTAGCAACCTGTTTGAGTCTGAGTGTATATATATTCGAGAACGCGTATTTGTTAGTTATATAAAATGGTTTTATATTGTGTTAATTGATCGGTTGGGTGGTATATGGATTCTGGTCAATACGAGTAGCTAACGTTATTGATAGGGATCTCTAAACACTTGGACCAGGCCAACGGACACAATATTGTTTTAAAGAGGTAGATGAAATAATTTTACCCAGATATAATTTCTATATAAAAAAGTATCATTTTAAATGTATATGGTATTTGTAATGATTGGTTGAGATGATAATAATTTATCATCTAGGATTAGGAGTCTGAGTGTTGAGGTTGGAAGTGTATTTGTCGAGACTGTAAACCGAATACCGTCTCGAGTAAACTTTGCTGTGATGAAGGATTTCATCGATCTCCGAAGGAAAACTGTTAAGGTTCGGAGTCCATCTTCTAAGTTGGATGAGTAGAATTTGGATCTGTCGGTTAGACAGAAGAGTGTGATGGTATCTTGATACCTCAGGTAATAGTAGCTGTGTGATGAGATACAGTGACTATGGATATTCCCGAAGATGTTTTCTTTGGAACAGGTTAATGAAGTGTGTCTGTTTCGATGTTATGGCTGAGTCCAGCGTGGTGTCTCTGTTTGGTTTGGGTTCGAGTTTCTCGAAGAGCTTTGGATTGAGAAGTCTTTGACATCTGTGGCAGCAGTGCAGCTCGGAGTGTTCTGTATTGGCAGGAAGTTTTCTGGCTGAGCAGTTTTCTGAAGGTGAAGTTCAGAAGCAGCAGAGTGGATCCATTTCTTCGATGGATTGGATAGTTAAGTATGAACTGTTCTGATTGGTAAAGAGAGAACAGTTTTCTTTGCATTTTGGCTGGGTTGATCGCAATAGTGACTTGCGATTGTTTGAGTATTCTTTTGAGTTATCTGGGATTTTCTGGGATGTGTTGTCCAGTCTGTGCTTGTGTTCATCATCAGCATTTTCATTCTACTCCAGATCAGAGTGGTGCAGCAGAAGCAGTTTGGCGAGTGCTCCTGTTCGTCTTTTCCAGATAGGAAAAGTTAGTTTGGAATCTTCTGATGTTTGAGAAGTAGAGTTTTGTTTTGGATTGGGTTGATCTTGAGGAAATCATTGTGTGGAGTTATTCTTAGTCTAGTTTGTTTCTAGAAGTATCGGCGAAGGTTGAATTGATCAAGAAGGATCTGTAGACAGCCAGGATCGTCTGAAGGATTTTGTGGATAAGAAACGAAGGAATTTGAAATTCGAAGTTGGAGACTTCGTTGTTGTGGAGTTTTTCTCTGGTTAAAGGGAGCTATAAGATTGGGTAAGTCTGGGAAGTCAGCTCCAAGTTATTTTGAATCTCTTCTATGTTCTGATTTGGGTAAGAGTTTGATCTACTGGATTGAATTGTCAGTTTGGATAACTGGAATTCAATATATTTTACGTATCTCTGAGGGAGTACGTGTTTGATCTATCTCTGGTGTTGGAACCAGCAGTTCTGGAGTACTTGGTTGTTGAGTCAGACTCGTCTGTAGTCTGATATTCTGTTTAGTTCTATAGATCTAGATGAGTAGGAATTCTATAGCTTAGTAGTATTGGTTGTTTGGATTGTTTGTAGAGCGAGTATCCCGGTATATATATACTTGGGGAAACTCGAGGAAATTCTATCTAGAATTCTTCTGGATAGTTTGAATTGTTTGATTGAGTGAATTGTTTACTATGATTGTTAGCATATAGATAATAATACATCCTTGTGATTTAAAAAGATTATTAAATTACCTTTGTTTTAAATTTCGGGGACGAAATTAATTTAAGGGGGAAGGAATGTAATATACCGGAAATTTGGGACAATATCAATTTAATAATCTGTTTAAATAATTAAATTGATTTGTTAATTTTTGATAATAAATATTTGAATTGATTTAATAATCTAATTAAATGAATATTTAATTAGTGAATTTATCCTTTAAAAAAAATTAATAAGATGATTTCTATTTATAATGTATATATAATTGTATATATTGTTGATAGATAAGCTTGGGTTTGTAATATAATAAATAAATAAAATCTTGTTTTTATTTTCTAATATATATATATTCTTATATTTTGGAAATTATGATTTATTTAATATTAGTTTTTCAAAGCTATTTAAAACAAAATAACTATATGGTTTTAAATAAGATTTATAATAAGGATTATTTTATTTCTTTTTAAATATTGCTTAATAAATAAGATTTAAAGAAGTATATATATATATAAGTTTAGAATACAATTTACATATGGTATGTTAATTCAATTAGAAATAGTAGTAATTTATAATCTCTTTTATAAATTATTTTAAAATAGATAAATGAGTTATTTTCAAACTATAGTAATAGTGTATTGTTTTTATAAATAGATTTTAATAAAATAAGAATGTTATTTCAAATTGAATATATGTTATAAATTGACTTTAATTGAATTTTTAAATATAATTTGAATTTGAATTTTTATAAGTAATTGTAAATTAATAAAATAAGTTAAAAGCTTTTATTAACATTTAAAACAAATAAGAATTACTTAAATGACATGTGTAAACCTATAAAGGCTTGTTTTACCAAGTGTTAACATATTAAAAATGGTTAGTGACAAATGTCAAAGTTTTGTATTTTTGTTTTTCTTTTAATTAAATAAATCATTTCTAATGTATATAAACATGTGCTTCCCATCTCCTTCTCTTTTTTTTTCTATCCTCTTCATTTTCAAAAGATATAAGATTTCAGCTGTAAACAAAATAACTTAAAAACATTTCTCAAACCATAATCTCTAAACTATCGGTAATCAAGCTTTCCTCAAACCAGAAATTATCAAACCAAAAAGCCTGCATTTTTCTTCAATCAAAATCAAGACTGCATTCTTTAAAAACCTGGAAACAAAAGCCTGTTTCTCTTCAAATCTGGAAGCAGCTTTCAAATTTAAAGTTCAAATGCAATATCTTTTCAAAATCTGGAAGCTAGGAAACCTGATCTAAGCAACATCTATCAACAAGCAAGTTATAGTCTGCATGCAGCTCTAAATCCAATAAGAAAGACCAGCAATTCAAGATTTAAGTTCAAAACTGTTTCAAGTTTTCAAAGCTAAAACTGCCTCTGTCTAAATTAAGGTGAGTAACATTTTATTTAAGATAACTTAAGTAGAATCCGGTTGCATGAGATCTCTGAAATGATTATGTTTAAATGCATTAGTATATTAGTGCTTTTCTTTGTATATACATGAATGTGTGATATGTATGTATTGTTCATCTGGGTGCTCTCTGTTTTTACTTCCCAGTCTCCCAATTTTGGATTTAAAAATTAAATCATTGATCTTGTCACTACTTAAACTTAAATATGCAATCCAACTTGGTTGTTAAATTGTAAACTTTAGTTTAAATTTGTACTTAAGGCAATAATAAATTTAATTCTACTCTGGAAAACTCTAAAAACAGGAAAGTTAGAGTTTTGTGAAATTTCAAACATCTTAGTTTATAAATTCAGGGATATAAATCGAATACTCGAATGAAACCATGATTTTTACAACTAAAATTATAATTTTTAGAGATGGGATGAATGAGCAGTTCTGGGTTTCTCAAAAACATGAAATCTGGGTTTCTCTGATGATCTACTTGGATTTGAGGGTCGGAATTCGTCGTGAAGGTGGAGGAACGACCAGAGGTTGGTGGAAAAATGGAGGATGGTGATGTAATTCACCATGGAGGTTGCGGTAGTGGGTTTCCTTCTGGAACCCTAGTTTTTCTGGGTTTGATTGTTCGATCGCCTCGGCTAGTTTAGTCGATCGAGTGCAACGTAGCTTCGGGAGATGGTGGCGTAGAGGTTCATCGAGGTGTGGACGAAGTTGCACGTCGTCTGATGATCGGAGTTGTTTGCTCGAGGGTAGTTTGGTCGGAGCCTGTTGACAATGGAGCTCGAGAATGCTCGATTTTGATTTCCAACGAGGTTGTGGGCGCTGGGTGATCGTGACGTTCGAACGTGTCATTAGCGACTGGTTGGCGATGGTGATGATGGTCGGAGCATCGTTGTTTGATCGTGTACGTGCACGCGTGTATGTACATCTGTTGTTATTTCTGTTTTGTGTTAGGCGAAGTTCTGGGTTTGGGGAAGATAGAGTTTGCTCGAGTCAGGCTCGAGGTTGAAGGTGGAATTTCTCGAAGTCGAAATGATGGAGGAAGACACAGAGTTGGGTTCGGGAAAACGTTGTTTGGGCTCGGGTAATTTTGTTGTCAGGTTTAAAACTTGATAATGTTTTAAAATTTAAAATATAAGGAAAAGAATCAAGTTTTAGATCTGGAATCAAATTTGTTTGAATTTTAGTTTGGAGATAAATAAAGTTTTATAAAATTTAAAGTGTTAAACAACTTGAAATGTTAAAGGATATTTTAAAAGTGATGTGTATTTAAATTGTTTTAAAATTTTGATAGGTTAAATCATTTTAAATCTTAATTTGCAATGGAATTTATAAAAATAAATTCAAAGTAAAATATTCAAGTGCAATTGTCAATAACAATTAAGTCTTTAATAAGAAGAATGTTTTATATTAAGGGTAAATTAAGATTTAATGATTTGGGATAAAATAAATTATTACGATAATTAAAAGTTGATTAATCAAATTATGATTTGGATTAATAAAATTAGTAATTAAGGGTTTAAAGTGATTAATGAAGGTTTAATTAAATTAATTAAAGGTTAATTAATTTGTATTAAGGATCATTAATTTGATAAGTTAAGATTATAAATTAATGGTTAGGAATAAATTAATCAAGTAATTAAGAATTAATTAAGTTATTATTAGGTACTAAATTAATTAAGTAATTAGAGATAAATTTATTGGTAATTAGAATTAATTAATTTGTAATTAATAATGGTTAATTAATGTTTAATTATTTAAAAAAGATAATTAAAGAATAGTTAATGTAGATCATTAACTGGGATTTATTAATTAATCAATTTATGTAATTAATTAAGATAATTAATTGGATTAATTAATTAAGATAATCATTTGTGGAAATTGTTTAATTACTTAATGGAAAGTAATTAAGAAACTAATTACTCATTGTAATTAATTGTATTAGTTAAGTTAATTAATTAAGTTTAATTAATTTAAGATAATCACTTATTAATTTGTGAAGTATAAAATACTTAATGTAATTTAATGAAGATTAATTACTTAGGAAAGTAATTAATAGATAATTACTTATGTAATTAATGGAGTAATTAAGGGTAGTTAATTACTTAATGGAATTAATCAAGGGATTAATCAAAAGATAATTAATTAAGGAATAATTAATTTATTTTAAAAGAAGTAATTAAGAGTAGTTAATTACTGAATGTGATTAATCAATAGTGATTAATAATTATGGTTTAATTAAAGATTAATTACTCAATGTAATTAATTTAAATAAAGTAATTAATGATAAAATGTAATTAAGGATCATTAATTTATATAATTAATGATGTAATTAAGAATTGATTAATTAAGTAATAATTATAAATGAAGTGATTAATTAATGTAATTAATTAAGGAGTAATGTAATTAATTATAGTTAATTAATAAATGAAGTAATTAAAGGTTAATTACTATAAGTGGTTAAGAATAATTAATTTGTATAATTAATTTAATACTAATTACTTGAATGTAATTAAATAATTAATCAAGGATGATTAATTAGATTGAATAATTGGATGATGATTGATTAATTGATTGATAATTAATTAATAATGATTTAAGCAGGATTTATAGATGTAGTAATTAATTTAATTTACTTTAAATTAATTAAAGATGAAATAATTAATTTAATTCATTTTAAATTAATTGTAGATGGTGATAAATAAATCATTGCTTATGAATGGATGATATTGTGTACCTTGAATGGTTTGAAATCTCAGATATGAGATAATTGATACTGTATGATTTGGATGCTTTGGTTGCATAGTGATGATGATATGGATTATCTGCTTATAATGATAATGTTGATTATCTATTGTGAATCTGTGAATTATCTATCTGTGTGTAAATAGATAGTAGAATTGAATTGTTTTAACTTTAAAACAACTTGGCCTTAAAAGATACGTTTTGGATTTCGATGAGACCGGGATCGGGTTTCCGTATACCGGGATTCCAGGTCTGGAGACCCGAATACCACATCGATCCAAATTAACGATAGGTCGTGAATCTCAAGTAAAGATGAAGATTCAGAGTGCAAGGGTTATTGTCGTTAACTCTGAGGGTGATTCCAATACGAGTGTAACGAGATAATGCCTTCGGTTTCGTTCGAACCCGGAACGAACTTGTATGGATTGAATGCTTTCAACACATCGTCAGGAGGGCGATGAGCATTCTAAGTGATGTGTTCTGATTTAAAGGTAAATCGTAGCCTCAAGCCTCATCAACCGGGAATGGCTAAAACAGGGGAGGTGCAGCAAGGCTTCGTGGGTAGCACCCACTGAGAGTAAGGTCATCCCTGTCTAGAGAGTTCCTTCTTTTATTTCGGCTTAGTGGTGCAGTTGGCGACGGCCATCTGTGGGGTGATTTTATTCGGAATTATCCAGTAAGGGATGGTTCCGGCTTTGTGTTGCAGGGGATTGGGAGTGATCCTCGGTACGGTGATCTAGGCCCCGTACTGTGATGAGCGGTACCCCGGTAGCTCTGCCATTGTATGGAAATCCAAATTTCAATAAGTGATAACGGACTTGATTGTATACTTATGTATGCTGGAATTTAATAATGTAACAATTTCGGCTATTTCATATTTATTTGAAAACCTTAGACCCTATCATAATACAATCGAATTTCCTATCAATGTTTTGGTTAGCGTAAGGTAAAAACTTACCCATGTTTATTTGTGGGGAGTCTTACGTGATACCTTTTCTTTCAAAAGGTTTTGAAGTTAAACAAGTTTAACCTGTTACTCACACCAGACCCATGTCTGACCCAAGTTGTTTATTTCTGTTTTATAAACTCTTGGGTACTCAAATTTTTACGAGTAGCCAAGGGATTCAGGTTTAGCTTTGACGAATTGTGGAGGAGCAATGGAGCAGGAGGCTTCGGCGTTTGTAGATATAGTATTCCGCTGTGTTGATATCTGTGTTAGAGTCTTGTATTGTTTTTGAGTTGTAATATCTAGACAGATGTTTATAACTGTCTAGTATGTGTTGTATAGTTGTGTAAACTCTGATAAGTGTTTTATACTATGTAATAGTTTCTTTATGTTATTAATATAATTTATTCATTCCGCTGTGAGATCGTTGTTGTTGTTTCTTCTTTCTTCTCTTCTTTTCTATTTTCTACCCCTTTCTTTCTTATTGACGATGCGTCTTCCTGGGCATAGGAAGCCGGGTCGTCACAGTTTCAACAGTATTCTTAGGTCAAGGGAACTGCATAATATCGTCACTTCGAGATTTCATGGTTGGCTTTAGTTATTATTAACAATAAGAAACTCTTGAGTGAGTCATTCTATACTTTTTTAATAACTATCAATACGTAACACTTTGGTGCCCTCATCGGCCATGAGTAATACAATGTCCAGCATTTGGAGAGCGTTGCATACATTGGTCTCAACAAAAGTATAAATATCATTTCTCGAAATACCTTGACCAATTATATTTAAAATAATATATTATTTAATATTGTGATAATTTTCTCATGATTATAACTCCATGTAATTACTATCACATAATATAGCGTTTAAGCATTTCTATATTAATATACTTAAATTAATTATTTTAACAATATATCACAATATAAAAAGTATAAAATAGAAAATTAAAAATCTTTATTACAAACAAGATTGGTAAAAGAATTTGACATATGTAACAAATTATATAATTGCCCCTAGAGCGAACCTCTAACTCTCTTAATTTCAAATATTAAGAATCCCATAATGTTGTTTTGTGAAAATAATGTCGCAATAAGGATCGTGAAAGAACCAAGAGCTCAGTAGAAGTTGAGAAACATATGTTGAAAGGTTGCACATGATAATGATAGTTTATCAGTGTCAAAGAAAGTTAATTGACATAATAGATAATTAAAAAAGTATAATATATTTGTTAACTAGCTAACTAGCCTTATCGTTTGAGAAAACTGATCTAAAGGATGAGACTAAGATTCCATATTTGACCCTAAGTGCAAGTGAGAGATTTAGACAGTTAGGGGTATGCTTAGGTATGGTTATGTAATTTGTTACATATATCTAATTAAGGTGTTTAATTTCAATTTTATACTTTGTTATATAGTGATATAATTAAATAAGTAATTAATTTAAAGTATATTGAAAATCCTTAAATAATATGTTATGAGATAATGGTTACAAATGTTGTAAATGTAAGAAAAAAATATCACAACAAAGAATAACATATTGTATTAAATATTCCAAGTCAAGATGTTTCGAGAGTTTCAAGAAAGGATATTAGTACATCCGTTGAACCGGGCACGTAATTATCTTCAAATGTTAGGCGGTGTATTATCTATAGCTGTTGGGTTCACAAAGGGATTATGTACTCTTAGTTATTGGTATGAAATGACTCATCCAAGAGTTTCCTATGGGTTAGCAACAACTAAGCCAAATAGGAAATATCATAGTAACGGTCTTACACAGTTTTGTCGACTTGAGAATATTGTGGAACTTCAATGTGAATACTCCACTTTGATTATAGTTAAAAAATGATATGACGGTCCATCAAGCGACTATAGTTAATTGTTAGTTGAAGCACTGGATGTGAAGTACTGCTTAACAGAGAATTCATCTTCTTAGTTGCATGAGGTTAGTATCATGATCAACAATAGTCAACTCAAAGTTAAAATATCAAGTCAGAGTAGTGCGGCTAATAATAAATGTTATTATTGGACTAATTAAGGACTTTCCTTATAGACCAACTTAGTTGAATAAGGATGATATTGCAATTTTAACCAAAACCAAATTCCATAAATCCTAAAGCAATATAGTGTTGATGAAGAAAATGTGTGCAAATAGTCGTTGCTAAAAAGTATTGCTTAAGAAAATGTGAAGTTGGATTTCACCAAAAAGGTCTGTAAGCGATAAATTCAGCCAAACCATTACACCACTAGCTAAGGTGAAGGATAAACGTTAATATTTGAATTATTCACTATTAATCGCTAACTGAATTCACATCTTATGACGACCCGCCATTTTGACACTCAACGGTCCAAATGATGGATTATCATTTAGTTTGATTTAAAGAAATAAAGATACGGAAGAACAAAAATACAATATCTCATAGTGGAATATAAAAATATAATAAAATTAAAGTTCATGAAGTTGATAAAAAATTTACTACATCGGAGTTTTAAAATAAAGTAGCACGGGAAAATACAAATGTTTACTAATCAAGATCAATAGAAAATATGGAAATAACTAAAGTGCTGAAAATCCTCATATCCGTCTTCAGCTCCACAAACAATCTCCGATCACTGAAATACTCAGGCCGACCCAAGCATAATGGAAAAAAACACATCTCGAGTCGGAACTAAAAATTCTTATGTAAGTTAACTCAATATCATGTGAAATATGGACAAAAATAACTTAAAAGATGTTAGAGGATTTTCCATCTCCTAAGAATCCATTAAACTATCTATATGTAGTAAAAACGATAAGTGTGCAATGTCTATCGGTAATGTAAAAAATAAAATAGCGTTAAGACTTTACATTGATCCTCCTTAACACATTTTTAAGCATATAGTCTATGCGGATCCTGTGACACAACCATTAACGTCAATGGCCAGTGATTCCCCTATAGGTACAGTACTAAAACAAAATGAAAGTGGTCTCACATAGCAATAATCGTATGATAAGACATGTGAGGCGATGCCTAAGGTAGAATTATACCAGTTTACCATTTCTAGTTGGTTGTAACCCCAAACGGCCGACCACGTTCATCAATCGAAGATCAAGGTGCACCAATCAAGTTCAAAATCAATATAGCGACATGAGGGAAATATGTCTGCTAAAGGTAGCTAACCTATTGGCCAGGCATAGGCCCATGTTTTAGTCATTTCAAATTGACACAAGTGTCGGGGTCATCCATCATCGTTCTCTTACTTCTTTCTAGCAAACGTTTGTCAATTCAACCTGTACATTATAGATAACATCCACCGCATACATAGTTATTAAAGTGGTTCCAGTATTGATAGAGTGCATGTCATTATCCGGCTCCGGTCTTTGTAATAACCAATTGTTCATTTTATAAAAGTATGTCATTTTTTCCATTTTAAACTTTACAGTAAATTCCGTATTGAATTTAAAAATGTGTACAGTATAAAAAGTTCTTCATTTTACTTCAGGAATCTACAGAAAATATTTCAGAAATTTCCTAAAATATTTATTATTTTTTACATTCAAATTACATCATATTTTACACTAATTAAATTATAAAAAGCCTAAAAATTTATAGAAAAGACAAAATTAAATTTCAAAGATCTTAAAATACCTTTATAGAATTTCTAGTAAAGTTTCAAATTTTTCCAAAATCGATTTATAATTTTCCCAATTTCCAAATGGCTAATTTCAAATATTAAATTATTAAAATTATTATATGAGGGAAATAAATATTGGTCCCTTTATTAAATATTCTTTAAATAATATGTTGGACCTACAGAAAAAGTTTCAAGTTAATTTAACTTTTTTATAAATTTTCAAAATTCCAATAATTCTATTTCAAAGAATGAAATATAAAAATTATTAGATGACCGAAGTAAATACAGGTTTTTTTACAAAAAATTTTTATTTTACTGTAGTGAAGTTATAGAAATTTTTTTAAATCATTTTAATATACATTCTAGAAATATATATATTTTCTCAATTCGAATTCCAAATTTTATAAACGAATTTCAAAACAGCTATTTGGAAAAAAAAAATAAACCAAAATTTCCAGAATTTTATCTTTTATAACATATAAATTTTCCAGAGGTGGATAATTTATTTTGCACAAAATTTTCAAATAAAGACAAAACGGTATTTTATTTGTCAAAATCACATTTTTGGCCAAAGCGATAAATCTTTATAACCTAAATTTTCACATATCAATATCAGATGTCCAAATGGTTTTATCACATTGTTTAATGTTCACCATATCCACATAACAAATAATATAATTTTGATAATTCAACATGCTGTAACGGGGCGTATATCATAATCAATGATGCACAATTATCAACATATCATAGACCAAAAATTTCTTTCTAAAACCAAAGTTCTTAATATATATTTTTGCAGTTTCCAACAAAGTTTCAAAATTTTATCACGTATTATACTATTAATACTAATTTTCCATAATTTACATAAAATCCATCGTTAAAGAATAAATCATAAAAATACTTTAACTGCTAAATTAAATATAGTTCCTTTTTATGAAATATTTGTCACTTTATACATAAGCTACATAAATTAAATATAGTTCCTTTTTATGAAATATTTGTCACTTTATACATAAGCTATAGAAAAAATTTCATGTCATAATAAACTTTTTATAAAAATACATTTTTCAATAAAAGCTATTTACCATAAATATATTATAAAAATATTTAACGATCGAATTAAAAATAGGTTCTTTTACGAAATATTTTTAATTTATTATCATAAAGCCATAGAAAAAATTTCAAGTCCAAATAACACGTTTTCATAAATTACTCATTTATTCGTATATAGTTTCAAAAATTCATAAGTAAAATCGATACATAAACCTTGGCAAACAAATTTTACTAACACGTTTAAAATCTTTAATCCGCATAACATATAAATAAATTGACATAAACACATTCGTTTGTGAAAAAGTTTCAAATAAGGACAAAACGATAATTATATGATATTTCATATTTTATGGCTAAAACAATAGATTTCATACTCTAAATTTTTTATACATTAATTTCATAAATTTCAAGGGTGTTCTAATACATTATCACCTTATTAGATGTCAACATATCAATATAACTTTCAAACAATTCACAAATGGTATAAACATGGCATATATATATATATATATCATTACGTATATAATCAAATATATAATCACACTATCAAACATCACCTAATTAATCACCAATACAATCAAACATTACATATTAATGAACTAAACTTGCCATTACTTTTTATTTACATTAACTGCACATATATAAACAACTATATATGACAAATATTAACACGTTTATGGGTTTAACTTGCAATAAATTTTTATCTACCAACAACACATATCACAACAAATGTGGATAATAATTATCAAGAAGAAATCAAGCTAAACTTGCATACTTTTAGTTGGTAAGAGTTATAAAAACACTCACAATAATATGCGAATCCGAACACTTGTACGACGACACAGCGATACAAACACATCACTACGGTTCAATTGAACACCGCGGATAGATACGAACACAACACGAACAAAAGATGGAGACGTTGCGGGTAAGGCTGACTTGGATATGGACAGTAGACAGGGTAGCAGAAGTTGCAAATCTGGATGATGTGGTTCCGACAGTGGGTTTAGGGTCTCGGCAGTGCAAATGTGAGAGGGTGGAAGTGTGACGACCGGAATTTTGGCAATATATTTCAATAAATATTTAATCTAATTTAAATAAAAGTAAAGTTATCATTTTAAAATGAATATGACTTCCGAAAATAATTGCCATTTATTTGTATTTTGAAAAGGGAATTTGATTTGTAAACTTAAAATAAAATCTCTTAATAGTATTTATAATAAAACTTATCTTATATAATTGAATTAAAATACCTTGTCTTGTTAACATTTGGTATCAAAAAAAAAAATATAGGTAATAATGTTTAAAATAGAATCAAATTCTATCAATATAAGATCTAAGTATAAAATGCAAGTAACCCATATGAATATTGATAGTCAAAATATAAAGTACAAATGTAAATATAAACAAGAGTTAAGTGGAACACTAAGTGTAAAATGAAATAAAAACAAGTATAACATAATAACAAAACAGATATTTAAATAAATATCTTCATATATGACAGTGTCTGCCCGCAAGTTCAAACTAGAAGTAGCAAGACAATATCTTCATCCACAAGCCTACCTGCAAAGTGTACTTTTACATACAAATACATATACAGCTAAACAAAATGACAATTATGTAAACATATTAAGCAACAAACATTTAATGATGTCTGCTCTAGCCTAACATTTTGTCAATTCAAATATTTATAAATCTTATCTTTCTCAGTACTAAAATCTGCTCATACCAATCAAAGCCAAAAGAAGAAGTTGCATATACTTAAGCTTACAATACAAGCTAGCTGCAACTATTTTATAAAAATGTATGTATACAAGGCAAGAAAATATCTTTGTACAAGATAAGATATGGATGAAACATATAGTACCTTAAGCATTTAATGCAAACCACATTTTAGTCAACTCGAGATGCATAAAAATCAATTCAGCTAACAAAAATCTCTGATCAAAGATTTAAAAGAAAAAAAAAGATAGTGTACCAGCAAATTATTTGTACCAGTAACACCTCCCTCTATACCAATCTTTCTTTCTATATATCATTTCTTACTTCTATTCGTCCATCACAAGCCATAGTAAACCAGAAAACCCGAGAAATTTTATAGCAAGCATTTTTACAAATTGAAAACATTTTTTTCAACTTCAGCAAATAAAAATAAAAAGATTAAAAGAAGAGCAAGCCTGTAGCTTCTCAAATAAAAGTGCTATGTTCATTTTCCATAAGACAACTGTGAGCAACATCAAGTATTTTCCAGTTTAAAAGCTATCAAAGCATCAGCATTTCAGTTTTCAAATCTCAGTTTTTATGTCTTTGTTCCACATCTTATAGCAGGTGAGTAAACTCCATTTTAAAAATAGTTTTAAATCTGTACTACGTTGTTATGTGTGTTAAACATGTAGTAATATGGTATACAATGTTTCATGAATGATTAGTATGGATGCATATATATATAATGGTATATCTATGAATTGTCTGAAGATAGGTTCAAAGGTTATTCTCTGTTTTCTTCATAAACATGTGAGTAAACTAACATTTTAAAAGTTTTACTCTGTTAAATCTTGAATTGCATGTGATAGAAACTTAAAGTATGATTTGTATTTTTGCTGTGCATGTTATTTAAAAATGATTTTTAATATATATATATATATGTGTGTGTGTGTAAATGTTTATGTACAATGACTGGAAACATGAAATACAAGTCCTTGTTTGAACTGAATCAGTGAGTAAACTTTTCTTAAGGGGCCTAAATTGTTTGATAACCAGTTGCATTTAATATTCTATGATGGAGATTTTGCTCTGCATATTTGTTTAGATATGATTTCATATTAATATGTATGTTATATTGTTGTGTGTATCTGTGAGCCTGTAAGTTTGCTCTGTTCTAGTTTACAGGCTACAAAACTTAAAGAAAAAAATCAAATTCACCTTCTCCTGATTTTCTTTAGTCTTCAATATATAAACAAAACCTGTTACTAATAACAAGAGATAGATTTTGAAGATACTTTCAAGAAGAACATGAAGCTAGTTTAAAGAAAAAGGAAGAAGTACAGTGAAATTCAAATCATACCGAATTCTCGACTTAAATAATTTCTGGTTTCATGAATATAATCAATTTTGTTTTCGAAAACTAGGATTTTTTAAAATGGAATCATGATTTTTAAGTGTGTGGTTGAAGAGAATCGTTGAGATGAACGGTATTTGGTTTTTCATCGATTCTCGACAATCGACAGCGAATGGTGTGTCGAGGTTGGGACCGGAGGAGGCTCGAGACTCGAGGGTCATGGGAATAATACTCGGAGAATTTTCAGATCGACGAGGTAGCTCGTCTACGTCGTTGTAGGGTTTTAAGCCCTATGGGTTAAACGATGTTCTCGGGTTCATTGTGATGGCGTGGCGACGCCGGGTTCGAACGCGATAGGTGGAAAATGGGCTGGAGGTCGGGGCGATTCACTGGTGGGCTCGGCAGGGTACATCGTGGATGAGTTCGACAGTGGGAAAAGAAATTGGATGATCGGAATTTCCGCCGAGTGGGTTCTTAATCGTTTTTTTTTTCGTTTCCGCGAGTGATTAGATTTCTGGGTGATGATTGGAGTTGTGGTCATCGCCGGCGACTTGTCTGGGGTCTCGGAGGGGATCGGAGTGGCGATGGGTTGTTGTGCATGTGCACGGAGATGTAAGTATATCTGGTACGGGAAGGTGGAGAAGAAGGAGTGGATTCCGGGTTGGTTCTCGTGTTTTTGGCCATTCAACTCGAAGTCAGGGTTTACTCGAGTATCTGGTTGATGTGGCTCGGGTTTTAACAGTGTTTGCTCGGGTTGATGTTGATAAGATTCCCAAATTTTAATTTTTGCAAGTATGCGAATGAAATTGTAAATTTAAAATAAAATGGTGAAAGGGTTTTTATTATGTTATGAAGGATTAAATAACTTAGTGATAAGTTTAAATTAATAAAATAAAAGTAATAACTTTAATTAAGTTTTTAAATTTTTAAAGTTCATCATATTAAACATATAAAATAATTTGAATATCAAATTGTAATGAGATATGGGAATAATTAAGTTTCAATATGGTAAGTTTTGTTTAAATTTACTTAAACAAGCTAATTAAAGTTTCCCAGGATTTAAAAAAGTTAAAATTTAAATGTTTAAATGTGTTTTGACTTAAACAAATCCTATGACTTAAATTTAAAATATACCTCTTATGACATGGATTAAGTATTAATTACATAATTAAGTGGTTCTTTAATATAAGAGATGAATAGTAAATTTTGAGAGTAATTAAAAGGTTAATTACTGTATATGGTTGAAGATAATTAATTGGTGTAATTAATTAAGAGTTAATTACTTAATGTAACTAAAGAATAATTGATCTAGGGTGGTTAATTAAGTTGGATAATTAGAGGATAATTAATAAATTAAGTTGCTGTAATTATTTGATGTTAGGTAAGCAGGATTGAAAGTGATTTAAGAGATTAATTAAATTTAATAAATTGAAATGGTGGGACTAACTAATCTTGCTTATGAAAAATTGAATGATATTGTATGCCTTGAATTATTTGATGTCTTTGATAAGGATGCTATGTGATATGATATTTTCGGACTAAACTGAAATAATATGGTTTGTCTATCCGTGATGAACGGCTATGTAAATACGTAATCCTAGAGATATACGGAGTCGTTTAGAAACTTAAACACCTTTGTTTTAAGTTGATATTGGTTTCGAAGAGGCCGGGGTCGGGTATTAGTAAATACCCGAACCCACTTCGATTTGTAATCAACAATAATTCTTTATAGATTTGATTTGTAAATCAAATAGGCTGGAATGAAATAAATTGAGAAATCTGGGCCATTTAAACTAAATAACGGTACTTATATACTATTTTGTGAAGCAAGTTTTGACTATAATAAGATAAGAACTCGTAGTGAGGAACGAGTTACCCTAGTTTCAAAGAAGTTTTATAACTTAGTATTTCAAGCTATATGGTTTACTCACGCTGGTTTCCAGCCTGACTCGGGTGTTACTTTGATGTAATGCTCGGGTCAGACCGAGTATTACAGATTTTCAGGTAAGGACGTTTGGGAGCTCAGAAGACGAGCTACATGGCAAGCACGTGTAGAGTATTTCCGCTGCAGTATATTACTGTATTACTGAGATATGATTACTGTATATATTCAGTGACTGTATTTATGTAAAACTCTGATGTATTAAAATGTAATCGACAGATATAGTAATCTTTTGTAAACTATTATTATTTACTATTATATTTTATCCGCTGCGAATGTGAGATGTTGATGTTTCTGTTCTTCTTCTTCTACCTCTTTCTTCTTTTCATAACTATCTGGAATTTTCGGGTTCGAAAATTTCCGGGTCGTTACAGTTGGTATCAGAGCTGAAGGTTAAGCGAGAACCTTGGCTCTATTGGGATTGCTCATTAAAGATAGGGTCAATAGTACCCTAGAATGAGTTGAGTATATATATATATATGAGAGAGCGTACTTGTTATTTTCTTATATAAAGATTTTAAATAATTTCATATAAGAATATATTTTGATATATATATATATAAAGTAATATTTCTATCAAATGAATACAAGGGTAATTGGCTGTTAAATTATTGGAATTGAATTAAGTGATAATAGAAATATAACAAAATTTAAAGTAAATAAGGATTGGTTTGGAATGAATTCAAACTGAAATTTAAATCTTGAATTTAAGAAGAATTTCAGAATAAGATAGTGATGAATTGGTTTTCAGATACAATAACCTTGGTTATTATCAGAAATGATTAATAAGGCGAGTATAAATGAGTAAACAATAATAAAATATTTAGGAAGTAAAACATTTAGGCAAGTCTGACTTATAAGTTGGAACTAAAGTTGATCTGAATTGTGGAGTTTTAAATCTGGGTCCAGAATTTGAGTAAGTTTGATGAGATTAAATTGAGGTTAACTTAAGAGAAGTTAAATAAGTTTGGTATGAACAACCTGAATTGGAAATTTCAAGATGAAATTTAGATTTAACTTGGGAAGTTAAATGGTTAATTTGAATTGGATTTGTTTAAATGAGTGAAGGAAATAAATATGAAATAAACTCTAAGGTAGAGTTTTGAATTTTCCTTGGAATGTGATGTGAAACCCAAAGTGAAGCGAGTTTTAAACTTAAGTGGGAAGGTTATTAATCTGATGTTTAAAATTTGAATGGGAATTCAAATTGTGTAAATTGACTGGATCAAGTGAATTAAATTTAACTTAGGGGAAGTTAAATAAGAACAACCTAAATTGGAAATTTCAAGATGAAATTAAAAATTTACTTAGTGAAGTTAAATGGGTTGTTTTGAAATGGGAGTTATGTGTGATCTCAAACGGATTTGAGATCTGGGAATAGGAAATGTGTGTTATTGATGGATGCTGTTTTAAATAATCTGGATGTTTATTTACTTTGGCTTATCCCGATATCATCCTTTTGTTATAAATAATCCATGAAACTGTAAATTGGATTATTCTAATTAAATTAAGAAATGGATTGAGGTAATATACATCCATTGCAGAAATTTAATGGAATCACTTTGAACTTAAGAATTAAATGTGTAAATTAAAATTGTTTAAGAACTGGTTTCAAAGTGAAAGATAAAATTTGGGTGATAAATTGAATTTTTAAGATAAAATTGTTTCGAACTCTTATTTGAACTTTGAAATAAGTTAAGTAAAGAAGATTTAAATGGAATTTTGAGAATTCGACTCAGAATTAAATTGTTTAAGGATTAGGAGTATTAATTTAAAAATAAAGATTAATTTGTTTTAAGGGGTTAAATCAACATTTGAAATAATAACTTGAATTTATATAACTCGAGATGGTTTAAAATTGAGATTTAAATTGAATTAGTTCAAACTGTTATTGATTAAATACCCAACTGAGATAAGAATTGAAGTGATAATCCAAATGGGGATTAAGGCAAATGGGAATAAGTGAATAAAATTTGAGTGAATGTGAATGGAAAGGAAATTGATTTGGTTAATAATCAATGAAGTTAAATACGTAGGATGTACGTATATTATTCTATTCGCATAGTGATTTGATCCAGATTCGAGCACAGAATTTCGAGATAGTATTATCGATCCGAGTTGGGATTTTTCGCTCGATTTTCAACGGCGAACCTGGATATGGATTTTTGATTGGTTCTAGATATTCTCTATCATAGCTGTGACTATGCAAGGAGAATGACGGTTTCTGATCAAGAAACCAGATCCGAGTCCGCACTAGATAGTCGGGTGGACGGTACTAGTTCGGAAGTGAAATTGTGTGATCGAGTGAGCGATCAGATTGATATTGCGTACGGATGATATGTGGACATCGTACGGGTTTGAATAAAATTGATATTGAAATTTGTGGATAAAACTGTAATATGGTTTTTGAAATGGAAGTAAATTTTGAGAAATATACCATAAAATAAGTGAAAATGGAATATCTTTATGATAAAAATTTACTTTATCAAAGTAAATAATTTGGTAAGTGACTTTATAAAGTAATCAAATTTGAATATTTGATTTGGAATAAACAAAGTTAAGTATCTTTGTTATATATGATAAAACTCCCCTTATTGAATCCATTGCCAGAAGAAAAAGGTTTTTGGAAGTTTTTGAAGTATATAAAGGAAACTTTTGTAAGTATAAAGTGATTTAAAGATTTCCCAAGAAAATTATATATATGTATATATATATAAAAGATTTTATGGAAATGGTTTTGAGAAAAAGGTTTTGGGAACCTTTGGATTTGGAAAAGGCTTTTGATTTTTGGGTAAAATCAATATTGGGATTTGGGAAAGCCTGATTTGTGAATTATCGATTTTGAGAATCGATTTTGTGTAAAAGCATTTATATGAAATTCATACTAGGTGTATGATTTGGAAAATACTATATGTGTATAGTATAAAGTGTTTTGAGAATAGCTCTAGGGAAAAAGGCGCTCCCTTGAAATGAACTTCTCAGGAGTGCCACTGGGTGGTACTGCCTTGAGCCCCAAGAGGGGGTTTCTAAAGTTGATCCTGTGAGGAGTCCGGACAAAACTAGTTCCTGAGGATTATTTGTGTAGCGAAAGTCGAGGGGCTGGTGCCCACAGAGGCATTTGGGTTATGCTGTGACGACAGTGTAACTCGATGTCACTGCGATCTACTGCAGACCATAGCGTAAGTCGTGTGTGCCGCTGAGAGCCAACAGTCTATGTTTGATTTTACATCGGTAGACTGCGACACTATGGTAACATAGCGAAAGTCATGTGTGCCGCTGAGAGCCAACAGTCTGCGTTTGATTTTATATCGGTAGACTGAGACCTATGTAGGAGTGGAGAAGTTTCATTTTGACAGCGAAAATCGTTTGTGCCGCTGAGAGCCAACAGTTACATGGACCTTTGCTGTGATGGCAACGTAACCCTGGATGTAACTGCGATCTGTTGTGGGTTCTATGGTGTAGTCAGTTACATGGACTTTTGCTGCGACGGCAACGTAACCCAGGATGTAACTGTGACCATGGATGGGGGTGATGATTTCCAGAGCATTTTCACCAAAGATATTTCCTCTATTTTCAGAAACTGTTTTCTATATTTTCAATAAAATTATTTTCCAAATATTTTCACTGGGTGTTGGAAATGGGTCTGCTAAGTACTTATAGATTTTCAGTCGTACGCCTGATCAACGTATGACCGAATTTCTGTGAGAACAAGGATGGACTTGTTGAAACATCGAGTTATAAAAAGTATTTTTATAAAAACTATTTTCGAATAATATTATATAGATTTCAAAGTAGTTTAAAAATGATCAAAGAAATTTATCTGATTTTAAGCATTTTCATAAATTCTGGCTTCGTTCCTTTTCGAGGACGAAAAGTTTTAAGGGGAGAGGAATGTGACGACCGGAATTTTGGCAATATATTTCAATAAATATTTAATCTAATTTAAATAAAAGTAAAGTTATCATTTTAAAATGAATATGACTTCCGAAAATAATTGCCATTTATTTGTATTTTGAAAAGGGAATTTGATTTGTAAACTTAAAATAAAATCTCTTAATAGTATTTATAATAAAACTTATCTTATATAATTGAATTAAAATACCTTGTCTTGTTAACATTTGGTATCAAAAAAAAAAATATAGGTAATAATGTTTAAAATAGAATCAAATTCTATCAATATAAGATCTAAGTATAAAATGCAAGTAACCCATATGAATATTGATAGTCAAAATATAAAGTACAAATGTAAATATAAACAAGAGTTAAGTGGAACACTAAGTGTAAAATGAAATAAAAACAAGTATAACATAATAACAAAACAGATATTTAAATAAATATCTTCATATATGACAGTGTCTGCCCGCAAGTTCAAACTAGAAGTAGCAAGACAATATCTTCATCCACAAGCCTACCTGCAAAGTGTACTTTTACATACAAATACATATACAGCTAAACAAAATGACAATTATGTAAACATATTAAGCAACAAACATTTAATGATGTCTGCTCTAGCCTAACATTTTGTCAATTCAAATATTTATAAATCTTATCTTTCTCAGTACTAAAATCTGCTCATACCAATCAAAGCCAAAAGAAGAAGTTGCATATACTTAAGCTTACAATACAAGCTAGCTGCAACTATTTTATAAAAATGTATGTATACAAGGCAAGAAAATATCTTTGTACAAGATAAGATATGGATGAAACATATAGTACCTTAAGCATTTAATGCAAACCACATTTTAGTCAACTCGAGATGCATAAAAATCAATTCAGCTAACAAAAATCTCTGATCAAAGATTTAAAAGAAAAAAAAAGATAGTGTACCAGCAAATTATTTGTACCAGTAACACCTCCCTCTATACCAATCTTTCTTTCTATATATCATTTCTTACTTCTATTCGTCCATCACAAGCCATAGTAAACCAGAAAACCCGAGAAATTTTATAGCAAGCATTTTTACAAATTGAAAACATTTTTTTCAACTTCAGCAAATAAAAATAAAAAGATTAAAAGAAGAGCAAGCCTGTAGCTTCTCAAATAAAAGTGCTATGTTCATTTTCCATAAGACAACTGTGAGCAACATCAAGTATTTTCCAGTTTAAAAGCTATCAAAGCATCAGCATTTCAGTTTTCAAATCTCAGTTTTTATGTCTTTGTTCCACATCTTATAGCAGGTGAGTAAACTCCATTTTAAAAATAGTTTTAAATCTGTACTACGTTGTTATGTGTGTTAAACATGTAGTAATATGGTATACAATGTTTCATGAATGATTAGTATGGATGCATATATATATAATGGTATATCTATGAATTGTCTGAAGATAGGTTCAAAGGTTATTCTCTGTTTTCTTCATAAACATGTGAGTAAACTAACATTTTAAAAGTTTTACTCTGTTAAATCTTGAATTGCATGTGATAGAAACTTAAAGTATGATTTGTATTTTTGCTGTGCATGTTATTTAAAAATGATTTTTAATATATATATATATATGTGTGTGTGTGTAAATGTTTATGTACAATGACTGGAAACATGAAATACAAGTCCTTGTTTGAACTGAATCAGTGAGTAAACTTTTCTTAAGGGGCCTAAATTGTTTGATAACCAGTTGCATTTAATATTCTATGATGGAGATTTTGCTCTGCATATTTGTTTAGATATGATTTCATATTAATATGTATGTTATATTGTTGTGTGTATCTGTGAGCCTGTAAGTTTGCTCTGTTCTAGTTTACAGGCTACAAAACTTAAAGAAAAAAATCAAATTCACCTTCTCCTGATTTTCTTTAGTCTTCAATATATAAACAAAACCTGTTACTAATAACAAGAGATAGATTTTGAAGATACTTTCAAGAAGAACATGAAGCTAGTTTAAAGAAAAAGGAAGAAGTACAGTGAAATTCAAATCATACCGAATTCTCGACTTAAATAATTTCTGGTTTCATGAATATAATCAATTTTGTTTTCGAAAACTAGGATTTTTTAAAATGGAATCATGATTTTTAAGTGTGTGGTTGAAGAGAATCGTTGAGATGAACGGTATTTGGTTTTTCATCGATTCTCGACAATCGACAGCGAATGGTGTGTCGAGGTTGGGACCGGAGGAGGCTCGAGACTCGAGGGTCATGGGAATAATACTCGGAGAATTTTCAGATCGACGAGGTAGCTCGTCTACGTCGTTGTAGGGTTTTAAGCCCTATGGGTTAAACGATGTTCTCGGGTTCATTGTGATGGCGTGGCGACGCCGGGTTCGAACGCGATAGGTGGAAAATGGGCTGGAGGTCGGGGCGATTCACTGGTGGGCTCGGCAGGGTACATCGTGGATGAGTTCGACAGTGGGAAAAGAAATTGGATGATCGGAATTTCCGCCGAGTGGGTTCTTAATCGTTTTTTTTTTCGTTTCCGCGAGTGATTAGATTTCTGGGTGATGATTGGAGTTGTGGTCATCGCCGGCGACTTGTCTGGGGTCTCGGAGGGGATCGGAGTGGCGATGGGTTGTTGTGCATGTGCACGGAGATGTAAGTATATCTGGTACGGGAAGGTGGAGAAGAAGGAGTGGATTCCGGGTTGGTTCTCGTGTTTTTGGCCATTCAACTCGAAGTCAGGGTTTACTCGAGTATCTGGTTGATGTGGCTCGGGTTTTAACAGTGTTTGCTCGGGTTGATGTTGATAAGATTCCCAAATTTTAATTTTTGCAAGTATGCGAATGAAATTGTAAATTTAAAATAAAATGGTGAAAGGGTTTTTATTATGTTATGAAGGATTAAATAACTTAGTGATAAGTTTAAATTAATAAAATAAAAGTAATAACTTTAATTAAGTTTTTAAATTTTTAAAGTTCATCATATTAAACATATAAAATAATTTGAATATCAAATTGTAATGAGATATGGGAATAATTAAGTTTCAATATGGTAAGTTTTGTTTAAATTTACTTAAACAAGCTAATTAAAGTTTCCCAGGATTTAAAAAAGTTAAAATTTAAATGTTTAAATGTGTTTTGACTTAAACAAATCCTATGACTTAAATTTAAAATATACCTCTTATGACATGGATTAAGTATTAATTACATAATTAAGTGGTTCTTTAATATAAGAGATGAATAGTAAATTTTGAGAGTAATTAAAAGGTTAATTACTGTATATGGTTGAAGATAATTAATTGGTGTAATTAATTAAGAGTTAATTACTTAATGTAACTAAAGAATAATTGATCTAGGGTGGTTAATTAAGTTGGATAATTAGAGGATAATTAATAAATTAAGTTGCTGTAATTATTTGATGTTAGGTAAGCAGGATTGAAAGTGATTTAAGAGATTAATTAAATTTAATAAATTGAAATGGTGGGACTAACTAATCTTGCTTATGAAAAATTGAATGATATTGTATGCCTTGAATTATTTGATGTCTTTGATAAGGATGCTATGTGATATGATATTTTCGGACTAAACTGAAATAATATGGTTTGTCTATCCGTGATGAACGGCTATGTAAATACGTAATCCTAGAGATATACGGAGTCGTTTAGAAACTTAAACACCTTTGTTTTAAGTTGATATTGGTTTCGAAGAGGCCGGGGTCGGGTATTAGTAAATACCCGAACCCACTTCGATTTGTAATCAACAATAATTCTTTATAGATTTGATTTGTAAATCAAATAGGCTGGAATGAAATAAATTGAGAAATCTGGGCCATTTAAACTAAATAACGGTACTTATATACTATTTTGTGAAGCAAGTTTTGACTATAATAAGATAAGAACTCGTAGTGAGGAACGAGTTACCCTAGTTTCAAAGAAGTTTTATAACTTAGTATTTCAAGCTATATGGTTTACTCACGCTGGTTTCCAGCCTGACTCGGGTGTTACTTTGATGTAATGCTCGGGTCAGACCGAGTATTACAGATTTTCAGGTAAGGACGTTTGGGAGCTCAGAAGACGAGCTACATGGCAAGCACGTGTAGAGTATTTCCGCTGCAGTATATTACTGTATTACTGAGATATGATTACTGTATATATTCAGTGACTGTATTTATGTAAAACTCTGATGTATTAAAATGTAATCGACAGATATAGTAATCTTTTGTAAACTATTATTATTTACTATTATATTTTATCCGCTGCGAATGTGAGATGTTGATGTTTCTGTTCTTCTTCTTCTACCTCTTTCTTCTTTTCATAACTATCTGGAATTTTCGGGTTCGAAAATTTCCGGGTCGTTACAGGAAGCTTGGTAGAGGGTCGTAGGATCTGGGTAGAAAGTTTGGCGTTTGGCAGATAAGGCGGAACATATCTGGTTGGCGTGAAGGTGATGGGTGGTAAATTTGGGTACGGAGGAGGGTTTCAACAGTGTAAGCAGGGAAGGTGGGAGGTGATGGGTTGGAACTGGAGATGTGAAGGCGAATGGAGGCTTTGGGGTATAGAGATGGAGAAGGTGCAGCAGGTGGGAACATGGAGGGTGGTTGTAACATCCCGCAATTTTCGACTTTCGAAAATTCGACATCGATACTCACTTTATCGACTGCCGAGCCATCGAATGCCGAAAACCCGAAAAGTTATGGTTTTAGAAAGAAGAAAAAGGCAGAAGAAGATAGAAGAAAAAAAGAGAAGAAGAGAAGAACAACACAGCACAACATCAGAACAGAAAACAACATCAGAATCTTACACATCGCAGCGGAACAATATATAATAGATAAACACTAGTCTTTTAAAACAAAGAACTATATCCGTTTATACATACATCAATCAGAGTCAATATACAACTCAATACAACAATGGACAGTTATATAAACTTGTCCTCATACAGAATACACAGCGGAATAAATATATCAGATACAAATACTACATCTCGCCATCCAGCTTGCTTCCAAAGCTCCAGAATATCCTGATAATCTAACTCTAGACTGCCCGTGTGGAAATTTGTGGGCACCCAGAGTTTAGAAGGGAAACAATAAACTCCGAGTCAGTCATGGTGACTGGTGTGAGATCGTAAAACAGTTATTCTTTCACAAAGAAAATAAAACAAATTCGCAATGCTTTTGGAAAATGAAACTACCATAAGACCTCCCACCACACACACAATGCAAACGCAGAATTGGAGGAGATTTCTTCTTATGATAGTCAAAGATGCTTACTACGCAAAAATCAAATTCTTTTTGATATTATTATTAGTGCATAGTGTAGAAAACATTTCGAAAGTATAATATAAATCTTAGCCAACATACGACCAGTATCGTATGCCTACTATAGCTACCATCTAAACAGTGGTGACCACCGTACGTAAATGGCAGGTTCTACAACTAATACCGTACAAAGTTCATATTGGAGTTTGGATTTCCAACAAATGGTCAGGCTAAGGAACTTCCTCTTCCACGATGGGTACGTCCCTGGAATAGACGACCCGAGAAATAACCTAACATAACGGTTAGATCTCTGCCAACACAAGGCCGGGTTACCTCCGCAAAAATAGGTAACTACTGACACGCGTATGCCATCCCCCGATCGTAACCGATCTTCCCGAGGATCCCCGATTTCCAACAAACCACATAGTAAAAATGCAGCAACCACATAGGTTAAGTATCTGGGCTCCATACCATGATACCACCTCTATCCAGAAGGAATGACATACACTAAGGGGCGCTACTCCCTAGAACCTTGCCGCATCCTTCCTGTTTTGACCATTTCCGGGGTGTGAGGCTCGACGAAGTCTCGTCCACAAAGCTACGCTTTCTACAAAGCCATGCTTCGGGTCAAACAAAATGATCAACCTATGATCACAAAGATATAAGATCAAACAAATGATCATATCACAAATGATCAAACACTGATCATTTCTCAGCAACACTCAGTATGCCACGTTACCAAATTGGGATATATCGCTGATAAATTTCAACTACATAACCTCTGAGCTCGTACGTCTCAGAGAAGGGTGTTAAGCTAAGAGAATAAATTCTCCGCCACCAACAGAAATGTATTTGAAAGAAATCAGCTTTATATCTCAAATTGTAACGTCAGACACACAATCCATACAAGTCTGTTCCGGGATCGAACAGAACCGAAGGCACTTCTCATGAAGCCCTTGCATATCCGGATAAATTTCTAATCACGTCCGGACTTCCCGTCACTAAGGGTGATAAAACCTCTAAACCGGAGATCAGCCGATGTAGAGTAACTCGACGGTAATCCTTCCGTTTTCAAAAATATCCGGTCTTCAACACCGGTCTTCAAATGCAATTCATAACGACGTATCACATATTCGAAATGGGTTATACGACCCCATGGTCCTTTCCCGGCTAACCCGAATAGTGAGCGCTTATTCAAAAATAAGTGTGGCATTCAAATTCATCCAATTCACAACAAATACCTATTTAAAGGTAATTATTGATAGTCGGTTATTTAACTATCAATAAAGATGCGCAACATCATCAGATTCCAAATAATTTTCCAAATTATTTTACTTCCAAAAATATCTTTACTAGATATAAAATTTCCACACTTCAAAAATAAATCAACGTTTATTTTTAAACAACTTCCCTTTCTTTTATAAATTCCATAGTGAATTTATATTTCAAATATCTATGGATATACGATTTTCAATCGTTTTCAAATATTCAATTTCAATTTATCTTTAAGAAGATAAAATCTCAAAACGTTTCATTTCATTTTGGAAATGCATTTCCCCACTTATTTAATAATAAGTATTTCACAAATCATTTATTTTCAACACTTGGAAAATATTCGATATACTTAAATCAATATTAAGTATATATTCATTCTTTAAGGAAATCATTAATTTTAACATCTATTTGAGTCAAAACGAATGTTGCGTAAAACATCGTTACGACGACTCAAAATCACTAGTATAGGGATTCGGATTTTAAGATAGATATATAAATCCCAATACTACATAAAACATTTCCTTTCGAAAATCATTTACTATAACAATAGTGTTATAGTCCACCATTTCCTTATATTTCTCGAAAATGTCTATTTCAACAATAAATGTTGAAATCTATGATTTCGATTCATAATACATTTTAAAACATCTTTAAAATGTTTAACTTCATTTTTAATATCACTTCTTCAAAAATAAATCCATTTTTCTTAACAATATATTCACTTTCCAAAATCGTGAATATACTTTACTTAACCCAATTTCAATCTTTTCCACACATTTAATTCAAGAATAATTCGCTATCCAAAATCGCGAATATATTTCCTTTAATAACCTTCTACATTTAATTTATCAAATTCAATTGATTTTGAATTTATAAATACGTTTATAAATTCTATTTCTATTTTATAACGGCTTCGACTTATAAATTTCTTTTTATTAACTTCTATACTTTACTTATCAAAATAAGTGATTTCGGATTGATAACCAACTTTTATAAATTCCAATTCCATTTATAAAAACTTCAATACCAAATTAATTTCAATATTGATTTCTAAATTTATTTTCAACTTTAAATAAAATTTCCATACTGATTTCTCAAAAATTCATTTCCAAATATTAAATCAATTACAGATTGATTTCTAATTTTATTTATCACTACTAAATAAATTCCTTATTTTTCCTTCAAATTATTCAATATCCTGTTTTTAAATGGATTCTTTAAATTGAAATCATTTTACCTTGATTTCCCAAATCATTTCAATTTACCAATTAAATTTCTAATTGGATTTCCAACTTATCTCCTTTTAAATAAATTCCCTTTTAAGAAAATAAATTTCAATTGTTTCTTCCAATCTATTTAAAAATCCAGATTTTAAATTAATTTCCTCAATTTAAAATCACTATTATACGAAATTTATTTATTTAACATTTTCACTTTATTCTGGAAATAAATTCGATAAGATTATAAAAATTAACTTTTATACTTTAAAATTCCTTTCTTCGAATTTATTCAATTTCAAAAATTAATTCACTTAGAAATTTCTATTTTGATTTCAAAAATTCAATTTCGTTTATTTTTGGAATCCAATGATATCAAACATCCATTCAGCTAAATCTTAGCTTTCAAACAATTTCCAGATATCAATATGATTAATAACATCAATATAATCATTCACAGATTCATATCACAGTATAAATAAATTCAATCAATGTGAGGGGTCCAGTTGGATCCCTCCAACCTGTTTCCCTGCATCCAAAGACGTTAGCACAATACCAATTCCACTTCGAGGTGGAATATCGCGGTATATGGGTTTTATAAAAATAATCCGCTTACTAACGGCGCAATAGGGTCTCATCCGCTATACGAGGCGGGAAATCAATCAATCCAATATATACATATGCCAATATGTATATATTGCTATATATATAGATATATCCTACCATATCTAATATCATATCCAATAGCAATCATATCAATCAATAACTGTATAATCCAATTTATTTTGAGCGAGAAGATCTCACCTTAGCATTTATTTCGCAATCCATTTCCAACATGACTTGATTTTTCTTGCTTTATACCTTGTATAAACAATTTATATAATTTTATTAATATTCGAATCAATTGAACAAATAAATTTTTTCCTATTTGATAAGTTTAGTTAACCAAATAATTTATTTTTAACTAGTGATTTAAATTTAAACTAATTCCCTTTTTATAAGAAATAATCTATATAGATCAAAATCTATCTTATACAATTTTCTATATTTTCCCAAAGTCCTACAATATATATATATATATTCCTGTTATATATATTTCCTGTGTGTAACATATTTATTACCTTTAAATTAAAAATAGAAATTTTTTTTTATATATCTTTACTGTAAAATAATATAGCTTGCAGTTAAAAAAAAACATATATGTATTTTTCCAGAAACCTTATACATAGATGCAGATATCTATTTTCAGTTTTTTATATAACCCAAATTCGTTAAAATAAATAAAAATAGAACATCGAATTACCTTACTGTAAATTGATATCCCAGATGCGACACGAGCTCGAACCCAATCTCCTCGACATCGCCCACGCCATCATCGTGAATTCGAGTACGCCGCCTCGAGTTTCCAGTCGAAATTTCCCTCGCGAGAATCTCCGCGTCATCGCTTCCCTTTAACCTCGCGACTTCATCCACGAATAGCCGCCGCCACGTTCGCATCCCCTTCGCGATACCTCCCAGGTCGTGACGAACTCCCCAAATCGAAACCCTAGCTAGATTGAAACAGATACCTCCCACTCGTCGTTTGAATCGCGAAACCCCACCTACTACTCGACTTCGGCCTCGACATCGCCTCGATTGACTTGCCGATTTCGTCGCCGTGGTCGCGAGCTCGAGCTCGAGTGCCTCACGCGCTGCTATCGCCTCTCCCCACATTTTAAAATTCGACTTCGAACAAAATTGGAATGGGGAAGAACTGTAGTTTGTTTTGAATTTGAGAGGGGCTTCGGCCATTAAATGATTTTGTTGAACGAACGAGTATTATAGATTTTGAACGAGAACAGTTTCGTTTGAATTGATTTGAGCAAGGGGCGTGATGGTTTTGCAGAGAGAAGATCGTGCTTACCTTACCTTTATCGTGCTCCCATGTTGACCAATTTAAATTTTAAAATTTAAATTGAATTTGATAAAATTTCAATGCGTTTGCGTGTCGTATTCTCACATAGCAACTCTGATTAACACGAAATTTGAAACCTGGTAATAATACAATATTACGGACCCAATGGAACTGGTTTCGTCGAATTCCGAGACTGTGCCTCGGAACGCTATTTTTAAATATCGATTGAACGATATAAATTTCAAAACTGAACAGAACAGTTTAAAATTCAATTCTGAAGCTCCTGTTATCTTCAGTATTATATATACGAATTTTAGAAACTTTCGAAATATTTTTCTTCAACTTAAAATTGAAGATATAAATTTTTATTCAACTATTAACAGATTAAATTTGATAATTAAATCGCCAAAATTGAATTTATATCGGGGATTCAAATTAAATTACCGTTCAAATATTTAAAATAATTAAATATTTTCAATTAAATTCGTTCAAAATTCTGGGTCGTTACAGACTTCCCCCCTTAAAAGAATTTCATCCTCGAAATTACAAGTTAGGAAAAATGGTCCTTAACTCGTCTACTGTTTTTCACAATTCAAAAGTTTTATCAAATTTTCAAAACAAACCTTTCTACTAAAGATTCGTTATCAATTCAATTCCAACTTCAATTATAAGTTTCAAAACAACATTGTTTTACTTCTCAATCCCAATTTAAGTTTAAATTCAAATTTTAAACTTTCAAAACTTCTCAAAAAAATTTCTAACGCCCTAAATTTCCAAAAAATTTCGCCAGCGTCTCCTTTGCGCGGCTAATACGGTACGACTACAAAACGTCCCTACGGACTCTCAGATTTCAAAAAGAAAAAGAAAAAGCCAAGCGGCTAGACAAGAAATCATCAAAATCTCATATTATAATTCAAATACTTACCTTTTGTCGAGCAATTCAAATTATCTTTGAAATCAAATCCAATTCCTTTCATATACCTGTATATCCTACTAGCCATTATATCTAGTTACAGCATTCAAACCATTTTGCAAATTCTGTTACAAAATTTTCAATATAACTGCTTATATCATCATTACTTCACTATTGAAGTTACACCTATTCAATTTTGTTCAATCTTTACATTTCAATTTCATTTGAATTCAATTTTACCTTCTATTCTGAATATTGAATTTTTATTCAACTTCAATCGATAAACTGAAATTAAATTTTTTATCAACTATCTTTCATTCAACTGCACTATTTAAATTAGTTTCAATTACTAATTCAAATTGATATCAATTCAATTTATTTTAATTCTACTTATCTTTAAACTGGATTTCCAATTTCCATACGAATTTTAATTCATCTTTCATTTACAATTATTCAATTCAATTCATTTGCTTACAAATTCGAAATGAGTTTCAACATTTAATTTCACTTCCATTAAATTGATTCGCTTGTATTTACATTCATTTAACTTCATTCTTTAAGCTTTATTTACTAATTTTAGTTTAACTTCACAAATCAAATTCAATTCCAGTTATATTCACTTATACTTACTTTGATTTAACTTCATTCTTTAAGTTAAATTTATTCTATCAAAATTCAAATTGTATAAGTTATCAACTTAGTAACATTTCATAACATTTTAATATAGCATTCCAGAGTCTTTTAAATCTTTTCAAAACTATTTTGAAAACAATTCAAATTATCCCTTGAATTTCAAAAACCAATCCCAAATTTTCCAAACAACTTTCATTTAAAACAATTTGGCAGCAATTCCTCTTTTGGAAACCCGAAAATGAACACCGGTGATGTCGCGATCATCATCGGAATTATTTTCCAGCGACCGAAAAGAGTTTAGAGCTTTTCATTCCTTCAAAACATTTTTCAAAACCATTTTGAAATTCATTTTCAAATCAAAAATGATTTTAAACTTTCCAAATCTCCAAAATTTTCAAATTCTTTTCAAACATTTCCAAAACTTCTCTGGAATTCCGTTTTAAATTATAAGTCACAATTATAATTTATATTCTCAAATTCCATTTGTATGTGAATTTATTTCTTAACTTTGGAGTTACGATTTGAATTTCTTATTCAATTTCATATAATAATGATAACTTTTCAACATTATCACTTCCTAACAAACAAGCATCCATATACTATAATAATTTATAGAAAAATCATTTCCTTTCTATACAAAAATAGTTTTGGGCAAAATTATTTCATTTACCCTATTTAAAACAATACTGTGCCGAATTGTTCTATACAAGTGTTTAGAGATCCCTATCGATAGAGTTGTACGGACAATACCGACCAGAATCCATATACCACTCAACAAACCAATCATCACAATATAAAACAATTTTATATTCACTAACAAATACGCACTCATATCTATTATTACACTCAACTCATTCTAGAGTACTACTGACTCTATCTCTAATGAGTAACACCCAACAGAGCAGGGTTGTCGCTTAACCATATGCTCCGATACCAAATGTCACGTACGGAAATTTTCGACTTTCGAAAATTCGACATCGATACTCACTTTATCGACTGCCGAGCCATCGAATGCCGGAAACCCGAAAAGTTATGGTTTTAGAAAGAAGAAAAAGGCAGAAGAAGAAGAAGATAGAAGAAAAAAAGAGAAGAAGAGAAGAACAACACAGCACAACATCAGAACAGAAAACAACATCAGAATCTTACACATCGCAGCGGAACAATATATAATAGATAAACACTAGTCTTTTAAAACAAAGAACTATATCCGTTTATACATACATCAATCAGAGTCAATATACAACTCAATACAACAATGGACAGTTATATAAACTTGTCCTCATACAGAATACACAGCGGAATAAATATATCAGATACAAAAACTACGTCTCGCCATCCAGCTTGCTTCCAAAGCTCCAGAATATCCTGATAATCTAACTCTAGACTGCCCGTGTGGAAATTTGTGGGCACCCAGAGTTTAGAAGGGAAACAATAAACTCCGAGTCAGTCATGGTGACTGGTGTGAGATCGTAAAACAGTTATTCTTTCACAAAGAAAATAAAACAAATTCGCAATGCTTTTGGAAAATGAAACTACCATAAGACCTCCCACCACACACACAATGCAAACGCAGAATTGGAGGAGATTTCTTCTTATGATAGTCAAAGATGCTTACTACGCAAAAATCAAATTCTTTTTGATATTATTATTAGTGCATAGTGTAGAAAACATTTCGAAAGTATAATATAAATCTTAGCCAACATACGACCAGTATCGTATGCCTACTATAGCTACCATCTAAACAGTGGTGACCACCGTACGTAAATGGCAGGTTCTACAACTAATACCGTACAAAGTTCGTATTGGAGTTTGGATTTCCAACAAATGGTCAGGCTAAGGAACTTCCTCTTCCACGATGGGTACGTCCCTGGAATAGACGACCCGAGAAATAACCTAACATTACGGTTAGATCTCTGCCAACACAAGGCCGGGTTACCTCTGCAAAAATAGGTAACTACTGACACGCGTATGTCATCCCCCGATCGTAAACGATCTTCCCGAGGATCCCCGATTTCCAACAAACCACATAGTAAAAATGCAGCAACCACATAGGTTAAGTATCTGGGCTCCATACCATGATACCACCTCTATCCAGAAGGAATGATGTAACAACCCGGTATTGCGTACCAATTATTTATCAACTTTGGACGGTCATCTTTCCTATTCGATTGCTGTTTGGAAAATTGTTAAGTGTTTAATCAGTTGATAATTGTTATTGGAATTCGAATCGGGTTTGAAATGTGAAAATTGTTTGATTGCAATTGAGATTTATTCGGGTTAAAATTCTTTAATAAATTTTTTTGAAGTGGTTCACGGGCTTTAATTGGACCTTGGCCCACGTTCTTTTGGTTGTGGTAATTATCTAGGGTCGAAAATCGTTCCTCCTGGATCACTTTTTCCCATTCGTAAACCCTAAGCCTAAAACAAACGAAAGAAAATGGGGGCGACCATTTCTCTTCGATCTGAAAAGTAGGGCTTTGGCAGCGTTCTTCTTTCTCGAATTAGAGCTTCGGCCCTGGGTTGCACTCGTCCTCTGATGGTCGATTCTCTGGTTTGCTCGCGTTCGTTCTCTGTCGCTCGATTCTCCGTTCGTCTCGACCTTGTCTCGGAGCAGCTCGTCTCCGCTACGTCAATAAGGTGAGTAAATCCCCCTACTCACATCTAATTCGAGCACTGTGATTTTCGTTTGTGCTAAATTGTTCAAATTTGCGATTTTTTGGCTGTTTGAGAAATTGATGCTTGCGATTGGGATTTCTGGTATTGTCGATTTCGTGAATTTCCATCCTAACTTGTTAACGTGATTTTCTGGCTTCTTTGACTTGCTGGTTTGATTGATACTTGTGTAGATAGTTGATCATTTTAACTTCTCTGGTCTAATATTCATACAGCCTGACTTGTTCATCTCGACTTTGACTTTGTTCATGTAGTTGATGTTTTTGTTTACTGGTATTACTTAACTTACTGTCCCATGATTTCGACTATACTGTGAATTCTTTTCTTTGTCAAACTACTTGAGAATTGCCTTCGGTCTGACTTTGTTCATGATCTTGTTGCCACTGCCTATATTCTGACATTGTGATGTTGAACTTGTTTGAACTGGTTGTTGACTATGGCCTTGACATGGATATATGATATGTTGATACCTGACTTTGATCTTCACTATCTATAATGTTGCTGCATCATGTTGCATTGAACTTGATACCATTCCTGTTGTTCATCACCTGTGATATTGCTTGAACTTCTGATGACTTCTCTGCAGTTTTGTTTCTTTGTTCTTTGATCATGATTGCATTGCATTTGAAGTTGTTTGGTCTCTGCCTTCCCTGTAGTCTGGTTCATTAGACACTTGAACCTGTAGATGATTCACTGTTATACTGCAAGTCCTACTTCACATCTGTTTCACACTTTAATCACTGTTTACTTGCTGTTCTTGGGTCTTTGGTCAAACTTGTGTACATTCTTGAGTTTTACTGAGCTTTGTCTGCTCGACCAATGCTTGCTGCACTGATTCATATTAAGTTGTATTTCTTTGATCTTTTACACTTCACCTGTCCAGTCATCGCTATCTAGTTTGCATATTTGGTCGTCTGCATTCTTAATGTTTTTTATGGCGTGGACTTTGGTCTGCTGATCATGTTCCCTCCCGATCACTTGTGGTAGTTCGACTTGCTCGACTTCATTATGTCTGGCTTTGGTCATTGCTGTAGTTTCACTGCAGTTCACTGTGTTGCTATATTGAGTTGCATATCTGAACTCGATTCACTTGAACCTTTGTGTAGTCTGGTCTGTAGTGGGTCTTATGTTCTTTGGTTGGTCTGCATCCATTGTTGTTGTAGATGTCCTTTGTATTCAGTGACTCCGGTCAGTGGCTTGGGGCTTGTTCATGTGATTCCCTGTGCACATCGATTTTTTTATGTCTCCTAGAATCACTTGTTTTCGAGACAATTCTAGTTGCATTGTGATATTTGTTGAGTCTGTATTCTTGTTGTCCAGACTTGACACTCTTGACCCTGTGTTCATCACTGGTCTTCGCATTACCTTCTGCATTCATTCCAAATATTGTTGATATTGGTTTATTTCATTGTGGCATTGTGAAGCTATCTTGTTGCCTTTGTGTACTGCTTGGGCTATTTTGTTCTGCCTCCAAAATATTGATGCAGTGATTATCTTTTGCAGTGTTTGCTATCTGCGCACTCGAGTTGGCGAGGCGGTGCACGCGTGCGTGCACTGCAGCCACCCAGAATCGACAGTTTTGAATTGATATTTCTTTTGTGTCGTGATGCATTGATCTTTTATGCTGTATTGGCGAGGCCGTACACGCGTGCGTGTACGGCAGCCAATCGAGTTTTGATTATTTTAAAGTGAAAATTTCAATTGTTTTTAAATTGATTTAGTCGATTTGATAAATTGTTAATTTATCTCTGTTGATGATTTAAATCCGCTGATTTTTGTTAAACACTGTTAAGTGTTATATTGACCGTTATCCGGTTTCTTTGTTTAAAGAATCGGATAAACGGGAATTATGGTGACTGTCGTCTATTTAGATTATTACTGCCTATATGCACTAATAAACTGGTTTGAATTAGACTGACCTGGGTATTATTTTCTTTTGAATGTAATACTCGGGTCAGACCCGAGATATTTCAGGTTGTAGATTTCTTTCTTTGAGTTGCTGTTCGGGATCTGAAGACTTTTCACATCTTCTGAAGTTGTCAGTGTCATTTTGTAGTAGTCGTGTCATTGTATAGAACGATATGTATTCATGTATATTAGTTGATAATGTACTTGTATATATAACTTCTAGAGTCGACAGTTGTAGTTGTATCATATGTATTGCGTCAACTATGTTGTAACTGACATCAGTTATATATATATGAGACTTTTGTTTTTATCTGTGTTCCGCATTTATATTATCTGTGTTATCGTTATATCTAATGTCCTAAACTATTATGAACCATCGTAGTTTGTTTTACACTGATAATTGGATGTGTCGATGGGAGTAAATAAATAAGATGAAAAAAATAAAAAGTATATACCACTCCTATCGAGATAACCAATGTTAGGGTAAGGCCAATTACGGATGGTCGCTCCTATCCAGCCTTATTCTTCGTAATAATAGACAGTATTTCTTTTAATACTCTTTGTTATTATGAGCATAGAGGTGGGGCGTCACAGTTGGTATCAGAGCTTGGGGTTTAAGGACATAATATAAAACATAACTTGGATGGAACATATATTACAACTATTAGTCGACGTTTTATCTGTGATTTGAGTCAAAACTAAAGTTTTGAAATTTTGATGAAATTTTTAAATATCGTTATTTAAAAATAAAAGTGGAATTGTGTTTTGTTGTTTGGATGAAATTGTGTTCTGATGATTTGATTGATTTGTGTTCTATTTATCAGAGTGCGCAGCGGAAACAGTGAAACTGTCTTCGCTGAGTACAACTGATAATCTTTTTGATTTAAGAATCAAAATACGAAATTGATATGAATTCCAATTGTTGTTTACATAGCTGTAATTATTTGTTTCTTTGAGAATTTCGAATCCAAATTGAGGATTCGAAGAAATTGCAGATATGTGATTTTTGTTGAAATTTCCGCTGGCTTTCTTTTGTACTTATCATCTATTGATTAGATTTTGCTGTTTTGGATTGTCTTCATTGAAGATACCTTCGAATGATTTCTTTGTTCATTCTGTAGTACGGGCAAAAATTTAAATTTGCACGTTATTGCATTTATTTTACGTTGAACCGATGCTTGGTTATGAAACGTATTTTGTTGCCGTTATTCTTATAACGGGATTTTTACACCAATGCTATATTTTGAAGCACGGTGTTTTGTGGCGTTTTGATGAATGAAAATTCACTGATATTACATTTTGATGTAAATTGTTTTGATGTGATTTTGACGTTTTAAAAATACTGTCGCTTTGGCTTCAGTAACCGTCATGTTTTAAAAGTGGATTTTCAAGCGGTTATTCCGCAATACTGATTTGTGACCGTTTTTACGGTATTTTGAGAAGTACAATTTCCTTATCGAAATTGTTACTAATATTGCTGCTTTAATCACGTGATTGGAAAATCGTTTTAAAATGAAAGTTGTTTTATAAAATTTTAGCAGTTTGCGTTTTCAGAAGGATGAGAAAGCGACTTAAACGATTCAGTAAAATCGAGGATTATGACCCCTTTCTTTTACTGTTTCGCTTAACTCCGGACTTGTTCAGTTGAGGATGCGAATTGTTATTTTTACAAAATAAACAAAATTGTTTTCAAAATTTTTACAGTTTGCAATTTCAAAAGAATGAGGAAGCGATTTAAACGTTTCAGCAAAATCGAGGACTATGACCCCTTTCTTTTACTGATTCGCTTAATTCCGGACTTGTCCGTTTGAGAATGTAAAGTGTATTTTTACAAAATACACAATTTTGCACTTTCAAGGAAACGATGAAGTGATTTAAACGATTTAGCAAAAGTGCGGAGTATGGAACCACACTTTTACTATTTCGGTTAATTCCGGACTCGTTAATTGAATATCTGTTGTTTTGATGATTCTACACTTTCAAGGAAACGATGAAGAGAATTAAACAATTTAGTAAAACTCGTGGTTATGGGACATGTGCGTTTACTATTTTGGTTAATTCCGGACTCGTTAATTGAAATATTTGATGTTTTCGTGTGCTTTCGAGCCACTATGTTGGACCTTCGGGTCATATGTTGGACCTTCGGGTCAAATACCAGTACTAGACCTTCTGGTCATTTGTTAGACCTTCGGGTCATTTGTTGGGCGCCAAAATTATGTTGAGTACTTGGTAGGCTTCGGCCATTTGTTGATGCACGTGCGGCGAATTAAAAACTCGCCATCTGATGGGATCGATCCAAGCTTTTATGTTGATTTTCTAGTCTTCTTAATTGATTTCTAGATATTTGTTGCTTCCAATTATCTGCAGGTAATTGGATATTTGTTGATATGAGTTCTGATTATCGTTTTTGATAATCAGATATTTGTTGTTTCTAATTATCGCTTGTGATAATTAGATATTTGTTGATATGAGTTCTGATTATCGTTTTTGATAATCAGATATTTGTTGTTTCTAATTATCGCTTGTGATAATTAGATATTTGTTGATATGAGTTCTGATTATCGTTTTTGATAATCAGATATTTGTTGTTTCTAATTATCGCTTGTGATAATTAGATATTTGTTGATATGAGTTCTGATTATCGTTTTTGATAATCGAATATTTGTTGAATTTGAAATTTAATTATCGCTTTAGATAATTAAATATTGGTTGATTTGAAATTTGATTATCGTTTTGTGATAATCGAATATTTGTTGAATTTGAAATTTGATTATCGCTTGTGATAATCGAATATTTGTTGATTTGAGAAATTTGATTATCGCTTTTGATAATCGAATATTTGTTGAATTTGAAATTTAATTATCGCTTTAGATAATTAAATATTGGTTGATTTGAAATTTGATTATCGTTTTGTGATAATCGAATATTTGTTGAATTTGAAATTTGATTATCGCTTGTGATAATCGAATATTTGTTGATTTGAGAAATTTGATTATCGCTTTTGATAATCGAATATTTGTTGAATTTGAAATTTGATTATCGCTTGTGATAATCGAATATTTGTTGATTTGAGAAATTTGATTATCGCTTTTGATAATCGAATATTTGTTGAATTTGAAATTTAATTATCGCTTTAGATAATTAAATATTGGTTGATTTGAAATTTGATTATCGTTTTGTGATAATCGAATATTTGTTGAATTTGAAATTTGATTATCGTTTTTGATAATCGAATATTTGTTGAATTTGAAATTTGATTATCGCTTGTGATAATCGAATATTTGTTGATTTGAGAAATTTGATTATCGTTTTGATAATTGAATATTTGTTTTCTGACTATCGTTTGAGATAATCAGATATTTGATTTGTCTTCTGATTATCGTTTGAGATAAGTAAATATTTGCGATTTGAAAATTCAATTATCGTTTTTGATGATTGAATATTTGCGATTTTTGAGATTTGAGCTTCGTCTTTGTCCTCTGGCGATTCAGGTGAGTAATTTGATTTACTCACATTCAATTCGTGCTCTGTATGGGATTTCTGCTCTGTTTTTCCTTCTCTTTTAGTTGCTGGAATAGTCGTCTGATTTTGATCCCTGATTCCCTCGATGTTGATTCTTTTGATTTGAAGCAGTCGAACCTTTTGATTTCTTATCTGATACTTCCCCGCTGACACTTGCTTTGCTTATACATTCGACATTGCCATGCTCTTTTGGTTGTTACCTTTTATCCATTTATTCCCTATGATTGCGTGGACGCAATTTCTTTAAGGAGGGGAGTCTGTAACAACCCGGTATTGCGTACCAATTATTTATCAACTTTGGACGGTCATCTTTCCTATTCGATTGCTGTTTGGAAAATTGTTAAGTGTTTAATCAGTTGATAATTGTTATTGGAATTCGAATCGGGTTTGAAATGTGAAAATTGTTTGATTGCAATTGAGATTTATTCGGGTTAAAATTCTTTAATAAAATTTTTTGAAGTGGTTCGCGGGCTTTAATTGGACCTTGGCCCACGTTCTTTTGGTTGTGGTAATTATCTAGGGTCGAAAATCGTTCCTCCTGGATCACTTTTTCCCATTCGTAAACCCTAAGCCTAAAACAAACGAAAGAAAATGGGGGCGACCATTTCTCTTCGATCTGAAAAGTAGGGCTTTGGCAGCGTTCTTCTTTCTCGAATTAGAGCTTCGGCCCTGGGTTGCACTCGTCCTCTGATGGTCGATTCTCTGGTTTGCTCGCGTTCGTTCTCTGTCGCTCGATTCTCCGTTCGTCTCGACCTTGTCTCGGAGCAGCTCGTCTCCGCTACGTCAATAAGGTGAGTAAATCCCCCTACTCACATCTAATTCGAGCACTGTGATTTTCGTTTGTGCTAAATTGTTCAAGTTTGCGATTTTTCGGCTGTTTGAGAAATTGATGCTTGCGATTGGGATTTCTGGTATTGTCGATTTCGTGAATTTCCATCCTAACTTGTTAACGTGATTTTCTGGCTTCTTTGACTTGCTGGTTTGATTGATACTTGTGTAGATAGTTGATCATTTTAACTTCTCTGGTCTAATATTCATACAGCCTGACTTGTTCATCTCGACTTTGACTTTGTTCATGTAGTTGATGTTTTTGTTTACTGGTATTACTTAACTTACTGTCCCATGATTTCGACTATACTGTGAATTCTTTTCTTTGTCAAACTACTTGAGAATTGCCTTCGGTCTGACTTTGTTCATGATCTTGTTGCCACTGCCTATATTCTGACATTGTGATGTTGAACTTGTTTGAACTGGTTGTTGACTATGGCCTTGACATGGATATATGATATGTTGATACCTGACTTTGATCTTCACTATCTATAATGTTGCTGCATCATGTTGCATTGAACTTGATACCATTCCTGTTGTTCATCACCTGTGATATTGCTTGAACTTCTGATGACTTCTCTGCAGTTTTGTTTCTTTGTTCTTTGATCATGATTGCATTGCATTTGAAGTTGTTTGGTCTCTTCCTTCCCTGTAGTCTGGTTCATTAGACACTTGAACCTGTAGATGATTCACTGTTATACTGCAAGTCCTACTTCACATCTGTTTCACACTTTAATCACTGTTTACTTGCTGTTCTTGGGTCTTTGGTCAAACTTGTGTACATTCTTGAGTTTTACTGAGCTTTGTCTGCTCGACCAATGCTTGCTGCACTGATTCATATTAAGTTGTATTTCTTTGATCTTTTACACTTCACCTGTCCAGTCATCGCTATCTAGTTTGCATATTTGGTCGTCTGCATTCTTAATGTTTTTTTATGGCGTGGACTTTGGTCTGCTGATCATGTTCCCTCCCGATCACTTGTGGTAGTTCGACTTGCTCGACTTCATTATGTCTGGCTTTGGTCATTGCTGTAGTTTCACTACAGTTCACTGTGTTGCTATATTGAGTTGCATATCTGAACTCGATTCACTTGAACCTTTGTGTAGTCTGGTCTGTAGTGGGTCTTATGTTCTTTGGTTGGTCTGCATCCATTGTTGTTGTAGATGTCCTTTGTATTCAGTGACTCCGGTCAGTGGCTTGGGGCTTGTTCATGTGATTCCCTGTGCACATCGATTTTTTTATGTCTCCTAGAATCACTTGTTTTCGAGACAATTCTAGTTGCATTGTGATATTTGTTGAGTCTGTATTCTTGTTGTCCAGACTTGACACTCTTGACCCTGTGTTCATCACTGGTCTTCGCATTACCTTCTGCATTCATTCCAAATATTGTTGATATTGGTTTATTTCATTGTGGCATTGTGAAGCTATCTTGTTGCCTTTGTGTACTGCTTGGGCTATTTTGTTCTGCCTCCAAAATATTGATGCAGTGATTATCTTTTGTAGTGTTTGCTATCTGCGCACTCGAGTTGGCGAGGCGGTGCACGCGTGCGTGCACTGCAGCCACCCAGAATCGACAGTTTTGAATTGATATTTCTTTTGTGTCGTGATGCATTGATCTTTTATGCTGTATTGGCGAGGCCGTACACGCGTGCGTGTACGGCAGCCAATCGAGTTTTGATTATTTTAAAGTGAAAATTTCAATTGTTTTTAAATTGATTTAGTCGATTTGATAAATTGTTAATTTATCTCTGTTGATGATTTAAATCCGCTGATTTTTGTTAAACACTGTTAAGTGTTATATTGACCGTTATCCGGTTTCTTTGTTTAAAGAATCGGATAGACGGGAATTATGGTGACTGTCGTCTATTTAGATTATTACTGCCTATATGCACTAATAAACTGGTTTGAATTAGACTGACCTGGGTATTATTTTCTTTAGAATGTAATACTCGGGTCAGACCCGAGATATTTCAGGTTGTAGATTTCTTTCTTTGAGTTGTTGTTCGGGATCTGAAGACTTTTCACATCTTCTGAAGTTGTCAGTGTCATTTTGTAGTAGTCGTGTCATTGTATAGAACGATATGTATTCATGTATATTAGTTGATAATGTACTTGTATATATAACTTCTAGAGTCGACAGTTGTAGTTGTATCATATGTATTGTGTCAACTATGTTGTAACTGACATCAGTTATATATATATGAGACTTTTGTTTTTATCTGTGTTCCGCATTTATATTATCTGTGTTATCGTTATATCTAATGTCCTAAACTATTATGAACCATCGTAGTTTGTTTTACACTGATAATTGGATGTGTCGATGGGAGTAAATAAATAAGATGAAAAAAATAAAAAGTATATACCACTCCTATCGAGATAACCAATGTTAGGGTAAGGCCAATTACGGATGGTCGCTCCTATCCAGCCTTATTCTTCGTAATAATAGACAGTATTTCTTTTAATACTCTTTGTTATTATGAGCATAGAGGTGGGGCGTCACAAATGACATACACTAAGGGGCGCTACTCCCTAGAACCTTGCCGCATCCTTCCTGTTTTGACCATTTCCGGGGTGTGAGGCTCGACGAAGTCTCGTCCACAAAGCTACGCTTTCTACAAAGCCATGCTTCGGGTCAAACAAAATGATCAACCTATGATCACAAAGATATAAGATCAAACAAATGATCATATCACAAATGATCAAACACTGATCATTTCTCAGCAACACTCAGTATGCCACGTTACCAAATTGGGATATATCGTTGATAAATTTCAACTACATAACCTCTGAGCTCGTACGTCTCAGAGAAGGGTGTTAAGCTAAGAGAATAAATTCTCCGCCACCAACAGAAATGTATTTGAAAGAAATCAGCTTTATATCTCAAATTGTAACGTCAGACACACAATCCATACAAGTCTGTTCCGGGATCGAACAGAACCGAAGGCACTTCTCACGAAGCCCTTGCATATCCGGATAAATTTCTAATCACGTCTGGACTTCCCGTCACTAAGGGTGATAAAACCTCTAAACCGGAGATCAGCCGATGTAGAGTAACTCGACGGTAATCCTTCCGTTTTCAAAAATATTCGGTCTTCAACACCGGTCTTCAAATGCAATTCATAACGACGTATCACATATTCGGAATGGGTTATACGACCCCATGGTCCTTTCCCGGCTAACACGAATAGTGAGCGCTTATTCAAAAATAAGTGTGGCATTCAAATTCATCCAATTCACAACAAATACCTATTTAAAGGTAATTATTGATAGTCGGTTAATTAACTATCAATAAAGATGCGCAACATCATCAGATTCCAAATAATTTTCCAAATTATTTTACTTCCAAAAATATCTTTACTATATATAAAATTTCCACACTTCAAAAATAAATCAACGTTTATTTTTAAACAACTTCCCTTTCTTTTATAAATTCCATAGTGAATTTATATTTCAAATATCTATGGATATACATTTTCAATCGTTTTCAAATATTCAATTTCAATTTATCTTTAAGAAGATAAAATCTCAAAACGTTTCATTTCATTTTGGAAATGCATTTCCCCACTTAGTTAACAATAAGTATTTCACAAATCATTTATTTTCAACACTTGGAAAATATTCGATATACTTAAATCAATATTAAGTATATATTCATTCTTTAAGGAAATCATTAATTTTAACATCTATTTGAGTCAAAACGAATATTGCGTAAAACATCGTTACGACGACTCAAAATCACTAGTATAGGGATTCAGATTTTAAGATAGATATATAAATCCCAATACTACATAAAACATTTCCTTTCGGAAATCATTTACTATAACAATAGTGTTATAGTCCACCATTTCCTTATATTTCTCGAAAACGTCTATTTCAACAATAAATGTTGAAATCTATGATTTCGATTCATAATACATTTTAAAACATCTTTAAAATGTTTAACTTCATTTTTAATATCACTTCTTCAAAAATAAATCCATTTTTCTTAACAATATATTCACTGTCCAAAATCTTGAATATACTTTACTTAACCCAATTTCAATCTTTTCCACACATTTAATTCAAGAATAATTCGCTATCCAAAATCGCGAATATATTTCCTTTAATAACCTTCTACATTTAATTTATCAAATTCAATTGATTTTGAATTTATAAATACGTTTATAAATTCTATTTCTATTTTATAACGGCTTCGACTTATAAATTTCTTTTTATTAACTTCTATACTTTACTTATCAAAATAAGTGATTTCGGATTGATAACCAACTTTTATAAATTCCAATTCCATTTATAAAAACTTCAATACCAAATCAATTTCAATATTGATTTCTAAATTTATTTTCAACTTTAAATAAAATTTCCATACTGATTTCTCAAAAATTCATTCCCAAATATTAAATCAATTACAGATTGATTTCTAATTTTATTTATCACTACTAAATAAATTCCTTATTTTTCCTTCAAATTATTCAATATCCTGTTTTTAAATGGATTCTTTAAATTGAAATCATTTTACCTTGATTTCCCAAATCATTTCAATTTACCAATTAAATTTCTAATTGGATTTCCAACTTATCTCCTTTTAAATAAATTCCCTTTTAAGAAAATAAATTTCAATTGTTTCTTCCAATCTATTTAAAAATCCAGATTTTAAATTAATTTCCTCAATTTAAAATCACTATTATACGAAATTTATTTATTTAACATTTTCACTTTATTCTGGAAATAAATTCGATAAGATTATAAAAATTAACTTTTATACTTTAAAATTCCTTTCTTCGAATTTATTCAATTTCAAAAATTAATTCACTTAGAAATTTCTATTTTGATTTCAAAAATTCAATTTCGTTTATTTTTGGAATCCAATGATATCAAACATCCATTCAGCTAAATCTTAGCTTTCAAACAATTTCCAGATATCAATATGATTAATAACATCAATATAATCATTCACAGATTCATATCACAGTATAAATAAATTCAATCAATGTGAGGGGTCCAGTTGGATCCCTCCAACCTGTTTCCCTGCATCCAAAGACGTTAGCACAATACCAATTCCACTTCGAGGTGGAATATCGCGGTATATGGGTTTTATAAAAATAATCCGCTTACTAACGGCGCAATAGGGTCTCATCCGCTATACGAGGCGGGAAATCAATCAATCCAATATATACATATGCCAATATGTATATATTGCTATATATATAGATATATCCTACCATATCTAATATCATATCCAATAGCAATCATATCAATCAATAACTGTATAATCCAATTTATTTTGAGTGAGAAGATCTCACCTTAGCATTTATTTCGCAATCCATTTCCAACATGACTTGATTTTTCTTGCTTTATACCTTGTATAAACAATTTATATAATTTTATTAATATTCGAATCAATTGAACAAATCAATTTTTTCCTATTTGATAAGTTTAGTTAACCAAATAATTTATTTTTAACTAGTGATTTAAATTTAAACTAATTCCCTTTTTATAAGAAATAATCTATATAGATCAAAATCTATCTTATACAATTTTCTATATTTTCCCAAAGTCCTACAATATATATATTCCTGTTATATATATTTCCTGTGTGTAACATATTTATTACCTTTAAATTAAAAATAGAAATTTTTTTTATATATCTTTACTGTAAAATAATATAGCTTGCAGTTAAAAAAAAACATATATGTATTTTTCCAGAAACCTTATACATAGATGTAGATATCTATTTTCAGTTTTTTATATAACCCAAATTCGTTAAAATAAATAAAAATAGAACATCGAATTACCTTACTGTAAATTGATATCCCAGATGCGACGCGAGCTCGAACCCAATCTCCTCGACATCGCCCACGCCATCATCGCGAATTCGAGTACGCCGCCTCGAGTTTCCAGTCGAAATTTCCCTCGTGAGAATCTCCGCGTCATCGCTTCCCTTTAACCTCGCGACTTCATCCACGAATAGCCGCCGCCACGTTCGCATCCCCTTCGCGATACCTCCCAGGTCGCGACGAACTCCCCAAATCGAAACCCTAGCTAGATTGAAACAGATACCTCCCACTCGTCGTTTGAATCGCGAAACCCCACCTGCTACTCGACTTCGGCCTCGACATCGCCTCGATTGACTTGCCGATTTCGTCGCCGTGGTCGCGAGCTCGAGCTCGAGTGCCTCACGCGCTGCTATCGCCTCTCCCCACATTTTAAAATTCGACTTCGAACAAAATTGGAATGGGGAAGAACTGTAGTTTGTTTTGAATTTGAGAGGGGCTTTGGCCATTAAATGATTTTGTTGAACGAACGAGTATTATAGATTTTGAACGAGAACAGTTTCGTTTGAATTGATTTGAGCAAGGGGCGTGATGGTTTTGCAGAGAGAAGATCGTGCTTACCTTACCTTTATCGTGCTCCCATGTTGACCAATTTAAATTTTAAATTTTAAATTGAATTTGATAAAATTTCAATGCGTTTGCGTGTCGTATTCTCACATAGCAACTCTGATTAACACGAAATTTGAAACCCGGTAATAATACAATATTACGGACCCAATGGAACTGGTTTCGTCGAATTCTGAGACTGTGCCTCGGAACGCTATTTTTAAATATCGATTGAACGATATAAATTTCAAAACTGAACAGAACAGTTTAAAATTCAATTCTGAAGCTCCTGTTATCTTCAGTATTATATATACGAATTTTAGAAACTTTCGAAATATTTTTCTTCAACTTAAAATTGAAGATATAAATTTTTATTCAACTATTAACAGATTAAATTTGATAATTAAATCGCCAAAATTGAATTTATATCGGGGATTCAAATTAAATTATCAAATATTTAAAATAATTAAATATTTTCAATTAAATTCGTTCAAAATTCTGGGTCGTTACAGTGGTGGAGACGGCAGCAAGCGAATGGTAGAGAAGAGCGAGACTTGGCAGTGGTGTGGAAAAGTGGGCGATGTGAGGTGGAAATGAGGGTTTGAATAGGTGAGGGTTTCGTGAATTATAAAATACGTACAGTAGAATTATGAAAGTTGTAAATGGAATTGACCGTGAAGCGAGAATTAAATAGTAGGAAAGAGAATAGTTATGGCCAAAAAAATGGATCTCGCACAAAAACCTATCTCAACAATCCTAAATCTATGCCTACTACTCAATTTTAATTCTCCAGATTCAACACACAGGGACCCAAAATAATAAATAAACTAAAAAGAAAGATGCGCACGAGCGTAACAAATCCAAGAAGCAAAAAATTAAGAAATGAAAGTATTCAAATGATTTACACCCAAATTCAAATCCCAATGTCTGTCCGTCGGACATCCAAACACAAAAATAAAATACAGTTATGGTCAGCGAATAAAGACGAACCAAATGACGCGTTAATATCTGCGCTAAGACAACTGCATCAAAAATTCACCGCTGCCGCCGATTATGCCGACTCGAAACGTATAACAAACTTCAAATTGCAATAAACGGAGTTAGAAAGATCAAAATTTGACGAAACGAACTTTGACGTCTTACTTGGAAAAATTTCTGGGACATTTTTATGTAAAAATATTTACATTTCGAAAAATAATAATTTTCATTAAATATTAACCGATTTTAAAATGAAATTAGATACAAAATAGATTTCTGAAATAAACAAGCTAAATTTTTATTTTCCAACTTACTAAACACATTTTAAATTTAAATTTTTTCCAATTTTTAATTACTTTTATTCAAAATCGTTGTTTATTTTAATACTGTAAATTGTTAAAAAAATATTGGTCGTTATAATTTCCTCCACTCAAAACTTTTCATCCTCGAAAAGGAATGAAGTAAAGAATCTAGCATTTTGATATATTTTTACTGAAATAATTAACTTATACAACATTTAAACTTCTTACTTAGGTTTCCTCTAATTTAAAATAACCAAAACTTTTTATTTTTATTTTTTAAAATACCTTTTGAAATACTTTTATATATGTTGATGTCTTAATAGGTTTATTATTTATTTTTCGTTTTTGAGACCCAAAAATGAACTTCGAGGATGCTGCAATCATCTATAGAATTATTTTTAAGCGACTAGAGTGAGATATGTTAATATCAACAGTCCTTTGAGGGATGTTACATCTATCAATGTTCTTATGGAGTTTAGTCCACACATTGGCCAAACACATGCCTAAAATCTCTAAGTACCTGGTAGACCAATTTTAACAACTAATGAAATACTAGAAATGTAACAGCCTGCACCTCACTTAACGCAGATATTGTCCCCAACTTAGTCACCTCCGCCTCATGGGCCAAGCCAAGGTATGGGGTTTTATTCCTCAAAAGGCCTCGACGTGGTTATGAGGTGAAGGCTTTGGTATATAAGCACCCACTTCATAGTATTTTTCCGCGATGTGGGACTATTATTCCCATTTTGAAGGGGTGTTACAATCTCCCCCCTTTAAAGCCCAACGTCCTCGTTGGCTCATGAACACAACACTACCCAAGCGTCGTGGCTGTAACACGTACAGACCACAATTCTGGCTGGGTATGGCTCTGATACCAATGTAACAGCCCGCACCTCACTTAACGCAGATATTGTCCCCAACTTAGTCACCTCCGCCTCATGGGCCAAGCCAAGGTGTGGGGTTTTGTTCCTTAAAAGGCCTCGACGTTGTTATGAGGTGAAGGCTTTGGTATATAAGCACCCACTTCATAGTATTTTTCCGCGATGTGGGACTATTATTCCTATTTTGAAGGGGTGTTACAAGAAAAACCTTATCTTAAAAAAAACCTTTTTCAACATTTCATACTATAAATAATAACTTTCAAAATCATTTCTTCCATACCATAAAATTTCAAACGGAAATATTTTTTATATAACTCTTTTATATAATATCTCTAAATTTTATACTTGAAGAAAATAAGAAAATTTATATAAATCTCATTTGTGCCAAAATCAATAATCTTCAATATTTTAGTACCTTACAAAAATTTATTTATAAAATTTCTTACTTGACGTAAGGTAAAACTCATTTAAAAATACTATTTAAATATTCACACTAGACATCAACTTTTCATACCGTCAAACTTAACACAAAATACTTTACTTTAATATAAGAATAGTTTTATTTTCATATAAATTACTAATTTAAAAACCATTTCAAAGTGTTTAAACCCAATAATTCAAAAGTGCATATAAAAAGACTAAATTTATTTATTTATGCAACCTACCATTTCCATCTAATATTATATCGTGAGCATACCACATTTGCATGAAATGAATTCAAATATAAAAGTCTAATTATCACTCTTAAAGACCAAAACACAAGCAATAACGAAAAATGCACAAATTACAACTTTTTTTTACATACTTACTTTATAACTATAGCATGCAAATCAAACAATCATCTTAACACTAAGGCATGGCTACAATAGATGTTTATAAGCAATGTATAGGTGAAAATATATTATTTAAGTTATCATTATAAATTGATGTTCAAATCAGCATCCTTAATTATTTAATATTCAATTCAACCAACATCATTAATTAATACTCAAATCAATATTGTCCTTAATTTTCATTAATGGTATCCATGTCTAAATTATTATCATTAATTATCATTTACTTATAAATCATTCAAAGCTCTTTTCAAAATTACCAGGACTTAAGTTCAAATAAAAATTAACTTAATATTTTTTATTTTATTTTATGAACCATGTTTCATACACCATACTTATATAGATCATATTTATAAAAATTATTTAATTTCGATAAATGAAAGTATTATAAATATTTCATAAAATCATTTATCTTTTATAAACAGATAGCTTCATATTCTTTATAAAATGGAACTAATATTTTCTTAAATATTATACTTAGGATGAAACTAATATTTTCATAAACACTATATTTGCGAAATGAAATTAATATTATAATTATAAAGTAAAACTATTATTTTCACAAATATTTTCATGTTTCAAATTCTTGAGAAAGCCCGTTAATTTAAGAATCCTTTCTTCCAAAAAATCATAAAACAAAGTTTTTAAAAATTTATTCCAAGATAAATATCTTTTCTTAAAATTTTAATAAGCTTCCTTTTATTTATAATCTTCATTATATAAATTTCATACGAAACAAAGTTTTTAAATATTTGTTCAAAATATCCTTTTCCTTTAAAATAAAATTCTTTTATTTATAAATTTTCATATATAAATCATATTTATATAAATTTCCTTAATATGACATCCTTAAATTTCATAGATAAACACTTTACAAATCCTTTGTAAAATTGTTTATTGAACATAATAAAATATCCTTTAGGAAAACTATTTCATAAATATTATTTATTTAATAATCTTTTTCCCAATTTATTCTATACTCTTAAATGTCTTTTAAAAATATCATTTTATATTCAAAATAAACTTATATATGGTTTAAATATTCTTATAATATTAAGAATTTTTTTCAAGAGGTTTTAAAAAAAATCTCTTATAATAATGATATTAGAAAAATTACTATCAAAAACATTTTTTAACAAGCTTTGTAATAAAATTTCTTTAAAATCCAAGGATTTATTAAGTTCATTATTTTAAATAGGTCGAAACTCAATGATATTGAAAACACATTTAATTGGTTTTAATCATAAAATTAAGACTGGAAATATAATCGACTTTTTATAATAATTACTCCACCTCAAATCAAAAGTATAAAATTTTCATATATCATAATAAATTTATAAAATATCCATTTAAATGTTTATTTTTAAATCATTGGAACACTTAGGATTATTATTAGAGGATACTTTCATCCAAAGACAAGTACACTCTCTCATAAGATAATTTCAATTCATAATAGAACATTCTATTATCCTATCTCTTAATGAGTTTACCCCAATAGGCTTAAGTGTTCGCTCAACCCGGCTTTGATACCAACTGTGACGACCCTTTATTTTGACACTCAATGGTCCAAATGATAGATTATCATTGGGGTTTTATTTAAAGAAGTAAAGATATATAAGAACAAAAATATATAATCTCTCGGAATATAAAGATATAATAAAATAACAGTTTATGAAGTTGCTAATTAAAATTTATTACATCGGAGTTTTAAAATAAAGTAGCATGGTGAAAATACAAATGTTTACAAATCAAGGACAACAGAAAATATGGAAATAAATAAAGTGCTAAAAATCCTCATATCCATCTTTAGCTCCAAAACAAACAATCTCCGATCACTGAAATACTCAGACTGACCCAAGCATAATGGAAAAAAACATATACTCGAGTCAGAACTAAAAATTCTTATGTAAATTAACTCAATATCATGTGAAAAATGGGTACAAATAACTTAAGATATGTTACGAGATTTTCCATCTCCTAAGGAACCATTAAACTATATATATGTGGTAGATACAATACATATGTAATGTCTATCAGTAATGTAAATACTAAAAGAGCATTAAGGCTCTACATTGATACTCATTAACACATTTTTAAGCTTGTAGTCTATGCAAGTCCTGTAACACAACCAGTAACGTCGGTAGCTAGTGAGTCCCATATAGGTACAATACTAAAAAAAGTAGAAGTGGTCTCGCATAAGGATAATTGTATGACAAGCCACGTGAGGTGATGCCCAAGGTAGGATTCTACCAGTTTACCCTTTCTAGCTGCTCATAACCACTAACGGTTGAGCGCGTTCATCAATCCAAGATTAAGGTGCACCAATCAAGTTCAAAATCAAGATAGTAATACAAGGAAAAGATGTCTGCTAAAGCTAGCTAACTTATTGGCCTGACATAGGCTCCCATTTTAGTCATTTCAAATTAACATAAGTGTCAAGGTCATCCATCATCGTTCTCTTACTTTATTCCAGCAAACGTTCATCAATTCAACCTCTACATTCTGGATAACCTCCACCATGTACATAGTTATTAATGTGGCTCAGCACTAACAGAGAGTTTTCATTATCCAGCCTCGGTCTCTTTAATAACCAATTGTTCATTTTATAAAAGTATGTCGTTTTGTCCATTTTAAATTTTATAGTAAATTTCGTACATAATTTCAAAAAGTTCTTAACATAAAATGTTCTTCATTTTACATTAGAAATTTACAGAAAAAGTTTTTGCAATTTCCTGAAATATTTATTATTTTTCATAGTCGAACATCATATTTTACACTAATTAAATTATAAAAGGCAAAAAATTTGCATAAAAATTCCAAATTAAATTTTAGAGTTCTTAAAACACATTTCTAGAATTTTTAGTGAAGTTTCATATTTTTCCAAATCGATTTAATAGTTTTCCCAATTTCCAAATGACTAATTTCAAATATTAAATTATTAAAATTATCATATGACAGAAATAAATATAGGACCCTTTGTTAAAGATTCTTCAAATAACATGCTGGAGTTACAAAAAAAGTCTCAAGTTAATTTCATATTTTTATAAATTTTAAAATTTCCAATGATTCTATTTCAAAGAATAAAATATAAAAACTATTAGATGACCGAATTAAATACATGTTTCTTTACAAAACATTTTTATTTTACTGTAATGAAGTTATAGAAAAATATTTAAATCATTTTAATATACTCTTTAGAAATATATATATTTTCTCAATTCGAATTCCAAATTTAAAAAAGAATTTCAAAACAACTATTTGGAAAAACCAATTTAACCAAAATTTCTAGAATTTTATCTTTTATAACATGTAAATTTTCCAGAGGTCAATAATTTATTTTGTGAAATTTTTTCAAATAAAGGCAAAACGGCATTTTATTTGTCAAAATCACATTTTTGGGCAAAGCGATAAATCTATATAACCTAATTTTCACCTATAAACATCAAATGTCTAAAGGGTTTTATCACACTGTTTAATGTTCACAATATTAACATGACAAAGTAATAAAATTTCGATAATTCAATATGGTCTAACGGGGCGTATATCATAATCAATAATGCACGATTATCAACATATCTTGAGCTAAAAATTTCTTTTCTAAAACCAAAGTTCTTAAAATATTTTTCTGCATTTTCCAGAATAGTTTCAAAATTTTCTCATGTATTATACTATTTATACTAATTTTCAATAATTTACATACAAACCATCTTTAAAGAATAAATCATAAAAATACATTAACTGCCAAATTAAATATAAGTCCTTTTTATTAAATATTTTTCATAAACTACAGAAAAAATTCAAGTCATAATAAACTTTTTATAAAAATACATTTTTCAATAAAAGCTATTTTTCATAAATAAATTATAAAAATACTTGAACAACCAACTTAAATATAGGTTCTTTTACGAAATATATTTCATTTATTATCATAAAGCCATAGAAAAGTTTCCAAGTCCAGATAACACTTTTTCATAAATAACTCATTTATTCGTATATAATTTCAAAAATTCATAAGTAAAAATCCATACGTAAACTTTGACCAACAAATTTGTCTAACACGTTCAAATCTTTAATCCAGATAACATATAAAAAAATTAGACATAAACACATTCGTTTGTGAAATAAATTCAAACAAGGATAAACGATAATTAAATGAAATTTCATATTTTATGGCCAAAAAAATAAATTTCATACTCCAAAATTTTCATACATTAATTTCATAAATTTAAAGGCCGTTCTAATACATTATCGCCTTATTTGATGTTAACATATCAATTTATGACATTCCAAACAATTAACAAATGGTATAAACATGACATATATATATATATATATATATCACATATATAATCAAACATATAATCACATTATCAAACATCACCCAATTAATCACCAATATAATCAAACATCATATATTAATGAACTAAAATTGCCATTACTTTTTATTTACATTACTACACATATGTCAACAACTATATATGACAAATATTAACGTGTTTATGAGTTTAACTTGCAATAAATTTTTATCTAACTAACAACAAATAATACAACAAATGTAGATAATAATTATCAACAAAAAAATCAAGTTAAACTTGCATTTAAACATTTTGTTGGTGAGACTAGTAAAAACACTCCCAATAATACGCGAATCCGAACACTTCGGCACAAACACAGCGATACGAACATAGCACTACATATCTAATGGAACACTACGGATACAAACATATATAGCACGAACAAAAAATGGAGAAGTTGTGGGTAAGGTTGACTTAGATCTGGACAATAGACAAGGTAGCGGAAGTTGCAAATCTGGGTGATGCGGTTTTGGTAGTGGGTTTGGTGTCTCGGCAGTGTAGATGTGAGAGGGTGAGCAGGATCTAGGTAAGAGGTTTGGTGTTTGGCAGATAAGGCGGAATAGATCTAGTCTGGGGTGGAGGTGATGGGTGGTGAATTTGGGTGTGGAGGAGGGTTTCGATAGTGTTAGCAGGGAAGGCGAGAGGTGATGGGCTAGAACTGGAGATGTGAAGGCGAATGGAGGCTTTGGGTGTAGAGGTGGAGAAGGTGTAGCGAGTGCATATATGGAGGGTGGTGGAGGCGGCAGCAAGAGAATGGGTGAAGAGGTGGGTTTCTGTGACGACCGCCCATGACCCCTGCACCAAATCTAAAGATAGAGCGCTGTAAAGTGTGCCAGGCGACCATGGACGATTGTCAAGGTAAGATTTAAAACAATAGAATCTATCGTATTACTCACAGCGCATGGACAAAATACAATAGAACATATGTATAGTGAAGCTTTACAGAACAAAATGACATCATATAAAACTCCATAATAGTTGAATACAAGCATCCACATAGTCAATACATCCAGCCTCACTATATAACTCTCAGAGAATACAAAACAGCGGAATATCCAGTACATAAGAAGATAATATGCAACCCACTAGCTCGTCTTCGATATCTGCATCGTGAGAAGAGAACAGCACCTGTCACCTGCTACCTAGTCTGCCCGTCCCAAAATGGACGAACAGCCCAAGGCAATAAGAGTTAAAACATAAAGCCTTGAGTCAGACAACAGTCTTAGTGAGCAGTAAATTAACTAACAACATACCAAAAGAGCATAAAGGAAAAGGAATAGGAATACAACCCTCCCACTCCAACCTCATTCTACAGTGATAGCCCCCAGACACACACTAAGCAGAAGCAAACATAGCAGAGCATACAATTTAAAGTAAAGCTACTATCACTCGAATCAAGGGCGATGTTTTCCAAGTACCAAGGCCTAAATCAGATAAGCACCCAGAAAATACCGCTCTTGAGTCTGAATGACGATATAACCAAACATCCATGACTCTGACTATCACTGTTATCATTGCTTCGATATCACCGTTAATTGAATGACCGGCACATTCTTTCAGCCGTCCGTCAAGGGCTAATGGAAACCCCGGTTCTAGACATAACTCCCGCACGTCGTCGCAGCCCGTGCCTAGGACTATCGAATCTGCCCAGAGTACTCGACCATCAACAGTTGGCCGTTGGGACTATCGAATCTGCCCAAACGTACTCTTGCTTAGAGCATGCTAGAACCTTCAACAACGATGCTATCCAAGCCTCCTAGTCATCCTCCTCGACGACTATTCTCATATCCATTCATTATCCTCAACTCGAATCATATCACCGAGTTATCAACATGCTTGGAATGATCCCGTCTGGATTAGACCAAGTCTTCATCACATGATTGCCTCGCTTCATTACATCCTCGCAAAGCCTCATTTCATCATCACATCATCAAATCTATGCATAAGAGCTTCATCATCCCGCTACATATGCCACGAGCAGCTTTCCCAATTCAAGAGCCTTTCCCTTAGCTTTTGAATCGTCTTCGGTCTAAATCTAATCATCAATCATCTAGTTCATAACAATCAATCAAATCAAACATCAATCCAAACAATCAAGCATTCAAATATGATCTAAGCAGACAATTATAACAATAATGGCATTTTCGTAATTAAAGAGTTGAAAGTCCAATAAGCATGAAAACATGGATTATATCTCTACAAACTTGATGAATGAACTTGCATAGGTTAACATATGATAAAATGGATGCAACATCATCATGAACAAGGGATCTATATGGATCTACACTTAGGATGAAGAAAATGCATGGGAATCACTATTTTAACACCAAAACGAGCCAACAATCCGATTTACTCCTTTGGATCCGTGTGAGAGATAATCACCACTCACCAAATCACCTAAACAAACCCAAATCAATACGCTTCAGATCTGGACAGCAAAGGATGAAGCTCGATCTATCACGAATCCGCTTCAAACGAAGAACTCTCTCTTGAAAAGATGAAGATCTTCAATCTAAGCTCTTGGATCTTCAATTTGATCTTCAACTTGGATGGATGGAAGCACTAGATTAGAGTGGAGAAAAGAAGTGAAGAAGTGTAGAAGTCGAGCTCTCAAAATGGCAGCACTTCGTCGCTTCAAAATCCGGATCCCAAAAATGAAGAGAAGCTCTCCTATTTATAGCAGAAAATACCCTAAGTCGTAACTCGGCTATCTCCTTAAGTCGCTGCCGACTTAACACTATGCCGACCTACGACCTAAAGCTTTGCCATCCTACGACTTAACCAGAAGCATCCGCGACCTAACAACTGCTATCTCCTAAGTTGGTCACGACTTAACTCCTCAGCGACCTAACACTTGTCGACCTAAAGCAATGCGCTTTCCTTCGACCTACGACTTAGCCTATGCGCGACTTAGCGACTTACGACTTAGCGTGCCTTAATAACTCAACAACGCAGGCACGCGACCTAAAACTTACGCGACTTAACAATCTCGCGCGACCTACGACATAACGAGGTTACGACTTAATACCTTAGACTCCCACGCGACCTAGTACTTAAGCCAACCTGCGACCTAACAACTTACTAAGCTACGACCTAAGACTTACAAAACCCTGCGACCTAACAACTTAGCACCCACGCGACCTAACATAAGTCGCGAACAAACTGGGATACGACCTAACTACTAAGTCATCTAGACGACTTAACCACTAACTCCTAAGTCATCTACGACTTAACTATTAAGTCGTTAACTAACTTATTCCTTAGGTCGGTCAATCCCATAGGTCGCTCACTCTACTAAGTCACTAACCTGCTACCCCAGCTCCCCTAGGTCGTTGCCGACCTAACTATGCTGACCCGGTAACCACTAGGTCGCTAACCCCACTAGGTCTGCCTACCCTTGAGTCGCCATATACTTAAGTCGGTCAGTTCCTTAGGTCGCTAACTCACCCTGCCGACCTAACACTTAACTAAATCCTAGATTGCATAATTCTATAGGTCGCTACATCTAACCCACGACCTAACACTAACTCGTCCAGAACCCATAAGTCGGCTACGACTTAGGACATAGACAAAATTCTACCAAAATCTGAAACTTAACAGAAATGCAACCAAAGGTCAACTCCTTTACGATGTTTCGATCCGTGAAAATACGGGTCGTTACATTCTCTCCCCCTTAGGAATTTCGCCCCCGAAATTCCAAGCAACAAAACAACCGAAGACTATTCTGTATGCCTACCATCCATAGCAATCAACAAACCATGCATCCAATTCTAGCTTAGCGTACAGAATTCTAAGACTTAGAACAAGTTACAATGTTGTTAGATGATACGACACCTAAGGGCCATACCTCGAAGAGTTCAGGATGAGCTGCCTTCATCCTCTCTTCCACCTCCCACGTACAGTCGTTATCATCATCACTCCATTGTATCTTGAGCAACTTAACCACCTTCCTCCTAAGCTGTTTCGTGTCAGTTTCAACAACACGAAGCGGCTTACGAGGTCTTCTATCGACTGGATCAACTTCTAAGTCTTCACAGCTATCAGCAGAAACTACCGTACTCGAGTCGTGCACATACTTCCGTAGATATGATACATGAAAAACATTGTGCACACTCGACATCTTCTCTGGCAACTCCAATCTGTAAGCGAGCTTTCCAATTCGCTCGATAATCGGGAATGGTCCAACAAATCTCGGAGTCAATTTTCCTTTCCTCCCGAATCGAATAACATTCTTCAGTGGAGAAATCTTCACAAAAACCATATCTCCAATGTCGAATTCTAAATCCTTACGACGCTTATCGGCATAACTCTTCTGACGGTCTTGGGCTGCCTTCATTCGTTGCCGAATGATTTCTATACAATCCGAAGTCTGCCGAATCATCTCTGGCCCAAGTATCAACTTTTCTCCAGTTTCCAACCAACATGTCGGAGAGTTACACGGTCTTCCATACAATGCCTCATACGGTGCCATACCAATGCTTGACTGGTAACTGTTGTTGTATGCAAACTCCACCAAATGAAGATGATCTTCCCATGATCCTCCGAAGTCCAAAACACATGCTCTGAGGAGATCTTCCAAAACTCGGTTGACTCTCTCGGTCTGACCATCCGTCTGAGGGTGATAAGCTGTACTCAAACACAACTCGGTTCCCAAGACTTCCTGGAAGCTCTTCCAAAATCCACTAGTGAACAATGGGTCTCGATCGCTCACTATACTCTTCGGAATACCATGGAAACGAACTATCCACTTAACATACAACTCAGCCAACTTTGATGCAGTCCTAGTCGATCGAACAGGAATGAATCTAGCACTCTTAGTCAGACGATCTACAATGACCCAAATCCCTTCATTTCCCGTCCTGGTTCTAGGCAATCCATCGATAAAATCCATCGACACTTGTTCCCACTTCCATGTAGGAACTTCTAATGGTTGAAGCAATCCGCTTGGCTTCTTCTGTTCGGCCTTCACCAATTGGCAGTTCATACATTTGGAAATAAAATTTCCAACATCCTTCTTCATACCTTCCCAGTAGTAGGTTCTCTTCATGTCCCGATACATCTTATTTCCACCTGGATGAATTGTCAACTTCGAGTGATGACTTTCCTTCAAAACTTCACTCCTCAATTCATCTATATCGGGAACAACTAGTCGTCCTTGCTTTCGAAGCCAACCCTCTCGATCGACCTCGAATCCTTTATCCTTTTCTGGATCCAATCCAGATTCCAATTCACGGATAATCTTGACAAGCTTATCATCTCGCTTTTGGCTCTCGCCAATCCTTTCCACAAGAGTGGGTCTTATTGATAAGTTTGCCAACATCTTAGGTTCCAATTCACATCTAGGCCTGAAGTCAAATCCAGCTAAATACTCGAGACTCTTCCATTCTGAAAACATGGCTCCCAATCCTGCACAAGGTTTTAAATCTCCCCGAGATCAGCCGAGATGAAAATCCGAGATATTAGCCAAAATCCGAGATTTGGCAGCTTGGTTAGTTATAAGTCTTTTAAATATCGCCCGAGACAGCCGAGATATTTGCCCGAGATATTGGCCAAAATCCGAGATTTGAAACCTTGATCCTGCATGTCTTCGACTTAACGCATCTGCCACTGCGTTACCTTTTCCCGGAGTATAAGCTATACCAAAATCATATGATGCTAAAAACTCTAGCCAACGTTGCTGCCGAAGATTCAAATCCTTTTGGGAGAAAAGATACTTCAGCGACTTATGATCCGTAAACAACTCGAATCGAACTCCCAATAGATAATGTCTCCACATCTTCAGAGCAAATACAATCGCCGCTAACTCCAAATCATGAGTTGGGTAATTCCTTTCATGCGGCTTCAGTTGTCGACTTGCATACGCAACAACTTTATTCTTCTGCATCAGCACTGCTCCAAGTCCAGTACCACATGCGTCGGTGTAAACCACCATCTCATCATTCCCACTTGGAATAGTCAAAACAGGAGCACTCGTCAGTCTCTCTTTCAGGATTCCGAAGGCTTGCTCACACTTAGCATTCCAACTGAACACTTGGTTCTTCTTCGTCAATCCTGTTAACGGTGCAGCTATCTTGGAGAAGTCTTTGATAAACCGTCGATAATATCCTGCTAATCCAAGAAAACTTCTCACATCTGATGCATTCTTAGGTCTAACCCAATCCTGGATTGCTGCCACCTTAGCGGGATCAACCACTATTCCATTTCCAGAAATCACATGGCCTAAGAACCTCACTTTACTCTTCCAGAAGTGACACTTCGAAAACTTAGCCTTCAACTGATGTTTCCGCAAGATTTCCAAAACCATACGCAAGTGCATCTTGTGCTCCTCTTCCGTTCTGGAATAAATCAGAATATCATCCACGAACACAAGTACGAACTTGTTCAACTGATCTCTGAACACTCTATTCATAAGATCCACAAAATATGCTGGCGCGTTAGTCAATCCAAACGGCATTACCAGCCACTCGAAGAAACCGGATGGTGTCCTAAAAGCAGTCTTCGGCACACTATCCTTACCTACTCTCAACTGGTGAAATCCCGTTGCCAAATCCATCTGAGAAAACACCTTAGCTTCGTGAAGCTGATCAAACAAGTCATCTATCCTCGGCAATGGATACTTGTTCTTCTTAGTCACTTTATTCAGCTCACGATAATCCACACACAATCTCAACGACCCATCTGCCTTGGTTGCGAACACAACTGGTGCACCCCACTCGGACACACTACGCCGAATGAATCCTTTCTGTAAAAGGTCATCAACTTGCACCCTCAACTCCTGCTGTTCCCTAGGCGCCATTCGCCTAAGAGGCATCACAACAGGTCTGGCTCCTTCAACTAGATCTATACGAAACTCGATCTCTCTATGCGGCGGCAACCCTTTGACTTCGTCAAAGACATCCTCGAACCCATTTGCGATTGGCACTAAAGACAGTCCATCCCGTGGAACAACTAGCGAATACATGAAGCTCATGAAGACGCCTTCCTCATGCTTACATTGTATCACAACCTTTCGCCCCTCCACATTCTCGATTGTCACTTCCAGCCTTTCGCAATCAACCTTTGCCGCATACTTCCTAAGCCAGTCCATACCCAAGATAATTCCGAACCCCGCAAAGTTCAGAACAAAGCAATCACAAACAAAAGAGCAACCATGACTCGACACAACTAGACCACGGCATAACATACACAAACAAGACGAACCCCCAACTGGATTAGTCACAACCAATGGCCTATCAACAATATCCGGTGCCAAACCTAACCGGCCTACGAGTTCACTACAAACAAATGAATGCGACGCTCCAGTATCAAACAGAACTCTAACTGGAACACCACATAGGAAAAGGGTACCTTGAACAACCACACTCTTTCCCTTCTCTTCAGCAGTAGGAGCTTTCGAAGACGACGGAACAGCTCCTAAAGCATAGGCTTGCACAATCTGCCTGTCCTTCCTTGGTTCTGGAAAATTCTTCCTGAAATGCCCCGGCTTGTCACAGTTGTGACACTTCATTGGCACCTTCGGATTCTTACAATCCTTAGAGAAATGGCCCTTCTGCTGACAATTGTAGCAAGTCACCTCGCCTTTCGGCTTCTTCTGGCCATCCTTACCCTTCTGCTGCTGCTGCTTCCTCTTCTGGTTTCCACCCTGCTGTGGTTTAGATTCTCCCTTGGTAACAGCAACAACAGGTCCTTCCTTAGGAAACAGACTCTCATGCCTAAGAGCTTTCTCCACAAGCTTCTCAAATGAATCGTCCAAATGATCCACCAACTGTCTCCCAAGATAACTATCCAAGCCGGTCACAAACTTCTCATTCTTCTGATAAGCAGATTCAATATATGACCGAGCATATTTGGACAAAGCTTCAAACTCAGAAACATACTCAAGAACGGATCTTCCACCCTGCTTGAGCTCTACAAACTTCTTGAACAGAACAGACTTCTGAGCTGTAGAAATGAACTTAGCTTCAAATCTGACTTGGAATTGCTCCCAAGTAATCTCTTCTTCCAGAGTAGTGATGGTAATAGAGTTCCACCAATCAGAAGCTCTCCCTTGAAGCTGTCTCGATGCCAACTTCCTCTTAGTTGCATCGTCAATTTCCAAATCACCAAAGATCCTTCTACAAGCATCTATCCACCTCTGGACGTCAATAGTAGATTCTGTTCCCAAGAAAACCTTCCCTCTAAGAGCAGTATAATCCTTGCACAGCTTAGCAAAATCCACTGGTTTCGGAGTTTGGACTTGAACTCCAACATCTACTGCTGCCCCCGGAACTGGTATCCTTCTCATGATCGAAGTCATCATAGCTTCGAACATGGCTGCATAATCAGCAGTCTCTTCAGTAGCACGGCCTTCCCTAGCAGCTGGTCTCCCTCTTCGACTCATTCTCAATATCTATAAAAAGGAATGATTAGAACATCTAGAGAAACAACTGCATAAAGGACTCAAACCCTACTAAGCTACTATATTATATATAGTATTCATCCATCAAAATACAATTACGTCTCTCATACGTAGTTACGACGGCGAGCGTTGGGTAAAATCGATTAACCAATGCTCTGATACCAAATGTGACGACCGCCCATGACCCCTGCACCAAATCTAAAGATAGAGCGCTGTAAAGTGTGCCAGGCGACCATGGACGATTGTCAAGGTAAGATTTAAAACAACAGAATCTATCGTATTACTCACAGCGCATGGACAAAATACAATAGAACATATGTATAGTGAAGCTTTACAGAACAAAATGACATCATATAAAACTCCATAATAGTTGAATACAAGCATCCACATAGTCAATACATCCATCTAGAAGTTCAAATCAAATCAAGTTAGCTAATACCCGATAGCTGGTGGTTAACGGTTCAAGGACTAGCACTCTATTGAATCGAAAATAATTTCAAGGCGCGAATCCCATCATTTCAAGGTGTACTGCAAGGCATTTGAAGTGAGGTATATTATTAGCCGTAATACAATTATCTATGCTTAATTACAATGTTTTATCATATACATATATTATTTTCTGTTAGTTTGATGACGATTATAATATGCTAATAATATTGTCATAAATATGTTTGGTTATATTTATATATATGTATATATTAAAAAAATTATCACAAAAAATTAAGGTCGGTATGGCTCTGTAATTAAAAAACATTATTTTCTTATTGAATTAACATGTGTGTGTATATTAGTTAAAAGATAAATGTAGTTTATAATTATTTATAACGTCATACTTTAGTCAAATAGTCTCATGATTTTATATGTAATGAATTAAGGCTATGATAATTTTTGACAATGATTAAATATTACATATAGATATATGTATATTTTATTATTTTTAAATATTATTTAAATCAATTTTTAAATAAACTATAATTAAAAATAAAAAATAATAAGTAATAAATAATATTTACTAAGCCATGGGCAAGACCTGGTCTTCCAAATTTACCAAAATATTTTTGAGCGTTTTATTAATATATATTTATATATATATATATTATTTCAATATATATATATATATTTGTATTTGTATTTATAAATATTTAAAAAAATATTTACTAATGTATTCGTATATATATGTATGTATGTATGTATTTTTTATGGTTTTAATTTTTTTAATATTTATTAATAATTTCTTTATATTTCAATAAGTTTATTAGATAAAATGTATATATTGTATTAATAGTTTATTCATATGATTATGTATATATAAATAATATATACATACATACATATATTTTGACAATATATTTGTATATTAGATGAGCTAACGTGTTTATTGCGATGTAAATCCCAACATTTATAAATAGGCATGTTATACGTTGCACAGATTGATATGTTACACATGCACATATATGTACGTGTGTATATGACACATACAACACACAAAAACACACACACACACAAATATATATATATATATCATAACATAAATTAAGTAATACTATATATAATTTATAAATTTAAATAACATAATAGATTTTACTTAAAATGAAGTTTACAAATGTACTAAATAAATTAGACTTCATAGGCCTAATAAAATCCGATAAGGGAATTTTTTGTAATTCATCGATAACTTCTGGGCTGGCCTAGTTCAAATGAACCCAACTATAGTCATTCTATGGATGTCATGTCACGATCTAACTATAATCAAAGTGGAGTATCCACAATGAAGTTCAACAGTATTCTTAGGTCAAGGGAACTGCATAATATCGTCACTTCGAGATTTCATGGTTGGCTTTAGTTATTATTAACAATAAGAAACCCTTGAGTGAGTCATTCTATACTTTTTTAATAACTATCAATACGTAACACTTTGGTGCCCTCATCGGCCATGAGTAATACAATGTCCAGCATTTGGAGAGCGTTGCATACATTGGTCTCAACAAAAGTATAAATATCATTTCTCGAAATACCTTGACCAATTATATTTAAAATAATATATTATTTAATATTGTGATAATTTTCTCATGATTATAACTCCATGTAATTACTATCACATAATATAGCGTTTAAGCATTTCTATATTAATATACTTAAATTAATTATTTTAACAATATATCACAATATAAAAAGTATAAAATAGAAAATTAAAAATCTTTATTACAAACAAGATTGGTAAAAGAATTTGACATATGTAACAAATTATATAATTGCCCCTAGAGCGAACCTCTAACTCTCTTAATTTCAAATATTAAGAATCCCATAATGTTGTTTTGTGAAAATAATGTCGCAATAAGGATCGTGAAAGAACCAAGAGCTCAGTAGAAGTTGAGAAACATATGTTGAAAGGTTGCACATGATAATGATAGTTTATCAGTGTCAAAGAAAGTTAATTGACATAATAGATAATTAAAAAAGTATAATATATTTGTTAACTAGCTAACTAGCCTTATCGTTTGAGAAAACTGATCTAAAGGATGAGACTAAGATTCCATATTTGACCCTAAGTGCAAGTGAGAGATTTAGACAGTTAGGGGTATGCTTAGGTATGGTTATGTAATTTGTTACATATATCTAATTAAGGTGTTTAATTTCAATTTTATACTTTGTTATATAGTGATATAATTAAATAAGTAATTAATTTAAAGTATATTGAAAATCCTTAAATAATATGTTATGAGATAATGGTTACAAATGTTGTAAATGTAAGAAAAAAATATCACAACAAAGAATAACATATTGTATTAAATATTCCAAGTCAAGATGTTTCGAGAGTTTCAAGAAAGGATATTAGTACATCCGTTGAACCGGGGCACGTAATTATCTTCAAATGTTAGGCGGTGTATTATCTATAGCTGTTGGGTTCACAAAGGGATTATGTACTCTTAGTTATTGGTATGAAATGACTCATCCAAGAGTTTCCTATGGGTTAGCAACAACTAAGCCAAATAGGAAATATCATAGTAACGGTCTTACACAGTTTTGTCGACTTGAGAATATTGTGGAACTTCAATGTGAATACTCCACTTTGATTATAGTTAAAAAATGATATGACGGTCCATCAAGCGACTATAGTTAATTGTTAGTTGAAGCACTGGATGTGAAGTACTGCTTAACAGAGAATTCATCTTCTTAGTTGCATGAGGTTAGTATCATGATCAACAATAGTCAACTCAAAGTTAAAATATCAAGTCAGAGTAGTGCGGCTAATAATAAATGTTATTATTGGACTAATTAAGGACTTTCCTTATAGACCAACTTAGTTGAATAAGGATGATATTGCAATTTTAACCAAAACCAAATTCCATAAATCCTAAAGCAATATAGTGTTGATGAAGAAAATGTGTGCAAATAGTCGTTGCTAAAAAGTATTGCTTAAGAAAATGTGAAGTTGGATTTCACCAAAAAGGTCTGTAAGCGATAAATTCAGCCAAACCATTACACCACTAGCTAAGGTGAAGGATAAACGTTAATATTTGAATTATTCACTATTAATCGCTAACTGAATTCACATCTTATGACGACCCGCCATTTTGACACTCAACGGTCCAAATGATGGATTATCATTTAGTTTGATTTAAAGAAATAAAGATACGGAAGAACAAAAATACAATATCTCATAGTGGAATATAAAAATATAATAAAATTAAAGTTCATGAAGTTGATAAAAAATTTACTACATCGGAGTTTTAAAATAAAGTAGCACGGGAAAATACAAATGTTTACTAATCAAGATCAATAGAAAATATGGAAATAACTAAAGTGCTGAAAATCCTCATATCCGTCTTCAGCTCCACAAACAATCTCCGATCACTGAAATACTCAGGCCGACCCAAGCATAATGGAAAAAAACACATCTCGAGTCGGAACTAAAAATTATTATGTAAGTTAACTCAATATCATGTGAAATATGGACAAAAATAACTTAAAAGATGTTAGAGGATTTTCCATCTCCTAAGAATCCATTAAACTATCTATATGTAGTAAAAACGATAAGTGTGCAATGTCTATCGGTAATGTAAAAAATAAAATAGCGTTAAGACTTTACATTGATCCTCCTTAACACATTTTTAAGCATATAGTCTATGCGGATCCTGTGACACAACCATTAACGTCAATGGCCAGTGAGTCCCCTATAGGTACAGTACTAAAACAAAATGAAAGTGGTCTCACATAGCAATAATCGTATGATAAGACATGTGAGGCGATGCCTAAGGTAGAATTATACCAGTTTACCATTTCTAGTTGGTTGTAACCCCAAACGGCCGACCACGTTCATCAATCGAAGATCAAGGTGCACCAATCAAGTTCAAAATCAATATAGCGACATGAGGGAAATATGTCTGCTAAAGGTAGCTAACCTATTGGCCAGGCATAGGCCCATGTTTTAGTCATTTCAAATTGACACAAGTGTCGGGGTCATCCATCATCGTTCTCTTACTTCTTTCTAGCAAACGTTTGTCAATTCAACCTGTACATTATAGATAACATCCACCGCATACATAGTTATTAAAGTGGTTCCAGTATTGATAGAGTGCATGTCATTATCCGGCTCCGGTCTTTGTAATAACCAATTGTTCATTTTATAAAAGTATGTCATTTTTTCCATTTTAAACTTTACAGTAAATTCCGTATTGAATTTAAAAATGTGTACAGTATAAAAAGTTCTTCATTTTACTTCAGGAATCTACAGAAAATATTTCAGAAATTTCCTAAAATATTTATTATTTTTTACATTCAAATTACATCATATTTTACACTAATTAAATTATAAAAAGCCTAAAAATTTATAGAAAAGACAAAATTAAATTTCAAAGATCTTAAAATACCTTTATAGAATTTCTAGTAAAGTTTCAAATTTTTCCAAAATCGATTTATAATTTTCCCAATTTCCAAATGGCTAATTTCAAATATTAAATTATTAAAATTATTATATGAGGGAAATAAATATTGGTCCCTTTATTAAATATTCTTTAAATAATATGTTGGACCTACAGAAAAAGTTTCAAGTTAATTTAACTTTTTTATAAATTTTCAAAATTCCAATAATTCTATTTCAAAGAATGAAATATAAAAATTATTAGATGACCGAAGTAAATACAGGTTTTTTTACAAAAAAATTTTATTTTACTGTAGTGAAGTTATAGAAATTTTTTTAAATCATTTTAATATACATTCTAGAAATATATATATTTTCTCAATTCGAATTCCAAATTTTATAAACGAATTTCAAAACAGCTATTTGGAAAAAAAAAATTAACCAAAATTTCCAGAATTTTATCATTTATAACATATAAATTTTCCAGAGGTGGATAATTTATTTTGCACAAAATTTTCAAATAAAGACAAAACGGTATTTTATTTGTCAAAATCACATTTTTGGCCAAAGCGATAAATCTTTATAACCTAAATTTTCACATATCAATATCAGATGTCCAAATGGTTTTATCACATTGTTTAATGTTCACCATATCCACATAACAAATAATATAATTTTGATAATTCAACATGCTGTAACGGGGCGTATATCATAATCAATGATGCACAATTATCAACATATCATAGACCAAAAATTTCTTTCTAAAACCAAAGTTCTTAATATATATTTTTGCAGTTTCCAGCAAAGTTTCAAAATTTTATCACGTATTATACTATTAATACTAATTTTCCATAATTTACATAAAATCCATCGTTAAAGAATAAATCATAAAAATACTTTAACTGCTAAATTAAATATAGTTCCTTTTTATGAAATATTTGTCACTTTATACATAAGCTACATAAATTAAATATAGTTCCTTTTTATGAAATATTTGTCACTTTATACATAAGCTATAGAAAAAATTTCATGTCATAATAAACTTTTTATAAAAATACATTTTTCAATAAAAGCTATTTACCATAAATATATTATAAAAATATTTAACGATCGAATTAAAAATAGGTTCTTTTACGAAATATTTTTAATTTATTATCATAAAGCCATAGAAAAAATTTCAAGTCCAAATAACACGTTTTCATAAATTACTCATTTATTCGTATATAGTTTCAAAAATTCATAAGTAAAATCGATACATAAACCTTGGCAAACAAATTTTACTAACACGTTTAAAATCTTTAATCCGCATAACATATAAATAAATTGACATAAACACATTCGTTTGTGAAAAATTTTCAAATAAGGACAAAACGATAATTATATGATATTTCATATTTTATGGCTAAAACAATAGATTTCATACTCTAAATTTTTTATACATTAATTTCATAAATTTCAAGGGTGTTCTAATACATTATCACCTTATTAGATGTCAACATATCAATATAACTTTCAAACAATTCACAAATGGTATAAACATGGCATATATATATATATCATTACGTATATAATCAAATATATAATCACACTATCAAACATCACCTAATTAATCACCAATACAATCAAACATTACATATTAATGAACTAAACTTGCCATTACTTTTTATTTACATTAACTGCACATATATAAACAACTATATATGACAAATATTAACACGTTTATGGGTTTAACTTGCAATAAATTTTTATCTACCAACAACACATATCACAACAAATGTGGATAATAATTATCAAGAAGAAATCAAGCTAAACTTGCATACTTTTAGTTGGTAAGAGTTATAAAAACACTCACAATAATATGCGAATCCGAACACTTGTACGACGACACAGCGATACAAACACATCACTACGGTTCAATTGAACACCGCGGATAGATACGAACACAACACGAACAAAAGATGGAGACGTTGCGGGTAAGGCTGACTTGGATATGGACAGTAGACAGGGTAGCAGAAGTTGCAAATCTGGATGATGTGGTTCCGACAGTGGGTTTAGGGTCTCGGCAGTGCAAATGTGAGAGGGTGGAAGCTTGGTAGAGGGTCGTAGGATCTGGGTAGAATGTTTGGCGTTTGGCAGATAAGGCGGAACATATCTGGTTGGCGTGAAGGTGATGGGTGGTAAATTTGGGTACGGAGGAGGGTTTCAACAGTGTAAGCAGGGAAGGTGGGAGGTGATGGGTTGGAACTGGAGATGTGAAGGCGAATGGAGGCTTTGGGGTATAGAGATGGAGAAGGTGCAGCAGGTGGGAACATGGAGGGTGGTTGTAACATCCCGCAATTTTCGACTTTCGAAAATTCGACATCGATACTCACTTTATCGACTGCCGAGCCATCGAATGCCGGAAACCCGAAAAGTTATGGTTTTAGAAAGAAGAAAAAGGCAGAAGAAGATAGAAGAAAAAAAGAGAAGAAGAGAAGAACAACACAGCACAACATCAGAACAGAAAACAACATCAGAATCTTACACATCGCAGCGGAACAATATATAATAGATAAACACTAGTCTTTTAAAACAAAGAACTATATCCGTTTATACATACATCAATCAGAGTCAATATACAACTCAATACAACAATGGACAGTTATATAAACTTGTCCTCATACAGAATACACAGCGGAATAAATATATCAGATACAAAAACTACGTCTCGCCATCCAGCTTGCTTCCAAAGCTCCAGAATATCCTGATAATCTAACTCTAGACTGCCCGTGTGGAAATTTGTGGGCACCCAGAGTTTAGAAGGGAAACAATAAACTCCGAGTCAGTCATGGTGACTAGTGTGAGATCGTAAAACAGTTATTCTTTCACAAAGAAAATAAAACAAATTCGCAATGCTTTTGGAAAATGAAACTACCATAAGACCTCCCACCACACACACAATGCAAACGCAGAATTGGAGGAGATTTCTTCTTATGATAGTCAAAGATGCTTACTACGCAAAAATCAAATTCTTTTTGATATTATTATTAGTGCATAGTGTAGAAAACATTTCGAAAGTATAATATAAATCTTAGCCAACATACGACCAGTATCGTATGCCTACTATAGCTACCATCTAAACAGTGGTGACCACCGTACGTAAATGGCAGGTTCTACAACTAATACCGTACAAAGTTCGTATTGGAGTTTGGATTTCCAACAAATGGTCAGGCTAAGGAACTTCCTCTTCCACGATGGGTACGTCCCTGGAATAGACGACCCGAGAAATAACCTAACATTACGGTTAGATCTCTGCCAACACAAAGCCGGGTTACCTCCGCAAAAATAGGTAACTACTGACACGCGTATGTCATCCCCCGATCGTAAACGATCTTCCCGAGGATCCCCGATTTCCAACAAACCACATAGTAAAAATGCAGCAACCACATAGGTTAAGTATCTGGGCTCCATACCATGATACCACCTCTATCCAGAAGGAATGATGTAACAACCCGGTATTGCGTACCAATTATTTATCAACTTTGGACGGTCATCTTTCCTATTCGATTGCTGTTTGGAAAATTGTTAAGTGTTTAATCAGTTGATAATTGTTATTGGAATTCGAATCGGGTTTGAAATGTGAAAATTGTTTGATTGCAATTGAGATTTATTCGGGTTAAAATTCTTTAATAAATTTTTTTGAAGTGGTTCACGGGCTTTAATTGGACCTTGGCCCACGTTCTTTTGGTTGTGGTAATTATCTAGGGTCGAAAATCGTTCCTCCTGGATCACTTTTTCCCATTCGTAAACCCTAAGCCTAAAACAAACGAAAGAAAATGGGGGCGACCATTTCTCTTCGATCTGAAAAGTAGGGCTTTGGCAGCGTTCTTCTTTCTCGAATTAGAGCTTCGGCCCTGGGTTGCACTCGTCCTCTGATGGTCGATTCTCTGGTTTGCTCGCGTTCGTTCTCTGTCGCTCGATTCTCCGTTCGTCTCGACCTTGTCTCGGAGCAGCTCGTCTCCGCTACGTCAATAAGGTGAGTAAATCCCCCTACTCACATCTAATTCGAGCACTGTGATTTTCGTTTGTGCTAAATTGTTCAAATTTGCGATTTTTCGGCTGTTTGAGAAATTGATGCTTGCGATTGGGATTTCTGGTATTGTCGATTTCGTGAATTTCCATCCTAACTTGTTAACGTGATTTTCTGGCTTCTTTGACTTGCTGGTTTGATTGATACTTGTGTAGATAGTTGATCATTTTAACTTCTCTGGTCTAATATTCATACAGCCTGACTTGTTCATCTCGACTTTGACTTTGTTCATGTAGTTGATGTTTTTGTTTACTGGTATTACTTAACTTACTGTCCCATGATTTCGACTATACTGTGAATTCTTTTCTTTGTCAAACTACTTGAGAATTGCCTTCGGTCTGACTTTGTTCATGATCTTGTTGCCACTGCCTATATTCTGACATTGTGATGTTGAACTTGTTTGAACTGGTTGTTGACTATGGCCTTGACATGGATATATGATATGTTGATACCTGACTTTGATCTTCACTATCTATAATGTTGCTGCATCATGTTGCATTGAACTTGATACCATTCCTGTTGTTCATCACCTGTGATATTGCTTGAACTTCTGATGACTTCTCTGCAGTTTTGTTTCTTTGTTCTTTGATCATGATTGCATTGCATTTGAAGTTGTTTGGTCTCTGCCTTCCCTGTAGTCTGGTTCATTAGACACTTGAACCTGTAGATGATTCACTGTTATACTGCAAGTCCTACTTCACATCTGTTTCACACTTTAATCACTGTTTACTTGCTGTTCTTGGGTCTTTGGTCAAACTTGTGTACATTCTTGAGTTTTACTGAGCTTTGTCTGCTCGACCAATGCTTGCTGCACTGATTCATATTAAGTTGTATTTCTTTGATCTTTTACACTTCACCTGTCCAGTCATCGCTATCTAGTTTGCATATTTGGTCGTCTGCATTCTTAATGTTTTTTTATGGCGTGGACTTTGGTCTGCTGATCATGTTCCCTCCCGATCACTTGTGGTAGTTCGACTTGCTCGACTTCATTATGTCTGGCTTTGGTCATTGCTGTAGTTTCACTGCAGTTCACTGTGTTGCTATATTGAGTTGCATATCTGAACTCGATTCACTTGAACCTTTGTGTAGTCTGGTCTGTAGTGGGTCTTATGTTCTTTGGTTGGTCTGCATCCATTGTTGTTGTAGATGTCCTTTGTATTCAGTGACTCCGGTCAGTGGCTTGGGGCTTGTTCATGTGATTCCCTGTGCACATCGATTTTTTTATGTCTCCTAGAATCACTTGTTTTCGAGACAATTCTAGTTGCATTGTGATATTTGTTGAGTCTGTATTCTTGTTGTCCAGACTTGACACTCTTGACCCTGTGTTCATCACTGGTCTTCGCATTACCTTCTGCATTCATTCCAAATATTGTTGATATTGGTTTATTTCATTGTGGCATTGTGAAGCTATCTTGTTGCCTTTGTGTACTGCTTGGGCTATTTTGTTCTGCCTCCAAAATATTGATGCAGTGATTATCTTTTGTAGTGTTTGCTATCTGCGCACTCGAGTTGGCGAGGCGGTGCACGCGTGCGTGCACTGCAGCCACCCAGAATCGACAGTTTTGAATTGATATTTCTTTTGTGTCGTGATGCATTGATCTTTTATGCTGTATTGGCGAGGCCGTACACGCGTGCGTGTACGGCAGCCAATCGAGTTTTGATTATTTTAAAGTGAAAATTTCAATTGTTTTTAAATTGATTTAGTCGATTTGATAAATTGTTAATTTATCTCTGTTGATGATTTAAATCCGCTGATTTTTGTTAAACACTGTTAAGTGTTATATTGACCGTTATCCGGTTTCTTTGTTTAAAGAATCGGATAGACGGGAATTATGGTGACTGTCGTCTATTTAGATTATTACTGCCTATATGCACTAATAAACTGGTTTGAATTAGACTGACCTGGGTATTATTTTCTTTAGAATGTAATACTCGGGTCAGACCCGAGATATTTCAGGTTGTAGATTTCTTTCTTTGAGTTGTTGTTCGGGATCTGAAGACTTTTCACATCTTCTGAAGTTGTCAGTGTCATTTTGTAGTAGTCGTGTCATTGTATAGAACGATATGTATTCATGTATATTAGTTGATAATGTACTTGTATATATAACTTCTAGAGTCGACAGTTGTAGTTGTATCATATGTATTGTGTCAACTATGTTGTAACTGACATCAGTTATATATATATGAGACTTTTGTTTTTATCTGTGTTCCGCATTTATATTATCTGTGTTATCGTTATATCTAATGTCCTAAACTATTATGAACCATCGTAGTTTGTTTTACACTGATAATTGGATGTGTCGATGGGAGTAAATAAATAAGATGAAAAAAATAAAAAGTATATACCACTCCTATCGAGATAACCAATGTTAGGGTAAGGCCAATTACGGATGGTCGCTCCTATCCAGCCTTATTCTTCGTAATAATAGACAGTATTTCTTTTAATACTCTTTGTTATTATGAGCATAGAGGTGGGGCGTCACAAATGACATACACTAAGGGGCGCTACTCCCTAGAACCTTGCCGCATCCTTCCTGTTTTGACCATTTCCGGGGTGTGAGGCTCGACGAAGTCTCGTCCACAAAGCTACGCTTTCTACAAAGCCATGCTTCGGGTCAAACAAAATGATCAACCTATGATCACAAAGATATAAGATCAAACAAATGATCATATCACAAATGATCAAACACTGATCATTTCTCAGCAACACTCAGTATGCCACGTTACCAAATTGGGATATATCGTTGATAAATTTCAACTACATAACCTCTGAGCTCGTACGTCTCAGAGAAGGGTGTTAAGCTAAGAGAATAAATTCTCCGCCACCAACAGAAATGTATTTGAAAGAAATCAGCTTTATATCTCAAATTGTAACGTCAGACACACAATCCATACAAGTCTGTTCCGGGATCGAACAGAACCGAAGGCACTTCTCACGAAGCCCTTGCATATCCGGATAAATTTCTAATCACGTCCGGACTTCCCGTCACTAAGGGTGATAAAACCTCTAAACCGGAGATCAGCCGATGTAGAGTAACTCGATGGTAATCCTTCCGTTTTCAAAAATATTCGGTCTTCAACACCGGTCTTCAAATGCAATTCATAACGACGTATCACATATTCGGAATGGGTTATACGACCCCATGGTCCTTTCCCGGCTAACACGAATAGTGAGCGCTTATTCAAAAATAAGTGTGGCATTCAAATTCATCCAATTCACAACAAATACCTATTTAAAGGTAATTATTGATAGTCGGTTATTTAACTATCAATAAAGATGCGCAACATCATCAGATTCCAAATAATTTTCCAAATTATTTTACTTCCAAAAATATCTTTACTATATATAAAATTTCCACACTTCAAAAATAAATCAACGTTTATTTTTAAACAACTTCCCTTTCTTTTATAAATTCCATAGTGAATTTATATTTCAAATATCTATGGATATACGATTTTCAATCGTTTTCAAATATTCAATTTCAATTTATCTTTAAGAAGATAAAATCTCAAAACGTTTCATTTCATTTTGGAAATGCATTTCCCCACTTATTTAACAATAAGTATTTCACAAATCATTTATTTTCAACACTTGGAAAATATTCGATATACTTAAATCAATATTAAGTATATATTCATTCTTTAAGGAAATCATTAATTTTAACATCTATTTGAGTCAAAACGAATATTGCGTAAAACATCGTTACGACGACTCAAAATCACTAGTATAGGGATTCGGATTTTAAGATAGATATATAAATCCCAATACTACATAAAACATTTCCTTTCGGAAATCATTTACTATAACAATAGTGTTATAGTCCACCATTTCCTTATATTTCTCGAAAACGTCTATTTCAACAATAAATGTTGAAATCTATGATTTCGATTCATAATACATTTTAAAACATCTTTAAAATGTTTAACTTCATTTTTAATATCACTTCTTCAAAAATAAATCCATTTTTCTTAACAATATATTCACTGTCCAAAATCGTGAATATACTTTACTTAACCCAATTTCAATCTTTTCCACACATTTAATTCAAGAATAATTCGCTATCCAAAATCGCGAATATATTTCCTTTAATAACCTTCTACATTTAATTTATCAAATTCAATTGATTTTGAATTTATAAATACGTTTATAAATTCTATTTCTATTTTATAACGGCTTCGACTTATAAATTTCTTTTTATTAACTTCTATACTTTACTTATCAAAATAAGTGATTTCGGATTGATAACCAACTTTTATAAATTCCAATTCCATTTATAAAAACTTCAATACCAAATCAATTTCAATATTGATTTCTAAATTTATTTTCAACTTTAAATAAAATTTCCATACTGATTTCTCAAAAATTCATTCCCAAATATTAAATCAATTACAGATTGATTTCTAATTTTATTTATCACTACTAAATAAATTCCTTATTTTTCCTTCAAATTATTCAATATCCTGTTTTTAAATGGATTCTTTAAATTGAAATCATTTTACCTTGATTTCCCAAATCATTTCAATTTACCAATTAAATTTCTAATTGGATTTCCAACTTATCTCCTTTTAAATAAATTCCCTTTTAAGAAAATAAATTTCAATTGTTTCTTCCAATCTATTTAAAAATCCAGATTTTAAATTAATTTCCTCAATTTAAAATCACTATTATACGAAATTTATTTATTTAACATTTTCACTTTATTCTGGAAATAAATTCGATAAGATTATAAAAATTAACTTTTATACTTTAAAATTCCTTTCTTCGAATTTATTCAATTTCAAAAATTAATTCACTTAGAAATTTCTATTTTGATTTCAAAAATTCAATTTCGTTTATTTTTGGAATCCAATGATATCAAACATCCATTCAGCTAAATCTTAGCTTTCAAACAATTTCCAGATATCAATATGATTAATAACATCAATATAATCATTCACAGATTCATATCACAGTATAAATAAATTCAATCAATGTGAGGGGTCCAGTTGGATCCCTCCAACCTGTTTCCCTGCATCCAAAGACGTTAGCACAATACCAATTCCACTTCGAGGTGGAATATCGCGGTATATGGGTTTTATAAAAATAATCCGCTTACTAACGGCGCAATAGGGTCTCATCCGCTATACGAGGCGGGAAATCAATCAATCCAATATATACATATGCCAATATGTATATATTGCTATATATATAGATATATCCTACCATATCTAATATCATATCCAATAGCAATCATATCAATCAATAACTGTATAATCCAATTTATTTTGAGTGAGAAGATCTCACCTTAGCATTTATTTCGCAATCCATTTCCAACATGACTTGATTTTTCTTGCTTTATACCTTGTATAAACAATTTATATAATTTTATTAATATTCGAATCAATTGAACAAATCAATTTTTTCCTATTTGATAAGTTTAGTTAACCAAATAATTTATTTTTAACTAGTGATTTAAATTTAAACTAATTCCCTTTTTATAAGAAATAATCTATATAGATCAAAATCTATCTTATACAATTTTCTATATTTTCCCAAAGTCCTACAATATATATATTCCTGTTATATATATTTCCTGTGTGTAACATATTTATTACCTTTAAATTAAAAATAGAAATTTTTTTTATATATCTTTACTGTAAAATAATATAGCTTGCAGTTAAAAAAAAACATATATGTATTTTTCCAGAAACCTTATACATAGATGTAGATATCTATTTTCAGTTTTTTATATAACCCAAATTCGTTAAAATAAATAAAAATAGAACATCGAATTACCTTACTGTAAATTGATATCCCAGATGCGACGCGAGCTCGAACCCAATCTCCTCGACATCGCCCACGCCATCATCGCGAATTCGAGTACGCCGCCTCGAGTTTCCAGTCGAAATTTCCCTCGCGAGAATCTCCGCGTCATCGCTTCCCTTTAACCTCGCGACTTCATCCACGAATAGCCGCCGCCACGTTCGCATCCCCTTCGCGATACCTCCCAGGTCGCGACGAACTCCCCAAATCGAAACCCTAGCTAGATTGAAACAGATACCTCCCACTCGTCGTTTGAATCGCGAAACCCCACCTGCTACTCGACTTCGGCCTCGACATCGCCTCGATTGACTTGCCGATTTCGTCGCCGTGGTCGCGAGCTCGAGCTCGAGTGCCTCACGCGCTGCTATCGCCTCTCCCCACATTTTAAAATTCGACTTCGAACAAAATTGGAATGGGGAAGAACTGTAGTTTGTTTTGAATTTGAGAGGGGCTTTGGCCATTAAATGATTTTGTTGAACGAACGAGTATTATAGATTTTGAACGAGAACAGTTTCGTTTGAATTGATTTGAGCAAGGGGCGTGATGGTTTTGCAGAGAGAAGATCGTGCTTACCTTACCTTTATCGTGCTCCCATGTTGACCAATTTAAATTTTAAATTTTAAATTGAATTTGATAAAATTTCAATGCGTTTGCGTGTCGTATTCTCACATAGCAACTCTGATTAACACGAAATTTGAAACCCGGTAATAATACAATATTACGGACCCAATGGAACTGGTTTCGTCGAATTCTGAGACTGTGCCTCGGAACGCTATTTTTAAATATCGATTGAACGATATAAATTTCAAAACTGAACCGAACAGTTTAAAATTCAATTCTGAAGCTCCTGTTATCTTCAGTATTATATATACGAATTTTAGAAACTTTCGAAATATTTTTCTTCAACTTAAAATTGAAGATATAAATTTTTATTCAACTATTAACAGATTAAATTTGATAATTAAATCGCCAAAATTGAATTTATATCGGGGATTCAAATTAAATTATCAAATATTTAAAATAATTAAATATTTTCAATTAAATTCGTTCAAAATTCTGGGTCGTTACAGTGGTGGAGACGGCAGCAAGCGAATGGTAGAGAAGAGCGAGACTTGGCAGTGGTGTGGAAAAGTGGGCGATGTGAGGTGGAAATGAGGGTTTGAATAGGTGAGGGTTTCGTGAATTATAAAATACGTACAGTAGAATTATGAAAGTTGTAAATGGAATTGACCGTGAAGCGAGAATTAAATAGTAGGAAAGAGAATAGTTATGGCCAAAAAAATGGATCTCGCACAAAAACCTATCTCAACAATCCTAAATCTATGCCTACTACTCAATTTTAATTCTCCAGATTCAACACACAGGGACCCAAAATAATAAATAAACTAAAAAGAAAGATGCGCACGAGCGTAACAAATCCAAGAAGCAAAAAATTAAGAAATGAAAGTATTCAAATGATTTACACCCAAATTCAAATCCCAATGTCTGTCCGTCGGACATCCAAACACAAAAATAAAATACAGTTATGGTCAGCGAATAAAGACGAACCAAATGACGCGTTAATATCTGCGCTAAGACAACTGCATCAAAAATTCACCGCTGCCGCCGATTATGCCGACTCGAAACGTATAACAAACTTCAAATTGCAATAAACGGAGTTAGAAAGATCAAAATTTGACGAAACGAACTTTGACGTCTTACTTGGAAAAATTTCTGGGACATTTTTATGTAAAAATATTTACATTTCGAAAAATAATAATTTTCATTAAATATTAACCGATTTTAAAATGAAATTAGATACAAAATAGATTTCTGAAATAAACAAGCTAAATTTTTATTTTCCAACTTACTAAACACATTTTAAATTTAAATTTTTTCCAATTTTTAATTACTTTTATTCAAAATCGTTGTTTATTTTAATACTGTAAATTGTTAAAAAAATATTGGTCGTTATAATTTCCTCCACTCAAAACTTTTCATCCTCGAAAAGGAATGAAGTAAAGAATCTAGCATTTTGATATATTTTTACTGAAATAATTAACTTATACAACATTTAAACTTCTTACTTAGGTTTCCTCTAATTTAAAATAACCAAAACTTTTTATTTTTATTTTTTAAAATACCTTTTGAAATACTTTTATATATGTTGATGTCTTAATAGGTTTATTATTTATTTTTCGTTTTTGAGACCCAAAAATGAACTTCGAGGATGCTGCAATCATCTATAGAATTATTTTTAAGCGACTAGAGTGAGATATGTTAATATCAACAGTCCTTTGAGGGATGTTACATCTATCAATGTTCTTATGGAGTTTAGTCCACACATTGGCCAAACACATGCCTAAAATCTCTAAGTACCTGGTAGACCAATTTTAACAACTAATGAAATACTAGAAATGTAACAGCCTGCACCTCACTTAACGCAGATATTGTCCCCAACTTAGTCACCTCCGCCTCATGGGCCAAGCCAAGGTATGGGGTTTTATTCCTCAAAAGGCCTCGACGTGGTTATGAGGTGAAGGCTTTGGTATATAAGCACCCACTTCATAGTATTTTTCCGCGATGTGGGACTATTATTCCCATTTTGAAGGGGTGTTACAATCTCCCCCCTTTAAAGCCCAACGTCCTCGTTGGCTCATGAACACAACACTACCCAAGCGTCGTGGCTGTAACACGTACAGACCACAATTCTGGCTGGGTATGGCTCTGATACCAATGTAACAGCCCGCACCTCACTTAACGCAGATATTGTCCCCAACTTAGTCACCTCCGCCTCATGGGCCAAGCCAAGGTGTGGGGTTTTGTTCCTTAAAAGGCCTCGACGTTGTTATGAGGTGAAGGCTTTGGTATATAAGCACCCACTTCATAGTATTTTTCCGCGATGTGGGACTATTATTCCTATTTTGAAGGGGTGTTACAAGAAAAACCTTATCTTAAAAAAAACCTTTTTCAACATTTCATACTATAAATAATAACTTTCAAAATCATTTCTTCCATACCATAAAATTTCAAACGGAAATATTTTTTATATAACTCTTTTATATAATATCTCTAAATTTTATACTTGAAGAAAATAAGAAAATTTATATAAATCTCATTTGTGCCAAAATCAATAATCTTCAATATTTTAGTACCTTACAAAAATTTATTTATAAAATTTCTTACTTGACGTAAGGTAAAACTCATTTAAAAATACTATTTAAATATTCACACTAGACATCAACTTTTCATACCGTCAAACTTAACACAAAATACTTTACTTTAATATAAGAATAGTTTTATTTTCATATAAATTACTAATTTAAAAACCATTTCAAAGTGTTTAAACCCAATAATTCAAAAGTGCATATAAAAAGACTAAATTTATTTATTTATGCAACCTACCATTTCCATCTAATATTATATCGTGAGCATACCACATTTGCATGAAATGAATTCAAATATAAAAGTCTAATTATCACTCTTTAAAAGACCAAAACACAAGCAATAACGAAAAATGCACAAATTACAACTTTTTTTTACATACTTACTTTATAACTATAGCATGCAAATCAAACAATCATCTTAACACTAAGGCATGGCTACAATAGATGTTTATAAGCAATGTATAGGTGAAAATATATTATTTAAGTTATCATTATAAATTGATGTTCAAATCAGCATCCTTAATTATTTAATATTCAATTCAACCAACATCATTAATTAATACTCAAATCAATATTGTCCTTAATTTTCATTAATGGTATCCATGTCTAAATTATTATCATTAATTATCATTTACTTATAAATCATTCAAAGCTCTTTTCAAAATTACCAGGACTTAAGTTCAAATAAAAATTAACTTAATATTTTTTATTTTATTTTATGAACCATGTTTCATACACCATACTTATATAGATCATATTTATAAAAATTATTTAATTTCGATAAATGAAAGTATTATAAATATTTCATAAAATCATTTATCTTTTATAAACAGATAGCTTCATATTCTTTATAAAATGGAACTAATATTTTCTTAAATATTATACTTAGGATGAAACTAATATTTTCATAAACACTATATTTGCGAAATGAAATTAATATTATAATTATAAAGTAAAACTATTATTTTCACAAATATTTTCATGTTTCAAATTCTTGAGAAAGCCCGTTAATTTAAGAATCCTTTCTTCCAAAAAATCATAAAACAAAGTTTTTAAAAATTTATTCCAAGATAAATATCTTTTCTTAAAATTTTAATAAGCTTCCTTTTATTTATAATCTTCATTATATAAATTTCATACGAAACAAAGTTTTTAAATATTTGTTCAAAATATCCTTTTCCTTTAAAATAAAATTCTTTTATTTATAAATTTTCATATATAAATCATATTTATATAAATTTCCTTAATATGACATCCTTAAATTTCATAGATAAACACTTTACAAATCCTTTGTAAAATTGTTTATTGAACATAATAAAATATCCTTTAGGAAAACTATTTCATAAATATTATTTATTTAATAATCTTTTTCCCAATTTATTCTATACTCTTAAATGTCTTTTAAAAATATCATTTTATATTCAAAATAAACTTATATATGGTTTAAATATTCTTATAATATTAAGAATTTTTTTCAAGAGGTTTTAAAAAAAATCTCTTATAATAATGATATTAGAAAAATTACTATCAAAAACATTTTTTAACAAGCTTTGTAATAAAATTTCTTTAAAATCCAAGGATTTATTAAGTTCATTATTTTAAATAGGTCGAAACTCAATGATATTGAAAACACATTTAATTGGTTTTAATCATAAAATTAAGACTGGAAATATAATCGACTTTTTATAATAATTACTCCACCTCAAATCAAAAGTATAAAATTTTCATATATCATAATAAATTTATAAAATATCCATTTAAATGTTTATTTTTAAATCATTGGAACACTTAGGATTATTATTAGAGGATACTTTCATCCAAAGACAAGTACACTCTCTCATAAGATAATTTCAATTCATAATAGAACATTCTATTATCCTATCTCTTAATGAGTTTACCCCAATAGGCTTAAGTGTTCGCTCAACCCGGCTTTGATACCAACTGTGACGACCCTTTATTTTGACACTCAATGGTCCAAATGATAGATTATCATTGGGGTTTTATTTAAAGAAGTAAAGATATATAAGAACAAAAATATATAATCTCTCGGAATATAAAGATATAATAAAATAACAGTTTATGAAGTTTCTAATTAAAATTTATTACATCGGAGTTTTAAAATAAAGTAGCATGGTGAAAATACAAATGTTTACAAATCAAGGACAACAGAAAATATGGAAATAAATAAAGTGCTAAAAATCCTCATATCCATCTTTAGCTCCAAAACAAACAATCTCCGATCACTGAAATACTCAGACTGACCCAAGCATAATGGAAAAAAACATATACTCGAGTCAGAACTAAAAATTCTTATGTAAATTAACTCAATATCATGTGAAAAATGGGTACAAATAACTTAAGATATGTTACGAGATTTTCCATCTCCTAAGGAACCATTAAACTATATATATGTGGTAGATACAATACATATGTAATGTCTATCAGTAATGTAAATACTAAAAGAGCATTAAGGCTCTACATTGATACTCATTAACACATTTTTAAGCTTGTAGTCTATGCAAGTCCTGTAACACAACCAGTAACGTCGGTAGCTAGTGAGTCCCATATAGGTACAATACTAAAAAAAGTAGAAGTGGTCTCGCATAAGGATAATTGTATGACAAGCCACGTGAGGTGATGCCCAAGGTAGGATTCTACCAGTTTACCCTTTCTAGCTGCTCATAACCACTAACGGTTGAGCGCGTTCATCAATCCAAGATTAAGGTGCACCAATCAAGTTCAAAATCAAGATAGTAATACAAGGAAAAGATGTCTGCTAAAGCTAGCTAACTTATTGGCCTGACATAGGCTCCCATTTTAGTCATTTCAAATTAACATAAGTGTCAAGGTCATCCATCATCGTTCTCTTACTTTATTCCAGCAAACGTTCATCAATTCAACCTCTACATTCTGGATAACCTCCACCATGTACATAGTTATTAATGTGGCTCAGCACTAACAGAGAGTTTTCATTATCCAGCCTCGGTCTCTTTAATAACCAATTGTTCATTTTATAAAAGTATGTCGTTTTGTCCATTTTAAATTTTATAGTAAATTTCGTACATAATTTCAAAAAGTTCTTAACATAAAATGTTCTTCATTTTACATTAGAAATTTACAGAAAAAGTTTTTTCAATTTCCTGAAATATTTATTATTTTTCATAGTCGAACATCATATTTTACACTAATTAAATTATAAAAGGCAAAAAATTTGCATAAAAATTCCAAATTAAATTTTAGAGTTCTTAAAACACATTTCTAGAATTTTTAGTGAAGTTTCATATTTTTCCAAATCGATTTAATAGTTTTCCCAATTTCCAAATGACTAATTTCAAATATTAAATTATTAAAATTATCATATGACAGAAATAAATATAGGACCCTTTGTTAAAGATTCTTCAAATAACATGCTGGAGTTACAAAAAAAGTCTCAAGTTAATTTCATATTTTTATAAATTTTAAAATTTCCAATGATTCTATTTCAAAGAATAAAATATAAAAACTATTAGATGACCGAATTAAATACATGTTTCTTTACAAAACATTTTTATTTTACTGTAATGAAGTTATAGAAAAATATTTAAATCATTTTAATATACTCTTTAGAAATATATATATTTTCTCAATTCGAATTCCAAATTTAAAAAAGAATTTCAAAACAACTATTTGGAAAAACCAATTTAACCAAAATTTCTAGAATTTTATCTTTTATAACATGTAAATTTTCCAGAGGTCAATAATTTATTTTGTGAAATTTTTTCAAATAAAGGCAAAACGGCATTTTATTTGTCAAAATCACATTTTTGGGCAAAGCGATAAATCTATATAACCTAATTTTCACCTATAAACATCAAATGTCTAAAGGGTTTTATCACACTGTTTAATGTTCACAATATTAACATGACAAAGTAATAAAATTTCGATAATTCAATATGGTCTAACGGGGCGTATATCATAATCAATAATGCACGATTATCAACATATCTTGAGCTAAAAATTTCTTTTCTAAAACCAAAGTTCTTAAAATATTTTTCTGCATTTTCCAGAATAGTTTCAAAATTTTCTCATGTATTATACTATTTATACTAATTTTCAATAATTTACATACAAACCATCTTTAAAGAATAAATCATAAAAATACATTAACTGCCAAATTAAATATAAGTCCTTTTTATTAAATATTTTTCATAAACTACAGAAAAAATTCAAGTCATAATAAACTTTTTATAAAAATACATTTTTCAATAAAAGCTATTTTTCATAAATAAATTATAAAAATACTTGAACAACCAACTTAAATATAGGTTCTTTTACGAAATATATTTCATTTATTATCATAAAGCCATAGAAAAGTTTCCAAGTCCAGATAACACTTTTTCATAAATAACTCATTTATTCGTATATAATTTCAAAAATTCATAAGTAAAAATCCATACGTAAACTTTGACCAACAAATTTGTCTAACACGTTCAAATCTTTAATCCAGATAACATATAAAAAAATTAGACATAAACACATTCGTTTGTGAAATAAATTCAAACAAGGATAAACGATAATTAAATGAAATTTCATATTTTATGGCCAAAAAAATAAATTTCATACTCCAAAATTTTCATACATTAATTTCATAAATTTAAAGGCCGTTCTAATACATTATCGCCTTATTTGATGTTAACATATCAATTTATGACATTCCAAACAATTAACAAATGGTATAAACATGACATATATATATATATATCACATATATAATCAAACATATAATCACATTATCAAACATCACCCAATTAATCACCAATATAATCAAACATCATATATTAATGAACTAAAATTGCCATTACTTTTTATTTACATTACTACACATATGTCAACAACTATATATGACAAATATTAACGTGTTTATGAGTTTAACTTGCAATAAATTTTTATCTAACTAACAACAAATAATACAACAAATGTAGATAATAATTATCAACAAAAAAATCAAGTTAAACTTGCATTTAAACATTTTGTTGGTGAGACTAGTAAAAACACTCCCAATAATACGCGAATCCGAACACTTCGGCACAAACACAGCGATACGAACATAGCACTACATATCTAATGGAACACTACGGATACAAACATATATAGCACGAACAAAAAATGGAGAAGTTGTGGGTAAGGTTGACTTAGATCTGGACAATAGACAAGGTAGCGGAAGTTGCAAATCTGGGTGATGCGGTTTTGGTAGTGGGTTTGGTGTCTCGGCAGTGTAGATGTGAGAGGGTGAGCAGGATCTAGGTAAGAGGTTTGGTGTTTGGCAGATAAGGCGGAATAGATCTAGTCTGGGGTGGAGGTGATGGGTGGTGAATTTGGGTGTGGAGGAGGGTTTCGATAGTGTTAGCAGGGAAGGCGAGAGGTGATGGGCTAGAACTGGAGATGTGAAGGCGAATGGAGGCTTTGGGTGTAGAGGTGGAGAAGGTGTAGCGAGTGCATATATGGAGGGTGGTGGAGGCGGCAGCAAGAGAATGGGTGAAGAGGTGGGTTTCTGTGACGACCGCCCATGACCCCTGCACCAAATCTAAAGATAGAGCGCTGTAAAGTGTGCCAGGCGACCATGGACGATTGTCAAGGTAAGATTTAAAACAATAGAATCTATCGTATTACTCACAGCGCATGGACAAAATACAATAGAACATATGTATAGTGAAGCTTTACAGAACAAAATGACATCATATAAAACTCCATAATAGTTGAATACAAGCATCCACATAGTCAATACATCCAGCCTCACTACATAACTCTCAGAGAATACAAAACAGCGGAATATCCAGTACATAAGAAGATAATATGCAACCCACTAGCTCGTCTTCGATATCTGCATCGTGAGAAGAGAACAGCACCTGTCACCTGCTACCTAGTCTGCCCGTCCCAAAATGGACGAACAGCCCAAGGCAATAAGAGTTAAAACATAAAGCCTTGAGTCAGACAACAGTCTTAGTGAGCAGTAAATTAACTAACAACATACCAAAAGAGCATAAAGGAAAAGGAATAGGAATACAACCCTCCCACTCCAACCTCATTCTACAGTGATAGCCCCCAGACACACACTAAGCAGAAGCAAATATAGCAGAGCATACAATTTAAAGTAAAGCTACTATCACTCGAATCAAGGGCGATGTTTTCCAAGTACCAAGGCCTAAATCAGATAAGCACCCAGAAAATACTGCTCTTGAGTCTGAATGACGATATAACCAAACATCCATGACTCTGACTATCACTGTTATCATTGCTTCGATATCACCGTTAATTGAATGACCGGCACATTCTTTCAGCCGTCCGTCAAGGGCTAATGGAAACCCCGGTTCTAGACATAACTCCCGCACGTCGTCGCAGCCCGTGCCTAGGACTATCGAATCTGCCCAGAGTACTCGACCATCAACAGTTGGCCGTTGGGACTATCGAATCTGCCCAAACGTACTCTTGCTTAGAGCATGCTAGAACCTTCAACAACGATGCTATCCAAGCCTCCTAGTCATCCTCCTCGACGACTATTCTCATATCCATTCATTATCCTCAACTCGAATCATATCACCGAGTTATCAACATGCTTGGAATGATCCCGTCTGGATTAGACCAAGTCTTCATCACATGATTGCCTCGCTTCATTACATCCTCGCAAAGCCTCATTTCATCATCACATCATCAAATCTATGCATAAGAGCTTCATCATCCCGCTACATATGCCACGAGCAGCTTTCCCAATTCAAGAGCCTTTCCCTTAGCTTTTGAATCGTCTTCGGTCTAAATCTAATCATCAATCATCTAGTTCATAACAATCAATCAAATCAAACATCAATCCAAACAATCAAGCATTCAAATATGATCTAAGCAGACAATTATAACAATAATGGCATTTTCGTAATTAAAGAGTTGAAAGTCCAATAAGCATGAAAACATGGATTATATCTCTACAAACTTGATGAATGAACTTGCATAGGTTAACATATGATAAAATGGATGCAACATCATCATGAACAAGGGATCTATATGGATCTACACTTAGGATGAAGAAAATGCATGGGAATCACTATTTTAACACCAAAACGAGCCAACAATCCGATTTACTCCTTTGGATCCGTCTGAGAGATAATCACCACTCACCAAATCACCTAAACAAACCCAAATCAATACGCTTCAGATCTGGACAGCAAAGGATGAAGCTCGATCTATCACGAATCCGCTTCAAACGAAGAACTCTCTCTTGAAAAGATGAAGATCTTCAATCTAAGCTCTTGGATCTTCAATTTGATCTTCAACTTGGATGGATGGAAGCACTAGATTAGAGTGGAGAAAAGAAGTGAAGAAGTGTAGAAGTCGAGCTCTCAAAATGGCAGCACTTCGTCGCTTCAAAATCCGGATCCCAAAAATGAAGAGAAGCTCTCCTATTTATAGCAGAAAATACCCTAAGTCGTAACTCGGCTATCTCCTTAAGTCGCTGCCGACTTAACACTATGCCGACCTACGACCTAAAGCTTTGCCATCCTACGACTTAACCAGAAGCATCCGCGACCTAACAACTGCTATCTCCTAAGTTGGTCACGACTTAACTCCTCAGCGACCTAACACTTGTCGACCTAAAGCAATGCGCTTTCCTTCGACCTACGACTTAGCCTATGCGCGACTTAGCGACTTACGACTTAGCGTGCCTTAATAACTCAACAACGCAGGCACGCGACCTAAAACTTACGCGACTTAACAATCTCGCGCGACCTACGACATAACGAGGTTACGACTTAATACCTTAGACTCCCACGCGACCTAGTACTTAAGCCAACCTGCGACCTAACAACTTACTAAGCTACGACCTAAGACTTACAAAACCCTGCGACCTAACAACTTAGCACCCACGCGACCTAACATAAGTCGCGAACAAACTGGGATACGACCTAACTACTAAGTCATCTAGACGACTTAACCACTAACTCCTAAGTCATCTACGACTTAACTATTAAGTCGTTAACTAACTTATTCCTTAGGTCGGTCAATCCCATAGGTCGCTCACTCTACTAAGTCACTAACCTGCTACCCCAGCTCCCCTAGGTCGTTGCCGACCTAACTATGCTGACCCGGTAACCACTAGGTCGCTAACCCCACTAGGTCTGCCTACCCTTGAGTCGCCATATACTTAAGTCGGTCAGTTCCTTAGGTCGCTAACTCACCCTGCCGACCTAACACTTAACTAAATCCTAGATTGCATAATTCTATAGGTCGCTACATCTAACCCACGACCTAACACTAACTCGTCCAGAACCCATAAGTCGGCTACGACTTAGGACATAGACAAAATTCTGCCAAAATCTGAAACTTAACAGAAATGCAACCAAAGGTCAACTCCTTTACGATGTTTCGATCCGTGAAAATACGGGTCGTTACATTCTCTCCCCCTTAGGAATTTCGCCCCCGAAATTCCAAGCAACAAAACAACCGAAGACTATTCTGTATGCCTACCATCCATAGCAATCAACAAACCATGCATCCAATTCTAGCTTAGCGTACAGAATTCTAAGACTTAGAACAAGTTACAATGTTGTTAGATGATACGACACCTAAGGGCCATACCTCGAAGAGTTCAGGATGAGCTGCCTTCATCCTCTCTTCCACCTCCCACGTACAGTCGTTATCATCATCACTCCATTGTATCTTGAGCAACTTAACCACCTTCCTCCTAAGCTGTTTCGTGTCAGTTTCAACAACACGAAGCGGCTTACGAGGTCTTCTATCGACTGGATCAACTTCTAAGTCTTCACAGCTATCAGCAGAAACTACCGTACTCGAGTCGTGCACATACTTCCGTAGATATGATACATGAAAAACATTGTGCACACTCGACATCTTCTCTGGCAACTCCAATCTGTAAGCGAGCTTTCCAATTCGCTCGATAATCGGGAATGGTCCAACAAATCTCGGAGTCAATTTTCTTTTCCTCCCGAATCGAATAACATTCTTCAGTGGAGAAATCTTCACAAAAACCATATCTCCAATGTCGAATTCTAAATCCTTACGACGCTTATCGGCATAACTCTTCTGACGGTCTTGGGCTGCCTTCATTCGTTGCCGAATGATTTCTATACAATCCGAAGTCTGCCGAATCATCTCTGGCCCAAGTATCAACTTTTCTCCAGTTTCCAACCAACATGTCGGAGAGTTACACGGTCTTCCATACAATGCCTCATACGGTGCCATACCAATGCTTGACTGGTAACTGTTGTTGTATGCAAACTCCACCAAATGAAGATGATCTTCCCATGATCCTCCGAAGTCCAAAACACATGCTCTGAGGAGATCTTCCAAAACTCGGTTGACTCTCTCGGTCTGACCATCCGTCTGAGGGTGATAAGCTGTACTCAAACACAACTCGGTTCCCAAGACTTCCTGGAAGCTCTTCCAAAATCCACTAGTGAACAATGGGTCTCGATCGCTCACTATACTCTTCGGAATACCATGGAAACGAACTATCCACTTAACATACAACTCAGCCAACTTTGATGCAGTCCTAGTCGATCGAACAGGAATGAATCTAGCACTCTTAGTCAGACGATCTACAATGACCCAAATCCCTTCATTTCCCGTCCTGGTTCTAGGCAATCCATCGATAAAATCCATCGACACTTGTTCCCACTTCCATGTAGGAACTTCTAATGGTTGAAGCAATCCGCTTGGCTTCTTCTGTTCGGCCTTCACCAATTGGCAGTTCATACATTTGGAAATAAAATTTCCAACATCCTTCTTCATACCTTCCCAGTAGTAGGTTCTCTTCATGTCCCGATACATCTTATTTCCACCTGGATGAATTGTCAACTTCGAGTGATGACTTTCCTTCAAAACTTCACTCCTCAATTCATCTATATCGGGAACAACTAGTCGTCCTTGCTTTCGAAGCCAACCCTCTCGATCGACCTCGAATCCTTTATCCTTTTCTGGATCCAATCCAGATTCCAATTCACGGATAATCTTGACAAGCTTATCATCTCGCTTTTGGCTCTCGCCAATCCTTTCCACAAGAGTGGGTCTTATTGATAAGTTTGCCAACATCTTAGGTTCCAATTCACATCTAGGCCTGAAGTCAAATCCAGCTAAATACTCGAGACTCTTCCATTCTGAAAACATGGCTCCCAATCCTGCTCCTGCATGTCTTCGACTTAACGCATCTGCCACTGCGTTACCTTTTCCCGGAGTATAAGCTATACCAAAATCATATGATGCTAAAAACTCTAGCCAACGTTGCTGCCGAAGATTCAAATCCTTTTGGGAGAAAAGATACTTCAGCGACTTATGATCCGTAAACAACTCGAATCGAACTCCCAATAGATAATGTCTCCACATCTTCAGAGCAAATACAATCGCCGCTAACTCCAAATCATGAGTTGGGTAATTCCTTTCATGCGGCTTCAGTTGTCGACTTGCATACGCAACAACTTTATTCTTCTGCATCAGCACTGCTCCAAGTCCAGTACCACATGCGTCGGTGTAAACCACCATCTCATCATTCCCACTTGGAATAGTCAAAACAGGAGCACTCGTCAGTCTCTCTTTCAGGATTCCGAAGGCTTGCTCACACTTAGCATTCCAACTGAACACTTGGTTCTTCTTCGTCAATCCTGTTAACGGTGCAGCTATCTTGGAGAAGTCTTTGATAAACCGTCGATAATATCCTGCTAATCCAAGAAAACTTCTCACATCTGATGCATTCTTAGGTCTAACCCAATCCTGGATTGCTGCCACCTTAGCGGGATCAACCACTATTCCATTTCCAGAAATCACATGGCCTAAGAACCTCACTTTACTCTTCCAGAAGTGACACTTCGAAAACTTAGCCTTCAACTGATGTTTCCGCAAGATTTCCAAAACCATACGCAAGTGCGTCTTGTGCTCCTCTTCCGTTCTGGAATAAATCAGAATATCATCCACGAACACAAGTACGAACTTGTTCAACTGATCTCTGAACACTCTATTCATAAGATCCACAAAATATGCTGGCGCGTTAGTCAATCCAAACGGCATTACCAGCCACTCGAAGAAACCGGATGGTGTCCTAAAAGCAGTCTTCGGCACACTATCCTTACCTACTCTCAACTGGTGAAATCCCGTTGCCAAATCCATCTGAGAAAACACCTTAGCTTCGTGAAGCTGATCAAACAAGTCATCTATCCTCGGCAATGGATACTTGTTCTTCTTAGTCACTTTATTCAGCTCACGATAATCCACACACAATCTCAACGACCCATCTGCCTTGGTTGCGAACACAACTGGTGCACCCCACTCGGACACACTACGCCGAATGAATCCTTTCTGTAAAAGGTCATCAACTTGCACCCTCAACTCCTGCTGTTCCCTAGGCGCCATTCGCCTAAGAGGCATCACAACAGGTCTGGCTCCTTCAACTAGATCTATACGAAACTCGATCTCTCTATGCGGCGGCAACCCTTTGACTTCGTCAAAGACATCCTCGAACCCATTTGCGATTGGCACTAAAGACAGTCCATCCCGTGGAACAACTAGCGAATACATGAAGCTCATGAAGACGCCTTCCTCATGCTTACATTGTATCACAACCTTTCGCCCCTCCACATTCTCGATTGTCACTTCCAGCCTTTCGCAATCAACCTTTGCCGCATACTTCCTAAGCCAGTCCATACCCAAGATAATTCCGAACCCCGCAAAGTTCAGAACAAAGCAATCACAAACAAAAGAGCAACCATGACTCGACACAACTAGACCACGGCATAACATACACAAACAAGACGAACCCCCAACTGGATTAGTCACAACCAATGGCCTATCAACAATATCCGGTGCCAAACCTAACCGGCCTACGAGTTCACTACAAACAAATGAATGCGACGCTCCAGTATCAAACAGAACTCTAACTGGAACACCACATAGGAAAAGGGTACCTTGAAAAACCACACTCTTTCCCTTCTCTTCAGCAGTAGGAGCTTTCGAAGACGACGGAACAGCTCCTAAAGCATAGGCTTGCACAATCTGCCTGTCCTTCCTTGGTTCTGGAAAATTCTTCCTGAAATGCCCCGGCTTGTCACAGTTGTGACACTTCATTGGCACCTTCGGATTCTTACAATCCTTAGAGAAATGGCCCTTCTGCTGACAATTGTAGCAAGTCACCTCGCCTTTCGGCTTCTTCTGGCCATCCTTACCCTTCTGCTGCTGCTGCTTCCTCTTCTGGTTTCCACCCTGCTGTGGTTTAGATTCTCCCTTGGTAACAGCAACAACAGGTCCTTCCTTAGGAAACAGACTCTCATGCCTAAGAGCTTTCTCCACAAGCTTCTCAAATGAATCGTCCAAATGATCCACCAACTGTCTCCCAAGATAACTATCCAAGCCGGTCACAAACTTCTCATTCTTCTGATAAGCAGATTCAATATATGACCGAGCATATTTGGACAAAGCTTCAAACTCAGAAACATACTCAAGAACGGATCTTCCACCCTGCTTGAGCTCTACAAACTTCTTGAACAGAACAGACTTCTGAGCTGTAGAAATGAACTTAGCTTCAAATCTGACTTGGAATTGCTCCCAAGTAATCTCTTCTTCCGGAGTAGTGATGGTAATAGAGTTCCACCAATCAGAAGCTCTCCCTTGAAGCTGTCTCGATGCCAACTTCCTCTTAGTTGCATCGTCAATTCCCAAATCACCAAAGATCCTTCTACAAGCATCTATCCACCTCTGGACGTCAATAGTAGATTCTGTTCCCAAGAAAACCTTCCCTCTAAGAGCAGTATAATCCTTGCACAGCTTAGCAAAATCCACTGGTTTCGGAGTTTGGACTTGAACTCCAACATCTACTGCTGCCCCCGGAACTGGTATCCTTCTCATGATCGAAGTCATCATAGCTTCGAACATGGCTGCATAATCAGCAGTCTCTTCAGTAGCACGGCCTTCCCTAGCAGCTGGTCTCCCTCTTCGACTCATTCTCAATATCTATAAAAAGGAATGATTAGAACATCTAGAGAAACAACTGCATAAAGGACTCAAACCCTACTAAGCTACTATATTATATATAGTATTCATCCATCAAAATACAATTACGTCTCTCATACGTAGTTACGACGGCGAGCGTTGGGTAAAATCGATTAACCAATGCTCTGATACCAAATGTGACGACCGCCCATGACCCCTGCACCAAATCTAAAGATAAAGCGCTGTAAAGTGTGCCAGGCGACCATGGACGATTGTCAAGGTAAGATTTAAAACAACAGAATCTATCGTATTACTCACAGCGCATGGACAAAATACAATAGAACATATGTATAGTGAAGCTTTACAGAACAAAATGACATCATATAAAACTCCATAATAGTTGAATACAAGCATCCACATAGTCAATACATCCAGCCTCACTACATAACTCTCAGAGAATACAAAACAGCGGAATATCCAGTACATAAGAAGATAATATGAAACCCACTAGCTCGTCTTCGATATCTGCATCGTGAGAAGAGAACAGCACCTGTCACCTGCTACCTAGTCTGCCCGTCCCAAAATGGACGAACAGCCCAAGGCAATAAGAGTTAAAACATAAAGCCTTGAGTCAGACAACAGTCTTAGTGAGCAGTAAATTAACTAACAACATACCAAAAGAGCATAAAGGAAAAGGAATAGGAATACAACCCTCCCACTCCAACCTCATTCTACAGTGATAGCCCCCAGACACACACTAAGCAGAAGCAAACATAGCAGAGCATACAATTTAAAGTAAAGCTACTATCACTCGAATCAAGGGCGATGTTTTCCAAGTACCAAGGCCTAAATCAGATAAGCACCCAGAAAATACCGCTCTTGAGTCTGAATGACGATATAACCGAACATCCATGACTCTGACTATCACTGTTATCATTGCTTCGATATCACCGTTAATTGAATGACCGGCACATTCTTTCAGCCGTCCGTCAAGGGCTAATGGAAACCCCGGTTCTAGACATAACTCCCGCACGTCGTCGCAGCCCGTGCCTAGGACTATCGAATCTGCCCAAAGTACTCGACCATCAACAGTTGGCCGTTGGGACTATCGAATCTGCCCAAACGTACTCTTGCTTAGAGCATGCTAGAACCTTCAACAACGATGCTATCCAAGCCTCCTAGTCATCCTCCTCGACGACTATTCTCATATCCATTCATTATCCTCAACTCGAATCATATCACCGAGTTATCAACATGCTTGGAATGATCCCGTCTGGATTAGACCAAGTCTTCATCACATGATTGCCTCGCTTCATTACATCCTCGCAAAGCCTCATTTCATCATCACATCATCAAATCTATGCATAAGAGCTTCATCATCCCGCTACATATGCCATGAGCAGCTTTCCCAATTCAAGAGCCTTTCCCTTAGCTTTTGAATCGTCTTCGGTCTAAATCTAATCATCAATCATCTAGTTCATAACAATCAATCAAATCAAACATCAATCCAAACAATCAAGCATTCAAATATGATCTAAGCAGACAATTATAACAATAATGGCATTTTCGTAATTAAAGAGTTGAAAGTCCAATAAGCATGAAAACATGGATTATATCTCTACAAACTTGATGAATGAACTTGCATAGGTTAACATATGATAAAATGGATGCAACATCATCATGAACAAGGGATCTATATGGATCTACACTTAGGATGAAGAAAATGCATGGGAATCACTATTTTAACACCAAAACGAGCCAACAATCCGATTTACTCCTTTGGATCCGTGTGAGAGATAATCACCACTCACCAAATCACCTAAACAAACCCAAATCAATACGCTTCAGATCTGGACAGCAAAGGATGAAGCTCGATCTATCACGAATCCGCTTCAAACGAAGAACTCTCTCTTGAAAAGATGAAGATCTTCAATCTAAGCTCTTGGATCTTCAATTTGATCTTCAACTTGGATGGATGGAAGCACTAGATTAGAGTGGAGAAAAGAAGTGAAGAAGTGTAGAAGTCGAGCTCTCAAAATGGCAGCACTTCGTCGCTTCAAAATCCGGATCCCAAAAATGAAGAGAAGCTCTCCTATTTATAGCAGAAAATACCCTAAGTCGTAACTCGGCTATCTCCTTAAGTCGCTGCCGACTTAACACTATGCCGACCTACGACCTAAAGCTTTGCCATCCTACGACTTAACAAGAAGCATCCGCGACCTAACAACTGCTATCTCCTAAGTCGGTCACGACTTAACTCCTCAGCGACCTAACACTTGTCGACCTAAAGCAATGCGCTTTCCTTCGACCTACGACTTAGCCTATGCGCGACTTAGCGACTTACGACTTAGCGTGCCTTAATAACTCAACAACGCAGGCACGCGACCTAAAACTTACGCGACTTAACAATCTCGCGCGACCTATGACATAACGAGGTTACGACTTAATACCTTAGACTCCCACGCGACCTAGTACTTAAGCCAACCTGCGACCTAACAACTTACTAAGCTACGACCTAAGACTTACAAAACCCTGCGACCTAACAACTTAGCACCCACGCGACCTAACATAAGTCGCGAACAAACTGGGATACGACCTAACTACTAAGTCATCTAGACGACTTAACCACTAACTCCTAAGTCATCTACGACTTAACTATTAATTCGTTAACTAACTTATTCCTTAGGTCGGTCAATCCCATAGGTCGCTCACTCTACTAAGTCACTAACCTGCTACCCCAGCTCCCCTAGGTCGTTGTCGACCTAACTATGCTGACCCGGTAACCACTAGGTCGCTAACCCCACTAGGTCTGCCTACCCTTGAGTCGCCATATACTTAAGTCGGTCAGTTCCTTAGGTCGCTAACTCACCCTGCCGACCTAACACTTAACTAAATCCTAGGTTGCATAATTCTATAGGTCGCTACATCTAACCCACGACCTAACACTAACTCGTCCAGAACCCATAAGTCGGCTACGACTTAGGACATAGACAAAATTCTGCCAAAATCTGAAACTTAACAGAAATGCAACCAAAGGTCAACTCCTTTACGATGTTTCGATCCGTGAAAATACGGGTCGTTACAGTTTCGGTAGTGGTGTGGCGACGTGGGTAGCGTGAAATGGAAGCGAGGGTTTAAATAGGTGAGGATTTCGTGCTTTACAAAATATGAACAGTGAAATTATGAAAGATTTAAATGAAAATGACCATGAAGTGAGAACCAAATTTTAGGAAAGAGGATAGTTATGACCAAAAAAATGGATCTCGCAAAAAGAACCGGTCTCAACAATCTTATATGCACAAAAAAATCTATGCCTGCTACTCAATTTTAAGGGTCCAAATTCAACATACGGGGACCCAAAATAATAACTAAACTAAAAAGAAAGATGCGCACGCACGTAAAAAATCCAAGAAGCAAAAAAATTAAGAAATGAAAGTATTCCAAATGATTTACACCCAAATTCAAACTCCGACGTCCATCCAACGAACATTCAAACATAGAAATGAAATACGGTTACAATCGGCGAGAAAAGACGAACCAAATGACGTGTTAATATCTATTCTACGACAACTGCATCGAAATTTCACTGTTGCCGCCAATTATACCGACTCGAAGTGTATAACAAACTTCAAATTGCAATAAACGGAGCCAGAAAGATCAAAATTTGATGTAAAAAACTTTGACGTCTTATTCGGAAATTTTCTAGAACATTTTTATGTAAAAATATTTACATTTCAAAAAATAACATTTTTCATTAAAATATTAACAAGTTTTGAAATAAAATTGAAAACATAATCGATTTCCGAAATAAACAAGCTAAATTTTTTATTTTCCAACTTATTATACACATTTTAAATTTAAATTTTTTCCAATTTTTAATTACTTTTATTCAAACTCATTGTTTATTTTAATTTCTAAATTGTTAAAAAAAATACGAACAGTTACACACTTTTGAGTTTTAAGACGCACATGTGAATTCTTTAAAAAAAACTAGTTAAATTGGATAGACAACAAATTCAAATATATCAAATATTCTTTGAAAATCAATAACCTCTAAACTAGTGAAGATCAAATACATAAGAATAAAATCAAAAGATAGTGAGACAGATAACTAATAATTGAATATAAATAATATTTTCCTTCTCTTCTTGTTCATTCATTACAAAACCTTATTTTTGAAAAAAAAAGAAAAAAAACTAATTGATTGAATAATAGTAAATCAGAAGAAATTTATGCCCTTTTATTAATTATAGGGCTTTTCTCCTCTCTCCCCTTAATTCTATCTAGATATTTGTCTTCAAATCCATACAATTAATTGTTATCATGTTATAAAGTTCTACAAATTATCGTTTTACATTTAAATATAAAAATTTAATAATTTCTACAACTATTTACATAATTCTCCTAAGCTTTATCATATTATTTTATATTCAAGTCCATATTTAAATTAATCAAGTGATCTTAAATATGAATTTTTTTGAACATGGTTCATTAATGCTAACAAGTGTAATTCTCGGGGATCGAACTCATGACCTTTAATCTCGTATTCTAAATTACCAACTAACTGAGCCAAACTTGTTGGTAAATTTGAATTTTTTTTATACCAAGTGTAAAATTTGAACTTTTAAAATAAATCCAATTAACTGATATTTATCGTTTGATTTAACTAAGTAATAAAAAATGACAATTCAATGTATTGTATACCACACTTATATTGATAAAAACGACAAAACTAATATTTCGTTCAAGTCAATATAACTTAAACATTCTGTAACATCCCCCACTTGGAGGTCCAAAATTAACAGCTATGGATGTTGCAGTCATCCATAGTTATTAATTCTCGATGACCAAATGCGGTAGTGTTAGATACATTGATATAACAGAAACACATAAATATGAAAAAAAATCAAAATCATAAAACAAATTTCTCATTCAACTTCAATTCATGTTTCAAATTCATTACAAAATCCCAATTCGTAAACCACGTTCAGAGAAATATAGTTATTACAAAATACGCTAAGAGCGACATATGAAAATGCCCCCTTGGATGATCAAAGTCTAAACCTTGGCAAATTAACAACTTTGCCATTACAACCAAAATACAGCGGAATTAAACAGAAAGAACTCCTAATAGCTAGTTTGTCTCCTGCACATCTCCGGAAGCTTATTCGTCTAAAGGAGAACCTGAAAACCCTAACTCTCAAAACTACTAAAAACCAATTAAGCAATCGAGAGTTTAAGGGGAAAACATAAACTTCGAGTCGGACAAAAAGCCTTATATGAATAATAACCTACCATCTCGATCCATATAGATATCTAGTGAGACCACGCCGCTTAGCGGAACAGGTTTAACCATAGACTGTGCTCCTGCATCCACAATGGTTAAGACATAACATAATAAAAATATCATGATGATATGCAAACATGTAATATATTCTGGATTTCTCATCCCCATTCATTTGACTATTTGTCTTAGTTATAGTTTCTAGGGTCACTATTAACCTATTAGTTTTCATGGGCTAACTAATAACCTGTTCAAATCTTACGGACTATTTAACCGGTTGCATAGTTTTTCATGGGTTTACTAAGAACCTATTGGTATCTACCAATAAGTTCATCCAATTAAAGTTTTCATGGGTTCACTATGAACTTATTAGATTCTCCAAATAGTTTTCATGGGTTAACTATGAACCTATTGATCTCTGTCAATAACTTAATCCAATTATAGTTTTTATGGGATCACTAAGAACCTATAGGCTCCTACCAATAACTTTTTCCATACATAGTTTTCATGGGTTTACTATGAACTTGTCTAAACTAACAACTCTTTGATCAGTCTCTGGGCATCCTATGTTCTTATATACCTGACCTCCTGGATACAATTCTATCACTTTATATTCACTATTGGGCCAACCTAGCTAGTTATTCAGCCCTTACTACCCCAAAATGCAGTTATGGGTTAATTACGAAGTGAATATGTTTACAGAAGAAGCACACATGATAACTGATTATAACTAATAATATAAACATCTCCAGTTTAATTTCCTTGTAATCATTTTTCAAATGAAATATGGTTAATACCTTTAACCTATTATCTTTAGCAAGGAAAGCTTTTTCCAAAAACACTAAAGTTAGATGCCATTTCAAAGCTTTTTCATATTGCCATGGTTTTTTCCTTAAAATTGAGATTGGGTTTCTTGTTTGAAAACTAAGGCTTTCGAAACCTTAGGCCATGTCTATCGAAACCATTAAATTATATCCTTTGAAAGTATTCCAACCTTTTAAAAACACTTAAACATATGCCTTTCAAAACACTCAAAACATCCCTTTCGAAAGCATCAAAACCTTCTTTTCGAAACCATTAAAACATTTCTTTTGAAAGTATTAAAGCTTATCTTTCAAAACCACTTAGTTCAAGTAGGATTTATCGAAGCATAGCTCTGAAACCATATGAAAGTATCTCTTTCAAAATCATTGGGTTTTACCTTAAGTGTAACTTCTGGGTCGATGTGAACATAAGCAAAAGTAACCCTTTCGAAAACTTTAATTTTCAAGTGAAAGTGTTTGGGGAAACAGACGGCTTCAAAAACCCCTTTCGAAAGTAATGATCTTTAAGTAAAATAATCGAGGAGAAGGATAGCTTTGAAACAACCTTTGAAACCATTGCCTTCGAAACCTTTAATATAAGTAGCTACTGGGCCTTTTCGAAAGCATTGGGATGTGACTTTAATATTAAGAAAACAAAAGCTTCCCTTTTGAACTCATCATTATAAGGCTATAAAGAAAATCGGCCTTTAACTAATTCAAAATGTATGAAGATGGCGGCTAGGTTTCGAATAGGTTCAAAAGAAACTACCCTTTCGAAAGCTCCTTTCAAACTCAATATGCGGCAACTCAATTGAAAGCTACTTTTAAAACAAAGGTAAGTGGCAATCCCTCCGAAAGCTATTTATAAGTAACTTCAACTCTTTCGAAAGCGTCTTTTTAAAAGCAAAGCCAAGTAACATATTCGAAAGCATGTAAAAATGGCATCTACCCCTTCGAAAGCTAGATTTCAATACTATACCTTCCGCCTTTCTCCAATGCATTATGTATCAATTGCTTGATATCATGTGCATTGGTTTCGAATGGGTTCTTTGGTGGAGGCATGGTATCGAAAGCCATCAGATGGAAGTGGCAAAGTTGTAAATCCAAGCAAAACTGAATTTTATCCCTTAAAATAAATTTCTTTCACCTACTTGCCTTATTTGTCAAAATATGATTAGTTGCCAAATCCTTTGCCAAAATCTTTTCCTAAAAAGGCTGCCAAATTCATCAATTAGTAATTAAAATATTTTAGCAAGGAAGCCTTCCCCTTAACAAAACAATTAAGACATTTAAGCTCTCAAACTTAATTAATTTAATAAATCACTTAGGAAAAATCCCCAAAACTCATCTTAATTCACTTTTAATATGTTTTCTAACATATATAAATTTTGGACTCAAAATACTTTATATAATCATCGTAATTAATTTTTAAACCCAAATTATCTATTTCTTCCTTTAAAAATTCATAATATATTATCCATAGCTTGGATATTATGAAATTTAAACCCATCTCCTAAATAATGTTTTACATAACATATTAAATCCTCATGGCATTCGAAACCCATTTTACATGATTTTAGCCTTAAAATCGAATCAAACCTTTTATAAACATACTTGTTTAAAATCAAACATGGCATATAATCAAAGCATATCATCATTCAAATCATCCAAATAGTTCTAAAATCTTAAACTCGAAATTAAGATGTTCATTAAAACATATATGAGATGGTTTAAATTATTCACCTTGTTTGGATAAGAAACTTGAGATTTGATCTTGCTTAACTCTTCCTTGCTTGAATCCTTAGCTTCTAGTTGATTTTGACCCCCTTTTCTCCTAGGGTTATGGCCGACCTTAGTTCTCCTTAGCTTTTGTTTTTTATTTATGAACATATGAAATGAAAAACGAAGTAAGGGTTTAGGGGTTAATTATGGTATATGGCTATTTCCCATAATACCCTTGCCTTATTCTCTTGAGTGGTTAACCTATAAAACTATTTTATAAACCCATTCCTATGATTTCATTTAGTCAAGGCACGACCTCTATTTACTTTTCAAATCTCAATCCCCTTATCACTCTGATCTTTACATTATTATATTTAATTTATCTAATTAAATCTCTTATATAATCTTATTTAAAATTAGGGGTGTTACAGGCTCCCCTCCTTAAAGAATTTCATCCTCGAAATTCAGTAAGTACTAAATACTAAACATAGCAATTCTCTATAACATCTCCTAACTACCATACTAACCTACCTGACTAGATAACAGTCTATATAAAGCAAATATAGAACATACCCCTATAACAGATCAGGATAATCTTTAATCTTGTCTTTTGTCTCCCAACTACAGTCCTTCTCGTTGTCGCTCCACTGAACTTTCACCAACTTGACTGTCTTGTTTCTTAACCTCTTTTCATCTCTTGCTACAACTCGAACTGGTTGTCTAACAAAAGTCAAATTCGGTTCTACTATTAAATCTTCCAACGTGGTCGGAGGAATAGTAGTCTCTGGATCATGCACGTACTTACGAAGATAGGACATATGAAACACATTATTGACACATGCCAAACTGCTCAACAACTCTACTTTGTATCTGGGCTTTTCGATCCTCTCTGTGACTGGGAACAGTCCAACATATCTCTGTGCCCGTTTTCCTGACTTTCTGAATCGTACCACACCCTTCATTGGTGATACTTTAATGAAAACCGTATCTCCGACTGAGAATTATATATCATTACACCTCTTATCTACATAACTCTTTTGTCTAGACTGAGCCTCCCTCATCCTTCCTCGGATCAACTCAATCTTTTCTATTGCCTCTCTTACTAGATCTAGACCTAAGAATAATCTATCTCCAATTTCCAACCAACATGCTGGTGACTTGCATGGCCTTCCATACAAAGCTTTGAAAGGCACCACTCCTATACTAGTCTAATAACTATTATTACAGGAAAACTCAACTAAGTGTAGGTGATTTTCCCAAGATCCACCAAAGTCTAGCACATAAGCTCTCAATAAATCCTCGAGCACCTTATTGACTCTTTATGTCTGCCCTTCCGTCTAAGGGTGATAAGCGGTACTCATCTTGAGCATGGTACCTAGCACATCCTGTGGACCCTTCCACAATTCACTAGTAAACAAAGTATCTCTTTCACTTATTATACTACTAGGACATGCAGTCTAACTATGTTCTTCATAAACAATTTAGCTAAAACAGGTGTCGTCCAGGTTGACTTGACTGGAATGAAATGGGCACACATCCACTATGACCCATATACTTTCATTTCCTTGATTGACCTTAGCATCCCGTCTATAAAATCCATGGATATCGAGTCCCATTTCCAAACCGATATCTCCAAAGGCTGAAGCAATTCACTCGGCTTATGATTCTTGGCCTTCAATTGTTGATAGTTCACACACTACCTTACCCATAGGCCAACATCCTTCTTCTTACCTTCCCAGTATAAACTCCTCTTCATATCTTGATACATCTTGATTCCCCCAGGATGAATCGTAAATTTGGATCGATGAAATTCTCTAAGGACTTCTCTCCTTAAGTCTTTAAAATTTGGAACACACAATCGTCCCTTCTTTCTCAACCATCCCCTCCGGTCAAGAATGTAATTTTTTAGATCCTTAATCAATGATCCAACCTCCAGCCTTTTAATCTTCTTAGCTAACTGTGGATCCTCTTTCTGCTTAGAAGCAACCCTTTCGATCAATATGGGTCGAACTTCCAAGCAGGATAACATGGCGGTGCTCTGACTAGAACTAACAGTCGATCTTAACTACATACTACAAGTAATCAAAGCCTCAAGATCTTTCCATTCTGCCAACATGCATAACACCACATTCTGATATTTTCTGCTAAGAGCATCCTCTACTTTATTTCCTTTTCCAAGTGTACACTCTATACCAAAATCATAAGCCGCTAAAAACTCCAGCCATCTCTACTGTCTCATACTCAACTCCTTCCAAGAGAACAAATACATTAAGGATTTATGGTCTATGTGTAACTCAAATCTCTCCCCTAAGAGATAATGTCTCCATACTTTCAATGTGAAGATCGCCGCTGCCAACTCTAAATTATGAGTAGGATATTTCACTTCATGCAGTCTAAGCTGTCGTGAAGCGTAGGCAACGACCTTACCCTTCTACCTCAACATAGCCTCTAACCCGGTTCCACATGCGTCAATATACACTACTAATCCTTGGTTTCCGTTTGGAACCACTAACATGGTCACATTGGTCAACAAATGCTTTATCTTAAGAAATGCTTCCTCACACTTGTCAGACCAAATAAACTTCATGTCCTTCCTAGTTAACTTAGTCAAAGGTGCTGCTATTTGTAAGAAATCCTTAATGAATCTCTGGTAACAGCCAGCGAGTCCAAGAAAACTTCTAATCTCAGTCACCATCTCTGGTCTCTTCCAATTGTTAACAACTTTAATCTTATCTGTATCAACTGACAAGCCCTCCTCTGAAATCACATGACCAAGAAACTTAACTTCTTTCTTCCAGAAATGACACTTTAAAAACTTCACTTTCAGCTGATGCTGCCTTAGCATCTCAAGCGCTATTCTAAGATGAACGTCATGCTCTTTTTCATACTTAGAATATATTAAAATGTCATATATGAATACCAACACGAACCTATCCAAGTGCTCTCGGAAAACCCGGTTCATCAAATCCACGAAGAAAGCTGGCACATTCGTTAACCCGAATAGCATCACTAACCGTTCATATGAACCATATCCAGTCCGAAAAGCCGTCAATGGAATACTGTCCTCTGCCACTCTTAGCTGATAGAAACTTATCGCCAAATCCAATTGGAAAAATATTCTGGCTCCACACAACTGATCAAATAAATCATCGATTCTCGGTAAAGGATACTTATTTTTGATTGTCTTCTTGTTTAACTTACGATAGTCGATACACATCCTTAACGACCCATCCGGTTTCTTCACGAATACCATGGCCGCTCCCCAAGGCGAACTACTAGGTCTGATGAAATTCTTCCCTTCTAAATCCACCAGTTGCACCTTCAATTCTTTCATCTCGGTTGGTGTCATCCTACTAGGTCATCCACTTATAGGTTCTGCTCCTCCCACAAGATCCACCCTAAACTCAATGGCTCGTTTCGGTGGCAATCCTGTGACTGGCTCAAAAACATCCACAAATTCTCTTGCTACCAAAACCTGTTTCAACTCTACTTCTACTTCCATTGCATCCAACAAAGCACAAGCACTTGAGTCTGATTTCTCTACCGAGTATATAATTTGGTTATGATTATTAGGGTGTCTTAGTGATATTTCCCTGTCTTGGAAAAATATCATAGCATCATATTTATCTAACTAATCCATACCCAAAATGATTCTGAAGCCTAAGAAATAAAAATCATATAGACTGCATGCAAAACTTATGACCTAACAAATCAAGTTCTAACTGGTCGCGTCTCATCCTAGAGTTGCATACCCTCCTATCGGATTCACAACCCTTAAGAAAGTAAAAAGGTATGAGGGTTCTAAACACAACTTATCTACCAAACACTGAGATAAAAGGAATGCGATGCAACGGTATCAAATAGTACCCTAACTGGTATACTATGAATTAAAAGCGTACCTTCCATCATAGTCTTTCCCTCTCAACAGCAGTTAGTCTAGCAGATGATGGTCCTAAAGCAAAGGCATTTTCCTTGTCTACTTTGACCAGTTCTGGATACTGATGCTTGTAACGCCCAATCTGGTCACAGTTAAAGCACTTCACTTCTTTCTTGTCTACAGCCTTCTTCCCTTTTCCAGTTCGACATTCATGAGCATAATGTCCCCTCTTATCACACTTAAAGCAAACTAAGCTAGCCTTCTTGGCAGCTTCTCCTTTCTAGGTTCCCTTCTTCTTAAAGAATTTCCTCTTCTTGCCCTAAAAACCCTAGGTTTCAACCTGCTTCTCCTTCCCATAAGTAGAAAACATCTCTTCATTTCGGATCGCCATCTGCATAACAACAGTACTTGGATCATGGAGATGTGGCATTGTTTCCCTAACAATCTCGGGTCTTAACCCTCGAATAAACTTCTCGTTTCTTTTAATGACGGTGTCAATAGTAGCATATCCGTATCTGTATAGCTCATCAAACTTTGTAGCATACTTTATCACCGACATCTCACCCTGCACTAAGTCTATGAACTTTCTCAGCAATACTGACTTGGCAACTTCAGACAAAAACCTCTCTTTGAATCTCCTTCGAAATTTCTTCCAAGTCAACTCTTCCTCTAGAACTCCCACTATAACACTATTCCACCAATGAAATGTTGCTCCCTGCAACTGTTTAGAGGCAAGTCTCCTCTTCTGCTCATCATTTAATCCCAAGTCAGCGAAGATTCTTTCACAATGAAAAAGCCAATTTTCCGCTTCTATAACATCCTCTGTTCCAAAAATCGGCTTCCCACCAAGACTAGTATAATCCGTACTCGGCCTAACATAGCTGTTACCGACTAGGGCCACGGGATTAGCTCCTCTAACATTTCCAGCATTACCCCCAGCTATTCCTGTAGTCGCTCCAGCTTGCATCAAATTTACAAAGAACTAATACATTATCTCCATATCTACTGGAAGAATTCCAGCACCTACGTTGACATTTGCATTTGGATTAGCATTTGCTTGTGGACCCAGGTTTCTCCTAGTGTTGGATCGAGCATTTCCATTAGTCGTGGTGCTTCTTCCACCTAGATTTCCGCTCCATTTCCTACCTCAGTATCTTCCTTTCTCGTAAATCTGCAAACGAGCCTTAGTAAGATACAGAAGAATAGTCTAAGAGAGAGGGGAGTGCGTACTGATAGATATATACATAACAAATACAAGTATGTTACTATAGCGTCAACCCAAACCTTGATCTTATTTTATGATTCATTGGATTATGTTTTGAAAATCTTTTAGGTTTAAACTTCTTTTTATGTTTACATAAACCTATGCTCTGATGCCAACTTTTAACATCCCCCACTTGGAGGACCAATTAATAGGTATGATTACTGTAGTCATCCATAGTTATTAATTCTCGGTGACCAAATAGGGTAGTGTTAAATACATTGATATAACAAAAATAAATGAATATGAAAAAATTTCAAAATCATAAAATAGGTTTCTCATTCAACTTCAATTCATGTTTCAAATTCATTACATAATCCCAATTCGTAAACCACATTCAGAGAAATATAGTTATTAAAAAATACGCCAAGAGCGACATATGAAGATGCCCCTTTGGATGATCAAAGTCTAAACATAGGCAAATTAACAACTTTGTTACTACAACCAAAATACATCGGAATTAAACAGAAAGAACTCCTAATAGCTAGCTTGCCTCCTGCACGTCTTCAAAAGCTTATTCGTCTAAAGGAGAACCTGAAAACCCTAACTCTCAAACTACTCAAAACCAATTGAGCACCTGAGAGTTTAATGGGAAAACAAAAACTTCGAGTCAGACAAAAATCCCAGTATGAATAATAACCTACCATCTCGATCCATATAGATATCTAGTAAGATCACGCCACTTAGCGGAACGGGTTTTTCCCTCACTGGTATCCTAACTCAATTTATAATAACCATATACTATGCTCCTGCATCCATAATGGTTAAGACATAACATAATAAAAATGTCATAATGATATGCAAATGTGTAATATACTCTGGATTTCTCATCCCCGTTCATTTGACTATTTGTCTCAGTTATAGTTTTTAGGATCACTATTAACCTATTAGTTTTCATGGGCTAACTAATAACCTGTTCAAAGCTTACGGACTATCTGCCCGGTTTTATAGTTTTTCATGGGTTTACTTAGAACCTATTGGTATTTGCTAATAATTTCATCCAATTATAGTTTTCATGGGTTCACTATAAACCTATTGGGTTCTCCAATAACTTCCCTCATATTATAGTTTTCATGGGTTAACTATGAACATACTGATCTCTTTAATAACTTAATCCAATTATAGTTTTTATGGGATCACTAAGAACCTATAAGCCCCTACCAATAACTTTTTCCATACATAGTTTTCATGGGTTTACTATGAGCTTGTCTAAACTAACAACTCTTTGATCAATCTCTAGGCATCTTATATTCTTGTCTACCTGACCTCATGGATACAATTATCACTTTATATTCACTACTGGGTCAACCTAGCTGGTTATTCAGCCCGTACTACCCCAAAATGCAGTTATGGGTTGATTACGAAGTGAATATGTTTATAGAAGAAGCACACATGGTAACTGATCATAACGTAATAATATAAACATCTCCAGTTTAATTTCCTTGGAATCATTTTTCAAATGAAATATGGTTAATACCTTTAACCTATTATCTTTAGCAAGGGAAGCTTTTTACAAAAACACCAAAGTTAGATGCCATTTCAAAACTCTTTCATATTGCCATGGGTTTTTCTTTAAAAATTGAGATTGGATTTCTTATTTGAAAACTAAGGCTTTTGAAACCATAGGCCATATCTTTCAAAACTTAAATTATATCCTTCGAAAGTATTCAAACCTTATTTTCAAAACACTTAAACATATGCCTTTCGAAACACTCAAAACATCTCTTTCGAAAGCATCAAAACCTTTCTTTCGAAACCATTAAAACATTCCTTTCGAAAGTATTAAAGCTTACCTTTCAAAACCACTTAGATTAAGTAGGATTTATGAAGCATAGCTTCGAAACCATAGGAAAGTATCTCTTTCAAAATCATTGGGTTTAATGTGACGCCCCACCTCTATACCCACGCTAGCCAAGAACACTACGGAGTAATGCCGTCAACTAGCACGGAGAATAAGGCTGTTGAGGAGCGATCATCCGTGTAATTTCTTTGTGCGAGCACCGATATGTCAGATAGTATAGCATGCATTTCATTTAAGGAGGAAATCCGACATACCGACACAAACTCAAAGCTACTACGCGGTGGCTGTAATATCTTCGGAAACAAATATAGAAATAAACATAACACAATTCAGTCTCAGACATCCATATCACAAAAAGGCGGAAAAAGATATGAATATATATATATAACACATGAAAGTGTACATCAGAGTAGTGGTCTGAAAGATCCACGATAATACAAAAGATTAGCTACAAGCTACACAAAAGGATAAGTATACATCACAGAGTCTATATCACAAATGTATACAACAAAAACTACAATCTAAGTAGTTAGCCAAAAGTCAGAGTAATCCCAGAAGAGAAGTCAAGCAGAAGAACCTGTAACATCTCGGTCTGACCCGAGTATTATTTCATAAGAAAATAATAAACAGATCAGTCGAGCTATAAATATCAGATGATATGGTATAGAATAAAAGATATGGTATGAACATATAATAACCATAATGGCATACTACTATAAGTATGTAATTCAAAATCAACAAGAGATTAATCAATATCACAAGAATCTTCTCAAAGATAAAATGGGGTATCATACCCTAAACTTGTATTCATAACAAGTCAATGACACACAAATTCACCAATGCACAAAAATTGATAAAACTTATCAATGGAAATCACGAAAATTGGTGAAGCACAAAATTCGAGAAATCATCACAAGAAATCCAAAAATCACAAGAAGGGGGAGGCCTATCACAAAACGGGAGTATGAAAACTCACCAACACGTGTAACACAAAACGAGACGCTATCTCATGGTAGCAAACCATTAATTTTGAGCCGTAGCTCCACAAGAATGGCCCGAAGACCGTGGGGCGCTACCCCACATATGTGATGTAGAAACATCACACAAACGGGGTTTAGTCTCCCTTGTAGACAAAGAGACATCGCACAATTGCTAGTCTAAATCACAAAAATGATCGTCATGATCATCAAGAAGTGTCAATCACACCAAGCTAGTCTAAATCACAAAAATGATCGTCCTGATCATCAAGAAGTGTCAATCACACCAAGCTAGTAAATATATGAGTTTAGCTTCATGTCCCATAACCACTTGCTTAACTTAAATATTTACGAACAAACTGTAGATCTTCACTAGAAAATTGTCACAAGAGGTTCAATCGAACAAGTCCAAGAATTAACCGACAAAGTAAACGCAAGCGTTTCATACCACTTGTTTTACTAAGCCGTTTAATTAGATTTCTCATCCGAGTGAGGTAAAGGCTTGTATATACTAATAGATTGGAAAATGGTTTAAGAAAAGGAATTTTGTAATAAAATAGTGTTGAAATCGCTTCGATGAAAGAGTTTTGATATTTACTATTAGTATTGAAACCTTCATATTTCTAAAGTGACAAGTCACAAAATTTATTGTAGAAACAAATCAATTCACTAAAATTCACATTCGAAGATGTGAATAAAATCCAAGGAAATCAGTTCCAAAACCATCAAGCAGAAATACCTTTGCGACCTAATGTGGCCGAGTTAAAGTGCAACGACTTAAAGAGGTAACGACTTAAAGTAAAATAGGTCGAACGACCTAAGGATAGCATGCCGAGCGACCTAGGTGAGCGACCTAAGGGGAAGACAGGTCGAGCGACCTAACTCGGTCGAGTTAAGCAAATGGTGCGACTAAGTCTGGGCGAACGACCTAGTGGACGCGACCTATCGATGACATGACCGAGCGACCTAACCATTTGAGGACGAACGACCTAAGGGAAAAACAGGTCGAACGACCTAACGACCTAAGTGCTAGCGACCTAGAGGCCAGCGACCTAAAGTGGAAATGGGGTCAAGCGACCTAATGAATCGCGACCTAACATGAAAAAGGGTCGAGCGACCTAACGATATAGGGGCCAAGCGACCTATCGAGGTGAGCGACCTAACATGGTCGAACTAGCACGTGGAGCGACCTATCGATGCCGAACGACCTAAGCCCAGAACGAGCTATATGTAGGCAGAGACTCTTCCACACCAGAGTGACCTAAGGCCCAGCGACCTAAGTGGGACGAGCTAATTCTGAGGCAGAACGACCTAAGTCCAGGAATTCACCAAAAACACAAAAAACTGGATTTTTTTCGCCAATCCAATCCAAACCAAATGCAAATGTACATGCTAAAGTGATAGGAATTCATTTCCAACAATCCAAGATAGTTATAGACAAGAATGTGAGATAAAAATCTCACCTTTTCACGAAATTGATGATGGAGAAGCTTAAAAGCAATGGAAGAAGCTTGAATCTAATGTCTTCACTTTGAATTTGGAGTTAGTTGTTGGATTTGCAAATGAACAAGAGCTTTGGAGTTTTAATTTCCCATTCCCCTCCCCATTTTTGATGAAGCTTGAAGTGTTAGGAAATGAAGAATGAAGTGATGAAGAGGAGATGGGTTGGGACTGAGTTAGTAAGTGGTTCAGCCCAAACCAAAGCCCTAGGCGAAAAAGTGACAAAATTCCACTAACTCCAAACATATCGAAGTTTATACTCAAAAAGATCGCAAACGTCATTTTGAACTCAATAGGGGTGGTCTCAAGTCCTAATTTGACCGTATGCAAAAAGTAGAGTTTCGGACTAAGATTCGACTAACGATTAAAATATTTAAATAAGACATTCAAATACATAACCATCAAATATGCGGGTTGTTACATTTAACCTTAAGTATAACTTCTGGGTCGAAGCAAACATAAGTGAAAGTAACCCTTTCGAAAACTTTAATCTCCAAGTAAACAAGTTTGGGACAGATGGCTTCGAAACCCCCTTTCGAAAGCAATGATCTTTTAAGTAAAATAATTGGGGAGAAGGATAGCTTCGAAATGACCTTTTGAAACCATTGCCTTCGAAACCTTTAATATAAGTGGCTACTAGGCCTATTCGAAAGCATTGGGATGTGACTTCAATATTAAGAAATGAAAAGCTTCCCTTTCGAACTCATCTTATAAGGCTATAAAGAAAAGCGACCTTTAACCAATTCAAAAGGTATAAAGATGGCAATTGGGCTTCGACTAGGTTCAAAAGCAACTACCCTTTCGAAAGCTCCTTTTCAAACCTTAATATGTGAAAACTCAATCGAAAGCTACTTTTAAAACAAAGGTAAGTGGCAATCCCTTCGAAAGTTATTTACAAGTAACTTCAACCCTTTCGAAAACGTCTTTTTAAAAGCAAAGGCAAGTAACATATTCGAAAGCATATAAAAATGACTTCTACCCCTTCGAAAACTCGTTTTCGACATTGTACCTTCCGCCTTTTCCAATGCATTACATATCAATTGCTTGATACCATGTCCATTAGTTTCGAATGGGTTCTTTGGTAGAGGCATGGTGTCGAAAGCCATCAGATGGAAGTGGCAAAGTTGTAAATCCAAGCAAAACTGATTTTTAGCCTTTAAAATAAATTTCTTTTCACCTACTTGCCTTATTTGCCAAAATATGATTAGTTGCCAAATCTTTTACCAAATTTTTTCCTAAAAAGGCTGTCGAATTAATCAATTAGTAGTTAAAATATTTTAGCAAGGAAGCATTCCCCTTAGCAAAATAATTAAGACATTTAAGCCCTCAAACTTGATTGATTTAATTTCTATAGTAAATCACTTAGGAAAAATCCCCAAAATCATCTTAATTCACTTTTAATATGTTTTCTAACATATATAAATTTCGGACCCAAAATACTTTATATAATCACCGTAATTAATTTTTAAACCTAAATTATCTATTTCTTCCTTTAAAAATTCATAATAAATTATCCATAGCTTTGGTTATTATGAAAATTTAAATCCATCTCCGAAATAATGTTTTACATAACATATTAAATCATCATGACATTTGAAACCCATTTTACATGATTTTAGCCTTAAAAACGAATCAAACCTTTTACAAACATACTTGTTTAAAATCAAACATGGCATATAATCAAAGCATATCATCATTCAAATCATCCAAACAGTTCTAATATCTTAAACCCCCAAATTAAGATGTTCATTAAAACATATATGAGATGGTTTAGATTATTGTTCACCTTTTTTGGATAAGGAACTTGAGATTTGATCTTGCTTGATTCTTCCTTGCTTGAATCCTTAGCTTCTAGTCGATTTTGATCCCCTTTTCCCCTAGGGTTATGGCCGATCTTAGTTCTCCTTAGCTTTTGTTTTTGATTTATGAACGTATGAAATGAAAAAGGAAATAAGGGTTTAGGGGTTATGGGATTATGGTATAAGGCTATTTCCCATAATACCCTTGCCTTATTCTCTTGAGTAGTTAACCTATAACACTATTTTATAAATCCATTCTTTTGATTTCATTTAGTCAAGGCACGACCTCTATTTAATTTTCAAATCTCAATCCCCTTATCACTCTAGTCTTTACATTATTCTATTTAATTTATCTAATTAAATCTCCTGAATAATGTTATTTAAAATTAAGGGTGTCACACTTCCATAGTTATATACAAAATTATCTTTGGCTCTTATTGAACATTAAAGTTTATAAAATTTATTTCCTTCTAAAATTAGTACTTTAATACAAAGAAATTATACATAAATTTTCTTTCTAAAGTTGGTCTTTATTTTTTAAAATTGGGTATTTAGATGGTAATACATAGTGGTACTACAAATCTTATGTACTATTTAACATGTTACATGTCAATATATGTCCGGTGGTACAAATCACTCTACACAAGTTGGTATCTCATTAAAACAAATATATAGCCAATTTTTCTTTCTAAAATAGGTATGTCGTTACAAACATATACGATTTTTTTCTTTTTAAAATTGGTACTAAAATTTATTTTTATTAAGAATTGCATTAAGTTAATGTCAAGGATCACTACCTCAAGCGATAGTGCTATTCCACCGTAGGTTGGGTCCTACAGGTTATGAGTTCGAACCCTTTGAGACATCAAAATAAGTTTTTTTCTTAAATGAAGTACCACTATTATTATAAAAAAATCATATTAAATTAATGATAAGTGATGAATACCATAGTTTATAATTTTGAAAGGTAATTAATATTTTCAGTAAATACTTTTTGTGAAATTGTAAATTTTCAATTATGTACATTCGTAATTTATGTTAATTAATAAAAAATAATATATGATATGATTAGAAATATTGTTTTTTATTACTTTTTTGAGATAGACTTTAATAATTTTTGAAAAGTTTTATTACAAACTAGAATTATTGAGGTATGAAACAATGATTTAAAAAATAAGTTATTATTTTTACATAATGAAAATAATATGGTTCATAGCATTTCTTTTAAATAATATTGCTTTTGGAGATTAAATAATTTTTTTATCATTTGATAATATGTACTTATTTCTAATGTTGATATTAACCGCGGTAGCTTTATATGCATAAAAATATACTGACGCATTACTATTACAAATTTTTGGGTATTTTATCGTTTACTCAAGTAATATTTGAAATTCAATATGTATATCATTTATCTAATAAACAAATATACTAAAAGGTAAATGGTAAACTCAAAATCCATGTGTATAAATATTTAACCGTCGAAATGTATTGAAAGCTAAATGTACTAAAAGCTAAATGTTAAACAAATGTACCAGAATATGTATCTAGATTATTATTAGCTACAAAAACGACTATTTAATTTTTTATACAAATATAAAAATATATAAATCACATAACAAAAATTAAAGACTTAAAAATAATAAGTCCAGCACCTAACTCATTATCTTAACAAATTTATCATATATTGCATAATAAATTTATACAATGTACGAGCTACCACTGGTAAATAAGTGGAAAAGAAGAAGCATTAGCAATGAGTGTTTGGTTTGTCCAGAGATGAAAATTGTTAAACCAAATTAAAATCAATAAAAATGTGAACCAAACTACGACTGAATTAATTTTCGCTTGCTCGATCAATTATCATGTTTAACCAAACTAAAAATATTATATATTTTATGTTTGAAATATTCATTGTATGTTAAAACAAAACATCAATATATTATTAAAACATTCTTATCTGGTATTCTTGTGTTTTATAATTGTAATTTTGTCACATATATGATAAATAAAATTTACTTATACCACTAAACAAATCTAAAAAACTGGTAATTTTGATAATATAATATATGTTTGGTTAATTTGGTTAAATTTCAACTAAATTTTTTTTACAGGTCTTATAAATCAAATATAGTTTTAAAGTCAAATCAAACCATACAAAATAATATGGTTTAGCTAATTTATTTGGTCTTAACCAAGATTACCAAGTACACCCTACTATTTAAGTCCAAAACTCCAGACCTCAACTGCGCATCATATTAAGGAATTTTTTTCGATTTGGGCCACTTTTGCAAACATATTATGCAAATATGCCAATTTCAAACCAATTACGAATATAAGTCACTTTTAGCCAGCTCAACGCGCCGTTGACAAAAAATGTACTGGCGGCATTTCAATTATCGTTTGTATTTTTCTTTTTTTACCTTTACATTAGCTCCATTTCAAATGGAGCCAATATAAATTGTTAAAAATAAATTCACCCCTCTTATCTCCATTTAAAAATGCGTCGATAATTTTTTTTAGATTTCTATTGGCGCGATGGAAAAATATATTTGTATTAAAACAGTTTATTTTGAAAATAATTTAGAGCCAAACTGTTTAATTTCCCAATCTCCATTTCCAAATAATTTCCCATCAATTCAATTTAAATTTCCACTTCCATTTAAATTGACTTAATACTTCAATTTTTATTGAAATTGATTTAATCCCAATTCAAGTTGAATTAACCTTAATTCCTTTCCAAATTTCAAATCAAATTCCATTTGATTTTAAACATATTCACTTTAATTACAATTTCAAATTATTCAAACTAATTTCAAATTGAATCCACTTAAATTTTAAATCATTTCAATTTCTATATGAATTAATCCCAATTCCCATTTGAATCTTTGAACTCATTCAATCTTCAATTTTTATTTTAAATTAATTCAATTCAAATTTTCCATTTAAATTTTAAACTTATTCATCTTAAATCACAATTCCCATTTATTCAAATCAAATTCAGTTTGAACTAATTCAATTTAAATCTCAATTTTAAACTATCTCGAATTATATAAATTCGAGTTAAAATTTTTAAATATTGATTTAATTCCTTAAATCACAATTCCTTCACTTTTAAACAAATTAAATCTTTAAACCTTTTAATTCTGAATTCAAATTTCAAAATTCCATTTTAAAATTTTCTTTACTTAACTTATTACAAAGTTCAAATAAGAATTCAAAAACAATTTAATCTTCAGATTCTAATTTATTATCCATTTTCAATTTCCAGATCTCAAACCCATTTTGAGATCACTCATAACTCCCATTTAAATTAACCATTTAACTACCCAAGTTAAATTTAAATTTCATCTTGAAATTTCCAATTCAAGTTATTTATTCAAACTTATTTAACTTCCTTCAAGTTAAATTTACTTAATCCGGTCAACTTTTCACAATTTGAATTCCCATTCAAATTTTAAACTTCAGATTAATAGTCTTTCCCCTTTTAAGTTTAAAAACTTACTTTACTTTGGGTTTTACATCACATTCCAATTTAAAACTCAACACTATGTGTTTATTTCAAATCATCATTGGTATTGTGTATATTCCTCATATATACATTTTCTTTACACACCAAGTTATACTTTAAATTTTAAACCATTCTTGGTTTTTAATTTCAAAACAAATTTCTTTAAAACGATCTCAAGTTTTCTGGACTTAGATTTAAAACTTCACAATTTTAAATTATCTTCAATTCCAATTTATAAGTTATACTCACTTAAATGTTTACTTCCCTAAACATTTCATTTTGCTAAATCATTAACAACATTCATTATTAAACACAATTACCATTTATGATAATAACCAAGATTATCATATCTGGAAACCAATTCATTATTATCTTTATTCTTGATAACATTTCTACAAATTCAAGATTTTAATTTTAGTTTGAATTCATTTCAAACTTATCTTCATTCAATTTTAATTTGGCTTTATTTCTATTACCACTTAATTTAATTCCAATATTTTAACAACCAATTACCTTAATATTTATTAGAAAGAAATATCATTTTATATATCAAAATATATTCTTATATAAAATCATTTAAAATCCTTATATAAGAAAATAACAATTACGCTCTCATATATATATATATATACACTCAACTCGTTCTAGGGTACCATTGACCCTATCCTTAACGAGTAATCCCAACAGAGCCAAGGTTCTCGCTTAACCTTTTGCTCTGATACCAACTGTAACGACCCGGAATTTTCGAACCCGAAAATTCCAGATAGTTAGAAGAAAAAGAAAGAGATAGAAGAAAGAAACAGAAAGAAGAAAGAAGAACAGAGAACACAACATCTCACATTCGCAGCGGATTAAATATAATAACAAATAATAATATCAGTTATACAAAGAAAAACTGCATTTGTTAATTACATTTTAATACATCAGAGTTACAACATTCACAAATGTACTAGACAGTTAAAATTAACATGTCTCAGACAACTATAATATCACAGCGGAATATACTCCATACGTTCCTGCCATCCAGCTCGCCTCCTGAGCTCCAGAACATCCTTACCTGAAATCTGTAATACTCGGTCTGACCCGAGCATTACATCAAAGTAACACCCGAGTCAGGCTGGAAACCAGCGTGAGTAAACTTATCTAACATGAAATTCCAATTCATAGATCTTATATAAAATCAGGGTAACTCGTATCTTCTACGAGTTCTTACTTATTAAATTCAAACAATTTATTTCACAAAATAATATCTAAGTATCGTTACTTAGTTCCAATGATCCAGATTACTCGATTTATTTCATTCCAGCCTATTCGATTTACAAAACAAATCTATAAAGAATTATAGATTACAAATCGAAGTGGTTTCGGGTATATTTCTGATACCCGACCCCGGCCTCTTCGAATCAAAAGTCATCCTTTAAACCAAGATTTTTCAGTTAAACAATTTAATTTAAATTCAGGATATCATATTCATATAACAAATCTATCACAGATAGATAACTTACATTATCACAATTCATCCAAAACATCTCATATCACAATCACATATCAGATATATCAACTAATCCAAGGCATCTAATATCATTCAACCAATCCATAACAAGTCAATTCATTCTTAATTAATTTAATTAATCTCTAATTAAATTAATTACTAACCTTTAATTACCTGGATTACCTTAATCCATCTTACTTAACATTAATTAATTATAAATTAATTAATCATTTCTTAATTATTTATCTTAATTAATCCTCCTTGATTAATTATCCCTTAATTACAATAAGTAATTATTCTTTAATTATCCCTTTTAATAATCATTCTTGATTAATTACCTTTTTAATTACATTAAGTAATTAGCCTTAAATTAATCAAACTCTTAATTACTTAAGATAAATTCTTTATTATAATTGATTATTTAATGCTTAACATTAAATTTATTTAAAAATAAAACATTTGGAAATCAACAATTTAAACATTCTAATTTAACTTTTAAAATCTTAAATAAACTTTCCAAAGTTATTTAAGAAATTTTTTTTTAAACAAACCTCATTTTGAATACCCACTTATTCAACCTTTTTAAAACTTATCAACTTAATATATACAACTTATTAAACTTATATTCTTGGAACAATTTAGTTTTATAGGTAAAAACTTGTTTTACTTTTGTTTTAAAAACTTAGAAAACATTACAAAAACAAATTTCTTTTGTTTTAAAAACTTAAAACATTTCTGTACAAATTCCTTAAAATCTGTTTCTACCCAACCCTAGCAAAACACTAGTTTCCCCGAAGCAACTCTCGAGTCAAACCACAAACATTCTGCTTCGAGTAAAACTCGAATAATTCCCGAAGTAAACCCGAGCGAAACCTTTCTTCCCCAATCCCACAGATACACGCAACGTGTTTGTGCACGTGCACGACTCCCCTGATCGACGACGAACTTCGTTCTGGCCTCCGGCAACTTGACTTCAACCACGACACTACGTTCGACCACCCCGATCCTCCTCGATTCGAACGAGATTCGAATTCGACCAAATCGCACAACCTGGAAAACGAAACATCACCAAAAAATCCTCGTTACCGTCGATTCCTAGCTCCAGAAGCTCTTCCACTTTCACCGTAGCGCCGCCTCATCTTCCAGCATCTCCAGAACACCATGCGATCAACTCCGGTTACGTCACGAAATCGCGAACGCCACTAAAACCCTGACAACTCAAATAAGTTCAAGAACCCTAAAGCACCATCGTGCCACCGCCACGATGATCGGAAAATTATCCAAACATTTTCCCCGAGCTTTCCAACCTTCCAGCTACCATCAGTAGCGATCTCGAGATCCACCTCTTCACCGATCACCAGGAAATGCCAAAAACTCTTTTCCCGTTCAACCCGCAAGTTCTCACAATTTACTAAACTAAAAAATTTGATTTTTCCTTTAAAATTCATGGATTTCGAATACGAACAAGATTTTATAAGTAGATCAAGAAATTATGATATTCAAAATTGACATGGTTTAGAGTTTTTACTGTATTTCCTTGCTTCCAGCAAAACTAACTCAATAATTATACTTGAAAGTATATTTAAAATAAAAATCTGCTAAATTTAAACATATCTTGTTTAAACATTAAACCCTAAAAAGAATTAGAGGAAGAGTAATTAAATTTTTAGATTGTCTCTACCCTGTAAACTTTAAACAGAGCAAATGTTTTTATATCCAGACATGCACACATCATTTACATTATATATACATACATGCAGGCATATTTACATTCATACAAATACTTTTCACAACCTTACTTCATGTAACGATCTGGATTTTCACGCTCGAAAATCGACATCCATACTTTACATCGTACTCGAATGCCGTAGATTCGACCGTTCAAATCCGAGTCGCCGGAGCTTATAACAACATTAAGTAAATAACACAGCGGAATAAATGAATAATACATTGATATACAATATCTGATACAACAGAGTGATACAAAGAATATCAATATACATCAGAGATATGATACAACAAATAGCAGCGGAAAAGAAAACGATAACAACAGCAGCGGATAATCTCCATCTTCAAAGCACCAATCCAGAATAGCTCGAACTCCCAACAACGAGGCACAAAGATAAGCAAGTGCAGTCTGATCCAAAGACTGAACTAGCTCCAGATAATCTACTAAACCTGAATATCTGAAAAACCCAACTCTAGACTGCTCGTGTAGGAAATTATGAGCACCCAGAGTTTAGGAAAGGAACAATAAACTCCGGATCAGTCATGGGACTGGTGTGAGCAACAAAAACAGTTTATCTTTAAAAACGAACAACAAAAGAATTTTAAAGTCAATTCGCAATGCTTTTGGAAAATGAAACTACCATAAGACCTCCCGCCACACACACAATGCAAACGCAGAATTGGAGGAGATTTCTTCTTATGATAGTCAAAGATGTTTACTACGCAAAAAATCAAATCATTTGATATTATTACTAGTGCATAGTGCAGAAAACAATTTCGAAAGTAGAATATAAATCTTAGCCAGCATAGACATTTCGCACTTATGCCTACTATAGCTACCATGTTCAATAGCAGGTTACCACCACATTCCATGGCAGGTAATACAACTAAAACCGTACAGAGTTCGTATTTGGAAGATGGATTTCCAACAAATGGTCAGGCTAAGGAACTTCCTATTCCACGAAAGAAACGCCTCTGGCGGGACGTTCTGAGAACCAACTGTTCTCTGCCAAACAAGGCCGGCAACCCCTTTTCCCAAGGGATAAAAGAAACCTCAGATATGCCACCCCCGGTCCTTTGGGACCTTTAACCGAGGCGCCTCGAATCCAACATCACACGTCATAAATAAAGTGTGTCCACATGAGTAAGTATCTGGGCTCCATACCATGATACTACCCTTTTCCAGAAGGAATGGTCATACCCTAGGGGAGCTACCCCTGAAAACCTTGCCGCACAATTCCTGTTTCGACCATTACCGGGTTGTGAGGCTCGACGAAGTCTCGTCCACAAAGCTACGCTTTTTCAAAAAGCCACGCTTTGGGTCAACAGATGATCAACCTATGATCACAAAGATAAATGATCAAACAAATGATCATATCACAAATGATCAAACACTGATCATCACACAGCAACACTCAGCATGTCACATTACCAAATTGGGATATATCGTTGATAACTTCAACTACATAACCTTTGAGCTCGTACGTCTCAGAGAAGGGTGTTAAGCTAAGAGAATAAATTCTCCGCCACCAACAGAAATGTATTTGAAAGAAATCGGCTTTATATCTCAAAGTGTAATGTCAGACATGTATCCATATAAGTCTGTTCCGGGTTCGAACAAAACCGAAGGCACTTCTCACGAAGCCCTTGCAAATCCGGATAATTTCCAATCACGTCCGGACTTCCCGTCACAAAAAGAGTGATATAAATCTCTATACCGGAGCAACTCAGTGCAGAGACATTCGACAGGTTGTCCTTTCATTTTCGAAAATATCCGGTCTTCATCACCGGTCTTCAAATGCCATCCATATACGACGTATCACTATTCGGAATGGGTTATACGACCCAAAGGTCCTTTCCCGGCTAACCCGAATAGTGAGCGCAATTAAAAAGCATATGGATATGGGATTTCAATTAAGTCACAGCTTATTACCCAAAATCTTGCTTCAAATGGTTTAAACAAATTACCATTTTAATCTTTTTAAACAAAAAGATTCAATTCACAAAGTTCAACTGAATTTCACAGATTCATTTACAGATTTTCCAAATCGATTCCCAATTCAATTTAATTAATTCGTTAAATCTTTTAATCAAAGATTTAACTAATAGCTTTCAAAACAATTCCATTTCAAATGGTTTAAACAAATCATCATTTTAAATCTGTTAAAAATAACAGATTCAATTCATAGTTTTTAAAAACAAATTTCATTCATAACTTGGAAAAAAACATTTTCAATTAAATCTTGAAATTTCTTTAATTAAACTGGAATTTCATTTCTTATCTGAAAGCTTTTATCATATGAAAACAAACAGTTATCATTTTGGAAATTCTGATTCATTTATACGAGTTTAAGGTTCTTGGGCTAAATCCAAATTATCAAAATTTTACCTTTAAATGGTTTAACTTCATATAAACGCATTTATAACATTTTTAATCCCTAGTTTCAGATTATAGGATTCAATTTCAAACTTGAATTCAAATTTAAATCAAATATATTTAAATCTTCAAAACTCGATTAAGTTATCCAAAATAACTTTTATCTTTGAAATTCCATTTCAAAAGCTTTTCACTTTAAACCCAAAATTTCAAATTTCAAAATCAATTGAAATTAAAATTTCAATTTCAAAAACATCAAATTTACATTATCTGTGACTTAACCGATTTCCACGTGAAATACATATTTGTGTGTGTATGGTGTAGTCCAGGGGTTCAACACAATAGTGCAACATCAATCATCACATAACAAAATACAGGATATAGTTGATAAGCGATATAACTATAACGCTTATCGTTCATGCACAGATCACAGATATATATCACAGGTAAGTAAACTACAGATCACAACATAAATCAAGGTGTATCACAAAGCATCATATATCAGGGATATCAAACAATTCAATCATTCAATCAATCTAATTATCCATAAGTAAAATCAGTTAATTTGTCTGATTAATTCAATTCAACTAAATTTCTTATGAATTTCTAATCCTGGTTAATTAATTACAAATTATCTTGATTAATTATTCTTTAATCATTTATTAATTAACCATTAATAATAAATTGATTATCCTTTAATTATAATTTATCAACCTTTAATTATTAAATAATTAACCTTTAATTATTAAATTCACCATTTAATTAATTATCTTTAGTTAATAATTTAACCCTTAATAAATTTATTATCATCAAATTAATCATTCTTAATTAATTACAACAAGTGATTATTAATTAACTTTAATTTATTAGAATATCCAACATTTATTACAATAAGTAATTAATCCCTTAATTACCTTCATTTTATAAATTAAGCTTTAGTTATTTTATTAATCACATTTAATAAATTATCCTTAATTAATTACCTTAATTAATTTATCACATAAATTTACTAATCACATTCATAAATTAATCACATAAATAAATAAATCAACCTTAATCAAATTCAAAGTTTATTTTAAAGTAACGGTTATATATATTAAACCACTTTAAACTTAATTAGTTTAATATAATTCATTTTAAAACCTTTAATTAATTTCAAACCTAAACAAATAATTATTTTTAAAGGAATTTGTAAAAAAAAGTTTAACTTGGTTCTGATTAAAGTTTTAAAGCTGTAACGTCGAATACTCGAGACGAAACCGAGCCAACCCATCATTCTCCCGAGACCAAACCCGAGTTTCCCCTCCATTTTCCCAAGCTTCCTTTGAATCTAACTTCATACTAGGTTTAACTTTTGTTTAAAACTAGCTTACAACTTAAATATATTTAAGTTTGCTTTAAATTTTAAACTACAGACAGGTCTTTATAAAACCTGAAACAACAAACTCAACCCGAGACAAATAGTAAAGTGCTTCGAGTCTTCACCTGCCCTGCTTCGAGTCGCATACTCGAATGACTCGAGTATTTTCTGAGTCAATTCCTCCCCAAACACGAAACCCAGATACGAACTACCACGCGTGCACCGTGCACGTGTACAACACCGCCGACCAACTCCGGTCGACCCCACCTCGTCGAGCAGATCGACACTCATCCACGCAACAACTTCTGACCATCCCTACTCCTTCACACCCGCACGAAGTCGAACTCGAGTATACACTCGAAATCTGGAACACGAACTGACCTTCCCCTAAAACCTGTCAACGTCACGTTCTCCGAGCTCCTCCCACCGTTTCGTCTAAAATTCCGGCCCTCTACTCCTTAATACTCGCTCCACCAATCCTCCAAATCTCGTAGCACTCGACGCATCATGGAAAGAGAACGAGAAAAAAATGCGACCCCTCATTAAACTAGGGTTAAAAATTTCGATCCCTCACCGCCGACGCCACCGTCGCTTCCACCACCTCCAACTATTTTTCCAAGCAACCCCGTAGGCTCGTCTACCACCTCGAACAACCTCGACTACCCCAGTTCACTATCACGCCGGAGTTTGACCAAAAACGTTTATAATACAAAGTCGAACTGCTCTTAAATCCTAACACTAAAAATTACCAAACGTGTCTTAAAAATCATCATTTAAGGTAAGGATTCATACTACATACATGAATCAATGTTTTATTAAATTCGAAAATTTCAGAAATTTAAGTATCATCTGTAAATTTAATTCTTCTTCTTGAATACGTTTTACTTCATAAAATTTATTTTTAGCTCTTAGATCTTATCTAAATACATGTTTTTGCTTTAGATATTAAAGCTTAAAAATGATTAAAAAGGTAGGAATTGAATTGATTTCTATTTGGTTTCAATCTTGAACCATAGAACAGAGAAGAAGTATACATCGCAGCACTGTCAACAACATGTTCATATATTCAGTGTTTAAAATGAGTAAGATATCGAAGCATTAAAGTCAACATAAGTCATGCACTGATTTTAATTAACTTAAGTTGTTTTACTCACCTAATATTATTTGATTTAAAACAGAGAACCTGTAGAGTTTAACAAAATGATATAAACTCTTATATACACAAACATTTCATATGGCAAACATTTGATTCATCTCCAAACACTCCAATTATCACAAGCATCACAGGCATCAGAAATCAAGCAAATGGGTTAAAAATGAAGTTTGCTCACAGATAAAAGAACAAAGAGGAAAAATTAAAGTTGCTCACCTGGGTATTCGCAACAGAGAAGAACAGAGAAGCTTGAACAAGCTTTGCATTTGAAAATTTGATCTCTGCTTTGAGTTTCACTGCCTTTTAATCTCTGGTTTGCATTGATTGTTTTGTTGAATTTAGTTGATTGCATTGCTTTTGATTTCCAGGCTTTAATGCTTGTTTGAGTTGAAACTTTTGTTTATGTTTGAGTTAATATTCCTTTTCAGTTTTTTTTTTCTATCTTAGCTTTTGAAGGAACGAACAGAAGTGAGGAAGGAAGTTGATATAGAGGAGAGAGTGTACAGGCTATATTATTTGTACTGTAGGTAGAGATTTGCTTTCCTTTGTTTATTTTATTTTGTACATAACACATGGTTTCTTGCCTTGCATTTCGGCTGAGATGTGTTGGAGGTATGTTGCATTATGGGCTGACATGATATGTTATGGTGGCTGCATTTATTATGTTTGAGTTGTTTCTTTTAAATAATCAATGTGTTACCTTATATTCTATTTGCCTGTACTTCATTTTGTTTTTCGGCTGTAGATATATTAGCTAGAGGTATGTTGCTTTAATTACTTTGTACCATTTACATTTGTTTATTTCTTCTTGACTTATGTAATAATACTTATGCTAATAGATATAAAGTTGTTATTGCTATTTGAATGTATTCTTTATTTTATTTTAAAGCTTTACTTTGTTTGTTTGTACATATTTACATATATATTAAATTCTAATTTAACTTAAACATTTATTTCTAGAATTTTATACGTTCATTTTATATTTGAATGTATTGACTTTATAATATTACCTTATAAGATAAATGAATTTCTATTTTCTAGTTTAAATATTTATTGTTATTTTACTTTATAAACTCAAACCATTATTAACCATTTATTTACAATTTAAATTCAAATCAACTGTACATACATATATATATTCACATATATAAAATAATTACTTTATTTATAAAAATAAATGATTTATACAGAATTATTCAAGACTCGGGGAAACTCGCTATCAATTTATCAATTGATTTTACTATTTTTATTCAAAAATTTATTTATTACTCAATTTAATTCAAAAATGCATTTAATTATTAATTTAAATAAATTTAAATTCCAGGGTCGTTACAAATTTCCCCCTTAAAAGAATTTCGTCCTCGAAATTCGCAGGCACGAAAACAACACAGAGATAGACAGATTCAATCTCATATAATTACTCGAACACAAGATACGGATTCCGAATTCAAGTCGGAATATCACAGAATACGTACCAATTTGTCCCTCTTCGGACTTTGGTATTCACAGAAATTACAATAGAATTTCAAATTCGGTTTTAAACGATATTGTTTTAATTGATTCAATTCAATTTACCCTCATATTTTATTAGTCAATTTAATTCAATTTCAAATTCCAATTTCAAATTCATTAAGGTTTAAATCCAAAAGGCTGATAAGAAGTCGATGAAGATACGAAATAAGAATCTCCTACAACGGTTCGTAGAGCCATCATCACACCGAAACTACTTCTGGAGCTGTCACGAAGCAATCAAAAGAATTTTGAAAGACGAATCAAAGAAAATTGATAGAGAAAGATTGTTTCCACTATTGCAGGGTATTGACCATTTATAGTCGTATTCCCTTGTCCCTTATCTCGTCTTCTTCTTGTACTCATACTCACTATCAGTGGATAGCAAGAGAATTTACTGAGACGTTCAGACGGATATCTGAGAATTACTCATTCTAGAGTTTACTTCACTCAATCTCTAATGAGCTACTTAACGTGTTATACTCCTGAGCTAAAGTTCAACCTTAGCTCTGATACCAAATGTAACGATCTGGATTTTCACGCTCGAAAATCGACATCCATACTTTACATCGTACTCGAATGCCGTAGATTCGACCGTTCAAATCCGAGTCGCCGGAGCTTATAACAACATTAAGTAAATAACACAGCGGAATAAATGAATAATACATTGATATACAATATCTGATACAACAGAGTGATACAAAGAATATCAATATACATCAGAGATATGATACAACAAATAGCAGCGGAAAAGAAAACGATAACAACAGCAGCGGATAATCTCCATCTTCAAAGCACCAATCCAGAATAGCTCGAACTCCCAACAACAAGGCACAAAGATAAGCAAGTGCAGTCTGATCCAAAGACTGAACTAGCTCCAGATAATCTACTAAACCTGAATATTTGAAAAACCCAACTCTAGACTGCTCGTGTAGGAAATTATGAGCACCCAGAGTTTAGGAAAGGAACAATAAACTCCGGATCAGTCATGGGACTGGTGTGAGCAACAAAAACAGTTTATCTTTAAAAACGAACAACAAAAGAATTTAAAAGTCAATTCGCAATGCTTTTGGAAAATGAAACTACCATAAGACCTCCCGCCACACACACAATGCAAACGCAGAATTGGAGGACATTTCTTCTTATGATAGTCAAAGATGTTTACTACGCAAAAAATCAAATCATTTGATATTATTACTAGTGCATAGTGCAGAAAACAATTTCGAAAGTAGAATATAAATCTTAGCCAGCATAGACATTTCGCACTTATGCCTACTATAGCTACCATGTTCAATAGCAGGTTACCACCACATTCCATGGCAGGTAATACAACTAAAACCGTACAGAGTTCGTATTTGGAAGATGGATTTCCAACAAATGGTCAGGCTAAGGAACTTCCTATTCCACGAAAGAAACGCCTCTGGCGGGACGTTCCGAGAACCAACTGTTCTCTGCCAAACAAGGCCGGCAACCCCTTTTCCCAAGGGATAAAAGAAACCTCAGATATGCCACCCCCGGTCCTTTGGGACCTTTAACCGAGGCGCCTCGAATCCAACATCACACGTCATAAATAAAGTGTGTCCACATGAGTAAGTATCTGGGCTCCATACCATGATACTACCCTTTTCCAGAAGGAATGGTCATACCCTAGGGGAGCTACCCCTGAAAACCTTGCCGCACAATTCCTGTTTCGACCATTACCGGGTTGTGAGGCTCGACGAAGTCTCGTCCACAAAGCTACGCTTTTTCAAAAAGCCACGCTTTGGGTCAACAGATGATCAACCTATGATCACAAAGATAAATGATCAAACAAATGATCATATCACAAATGATCAAACACTGATCATCACACAGCAACACTCAGCATGTCACATTACCAAATTGGGATATATCGCTGATAACTTCAACTACATAACCTCTGAGCTCGTACGTCTCAGAGAAGGGTGTTAAGCTAAGAGAATAAATTCTCCGCCACCAACAGAAATGTATTTGAAAGAAATCGGCTTTATATCTCAAAGTGTAATGTCAGACATGTATCCATATAAGTCTGTTCCGGGTTCGAACAAAACCGAAGGCACTTCTCACGAAGCCCTTGCAAATCCGGATAATTTCCAATCACGTCCGGACTTCCCGTCACAAAAAGAGTGATATAAATCTCTATACCGGAGCAACTCAGTGTAGAGACATTCGACAGGTTGTCCTTTCATTTTCGAAAATATCCGGTCTTCATCACCGGTCTTCAAATGCCATCCATATACGACGTATCACTATTCGGAATGGGTTATACGACCCAAAGGTCCTTTCCCGGCTAACCCGAATAGTGAGCGCAATTAAAAAGCATATGGATATGGGATTTCAATTAAGTCACAGCTTATTACCCAAAATCTTGCTTCAAATGGTTTAAACAAATTACCATTTTAATCTTTTTAAACAAAAAGATTCAATTCACAAAGTTCAACTGAATTTCACAGATTCATTTACAGATTTTCCAAATCGATTCCCAATTCAATTTAATTAATTCGTTAAATAATTTAATCAAAGATTTAACTAATAGCTTTCAAAACAATTCCATTTCAAATGGTTTAAACAAATCATCATTTTAAATCTGTTAAAAATAACAGATTCAATTCATAGTTTTTAAAAACAAATTTCATTCATAACTTGGAAAAAAACATTTTCAATTAAATCTTGAAATTTCTTTAATTAAACTGGAATTTCATTTCTTATCTGAAAGCTTTTATCATATGAAAACAAACAGTTATCATTTTGGAAATTCTGATTCATTTATACGAGTTTAAGGTTCTTGGGCTAAATCCAAATTATCAAAATTTTACCTTTAAATGGTTTAACTTCATATAAACGCATTTATAACATTTTTAATCCCTAGTTTCAGATTATAGGATTCAATTTCAAACTTGAATTCAAATTTAAATCAAATATATTTAAATCTTCAAAACTCGATTAAGTTATCCAAAATAACTTTTATCTTTGAAATTCCATTTCAAAAGCTTTTCACTTTAAACCCAAAATTTCAAATTTCAAAATCAATTGAAATTAAAATTTCAATTTCAAAAACATCAAATTTACATTATCTGTGACTTAACCGATTTCCACGTGAAATCCATATTTGTGTGTGTATGGTGTAGTCCAGGGGTTCAACACAATAGTGCAACATCAATCATCACATAACAAAATACAGGATATAGTTGATAAGCGATATAACTATAACGCTTATCGTTCATGCACAGATCACAGATATATATCACAGGTAAGTAAACTACAGATCACAACATAAATCAAGGTGTATCACAAAGCATCATATATCAGGGATATCAAACAATTCAATCATTCAATCAATCTAATTATCCATAAGTAAAATCAGTTAATTTGTCTGATTAATTCAATTCAACTAAATTTCTTATGAATTTCTAATCCTGGTTAATTAATTACAAATTATCTTGATTAATTATTCTTTAATCATTTATTAATTAACCATTAATAATAAATTGATTATCCTTTAATTATAATTTATCAACCTTTAATTATTAAATAATTAACCTTTAATTATTAAATTCACCATTTAATTAATTATCTTTAGTTAATAATTTAACCCTTAATAAATTTATTATCATCAAATTAATCATTCTTAATTAATTACAACAAGTGATTATTAATTAACTTTAATTTATTAGAATATCCAACATTTATTACAATAAGTAATTAATCCCTTAATTACCTTCATTTTATAAATTAAGCTTTAGTTATTTTATTAATCACATTTAATAAATTATCCTTAATTAATTACCTTAATTAATTTATCACATAAATTTACTAATCACATTCATAAATTAATCACATAAATAAATAAATCAACCTTAATCAAATTCAAAGTTTATTTTAAAGTAATGGTTATATATATTAAACCACTTTAAACTTAATTAGTTTAATATAATTCATTTTAAAACCTTCAATTAATTTCAAACCTAAACAAATAATTATTTTTAAAGGAATTTGTAAAAAAAAGTTTAACTTGGTTCTGATTAAAGTTTTAAAGCTGTAACGTCGAATACTCGAGACGAAACCGAGCCAACCCATCATTCTCCCGAGACCAAACCCGAGTTTCCCCTCCATTTTCCCAAGCTTCCTTTGAATCTAACTTCATACTAGGTTTAACTTTTGTTTAAAACTAGCTTACAACTTAAATATATTTAAGTTTGCTTTAAATTTTAAACTACAGACAGGTCTTTATAAAACCTGAAACAACAAACTCAACCCGAGACAAATAGTAAAGTGCTTCGAGTCTTCACCTGCCCTGCTTCGAGTCGCATACTCGAATGACTCGAGTATTTTCTGAGTCAATTCCTCCCCAAACACGAAACCCAGATACGAACTACCACGCGTGCACCGTGCACGTGTACAACACCGCCGACCAACTCCGGTCGACCCCACCTCGTCGAGCAGATCGACACTCATCCACGCAACAACTTCTGACCATCCCTACTCCTTCACACCCGCGCGAAGTCGAACTCGAGTATACACTCGAAATCTGGAACACGAACTGACCTTCCCCTAAAACCTGTCAACGTCACGTTCTCCGAGCTCCTCCCACCGTTTCGTCTAAAATTCCGGCCCTCTACTCCTTAATACTCGCTCCACCAATCCTCCAAATCTCGTAGCACTCGATGCATCATGGAAAGAGAACGAGAAAAAAATGCGACCCCTCATTAAACTAGGGTTAAAAATTTCGATCCCTCACCGCCGACGCCACCGTCGCTTCCACCACCTCCAACTATTTTTCCAAGCAACCCCGTAGGCTCGTCTACCACCTCGAACAACCTCGACTACCCCAGTTCACTATCACGCCGGAGTTTGACCAAAAACGTTTATAATACAAAGTCGAACTGCTCTTAAATCCTAACACTAAAAATTACCAAACGTGTCTTAAAAATCATCATTTAAGGTAAGGATTCATACTACATACATGAATCAATGTTTTATTAAATTCGAAAATTTCAGAAATTTAAGTATCATCTGTAAATTTAATTCTTCTTCTTGAATACGTTTTACTTCATAAAATTTATTTTTAGCTCTTAGATCTTATCTAAATACATGTTTTTGCTTTAGATATTAAAGCTTAAAAATGATTAAAAAGGTAGGAATTGAATTGATTTCTATTTGGTTTCAATCCTGAACCATAGAACAGAGAAGAAGTATACATCGCAGCACTGTCAACAACATGTTCATATATTCAGTGTTTAAAATGAGTAAGATATCGAAGCATTAAAGTCAACATAAGTCATGCACTGATTTTAATTAACTTAAGTTGTTTTACTCACCTAATATTATTTGATTTAAAACAGAGAACCTATAGAGTTTAACAAAATGATATAAACTCTTATATACACAAACATTTCATATGGCAAACATTTGATTCATCTCCAAACACTCCAATTATCACAAGCATCACAGGCATCAGAAATCAAGCAAATGGGTTAAAAATGAAGTTTGCTCACAGATAAAAGAACAAAGAGGAAAAATTAAAGTTGCTCACCTGGGTATTCGCAACAGAGAAGAACAGAGAAGCTTGAACAAGCTTTGCATTTGAAAATTTGATCTCTGCTTTGAGTTTCACTGCCTTTTAATCTCTGGTTTGCATTGATTGTTTTGTTGAATTTAGTTGATTGCATTGCTTTTGATTTCCAGGCTTTAATGCTTGTTTGAGTTGAAACTTTTGTTTATGTTTGAGTTAATATTCCTTTTCAGTTTTTTTTTTCTATCTTAGCTTTTGAAGGAACGAACAGAAGTGAGGAAGGAAGTTGATATAGATGAGAGAGTGTACAGGCTATATTATTTGTACTGTAGGTAGAGATTTGCTTTCCTTTGTTTATTTTATTTTGTACATAACACATGGTTTCTTGCCTTGCATTTCGGCTGAGATGTGTTGGAGGTATGTTGCATTATGGGCTGACATGATATGTTATGGTGGCTGCATTTATTATGTTTGAGTTGTTTCTTTTAAATAATCAATGTGTTACCTTATATTCTATTTGCCTGTACTTCATTTTGTTTTTCGGCTGTAGATATATTAGCTAGAGGTATGTTGCTTTAATTACTTTGTACCATTTACATTTGTTTATTTCTTCTTGACTTATGTAATAATACTTATGCTAATAGATATAAAGTTGTTATTGCTATTTGAATGTATTCTTTATTTTATTTTAAAGCTTTACTTTGTTTATTTGTACATATTTACATATATATTAAATTCTAATTTAACTTAAACATTTATTTCTAGAATTTTATACGTTCATTTTATATTTGAATGTATTGACTTTATAATATTACCTTATAAGATAAATGAATTTCTATTTTCTAGTTTAAATATTTATTGTTATTTTACTTTATAAACTCAAACCATTATTAACCATTTATTTACAATTTAAATTCAAATCAACTGTACATACATATATATATTCACATATATAAAATAATTACTTTATTTATAAAAATAAATGATTTATACAGAATTTATTCAAGACTCGGGGAAACTCGCTATCAATTTATCAATTGGTTTTACTATTTTTATTCAAAAATTTATTTATTACTCAATTTAATTCAAAAATGCATTTAATTATTAATTTAAATAAATTTAAATTCCAGGGTCGTTACACTTCAAGTATTTACTACATGTATCAAGATTTAAACAGATTGAAGCTTTTTAAAAGTTAGTTTACTCACCTTATATCCTGAAACAGAGAACAGAGGAGCAGATTTTTGTTTCCAGGCTTGTTCCAGGTTTGTTATTTGATTTTTAAGCTTGATTTCTTTTGCTTTGTAGAATTTTAAACTTGCAGTTTGATTAATTTCTCTGATGGCAATTGAAGATTTTGAAACTGCTTATTGAATTTGTCTCTATCTTCTTCCTTTGATTTGCATTTGAAATTTCCAGACTTTCCATTTCCAGATTTTGCTTTGCTTCTTTGAATTTGATTTCCAGTCTTTTATTTCTTTTGATTCGAATTATTTTAGTTGAAGAATGAAGAAAGATTAATTCAGCTGAAAGTAAAATATATTTCTTCTTTAAATTTTGATTTATCTATTTTAATTATTAAAAAGAATGTTGACATTTGTCCTCCTTATGTATTAATTTGCTTACACATAGGCCTTAATTTTTACAAATGTCTTAAAACTATCTTTAAAAGCTTAAGTGTAAATTCTTTTCTTTATTGATTTATTTAAGTCATATACATGTATTTATGAAATATTTACATGTATATAATGTATTTATCTCTTTTTATAAATAAGCTTTTAGATTTTAATAAATATATAATTTATGAAAACAATTATTTATAATAACTTATGCTTTGATCAAATTAAATGTATTATATTTTTATATACTTGGAAAATTTATTTTAACTCTATATATATATATTTACAAACCCATTTTTACTTAACAATTTATCTTATGTTTGAAATTTGAAAATGAAAGAATATTAAAACAAATGAACTTTTAATTTAAATCTTAACTAAAATAAAAACTTAAAATATATGTTTAAAATAAATAAGAAATTATTCTTGTTATTTAAATCTCAAATATCATTTTTAAAAGTATTAAGTCAAATTAAAAATTTCCAATTTACAAATTATATATATATTAAAGTTTGAAAATACTTTATTAAATTCAAATCCAATATTCTTTCCATTTCAATATATACAAATATATATATTCTAAATGGAAAATATTTTTAACATTAGTTTGATAATTATTATATTGAATTTTATAACATAACTTCAAATAACAATATATATATACATATATATTATAATTTGAAAACATATTCTTTTATTCAATTAAAGCCTTCATATTTATAATATATATATACCAATATATATATACATTATAAATATAAACATTTGTAAGCTTTGAAAAATAAATCTTACCAAATTTAAATTGTTAGAAAAGATATTCCCAAATTAAAATGTTATTAGTTTTCAAAAGAAATAAACTTATAAATTTTATTAACAGATTTATTTGTTTAACTTATAAATCATTGTTTTTATTGATTCAATCCAGTTAATTATCAATTAATAAATGTCCAAAAATCCTGGGTTATCACACTAGGCCTGTCAACGGATGCTTTCGGATGTGGATAGTGCCTGTTATCCCGCCTTTTGGCAAGGCCGTGACACCAAGAGCTTGACTAGAGGCCAAAGATAGTTCGTCTAGAAAGTCTGTTATGTGTAGGTTCACTATGGATATCGATGAATTTTGTCCGAGTCCGTATTGAGCCAAAATTGATATGACACGACAAGCGAAGCTATGAGAGTCAACGTTCATTTCAGGTCAATCCGAGTTCGTATGCTCAAGTTACAACCGATGCAAAATTGGTTAAAGACAGCCTACTTCGACTCCCTCAGGAAAGCTCACTTTGACTCGCTCTGCTCAAATCCATCATGGAAGCCCACTTCGACTCGCTCCTCTTTGAGCCATTCTTCGACTCGCTCCATTCACAACCATCAGAAGCGGCACCTTCGACTCGCTCCCTTCGACTCGCTTCGCAACACTCAGAAGCGACTACTTCGACTCGCTCCGCTTCGCCTCCAACAGATGCATTCTTCGACTCGCTCAACCAATACACACTTTGACTCGCTCGATCCATGCTCACTTCGACTCGCTCTACCTTAAGCCATACTTCGACTCGCTCCACTTCATCGACTTCGCACCCATCTAAAGGCGTCTACTTCGTGTCCATCGATGAAGAGCAAAGCATAGCACTCAATACAGGTTAGCGCTAGGCCACCGAGTCACGCAGAACCGAGTCGAACAGAGCGAGTTGAAACATAAGCGAGTCGAACCAAACAGCTAACCGAGAACCCCATTTCGTATCGATCATATCTCCCAATCCACAAGTCCAAATGCTATGAAATTTTCATAGAAGACTACGTGCATGCTAAAGAATGTCCACGCCAAATTTCGACTCTATTGGATGAAATCTTGACCGAGTCGAAATCTATTCGTGTCGATCACGGATCGGACTGAAACTTCACGGGCTTGGGCGTGCGGGCCTGTTCACGTACCAGAGAGGGTCTCCCGAGATCTGAGCGAAATATCAGCCTCCTACACCTATAAATAGACCTCCAAAGCCAACAAAAAAGGGGTTCTTCTTCTTCTTCTTTGAGATCTTCAACGTCCAGACTTTGCCGGATCCAGATCCAAACTCCATTGCTGCTACTACCAACGAATTCCACTGCTGCAATTCATAATTATCTGCTGTAATTCTTTGAATTCACTTGTAAACATCAAAGAGAAATCAATAAAGCAAACTACTTCAGAGTGGACGTAGGCAAGATCGCCGAACCACTATAAATCTTGTGTCTCTGTCTACTTTTTTCTGTTTTAAGTTTATCATTCTTCATCTTTATCCTCCACAATACTTAGATCTGAGATCTGTGATTATATATTGCAGATTTGTGTTCATACACTGGTGCTTTCACGATATTTGGGGTTTGTGCCCAATTTTGGGGCAAACACTTTGGTGCTTTCACTGAGAACTGAACTCAGGGACCCTATCGTTTGGAAGTTGAGTTTGAAGGCTTAGAGATTCAGATCTGAAAAAACTATGACAAGGCAATCAAACAGAAGACAAAGGGCGGAGAGAAGTCAGCATGAAGGAAGTCAGGAGGCTTCCTCAGGAGCGAATCAGACATCAGTCTTCATCACCAAGGATGAGATAGAGACAATGATGAAGAGACAAGAGGAGATGATCCAGAACTTGCTTCTTCAGATTGGACAGCTTGGAGCGCAAAATCAAGGAGCAACCAGAGTTCAGAATGGAGTAGGACCATCTGGCACAGCCCCAGAACTAGGGGCACTTACCCAGAGCATGTTGACCCGATCCCAGGAGCAGCACAAGGAGGAGCTGCGCAGCGCAGCATTGATAGAGAAGCGAATGCTCGTTCAGGAGAGTAGATTCCAGGAATCCCCCGTGAACTCGGGGGGGCAAATCAGAAACAACGGACAAGGACTACAGCTTGGAGATAGTGATCGATTGGCGGAGATGGTCAGACGCGCCATGAGAGGCGGACTAGTGAATAGAGATCTGGAGGATGTGAATAGGAGTCCCTTTGCTCCTACGATCAGGCAAGCCAGGAATCCACCAGAATTCAAGCTACCCACATTAGAGACGTACGATGAAAGGATAGATCCTACAGTACATCTGACACGATACATGAGGCATATGGAGGTGTTTGGGGCATCGGAGGAGGTCATGGCCCGGTGCTTCCCATTGTATTTGACAGACATCGCAGCACTATGGTTTAGGCAACTGGAGGATGGCTCTATAGGTACATGGACCGATCTGACTGAGAGGTTTATGAGGCAATTCAGAGTTCACATTTCAAGACCCAAAAATGTGATGAGTCTGGCAGCACTGAAGCAAAGAAGCGGGGAGTCTTTGAGGAACTTTCTGACGCGATTCAATGCACTTTTCGGATACACATATCTTCACTGCACTTTTCAGATACACATATCGCAACTACTAACTTAATAAAATAATAAAAAAATATCTTCACTGCACTAAAATACACATAATTTGAACTATAATCTTGACAAAAACCGAACGGATTATTTTCGAATGCGGATGTCCTTATATCCGCATCCGCATCCATTTTTTCGGATATCAGATATTTATCCGCTTTTCAGATGCGGATACGGACGGATTTCGGATTTTTCGGGTATCTATTGACAGCCCTATCTCAAACCACGCACTTCTCTAAAATATCAAAGCCTAAACCCTAAGAAAAGAAGATATTCTTTTTTGCCGAATAGAGGATGGAAGATGAATATAAAAAAGAAGTTAGTTTTCTCTCTCATGTTGTTTAGTGTTTTCTATTGCTTTTTAGAAATTTTTGTTTAGGGTTTTCTATTGCTTAGGGTGTTTTACTGGTTTTTTAGGAGATTTCTTCCAATCCCCTGGTTATTTCAAGCTTAGATGACATTAAATTTGATGATATTGTAATAGAGAATGACAATGTAAGTTATTGATTTTTAGGGTTTTTATATCGTACAACATATGTCTTATTTTACAAAAGATTACATTTAATTTGTTTTTCCATTTCGTAGATGGAGAACTTGAACAACAATAAAATTGAGAGTGTCCTTATTGTTTCAGATGATAACTATGTTGATGATGGCAATATGATGCAAGATGATCGATCAAATCACTCAAAAGACATAAAAGTTGAATTGACAAATCATTTTACAACCGATGAAGTATTCATTTATTAAATAAATTACAATCGCTAATGTGGTTATAAAAATGAAGTATGCTATTTTTTTTTGTTAAACTATGTGATTTTAGGTATTTGATTCGCTGAATACATCGATCCGATGGTGTAAAACAACAGAAAAAAGTTGAATACTGTTGTCGTAATTAATTCTAAAGTCCGATAAATTAGGACCTGGAAGAAAACCAAGATTGCAATTGGGGTGTGAAAGGGCTGGAGTTTATCGTAGTCATCAGTCAAAGTCGGTAAAAAAGGAAAACAATGTAAAATGACCTAGACCTAGCGCTACTAGAATATGCAATTGTCCATCAATTGAAGGGTGTGTATCTAGACGAAGATAAATGGAAAATATCTATAATCAATGGAGTGCATAATCACGAACTTCCTTATTCATTAGAAGGACATCCGTACGCGGCATGGTTGATTGACATGGAGAAAAAAATCTTAGAAGACATGAGTATTGCAGGCGTTCCTCCAAGAGAGGTATTAGTTACCATTAAGAAGTCCTTTCCAGAAAATTCCTCAACTTTGAAGACTATCTACAATGCTAAATATAAAATGCAACCGTCAGCGATGGAGTGTAGATCCACGATGCATCATTTAATGAAATTGCTTTCAAAAAGCATTATGTGTATTTTGACCGGGTTGATGCGGAAACCGATCATTTGATAGATATAATGTGGTCTCATCCGGAATCATCCATATTGTGTAAGTATTTTCCATCAATCAGTTTGCTTCATTGTGCATATAAAACAAACCGGTAAAATATGCCTTTGTTGGAAATGGCTGGTATGACTTCTACGGGCCGAACATTTGGTATGCTTATGCATTTCTAGCATAAGAGAGGGAGGAGAATTACGAATGGGTGCTAATGAAGTTAAAACATTTTTATTTACCCGATAAAGTACCCAAGGTAATAGTTACCGATAGAGAATGAGCGTTGATAAATTGAATCAAGAAAAATTTTCCACTAGCAAAGTTGATGATGTGTTTATGGCACATGAGAAATAATGTCATTACGAATTACAAACTGGAGTTTAAAACAAATGAAGTTTTGAGATGTTTTTGCAAAGTTGGAAGAAGGTGGTTCATGTACCAACCGAAGATGAATTTTGGATATATTGCAATGATTTTCAAAAAGATTGGGTAGATTATCCCAAAAGCTTGAAGTACATTTGTAATCAATGTTTGGAATACAAAGAGTATTTTGCTTTTGCATGGACAAATAAAATTAAACACCATCATAATAGAACAACAATTCGAGCTGAATCTTCCCATGCTCAATTGAAAAAAAATCTTGGTACGTTTAGAGCAACATTTGTCGTATTATGGTCGAAAATGGATAATATGTTATGTCTACAACATACGGAAATAAAAGCCACCTTTGAAAGAAGCTTATGAGCCGTACGGATTACATATCAAGTTCCGTTGTTAAAACAACTACGAGGTAAGACATCCTTTTTTGCATTGGATTTGACTATGAAAGAAATGGGAAAAATTAGTTGTGTTGCTTTGGATGCATCCGTTTGTGGCCATTTGAATCGACTTGTGTATGGTCTTCCATATGCACATGAAATATACAAATATCACATTGATGGTCTTCCAATCCCAATCGAACTCGTAGATGAACATTAGAGACAACTAAATTATATTCCACAAGTTGAAGAGTCACTCGAGTTTATCCATACAGCCGAGTTTTCTTACATTAAAAATTATTTGATTCAAGCACTACTGAGGAGAGGAAAATTTTACTACTGAAGCTAAGAGAAATTGGATTGCCAGCCACGACATCTACTTTGGAACCGAAAATCGAAAAACACAAAGAGAGACCAATCAGTAGTAAGAACAAATCAATTAGCAAACAAGGCAAACGTCAAAAATCTACAAAGCGGGATCCCTCCGCTTTTGAGAATGCAAAAAATGCTAATGAAATTCTTTCTCAAGCTAGCATGAACAAGAAACTGCCTCCTAAACGGAAAAAACCCGATGTGAAGTTTGATAAGTGTGATGTAAATACAACAAATTCAGATTTTAAGTATTTAGTTTACCTACTAGCTTTTCTATTGATAAGTGTGACGCTTAAGGAAAATGCACCCATCCCACTGGCGCTAGTTTTTGGTATAGATTGGCAACTAAAGAAGCTAAACTATGGAGCGAACTATACGTTGATCGACAAATAGAGTTTGTTAAACTATGCCCACCGGATATGGCCACAAAGGATGATCACTTTGACCTCAAATTTTGTCCAGCGAGTTAAGTTTAATGGTCACAAAGGATATAGCCACGAAGGATGCTTTTAGTAAAAACACTAGTGTAATGAAATGTAAACTTGAAAATTTTGTTATACGATTCAAGTTGAATGCTAATGAATTCAGTATTTCGTGTTGATTTATATGTATTGATGTGGTTGAAATTTTTGCGTAACGAATGATTCAAGTTTATTGCAATTCAAGTTTAAGTAATATTCATGTGCAGTGAACTACAAATATACAAATTAATAGACATGCAAGTTCATTGCTATTTCAAGGTTCAAACAGTGTAAATGGTTGGTAACAGTAGACTAATTTAAGGTTTAAATGGTGTAACACCACCGAATGAGAAAATCGGCCGTACCAACTCTAGATAGGTCGACGTAACACCACCAAGATCACAATGCATGTAATGGCTAATGATCGTCGTAAGGTGATTGTAGTAAATGACCAGAGAAATCATTTTCTGATTTATAAAATACAACAGCAGTTCGGCCATCGATTACCGAACAAATAGGGCAACAATCGGTTGTTATACGCCGTACGGTCATGAATGCCACCGACTAGAGAAATCATTTTCTGATTTATAAAATACAACAGCAGTACGACCATTAATAACCAAACAAATAGGGCAACAACCGGTTGTTATACGCCGTACGGTTATGAATGCCACCGACCAGAGCAATCAATTTCTGATTTATAAAATACAACAGCAGTTCAGACATTGATAACAGAACAAATAGGGCAACAACCGGTTGTTATATGCTGTACGATTATGAATGCCACCGACCAGAGAAATCATTTTCTGATTTATAAAATAAAACAGCAGTTCGGTGATCGATAACCGAATAAATAGGGCAACAACTGGTTGTTATACGCCATACGGTTATGAATGCCACCGACCAGAGCAATCATTTTTTGATTTATAAAATACAACAGCTATTCGGCCATCGATAACCGAACAAATATGGCAACAACCGGTTGTTATACGCCGTACAGTTGTGAATGCCACCGAATAGAAAGTAACATACAATTATAACTTAGCATCTTCGGTTGGTGGGAACCGAACATTTAAAGGGTTGGACAGCTGTTGTTGGCCGAACAGCGGCATAGAATCATATTATTCAATTAGAAGCATATCATTTAATTATAAGCATATCATTCAATTAGAAGCATTCAATTAGAAGCATATCATTCAATTAGAAGCATTTCATTCAATTAATACCAAACAAACACCAAACTAAACCAAACATCAAACCAATCATTCACTTAGTATAACATTGTTTCCAAGTCAAAATAACTCACATACAAAATAACCATTGTTTCCAAACAACCAAATACAAAATAACCATTGTTTCCAATCCATATACAAAATAACCATTGTTTTCAAACAACCAACATACAAAATAACCCCATCTAAATTTTAGGATGTTTTCAAACAACCAACATACAAAATAACCCCATCTAAATTTTAGGATCATTCTTTCCTTTTGCACGTTTCTCCCGTTTATCAGGTTCATTCAGTGCTTCCTCCAATAAGTCAATTGCTTCACGTTCTACAGTAAGACACCTATTAACTGTTCTTGAGCGAGTTACTTTGATATTTTCCTTTAGTTTTTCTACAGCTTTCCCAGCAGCAATTCTCTGCATTAAATTTAAAAAAACATAAAATTCAAGTAAACAAAAAACGAGTAAAGATCATAGGTACTCACCAACTTATCATTATTGTCAGCTTTCCTTGAGCAACTTCTCCTCACGTTCAGGTGTTGAACAATGGGATGCGACACACTGCTTAGTCGTACAATCCCAAGGATCAACTGCCGGAGTAGACCATGGTTTTAAAGAAAGTACATGATCTTACCAATTTTTTGAATACCAAAATCCATTTTCAAATACAATTTTATATTGATTAGCATTTCGACCTCTATGACATTTGCTTGGAACCATTGGATTTGTGGGGATACTCTTTGCAATACTAAATTGATGTAGCACTCTATTGAGATAGTATGGTTTCGCAATATCAAAACACAAAACGACGACGTTATAAAATGTGACTTCAGGCATGGGGTAATAAGACCTCATGGTATGGTATGGATCCCAACATACCTAAAAATAAACATGTCATTTACATTTGTATGATTTTCAAAGCAAAGTAAACATTAATTTTTTAACTTACATCTTGTGGAGATAAATCGTCTAACTGTTCTCGAAGCCGTATGGCTGAAGTCGTATCTCCGGATTGTTTCATTGATTGCCATCTCCTTGGCATTGTGTCATCGTAATCTTTACTAGGAACAACATTAGGAAGCATTGGAAAATGATCATAAACCCAAGCCTATAGAAATATTAATTAGTACTTATTTTACTATTGGATATGTTTATTATAAAAATAGAAACGACTTACCATCAACAATGTCAAGTAACCAGCCATTTCTTTTACATCCCGTCTTGAAGCCAACCCCAATTGACGATGCATAAAAGGCTAATGCTCCCATGCCCCAAGCTTGTTCATTTAAATGATTTATGTAACGAACCAGATTTTCAACCCTCGAAAATCAACATCAATACGTTCATTATATAGCATGCCGAGCAATCGAGTGCTGGAAATAACAGATCATTAGGTGTTGAAGAAGAAAGGATAAAAGAAGAAATAGAATCAACAATACAGAATCTCACAATCGCAGCGGAACCAAATATAATATAAAATAATATATTTTATACAAAAGAATCTGCAGCTATTAATATATATATATATACAATCATCATAGTACAACAATCAATACATCAATATGGACAGTTATTATAACTTGTCATCATCAGTGCTAACTATACAGTCTACACACACAGCGGAATATAATCAAGTACGAGATATACGTCTGAAATCCTCCAGCTCGTCTTTTGAGCTCCATAGCATCCTAATCTGAATATGTAATACTCAGTCTGACCCGAGCATTATAATAAAATAACACCCGAGTCAGTCTGGAAAACCAGTATGAGAAAACACACTCAATTTGAATTATTACTATTTTTAAAATCCTTTGAAAAACAAAGGTATCTCGTCAGACCACATCACACATAAACACGACGGGTTTTTACCTTATGATAACCAAAACATTTTATATAAAAATCCTCCGATATTATAATAGTGTCTATAGAAGTAAATTAGAAAATAGCTGAAATGCTTGCATCTCACATTTCAGCAATATTTGGTATACAATCAAAACCGTACAGGCTCGTATTGGATATTGGATTCCATACAATGACTGAGCTACTAGGGTACCGCCCGTCATAGTACACCTCTAGAAAAATGTACTAAGATCGTACCTAACGATCCCTGCCAACACGGGACCGGCCTACCCCTAACCTGGATAGTACCGAATATGTTATCACCCCGGGTGTTCCCACCCTTATCGAACGCTCTCTTTTCATGCACAACCATATCCATAATTTATAATATTATATTTCTGAGGGTATCTAGAAAGGTGATAACATACCCTACTTGGGTGCGACCCACTTAGCCCTACTGCATCTTCCCTGTTGTAGTCATTCCCGGTTGATGACGCTTGAGGCTACATCTTACCTTTAGAATAGCATTCATACTTGGAATGCTAACACTGCCTTCCCGGCAAGTAATGCAATAATAACATTCATCCATACAAGTTGTCCTGGGTTTGGACAAACCAAATCTCCTTCAAAGTTAACATCCTCATTATCTTCAAGATATCACAATTCGTAACGCACAAATCAGATCGAAGTGGTTTTCGATAATTAAATCTGATCCCGGTCTCTTCGCAATGATCAACGAATTTGGACAAATTTAATAGTCGGTTATTTAACTATCAAATAACACACAAAAGAAGTCACTAGGCCCAATTTATTAAATCTTCCAAAACATTTATTTTAAAATATCTTTACAAAGATATATACCCAAATCTCTCCCAATATTTCCATAATTGAGATCAAATTCAAATTCTTATCTCCATAACAGGATATTTCCAAAAGATCTCGATACTTAGAAATATTTTCTTCCAATTCTATTTATAATTCAACACTTGAAAATATTTCTATAAAAATAATCACGAAGTTAAATTTTTCCCAACTCATCCTCGTCTAATACTTAGGAATATTCCAAATATTTTCAGAAATCATTTTTATTTCCAATATTTAGGAAACACTCCATTTATTTCCTATTTCTCAATACTAATATAATGAATTCTATAAGTTCCAGAATTTCTTAATTAACTTCCTTTTTAAATTTCCCAAGTTGATTTCACTTGCCTAAAATTCCAATTACCATTTCAAACTCCTTTTATGAATTTCTAAATTCATTTTCTGAAGTTCTCTTATTTCAGCGATTCGAAAAGTTTCTTAAGATTCCAGAATTCCACTATAAGATTTCTCTTATAAAAACCATATCCGTTAAACAAACTCCATTTATAAATCTCAAGAGAATTTATAAGTAAATTTCAATCATTTCAAACTATATATATATTAAGTATTTTTTTTAAAATAATAATTCATTTTAAAACTTATTTATGTAATTATTAAAATGTTAAAACACTTTGAAGAAACATTGATAACTCATTTCCAAGTTATTTTATATAAACCAATCGATTTTCAAAGCTTGTTATAAAAATGGGAATTTATTTCAATTAATATTAAATATCTAAATAACTAACTTTTACGAAAAATATTTAAACCAAATAATAGTTTTAACCTGCATAGTTTAATAAATAAAAATCCCATTGTAAAACAATATATATTTTACAATAAAAATCTATTTTTAAATTTCAAAATTATCGATTCCAACCTATAAATCTGTAACAACCCGCATATTTTGAGATTGTATATTTAAATATTTTATTTAAATGTAAAATCGTTAATCGGATTAAAGTCCAAAAAGATACTTTTTGCAAACAGTCGAATTGGGACTCGAGACCACTTCCATTGAGTCCAAAATGACGTTTGCGACCTTTTTGAGTATAAACATTGATATGTTTGGAGTTAGTGGAATTTTGCTACTTTTTCACTTTGGGCTTTGGTTTGGGTTTCAGCCCTATATCCTAACTCAAGCCCTTAGCTCCACCCCCACTTATCTTCATTCACTTCATTTTCTTAACACTTTCAAGCTCTAGATAAAAATGGTGGAGGAGAAAAAGAATTAGAATTCCTAAGCCCTAGTTCCATTTGCAAATCAAGTTCTAGCTCCAAATTCAAAGAAGAAGCTTTGTAAGCCTTCTCTTCATCTTCTCCAACTCGTTCTCTTTTCAATCTCAGAAATTCCTAAACCTAACTTAGGAAATGTTTCTTTTTTAAGCTTAGATTCAAGCTTGTTGATTTGGAATTGAAGAGTGATTGTTCTTGCCATTGCTCTATAGCTTCTTCTTCCTTGTTTTGTGTAAAAAAAGGTGAGATTTTTATCTCGCATCTATGTCTATAACTATCCTTGATTGCTTGGTATTAATTCCTAACATCTATTTCTTATTCAATTGCTTTTGAATTGAATTGGTTTGGTGAATTTTCCTAATTTTGGTATTTTGAAGTCAAAATTTATGAAAACCCTAGTATGGGTGTTTAGACATGTTGTTTTGGGTGAATTGAAGAGCCTTTAGGGCTGGGTTGTCGCTTGGCATAAATCCTATGTCGTCGTTGCTCATTCAATCGTTCCGAATCCGAGAAGTTGTGTAGGTTTTCCCATTTAAAGGCTTTGAAAATTCTATCCTGCTACAAGTGACAGACGTTTGTGGAATATCCATAAACGTCTGTGGCTTCAAGGAAAAATATTTCCCGAAACAGGTGACAGACGTCTGTGGATTTCCCACAGACGTCTGTGGCTGTTGATATCTGGAAATTAGCCTATTTTTATGTGGATTTCCAAATTTATCGATTTTTGATTATCCATATAGTTATTGTCAATTAATATCAACTTTGATGATTTTTTTCTGGATTTTTGGTGTTTCTATTTGATCGATTTGATATCGATTTCCATGGTTTGATTCACGTTATCGAAATGTGAATTTTTGTGATTGATTGTTTCTACAATCATTTTGTGATTTGTCACTTCTAAATACAAAGGTTTCTATACTAGTAGTAAATATTAAAACTCTTTTACAAAGATGATTTCAAATCTATTTTTAATACAAAGCTCTTTTATAAAACTGTTTTCTAATCTATTAGTATATACAAACCTTTACCTCACGCGTATGAGAAAATCTAATTAAACGGCTTAGCAAAACAAGTGGTATGAAACGCTTGCATTTACTTCGTCAGTTAATTCTTGGACTTGTTCGATTGAAAATCTTATGACAATTCTCGAGTGGAAATCTACAATTTGTTCGTAAATATTTAAGTTAAGCTAGTGGTTATGGGACATGATGCTAAACTCATATATTTACTAGCTTAGTGTAATTCACACTTTTTATTGATCGATGATGATCATTTTGTGATTTAGACTAGCGATGTGCGATGTCTATTTGTCTGCGAGGGAGACTAAACCCCGTTTCTATGGAACTTCGGTTCAATTTGGCGGGGTAGCGACCCGTGGTCTTCAAACCGTTTATGGAGCTTCGGCTCAATTTTTATGGTTAGCGACCATGGAATAGCGTTCCATTTGTGATATACGTGTTGGTGAGTTTTCATGCTCCCGTTTATGATAGGCCTCCCCCCTTTTGTGATTTCTGGATTTCTGATTGATGATTTCTAGAATTTATGTTTCACAAACTTTTGTGATTGGCATTAATATGTTTATCAATATTTGTAGTTGGTGAATAAAATAAAGAATATGATATTCTTTTTGGTGCTTTGAGATTTTGAGATATTATATGATTTTGTTGTTGATTAAATCATATTTGGTCTAGTATGAAATTATTGTTATCATACGTTCTTATATCATCTCTGCTTATATCTCATTCCTTTATCTGATATTTATAGCTTTACCGATCCGTTTATTATATTCTTATTAAATAATACCCGGGTCAGACCGAGAGGTTACAGGTGCTTTTACTTGACTCCTCATCTGGGATCACCTTCTGACTTTTGCCTAACTACATTACATTTGTATTTTTTGTTGTTATACATTTGAGATACAGACTCCTTGATGTATACTTATTCTTTTGTCTAGTACTTGTAACTATTCTTTTGTGATATTGTGGATCTTGTTTGACCACTACTCTGATGTACACTTTTATGTGTTTTATTCATATCTGTTTCCGCCTTTGAGATATGAACATCTGTGACTGATTTACGTTATGTTTATTTCTATATTTGTTTCCGAGGTCCACTTAGCCACCGTGTGGTAGCTTTGAGTTTGCATCGGTATGTCGGATTTCCTCTTGAAACGAAACGCATGGTTTACTATCTTACATATCGGTACTCGCACAAGGCAATTGCACGGATGGTCGCTCCTCAACAACCTTATTCTTCGCGCTAGTCGACGGCATTACCCAGTAGTGTTCTTGTCTAGCATGAGTATAGGGGTGGGGCGTCACAGCTTGGTATCAGTGCCAAACTTCGGAACAGAATAATCTAGCAAGGATCATTGTCCTAAGTCTTTCTTAGGAGTCGTGTCATAGGATTTAATTCGAGTCTTCGAACCCGTTCTATCCTATTTCTTTTATGATGCCTTGTTTTATCAATCAAGTTTGTTTGATATTCCTTCTGAGATTAACCTTTTTCTCTTTTCTTTCTTTCTTAAAGAAAAGAAATGGTTAGACCTGGCCGTCCCAGCGCCGGTCAATCTAGTGCTACTCCCCAGGATGGAGTATTTATGTCTGCTCAGCAACTTCTTGATCTTGTAAGAAATGCTCAAGCTGTCGGACATATTCCTGAGCCCACACATCATAAATCTAGGTTTGCACGCTTGTGCAGTGATTACACCAATTTGGGTGGAAAGCTATTTAAAGGTTCCGAAAGTGTTATAGAAGTCCAGGCTTGGCTTCGAACATGCGACCGCATCTTTTCTCGCATGAATCTTATTGATCTTCATCGAGTCCAAGTGGCTTCTAGTATGCTCCAAGAAAGAGCATTGGACTGGTACGAGCTTCTGATCTCCGAAATCATTGAAGCGGGCCTTACTTGGGAGCAATTCCTGGAAAGGTTCGAATTAAAATTTGTGCCAGAAGCTGAAAAAGTGTCTCTAGCTCGACGCTTTATTGACCTTTTTCAAGGTGAATCTTCCGTGACCGACTACGTCGCATCTTTCGAATCTCTCTCAAAATATGGGGTTGAATACATTAATACCCCATTGAAGAAAAAACAGAGATTTGTTTATGGCTTGAACAAGAGCCTCAAAAAGCCATTACTTCTAAAATTAGAAGTTTCTTTTGATCAACTTGTTGATATTGCTCTTCGTCTCGAAGAGGCTGATAAAGATAGCGATGTTGAGGTCAAACCCAACATCAACAAGAAGAGACCTTTTAAATTCAAACCTAATCCCAACAAGAAGGGAAATCAAGCAACACCGGTAGAAAATACTCCTAACACTCGTTGTGGAGAATGTTACAATTATGGTTCTAAGGACCATTATGCAAACAAGTGCCCGAAGCCTCTTTTCTGCCGCTATTGCAAGAGTTCGGGCCATACTTTATCTTTGTGTCCCAAACTTCAAGGCAAGAAGGAGGGCAAGTTAAATGTTGTCTAAGTCCCTTCTAACACTTCTCGTGATCAAGGTATTTCTCATTCTATCCTTGATGGTATTATTATATTTCGTGATCTTTCTATTCGAGTTCTTTTTGATACGGGTGCATCTCACTCTTTTATATCAAAAGAACTTGTTGATGCTTTGTCTTTAGATGTTATTGGCTTGATGACTTCTTTGAGAATTACGAATCCGGTCGGCGGATCCGCAACACTCAGTTTATTGTGTAAAGATGTCGAAATTATTTTATGTGATTACTCTTTCCGTACCGATTTGCATGTTATGCGTTACCTTGGTTTCGGAATGATTTTGGGAATGGATTGGCTTAACCATTATGAAGCCCATATTCTATGTACTGAACGGACTATATATCTTCGGCATCCTCAATCTGTTAAGCAGATTTCTCTTGTTTTGAAAGATCCAGATTCCAATTCGAAAGCATCTATGTATTCTCTAAATCCTCGTGATGACGATAATGATGATGAGGAAGATGTTATTTCTCTCATTCCCATTGTTCGTGAATTCCCTGACATATTTGAGCCCGTTCTAGGATTACCACCTAAGCGAGCAATTGAGTTCCGAATTAATCTAATCCTGGAGCTCAACCTATTACTCGTCCTCCTTATCGTATGTCCAATAAAGAAAATGAGAAGATGCGCAAACAATTATCCGAATTGGAAGCGAAGCAATTTATTCAATCTAGTTCCTCTCCATGGGGAGCTTCAGCTATTTTTGTGAAGAAATCTGATGGTACACTTAGGCTTTGCGTTGACTACCGTAAGCTTAACGATCTCACCGTCAAGAATAAATATCCCTTACCACGGATTGATGATTTGTTCGATCAGCTTAGTGGTGCTAAATTCTTTTCACAATTAGACTTAGCAACTGGTTTTCATCAGCTCCGTATTGTAGAGGATAACATTCCTTTGACATCGTTCCGTACACGTTATGGATCTTATGAATGGCTTGTTATGCCATTTGGTTTGATGAACGCTCCAGCTTATTTCGTCGACCTTATGAATCAAGTTTTTAAAGACTTCCTCGATCGATTTGTTCTCATCTTTATAGATGACATTCTTATTTATTCTAAAATCGAGAAGGAGCATGAAAATCATCTTCGAATTGTATTGGAAACTCTTAGGAGCAACCAATTAAAAGAAAATTTTTCTAAATGCCACTTTTGGCAATCTCGTGTGAAATTTTTGGGACATATCATTTCTGAATCCGGAATTTCCGTGGATCCTTCAAAGATTGAAGCGATTCAAAATTGAAAGAGACTGGAGAGTGTGACGAAAATCCGTAGCTTCCTTGGATTGGCGGGCTATTACCGTCGGTTCATAAAAGACTTTTCTAAGATTTCTGTGCCTCTTACTAATTTGACAAAGAAGGGAGTTAAATACATTTGGTCAGAAAAATGTGAAGCTGCTTTTCAAAAATTAAAAGAACTCCTTTCCGATGCTCCTATTCTTGTGATTCCCGATGGAAACCATGATTTTATTATTTATACCGATGCTAGTCGTGTTGGTTTGGGAGTCGTTCTCATGCAGCGGGAACGTGTTATCGCTTATGCTTCTAGGCAATTAAAGTCTGCTGAGACTAGATATGCCACTCATGATTTAGAGCTCGCGGCAATTGTTTTCGCCCTTAGAATTTGGTGCCATTATCTTTTGGGGGAGAAATTTGTTCTCTACACCGATCACAAATCTTTGAAATATTTATTTTCTCAAAAGGAACTTAATTTGCGTCAACAACGTTGGCTCGAGTTCCTTGCATCGTATGATCTTGATATTCTTTATACTCTTGGAAACGGAAATCGTGTTGCCGATGCCCTTAGTCGAAAGCAATAAGCGGTTGTTTCTATGATGATATCCAAGTGGAATGATCTCAAGACTTTGTCCACTTATGAGATTCGAGATCATGTATCCGATTTATGCTCATCTCTTGTTTTATGTAGCCTCGAGGCTCATCCTTCTCTTTTAGACCGCATTCTTGAAGCTCAAAAGCATGATCCCGAATTGATTCTTCTTAGCCAAAGTTGTAGGGATAAAATTGACATTGAAGGTTTGAAAGACTTTGATATTGATGCTCGTGGCGGTATTTGAAAATTTGGTAGACTTATCGTGCCAAATATTAGTGATCTTCGTAAAGATATATTAGAAGATTCTCATCGTTCTAAATTCACCATTCATCCCGGTAGTAGTAAAATGTATATGGATATGAAGCGACTTTATTACTGGGAGGGAATGAAATCCGATATTGCTAACTTTGTTAAGCGCTGCATGACGTGTCAACTCGTTAAGGCCGAGCATCGAAAGCCCGGTGGGTTATTGCAACCTTTGGAAATTCCAATATGGAAGTGGGATCAAATTTCCATGGACTTTATTGACGGTCTTCCCCGTTCTCGTTCGGGCCATGGTAGCCTATGGATAATAGTAGATAGACTTACAAAATCTACCCATTTTATTCCCGTTCGGTCCAATCGGACCGTATCTATTTTGGCTAAACTTTTTGTCAAGGAAATTGTTAAACTTCATGGAGTTCCTACTTCTATTGTTAGTGATCGTGATCCATTGTTTACTAGTGGATTCTGGAAAGGTCTTCAAAAAGCTTTGGGAATGAAGCTTAATTTTAGCACCGCTTATCATCCTCAGTCCGATGGACAAACCGAGCGTGTGAATCAAACTCTTGAAGATCTTCTTCGTGCATGTGTTCTTGATTTTGGTGGAAGTTAGGAAGATCATATTTCTCTTGTTGAATTTTCCTATAATAATAGCTTCCAATCTAGTATTGGTATGGCACCTTTCGAGGCACTATACGGAAGGCCATGCCGATCTCCTTCGTGTTGGCTTGAAGCCGGTGAGAAGCTGGTTTTAGGTCCAGATTTTATTCATGATGCCACAGAAAAGATTGACCTTATTCGACATAGGATGAAAGAAGCTCTAAGTAGACAAAAATCTTATGCCGATAATCGTAGAAGGAGATTAGAATTTTCTGTGGGAGATTTTGTATTTGTTCGTGTTTCACCTATGAAGGGTGTTGTGCGTTTCAGTCGATCGGGAAAATTAGCACCTTGATATATTGGCCCATTTCCCATCACCGAACGCATTGGTTCCGTGGCTTATCGCCTTTTATTACCGGCTCAGCTTTCTGCTATTCATGACGTATTCCACATTTCTCAACTACGGAAATGCCTTCGGGATTCCGATTCTATTCTTGAGCCCGGTGTTATTGAAGAAATTGAAGTCTCGCCAAATTTGACTTATGAGCAACAACCTATCCGTATCATTGCTTCGGAGATTAAATGCCTCTGAAATAAAGATGTTCCTCTTGTGAAAGTTCAATGGTCCTCAAATCCTAAGGATTGCTCTTGGGAATCCAGAGAATTCATCAAGCGAACACATCCGGACTTGCTCTCTCGTGCTCCTTGAGGTGAACTTTTTTTTGGTGTTAATATGCTTTTGTTGTTGTTACTTCCTATTTATTTCTTGGAGATTGCATGGACGCAATTTCTTTAAGGAGGGGAGTCTGTAATAACCCACATATTTTGAGATTGTATATTTAAATATTTTATTTAAATGTAGAATCGTTAATCGGATTAAAGTCCGAAAAACTACTTTTTGCAAACAGTCGAATTGGGACTCGAGACCACTTCCATTGAGTCCAAAATGACGTTTGCGACCTTTTTGAGTATAAACATTGATATGTTTAGAGTTAGTGGAATTTTGCTACTTTTTCACTTTGGGCTTTGGTTTGGGTTTCAGCCCTATATCCTAACTCAAGCCCTTAGCTCCACCCCCACTTATCTTCATTCACTTCATTTTCCTAACACTTTCAAGCTCTAGATAAAAATGGTGGAGGAGAAAAAGAATTAGAATTCCTAAGCCCTAGTTCCATTTGCAAATCAAGTTCTAGCTCCAAATTCAAAGAAGAAGCTTTGGTAAGCCTTCTCTTCATCTTCTCCAACTCGTTCTCTTTTCAATCTCGGAAATTCCTAAACCTAACTTAGGAAATGTTTCTCTTTTAAGCTTAGATTCAAGCTTGTTGAGTTGGAATTGAAGAGTGATTGTTCTTGCCATTGCTCTATAGCTTCTTCTTCCTTGTTTTATGTAAAAAGGTGAGATTTTTATCTCACACCTATGTCTATAACTATCCTTGATTGCTTGGTATGAATTCCTAACATCTATTTCTTATTCAATTGCTTTTGAATTGAATTGGTTTGGTGAATTTTCCTAATTTTGGTATTTTGAAGTCAAAATTTATGAAAACCCTAGTATGGGTGTTTAGACATATTGTTTTGGGTGAATTGAAGAGCCTTTAGGGCTGGGTTGTCGCTTGGCATAAATCCTATGTCGTCGTTGCTCATTCAATCGTTCCGAATCCGAGAAGTTGTGTAGGTTTTCCCATTTAAAGGCTTTGAAAATTCTATCCTGCTACAAGTGACAGACGTTTGTGGAATATCCATAAACGTCTGTGGCTTCGAGGAAAAATATTTCCCGAAACAGGTGACAGACGTCTGTGGATTTCCCACAGACGTCTGTGGCTGTTGATATCTGGAAATTAGCCTATTTTTATGTGGATTTCCAAATTTATCGATTTTTGATTATCCATATAGTTATTGTCAATTAATATCAACTTTGATGATTTTTTTTCTGGATTTTTGGTGTTTCTATTTGATCGATTTGATATCGATTTCCATGGTTTGATTCACGTTATCGAAATGTGAATTTTTGTGATTGATTGTTTCTACAATCATTTTGTGATTTGTCACTTCTAAATACAAAGGTTTCTATACTAGTAGTAAATATTAAAACTCTTTTACAAAGATGATTTCAAATCTATTTTTAATACAAAGCTCTTTTATAAAACTGTTTTCTAATCTATTAGTATATACAAACCTTTACCTCACGCGTATGAGAAAATCTAATTAAACGGCTTAGCAAAACAAGTGGTATGAAACGCTTGCATTTACTTCGTCAGTTAATTCTTGGACTTGTTCGATTGAAAATCTTATGACAATTCTCGAGTGGAAATCTACAATTTGTTCGTAAATATTTAAGTTAAGCTAGTGGTTATGGGACATGATGCTAAACTCATATATTTACTAGCTTAGTGTAATTCACACTTTTTATTGATCGATGATGATCATTTTGTGATTTAGACTAGCGATGTACGATGTCTATTTGTCTGCGAGGGAGACTAAACCCCGTTTCTATGGAACTTCGGTTCAATTTGGCGGGGTAGCGACCCGTGGTCTTCAGACCGTTTATGGAGCTTCGGCTAAATTTTTATGGTTAGCGACCATGGAATAGCGTTCCATTTGTGATATACGTGTTGGTGAGTTTTCATGCTCCCGTTTATGATAGGCCTCCCCCCTTTTGTGATTTCTGGATTTCTGATTGATGATTTCTAGAATTTATGTTTCACAAACTTTTGTGATTGGCATTAATATGTTTATCAATATTTGTAGTTGGTGAATAAAATAAAGAATATGATATTCTTTTTGGTGCTTTGAGATTTTGAGATATTATATGATTTTGTTGTTGATTAAATCATATTTGGTCTAGTATGAAGTTAATGTTATCATACGTTCTTATATCATCTCTGCTTATATCTCATTCATTTATCTGATATTTATAGCTTTACCGATCCGTTTATTATTTTCTTATTAAATAATACCCGGGTCAGACCGAGAGGTTACAGGTGCTTTTACTTGACTCCTCATCTGGGATCACCTTCTGACTTTTGCCTAACTACATTACATTTGTAGTTTTTGTTGTTATACATTTGAGATACAGACTCCTTGATGTATACTTATTCTTTTGTCTAGTACTTGTAACTATTCTTTTGTGATATTGTGGATCTTGTTTGACCACTACTCTGATGTATACTTTTATGTGTTTTATTCATATCTGTTTCCGCCTTTGAGATATGAACATCTGTGACTGATTTACGTTATGTTTATTTCTATATTTGTTTCCGAGGTCCACTTAGCCACTGTGTGGTAGCTTTGAGTTTGCATCGGTATGTTGGATTTCCTCTTGAAACGAAACGCATGGTTTACTATTTGACATATCGGTACTCGCACAAGGCAATTGCACGGATGGTCGCTCCTCAACAGCCTTATTCTTCGCGCTAGCCGACAGCATTACCCAGTAGTGTTCTTGTCTAGCGTGAGTATAGAGGTGGGGCGTCACAAAATCCCTCTTGATTCATATCACACCAACTATATTCTGATTTTTTGATCATTCTCACATTCAAAAATAGATTCTACTATTTTTTCCAAAACCCATTTTCATATCTCGATATAAATTCACATTTGTGAAATTATTTTCCCAATTTATCAAATGATATCATTTTCCTTATTTATAAACATCATTTATAAACTTATAACTCATTTGAGTTTCATTTGTTTATAAAACTAATCACATTTATAAAATCTCATTTTATAAATCTATTTCTTAATATATTCCATTTGTTTCACAAATCTATTTAAAATATCAATTTCAACTCCTTTTCATATTTTCCAGAAATATCATTTAAGAATACATTGTTTAAAAATCCTCTATATAAATTATTTTAAAATCTCTATTTAAAATATTTTTACGAATAGTTAAATACAATCTGTGACGACCCGTAATTTTTGGAAATTTGAAATCGAGATATTTAATTGATTTTATATATTTAGAAGTTAATTTTTAACTTGAATTTCAAATATAGTTATTTATTGGGTAATTTAATTATTAAATTTAATAATTGGAGATTGGGTAAAATATTGAATCTGGAGTTTTAAGCCTGTTAAAAATAGTTGGAAGGCTTGGAAAATTCATATTAATAATATTGAAGGTGATAGAACTTTTAAAATTGAATTTGAAAGTGGTTTGTTTAGTTTTAAAATATATCGTTTAAATTGATATTTAAAAATAGCCTTCCGGGGCACAGTCTCGGAATTCGACGAAACCAGTTCCATTAGATCCATAATAGTGTGTTATTATCGGATTTCAATTTTCGTAGTGATTGGAGTTGTTGTGTGAGCATACGATATATAAACGCGTCGAAATTAATATCGAAATCTAATATTAAATAACTGGATCCAAAAAGCTATCTTCTCCATATGGTCAAACTAGACCTCGAAACCTGTTCCAACGTGTTCAGAATAACGATATAACATTAGGAACGTCGGTCGTTGCATTTAAATTGGAGTTCGGGGTTTAGAATGATGGACCACGAGATATTTTGGTTATTATATTATATTTCTGGATGAGTAAGAAATCAATTCAGAATTAAATAGAAGGGACAACACAATGATATACCCGTACCTCATTAATAACGATCGCGACATTATACTGATCGGTTCTTTTATAAATCGCGATCATCTTCTTCTTTTGAAAATGGATCCCATCTTGTATGGAAATTAATTCAATCTCTAGTTAAAACGAAGCCGCCTTCCTCCCTTCAAAAATCACGTCTCCTTCTCGTTCAAATTCATTCTCCAGAGAAATTGAACTCGATTTCGAATCAAACCGTGTCTTCCTCTTCTTCGTTTCCTGTTTGAATTAATTCGAATCAAAATCTAAATCGAAGAAAGCTCGATCTGAATTCAAGGCTAGGGGAAGAGGCCGCGTACTCGTTCGAACAATGGCGGGGGAGAATCGGTTCATGGTCGAGCTCGAGCGCATCGCGCGAATTAAATAGCGATGCCGGCAGCTCTGAAGCAAGGGCAGTGTGGTGTTCGGCCGAGGCGGCGACGGCGGGTGGAGCGATTGGAAGGTTGGGGGCTTGGAATCGGCGGCATGCGCGATCGCCTCGACTCGATTTGGATTTCACGCGTGTGAGTGGCTAGAGGGGTTTCAATCGGCGAGTTGGTGGTGGTGCGATTTGGTTCCAGTCGAATGCGAGGGTTTCGTTCGATTTTGAACTCGAGAAGGTATAGATTTCTACTTCTTTTAAAATTTATTTTTCAATTTAAATATATATATATATATATAAATCAGAGATTGATTTTTCAGTAGATATATACATGCAGTTTTTTTTCTGATGTTCGGTATTTGCGGAAATCAGAAGAGTATAATATAATGTGAATATACCTATATAAATACTCATGCATGTTTTGATATATAGAAGTTAATAGGAAATTTTTATATAGATAAGGTTTGAAAAAAAATAGAAATTTGAAAATGTTGAAAGTTTATATAAAATTAGATTTTTAAATCTATAAACTATTTTTATACGTACACATGTAGTTTCAAAAGTGAATAAATTTCATATATACCTATTTTCATTTACTAGTTTAATTTTGAAAATAATGAAGATGTATTTGTTTAATTACATCTAAATTATTTTAGTTACTAGAAATTATTTATCTTAGAAAAATTAGTTAAAATTTATTATTAAGTAATCAAAGAAGTAATTGATTGTTTAGGGTAACTAATTAAATGGTAATTAACTGTTTGACTGTTTCGAATATTGATAAATTATATAATGTTATTCAAGGTCAAAAATAATGGAGAAACAAGCCGGTTTGGGTCGGATTGCAAAACAAAAAGCAAAGGTGAGTTAATCTCACTCATTTGGGTTATTTAAATTTAAATAGTTAAATTTAAATAATTGGTTGAATGATTGAATTGATTGGATGTGCTATATTATATATAGTAGTATATATATATATTGGAGTGATTGACTGCCCGCATTATATAGCAGATGAGACCCTATGCGCCGCATAATAGCGGATGATATTTACCCATATACTGCGATATTCCACCTCGAAGTGGAATTGGTATTGTGCTAACGTCTGTGGATGCAGGGAACAAGTTGGAGGGATCCAACTGGATTCCTCAAAAATTTATTTATATTGTTTAATATTCTCTGTATGATTATTTGATATCCTATAATGAATTATATTGATAATTGAAAATGTCGGATGCTACAGGTTGATTGAATATATTTGGGTATACTGAGTTACCAAGAATATATAGATTGGATTTTTGAAAAGAAAATAAAAGAGAGAATTTTTAAGTAAAATAATTACAGAGCATTTGAATAAATTTAAGAATGAATTGAAAAAGAATAAAGGTGATTTTAAATCTTAATTAATGAATTCTGAGTATGGAAAAGGGGATTTTGAATATCAGAGAGAGAATGAATTTTAAACTTAAAGTGATATTATTTAAAGTAACAAAGAATTTACTTTAAAAATTCAAGGTTTAAATTTAAAAGAATAAAGAAGGAATTTGGGAAATCTGGTATTGGTATTTCCAGTTAAAAAGGTTTTTAAATCATGATTAAGAAATAAAAACTGAAGTTAATGGGTTTTGAAATAAATTGAGTAAGTAAAGGAATTTATTTCAAAATGGAGTAATTTGGAAATCAATTTGGAAATTGATTTAAGTGTTGGAAATTGGAATTTTAAAGGAAGATGGGGCTAAGAAATTTATAAACTGGGTTTATAAAGGTGAAATAATATATCAGTGGATATTTGGAAACATAAATTCACGGTGGGAATTTATTAAAGAAATGGGTAAATTTTTTTAAAAATAAATAGTGATTTATTTTTAAAGATGTAAAAGAGAAGTATATTTCCCTGGATAGCCAACTACGTTTTCAAAGCAAATTTTGAAGTATAAGTTAAAGTTTCAAAGTTGTTTTAAAAGTATGTTTTGGAAAATCTATTATTTTTAAATGTTTAAATTTTAAAGTAAGAATTTTTCAATATTATTTTAGTAGTAATTATATAAAGGTGACTTGGTATTATGTTTAAAAAGATAAAAATTTAGTTTTATATTTTATAAAGTAGCTTTATTTTAAATATTCTTAAAGTGTATATTTTTATAAAATAAAGTATTAAAGTAGTTTTAATTTAAATGTTTTAAAGTATATTTTATAATAAAGTGTTTTAAGTTATTTTTAAAATCTAAAGTATTTGTACTTGGTGATTTCAGTGGAAATAGAAATTATTTGGGGAATTTATTCCATGAGAGAAAGACGGTTTGAAACTATTTTCAAAAGGGTTGAAAATGGAAATATATCTTGCGAAGATATTTGTGAGGTAAATAAATAATTTGGAAAATTATTTATTGTTTGATGGATGTTTATGAATGTTAATTGATAGTTAAATCACCGACTATCAATATTGGCCAATGTGCTGATCGTTTCGAAGAGACCGGGATCGGGATTAATTTCTCGAAAACCACTTCGATCCGGTTGGTACGTTTTCGTGGAAAAACAAGTTTGGTTTCTAAGATGGAGTAGTGAAGTGCAAGGGCTAGTTGCTACTAATCCTGAGGGTGATTCCAAAATGGATGTAGTAGGAGTAGTGCCTTCGGTTCCGTTCGAACCCGAAACGGACTTGTATGGATGAATGCTTTCAGAACATCGTCAGGTGGACGGTGGGCATTCTAAGTGATACGTTCTAAAAAGGTAACGCTTAGCCTCAAGCCTCATCAACCGGGAATGACTGAAAATCAGGGGTAATGCAGCAAGGCTATGTGGGTAGCGCCCATTAGGGTGAGGTCATCCCTGTCTAGATGTCCCTTTTTATTCGGCTTAGTGGTGCGGTTCTTGATCCCAACCGTGGGGTGATCTTACTCGGAATTACCCTTAGGTAGTTCTGGTCTTGTGTTGCAGGGGATCGAGCGTGGTCCTCGGTACGCTGATCTAGACCAGGTACTGTGACAGGTGGTACCCCAGTGCCTAGTCATTAGTTGGAAATCCATTCTCCCTACGTGCCTTTTACGGATTTTGTTTGTATAACCCACTTTGTGGCTAGTATGCTGGAATTTAATCATGTAACAATTTCAGCTATTTGAATAAGTATTTGTATATAAACACTATTATAATATCAGACGGATTTGATAAAAGTGTTTTGGCTATCGTAAGGTAAAAACCCGACATGTTTATTTGTGGCATGGTCTTACGAGATGCTTTTGATTTCAAAGGGTTTTAAAACTTTAATAATCCAATTGAGTGTGTTTTCTCACGCTGGTTTTCCAGACTGACTCGGGTGTTATTTTATTATAATGCTCGGGTCAGACCGAGTATTATAGAATACAGGATATGATGTTGAGGAGCTCAGGAGACGAGCTGGATGGCGAGACGTATCACACGTATATGATGTATATTTCGCTGTATTGTGCATGTTGTGTATTCTGTATGTGGGACAAGTTATTATAACTGTCCTGAATTGTATGTTGATTAAATTGTACTCTGATGTTGTATTCTGGTGATGTATGTATAAACAGATATAGTTTCTTTTCTGTAAAGATCAGTTATTAGCTATTATATTTTATTCCGCTGTGATGGTTAGATTCTGTTGTTATTTTGTTTTTTCTTCTTCTATCTCCTTCTTCTTTAACCCTGATGGTTCGATTTTTTGGGTATGAAAAATCGGGTTGTCACACAATCCAAAATCAATTATTGTTTATCCAAATCAATTTCTTTTAAAACAATCCAAATTTCAATATAAATATTTTTATATCCAAAATCTCCTTTTAATTCCTTAAAATTTTAAAAATAATATTTATGGTATTTAAAATACCAAAAATTCAGGCCAGTGCTACTGTAGCATCCAATAATTCAAATCACAACAATAATCTAAAACTGATTATCCACACACATCATATATCACTATATATGAAAAATAAACAATATATTTGAGGAATCCAGTTGGATCCCTCCAACCTGTTTTCCTGCATCCACAAATGTTAATACAACATAAAAATACCAATCCCGCTTCGAGGTGGGATATCACGGTAATATAGGATCATCCGCTATTATGCGGGCCGCATAGGGTCTCATCCGCTCCAATAGGCGGGAAATATATCCAACTACCAATATCTATACTACTATATATAATATATCATCCAACAGATAATAATTATATCAATTCAACCAATCAACCAATAAATAATTTTTAATTGTTATAAATAAATCCAGTCAACCAAATTGAGTGAGATTTACTCACCTTGATTTTAAATTTGCCGAACATCCAAATTTTAAATTTTATAAAATCCAAATTAGCTCCGAAAAATCCCAAATCAATTCCTATGTGTAGTAATCGATGTCACGAGCATAACGAAACTTATCTCATACAATTTGGACCTCGTATGAACACGTTATACATTTTATAAGATCATACAATATATATAATTAATATTAAAAATAATTACAGTCAAAAGAAAAGTTAACCTACACGATACCTTAATCCTCCCTCGCATACGTTCCCAGCATCGAACGAGCTTTCCCAATCATAGTCATGCCTCCCTAGCAAAATCACTAAAACCCTAAACTGCCACAACGCTCATGGGAGCACCACCCTTCTTACCGCCGCTCTCGCCCACTTCCAGGCACGCCACACGATCGCCAAACCCCTAGAAGCAATCGCGACTCGGAACCATACTACCACCATGACCCGAACCCTAGCGCCTCCACATTTGTCTACACGCCTTCGATCCCTCCAACTCGAGCACGACGCCACCGACTCTAATCGCGACCCCAGGTCGCGAGCTCGTTCGTGATATTGATCTTATTTTTTTAAGTATCGAACTGATTTCGATTTCGTATTTTATTTCATCTTGCTTGAAAAGGAAGAGGGGGCGTTATTAAAGAAAAGAAGTAGGCATGATATAAGTGGGTCGGCTTGCAATGGAAGAAAAGGCTAAGTGTTGACTTTTAAAAAGTTATAATATTATTTAATGATAAAATATCTTGCTTAATATAACTTAAAACTTCAAACTCCTATCGAGGCGTGCCATTTGGCGTTTCTAAGGTTATATCACTATTCCGAACCTAATGGAACAAGTTTCGAGCTTCAATTCGATCATATGGAGAAGATAGCTTTTTAAATCGACTATTTAAATTAAATTAAATTAAATTATTTCTAGGCGTTTTCAGATCGTACGACCAAACGATAAATCCAATCGCTACGAAAATTGAAATCCGATAATAATTGTAACAACCCGCATATTTATCGATTTTATATTTAAATATTTTATTTAAATATTTCATCGTTCGTCGGATTTTAGTCCGAAAAGCTACTTTTTGCAAACAGTCGAATTAGGACTCGAGACCCCTTCCATTGAGTTCAAAATGCCGTTTGCGACCTTTTTGAGTATAAACTTCGATATGTTTGGAGCTGAGTGGAATTTTGACATTTTTCACTTAGGGCTTTGGGTTTGGGTTCAACCCACTTGCCCAAATCTGGTTATATCATTACTCCACCCCCTCTCCTCTTCATTACTTCACTTTCATTTCCTAACACTCAAGCTTCATCAAAAATGGAGGAAGAGAAAAAGAATTAGGAAATTCCTAAGCCCTAGTTCCATTGCAAATCCAAGTTCTAGCTCCAAATTCAAGAAGAAGCTTTGGTAAGCCTCCTCTTCTTCTTCCCCAACTCGTTCTCCTTTCAATTTCAGAAATTCCTAAACCTAACTTAGGAGATGTTACTCTTTTAAGCTTAGATTCAAGCTTGTTGAGTTGGAATTGGAGAGTGATTGTCCTTGCCATTGCTCTATAGCTTCTTCTTCATTTGTTTTGGGTTTAAAGGTGAGATTTTTATCTCACATCTATGACTATAATTATCTTTGGTTGTTGGGTATGAATTTCTAATACTTCTTCATGTGCATTTGCCCTTGATTTGGATTGGTTTTGTGAATATTCCAATTTTTGGTTTTTAAAGTCCAATTTTGGGGAAAATCCTTTTATGGATGTTTGAACGTGTTTTCGGTGAAGCATCGAAGAGCCTATAGGGCTGGTTTGCCGATTGGTGTGTAACGTCCTAGATTTTCCGCTCGAAAATCGACATCCATACTTTACATCGTACTCGAATGCCGTAGATTCGACCGTTCAAATCCGAGTCGCCGGAGCTTATAACACAATTAAGTAAATAACACAACGGAATAAATGAATAATACATTGATATACATCACTGATACAATGTCTGATACAACAGAATGATAAAATGAATATCAATATACATCAGAGATATGATACAAGAAATAGCAGCGGAAAAGAAAACGATAACATCAGCAGCGGATAATCTCCATCTTCAAAACGCCAATCCAGAAATAGCTTGAACTCCCAATAACGATGCACAAAGATAAGCAAGTGCAGTCCATATCCAAAGACTGAACTAGCTCCAGAAAATCTACTAATCCTGACTATCTGAAAAATCCAACTCTAGACTGCCCGTGTAGAAAAATTTTGAGCACCCAAAGTTTAGGAAAGAAACAATAAACTCCGGATCAGTCATGGGACTGGTGTGAGCAACGAAAACAGTTTATCTTCAAAAACAAATAGCAAAAGAATTTTAAAGTCAATTCGCAATGCTTTTGGAAAATGAAACTACCATAAGGCCTCCCGCCACACACACAATGCAAACGCAGAATCAGAGGAGATTTCTCCTTATTATAGTCAAAGATGCTTACTACGCAAAATCAAATCATTTGATATTATTACTAGTGCATAGTGTAGAAAACATTTCGAAAGTATAATATCAATCTTAGCCAGCATAGACATTCCGAACTATGCCTACTATAGCTACCATCTAAACAGTGGGGTGCCACCATAAGTAGATGGCAGGTTCTACAACTAAAACCGTACAAGGCTCGTATTGGATGAATGGATTTCCAACAAATGGTCAGGCTAAGGAACTTCCTATTCCACGAAAGAACGCCTCTGGCGGGACGCTCCGAGAGACAAACTGCTCTCTGCCAAATAAGGCCGGCTACCCCCCTTCCCGGGGAATATACAAAACCTCAGATATGCCACCCCCGGTCCTTTGGGACCTTTAACCGAGGCTCCTCGAAACCAACATCACACATAATAAATAAAGTGTGTCCACATGAGTAAGTATTTGGGCTCCATACCATGATACTACCCTTTTCTAGAAGGAATAGTCATACCTTAGGGAAGCTACCCCTGAAACCTTGCCGCACAATTCCTGTTTCGACCATTACCGGGTTGTGAGGTTCGACGAAGTCTCGTCCACAAAGCTACGCTTTGTCACAAAGCCATGCTTTGGGTCAAACAAATGATCAAAGTAATGATCATAAAGATAAATGATCAAACAAATGATCATATCACAAATGATCAAACAATGATCATCACACAGCAACACTCAGCATGTCACATTACCAAATTGGGAGTATATCGTTGATAAATTTCAACTATATAACCTCTGAGCTCGTACGTCTCAGAGAAGGGTGTTAAGCTAAGAGAATAAATTCTCCGCCACCAACAGAAATGTATTTGAAAGAAATCGGCTTTATATCTCAAAGTGTAATGTCAGACATACAATCCATACAAGTCTGTTCCGGGTTCGAACAGAACCGAAGGCACTTCTTACGAAGCCCTTGCAATTCCGGGTATTCACAATCTCGATTGGATTTCCCATCACAAATGGAGATCTCTATACCGGGGACCAGCCAGTGCAGAGACAATCGACAAGAAACCCTTTCGTTTTCGAAAATATCCGGTCTTCAACACCGGTCATCAAATGCTACCATTACGACGTATCACATATTCGGAATGGGTTATACGACCCAAAGGTCCTTTCCCGGCTAACCCGAATAGTGAGCGACATATTCAAAAAATCATATGGATACTGGGGTTTCAATTAAGTCACAGCTTAAAACCCAAAACTTTTCATTCGAATGGTTAAAACAAATTACCATTTCCAATCTTTTAAACAAAAAGATTCAATTCACAAAGTTAACCCCATTTTCAACAAAAACCCATTCACAGATTTCAAAACAATTTCCGTTTCAATTGGATTAACTCATTAAATCTTTAAAACAAAGATTCAACTTATAGCTTTCAAAACAATTTCATTTCGAATGGTTTAAACAAATCATCATTTTAAATCTGTTAAAAATAAACAGATTCAATTCATAGCTTTCAAAAAGGATTCATTCATAGCCTTTCAAAACATTTCAATTTCATTTTAAATTTGAAACCTTTCAACACAAATTGGAAGTTCACTTCTTATATGAAAGCTGTTATTATTTGAACACAAATAGTTTTCGTTTTCAGAAAAATCTAGTTATATTTGCATGAGTTAAAGCCCTTAAATTATATTCACATTCAAAAATCAATACTTTTAAAATGGTTTAACCCATATATAACTAGTATAACATCTTTAATCCCTAGTTTCAAATCATAGAATTCAATTTCAAATCTTGAATTTAAGTTTAAATCAAATTATTTAAATTTTCAAAACTTAATCAAGTTATTCAAAATAACTTTTATCTTTGAAATTCTATTTCAAAAGCTTTTCACTTTAAACCCAAATTTCTAATTTCAAAATCAATTGAAATTAAAAATTCAAATTTCAAAAACATCAAATTTAAATTATCTGTGACTTAACCGATTTCCACGTGAAATCCATATTTGTGTGTGTAATAGTGTGGTCTAGGGGTTTCACACACAATAGTGCAACATCAATCAATCATCACATATCAGAATACAGAAATATAGTTGATAAGCGGTATTAACTATCACGCTTATCGTTCATTCACAGATCACAGATATATATCACAGATAAGTAAATTACAGATCACAACATAAGTCAGGGTGTATCACAAAACATCACATATCAGGGATATCAAACAATTCAACATTCCATAGAATCCAAACATTCATAAGTAAGGTCAAGCATTTAATAATCATTTATAAACAGGATTAATTAATCGTTTAATCCTAATTAATTCAATTAATTTCCAGTTAAATGAATTAATTATCCAATTCTGATTGATTAATTACAAATCATTAATTACCAATTTATCTAATGATTTTCTTAAATTAATTAACTTGAATTAATCAAAATATCCATAATTAATTACAATAAGTGATTAATCCTTAATTACTTTCATTAAGTAATTACATTTAAACAATTTATAATTGATTATCTAAATTAATTAATTCAATTAATTATTAACATTAATCACTTTAAATCAATACTTAATAATCCTTAGTTAATTATCTTTATTAACCAATAATATTTCTTTAATTACTTACTTAAGGGAATTTCTTAGATTTAAATCATTATTAATCATTTCTAATTATTTTAATTGGTTTATGAATTACACATCAATAAGTTTCATTAACTTTAAAGATAATTTATTCTTATTAATGATTTTATTAATTACTTCCTTATGTTTGAAAACATTTATTTTCAAATACTTTGGTTTTAGAAGAAATTTTAAAGAGTTGAAACCAAATACTAAAATATTTAAACTCATTTAAAATATTTACATTTATCACTTTCTTTCATTTCAAAATCTGAAATTCAAAGATATGTTCAAGTCCAGGTTTCAGATTTGTTTTTCAATTTTGCTTAAAACTTTCCTTTACAAATCAAATTCAAATCTTAAATTCAATTCCTTTCTAAATATACTTAATTGTTTAAACACTTTGTTTTTAGTTATTTAACAATTTGAATTTTTAAAACTCATTTCCAAACTAAGTTTCAAAACTGAAATTAAGTTATGTTTAAACTTTGATTTTAACTCGGTTAAATTTTAATTTAAACTTCAGTTTAAAAACAGAATAGTACAGGTTTCTTTTCAAAGGCCTGTAACCCATTCTACCCGAGCTATTACCCGAATCACTTCGAGTGTTACTTCGAGTTGCACGCCAGTTTCCCCGAGTCTCTCCCCTGTCATTCACGCAACCTCCTTCTTCTTCTTCGACTACTTCTCCTGCTTCTTAAGTTAAAAGCTTTAGTTATACAATCAAACACACGCACGCACCAAGTAAGCACTCGAAGGAATCCTCCATCTTACTCGAGCATCACTCGAGTCAAAACCACAATCGAAGTCCCTGACACTCACACGCCGCCGTGCACGTGCACGGCGCTTCGCCGGCACTCCGGCGAACCAGGTCGCCTCAGGCAAGCCACAAAACGACACCACAACCGAAAGCAAAACTCAATTCATCGCGACCAACTCGAAATCAAACTATACCCTGTTGCTCGAATCATCAACTCGAACACCCCATAGAAAGTTGCCACGTCCTACCCATGCCGACCACCAGTGGCGACGGGATTTCGGCCACACCACGACCATACCCTCCTCGACCATCTCCTCAAAACTCATACGGCTCGATCGGCCCACGGCGACGCAATCAATAATTTACAGAACACGGGGAAACTTGAACCCAAACCCTACATTTGATTCGACCCCAATATTTATGCATTGAATAATTCTTTCAACATTTTTCCTAGAATCCATGAGGATCAAGCAAGCTTCAAACCAAATCTTAGCATTTAAAATTGAATCGATTGTTAGGAATTGAAAAAAAGAGATTTTTGTTCAAACGTGAATTTCCCTAGAAATACTTAACTAAAAATCATCACTGTTGTTTTAAAAATCCTATTTTTGTATGTTCATTAGAGTTATATAATCAAATCAATGGTTTGAAATACTTGAATTAATCATAAAATCTTATTTTACTGTAAAATTTTAGTTATAGAGGCAAACCCTTCATGTTCAAACTGAAAACCAAATTTTAGCTCCTAGATGATGTTTAAACAAAACTATTGGTTGAAGATAAAATATATATCAGAGATTTGAGGAGTGAAAATTTGAAGTTGTTAACTTGGTTGAACTCTGTACTTTTGAAAACAAACACAGAGATGATTGCAACTGTGTACAGAACAAATGAAATTAGCATATATAAAAATTCTCATCTGTATATGGCCATAAACTTAACATAAGTCATCTACACAGTTTAATTAGGCTTGAATGTTTTCAAAATATGTTACTCACCTTGGAAAATTTTGACAGAGAACAAAGAAGAAGCAGGGAAGTGTTTTGACAGCTTCAAAGAGTGAAAGCCTGAATCTTCTTTTTGATCTTCTTGTTTGCATTGTTGTATTGTTTTCAGTTGAATTTTTATCTAAGTTTTGAGATGATTTTTTTTTCCAGAGTTTCTTAACTTAAAATGGACAAAATTGAAATGAAGGAGATATATAAGAAATGAAGTTACAAGTTTATATGTTTTTGGTACAGGGTATTATATTTAATTTTGTACTATATGATAAAATATTGTTTGTTCATTATGCAGATCTCGGCTATGCAGATTTATGTGGTGGCTGATATATTTTCTTGTGTACAAAGAACATGCTGAAAGTGCTTTCATTAAATGCTAGAGGTATGTTGCATTTATTACCTTAGTCCTTTATGTCTTCTTTCTTTAACTTTGTTCTTGCCTTGCATGTATTTGCTGTCTTTTATTTTCCAGTGCACATAGAAGATATTTCTAGTTTTGTTTCCAAGTGTACATGAATATACATTTTGTTTGCTTCTTTTCTTTTGTTTACTGGTTTCTTTTCTCAGCCTTATACTTCATATACATACTTTGGTTTTGTTGTGGTTATAATTTATTTGTTTTAAAATTTATTATCTTACAATATAAATGAATGTCTATATTAATATATTGTTTTATTTAACAAATTTGTTTATATATATATTTTCCAAAATTTTATCTTATGTATTTTTATTTTTAAACCATTTATTTACGATTTAAATTCAACTTCAATATATATATATATATGGATAAATTCATATTTACTCACATATGCACATATACATATATATTCATACATATATACAATATTTAACTTTAAATGATTTAACACATTTATATTTGATTTCGGGGAAACTCGAATCAATTTATCAATAAATTTTACAATATTTTATTTAAAACTTCATTTAATTATCAATTTAAATAAATAAAAATCTAGGGTCGTTACATGGTGTAAACCCTTAGCGCCCGTTGCTTGTCCGATCGCGATTGTTGGATGTTCGCCCCGCAAGGGGGCTAGACTGAAAATGCTTCTGGAGCAGGTTCGGTCGACTGAACCAGGGGTTCAGTCGACCGACCAGAAAATCAGAATTTCTCCCAAGCAGGTTCGGTCGACCGAACCAGTGGTTCAGTCGACCGAACCAGACCCAAGAAATTGCCTGGGTCTGTGTCAGTCGACTGACCACCTGGTTTAGTCGACTGACCTGATTGCCTTAACAAAATTGATTATTTTGTTTCGATTTCCAGATTTTATCGACTTGTGATTTTCTGATTTGTTGTTATCTTTTATTATGACTTTGATGACTCCTTTTTCGGGATTTTTGAATATCCATTTCGATGGATTCTTTATCGGTTTAAATGGATTCGTATGTGAATTTTTGATGATTGATTGTTTCTACAATCAATTCTATAGCTTGTCACTTTAAAAATACAAAGGTTTCTATACTAGTAGTAAATATGCAAACGCTTTATCAAAGATGATTTCAACTCTATTTTTAATACAAAGCTCTTTTATAAAACCGTTTTCCAATCTATTAGTATATACAAACCTTTACCTCATTCGTATGAGAAAATCTAATTAAACGGCTTAGAAAAACAAGTGGTATGAAACGCTTGCGTTTACCTCGCCGGTTAATTCTTTGACTTGTTCATTTGAAACTCTTGTGACAATTTTCGAGTGGAAATCTACAATGTGTTCGTAAATATTTAAGTTAAGCTAGTGGTTATGGGACATGAAGCTAAACTCTTATATTTACTAGCTTAGTGTGATCGACACTTCTTGATGATCAATGACGATCATTTTATGGTTTAGACTAGCAATGTGCGATGTCTCTTTGTCCAGGCAGAGGACTGTACTTCAGTTTATTGAGCTTCGTCTCACTTTACGCATGGGTCGTACCTATATAGGTGCGTCGATGTTTGTTTACTTCATGGAGCAATCGGCTCAATAAGTCGGGGCATGGGGCGTATCTTTCTAGGTGCGTCGATGTTCGTCTATGCATGGGGCGTATCTTTCTAGATGCGTCGATGGTCGACTTTGCATGGGGTGCATTTTTCTAAGTGCATCGATGCTAGACTTTACATGGGACGTATCTTTCTAGGTGCGTCGATGTTCAGTTTATGGAATTGGCCATCCTCTTTTCTTGTGATTTCCGGATTTCTCGTTGTGATTTCTGGAATTTATGTTTCACCACCTTTTTTTAGTTGGCATTGATATGTATGTCATTTATTGTGGCTTGGTGAATTAAATAAAGAATATGACATTCTTTTTATGCTATGAGATTCGTGAGATATTTGTATGATCTTCCTTTGTTGATTTTCTAATGTATACTTGTCGAGGTATGACATTTTTGGTTATCATACATTTTTATTATATCTCTTCTTATATCTCATTTTATCTGATAATTATAGCTAGATTGATTCGTTTATTATTTTCTTATTAAATAATACTCGGGTCAGACTGAGATTTTACAGGTGCTTCCTCATGACTTCTTATCTGGGTCTATCATCTGACTTTTGGCTAACTACTCTAGCATTGTAGTTTTTGGTTGTATACATTCGATATATTGACTCATTGATGTATACATATTCTGTTGTCTAGCACTTGTATCTTTTCTTTTGTGATATTGTGGATCTTATTTGACCACTACTCCGATGTACACTTTCATGTGTTATATTCATATCTATTTCCGCCTTTGTGATATGAATTGTCTGTAACTGATTTGTGTTATGATTATTTCTATATTTGTTTTCGAAGTATATATACATAGCCATCGTGTAGTAGCTTTGAGTTTGTATCGGTATGTCGGATTTCCTCTTGAGATGAAAGGTTATATTTTTATCTGGCATATCGGTACTCGCACAAAGCAATTACATGGATGGTCACTCCTCAACAGCCTTATTCTCCACGCTAGTCGACGTCATTACCACGTAGTGTCCTTGGCTAGCGTGGGTATAGAGGTGGGGCGTTACAATAATACACTATTACGGATCCAATGGAACTGGTTTCGTCAAATTTCGAGACTATGCCACGGATCGCTATTTTAACGCGTCGATTAAATCGACAACTTCAAAATTTTACGAAATCACTTGAAATTTCAGTTTTTAAAACTTATTAACTCAATTCTAATTCAAATAGAATTTATGTCAACATTAGAAATTGTTTCGATCCATATTCAACTCCAATTCAATTATTCAAACGATTTTCAATTATTAATTCAACAATTAAATTTATTCAACAAATCGCTATATTTGGAACTTAAGTTTTATTCTACTTATTTGACCGATAAACTTTATATTAAAATTCCATTTACATTCCAAATTCAATATTTAAAATAAATTAATTGTTCAAAATCAAATGACTGAAAATCCGAGTCATTACAATTTACGTTCTCCAAACATCTCAAATAATGCACCGGAACATTCGTGCCCGACTTATCACATAATAAAGTACAACCCAATAAATATAGCATATATGCACGGGCAACGACTACGTAATCAACTTCATTTGCATCTTCTTTATTTGTCTTTTCTTTAAATGTTTCTAGTAGGAAGTTGAGCTTGATTGAATTAGAACCATTGAGTTGTTTCTTCGCTACAGCCCCGTCAACACCAAGATAATCAACTAAAAGTTGAGTCAAAATACGATCATCCTCTTTCGCATAAATAAAACTACCGACGAAGGGTATTTTTAGAATTTGGACGACATCATCCAATGTTATTGTCATTTCTCCAAAAGACAAATGAAAAGAATTTGTCTCGGGATGCCATCTCTCAATAAAAGCTGAAATAGTCACATAGTTGACGTGCTTATATGAGAATTGTGACAAAGTATACAAACCTGAATTTTTAATTTTTTGAGCAACTAGAGTTGGCATATCATCAATACTCCATTCTTACAATTTCGTTGTATGGCATTTTAGTGGGCCTCGCTCCTACAGAAATAAAAAAACATAAATTGTCGTACAATAATAAATTGTATGAAATACCCAACTAACCTCGTGGTTATTCCAAGCAATGTGTGATTCGAAACTTTTTAATACATATGCATTAACCGACATAGAATCAGTAACTTTGCTAGAAGAAGGCACACTCAAATGAGGAACATCTATTTGCGATTATGCTTCTTCATTACGTGCATCATCATCATTTGATTCCTCACCCGGATCACTTTCAGATCCTCCTTCACTAGAACCATCCCTGAACCACTAGAACCATCCCCCGAACCGTCTTCACTGGACTCGACCTCCAAAACCATCATCTTTTCTATTTTCTTCTTCATTACCACCTTCTACTACAACAACCATCTTCCTCTTCTTCTCTAGTTCTGCGACCCTTGATTGTCTTAACGAAGCAGTCATGGCTTCTCTCGATCTTTTCTAACAAACAACGTAATAAATGTTAAAAATATTCATAATTTCATGTACTAATAGCAATAAATTCCAAAGGATTGTACAAATATATTTACTTATATAAATACAAAATTATATAAATTCAAGACAACAAAATTACTTATAAATCGGTTACTTATAATTGTGATATCAATGATTTTGTATGTGTTCATTCATAAATGACAAGCAATGGTTTTATGTACAAATTTACCTAAATTCAATAACCATGTGTACCAACTCTAAGCAACTCAATTTTTATTTTGTTGTGACAGGAGTTCAGTTATACATAACCGAGTAATTATGGAAATGAACGGCAGTTGGTGGCCGTACGGTGATGAATGCAACCAAATAGAAAGTAACATACATTTTTAACTTTGTTTATTCCCCAAACGGTGGTTAGACACCGATTAGTTATGGGTTGCAACGGTCAAACACCACCGTGTGGTATAAACATGTACAAAATGGATTAATATCTTCGGTTGGTGGTAACCGAACATCTAAAGGGGTGGACGGCTGTTGTTGGCCGAATGGGTATATCTGATGTTGACTTGCGAACACTAGATCTAAACTAGGGCATACCTATGTAAAACAACCGAAATGTAAACCAATCGAAAAAAAATTAGGGTTTGCGAATCGGAACTTACTCGATTGCATTGTAGATGTCGATTTCTGGCTTCCCTACGAAGCACGCTCACTTTTCTTCATCGATACGGTGAAGCTTTGAAGGAGCGGGAGGAGAGAGCAAAGCGTGCGGATTTGAACGAGAAGGAGGAGAGCGTGGAGATTTGAACCAGATGAAGGCGAAGAGGGCTTGGGTGCTTGTTTATGAATTAAACAAAATATAAGATGTTAGGATAGGTTGAGGTGACCATAAGTGTACAGGACTACCAATAGTAATAAACTAGTTTCAACACCACTATCTTGAACCATAACAATTCCTTGTAGGCAAATTCTATTCCAACCCATATTTTCAATTAGTTGTCCCCCAAAATGTAAAAAAGATTATAAACCTCCAAACTTGCTTAGTAGCTCCCTGCTTATTCCAAAATTACCCCTAACCTTATCTCACACGATTTCTTCCTCACGCACTCACGCAATATCTTCCTCAAGCGATTGTTCACGTGATTGTCATCTTCAAGCCAACGCCTCTCTTCCTCATCACACACGGCTTCAACCTCATCGGAGCAACCAAGGTAAGCTTCATGCGAATTTGAGTTTGGTTGTGATTGAATTTTAGTTTGGTTGTGAGCGAATTTTAGTTTGGTTGTGAAGGTTGAAATTTGATTGATAGTTTAGGGTTGCAATTCGATTGTTAATTTAGGGTTGAGAATCAATTACAGGTGAATGTTAGTGAATTATGTTTTTTTGCTTGTTTCAGCGTACCACGCAGGATTAGCGTACCACGCAGGATTAGTACGTGGAAAAAATACTTACCACGCGGTGGTCAAGCGTGGGAAAAATGCCTTCCACGCAGTGTGCCTGTGTGGAAGCAATTTTTTCCACGCATGAGCACTGCGTGGAAGCAATTTTCTCCACATAGGCACACTGCGTGTTTTCCGCGCAGTTTTCCTGCGTGGAAAAATGCTATCCACGCTGGTTCTTTACAATTGTTGCTGAAAACAACAACAAATTTTTTTGCTTCATTGTTTGTTTTTTATGTGTATTGTCGTGCTAACTAGATTTTTTTCTAATTTTTTCAGATGGGTTGAACTCGAATGACGGCTTCTGAAAGAAAACGGAGAATGGAGAAAGCAGCCGAATGTACTAGTGCGGACGTGAACGAGGAGCATGAGACAGACGCAGCTAACTTTGATATTGTTGTAAGGCAAGATGAGGAGCAACATGAAGAAGGAAACGAGGGAGATGAGGAACATGGAGATGGTTCAGACTCATCGTGAGAAGATGGAGATGACACTGAGGACGATTCAGAGACGGATACTGGCAACGAGACATATGATGAGCCCGAGATAGAAGGTGAAGCCGAAGAAGATGTAAACGAGAAAGGTGGACCAAGAATCAATGATGTGATTAGAGAGTTTGATACTCATGTTGCTTCTATGATATGAATTAGCCAGGTATGTAGTTATTATTATTCTAAACGATAGATTTGGAATTACTGCGTTTACTGAATGTAAATTTTATTTGTGTAAACGATGACTAGAAATGGCTCTCTTTGAAAGAATTTGCAGGCTACTAGCTGTAAGCTTAATTTTTTTCCGTACTCTACATGATGTGCATGGCCTTTTGGATGAAGCTAACCCTCAAGTTGCTAGTGCCAATGTTGCTAGTGCCAAAGTTGCTAGTGGACGCTACATCCATCGTCAACTTTAATTTAAGTAACTTGTTGTTAAAGTTTGTTAATATAACGTTCTTGGGACTGTTTGTATTTTGGTGCATATTTGACTTTATGTATGTTGTCATATGGCATGTAGGTTTGATATTTGACTTCGTTGTTGTAATCGTTGAAAGGATGGCTATGCTATATGTATGTTAACATCATATGGTAATGGTATTTTGTGTATGATTGCTGTCTCTGTTGCTTACTGGATTCTGTACTTTTTTTTGAGTTTCTGTATTCACCACGCATTGACAAGACGTGGTTAAATACCTAACCACGTAGAGACAATGCGAGGAAAGGCCTCTGTACTATTTTTTTTGAGCTTCTGTGTTCACCATGCACTGACAAGACGTGGTTAGATACCTAACCACGTAGAGACTATGCGTGGTTTATCAATAACCACGTAGCGACACTACGTCGTTATATTACCAACCACGTTTGTCTGCCCTGTACTGGAACAACATTCACGTTTTAACCCTACGCGGTATTCCAAAACAGGAAAAAATTTTACCAGTTCTTCATCGTCGCAACAAACGCAGTTTAAACTAAATGATTCACGTTTTAATCCACATTTCATTCAAGAAAATTCAAAACAGCGATACACATTGTAATCCAACTAGTTGCGAACAAAGTAAATTGTAGTTACTAAGCAACAACAATTTGCAAACATTCACTCAGTTTAACATACAATATAACAACTCCAAAATGGTGCCACGACTACTTCCATTCAGCATATTCATTTCTTTCATCCCAAGCTTTTCTTCGATCGGTGTAAATGTTTTCCAATTTACTTACATTCGTATCATGAGCCGTGAACCATTTTGAATAAATTGGTGGTACCGGATGTTTAAGCTCTAGTTTTACCTGCGATTGGTAATGTGTAATTCAATTTGAATGAAAAGAAATGAAATAATTGTGAATTTTAATAATCTGTAAGTTGCGTACCTGAACAAAATGATCTTGGTTAACAAAAGCTATTCCAATTTCTTTTGTTTTTACCATGTTCCTATGCATCTCAATAACTAACTTGGTCTCATCTTCAGTTAGTCGACCAATATACGAATGTCCTTCAGTATTTTTTAATTTCGAATGATTATGAACACCATTAACAACATGTAATCGCCAATCATTTAAAGTAGGAAGTTTATCACCTTTAAGTCTAAACGGGTAATTGCATTTTTTTGTACCGGTCATTCGAAGGTTCTTCGGGCTTTTGCCTTTTCGCTTCTTGTACACACCACTTCATTCACAAGCAAACATAACTCTTGGTTTTTTGGTGGAAGCACCGATATCCGATTTCATAATTATGATAACAAAACCAAGACGTTTTCTCGTATCATGAACCCAATCAACCATTTTTTTCTCGAAGGAAATATCTGCATTAAAAATGTTAAATAAAATGTAAGTAATATGGATTTATTTGAACGTTAATCAAAGTAAACTTACATAATAAGTCGTAAACTCATTTGAATAATCCAATACTATTTCGTTGCATGTTTCTTAAATATCATAAGTATCATCTGCAGAAAATGGTACAATCTGCAGAAAACAAGTATCATAAGTATCAAACACTAAAAAGGTGAGCAGAAAAAAAATTGAACTACCACGCAGGGATGCTGCGTGGTTATTGTCAAAACCACGCAAAAGGGCCGCGTGGTTAGTGTCAAATACCTCACAGCACCTAAGCGTGGTTTTGTTATAATCACGCTTACTGACAGCGCTATTAGGCCTAAAACCTAGTAATGCCTCTACGTGAATTGTCGCAAATCCCACTGATCGACAACCATCGACTGTACTTGCAAATATTAAAAAACTTATTATTTTTTTTGAATTACCTGCTGTGATTGCGACAAAAAATCAAATCACCCTCCTCTTATGATTTAGAAAGTAAGGGTTTGGAGCTTCTATGATTTAGAACAGTGAAAAATTATAAAAGTAAGAAGAGTTGAGAAGAAAGTTTCTTAAGGGTATTTTTGTCTTTAGTATTTTTTGTGGAGACTACTTGAAAATATGGGTTGTAATAGAATTTGCCTTTCATTTTCTCCCTGAATCTTAGGGTTCATACTAAGGAAAAAACTCTGAATCTAGATTCTTCAGTTCAGGTGTGCTGCTGCTGCTTCTTCCTATTCTTCTTCTTTTGATTGCTGAGTTGAGATCGCGATGTTGAACATCTCGTTTGATTTTGTTTCAGTTCGATGTTAAATTCAAATCGCGATTCCTTCCAAATCGCGTTTTGGAACCTACGATCTTACGTTTTTTGCTATTAGTGGTAGAAAATATTCTCCATCCTTTATCATTTCAGCCTTTCAATTTCATTAGATAATTGGAATGTGTTTTTAACATAACACAGTCAGGGATGAAGCCATGTAGCATCAAGCGAATACTTCAGGATTTTAGGATTATTTTAGGCAATTGTTACAGGGAAAATGGATTAGAACGAAGGGTGTAAAACAAAGGATATTTATTAAGTTAAATTATTTTGTTAAGAGAAAATCAAATGAGCAATGCTGTTAACACCATAGTTTCCACGGGAAATTGCCCAATTAAAAAACTAATATAACAACAATATAATCCTACTTAAAACTACCCATTAATTTTATATTTTTGGCATTGTTTCTTCTCCCTGTTCAAAAGTTTATAAATCCCACATTACTTTCCTAGAATCCTTAATCATCATAAGTAATTACAATCTTGTTTAGATGAATATGAGAAGAAGTTGACGAGAAGAAAAGCTCATCTTTTTCAAAATGTATAGTTATATTTTTGGTTGAAGATTATTGTTTGAAATCGATTTATAATGAATACCAACTTTTCAAATTGGATGTGCAATTTTGAATGGCAAAACATGGCCAACTTTATTTCATTATAGCCGGTATACCAATTTTGTTTGCATCATTATCTATAAATACTCTGCTTTCCGATTTGAAAATGAAAATCTTTCTTTGTTCTTTTTTAAATTTTCTTGAGGAAATAAAAGCAGGATTTTGAATTTGAATACTTACTACTTTGCACTGCATATTGTCCTTGGGACATCGTCTGCTATTTCATCATCATTGTTTTGGATTGCAATTTGAATTAAAGTAAAATTAGTGTAGTGCCATTGATACTCCGATTTCCTCTTCTGGCCACCTACACTGAAGGCCACCTCAAAATAACGTGCACTCCTCTTTCTACCACCGTGTATTTTTCTCTCCAAATCAAACGACACCCCGATCGGCTGCAAAGGACCGAAATACTGTTCGGCCATCTTCGGCCGTTTATCATGAATAAGTTTTAGTTGTCAACGGCCGTACAGCGTTAAACCACCGAACAACTGCTGATATAAACGGTTGTTTATAACCGAGTGAAAAAATATGATATTGGTGGCTTGAAGCACATACAAAAAATTCATTTCTATTAAAACTATAATGGTGGCCGGAAGAGGAAACCGGGGTACCAATAGCAGCACACTAAAATTAAATGATCATTTGTTACATGTTTTTTTATAAGAGTATGGATAGTGAAGAAGGGTAATATGAAGTGGATATTGGCAATATTTAAATATGGGTAATTTTAAGACGAAAACTTGATGTGAATAGCAACACTCAAATCAAATAAATGATTCTCATCTTATACAGATAAGGCGAAATAACCAAATTGGCATTTTCATAATTATCTTTTTTCTTTCACGTACTTTTATATTTTGCCAAAACCAAAACCATTATTTCTCTCTTTTTTATCCAAAATCGTAGAAACCTAATTCCCTAAATTTAAAAAATAAGATTATGGAGGATGATCCATCTCAATCTTCATCACTTCAATCTCCATCAACAAAATATGATATGAAGATCGATAACTTTTTCTATTAGAGATTCTAGTATTATTATTGTAATCAACGAGATTTGTAATCAATGAATATTGTGATGATTAATGTTTGAATGCTATTTTAATGTTGGTTCAGTGATTATTAAAATGAATTTTACTAGTTTTATATTACATCGAATGTCTATTAAAGTGAAGAGTATTCATGTTTAAAGTAGGTAATCATGGCGTGCATCATAATTTTAAAATCAAAGGAAAATTAAAACAAATGAAAAGAAAGAAAAAGGGTATTTTCAAAAGGAAGAAATACAATTTAATTAAGAAATCAGTGTATATGATAAATATTTCTTGCATTATATATTTTTGCAATTTTCACAATTTTCCCTTATATTTCATTCCCTTATCCAAAACATTTCACCATGTAACAGTTCACTTTTTATTTCTATATATATGGAAAGGAGTTTTTAGAACTATATAATGTTCTAGTTATGTCATCAATATGTATGTAGTAAAGACATGAAAAAGTCAGGCCTGAACATGAGTAGGAGCCCAAAGGGCGATCTCCCCAAATCCCTACTTCACAAGCCTTAATTTTGTTATTATGTATAATTTATGTTGAATTGTATATTGTAGCAATACATGAATATGAAAAGCATACTTAAAAATAATTTATGAAGAATAATTTTAGCATAATTTGTAAATTTTTATTTATTATATAGTATTTCATACTAAATTAAAATGTTAGTTTTAAATGATAAAAGCCACGATTCGTACTTTACCCATTCCCTTAAATTTTAAGGATCGGCCCTAGGAAAGGAGTTATCTTTTCCTAAAGAGGGAAAGAGGTTAATTCCAAAGAATGAAAGAGAGTTTTCCCTTTTTAAAGGAGAAAAATGAATAAGTTGAAGAATAATGTAAGAATTATGAAAAAATAAAAGAGAGTAATATGATGCGAATTATGTAATAATATGAACTTTACGAATATGCCTGTTAATAGTTGGATACAATTAAAGATAGTGCAATATTCATAATTTTATTTGAAATTATTTTTGAGAATCGGATATCCGTAGCGGATTGTGACAATATTAATTTTTTGTCTATCTACTCATAATCAATAAATTTGAAAACTTAAATAGAAAATTTTAGTTCAATATAAAACTGTTCTAGTATTGATTCTTGTAAAAATTTAAAAGATCTAAAATAATAACGATAAAAGTAGTTTTGAGCAGTGAATATTGATTTATATATTACACATAATATAAGTTATTATCTTGATAAAATAATAAATATTACCATTCCAAAATACGTATGATATAAACTATTACCTTGATGAAATAGTAAATACGGTAATTTTATGTATTAAATTATAAATAATATATAAACTGTTATCTTAATAAAGCTGAACGGGTAATTTTTGAATGTAGATATCAGCGTACTCATATTTATATTCAGATTTTTGGGTTTATTTTTTCATTTTTCACATGGATTTCAGATTTTTTTAATGTCCATTGACATTCCTATTTGCAAGCGCTATTATTATATAATTTGTATCTTTTTAGTTATTGTATAAAGGTGTTTGACGAGTATCAAATCCATTTTGTTATTCTATTAGTTAATAATACACTGTCAATGTAAAGTAATAATAATTCAAAAAGATAACTATATACAATACCAATATTCATTATACCGGATCAGTTATAGTAGCTTAGAAAATATAAATAATCGATGTTCTTTCTTTCTTTTAACTTTTTTGTATAATTTCAATGTTAATGTTAGTTAATACAAATTTAATTGTATTTCATTTTGGAACTTTTTGACTTAAATATTTGATTATTATGTTTTGTTATTTCAAGATTTTGTTTAGCACATACTATATTCATATTATGTGGTATGTATTTTTTTGAAAAGCTTTATATCAATGAATATTGTTGTCAAGCAGTAGTCAACCGAGTATCCACCCCAACCTTTAGAGATGGCTCCAGCATTGAAATTCATGCTGAAAACGTTAGTATAAATAGGTTTAATTTTTTTATAAATTCGGTTTTGTATAATAGGTTTTGGTATCAAAATTTGAATGTAAGGTGATAAGTCTAATAGAATACACATTAGGATAATCTAACGATCCATGAGGATGAAATATTATCCAAAAATCTCTAATTTATATGATAACATCATTTGATCTTTGTTGAAGGGGACTTTTTTGAGCCACTCATTTTAACCTTTGTTCAATAATTGTAATCTTAGTCTTAATGAATGGGGTTAACAATAAATTTACACACAACTTGAGGCGTGTTGTTGAATATAGTTTTCCATGTTCCATTTTAACTTCACCATGTACTTTTTATACACTTCATATGCTATTGCTATGGTTTTCATGTTTGCATCTTGATTTACTCATTTATCCATTCAATCTTCTTATTGTAACATTGTCTTTTTCCCTTTCCTATGAATCTCTTAGCATCCTTTTCTTTTTAAATTCATTGTACATTTTTCTTCCAAGATCATAAGCATCATCAGTACTAGAAACATTCTTTAGCTAATTATACTTTACAAAATTGCCAAGAGTAGAAAAGGTTTATTACATTCTTTAATTGATAAATGTTTTTATGAATTGATGGAAAGAACAACCAAACATTAGTATAACTAGTTGTAGGGAAAGTGAACTTTTGCTAACTATGGAGCTAACGAAACTAGTGTATGTTCGAATGATGTCGAGCTTATGCTATAGGGTAGAGATGGTTTTCATGTGCATACCAAACATGAATCAGAAACACATTGTTCAGGCTAGAATCGTTTAATGATGGTACACCAATGAAGAATGTTACGTCGTGAGCACTTTATATATCCGTGCCACCTTATATAAAGTGCTCACAAGATAACATTCTTCATTTTACTATTTATTGAAAATTATTATTTTGATTTCTACTTACTAGACAAGCGCAAAAACCATTTACCCAAGAGGATTTTATTTTGGAATAGTTTATTATATATACTACTATAAACTTTTGGCAAATAAAACAAATTTCTTTTGTTAGTATAATTCACTTACCTTTGAAAATTTTATTTTGGATAATTGTTAGTATGCATTAACTTCTGCACGTCATTACTAATTAAAAATACTCCTTTATTGTTTGAAATAGCTATAAGCATGGACAAAAATATTATGCCAAAAGATATCATTGTTATTGAAGATAGCGAAGAGGAAATGATGTCACCTGTCTCTTGGACAAAGAGAAAGCGTAGTTCTAGGTCATCAAGTAAAGCAAAGCCAAGTTATCCCAAGCAAGAGAAACGCAAGAGGAACAATCCAAAAAATGCTCCTGTACTCACTCAATTTACTTCTAGCCCTACTAAATCGATAGTTTCGACCATGGTAAAGAATGTTAATGGAGGGGTAGGTACTGCACACCAAGAAACCAATAACAATAATTGGGAAGCTGGGCATGTGGAAGATCAACCCGTTATTGATCCCCATACAATAGTTCCAAAGAGTGCTCACCAAAGAGTGAAAGAGACTATAAGACTGTTTAATTCATATTACCTATTGTCGGTCAAGGTACGTCGATCCATGAATTATGACTATATATAATTTAAATATTATATATCTATCTCCAATAATTGTTTATGAAAACTTTTGTCGGAAGACATGTTGTACTTTCTATGTGCTTCAAAGGAAATTGTTTTGAGTTTGGACACAAATAGAATCCCATGCCGTACATTATGGTGGTGCCAACATCAAACTCACGAGCTCCAATAAGTTTGTCAATGGATATCCAAAAAATTTGAAATTTGTCCGCATCCATATTCGAAAAGTGGATAAATATCTAATATTCCAAAAACAGATACATATGCAGATATGAATGCATCCACATCCAAAATTATCCATCCGGTTTTAATATTATATGTATTATAAAATAATGAATGATATGCATTTATTGGTTAATAAGTTAATAGTTTCTAGCATATGCATTTATACATATTAACAACTCAAAATTATTTATTATCTTCATATTTGCTTATTTTTTGCCCTTTTATAATAAATGAGATAGAAACTTTTTTATGTCAAATTAAAATTTTCGGTTTATGTTTGTAGATTTATTAACTGTTAGTGGAGAGAATAAATATCTGATATCCATCTATATCCGTGAATGCAGATATTCGAAAATGATTTCGGATGCGGATATCCGCATCCGGTAGTATCCGTTGACAGACCTAAGCTCCAATATCGATGATGACAGTATAACATCCCACAATCATCCACATGACACATGCATGCTTGACAATAACAAAAAAGTTCTAAAATGTATCATGCTACCATGGTCATATACGTTCACAGTTATTTTATCGAACTTCTAATTTATGACTCATGCATACCCACTCTAATGGTGAAGCCATCCTACCAATCTTTACATTAGTGAGCATCTTATCAAGCCTCACCTCGGATGCATGCTCAGATCAGACATGCACCATGTATTGATCTCTCAAACCTGGTCCTACTACCATATTACGTTATGGCATTCCACATGAAACCCGTGCATGCACCATATATTGTTCTTTGGGCCTGGAGCTATGATACAAGCTACATTTTGTCATTTCACATGAATCCTATGCACATGTCTCGTTGAGTGTGAGGTGGGGAGCACTATTCAGTCTAACACTGTTTATTATGCTCGCAATGGTGCTAAAATCATGCACTGGAGCTCCAATGCCAGCACCGGTTGAATATTCCACAATCATCCGTTTATGTTTGGTAACACTTTTGTCAATAGAGTCTTCAGTTTTACGCGTTACCAAGTCCATATGTACATCATGGTTAGTCTCGTGAACTTGCGATGTGAGACTATTATCCATTCAACCACACATATCCAATCCGATGATGAAAACCACCCTAACACCTTCAAATATATACGAGCCACACTGTCAACTATAAACTATTTTGGTATACGATGAAACTTTATATATTTTAATAAACAATTGATGTTTTGTAATGACATTCTTTCCCATACCAGTTTAACTTCTGCTGTATATATGCTATATTTAGTCAGTAAAGGTAATCTCTTTAACTGCTAATTTACTTATAGGAGGAAGAAAAAAGAGCGGAGGAAACCCTTGAAAGAAATCTCAAAGAGAACAATTCAAAGAGAAAGAAGTCATCCAAGAAAATAGATGATGAAAAATCTAGGAACACATCAAAATCAAAGAAAAAGGTTAGTATAACAATTTCACAGTACTTTTACCAGGATTCACTGGATATTAATTATCCGATAGTAGTTTTCGATATGGCTTTATTTTTCATTTTTGTTTTGATAATACTACAACTATATGCCTCCTTGATGTCACCTGAACCGATGGTATCTATATTAAAGTATCCAATCATTTAAAGACCGGCTCTTTTATAAAAATGTGCAAGTGTAGAAAAATATGAAGTGTGCAATGGTGCTCTTCTGTAGTTCATAATTCTTGAGTCTTTTCAGTGTTTGACATTTAATTACTTTTGCAGAGTAAGGAAGATTTTGATGGGGATCTGAAGGGAGCAGCAAAACGACCTGATCTCAAGGCTTTAACAAAGGCATGTTGTCCTTATCTAAGCATTTCATTTTGATCATATCACTTCTAACATTTATGTTGATTGCTAGCTGAATGCAAACTTTTTATACTGTTCATCATTACTTTTTTTAATACATTTATTATGATCTATTCAATTTCAATAATAATATTACATAAATTTTCTATTCCTGCATTTATGAATAAGCGGCATTACAATTTTGTTTACCAATTATTGTAAGCTAGTAACATATTTTTATATTTGTTCTGTTGCAGATGAGATTTAACAATGAAATTCTTTATCCTAACAAACAGATTGGTCATCTTCCTGGTCAGTTTCAGTATATCTAATGTCATCTTGTCATCATCATTGCTAATAATGATAATCATTTTAATCTTACTTCCAATGGATATCGGCTGTATGGATATAGTTAGAAAATCATATCTGGTTGTGCTTGTTAAATGTTGAATACTACTTCACATCTTTTAATTTAGGGACATGTGTGGTTAAAATGCTGAATTCTGAAATCTGAATGCTGATTGCTGAATGCTGAATTTTGAATAATCACCTACTTGTTTGTTTGCATTCAGCATTCAGAACAAAAAACAACATTCAGAACAAAAAATAAGCACTAAAAAAGTTCTGAATTATTTTGTCTGAATAGATGACTTTATTCAGAACACTGATAAAAAACAAACAACGTAGAAAGTTCTGATTTTTAAATCAGAACTTGGATTCAGAACTTTTTATTAAAAACAAACACAACCTTAAAAGTAACTTGTTCAAGGTTGACATAAAAAGCCAAAAGCAACAAATTATTATCTCTCCTTTTAATTACTTTAGAGTGTAGACCACCTTAGCCAGCTGTTTTGAAACTTGTCAGTGCTTGAATAGAGGGAGGAACCCAGTGGTCAAAGGTGTGCCTAGGCATAGGGCATAAGGTTTGCCATAACAATACATCTATCCTTTAAATGCTGATGAAAATGTGACTTTTAAATGGCACTTTTATTATGCCAGTCTCTAGGATTGAGTTAGGTAGAAGGCGAGGAAAAAAAGCCATTTAGTTAAATGGTTGGAGGAACTTACTTAACTACATCTATTACTAAAATGGAAATACAGTATTGTATGCCACAATAGTACAATTTTAGACTGATATTCATGTAGTGATATGTCTGCCACTTCACAGTCAAAACCAATAAAATGCAATAGGTGCAGGATTTTACTCTATTTTGTAACCTAACTGTTTGAAATTAGTTTATTAACAAAAGTGTGATAATCTCGTACTGTACTTCATTCCTTCGTATTTAATTTCAAATTGTGAAACTTCTACAGATAATGCTTGCCCTTTAGTAGAATGAATATGAATAATTTTTATGAATACGTGGGCTAGATTTCTTTCCCACCTGAACTTATGAGGTATATACATTAGGCATAATACAGTAAACTAAAAAACGCGTCTCCTGTTTAACCAGGGCACTAGGATCTTTGGGAAGGGTGTAACAGGGATAAGACCTCCAAAACTAAAACCTTGTCGCATTTTTATGAACATGGTTGGCCATCTTTGTTCCGTTTGCTTAGAGAAATATTTATACAGAAGAGTTTAATTTCATTTTTTTTCTTTTCCACTTCCATGTGGCCTGACTACAACCAACAGCTTTAGCCTTTTGATATGAACTGATTTTTGATACATCCATCGATCTACTGACTATTTAGTGATCAAGCCATGATTTTATATAGTAATTGATTTATTGTAATATGTTTGGTACCTCCTTATAAGTAGTCAAAACTTCTATCTTTAATAATAGTTGTAATAACTTTGATGTCATGCTTTTTTGATGTCAGCGCAAACCATCAAAAAGTCCCTGTATAAATATTGCCCGATCTGAACGTCGCTTAAAAATCAGATCTAACTATTAAATTTCGTTTACAAATTCAAAATGTCTCTACAAATATTAATAAAACTTAATATCACTTAAAAGTAAGATCTAACAGATAAACTTTCTTTACAAATTCGTTCTTTATTATTTAATGATATAAATAAAAATTCAAACTAGCAAAAAATTAATTAATAATATAAATAATAATAGAAACAAAAAAGAAGAAACCGCAACTTAGAAATAATTTTTTATAATAATGGCTGTAATACCTTTGGTGTCAAACTTTTTTGGTACCAACGTAAATTACAAAAGATGCCCCTCAACAAATATTATCAATCTTAATATCGCTTAAAAATTGGATCTAACAATTAAACTTTATTTACAAATTCAAACACCTCTTTACAAATATTAACAAATCTTAATATCGTTTAAAAATAAGATATAACAAATAAATTTACTTTAAAAATTCATTCTTCATTAATTAATAATATAAATAAAAATTCGAACTAGCAAAAAATTAAGTAATGATATAAATAAAATCAAACTAAAAAAAATTAGTTGCAACTGAGAAATAAAAAATTCATACCAACTACACATGATTTCAACTCAAAAATATGACTAAATATATGTGCAAATCATTTTCTCTTGAATGTGTTAAACATATACAATTTGTAGAAAAACAATCCACGTGCGAACCGCGTACCATAACATTTGTTTTTATTATTGATTTATATGTATTTATCTTTAATAGTAGTAGTACCTTTGATGTCACACTTTAACCGTCCCTCTACAAATATTACCAAATTTAAATATCGTTTAAAAATTGGATCTAACAATTAACTTTTTTTACAAATTCAAAACAAGCCTCTATAGATATTAATAAATCTTAATATCACTTAAAAATAAGATCTAACAGATAAACTTTCTTTATAAATTCGTTATGTATTAATTACTAATATAAATAAAAATTCAAACTAGTAGAAAATTAATTAATAATATAAATATTTTTTTTTTAAAATAATAGAAGTTGCTATCTAGAAATAAAAATCTTTGATAATAGTTGTAATACCTTTGGTGTACTTTTTTAATGTCAGCGTAAACTACCAAAAACGTACCTTTACAAATATTACCAAATTTGAATATCGCTTAAAAAATGGATCTAACAATTAAACTTATTTTACAAGTCCAAAATATCATTCTACAAATATTAAGAAATCTTAATTTCACTTAAAAATAAAGTCTAACAAATAAAATCCCTTTATAAATTCATTCTTTATTAATTAATAATATAAATAAAAATTCAAACTAGCAAAAAATTAAATAATATTATAAATAAAAATGCAAACTAAAAAAAATTAGAAGTTGCAACTCGAAAATAAAAATCTTTAATAATAGTGGCGGTGTTGCACTTTCTTGGTGTTAACATAAACTGTAAAAAACCTGTACTACAAATATTATCAAATCTTAATCTCGTTTAAAATTTGAATCTTATAATTAAACTTCTTTTACAAATTCAAACCACTCTCTACAAATATTAATAAATCTTAATGTCACTTAAAAGTTAAAAATAAGATCTAACAATTAAACTTTCTTTATAAATTCGTTCTTTGTTAATTAATAATATAAATAGAAATCAAACTAGCAAAAAATTAATTAATAATATAAATAAAATTCAACTAAAAAAAATAAAAAATTGTAACTTAGCAATAGAAATTCAAACCAACTACACAGGATTTCGACGCAAAAACATGATCAAATATTTGTGCAAATCATTTTCTCTTAAATGTGTTAAAACATATACAATTTGTAGAAAAAATAATTTATACGCGAAGCACGTGCCGTAAAACTCGTTTTTGTTATTGATTTATATATAAAATGTGGAACCCAGTGCATGAGGCTCCCGCACGATAGTGGATTCTGAGGATGTCGATAATGCGCAGCCTTTCCCTGCATTGCGAAAAGACTGTTTTCGAATTCGAACCTAGACGTCCAGATCACCATGCGGGCGACCTAACCGTTGCGCCAAGGCTCCACCTCTGTTATTAATTTATATATATTTATCCTTAATATATACGTATATATTTTTATTAATGGTTGTAATACCTTTGATGCCATACTTTTTTTGTGTCAGCGTGAACTACCAAAAATGCCCCTAACACCAAATTTTAATATCACTTGAAAATAAGATTTAACCATTAAATTTCTTTTACAAATTCAAAACGTCCGTATACAAATGCTATTTAATCTTAATATCATTTAAAAATATGATCTAACAAATAAAATTCTTTTATAAATTTAAAACATCAATCTACAAATACTATCAAATTTTAATATCACTTAAAAATAGGATCTAACAAATAAATTATTAATTAATAATATAAATAAAAATTCAAACTAAAAAAAACAAATAAGTGTTGTAACTTAGAAATAAAATTTAAACTAACAAAAATGGTTTCAACGCAATAGATGTTGCAACTTAGAAATAAAATTTAACTAACAAAAATGATTTCAACGCAAAAATATGGTTAAATATTTCTATAAATCATTTTATTTTGAATGTGCTAAACATATATAATTTGCAGAAAAACAATTTACGTGCGAAGCATGTGTCATTATCACGCGCGAAGCGCGTGCCGTAACGCTCGTATAATAATAGTTGTAATACCTTTGGTGTCACACTTTTTTGGTATCCGCATAAACTATCAAGCATTGTTGTTTAAAGTTAATTTCATAAATAATTTTAACCAAATAGCGTTTAAATTAGCATTGTTGTTCCTACGAGCAAAATGTCACTATTTAATATTATGACCCTTTTACATGGATATGTTCAATTATGTAATTTGGTATACATTCACTACTCTTAGGTCAATATCATGCAAACACCAAAACTAACTTATTTTAACTTGAAAAAAGAAATTTGCATCCAAACATTTTTACTTATTACTATTCAATCAAAACTACTTAAAAGTTGCTATTCAAAACACCATTTAACATGATTTAAAATAATAGTTGCCAAAGGGCTTATATTTGATAATCGTTTTTATGTTGATACATATTTTTGCATCAAATCAAATTTAGATGTTTACCATAGCTCTTGATCTTTCTTGTGATGCGTTTGTTATTTAGTAATTAATTTACCATATCTTTTCCTTCTTTCAGGTGTTTCTGTTGGTGATAAGTTCTTTTCACGCTGTGAAATGTGCGCAGTAGGAATACATGGTCATTGGCTTAAAGGAATAGATTATATTGGAAAAACGGCAGATGATATGGTAATGACTCGGTTACAATTCATTGTGCATAAGTTAGTAAGTTTAGTTTACAATGATGCAAGTATAATTATTAGGTATAGCTAGTATAAAACACTTTATTAGTACTATAAGTATATATGTTTTGTGTGGACCGTGCGGTAGTTTTCTTTACTCATCCGTATGATGCATTAATGATCATACTTATTTGTGGTATTTGAAATCTTTAAGAAAGTTTGTAATTTTAAATAAAATTCATGTACGTATTTATTTCGTTTATTCCATAAAAACTGGATTTTAAATAAACTATTGATATTCAAAACTCACACACACACATTTAGTTGACGTTTACTAAAATTTCAAAACATATTTTTTGAAGTTCAAAACATTTTTAAACGTTTCAATTTTTTTAAGAAGTTTTTGTTTTTCCGAATCTTTTTTTTTGAGGTTTTTTATAAATAGATTTTTTTTAATATCGTCTTAAAATTGGTTTTTTAGTTTCAAATTAACGATCATTTCAATTAACCATAGCCTTTTGTATTATGTAAATTGTCACTTGAGCTTTTTGGTTTAGATCATGGGAGGTATTTGTATTCGATATATTGACAGAAGGGTGAAATAGGGTTTCCAAAAATGCCTCAGTTAAAAGTTGATTTCTTGCTGTTGTCAGTAAAAGAAACCTTCATACCAATCGGTTTGATTACACATATAGGAACAAAGTTGAATTAACTCTTTGGGTCACAATTGATGATTGATATAAAGAAACGAGGTTGTATAATGATGTAAACATGGGTACATAGGGTTTTCAGGAAAGTTCAGTCAAAAGTTGATTTCGTATGATTGTCCAGTAAAGGAAACCTCCATTCTGATTGGTTTGATCACACATTTTACTTAGCTGAATTAATTCCTTGTGTCACAATAGATGTTTTAGAAAAAGATATGAAACTAAGTTTTCCTTTTTATAATTGTACACGTTGACTCATATTTATTATAGTAATGTGTATTACTCTTTTCAAAAGTGGTAAGCAGTTTCCATTCTCCGAACAGCATAACCAGCCATATGTGTGCCTATTTATGTTGTGAGTTTTCACATCTTAGAAGGACTTGTTATTGTGAAGAGATAATACTATGTAACCATCACAGATCTTTCTTTTGAAGTTTAACTAAATGTGAATGTTTCTGATAGCCACTCCCAACTCAAAACAGTATGTCACAACATGTAGCATTAGGTCCCTACTTCGGTGTTAACTTACCACAACTGAAGTGCCCAGTCTCATTGGCCATAATGCTTATCGGCAACTATCTCTGATACCATTTTAACGTCCAACACCTTGGAGCATATATTTGGTATCTAATTTAACCACGTCCGCCATATGAGTCAAGCAAATGGGCAAGTTTTTGTTTTGTGAAAACTGAAAAGTCAACATAGTTAAGAGAGGGATGTACCTACAGTAAACAACCTTGATAGCTAACTGTTCATGTTTTCAATGGATGCTCTGTACTCATACCAACCTCAGCATATTGATAGTTTACTGCATTCATTGACATAGAGAGTGTGTAACCGGAAACTGTCACATCATATATTAGAAATTGTTTTCACAACATAACCATCTTTTTTACATAGACTAACTATACATGTGAATTTTTGTTCCTTGAAAGTCCTTGTGATTTTAAACGTGTGAGTTGACTACATAAAGTGTTCTCAATGTTGTTTACTACATCCTCATTGATTTTAGGAGGAACTCCCTACAAGTTGATTTCCAAAAGTTATGGGTTGCTTATACATCCAGCCATCAAAGTGTTACAATTATCCTCCTAAGGCAAAATTTCATTAATTAATTCCAACCGACAACAATCCGTAACACTATTTGTAACGTCATGCACGCTAGGAAACTGAAGTATTGTACTTAATTTTACCATATCAATCACATAAGTCAAAGCAAATGTGTATGATTCTATTTATCAGAAAACCCTGTCGTCGTTAGGAAGGAAATTATGGTATTTAAAAGGTTATTTACCTGTATAAACAACATAAACTCCAATGTAGGACTAAAATCCAAATTCCATTACAGTCCCATGCATTTCATAGGAGACTCTTTCCTCGTCACCCCGTCGGGCTGCTCTGAACATCATGTAGCTTGCCCAGGGTTTTCCTACCTGCTTTTTGTTATGGGTGAATTGTGACCCCGTTCAGTATCAATCGAAGAATGATGGATTTTGGGGTTGCCGTTATAGAAATCTTTGGAAAGAAACTGTATAAAGGTTGATCTTGAGGAGACGAAGAAGCACGTGAAGACACGCGAAAAGACGAAGAAATGATAAAGATATGAACTGGATAAACGATATAGAGCTGTATCGACAACATTAGGCTGGGCCGGCAAAATATGGTAGGATCGGCAAGAGCAGGACTGGCGAAGTACTGGCTCAACTAGCAACTAGGTCGGCTAACCGATCCAAACTAGGGGTTGGTAACATATGGTAGGATTGGCAAGAGCAGGACCGGTGTAGTAATGACACGGTTACTGACTAGGTCGGCTAACCGACCCAAACTAGCCGACGGATGAAATCGGGCTGGTCTAGTATTTGAGCAGCCGACCCAACCCCAGAGCGATTTCTTCGTTTTTCCATTGTACCAGTAATTTGTAACTACAGTCAGTAATAAAATTAAACTGGACGAGGCCAACGATTTGTAGTAGCAGTATAAAATCCGTGTTCAAATTTCTTTTCATTTCTGTTTTCTGATCTGTTGAAATTACTGTGTTGCTGTATTTTGTGTTGTTATATCAAACTGAATTAAGAGATTAGATCCTTTAATAGCAACCGGTTACACTCAGAATCGACTGCTCCACACAATCTCTACCATATGTTTACCCAAATTGAGTAAACACTTTTATTATGCGCAACGTAAGCTAAGTTGCTGCATTATACACTTCATTTGAATATGTTGAAAATTCTTTACTTTTATATCATTGATTTTTAGATTATGTCGTACGCGCGCGCACACACACATATGTTTTCATTGATTCACTTTTAAAGCAACGAAGCAATATAAAAGTGCAACTGTTTAAAATGGTTTTCGTATTCTTAACATTTGAGATTAGGTCTTTGTCTTCGTTTTTCCATACACACTACTTTAGTTATGCCCATTGAAATCATTGGAGTTCTTTGCATTGTTCATTTTCCACTTTCAACTATAATGTCAAATCAAGTGTTTTGTGCGTGGAATATATAATGTTAAAGGGATTCTTTTGACCATTAAATACTACAATGTAAGCATGCACAATTCGTTCAACTGCATAAATAACTTATGGCTTGTTTTCCACATCAGTTTTTTTCAACATCTCTATTTTCTCAATTCCCAATTGAAATACGCATGGTAGGCATTTCTGTTAAGTTTGGTTTTCTAGTTTCCATAATTTTGTCAATTCTGCCGCATTTGTCAATTCAGTCATTTGAGGCAACATTTGATCAATCAAGTGAGTTTTGCAACAGCTAATGATTATAAAGGATAATACGTCATTTTTGGGTGCTTTGGTTGAAGTTATAAAGTTTCGGTTATTAATAGTATTGATGTCTGCGCACACTATCTATAATACAATATTGTTTTATGTGTTAATCTTCTTTACATTGAAGGCTTCATTTCCTGTCATATATGGCAGGAGCGATATCCAAATTATTCCTTACCACTTGCAACATGCATTGTGTTATCTGGTCAATATGAAGAGGACAAAGACGGTGCCGAAGTTATTCACTATACTGGCGAGGGAGGTCACAGTTTATCTGGCTCGAAACCATTTGTTGACCAAAGAATGGATCGTGGTAATTTAGCATTGAAGGTTTGTCTAGAAACCTTAATTATGAGTTTCATTGCAAATTTCAGTTATCAGTTATCATACAACTTTCATCCTACAGTTTCAGTTTTCAAACGGTAGAAGATTTTATTGGAAATGTCCTTTAAATTAAACGTAGAGTATCATGAAGGTAATACATGATACGGTTCTTTCTTATGTCACAGTGTAAATTCAGGTTGTTTACATAGAATATAAAATGTTGGTTAATGTGAATTGAGATTAATATGAACAAAAATAGAAATGAGCCACTTATCATCTTATTGTCTGCTTTAATTTGAACATGAAAAGAATAAACGGAGTTGAGTTAAGTACTTCATTAGGATTCAAATTACCCTGAATTTCTCTGTCTTATACTGTGTAAATTAAACATCAGCACTTACACCCTGTAAATCTGAGAAGATACAAAGATGTTGTAATTATCAAAACTAGTCTCTCAAATCGAATGTATGGCTATGCAACAACTATATTATGCTAATTGAATTTGTAGGGCCCAGAACGTTCACATTTAAAGCAACATAGAAATTTAATTTTCCATGTCTGGAGCACTAAAGTCAACATGGCGTGGACAGTAACGCGGTGCTAAAAAACCAATGTGCTAGAACAGCTACTGGAGTTTATTTTGATTTCCAAAGTTAAATACTCTAAGCACTTGAAAAGGCATTTGGTAGAAGGAAAATGAGTTATTAGGAAAAGGAGTTCCTTGTAAATTTGAACCATTTTACTGTAATATTTGAAATTCAGAATTTCAAAATTCACAAGTCCAAGGAATGAAGCCATATGAAAATAAATTTGTTTTTTTTCAATCCACATATAGTCGAATTGAATGCGTGGACTTTTGCTTTAAGTCAGTTTTGACTAACATGCGTGTTGTATTTGGGAAATATAAATGCAAGCCTTTTGTTTGTGTATGTGTGTAATCAAGTGTTTTGTTAAAGATCTTTCCAAGACTTAGACTAGTAATTTGTTTGACTTGAGTAAATTTAAAGCACTTCTTTTTAGGTTTGGGTCCTTATATCATGGAACCCTGTCCATGCGATTGGGGTCCCCTAATTCATCTCAAATATGGTTGCTTCACTTATTAAAATTAAATTAATTTAGGTAATTCATATTTGCGCGCGCACACACAGAGGGAGTTTAGAACTTCTTTAGGAATTATTTTCAAAAAGATATTCTGCAAAATATCAGTTTTATACCAAATTATCCTTATATTAAGAAATATATGATTATTAATACTTTTTGCCATACATAGTGAAAATACAATAAAACTTATACGTAATAAATAATAAAAACTGGGAGCTTAAGGTCATGACCTTAACTTAATAACAATATACATATCTTTTCGAGCAATGTAGTATTAATAGTAGATACAAATTTCTCATCATCGCTTGTTTTTTTGTATAGTTTTTTTTAATATAAACCCCATTTTGGCTACACCAACTTTCATCATTATTCAAACGTGAAGGATTGAATTTTTGGGAGAGGAATATACTTTTGGAAATAAATTTGTTTAAAAAATTGTGTAAATTCAAATCTGAAAACATTGTATGTATCATGTACAGAGTGCATTTTTAGCCAAGTACGAGGCATGTTTTCACATATTGAAAACAGAGTAATAAATTATGTCAAGTTTTATGAGAATTCCGTTTTTATTTTCAGTAGATTCCCATTTAAGATGGATATGGTCACAAAGATGAAGACCCACAAACTTAATACAAAAGTTATTTATTTCAGGCCCCACTTGAATAATTTGCGTTTGTTTGTGTTAATATCTATTTTAAAATAATTTTGTTCAATAAATTTTGGAGCAAGGCACCATAGTTTTCTTTTTTTACTTTTTAAATCTTCATATTACCCGTTAAAATATATAAATATACTTAATACTGCTTCGACCACATTAGACCAACATTGAATTAAAAGAGCACAACACATCTTCAATTCTTTCAGCAATATGACATTGGTTAAGAGGAAAAAAAATAAAAAAATGAATATTCATTGGAAATAAAATGTCCGATGACAAGTTGTATATTGATATCACGTTGTCGATTGAAACTGGGGCATTATGAAGTATACTAGTGCACTCTTTATTTTTTATTTGTTTAACTAAACAATATGAAATGAATTTTTGAGGTATCTTAGCGCATTGTAAATTTGGGTTTTGGATATGTCAATCAATAGATACCAAAAAAAAAAAAATCTGAAATCCACGCGTATTTATATTCGAAAAATAAAAAATATTTAATATCTGAAAAAAAATAGATACCAATATGGATATGATGATATTCGCATTCGATAATTATTCGTTTGGCTTTTATTAACATAATATTATGCGTATTCTAGTACATAAAATGGATGGTATTTTCTGTTTTATTAGGCAATAATTTATATTATGTGTATATAAACGAACATTTGCAATTTATAACTATTTTATCATCATATTTCTATTTCTTTACTTTTTATAAGCATTGGTATTGAAACAGGTTTATGTTGAACCAAAATTTTCTATTTATGTTTTCAGATTTATCAATTATGAACATATAGACAATAATATGATATTCGTCCACTATCTACGGATACAAATATCCAATATCAAAAATGATTTTGAATATGGATGTGGATATGACGTTATTTGTATCTATACCCGACAATTGACATCCTTAGTTTTGGACTATCCAACAATAATTGAATAATCGGTAGCGTTGTGTGAAATGTTGGATCATGCGCATCGACCGGAGGCGTGAAAAGAAGTAAATCTATTAGTTTAAACATCAAAAATGTTGCACAGGAACTCTAATTTGTGTTATCTTGAATAAAGAATATTTAAACGGGTTTTAAGAATGAATGTGTTCCGTGTTAATTTAAAATATTAATTCAATTCAGAACAATATTAATTTAACTATGTCTCGAGCATCATATGTTTTATGACTTATAAAAGAGGCATGCATGCACATATATACATAATTACATATACATATATATTACATTGATGTCTAACATATAAAGGATCGTGTGTGCCTATATATGTAAAAATATATATGCATAAGTGTTGGATATAAAAGCATATAACTACCGTATATATTTTTTGATTAATGGTGTTTATTTATAAATGTCTAATAAACAATGTTGATATCCTATTGTTCATTTTTAATGTCCAACGTATGCATAATTAATTAATTAACAATGTCAAAATGTTCAGAATTTCATTGCAAACTCAATAATGCAAGTTGCATGTGAAACAGAGCATGTGAAAATTAAACACATTTGAATGTACGAGGACTTAAACGTAAATAATAATGTTGTGGATTTTAGTGCAAATCTACCTTTCTTCCACGAGAAGCCCTAGCCACTTTGTTGTCGATCTTCATCCAATGATGGTTGTCACTGCAGAATATCGGAGGTGCCGCAGCCTTTGTCGATGTGCTCCCTACTCCCTGATGAACTCGATGATGCCTCCAAATTTAGGTCTGATGCTCACTCCACAAAACCCTATTTTGATGTTGACCCCCTTCTTGTTGCCACCACCGCCTCTTGACACCACTAGAGTAGCGATGCCTCAACCGAACGACGCCTCTCTTAGCTCCAAGCTTAATGATGGTAACAGTTTCTCATCCGGTGTCCGAAATGGTTGGTGAACATTAATGCCGACGAGGTGAAGGAACATGTACAGATAAAGAGCACGTGCGCTTTGTAAAAGTTGTTTGTTCTTTTTAACAAATTAATTTATAAAATTAATGATAAATATTATAGTGAATCCTAACGCTTTCATCTTGATAACCCTTTCTCGATCTTAGGGCAAATTCTTCAAAGCTAATTTAGTAACAAGACAATGGAGAAGTTTTTCTCCTATAGGAAATAATAGTTGAGTTTTATTTATAAGGAGTAAATGAATACAAATATCCTAAAATATCTCTTTAAAAAGGTGGATCGAACTCTTTTGCCAATTTTAAGCATATTAAATTATCGTTATCTTCCATAATACATCATATATAGATTGCACATTTAGGGATGCCAACGGATGCAAATGGATGTGGATACGGCTATATCCGCATCCCGAAAATTTAAATCCGCATCCGCATCCGATATCCGCGGATATCGGAGAATTAACATCCGTATCCGCATCCGTGGATATTTTTCGGATATCCGAAAATATCCACATCCGAGAATAAAAAGCGGATATTTTCGGATATTCGAAAATATCCAAAATATCCGCATCCGAAATTGAATAAGATTTTTATTATGCTAATATTTTTGAACTAAAACATCACAGCTAAAACAATCACTTTCTCAAATGACAATACACACAAACTACAATACTAATCAGTTTTTCAAATGACAAAATAGCAACACACATAATGTCAAACAAGTTCATACGATATTACAACAATTCAAATAAACAAAAACAAACTAAAACAATAGATAATATTTGTTCTTTCTTCCATCCACCATAGCTTTTTAACATTTTCTGCCAAGAAAAACATGATCGAATCATTAGATCAAACAGATAATTTCGATTAATTTTGAATAATTAGCATGTATAGCTATCCGCTGCTGTAAACAGCAGCTGCGAGCTGCAGGTAGTTAGCATCAAAATCATGAAAGAAGAAAAATACAACAATATTCAAAGCACGGTTTGTACTATTCTCAACCAAAACAGCAGGCCACAACAAACAAGTTAACATTGATGTGCATTCAGGCATAGATTGCTTTGTTTTTTCCATTTTGAAATCATCAACAAGTAAAAACAATTACTTTGTTGTCGCGCAGAGTTCTGTCATCTTATTTTTCTAAATCATGTTAAATCATATATAATATGTAAAATGAAGAACTTTACCTTCAAGAAGTCAGAAACCTTGAAGCTTGCTCAATACATGTCTGATACATGAGCATAAGTCTGAATATGAAAGCCTTATATTTAATAGAAAGAAAGAAAGAGTCAGTGAAATATGTCTATGTCTGTATACTAGCAATAATAATCCAAAATTTATTGCAGTAGGTGATAACAAGGTGGTGGCATTTATGCATCGCTGCTTCTTTTGATATTTTAACAGACTAGAAAAAAGCTTGGTGCTTTGGTTTACATTATTAACAACTAGTTTGGTTCCAGATTAAATTTGCAAACTACAAACAATTATATGTTAAAAAACACTTCTTTGCAGGTAGAATAATCGGGATAAAAGACACGTTATTCAAAGCCATCTTTGTTTTCAATGAGAGATGCATATATAAAAATCATGAGGTTGAAGACTTCAACAACAATTTACACACAAATAATTTGATTACGAAACAACTAGAATAATAATTAAAATACGGGGTGCATGTGTAGTAGTTGATATTAAAACATGTAGGGCATCAAGCTAATCCATCAACTAATTTTTTAAATTCGGTGACTATCAATGAGGGGCTACAAAGATGCTAAAAATACAACAATACAACAAATTCGGTGACCATCAACAAAGCTGCGAATTGCTATCTACAATAAATTTTATTTATTCGTCATATCCATAAGATAGTCGTACTACCATGTGCATTAGGAACAACTGGTTCATTTGAATCAAATTCATTATTATCAACATCGTCTCTTGTCAAATCCTCAAATGATCTTTTTGAAGAAGCATTCCTAGTTGAAACTTCTTTTTTGCGATTTATAGCAACAACAGTCAACATTTATACATAAAAAAATGAAGAGGAATGAAAAATACCAGAGCCGAGCGTGAGCAGTGCTGTGTCGAAATCGAACAAGCCAGGGCCGAGCGCTGCGCGAGGCGGAGCTGTGACAACGAGGACGAGGCGGAGCTCTGACACTTGGATCGGAGCAAAGCGGAGCGACGAGGTGACTTAGGGTTTTACGAGCCAGAGCCGAGCGCGCGACGACGAGGTGAGCAGTGCTATGAATGAGGCCGAGGTGCAACAACGAGGCGGAGCGCGAGGTGCAGCAATTTAGGGTTTGAAATAGGAAAGTGAAAGCGTCGGCTGAGGAAATAGAAATACGAGTTTGAAATAGAAAAGTGAAAGAACGTGACTTATTAGTTGCTGGCTTAGTTAGGGTTTTACTCTCTTTGTTGGGCAATTTGGACTTGGGCCAATTCATTTCTAAATATATTTTAACTATAACTTAGGGTCATCTTTAAATAATAAATCAATAATAATAACAATTTTTATTATAATTAATTTCGGATCAGACGGATGTTTTTCGGATACGGATATGCCCATATCCGCATCCGCATTCGATTTTCTTTTCGGATATCGGATATTCGCATCCGCTTTTCGGATATCGGATAATATCCGTTTTTACGGATATGGATCCGGATGGATTTCAAATTTTTTGGGTATCCATTGATAGGCCTAGTACATTACTTCTTAACATTTAATTTTGTCCTTGGACAATATAAAATATTGATAAAATAATTACTTTATTTAATTTATATTTAATGCCTATTTAATATATATATATATATATATATATATATATTAAATATAGCTTCGCTTAAAATTTATATTACATTTGTATTATTATATCTTCATTTAGAATAATTTATAACAACCATAAATATAACTAAATTATTTTGGAATGCATTTAAAATTCTTTCATGTGATTTTTAGGTGTGAACTCGGTCCTCAATAATATTTGTGACTAATTCAAATATTAAAACATGTACAGATTATGCCGAAGTACAATATCAAACATGAGTTCAGAAACTTACTGATCATCTAGGTTAAAACATATTTCCGAACTATTTAAAACGACACCTTTAAGCAACAACATTGTGTACGTTTTCTTTTTGTCGTCATTATATCACTAAGAGATCTAGATCTAAATCACTGCTAATAATATCCATAGTTAATTGCGTAGTTAAAACTCTTAAGAATCATGTGGTTCGGTCCGATAATATTTATCAATTAACCAAAATCGCTTTGGTCAAAAAATTTGGCTTTGAATTAACATCCAATTATGGTGACATCGATCTTCATTGGAGCAGCGTTTCATTTTGTACACTTTAACACATACCAAAAAATGATCATAAATCAAATCAGTAACAAGTGGACTTCCATTGTTAAAGCAAGGTCTTCATGTACAACATTCGCAGTACTTTCAAGTTAGAATATTACGACACATTATCATCTTATAAAGGACTCTCGGTGAGTTTGTTCTAAATCTGTTCTAAACGATTACACGTACGTTATTTCTTGTTGCCTTAAAGGTCACGAGTAAATCATCGTCCATTCCACAAAGAGCGTTACATACATTGGTTTCAATAGTTACATTAATATCCTTTTATCAATGTACACTGGCTCTGTGCAGTTAAAGCTATGTTAAATCTCCTCTATAGCGTATAGTGTTCCTCGACTACTACGTTATTTCAATTTAGCGCTATTAAACAGTAAATCGGCTTTAAGCCATGCTATTTTCTGCTACACTCGCTAAATCAAGATTTTTTAACATCCACTTTAGCAACATTAATATACAAAAATTGATTTGATCGGTTCTCTTTTAACCAAATCAACATACTTATGGTAAAGACCTAATTTTAAGGGATAAACGCTCAATATAAGTTAGAAATATATTGTAGTTACAAAATGATATTTTTCGTTTTTGTTATATAAGATTAAACAATATTTTGTTTTATATCTAACGAGCTTTTTGCACCTCCGGTATTTTTCGCTATATCCCCGCTTTATCTCCGTTATTACTTTTTACATCTCCACCGCTATAGAACCACCGCTAAGCGCTTTAACTGCGTAGTATTGACTAAGAATTTAAAAATAAATATTTTAATAGTTTGATTCATCACAATGGTTACAAGTTCATTTGCACGTGTTATCGTCTAAACACTTTTTGTATGAATTTCTATATGTGTTCATGACGTTATTTATAAATATAAAAACTCACAATAGAAGTAAAATTAAATAGCATTGTTGGTCTTTCCTAAATTTTATTTTGCTCTTAATATAATGTGATGCGGTTGCGTAATCTCTATTACGCATCCTTTACCCTAAAAAATATATTTTTATTTCTAACGAGATTCTCTACAAGTGTTAAGTGTATACACAATTAAATTACATAAATGTTCCTAGGGCATATCCCTTAATTTTATCAATCTCCTGCTTGCACGTATGATGCTTAATAATCACTCTCAACCAGTCTTCCTAGATAATACTAAGAAATAATCTTAGTGACTTGATTTGTACTATTATCCTTTTGTTTCTACATGTCCAACGTCTGCTTCTTCATCATCGATAGAACTATTTTATAATGTGACGGTTATGGAAATGTGTCGATATACTTTGAGCTCTTCGGTTTTTCTACAATATATATGGCATCATTGACATAACAATGTATTATATGTATTTTCAGTGTTAGGAATTCCCCTAGTTCTTTTATAAATTCGTGCATACATACCACTTTAATCGTGGCATTATTCAACGCGATTTACACAACCTTTATAGTCGAGTTTACCGCAACCTATCGTATGGAATCTTTTAAAGTCAAAGCTCTCTTTTAAAGGATAACTTAAATTTTAAGATTGACTTACTATCGATATCATCTTGGAAGTTTGAGTCGAGATACTCAATGAGAATTTTGTTGTTTACATAAATAAGTCTTCAGTATTTTGTTAATGCTCGAGAATACTCTTAGCTACCATATAACGATTTTAACTTGAGTTTGATTGATTTTTGCTTAATACATCAAGTGTATAAACAATATTTAGTCTTAGTACATAACACAATGTATATGAAGGATCCTATTGTCGATTCATAATGATTTGTTCTCATATGGTTCTTTTCCTTGTCTTATAAGAACATTTCTTTGTTCAAAATAATCCATGCTAAACATTTTAACATTAAGTCTATGCATTGATTGATACAATCTCAATATCCTTTTATACCGAGTATAAAGGATGTCTTTTTCAAATCCTTCATCGAGACCCGAACACCCGAACTTTAACTGATTGTAATGTGGGTATATCATTACCAACTAACATGTTTACTTATAGTATTAGAAATGTTTAGCATCTTTACTTTTTTTAGACACACGAGGTCTCTACATTTTGAATGAAACTAAAGCATTTCTTTTCTTTGACAAAATACTTGCTCCAACGTCTAGATGTTTGTCTAAGATTGTAAACTAATGTTAAAAATCGACAAGCCTTATTTCCGCTCTCGTTGGTTTTGAGATACTATGGCGGCGGTGTATAAACTGTCTTTTGTAAACCATTATTTAGGAAGTTTGATTTTACATTTCTTTGTCAAAACTCGTAGCCACATTATTTGGTAATATCGAGTGAAATCCGAATATACTTAAACACGAGGACCCATGAAAAATACTTTCCATCAAAATAAGTGATTGAATTTGACGAAATTGTTTCCCATCAACCTTGCTTTATAAAACTATACTTTTCCCATTGCACCAATCTTTTTACTGAGCACTCATTTGCAGCCGATGGATCTTATACTTTTGGATACATCTTCTAAAATCTAAATTTTATTAGAGCACTTGGAATCCATTTTAACTTTCATCATGCCTAATGGCAATACCTACATTTTTTAATGAATTATATCAGCAACTGAGGGGTTATAATTATGAATCCATTTTCTCGCCGT